>OX411754.1:8565063-11138466 GCA_948252205.1 Orthosia incerta | reverse complement strand
TAAGAAAAAAGACCCAATTATATTTTTCAGTGCATCTTTGGTAAAAGAGCACCTTACGAGTACTTAATAGTACTTGAGTACTAGCTAGAGTACCTAGTACATTGGCACCGGCTAAAACCTCGTGCAACAGTTACTTGTTGGTTTTCCATATTTTTCGCGTTCCATCGTGTATAAATAATGTTAGCTTGCTATCTCTTCCGTTGGTAGAAGTACAGCAATTTGTTTCCTTAGGCAGTTACTGTCACGGCAAATCACGGTAACTTTTCGAAGTGGCATTAGTTATTAGGCATTTACAGCTACCTGTTATTTTGATAGGTACAACTGGATATATGAGACTTAAGGCGCCGATTCCCTTGAGTAGCTGATTTTAAAATGAGAATCACGTCAAAATGGCTAGTCGTATTTTTTTGGAAAAAATATATGTTATATTAGACTATTTTCTTAATAATTTGATCTGAGCAAATTTTGAATTTTATTCGTATAACATACTGTAATTAATTTGTAAAGTTATGTCTAAAACGGACAAAAACACGACAATCACACTAAAACCGCTGGGCGTATTTTAATGAAATTGACACCATCTCAAAGACAATTTAATTATCTACATTTTGATCTGAGGCTTTTTTTTTAAAGTCGTAGAATAATAAGGAAAGTACAAAAAACTACTAAATTTTGGGTCGCGCGGGTGTGAAACGAGTGCGCGTTTTGTTCCCTCAAGGTCGTTGGCGTTAGTCGTCGTCTTAAATAGAATATACACGCCAGTAACCGATACTTCTTATTACCTAAGTCATCTAAGTATTAAACAATTGTAGGTAACATTACTAATCACAAAAGGCCCACAACTACAGTAGTGAAAAAAAAATATCAAAAGTATTGATAACCTTTTTATCTATGTTGTATATTATTATTATAATTGCTAGGTTATTAGAATATGAGGTTTATGACAAAAAATAAAATTACTTTTTTTTCTAGATTTCGATAGTTTATATCGAAATCTAGAAAAAAAAGTAATTTTGTAATAGTGTAAATAAAAAAAATTAAATAAACAAAACCCGACTGCTAAAGAAGCGAAATAAAAAGACGTGAACAAGAACAAAATCATGCTGTGCAGCCGGAAGATACATATTCGTGAGCTGGCTGACCAAACTCAGATGTATCCTCCGACTGCACAGCATGATTTTCTTCTTGTTTACGTCTTTTTAATTCGTTTCTTAAGCAGTCGGGTTTTTGATTTTTACAAGTCTTATATATTTTTGAAATCACCTCTTATTTATTTATTTTTATGAAACCACATACGATGGGGTTTGGACGAAAAAAAATGGGTCCCAACAATATAGCAAAATCCGCCATTTGTCTATTTCCCAATTTTAAAATCGATTGACGTAAGAATCATTAAAATCGATCAACGCGTTTGGTCTGTAGAACGCCACATAGGAATAAACATACATACATAAAAGAAAGAAAATACATTTATTTACCACAGACTAAAAAAGACACACAGTATACATACATACATAGACTTATGAACACATTACCGTCCTTCGGCAGTCGGGTAAAAAATACCAACCAAATAAATCCGCACAATTTTTGCCGGCGAATCTACTTCATACAAATTCTACAGTCATATAGTTTGCCAGTGATATTACCTTGACATTTGATCACCAACATCAGGTTTAGAACGAAATGTTTCCATGAACAAAATCAGGGATTTACCAGTGCATGAATGCAGGTCTAAAGTCCCTAGTGTGTAAGGAATGTAAGCGAATGTGTAGCCTCGATTGATCGCTTCATATATAGCACGGAGTTAGATAGTGCTGGTATAAAGTATAAATAAGGTATAAACACTTGATAAATTGCGCCAGTGGCGGATTCAGCTTGCACAGTGCCGTGAATTCAATATTCAAATACAGGAATTATTGGAAACACAGTTTCTCTGAATAATTAACGGTATTGTGCATGAATTTAATCATAAAACAATAATAGAAGTAAGTTTTAGTTCTACGGTATATGTACTTTTCTAGGCAGATCTAAAAGGGAAGGAGCCTTTAGTATTGTTATTTAATGATGTCGTCAAAGCCGGCGCTGGGCGGTATTAGATAATGAATGAGTGTTACAATATCGCGGCGGCGCGGGCGCGTGCTCGGCGCTGATAGCGCGGGTCACAGGTTACTCTTATAAGTGAGGGCAGAATCTCTGCCGGAACAGTCAGTACGTTGGGCTATGCGACGACGCAGCTTCCTACATTCTCTCAAAATTAAGTGATTTAATCGTTTATTGGCTTGAACCAAAATGCCGTGGGCAAGCATCAACAGGTAATTAAAATTAACTTTGTGGCGGCAAGTTACTTAATGTGTCATTTGAGTGTACGTGCTCGTAAATAACTCTATCAATTTGTTTGTTAACAATAAATCAACCCAGAATCGTTATCTGGTTCTCAATCCCAAAATAGACTATCGTGATTGACTAATTAATGTTTAAATTAAACATGTTTTCAGAATTTACGCGAAACCCTCAAACACGAGTTCTATGGAGTTTCCAGCAGCCAACAGCTTCAACGCTGGTCCAGCTTTGACAGCCTCTGCAGACTCCGGTGGCCGCTTTGAACTGAGCGACCACGGATACGGCAAGAGCGCCGTCAAGCTCCTCCATGTTCAACGTGATGCAGATTTCCACTCCATCCGAGAGTTCGAAGTGTTCACGGAATTAAAATTGCACTCTGAAAGCGCCTACGTGATCGGAGACAATAAAGACGTGGTGGCGACGGACTCTCAGAAGAACACTGTGTACCTGCTAGCGAAGAAGCATGGAGTGAAGACTCCCGAAGAGTTTGGAGCAGTAGTAGTGGGCCACTTCTTGTACATGTACAAGCAAGTAGTAGAGGCCAAATGTAAAGTAGTGGAGTACCCGTGGGAGCGACTCCAGGCGGGCGCGCCTCATAATCACGCTTTCGTATTCTCGCCAACTGCGACCAGATGGTGCGAAGTGAGCCAAGCTCGACACGGTTAGTGTGCTTACAAGTTTATTAGTTTTGTGATTTACTCAGTTATAATTTCAGGCATTTCATTAAAGTTTTTTTTAATTTGTTTAACAGAGGCAGTGACTGTGAAATCCGGTTTAAGTGGTCTTCGTGTACTTAAAACAACACAGTCGGCATTCGTCGATTTCGTACAAGATGAATACACTACGCTTTCGGATGCTGCCGAAAGAATATTCAGGTATTTATACTTTCTCCCATTCATTAAATTGATGCAGACTTGCTATCTCGTTCGTGGTCGTGGTTGGTTTCTCCTTTTGATATCATTGTATTACTTTGTAAATATAATAATACATTGACAACAGGAATATAAATATAATATAATATATATATTGAAATTCTTTCTTTCCTTATCCAAGTGTTAATCGTTTCTTTCATCAACAGTACTGTGGTGGAAGCAGAATGGATATACGACAACATGCGAACAGCAGACTTCGATAACGCCTGGCTGACTGTCAAGGACGCAATTTTGGACAAATTCGCCGGTCCTGCAGATATTGGTGTATACTCACCATCAGTTCAGCATACCTTGTATCAAGCACAGAAGACTGTGCTGGAGAAAGTTCCAGAGGTAAGATTATAATTTCCTTGTTCTCTCATTCCGGTATAATAAGAAGCAGTCAATATGGTTGGTAGCAACTGCACTTATTTTTCCGAACGTAGCTCATTGTTATATCACATGGAGGCTCTTTTAAAGCTCTTCTCGATTGAGATGTAGATTTACATTATCAGCTACCCTAAATTCGCGGTGTAAGTTCACCTTACGCATCAACCCCGTGCGCAAATTCTGATTAAAACTGCTAAATATTTGCACACGCCCTCCCTATACTGAAACTGTATGTATACGCTAGTTATTGTTATCAATAACAATGATAACATTTGCCATTTAGGTAGCTTCTGCGTTTATCTATGCTGTTGATAGCGAAACTTACGCTAGTATGAAATTCGTATTAATATACCAGTGTCGTGACACGATAAAATCCTTTTAGAACTTCTAATGTCAACAATATTAGCATAATAACTATGTTTACTAGTAATTTGTAATCTGAGTAATGTTTTATGTAGTTAATTGGACTCCGTATCAAAACGTCCAATTCGCTTAGCGACCTATGAGCAGAATGTCCTATTCTCAAAATGAGCTATTAGCAAAGAGTCCTAAAAGGAATGGGAATGGTACAGTCATACCGTACATAAAAACGGTCAAAAAATCACGTTTATTGTATGGGAGCCCTACTTAAATATTAATTTTATTCTGTGTTTAGTATTTGTTGTTATAGCGGCAACAGAAATACATCATCTGTGAAAATTTCAACTGTCTAGCTATCATGGTTCATGAGATACAGCCTGGTGACAGACGGACAGACAGACAGACACAGACAGACAGACGGATCGCGGAGTCTCAGTAATAGGGTCCCGTTTTTACCCTTTGGGTACGGAACCCTAAAAACGAGATTTATAAAGGAATAATTTTTTTCAACATTTTCTTGAAACTGCACTTTAAAATAAAACAATATAATTATAAGTTAAATCCAAATGATAAAATTTGTTGGTTTTTTGCGTTCAGTTCGAAAGTGATCCAAATGTAGAAATTCTTATGGATGTTCTCCGCAATTTCCGCCTTGGGGCGGGAGAAGGGGTCTATCATACTTTTAATGAATAAAACCAAACGGTAACATGCACCATTTACCTGGACGCTGGAGTGAAATCTTCACACTTGCCCGGCCAGGTATTGGCCCGTATGACTTAATGCGGACCCTGTCACTCTCTGCGGCCGTAAATGGTGGCAGTTCCCCTTGGCTAGTAAGTGTGGAACACGGCGCGGTCAGTTGAGGTGACAAACGCCCCAAGTTTGTCACTGTGGGGTTTCCCAGAGGCGGCTTAATTAACTCTGAAACCAGAGCTGGCCACACCTCACACGAAAAGAAGAAGTGTGTTTTAACACCATCATCAGATGGTCGACTCGCAATAATGCAATAATGCTTTAATTATTCTTTTTGTTTCAATTTTATTCTAAAATAAATTATACATATCATGACGAAATGAAGATTATGAAATATCGATGGTAATTTTTCAGCATAACTGTACTTTGACAGTAGGTAGTATAGTTCTGCTCACTGAACAGAGAAGTAGGCGTTTTTTTTGTTCTGTGGTTCTGCTAATAGGTCATTACAAGCTTCTATTTAACTTGCAATGTATGTATGTATAAAGCCGATTAAGATGAAATTTTGCATACACGTTTAGTTTCGATGAAAATGCATGGTTAGCAATGTGAAGTTCTAAATTCAATATAGCGGACGGCCCAAGATGGTGGACTAGTTATTTTTTGTGCACTTCCATGATATGGGTATCAAATGAAAGGGTTTGCTAAGAAAAATACGAAAATAGCTTGTTTAAAAAATATTTTTAATGAATAATTTTATTTTTGGAATAAAACATTCTGCTCATATGTCGTTTTGCGAATGGGAAGATTTGATAGTCGTTAGTTGCGTGTAATGGATTCTTACGTAGGAAGTTATTATTGGTTGCTTTTTTAACATTAGCGGCGACCCCTGTGATTACTTATCAAAACTGTTTTTGTACTAATTAACTTAACAACGACAATATTCAAAATGTTATCTTTCTTTGTGTCGTTTTGAAACATTTTCAGTTTTAAAAGAGTCCTCTCTTCTGTCTTCGTAACGGTTCACACGTAAAATGTCTTTTGAAGTAGCACCGAAATAAATATTGCAAGTTTCTATGTTTAGCTACCGCCGCGCCGCGCAACGGTCAATAGCCCGCAGTGTTGTCGCATTGATGAATTACTCTTGAGAACTTTTTCTCAGGATAATATGACGTAGCGGTATCAAAACCTTGCGAATTTTAAAATAATTACGGGTGATCTGACCATACCATTATTTATCAGGGGGGTGACCATAAAGCTCTTAGAGTAAGGTTATTTTGAGTGTGTAAGGGACAGATGTATATGACTTGTATACATCTGTCCCTCACGCACACTCAAAATAACCTTATTCTAATGGTCACCCCCCTGAACTTACCAAAGACTCTGACCATTTGCTATTTTCGACACAGAACCTTGAAATCTTTCGGGATCCTGTGCAAATAAAAATTTCGTTGCACGGTATTGCTTTATGTCCTGTAGTCCCAAATAAGTAAATAGGTTATCTAAGTTGATACTTAAAAATACAAAAACATCGATTTATTTGAATTTGTGACTGCCTAAATTTAACTCGTATCAAGTATTCAAGTACATGTATATAACAGTTACAGACCGAGATTAGCTTATTTACATTATTTTCTTAGTGTGATACCGGTATCACACTAAGAATGAGGGTATGAGAATATATTTTTTTTGTTTTTATTTATCGTTAGGCTCGCGTTTGACCACTATCTCGCCTGATGGTAAGCGACGATGTGGTCGACGGTGAAGCACGCTTGCCTAGAAGTAACCTATTCACTCTTGACTTAAGGCGCCTCCCCGAGCAAAACGCCGCGCTAGTCGAATTTTGTGCAGTTTTTAAGAGCTATCTACTCTTTATTTAAAAAGAAATATCAATTAATAAAAATACACTAAATTTCTACATAATGTTGATTCCAAAATTGTAGTACACTTTTTTTTTAAAGAGGTATTTGTTTCACTAATCTCCTTCCAACAAAACCATAAAAATGAGAAATAATTATTGAGAGCATGCATCTCCTCGTAAAGTGTTCATTAATTCTTTTTTATACTAACACTAATGGATAGACAATTTGATAACGAACATTTTGTAAGTTTTATTTTTTTCAAAAGACCAATATTCGATTTTATAAAGATTTTATTCTAAAATCTGAGCGTATTCACTACCGTAATTCATGCGCCACCAGTGCCGCTAGGCCAATAGGAATGCTCATATTTCATGCTGCTTTTTTGGTCAGGGTACGGCCTTAAAGACCCCAAGGTTGTAGCTATCAGGAAACAAAGACTCCGGCAGGGAATTCCACTCCTTACCTGTGCGTACAATGAAAGTATTCGCAAAACGCTTTGTACGTGTGGGTGGGATATTTGGGCAAATTGCTACTAATTATCTTATGGCACGGGCCAAGATAGTTATTATTAATATTCAATACTTATCGAAGTAGTCACATGACCACTATAATAATTATAAGTTCAATAACGTTTAATATCTCTACCCTAATTTAAGGGCCTCATTCCGATTGGACAGATTTTAAAACAGTTCCCATGCGGAAGCGGGACTTCTTGTCATATTCTGGTAGCAATACGATATGAACCATATCGGTGATGACGTCACATTGGAACTGTACTTGTTTTCGAGCAGTAGTCACGTGAGCCAAAGGTCACCTTATCGAGATCAATTAAAATTTAACTGGGGGCCTGTTTGATTTATTTTATAAATAATGTGTCATCATTAGTCTTTTATTACATTTTTTTTAATCTCGCGATAATTATTTTTAATTTTCTTTAAACAAAACATTTTAATTTAACACAATTTGAGTAATCCTTAAAAATATATATGATACTTCGAAATAATAATTAATTGTTTGTTACCAATATTTATATAGGTACAGCGGAGCATAAAACAAAGTAAAAAAAACGTGATTAAGAATCACTATCCACTCTACGTTTCTTACGTTTTCGAAAAGGTCGCTTTTATTAACCAACGAAAAACGGAGGTTCTCATAAGTAGCGTTATCAAACAACAGTAGGAAATAAGAATTGTTGCAAATATAGTTGCCAAGAAAACAATAATGTCAGCTATAAATATCGACCCTAACGACACATTGTACTTTAATTATTTATTTCTCATCATTATACGTTGCTATTCAATTACTAATATCGATTATATCAAGTACTAGTCGCATGTCATATGTCTGATAAATATAATAGGTTAACAATAACAAATCTTTGATCTCATACGAAATCGTAATAACAAAACGTACGAGTTCCACATATATATAAAATCATGTGATGTATCCGGCTGGATTTGATCTCGCGACATTGTGACGTCGACAACAAGATACGGTTTCAGTATACAACTTTTTGCTACTTATCTTACTAGATAATTGCTACAAACGTCAATGTTTCTATTTTATTTTTATCTTAGCCTGATTTGTCCCATTGCAGGGCAAAGCCTCGCTTTCTTCTGCATTCCTTCCGGTTTTGGGCAAGTGTAGACCAGTCCTATCTGTAGGTCAACAACTGCCGGTCTATTATGTAAGAGCGAGGCCAAACGAGCGTTATTTTGTGAGACGTGAGTCGCGTATTTTGAGTACCGCAATTTACGTTCAACTGTAATTTGGTTAGGCTGCCAGACGGACGGACGTAACTTCAGTTGCTAGCCAACGTTTGTACGGGGCGTTGACGCTTGCCTCTCTCCCCTCCCTCACCCCGAGCGCAATTCAGTTGAAATAATGCGCGTGAGTCAGCAGACAACTCATTTTGCGTCGCCGCGTGTTACTCTAGCATGAAGCCGAGTGCAGCGTAAATTCCGCCACTCATATTACGCAACTCACAGCTCACCCAAAAAATTTCGCCATGAAAACTTAGGTGGAATGAGCTTGCAATGAGCTGTTATTCCACCTTGATCAGGATGGGTTGACACCTCACGGTGAGACGTATACAGAATTGCTCAACTGTTGGTGTCAAGTTCGCCTCGCCAACTATTTCGTTTATTTTTTATTGAGATATTTCATTAGAGTTTTCTTTGTTCACAGGTCAATTGGATCAAAATGACGATGCCGAACAAGCACTACCTCAACATCGACATGTCTAAATTCCCCGCGAATGTTACGAAAGGGGACCCTCGACACGTCATCTACCAACCCATCGACAAGCCGGCCGGGCTCATATTCGCGCAGCTACGCCGTAGACCCAAAAGCCACTTGTGACAGCGTGCCGCTACGCCGTAGCGCTACGCTTTTTTAGTTTTATATTAATCGTTCCTCCATTATCTTAGTTCTAAAGGGGATGTTACTGTTATTCACCCCTAACTCATCTTTATAACTCGCTCAGAATTATAAACAAATATCGCCATTGTAAGTTCACTATTTTATAAAAACCACGTTAATTAATTGTATCTAAATTTAAAGTAGGTACTCGTTATGTAATCTAGTCAAGTTCTTACTATAATAATTTGATAAACTGTACTAAATGTATGTTGGCTACAGTTTTAATGCGGTTTCTAACCATATAAGATTGTTACAAATAATCTAATAAGTACGACTAAGTTAATAAACATTCAAAGTATTAAACTATTGTTTGATTTTATTGGGTTTGAGAGTGACTAAAAGAAAAAAGTTTTTATGGACATTTATTTAAATATAAAATACACGTTGCTTACTTTCACTACGTTGAAGTTTACAATGTTTTTAATTCTCGTAAAGAGATATTAACGGTTTGTTAATATTATGACGAAGACTGACCAACGACATATAATTACGTATATATTGATTTCAGGTACATCACGCTATAGATAAATTACTCTTAAAAATAAAAAAAGCGCCTTTTACAGACGTTTGTTTCCGATGATCTTGTCTGCCAAAGCGTATAGCTCCTCGACCGTCTGAAAAAAAATTGGAAAGTTGTTTATTAAGGAATTCTTAGTAAAACAAAGACTTGTTGTCTTGTTAAGCTAATAAAAACAAATGAGAAGCATTTTGTTAGAGGTCACCTAAGAGTTCAAGAGTATAACTGACTGTATAATTAATTATAGTAGTTAGTTTTGTAAACACAAAACTGCTAGATAATACCTAGTATTGGATTGATTACGAGAACAGGAGTGATATGGAGAATAAGCGTAGACAGTGCGTGTTAAGATGGAATCTTTGTCCTTGACCAATATAATTATATCGAATCGATTGATATGTATTTGTGTGCACAAATCGATATGGCTCTCCATTGACAAATTTATTTATAGATAGCTGGCTGAAAACGAACTTTTTTTTTAATGGCGTTTGGTACACGTCAGGGTAATCTTATGGGTATGGAAGCGATTGACGTTGAGTAGGGAATTTACCTACCCACAAACTACGTCATATCCTATTAGAGTGTCACGCAATATGATGTGTAGCAGAAGGTCTGAAAACGTAAACAATATATCTAGTTACACTACACACCAATCGTACGAAAGTGGGTCGACAGGCAGTTTTTTTTCTAATTCTGTAGATTTTCGAAAAAAGGTTTCTACATTGTTCTTAAAAAATATAACAGTACGCGTGTATTTCCAGATAGATGGCAGATACAACGCAGATACCTATAGAACGCTCTCATATTTATAGTGTATTTTTAACCGACTTCATCAAAAAGGAGGTGGTTCTCAATTCAACTGTTTTTTTTGTGTGTGTGTGACCTCAGAACTTTTTACTGGGTGAACCGATTTTGGAGATCCCTTATTATTTGAAAACTGAAAAAATCAAATTTAAATCTCATGTGGTCCCACATGAGATTTAAATTTGTTGAAGATATGATGAAGAACTTCGGAGATATACAACAGAACTCTCGGGATTGCTGCAATGACATGTCTGTTTATTGTTTACGTTATTTCATAACATACCATACCATCACGCCAGTAAGCTCTAAATGGGTATGCAGTATTTTTCACTTTGTTGTGTTTTTATGCAATAAAACACAACAAAGTGAAAAATTCCGGGAAGTCATCAAGCTTGTCCCATCGTCGACTCTGTCTCTGTCACCTCTGACCTAGACTAGAGTCAAGAGCAAACCCAACAAAAACATAAAAAAAAACAAAGAAACGAAAATAGGAACACCGAGTTCCGTTTTTTTTTTATTATTTTTAGGCTCGCGTTTGGCCACTATCTCAACTGATGGTAAGCGATGATGTGGTCGACGAAATTATTTATTATTTTTAAATTGAAGTTATGTTTCACTTTGTCGTGTTTTTATTGGGAAGTCGGTTGTATTTTTTTGTAAAAAAGTTTTATCTCTTTTTTTCGATTTCGCATTTATGGCAAAGCACTATAAAAAAGTATCATAAAACACTTGCCACCTCTTTCTCTCTTATTTGTCACTAAAAAGGCTATTGATTTTGTTCTCACCAATATTTTTTGATGATACCGCACAAAACAACTCATTTGTTTACGACTAGACAAAGGGGGCCGAAATGGTCTGATTCAATATCATTTGAGTGGGTAAACAAAACACTGTCACAGTGTTGGAACAGACTCAATTGTTATGTAAATATAATGTACTGAGTTTATATAAACACTGTACATTAAGACCAACAAAGCAGTTTGTTTCAAAATTACGTAACGGATAAATAAAATTAATTAATAAGTTAATGTTTCGAGTCATTGACTAATCGTGTTACTGGTTCAGAATTAAAACTACAGTACCTACTTGCGCGAGTGACCTCTGTTTGGGTATGTAAAATACGGAGAAAGATCGATTTTTGCCTCTCCCCCTAATTTTGCAAATTTTATCAAAATTGTTAGAGCCGTTTTCGAGTACGTGATTACAAATATACACCGTGGCAATTTAGTCGTCTTAAAACAAGTAAATAAAAAATAAAAAAAACCCAACTGCTTATAAGGCGAACTAAAAAGACGTAAACAAGAAGAAAATCATGCTGTGCAGTCGGAGGATACATATTCGCGGGCTGGCTGACCAAAACCAGATGTATCCTTAAATTTTTCATTTAAACATATAAGTGTTATATATTTTTGAAATCACCTCTTAAAACCCTTTATTTTGATACCCCACACGATGGGGATGGAAGGAAAAAGAAATTGGGCTCCCACAATATGGCGCCCAAAATCCGCCCTTTTTCTAGACGCCAATTTTAATGTAGCCAGTGATACTCGCAGGGTTAAGATGAATCGATTGACGTAAGAATCATCAAAATCGGCCAACGCGTTTGGTCTCTAGAACGCCACATAGGAACAAACATAAATACATACATAGACTGATAAACACATTACCCTCCTTCGGCAGTCGGTTAAAAAAAGCAACCCACTTAATCTGCCCATTTATATACAAAATTGTAGACAGCCAATCAAAATTTGTATGGGCGATGCAATTTTATTTTTGAGAATTGAGATGATGAATGTCAATGTCCTTGGAGAAATTTGTTCAAATACATGGGCAGAAGAAGTGGGCTGCTTTTGTTAGACGACTAAAATGCCACGGTGTATATGTCATGGACCAAGGGGCACTATGTATGCCCGGGCATTATTTGAATGTAGTAAAGTCAAATCGTGCAAAGTAATGAATACTGATTTAAATTTTTATACTTATCACATTGTTTAGTCATTATGAATATTGCTACGTAACGGTTGGGCAATTCGATAAATATGGTCAATGAATTAGTCCAAGAGCGAGCGGAGCGAGCTCGGGAGCTTAGGGCACCCCGACACGGATAGGTTAGGTTCGAAGGAGATGACGGTAGACTAACAGTATAAAAGGGAATGGGTCTACCATGCAGACAGAAATATGAGCCCCGTTCAGCACGGCTCCGTCGACTTAATTGCTTAAATATCATACTTACATTACATTATCCTATATTAAAACCAATGTCAACATTAAAATAATTTAAAAAAATACATCTTTTTATTAACCGGCCCAATAAGTGATGAGCATTATTCAGAAAGCCTGGTCATTTTAATTACTTTAATCATTTTTATCATATTGCTTACTCAAATTGGGCATTTTTCTAATTGCCCGGCAATTATTAATAATGCCGTATTAATCACTTGGTCCATAACATTATATACAAATATTGCTCGTTTAATAGTATAGGATTAGAAGAATATATTTGCGGTATGTGCATTTATGTACCTATAGCCTAAATAAAGATTTTGCCCGCAGTTCGCTTTTTGGCCTGAACTAATTTTTTATATCGGATTCTTCTTCCAGTGGTAGCTTCTGCTCCAGCTTCTTTGTAGTATGAGTAATTGAGATACTTATGATTATACACATGGGAAAATATTTCATTAGACATTTAAAATTAAAATTTCAAGAACAAGTGAATCCTTTTCGTATCAACTCGGTATTTAGAGAAAACTTGGAATTTCAGTATGCGAAAACGTCTTTAAATGCTAGAAAACTATCAAGACTTTTAACATGTTCACAACTTTGCCCTCAATTTATCCAATTATCCACTAAAACGAAATAACTTGAAGAACATTTTTATTCATGTTCTTATTGTGAGATATTATGACTACTAGCTGTGCCCGCGGCTTCGCTCCCGTCATCTGCCTGCCAACCCTACCATACTTACCAGCCTGCCTGCCTACTCCACATACTCAAAAAAACTTTACAAAAAAATACTACCGACTTCCAAATAAAACTACAAAGTGAAAAATAACTTTATTTTTGGAAGTCGGTGTCTTATGGACACCGACTTCCAAAAATAAAGTTATTTTTCACTTTGTAGTTTTATTTGGAAGTCGGTAGTATTTTTTTGTAAAGTTTTTTATTTTTCACTTTTTAGTTGTACCTACCTAATAGGCAAGTTGTTTAGTAAGTTACCTACTCTATAACGCCAGAATATATTACCCTAATATCATGAAACTTGAACATAACCGGTGAAATGACAGATCTGCGTACCCCTTAAGAGCGTACTGGCGTGATGTTATGTTATGAAATGGTATAAACAACAAACAGACATGCGATTGCAGCAATCCCGAGAGATTTGCCGTTATTTATTGAAGAGTTCTGTTGTATATCTTCGAATTGCTTCGTCAGTCCTACACCAAATTAAAATGGGACCAATTTCGGAACATACTCTTTCAAACAAAAAAAGATTTTTTGAAATCGGTCCACAACTGACGGAGATATCGGTGAACACTGTTCAGTGTTCTACTCAAAAAAAAAAAAATAACATACATAATATCGAACATAGAACCTCCTCCTTTTTGGGTAGTCGGTTAAAAAATATACGTACCTACTACATACCAATTTTTTTTTTCTAGGGTCATTCTTTCGCGTAAAATCTTAACACCGCGATTCAGATAATGACTTTAAATGCACAACGCCATCTATCGAATAGCGAGTTCAACTGTCCGAGTAACCGAATTGCGTGAGCTGTGATAATTTTACTTCTTGAACACTTTAAATTCATCTAACTTTTGATAGAGTGAACCGATTGCGATGAAACAAAAACTAAGTAATTCTTCAAGATACGCACAATTTTTATGTATAAAAGTTATCTACATTGGTTTCGTACATTTCACGTGATGCGTGCACAAATAAACAGACAAACAGACAAACAGACAAACAGATAAACAGACAAACAGACAAACAGACAAAAATTCCAAAAATGCTAGAAATGGGTTCTGTTGGTTATCCTTTAACACCCTGGCTATTTTTTTTGGATTTTTTTTCGATGTACAAAAAATATTTTTCTATAGATTTATTATATGTATTGATAAAAGTTATCTACATTGGTTTCGTACATTTCACGTGATGCGTGCACAAATAAACAGACAAACAGACAAACAGACAAACAGATAAACAGACAAACAGACAAACAGACAAAAATTCCAAAAATGCTAGAAATGGGTTCTGTTGGTTATCCTTTAACACCCTGGCTATTTTTTTTGGATTTTTTTTCGATGTACAAAAAATATTTTTCTATAGATTTATTATATGTATTGATTGCTATGGGAAAAATTTTACTGTACGGTAAGTTACCTATTATTGATAAGTTCAGCGAACTCTTTGCATAGACATTTAATTGCCATGTTTAAAATTAGTATAGAAAAACCGCTAGGTATAATCGGTGGCGTCTTAGTCAAGCGAGATTACTTTTTGGCAATCGTGCTCTTATTGCTCTTACGTTGATTACTTGATCGCTTACCATCAGATGAGATAGTGGTCAAACGCGTGCTCTATAGTAACTGTACCTACTAGTAAAAAAAAAACTGAAATATAAACAAGTACAGTACAACTATTTTCTTAATGTCCCTCGGCAAAGTTCGTGTTTCGTCAGTCATCGGATTTCTATCAGTTATCTTTTGCACCTTTGCACTTGGTGCAGACCGGACGCTCTAAATCAACTTGGCAGTCTGATAGAAATCCGACGACTGACGAAACACGAACTTTGCCGCGGGATATTAAGAAAATAGTTGTACTGTACTTACTTAGACGAAAACTAATGGTTCTTTTAAACTTTGTATTGCACGACTTTACTTTCTGACTAATCTAGAAGCTAAAAAATATTGAAAAGCCCGCGAAATTCAATCCATTATTAGGTCAAACAACGGCTAAAAAGCGAAGATACACAATACGCGTACCTAAGTCTGTAAAGCCTAACTATAAATTAATGGTTTTAATTTATTACTATTTAAATGTAGATAATATTCTATGAGTAAGCTTTTGGTAGCACGAGTGAGCGGCGAGGTTAGGTCATTACTTATCAATCGTGTTTTATCGTGATTCATGTCCAGTTTATAACTGGTTCGAGCCGAATTTGTTTAAGGGCCGAACAGACAGCCAGTTAAACGCGTGTGTATTTGTAGGCAGTTAGTAGTGAAGACGTGTTGCGGTCTGGACATTTTTAAAGATTAAAAATATAGGCTACTAGCTGTTGCCCGCGGCTTCGCTCCCGTGGACCACCCCACAGGACCTATTCCCGGGATTAAAAAATAGCCTATGTCACTCAGGAATAATGTAGCTTTCTATTGGTGAAAGAATTTTTCAAATCGGGCCAGTAGTTTCGGCGCCTATTCGGTACAAACAAACATACAAAAAAATCTTTCCTCTTTATAATATTAGTATAGATATAACGTGTAGTAATAAAACCTTAAGGCCGTAAAATACACTTAATTTTATCGATAAAACACCCCACATAAGGGGTTTAGACCCCACAATTTTTATTGAATTTCCTAAAATTCTGCAGAAATTATAAGGCAAACATGTGGAGGGACTCAAGTAAATATCACCGATAAGACCGCCATTGTAAACTATTCTTCTTTCTTTCATCATAACCATAGAATTATTTTTTTGTAAAATAATCTTTTTGGTGTAAAAAATAGTATATCCTATACTATTCTATTATCTATACTAATATTATAAAGCTGAAGAGTTTGTTTGTTTAATCTCAGGAACTACTAGTTGGAATTGAAAAATTCTTTTTGTGGTGGATAGTCCATTTATCGAGGAAGGTTATAGGCTATATAACAACACGCTACAACCAATAGGAGCCGAGCATAAATGAAAAATGTTGCAAACACGGGCAAAAATATTCCTTTTTGAGAGCTTTTGTTCCGTGCGCTGCGTAAACGGTTTAAGTTACGTAAATATAATGTATGATGGAATTGTTCTTCTTTAAAAATTCTAAAAAAAAGTCCGCGACAGCATATGTCTATCTTTTAAGATTGACTCACAATAGCAGCTTTTTTGTTCTAAATTTTAATTAGATCGCCGCCGCCGGTAGAAACAAAAGTTTACAGGTTACATTCGTATAGTAGTAAGGGTAGGTAGGGTAGGGTAGGTAGGGTAGGGTAGGGTAGGTTGGGTAGGGTAGATAGAATAGGTAAGGTAGGGTAGGGTAGGTAGAGTGGAGTAGGTAGGTGGGTAGGGTAGTTATGGGAAATAAATAAAAAATGGGTAGGTAAGTAGTAGGTAAGTAGGTAGGTAGCCAGTTGGCGGGAGCGAAGCCGCGGGGGTCAGCTAGTAATTTATAACGTAGTATGAAGCTTGCTGATAGAGTAACTTTCTATAAGTGAAAGAATTTTCATTATCAGATACTGTGCTTCCATATGTACTTACGTTGTTAAAAACAATTTTATGTTGAGTAATTTCTTGAACGTTCAAATACAGTTTTGTGCATTAGCGTTAAAAGGGCTGCCATAAATCACGTAGGCGTATTTACAGTAACTCCGGAAAAGATAATGGGGAAAGTTTGAAGTTCAATGCACCAGAATCACGCGATTTTGTTTTTAAAAGTTTACTGGGTATTTCAAGAAATCATTTAAACTCGCGAAATGAAAGGGCAAAATAGCCAATTTCAGTAAGTTTTTACCACTTTTTTATGGTTTGGTTTTATTATTATTGAAAACATTTCAAGTTCAACGTAATTTTAAGTAAATTATACCACATGCCTCTCAATCTCAAGTCTATTTGCAGTAACTGCTCAACATTCATGGATTGAAGAAAGTCTACTTGACGGTTTAGCATGGATCTTTGAAATAGAATCATTTTTGACGATTTGGGTTCAAACGTCAATTATTTTTAAAGTCTGGTTTATTGGTTAGGTTTGATAATAGATAATTTTCGAGCCTTACACAACTAACAGTTATTTTGTTTTTATGAAAAATAATAGCTCACTATAACTTCAAAACGTTCAAAGTTTTGGTCATTTTCTAATATTACCTACACTGAAATGATCCATCAAAACAACTGTATGTGTATAACATTAAATATTGCCAATAAACATTGTAACCAATTTCAATAAATAGGACTTTGTCCTCCTTTGGCGTTATTGTATAAAAAGACGCCATTGGAACAAAATATTAGGCCACAAGACTCTCTATAGCCTAGCAACGAATCTGATAAGAACTTGAATCCCTACAATAATGTGTGCTAAACACGCACTTACCAAAATATAAACAACTAGCTGTTGCCCGCGGCTTCGCTCCCGTGGACCACCCCTCAGGACCCATTTTCGGGATTAAAAAATAGCCTATGTCACTCAGGAATAATGTAGCTTTCTATTGGTGAAAGAAATTTTCAAATCGGTCCAGTAGTTTCGGAGCCTATTCGGTACAAACAAACAAAAAAATCTTTCCTCTTTATATTATTAGTACAGATGAGACCACAGCCTTTGTTTTGTGAGTTTATGTGCTATGATAGTATTTCGATCACATTATAATGTTTGTATGATAAGACAAATCAGTAAGTGTACGTCTTATTTGAAGGAATAAGGTCCATATTTCGAAGTCAGTTTGAAGCATCTACAATCAACCCTTGCTATGGCAACGAAGAATAAAACTCTCGATTAATTGTATTAAATAATAAGCTATAGGTAACTGTCAGTGGAGTCAAGTTGACGGACATTACTTTGAATATACGGGTAAAATTCGCATCACCAATGTCTACAAGAGTGTCTGTGTGCAAGTTACACCGTCTGCACCGGCTAATGTCTGTTACACGCGCGCCAGATGAGTCCATAGGTCGATTATATCAGGGGGTCAAGCTTAGCTGGAGTCAATCCGCTTTTAAACGGTTTTGCCACGAGCTAATATCGAACGAATTATGTAAATATTGGAGATAGCAACTGTGAGGTGACACAGTTATATTCACGCATCCAGACGATTCTACTAGCCTACTACTTAAGATAGCAATCTATCAATAATAATGATCGACGCTCGATCGAGGTCGGCGTATGGTAGGTTTTGCTGAAACGCAGTAAACGTTTTGAGAGTAGGTACTTTCGCTGTGTGCACAACTAAGGAGTGGAATCCCCTGCCAGAGTCTATGTTTACTGATACCTACAACCTGGGGATCCGTGAATAGGTTACTTCTAGGCAAGTGTGCTTCACCGTCGTCCACATCATCGCTTACCACCAGGTGAGATGGTGGTCAAACACGAGACTATCATAAAAAAATAGGAAGCAGTCGATGTCAACTGATCCATTGTACCATCGATCAATCTATTAGTGTGTTAACACCCCAAATCAGACGGTTCCTGTGAGGTAGCTGTGCGGTGTTGGAGGGTATGGTGACGTCATACGAGACTTCAGTCATTTGGCTCTCAGCCAGCCCTACATAAACCAGATCCTGCAACAATGCATCAGTGGTTCCTTACCGTAAGGTTCTTCAGTTGTTTGATCTCGTTGGTCTCGTATTTGAGTTGCGCAAACTGCTCATTGGTGAAGCGGACTCCTTTCTCCAGATCCAATTGCCTCTGTTCTTCCAAATCTGCGCGACATTTCGCCAGCAGCTGTTCGGGTGTTAGCCGTTCGCCGTCCTCTTTAACCTCCTCTTCTGGCATTTGTTCTTCGGCCATGGACTATAAAATTAAAGTAATTCTGTAAGAAAACTGAAGCTCTGGTGATTTATTGAGGTAAAAAAAACTGTAGTTACCAGGTCCGTTTTCTGTGAAGCTTTCAATTTCCTAAAATAGGCTTCGGCGCGTTTTTTGGACGCGCGGTTAACTTCACGGTTGACCATCCGCCAAAACACGAACACTGGGTGATGGAATAGTTCAGGTGGGCACTCCTTCAGCGGCGTCTTCCCGACTAGGATTAGTCGTTTGAGCCTTTCCATCTCATCCATCTGTCGATGAAACATGACTTACTGTTTACGAAACTATAAAATACACACATTTTAAAACATTACGTAAGTAGGTCTACACGGTAATAAAAGCTGTATTGATTAGGAAAGTAAGTACATTAGGGGAAATTCTTGCTCGTCGCAAGTACTAAATGAAATCGTAAAGTTCATAAAGCAATGTTTGACTGATGAATAGGTAATTAGTCCCACGTTGACTGGCGTTTAATAAGCGAAACACACGAAAGGCAGGCAAACTGTCTGTGGTATGATTGATTGGCAGTAATTACTTTTCTGCCTGAAAGGTGTAGTCTAAACTACAGATATGAATAGGTTTCCACAAAGTTAACTTTGTGTAAACCTATTCATGTCTGTGATGGTTTTTTTGCATCAACAACCAATATTGACTTTTAGAAATATGATATTCTTTAAGACTGTTGATGAATTCAAATTCTTTATACTTATCGATCCCTTCTAAATCTCAATTCATCAGTAGCATTCAGTCACCAACTCACAAAACGGTGAAGGGAAACATCGTGAGGAGAAATTGAAATACGAAGACTTGTATGGTCTTCTTGGTATTACAGCCCACTCCTTACCACGGAGACGAGGCACGTGTCCCAGCAGTGGAACACGAGCTTCATCACCTTACACTGCTGATTATGCTATTCAGACAGTGTCGTTCTAGATTATCTACTGGTCCAAATAGGTATGGTGGTCGTCTGGTACTCACAACACGCGAGGTGATCCTCCTGTTGAGGGTCTCCTCGTTGACGGCGCGGATCCGCTCCTCCAGTTCCGTCATGAAGGTCTTGTCCGTGAGCCGCACCAGGTTAGAGCCCATGTGCTTCTCCAGCCGGGCGCGGACATGCGGGTGCGAGAAGCTGGAATTTAAAAAAATAGAATGAGATCAGGATTTTCATCTAAATTTTCGATTGATAATTAATTATAAGGTACTAATTAATAGCGCACTGGGCCCGCGTGGTGGATTAAGGTCCAATTCCTCTCAAAGAGAGAAGGCCTGTGTGCCAGCAGTTGGCACGTTATAAAATAGCAATTTTCGACAAAAATAACCGTTTTAGCCGTCGAAATCAATATGAGCACATAGGTATAGCTTTAAGAAACCACGACAAGAATATATGTACCTGTATTTTAATACCTAAGTAACTTTTAATGTCTGTTTTTGTGAGGAGAAATAAAATAAACGATTTGGACTCTGAAAGAAAGGTTTCAAAATTGAGACCAAAATATTTTTCACAGAATATTCAAAAATCATCAAGTCACCAAAACAGATTCATTTGCTTGTTAGTAACACCAAATCTTTATAAAAATTGCTTATACGTAAACAACACATAGGTATTAAGCATTTTGGCGCCAATTCACCGTAAATAACCTCACTTTCACAAATCACTTACACATAAAATAAAACGAAACAGCAATAAAACGAGGTGCCATCCATATGGAAATGTGTGAAAACAGCACTTGACATAAACAAATGTACGGCATAAACAATTAAGTTTTTTTATGGCCCAAAGTACAATTTCTTAGTCTTTACGTACCAGAGCCGCGACGATTCCGTGGAGCCACTTTCAGCACTCGTTTTGGCGACGGCTCAGGCAGAATGGGTATGCTCAACGGAGGCGGGCAGACGTCTCGACGTTGCCGTAAACTTTTAGTAGTTTTGACGCTACATGCTCAGTGTCATAGTTGAGACCTTTATCGTGGTATACGATGGGCCTGGCACGGTATGGCACGACCCCCACCGACACCGACACCCACATGTAGGTACAACACTCGTGTAAAGAAGTATTCACACCCTTTTTTAGGGCGGTGTGAAAATTATGAAAAATTTTGGTTGAGGGAGAGAAAGATTGTTAACAGCTATTTTCTTATTTTTGGGCAGAAAAATTAACACTAGACCACAACACCGAAAGTTATCATTTTCTCTAAAATAGGGATTTTCACGGGTTGTTTTGAAGCATTGATAGTCATTTGTATTTACGTTAATTATCTGTTAAAGTCAGTAGGGGTCAGGGATGACATACTGGTTAATTTATTTTTTAGTATTGACTGCTTCTAAAGATTATTGTTTTTCTCAAACATGCTTGGAAATTTCAGCATTATTTTGACAACCTTCTTCGAGATATATCGAAATTGCCATACTGGCCATACATGCGAGCAGCGGCCGGCAAAAGTTGTATGAAAAGCCATAATTATCTGTCGTGTTCAGCGGCCAAATAATAATTTAAAAATGGAACGAACTTTTACTCCGAAACGCAACCAAGAAGGTTACTTATCAAAGGTTTTATTTAAATTTCGAACTGGCTTGCATATAGACATACACAGCCGTTTATAAAAAAAAATGACTACTTTAACACGGGAATATTATTGTTGTTCGCTGTTCGTCATTGATTTCGAAAAGAAATTGTATTTGACAAAATGAGTTCCAGGTGCTACTTAGTTTTAACTTCCGCGCATTATTTGAGAAAAGTACTATGCAAGCCTAGGCCACAACTAGGCATTGATGGATTTACGTATGTGTGCCTCGGCTTTCACGTTTACACGTTCGTCTATCAATGCCTCTTTTGCTGGCCGCTGCAGTAATGTCCTATTTCTTTCAAGTTGCCGTCAATAGAACGGACGAAGTAAAGTTCAACGGTGCAAGGTTACCGATTGTTATATACCTACTCGTATGAGGAGACATAATATGGTATTATTGAATACATAAACATTTGAGATAAGATAAAATACCACACACATTACAATTTGAATGAAAAAAAAAAACAATAAAATACACGAAAAAATGACGTATTCATGTATAAAGCCGTCTATTAATCTGTCTACAAAAAAATTCGTTCTAAAAGGTTCTTTAGCTTACGTGACTACGGAAAGTTAAGTTCAACGCCATACATGTCACCGGCATAGCAATTTTAACTTACTGTTCATCGAATGCATAAAGTTGCATAAATATTTACGTCAATTTGTAGCCAAATCGTAATAATCTTCGAGATATATGAGGTTAGCACGTTTCGCTATGAAAGCTATCTGGATTATTCAGTTGGTGGAATAAATCACTTTATTTTGCAACCTTATACTAGGGAGGGTGCGATGCGAAACACATTAAATCGCCATTATGTAGGTAAAGCAAATAATTGCTTGTAGACTTGGAAAAGTTTAGACGGGCCAATTAGTGTAGATGTAGAATACTGAGCTTTATTTATTAATACTAGCTTCCGCCAGCGGCTTGCCCGCATGAAAGACGAAAATTATTTCGTGGGAATATATTCCCGGGATAAGAAGTATCCTATGTGCTATTTAGACTATAATCTATCTCTGTGCCTAATTTCGTCCAGCCGTTTGAGCATGGAGAAGTAATAAACTTACAATTAAACACACACACATTCACAAACTTTCGCCTTTAGTGTTGTGTTCTACTATAAGTCCATATACATGTATTACCCTCATAAAATATTAAATTAAAAACTAGATAAATACCAAATAATTACATTGAAATTGTCATCAGCTCTTAAAGTTAATTAATCAACAATTAAAATGTAAAAAAATGTATTAAAATTGACAAAAAGGTACCTATAAAAAAATATCAAAACGGTATAAAAATATTCAAAACTGTCTAAAAATTTTTAAAAAGATATAAAATAACGTTATTTTAACAGAACCTGACTCCAGTCGTACTATTTTGAAATAGAATACACTGCCCCATTCCTTACCTGGAAAACGAAACATATTAATGACCGTAGAAATATTTAAAATCAGCAAAGATGACTTGCAAATTCTGTAGGTACCTATTCTGAAAACTGCTTATCATCTTCAGATAGCGAAGCGACTTAGAAGGTAAATAAATTATCGCTGCAAGGGCAAATAACCCGGATTAGAAAACGTATTATTTATTATGTTTAGTGCTGACCTGGGTTTACACTTTATGCTGATAGAAGATCATGTGATTAGCTTGTTTACGCTTACTTTAGAGAAAACAAAAGTAATGCTTTATCCGCAGTTCCAAGTCAGGACCTTCCGGGATCAGGGGGGTGACCATAAGCTCTTAGAGCGGTATCAATTTGATATCGAGTAAGTGACAGATACAACTGTCCCTGACAAGTCAGTTACATCTGTCCCTTATTCGATCTCAAATTGATACCGCTCTAAGTGCTTATGGTCACCCCCAGAGCCGACTAGAGTCAATGGGAATAAGAACACTAAAAGTGAAAAATTACTTCAATTTCGGAGGTCGGTGTTTTTATTTTCGTTTTTTCGTTTTTTAACACCGACTTCGAAAATTGAAAATATTTTTCACTTTGTAGTGTTTATATTTGAAAGTCAGTTGAATTTTTTTTAAAAACACTTTTATTTTGCACTTTTTAGTCCCTGACAAGTCAGTTACATCTGTCCCTTATTCGATCTCAAATTGATACCGCTCTAAGAGCTTATGGTCACCCCCAGAGCCGACTAGAGTCAATGGGAATAAGAACACTAAAAGTGAAAAATTACTTCAATTTCGGATGTCGGTGTTTTTATTTTCGTTTTTTCGTTTTTTAACACCGACTTCGAAAATTGAAAATATTTTTCACTTTGTAGTGTTTTTGAAAGTCAGCAGATTTTTTTTAAAAACGTTTTTATTTTGCACTTTTTAGTTGAGGTACATATCTATTGAAGAATACTGTTGTATATCTCCAAAGATCTTCATTATATCTTGTTCAAATTTAAATGGGACCACATGAGATGCACCAGCTTTTAAATAAAAAAAGAATCATCAAAATCGGGTCATCAGTAAAAAGTTCTGAGGTAACAAACATTTTAAAAAATACAGTCGAATTGAGAACCTCCTCCTTTTGAGGTTGGTTAAAAATACATGTGATTAGCGGCTTATGTTTAGCAGAGGCTGCTTTAGGCTAATGATGATATAAATTAGGAACATATTCATATTATTTCATATTATAAAAGCGAAAGTATTTCTTTTTTACAAGTTTTTATTTTACTTGCAATATATGTATGTATGTGTTCGGGCCAAATCTTGTAACTGAATTTTAAAGCAGTTATCCTCCACCGATTAAGATGAAATTTAGCATACACGTTTATTTTGGATGACAATGCATGGTTAGCTAAGTGACGTCATTCTAAATCCAATATGGCAGACGGCCTAAGATGGCGGTCTAGTTATTTTTGTGCAGTGCCATGATGGGTATCAAATGAAAGGGTTTGCTGAGAAGAATACGAAAGATCATCATCTGCCTAGCCTTTTCCCAACTATATTGGGGTCGGCTTCCAGTCTTACCGGATTCAGCTAAGTACCAGTGTTTTACATGGAGCGACTGCCTATCTGACCTCGACACCCCAGTAACTGGGTAACACGGTACCCCTTGGCAAGATTGGTGTCAGATCTCAAGCTTCTGACTACTCGTAACGACTGTCAAAGATCTTCAAATAACAGCCGGTACCAAAGGCTTAACGTGCTTTCCGAGGCACGGAGGAAACTCGGCATGTTGAAATGGTCACCCATCCACGGACCGACCTCGTCAAGCGTTGCTTAACCTTGATGATCGACCCGTGTGGCTGTTATTATTTAGCCACGAGCTCCTCTGAAGAATAATAGAATACGAAAGATGCTTGTTTTAAAAATAAATAATTAAAGAATCATTTTTTTGTCTGTTATCTTACCAAGCCTTAACAACGGGTTTGGAAGTTTGGGACACGAATAGACCATGAGACCTAGATTAGAGCATATAGTACTTTTATGCCGGTGGTAGGTACGTTCCCTTGGGTTAATTGGCGACTTCCATGCGGCCAGAAACACATGCACACCTTTAATGAATATAAAACGAGCCGTCCATTAGTTTTCTATGTTCTATGGTGTACGATACACTATGGTGTTGCTAGGCTACAGTCCACCCTATTGCCGAGGGTTTCCGGCGAGTCGGTGCATGGTGACACGTCGACACGGCTTTGAGGCAGACATGGTAAACATGTGGTTATTTTATTATATATGAGGGGTGTGTCCTAGTGGATACTAAAAATATCGTTTATGATAGTAATAAAAATAATCGTAGTTTATTTTTATAAGAAGCTCAGGTAAACTAAGCTTTGGGAAACCTAACTACTTGATAAACTTTTTATTTATTTAACTACTAGCTGTTCCCCGCGGCTTCGCTTCCGTGGACCACCCCACAGGACCCGTTTTCGATATAAAAAATAGCCTGTGTTCAAGAATAAT
The DNA here is from genome assembly GCA_948252205.1 of Orthosia incerta. Lineage (NCBI taxonomy): Eukaryota > Metazoa > Arthropoda > Insecta > Lepidoptera > Noctuidae > Orthosia > Orthosia incerta. The sequence continues at coordinate 11,112,981 of OX411754.1, read as the reverse complement.
GTAGCTTTCTATTGGTGAAAGATTTTTTTAAATCGGTCCAGTAGTTTCGGAGCCTATCCGGTACAAACAAACAAACAAAACAATCTTTCCTCTTTATAATATTGGTATAGATTTCTGCAGTACACACACATAAAAAATGACAAGAAGAAGGAACAGAAAATAGGTACAAAGATAGACTTATTTAAAACCCTGAAAAGACTAACAAGCCGTGAGCAAGCGTACCTTAAAAAGCGAGAAAAAAACCGGCCTAGTGCGAGTCGTACTCGCGCACGAAGGGCGTTTATCGCAAAAAACGGCAAAAAAAAAAATTGTATGGGAGCCCCACTTAAATATTAATTTTATTCTGTTTTTAGTATTTGTTGTTATAGCGGCAACAGAAATAGATCGTCTGTGAAAATGTCAACTGTCTAGCTATCACGGTTCATGAGATATAGCCTTGTGACAGACCGACAGACAGATAGACAGACGGATCAGGGAGTCTTAGTAATAGGGTCCCGTTTTTACCCTTTGGGTACGGAACCCTAAAAAGATATGTAGAAACCGTGGGTTTTATGTGTTTAGCAAGTAGAAACTTTGGGTACTCCTGTAAGAATATGTTGGTTGAGTCAACCAATTTATTAAAGGATCCATCTAATGACTAAAGCTTCAAATAATATGGTCTTATTTTATAGACTGCCTCGTTGGTGTAGTGATTGCAAGCGCTACTGCTGAGCACATGGTCCTGGGGTTCGATTTCCCTGTCGGGCAGTGTTATTGGGTTTTTACCGACTTCAAAAGAAGGATAGGTAAATCAATTAGAAACGTATGTATGTAATATATGTTGGAATTGCACAATATTTACATATGTTACTCTATATGGGCTTCTAAACATGTGTGCCAAATTAGTATGTTTGTATGTATGTATTTTTGTCCACGCATATCTACGAAAGTACTTATCGGATGGTGATCATTCTTTTTGTGTTGGATTGAATATCTCTAAGTAAGTAAGTAATCATTTATTTCAGCAAACATGTGTATATTACACACAACAAATAATTGTCAGTATGAGAGCAGTGGTGGCCCAGTGGTATCGGCCGCGACTTACAAGTTTTAGGTCGTGGGTTCGAGCCCAGGCAGGCGCTTTACTTTGGGTAAATTATTTCATCACCACTGCTCTCAAAACGGTGAAGGAAAACATCGTGAGGAAACCGGCATGTCCTAGAACCAATAATTCGAAGACATGTGACATCCACCAACCCGCACTGGGCCCGCGTGGTGGATAACGGCCTATTCCCTCTCACAGAGAGGAGGCCTGTGTCGCAGCAGTGGGGAACATTAATAGGCTGATCGTGTAAATGTTAAAATTATCATTCTAGAATGACAACATAGAAATATTAAAGATGTTAAGATATTAAATTGAATCATAATAATAAAATATACAAGTTTGTCATATTGAGCCAAATTATTAAAAATATGTAAAAATAATAATAAAAAATACAATTAAAATTTTTCGTTTTCGAATGACAGAATAAAACTATATAAATGATAATTTTAATGAAAAATATAAAAAAATAACAAGCCATGCAAAAGACACTTTTACGCATAAGTGCCGTTTTGTTCTGATTATTAAATTTGAGTATTGTCACGTCTGTTTCTGGGAAATTGATCTGCCATGCGAGAAAATAAATGCGGATTAGCTCTCAAGAACATGGCATTTTCTAATAAGTAAAGGCAAGATAGTGTAAAAATTTTGAATTTTTTCATCTAAGGCTTGCAGCTCTGAATCGTTTCAAGTTTAAACACCGACCGAATGCACCCCTTTGGGTTTTTGAAGACTAGTTCCCTGTCAGTCGAGTTACCCCAAAAAATGATGAATCCTAAAATAGATTCCACGAGCCCGTAGTATGCGGTGAGCCCCAACTACTGCAGCAAGTGTGTACAGAGCATACGCTGAGCTACTCATTTTCTCACTGACAGTCTCGACGTGTTTTCTTCCAATTTAACTTTTTGTCAATAATTAGTCCTAAATTTTTTATTGCATCATCTTCGTAAATGTTATTATTATTGTAATGTATGTCAAGATAATTTAAAAATGTCAAGGAACGTTGACTAAAGTGCATAATTTTAGTCAAATTTATTTCTAAGTTATTATTATTTAGACATTCTATTATTGCAGTCAGTGAATTATTAATGTCGCATTTATATGTCTCTCTATTTTTATACTCAATTGGCACTACACTATCATCGGCAAAGAGGCTCATCGGCTGCACTGTCGATTTAGGCAAGTCATTTATATATATTGTAAATAGGGGAGGTCCCAAAACACTACCCTGAGGGACACCATACATGACTTCACGCTCTTGCGACCAATGTGACTATTCTCGCTGAGTAGTTATGTTTACCCTACTGACTTCTGTAATTTGATTCCTGTGCTAAAGATATTTCTCAAAAAGCTTTAGTATGTAACCTCTAATGCCATATGCTTCGAGTTTTTAAGTAAAATACTGTGTTGAACATAATCAAATGCCTGAGTCATATCACAGAATATACTGCAAACTGGTTTATTTTGATCCATATTTGTCATCACCGCGTGTAAAATTTTTTTTTCTCTGAAACCTTTTTGTTCTTTACAGAGGATGTTATTGCGTTCTAAATATGAGTTAAGTTATATTAAAAAAAAAAATGATATTACAGGGATGAGCGAAATCAGTCTATAATTCACCATCAATTATTTGTTGTCTTTCTTAAACAGCGGCTTTACGACAGCTGTTTTGAGTGCTGTTGGCCAGCACTGATACTCAAATTAATTATGTAACATAAAGGTGAGCATATGACGTGAGCTACCACTTTAAGTATTTTTGTGGAAATGCCATCGTAGCCTACACTATTAGTATTTTTGGGTGTTGATAAAATTTTTAGAACGTCTTCCGGTGTGCTAGGTGCCATAAACATAGAATATTTTTTACTTAAAATATGTTCCGTCACTCTTGTTCCAGAACTAACAATGGGCTTATTTTTTTCTATAAAGTAGTTGTTAAAGACATCCGCTATATGTTTTGGCGCTGTAATGGTTTCATTATTACTTTTTATTTTAAGATTGCTATCTTGGCTTTGGTATATTTAATTTGTTTTGTTTAATAATTTGCCAGGTAGTTTTTGATTTGTTCTTGGAGTTCATAATTTTAAAATTATTTTGAGCGAGTTGAGTCAGCTTTATAATTTTTTATACCTCATGGCGTAATTTTAAAGACTATGTTTATTTATCTGACTAGGCTTTATTCTTACTGCCACTAAACTAAAGCTAAACTAAGGGAATAGTGCAAGTTTCATCAAAATCAATCCAGGAGTTTTCAAGATATAGATCATAGAACCGAACTCCTAAGCGACAAACAGCACGAATGTGTAAATTGAGTTATTATGGGTATTTTCTCAATCCTTTAGGTACCTTACTATAGAAGTTGTAATTTTTTAGTGATGGTATACCAAAACTAAAAAGACAAAAATAAAAAAAAAATACAAAAAATAAATCGGTCTTCTGGTACCTCTTGTTTTTAGGGTTCCATACCCAAAGGGTACTGGCCAAAGGGGTTCTCGGCTGGGCAGCGTTCGGGAAGTTGCGCGGTATCTTCTCGTCCAACTTACCAGTCTCAAGACGAAAGTCTATGACCAGTGTGTGTTGCCAGTGATGACATATGGCTCTGAGACGTGGTCGCTTACAATGGGCCTTACAGTCACTCAAAGGGCAATGGAGAGGGAGTTTCCTTGCGTGATCGAATCAGAAATGTAGAGATCCGCAAGAGTACCAGGGGATCCGACATAGCCCGAAGAATTGCCAAACTTAAGTGGCAGTGGGCAGGGCACATTGTTCGCAGAACGGATGGCCGATGGGGCAGAAAGGTTCTGGAGTGGTGACCGCGAACCGGAAGACGTTGCGTTGGCAGGCCTCCCACCAGGTGGACCGATGACCTGGTGAAAGTTGCGGGGATCCGCTGGTTACGAGACGCACGGAACCGGTCAATGTGGCGACGCTTGGGGGAGGCTTATGTCCAGCAGTGGATGCCTTTCGGCTGATATCATGATGATGATGATGGTAAAAATAAGGATAAGGGTAAAAACGGGAACCTATTAATAAGACTCCGCGGTCCGTCTGTCTGTGTATTTGTTTGTCCGTCTGTCACCAGGTTGTATCTCATGAACCGTGATAGCTAGGCAGTTGAAAATTTCACAGATGATTTATTTCTGTTGCCGCTGTAACAAAAAACACTAAAAACAGAATAAAATAAATATTTAAGTCGGGATCCCATACAACAAATGTGACCTTTTTGCCGTTTTTTGCGATGATGGTACGGAACCATTTGTGCGCGAGTCCGACTCGCACTTGGCCGGTTTTTTATCATTTTTCGACACCGACTTCCGAAACGAAAGTTATTTTGCACTTTATAGTGTTGTGCTTTTGAAGTCGGTTTTTCCATCTGAAATTTCGCAGTAGCAGCCCGGAGTCTGGCTTTGTGTCAGGTTGATGGCAATAGTTTGCCTCCAAGAGTCTGGCAAACGAAAGTGGACACTCGAATTATTTGCAAACTTTTTGATATGGCAATGCTATACTGTCAACATCGATTTTTGGTGATTTTTTGTGGTCTTGATAATAGCATTTATTATGTGAAAAATTAATAAAACAATTAAAAGTGGATTACGGGAGAGATCGCATGATGTCTAAATATCAAGAAGAACATCAGGAGAAAGACGTCGAATTCAAACAAAAACAAGATTGTTTAAGTGTGTTGTTACAATTCATAAGTTGGAATGACGCTAATAAGTTGTATAAACCAAAATTAATATAGAATACGTTTGTTTTTATTGAGTTTGATACTTATTATCTAAAATATTACCTACCTCAATTACCTATAGTATTTTTATTCAGACGAAATAAAATAAATATTTCTAAAGTATCAAATTAGGTTATTCCAGGTATGTCATACTAGTTTTGGGGTTGCTATGCTGATATTTTTAAATATCGCTTTTTCAGTCTCTACTTTCGTTTGCCAGACTCTATAACATAGGACTTATACATATATAAATACTGGCGAAAAAAAAAAAGCAGCTCTGCCTCACCCCTCGGGAAAAACAGGCGTGATGTCGTCTAAACCTCTATCCCAATATTATAAAGAGGAAAGATTTTTTTGTTTGTTTGTACCGTATTGGCTCCGAAACTACTGGCCGATTTAAAAAATTCTTTGACCTATGGAAAGCTACATTATTCCCGAGTAACAACAGGCTATAATTTATTTGCAAAAAAAATAGAGATCCTTATGGAAATTGCAATACTCGTAATGTAACCTAAAGTACCAAAGTTGATCGGTAGGGCAGGTGAGTAATAGGTTAGTATGTAGATTGATAAGGTAGCTGGGTACTTACCCAGCTACCTTACCTACCTACCCTACCTACCTAGATAGGGTAGGAAGGGTATAGGTATTTAGTAGTTTGGTAGATAGCCCAGTTGACGGGAGCGAGACCGTGTGAAATATAATTTTATATAGTCGAATGCATTTATTTCATTACAAGACATGCAATGGAACGTTTTCATCAAAACAAGCAACAAACACAAGGTACCAAACCAAAGGTTTACAAATAACATTTCTTTGAACACAAATTACCATAAGTTATCTCCGTATATCTGGCATCTATGACTTTCAGGGCTCATTTGAATTCATATCGACGTTAATATCGAAAGCTTGGGTTCAATAATAATAAGTAAGTAACATCGTAAGTTCATGACAGTATTACCTACTAAACTTTTATTTAATAACAAAATAGCGTTAGTGTGCCTTTATGTAGTTTGATTTAATAACTTCCTGGAGTTTTTCTGATTTATTTAAGGCCGTACCCTGACCAAAAAATCAGCATGAGATATGAGCATTCCTATTGGCCTAGCGGCACTGTTGCACTGTTGGCGTATGAATTACGGTAGTGAATACGCCCAGATTTTAGAATAAAATCTTTATAAAATCGAATATTGGTCTTATGAAAAAAATAAACTTACAAAATGTTCGTTATCAAATTGTCTATCCATTAGTGTTAGTATAAAAAATAATTAATAAACACTTTACGAGGAGATGCATGCTATCAATAATTATTTCACATGTTTTTTAGTTTTGTTGGAAGGAGATTAGTGAAACATATACCTCTTTAAAAAAAAAGTGTACAGCAATTTTAGAATCAACATTATGTAGAAATTTAATGTATTTTTATTAATTGATATTTCTTTTTAAATAAAGAGTAGATAGCTCTTAAAAACTGCACAAAAACGACTAGCGCGGCGTTTTGCTCGGGGAGGTGCCTTAATGTATTCCTTACTTTTTAGCCGGGGATTATGATGATCATGAGCCTTAGCAGATTATCATGAAAATCTTAGGTACCTATAGCTACTTGCAGACATATCTACTGACTTTTCCTCTACGGTTATAATTTAGTATAGATTTTAGGTAGATATAGGTAAATTATGGCTAGATGTAAACTCATGAATAATAAAATCTAGGTTTCGTGACTTAGTTCTACTAGGTCAGACTTGGTTATTAGTTTATTAGGTTCATATTTAGGAATTTCCATCGCTGGGACTTATTATTAAGGTTTCGGGCGACGCATTCTGGCAGCTTAATTATACCTACAGTGGTATTATACTATCTGTGATTATACCTATCTACCATTTATTGAAAAACACTGTTGCTAAAATATTTTAAGTAGGTAACATAACATTTACATTTCACAATCGTTGAACAACTTAATCGTGATTTTGATAGATTTTTTCGTGAAAGTTCACAAAAACTGTCGCAAGGAAATTCGTAGCACGCTCGTCGACTGCTACGAAAAAGCCTACGATTTATTTGCATAGTTACTTTTTTATTACCTGTTTAGTTTACCTATTTAGTGTTTGCTGACTACTGGAGATGAAGAGCAAGGAAAATTGTAACTATTAAAATTCTGACATTTTTTCAAGCTAAGTTTATTTTAAATTGAGTAGTATTTGATCCGTGTCGGGGTGCCCTAAGCTCCCGAGCTCACTTCGCTCGCTCTTAGACTTATTTTGTTATATGTGCGCTCTGGTTAATTTGCTGTGCAGTCAGTATTTCTGATGTAAAAAAGTATGTTAATGATGTAAATAGATTTTGAAAGATGATTATTTATTTGATGTGCAATTAATAATATCCTTTTAAATTTAGTTTGACCTGTCCCGCTGTCTGTAATCAAATCTACAAATTAAATTCCCAGTGTCCGAATGAGCTAAAAATTTGCACAGACTTTTGTTTCTAGTGCTAATGCAATCCTACTTACTACTATCATACTATCAAACTAATATTGTAAAGGCGAAAGTTTATGTGTGTGTGTGTGTGTTTATATGTTTGTTACTTCTTCACGCTCAAACGGCTGGCCGGATCTGGATGAAATTTGGCACAGAGATAGATTATAGTCTGGAATAGCACATAGGATACTTTTAATCCCAGGAATATGTTCCCTTGGGATAATTGCCGACATTCACGCGGGCGAAGCCGCTGACAGAAGCTAGTTTTTAATATAAAACTTGTTTTAAAAAAAAAACATATAAATGCTTGTTTAATTTACTCTTATTATACTACGGTAGACGTATGAGTACAAATGAAAAGCTAACGACAATTTTTAGAAGTTTCATAGTTAGACTAAGACTATTCAGAGATTTAAAACAATCAGGTTGGGGTGGCAATGTTTTGTAAACTTTACTTTTTAAATGGAGAAAGTATCCTTATAGACTCCGAAATGGCTGGACCGATTTTAATGAAATTTCCAGAGAATCTTAAGATTGACCCAGCGGATAATCCTGTAAAGTTTGGTGGCGATCGGAGCAATTTATTTGAACTTTGAACGCGGGCGAAGCCGCTAATAATATTATAAATGTGAATGTTTGGATGTTTGACTGCTTGTATGTTTGGTTGTTAATCAATCACGGCTCAAAGGCTGAACGGATTTGTATGGAATCTAGGCAGACCATGGCCCGAAATAAGTCAGGCTACTTTTTAAACCCGTTAGTACGCCTTGTTACCGTTTTCTTGTACCCGTTAGTGCCCTCGGAATGATTTTCGATTTTCATGCAGGGTGAATTGCTTTTCAGGAGGATGCTGGCAAGAGCTACTTGAAACATAAAATTTTTCACAAAAAACAAGAGGAACCAAAGACACCGGCGACTGCCGAAACAAAGTTATTTAGCACTTTTTAGTGTTTTTTTGGTTTTTAGTCGTTTTTTTTTGTAAAAATGTTTCATTTCTCTTTTTACTTTTAGTACTCCACCACTAAAAATGAGCAAGTTCTATAGTAAGGTACAAAGGAATCATCTAAAGGATTGTCAAAATACCCATAATAACTCAATTTACACATTCGTGCCGTTTGTCGCTAAGGAGTATGCTCGATATCTTGAAAACTGCTCGACCGATTTTGATGAAACTTGCACTATTACCTAAGTTGAGAGATACTCAATCCAACACTAAATAATGTTCACGATCCGATAAGTATTTTCGGAGAAATGCGTGGAAAACATGTAAACTGTATACAAACAAACATACTTACACTTATGAAACTTGGCAAACGCATTTGGAAGCCTACATAGAGTAACATTATGTGAATATTGTGCAATTCCAACAATATTACATACATTACATGTATCGAATTGATTACCTCCTTTATTTTGAAGTCGGTAAAAATACCGGGGTTTTTCGGTAAAATTGTCGTAGCGGACATAGTTATGTATTTTAGTTTAGGCATTGTATTATATACTTTGACAAGTTTTAGAGCTATTCAGACCCATAAAATAAATGGAAGACCATAAATACCAAGTATTGTGTAATGTCTAACAGACGATATAACTTTTAGTTTCTGTGTCAACTTCAGTTGTGTAACAAGATTTTGTAGATACACTCTAAAGATTGAATCTAGACTATATGAAATTTTATAAATTCTTTGCAAAAAAATTGTATATTTAAAAAATATCTTCTTAAAACAAACTTTTTATTCTTCTAAGCAAAACTTTTCATTTGATACCCTTATCATGCACCCCGTATTAAAAATAATTGGCCCGCAATCTTTGATAGTCCGCAATATATATGGATTTAGAATAATGACACCACAGAGGACTTTTTTTATATATGAAATAATAATGAATGACACTAAGCTAGCCGTACACTGTCATTAAAACCAAACGTGCATGCAAAATGTTTACTCAATCTATTGGGTATAACTATTTTAAAATTCAGTTGGGGTATTTGTACCATATGTTTCCATAACACTTTAAATAAAAGCTTGAAAAAAGAGACTATATCTAATAATGCTACTGCATCTATAAAATGTCTATTTCTAAACGGGGTAGGTACTGTACTGTGTAAACTGTAATTCATCAATTCCAACCTTCATTTGCCATGTTTAAAATTATGAGCCATGCTGTCTGTCTATTAATACTATCGGTGACGTACCTATTCTATCTATGAGCATATACAACTAACACCCAGTCACACGCTGTCTGAATTTCAGCAGGATTAAGTAAACACATTGCATCTCCGTAATATTATTACCAGAGACATAGGTAACTGGACTGAGCATTACCGTCACAAAATTGAACATCCTGAAGAAAGAGACAAGGCGATTGTGCGGCAAATACTTGTTTTAACAAGCTTTTATTTAGTTGCCTGTCCTACCTGTCCCGGTATCTGTAATCAATTCAGTCCGTTTGAGTTGAAAATTTACACACACTTTTTTTGACATGACAACGTCTAATAAATCGATGCACGCCGGCCGCACGCACGAAAAAGGATGACTCATTGTACCGTCACGCTCATTGTAACGTTACGATCGGAGCGAGAGCGCTACACGAGCGAGCGAAAGGAACGATTGGCTTGCGCCGCATCATGACGTTGTCACGTTAAACTATCGTATGTAAACCGACTTTACAGACAACCAATTTTTTTTCGTGATAATGAAATTGTTTATTATAAAAGCTAGTTTTTATTTAGGTAAGCCATAGTGACCAAGGTGGCACTGTAAGCTTGTGACGTGGTTCAAACAGAATTTTAGCAAAATACTAGATCCGAATTCGAGAAATTTTGGTCCGAAGTAGCCGTAGTATTTCTTGTAGGGGTTAGCACTGTATCCCGAACTCCGTCCGTCTGAAATCTACATTTCGAATTCGGATGGAACACGGATCTTGGATTCGGATGAAGATCGGATGCAGTTCTGACTGTATTCACTTCTTATATGTAGCGAAAGCTCACTCCATACTCTATGTTTGAAAACATAACCAACCAAATCATAACAGAAAATCGTTCTTAGTTATCTGTGCCATAACGTAATACAGTCACGTCAATATTTACGGAGCCCAAATTACGCGTGACGATACATTTACTCGTCACTTCGGTTTTCAGTTTCAGTGTAAACGCCAAAAATTCCAACCAGAGTATATATATGTTGTGAGAATGGTCGTTTTAAATGTATGTGATTAATGCAGGACTGTGAGTCATGCATGTGACTCAGGTTTCAGAAAGCTTTTCCCGAAATTCAGTTCGTTTTAAAATATAAGCGATTTTTACGATTAAGTCTCTTTGTAGTTTGATTAAATCAGCTTTTGCCTAGATCTGCTAAGTTATAGATGTTAAAAATTTAGCTACGTTTATTACCTACATAAAATTCGTACTTTCGACCGAAGAACAATTTCATTTTTATCGTTATTCAAAGTTTAGCCTCATTTTACGTTTGAAGACAGAAAGTTTGTCGCCAACCTACAGTAGTAACAGTGCCCTAAAACTTTTGTGGTTTGGTATACTAACAAATAAACACTAAAACAGCATGATTATGAACCATGGTAGTGCTTACAATAAAAGTTTATTCTCCCTCTTTATTGTAGCTACCCTCGAAATGTTGGGGCGTGACACGATGCTAGTCAGATATGGCGTAAAAGCTTTATATATTAACTGCTCAATTGTTACTTTGGAAATCAATATACTGACACTTATAGTCTCAATTGAACATTCAAATTATCTTCATTCAATATGGGACAATTTTTTGATAGTTTGGCAAGTAAGGCTTTGCACACTCGTAACTCTTAGTCAAATGTACTCACAAACCAGTTGTGAAAAGCAAAAGTTTTTATTTCTATGATTTAAATACTGCTATAATCTAGTGTAAAAACAGTTTAAAAGTTAATGTTTAAACAATTACAAATGACGTTTTAAATAACTTCAACTGAAAGGCGAGAATTTACCAGCAATCGAATGAATTGTTTGATGCAAGCTGTACACGAACCTCGGCAGTAAAGCCGTAAGCGTGATATTTTTAAAGCTACTAAACGTCACGGACATTGAACGATTTTAGAATTTATATACTTCACGGTTCTCTTCGTGAGGATTAGATTTTATGTTTAATGCATAAAAATGGATGATGGTATTCTAAGTGTGAATGGGCGAGTTTCCAAGGTGATATACGTTGTACTGGTCGGTAGTTTGAACGGAGATGCAGGATATCCTGTGTGCATATGTAAAGAGTATGGTCATGTAACTGGAAATTGGGTACTGCGGACGTTCCCGTGTATTGTTTATCCGCAGCAACACAGGGCATTATTGAGTCTGAGTGTTTATTGGAGTGCTGACCACTCTTCTTACCTATTCCATTTCTGTAGGCATGGTGGAAATCCCACCCATACGCACAAAACGTTTTGGGGACACTTTTATTATGCGTACAGCTAAAGAGTGGCATTCCCTGCCGGAATCTGTGTTTCCCGATAGCTACAATCTAGGGGTATTTAAGTCAAGAGTGAATGGGTTTCTTCTAGGCAAGCGTGCTTCACCGTCGACCACAATGTGGTCATCGCTTGATCACGACGGCATTACACGAAGCTGTCGCCAAAATCGTGAAATCTTTATATTAAAACAAAGTTGGCTTAGTTACACCATTCATAACTCGAGAACGGCTGGACCGAATTACATAATTTTCATTAATTCGATTTATCTCCGCAACGAATAACAGAATAACTACACTTGGGAGCAAATAAATCGAGCCACTACCTTTTTTCACGTAAAATGGTAAATATTTTTGGTAATATGGAACGTATCAATTCGAACTATATATCGCCTAAAAGTTTAGTTAATAACCTTTACAATGAGGGTAAATTATTGAATAATAACCTTATTGAATGATAAATTATTGGCTCTGCAAGAAAAATGGTAATTTTGATAGAAAATTTAGTAGGGCTAAAACAGTCCATAAAAACAATAAAAAACAAAATTATTGCAAAAAAAATATTCTTAATAACTGGTATTACCCCCCCGGGCCCTGATACATTCTTGTAGCCTATTAGTCATCGATCTGATCAGCGTTACGATGACATATTGTGGTATGTTCTCCCACTCTTCAAGCACAGCGACTTTAAGCTCGGGAATGGATGAAACAGCGGGAACCCTGGCTCGGACTCTCCGTTTTAGCTCGTCCCATAGGTGTTCGATCGGGTTCAAATCAGGACTTCGTGCTGGCCATACCATTTGTTGAATCCCGATCGCAGACAAGTAATCCGTAACGATCTGCGCGGTATGAGGTCTCGCATTGTCATGCATAAACAAGAAATTTTCTCCGACAAAACCAGCATACGGCATTACGTGGTTTTCAAGAATGTCAGTTATGTATCGGTCAGCTGTTAATCCACGTCTACCATTGCCATCGTTGGCGGGGTCGACGAAGACAAGTTCCGTTTTTCCGTCTAGAGAAATTCCTCCCCACACCATACAAGAACCACCACCAAAACTCACCGTTTCTCGAATGCAACATTGGGCAAATCTTTCACCAGGACGTCTATACACTCGGTTTCTCCCGTCATTGCTAAAAAGACAGATTCTTGACTCGTCAGAAAACAAAACTGACCTCCAGTCTTCTAACGTCCAATTAATGTGTTCTCGAGCAAACTCCAAGCGAGATCGGCGATGAGCTACAGTCAATTTTGGGCCAGTTGCTGGTTTGTGTGATGTTAAATTTCGTTCTTTTAGTCTTCGTCTCACTGTCCACCTACTGATTGCGACTCCTCGAACGTCACGTAACGCTTGCTGTAGCTGAACAGCATTAAGTCCACGGTCGCGCAACGAATTGGTTGCAATAAAGCGGTCGTCACGTTCTGTTGTTGCCCGTGGTCGGCCAGTTCCAGGTCGCCGAACAAAAGCACCAGTCTCCAGATACCTGCGGTATACCCGCTGTACCTTTGAACGACTCAAATGAAGTCTGCGTGCCACTTCACGTTGTCCGTGTCCAACCTCAAGTAAAGCTACAACTTGGGCAGCTTCCGTCGGTGTAGTATCCATTTTATCAGGTTATTTTGATTACACAGACACAGATAAAGACAACAATAACAAGTAATATGGGTATGATTAACAAAAACCTCAAATTAATCTTTTCTTAACAGAGTACAATAAAAATGTCATAAGCAAATTAAATGCGATAATTTTATTCTACCCTTTAAACTTTAATAAAAATGAAATTTTGACAACTAACTACCCTCATTGTAAAGGTTATTAAATACCCTTTTAGGCGATATATGTTTCGAATCGATGCGTTCCTTAATACCAAAAATAATTACCATAATGCGTGAAAAAGGAAGTGGCTCGATTTATTTGCTCCCAAGTGTATTAAAACAGGAAAAACAAAAGTTTTTTTTTTAATTCCTTTTCCCGTACGTTTTGCGAACACAGCGCCATCTCTGATACATGACAGAATACAGGGAAGGTTTAAAACTAAAAAAAGGTAGGTAGGTAATGTTGACGGGGGCGAAGCTGCGGACACAGCTAGATAATGATAATTGATTAAAACACAAATTCTTTGAGACTATAATTTAACTTCTCCATTCGCAGAAAACACGGATTTAGGAAGAGTTCACTGACTGACGATGCCAGATGTTAGTCTGAAAATTGATGACATGAAATTAATATTATCCAGGCGAATGTATTCCGGATCACTCACCTAGGCGTGATTTATACCTTGTAAGATTCATCCGTTACGTTTTCTGTGAACCATTCTTCAATAGAGACGATAAATTAACTGTGAGTCATCAGACAGAAACTTGGCTCACGGGAAAGTCATTCTTCAAGTGTTTGTGGCGCTATATTATTTGTCATTCTTAGCGTTTTCTTGTAATCTACACTAACATTATAAAGAGGAATGATTTGATTGTTTGTATTTGTATTGGATAAACTCAAAAACACTTTAACTGATTTAAAAAATTCTTACACATATGGAAAGCTACATTATGCCTGAATGACATAGGCTACTTTTTATCCCGGTGGGCCCCGGGAGCGAAGCCGCAGGTAAAGAGTTAGTAGTTAATATAATCGTGAATTCTTCCGGTGTTACAATTTTCGCATGCGCCTTATAAAATCAGACAGTTGCGATTCGACAAAGTAACAACGATGTTTTCGTAGAAATTATTCTAAAATTGCTGTACGGACAAGTACTCACAAAACCAGGCCAAGTGCGAGTCGGACTCGCGCACGAAGGGTTCCGTACCATTATAGCACAAAACGGAAAGAACATCACGTATGTTGTATGGTAGCCCCACTTAAATATTTATTTTAATCTGTTTTTAGTATTTGTTGTTAGAGCGGCAACAGAAATACATCATCTGTGAAAATTCAACTGTCTAGCTATCATGGTTCATGAGATACAGGTGACAGACAGATAGACAGACAGACGGACCGCGGAGTCTTATTAATAGGGTCTAACCCTAAAAACTCCTGTCTGCCTGGGAGCTTTCAGCACTTACATAATCTAGAATTGAAATTGTCAGACTATTCGGGTTTAAAACGCGCCTACGTGCTTCCTCCGGTTCACTACGACTCAAATACATTTGTAATTATATCATAATAATAATATATAATAGGATATTTGAGTTGATAATTATATTATTATTTTCAACACGGTTTTTTTCTTAATCTCCTGTTTATATATAAGAACATGACTGTGATAAGTGAACTCCGATTAAATTACTATTATTATGTTTTTTTTTTTTTTTAATTAATTGCCCGCGGGTTGGGAACCGCGATATCGAGATCCGTAGGGCTATCACGGTTTTCTGGAGATAAAAATATGCCTAGTTTGATAACAGCTATTCAGAAATTAAACCTCAATAGCAATTAAAAGGCCGAAGACCTGAGATTATCAATTAGCACATTTTTATGAAGATGTGTCAATGACACGTATATTTTGAAAAAACAACTTCATGTCTCTCTTAATTTACCTACCGTCTTATTTTTTGGTTGACTTATGTGCAGTTAAATTCAAAATCTATAATATAAAAATGAATCGCTAAATGTGTTGCTAAGCGCAAATCTCGAGAACCACTGAACCGATTTCGCTAATTCTTTTTTTGTTATGTTTGTTATTGTTAGGAGATGGTTCTTACGGAGAGATTTTTTTTTAAAATTGCCTGTAGAAGTTTAAAACCAACACTTTTCTATACTCCCATACAAACGATTCGTAATAATACTTAAAAGTCAATTTGAACTTTAATACCATACCATAAAGTTTAAGTGTTAGTGGAGAGGTTCCGGGAAGGCAAAACAATTGAGTGACGTGACGTTATCGTATAAATATTAACGTCAATATTTGTCAATACTGAAAATCAAATTGGTAGGGTAGGGTAGGTAGGGTAGATGAATGTTTGGTGTTTTTATGGCAAAACAAAGTTTGCCGGGTCAGCTAGTTCTAGAATATAAATAATAATATAAATTGTTTCAATAAATTTGTCATTCGCAGATTGATATCTGCAATAAGAGTCATTTAAATTGAATGTAATTTGGGAATATATCCAGGTTTATTATGTTCTCTTAGTCACAAAAAAATCAGGCTTCTAGCTTTATCTTCAACGAAATTACAAAGGACGAAAATATCCTGAATGGCTTCGAGAATAGGATGGTACGGCTGTGCCTTTGTTTGCTCGACTTGTTAGACCACTGCTGTGCTCCAAGATTTAAAGTGGAGAACTAAATTAATAATCATCATCATCATCATCATCATTTCAGCCGAAAGACGTCCACTGCTGGACATAGGCCTCCCCCAGGCGTCGCCACATTGACCGATCCCGTGCGTCTCGCATCCATCGCCTGCCCGCAACCTTAACCAGGTCATCGGTCCACCTGGTGGGAGGCCTTCCAACGTATCGTCTTCCGGTTCGCGGTCGCCAAACCAGAACTTTTCGACCCCATCGGCCATCCGTTCTTCGAGCAATGTGCCCTGCCCACTGCCACTTTAGTTTGGCAATTCTTCGGGCTATGTCGGTAATCCTGGTTCTCTTGCGGATCTCCACATTTCTGATTCGATCACGCAAGGAAACTCCGAGCATAGCCCTCTCCATTGCCCTTTGAGTGACTGCAAGCTTCCTGATAAGGCCCATTGTAAGCGACCACGTCTCAGAGCCATATGTCATCACTGGCAACACACACTGGTCATAGACTTTCGTCTTGAGACACTGTGGTAAGTTGGACGAGAAGATACCGCGCAACTTCCCGAACGCTGCCCAGCCGAGTCGGATTCGACGGTTGACCTCTTTCTCGAAATTGGCCCTACCCAATTGGATCGTTTGGCCCAGGTAGACATAATCGTCCACAACTTCGAGTGTAGAGTCCCCGACCTTGATAGGAGTGGGTGCAACATGGCCATTCAACATCACCTTGGTTTTTTCCATGTTCATCTTAAGACCCACTCTTTCGGAAGCTCTACTGAGGTCATCGAGCATCGCACTGAGGTCCTCCATGGTCTCAGCCATGACCACTATATCGTCGGCAAACCGAAGGTGAGTGATGTACTCGCCATTAACGTTGATGCCAAGCCCTCTCCAATCCAGAACCTTGAAGACATCCTCCAGCGCAGCAGTGAACAGTTTCGGAGAAATTACGTCTCCCTGTCTCACGCCGCGCTGGAGAAGAATTGGTTTCGAGATCTGATCCTGAAGACGGACTGACATAGTGGCGTTCTTGTACAAACACTTCAACACTTCAATGTACCGGTAGTCGATCTGGCACCGTTGGAGAGACTGCAGTACAGACCAAGTCTCGATCGAATCGAAGGCTTTCTCGTAGTCCACAAACGCTAAACAGAGAGGCAGGTTATACTCTTCGGTCTTCTGTATAACCTGCCGCAGCGTATGTATGTGGTCTACGGTGCTAAAGCCTTTTCGGAATCCGGCTTGTTCGGGAGGCTGGAAATCGTCAAACCTGCGCGCGAGACGATTCGTGATGACTCTTGAAAACAACTTGTAGACATGGCTAAGAAGTGAGATGGGCCTATAGTTCTTCAGCCGGGCATTGTCGCCCTTCTTGAAGAAGAGTACCACCACACCCCTGCACCATGCCTGTGGCGTTTTGCCCTCGAGTATGACGGAATCAAACAGCTTCTGAAGGGCCTTAAGGACCGGTTTTCCACCCGCCTTCAGGAGTTCAGCCGTGATTCCGTCATCACCCGGCGCCTTGTTGTTTTTAAGCTGTTTCAGAGCCATCCTAATCTCGTACAGGCTGACGTCCGGAATATCTTCGGTATAGTGTCGGGTCAATCTAGCTCTTGGGTCGTTTGCTAGATTCGCAACGGGCTTGCTGATTGATGTGTACAACTGCCCATAGAATCTCTCGATCTCCCTCAGAAGCTCTGGTTTGGCGGATACGATCCTGCCATCATCGGTCTTCAGTTTCGTGAGCTGGCTTTGCCCAATAGCCAGATCCCTTGAAAAAAACCTTGGAGCCTTTATTTCGCTCAATCGCCTCTTTAATACGCTCGGTATTAAAGCGGCGGAGGTCTCTTTTCAAGGATTTAGAGATCTGTCTATTGAGCTGCCGGTATTTGCACGCCTCATCTGAAGACTGCAGGATCAACTCACGCCTCTCCTTCATAAGCTTGAGGGTAGAATCAGAGAGCTTTTTGGTTCTATCTGTACGACGGGTCTTGAAAAACTTAGACCCGACCGTATGGACAGCTTCCACGAACCCGTCGGCGTAGTCGTCCACGGAGCTCCCTAGGCACTCGAAACGATTTTGGAGTTCGAGCTGAAAGCTCTCGGGGTTTTGGAGCTGGATCCGTGCTGGACGGAGCGTGGACTTCATCAGTCGAGACCTTTCAAGCTTAATATTAATGTTCAATGTGCCTCTTACCATGCGGTGATCGCTCCCGGTTTTCACCGAATTGATCACAGAGACATCATTGAACATTTGCTTCTTGGTTGACATGATGAAGTCGATCTCATTTTTTGTTGCATCATCGGGGCTCTGCCAGGTCCACTTCCTGTGTTCACGCTTTTTGAAGAAGGAGTTCATCATAAAGAGGCCCTCCTTCTCCATAAAACTGGCCAGTAGGTGACCCCGGTGGTTCCGTCGTCCAACTCCAAATTGCCCCACTTGCAGCTCATCCTCGTCTCGTTTGCCCAGTTTTGCGTTGAAGTCCCCCATGACAACGGTGAAGTGAGTTTTGAAACCATGCATGGCTCTGGAGATATCCTCATACATGGTCTCTACCTCGTCGTCGGGGTGTGCCGAGGTTGGGGCGTAGACCTGTATGACCTTCAGCGAATATCTTGAGGATATTCTGAGTATAAGGCACGCCACCCTGGTCGACACACTCTCGATCTTCACCACGTTGTTCACAAGGGACCTGTGGACGATAAACCCGACACCACCCTGGGACTGCCGGTCACCCTCTCGGAAATAGAGCAGGTTACCGGATTTGAGGATTATCGAGTCCTCCCCCTCTCTTCGGACTTCAGATAACCCTATAATACTCCATCGCAACCTGCTCAATTCCTCTTCGAGTTCGGTGATCTTCTCGTCGGTCCGAAGTGTACGCGTGTTGTACGTAGCCAGGTACAGTCGTCGGTGATTTTTTGGGTAGCCGGATCCCGTCCGGAGATTCTTGGCACCCCTTGCCATGCCGTAACCTCGACCGCTACCGTAGTCGAGGGTAGGCAGGCTGCCGGGCACTAGGGGCCATTTTTTATTTGTGCTATTCATGGGGGGTTTTTGCCATAATCGCCACGCTTGGCAGGCGGGTTGGCGATCGCAGTATGGTTGTTGTAGAAGCACAGAGAACGCTGCTGCCCATTCTCTGGTTTGTCCCTTAGTCGCCTCTTACGACACCCACGGGAAGACATGGGATGGTGAAATTCTTTACGTCCGGCACCATACGGAAATTAATAATAAATAATAAATTAATAATAAATAAAATTATTCAATAAAAAAACTTTTTTTAAACTAGCTTTTTTGTATACTTGTCAGCAAATCCTTTCATTTGATACCCATATCATGGCAGGGCACAAAAAATAACTAGTCTGCCATCTTGGGCCGTCCGCCATATTGGATTTAGAATGACGTCCCTTGGTTTACCATGCATTGTCATCCAAACTAATCGTGTATGTAATATTTCATCTTAATCGGTGGAGGAAAAATTAGTTGCGAGATTTGACCCGAACACACTTGCATACATACATACATTTCAAGTTAAATAAAAGCTTGTAAAATAGATCAAATTATTTATGTTTGTAAAAGATAATCTCTGGACGTAATGTACCGTTTTCGAAAAGTACGGGACCCTATTACTAAGACTCCGCGGTTAGTCTGTCTGTCTGTCCGTCTGTCACCAGGCTGTATCTCATGAACCGTGATAGCTAGACAGTTGAAATTTTCACAGATGATGTATTTCTGCTGCCGCTATAACAAAAAATACTAAAAATAGAATAATATAAATATTTAAGTGGGGCTCCCATACAAAAAACATGTTTTTTTGCCGTATTTTTGCGATAATGGTACGGAACCATTCGTGCGCGAGCCGGCCGGTTTCCTTTTAAATTTAATAAAATGCACGATTCCTGTGAGATATGGAACAGTAGCCGTGGCATAAAGCAATCGTTTTATTTTTCCTTGTTCGTTTGGGTTTGTCCAATATTGAGAGATTTATCTGTATTTTTGTAGGCATGAATAACATTGACCTAATCGCTCGAGTGCTTCTCATGAAAAACACAGACCGGATTTGTCATGATCTGTAAACTGTAAATAAGGAAAACAAAGATTTGTATGTATATTTTTGATAAGCTATCAAGTAATGCGCACAGAAAATTTTATATGGATTTTGATGACGATTTGACGCCAATTATTATTGTTGCAGCTGTTGTTATTTTAATGCTGACAGATGACCCCCCCGACGATGACGGTTTTATCAACATAAACATCATTATTCTCAATGACATTCGAGACACGAAAATCTAGATAGCTCTAAGCTTTATAAATAACTAGCTGACCCCCGCGGCTTCGCTCCCGTCAACTGGTTACCTACCTACTTACCAGACCCTACCTGCTTGCCATGCCTGCCCTGCCTACCCTGCCAACCCTACCTACCTAATCATTTTTAATTATCACCAATAGTTTTCTCAGCGGACGCCAATGAATGAATTTAATAGGCAACATTTTGCTACCTTGGGTTACCTTATTGCAATTTTCATAAGGATCTCTTATTTTTTTGATAATATATTATATATAGCCTATGACACTCAGGAATAATATAGCTTTCTACTGGTGAAAGATTTTTCAGAATCCGTTCAGTAGATCAAGAGATTACCCCTTACAACGTCACAAACTCACAAACTTTACCTCTTATAATATTAGTATAGATAGATAAAACAGGAAGCATAACATCTGTAATTCCGCATCTACGGAATCATAACAAATAAGTGGAAAATTAATTAAGGACGCTGGTTTCAGATACCGTAGGTACTAAAAATACCTAATTCAATTAAAGTAAATATTTCAGTATAAACTGTTAGGTCCCTGCTTTCAAAACTCCAACTTCGTAAGAGGAGGCGCCCCAACATTCGTATCTTTGTAATAACCTAATCTGTTCACTCGATAAAATACTATTCTTTTTTTTACCCAAAGTTTTATCATTGCCATTCAACGAGCCTCATGGAGAGATTTCCTAGCGAAGCGGACGAATTTTTTTAGATCTTTGAAGTCTCCGCTTCTGTTTTTATACTGTTGTACATTATTATTATAAAGTTGTATAAAACTGTCATAAAACTGGTGATCGAAGCATAATACTAATTAAATATCATTTGAAACAAGAGATAAGAAAAAGTTTGATAATTAAAAAAAAAATGTGACCTTATCTACAAATTAGTACGCAACAAAAGTTCAAAGCTATTAAAATAATAAAATCTAATAATCAGCTTTAAACCGAAAACAATGTTTTATTACTTCCAAAAATTATAATCTAATACAAAAAAATGGCGACCGATAACTCCAGGAATCCAATAAAATGTTTACGTTAAACCAATATACGAGGGTGCGAATGACGCAAAATACTTGGCGATATGCGTTTATTATCGAGAGAGTACTTTGAACCATAACAATAGCGTGTCTCGCCGTTCCATCCTGTCAGATAACACGCTAAAACTTGCTACAATTTGATTTATTATCCCTTTGTAAAATTGGTACCGGTTATGCCAAAATATACCAAACCAATTCTATCGAAAATTTAGCTAATTACAACAAAGTAATCCGATGAACCAAATATGGCACAACAGTGGGCAAGAACAGTATAAATACATAAAAAATTAAGATAATTACGACAAAGTAATCCGATGAACCAAATGTGGCACAAAAGTGGACAAGAACAGAATAAAAAATATCAAAACGTTCATAGATTTGAATTAACAATCTATAAATTAATCACAGTGATGCCAAAATGAACAAACCCAGTTCTTAACATGTTAAATTAATCCAATACTTCAAGCATAAAATTGGGCGAAAGCGGCACAAAATACATTCAAAACTTCATAGATTTTACATTTATTAACTATAACTGTATAAAATCTATCCAACTACAACTATTTATTTTCCTTTTGTTAACATTTATCGCAGTTATGCCACAATCTTGATAAAATTCAGATAATTATCTAGGTAAAACTTATCCAATATTTCAAATGTGGTATAAATGTGAACTAAAACAGCGCAAAATACTACATTAAAAATTCTTCATAATTCATTATCAAAAATCTCGAAAATTGCTCCGGAAAATGAAAAAAAATTGCATGCTGGGCTGGTGTATTTTGGCATAACAGGGTCCAATTAACGGATATAAACAAACTTGAAATTCATCTCTTGTTTTGATTAGCTGTGAGAAGTGCAAATATTTTACGAACGTGATTTATTCATAACGTCGTTTCATGACGCCCTAAGTGAAATAACGAAAATAACAGCGAAGATTCATTGATATAAAATTATACGATTATAAGCAGATTGTGCTTCAGCTTCAAAGGGTGTGAGCGTAATTTAATTTATTCCACGACCGCGCCGCATGCGATGTTTGTATCCGGTGCGACGATAATTACAATATTGTTGACATCCTCAACAGCTGATACTTATCAATGATACCTACTTTTGCAGTGCAAATAAGAAAATAAACAACTAATTTATTTGATAAAAATTGTGCCGCTGTTAAAGTGGTAACAGCGAAGATCTGAACCTGAGCGTTGATGTTCTTCTCGACGGGACATCGAGGAAGGTATAGTCTTCAGCATCTGCAGCAGAGCGTCTCCGGCCGCGGCCAGCCAGCAGCTCTATTGTCGTCCAGAACGAGCCTTCGGAGGCACTCGACGGTGTTCGTTGCATCTTGTAGTGGTAATGATCACAGTTGCATGTTGCCCGAGCCGCGGCTTAAGGTGCAATAACTGCCGCCGCCTTCATAGTCTTCCGAGCACCCCTTCCCCCCATAGATACGACACCCAACGTGTTCCACACGCGAACATTAATCTCTTGCCTCGACACCTTTCATGGCTAATGCCCCACAATCCCCACCGTATTCACTGATGTCTATAGGCACTTACAAGACTTTTTAATAGTTCTTTTCAAAGTTTAATAGTTCATTTGCCAGTCAATGCAAAGTTGTGAATTTGTTTTACACTTTCTTGTAAAGCTCAATAAGAAGCGAGCTTTACAAGGTTTCTTTGCGATGTATCAAAATATTAATAGGATATTTATATAAATTTTATTTGTCTATCAAAATCCGTGTTTATCTAGTGGACACTAGACTTAACTGCGGCACATTTGTAGAGGCAGTTCATCCGGAGGTGACCCGGATAGCTCCAACGTCGCCGGTCGCGACCGGGTCAGCGGATGCCTCCGCCGCGGCCTTCGCAGACTCACGACAATAATAGCATTTTTAGGTTAACATACAATTTTCTAATAGGTACCTACAAATGGAATATTTAAGTCAAAATTGTAAATGCATAAATACATAGAGTCATTAATGACTAACCACTACGATGACTGGAGCTTTTCAAAAGTACTATCACAGACAGACACACAGACCGTAGTATAGAGTCGTGCGAGCTTCTTATATGTCGTATATTTCAACACTACAGTTGATTTATGAAAGCTCGTCATGTGATAGGTGGCAGGTAATGTCGCTTTGCCGGTTGTTGTGACACATTTGAAATAAAGTTGTTACGATACTGTAACTGTAGGAGGTCACGTGAAACCCTGGCACGTGCTTTATATCTTCATGTTTACACTACAGTTGTAAAAACACATGATTAGTAGCTGACGTCAACAATGTGGAGCTCTAATGAACTACTTGAATTATTGATAAAAGACATGTCATGTCTTAAAAAAGCTTTTATGATTTTAGTTCGTGATTGCTTATCTGTTGCTAGGAATGATAGCAATAAATTTGGTCAGTTTAGGTGAGTAGGCAAAGAACCATATATTCATGTTTAAATGGCTGAGTGAATTATGAAATTGAACTGCCATTGATGACATAATTTTCAGAGGCGCCAAAATGAGGAGAACCTAATTAGATTTTATCGAAACGTCAGATTCTAATCTTTGACAAAGTAATTAACATAATCTCATTCACCGCATTGTTAGTAGGTGATATCTTCACTAATTATGTAATATTTAGTGAAGCATTTAGAAACGATTTAGTTTTCATTAGGTTACACATAAAAAAATAGGTTAAGTGACCAGAGAGGTCGCGTTCGATGGACGTCAAATAAAAAGAAAACCAGATCACTGGTAATGAAATAAATAAAACTAAATAAATTGATCCTTCACTCTTCACCTCCGGAAAAGCTTTTCGACATTGATAGATGTAACTTACGAGTAGGAATAGTAAATATAAATCAGGTCTACTCACGCATATTGGATGATAACAGCTTGCCACCATCGCGGTAGATTTGGCAGTTGGAATCTTTTCATTTGTTTTCGACCCATTTCTCCTTCGCCAACTTCATCTTCACCTTCAACCTAGAATATTATGAAATAGTTGACATTTATACCTCTAGCTACTACATTCATACGACTAGCTGTGCCCGCGGCTACGCTCCCATCAACTACTTACCCTACCCTACCTACCTACCAATTCTTTTTTCTAGTGTTGTTCTTCCGCGGCGAATCTTACTTAACACCGCCATTCAAAAAATGACGTCAAATGCACAATGCCATCTTATAAAAAATATGAATATGGATATTGAATATGGAGTTCAAAGTTGTCCGAGGATCTGAATTAATCGTGTGTTGTGATATTTTACTTCTTGAACACTTTAAATTCATATGCATATCTTTTGATAGAATGAAAAAAACTAAGTAATACTTAAAGTTACGCACAAATTTTATGTATAAAAATATCTTTATTAGTTTCGTATTCGTGATACGTGCACAACTTAACAAACAGACAAAAATTTCAAAAATGCTGCAAATAAGTTCTGTTGGTTATCCTTTAACATACTGGCTGTTTATTTGGAAATATTTTCGATGTACAACAACGATTTTTCTACAGATTTATTATATTTACTGATTGATGGATTGTCAGGTTATATGACTAGCCACCATTCACTGCTGAACATAGGCCTCCCCACATATTGGCATACCAAACGGTCCTGTGCGTCTCGCATCCAGCAGATTCCCGCAGGAGGTTATCAGTCCTCCTAGTGGCAGGCCTTCCAATGCTACGTTTATCTGTAAGAGGTCGCCACTCCAGCACATTTTGAACCCATCGAATATTCGTTCTGCAATTTGCCCTGCCACTAAGTTTGGCAATTTTTTGGCTATGTCAGTATCATTGGTCTGCCCACGGCTATCTTCATTTCTGATTTGATCACGCAATGAAATTCCGAGGCCAGCTTTCTCCATTAGCCCTTTAGGTGATTTTAGGCCTTCTGAAAAGGCACATTGTGACCGAACACGTTTCAATCATTACCCTGGTGCAGAAAAGGGATATTGTATATCCATCTGGTATTTACTTCATCGCTCTACCAGTTTAAGACCAACATGTCATGATATTATTTAGAATAGAATAAGTATATCCTAACTATACAGCTGGCCGACCATGCAGGGCCAAATTGGATTAACTGTTGAAAGTTCACTGATGGGATCTGAAAACTATGTCGGTATTATGCATCACGTTTGATAAGTCTCACTGGCTAATTTAATTTGGCCTTGTGGGTTTATATTCATGTAGGAGATAATAAGCGGGTCATTGTTGATAGCAGCCTCGATAAGCGGGTCATTGTTGATAGCAGCCTCGATAAGCAGGTCATTGTTGATAGCAGCCTCGATAAGCGGGTCATTGTTGATAGCAGCCTCGATAAGCGGGTCATTGTTGATAGCAGCCTCGATAAGCGGGTCATTGTTGATAGCAGCCTCGATAAGCGGGTCATGTTGATAGCAGCCTCGATAAGCGGGTCATTGTTGATAGCAGCCTCGATAAGCAGGTCATTGTTGATAGCAGCCTCGATAAGCGGGTCATTGTTGATAGCAGCCTCGATAAGCGGGTCATTGTTGATAGCAGCCTCGATAAGCAGGTCATTGTTGATAGCAGCCTCGATAAGCGGGTCATTGTTGATAGCAGCCTCGATAAGCGGGTCATTGTTGATAGCAGCCTCGATAAGCGGGTCATTGTTGATAGCAGCCTCGATAAGCGGGTCATGTTGATAGCAGCCTCGATAAGCAGGTCATTGTTGATAGCAGCCTCGATAAGCGGGTCATTGTTGATAGCAGCCTCGATAAGCGGGTCATTGTTGATAGCAGCCTCGATAAGCGGGTCATTGTTGATAGCAGCCTCGATAAGCGGGTCATGTTGATAGCAGCCTCGATAAGCGGGTCATTGTTGCTAGCAGCCTCGATAGGCGGGTTATTGCTGATAGCAGCCTCGATAAGCGGGTCATTGTTGATAGCAGCCTCGATAAGCGGGTCATGTTGATAGCAGCCTCGATAAGCGGGTCATTGTTGCTAGCAGCCTCGATAGGCGGGTCATTGTTGATAGCAGCCTCGATAAGCGGGTCATTGTTGATAGCAGCCTCGATAAGCGGGTCATTGTTGATAGCAGCCTCGATAGGCGGGTCATTGTTGATAGCAGCCTCGATAGGCGGGTCATTGTTGATAGCAGCCTCGATATGCAGGTCATTGTTGTTAGCAGCCTCGATTGGCGGGTCATTGTTGATAGCAGCCTCGATAAGCGGGTCGTTGTTGATAGCAGCCTCGATAAGCGGGTCATTGTTGGCAATACTGAAGGAAATTCAATGGAAGCCGACTGTCCTTATAGAAGGGTCCAGTGACCACGATCCTTGGTAATAAGGGACATGTTGAAGCAAAAGGTGGCTAAATTAAGGATCAAGTTTGGAAAGGAAATCTGCTTACTATTTAATAGATTAAATAGTGAACACATCGTGGGCAACACTTGGATGAGAGACGCATGGAGGCAATCAGGCAAGTAAGTAGCTCTAGCACACAGAAAAGTACGCCTATACCCAGAAATGGGTCATTCCTGGCTGATAAATTAATCATCAACATCCTTTTAATGTTCCCACTGCTGGGACACACGCCTCCTCTCTGTGAAAGTGAATGGGCCTTAATCCACTACGCGGGTCCAGTGCGGCTTGGTGTATGTCACATGTCTTCGCGTTTTTGGTTCTAGGGCATGCCGGTTACCTCACGATGTTTTCCTTCACCGTTTTTAGAGCACTGGTGATGAAATTATTAATTTACAGAAAGTAAAGCGCCTGCCTGGGTTTGAACCCACGACCTACGACACATTAATCGGGGCTGTTACCACTGGGCCACCATTGCTGAAAACCATTGATAAATTAATAAATGTTGAAAGTCAGAAGTACTTACATTAATTTTGACTCTCTTGTCTTTTTCGTCGTCTTCATTGTTGTCTGTAGCGTTACCCGCTGGGGTAGCGACTGGATCAGTCATTTTTAAAATTTTGGAATAAAATACTTCGAAAAACAACCACTTACGAATTTATAAACTTGATTATAAAAAATCACGTAATAATTTTAAGTAGATACCAACATGTTCTTGTTGCTACAATAATTTTGCCAAAAAACATTGGACTCGCAATTTAGGTAGGCCACGACTAGAATGACAGGTTTACGTCATCTGTAGATCTGCTGCATATCTGCTGTTATTGTTTTAATATCACTCTTTTATGCCAGTAGCATAGCCTTTTGGTCATGTTTAAAGAAATTTTACCAAATTTTGTTTTTAGGGTTCCGTACCTTTAAAGCCGTTCTGCAATTTAGGCGTGATTTATTAACAAGCATCCAAATGCCCAATTATGCAAAAATATAATCATTTAATTTAACATGTTAGTAGGATAGTGACTCGTTGGTCAAGTAGCCGGGAACATAACTGATGAATAGCAGTGTTTTACAGTAAAAATAATATCATATAAGATTTTATTTACAAACTAGCTGTGCTCGCGGCTTCGCTCCCGTCATCTGTCTGCCAAGTGCCAACCCTACCCTACTTACCTTCCTGCCTTCCCTACTTACCTACTGTCCGTATACATATGTTTCTCTTTGTTACCTACTTACCAATTTTTTTTCTATAGTCATAATTAATGTAAGTCTGAAATAGCCAAGTCAGAGGCCTGTGGGATTCTCAGAGGCGGCTTAATTAACTCTGACTCCAGAGGTGGCCACACCTCACACGAAAGAAGAAGAAGATTCTTTCGCGGAGAATTTTAACATTGCCATTCAGAAAATGACTTCAAATGCTCAACGCCATCTATCGAATATCAAGTTCAACTGTCCGAGTATTTGAATTGCGTGTGTTATGATAATATTTAGAGTGAATCGATTGCGATGAAACAAAAGTAAGTAATTCTTCAAGTTACGCACAATTTTTATGTATAAAAGTTATCTACATTGGTTTCGTACATTTCACGTGATGCGTACACAAATAAACAGACAAAAATTCCAAAAATACTGGAAATTTCTACTATTTTTTTTGGAAAAATTTTCAATGGTCAAAAATTACTTTTCTACAGATGCATTATATGTACCTATATTGATAACAAAACACACTTACATACAAAGGGGAGAGGGAAAAGGGTTCATTGCGCATCAAAAAATTCGTCCACATCGATGTCAATGGGCAACGTGCCCAGAACGCTGGCAGCATTGCCACGTCGAATGGCAATGCAGAAAGATAAGTCTAGCCTTTCGGTCACGCGAACAGTCGACTAACCGTTTACTTATGTCTCGAAACACTCGATGAGCACTAGGACCCCATGGAACTAATGTCTCAACCCCAAACGGCTCAAACATATAACTGCCAACAAGATAAAATTACAAATTAAAAAAACGCCCGATTTTAATTTTAGTTTCATGCTTTTTAAACTACATATAGTATACCTAGTAGCAGACACTAATAATGACACGATATCTTGACGCGAAAAAATCCAGATTCTAAGAGTAAAATGCGAATAACTTTTGACCCGCTAAACAGATTTTATTCAAACATGCTAAGAACACTCTGGACAAAGTCACCAATCAAACAAAAAAAACTAAATCAAATTCGGTTCAGCCGTTTAGGAGTTATGATGCCACAGACAGACAGATACACAGCAACACACGTCGTTCTTATAACACCCCTCTTTTTCCGTCGTTGGGGGTTAAATAGTACATTATTGCAAAGGCCGGGAAATAGACAATTGCAGGTCGAGTATGAGTTTGAAGGCCAAGCCGTAGGCGAGGACTTCACTAATACGAGGCAGGCAATTGCCATTTCCGCCGATGCATATATAATGCTTTTCTCAAAAGAATGCAGGGAAATAAAAAAGTAGTTAAATTTCCTTAATTTTTAAAGTTAATGCCATTTTTAACATGAACTCTACATTTCAGCATGGAATAAATTGCCCATAAAGTAGATGGCTTTTTAGTTTTAGAAATCTCATTAAAATACGCAAAAAATACTGTTTCGAAGAAAATGTTAATTTTTTATCGTTTTTCCAAATCATAAAATGTTCATATACTTTCATGTATTTTTCTTTTGACTTCGCTGGAAGCAGGTTTTCCATTGCCAATTTGGCATCTGATCTTAAATCTTAATTATTAAATTTATATTTAATACAATTATTTAAATAACACATCAAGAAAAATTCAGCTTTGCCGCCGATTTTCTATTTATAATCTGTGCCGAAAGGTAAACGCATTTATGGCTATACAGCACTGACCTCTATCATACAAGTACGCTGGACTAAATATATTAGATGAAATGACAGTTGATTTTTGTGCCGAATCAAAGCGCCCCACTCGAGGTTCTCAGGAACTAAAATTGACACATTTAGAGATAGGTTAATACCGATATTTCTCAAGATTAGGTAATACTAATATATTCGCCTGGAAATATTATATTAATTTAACTAATACGAGTATATGAGTATTAGTAATATTTTTAAATTACACTAATATCAAAATAGTAGACTTGGCAAGGCGTATCACTCATCTACTGTATTGACTTCTCATAATATGTTGCAACTAAATATCTCATATTGGTATTAGTGATGAATGTTATATGAATGCCTAATAATCAGTAATAATTTGTTAAAAAGCAATGTGTAATACTAAATTCTGGAATCATCATCATGATCATCCACAGTCTGACTTCGCCCACTGCTGAGCACAGGCCTCTCTCTTCTTGTATCAATCACCTCGTTCATGTCTGGAATTAATTCTGGAATAATATCATGATAATTATAATTGTATTAACAAATGTTTTTAAGTCAAACAATTTATATCTGCATCTGAAACAGAGTTGAAAACTGATATAAGTCTTCACGTCGCTGGAATGCGATGTCACTCTTATTTGCATCTTAACACTGCAGAAACAGGATCTCAGCGATGAGAGCGAGAAATATGTCCGTTGTAAATTATTATCCATCTCATTCGTACGCAAATATTTGTATGAATGATGTTCTAACCGAGTGAATCCAAACGATTGTAAATGTAAATATTAACTAACTAGTATACTTGAGCGAGCAGATACTTGCTCAAATATACTAGTTTTAAGGATAAGTTGTTAGCCTATCCCCATATTTAAATCTCACTGATCTGACAGTAATGCGCTATAACTTTAGTAGCACGCTATCCACTAGTTTATATCTTGCAATCTGATTGAAAGTATTTTTCAGTTAACCTTTACAGCAAGTTTTCTATTACTTAGAAATGAATTTCAATTAAAATAATTGGGATTTTCTTATTCTCTTACGTATTAAATTATTCTCACGTATTTTTATACCGAAGGCTATGTCCCATCTCTAATATTAGTTCCATGGAATCTCACGTTAAGTCACGTTGCTATCAGCGCCAAAATGGCGAAAATCAAATGTCTTAATTTTGTCATCGATAATATGAAGTCCAGCGTACTTGTATATTAGAGGTCAGTGCTCAGGAACTAAAATTGACACATTTAGAGATAGGTTAATCCCGATATTTCTTAAGATTAGGTAATACTAATATATTCGCCTGGAAATATTATATTATTTTAACTAATACGAGTATATGAGTATTAGTAATATTTTTAAATTACACTAATATCAAAATAGTAGACTTGGCAAGGCGTATCACTCATCTACTGTATTGACTTCTCATAATATGTTGCAACTAAATATCTCATTTTGGTATTAGTGATGAATGTTATATGAATGCCTAATAATCAGTAATAATATGTTAAAAAGCAATGTGTAATACTAAATTCTGGAATCATCACCATGATCATCCACAGTCCGACTTCGCCCACTGCTGAGCACAGGCCTCTCTCTTCTTGTATCAATCACCTCGTTCCTGTCTGGAATTAATTCTGGAATAATATCATGATAATTATAATTGTATTAACAAATGTTTTTAAGTCAAACAATTTATATCTGCATCTGAAACAGAGTTGAAAACTGATATAAGTCTTCACGTCGCTGGAATGCGATGTCACTCTTATTTGCACCTTAACACTACAGAGACAGGATCTCAGCGATGAGAGCGAGAAATATGTCCGTTGTAAATTATTATCCATCTCATTCGTACGCAAATATTTGTATGAATGATGTTCCAACCGAGTGAAATCCAAACTATTGTAAATGTAAGTATTAACTAACTAGTATACTTGAGCGAGCAGATACTTGCTCAAATATACTAGTTTTAAGGATAAGTTGCTAGCCTATCCCCATATTTAAATCTCACTGATCTGACAGTAATGCGCTATAACTTTAGTAGCACGCTATCCACTAGTTTGTAGCTTGCAATCTGATTGAAAGTATTTTTCAGTTAACCTTTACAGCAAGTTTTCTATTACTTAGAAATGAATCTCAATTAAAATAATTGGGATTTTCTTTTTCTCTTACGTATTAAAGTATTCTCACGTATTTTTATACCGAAGGCTATGTCCCATCTCTAATATTAGTTCCATGGAATCTCACGTTAAGTCACGTTGCTAGCAGCGCCAAAATGGCGAAAATCTAATGTCTTAATTTTGTCATCGATAATATGAAGTCCAGCGTACTTGTATATTAGAGGTCAGTGCTATACAGCCACGTGAACGCAATTTGTACTAAGCAAAGAGACTTACTTTACGCCAAGAATGATAAAAGAGATCCAATCAAAGAGTATCTAATAACCCCAGCACGTCGTTTCATACAACATTGCTGGAGCGTTGAAATGTTCCAAATTCAAAAAACGCTCCAGCAATGGATTTGATTTTCATTGTCCGTAAATTCGGTACTTCGCGTGTTCTTTTTTCTAAAATAATGACAATATTTCCATGCAGCATGTTTGAGAAAAAAGTATTTGCGCCGAGATTTTCTGCACCAGCAGCAGCCGCCCCAGCACAGCCCGCCCGCGCCGTGTTAAGAAAATTGGATGGCGCTAGGTATCGACACATGTTGCATCCCACACCAAAGGCCTACCCAACTTCCAAGGCATTATGGTTATCCCGTCCGGTCATTATTGGTCATCCGCCGTGTTTTTCAGTCTGCAATTTCCTCTAGTGGTGTGTCTCTTTCCCCTCCCATTTAAATTTTATTACTTGGAACTTGAATATCTTTACTGGTGAAATATGCGTGTGTTTAGCCACACTTCAAGGAATACAGGCCTTTTTTTTTCGGTCTCATTCTAAATATATTAGTCTATGGCATGGTGCTTTACTCTGACGTATCAAAACTATCATGGGTCCACTGTGACAGAGGGACGGAGTTATACAAGATGAAGACTATGCCTTATTAAATGCGGCATCATGATGCCGTTGAAACTTTTACAGTACGTACTTGTACGGCCTCTGCTATTATGGAGTAGGATAGTTCAATTCGTGAAGGCGTACCTCATGGCTCGGTCGGCCTCCCGCATCAGGATCCTGGATAGTAGTATCACTTATGGTTCATAGTATGTTCACCACCAACTGACTACAAAAGAGTAACAAAGGGGAGGGAACGAAGAACACAAAACAAACACAGTTGTTTGTTAATATTACATATTTTATTGAATGTTATGATAAATCAAGATTGTTTAGTTTGATGTCTTTATGCTTTTGTTTGTTGATTGCAGCTTTCCAAAGGTGGCGCATTTCGGGATCTGCAGGACCCCAGTCATTGCTGGGACGGCAGTTGTCACGAACCCGCTGTAAATGAATTCAAGGTATATTTAAATGTAACTTACGGGCATGGGCGTACCCAGGGTGGGCAGATAGGGCAGCCTGCCCCACCATTCACTCTGACTCGTTACTTAAAGTTTGCTGTTCAATAGAAAAAAAAACATAGTCGAATTGATAATCTCCTCCTTTTTGGAAGTCGGTTAAAAAACTACAAGATTAGGGTAGGTACACAAATTTTCGAACACGCGAGCGAATCGCCCTTTCATTTGACATTTTTGATTTTCTTCATACCGGCTCGAGGGTTTATATTTGCCACCCTGGGTCCCGACAGGCTTGATCCGCCTCTGAACTTTCTAAAATTTTTCGAGTTTCCTTACTTTTACCCCACCCCTAAGCAAATGTTGGATACGGGCGTGTGCTTACAGGCTTTTAAAATGAAAGAAAAGCTTTGAGTTTAATATTCAACTGATTCTATACAAGACCTAAATAACTCGGACGTAAATGTGACCGGGCTGTTGAAAAGAAGCACTTTTATTGGCGTTTTTAAGCAGCAGTACAAAGTCTGGCTTTTTGTTGGCAATAGACTCGCCCCTATTACTAGGACTTAATTCGTATATATTCCCTAATGTTAACGCAGTACTGGCCGTGCGCCCGGTTGGAGCCAGAATATCAGTATTGAACCTCCTTTTGGACAGTTTTGTTTGAAAATATTCTTAGATTTACGTTATGAAGGAATTCTAGCCATCGATTTTTCTGTGTAAAAAATATTTTTATACATCCCTCTCACAGAGAGGAGGTATGTGTCCCAGCAGTGGGAACATTAATAGGCTGATGATGTGAAACATCCATGTCGTTTTGGAGGAGTATACAAAAGTAGCGAAAAAATATCGTGTTGTTAATTATTGTTTAGTTACACGAAAAATCCATG
Source organism: Orthosia incerta (assembly GCA_948252205.1). NCBI lineage: Eukaryota > Metazoa > Arthropoda > Insecta > Lepidoptera > Noctuidae > Orthosia > Orthosia incerta. The sequence goes on along the minus strand of OX411754.1, from coordinate 11,079,135 downwards.
TTTAACAAATAAAGTACCTACATGTATCAATTATGAATAAATATTTTTTCAAAGCTTTTAACCTAGCCGTTACTAAGGAGTATGCTTTAGAAAGTAACCGTTTTACGGCAGTAAAGCGGTGGAAGGCCCTTAATTATAACAAGCGAAATGTGTGTGTACCTACCAGGGTTGTTGTTGATACACATTTTTCACATCCGCTAATGCTGATGCTGATATTTTATTATTTTAAAATATTATTTGATTTACATATGCTATGTTAGTTGTGAAGAAATTCAATCCATCATTTTTTTGTGTAAAAATATATTTTACAATGCATGTCCTCGAAGAGAGCGTTTTCCAAGCAGCCAAACTGTGCGGAAAGTGTCACTTTTTTACTAGTTAGTGCTTTTTACTTTCCTGTACTTTTTAAATTTTTAACTCCAACGTCAGCCCGCCGCATAGAGTTTTTATTATTTGAGAAAAGTTTAAAAAAATAGTTAAGTACAGATTATCATTTATATAAAAGGTAAAACAAAACTAATACTTAATTTAAGGCGTTTTTAATTACTCTAGATTTAGATTTTTATTAATAAATTAATTTTAAATATTTATTAAATATGTTTGGCAGAATGAATATTTTGCTCGTGCCTTTTTGCGTTACGACGTGACAGCTATTTACACATGCGCAGTAAAAGTTAATCTGTGGATATGCTGAGCTCCCTTGAATAAGCCCGCCATTTTATTAATTACTTGCTTGGTTCAGATATAATTTTTTATTTCCTCGCACAAGGCATAGTAAAATGTTGTATGATACACGTGCGTAAGATGATTTCCGACTCGTGTCGATTTATCTACTCACTCGCTTCGCTCACTCGTGAATAAAATACCACTCATCGGAAATCACCTATCTTCCGCACTTGTAGCATAAATAACTATTAAACATCCAAGTCGTTTTGGAGGTGTATCCAAAAGTAGCGAAAAAATAGCGTGTTGTTAATTATTTTTTTAAAGCAAAACTATTTGTTATACGAAAAAACCATGTGTTAAAAATAATATTCATGAAACAATAATAAGTTTTTTTTTATCAAACCTTTTAACCTAGCCGTTACTAAGGAGTATGTTTTAGAAAGTTACCGTTTTACGGCACTAAAGCCGATGTAGGCCTTTAATAAACAATCTTATACTAGAAATTAGATTAGTACCGTATTAAGTAGGTAGGTACAGTCAAGGGTCAAAAGTGCAGTCTTACTCTCTCAAAACTCAATGGCTAGTTTTTGTAGAAGAAGCTTAAATTATCCACAACTGATTTAATAAAAAAGCCGCTGTGGTTTTTGTAAAGTGTGACCGCACTTTTGATCCTTAACTGTACCTTGTTCATAACCTGCTATCTATCTTTGGTATTATTATTACTGTAATTTTAATAAAGGTAAGTTGTATTTAAAAATAACCTTATTAGCAAAAAAATACAACCGATTTCCAAATACAAAGTGAAAAATAACATAAATTTCGATGTTTTGGATTTATCTATTAGTTTTTAACTTTATTACTATAAATGCTTACTGAATCTTTATTTATTTATATACACTTTATTGTACCTACATCATAATAAACAAGTACTACTAAAACTTAATAATAAAAACATACAATGGACGGCCTTATCGCATTCGAATCTTTATGTACCTAACCATCCTATTAAAGGTTTAACTTCTATTAATAATCAGCATCGATCAATGCTGATGTTGAATCTGATACTGATATTGAAGATGATTCTGAAGCTACGTGGATGCTGATGCTAATACTGATGTTCGCAACAACCCTAGTGCCTACTATATATAGGTACACTTTTGCTAACTCTTCGGAGAATACAATCGAGCTGAGTACAGTACATGCGCATTTTATGAGTTTTACACGTTCCATTATTAAAAATATGACTTCAGCGCAAAAATCACATGTGCGATATGACTCACATGAATAATCGAATTACTGGAAATACCTACTACTAATATTAATTATTTTAAGTAAATATTTGGCATCTGCTTATTCAAGATTCCGATTTTAGCGTAATATAGTTTTTATTTTGTGTAGGTTTATTTTCCCGCCTAAGTTTATTAGCGGCATGTTTGGACAGATAATAAAATTTCAACTAAGGAACAGCTCACACAGACGAGAAGCGACGTCATGAAGCTGCGATTTTGAAGCGTATTGGGCTGCGATTCGATACTTTGACGAGAATTGAGAATGACATTTCAAGGATGTATCATGCCGGCTTTACCCTTTACATACTTGCCAAGCCTCAGCCACCGTACACTGACTATACAAATGCAGGCTCACATTTGGAAGTCATTTACATGTTTGTGAATACAATACATCAGTGTGCTACGTACAGGCAAGCATGGTGGACGCGGCACTTGGCTTGGCTATCGCGTTTGTTTTTTCATACTTTTTAACCGACTTCGCAAAAAAGGAGGAGGTTATCAATTCGATTGTTTTTTTTTTATGTGTGTCACCTCAGAACTTTTTATTGGCTGATTTTGATGATTCTTTTTTTTATTCGAAAGCTGGTGTTTGTCATGTGGTCCCTTTTAATTTTCATCAAGATTTGATGAAGAACTTCGGAGATATAGATCAGAACTCTTCAATAAATGACGGCAAATCACTCGGGATAGCTGCAATCTCATATCTGTTTATTGTTTACACCATTTCATAACATAACATCACACTGGTACGCTTTAAAGGAGTAAGCAGGTGTGAACAGTTCACCCTGGTATACTCTCATTCCACCGGTTTTGTTTATTTTTTTTAAGTTTCATGTTATTGGTTTTATCTATTATGGCTTCACTTTGGGCGTTATAGGTACCTAGCCTATAGAACTGGTCCATTATGTACCTACCACAATTAAAAAGTAAAAATAAAAAACTTTTTAACAAAAATTACAACCGTGTCAAAAAACAAAGAAACGAAAACAGGAACACCGACTTCCGAAATTGAAGTTATTTTTCACTTTGTAGTGTTTTTGTTTGGAAGTCGGTTGTAATTTTATTTGAAATACTCGTACAAGCAAAATAAAATAACAAGTATAGTCACCAATATTTCTTTTAGGCTTTTAATTATTTTACTGGCTTTTGCATTTACTCGGCAAGGCACCTCCAAGCATCTGCTACTTTCTTTTTATCGTTATTGTTTACATCTTAGAGACTTTTATTCGAAAACCCTTTCTTATCCTTTTCGTGTAGTAAATAAAATTAAATGGCGTATTGCTATCTTAAAATAAGTACGCAGACTTTTTCGATATGAGCTGACCCTAAACGTACCTGTATGAACGTTCCTTTCGAGCTGATGAGCAGTCGAAGAGCGTGTATTGGTATGCAGATGACTGATACGAGGGCTACACACCAGCCTGCTACTCCTGAAGCATCTCTGAGGCTATATACTGTGATGAGCTGGAAAAGGAAACAAAAATTGATATATTTACAGCAGTAAGAGATATGCTAGAGATGGGTTTAAAGGGTAAATAAAGGTGATTATCAATGTGCGAGGGATGACTTTAAGCTGGCCAGTATATGGTTTTAAAACCAGTCGATAGTTCATCTCTAACTACAGCCCATGACTCAACAGATGCCTATAAAACCAAGCAAAATGATTCCTCGAAGAGTGAGAGGCTTGGTTGCTGTATTTATAGTAGACTAGCCGACCCGGCAAACTTTGTTTTGCCATAAACACACCAAACATTCATCTACCCTACTCTACCTACCCTACCCTACCAACCCAACCCTACCTACCCTACCTACCTACCCTACCTACCCTACCCTACCTAACCTACCCTTCCTACTCTACCCTACCCTACATACCCTACCTACACTACCCTACCAACCCAAAAAAAAAAAACTTCACATTAACCATCTACTAAATAGTCCGAACAAAGCCTAAACATTTGGTTTGGATAAATGAGTTCGTTCTGAGTTATAAAATTACAACGAAAAGTGGCATTGATTTTTATATATATAGATGATAACATCGTGTGCTCACACCGTACGGTACCTACACAACATACCTTCGACTAGAAATGAATTTGTTTGTGGTCTATCTTTAAAAACTTCAAGCCAATCTACTACTTGACCGATCCTAGCGGATCCCTAAGTAGAGTGTCCCTGATCGCTCGCCAGAAACAATAGACAGTCGATAAGTAAATTGAACGATAACTCAAACAGAAAATGCCTGCTAACAAACACGTGAAATTGAAACAAGTGGATCTGTCCATAGACAAATAACAGTACCTCCGTGCAGAAAATAAGCGGATCATATAATATTCAATGGGTCGACTCACTTCCTATCGTAATTATTCGTAAACTCGTAGTTCATCAATTAATACTGCCGTATAAAATTCCACAGATTAACAGATGGAGACACTGTGTAATTACTAGAGAGCCATAAACAAGGTTTACTATTCATTTTACTGCTTTATAGACTACCAAGCCCCGTGGATCCACCTACGTGGTACGCGACTATTTTATGTGTCAACTTCTGGAAAATGTATCAAGGTTTTTTTTTTCTGTTGCTAGAAATAAACTTAGAACTTTGTGCGTCGTCTACCTTGTCAAAAAGCTTATTAGGTACAATAATGTAAAATGTGTAAGTATTTAAGATTGTTTTTAGCTTCCTACGGGAATATTTTCGTCACAAGGATTTGATTTCCTCTGACATCTATGAATAACGACCTGGTCAAGGCTGTGGGTGTCCGGTGGATGCGAGACGCACAGGATCGATCAGTGTGGCGAAATTGGGGGAGGCCTATATCCAGCAGTGGACGTCTTTTGGTTGAAATGATGACGATGATGATAGATGAATATTATCCTGTTTACTAAATCTATAATATAATATAATATAATATAATATAATATAATATAATATAATATAATATAATATAATATAATATAATATAATATAATATAATATAATATAATATAATATAATATAATATAATATAATATAATATAATATAATATAATATAATATAATATAATATAATATAATATAATATAATATATTTTTAATATAATATTATAATTAATAATATTATACCGGGAAAACGGGTCCTGTGGGGTGGTCCAAGGGAGAGAAGCCGCGGAGTACAGCTAGTTATCTACAAATGTTATTGACGTGTCAACTCATTTCCTCTTATGACAAATTAACCATGCCATCAATATAAAGCTCTTCTAAGACACTAACGTCTGTCAAGACATAAGGACAATACTACTACAATTTAAAGAACCATTTTTACCACCAGTATAACAGGAACGATGTATCTCCACAAGATCAGCCAGATGCTTTCCAAAGGCTTGCCGGTCATGAACAGGATATCGGCTGACAGTTTCTTTGGTCCGTAAGTGTAGACTGCGGCTGTGATTTCCAGGAAGCACACGAGCGGAATACAGGCTATGGCCACGTGAGCGTCGAGTAGACCAATCACGTGGAGTCCTCCCTGCAAATAAAAATTGATTAAAAAGTGGGACAGAGGGTTGCACGTGGCAAAGAACGTGAGGCGGTCATAGGGCTGCTTAGAGAACGGGTAAAATAAACTGTAAGTTAGAAATATTTAGGCTTACAACAGTGTTAAATCTCAACGAAATAAAATATTTGTGGTTCAACTTTGAAAGAAGAGAATTTCATATAGGTAACTGATTCAGATTTCCCACCCGATACTCAACTGTGACTAATCAAGAAAAATCTTGCAGTTTCGCCTCAAAACTGAAAATCAAAGCAAGATAGCGCCAACAAACAAAATGATTTTGTTTGTTGGCGATTTTGTGTTTTACGATTTTGAATGATTCGCGACCTTGTAGGACAATTAAAACCCACATATCGTGAAACCTAATCGTAAAACACTACTCCAATTAATTAAACCATATTACTAACAATCCGTTGTTATCACAGGTACCTAATAAACGAGTTCGCAGTCATGCATGTGAAAGTTTCAAGCGCCGAAGTCACGCGAACCCGTCATTCAATTGCTAGAACTTGTGAAATGTAGGGACTGTACTGCAAACTATTTGATGGGTAACATTTTGTATGTATTTTTCAGTGTATACCGTGTGATATGAAGACATTTGGATACAAACCTCTGTATTGCAGATGATTGAAATGGCGAAAAGCGCTAGACATGTGAGGAACGTGATAAGTCTTTTACGTGCACGGAACGCCGGGAACTCGTCAACTAGGCCTGCTATTATTGCTTCTATGGTGACAAACTGGAAACAGGAAAAACACAAATACGTTTGGAAAGTAAATAAATATAAAAATAATTTGTAACCTCAAATTAACAATTTTCTCTTAATCTAAGTTGACCAATGGCAATGAAATGAGTATCTAATACTGATCATGCTTAAGAGATTACGTTGACGACGTACTGCTAGTACAGTCGTAAACTGTGTCACAGTCGACATCGCCCTCCTCTCAGTGTATTTCAAAATTATTGTTTTTTAATTAGTAAAGTAATTTTAGCCTTTGAAAACTTTCTCATTATTATACATCAATCAGAAAGATTTCATCTTAGACATTTCAGAGACAGCGATTTGATTTCAGTTCATTTCAGCAAAGCTGCTAATAAAATTTACCTCCTCTTATTTCATGGTGCATTAAAGAGTAGAACAATATTAAGAAATATTTATAAAATCAAAAACTAGAGTTTTGTAGGTACCATTGAATCAATTCCCAGGAAAAACAACATGACAAAGAAAATGACTGCCCAAAAATTTGGTGAAGGCATCATGGACACTGCTGCAGGGTAGGTCACGAAGGCCAGTCCAGGCCCTGCAGTGGCTACTTCACCCACAGGCACCCCTGACCGCTCTGCTGCAAAACCCAGCACGGAGAACACCACGAAACCGGCCCAAATACTTGTTCCACTGTTTACTAGCGGGATTATTACTGAAGACCTGGAACAAAATAATCATATAGCAGTTTTTTGTCTTTGCATGTAATCTGAGAGAAGGAAGAAACCAAACCTTAGATTCCTGAAGTGGAATTTATTGAAACTAGCCATACTGATCAAACCACCCCATCCCGGTCCCAACGAGAAAAATATCTGCGTAGCCGCGTCTGCCCATACCTGTGAAGACGCATTTATTTATAAAAATAAAACACTAATAATAAATCACTAAAGTAATGTAGGTGAGAGATGTATGAACTTGGCCTCATTGCTACTTATAGACACTTACTTTCGGCTTCTTCAACTGCCCCCAATCGGGGAGGATATAGAACAGTATGCCCTTCCAAGCGCCAGGCAACGTGACGCCGCGAATAAATAACACGCAGAGAACGACGTAAGGAAACATTACGGTAAAGTATACAATCTGAAAGAAATAAGAAAGAAAAATAATGTAATTGCGTCATACCTGATGCGTACCATATGTAAAAAACCGGCCAAGTGCGAGTCGGACTCGTGCACGAAGGGTTCCGTACCATTATCGCAAAAACGGCAAAAAAACACGTTTGTTGTATTATTCTGTTTTTAGTATTTGTTGTTATAGCGGCAACAGAAATACATCATCTGTGAAAATTTCAACTGTATAGTTATCACGGTTCATGAGATACAGCCTGGTGACAGACAGACAGACAGACAGACGGACCGCGGAATCTTAGTAAAAGGGTCCCGTTTTTACCCTATGGGTACGGAACCCTAAAAAGGAAAAATAATCTAAAATACAAATAGGGAAAATATGGGTCACATCCGCGCAAAACGGCATAATGCGGGGACTCATGTGAAAGAGCCACAGCGTTAGTATTCAGCAAACAGATATACACAACAATTCAAAGAACTGAAGGTTTGAGGAAAAAGTATTATATTCTATTTTGTGATTGACAAAACGGCAGCGTGCCAAGAAAGATTAATCGAAAAGTATTGAAAAGCTCACCTTTCCGACGCTCTTGACACCGTTACAGATGCAGAGGTAGACTAGGATCCAACAGATTACGTTACACCAGAACACTGGCCACACAATGCCACCTATTTGACTGATACTGGGAGACATTTGTAACAGACGAATGCTGAAACATGAAAAACAATGATTAAACAAACATTCATCAAGTATTGAATAGACTGTATACTATTCATAGAATAAACTTACTGAAAAAACTCATCTTCAGGTGTAGTGATAGAACCATTTGAGTTAAAGAAACTAGAGTTACCGCTTATCTGGAAATAAATCCTCCATACGTAAGATACGGTCACAAAAACAAAATGCTTAACTCATAAAGCTAAAATTACCCAACCTCGGTGCACTTGTCCGTATTCCACGAATTGCCACAATTTTGCCAAGGCAGGGGTGAGCTCATTGAGTGATAGATGTACAGCACTGGATACGACATGATTGCCGAAAAGTACGTTACACCTATTACGTTGGCTATAATTGCCGCATAGCCCGCTCCTGTCGACGAAGAACTTAACATAGATATTGGAATCATAATCAAACTCAATGCCATGGCAAATGTTACCTTTAAATAACGGGTTAATGTTGAAAACTGAAATGCATCCGGCGCTAGCGAACTGTCCTAATGTGGTCTCTAAATAAACAAGTGGGATGCCGCAAATAACTAAAGTGAGAAAGTACGGGATGAGGAACGCTCCTGAAACAAAACCAAATATGTTTTGTAAATATTTAATTGAAAAATAATGAATAGTAAACATAACAGCGAATAAATATTATAACTACACGATTTTTGACTTTCGTTAACCCATCAAAAACTTAAAATTGATCGGTAAGGATATATCTTGTTACAGATTCAAATAATGAATGGAAATGTTTTCGCTAGGAAAGTTGTGGACAACTTTAACAATAAATACTTTAACTTTAAACCACTTCGAAGGCCAAAAGTCGCGTTTATTTAGGTAGGTACGCTTTAACAGCTTCATTCAGAACACATAGAAATTAAAAGAATCAATGGATAACATTCACTCACCTCCCCCATTTCGGTAACACAAGTATGGAAATCTCCAAAGATTTCCAATACCAACCGCGTACCCAAGACATGACAGCAAATACTCCGTCTGGCTCCCCCAGCGTTCGTGAGGTGTCCCGGCCATTAACACAAACAATCGACCGTTAGATCCTTCAACTGATCCCGCACTGGGACTCCCGACTCTCCACAAATTGAGGATATGAATACTTGCTATAAAACACTTTAATCCTATTAATATGGGTCCTTAGGAACAAGGATTTGATTCGTGGTCGTGACTGGCCAATCCAGCTGATTTGTTGGGGGTCTCAACAAACGTTTATGTAATTTAAGTTGTTTTCAATAGGATAATGGTTTCTATAAATAGTGCAGTTCAACGTATTGGATTAAGGTTTGTAAATAAACCTTATTGAAACCAGCACTAAGGCGACCATGTTTGTTAAAGACGAAGATAGTCGGCACAATTCTGCATGAGCTTAGACAAAGTCTATTACAATACAACTAGTTACTAACTTGATATGAAATATTAAGGATACTTCCAAAGGTAAGTAAAAGTCTATAAGAACATTAAACGCATTTATTTTAATATTTGTAAAGCTATAGTTTTAAAGTTTCAATTCCAAAACCGAAGTGGCAAGTTAACTTATCCGGGATGAGTTGCCGCGAACTTGTGCCCGTATCTTCCGGTCTTCCTTTGGGGGTTTTCGTTGTTTTTTCCACCTGACTGTACTGAAGGATCTGTGAGATTAAAATTTATATATTCCATCTTACTTATATTATAAATGCGAAAGGTTGGATGGATGTGTGTATGTTTGTTACTCAATGACGCCAGAACGGCTAAACGGACCTGGATGTTAGCACAGAGATAGATTATAGTCAGGCATAGCACAAAGGCTACTTTTACATCCCGATAAATAATGTTCCCTTGGGATAAAAAAATAATTTTAGCGCGGGCAGTTATGAGAAACCGCTTTAAACATGTGTACGAACTTTCCTTAGTTGAATCTGTGGTTAAATTAAACCAGAACCTACAAATCCTGTTTCTTTCGTTTCCCACGTCATCGAGGATAGAATACGCATAATCAGGCTATTATGTTCCCACAGCTGGCATGTAATATAGGACTCATTTCTGTGAAAGAGGCTACAATCCACCACACGGGCCCAGTGCGGATTGATAGACGTTACCCGTCTTCGAATGCTTGGTTCTAGGAAATGCCGGATTCCTCATGATGTTTTCGTTTACCGTTTTGAGAGCAGTGATGATGAAATAGATTAAAATTTCTGGGTTCGAACCCACGGCCTACAAGACATTATCAATCACTGGGCCACCACAATTCTCTGTTACTGAGGATAATATCTCACATTATTGTGACTCATCTGCCTTTCATGCCTACGTTGTTGGCTTCTTTTCTTACAATGTGATTTTTATTTTCTGGCCACAGGCTTCATTTAGAATCATCATCTTTATGTTAAACATTGGCCTAGAATTACTATCATATTTCATTTTGATGACTACTTTAAAATTGATATAGACATTTACGATACCTATATTTATGGGTTTATTGAAAAGAGTTCTATGATCTTGTTGGAAAGTTATTCAGGGATGTAAATCATTTGATAATAAATGATGCGAAAATAAATCTGCACTCTTTAGATATTATGAGAATGGTAAATATACGACTCTTTAATGTTGAATCTGTTGTCCAATACCAAGAACAAATAATCGAGTGGGTACTCTGTAACATGTAAAATTTAGCTCACTCAGTCATTACTCAAAAATTTACTGCATACTTAGTCATACCTCAGTTTTATATGCCATCCCAAGATGAACAATACAGACACAACTTCAGTTTCATAGTTTCATATCAACAACGTCATTAACTATTGCCAAAGTAGGTGAGACTGGGTACGGTTGAAACAACGCTAATAAATAACTAACTAAACTAACTAATAACTCTTAAACTATTAGCGGTGCGGGGTACAAGGGCAAAAAGACGCGGCCAGCTAGTCCGGACATGAATCAAAGTGACGCGTTGCACTTCGCGCTCTGTGTACGTTTCCAGGTGACCCTAATATATTTTTTCGACAAAAAGTAAGTATTTTCTATTGTTTTCGTTTTCAAATTACTTTGTTGATATTATACATTTGCATTTGGAGTGATTTTCTGCTTTATTGTAAGATTTTGGAGGTTCGAAAACCGTGATACGTTTTTGTTTATTAAATGTTGTTTTGTCTCGACGATGTTTGTTTTATTAGCGGTTGAGGGGTATGGGGACGGATGAAGCAATTATTGTGGGTATGATTGAAATGAAAACCGTTTGCATTTTTCGTTGTAGATGCCCCAAAACCGATCAGAAAAACTTCAAGAGGCGAGTGTGATAATATAACTCACTACGAAAATGCGTATGAAGTCAAGAAAGGGATTTTTTTAAAATTAAGTATTGTTGTTTTTGTTACTAAAGATAATTTGAGATATGGAAATCTTATATTATCATTTAATTTAATTATTAAGACTAATTATTGTTTTTGTTGTCATTTTTGTTTATTCGTGTTAATTTGTTAGTTTAAACCAGATCAGAAGAGCTCTTTTTATGTTCATTTGTGTTCATACAGGCGGAAAACAATTATTAAGACTGATAGAAATGAAGCCATACTAGAATACAACTATTACTTGTTGATTACGAATAAAGAACTGCAGAATAAACAACTGACCCCCATTACTGTTTCAACCGCCCTTGGCATGGGTACGGTTGAGACAGTGGCGGATTATTTTATTAAATCCTTCCTATCAAGTAAATATGGCAGTTGAGCCTCTAATACTGAGATGTAATAAGTTTCAAAATGCCTGTGCTACGGGCGTTCAAAGTAAAATTGTTTCAACCGTACCCAGTCTCCCCTAATTGAGCTGATTTTCTTGAGATTAATCCTCAGCAGCTCTGGACAGAGGGAGGTATCAGAAGAGGCAGTCAGGTCTTGCCCTACCGTGGGTTCAAATGTTACTTACAGAAAGGTCTCCATCACCCCAATGGATGGCATCGTTGGTACCGAGGGTTTCATCCCAATGGAAGTGCTGGGCAGGCTGACTCCAATCTGGGTTATTCAGGGCACACTTGATCGTTGCCACGGTTACTCTCATATCTCCGGGTATTGCGTGTAACACCCCCTGACTTTTCTGTTTTCCTGTTTTTTGAGGTGCGTGTGTCTATACGAAAAAAGAGAACGTTAAATTGTAATAACTGATTTTGAATTGTCATGCTTTTGATATATTCCTTATATTAGGGAGTATTCGGTTTCACAATACGACCAGAGGTGATTTGAAATGTATGTGCAGATCGAACTTTGAAAAGCGACACTGTCGATTTCGAGTTCACGCTTACACTAGTCGACGGCACGAACTATTTTGTGCGCGAGGTAAAAATGCATTTTATATCAACCGACAACACGTGCGGAAGAGATAGATGCTGTCATGAGCAGTAGGTAGCTAGTTCGCGTACGAATACACACTTTTTCAAATATGTAGCGAAATGGATAATGATTTAGGACGAAACAGAGTGCGCGAAATTTTATAAACAGACCTTTGGGAGCCTGGATTTCATGAAAAAACGACTAAACGTATCTGTTCAAAATAAAATTATTTGCATTGTTGAACTACTAATCTAACCCTGTATGGAGGCCGTTTTGCAATTTTCCGTCTTCTTATGGTATTTATTTGCGCCCAAAAATGCGTTAAAATTAGTGTCAAATATATATATTTTTTTTATTTTTTCGTTCCATACAGGGCTAGATAATGATGAGACAAATTGATATAATTTTTTTTTTTGAACATTCATCATCAAACAGTGGAGTAATCCCTAGCTAGACTACTATTGTATGGATGAATTATCGTCTAGTGTACCCTCAAGGGGTCATGTGTCATAAAAAATCTGTGAATTAGTTTGAAACCTTACAACTGTATAAATCAGTCTGAGAGTGATAATTGTTCGGAAGGTGTCTCTCAAGGCAGTCAGATCGGGACAGAAGATCTTCAAAGTTGGCTCCTGGACATTCATCATCTTGTTCCACTGCACTTTGATGCTCTCAAATGTGGTGAAGTTGCGGATCTCTCGAGGGTTCTTTATTTCCAATTTAGTGTAGATGTCTGAAGAATGCGATTCTTCTTCGATATCTAAAATTTTTGTATATATTTGGATTACAATCTCGCAGTGGTCGACAGTTTATATTCCCCTATTTTTATTTTTGAGTTATGAGCATGATAGTACCTGAACAGCGATAATAATATAATTTAAAATTAATTTATACTACAAATTCAGTTTTCTCTGAAGAACGATCACTTTTTTTTCTTAAGGCTCTAACAGCAGTAACTGAGGTAACTTACATAGAAAGAAAGAAAAAAATATTGTGACTTACACAAGGTAGGTACGGACAGAAAAAAACAAAAGTATGACCTTGCATGCAAATCTCTTAAAAAACTAAGTAAAAGTCGGTTCCTTTTTAGGGTTCCGTACCCAAAGGGTAAAAACGGGACCCTATTACTAAGACTCCGCGGTCCGTCTATCTGTCTGACTGTATGTCACCAGGCTGTATCTAATGAACCGTGATAGCTAGACAGTTGAAATTTACACAGATGATGTATTTCTATTGCCGCTATAACAGCAAATACTAAAAACAGAATAAAATAAATATTTAAGTAGGGCTCCCATACAACAAACGTGTTTTTTTTGACGTTTTTTGCGATAATGGTACGGAACCCTTCGTGCGCGAGTCCGATTCGCACTTGGCCGGTTTTTTTGTTATCGGGGGAAACCTTCAATTGCAACACTTTTGGGGAAAAGACCAGGGAGCGTGGGATTTCAACCTCACCAAAACCACTCCGTTGATCACCATCAGCACATGGAACCACCCCGGCACCCTCTGCGCAACGTCGGTTAGGGCACATCCCTGAGGAAAGAGTCGAACTACAAAATAAATTACTTACGTCGACTGAATTTACTTAAAACAGGCACAGAAGGCAGTGTAGGCCACTCCTCGTCTTCGGGGGGAGGCAACATTTCTATGAGGGATTCGTTTCTTCGGAACATCAGGAATTTTCGCCTCACTACGTCAAGCAATGGTATCTCCAGTTCAACATGGAAGCTTGTGAAAACGCCCTGGTGAAACGGAGAGCATAAACCAAAGGATGAGCTTATTCTATTAAGACGGTGGATGCTTAAAGTTGAGCTATCATGACCATTTCCACCATTTTCCCTTGTCAGTCAAAACATTAAATCGGTAGTAAAACATTTTCTATTCTTAAAGGAATCAAGTTACCTTTTCGGGCTTTGGCGGTTGGGGAACGGACATAATTCGGAAAACAGTGAAGTGAAAGTGTGCAGACCGTAAATCATCTGGATGAATTTCCAAAGGTTGCTCTGGTCTGTCAGTTTCAAGAATTTCACGACAATCAAGCCATCTCAAACGAGGTAATTTCGCCAAAGTAGCACGAGCATATCCAGCACATACCTGATTAAAGAAATATATAAAATAATTCAGATCAGTTTCAGATAACGCCATCTAGTTTCATAATGTCGTACTATTTAGTAACCGTGAAGCGAAGCGTACCGAGCACGGGTTTCCCGATAACTGCAGCCCATTTAGATTTGGCAGCCGTGCTACAGCTTGGAGTACTGGATCCAAATTATAGATGTCGTTGTCTGACAAATCTAACACAGTCAAATTTAAAGGCAGCAATCCAATTCCATCGATGTTTTCTGGAAACCGGAAACATACGATTAGGTATTTTTTCCAAAATGTTTCATTCTACGTAAATAAAATTTTAAATTCACTGACAGTCAATGCTCAGCTTAAGCCGCTGGTTCTCCAGGGATAAAAACCGGCCAAGTGCGAGTCGGACTCGCGCACGAAGGGTTCCGTACAATTATCGCAAAAAACGGCCAAAAACTCACGTTTGTTGTATGGGAACCCTACTTAAATATTTATTTTATTCTGTTTTTAGTATTTGTTGTTATAGCGGCAACAGAAATACATCATCTGTGAAAATTTCAAATGTCTTGCTATCACGGTTCATGAGATACAGCCTGGAGACAGACAGACAGACAGACGGACACTGGAGTCTTAGTAATAGGGTTCCGTTTTTACCTTTTGGGTACGGAACCCTAAAAAGTATCATAACTATTGTCCTTCATCAGGTGCCGATCTATCACTATACCAAAATTCATCAAAATTAGTTCAGCGGTTTAGGCGTAAAAGCGTAACACACATACAGAGTTTCTTTCGCATTGATATTATTATTATATGATTAGTATGAATTACCGGAGGTTAAAAAATTCTTGGCCAATCCCAAGTATAGCAGTTCGACAGGTAAAGATTCAGCAAATCCTGATATATCGCTGAAATGATTAGTTTGAAGCTCAAGGCTTTTGACTGATGGTGGAATTACATCTGGAATCAGTTCCGCTAAGAAGTTGCCACATAAATTGAGAGATATCAGTTTCTTATACTCAGTTAACGATTCATCTAATTCTGACATCTGAAAAAAAGGGGCGGAAAGTATAAAAGTTAGGACTGATATTGGACTCAATCTCACCATTTTTTTTTGCTCTTTGCTTATCTTTGACCACTATCTTTTTTTTTTAATAATTGTTTTTCATAAACTTACATATTTTTATAATTTACAATTTCGCCTGATGGTAAGCGATGATGTGGTCCACAATGAAGCACTCTTACCTAGAAGTAACCTATTCATTCTTGACGTAAAGACCCCAAGGTTGTAACTATCATCACATCACATCACACTAAAATTAAAAGGCGAAACTTTGTGCGTCTGTGTGTGTGAGAGTGTTAATTACGTAATACAAGATTAGATCGAATTATACGTAGTATTGAATGAAAATCGAATGTTGATGAACTGTGAATTCATGATACAATAAATATAACACCAGTCTATCAAATTAAATTGCTTGTAATTTTTAAATATACTAGCGACCCACCCCGGCTTCGCCCGTGACAAATAATAAACATAAATAAAAACTTTCCTCGTTTCTCACTCTTTCTATTGGTGAAAACCGCATGAAAATCCGTTCAGTAGTTTTTGAGTTTATCGCGTACAGACGCGGCGGGAGACTTTATTTTATAATATTTAGTGATTATAATAGCTAGGTTGTTAGAAACTCATTAATGGAGAACCAGATAGTTAGCAACGGTAACCAATTAAACTGCATCTCTGATATTGAACACTATGCTGCATACACACGACTTCATCAGTTAACAATCAATCAATCAATCAATCAATCAATCATTTATTTGCAATAAGTAACTGCATCTAGTGGATTGTACAGTGTTTTCAAAAATGATTATCACCGTGAGTAAGGGTAAGTACAGCCACATATAATATAATACTAGCATAGTACAGCCTATTTCATCATCTAATCCCTGCCGGGCGAGCACGGCCTCGGTGATAGGCTTGAGTCACGCATCAAACTGTGGTTAAAATGTGTGACACAAGCCTGTCTATCACAGTAGGCTGTGCTCGGCCCGATGGTTTTTGATTTGAGAATTGGAAGTTAAGATCAACTATCTCCCAGTTTCTGTTTTAAGATATAAGGTGATGTTATTTTATTTAGGTGAAGGTGGTTCTGTTTTGGTAGAGTTTGACAAGTTCTCAATTCAAGAAACCAGGGGTTGGTTACTGACTTCCACTGTGACATTACATTAATTGTTGGTTAACTTTCGCCTTGCGCTTTATATAGTGGAGTAACGACTAAAAATGGAGCGGACAATTGTAATCTAGCTCTTGGTATATATGTATTGTGGTATATGTAGATATTATCTTATTTCAGTTCTGTTAAAAGTGCCAGTCATGGATATATGACCATAATTATTTTAGGATCACTTCCTATGACAACGAGTAGGTATCGTTACTACGCAGAGGATAGAATACCTTCATCATCTTCCTGCCCTTGTCCCATGTTACTTGGGGTCGGCGCAACACGTTCTCTTCTTCCAGACCGTCACGTCCCCCGTCACGCCATCCATCCACATTTATATTCATAACTTTTTTAGTAATACGCGTTTCATCCCTCCTTATCACATGACCATACCAGGACAAACGGTTTCCTTTCAACTTTTCTGTCACTGGCGCCACTTTAAAACTTCATCTAATATAGTCATTTCTCACTTTATCCATTCTCGTCACTTCGCTTATCCATCTCAAAATTCTCATCTCTGCTACATGCATTCTCTTTTCATCCATATTTTTCACAGCCCAACATTCTGATCCACACAGACGACAGGTCTAATCAGGTCACTTAAATATCCCCCTATATAGAGGATAGAATGCCTTACAATCTAAACTGAAAAAGGTTAATTAAGAAAACTTTTCAAGCAGTCGGGTTTTTTGATTTTTTAATTAACTTTTTTATTTACAACTTTCAGTTATTTTTTTTTGAATTATGTACATTTAAACAAATAAGTGTCATTTTTGAAATCACTAATCAACAATCTTATAACCCTTTATTTTGATAACCCACACGATGGGTTTGGAAGAAAAAAAAAATTTTGGCCCCAACAATATGGCGTCCGAAAGCCGCCATTTTTATATTTTCCAATTTTAATGTAGCCAGTGACACTCGCAGGGTTAAGACGAATCGATTGACGTAAGAATCATCAAAATCGGCCTACGCGTTCGGTCTTTAGAACGCCACATAGGAACAAACATACATACATACATAGACTGATAAACACATTATCCTCCTTCGGCAGTCGGGTAAAAACAAGGATGTAAAAATTATATACTTTTACCTCCGAATCATTGACTCGCAGAACGTCCACCATTTTCATTGCTTCTTTCAGTTGGTTTCTATCACCTGATCTTACCGTCGATTTAATCAACGGAACCAGATCATCTGTGATACAGTTATCATTGTGAAAACATATTTTCCGCTCTTTATTCGAGAATTTCTCTAGATCCCATAATACCGTTGGCAACAAGAATTCCCAGTGCTGCTGAAAAGTCAGCCCAGACTCCTTGTCCAGGAAACCGGAAATAATGCTCTTGCTAATTTTTTTTTCCAATGCTTCGGAAAAGGTGACCCTTGGTATATCTTCTCTTTTACAAAGGGCTTTGTGATTTCGTACTGCGCTGGCCAAAGTTGTCCAATCTATGTCCGTTTCTAAACGCTGTTGAAAACCTAATCAGAATAAAAAAATATTTAAAAACAAGCCAAATTACTGAAAACTAATCGAAGTCGGGGGACGCCGGACAGTCCCTTAGAACATTTATTTACAGGTGTAAATAACTGTTACATAGGGTCCGTCTCCCAACTGCAATGAAAATATTGGTTTTCAGTAGTTTAGCTTGTTTTTAATACATTTTTTGACAAGGCAGGCGTGTTTTTATTTATTTTTTATTGCATACCTTTTAGTGAGAAAACGATATTTTTGCTAACGCACACATTTTTTATAAGTTTTTCTATGGGATATTAAATATGTATATTGAATACTACTGTTATCTATTGTTGTTATGTACTAAGCAAGCTCTAGGACAATGATAGTAAACGTAGTCAAATATTTATGAAAATATATTTCATGAGCCCCATTTTTTTAAAATTTTCACTAGCCTATGATACTCGGGATAACGCAACGCTACTAACGATACCACATGCATAGATATCGGTTAAGCCGTTTAGAAGTAACTCACAAACATACATGAACCCTGAAAACATAACACTCCTTTTCAGTCGTGTAAAGAGAAGAGTTGATCAACTCATTTTAAAGTATTTTAGTGAGTGAAAAATGTAGATATCTAAGCAATGAAGACACGAAGAGACTTTGCTGTAAAACAAAACAAGAATAATGTGCTCATTGACAGTATATGCTAAGCTAACTAACAGTAGCATGGGTCGATCTTCAAGGTTAAGCAACGCTTACCGAGGTCGGCCCGTGGGTGAACATCCACCATCACCCATTATACTGAGACACCTCCCGTCCTCAGTGACTCGGAAAACACGTTAAGTCTTTGGTCCCGGCTATCATTTGAACATCTTTGTCAGACTTGTGGTATTCAGAGGCCAGAGAATCACACCAGTCTTGCCAAAGGGTACCTATCGTGATACCCAGATACTGGATTATGGAGGTCAGAAAGGCAGTCGCCGGGCATCGATTTGTAAAGTATTCAGAGCAAATCAATGCTCTGATTTTTTTTTTGTACCTACCCTCTACAACTTCTTGAGGAACATATAGCAGACTAGAAGAACTGATAGACGGTCGTAGAATTCCAGGAGTTGCTTTCATATGAGCCTCCTTAGGCTTTGGTGGCATGATTTTGACCTAAAACCAATATAACAGTTTGCATCTATTTATTTCCTTAAATTTGTAATTTTCCTTCCCTGTTAGAAAAAAAAATTGCATTCAGTTGGATAACCCACAACAAGCTAGTAATTTATAGATTTAAGATATGTAAATAATTTAATAAACGGTAAACGATAATATTGTTAATTTGACGTAGGTATCTGAAATACAGATAAATAATACTATTCATGTTGAAAAGGTTTTCATACAATTTTCCTTTTGTATTGGTAGATGTCGATAAAACAGTTGGTATGTTGAAGCTTCAATCCTCCTCGCTAGATGTCGCTAGCGAGAACAACTAGAACTATTTCAATTCAAGTTTGTTTCAAAACCATGTGTGATGTGTTTGCCACGATCTGTGGCACGGTTTCGCGACAGACAGCTGCCAAAGAGCACGTCGAATCAAAATAATTTTGTTATTTTTACGGAATGACAACATTATAAGAACGATAAATGTTATAAAAGGTAGTTGTTGAGGTGTTGTATGATAATTATCTCGAGGGTATTGCTATCTTCTGAGTAAAATAGTCGCGTGTGAAAATGTAAATATTATTTCTTCACAGTGCAAATTCTTGAATGGTTTGATTTATGTAGTGACATTGACATGTGATTGCGCGGGAATTTCGAGTTTTGCGGTGACCGCACATTCCAGCCGATGGTTAAACGCGTCAGTGTTTTCTTGAAGTTATGTTGAGTGAAAGTAAACTGTGCAATGCGGTTGTGTAGCTTTGGTGACGTTGTTCTTGCCAATATATGTGCATGCCCTTGCGAGGTTGGCAAGATCCCATATAAGCGGACTATTCCTTGTGTTTACTTCCGCCACTAGCGAAGTAACTACGAATATTATTTTTACTAAGTTAAAAGTTAAGGTAAGTCACAATTTTTTTTATAAATTACATAAACATTCATTAGTAACTTTTTTTTTTCTATTTATTTAATTGCTGTTTTACTCGTAAATACGCGCTTAATAGGGATTAATTGTGAACTATCGTTGTAAGACAAGTTAATGAAGGTAATGTTAGTTAGAAGATAGTTTCCATGGAATGGAAACTAGGCACGTTCAGTAATTAACGTCAACAAACACTGTTACTTTTTAACCGACTTCAGAAAGGAGGAGGTTCTCAATTCGACTGTATCTTTTTATGTGTGTTACCTCAGAAATTATTACTAGGCGATCCGATTTTGATGATTGTTTTTTATTTGAACAACGAAAGCTGGTGCTTTTCGTGTGGTCCCATTTAAATTAGATCACGATCTGGTGATAAGTTTTTCTGTTATCCTTAATAATGCGTGTGTTCATGGGAATTTATGGTACCAAAACTAAAAAGTTATAAAATAAGATATATTTTTACAAAAAAATTAAACACTACAAAGCGAAAAATTACTTCCTTTTTGGAAGTCGGTGTACTCCCGAAAAGAAAGTTATTTTTCGCATTGTAGTGTAGTATTTTGTTTTGGAAGTCGGTTTAATTTTTCTGTTGACATAATATTATTCGGTACAAGCTTTTAAGTATATTTAAAATGTGATTTGAGTTTGTACTTTTTGTTCTTCGTAACATTCCAATTGAAAAAAAACATGTTCGTTACCAACTTAATTTCTGTACACGATATTTTTGTGTCACGAAAAATGTTACTACCGCAATTTTTTTTGCTACTTCCGTCACTTGAGTCGGGTCTTTTGATAAGATGATTGAACGCGATCCATATCTACTGCCCTGAAAGATTAGTAATTATATTATCAGTTCACAGAAGAGAGCCTCGATTTTCTGTATACCAGGTTCTTCAAATTGGAATCATCATCACCTTATGCCTCTTTTCATTAATCTGTTTGTACTCCAGCCATTCTGAAGATACAATGTTTACTCACAAAGTAAAAGAGCATTTTTTTAAGGCTACCCTCTACCCATCATAAAAATACAACGAATTCGATATATAATGTTGTATCTGTTGTACATCGATTTAACTGAGTTAGGACAGACACAGATAATATAATACTAGCATACGGATGCCTCATCCCATACAAAGAAACCGTGCCGACGTAACTATAGCGTTTTTCATCTGAATAAACCGATTTTTTTTTGAAAATGGATCGCGTTCGGTTCCGTTCCACGGCGATACATAGATCACCATCTATATCCGTGGAACGGAACCGAACGCGATCGACACACAAAAAAAAACAGTACACTACGTCGGCACGGTTTCTTTGTATGGGATGAGACATCTGTATGCTAGTATTATATTATCTGTGGTACAGATGAAATATAGTTCGTGAACATACAATATCCAAGGTCATAGGAATAGAAAATTTGATTAGAGCTAACCTAAAATATTGACATTGACAGTTGACTGAGCTGTCAAATTCTTTGTTAGTAAATATTGTACCTTCATCTTGGCCAAAGTATACATCTCAAAATTAACTCTATTTCTAGCCATAAATAACACAGTATTTCTATAGTATTTTTGATCATCCTCTATTGATAAAGTGTGATGAATTCCTACCATATTTGGATGTTCTTAGAACTTTTGGGTCAAGCTTGCTGCTGTCGGATCATTCGTCTTCGAGAAAATCAAGCACATTTTTACCGAAATTTGTTGTATTCGGTAAATTGCCATTCGTTCAATATTTCGAAAAAACCGGCTAATAATATTTGCCAAAACCTGTTTCCATTACCTTTAAGTTTTTTC
The DNA here is from genome assembly GCA_948252205.1 of Orthosia incerta. NCBI lineage: Eukaryota > Metazoa > Arthropoda > Insecta > Lepidoptera > Noctuidae > Orthosia > Orthosia incerta. The sequence goes on along the minus strand of OX411754.1, from coordinate 11,057,175 downwards.
TTAAGTATAGAATCTAGTACTTATCAGGGTAAAAAATAGGCGCGCGGGAGTTTCCGTTCGCTAAATCGTAATTGATGTAATAATGATGTTGATTGTTTTGTTGATGTTGTTTAACCAATGTTTATTTTTATTTTAACTCCAATACCTATTTTACTGCCTATTTTCCTATTTACTTCAATAATTATTTCTTTTTTTAATGCACCGCCATGTTATCTCCCCACCACCCTTGGTTGACTAGTAGAGAATGCCTCAGGCATTGAATCCGCCTATGTACCTGTATGTTGCAAGAAGGTTAAAAAAAAAAATTGTTTCCGTAAGTTACACCTGTTTTGAGACTGATGTTTTATGATTGTGAATGTCAAATCCAAAGTTAACAAACTTTTTCTCATGGTAATAGACGTTACAAATCAATCACGAGGTACCAGTTAATTTCCGAGATATATATATGTTGGACTACTTGTGGACCAAGTAGAGAGACCTCAGTAGAGCTTCCGAAAGAGTGGGTCTTAGAATGAACATGGACAAAACCAAGGTGATGTTGAATGCCCATGTTACCCACCCACTCCTATCAAGGTCGGAGACTACACTCGAACTTGTGGACGACTACGTCTACCTGGGACAAACGATCCAGTTGGGTAGGGCCAACTTCGAGAAAGAGGTCAACCGTCGAATTCGACTCGGCTGGGCAGCGTTCGGGAAGTTGCGCGATTTACCACAGTTTCTCAAGACGAAAGTCTATGACCAGTGTGTGTTGCCAGTGATGACATATGGCTCTGAGACGTGGTCGCTTACAATGGGCCTTATCAGAAAGCTTACAGTCACCCAAAGGGCAATGGAGAGGGCTATGCTCGGAGTTTCCTTGCGTGATCGAATCAGAAATTTAGAGATCCGTAAGAGAACTAGGGTTACCGACATAGCCCGAAGAATTGCCAAACTTAAGTGGCAGTGGGCAGGGCACATTGCTCGCAGAACGGATGGCCGATGGGGCAGAAAGGTTCTGGAGTGGCGACCGCGAACCGGAAGACGTTGGAAGACCTCCCACCAGGTGGACCGATGACCTGGTGAAGGTTGCGGGGATCCGCTAGTTGCGGGACGCACGAGACCGGTCAATGTGGACGTCTTTCGGCTGATATGATATGATGATGGACCAAGTGATTAATACGGCATTATTCATAATGCCCGGGCTTTTTGAAAATCTTTAATATCAGCAATATGATAAAAACTATTAAAATAATTGAAATGATCGGGCTTTCTGAATAATGCCCATCACCTATTGATTGATGACATTGGTTTTAATTGGTTTTTGGATTACTTTATAAGCAACAAAGTTGACGGAGCCCTGCTGCTCCGGCGCGCCGGGGCTCCTATTTCTGTCTGCAGGGTTTTAAGTAACCTAACATGAAGGAGTTGATGGGAGCTGAGTTCGTTCACTTCTCTCACCTCCTTCGAACCTAACATATCCGTGTCGGGGTGCCTTAAACTCCCGAGCTCGCTTCGTTCGCTCTTGGACTAATTCACTGACCATAATTATCGAATTGCCCAACCGTTACGTAGCTATATTCATAATGATGACAGACAACGACCAGACAATGTGATAAATATAGAAGATCAAATCAGTATTCATTACATTGCCCAATTTGACTTGACTAGATGCATAGTGCCCGGGCATTATACATAGTGCCCTGATTAATCATTTTTTTCATGACATATATATGACATTGACTTCAAATCAAGTATTTACTATCGATTTTGACTCTGTTGGTCACGGAGATGTCTCGTAACTTTCCATAGTCGCGCATTTATGCAGGAACGCCGGTCGATCAGTTTCAATGGTCACAATTTTTGTAGATCTGGGGGGTGACCATAAGCTCTTAGAGTAAGTTTATTTTGAGTGTGTGTAAGGGACAGATATATGAATTGTATTACATCTGTCCCTTACGCACGCTCAAAATAACCTTAATCTAAGAGCTTATGGTTACCCCCCAGTACCTGCCTAGCAGGTGTATGCCAATATTAAGAACCTGTTTCTTGGAACTCATTTAAAATTAGCCTTGAGTTGTCTAATCCATGTCTCAAACAAAATAGCAAATGCGTGCACTTAAAACATATCTTTACGATACTATATTCTTTTCGTTTGTAATTTTTAGCATCCTTCTTGCCTTTAACCCAACTTATTTGAAATTCGGCTCAGTACTTACTTTTACATTCTTCATCAGTTTCCGTCAGCTCACTTCGTCACTTTTCTTGCGATATGCTCCACAGTTCATTTGGACACTATTGAACCATTTATTAATTCCATTGCATTATTATTAATTTCTGCACTAGCCTGTTATATATTGTCACTCAGCAACTTTCAAGGCATAAGCCTTCCGGGTGGAGCGATTATAATTGTATTCAGGGTTTCCCATGATATTTGCTCCACTGTTTTTACGATTAATTTATTCTGTCTGATGAATGAAAAGTAACGTTGTTAGGTTCTTTTCAGTTTCGAATGTGTAAATTTTGGACCATCACGTTACGTATTATTGTGACATTAAATTAAGGTTGTTAATGTTAAAGTTCATCGTCTTAAAACACGTCCTCAAGGTGAGGACAGACGATATGCGAGATTGTATCTGATTCAAGAATATCCGAATGACACTGAAGCAATAAAAACAAAAACAATGTCCCATCTGCCCACATTTGTATCATAAATTGCATTTTGTGTGGAAAAGTAAGCCAAAAGAAAGAAAATTAAGTAAGTATATAGGTATGTGATTTAAACGCATTAAATTTGCAAGAGCACAGAGAAAAATACTACGAAAACTGACGCCCGGAACTGCATCAGCCAACTCTGCCATTTAACCACTTCAATATTCTTGTCAATCAAATTAAAACGGTGAAGTTCTGCATGCAATTAATGTCTATATTATTAAACATGATAAAAGAAATGTTATCACAAACGGTAAAAAAGACGTAGGTATCTGCGCCTTTTTCAAATAAATATGGATAAAGGCAGGATATGAATATATAGTGCGTTTTAGTCACAAGCATTACTGATAAGTACGAGGTCCTGGATCTTCTCAGTAGCCAGAGCCAGTATACTGGCGGAGTCAAAATTTTTGAGACTTAAAACATAACCCTCAAAAGCCAGCAGTCACTATTTACTTCTTCAGAATCCTTCAAGATAGACAGGCCTGATTTGTCACTAACTTATTTTGACAGGTTACCTCTTCAAGATGACGACTTCATTCACAATGAAGGAAGGTGGTTTTGGGGTCGGCGACTACGCTGTCTTCGGGGTCCTATGCGCAGTGTCATGCGCTGGAGGACTGTGGTACAGCGCTGTCGGCTCAAAGGTCCAGAAGGTAGTGGATGTCAAAGACTACCTCCTTGGTGGAAGAACGCTGTCCACCTTCCCTGTTGCTATGTCACTTATTGCCAGGTGAGATATTAGTAACACGAACTTTTTTTCTGTTCATCTCTCTTGACCTTCAATTCGCCTGCTGGTGAAGATGGATGACGTTCACGATGGAACGAGTGAGCCTAGAGGATGCCTGTTCCCTCTTGCATGGAAGACTGATGACTCATTCAAAATGGCTTCTCCTTGTTAATGTTGGTTGCAATAGTGAATAGACATCTTCTAAGTATGCTCATTCTATCGCTTTACATCAGGCAAGAAAATGTTTAGAGAGGAGCCTGAATAGGGCCTATACAAGTAAATTAAGCAGATATAATGAATCGATGTCATCCGTGACACAAATGTCTGTACTTCAATGAGTTTTTCATGACCTACTTTAAGTATTTAAGAGATACATAAAATAAACATCGCGCCTTTTTTATGTAGATGCATTAACACACAAGTTAATATAAAGTCTGTAAATTATATCGTTTGAAAATAAATTGGTACGAATTTTCTAAATTTTAGAACAAATTTAAAAATAGTCCATGTCTGACCAAATGTTTTATTTCAGCTACGTCTCCGGTGTGACGATATTAGGGACACCGGCGGAGATATACAACTACGGTACACAGTACTGGCTGGTGGTGATAGGAGTCAGCTTGAGTTGCCTTGCAGTAGTCACGATATATCTGCCAGTATTCTGCACGCTCAGGCTATCTTCGTCTTACGAGGTATGTTGTGTTTATAATGCAGTAATATGTTTTACTATGTACCATACGACGACGTATGTTTTGTTATCATGATTCTGTGTTTTATACTCCTGGTCCTCTGTGCATGTTTTCCTCCTGTGACTTACTGTCACTGTTTTTTACTGCTGCCAATATTTTGCACACCTGGGTATTTTTTGTACTCGTTCTGTCTTTTCAGGTTCTATTTATTTTTGTACATGTATTTCGTTTGTGCTTAGGTTTGTATTTAAGTATTACTTGTTTCTTCTTGTGTAGGTCGTCTTTCCATTAGCCCACCTTTTTCGTAGGTTTTGTCATAGTTCTCATCAGTATCTGTCCAATTCCGAAATAACATCTGCTGTCGATGATTGGTAACATAAGGCTAAAGCTGGCCTATTTAACTGTTTTCAAAATTCCCGAAGGATACCTTTCGATGCAATGCAATATTATCACCTTCTTTTGTCATCATTCTCTGTCAATCTCTAGGGTTTGTTGTAAGAGAGCTCAACATTGAGTTGAGCTCGCTACGTATGTACTTTATTGTCACATTGTGATTGAATATTGTTTTTGGTGTACAATAAAGAATTAAGAATTATTATGAACAAAGCCACAATGCTTTGTTTTATTATTTATACAATACAACCTTCAAATAGCGATATATTCAGGTAATTAGTTTAGGTGTTTTAGTTAAAAAACATGTCATAGTTACAAACGAATGGACAAACTGTCTGGTTCTGAATGATTATTCAAAACAACACACATAAATCATTAATACTTACTTGCCTGAGATTACATACCAGTGAAATATTAATAACATCGAACAATCTTCTCGTTCAGTGCTCGAATAATTTATCTTATGTCCGTCTATATAGATATTATCGCATTAGGTGATCTATCACAAAAATGACAACCATTTTGCGTTGAATGGACTTTGGCCTCGCACGGCAAAATACGTACGAACAAGCATAGAATTGTTATTCGTATTTTGAAGTGAAACTTCTGCCTTGTTGAGCGATTTTTTGTAGAGTCATGGCGACATGGTAATGTGACAGCATCATCGACATGCTAATGTGACGTGTGACCTGTCACACAAAAACACAGTTATTCCAAAGATTTAAGTTTTTATTTCTGTAGGCCCAGACTGCCTATTTTTTTATTATATCAGGCGATGTAGTTTTGGAATATCCATTGGCAGTATGCATTTCAGTACATATTATTATTACGAGTATAACAATAACAGAACATAATAGGGATGTTCCTTGGGTTGAAAAATTATAATTATATTAAGTCCATCAGTGAGATTATCAAATAATATTGGATACATATTTTTTGCTTTACCAAATTAATAAAAATGACAAAGTTAAAGTGCATCAAAAGTTCAAGAGTGGGTCACTATAAAGTGTACTAGCGGCGTGACGTGTCACGATATTTCAACGCATTATATCGTCGTCACTTTATGTTTACGTGTCAAAAGTAAAAATACGTGTCCAATATTTTTGATTAATCTACCTGATGGACAAAAAACTAGTTTTCAGTTAACTACTCTATTGTTTTATAATGAGTAATTCTGAAAGTTAGAAGATATGTAGGTAATTAAAACATCAGGTGTCTGTGACTAATCAAATTGCAAAAGTATTTTATTATCTAACAAGCGTGCTATCTAATAAAAGTATTAACAATAGAATAAAGAATGTAGGTAAAACTGTGAGTGTAGACTTTGATGAATTAATCAACAAATCCAGCCTTTGCATTGCATTCCAATGTTTTATGGGAGTTAAATAACCTACTATACCTTTCTCATAGGAAAATTCTGATTGATGAATAAGAATCACTCGAAGATAATTTTCAAGACTCATTCCTTAGATTTATATTAGTGGTTTGTGCCTAATATGATTTTTAGATTTTTATAAATTACCTTTTAAAAATGCATATATTATTTTTTTAATGCTTTTATATTAGTTGATATCTCTTTTTTTCAAGGGTCATTCTTTCGCGGCGAATTTTAACACCGCCATTCAGAAAATGACTTCAAATGCACAACGCCATCTATTGAATATTGAGTTCAAATATCCGAGTATCTGAAGTGCGTGTGTTGTGATATTTTAATTCTTAAAACAGTTTAAATTCATCTAACTTTTGATAGAGTGAACCGATTGCAATGAAACAAAAACTACGTAATACTTCAAGTAACGCACAATTTGTATGTATAAAAGTTATCTACATTGGTTTCGTACATTTTACGTGATACGTGCACAAATAAACTGACAAACAGACACAAATTCAAAAAATGCTAGAAATGGGTTCTGTTGGTTATCCTTTAACACCCTGGCTATTTTTTTGGAAATATTTTCGATGTATGTATGTCAAAACGACCTTTCTACAGATATTGTTATATGAATTGATTGATAATCAAAAGTTAGAAATTGTTTCAGATAATATTGTGAAATATATGTCATAACTCTACCGGATCATGACATGATTTGTTATGAAAAATATTTTATTCCATTTTTATATAAACCTTATTATTCCATTCTAATGTAAATGTTCTCCACGTTTCCTGAAATTCTATTGTTTGTTTCAGTACCTAGAGTTACGGTTCAACAAGAATGTCCGTGCGTGTGCCTCCGTGTTGTTTTTACTCGACGAGGTAAGTTCATTTGCTTAATTAATTATTATACTCCAGTCACAGTTATGTACATTGTCTTTGAATTTATTATACAGTACCCAATGACATTACGTATGGTCGTTGACAGTACTGTTTTCCCATGTAGTTTGATTTGTTTATAAAGTTAACTTTGTTCGTTAGTTAAGTTTGTTCTTCAAGTCTTCATAGAATATTTTATTACTCACAAACAAAGCAAAGACCTTAGGTAACCTAGTTTACGTATGCACATAACTTAGGGCCCTCTTACACATTCTGAACTCCTCTCTGAATCCAGACTCGGAATTCATATTATTAATTAAGAAAGCCTGGCAATGCATACAATTGCATTATGCCCACACACATTCTGATTTTTTCAGATAATGATTTCCTACTCATTGACGGCATTCAGGTTATGAATTCCGACTCTGAATTTAGACAGGAATTCAGAATGTTTGAGTCCAGCCTTACTCATAGGAAACAGCAATAAAATTATGTCAAGAAAGCTGGCTGTAACCACATGCCCTGAGCGTTCTTAGCATATCATCTTAGAACTAGCTTCTGTCAACGGCATTACCCGGAAATCACAAATTACCTGCTCCCGGGATAAACATTCTATGACCTTTTTCCAAGCTCCAATCTATCTCCGTACCAAAAGTTCACCAAAATTGGTTCAGCTGATTAGGCGTGAAAACGTAACATAATGTTACAATAATAATCTTTATTGGAACAAGTACACATTTTAATAGTATATTATGCAACTAGTGAATAAAGGACGGTTTTAAAGCGAGGGCCATAGATGAACCACGAGCAAGTGTAGGATTCTAACAACTGAATCACGACCGTAGGGAGTGATTCATGATGATTGAATCACGAGCACAGCGAGTGATTCAAGTGGTAGAATCCTGAGCAACGCGAGTGATTCATGGCCCTCGATATAAATCCGTTTTATTCAAGAGTTGCATACTATATTTTATACCATGACTACGAGAAAAAGAAAGATTTAAGCGAAAACATAAGGAAAAATACTAAATAAAAGTTTTATTACCTTCAAAATTTAAAAAAATGTGAAAACTCAGGGTTTCACATTTTTTCTAAATTAAAGCAGAGCTAGGAAACAGCAACTGTGTTTCAGGGGCCAGTGACCACTTCCGTTACGTTACATAATTATAATTAATTAACACCAATGCAATTAATATTGGAATAACAATCCAAATAAGTATTAACTAAACATCCCAGGCTAGCTTAGCAGATAAGCTTTTTAGAGGGGGAATAGTATAAAAATTGTTTATACCATTCCCCCTCTAAAAAGCTTATTTTATTCACTGTAAACAGTGAATAAAAAGCACTTTTTCTCACTGTTTTGGTGTTTGAATTTAGAACACAACAATATATATTCGACGTCCATCTCAATGCTATACGAACTCCTTGTGCAAAGAATATTCGACTTTCAAACTCCTTTATGTATTTGATTTTCAGTTTGTTAATGTTTAGGATTTTAATAATGATTTTGATTTTAGTCTGGGATGTTTAGTGAATACTTATTTGGATTGTAATTCTAATATCAATTGCATTGGTGTTAATTAATTATAATTATGTAACGTAACGGAAGTGGTCACTGGACCCTGAAACACAGTTGCTGTTACCTAGCTCTGCTTTAATTAGAAAAACATTTTTTTTAAATTTTGAAGGTAATAAAACTTTTATTTAGTATTTTTCCTTGTGATTTTTGCTTAAATCTTTCTTTTTCTCGTAGTCATGGTATAAAATATAGTATGCAACTCTTGAATAAAACCGATTTATATCGAGGGCCATGAATCACTCGCGTCGCTCAGGATTCTACCACTTGAATCACTCGCTATGCTCGTGATTCAATCATCATGAATCACTCCCTACGGTCGTGATTCAGTTGTTAGAATCCTTCACTTGCTCGTGGTTCATCTATGGCCCTCGCTTTAAAACCGTCCTTTATTCACTAGTTGCATAATATACTATTTTGTACGTAAACAGCTCCATAACTGCGTCGCAGCTATTAACGCCCACCTCTAAGAGGGGAACGACAGCGTTCCAGAATACAGTGGGATTAAAAAAAAAACAAATATTACAAAATTAAAATAGTAAAAAAATGAAATACAAAAAAAATACTAGTAAGAATTAAATAGGTGAGTGCTTAATGTTGTGCTAGTGGGAGTATTGTATGTGAGTTTAGTGCGTGTCTGTGACCCTGTAAGTGTAGAGTGTGCTTGTGGAAACTCCCCACAAGCACATTCTACGCTACGTGTATTTGGTAGCAATGACAACGGAAGAAAGATTACTAAAGGTGTTTGACTAAATTCTCTAATTCGTATCTAAGAGTGTGAAGCCGTGTCAATATTTTTTGCAATTTTGCAGAGTACATGGATAAATAGTCAGCTCTTTATTTACTCTATTATAAAGCACAGGATTGCAGAAAATGAACTGCCGGCGGGCAATTGCCAATTTAACAACTGATATCGGGCAGTACCTGTCAGTTCTACGTCTTTGTCTTCGAAGCTCAGACTAACAGACAGACTAAGATGCTTTCGCATTTGTAATATTTGTATGAATGTCACGAAAGCCGGCTGTAAACACGTGCCCTTAGTTTTTTTATCTAAGAATCCTGTTCCTAAGCGGATATCAAGGGGCATTGAATGATAATATTTGTATGATATAACAGATTCAGGGGCACTTTGATAGATAGATAACTTTTTGCAAAGTATTAGAGATACTGTGGATATGAAGGCTGAAATTGCGATTTGGATGACTCAAGATTATTTAAAAAGATACCGTCTGTCTGTCAATCAAGTGAGACCCACTGCTGAAACACTTATCAGGAATCAATAACTGTCTGTTGGAAATAAGCATGTGTTATCTTGACAATACTTACGTGGATAGATTCATACCTTCGAATTTTTTTGGTAAGGCACATTCTACTGCCAAAAAAGAGCTGTATGTAGCAGTGATTTTCAATAACTGCATAAAATACACTATTAAAAGTTACGAGTACTAGGAAAACAAGAATCGATGATTATATCGACTAAACCGTTCGCCGACTAAAATCTGTCCATTCATACCTTGTAAAATGTAGAAAGTTTTATTACCTCAAAAGGAAGATCAAACCTTAGAGACACTAGCTAATCTATGGAAGCGTAATTTCCCTCGACAAGAGACCGACTGATGATGCAATAAATCAGCCCTGATGTCGTGACTACTTCTAGGAAACACGCAAAAAATACAAAGGTCCATTCATTGGTATTAATTCCATTCAATCTACAATGTTGATACTTTGACTTAGGTACTTTTGTGGTTGCACTTGCTATACACATTCTAGCTTTGAAATACTATCTGGATTTGAAGAATTGATTGAAAACCGTGTTGTTTTGACATGTGCTACTAAACGTTCTACTAAGTTTTAATAAGTAATATTATTAGGTACCTATTGCTAGTTATTTACTCATTAAATAGGTACCTATTCATATTTGCAACAAACTATTACCTAATATTTACGTATAAGCCCCTAAGCACATTAGTATGTTAGCAAACAAAGTTTGTTTTAACTTTTCTCACGTTTAATAATGTTAGAATCTTGTTAAAAGTACACTGAACTTGCACTTTGTACTCAAATTGTTAAACATCTGAATGATTAAATAAGGTTCCTTATCTAAATACTTGTAAGCTACAATGACGTAATATTTTCTTTATAATGGACTAGTTTCTGTCCGCGGCTTCTCCCGCAAACTTATTTATTATCCCTGGGAAACATTATAACGACATGAAAAGTATCGTAAATATCGTATATCCTAATCCAGGTTCTGGTTAAGGCAAAATTGTATCTTTCTAAAGCATACTCTTTAGTTAACGGCTAGGTTTAGAGGTTTAAAAATTAAATTAAATTAATTTAAATTATTTGTGAAACATTGTTTTTTCGTATGACTAATACGAATGCTTTACAAAAATGATTAACAACATGATATTTTTCCGCTTTTTTTTCATACTCCTCCAAAACGACTTGAATATTTTAAAATATTTCTACACAGAAAAAAATATGGTTAGGTTAGGTTATGTATATCAAATAATATACTGCAAACAAAACTGTCCGAATGGAGGTCCAATATTGATATTCTGGTACCGAGCGGGCGCACGGCCAGTATTGCGTTATAATTGGGGAATATGTACCAAGTTTTAATTGGGGCATATATACCAAGTTTTAATTGGGGAATATATACCAAGTTTTAATTGGGGAATATATACCAAGTTTTAATTGGGGAATATATACCAAGTTTTAATTGGGGAATATATACCAAGTTTTAATCGGGGCATATACATATACCAAGTTTCATTCAAATCCGGTCAGTCGTTAAGGCATGATAAGGTAAGGTAGTATGATTTTTATTGCTATAGACTCAGAACAGTGAAAAGAGGTTAATAACTTAGACACTTAATTAAAATTAAAGTTTACCGTATCGTCCGCAACTACAATATTTAGCCTACAGACCTAAAACCACTTCTGTAATCTGAACGTACAGTCTTCTGCCCTTAATTTATTTTTGATTACATTTTCAGGATGGACGATTTCAAAAGGATGATCCTATCTAGACTTCCAAAAACTAACAGGTTATATTTTTGTAAAATAAACAAGAGAGAAACATAAGTTTAAGCAATTGTCATTATGGAAGCAAACCTGAAAGCACGAAAAAAAAACAGCTGTTACCTGTAAAAGTAATTACTGAACAGCTGATAATTATTTCATATTCCATACTAAAAGTGGTTTATGTCTACTATTTAATACTTTCACCCTCTGAAATATTGTCAATGAATTAGTCGGTTTAATACTTGGTTATACTAAGTCAGTCAATTTGTATATTTTACGTAACTTAAATACTGCCGTAGACGTCAGATATATTACGGTTAGTTATTCGTTTGGAATCAGCAATTCTTATTAGTGTACGTATAAGGTCGTTCGCTTGGCTGTCACATTGGACTTTGACCACGCGATGTTCGGCTCGTATGAACAAAATCAACATCAATTGTCTGTGCCACATTTGCGGAACAGTGCCGCGTGGCTGGATATAGTGTGATCGCGGCTGATCTGCTATGGGAAATGTATAGCCATGCTTTTGTTGTAACATAAACAAGTTCAATCTATCACAGCAGTACTACTGGACGATAATATGTCATTTAAGTATTTATTTATTTAAGGATTACCAACGAGTGTTACAAAACCATAAAACTTACACAAAATACAAAAATTGGTTTTGTTTTTTTAGCAAGTAGGAATTTATGGTATTTAGGACATAACTCTACAGTAATATCAGGAGTCAGAGACGAGGAAAAGTCAGATTTTTGTGTAAATTTAGTCAAATTCACGTGTACCTAGTACAAAATCTGTCACCGATTTCACTAGACTTTGATTTTGATACCGAATTCCGAAAAGACGAATAGCTGATAGTTGCCAAATGAGCGAGCATCTTAGTTTTTGTTCGAATAAACGAATTTTAGAATATAATACCGATGCGTTGAGAGTTGTTTTGTGACGATGTGGTACACATAATCGATTAAAAGTAAACGCCCGTCTTGTTACTAGATTTGACACAGTCACAGCGTATTGCAATTGATGTAACAACTTTCATACACAGAGTACATTAACATAGGTATACATACACTTTCATACACTAGTATATGCGTAGAAAGTGGGTGTCACAGACGACGGGCAATTTTATTCGCCAACATCAATGACCGTTTTAAATCTATTTCAATTTCAATACAGTTTCAATCGGACAAGGCTACTTTATAAGCGAGTTTGGACTTTGATCGACGCAATTTGCACTGAAAAATACCTACATACAAACGATGTACCTAATCAAAGATTACAATGGTCAATTGACCACTTGGGAAAATATTTGTGCTCGTAATGACCACGTTTATGTATAAAAAAATATATGCGAAGTATGAACTGTTTCGGTCTATCAATTTGACGAAGCCGTCATAGAACTCAGCATATATGTGCCATACTTAGCACATATGACGACATACTTTACTGTCCATTGTTTAGGAAAATTACATAAACAAGAGGGTAACATTAGATAATAGAAATCTGCAAAAACCTCCGTGACAGATGGACTTAATAGTGACCTTATAATAGTTCCGGTTTCCTTTTAAGGTTGGAACTCTAACTGAAAAATTCTCTCGCACACGAAGGGTTCCGTACCACTATCGCAAAAAAACGGCAAAAAAAATCACGTTTGTTGTATGGGAGTCCCACTTATACATTTATTTTATTCTGTTTTTAGTATTTGTTGTTATAGTGGAAACAGAAATATATCATCTGTGAATTTCAACTGTCTAGCTATCACGGTTCATGAGATACAGCCTGGTGACAGACAGACAGACGGACCACGGAGTCTTAGTAATAGGGTCCCGTTTTTACCCTTTGGGTACGGATTCCAAAAAAAGGCCCCAATGCATATTGAAGTCGGATATATTGAAGAATCTAAATTTAAAACACAAAAGCGATATGAATATGTATAAAAGAACATCAAGGATAAAAAGTTCGATATGTTTTTTTAACCTTTGCGACTGTTGCGAATAATAATAACGAGTACGTTGGCAACCTTTGCACCATTGATTTGATGGCTTAATAAGCGACCAGCAAATAGATTGGTACAGACACGTTGACAAACAAAACAATAACTAATTACAGTAGAATGCGAAAATGTGCTAGAGCAATAGAATTTTTTATTGAGCAGAAAAGATAATAAATGTTAACTATCCTAATATTTCTGTTTTGGCAATCGATTTTTGATAGGGAATTTCAGATAGCTTAAGGAAATTAAATGTCTGTCATTAAAAAAAAATGTTTTGGATTGGAAACACAGTTATATCGGTACAACAGCCATTTCTCAGTCATAGCGTTTTTCCCTAAGCAACCATACTAATAATGTAAATGCAAAAGTCTATCTGTCTGTCGGTGATGTTTACACGCCTAAACCGCTGAACCAATTTTGATGAATTTAGGCGTAAGGTATCTTATGTCGTATGTGGTCGCTTACAATGGGCCTTTTCAGAAACCTTACAGTCACTCAAAGGGCAATGGAGAGGGCTATGCTCGGCGTTTCCTTGCGTGATCGAATCAAAAATGTAGAGATTCGCAAGAGAACCAGAGTTACCGACATAACCCGAAGAATTGCCAAACTTAAGTGTCAGTGGGCAGGGCACATTGCTCGCAGAATAGATGGCCGATGGGGCAGAAATGTTCTGGAGTGGCAACCGCGAACCGGAAGACGTTGCGTTGGAAGGCCTCCCACCAGGTGGACCGATGACCTGGTGAAGGTTGCGGGGATACGCTGGTTGCGAGACGTACGGGACCGGTCAAAGTGACGACGCTTAGAGGCCTATGTCCAGCAGTGGACTATGGCTGATATGATGATGATGCTGATCGTATGTCCTTTTCAAAGGTCCAATCTATCTCAGATTGGTACTTTGAAAAGGACATACTATACCTTTTACAACCGGAGTATTCACCCTTGGGATAATTGCTGACTTTCACGTGGGCGAAGCTACTGGCAGAAGATAAAATAAAAAATAACGTTGATTGATTCAATAAAAGAGTGTTACAGTATAAAGATGCGACACTGGATACTGCACTAGGATACCCTGTGTCGCAGAATCCAGTCTCTCTCGACAAATAATATGGTTTTTTGATTAGAAGTATCAAATGCAACGGTTCCAATCATTAAACAAAAACTGAAAGGTAATTAAAGGTGTAAGCGTAAGTGTGTTGGTATGTAAGAGATGGAGGGTATGCTATTGTGTGTATAATTATTATAAAGTTTATGTTCTTTGTTTCAGGTACTTTTTCTGCCAATGATAGTATTTGTTCCTGCGTTAGCTTTTAATCAACGTGAGTAAAAATAATTAAAATAAGTGATTTTCGACATAAATAGTTGCTGCTGTAATTCATTAGTATTTGGATTATTTTTGATGCCGCTTCATTTGTTTTATTGTATTTTCAGTGACGGGTTTCAGTGTATTTGCCGTAGCTGGTACTATGGTTACAATATGTGGCCTGTATACAGTATTAGTGAGTAGACATTTTGTTTGTTTGTTTAAGTACTTACATAAGTTTTCTATTCTTCCATTTTTCTATTTTTTAAGTTGCGCTTCTTGCTTTACTATTTTTATTTAAGGTTACACTAGTCGATCATTCTTCCATACAAACGTAGTCTGGCGATTACTCCACTGTTTGACGATGTACGAAAATAAAAAATGATATAAATTTTTCTCATCATTATCCAGCCCTGTATGGAAACAAAAAAGTAAAAAAAATATATATTTGAAAGTTTTGAGCGTCGAAAGTTCCATAATTATTTCAACACTAATAAGATTAGTAGTTCAACAATGCAAATTATTTTATTTTGAAAATATACATTTATACGTTTTTTCATGATATCTAGACTCCCAAAGGCCTGTTTATAAAATTTCGCGTGCTCGTTTTCGTCCTAAATCATCACCCATTTCGCTAATAACTTGCAAAACTGCTAATTCGTACGCGAACTAGCATTTTACTGCTCATCACAGCATCTGTCTCTTTAACACGTGTTGTCGGATAAGATAGTATGCATTTTAACCCCGCGCGCAAAATAGTGCCGTCGACTAGGGGAACCTTAACATTTCCGCATACAACACATAATAGTAGATTATGAGTAACATGACTGTTCTAACTACAGCTGTTCTTATAACAACCGCAGGCTTCAAATCCATTTAAGGATTATGAGAGTCATCTGATCATCTTGCATGGTTAATTGTTATGCAACGTGGTTGAAACATGTGAGAATGATTTTGTATTAAGTGTCAAACACAGACATAAATTATGTCTGAGATGGTTACTGAAAAGAGAAAAAACTATGGTTATTTTACGCATGAACTTCGTTATTAATTTTCATTTTTAATTAATTATTTCCAGTGTTATCCTGAAATGTTGCTCTAGTCTTATATTGGGATTGTATTCATTTTAATCTTCAATTAATTCTTCTTCATATTTCATTTCACTTTTGCGCCCTAAACACCCTATATATATGACTCGTAAACCTAATTCTATAATCTTTTCCCGTTTAGGGAGGACTAAAAGCCGTGGTTTGGACGGATTCGGTGCAGACAGGCATCATGTTCATAGGAGTGATCTTAGTCGCAGCCGCCGGGACGCTCGCCGTCGGCGGAGTGCAGGAGGTCTTGGATATCGTCAATGAAACGGGAAGATTTGAAATATCCAAGTAAGTTTTAATTAACACCCTAACTTAATACAATTGTTTTTAAACTAGGTTGGTGTCTTAACAAAGCTTTAATTTAAAAAAAAAAAAGTAAAATTAGACGTTCTGAAGAAACTTAATGTGATTTCAAGGCTTCATGTTTTGTAATTTTTAAGTTGACCTATGTAAGTGAACGCTACGGACGACGTGTTAATTTTATTCTATTGTACAAAGATAGGGAAACAAGAGTACAAAATACTATTTGTGAATGTCTACTGAATGTTATTGTTGTTATTGTCAGGCACTAGTTGTCTAGCATTTTTTGCTGAACTGGGCCTTTTTAGCGCAGCCGTGAGGCACACTTGCCTGCTAATTTCTTACGTCAGACTTTATAATTTTTTTATTTTATTTGAATTATATCTGATGTATAATATTATGTTGTGTGTCTTTTAGTCTGTGCTAAATAAATGTATTTTCTTTGTTTCTTTCTTTCAGTATGCATTTATGAAATACCTACAAAATAGTAGTTTATGATACTGTTGCATAATAAGGGGTATTAAAACATGAGTGTGAGTTTAAAAACCGAGCCGTAGGCGAGGTTTTTAATAGTATTCACACGAATGTTTTAATACCTAGTTATGTGCAGTTTCATACACTACTTTATCTACACTCATACATTTTGGGATTGAACCTACTTAATCTTATTTTTTGCATTTTCCATGCCATAAAGTCGTGATAAATGCATCATATATAATCTCGACTTTGCTGGTAAGAGATTATGAGTAATTTCCTTCGCCGCATATAAATATTTGGCGGCGTCAATTTTTCTTCACATTCACTAATATCAGACATTTTAAGCAAGAATTTTAAAAAGTCATGAAATTCAGTACAACGAAACCTGCAAAACGTATGAATGGCGCCAAAACCCAGCACATCACCGCATTAAATTGCGGTAAAAAAATCGTGCGGCAATAATACCGCATGAAATCCGTGTTTTGCAACAGAATCCACCGCATCGCAGCGCCAATATAATTCGCGCGAATATTTTGAGCTCTATGAACAGTTGGAAAGAGACAAAAGTTCGCGCAAATAAAAATGGCAGTGCGTAATAAGCCTAAAGCGGGCATTGTTACAGACAAGTTAAAATTGGAATCAATTTTTTTTTATCAGGTACTATAAAAATGGCATTTCAAAAAATATAAATAATTGATGGAATCTCCTTAGTGATTAACTTCTTGGATTTATCCCGTATCATAGTAGAAAAAAAGTTATTTTATGATGCAGTTGTTTGAAAATCGAAGGAAAATGTTGAACTATAATGGTTTTTTTTTTTAATTTTTCCTATCCACGAATATAAAGTACGTGTTTATACAATATTTTTTGAATTCATAATTGGAACATTACGTTGTGAGTGTAGATAAAATACTTTTATCTAACTAAGCAAGATTTTGTTTCTAATAAGAATAACTATTAAAATAAGAACCGAAGTAAATTTTCTTTACGACTCGGTGGTATAGATTGCTTGTGAGTAAAACTGAGACTAATCTATACAGCATAGATTTCTAATACAGTTGTATGATAAGAACTATTTAATATACTTACCGTATTCTTATTTCTGAATAATCTGTTAGATACGTAATGACTCATGATGTACATAAGTTAAAGATAAGATTTAATTTACTATAGATACTGAAAAGTAAAAGTGTTTTCTATCTTTAAGGATCGAATTTCCACTTGCCAGATATCTTATTAGAAAAGTTGTGGAAACGTCAAATTTATCCGCATGTTAAAAAGTTATCTGTCAATTAAAAACGTGTAGACATGTATGCATCAATGCAGTACTGGTATATTTTGTTTCTATTGATTTTCACGGTACAATCAGTGTTTACATTTGCATGCAGAAAAGTTAAACTCGTTTGGCTATGCAAGTTTGTAATCTTTAACCCGATAGCAAACACACGTGGCTTAGTTAACTGGTAGCAATGAACTTTGTTGTGACGTTGTGATAACATTTGAGGTCGCAGGGTTAAGCCCATAGGGAAGCATACACTTTATTTTGTGCAACTTATTTGTTTTATAATTTTTATTATTATAGATGGGTTTGCTCTTTACTCTAGTCTAGGTCAGAGGTGACAGAGAAATTGTAAATAAATAATATAATAATAACTTTTTAAACGATGTAGAAGAAAAATGAGAAATCTGTGGTTTAAAACCCGCCTACCGGCACTGGGCCCGCGAGGCGGGTTAGATTCACGCAGCTTTATTGCGTATCTGAATACGGCAACGCAAAGGGTTGACCGCTATCAATCGACCATTCACACAGAAGGAAATGCACATCGCGTTATTCATCTCGCATGTAATTGGTCGATTCGATAGCGGTCAAACCCTTCGCCTTGCCGAATTCACTTGCGCAATTCGGCTGCCGGTCGACAAACGAACAGTGAGGAGGTTTATGTCCCAGCACTATGTTTTTCTTCTTCGCATTGATGATTACTTCTTCTTAATTAGATTTTTCGACCAGTACTCATTCACATATATGGCCTTAGCGCTGGCCCCGCAAAGGACTCGCATGGTGCAGGGGATGGGGCATTATGACTGCGGGGATGGGGCATCGTCTGTGGAGTGCCACAGACGATGCCCCATCCCCGCAGTCATACTGTGGCTTAGCGGAGTACCCCCATCTGACGTGGTTATGTCTACAGTGGCCCACCTAGCACCATCAGCATTATGTTACAGGCCCAAGAGGGTGGGCTGAATAAGAATTTGGTTAAAATTGTATTTATATATTTATTTTTATTTCCTTGCTCACTGCGTGTTGTCTATTTCAGACCCATGCAAGTCCAGATTTTCTCACAGTGTTTTCGTTCAACGACTGCGACAGTGCCAATTAATTATTTATGAGAACACCATCTACCTTTGTTAGAAGAATTTCACACCATTTTCTTTCTGACTTTTGTTAATACTCAAGGAAATACATTGATGTTATTGTTTAACTGAAAGGCAATTGGGGTAATCTTGTGGTTATCACAATAGGTGCATTGTAACGTAACATACAGTAATAGTATGTTACAAACAATGTAACTACTGCATACTTGATATTTGTATTTGTGTACTAAACAATGCAGCCAGGTCGTTTTTGACGTAAAAACGTCTTTTCCCTCGTAATACTGTCAATATATTGTAAGATTTCAATCGATAATTACTATCAACATTTTTTTATTAATCTACTTTTCCCACAGCTGTGCAAAGGTTTCTGCAAACCTTTTCCAATGTTCTTTGTGTTTTGACATCTTCGTTCGATTCATCAGGAGTCCCAAATGTCACGCTATCGTTTCATACATTAGCAAAAAAAAATCTAAATCTATGGTTTCTAGGCCTGCTTTGGTTACGACACCCGTCTTCAGTCAGATCTATTGTGTGATGATCTTGGCCTATCTGTATGCATCCTATAAGTATAATGATACTATGTGTGTGTGTGAATAACAATAGTAAAAGTATTACCACACACGTAATGATTTTTTTTATGCGAAGAAAGACAAGCTGAAAGATGACGTATATAAATACATATTATGCATTAAATACCACATCATCTGTAGAACTAGACATAATTATATCCACTTACGTCACAGAATATCTAGAACGGCGTTTGATCTTTGCTTACGTTTGGCGGAACTTCACCCTAACTAGGTATGTATGTAAATTGTACTATAATTTGATGATTGCTAAGATACATGCTAGTTGCTTATTTTAGATCTGTGTAAGACCTTTATATGGAAAGTTCTTTAACCATTGTTCGTTAAATTTACTTAAGTAATGCTATGCAAAAAGACTTCAATGGAAAGGTACCACGCCACAATGCGTTTTCGTTTTAACTGCGTAGATTAAATTTTATTGTAATCGTAGTACAACTCTAGAACATGAATAATGAAAACGCTTCTTGAAAAATAACTTAAAAAGATCAATGGTTATATTTGCATAATTATCTGCGTGTCTTATCACTTTATATTAAAATAACTAAATAGGTGAATATGGCGATGTAGAATAGAATGATAAAAAGGAAAATAATAGAAATAGAATTTGTATTTGTCATGAATCTCGTCATCTAATGACCCGGTCTGCTGGTTATGAAAATTAAACTTCAGTTATTGCATAACGCTCATCGGTATGACGACAATGTTGATGCATTTATTGGCCTTCTGCCCAAAATAAGAGAAATACCGCCGAAACCGCTGAGTGAAGTGAGCAAAATGAATATGATTCATTCCGTAAATGATAATTGGAAATCTAGTATCAGAAATAAAGCTGATATAGGACGATAGGTCGATGACCTGGTGAAGCATGCGGCAATCATTTGGTTGAAGAAGTCGTGAATTACAGGCCAGAGCGATGTGGGGATTCTTACGAGTCCTATATCTAGGGTGGACTGGACGCCTTTCGGCTGTAAAGATGATGATGTTGATGATTTTAAACCCGTAGGAGTTATTTATTTATTTCATTACTAGCTGTGCCCGCAGCTTCGTTCCCGTCAACTGCCTACTCTACCCTACCAATTTTTTTTCTAGGGTAGTTTTTCCGCGGAGAATATTAAGAGGAAATGCGGTCGCAGACATCCGTCTGAATTTCCTAAGTAAAACTCATAATTCGAGGTTCGGCTCTCACTTATTTCTTCCTACAATATTAAACCAATTTAATAGATATTCCATAAACTGAAAAAGAATGATATATACTGTGCCCCTATGTTTTCCTTTTTGATGATACTTTGTCTTTTAGAAGCACTAGAACCCTCAATAAATGCTCATAATTGCGCTGTCAATTGGTCCAACATTGGGCCAATTTAAAAGAGAGCCAAACCTATAATTCGAGGTTTGGCTCTCTTTTAAATTGGCCTTTTTACTTAGGAAATCCAGTCGGATGTCTGCGAACGCATTTCCGTCAAATGCACAACCTCATCTATTGAATGTGGAGTTCAACTGTCCGAGTATCTGAATTGCGTGTGTTCTGATATTTTACTTCTTGAAAAGTTTAAATTCATATATCTTTTGATACAATGAAAAGATTGCGATGAAAAAGAAACTAATAACTTCAAGTTAGGCAATATTTTTATGTATAAAAGTTACACTGGTTTCGTTTATTTTACTAGATGCGTGCATAACTAAACAGATAACACAAACAGACAAAAATGCTGGAAATGGGTTCTGTTTTTATCATTTAAGACCCTGGCTATTTTTTTGGAAATATTTATGGTGTACAAAAACGACTTTCTACAGATTTATATATGTATTGATTGATGATGATATTGATTGTTACCAACGTTATCTAATTGTTTGCCCAGACTTATGACGGTTGACGGAGTAATTCATCAACTCGTCCACCATGCCTACGGCCGTCAGGACGTCTGGCAGAAAATCAAAATATATAATATTTTCATTCTGCAACTCGTCCCACGTTTCTTTTTGTGTGCAACTTAAAACATTATCAACGTTTGGTACAGTTAGTAAGACAATATATATAACAATTTTTTTTTAAGAATTTGAGTTTTTACTTTCGTTTTGTTCATAAATTATTTAATATTAAAAAAGTAAGTACCTACTTAAAAATAAAAACTTCTTGGCCGCCCTGAAGTTGGCTACAATGGCTGCGCTGTACTAAATTTCATACAAAAACAGCACCGATTCGTGCCGAAGTTTGGCGAGAACTATCTATAAGGTGGTTACTTTTTAAGTAGGATAGACCTATGAAAACAATGAAGATTCAATAAAATCTTTTGTTTGGACCAGTGACGATTCGCCGGTTATTATTTATCTATATTATGAATGTTCATTATTACCTCGTGTGTTAATTGGTGCCAAATTTGTCATGATTTAATCTTTTCTGTTTATATGTAACAATGTTGTGATGACTAAACATTTTATAACTAATTCATTTTTTTTTTCCACAGTAACACTTTTGCTACTAATTGTACATTTTCTCATTTTGATAGTAAAGTGAGATAAGTTGCAGAATGAAAATGTTATTTATTTTGATTTTCTGCAAGTCGGTCTAAATGGGCCGTAGGCATGTAGGACGAGTTAATGAATTACTCGGTTGACGTATCACTAAATGCCTCTAGATCTATTATATTTGATCAATGTATGTATATGAGCAGTGGTGGCCCAGTGGTATTGGCCACGACTTACAAGATGTAGGTCGTGGGTTCGAGCCTAGGCAGGCGCTTTACTTTGTGTAAATTATTTCATCACCACTGCTCTCAAAACGGTGAAGGAAAACATCGTGAGGAAACCGGCATGTCCTAGAACCAAAAATTCGAAGACATGTGACATCCACCAACCCACACGGGGCCCGCGTGGTGGATTACGGCCCATTCCCTCTCACAGAGAGGAGGCCTGTGTCCCAGCAGTGGGAACATTAATAGGCTGATGATGATGTGTATGTATATAATGTTATTTTCTTTGTCATGCAGTTGGAGTTTTTCTCCGTACGAGCGTCAGACTGGCTGGGGCGCTGTTTTCGGCGGCTTCCTATACTGGACATGCTTCAACTCTGTCAACCAGACCATGGTTCAGAGGTACCTATCTCTGCCCACCAAGAGGAAAGCTATCACGTGAGTATTTACCAAATACCATTGGTATTATATCAAAGCGTGAAAGTAACGCTTATGTAATACGACTCGAAATATAGGAATATAAGATCGGACCAATCTTAAAAGGGCGTAAAGAAGCATCTATGTCTTGCATTTTAATTAGTACGCATTGCATTCTTTTTTTAAATTTTAGTGTTGACTTTTACTGCGAGAAGCAAAGGTAGATGACATAGTAATGTGTTTACATTCACGTTGAAAGAATGCCAATGTTTTAAATTTCGAAGTAATTTGTTTGTATATTGTCTTCAATATAGAAGGTAATTAAGTCTTTAGAATGTGTTGCTATATTTTTGAATGTTTATAGTGTTGTTTTATCTACCGTTTTATCACAACATGAATTTCATTGAGGTAGGGTAAAGTCTTGTGTCCTTGAGACAGAGACAATATTTGTTGAGTTTAGAATGGAGTAGCAAACAGTGAGATGATATTATAAATTATTTGATAAGAAGAACATATCTGTGATTAAGGGATCTCAGATCTCTTACGCAAATATACGAATATATCATGTCCTTTTTTTTTTTTTTTTTTTTTTTTTTTTTTTTTTTTTTTTTTTGGGTGGGAAATCATCCGATGACTTCTCCCGCTCTGGGTGAAGCGGGAGGGCATGTCAGAAGACATTTACTGACTAAAACCCACCCGTGTTCCTTCAGTTGTTTGTGCCAGGGCCGCGGTAACTCTCTTTCAAATTTATCCGCGACCCAGACATGCATCGGCCCTATCGGACCCCGTCACTTTGCTGATATCTCTTTGAGGCGCGCGTGGAACACTACGCGCCGTAAACTCGGGCTTGGTCCTTATCGGAAGGCGAGCTACCCATTACTCTCCGTCCGCAAGCCCGCGCCTACGGTGGCCGGGAATCGGCTCGCGACTCCCGACGCCCGGGGCGTCTCCTGCGGTGCCTAGGGGCGTGAGGGCGTCTCCTTTGCGTCTCCCTCGTGCGTTCCGCCTCCTCCTTTGCGAGCATTACTGCTTCGCAGAAGGAGGAGACAGCTTCCCATGCCCTCTCGCTCCGTACCATGGCCTGGACCAGGGCCGGACGCGAGAGGTCGCCACCGCCGATCGCCTCCATGAGGACACGGCGGTGTTCCGCCCAAGCAGGGCAGATCTCCACCGTATGCTCCACCGTGTCCTCCGAGCGGTCCACACAATGGTGACACCCGGGCGTTTCCTCCCGCCCTATCTTGAACAGGAACCTCCCGAAACAGCCGTGTCCGGTGAGGACCTGTGTCAGGCGGAAGGTGAGGACGCCGTGACGCCTCTCAAGCCACTCCTCAAAGAGGGGCCTTACCGCCGCAATTGTGGCGTGCCCAGCGCTGGGTTGCGACAATCGCCCCCTCCATGTCGCCATGAGATCCTGCCGGAGCTCTGTCCGCCGAGCCGCGATTTGTCGCGGCAACGGTGTTTCGCCCCGGCATTTCGCCTCCTCGCGCCACTCCCATATTTGCGCGAGGACTTTTGCTTCCAGATCCCATGGCGGCAATCCGGCAAGGAGGCTCGCCGCCTCACCGGAGACCGTGCGGTATCCCCGGACCAGCCGGATGGCCATGACCCTTTGGGACGCGTTCAACCGGCGGGCTGGTCGCCGCCTCAGGGAACGCGCCCATACTGGTGCCCCGTAAAGGGCCATGGACCGCACGACCCCCGCGTAGAGCCTCCGGCAGATAGAGCCTCCGGCAGATATATCATGTCCTAGATGTACAGTTTCGGTTTAATTTGTTGTTGGGACTCTGCTGTTAACCCCCAGTTTAACCTATTCATCTTCATCTTCGTCGTAGCCTATATAATTTAACTGTTGACAAATCATTACGTGAATTTGTTTGATTGTTTGCTATGATCGACAAGTAAGAATATCATGTGTTTCAACAATACCGGCAGTTTATTTTATTGCATTAACAATAGACGGTAGAATACGTTTACACTGAATAAAATTAAAACCTTTGTTAGTAAGTACACTAAGTACGATAAATCCTAAAGTTGCTTCTTAATACTTAACTAGCTGTGCTCGCGGCTTCACTCCCGAAAACCCTAGAACCATACCCTAGCCAATATTATCTACCCTACCTGCCCATAATTTTTTCTGGTGGACGTCAAATGCACAACGCCATCTATCGAATATGGAGTTCAACTGCGCGAGTTTTTGAATTGCGTGTGTTGTATTTTTTTATTCTTGAACACTTTATAAGTATATCTTTTGATAGCATGAACCGATTGCGATGAAACAAAAACTAAGTAATACTTCAAGTCACGCAAAACTGTGTAAAAGATTTTTATTTATTTAGATTGATTTTGTATATTTTACGTTATGCGTGCACAACTAAACAGACAAGCAGACACACATGGTTTCAAACACAAAAAGGGTTCTGTTGGTTATTAACAACCTGGCTATTTTGTTTGGAAATATTTTCTACAGATTTATTGTATGTATTGTTGATAGAATATAGATATTAGATATATTAGATACTAGCTGTCCCACGCGGCTTCACTCCCGTCAACTGGCTACCTATCTACCCTACATACCTGAATGTTGCGTAACTTAAACCGCTTACGCAGCGCACGCAACGGAAGCTCTCAAATAGGAATATTTCTGCCCGTTTTTGCAAAAATATTCATTTATGCTCTGCTCCTATTGGTCATAGCGTGATATTATATCGCCTATAACCTTCCTCGATAAATGGACTATCCAACACAAAAAGAATTTGTCAATTCCAACCAGTACTTCCTGAGATTAGCGCGTTCAAACAAACTCTTCAACTTTATAATATTAGTATAGACTAGCTGTGCCCGCGGCTTCGCTCCCGTCATCTGTCTGCCAACCCTACCCTACTTACCTTCCTGCCTACCCTACATACGTACCTACCAATTATTTTTCTAAGGTCTTAACACCGCCATTTAGAAAATTACTTCAAATGCAGAGTACCTATCTGAATTGCGTGTGTTGTGATAATTTCACTTCTTGAACACTTTAAATTCATCTAACTTTTGATAGACTAAACCGATTGCGATGAAACGAAAACTAAGTAATTCTTCAAGTTACGCACAACTTTTATGTATAAAAGTTATCTACATTGGTTTCGTGCACAAATAAACAGACAAACAGACAAAAATTCAAAAAATGCTGGAAATGGGTTCTGTTGGTTGTCCTTTAACATCCTGGCCATATTTATCGGATTTTTTTTCGATGTACACAAATTATTTTTCTACAGATTTATTATATGTATATTGATGATTGATATTGATGATTGATATTTTATTCGCAAAACCTATGTGGGAGCTATACCGTAAATTATTTCTTCAAGAACCGAGTAAGACCAGATCAAAGTTAATAAATTATTTTATTTCTTTAAGCTGGTTTGTACACTTTTACGTGTCGATCATATTTTTTAAAACTAGATGAGTTCGGCGTTTCCTATCTGACTACACTGAGAAAAAGGCCGAAACA
This sequence comes from Orthosia incerta, assembly GCA_948252205.1. Lineage (NCBI taxonomy): Eukaryota > Metazoa > Arthropoda > Insecta > Lepidoptera > Noctuidae > Orthosia > Orthosia incerta. The sequence continues at coordinate 11,031,082 of OX411754.1, read as the reverse complement.
AACTCAGAGGTCACAGTCTCTTTTAAAGTCCAGACAAAATCTTGGTTAGATCATGTGAAGACCATGTATATTGATGTCTGAAATGGTCTTTTGAGGAAAGAACCAGCCAGATTGAGTTGACCTGTCCAGTCAGTGCACGCATTTGTCAATAACCATGCAGATCCCTGTTTAGGTACATACTGAACTACTGATGCATTAGGTACCTACTTAAGATCATACATCTATAAATAAAAAAAATATTTTGTTGGTATCGCTGTCTGCTATCGCAGTTAACTTCCGCACACGTCTCACCACAAGTTTTCCATCAAAATATTGCCAAAATCTTCCACATATTAACAGATTCATCTTTTTTGTTTGTTAAATGTCAAGCCGGGCTGACGGCGGACATCTATTTACGGCAGCGGTATCGATGCATGTGATGTTGTAACAGAATGATGGAAAATAGTCTGCCTTACATAATTAACATTGCCTCACTGTCATGACCTACACAAAGACTTCATTAACCACTAATTGAGATACAACTTTCGCTCTTGATTGGGTTTTTCTATCTTTTGAATATTAGGTCAATTTTCAAAGTATTAGTTGATCTTCTTCGTTAATTCCATCTGCGAACTACTTTCTTTTTACCCGACTGCCGAAGGAGGATAATGTGTTTATCAGTCTATCTATGTATGTATGTATGTTTGTTCCTATGTGGCGTTCCAGAGTCCAAACGCGTAGGCCGATTTTGATGATTCTTACGTCAATCGATTCGTCTTAACCCTGCGAGTGTCACTGGCTACAATAAAATTGGAAAAGGAAAAATGGTATATCTGGTTTTGGTCAGCCAGCTCGCGAATATGTGTCCTCCGACTGCACAGCATGCATGCAGCTGCGTTTCTTCTTGTTTACGTCTTTTTAGTTCGCTTTTTAAGCAGTCGGGTTTTTTGATTTTTTTAATCAACTTTTTTTATTCGTGTGAGGATTTGGTCACCTCTGGTGTTAATTAAGCCGCTTCTGGGCACACCTACAGGCCTATATTCGACTAAGTCCAGGATTCCTCACGATGTGTCTGCGAACTATTGAGGTTGTGAACTCGAAATCTGACCCATTGCTTGTAAAACTCAACAAAATATAGATACACAACGGTGTAAGTACTCCATAATAAAACCTTTTCATCAGAAATCGATTGTTTACGCGCAAATAAACTGACGACCTTTGCTTATGTGCGACATCAGCCACCTGTTTTATTTTCTAAATACAATACTGCGATCTCAATTCGAATTTAATTTACTATAGCAGCATTATTTAAAAACGGCTGACTCAGGCAGATCAAATAAATAAGCACATTATCACCAGACAAGATGAAATGAAATCAAATGTTTTACACACAAAAACTCACGCCTTTTTTCCCATGGGGGTTGGCTAAAACTACAGAACGCCACCTGCTACGATCCTTACATATACCTTCTTATCATCATCAATCATCATATCAGCCGAAAGACGTCCACTGCTGGACATAGGACTCGCCCAAGCGTCGCTACGATGACCGGTACCATGCGTCTCGCATCCTTCCGCCACCCTCACCAGGTCATCTGTCTACCTGGTGAGAGACCTTCCAACGCAGCGTTTTCCGGTTCGTGGTCGCCTTTCCAGAGCTTTCCGGTTCCATCGACCATCCGTTCTGCGAGCAATGTACCCCGCCCAATAAATCCCCTGCGAATATTCTATTGTCATATAAATACAGAGTTCAAAAACATATTTGAAGCCCTGACTACTGAGTTAAGTAAAAACCTGTGTTACCTATTTCCTCCAAATTCTCGTTTTGTTCGACCGAGCTCAATGCATATAATAGAATCTGTTTTTACTCGTACTCAGACGAATATTTAATACTTACTGGCTGTTTCCCACGACTTCATCCGCGTCAAACTCGTCTTTTTTTACTTATGTTGTTATTTAAATTTGCCCATAGGAACTGTGAGTTTACCGGTGTAAAAGTAGCCTATGTTACTCCTTATAACATTTATCTACCAGTGACCGTCAAAGTCGGTCCAGCCGTTTTGGAGCTTAACCGGAACCAACAGACAGACGGACAAAAAACTTAAAAATTGCGTATTTATTATTGCACAACTTTCACATGCATTCAATAAAACTTTGTTATTTTTATATTTCATACATGCAATTCAATTTTATTTATTTGTATACGAGTAGATACTGGCTATTCAAGAAGAAATTACGATTAAAGGCACGAGTCTACTCAGTTTCTGGAAAAAGGCAACTCATCAAATTATGTTCCTGTTAAAGTGTATTTAGAGTTGTTTTCAAGAAATTAGCAACGTCTAGTAGAATCTTTTAGTCCAAATTTCAATTGAATTCAAAAACCATCGGATACCTTAAGGTGATAAAAATACTTTCCTTTTATGTATGTCAAACCAATTCTTCCAGTGCCATCTTTATATTCTGCATTGGAGCAATCCTGGCAATCTCCCTCTGCGTGTGGTGCGGCCTAGCTGCCTGGGCGACTTGGGTGCAGGGGGGCTGCGACCCTGGTGGTGTACCTCTAGTGGATGACAGGCTACTTCCAGCCTTCGTGACCTATGTGTCCAGGGTGAAGCACCTGCCTGGACTGTCTGGCGTGTTTTTAGCTGGAGTATTTGGAGCTGGACTTAGGTAAGTTCTATCAAACAGTGTGGTTATCTGCCAAAAGATATTGCGATACCATTGGTCCTTGGTAACGTTATTTATTACCAAAGATCAATAATATTTAATATCCTTGCACAAGTTACACATTGAAAGAAAAGTGGACCCCTTAGAACAATATCAGGCTATACATTTTCTTGTCGCCAATACAGTGGAAAACCTTGGGGTAGGTTATATTGGTCATGTATTTACGGAAGTAAATGTATATCAAGTAATTTGTCTTTGTTTTTGCAGTTTTATCTTAATTAGGTAATTAATCACCATGGTTAGATTGCTGATATGGCGAACCATAAAAAATATTTTCTTCTGATATGACACATGTTGTAAATTGCTTAATTATTTACAATTCCCGAATTTCTGAAAGCGTGATTGATCAATTCTGGACAGAACCTGCTTATATCTGCTGAATAAGCATATCAGAAGTAGTTACATTAACAGCAAATTCAGTTGAAAAGCTTTTCAGAAACCGAGGGTAACCGTTCTTGAAATGTATTTTTCTCTGTTTAGTTCACTTTCAGCAGTGTTAAACGCGTGTGCCCTGGTGGTGATTGAAGACATCATCCACGGCTGGTTGAAGCTGAAATTGAAGCCTTTCACTGAAGGGATGCTGGCTAGAGCCATCACTGCCCTCCTTGCCATCGTATCTGTGGTTATGGTGCTGGTTATCCAGAAACTTGGAGGAGTGCTTGGTAAGTCAACCTGCCACTTTGCCTTGCCATGTCCTGCGTTTTAGATTTTTCCGTTTTTTTTTTTAGAAAATATTGGACACGTATTTTTTGCTATATCAAATAAATGATAAAGAGCATCAAAGTTCAGGAGTGGGGGCATGTGACGTCACTTGTTAGTATAATCTAGTATAAAGTGTAGCAAGGCGTGACGTCACACGATATTTCAACGCACACACGTATATATACGTACACATATTTTTTGTTACGACTATTCTCGTGAATACCCTCCGACCGTGGCGAAGATGGTGTGGCGACCTAGGATCTTGTCTGCGGGCCATTTGGCCGGAGACTGCACAAGACGAAGAGGTTTAGAAGGAGGAAGGAGAGGCCTTTGTTCAGCTATGGAAAACAATTGAGGTTTTTAAAAAGTAGTAAAAAGTTCAGCATTTCCTGAATCATAACCCCATTTTGTATAATAAACAGGTGTAGCAACAGCTTTATCAGCCATCGCCGCAAGCGCAACATGTGGAGTATTCACACTCGGCATGATGTGCTGGTGGGTAGGGCCGCGTGGGGCGCTGGCAGGGGCCGTAGCCGGAGCCCTGCTGGCCGGCACCGTGTCGCTGGGGACCCAGACTGCCGCAGCCAACGGGTTGAGGGCCCCACCGCTCAATATCACCATGGACTGTGCCCGGAACGCCTCTTACGTGGATCCAATGCTGAATTCACTTGTAAGTTTATCTCGTTTTATGCGATAAAGCGGTCGTTATAAGGACCGGATCCATCTAATGTGTAACTGATCTGAAACCAAAAGTCAGTAGAAAAATCTTTGTGAAAATACATTTTCCAAGTCATTCCTTTAAGCTGGCTGGTACGGCTGCACCGACTCATAGTGCATTTTCACTCGCTCCGGTTGCCGGGTAGCCGGTGCCGGGTAACCGGCAGTGAAGTGTATAGCCATGTATAGTTCTCGCCAAACTTCTTGGCCGCCCTGAATTTGGCTACAATGGCTGCACAGTAGTAAATCTCATACAAAACCAGCATTGTTTCGTGCCTCGCGCATCCGGTGAACCAACTTCAGGGCGGCCCAGAAGTTTGGCGAGGACTATACGTTCGTTTTCATACGTACATGGCTATACATTCGCCGCCGGGTACCCGGCACCGGCTACCCGGAAACCGGAGCGTGTGCAAAGGCACTTACTGTAATGTGTTAAAAATTGCCAGTTTGCAAAAAAAATACGCTCAATGAAAGAAGCGTAGTTTGAAACGCGTACCGATCTTAATCTAGACATTCGTAACGATGAATGATAAAAAGGCTTACTACACATCTTTAAAAAAAAGATGTCACCTATTATGTCTGTAGATAGTGTTGATGTACGTGACTGTCGTTTTAATTTGCAAATATGTGTGACACGAATTATGTGAATCAATGTAGGTTAGTTGTCTTAAATAAACTACATCTATTTATGCACCAAGATCTTTTGTAATCACATACAATAAAACGTAAACCTACTAGAAAAAAACCTATATTGTGATTTTAATTTTGTTGACTAAACTGATGCTGCCAATGACCTTATTTTTTTATATTGTAAGCGCGGAGCATAGTGTTGTAGGTAAGTCTCAATAATAAGTGGTTCATCGAATCGATGGTACATGACCTCAATTATATTTTACTAATTGGTGTATTGGATTGGTAATTGGATTGAGCAGTGGTGGCCCAGTGGTATCAGCCGCGACTTACAAGTTGTAGGTCGTGCAGGGTTCGAGCCCAGGCAGGCGCTTTACTTTATGTAAATTATTTCATCACCACTGCTCGCAAAACGGTGAAGGAAAACATCGTGAAGAAACCGGCATGTCCTAGAACCAAAACATTCGAAGACATGTGACATTCACCAACCCGCACTGGGCCCCCGTGGTGGATAATGGCCTATTCCCTCTCACAGAGAGGAGGCCTGTGTCCCAGCAGTGGGAACATTAATAGGCTGATGATGTGAATTGGTGTAAATACATGTTTTATGAATATACACGTAATATATTTAATTATAACAGTATTAGTACCCACAATACAAAAGCTTTTATTGTAATAAATAAGAAATCAACAATAAAATAAATGCGATCGATAGAAAGAAGTCTGACATAAATGAGTAGAAATTAAATAAGGGCCGCTGGTTTCTTAAGAAACGTATTTTTGGCTGTGAAATAGTTAAATTTGCGATCTACTTCGATCTCTCAGGATACGACACTATTTTTATGCACTTAACGATAAAGTGGCAACCGCCAAATTTCAGTTTAGTCTACGAAATTAAAAATCAGAGTACAGATATTTTTTTTTGTAGATCTGTAAATAAACATTAATTGTACTAATTATAAATGTTCAAAGTGAAAGTCAAATTCTTTATTTCAATAGGCCATTAAGAACATACAATTAAACGTCAAAATTTTTAATTTGTTGTTTGTTGGCGGCTTCTTGCAATACATTTGGAGTCGCACTGCATGTGTTTTTTTTCTTCTACATGTACATCTCAATATCCCATCAATGGAGAGAGCTATGCTCGGAGTTTCCTTGCGTGATCTCATCAGAAATGAGGATATCCGCAGGAAAACCTGTCTTTTTACCGCTAGTTTCATTCAAACGCCTACTTTTCGGGGTGCATCTGTTCCTGTTACTGATCGGCTCGAGCTCCTTGGCATGGAGTTGACATCCAGTCTCAACTTCGGCGCCTCCATCGAGTACAAAGCCCAAATTGCGGCAAAGAAACTGGGCGTCCTAAACAGAGTGAAGCGATACTTTATGCCTGGACAGCTATTAACTCTTTACAAAGCGCAAGTCCGATCATGCATGGAGTATTGCAGCCACCTCTGGGATGGCTCAGCTAAATATCAGCTTGCCGCGCTTGACTCGGTGGAACGCAGAGCTAAGAGACTAATTGGCGACGTCAAACTGGTGGATGCCAAGCTTCACAGCTTGGCTCATCGCCGTGAGGTTGCCTGCTTGTCGGTATTCTACAGACTGTATTTTGGCGAGTGTGCTCATGAACTCCACGACCTCATCCCACCGGCCCCCTTCTACCATCGGACATCTAGACGCACTGCAAGTTACCATCCTCACCTAGTTGCTATTCCACCAATTCGCACCAAGCGCTTCCAAACATCCTTCATAATGCGCACTGCAAAAGAGTGGAACTCACTGCCTGCGTCTGTGTTTCCGAACGCATACAACCCGAATCTCTTCAAAGTTAGAGTGAACAGGCTACTTCTGGGTAAGCTCACTCCATCGTCGACTTTGTCTCTGTCACCTCTGTCCTAGACTAGAGTCAAGAGCAAACCCATCTCAAATAAAAATAAAACAAAGTTGCCGACATTGCCCGAAGAATTGAGAAACTTAAGTGGCAGGGCAGCATATTGCTCACAGAACGGATGGCCGATGGAGCCGAAAAGTTCTTAAATGGCGACCACGAACCGTAAGACGATGCGTAGGAAGGCTTCGCACCAGGTGGACCGATGACCTGCTTAAGATTACGGGAATGCGTTGGATGCGAGACGCACGGGATCGGTCAATGTGGCGTGGCATGCCGGGCGAGCACGGCCTACTGTTACAGACTTGAGTCACAAATTTTTATCTCAGTTTGAATTAGAATTTATTTATTTGTAAGAATGTAGTTTTACGTAGTATGGTGTTAATATTTCTGTTAGTTTTATACATTCTACCACGTAATATATGGTGTACAAATATTAATTGTCGTTCTTAACTAAGTACAAAATTATTTTAAGATTTGCGATTTACAGTAAGTCCAATGTGAATTAGTATTATTAAAATTAGGTAAGTAAAGTTTGGGAGCAAAAACTGTGATAAAATGCGTGACTCAAAGCCTGTCACAGAGGCCGTGCTCGCCCGGCTGGAGGAGGGCTATGTCTAGCAGTTTGACGTCTTTCGGCTGAAATTATGATGATGATGATTCCATCATTTCTTTTCTAGCCATTTATGTCACCTTTCAAACAATCCATTCATAATTTATTTAGCGTTCCTCTACCCCTTTATATGTATCGGACAGCTAATAACATAAGCTAATAATCTTTTTGTTCACTTTTCCGAACTATCTACTCAAAATCATCCCATTTGTCGACCAGCCGACCTAATCTGGCCCTCCCTAATAAAATCCCCGTACTAAAACACAAATCTACCAACAGGACCCAGAAACAGTGTTCCCACTATTCCGGATATCATACCACTGGATAGCACCTCTCGGTTTGTTCGCCACACTCTCAGTGGGCATGATCGTGGGCTGGCTGTTCGACAAGAAGGAGTCTCTGAAGATGGACGCTGAACTGTTCACTCCGTGCATGTGGCGCTTTTTGCCTCAAGAAGCCATAGAACGGAAGGGGGACATCAGAAGAGCGCTGGCAGACAGGGACACTGCGCCTGCACATGCTGCACCTCTTATATTGGCTACGATTGATAAGGTAACATTTTTTTTTCTGTAATCTACAGTGTAGTTAGTATTGATTGAGGAGCTCGTGGCTAAATAATAACAGCCGCACTGGTCGATCATCAAGGTTAAGCAACGCTTGACGAGGTCGTTCCGTGGATGGGTGACCATTTCAACATACCGAGTTTCCTCCGTGCCTCGGAGAGCACGTTAAGCCGTTGGTCCCGGCTGTCATTTGAAGATCTTTGACAGTCGTTACGGATAGTCAGAAGCTTGAGATCTGACACCAGTCTTGCCAAGGGGTACCGTGTTACCCAGTTACTGGGTTGTGGAGGTCAGATAGGCAGTCGCTCCATGTAAAACACTGGTACTTAGCTGAATCCGGTAAGACTGGAAGCCGACCCCAATATAGTTGGGAAAAAGGCTAGGCATATGAGTTAGTATTGACCCTGTAGTAGGACAGGCGATACCGAATTTAAAAAAAATATCCTCGCTAAAATATGAAACAAGAAAGGTGCAAAAAAAACACAATATATAAGTTTTAGGAATGGGCTCAAACATCAAGTTGATCAGGTTTGGCAACATTATTTTGGTCACTGCTGCAAGATAACCATACCATTACTTTGGACGGTGGTTAATAGGTACCTACCAAAAATTTAATCCAACTTTTGACGTCAGCAGTGACGTCGATTAGGTATCTTTATAAAAATAGCTGCTGTTTGGTAGATATTCTTAAATCCACATATCATGATGCCTTAGCCTAGTCGCGTAGAGTTTCAACTTGTTATCTTTGAATTCATAAAAAATGTTAACATTATCTGACATCACTTAATTATTGGTATTAATTAAAAATATAAATAACATCGTTGGATTAATTCACGCTTTATCCTGTAACATGATTGTGTCCGTTGATATTTTATTGTCTTACTTATCGCTGTTAAAACAGCAGCTACGAAAATGATATATATAGTCATAAACTCATAACTTTTGCTGGGCAGTTTATAGCGCCACTTGTACGTATGTATGTAATATTGTTGAAACTGCACAATATTCACGTAATATATTATTCTATATGGGTTTCTAAACAAGTGTTTGTATGTGTGTATGTTTGTCCACGCATTTCGCCTAAAATACTTATCGGATCGTGATCATTCTTCTCAATTTAGGGAATAGTGCAAGTTTCATCAAAATCGGTCCAGCAGTTTTCTAGATATGGTGCATACAACCGAACTCCTTAGCGACAAACAGCACGAATGTGTAAATTGAGTTTTTATGGGTATTTTGTCAATCCTTTAGGTACCGTACTATAGACATTGCTCATTTTTAGTGATGGTGTACTAAAAATTAAAATAGAGAAATAAAGACTTTTTCACAAAATATAAACCTACTAAGTAAAGTGCAAAATGACTTTCGTTTCGGATGTCGGTGTCGAAATATGTTAAAAACCAAGAGGTACCAAAGATAAATACGTAAACATATTTTTATTTCATGACTGTGACAAAAAGGTGTGACATTGTTCGTACATGTAAAATTGTATATGGCATAATGTCAAAGTTGGAACCTACATATATATAATTAATTATGCGTATCTGTTTTTATGTTCCACATAATGTGCATACAGATATACTCAACGCCTTTAAGAATTGTCATAGCACAAAGTTCTTAGCTAAGCAGTTGCTGTAAAAATTACAACGGTTTACTCGCCACCTGTAGTAACACTTTTTATTGCACTATAAAGTGGTATACAAGCAATTAAAAACAGTAATAATCTAAATAAAAACTATGTAAGTAATTTTAATTTAAAACAGGATAAAAAAAAGGAAATTAAGCTGGGTTTCATTTGAATTATAATCTTCCTGCCCTTGTCCCATGTTACTTGGGGTCGGCGCAACACGTTTTCTTTTTCCAAAACGTCCTGTTAGGGAGTTAGTGACAGCGTGATAGGGGGGGGGGCCTATCACGCTGTCACTAACTCCCTTTTCTTTCATATTATTCCTCACAAAGTCCATCCATCTTTTCTTTGGCCATGCCCTCCCTCTCCATCCATCCACATTTATATTCATAACTCTTCACATGACCATACCAGGACAAACGGTTTCCTTTCAACTTTTCTGTCACTGGCGCCACTTTCAAACTTCCTTTAATATACTCATTTCTCACTTTATTCATTCTCGTCACTCCGCACATCCATCTCAACATTCTCATGTCTGCTACATGCAATCTCTTTTCATCTATCTTTTTCACAGCCCAACATACTGATCCATACAGTGCGACAGGTCTAAATACGGACTTGTAAATTTTCCACTTTAACTTGAGGGGCATCCGTGGGTCGCAAGTTGTTCCTGGGTTTTATTTGAATAGCTGAAATTAATTTTCGGTTTCAGATGCAAACCATTTCATGTATCCGTTCGTCTACGGTTCACAGCACTTTATTTATCTTTTTCTCTATTTTTTCAGATCGAAATAAACGGTGAGCCGAGTAGGTGAGGCAAGCAGATACTGCAACATTTTTTTTTATTGATTGTGACGAAGAAAATTTTCTAGTCACACAGTGATTTTTGTATTAAAATTAACAAATATTTTTAATAACGTGGAAAAATTATGTGCCTTATAAGCTTAATCTGTGTAGAAATGTATATAGAATCATTTTCTATTACTTTTACAGACACTTAAGAAGTCATTCCGTTGAAAAGAATTAAAATCGATGTTGTAACGTTACATAAGAGGAAATGCGGTCGCAGACATCCGACTGAATATCCTAAGAAAAAAGTCGTAATTCGAGGTTTGGCTCTCGCCTATTTTCGCCTCCAATATTGGATCAATTTAAAAGATAAGCTGAAAAAGAAAGATATACCCTTTTTGATGATATATTATCTTTAGAAGCACTAGAACCCTCAAATGATGCTCAAAATTGTGCTGTCAACAGAGACCAAATTAGACAACTATAAATGAAAATATGGAATATCTTTTAAATTGGTCCAATATTGGAGGAGGAAATAGGCGAGAACCAAACCTCAAATTACGACTTTTTACTTAGGAAATTCAGTCGGATGTCTGTGACCGCATTTCCTTTTAAGCATTGACTATCAGATTCTCAATTCAAATTTACAATGGAGAATTTGAATTTAGAATCTGCTATTCTGTATTTAAACTAGCCATATAGTTATTATGATTTTATAAATAAGGCTGTTTATTTACATGAATGTATTTAAAATGTTTTATATATCTGTGTTAATGAATGAATGATTTAGAATCTGTTATTGTAAAGAAACAATTTGTTTTGTAAAAGATGGTGCCAAGTTGTTCCTTAAGTTATACAAGAAATATATTTATTAATAAACAAATTAGTTATAACTGTGTTACTAACATTAGGTTCTAATTTATTAAGAGTTTACGCGATAAGTATATCCACATTGGCTGTCTCTTATTATTTTGATAATAAATTGTACAATTTTAGTGTACTACATGTACTTAGTTTTAGAGTAATTTAAATAGGTACATTCTTGTTTAGATTGTAAAGTACTTAATTATAATGTGACAGTATTTTAGAGTACTTAAGTGCAGAAAAACTTAAAGTAAATTATCATGAAAAATCATAGGGTCGTGAAAAGTAATATTGCCTCGATTATACAAAGTGTATTTTTAAACTACTTTTGCCCATGGAATTGAACAAAAGTCGTACTTAGTCAAATTTCCCAAATAATAAGATTTCACTTTCATCATCATCAGCCTATTAATGTTTCCACTGCTGGGACACAGGCGAGAGGGAATGGGTCGTAATCCACCACGCGGGCCCAGTGCGGCTTGGTGGATGTCACATGTCTTCGAATTTTTGGTTCTAGGATATGCGATGTTTTCTATCACCGTTTTGAGAGCAATGGTGATTAAATAATTTACACAAAGTAAAGCGCCTGCCTGAATTCGAACCTACGACCCACAATTTGTAAGTCACGGCTGATACCACTAGGCCACCACTGCTCAAAATTTTCATCAGCTGATCAAAATTGGTATGGGAGATTTTTATTTTGAGAATTTTACTATAGATTCGTTGAGTTTTCAACAATTTCAACATACCGAGTTTCCTCCGTGCCTCGGAAAGCACGTTAAGCCGTTGTTCCTGGCTGTCATTTAAAGATCTTTGACAGTCGTTACGGGTAGTCAGAAGCTTGAGATCTGACACCAGTCTTGTCAAGGGGTACCGTGTTACCCAGTTACCGGGTTGTGGAGGTCAGATAGGCAGTCGCTCCATGTGAAACACTGGTACTTAGCCCGGATTCAATAGAGCTTAAGACTGGAAGCCGACCCCAATATAGTTGGGAAAAGGCTAGGCAGATGATGACTATAGATTCGTTGAGCAATGTCGTTCATTTCCATGGGTAGAAGCAGTTTAAAAATATGACTTCCCATGTCTGTTTCACCTAGTATATCAGACCAATATAAAGACCTGTTAAATATCTGTGTTGCTAAAATACACGATAAATAAGATATTTGAATACGGCCCGATTTTTCAATAGTCTGATAACTTTTAACTCTGGAATAAAAATGACGGTTTGACAGCTTTTGTATTGAAATTATGTCAAACGGCCATTTTTATTCCTCAGCTAAAAGTTATCAGTCTATTGAAAATTCTCCTAATATCATCATTATCATCATCAGCAACATTTGAAAGTGTTCCCACTGCTGGGACACCGGCCTCCTCTGTGTGACAGAGGGAATGGGCCGTTATCCACCACGCGTTCCCTAGTGCAGGTTGGTGGATAGAAGATTTAATCTTCTACCTAGTATAACACGCGATATTAGAAATCACTATTACTAGGTACTATGGTGAAGGTTCTTTATAAGTATTATCTTAAAAATAAGTTTACTCGAATTCGTTGCAGCAATCCAATATATAAAGATCTTAATGTTATTTTATTATGACTACTTTAACTTTACTTTTTTTTCTATTACTTATTATAAGACGAAGTAATAATCTGTGCTCATTCTAGCAGCAAACTTTAAAAATAGTAATGAATTAAAAGTAGTAAATTTAGGTACGTATTTTATATCGAGTATTTTTAAAAGTTTTGAAAAAGAAAATTTTGAATGAACTTATGAGAGGAATCAAGAATGAAATTCTTTTTCCGAAACTTATCAGATCACTGGAAAAAAGTAAACTGATGAACTAGGACCAGCAGCCGAATTGCGTAAGTATATTATCCAAAGCAAAAGAATCGATTCTTTCCCAAAACCAACTTTACGTAGTGCATATTGATACGAAAAGTCGTTTTTGGGAAGGAATCGATTCTTTTGCTTTGGATAATATACTTACGCAATTCGGCTGCAGATAATGAAAATAATACCCATAAATAACACAAAGAAGAATTAAATGTAATGGGCAAAACGGGGTGAAAAGACACGCACGTGGGGTGTAAATCGATACAAAACTTTGATTAGGATTTTCACTTTAGTTCAAACTAGCTGTTTCCCGCGGCTTCGCTCCCGTGGACCAACCCACAGGACCCGTTTTCGGGATTAATAAATAGCCTATGTCACTCAGGAATAATGTAGCTTTCTATTGGTGAAAGAATTTTTCAAATCGGTCCAGTAGTTTCGGAGCCTATTCGGTACAAACAAACAATCAAACAAAAAATCTTTTCTCTTTATAATATTAGTATAGAGTATAGACAAACAAAAAATTTATTCATTAAAAAATAATATTTTTAAAACAAGCTTTTCTCGTATTCTTCTCAGCAAACCATTTCATTTGATACCCATATCATGGCAGTGCACAATAAATAACTAGTCCACCATCTTGGGCCGTCCGCCATATTGGATTTAGAATGTCGTCACTTATCTAACCATGGATTGTCTTCCGAACTAAACGTGTATGCAAAATTTCATCTTAATCGGTGTAGGATAACTGCTTTTAAATTCAGTTGCAAGATTTGACCCGAACACACATACATACATACATACAAACATACATACATAGATTGCATGTTAATTAAAAGCTTGTAAAAATTATAATAAAGCATCGATATTTTAATTTTATAATTATATCAAAATTGGGTGTTCATTAATTCCGCAAATAATATCAAGAAATTGAAAATCCCTTTCAAAGTTTTGTTTCGATTCACCCCTGCGTTCGTATTTACCCCGTTTTACGGTAACTGTTACTATTTTAATGTTTGCTTGTTTATAAGTAGAAATAGTGTTTGTATAGTTATGTGATTTTACTTAATAACAGTATTTTATTCTATGCAGTGCTGAAAATGCACAACTTATAACAGAACCCGCACAATAAACGTGTACAAAACTACAATTTAAAGTGCATCATATTTATTGGATTGCTTTTCAAGGTTTATAGTATAAAACTGCATATACGAGATCAACTTCTTCTTCCTACCCTTGTCCTATTTTAATCGGAGTCGGTGCAACACGTTGTTTTTCATTCCGTCCTGCCAACCGCCACGCTAATACTGACTCCTTTTTCCCTACGAGGTTAAATTTACTCAATATAAACTTATAATTTTAGCTATAGTGACGGTCAACCTCGTGTTTTTTGTCATTTGTCTGCTAAACCCATAAAATATGCGGAGTTGTCCATTTTGTTTTTACTTTGAGACATGCTCATGCATTTGCGCTACCACAGGGAGATAGCGCAGTTATGTGGGATTCCAACCCACTAAAACTCCACGGTGTCCTCCTGTGCCGCTTATGGTGGGTACAGGGACACGCGTTACCACTTGCCCCGGTTGTCTGTCACCGGACCCTCCTCAGAGGATAACCCCTTTTCACCGGCGCACCAGAACACATTGCCCGCCGTGACCACCTCAGGGACCAAACCAGCACATGGGCAGACGACCCCGTGTATCTTGGTCCTCCTGTGACGGGTCAGGTCAGTAGCTCCGCCACCTACCACGGACCCACTTTTCGGGCGCAGTGGATAGGGCCCTTCCTTTCAGCCCCACTGCGTCCGCCATCAGACGGTGGCGGCCCCGTCCAGGTCGCAAAAGTACGGCGCACCGCAATACCGGCAGTCCTCTCCTTCCGCGGCCTCCAACCCCCAGCCGCGATATCGTATGGCAGGCCCCATACGACATCACGGCCCGCCTCAGTTGCGATGTCGCCTCTGTTACCATTACGTGGCATCGCGACCTACTTGTTGGCCGCTATGTCGTCGGCTTAATCGGCAAAAGCCCTGACGAGCGGCCTCTCCTCGGGTTCCTCTTCGCTTCACCATGGATGACCAAGCCACAGCTACTGAGCCCCACCACAAACAATGCAGGCACCCGCCGGAGGGATGCGGTGATATCCCTGAAAATTTCAAATTTGACCCTGTATGCTTCTCATTTTAAAGCTGCTAAGAGAATCGCGTGAAATAATGTGTTTCCTAGAGTCGTTTCCAAAAAATATTATGTGATTTTAAACTAGTATAAAACAACCAGTCGTTGGCTGCATTCAGTGTATTTATAAATATAAATTCGTATAGCACACATTATTTTTTAAATTTCATTTTCTAAACACTACTTTAGGTGTTAATAGATCATGTACCTGAAATTAATTCTGATAACATTATTTGTAATATACATATTTTGTTACTATACATTTATTATGTAATTATGTAATATTAATTTATAAAACAATAATATTGTTACAAAATAAAAGTAATTATAACAACAAGTTTGGCTATTACTTATTTCGAATTCAACGCCCGCCATTTTGAATCCGAATTATTACTAAAACGTGCGTACAATTTCGTTTCGAAGTTTGAAAAGTTATAAAATTTCGAGGAGGAATGGAGACGAGGAGAATAACGTAAATAGTCAGGTGTTGGTGAATGTGGTGGGATGGTGATTTACATTCGGTACGCGCTCCACGCTATTAAAAGTGGAAGACGAACTGTTCGCTCCTGAGTCTAGGGGTGTCGGCGGGAAGCTGGGAACACACCCTGAGATATGGCACGTGATCTTTGTTTAAAGGGATTTAGTTGTGAGGGATGGAAAACGGAGGTGACAGACTTTGAAAAAGCGCAAATACTTCGCTATTTTGGATTCGTTTGAAGAGCTTCTAAGCTCTCCTACAACCTCCGCAGTGTTGCTGCGGAATTTGTTGCGCCACTTTCCTGCATCAATACTATATAGGAAGTGACAATAAGCGGGCGTTTTGGAAGACTCTCTATTGTATTATTAAATTCAAAAAGTGCTTTGTCAGTCTAAATTGAATGAATTATTTTTTATTGATTTGATTGTCACCTTAGGAAGAGACAGGTCATTCAAAATATCCAAAGAAATCGCGAGATCATGAAGGTGTTGTTGATCTGACCAAATTACTATTTAGGCCAGTAATTTAACGACACCAATTTTAAGTCACTTAATTGACGCTTTAGACGCAACCGCACGGAAAATCAGCATCGATACCAACGCACCACCATTTGCCGTCAAACGACGCGAACAAACTTATTCGACTCAGCTATAAAATGGCAAATTTCTGACAAAAAGCATCGTAAAAGTGATTGCGGCGTCGAAAAGCCTCGAACGAAGGCTCGATCGTAAACTGAATTGGCCTAGGAACTGTTTAATTGCGAACAGTAGCTTGCAATTAAATATACGTAAAACGAGTGCGGGATATAACTCTTGTTTGTTTTGGTAGGAGAAAATATTGTCTAAGAAGATATCAAGATGAAGAATTTACAACCCAGGGTCGATATTCAAAATATTCAGGCTTGGTTACCTACAACTTTTGGTATCACAATAGTAAATTATGGTCTTTTAATTTCATCGAATTATCTCACACGCTTTCAGAGTGCTCTTCGGCACTTTGATCAAACCTCACAAAATGATCTCAAACTTTATATAATAATCTTAAATTATTAAGTTACATCATTTATTCGAGTCGATCGAAAAGCGGGCCAAGAAGCTCATCGGCGATGAGGCACTGGTTAAGTCAAAGCTCCAGAGCCTTGAACATCGTCGCCGTGTTGCCGCCCATGAGCTTCTTGCCCCCCCCCCCCCCCATCATCAGACTACTAGACGTACGGCGATGCACCATCAGTACATGGTGGACATTTTTTTTTTGTTGGGACATTCCCACCGCACTATTCCCAAACCACTGCAACTCCTGAAAGCCAGAATCAACAGTGGCGACCACCAGAAAAGCGCCGAGGCAATGAAGCTCGACGAAGTCCCGGAGAATGAATTTAACTGTCTTGGATCCCGCAACGAAATTAATCAGAAAATAATAACGGAGGAGTAGGAAAAAATGTACAAATTGTGGACATCCCAAAGTACAAAAAGTACATGGTGGACATCCCACCCATACGCACTAAACGTTTTGAGAATACTTTTATTATGCGTACAGCTAAGGAGTGGCATTCCCTGCCGGAGTCTGTGTTTTCCGATAGCTGCAATCTAGGGGTCTAAGTTAAAAGTGAATGGGATACTTCTAGGCAAGCGTGCTCCATCGTCGACCACATCATCGCTTACCATCAGGTGAGATAGTAGTCAAGCGCGAGCCCACATAATAAATTAAAAAAAAAAGTAAAGAGGCATAGGCTACTGTAGTTTTGGCAGTTGATCCATAGAAACCCTTCGTTCTGCCCATCTCTCACGATTCAAACCGTGAGAGATTTGCTCAGTTTCTCCCACCGTGTTAAGAGGACATGCGGTCGCAGACATCCGACTGAATTGCCTAAGTAAAATCATCTTCAGTTTATGAAATATATTTTAAATTGGTGCAATATTGGAGGAGGAAATAGGCAAGAGCCAAACCTCGAATTATGACATTTTTAGCGAATTCATTCGGATGTCTGCGACCGCATTTCCACTTAACAGTACCTCCAGCTAACCAGGACTAGCAGATAATGAAGCTACCCACAGTTACACAAGTTTATAGTCGTCGTAAAAAGCACACGGCCCATCGCGGTAGACGCCAATTAATTAATGAGCCAACTTGAAAATATATTACCCTATTGGGACTCGAAAGGTGTTACGTATAACGGCTCTTACTCCTCGCTTCATACTTAAAGACTTCTGAACCTAAAATGAAATTTTATTGTTTTTGTGTTATGTTGACGCACGTTTCATTTGTTGTTAGAGTAATATAAAGTGTGCTTTAGTTGACTGGTTGATAGCTCTTGTGTTGGGCTTATTTTCATTTTAAAGTATGTAGTGCCATTCTAACCTATTGCGTAGTTTGCCAGAAGTGTCGAAGTTTGACTCCCGCTTGTTATTTGTTTTTAGATTTCTTCACAACCATCAGTCTTATAACTTAGGCACAGATAATATAATACTACAGACTTAGGCAAATAAGACATTCGCTGCAAAAAAAGTTAAACAAAACAACCAATTTATTTTTACGCACGTGGGATTTGGCGACTTATCATAGAAAATAGTTAAATATCATAATAAATATCATTTCGGTGAATGTTAAACTTAACTAAGATTTTTTTGAAGATTGACCACTAATTAATTGAATTTATTTGCCTGGGTTATTAATAAAAATCGCTAAACTATGTAGCACCTGTTAAGCCACTCTATAGAAATTTAGATAGTCTTTGAATTAAAAAACCAAATCTTTGCAAACCAAACTTTTGTAGCCAAAACAAATAAATGCTTACTATAAACTTCTAAAGCACCACAGCACTCTCCAAAAGCGACTTAACTGCCTCATTTATAACAGCGATTTAGTGTCTTTGTGTGCAGAATCACAGAATGTCTCCGTTATCTCGCGCTCGTATCGCAGTCCTCCCTCCGAAGACGGTCATTGGTCAGATAGTCGCACATTTACGCCCCACACTAAGATATTATACGGCTACCCGTGTCACACTCTGAAAAAGTTTGTGACCCTTTGTATGGCGCTCCTCTCCATGGAGATCTACGTACGCTTTGCGAAAGTCCAACTAAACTCATATTTTATTTGAGAATTCAAAAGTAACATATGTATTTCTTTTTAATTATTTTACATGACCATAGATACAAGGCTTTCAGTCGGATACATAGATGCTTTTAACATTCTTTAGTATGCATTATAATACGGATGTAACAGATTCTAATGTTTTTTTGAGTATTTGGCAGCAAATTGTTTCGAATCAGCCTTCCCAGTAAGCTTTGCGGAGGTAGTCAATACTACAATAAAATTCGGCGCACCACTATCCCGAGGTCTTGGTTTGCTACCGCTGCCATGTCCACATTTTTTGAAATTTGTGTATTCGTAGTTACAAACAAAAAACTATTTAAGACAGCAAATGAAGAGTAGGGCACTCTTCATTTGCTGTCTTAAATAGTTTTCGGAACAGACGAGGGATCCAATTTGAAGGGATCTCCCTTCAAATTGGATCTAAATGATATGCCTAGACTTGCCTAATACAATAAAAGCTGCCTAGCAGTGTGTGTGCATATCTATAACATGATACCAAACCACTTCAAGATAATGAGTACAAGACTGTTAAAAATTAAATTATACAAGAGGTAAGATGAATATAATTTTTTTATAATATAAAAGTTTTATATAAAAATTTATAGTTTTGAAACTCTCTGAAAGACTCATGATTCAATTGTTCTTGTTTGATTGTAGAATTGAATTTATATTATTAATTATTAATTTTAATCTATTTTTTTTGCTTGTAACTAGTTTGTGTGTTACCCAAAAGTTGCATTTTAAGTCATAATTTAGCTGAACATATTTGTACCTTTTCCATTATATTTAACGCCATTTTATACCAATTTATGCAATTAAATGATTTGAATCGCTTCTGTCAATGATTTCAAATATTGTTCAGTTGCGTAGACAGTTGAGTCACAAAACTACACCAATTTGATATCATATTACATACTAGGAATCAATTTGCAAATAATATTAACAGCCGCCAAAAACTCTATACATGATTTCAAAAAGTAGTGTAATCAAACTCAAATTACTTAATTCAATAAGATACCCTACTTTTCGATGGACAAATTGGAAGTACTGAAAAACGCCTACATTGCCAATGAAGAAAAACATTGTTCCCTATATTTGTTATTAATTAAATTTAATAGTTTGTAATTTATATGAAATTAAGTTCATCAAATATAAATTAAGTTTTTCATAAAAGTAAAGATGGTAAAAGGAAAATTAGTAAGTATATTCTTTTGCGCAGGGACAGGTTTTTGTTCGTGGTAAAGCAGAATGGCCTAGGAATACCTACTGGTCACTTTATTAATTTACAATCAAGGAGTGAAAGAACTCATGAACCACTTTTAGGTACTATAGGACCATCATGGAAATCCTGAGTGATTGAAGTATCAGCACGAGTACCTATATGAGCAGGATACAAAAAGATTGCTAGACAAATTAATTTTACTCGCAGTGGCGAGATACATGAATACCTCAACATGCCCACCATAAAGTAGGAAATTAAAGAAAACACAAGACGTTACGCCGAACGCTTAGCGTCGCGTCATTTGACGGCAAAAGGTGGTGCGTTGGTATCGATGCTGATTTGCTGTGCGGTTGCATCTAAAGCGTCAATTAAATGACTTAAAATTGGTGTCGTTAAATTACTGTCCTAAATAGTATTTCGGTCAGATCAACAACACCTTCTTGCTCTCGCGATTTCTTTGGATATTTTGAATGACCTGTCTCTTCCTAAGGTGACAATCAAATCAATAAAAAATAATTCATTCAATTTAGACTGACAAAGCACTTTTTGAATTTAATCATACAATGAGACTACCAGACTGTCTAGTCTTCCAAAACGCCCGCTTATTGCCACTTCCATATAGTATTGAAGCAGGAAAGTGGCGCAACAAATTCCGCAGCAACACTGCGGAGGTTGAAGGACAGCTTAGAAGCTCTTCAAACGAATCTAAAATAGCGATACACCCAAATGCTTTGCCTATTAAATTACTTGACACCTCCTAAGCCGTTAGATGACTTAAACGGAAGCAAATCTCGCTTATGTAATGGTTGGTGGAGGCGACGGCCTCAGTTTCAAGCGAAAAAGAAAAAAAACAAGTTAGTTATATACTTACGTATATGGTAAAAATTATAAAACGTTTATACCAGGATTTTATAATTTTTATTCTTCTCCTTTCTCTGTTATATGTATCTTATGTTATTATATCTAAGTAATATTATTAATATTTTGTACACAGACAGCCCTAAATTCATCTCCTATCGTTCAGTCCATCCAAAGGTTGTCTGTAAGAGATTGCTCTGAGCGGTAAGACCGCGTATTGTACACTTGTTTTTGTGAATGTTTGTCCTGACATATTTTATGGTATCATCATCATCATCTGCCTAGCCTTTTTCCCAACTATATTGGGGTCGGCCTACAGTCTTACCGGATTCAGCTGAGTACCAGTGTTTTACATGGAGCGACTGCCTATCTGACCTCCACAACCCAGTAACTGGGTAACACGGTACCCCTTGGCAAGACTGGTGTCAGATCTCAAGCTTCTGACTACCTTTAACGACTGTCAAAGATCTTCAAATGACAGCCGGGACCAACGGCTTTATGGTATATAATAAATAAATAAATATATACGGGCAACACAATCTGCTAGCTTGGCTACAAGCTGCTTCATATAAGGTGTTAAAAATAGTACTAATAGGCAAACTAATAGGATATTAGTTTTATGGGTTGTTTCATTAGGTGACAGGCTAATAAATTACTATAACACTAAACTGTTAATGATCGCGATTTAAATAAGGTGCTAGAGGTACACGATCATTATGTTACAAGGGTTTATGTTACACAGGTGTTTCTTGAAGGTTTTTTTAGAGTAATTAAGAGGTCAATGCGTCTGGTAATTAACATACTAGATGTAACGTTGGTTTGGGTTCGGGGTAAATAAAGCGCAAGTTCACAGTTGACACTTAGTTTTAATTACCAAAGCCAAACTATGTTAGTAATAAAAATATATCATATTTGATTGGATTAATTTTAAAAGTATTTGTGGATTTTTTATCGCCCTCTCACTCGGAACGACCTGCACTCGATTTAGTAATTGACATGGACAAAGCCAATGCACTTGATCAAGCTCAAGAAAATCGTCAAGCTTTTACATCCCGGAAAACTCCTCTATATTGGACATAGGCCTCCCCAAAGTGTCGCCACATTGACCGGTCCCGTGCGTCCAGCATTCAGCGGATCCCCTTAACCTTCACCAGGTCATCGGTCCACCTGGTGGGAGGCCTTCCAACGCAACATCTTCCGGTTCGCGGTCGCCACTCCAGTACCTTTCTGCCCCATCGGCCATCCGTTCTGCGAGCAATGCCACTTAAGTTTGGCAATTCTTCGGGCTATGTCGGTAACCCTGGTTCTCTTGCGGATCTCTACATTTCTGATTACGCAAGGAAACTCCGAGCTTAGCCCTCTCCATTGCCCTTTGGATGACTGTAAGCTTTCTGATGAGGCCCATTGTAAGTGACCACGTCTCAGAGCCATATGTCATCACTGGCAACACACACTGGTCATAGCCTTTAATTTTGAGACACTGTGGTAAGTTGGACGAGAAGATACCGCGAAACTGTCAGAACGCTGCCCAGCCGAGTAAAACATCATTATCTTATACCGGGTTTATTCGTGTGGTAATGTGAGTCAACCCACACAAGAAGAATACTTTACTTGCAATAGGCATTTCTTGAAGATTTTTACTTGTAGGTAGTGGGAATGAAAAGTGAAGTCGTTGCAAATATGACGCCATCTGTGCCTTACACCATCTGTGACTCGCGCTATCTCACTCAATACTGCCTGCAACCAATGATATATTAAAAAATCTTTTTACAAAAATCACTACCGACTTCCAAATAAGAAAACTACAAAGTCTTTGGTAGGTACCAATTTTTTGCGTTATGGACACCGACTTCCAAAAATAAAGTTATTTTTCACTTTATAGTTTTCTTATTTGGAAGCCGGTAGTATTTTTTGTAAAAAGTTTTTTATTTTTCACTTTTTAGTGTGCGAGTTTAGCGTGTACCAAACTAATAGGCAACTAAATAATTAAGGTACCTATAATGCCAGAATAGATGAAATGGTATAAATAATAAACAGACATGCGATTGCAGCAATCCCAAGAGGTTTGCCGTTATTTATTGAAGAGTTCTGTTGTATATCTCCGAAGTTCGTCATCAGATCTTAACCAAATTAAAATAGGACCAATTTCGGCTTATATTTTTTCAAACAAAAACGAATTTTCAAATTCGTTCCACAATTAACGGAGTTATCGGTGAATATACATTAAAAAAAAAAACATAAATTCGAACATAGACGTTAAAAAAATATCAATGCCTGTAACCCATTTGGTAATTCACATGGAAAAAGTCAGCAAAAGAAAATCGTCAATCTCCCACATGCCGCGCGGATACTAATGAAAACAGTAAAACAACTAGATACACGAAGGCTTAATCGTGTGGTAATGTGAGTCAACCCACACAAGAAGAATTTACTAACAAAAGGCATTTCTTGAAGATTTTTACTTGTACGTAGTGCAAATGAAAATTGATTTCGTGAAAAATATGTTGCCATCTGTGACTTGCGCCATTTCACTCAATACGACCTGCAACCATAGATATATTGCATTGCATTGCTAGATTTCAGTAATGCTTTTAATACTGTCGATTTCGATGTTTTGCTTGGCATTCTATGCTCTCTTAATTTATCTCCATCGGTGATTGGCTGGTTTCGTAGTTACCTGTTTGGTCGCCGGCAACGTATATGCATAGGAGAGACCTTGTCTTCCTGGTGTTGTACTTCTGCTGGGGTACCGCAGGGTGGCGTTTTATCTCCTTTACTTTTCGCAGTTTTTATAAACTCAATCTCCAGTGAACTTACTTCTTCCTACCATCTTTATGCGGACGATCTACAAATTTATTCGCAAGCTCCTCTCGGACATCTGTCTGAGGCTATCGTAACAATAAATCGTGATCTAGCCCGCATATGCGAATGGAGCAAAAGGTATGGACTTTCGGTTAACCCCACAAAGACTCAGGTTATAGTAGTGGGCAGTTCTAGGATGGGTTCAAAAATCGACTGGACTACTCTTCCCCAGGTTTTTTTCGATAACTCAGTTATTCCGTTTTGCGAGAAAGTTAAAAACTTGGGGATATTCATTGATAGGAACTTCTCCTGGACTGCCCAACTGCAGGAGGTTAGCCGCAAGCTATTTGCATCTGCTGCGTCTTTGAGGAGACTGCGTAATTTTCTTCCGACTACCACCAGGATTGCGCTTGCACAATCTCTTCTTTTACCCATACTTGATTATGCTGATGCCAGCTATCTTGACCTTACTCAAGAACAACTCGATAAACTTGAGCGGCTTCAAAATGTTTGTATAAGGTTCATATTCGGGTTGCGCAAATATGACCACGTTTCCGAATTTCGTGTGAAGCTCAAGTGGTTGCCAATTCGCCTTCGCCGGAATGCTCATATTCTTTTCCTTTTATATAATGTGCTCTTTACTCCTACCACCCCTTTTTACCTTAAGACACGTTTTCAGTTTCTCCGCGATTCCCACACAAAATATCTTAGGTCATCAGAGACTTCAAATTCCAACACATTGTACGATTTTTTTGGATAAATCCTTTACTGTCCAAGCTACTCGTCTGTGGAATGCATTGCCAGATCCAATCAAACGTGCTCAATCATTGCCTGTGTTCAAAAGACTCGTAAAGGACCATTACCTGTCGCTGTCTTCGTCTTAGCGTGTTGATTTCAAACAGACATTGTGATTGCGATTATCAATAGTCGTTCATCATTTATTTTTATTACCATTATATTTAGTATGTATGTATTTATGTATATATTACATAGCATATGTATTTATCTGTGTATCTATTGTAATATAGTATTTGAACAATGTTATTGTCACACCAATGACAACCCCACTTCATGTCCAGACAATTACTGTCCATACCAGGTTGCCTGGAAGAGATCGCGGAATGCGATAAGGCCGCCCATTGTGTATGTATTAATTTTAAGTTTCTCTTTGTAATTGTATTTTAAGGTGTACAATAAAGCATATAATAAATAAATAAATAAATAAATATATTAAAAAAATATCAATGCCTGCAACCCATTTGGTAATTAACATGGAAAAAGCCACCACGCGTGACACAAGACAATCTTCAAGCTTTTACATCCCGGCAACTAATGAAAACCGTAAAACAACTAGATACACGACATTACTTTATACCGGGCTTAATCGTGTGGTAATGTGAGCCCGGACAAGTGCGACGTTGTTTTAATTGAGTTTTCTTCCCTTTGCACCTTTGTGGCGACGAGTGGTGTCGTCGTGTCGCCGTGTCGCCTTGTTGCCCTCGATCTGGGCAGAGTGAGGTGCAGTCGAGTGCATGAACTGGATGAATAAAAAAGAGAAGAAAAGTGAGACTTATTGTAAGACTAGCTTCTGCCAGCGGCTTCACCCGCGTGAATGTCAAGTTTATCCCAAGGGAACATATTCCCGGGACAAAAAGGCTCCTATGTGCTATTCCAGGCTATAATCTATCTCTGTGCCAAATTTCATCCAGATCCGTCAAGCCGTTTGAGCGTGAAGAAGTAACAAACACAAGTTTAGGATATAATTTTAGATTGTTTGAGACAATCTAAGAGTGCCGACAGCTTCAAGCGGTTGCTGTTGGGTAATCTGCAGTTTTTAGCTGCGACTGGAAAAGCGATCCGTGTTGTGTAAATGTAAATTTTGTATTGAAACTGCAGATTGGCAACTGCTAGAAGATTTCAGCAATGGCTGCGCCAAGCAGTCCGTCTACCGAGGCTCATATCACAATGAAGATTGTTTATAGTTCCCATGTAATTTATTCAGTCTACTCACACTTGGCAGATGTACAAAATTTCAACTGTTCTTAGCAACACAACAACGATCATAAGCTCATAAACGAGTCCCTTACCGACGAGATCATTGTCTAAAGAACACTTTGTTTTACAAAATTAAGATATCACTTTAAAAGCCAACATTTTTCCGTCGAGCGGCAGTCGGCGTCGGCGTCTCTCCACAACGTTGTCGTCACATTTAATCGCCGCATTACATGCAAAGTGCATCTCTTACATGTAAAACAGTCCCGGCGGGTATTTAAATTTTCGCCTTTCCCCGTAATTCGTTGAGTGCAGACAAAGGCTTTCAGAGGAAACATTGTTAATGTGTTACCCAATGCATTTTACCTGACACGCGTGGCTATACATCTGCGAGGGCGCCATGTTTTTGAAGAAGTGGCGCGGCAATTGATAAATTAGATAAAGTTGTTCAAGCGGGGAAAATTAGCATTGTTTTGCCACTCCACAGTTTGTGTGTGCTCGAGTGCAAATAAAGCTAAATCACAACGAGGTAATCCTCAAGTGTCAGTGGATTCACAAAGCTATCGAAGTACAGTAAAAGTGAACGTACGAGCAGTTTAACCGCAATTAAGCTTTTACGACGAAAAAAAACGGGGAAAACAGTGCGAAATAGACATTCGAAAATAGCGGCGAAGAGTCAACAAACGAATTTCCGACGTGTCAAAGTAAATCTCTAGCCGACAATACGAATGGCAATAAAATCCGCCGTCGGGGGTTCAACTGGCGATTGGTAAGCTGCCCGCCCGCCCCTACCACGAACTGATTCCGATAAAATGTTAATAGACTGCGATTTTTGAGTGACGATAAAATACATACAAATGATTTGTTTCGGTTTGTAGTTTTTTGAACGTATTTTTTTTTATTTTATTTTAAAATCGCAAAAGTTTAAATGTTTGTCCTTCTGCATCCCTTTCAGTACCTATACGAAAAGATAGCTTTTGCCCGCGGCTTCGCTCCCGTAGAACACCCCACAGGACCCACTTTCGGGATTAAAAATAGCCTATGTCACTCAGGAATAATGTAGCTTTCTATTGGTCAAAGAATTTTTCAAATTGGTCCAGTAGTTTCGGAGCCTATTCGGTACAAACAAACAAATAAAAAATCTTTCATCTTTATAATATTATTAGTATAGATCTGACAAGAGAACGTAGGATGTATTGAGCGTTGGACCTGCGTAGACGGCTTCGTCTGCACAATGAGTCTCTTGTACGTACAATATTACTTTTAATTGAAATCCTTAGAACAGTTGAACTATCCCGTAGATCTTTTTTTGCGATAAACAATTTCATTGGATTGTAAAGAATATACACATAATAAGTCCAGAGAATTCACCGTGTTTTCAAAGAGCTGTCCTACATGAGTAGGGGTGGTGTCCTAAGCTGTGTTAAAAAGGTCTACTTTTCGCAGTTTTCGAGAGGATCGAGTAAAACGGTGTAATTTGTGAGATAAGCGGCGGTTTAGCTGGACGCTGGGCGCCGATAGCGATCAGCCAATAAGAGGGTAGCGCGATAGAGTGTGGTCTAAGCTTTAGTTTTTTACAGATAAGGATTATGGATTCATTACATTAGTGGTATCTGTGGTTTTTGCTGACCGCTGTTCTTTTGTCGCTGGTATTATTTAGATCTTCTGCACGTATCGCGCAAACTTTTTTTGCTTAGTAGTTGATGTGATGTAAATCATCTCTTGTTGAGATTGATCGAATGATTTGCTTCTCACTATGGTTTCAGTTCGATGTTAGTTACCTGCCATTAATTCTAATGACATTCTTCCTGTAAAAGCTGAGCGGACACTCGCTCAGATAAATTACTTCCTCTCAAGTGCTGCAATAATGGCATTAAAGCGTAATGAATAATTTTCCGACAAAGGCTTCTTGCAGTCAGTATGTGAAGAGAGAGACTTTCGGGCGGACGCCTCGCGGCCATTAATTGAACTTCGTCGCCGCCACTTAATTTTCAATAGCCAGAGAGCCAGCAGCCAGGGAACCTCCACCAGGTGGACGCTTTGTGCGCCACTGTTTGCTAAAGTCCTCGTATTTATTTTAGATTCCATTGTACCACGCTCCAACGCTTTGTCGGGAAATAGCCCTCTCGTGTACCACAGCTTTGTTAATTTTATTAATACGTGAAACATTTATAAAACGCGACCGCTCTCGCGATTTAATGAGTTTTATTGTTAAACAGAGAGTAATGTGCTCGAAATGAAGCGAGCTCGGCTTAGATGTTGTCTAAATTCATACGAAGTGGGGGAGCGAGGATTTTAATGTTTTAATTCGAGCAGTTCATTTTACAATAGCAGCGAGCCCAGACTGCAAACACCTGCTGCAGTGAATTTATCATATTACATTGTTGAGCAATTTATTTCTCTCAAGTCGCAGGTAGGCAACCCTCATAAGTGGAAAAACACGAGGATGCAAATAATCCGTTTCATCCCACAATCTAGTGGAGTTCAAAAGACAAACATGTTGGAGATATTTACGTTGATCCCGTAGAGCCGGACCACGGCTAAATAACTGGGCATTCCGGCAACAAAAGAATTTAATAACACCGTGAGGCTAGGGCGGCGCAAGGCGGGCGGCGGGCGGGGGCGGCCCGCCCTCGGCCGGTAAGCTTATTATCGCGCTGGGCCGGGCGCCACCGCCAAGAACATATTTGCTTTGTTGAATGTCAACGACGCCGGTGCCGTCGCCGCCGCCGCACCGCTCGGCGACTCCGCCGGTGTGCGCTCGCTTAAACATTTAAGAGCACCCAATGTTTAGCGACGGCGCAAATTAAAATAGGCTTTATACCAAATCTAATTTGCCAAGTAGGGAACTCGCCTCGTTTGACGAGTACCTGAGCCAAGGTAGATGTTTGTATTGGAAATTGAATTAATTCTCCTGTAGAGTTACCTACTAAATATAATTGATATTAGGCACGTATTTTGTCCTCTTTTCTCATCAACAGTGTAAATATAATTACGAGAACCATTACAGAATTTAGAACAATTTTGTTAACTCGGTTAATTGATTTATTGTCTAATGAGATACTGAATTTATGAAGTTAATAGCCTTTCAGGATTATACAATTAAATAAGAGTTATATTTATTTGCTAAAAATATTAGATAATATTTACTGAAATTGTCGTTTTATAAAACGGTCCACTTTTTACTTTAATTTCTTCGGTTTAAATTTTAATTCGAAACTGAAATATAATATATTTAATTATTATACATTATATTATAATGTAATGTAATTAATTATATAATAATAATAATACCTTTAAACGAGCAATTCTTGTATATATATATATTATCTGAATCTCGGAAACGGCGCCAACGATTTTCATGAAATTTTGTATGCAGGGGGTTTCGGGGGCGATAAATCGATCTAGCTAGGTTTCATTTTTAGAAAACGTCGTTTTCTCTATTTTCACCCGAGCAGAGCTCGGTCGCCCAGTTACTAAACGTTATTTAGGACATTATTTTTACAAAATCGACTTTGCATTTCTTTGAGTTTTGTTATTTCTTTAACTTTACCATAATTGTTTTTAAATACCTAAGCCAAGATTTGTGTAATTTAATTACCACGCCACAATAACAAACACGACCTCCGCCATATTTAGTTTAAAGTTCTATTCATAAATAAATAACCACACATACTCAAACACAACCCTTGATTAGCCATATACACCGAAAACTTTCAAAATCAACATGGAGGACCATTGCAAAGTTTGCTACTAGCATTAAATGAAACTGTATTAAAGATTCAGCGCGGGTTCGTTAAGTTACACCTAACCGCAGGTGGAGGGCCACCAAGCCTTTGCTGGCGCTTCTGAATAAGTCAGCAGGACGTGGAGCTAGTTTGCTAGAAGGGTTAAAAACTATTTGTTACGGATTTATCGATAAAATTTTGTTTTGGCTAGTGTTGTTATAAGTTTGACGTGTGTTGCTGTGTATCTGTCTGTGGCATCATAGTGCCTAAGCAGATGAACCGATTTTGATTTAGTTTTTTTTTTGTTTAAAAAGTGACTTTGACGAGAGTGTTCTTAACAATGTTTGAATAAAATCGGTTTAGCCGTTCAAAACTTATTCGCAATTTACTCTTTGAATCTGGATTTTTTCGCAAGCTATCGTGTCATTAATATTACGTGTTTCGATAGATTGTCGATTGAAGCGTGTCTGCTACTAGATATATTATATGTAGTTTAAAAAGCATGAAATAAAAATTAAAATCGAGGGGATTTTTAAATTTGTTATTTTATCTTGTACAGTGACAGAATCGACGCTATCTACAATATGAATATAATATGAAAAATATTTAATACAATTTGAAAAAAACTATCAGCTTACAAAGCTTACCGTTACTTTTTCAGAGTGCTGAATAGGGCTGTTTAAATTATATCGACGGTATAAGGTGTGGTACAAAGCCTTCCTTGTAGCTATGTTTATTATAGCTTTCTCGATTAAGAAAACGCTTAGCAATTCTGCAAATCAAATCCATATTGAAATCATTCACACTCGCAAACTCTCCACCTCAATAATTCTCACAGGATGTTTTTACAAAATGGACGGCCCGTCCATTTTGTGACACGTGCGTTGATTGGTTTTATAGGCAGTTATTCTGAAAGGTCATCGCCAAACTCCATAGGTGATCAGCTGTTGGATGGAATACATAGATGGAACTTATGGATAATGACGTAGTTTTCTTAAACCTTTTAATATATTTAAGATGACATATTTTTGTATTTTTTACTTTCTTCTCAAAAAGTTTAAAACATAGTAAAACGACATTTTTTAAGTTTATTAGCCTCATAGTATGCCATAAGATTTGCTATCTTATCCAGAACATCTTGCTCGTTACATCTTGAGATGCGACTGCTTGTAGGCACACCGCTGCATGTCTCATGCTAAAGGAACGCGCTGTTTTGATGGATAACAATTTTATTCGGAAACATTTTACTGTCAGTCAGTCGTAAAGCGCAAACAGGCAAACATAACATCAGTTTGTGGCTACATGCTATCATAGAATTTATGTTTCGCTATCAAACCTAAGGTTAGGTCTTCAACTTGATGCCTGTAGTTTATTTGCTCATCTTAATGTAATAAAGTGAATGTTTGTCTGTTTGAGGTCGATCATGATAAAATTTAATAGCTGCATAGACTGATTTTGATCTAAGTTTTGCTGGAGTAATTCTAGGGATTGAAGTACAAGTGCACTATTGAAACAAATAAGGTCTTCACAAATCACTGACACCGGGTCAAAATATATAACAATGATTATGCATTATAATATATTTTAACCAGGATGACTGGTAAATAGCTCCTTGTTACATTAACTCTGCCTGTGTACAAATTTCATCAACAAATAATTTACAAGTAAATAAATATTTTCAAAATTATTGCCCAGCTTTAAAACTAAATAAATCAAAGTAAAGTTCTCGTCACCGCTTGACGTAAACTAGCTATGTTCTCAATTCTCATGGTACATGATGTCGGGCTAATCGGGTTATCTGACCGCAGACCGCGGCTGCTCAAAGGACCTTGCAAAAAGCCATCCCTTTGACTCCATCTTCAAATATTTGCGTCGAACGCCACGACCGCGCATTATTTTCAGTATAAACATTCATAATCCCACGAAACTTCGGGTCAAAGCTTATTTTATTTTCTGTGGGACACGGAGTGTATTTGCATTCTGTCAATCGTACTTTTTGGTTGATGTTGATACATTTTAAATTAGGAACCACCGGCTAGTCGGTTTTGTGCAAGTTTATTGTTTGTTGAATGCTGAAATTTGTAATTAGACATTTATCTGTATTTATATCATAAAACCTGTATGTTAATTTGATTTCATAAATAAGTATTTGTGCTCATTAAGAAGACATTTCAGCAGTCCACATAACGGAGAAGAATTAGTCCAAGTTTAATTTTATGTTTTTGTAAATAGAGCACATTTAGAAAGTTGTTGTCTGAGACAATGTTCTTAATCTAGACATATGCTAAGTAAGAACATTTAATTAAACGTGCATCACGTCAATAGCACCAGCCGAGGTTCCTAATCGAAACACCACTGATTAAACTTATACGTTTGCAGTCGCGAGCAGATGTTTGCGCGCCAATTTAATATTGATAGCGATGTCGGTCGCGCAGCGTGCAGCAAAGCGACTGTGTCAACGTGTTTACGATACATGACATCTTGCAACTGGTGGCTGTTCGCAAACATATTTACCAACGATCGAACACCATGTATCCCGCACCCTAGAGAAATAATACCACAAATTATACATAGGACAAGGGATGTTAAAATCCACCGCGTACCCTTCACTCAAACGTACGTCTCAACATGCCAACTTTCATAAATATCAAAGCAGGCTTCCCGAAAACAATTTCTTGGGAATCCAGCGGTGTTCACACGTCGCTCCACTGCCGGTGGCTAACACAATTTTATTCGAGCATAAAAAACGAGCTCATCATGCAAACGCCAAAGTCGTGGGACGTGGCTCGCTCCCGCGGTAAAACAATTTATCTGCATCGACGGAATTACGGCGGTGCGCCGTGAATAAAATATGTCGCCGGCTGTCAGTCGAAGGAAGACGTTGTCTGTGATGGCCGTCAGGGGTGCCCAACTGACTGCCAGTCTGCTACTGCAATACACGGTCATTTGCGATATACTGATAAATATTTCGCAAGCTGTATCCGACAATGCTTGCATTCAATACCAAATACAGCGCTGAATACATGATATTCTGTAACTTTTAAACTGTGCTTCGACATTGTATGCAATTGTTTGACATATTGTGACGTCTACCATCCAATTGTTCTAGTTTTCACAGCATACTAAAAGTACTGATACAGAGCCATTACCATAATTTAGTTAACATATTTTGAAAGCCCATAGACATCACAGGCAAAGCAGTTACTTAAATTTTATGAAATCATGAAAATATATGGAAATTACTGCATTCACTGTAAATCGCAAAGTAATATTTGTAAAAACCATTGTTACACGGTTTCATGATAAGAATAGTAATAGTATAGCTAGGGTCGTGACTAGGACATAGCCGATGCAATACTGCTCACCCCAAATTTTCATGAATTGTTTGTGTCCTGTTACTTAAATAACATATTTTTCATAATAAAATATGCATTATTATAAAAAAAGGAATTTTGAAGACAGAATACTTTTTGCGGTAGCCCTGTTCGCAAATTTGACGGGCGAAGAGCGACGTGCGACGGCATCCAAGAATTAGGTCCCGCACGGCAAGGACGTCGTATTCTCGTAACTTGTTCCGATGACGAGTGGCTCGGGTGACGTGACGTCCCGCAGGTAACCCGGTACCGCTCTGATGAGGCAGGATCAAATTATTAGCTCATGAGGGTTACATGAGGGTACAGGTACCTACGTAAATACGCATTTGCAGGCAGACGGTTAATGTATTTTTTTAGTTTGAGTGAGGTGTAATTTTGTAATTTTATTTTATTGAAGAAAATTTTTGTGATTACCTAGGCTCTTGTAAGTAATTACAAATATACCTAAATTCGCTATAAAATACCGGCCAAAATGTTCTCACTTACTGCTTACCTACACGAAATTAAATAACTAAAACCATTTCAAAAACTGTTGTAATATGCTCAATAAAAATCATAAAGTTTTCTTTATTTTAGAATCCCATAATTTATAACCGACAAAAAAACTCAATTTACATCAAAATATGCACCACCAGACACCAACCTGAAACGTTTGCCATCCTTATTAAATCTACTCGAAGAAAACCGTAATAATTTCCCCTCAGTTCAAGTTAAATCATAAAAATTCCAAGTTAAATGTATGACAAGTGTATTTTCTGTTCGATTGCTTTGCCACTGGAATGTCAATCGGTCTGTTTAGCATACCGAGGTGCGGGCCGTACGCGTGGTAGCTGCGGTACGGGTGCGGGGATTCTGCGGGGCGGCGACGACGGCTGAAATAAACTTGTAGAATGGCTCCTCGTTAACGTATTAGAGAGTTTAACAAGGGATTGTGCATCGCGTGAAGGGCTGCGATTATTCGCTTCAAGATGTTGTGTCGATAGTTTTCAGACGAAGTTTGTTGCGCGATTGCTTGATTGTTTGCTTGGGATATGTCTAGTTTGTAGAACCTATGTCGTGTTGAAAGTTACTTAGTTGACTGTGTCGAATAAATTTATTTGCAACAACATCAAATACTAGCGATTTTTACAGGTCTATGGTTCCTAAAAATTTTCGCTTCTCAAACTTTGAGATATCAATGTCTGGAAAATTATTTCAGTAGGGATGCAAGTTCTGAATTTTTTCTTCGTCAAATGAAAATCTTATAACTCGATATCATGAAGGCAAATCAATGAAAACAACTAAAATGTATCGTAACAGAACAAAAAGCTCATAAAATGGTTCAAAATTCAATACCTAGCTCGGAAAACTAAAAAGAAAATATTGCATAGCACAGAACATGAAAAATTGTATTGCCAAAATATCTAACCTCTCAACAGAGACCAACCTATCTTCCCCACTTCACCAGCCCTATAGCCGATGAAGACAAAACCCGCCGTCTGAACTGTTTGAATATTGATAAAATAAATATTGGCTCACGTGACCGGAGACCGGGACACCGGCGTGTTTGCTGACTAACTCGTTCCAATTACGACTCATTGCTTTCTATCTTTGTTTAAATTTTCCATTGAATTATATGCTCGTTGAAACGTGGTATTCTGTTGGAACGGATTGAGAGTTTGAAATAAAGGTCTAAAATTTGACGTTGTGTTATAATTTTAGTACTTTCATTGTTATAAATTACAGTATTATGTGAACAACCAACGAAAGTCTTGGTACCTCTAAAATAATTTATATAAATATGGATAGTTAATATTCTTTTAGGGGTAAATAAAAGTTTACATCTAGGAACATTAAAAAAAAAACAGTGAAATCGGAAAATGTCTGATTTTATCGGAAGGGGTTCATTAGGCAGGTATAGACGCTACTTTGCTTTTAAGCTTTTGATACAAAATACGGATATTGTAGCTAACTAACTATTACCAAAACAATCTACTCGTACCTTTGAAACACTGAGAATCTAGGATCCAAGCAATAGGAGGATTCCATTGAAATTTAAACAAAAGGTTACAGGTGTTTCAAGACGCATGTACACAAGGCTTTCCCACAAACAAAAGCGTCTTTGGACACATATCTCGATCCTCCCTATTCAGACACTACCCAGAACCGAATAGACACCCCCGTACGTTTTCCTAACGCCTAATATTTTAGAATAGCCCCAACACCTTCCTGTACAACGTGTATTATTCGAAAATGTCGCAGATATTTGAAGTGAGACCGTCTGTTTGTTCAGCCGAGAAATCCCTTCCGTGGCCAGCAAAGCAAACGGATAGGTATTCAGTCAGTTTGAACATTACTTATTGGTGACGCTAGAGTCACTGATTCGTGAATGGACCATCGTGTGTGGAAGAGAATTTTGTCTTTCGAGAAGTCCGTCGGTGTAAATTCAATGAATTTCTAAGCGCAGAAAAGCGAGGATTGATTTTCGAAAGATTGGGTTGTTTACGAGTGGTAAAAGGCAAGAAAATCATGTTATTTTCCAAGGAAATCTGAAAATAAGTTTCTGTCATTAGAGGCAATTTTTCTTATTGTCTGTAGGCTCACGTTTTACCACTATCTCGCCTGATGGTAAGCGATGATGTGGTATATAGTGAAGCACGCTTGCCTTGAAGAAACCTTTTCACTCTTGACTTAAAGACCCCAAGGTTGTAGCTATCAGGGAACACCCAGGGAGCTCCACTCCTTTCCTGTGCACGCAATGAAAGTATTAGCAAAACGCTTTTTGCGTATGGGAGGGATTTTCTTACAGGATTAACGTTGTTTTGCTTGTTCATCTTAGTTTGAACATTAGGTACTTATTGGCGACGCTAGAGCCAGTGATCCGTGAATGGACAATCGTGTGTGGAAGAGAATTTGACTTTCGAGAAAATCCGTCGGTGTAAATTCAATGATTTTCGAAGCGCAGAAAATCGAGAATTGATTTTCGGTAGATGGGTTTGTTTTACAGTTTGGTAAAAGGCACGAAAATCGTGCTATTTTACAAGAAAAGACAGCTCCGTTTGGACCCTTCGGGTACAGAACCCTAAAAATCCCATCTGTTTAAATCTCAGCTTGAACATTTCTTATTTGATGCTTGATATACACTGATATGACGTGAACCGTGTGTGAAGAGCCTTTCGAATTCGGTTTGCCCTTTTTTAGGTGTGTATATATCTATACTATATATTTAATCTATACTAATATTATAAAGCTGAAGAGCTTGTTTGTTTGTATGAACGCGCTAATCTCAGGAACTACTGGTTGGAATTGAAAAATTATGTTTGTGTTGGATTGTCCATTTATCGAGGCAGGTTATAGGCTATATAACATTACGCTATGACCAATAGGAGCGGAGCATAAATGAAAAATGTTGGTAAAACGGGAATAAATATTCCTTTTTGAGAGCTTCCGTTGCGTGCGCTGCGTAAGCTGTTAAAGTTACGCAACATTCATGTATGTAGGGTAGGTAGGGTAAGGTACGTAGGTAGCCAGTTGACGGGAGCGAAGCCGCGTGGGACAGCTAGTCTATTGATATGGATTGAATGATTATTTTGAAGCATTGTGAAGAATCAAGTTTGATCTAGAAGAAAAAACTAGACAACTGTGCAAGTTTCGAAGAAAATGAGATGTTATAGATAGAGGGCGCACGGTTGGTGCAGTGGGCGATTTATTGCTGCGCTGCGTGTCGCGGGTTCGATTCCCGCACGGAACATATATTTGTATGACCTACAGACAGTTTTTCCGGCTCTGGTATTTGTGTATGAGAGTTCATATGTTTGTAAAGACACCCACGATACAGGAGAAATTCCTAGTGTGCGGCAAAGTTCTAAAACAAAAAAAAGAAGACCTGTTACAGGATTTCAGCATAATGAAGCAATCTTGTATAGAGTAGCAGATTGAGGCTTTTATTGAGTGCGAGCTGAATTGTGGTTGCACTGTATATTTTATTTATTCTTATAAACAATAAAATAAATGCTATGAACGCGGGGTAGCTTTTAACTTGACTTACTAGTAATGCATACAGTTTATGATAGAGGTTAACAACTTAATTCACTTATGATCACGATTATTTAATTATACTATAATCAGCTTTTATTACAGTCCAATTATAAAGTCGGTAGTAAAGTGTTTATTGATGTAATTAATGACATGAATAGTAGGTTAGGTAAGTTGATAACACGATGTTCAGAATAAAACTGCATTGTTCACAATTATTTTACTTGGGCCCGAAATGTTCTATAGTGTTAATGTCGCTAGCTATACTTTGTAATAAAGGAGTTATTTTATGCAAGTTTATCTGGCATGGGAACCAGTAATCTATGAAGGATAAAGACATTCGATTTTCCTTCTCCGAAGACCCGTTTTTTTTTCTTCCAAAATATAATGACAGCTACGACGGCGACGCACAGTTTAAACCACTGGGTCTAGAAGTTTGAAATAGGCACTGACCACTTGTTATTTGACTGTCCAAAATTACAATCTCCACTTTACAACATCCTACCATATCATAGGACGAGGAATATTGGGGATATTCCTCGTCCTATTAATATGAAATGTTTATTGTCAATTGTAAATTCTCGTTTTGTATACTTTTTGTCCCGATTTATTATCATTAACAAAATTAAACTGTGATATTATTTTTGTGTTGTCCCTATATTATATCTTAACATATATTTTTAACGGTATGGTATAATAGTGCTGTCTCTGGTTTGTATTAGGTAAATTCACCACCGGCCATCAGCGTAATAATTTGGCAATTATAAAACTTTTTTTCTTCTTACCTACCGATCAATCTCCTTCGTCTATCACACTACTACACATCTGGTGCCATTCAAACAAGAATTGAAGTGAAGTTTGAAATTCTGCAGAAGGAATCATTGACAATTCACACCCTAAAGAGGTTAAATAGGGAATGAATTTGTTTACACAAAAGTCAGTTTTGCCTAGGGAATGCAATCCGGATATTCCGTAATTCGAAAGAGCCGGATAACCGCGTATTTTTATTAGGTTTAGAAATCCGGATTTTAAAATCAAATCCGGACATTTTTTTGTATACATTACATTTAACCAACTTACATTAAAGCAACGCTTGACGAGGTCGGTCCGTGGATGGGTGACCATTTCAACATATCGAGTTTCCTCCGTGCCTCGGAAAGCACGTTAAGCCGTTAGTATTTGTAGTTATTTGAAGATCTTTGACAGTCGTTACGAGTAGTCAGAAGCTTGCGATCTGACACCAGTCTTGCCAAGGGGTACCGTGTTACCCAGTTACTGGGTTGTGGAGGTCAGATAGGCAGTCGCTCCATGTAAAACACTGGTACTTAGCTGAATCCGGTAAGACTGGAAGCCGACCCCAATGTAGTTGGGAAAAGGCTAGGCAGATGATGATGACATTTAACCAACTTGTAAAAATCACAGAGTTGCGTTGACTTTCGATAAGTGCACCGCAGTAAATAACCACCGCTGATGTTCCCTTGGAATATGAAAACACTTTTCAGGCCGGCGAAGCCGCTGTCAGTATCAACGTAAACACACAAAAGATTTTTCAAAAATGGAAAAATGTTTCACACGGTCTTTTTTAGGTCTGATTCGCATTCGTGGATCAATGCCAGCAGAGGTATGCATTTCTCTAATTCAGTCTAGATTGGCATTATAGGATCTATCTTTTAACATGTGACTTAACAAATATGAGTTAGGTGAATAGATTTTTCTTATAACAACTGATAGAGCAAATGTCATGTGCAAAATAGGGCCACTTTTGGAAGTATATCATCAAGTTTGCCTTACCCACAGGATACATTTAGCTATTTCTGACATGTTATACAACAAATATTATCATCTTGCACCAACTGAATCGGTAAATAATGTAGATGACGAAGCGGTTTGTTTAAACAAAGATGGCCTAAATATCTTTATCGTGCCTCGATGTTCTATTGTCACCATCACACCTCTTGTGTGACGCAGATTCAGGTGAAGAAGGTAACATTTTTGTGGAGAGGACTGGATCCGGATGACCAATAAACGAAGACTTTTGAAGCTTAGTAAATAAAGTCAGATCAATAGTAAAACACTTTAACAATTCGCCTACAAAAAATTACGTTTTCTTGCAAAAGTACGTCCGTGACGTAAAGTGTTCGGGAAAGAATTTGAACTGTCACTTGACTAGAAAACACGCTTTACGATGAGATTAAAATTTGAGTTATGTGACAAAACATGCATTTTATTAAAGCTGACACTGCAGCACTGATCTATTGAACACTTAAAATTTTCCAAGAAAACCGAAAAATCCTGCTTTGTCGTTAGGAAATTTCATGCATACGAATTGCAAATGATAGATAGATCAATTCATTAATTCACTCACAAATAAACGCACCGCCTGTACCACTTGATCTCTATATGAATGAAACTTTGCAAGTTAACGAAGTTGAGCACTATGTAAAAATTTCTGAAAATCACCTGAACTGGACGAAAATTTGTATTATGGAAATTCGTAATTTTTGCCGACGGGAGATTCAATCGGTCTCCTTTTTACTCCCAGTTCATTCGTTCTACCTCCTAGACTAGATAAACTGCGTAGTTCACTCAGGAACCGCACTTAAGTGTGTCACAGATAGAAAAAATTACTTAACTTGCTTATTATTTCTTTTTTTTTTTATTTTTATGATCTGGTCAGATGGCCTTTAAGTCAAGTCTTATTTTATTATTTTAACATTCTGTAGTATGCATTAGAATACGGATGTAACAGATTCTAATATTTTTTGGAGTATTTTGGCAGCAAATTGTATTGAGTCAGCCTTCCCAGTAAGCTTAGCGGAGGTAGTCAATACTACAATAAAATTCTCCGCTGCACTATCCTGAGATCGCTTCTTTCAATGATTTCACATATTGTCCAGTTGCGTAGACAGTTGAGACACAAAACTACACCAATTTTATATCACAACATCCACTAGGAATCAATTTGCAAATAATATTAACAGCCGCTGAACTTCACTCGAAAAAATCCCGCCAAAAACTCTTTCAAAATAAACTGACACATCGAAACAATAGGGATGTTGCCTGGGTAGAAAAATATAATTTCTATTTAGTCCGTCAGTAAGATTATCAAATAATATTGGACATAATATATTTTTTGCTTTGTCAAATAAATAAAAATTGACAAAGATAAAGCGCATCAAAGTTCATGAGTGCTTGTGACATTACTTTGTCAGTAATAGTGTAACATGGTCGTAATTTTTTGTTTACGTGACAAAAGAAAATACGTGTCCAATATTTTTAGGTAATCTAACTGACGAACGTTTTTTGTTATCATCTCTATTGAATTCCGAAGAGATAAAACTAACACAAACTGCTAGTGAAGATATGAAAATCATCTCTGCTGTATTTTCAGCATAGTCCACTGCTGATACTCCCCAAGGGTCGCTCGTCATATCGTCCCACATCTTCAGCGGAAATCTTCCAACGTTGCGTCTTCAGGTTCGCCGTCGCCACCTCAGACCCTTTCACATTGGCCATCTGTTCTTCGAGCAATATGCACTGTTGAATACGAAATGTTACGGAAGACACTCTGCCATACTTAAGAACTATTGTCTAATGTCTGTATTTTTTAACCGACTTCAAAAAAAGGAGGAGGTTATCAATTCGACAGTTTTTTTTAATGTGTTTTACCTCAGAACTTTTTACTAGATTAACTAACCGATTTTGATGACTCTTTTTTATTTGAAAGCTGGTGTGGTAGGTACCATTTAATATCCATCAAGATCTGATGAAGAACTTCGGAGATATACAACAGAACTTTTCAATAAATTACGGAAAATCACTCGGGATAGCTGCAATCGCATGTCTGTTTATTGTTTACACCATTTTATAACATAACATCACACTGGTCCTCTAAAGGGGTACGTACTAACGTAGGTATAAAGTACACCCTGGTATACTCTCATTCCACCGGTTTTGTTCAAGTTTCATGTTACAGGGTTAAACTATTCAGGCATCACTTTGAGCATTAACCTAACCTAACTATAGAACTGGTCCATTATGAACCACAACTAAAAATTTAAAATAAAAATCTTTAATAAAAAGAATACAACCGACTTCCAAATAAAAACACTGCAAAGTGAAAAATGACCTCAATTTCGGCAGTCGTTGTCAAAAATCGAAGAAACTCGAACAGAAACACCGACTTTCGAAATTGAGGTGTTTTTCATTCACAAAAAAAACTTTTTTTATTAAAAGTTTTTTTTTTGTAAAAAATGTTTTTTACTGCATCTAGAAACTTTTAATTGGGTTTATATAGTTGACTAGCTTCTGCCAGCGGCTTCGCCCGCGTGAAAATTGAAAATTATCCCGAGGGAAAATATTCCCAGGATAAAAAGTATCCTATGTGCTATTCCTGACTATAATCTGTCTCTGTATTTTATCCCGATCCGTTTAGCCATTCTGGCGTGATTCAGTAACAAACATACACACATACAAACATTTGCATTTATAATATTAGTAACACACACACACTAACACACACACTAATATTATAAAGGCGAATGTTTGTGAGGGAATATTCCCTCAGGATAATTTTCGACATTCACGCTGGCGAAGCCGCTAGCAGAAGCTAGTAACTAAATATATGTCTTGTTATTAGCTGTAAGTTTCCCAAATAAAATTAAATAAATCATGTTTGGCAAAATGTTTGGTGAACACGATGATGAAACTAACCAGAAACT
The DNA here is from genome assembly GCA_948252205.1 of Orthosia incerta. NCBI lineage: Eukaryota > Metazoa > Arthropoda > Insecta > Lepidoptera > Noctuidae > Orthosia > Orthosia incerta. The sequence goes on along the minus strand of OX411754.1, from coordinate 10,989,698 downwards.
ATGCGATGCTTCTGCGTCGTCATCATATGATGATGCTTTTGCTTTCTCTAGACATCCTATCACATACATTGTTTTTCAATGGTGTCTGCTGCGTGGGCGAACGTTTAAGGCTGAAAACCTTATGAAGACATAAAGTTTATTTTTTGAAAGTGGCAACATAAAATTAGTAAAGTTTGTAGATTTAACCACCTGAATCAGCTAAACGCGTGAGATTTAAAAAGCCTCAATAAAAAAAAGGTGTTAACGTCTTAAAATCTATCGAAAAAAATGCCTGACATCAAGGTTGACGAAGAGGCTGACTGCGCAGCGTTTTTTGCCGTTTAAGCACTCAAAAGCCAGAATAATAAGAAAACCGACCAAGTGCGTGTCGGACTTCGCACATTTAAGGTGCCGTACCAATCCACAAAAACAAGTTTGTTGTATTAGGAAAAATAAGAAAATTTCGAAAGTAAAAATCTGTTTATTAACATATTGGTATTTTTTTTTTGTAAAATATACGTAATAATAAACATTAACACCAAATTTGAAGTTCATAGGTCAATGGGCAGTTAAAAATTTTTCGCCACAAAATTTTGTAAAAAAAAAACTTTCTGGTGGCTTCTTAATCCTTTGTTTTCCAATATTTAAAAAAAAATACGTTATTTATCTACTCAACGAGCTCTAAACAACGATGGGAAAGGTAAATTTTTTTTTCGTTCGCCCTTTTGATGTTTACACGACCTTAAAAAAAAACAATTTGTATGGGCTTTGGATCAACAATACGCTTATACTTACTGTGAAAATTTGCATATTATAGCTCCAACCGTTTAGCTGTAAAACCTGTGTGACAGACAGACGGACACGTGAGTGACAGCAGTAAGGCTCCGTTTGGACGCTTCGGGTACGGAACCCTAAAAACCAGGGTTTCTGGTTACTGAAGGACTATTTCAGGTTTCTATAGTTTGTTTCTGACGAAGCATGAAGCCTATATAGCTAATCGTGAAAGATCTTATATATATCAACCTACTTAAGTTTACGGGCGTTCTAATGGTAGAATATATATATATGTACTTTTAATGTTTATCAATAGCAGCCTGGGGTCTGGACTTGTGCCAGATTGAAAGAAAAGAAAGAAAAAATATTTATTTGTGACCCGCACAGTCGTCGTCGAATCCGACTCGGCTGGGCAGCGTTCGGGAAGTTGCGCGGTATCTTCTCGTCCAACTTACCACAGTGTCTCAAGACGAAAGTCTATGAACAGTGTGTGTTGCCAATGATGACATATGGCTCTGAGACGTGGTCGCTTACAATGGGCCTTATCAGGAAGCTTACAGTCACTCAAAGGGCAATGGAGAGGGCTATGCTCGGAGTTTCCTTGCGTGATCGAATCAGAAATGTGGAGATCCGCAAGAGAACCAGGGTTACCGACATAGCCCGAAGAATTGCCAAACTTAAGTGGCAGTGGGCAGGGCACATTGCTCGCAGAACGGATGGCCGATGGGACCGAAAAGTTCTGGAATGGCGACCGCGAACCGGAAGACGATACGTTGGAAGGCCTCCCACTAGGTGGAGCGATGACCTGGTTAAGGTTGCGGGAAGGCGCTGGATGCGAGACGCACGGGATCGGTCAATGTGGCGACGCCTGGGGGAGGCCTATGTCCAGCAGTGGACGTCTTTCGGCTGAAATGATGACCCGCACAGGAGACACGAGAAAAATCATAAAATTAAACAATAATAAAAGTAAAAACCCCGTGCGAGACCAAAAGGGCACCTATCTCAGCATATGCAGCGATTTCCAAAAAAGAAACAACGCTGCGCTGATATTCTGATAGGGCCCACTGTTGATGCCACGGACACACTTACGGAGACATTATTGATGGCAATAACGTCCCCATTACATAGGAAACATAACTGGTGGTATGTGTAAAGCCTTCTTTTGAGGAATACTCGTGTGATGTTAGGTTATGTAAAAGGTACCGCTATGATCAGAATTATTTAGTTAATGAAAACCAATACAGAAGAGGTTGTTTTTGACCCCCGACGGAAAAAGAGGGGTGGTATAAGTTTGACGTGTTTTGCTGTGTGTCTGTCTGTGGCATCATAGCTCCTAAACGAATGGATCGATTTTGATTTCTTTTTTTGTTTGTATGGTGACTTTGCCGAGTTTTCTTAACTATGTTTGATTAAAATCTGTTCAGCTGTTCAAAAGTGATCCGCATTTTGCTCTTTGAAATAAAATAAACTGCTGAAAATATTGACGTTTCCCCGACGCGAGCACGAGGCTTATTTTTTGCCTTCTAGAAGTTTTTGTTTTTTTTTTAATTTTAGAAATGAAATTAGATATCCTTTTACTTTACTAATTAGCTTTTGATTTCGCTCTAATAAATACGTTATTTCTTGCCGTAACTGCCTAATGTTGGTAGGTTGGAGTACCTAATCACTGAATTTTGAAACTTCTAGTAAACTTTTCAATCTATATTTTAGAACCAAATTCACTCATGAACTCCGATTTAAGCTTGATTTCAGATTAAGATCATAATCAAATCTGTCAGTTCAAAACCGAGATTAACGACTAGATTTCAGGGCTCAGATATCGCAAAACTTTGTTTCAAATCTGAACACGATATTGAAAGCCATTAAGCTCAGTATAACACGTCGCGGATGGTGCAGACTCATTCGATTATAACGAGCGGTTTAGTTCCAATGCGGGACAATAGTCTGGCTGTGTGGGCTATCATCGACAGTTTTGTATGAGGTTTCGCTAATCGCTCATGCAGCGGCCAATTTCGGCGTGAATGATCCGCCGGCGGGCGCTTTTGTGCCTTGTCCTCGATTCTAATTGAAACTATTTTGGACGCAGGACAATGCGGCATTGTCCGCGTGTCCGGCGGTGTTTGCCGCCTTTATTAATTCTGGTGGGCGTGGCGGCGAGTGGGCGGGTCCGAGGCGGGGCGTGTTGCTGCGACCGCCCAGCGGCGCGCCGGTTCTGTCGCCGCGCGCGCTCGTTTTGCCGCTCAGTCGGTCTGTCGACGCGACGTCTGACGCTCATCGTTGCGCGGACGGCGGCGGAAAAATTTTTGAACATCGCTTACGATATCAGATGCTCCGCTAACTTGTAAAGTATCTCTAGCTGTTCTCGTGACGTCTGAGGGACGTAGAGCTCTGACTGCGGTGTGCTACTAGTGTGCAGGGCGTACTTACGTCCCCGGGGGACTTGCACGTGGTTTTGACAGTCGCTGCACGACCCCACACGCACGCCAAGTAAGTTTACTTATGAAAAGTTCAATTTCGTTAATTTATGAAACTTTCAGAATTTTCCAGGAGTCTTCTGATTTTTATACACTCTGCTAGAGTAAATCGAAGAAAGAAAAAGTTTTGAAACTTTTTAGCGGTGTTAAAAAGCTAGACTATATTTATGGTAAAACATGGAAAAAGTTTTTATTTGTACCATACTATTTTATTACATTTTACATTTGTAAACTTATTGGCTCAAAAGGAAGCTTTGAAGCACAACTGAAATTACCATTAAAGTTGAATATAAAATGATAAATATGAAAAACTCAGAGAAAAGTATGAAACAGGGTTGAAACTTAAATTATGCCTGAAAAACCTACAGTTAAAATACCAGATTACTAGAAGTTATAAAATTATTATAAACTTCCTAAGTTTTATCAAACTTTTATAAATTTTAGAATCATTCTACTTTTACCTATTTGATGTTTAATTTATTATTTTCTAATAAGAGTATTTAGATAGAAAACGGCTATGTTATTAAAAACAGTTTTTGTTGTTTAAAGTTTTAAAATAGGAATGTGGATGGCTTTAAGAATAAGTGAGGATCAAAAAAAAGATGGCTGGACGGTATGAAAAATGATATGGCTACAAAAATTGTGGCTACTGAGATTAAATGACTAATAGAGGAATACTAAAAGGATTAAATGAATAATGAAAAAAATAAGTACAGTCGGATATAGAAACTCCTCCTTTTGGCAGTCCTTTAAAAAAACATATTACGCTGACTCTAAATAAATTGAGATACTGGCAACAAAATGATGAAGATATAGTTATGAATACCTATAGAATATACTATTTCTATATATTAACTTTATGAAATAGATGTCTGTAAAAATAACTCAGTAGATGTTAATCTGAAATTTATGATTTATTTGAGAAATTACACTCATTTTTAGGCTAAAGAAAGTAGTGTCAGTTTAACATTTCTGTGAAACAATTTCTCACTGTAGCGAAAATTAGAGGTCCGCACTTAATTTTAAAGTCAATTTATTAAATATGCTGTGACACTAATTTAAAACACGTAGTTACTATTTCAAACAGTGATAGTAGACTGAAACAATTTGGCTTATTAAAAAAATACCCAAATAAGTTTTAGAGAAAGTACAATTGTAAAATTTGCCCGAAAATTTTGAGATAAACTGAAAGTGCTTTTCCCCATGGGATTTTTGTATGAACTCAGTTAAAACTGGAGGCGGATCAGCTAGTCAAGGTATGTGATAAAAAATCATCTGAAAAAGTTATTAATACTATGTATTACTTTTTCCCTGCTAATCATAAGTTACAAAATTGGCAAAACCTTTACTTGAATACCAATAAAATAAAATAAAAACCAATCACCTCAACGGAACCCCACAATAAAAAAACTCACGTCACGAAAATAATCTTTAAAACCAATAGGAATGGGAACAAATCAGTCGTCACCGACTCACTAGTCACTAACGTTGCGAGATGCCAGTTTTTCCTGTCGCCGTATAAAAATGTCCGCCCGCCCAAACCGTGTTCCTTCTCCCCGCTCCCTCCTGCACCGCGCCCGCTACCTAACGGTGGTGTTACACGGGCAACTGAGAGCGTTGCTTGGCAATTGTGACGTTACGCTAATATTTAGGAATTTACTGAGATGTATCCCCCTGACATCAGTGGTCGCCCAGTTGTAGCGGCTGCGCCTTACAAGTTGTAGGTCGTGAGTTCGAACCCAGGCAGGCTCTTTACTTTGTGTAAATTATATCATCACCACTGCTCTCAAAACGGTGAAGGAAAACATCGTGAGGAAACCGGCATGTCCTAGAATCAAAAATTCGAATACATGTGACATCCACCAACCTGCACTGAGCCCGGTGGTTTACGGCCTATTTCCTCTCACAGAGAGGAGGCCTGTGTACCAGCAGTGGGAACATTAAAAGGCTGATGATGATGATGATTAGTACCGTGAGTGAATATTTGGCGCGTATATAATACATATTTTGCCACTCTTATTGTTAATCCCCAAATTAAATTAAATTATCACTTATTTCAGGCATTTCATGAAAACCATTGCATATATTATAGTTGCTGGGTTAAAATTCATATTATATTTTGATAAAATTTAATTATAATAATAAAACAATAATCACATAATAAATGGCGACAAACTGACATGCAGGTGCATCCACCTCTCCGAGTCCCACCGCTCGGACAATACGCTCAAATACTTTTAAAAAAGTATATTTTTTTCGCCTTGTAAATATGTTTTTTTAAATGATATCAATTTAAGTTAAAAAAAATGGCTTTTGTATTTCTTTTTGTCTTTCGTGCCAAGAAGTAGCAACTGTGCAAGATATAAATACCGTTTCTCCATACTGAGAAATATTTTTATATGCAAGTACTTAATAAACTAAACAGCTCCACTAATTAGCCCTATAGAAGGTTGTTTTTAAATGAACGCCTCTTGTGGCACCCTATAAGTTGGTTTCTACTTTTGTATTTTGTGATGGATTTACATAAAAATAATTAATTTATCTATCTATTACTCCACTATCTTCAGCAACAATTCCTGAAAAAGTCGCCCGTATACGCACACCTTTAGTCCCGCTCCCGCTCAAATCATCGCTGACAATGTCGATTCCGTTTTATTGGGCCGACGATCTTTTTATGGCAATTGGCATGGATCGTTTTTCCATTTCGATTGGGGTGCTTTGTCGTCCTTGCGGTTTCTTTATATTTTTTTTCGTTTTTTTTTTTCGAGAGCAAAGTGAATTTTTATGTGCTGTTTGTTTTGCTAGTGTTTGGTCTTTTAGTTGTGGGTTGGTTTAAATAAGATGCTATTTGTAGGTATGCAAACTAGGATAATTCGATATTTTTATAATAAAAAAGCTAAACTGAAAGCTCCAATTAATCTATACTTTTTTTTACAATTTTGCGTCGCACGAGGTGACGGTAAATACACATAAATAAAAACAATTACAAAAAAGTTAATATGCATGTTATCACGAAACCGACTTAATTTTTCAGTCTAGTAATATACAATGTATGTTTTTGGCGTTGATACCACCTAATTAAACCGTTTCAGAAATGAAAAAGGTTTTAGAAATCTTCATATATCCTCATTTAGCAAAAACTCATAACAAATTCAGAAAAGCTCGTACTCACTTATCCGTGGACATCTTCGAATGTCTAGTAATGTGCAATAAAAATGCTGTACATGTTTAAATTAAGATAACTGTCAATCATCGATTAATCTGATAAAAACTACTAAATGCCGGAAGCTCTAGTAGATACACCTACTCTTTTTCCAAAATCACACTAACTATTTTGTTATTTCTCGTGAATGACAATAAAATAGCATGTAATACAAATAAATTAAGATAAGATGTGATTTGATCTGGTTTGAACCATATCACGAAATCAGACACCTAATATAAATTTTGACTGCTATTTGAGCTGAAACTGAGGCACAAAATACATGCTAAACATTTCCGGCAATCCAGCGATGGGCAATAAAATAGCATGTAACACAAATAAATCATCTGGAAGTCTAAGTCACGAATGAATAGGTTTCTTCTAGGCAAGCGTGCTTCATCGTCGACCACATCATCGCTTGCCATCAGGCGAGATAGTGGTCAAGTGCAAACCTATAAACAAGAAAATAAAAAAAACGAAATCAATATTATAATATCATCATCTGCCTAGCCTTTTCCCAACTACCTATATTGGGGTCGGCTGCCAGTCTTACCGGATTCAGCTAAGTACCAGTGTTTTACATGGAGCGACTGCCTATCTGACCTCCACAACCCAGTAACTGGGTAACACGGTACCTCTTGACAAGACTGGTGTCAGATCTCAAGCTTCTGACTACCCGTAACGAGTGTCAAAGATCTTCAAATAACAGCCGGGGCCAACGGCTTAACGTGCTTTCCGAGGCACGGAGGAAACTCGGTATGTTGAAAATGGTCACCCATCCACGGACCGACCTCGTCAAGCGTTGCTTAACCTTGATGATCGACCCGTGCGGCTGTTATTATTTAGCCACGAGCTCCTCAATATTATAAGATATTACATATAATAAATCTGTAGAAAAGTCGTTTTTGTACATCGAGAATATTTCCAAAAAAAATTGCCAGGGTGTTAAAGGATAACCAACAGAACCCATTTCCAGCATTTTTGGATGTGTTGTCTGTTTATTTGTGAACGCATCACGTAAAATGTATGAAACCAATGTAGATAATTTTCATACAAAAATTGTGCGTAACTTGAAGTATTAATTAGTTTGTGTTTCATCGCAATCGGTTCACTCTATCAAAAGTTAGATGAATTTAAAGTGTTCAAGAAGTAAGATTATTACAACACACGCAATTCAGATAGATACTCAGTTGAACTCGGTATTCGATAGATGGCGTTGTGCATTTGAAGTCATTTTAGAATGTCGACCCTAGAAAAAAAAATGGTAGGTAGGTAAGTAGGGTAGGCAGGAAGGTAAGTAGGGTAGGGTACGCAGTCAGATTACGGGAGCGAAGCCGCGGGCACAGCTAGTCTAAGATAAGATGTGATTTGAACAGGTTTTCACCATATCTCGAAATCAGATACAAATACTTCACCATCATAATATTTAGTGTATTATATTAACAAAAATAACGCGCTTTTAAACATTGCCGAAAATCCAGCGGTGGGCAATAAAATACAAATTAATTCAGATAAGAGATGATTTGAACTGATTCGAACCATATCATGAAATCAGATACATAACAGAACTATACACAGTTAGACAGATATTAAACATTTTTTATCAATGAAATTCCTATCATTACAATGTGTTAAGAGTTTGTTAAACTAACCCGCAAAAATCAGTCTCTAATGAGATAATCTTATTCGGTTTAAATCGAACATTTTTTTTAACTTTTAATTTAAGCAGACTATATAGTTATCTTACTTCATACTTATATTATAAATTCGAAAGTTTTTATGGATGGATTTATAATATGTTTGTTACTCAATTACGCCAGAACTAGGGATCTAGATGAAATTTAGCACAGGGATAGATTATAGTCTGAAATAGCTAATAGGTGGCATATTTGTCCTGTATGTTATTTTTTATGGTGTACAATAAAGTATATATAAATAAATAATAGGTTACTTTTCATCCGGGTATAATGTTTCTTTGGGATAAGAAAACAAGATACACACGGGCGAAGTCGCAGGCCGAAGTTAGTTAAAAAAAAGACATTTTTTTTTCCCAAGTCCCAATTATTTTTGGCAGTGTAGCAATTGCCCAAAATCCAGTAACTTGCAATATAAATGCATATTATTATACGCTAGAGGTGATCTGTATCGTTTGGAAGCATATCGATCACGAAATCACATTATTAATGTGGTGTATAAACTATTGGTAAATTTGCCAGCAAATATCCCACAGTATACTTTCGAAAATCCACCATGAATAATAAAATATCATGTAATATGCGGTGATTAGAACTGATTATCATAATAATGTGTTAAACTATAGTTAAACTAACCCGCAAAAATCAGCGAAAACCCAGCAATGCAAACGCATATACGCTACAAATAAATTAAGATAACGGGCGGTTACCGATATCGCGCGATAATGACGTGACCGCCGACGCGATAACGAGCCGGGCCCGGCACGGATTAGGGAGACACCACCATATTGTGCGCTTACCATGCGTTAGAAGTGCGTTTGTGCTGCGTGTGAAGTGCGTTTGTGCTGCGTTTAGCCCGGCTTAGTGCATGGAAAAGTGGTGTGGAGTGTGCGGACTATGTGTTTGTAATTAATTTAATGTATCGGTTATGGTTTGTTGTTGGTGCTTTTGGAAGAGCGTTATCCAGTTATCAGCGCTTTTGAGCATTTGCATCTGCAGTTTTTAGTCTAAATAGCTTTTTCATTTATTATCTAATATTCTAAAAGTGAAAGAGTCAGTTACCCAAACAGATCATGATCCCTCTTTAAACACTTACTTTATAATATGTATTTTATTAGTTTTACTTTGGTTTTAGGGTTCCGTACCCAAACGGGACGGGACCCTATTACTAAGACTCCGCGGTCCGTCTGTCTGTCTATCACCAGGCTGTACCTCATGAACCGTGATAGCTAGACAATTGAAATTTTCACAGATGATGTATTTCTGTTGCTGCTATAACAAAAAATACTAAAAACAGAACAAAATAAATATTTAAGTGGGGCTCACATACAACAAACATGTTTTTTTTGCCTTTTTGTGCGATAATGTTACGGGAACCTTCGAGCGCGAGTCCTACTCGCACTTGGCCGGTTTTATTTTAAAATTAAACCGTAATACATAAATAAAAGTTCAAAATTATTGTCAAAGTTTGATCATTAAAATAAGTTTACCATAAACTATTTAAAACTACTCCCAAAAAGTCATTTCATCATTAATAATAAAAGCTTGTAATATGTTGATCGTTCTATCCCTTTCCCAATTAATCTGAAGCAAAGTAATATATGTTTACTAATTAAGAGTAGGTCACTTCATCAGTACGACATCTAAACGTGGCAATAACTTTAGTAAATTAGACCTTAAAATGTAGCAGTTACGACATACTCATTTGTAACACAGAGTATGATACTACTGGAGAGCTAACTTCAACCCCCAATCTTATCGAACACGAGACTCCCCTTGATCGCTGCACTGCAAAGAATAGTGAAAATGAAAATAATAGCTGTGGTCCTATAATCAAAAGGATAAGGGATGACCATATTTTTTACTAAAAGTATATTACTCTATACCTCTATCTATACTATATAATATACTATTATAAATCTGAAGAGTTTATTTGTTTGTTTGAACGCGCTAATCTCAGGAACTACAGGTTGGAATTGAAAAAGTATTTTTGTTTTGGATAGCCCATTTATCTAGGAAGGTTATATGCTATATAACATCACGCTACAACCAATAGGAGCGGAGCATAAATGAAAAATGTAGCAAAAACGGGCAAATATATTCCTTTTTGAGAGCTTCCGTTACGTGCGCTGCGTAAACGGTTTAAGTTACGCAAATATCATGTATGATGGAATTGTTCCTCTTTAATAGTTCTAAAAAAAGTTCGCGACAGCATATGTCTATCTTTTAAGATTGACTCACTATAACCTTTTTTTCTTTTTTATATAACCTTTTTTTAATTTTTCTATTCCTGAGATTAGCGTGTTCAAAAAAACAAACAAACAAACTTCAGGTTTATAATATTAGTATAGATTACTCTTGAAGGCGGGGTTATTAAAGAGAACACAATCTTAGCCCTCTGATGCATGTAAACTCCGTGTCGTGTAACGAGGTCGGGAACGTTATGAGATAAATATTGATATGTTTACATGCAGTTAGCGCTGGATCGCTAGCGCTGATGGCTTCATAAATGATATTTCAATCGCTGGATTATCGCCGCGTGTTAATCAGACTTGTTGATTTTATTTTATTTCTAATAGTTTGTTTACTCTGAAAAGGGCATGTTTTAAAACTATGAAAATAATTATTAGATTTGATAAACCACAGATATAAAAACCAACTAGATACCGCGAATGGATGTACTTCATTCTTCAAAAGGAGAGTAATTAATTCCTTTGACGCTGTTTCATATTGCGTTATCGGCACCGAATATCTACCAAAATCTAGAAAAATCCCTAAACGATAATATTGATTTGTAAAACTGTACAAAAAATTATATATATATATTTATTAATTGTATATTTGCTTTCATCGGTAAGCAAATTGCCGGTTCTTAAATTGTGTGTGAAAAAGTGACACGCTTGGTTTTCATATAGATGAAGAGACTTAGGTACGATAGTTAGACATTTATGTCTCTGTCATAACCGGACATTTTAATAAACTGAGCATAAAATGCATTTACAAATTAAAAAATATTTCAAATAATACAGTCCAAAAAGCTTCAACATTCCATCTCCACTCTAAGGAATTGCAATTAGAATCAGAGTTAAAGAAACTATTTTTCTAACGGTCGGTACAGAAATACAACAGTATCAAATCTTCACAGAGACATAATGGCGAACGGATACCTGGGTATCAGTGCGCAGTATAGTATCCGAATAACAAGCGAACGCGAAAGGATTCAGCGGTCGCATTAAAAACAGATGAGGTTTAAAAAGCAGCCCGCAAATGATGCTAAATGATCGTCTTTAATAAGCGGGGGGAACGCGCCCGCTGGGAAAACGCTCGACTGTGCAGTTCATCTCAGTTTTAAATTATTTTTAAACTAGTTTCTCCCAGCGGCATCGCCAGCGTGAAAAGTGTTTTCTTATCCCATGGGAAGATTATACTGGGATAAAAATTATTCGCCTATACATAAAATATATTAGCCTATGTGCTATTCCAGGCTATGATCTAACTCCGTGCCAAATTTCATCCAGATCCATTTTGCCATTCTGGCGTGATTGAGTAACAAACAAACATCCTTACATCCAAACTTTCGTATTTTAATTTAAATATTAGTAAGATGGCTTACAACCAGACTTGTTGTGTTTGATTTAGGGCTAGACAATTGTGTATCAAAAATTAAGTGTGGTCACATAGAGAAGAATATCATCGGCCAGGCCTTTTTCAAACTGAGAAATGTTTGGGTCGGTTACCACCTTCCAATCTAACCAAATGCAGTTGAGTTCTAGTACAAAATTATGTGTAACAACAAATATATAGAACATTCAGTAAAAAACATTATCCATATAAATGAGCTCGTTAAATTTTATTTTGCTTGTCTTGTTATAATCGTTATTAGTTAATTGTTATACGATGACTTGCTATCATTGTAGATGGTCAAGCAATAAATCAACACGCTTTGGTAACATAATTTTTGGTTACTAGCAAAAACAGGGACACTTTCTAGATACCATTAAATATCTTTGACTAGGAATATAAGGAGTGGCTTTTCTTTCATGTAAAGTATACGCACAGAACGCAATTTTCTTTCAAACCATCTATAATCTGAATTCTATATAAGAACTGCATCAACAAAAGCTAAAAAATTTTCAAGCTACCAAAAAAACGCCGCGTCCAAACCGCCCGTGTACAGCCCCCGCACGGCCGATTGGTTTAGTTAGCAGTGAGCGTCGTGCCTCATTTGCTTGCCGCACGGCTCCGCACCGCGCCGCTGCTGTCGCCGACGACTTTGTTACCACTCTTTTCATCCCGACACCGTTCTAACTATCCGCTGAAGTGATAAATCGGTGTCATAAAACTTTATGAATGTTTTATGCACTTATTTTATGTTTTATAGCCGTTTGTATCTCATTTGCGAAGTAAAGATTATGGTTTGTACTGTACGACATATTGTGATGCAACTAAGGAGTTATGTTCTATGGGGCAATAAGTGTGGTTTAATAAATTTTTCATAATAATTTCTAGATAGGTAGGTACTTAAAGTTTTGTGGATGGCAGTTAAAGTTTTACATCAGAACGAAATATGGCTTTCCTGGTTATAAGATTTTACCAAGTATTTAGACTCAGAAATACGATAGATCTTGCTGAAGCATATCGTCATTATTCTAATAACAATGTCATATTTTTTTGTTGTCTGTCAGGAAAATTCTACAGTAATTACAGTATCTAGTAAATAACAATAAATGTCAACACAAAAAAAAATATGTCTGTGTTACCTCTTGTTTTTATCGTTTTTCGACACCGACTTCAAAAAATAAAGTTATTTTGCACTTTTTAGTGTTTTGCTTTTGAAGTCGGTTTATATTTGTGAAAAAGTTTTTAATTTTTTCTTTTTAGTTTTAATACACCATTACTAAAAAGTGACCAAGTTCTTTAGTATGGTACCTATAGGATTAACAAAATAAACATAATAACTCAATTTACACATTCGTTCTGTTTGTCGCTAAGTAGTTCGGTTGTATGTTCCATATCTTGAAAACTGCCGAACCGATTGTGATGAAACTTTCACTATTCCCTAAGTTAAGAGGTTCTTAATCAAATAAAAAAGAAAATACACGATCCATGAAGCAGTTTCGGAGAAATGCGTGGAAAATATACATACATACAAACGTACATATATATATAACCAAACATACACTTATGAAATTAAGCACATATTTAGAAGCTCTCATAGAGTAACATATGTGAATATTGTGCAATTCCAACAATATTGAATACAAACACTCCTTTTTTTCTGAAGTCGGTAAAAATAAAACGAAGCTTTTACTCTCACTCATAATAAACGCATTTCTAAACAAAACCGTTCCACATAGAAACTTAGTTCGAAATAAAGTTTAATTGTAACGCGGAATTAAATATCTAAAACCTTTGAAAGAGGAGAAATGAAGAAAAAGTAGAGAAAGGGCATCGGTTGAGCGCCCAACAGGTTGACGGGCGGACTTTTAATGATCCCTTAATGATTGAGCCGCGGGCTACACGATGCGTGCCACCCTGATAATGTACACATAGCCTTATAGTCTATACTCTATGGCATTGTGGGAGTCTGAACCTGGCTTTATAGACTGCTATTAAGTCAGTTTGATAGTCTGACACGGTAGTTGGAGTCTGTATTTTGATTGATTTAAGTCTATAAGTGAATTTATTGTTTTTACTTATTTATGGTGGTTGAGTTTTGAGATGAAATTATTAATGTGAACGGGTATCTAAATTATTAACATTATTCTTCTTTTCGTAGTGTCAACTATCCAAAATTTGTCCGACTAGAACCCATGTGGCTACTTGAACATCTCTGCACTCGGCACGTTCAAATCCCGAAAGGATACAGGCACGAAGGGTGAAAGGCTCAAATTCATTAAATAAAACAAAAAAACAGCCTTTTATTTCATGCATTAAAATTCAGAAATGAAATGATGTGAAATTTGATAATAATAAAAAATACATACATAGGTTAACATAAAATTATAACGATTTTAAAATTACAAACATTATTTAGATTGTTAAAATTAAGTATATCTCATTTTTCAGTAAAATAAATTCCAATCAGAATCATAATAATATAACTTTTTTTAAATTATAAGTTTAGACAAAATTGATCGATCGTAGCAAATATTTATTGATTTTATTATTTAATTGAATTAGTTGATTCTTTTTAAGTAAACAATTTAATTGGATGAATTAAAAATAATAATCATAAATTATTTTTGTTGATTAATAAAATATTATTGATAAATGAATTAGTCAATAAAATGTTATTGGTAAATAAATATAAATGAAATATGGAATATTGCTTGCGTAATATGAAAATAAAATTAAATAACGAAGACTGCAGGTATACTAAACTATCAAAAACCTATTATGATGGCATAAATGAACCTCTCATCTCGAGAGTAAAGGCCACCTCCTCCAGAGACGACCAGTGGTCGTGATCGATGGCATCAGAATTCACATTTTTTCCTGCGACTCGTGTGTATTAATATGTGCGTGATAATGTCTCGAATTGTTTGCAGCTATATAGACCAGGGGGGTGACCATAAGCTCTTAGAGCGGTATCAATTTGAGATCGAATAAGGGACAGATGTATCTGACGTGTATACATCTGTCACCCCCCACGTTATTGTTCTTGGGTTCTAATAATATATTTAAAGTTGAAATTTTTACCTCTGGAGGGTTGGGGTCTAATTCCCCCACGGGGACCGGCTGGATTGGAAGAGGTGGAGGGACGTCATTTATTTTATTTTTTTGGTTTTCTTTCTGTTTTTCCTTGTCTTTCGAGGTTCCAGCAGTTGGGTTCAGTTGAGATGGCCTTAGAAAGGTCGTTATATTCTGGGCTTTGCTCTTTTTTGATATTTGATCACAGTTTTCTTTAGTTTCCCAACCCTTGTTGCTCGCTACTCCCTCTGGTGATTCCGACAGGTACCTCTTTTGGTATGGAAATCGGTTGTTATCTTGATCGAGCCTTATTAACTCGTCGTGACGAAGAGCCACCTTGTTTCTCTTTTTTATTTCTCGATTCAGCTCTTCTTGTAGTTCTTTCCTCTTCTGGAGTACCACAGGAGAGTAATCCTCTTTTATATAAATGCCCGAGCTTTCCAGGAACTTTTTCTTCCGTAGAATCTCGATTTTCTACGATTCTTGAAATAGTCTCTACTTCGAACTAATCACATGCTAAACCCATTTTAATGGTTATCACATCGAGGATTAATATCAGCAGATCCTCGTAGGTTTTTTCCTTTTCTTCTAGCCCAAAAAATACCAAGTTTTTTCGTCTGATTTGTCTATCCAGAAACTCGATAGTTTTTTGTTTGTTTTCAATTTTTTTCTCTAACTTGTGTTGTTTCTCTTCTATTATATAAAATTTCTCATCCAACTTTTTATTTATGCTTTCAATGATATTTTCTTCCATCGAATTATATTTTCTGTTTTGCGCATACTCATTTTGTATTTTTTGTAATACTTTCATTATTTCCTCCATTCTATTTTACCCACTAGTGGCACCCCCTATACACAACTGCAGTCGTGGTATAGTGCTCTTGTAAAATTGTTTCTTCTCACCGCTGGTTGGCGCTTTCCGTAATATTTTTAACGGAATAACTTTTGATAAGGTTTTAATTTTGTGTTATGATTTTAAATTTGATTTAATCAGTGGTTTTTGCACTAGCATGGAGTGAATAACCTTCTTTTGTAGTATTTTCGCGATTCTCAGGTGTTTATTTCGTGTTATATGGTTGTATAGGTTGTGACCGTTACGAACCGTTTATTGCAGTTTTACTATTCAAACGCAGACTTTCTTGCACCACCATCAATAGTACAAGTATTCCACCCTGTTCTTCACAGTATTTTCACCTCCACAATTTTTATTAATTTCTTTCCCATTTTTATTTGTAAAAATGGGAGTAGTATAGAACCGATGTCAAGACAATTTTATCGACGTACCCTCATTACACACATAAATATTTATTGTACCTATACCTAAATACTTCTATAAACTACAAACTCATTAAGATTATTAAAAATACTTAAACGAACTTTTTATATCATGTTTCTAGGAAGTTTTAGCTAAGTTAGCAAATACTACAATCAAGAACTTCAATAAAAACAATTATGTCATATCATGCAATACTAATTGAAATCGTTTTAAACTTTAGACACTATAAAAACTCTAGGTTTTGAATAATTGCTTAAAAAACGAATACTTGTTCAAATAGATGCAACGCTACTTTTATAGACATAACTGTTGAGGTTTATGAGGTGGACACCAAAGAAAAGAACGGTTTAAGGGTTTGAATAATAACAGTTTAATTACCCTTTGTTTTATATATATCGAAAGGTGTGTGTAGCACGTGAACTAAGGTAGACGGTATACAGTACAGTGCCAGCTAGCATTTCAGTTTCGAGTGCTGACAAGGGCTCACATAATTAACTTTGTTATTTATGGTTAGACAGAGAAGGCTATATATTGTTGAATAGTATTGATTTATTTTTGATAAACTCCAACACGCCCCCTCAAAAATAAATCCCTTTCTCTTTAATAACATCATCGTAATAATACATATCTCAAACCATCTTTATACAATAATAAAACACACACCTTTCTTTCTAGGAAAACCATATCATAATGGTCCAACATTCATTGCGCAGGATTAGGAAAACCCAGAAAACCTAATCAGACCAATCAATCATTTCATCTATTGTAATTTATGAAATATTAAAGTTATTCATCTACTTATTACCAAGCTCTTATAATTAAATATCCGTATAATTATAACCAATCGTTATATAATTAACTTATCCTTTTTATTATAAGTATAACCAAGCCTTTTAACTAACATATCCTTATCACCACATTGCATATACATATTTGTAATACCACCCCGAACTTCATACTCATTCAAAGAAACACCGCGGGGAATTTGTCAGGATAACAGACAACTGTTTAATAGAAATATAAAACACATTCACACACTATTTCTCAACATGATTTTTATAGTTTCAATGTGTTTAGATCGTCTGTGACTGGTTGGATTGCTGGTGCTTTTGCAACCATTATTATCCCTATCAATTTAATTATAATCTAGTATCACAATGCCAAAACTCGACATCAATTACTTTAACCACAAAGTTTCCTTTACAACTTCATATTGAGCTATGTAAGTACCTGCTCGACTTACTTTACTGCATATTTGTGGCATACAAATCACATTGTGCAATGATCAAATACTACAATTAACCCGTAGTAGGTACTTTTTCTATCAATTACGTCATAGCCTTTTGTCACAATGAACAAAGCCACTTCCAATAATTTAATTTGTTTATTTTCTTTAAATTTATGGTTCGTTTTAAATTTCACAAGAGTCAAGACCCTTTGAAGTAATGAACTATTGTTTTTGCTTGTATACTGACTCAGAATGTTTATATTAAAACTTAGGTCAGATCAAGTGGCCAGCATGATAAGCTTCAAGCACACAACGAAATTTCTACAAGGGGAACTTGTAATTTCACACGACTCTAATACTTCGTAGTTCATAATATGGTTTATTTTCCACTTTGGGTACAAGTATTGACTTATTTACATTATTCATATTTAAACTTCTCAGGTACTGTTTACATACCCTGGACAAAAATAACTTTGTTTTCTGATCTGGTTATTTTGCTTACCAGAAAACATTTTCTCGCATTTCCGTCTATCATATTAAAAGTGTTCAATCTGTATGTTTTAGAACTATTCATAGTACATATTTAAATCAGCGATCGTCACAAGATCATCCACGTGTAAAACTTAAATACAATTTGAAATATAACTTAACATACATAGCATCACGCCTGTATTAACCAAATGGGTAGATACAAGCTTAGTACACTATGTTATAATACATACACATTGTTTTCAGTTACAATAAAGTCTTTTCAAAACATAACTTAACATAACATCACGCCTGTGTTGCCCGAAGGGTTAGGCAGAGCATAGTACATTATAGTACATCAGCAAGTCACCAGTTATATATAGGTCCTATGTTATAGCGGCGAGTCTATTGCCGTCAACCGGGCACAAGTCCAGACTCTGGGCTTTACTTGATCTACATTAAAGATATTAATGCACCGATCCACTGCTGAGTAATGAAAATCCCTTTCTATAAAGCTTTTATGTTGTAATGTTCCAATATTTGGAACTAACAGCTTGCAAACTGCTTCAATTAATGTAATGACTTAATATGATATGATAATGAATATAATATGAATATGACTTCTTTCCTTTCGTATACACATATTCAGTCGGGATATGCTTGGAAATATTAATATAATTATGTACTTAGATTTCCTTGATTAATATCCCATTCAAAATGATTTAACAGCCGTATGGTGTACTAGTAAATTAAATTGACTCGCTAAATATATTAATCTTAAACTTGCGATCTTTGTAACTAATGCAAAAGTTTCTGACTAAAACCACTAGCTATTTATTCACAGGTTTTCCAAACTCATCATCTTTAATCGTAAATGCCCACTTACAATCGATCATAATAGATTTATTATACATGATTTTAGTGTTATACATCAGCTATCATTTACAATAAGTGAATTATATGCCTCACTGATATTTTCCCATACATTTTTATTATACATAGATTTAATTTCTTAATTAATAAAGATCAGCGCACAACAAGTCAATAGATATTATTTACCAAAAATACAGTCGTCATCATTTTCATTATTTGAAAGAGATAACATGTTTTGCATCCTAACACTTAGTCTTAATTTGCTATGTTTCATTATTTTACGGTTAAATTAACTCATTTCCATTGTGATAATATGAAGCTCGGTTCAAACGCTTCACTGTTTCTTTAACAGATTTATTAGCAATTATAGCAGGAATTAAAATATATATATATATTTATTCACATATATGTATATTCGGCTTTATTCTTATTAGATCCACACCATTTCACCATGGTGTACCAACTCATGCCAATTGCATGTTGTTATGCCAGGAATTAAATCCTATTAATTCACATGTACATACATACAATCTGATATATTCTTATCAGATCCACACCGCTTTGCCAGGGTGTACCAAGTCATAGTTATTGCTACTTTTAGCCATAATCCGTTCGGGCTCAGATTTCACTGGCCATTTGATAAGATATTTATCTAATCCATTATCACATCACTGACTCTCACAAAACAAATTATCTACCACAACCTACATCTCAGGTATACCATTTCGTTTATAACCAATGAATTATTTCTCTTTGACAATACATTGTCAAATTTCGTTTTCTTCTACTTATTACAAAGTAAACAGTAAAACCAAAACATTAAAATACTTTAGTTGTGGCTTCTTATTATGCCATAACACATAAGGTGTGTTATTTACCTCAGTGCTCTCCAGAACAATCTTATCCCTAAATGATTTGACACATTTAGACACTAATAGTAGAGTACAACTTATTACCAATTACATGTACGACTCTGTTCTCTATTATTAATTGTTCTTATCATCCATTCGACAATTACATTGAATGCCGTTATACATAGCACTGTAATGGTAACTAATACCATTTCGAGTTCAGAACTCTTTCATTTAATTGGATTCAATTTCCTCTCCATTATCACAACATAAGTTAGGAATAATTCTCAGATAAAAATGAAATCCCGAAACATAACAAAAACATCTGGTCTATCACAAAAAACACAACTCAGTTTTTGTTTTCAACTCAAGTGTCGTAGTCGTAACTCAAATATGATCACTTTAAATATCTATTTTTAACATAACTTTTGTTTTCAATTTGTCAATTGCCAAACAAGCTTGTTTTCCATAAATACAAGCTTCACACAACTTTTCGTAAGGCACAATATTATTAATTGCATCACTATTAGAAAATAGTTTAATAAATTTAAAATGCAAAAATATAATTTGCCTTTATAGCCTCACATTTCGTTCCAAATTAAATCATTATTATTATTTACGAATTTATTTACAAATGTTTGGTAATTAAAGCGTTTATAAAATGCAGAAAATTAACGTCTATTAGATTATTCAAAGACTTACCCTTTATTACCGGTTTAACATCTTTGAACACAATGACTGCGCCGTTTTATCAAAAACGAGTCATTCCTGCTTGCTGCATTTTGCTTATCGATATTATGGGATCTCGCAGAAAAATATATTCTGGAGCACACCTGGAACGCCCATCTTACAGGTAACCGGCAGATCTCCTTTCTTCGTCGCTTGTATAAACGCGCCATCATGACTGCCCGTCACGAAGTTAGAACCAGACGTATTTAAGTCATGTGCTTCTGGTTTTGAACTAACCATCTGCATCGTTGTATTGTTCCTTCTGTTGTTTCCAATGGCTTTAACATCTCTCGGGTTCTTGAACGGTTTTTATTGACTTTTGCATTTGTTGATGATCTCTTGAATTGCTTCAGAGTGTGACTTATGGCCTCTAAATTGCGGCCTGAAGTACTTTAACTTAGATCATGACCTTCACTTTTAAGTTTGATTTCATGATCAAACAATCTCGTTTTCACAATCGCTTGTATTATATTGTCTTCAGTCAATTGTCATTCAGACTCGATTAAAGTTTGAATATTTCTTTTTCTATTCACTAAACTCATGAAAAAGATTCATAACTTTTTCGAAATCCTTTGACTTTGCACCTGCACCTTCCAGTTCAGCAACCTTTTTCAAGAAACAGGTACGTTGCACTTCAGCACATATTTTCGTCGGAACTTCACTATCGACAATGTTCAGTACTTCAGGTTCACTTAATTATTTTCGATATTTGAAATGTCTACACACTTTACTTATTGCCATCAAAATGTTCATATTACTCATTTTGATTTTAAACAGTCTTATTCATTTTTATTTGTTTCACTAGATACACATCTCGTTTTTATTATTTAGTGTCCAATAATTATTTTCACTTTGGCTTAGCGCTCTGGGCCCATAACCTGTTGAGGTTTATGAGGTGGACACCAAAGAAAAGAACGGTTTAAGGGTTTGAATAATAACAGTTTAATTACCCTTTGTTTTATATATATCGAAAGGTGTGTGTAGCACGTGAACTAAGGTAGACGGTATACAGTACAGTGCCAGCTAGCATTTCAGTTTCGAGTGCTGACAAGGGCTCACATAATTAACTTTGTTATTTATGGTTAGACAGAGAAGGCTATATATTGTTGAATAGTATTGATTTATTTTTGATAAACTCCAACAATAACAAACACTGACGAATAAATAAAACAAGTAAATTTCCAAAATCATCGATTTTTTTTTTAATTTCATACTTTGTAAAATACATACATACTTTGTAATTTATCTAGTAGCGCTTTGATCAATAATCTTTCGAACACGTAATTATGACACGATATCTTGCGAAAATACCCGCATTCAAACAGTAAAACGCACATAACTTTTGAACGGTAATTTATCTAGTAGTATCAATAATCTATCGAACACGTAATTATGACACGATATATTGCGAAAATACCCGCATTCAAACAGTAAAACGCACATAACTTTTTTTTTATTTTTTTTAATAGGCTCGCGCTTGACCACTATCTCAATGGTAAGCGATGATGTGGTCGACGATGTAGCACGTATATTCACTCTTTACTTAAAGACTCCCAGGTTGTAGCTATCAGGAAATACAGACTCTGGCAGGAAATTCCACTCCTTAGCTGTACGCATAATGAAAGTACTCTCAAAACGTTTGGTGCGTATGGGTGGGATGTCCACCATGTACCGATGACGCATCGTCGTACGTCTTGTAGTCCAATTTTCATCAAACATGGCTAAGAACACTCCGGCAGGCTTATTACGTATCTTTTGCAAGAGCAAAACGATAGAAATTTTTGCGCAATAATTGCTCATCAATACGGCGGGGTTTTTTTTAATAAGTGCATTTGACAAACAGCGAGCGATTAGCAAACGATTGTGTTGGACCTACTATACCTACACTGCAGGTAATGCCGACTTTTATGACATAAAGCGTTTCATCGCTATCGTTTTGCTCTTGCAAAAGATATGTATTATGCGTGCCGATAATGTCACCTTTCAAACAAATAAACTAAATCAAAATCGGGGGTTAAAAATAAACAACTACAAATATTTTTTTTATAACTAAGCACGTTGTTCTTAATGACAAGAATCAAATTGTACTGCCTTGTAGGTAGGTATAGACGTGCGGTACTGCTAAACTGAGGTCCTCAGTTCAACATGTAGGCCGGCAAATTGTTATTGGGATTACACATCAAGAATTTTTCAGTAGCAATAACCGCCAAGGGTACCATGAGCTCTTAAACCTGGGTTATTTCCATAGTGCGTGAGGGTCAGGTGACTTTATACATCTGTCCCTTACGCGCAGTGGAAATAACCCACGTCTGGCTTTTTGTCCGGTAGATGGTGCATGCAATAGCATGGGACTTAAAATTACTGACAAAATGTACACAACTAAGAACTCATGTACTACGCACTAGATTTGGCGATTCGAACACTCAATCAGTTCGACTGAACTGTACTGCAATCCTTACACCTTACTTATGTTGAACGAAACAAGTGTAAGCGCCATGCATTTCATGGCGTTTACGACGTTTTGATCGCGAGTAAAGTAAACTCTATAAGCGATCTAGCGCCGCATGTTATAATAGTTTGATTAGACACCATAAATATTTTAGCGCTGCAGCGAACTTTAGTGCTAGCTCGTTCTACATTTGAACAATTGTTTTTTCTTGAATGTTCTTGTCTATCGATAGAATGTATGTCAATGACTAAGAAGAAATTATTTTTATATGCAATATTTAAACGAGAGATAATTATTTTTGTACTATATTATTAAGTCTATATATTTTCCAAAGTTTCTCTCGTAGAACTCCACTTTACGCTACTTTATAGCAATAACTTCGTTCATTAACGCAAACTGTTGATTGAATTCAGTCGATTAATGCTAATAAAATTAACTATTATATTGGTCGGATCGCAAACAATATGCAATATTATACAAAGCGATTTATTTACCTACTTTAAATAATCTAGTTGTTTATCATGGTAGGTACGTTTTTTATCATTTTTGTACACGTTGTTACCGAGTTACAAAAGATATAGCTGTTTTAGGAAACTGTACAATTTAATAAAGCTCATGACAACTTTTAAAAGCACAAGTCATAGAAACTCAGTTAATTTAATTCATCATCTGCCTAGCCTTTTTCCCAATTATGTTGGGGCCGGCTTCCAGAATAACAGGATTCAGCTGAGTACCAGTGTTTTACATGGAGCGACTGCCTATCTGACCTCCACAACCCAGTAACTGGGTAACACGGTACCCCTTCTTTTGTCTAGCCTTCTGACTACCCGTATCGACTGTCAAAGATCTTCAAATGACAGCCGGGACCAACGGCTTAACGTGCTTTCTGAGGCACGGAGGAACCTCGGTGTGTTGAAATGGTCACCCATCCACGGACCGGCCTCGTCAAGCGTTGCTTAACCTTGATGATCGACGCGTGCGGCTGTTATTATATAGCCACGAGCTCCTCCTCCTTAATTTAATTGAATTTGTTTTTATATTAACAAGAAAATATTATTAGAAAAATGTATACCTACCTATAATTCAGGTAAACCTGAAATTCGTGCAAAATCTTCTACATATCTATTTTTTTCCAGGCATTCATGTGATAAAAGTTTACCCTTAATTGTTCTCTAAAATATAAGAGAATTTAAACAAAGCTGAGTGATTATAGAATGTTATGTATTATATTCAAATTTTCATATATACTGGTTGAAAATCGACCAAAACGGGCAGGTGTGATGTCGCTTTTCACATTCAGCAGTCTCGCAATATGCTCGTGAGAAAAACGCACGGGTAATAGAGGAAATAAATTGCGATAAGCTACACTTAGGTAACTTAGAAAAAAAATACTACTTTCTAAAAAAAATACTACTACTGGGTATAAAAAACAGCCCAAGACATCAGTATTTAAGCAGCGTGCTGACTTATTAAGGTGTATGTAAACACTGGAGGACGCCGTTGAGTTGGTGACACGAAAGCGGGTCTTAAGCGCCGATAATTATTTCTTAATGATTGATTCCACAGCCTGGTCGCTATAGTGGGGTACCCGTTCAAGAACCAACTCGATGGTGGTCGGTCTTAGAGTTTGTGATGGTGGTTTTGGATGTCAAAAGTTAAAAGATGTCTTTGAGCTATTATGGTCCATATTACATGTTAGTTTGGAAGACATCCACTCGACTCAGACAACGGAAAAATCCTCGACTAATGTCAATTAATAACAAGCTATGAATGTCAATTTGATGATTAGCGTAGTAGAGTCGAGTTTGGACAACATGATCTAACAAACAAAGCTGTCGGATTGGCATGTAAAGTGCTGAGGAAAATACAGGCTGATTGTTTAAATAATTGAAGTCAGAGAGTTTTGAAGTGGACTAAGATGTAACTTCAATGAGTCGTATTATTTAATTTTTAACAAACTTGATATTTGCGCCAAACTGGATGATGTAAAGTAAACAAAAATTCAATGCCGTATGCAAATTAGAAATATACGAGTAGGTATGCATTCATGCTTCGGTTCACAATCAATATTATTAAAAAATTAGATTTTTTATCGTTCGCTATAATTACAGAAACAGCGATTCCTACATCCTGTTGAGTGCGGATGTACTATCGAATTACTTGGTGGGCGAGTAGGTACGTGCGGCGTGCGGCGTGGCTGTGCCGGCGGCGGCCCATTAAAAATAATCGATGCTTGCGAAAATATCGAGGGCTTTCCACTAATGACATCGCGCGGGAAAACAAAGCAAACCGGGTCGACACAGCCGAGCGGCTGCCGCGCCGTCTAACTCCTGCTCCGATTCAAATACGGCCTAAGGACGTGTGACGACTTGAGGAGTCATGGGAGTCTGAAGCCTGAGACGACTGATTTACCGTTATAAGTGTGCGTGGGTCTTAAGACCTTAACACCCTCTTGGAGACGTAAATAGCAAAAATACACGACGTTTTTATTTGTCTTGCTAAACAGACGGTTGATAAAGCACATGAAGACGTTCTGCAAATAGACAATTGGAATGAACAATTGAATTTAACCATTTTAATGGCACCCAAAAACATAGCTCGATTTTACGAGTAGGTACGGAACGTCGGTAACCGAAGTTTATTTCCCGAATTTGGTGTTTAATAGGTTAATTCACGTGGAAGATGTTTGTGGAGCACCACGGCGGCGGTGGCGCGGCGGTGTTGCGGGCCCGCGCCCGCCTTGTTTTTCTTACAAATGAAATTATTGCGCGAATAAAATATTTTACTGTCTGTCAATTTGGCTGGTTCACTTCGTCGAAATGTTCCGCCAGATATTAAGCAGAGGTTAAAATTTTATTTGCACGGAGTTATTACTCGAATGCCGGCGAGTCCCGGCGTGATGTAGTTGAATTCTCCTCGGTACATCGGCCGCGTTCGTGGGCCATTATTGCTTGATGTAAGACAATGCCTACAAATAAAATAAAATACTCACTTTTATTTATTGCTTCGTAGAATATCGAGGGGACTTTGTTCGCTAGAAGTGTCTTGTAATAGATAGATGGTCGCGGTAAGAAAATAATTACATTGTATCACTGATGGCTGCAAACGTTTTATAAAAATAAAATCAATGTTTTTGATGGCGGGATTGAGATTGCCCATCTGGAATAGGTACAAATAAAATATAAAACACGGAACGGACCCCAGACGGTAAAAGAGAAATGTTATAAGTTTGATGTGTGTACCTGTGTATCTATCTGTGGCATCATAGCTCCTAAAAGGTTGAACCGATTTTGATTTAGTTTTTTTTTTGTTTGAAATGTGACTTTAACGAGTGTTCTTAGCAATTTAAGCTTTTAATCTAAAATAATTAATTTAAATAAATAAATTATTGTTAGATTATCTAGATTTTTGTATAATAAAACAGAATAAACAGAATAAATATCAACTTCTTTCTATAAAGTTGGCAGGCCACAGAATCTTGAAGAAAAAAAATATGTATAGACGCCAAGACGCCAATAAATATTGAAACATAAAAATAATAGTTTTTAATTTTTATAAGGCATCATTTTCGTGCTTTTCACTTAAATGTCCAGTACCAACTATGCATAATGGTTGCAAACTTCTTAGTATATGCCTTCTTTATTTTCTTCCGCAACATCTATTGTAGGATTTTATGCCGAGTCAAGGAGTTTACATACTTAAAATTTACAATAGTTTGCATGTAAAGCAACGCAGGCCGCTCAATCTTAAAAAAATAAATAAGCCATAAAAAAATTAAAGATTTAAACTTATTTTTCTTTTTCTATGGCCTAATTTAGTTTTTTTTTGATTTGCATGGCCAGTGCCAAATGCTCATAAAGGTTAAAAACTTCTTGGTTTGTTCTCTTTTTTGTTTCTTTTTAATATTATTGCTTTGTAGGGGCATCCGGCAATATATGCGCGAAATTCAATATTTTTGGTTGCAAATTGCAGTGTTTTATGCAGTCTTGAAAATCGCGGGCTACACCTCACAAATGAAATAATATTTCAAAATAGAAAACAAAAATTCCACCAAAAATACCTATTCAAATAATCCACGCATGCATAGCGAACGCGCGGATTGAATGAATCTGTGATACTCGAGTTGGACGCAACAAAGCTGGTGTAATTGGTGCATTGTAGGAGCCCGCGGGCTACCATCGTTAGCCTTTCTTTCCTTCACCCGGTTTTGTCCGGGCCGCGCTGCTAATTAACTATGAAATTAATTGACGCGGCAAAGTTTCCGAGTGAAACTTGAATTAATTGGCACGTCCGACTCCAGTCTAATTAGGAGCCTCAGGCTTTTCAGTATCGCGCTCGTTGATGCCGTGAAAAACACACAAAAGTGTTGTGTATAGTTTGATGTGCGCGAGTTTCTCAAAATATGGTTCTCTGCAATGTTAATTGCGTGTGGTGAATGTGTGCGCGATTTTTTGAAGGTGCATTGCTTTGCTTTTTGGCAGTGCTTCTGAGGTTGATTTGTCTAACTACATGCATGGAAAGTGTGTTCTATAACCGTGAGTTAACGAATGTGACTGTTAGACTGTGTGAAAGATTATATGGCTAGAATTAGAAGAAAAAAGATTCAATCTTATAGAGAAATAGGGAAGAAAAAGAAGGTTGCACTGACCTCAAAATAGATTGCAATCAACAGATGATAAATCGATTAAGATCCAATATACATAGTGTAATGAAGATTATGTCTTTAAAAGAAGAGTGCTATACGAGGTGGGCAAAAAATCGTGGATCAAACGAAACAGTATAGACCTGATTCGTTTGATCCACGATTTTATATTAGGTATTTTGGTAGGTTTAGGATATTTGCAGTAGGTCCTAAAGTAAAAAAATAATCTGCTGATAACTCCAACTATCGCCCTGTTTCGTTTGATCCACGATTTTTTTGCCCACTCTGTATATGCCAATCAAGAGATTGTCACGATGGGCTCAAGTTTGCATGGCTGCTGTTCACGAATTGGCATGATATTGATACCTTAATCAGTCCTCAGATCTTAGATGATCGCCGGTTTGGCCTGGCGTCACAATAAAAGGCAGACAACTGTTGGATACTGGCTCTCCATAGTTTCACCTGAACTTGAAGTATCTAGGTACTCTAACAATAAATGGGAAAAGGAGCGATTTATTTAATTAGTTCCAATGAAGACTGAAATGTGGCGAAATATTTTACCTTAATGAAGTTTTTTTTAATATGAATAACGTTTATATATGTACACTTTTTTGTAGCTTAAAACACAAACTAAAACTTTTCATACGACAATTGCCCATACAGTTTCATACAAAAATAACTCATAACACTACACTATAATTCATCCACAGTTCACACAATAAACCAAGTTTCGGTTCACTTAAATCAAATACCAAAAGCTGTTATTTAGTTCGCTTATTTAGAATTCTCACTGTTGTCTATCATTATTTATTTGTAATGCACAATATAAACACAGTTCGCGGGCAAGGGCCGGCTGTAGAGGAAAGCATGGCTTGGGGCAGGCTTGGGGCTGGCTTGGGGCTAAGGAACAACCGTAATTAACATACATTATGAATTATCGAAAATGAGCCAGTCGATAGCCCTAATTACAGGTTGCCGCGGCAACCCAGCAAAGTGTAATGAATAGCCTTGTGTTTTATTAAAACGTGTTGCCGACTTGTATTAGATATCTTTGTTGGGAATGCTAGGATGAATCATATTTTATGAGCCCTATTACGTGTTAATTGGGTTAGTAAGAGTGTTTTTTTTTTCGATTCGTTCTAATTTAAATTAGGAACGGTGATTTGAAATTGGAGCGTTCGTAAATTGATTTGATTTTTGGGTTCGGTCATTTGGTCTATGGGAAAATTAATTTAGTTTTTATTTTGTGTGAGTTTTGCTGTCATTTATTTTTAATATTGGGTTTCGTTAATTGAAAAGTAAACCCAATTAAGACATTCGGTTCTAGTACGATAGCGATGTAAAATAAATTCTATAAACCTTATAAATGTTGTAAAAATAATATTTTCGAAGGAGATTATTTAAACCTCAATTCGCGATTCAAATGAAGCGTGTAGTTCGAAATGTTTAAAAAAAGAAAGAAATCGAGGCACCCAACAAAAACGGATGTTTCGCGACGTTTCGATCCTGTTATATTTACTGGTATTTTTCAAAGATGTTATCAATGCGAATTTATATTTCCGCTTCGCTTTACCGGTGCGCGGGCAAATAAGCCTGTTGGTGAGGATCCTTCAGGCTGGTCGCACAAACTGAATGATGGCGGTATGGTGGGATACATGTCTAGCTAGCGCCTGTATCTCCTAAATGTGGTAAGGTGATCCTTTTTAAGCTTCAAGCTACGTTGAGGTCATTGGTTCGTCACTTCTTATCCACGAGATAATGGTATAATGTTTTTCAAAATATTATGAGGCTTTAGAATTCAATCAATCTGCCTAGCCTTTTGCCCAACTATATTGGAGTCGGCTTCCAGTCTAACCGAATTCAGCTGAGTATCAGTGTTTGACATGGAGCGACTGCCTATCTGACCTCCACAACCCAGTAACTGTGTAACACGATACCCCTTGGCAAGACTGGTGTCAGATCCTAAAGCTTCTGACTACCCGTAACGACAGTTAAAGATCTCCAAATGGCAGCCGGGACCAACGGCTTAAAGTGCTTTCCGAGGCACGAAGGAAACTCGGTATGTTGAAATGGTCACCCACCCATCCATGGACCGACCTCGTCAAGCGTTGCTTAACCTTGAAGATCGACCCGTGCGGCTGTTATTATTTAGCCACGAGCTCCTCTTACAGTATACATTGAGGCTTTAGAATTGTTGAAAAAAAATTAAGACGTGGTAACAAGCTTTTGATGTAAATAATGAAACAACGTTTATTGTGGTCTTTCTCACCATTTCATGTTTTTATTAAAGACGAAGAAGAAACAAAAGAAGACGCTTGTTAAATAACACAACGACGACATCCTTTAGCGTTAAAGGACGCTAAAGGATTTCGTCGTTGTGACGAGCTTTAAATAATTAAAAAAATAAAATATACATATTCTAAGTACACCACCAATCTAAGTAACGGTCATTACCACAAGTGATCGCAAGACTCCCCGAGTCCCCGATCCCCGAGTGACCGCTAATGACCGAGCGAGAACCGAGCGATTTCGGAATCGCCTCGTTACCACCGCCATTGTCGGCATAAAGAGTTGTTCATTCGTTCACTCGTACTTCATTCAAGACATTCTTCATTCATTCGTCTTACGTGACCGTGACGTCACCGTCTCTAAACGATTTACGTTCGAAGTTCTACAGAAAGTGTGTAATCGAAATTTTAAGGCACTTCCTATACAATTGTTTGTTTTATGAGTTCTGATTGGATATAAGGAAGTTATTAAAATAAACTGCTTCGCTGCATTTTAGAGCTATTTAATTCATCACATCCTTACCGACGTACTTGAAGTAAATTATGGGAATTTGTGACTTTATAGTTTAAGGATTAATATCCTTCGTGTGATGAAATAAGGTCGTTTAAAACAATTCGTTGACAAAGAGCTGTAGCTGCTTTACGTGCCTGGTATTCTGTTCATTCCACCAGCATTATTTTGTACGACACATCACATCATCAGCCTATTAATGTTCCCACTGCTGGGACACAGGCCTCCTCTCTGTGAGAGGGTAGGGCCGTAATCCACCACGCGGGCCCAGTGCGGATTGGTGGATGTCACATATGTCTTCGAATTTTGGTTCTAGGACATACCGGTTTCCTTACGATGTTTTCCTTCAACGTTTTTGAGAGCTGTGGTGGTGAAATAATATACACAAAGTAAAGCACCTGCCTGGGTTCGAACTCACGACCTACAACAACCACTGGGCCACCACTGCTCTTTTTGTACGTCAGCCAGAGATAAAAACCAACCCTTATAGTGTAAGTAATTTCCTTCACTTGACTCAATCAATTTATATCTTCAGCCCGCGGCTTCGCCCTCGTTAAAAGTATTTTATCATCCCAAGGGAATACAAGCTATCCTATGTCCTGCCCAGGGTTTCAAACTATCTTCATGACAAATTTCATCTGTATCGGTTCAGTAGATCCAGAGATTATCCCCTACAAACTTTACCTCTTTATAATATTACTTAGCTTCTGCCCGAGGATTCACCCGCATACTAATCTCAAAAAGAAATGCTCCGATCGCCACCAAACTTTACAGGATTATCCGCTGAAAATTTCATTAAAATCGTTCCAGCCGTTTCGTAGTCTATAAGGAACATACATACATACATACTTTCTCTTTTATATATATAGAAGGTAGATAGATAATTAAGTAGTAGTAATTAATAGATTTATTGACATTATTTGAGGGGCTAGATGGTTTCTCGACATGGCGGTTGAGTCGAGTAAAGTGTAGGAAGCTTCATTCAAAAGTACTTAAAAAATAAATAGACCTTAGGGCCGATATCTGAATTGATTATTTGAAGTTAAGAACGTGTCAAACCCTACTTTAGTGCCAATGTTTGACAGGTTCCAACCTAAAGATAGTTTGAAAAATATTCAACTCGTTCTTAACCACAAGTACTTAATTTAAAAAAATCGGCCAGCTTGCTTACTAGACCAAACACAAAACAGTTGTTACCAACCAACAAATACCAAACCTAATTCCATTTTAAATTTAAAAATTACAATAATACTAAAACTTTTGCACTTAGCTCCGTCCGCTCAACTATTCTTTACAGCCAGTGAATTAATTAATAAGTAACGATATTCATGATGTTTGCTCGTACGTTGCAATCTGTGCTAATTTATGCGCCGGTTGATCGAGCCGGCAACTTGATTGCTTTTCTTTGCAACTTGCTCGCTTTGCTTCATATTCAGTTATGGCTTATTGTTGACGCGGTATCAACTTATTGTTATAGTTCTTGTTTTGTGTGTTTTAAGTTGCTAATTAAAAGCGAGTATCGAGTTGCCGGATATTAGGCAAACCGGCCATCTTTTTGTGTTTCACACTCACAGCTTTAGAATATGCTTTAAGCGAACTTCAATTTCCACCGATTTCCACTTTGGAAATGGGCGGACCACATGATCAGAGGCAAGGATAAATGGAGCAAAATAACCACACAGTGGTACCCAAGGGATGGGAAAAGAAAGACAGGTAGACCACAGAAAAGGTGGGATAACAACATCAGACAAGTCATAGAAAGGCCGGTATGGAGAAGATTGGAGGAGGCCTTTGCCACCTGGCAAACGGACACACAAAAATGGAACAAAAGAAGAGGATTCAAGAGGAAGATTAAGGAGCATTTCCTTGCGCAATGACATAATATTAGTATGTATATAAAAATATGTATTTATGTAAGTATATATTAATTAATTCGTCATTAATTAATTTAAAAAAATTTACACTGGATCCTGCCCTCTATATTGTCATCTGTCTCTGTCATCCTAGGGTTTGCTGTAAGAGAACTCAACATTGAGTTAAGCTCGCCTTTGTACATGTACTTTATTATCACACTGTATGTAATGTTTTGGTGTACAATAAAGAGTATAGATGTATCTATGAACAACAAAGGAAATAATGTCGTGTCCGGATGAAGGCTTTATATTATTATTATAAGCGAACTGCCTGATGGCTCGACGCGGTTTGATTTATCACACCGACAAGCTATTTTTATTTTGTGATACTGCAATGTAAACGAAAAATAGACGCATTGCGATGCAATTTGACCGATGCAGACTTGAAATTTTCTTAGAAAACATACGCGGTATCGCCTATCGATGCAATTTAAATTGTGTCGCGCCATCAGTAAGGTCGCTAAGTAAAAAAGCATCTATCCTTCTCTAATTCTGTAGGATATTGTGTAATTTTAAAAGTTCGTTATTTGCTTATATATTTAAGTTTCTTTTTGAAAATACAATTTTTTGCGCCGGTTGATCGGGCCGGCAAGTTGATTGCTTTTCTTTGCAACTCGCTCGCTTTGCTTCATATTCAGTTATTGGTTATTGTTGACGCGATATTAACTTATTGTTATAGTTATTCGTTGTTAGTGTTCTGTGGACAACGGAAGGGCCAGCTGAATGCTTTCTCGTCTTTGGGACATGAAGGTATATACCCAAAGTTTCACCAATTGAATGCCGTAATTAACGAAACAATTATGTTTCGCGTTGCTATTGCATCTCACGTGGACCTCGTTTCGGTGACTCCAGGGTTTTAACAACAAGTAAATAAAAATTGATTTGATAATCTTGTCTTCGTGCTAAATCTTCATCATCTATCATAAGCTTAACAAATAGGCACCATACAATCTTAGTGATGCGGAAACTAGCACCTACAAGTTGAGCTCACACTTGACCGATTTCCATTATTTATTTATTCATTGAACGCTAAATGAAGTATACTTAATTGTACACAGCCGCGCCGGCTCGCGTCCATTTGAATTTCTCTACGTGTTTCAACATTTCATAAGTCTTGGACATTTCTCCGCATAAGTGCTCACTAAACAACACTTGAAACACGTTGACAACACGGCTATTTGTTAGTCGTAACAACAATAATAACAACAATCGTATAACAATAAGCCATTAGACAAGTTGTGGAAATTTTCCGGTTATTTCCGATTCACACCGATTGTTACGGCCGACTCGGCCATTCGAAGGGCCATAACTCGGCCGGAGAACCGCGTCGAGTGGGGTCTATGGCCAACGACCACGGAATCGTATATTTATGGTATATTTGTGGTATATTTACGGCCTATATAATTCGAAGAGATTTATTGGGTGCGGCGTAATTAGCGCGCGTTTAGATTTATAATCTGAATTTGTAACTGGTGTGAGCCAGTTGTGGCCACTTTTTAATGATACTCTTAGCGCTAATGAACCATTCTGAATGGCTGTAGCTTTTAATGATACACATAGTCTACTATGACAGCACGACTAAGGTTCCATCGTGTTGCTTTTGTATGAATTCTTGAGGATAATAAGAAGATTCATTTCTATCCTTTGTCTTGGTATTGCTAAGTAAAATCGATGTTTATCTGTCATAAATTAGTATAAATAAGTCGGAGGGGCGAGTGCGCCGGCGCCGCGAGCGCGCGTAAATCACGCACAACCGCTTATTAAGTTGTTAGGGGCGGCCGTGTCTGCGCCCACGCGGCTCGCTCGCCACGATGTGTCCACGCCCTTATGTTTGCGCTAGCTCACAACCTTGTATCTCCGGTTCGTTCCCATAAACTTGTTATTCCTTGTAGATACTTGTGAACATACAAAAAGGGTAAATTATTTATAAACCATGTAGGTATGTATGGATGGAAATAGTGCTCGATTCATTCTACAACTTTGTTGTCATCATTGACAAGAAAGGTACTCTTTCTTATACAACATTGATAGATATACACATTAAAGACATGCAATATGGCACTACAAACAACATCACTGGGTCCCAATAACGCCGGCTTTTTTACTATGTGCGTGTATAACTTGAAAAATTCTATTTCTTACGCTAAGGCGCGCGCAAATATTTCATGCTTCGCGTCTTTTATAGAGTCATAAACAAGTTTTACCCATTAAATACTAAAATAACGCAAATGTGTGGCAATTAGAGGTGCACTTTAGCACTAACTCTATCATAGATTCAATAAAGAACAGGCCTTAATCATTACACTTAGTAGACAAATTAATAATTAATTATTAATTTTCCATCCATACATACCTACATGGTTTATTAACAACACCCTGTATCATAAAATATAAATGTTCTTTCTCTCACAGAGAGGAGGCCTTATACATTAAAAGGAAGATGATGGTAATAAAATAAGTCACCGGTTTATAGACCAGATAAATTTAAAATGATGTGGATTTTTAGCGACAAGTCGATAGTGTTAACTTTTTTTTTATCCGCTTCACTCTGTTTAGGACGCCCAGTTTGTTTGCCGCAATTTGGGCTTTGTACTCGATGGAGGCGCCGAAGTTAAGACTGGATGTCAACTCCATGCCAAGGAGCTCGACCGGTCAGTTACAGGAACAGATGCACCCTGAAAAGTAAGCGTTCGGATGAAATGTGTCCTTTTTGCGGTAAAAAGACATGCCTGTGTTTTGGTGGCGTTAAAAGAGACCAGCAGCCTTATTGCGTAAGTGAATTCTCCAAAGCAATCGAGTCGATTCCTTCAAAGAATCAGAATCATTTCTTTCAACTTTTTCGGTATTGCGAAACGAATTTGGAAAGATTACAAACATCCTCTTTTGAGTTGAAGATCATCTACTGCGTTATGTTTCTTCAAACTCGAACATTACACAATACCAATAGTGAAGTTTCATCTAGATTCTTCCGCTTTCGTTCATTCTTTACAATAAATTCTACGTCAAAATATTGGTAATGGAAAGGAGCATAACCTTTCCGTTTCAGAGTGTAATATGCAATACGTAAAGTAGTTTTTGGGAAAGAATCGACTTGTTTGCTTTGGAGAATTCACTTACGCAATTAGGCTGCAGATTGTCATCACCCCAACGGGTGACTGGTGAGCTGATTTTCCAATTGTCAAATAAATTTTATCTCGCATTTTACTATGATAACTTTTATCTAAGGAATAGAAGTGGCAAATTGCCAAATTTTACACTTACAGAAAATACACCAAATCACTGTAATATTTATTATTCAGATAAAACTACTACAGCCTTTTAACAAAGTCTCGTCGTCTGCTGCAATCCTTAGATTTGTTATGGACCAAGTAACTTTAATACGGCATCATTCATAATGCTCAGACAATTTTAAGAATGCCCAATATGAGTAGGCAATTTGCTAAAAACTATTGTAATAATTAAAATTACCGGGCTTTCTGAATAATGTCCATAACTTATTGGGCAGCGTAATAAAAGATGTGTTTTATTAAATTGTTTTATTGTTCACATTGATTTTAATATAGAATCAGTACCTATAGTAGGTAATTACAATTACCATGTAAGTAACAAAGTCGACTATTTCTGTCTGCAGGGTCTAAAATAACCTAACATGAAGGAGATGACGGGAGCTGAATCGCTCGATTTCCTCTCTCACTTCAAATCCTGTCATCCCCTTCGAACCTAACCTATCCGTTTCGGGGCGCCGTCTAAGCTCCCGAGCTCGCTTCGCTCGCTCTTGGTTTAATTCGTTGAAAATAACGGCATCACTTATAAATATTATTTTATGCTAACCGATTCTATATTCCTGCTGACCAAATAATATAATTTTGCTGTGAAAATATTTATTCGCAGATATTGTTTGCTGACCGAATATTTAAAACAAAAGGATACTAATGTACCATAATTATCGAATTTCCCAACAGTATCGAAGAAATATTCATAATGACCAGACAATGTGAACAATAATGAAGTTTAAATCAGTATTTAATGAATATTTTTTCATTGACCGATTTGACTTGATCCATTTAGCCCGGGCCTTAAATATAGTCCATGAAAAATATACTATTAAACTTACACAATTCTTGACATATTTGAATTAACAGAAGCACTGTAGGCTTTAAAAGCAAGCTTAACACTTAAATAAAATTACGACAAAAACTAAAGACTTAGATCAAACACGAAGGTACCACCTATTTTAAACAAAATAAACTTTACACAAGCCACCACTAACAAAGCAGACGGTACACACTTAAAATTAAAACGCCCATTGTGGTCATACATTGTCATGTCAATTCTTCACGTTAATCGCCAACCCTTGCCATTTAGCCAGGTTTACTGGCCACACTATTGTGCAAGACACTGCAACAGCAATATCTGTGAAAGTACAGCCTTTGAAACTACAGACAACAATGAACCATTTCGAATTAGCTATCGAGTTATCTGCCAAAGGTTTTCACGACTGCGGTAAAGGTCTGTTCAGATGGAACACAAAATGACAATACCGCAGCGATAATAAGTATTAGGTAAAATAAAAGCTTTTTGAACTTAAATGTACTAATTAAGTCCGCCTCTGTACGTTTGTGTGCTTAAAGAATTAAATAAATAAATAAAATCACTTGTCAATACACTTCCTATGTATGTAGGAGATGGGGCGTGATGAGAGAAACACTTCTTGAGGTTGTATATTTGGCTCGTTAATCAAAAAAAAAAATTACAGAATTTATTCTTCTTAACAACTTAATCAAGTTACAATCATCCGCCATTCTTTCTCTCTCTATCGCTCTTACCTCATTCACTCATCTTTACATTCCAATCTACTAATGATTTTAACGTTTCAATTCACGGCTAACTTTAATTATTTAAATCTCAAAGAAAATAATCCCACATTTATGAGTCCAAACACGATGGTGCTATCTTGTATTGTTGAGGAGTTGTTATGCCTACCTTCAGGTTCTATCATGAGACCAGCTCCATAGCACCATATAATTTCAATGTTTCCATAAGAACGCCAAGTTTTGGCTTAATCGGATGGAAGTGCCGGCAAAATGGATTATTATTAGTTGCCGGAACGGATACGAAAGAAACTTTATATAAAGCTTCATCAAAGAAGTCCACTGCTGGACATAGGACTCCTTGTAAAATAGTTATCGAAATCCTAACTTTAACCCTAAGCATCGCCAGTCATTGACCGGTCCCGTGCGTCCCGCATGCAACGGATCCCCTCACCAGGTCATCGGTCCACTTGGTAGGAGGCCTTCCAACGCAACGTCCTTTGGTTCCCGGTCGCCACACCAGAAATTTTCTGCCCCATCGGCCATCCGTTCTGCGAGCAATATGCCCTGCTCACTGCCACTTAAGTTTGGCAATTCTTCGGGCTATGTCGGTAACCCTGGTTCTTTTGCGGATCTCTACATTTCTGATACGATAACGCAAGGAAACTCCGAGCATAAGCCTCTCCATTGCCCTTTGGGTGACTACCTATATAAAATGAATGGCTATATAAAGCTTGTTCTCATAATAA
This sequence comes from Orthosia incerta, assembly GCA_948252205.1. Classification (NCBI taxonomy): domain Eukaryota; kingdom Metazoa; phylum Arthropoda; class Insecta; order Lepidoptera; family Noctuidae; genus Orthosia; species Orthosia incerta. Next base: position 10,952,094 of record OX411754.1, on the reverse strand, counting down.
TTAAAATGAAACTATGGCTTGGTTGTGTGTGAATTCGTGATCAAAGTGTGTGAATACTCTTGCTACTACTGCTTGAACTAGTGCACGCAAATTGCGTGACCCTGACTCAAAACAGTAATATCTCCTGACCCTAATTCGATCATGGCGGTCAAGGTCAGCACAGACTATATTATCAACGCAGCAGAATTAGTGTAAAAGTGACAGAAAGTAGTGATGTAGTTGCATCATCTACTACAGATGTAGTACGCTGATGGACTGAGGTTTAACCTTAGCGTTTGTGGCCAAGATTTTGCTGATACTAACCACAAACGAAAGCTGCAACCATATACGAATGCAAATTGTCATACCTACATATATGTGTATATGTAACTTACACGTTTTCATGCAATTATTTTTTCCAGCATCATGTTTATCGCTGTTGATTGTAACGTTTTGAGTTTTGAATGGCACTGCAAATTGTGTAAATTACTTAAACATTTTTGGCGCTGCGGTGTGGTTGTTGCACGTCTGATCTCACCCTTAGTTTACGCCCACAGTATGGGCAAAAAAGACTGTGACGAATTCAGATATTAATAGCTCTCTTGTTGTTCAGTTCTTGGAATGGAGATTGAAGATTGTGTGTAAATTAATTATTTTGTTTATGTGGGCAATGCAAAACGATGCAAAAGATTATCGGGGAAGTTCGTTCAACTGTTTATTGCAAGTATTTTTTTATACCAAAAGCCTGAATTTGATTGTAATACAATTCGGGACTAGGCATTTTATTTTCCCAGCCTAATTTGTGTCCCACTGGTGGGTAAAGGTTTTAGCGTATAGCCACATTTACATTCTCTGCCATCTGCATTAGAATTAATGCAGAAGTTGATCAATATTAATCTTTATATTATTTACGATAGAAAACATTACGCAATGAAAGTAGGAAGCAATAATCGACTTTTGCCTGACATTGAATTCAGTGGCTCGTCTGGCACCCTTCCAGGGGATGAAACCACTTTCACGATGCAACCAACTTTGACAACGAATAAAAAAATGTATTAATGTAAAATATAGGTACGTACTAGGTCGGTATCGGTCCTACTAAAATAGCTATTATTTGACCTTACAAAAATTTAGTTTTTACGTTGTATTAACAATAAGAATTAAAACTGTACAGAAATCAACATTAATCAATACTAATAGAACATTTTTATGAGAACTTAAATATAGTCATTAAACTTCAATCGATAAAGCTCACGAACTTGAAAAATAAATAACAAGTAATGAAACATAACTTGGTTATTCGATAGAAAACTATTGACATTAATTTGACTTTCTAATTAAGCTGTTAATTATCATTCATCATATATAATTGACGTACTAAATCACGAAAACCATAAAGATATAATTCTATTGAACTTAATAAAGAGGTTTATTAAAAATCTACTCTTGTAACCTTACTTTATATGGTACAGTCAACAAAAGAGATTAGTATGCAGGCAGTTTTTTACCCAAATTTCGTCGTGTTATTTAGTTAGTAAGTTAATCATGGATATACAAAATTCAAATAAATAAAAACCAGCTTGTCTGTCCTACTGCAGGACAAAGGCCATAAGTCACGAGCATTGATTACCACCTTTGATCAGGGTGGGTTAATGGCAATTTCAAACTTAAATTAAATATCCAAGTTTTCTCACGATATTTTTCTTTACAAGTGAAAGTACATAAACGATCAGACGCGTGATGTTGCGTTTCAATTTACACACCTGTTTATCAGCATAAACATTAACAATAAGAATCAATAAAACTATTTTTTTTTGTGCAAGCTTTTTTCGTATTCTTCTCAGCAAACCCTTTCATTTGGCATATATAATGGAAGTGTATAAAAAATAACTAGTCTGCCATCTTGGGCTGTCCGCCAAATTGAATGACGTCACTTAGCTAACCATGCATTGTCATCCAAACTAAACGTGTATGCAGAATTTCACCTTAATCGGTGGAGGCACACACATACATACATACATTGCAAGTTAAATAAAAGCTTGTAAAATAGTTATCGAAATCCTTACTTTAATTTCAAGTGACTACAGTTTAACGGCTGACGTGTTAGTGTTACTTGAAAATAATAATTAAGTTCTTTTTTATGTTTTAATCGATTTGCCGAGTTTCGCTTACTAATTTAATTTGATCTCGAGGTGTATTATCGGTTCGTATCTCCTTTGTTTATAAATTCCACTGACAATGAAATTTGCCGATACTGATCAAGATGATAATTCCTTGTCTGTATATTGTCCTTTTTTGCAGACTGACTCCATAACTACAAGCAAGTCACGTAGAATCGGCATGTTATAACAACTTAATGATGTTCGGTGATTTACCGACTCAAATAACCTTCATTACAGAATCTTTTCGGTATCGCGGATCGCGGTACACTCCGCGCAATAAATAACAGTGCACCCACTTAGTACGCTCGCTCGGAAAACTAGCTTACCGCAACTTAGATAAATGTCAACCATGATTACTTGAAATTAAAGTTAATTTTAGAATAATAAATATAATTGCAAATGTCGTACTAGAATTTTCACTGCATTGGAAATTGAGCCTAGCAAGATTGGTTTAAGGTTGTTAATCCAAGGTTTTAATGAAATTAAGAGTCACGATAATGATGCAACTGGATGGTAATGACCAAAACTCTATCAAACTGTAGTGTGTTGATAAAATCTCTATTAGACGTTCCATCGTGAACGATGTTATTTTAACTCATTGGAGCCTATCAGGAAAATAAATATCGCTGGATATATTTGATTAGTTAATTACAATTTAAAATTGCTAAAATATCTTCTAAGATTTATACAAGGCAATTAGGTACCCATCACATTTAATTAATCAGTAAGACATAAAGAAATATGTTTATTTTTCTATTAATAATTAATATCAATTAGTAAAGCTAATTTCAAGTTATCAACCATTCGTAACGACTATTAAAAATAGTAATAAAACATACAAACAACTTCCTGTCCCAATTACATATTTTACCACGACCGTGGGTAGAAACACGAAGAAACATAATTTACAACTTAGATCATATATTTCAGTAATCAGCATTTCACTGATAAGGCTTGTTCGTCGAACGTGGTTTAGGGTGTGTGCACACTGGGCGCGAGGCGGCCGCGAGTTTTAGCGATACGCCCGATAATACCGACTCGTTACGACCGCGTGAGAAGCGCCCCAGCATCATTTCTCAGGACGAGATGAAAAAAATATACATGTTTGTTATAGTCCAACATCAATTCGGTCGTAGACTTTAGATAAAACTTTTTTTCATTTTTAGGATTTTTTGCGGAGTATTTAGGATTCCGTAGCCAAAGAGGAAAAACGGGACCCTATTACTAAGACTCCACGGTCCGTCTGTCTGTCCGTCTGGTCACCAGGCTGTATCTCATGAACCATGATAGCTAGACAGTTAAAATTTTCACAGATGATGTATTTCTGTTGCTGCTATAACAAAAAATAATAAATTCAGAATGAAATAAATATTTAAGTGGGGTTCCCATACAACAAACGTGATTTTTTTGTCGTTTTTTGCAATAATGGTACGGACTACGGAACCCTTCGTGCGCGAGTCCGACTCGCACTTGGTCGGTTTTGTATCAAGAAAAATGTATTTTATTCCCTGATGGCTTCATATAAATATCAGCCCAATTAAATTAAATGACACTTGCAAAATAAACATTAAAATTAACGACACTTATAAACACAGACCCTTTTCTTTACACGCATGTGTACTCAAACAGCCATCATTTAAAAGACGTGTCTTGATGACGTCACATAACAATAATAAGCGTCATTACTTGATTACACCGCCGCGTCATTACCCCAACACGAGCCCTGTGACGTCATTATTCGTTTTTTTCGCAATTTGTCGGGAAACATTAATTAAAACACTCCCTCGGCATTTGAGACAGTGAAGTCCCGCGTAACACCAGGCGCACAGCGGGCGCAGATTACTCATATCATTATTTAATTCATTAACTTTTTACAACGAACGCTACGGAAGCTCTATTTAGGTATAATCCTTTAATTGCTTGAAAGAGAGCAACAATTACAAATACAAGAAACAAAAAAGCAATTAAAAGGCATTCTCAATGCCAAGGTTTGTTTGTAATTGAACCTGGCTACAATGAAAAGCGCTCTGAAAATATCACAAGAGAAAGGCGTCAGACGTCGCCGCAAAACAAAACGTTGGCTATGTAAAAATAATTCTGCGTTCGTGAATTTTAATAAGGCAAAAAGTTTGTTTGTAGTAATATTTGTTTCTTGGCTCATTTCGGCGCTCACGTAGGAGCGGGGCGGGGCAGCGCGCGATGTGCCGCCTGCTTTGCACGTCGTCATTTCCTCGAAAGTAATTCAAATGGAATCGTGTGCGCCGTTATTAAATATTTCATAACTTACCTCGTCCCCCTGCCCCGACTGTCTCACGAACCCCCCCTACCTCCGGCGACCGCATATTAAAGTCATAAAAAAGGGTTGTTTGATCTATCCCCTAAAACAATTTACATATCTCGGCTCAGGCCGCCGCTAAATTATTTAATTAAGAGAGGCATAAGTTTTTATTATTTTAATATGTCGGGTATAAAATTGTGTTAATGGAACAATGCCGCCATTGTGGACTGAATTTTAACCCTCGAAAGCGGGGAGATTACGAGCATCGACGTAAATATACGAAATACTGAAAGTGTTCTAATTTAGTTTCCCAAATAAATTAATGGTTTGTGTAATTTAATGGTAATCTTTGTTGATCTCTTGAGCAGTCTCTTTTAATGGTGCAATTTAAAATCTTAGAACCATTTCACAGTTAAATCGAAGACACCGTCCACGCCTTTCTTTTTTTAAACAATTTAAAATACTGGCTGAAATACCAGAGAAGGTGAAAAGAAAAACATGCAAAACAAACTCGCACTTATTTATAAGTAAACCAGCAACAAACAACAGTAAACGCTTACGTATTACGAGCGCAGTTTCCTAGGACGTTGCTAAACGAAGGCATGCGAAATTAGTGTCGCTTTACTTGACCGGTGAGCAATAAACATTAGGCTAAATAAAATAAAAAGAGGCGGTATGCCGTATGCGGCACGCGACACTGGTATGTTAAGCAGTGGTAATGAAAACTGCGTCGGATACACGATTACTCGCGTCCTCTGATCTTGCTGGGTATTCTACACCCTGTGTGTTATGGGACGTTCGCTTGGAGCAGGTGCGTCGATTGGTTTGGTGGTGTTTTTGCTAATAAGTCTGGCTTTAAATAAAACTGCGTCGATTGGTTTGGTGGCGTTTTTGCTAATAAGCCTGGCTTTAAACAAAACTGCGTCGGATACTCGTTTTCTCACATCCTCTGATTTTGATGGGTAATCTACACCCTATGTGTTGTGGGACGTTTGCTTGGAGCAGGTGCGTCGAAAGGTTTGGTGGCGTTTTTAAGCCTGGCTTTAAATAAAACTGCGTCGGATACTCGTTTTCTCACATCCTCTGATCTGGCTGGGTAATATACACCCAGTGTTGTGGGACGTTCGCTTGTAGCAGGTGCGTCGATTGTTTTTGTTATTTGTATGATTTTTTTTAACATACCTGAGGTTAACATACCGAATACGATAGTCGAAATGTCAAAAAGTAAGGGATTGATCACGTGAATTTTCGATATCGGTTATCAATCCCATACAATTTTGCCTTTTTGACAATCGCTATCGACACGTGTTTTATGATAAAATGTCACTTTTGCCCTCTGAATTTGGTTAATAAACCAGTGTGCTTAGACAATGCGTCATTCTACGAGTATCAGCCATCAAGACAAAAGTTTGGCATTGAAATGCGCTACCGAAATATCGAGTGGTCAATCTAATAAATTTTGGACTTTATGACGGTAATTAATCTCTAATAGAAAGGTCACCTTGTATTGAGCTCAATAATAACACTTTTCACAGGATTTTATCGTAGACCTCATTCATCGCTATCGATCGTGGTCAAGAGCAAGCTCATTCTGTGGTATTTTTTTTTATTAAAATTTAGCAAAATGCCCATTAAACTTAAAAAAACAAAATAATAATTTATTGCCATTTAAGTAAAATAAATACAAAACATGTCAGCAGCAAAATGTGCATTAAAAATCACCACAAAATCCCAACGAATGACATTTTCCAATTAACCGAACTATTTAAAATAATCAAGCAGCTCACCGTTACCAATTACCACTTCGAGCCATATCATTTACACAATATTCAATTTAATCTTTGACAACGTTAAATGTCATAGGCATGACGCGTCAGTGGCATCAGGGGTTGTCACAGACGTCAGGCCGTCATGATGCTGTCCATAAGCTAAAATGCCACTATCCGACATTTGGCCCATTTTAGCTTTTTGATGCCATCGTAATCAGCAAAAAAAAACTCTATCGATCTGTTTGCAGTATTTTTCTAGTATCAATAGAATCTAGTTAAAAAAAAACGATTTGTTTACAAACCTATTTTCGATAAGATTACGTCATTAATAATATAAATTAATAAAGACAATTCGAAAATGCGCAATTATGTCTATTTTTTGACACCACATAAAAAATATATTTGAAAACTCGCGTAAGATTTATAGCATTGATTTTTAATTATTTAATATTTCGCGTTATTTTCCCTAAAACTCAAAATATGATTTTGTCAGATAGTGGCATTATAGCATCAGGACGGCAGCATGGAGCAATACCGCACTTTGACGCAGCGTGTGTTGTGTAGGGTAGCAGCGGCCACTATACGGGGTAAGTTGACCACCCCAGGTTAATGAGAGCATTTTTATGTGCTCTCGCAATGAGGAATGCAAATTCAGTGGCGGTTACCGCGTTACTTGCCATTGTTTTAACACCGCCGCTTTACGCCACCCTTGGACTTTTATACCTTTTAATACGTTAACCCCCGAATAACGAGACTTTAATGCTAATCCTTTGTTTTTGTTTGGCGGACGATGTGTTGTAATATAAATATTTGGGGTGTTATGGAGCGTTGGTCTTTTTCTGTTTTCTTTATTGTTTTTTTGTTGTTCCACTGGCTATAAATATGGCTAGAAAGGAGATAACTCTGATTACTGAGGTGACTAATTGCACAATGATTTAAGTAAAGGCTGTCTCAGAATGATTTTCTTTTTTGATATTTAAAAAAAGACACTAGAATTAGTTAAAACTCGGTTATTTTTAACTGTTAAATTAAAGAGCAGTTTTTCAATTTTGTTTATTAAAAATAATGTTTAGTAACTGTGCACCCTCTTCTTCCTGACACTCAATTATCCTGTAACTAAAATCTTCAATCACACGCAAAAAAGTGAGAGACCGACAATTCGTTGAAGTGATATGGAAGCCCAAATAGCCCAGATTAAACGCTTGCTGATGTTCTCCTATGGGGCTACTTAAAAAGTAAAGTTTACAAACTAGTGCCACCCAACCTGAATGTTTAAAAGCAAGCAAAGACTCACAGACGAAATAAATAATGAAAATTTTAGTTCCAGCTAAACGAGTGCCAGGAAGTGGAGGGTTTGAATTTACAAAATTTTGTTTTTACATAAAAATTTAAAAACTGCTCATTAATTCAACAGTAAATAAACCGAGTTTTAACTAATTCTAGTGTCTTTTTTTTAAGTATCAAAAAAGAAAAACATTCTGAGACACACTTTATTTAAGTTTTTGCTTAATAAACGTATTTTCTTTTATTCTTTTCTTTCACTGCAAGGTTATCAAAATTTATTACAATATTTGTTTATTAGAGCTTCTGAAAGCTAGCTAGCTAGTAATAAATGTTGATTGATTTAGATACAATTTCAATAATAAAATATGAAATTAATGTAGTTTTTTTTTCTTTTTTGAACGCCACACTTCCAATATTACCTAATTGGTCATTGGTAGGTATAACGTGCATAAAACAAACAGTTATATCAATACAAAACAACAAAAAATTGTTTTACACTTTAAGTTATTAATCTACAAAAGCGAAAACACAACCTAACGGACCGTAGTGTTATTTACATACACGCATCGGATTTAAAACTACGGTAAGTAATGAATATTGAAATATTTTTTGCGCAGTAAATAATTGTGATTGAAATGTAAAAAAAAGAAAGGGAACACAAAGGTGACGAGGTTTGCGCTTTCACGCAAATTATTTTATTGTAATCAATCAGTGTACAGCGCGGTGTGCAAGCGAACCCGCGCGACACACAAGCCGCACAAATTGCGAAGCTGCCGCTGCCGAATCCGCCATGTTTTCATTCCAATTTTTCTCAACAACGAATATTGTAAATGGGAACGTGCAATTTATTTCATTCACTCGCGAGTGATTGCTTATGATGTGATTGTTAAATGCGTTTTCCTTTCAATATTTTTCAATTCATATTTATATGTGTGATTCGCAACAGTTCGCCGGAAACGCTACAATTTTTCATATTTCACATGTTTGCTCTGTTTTTATAATAAATGTTAAGCCTCTTAATGTCGATATTTATTGCAATTTGTGTTCTCGAAAACGATATTTAACTACGATAACGTAATCACTCGTACTCGGATCATACGTAGATATATTTTTAATTGCATATTTTAATCGGAAAAATCTTAAAAATAAATATCCTACATTTCAATGAGAATCTGAATACCGAAGGTCAGAAGCCCACTCTTAAAAAAAAAAGTTACTGATGATGAATGACCTGAATCTTTATTACTTATTCTAGTTTTTTATACATGTGTATTACGTTAGTAGTTACAGTTAATTAAGTATTTTATATTGTGTATATTTTTATCTATGTAAATGAATAACATTACTCATGCTTATAAATAAACAACATCTAACACGAAACAACTTACCCACCGCTTACCCAACATTCTTCACCACAGATAAGCAAACTTTTTCGCCGGTCCCCAGTTAGGTACTGCCTGGGGGCTGGTTCAATTACGGCGCTGCACAGCCAATAATTGGCAGCAGGGTTCGCGACAAAGCGCCCACAATGGGCTCTGATTAATTTCCGAACTGCACCCGAATTCTAACTAGCAAACACGCGACGAACGCTCCGTGAAACCTGCACGGGAAAATTACTTCGTAGTTCGTACTTCGTTCGGACTGGTCACCAGCTAGTAACCAGCTAGGTTACTTGCTGGTGACTAGACAAAGGTTTTTGTCGGTTCTGAATGTTACTGGAGTCGGCTTTCTTTTGTTTTTTGGGGAGTATGTGATTACCTAGTCAGCAATTATCAAAATCCTTTTCTGCATAGCGAGCGAATGTCACCTTATAAATTTTAATTTTCATTCAAAATTTTGTTAGTCCGAAAAATAATAAGGAGCAAGGAAAAGCTAAACTTAAGGTACATATATTTATTAATTTCTTGATGGTCCTGGAAGCTGATGGGAAGACCAGTTCTTTATTATCTGGATAGACGCTATAGCACAGGATTTTGTCGGCACTGATTGTTATTGGCGTCGGGAGTCTTTTGTTTTTTTGAGAGTTGTTTTCATTAGTCATGTTAATGATTTTGGTGGCTGGTTTGTTCATAGTGTATCAGTATTTATGGTATTTAATTAAACCTCAATGTGCCTTGGCCATTGGAAAGATCAAAAATGAAAGAAGCTGAAATGATCTGACGAATAGTTTATTTCACTTCTTCAGTGCACTGCTTTAAAATTACTTCATATCGCTAGCTAGTGACAAGACCAGCCCTTTATTGTCTAGATCAGCGGTTCTCAAACTTTTTTAGCAACGGAACCACCCTTTTGGAAACCTAAATATTCGGCGGGGCCCTAAAATACGTTTGTTGCCTAAAATAATAAATAAAGCTTATGTGTACTTATTCTTTATTAGTCATCAAACAATCATGTCTTATTAATTACTTATTTCTAAATAAGCTAATGAGAGGTATGCAACAGTATTTTTATTTTTTAATACATTGTTTTATATCAGGCTTGATATAAGAGGTTTGAAGTCTCATATCAGGTTCGGCATCCATTATATTGTGGTATTTGGTATTTATAGCTGCGTTAGTCGAGAATCCTATTTTGCACAAGTAATTGGTTCGGAACATTCAGGCCGTGTGGGCAAGAAGTGAATATTCATTACGAATCCTACATCAAAACTCATTCAGAATTCAGAGGCATTGTTTTGAACAGCGACTAGATACCAGTCTTATGATATTTCTTAAAACGATTCATCATTATATCTCGTTCGACATACATTCGGGCTTTTGCAAGCTGGGTGTAAGGCTTAACACGCACTGCGATTTTTATTCGCGCGAATTTTTTTCCGCGCATTCTGTGACCTATGGAAATGTATGAAGCTGCACGCACTGCGGAAAAAAAATCGCGCTCAAATTGTACTAAAAAATTCACGCGAATAAAAATCGCAGTGCGTGTTAAGCCTTAATATTATAATTTTAGTGACTGTAATATAGTTACTAGATTTTATGTGCAACCTTATTTTTCTTTGGCATATTTTTTATTATAACTAGTATTTTCCCCTACAGAGGCTCCACGGAGCCCTAGGGTTCCGCGGAGCACACATTGAGAACCGCTGGTCTAGATAGTAAGCGGTGGCGGTGTAGCAAAGGTTTTTGTCGGTACTGATTGCTATTGGCGTCGGGGTGTCTTTTATTTTTTTAGGGTGTTGATGTGATTAGCACTGTAGATTATGTCTGAGTCTAGATGGATAGGTACTTACTAAGATACGATACAGTGAGTTATAACGTGACGGTTTACAGAAGAGAATTAAATAAGACAACGTGCAATGTTCCGCCTAACTAACATAATATAATGAGAGTAGGGCAGGCAGAAGAATAATGTGTGTAAATAAGTAGTGGTGGTAAAAATAAGCGTATTGATTTTTATGGTCAATGAATTTAAATAAAACAATTTTCGGGGTGCACTTTGGACTCTTATAGGTAAACTGTCAATGAAAAAAAAAATGTTTACCAGGTACCGATTGCTCTAGGAAAATTCGCCCCAATTACAATCATGAAAGTTAAAATAACTAAAAACCGGCCAAGGCGAGTCGGATTCGCGCATGAAGGGTTCCGTACCATTATCGCAAAAAACGGCAAAAACATCACTTTTTTTGTATGGGAGCCCCACTTAAATATTAATTTTATTCTGTTTTTAGTATTTGTTGTTATAGCGGCCACAGAAATACATCATCTGTGAAAATTTCAACGGTCTATCTAACACAGTTCATGAGATACAGCCTGGTGACAGACAGACATACACACAGGCGGATCGCGGAGTCTTAGTAATAGGGTCTCGTTTTTACCCTTTGGGTACGGAACCCTAATTAACCAAAATTGTTGAACTATAAATCGATATGATACAAATTCGTAAACCCATTCCATGTAAAAGTAAATCTCAAAATAAACAACAGATTAAGAACACATTTTATCACTACCAACTTAATCTTGATTCCAAGCTGCAAAGATAACAGACAAAAGGCCCAGTTACGCTCTGCTGTGTTAATTGAATCTCCAACTATCAGATGATAGCAGCGAGAGTGAGCTCGGCGAGGGGGTAGGCAGGGAGGGCTGGCTCGGTAGGAAATTAAACGTCATACGGTCACTTTCTTCCTCGAAACAATGCGCTGTTAATAACGATTCTTGTCTTGTTGTCTTTTAAAGTTTTGTTGCAGGTTTACAGTTAGGTTTTGACGGTTTATCACCCTCCACGCATCATTCCAACCATCGTTTTGTTGTTTTTGATGATTGTTTGGTATGTGTGGTGTAACTTTAAGTGTAACTTTATTGAGGAATGCTTTTATAAGACAACTTAATGGTTTAAAAGAAGATGTAGTGACAAAAATTTAAAAGAGTATGCCATGTAATTATTTGGCCATGTTGAAAGGCGACTAACAAACCTTTTGATTACAAGGCAGACGTGAGTGGAAACGCCGGGAGGGATAAACCCTAGAAACACATACATAGACTGTATAAGTGATGTTCTTCAGAAAAGCCAGGTGATAGAAAGAAAGAAAAGTATTGATTTGTGACCCGCACATGAGACACGAGAAATCAGCTTAAAATTGGCCGGTGGCTTTCTGTAGTGTCTGCCTACCCCCATGGGAAAAAAACCGTAAGTTTATGTATGTATGTGTCAGGCTCATTTAAAGATTGTAGATAGATGTCGGCTAGTTTATTTTTGAATCGGCCACATGGGATTACTATTATAAGTCCTCTACGAGTTTGCTCCGTGTTGATCAAGCATCTGCTACGACTTTCCTTGCGCAATGACATAATATTAGTATGTATATAAAATATGTATTTATGTAAGTATATATTAATTAATTCGTCATTAATTAATTTAAAAATTGTACACTGGATCCTGCCCTCTATATTGTCATCTGTCTCTGTCATCCTAGGGTTTGCTGTAAGAGAACTCAACACTGAGTTAAGCTCGCCTTTGTACATGTACTTTATTATCACATTGTATGTAATGTTGTTTTTGGTGTACAATAAAGAATAAAGAGAATAAAGAGACTTTGCTACGTTTGTGCTACACGCGTACTACGCTCAGCTACACGTTTGCTACGAATTCACTACGCGTAGGCTTTTCTGCTACGTGTGTGCTATGCAGTGCTACGCAGCGCTACGGGCTTGCTACTAGTCTGCTACATGTTTGCTACGAATTCACTACGCGTAGTCTCATCTACTACGTGTATGTTTTGCAGCGCTACGCAGTGCTACGAGCTTGCTACTAGTCTGCTACACGTTTCCTACGAATTCACTACGCGTAGGCTCATCTGCTATTTATATGCCATGCAGCGCTACGCAGCTCTACGGGCTTGCTACGCGTACGCTACGAATTTACTACATGTACACTCGTCGATACCACAATCAGCTCCACGCGTACTACGGGGAATCTTCAACAATGCTATATCAGATCATGCCAGCGAGAATGAACTAATTTTTCTTCGAATATACTACGCGTAGACTACACGTCTGCTACGCCCGTACTACGCGATGCTATGAGTTTGCTACGCGATGTAAACATGACTGCCACGTTCCTTTTATTCGTGTTTTTAAACTCTCTTTTATTGCGCTATTCTAAGCGGCATTTGCAAGAAACCACCATAACATTATTTAAGCTAATTGAAAATAAATTTTACGGTTTGACATGAGTTCATGTAGTTAGTTGTAGTATAAATCTACCTTAAAATTTATGCTAAATATAATCACCAGTTATTAGATTATTATAAGTCAAAGGTCACTCATTACACGCGACTAACTGGCCTCTGCAAGTTGGCTTCGGCCCCTTGTACACCTTCAAAAGTTCGAGACACCAGGATCGCGAAAAATTTCAACATGCAGTAGCAAATAGCAAAATGTTTGAGGCCAGAATACTTACCTCAAATTAATTAACAGCAAAAAATTAACTAACTCATAATAATTAAACCTCCAACAAAAAGCTATACTACCCACAACTCGTGCCTAACTGATCAACGTGCCACAACGCACGCTGAGATTCTCTGCACCAGGAAATTAACCGACGACATAGAGGACGGGTTGCCCATGGCTGGTCAATTACCTTGCTTACTCTATGAGTCTATGCCCAGCCTTGCTTACTCTATGCCCAGAAACTACTTGATTTACGCGCAGTAACGTAATAACGGCCTTTGAAATCTTTGCTTGCCTTTATGGGTTTTGATTACTTTGCTATGGTGAATTGATGGTGGTCGTAAATGTAATAGTTTCTGTGTTTTGTAAAGATTATGTCATAAATTAGATATTAATGTACCTAGTTGAATTTTATGGTATTTTCAATAGACTTCTGGTTGGTTTAGAAGGGGTTAAGATAGTTATGTTTTCATTGCAGCTGCGTGCAAAATTATTTTATTATATGGATAAATGATCTGAAGAGTTGGACTAGCGAAATTGCCATACTTAAAATATGCATCTTCGGGGAAAATGGGATTTATTTTCGTTGGATCCCAGTTTATTATTTTTGGCATTGGATCCCACAAAACATTATTAAGTATGTATTTCCTTAAGATCCCAAATATAAAAAATGCAAGTGAATTACGTTTTATTGTCGTTGAATTCCAAAAACTATTTCAGTCAGATGCTTAAAAAAAGCTGAATGCATACTTTCAACAACAAAATTATTCATCATTGTCCATTATTTTTAGTATATGCGCTGCGTTTTATTATGTAAAAGTTGTAAAGTTTATTAAAATTACACCTCCACATTGAATTACAAACAACATATAAGTCGCAATATTTCAGACCATGTTGTTCACTACCAATCATAAGCTAAAACAGCTTCATACAACCCAACGTCATAATAATAAATTCCTTAATTAAAACCCATTTACTTCACTCTCAAAACAGAGAACAGAAGTGCTCACTCAAAATCCGCCTGTAAATAGCGTCGTGGTTGGTTGAATGACGTCACAGTGATGACGTGACGACGGCGTCGCGTCGCTGGCTGCACTGTCCAAGCGTTTAATTTCCGTTGACGCCGCGTCCCGACGCTTGATTGTGCAAGTCTAACGTCCACAAGAACTGTTAGCTAATGTTTTCCTACTTAGTTTTGTGAGATGGGTAACTGGGAAAAATATGTAGAAGTTGCTAGAACTAGATTGTTGGAGTTCCCGAAAGTCTTGAGCCCTGATTAATGTAACTGATATATGACTTATTTGTCAAAAAATGGTATATTTATCATCTTTCATGACAGTTGCTGTTTATTATAGCAGAAAATATTTGAAAGATAAAAAAAAAAAAAAAAAACCCGACTGCTTAAGAAGCGAACTAAAAAGACTAGGAGGATACTTGGAGGATACAACTGGTTTTCGTCAGCCAGCTAGCGAATATGTACCTCTGATAACCCTTTATTTTGATACTCCACACGATGGGATTGGAAGAAGAAAAAAATTAGGGCCCCACAATATGGCGCCCAAAATCAGCCATATTTCTATTTTCCAATTTTAATGTAGCTATCACTGGCAACAATTTAGTACGAATTGATTGACGTAAGAATCATCAAAATCGGTGAACGCGTTTGGTCTCTAGAACGCCACATAGGAACAAACATACATACATAGACTGATAAACATTTGTGTCTTTATGTCCACAAGAACTGTTAGCTAATGTTTCCCTATTTAGTTGTGTAGGATCTGAAAAACTGTGGAAAAGTTCAATTTTCTGGAGATAAATTTGTGACAGTTGCCGAAAGGTTTGCCGTTTTGTGGCGAATTTAGAATCAGACGTTAGAATTTAAAAAAAACTGTTGATTCTGTGGTGACTACTAATAGAGAGAATTATGTAGGAAGAAGACATATTATTAGCTGACTCCGAATAAATTTGATTAAAACAAGAGAAATATTATGATGCCAAGAGATTCGAATCGCTCTTGATACTGAATTAACCAATCACAACATGTATGAGCTTCGTTAATAAGGCTTTCAGGAATGGGACGAACCTTTAGCGCATGCACTTTCTAAAATCTCGATAGACCAAAGTTAGGGGAAATAAGCAATTAAGTATCCGAAAATAGTGCAGTTAGCGTGCGTGGTATCAGCGGGCATCTAGCGCGTGCTAGCGCGGCGTGCCCGACGTGCGGCGTGCCCGCGTGCAGCGTGCCCGCGCGCCAATTAGACGCCGTCGCACCACCGGCTAATAGCCCATTAACACTCGCTTTACACCGCGGCCATCGCTCACCTCCATCTATTCGCCTGTTAGTGCACCGCCAATCCGACCATCCAGGCTTCCAGGCCCCTGCCCTCCCCACCCCCCCGCACTGCCATCTCCACACGGCCACAGAGGGGAACCCCGCTTAATTGACGGGAGTCCGCTGTCATAAATAAACGTTCAAATGTCCCACTTTATAGGTAGTGCCGCTAATGTGCAATCGAATTTATTTATGGCACGAATTCTTTGGATTTATGAAGGTATTGTGAACTTGGTGCTCAGTGCGTGATTGGTGATTAGATTTACGTCAACAGCTCTAAATATGCCAACATAACACTTGAAGACGGCTCGTTACTCGTAATAAAGCTGAACTTCAAGTTGACAATTGGTAATGGGTGTCTCTAACGAGAGATAGTTCGAATTAAAGTTGTAATAGAAACTCGGTAGCGTTAGGTCGTTCCTGTAGCACGCGAAGTGCGATGCCCCGCGATCGAGCGAGCGTCTCGCGTTAATTAATTGGGTATTTTCACACGTCAGCGGCTAGATCTCTCCAAATAGATCGGCGCGCGAGGCCCTTAATTAGCTATATCTGCGCGACCGATCGCCTGCGCCCGCGCACTCCGCCACGCCAATTTGGCGCTAGACTCTGCTTCGGAATAGCCGCAGATAAGGCAACTAGAATGCTCAGTAAGTCAGTAATAACCTCATTATGAAATATACGAGCCTCTGCAGTTTGTTAGATAACGCAACGACTGTGTATCTTACGCTGTTATATTGTATTGTATTGCCGACGTTATTTACGACCATGCGCTTTGTTCAATAACTGAAATTGTAAACAATGTAAGGTTTAATTAATTAAAATCAAGTTAATTTTGTATGTCATAGGGTTGGGTACAAAAAGAGTTTTGTTACACACATCTTATGTTAAAACTTCGTTTCATCAACTTTATTAGGTCCACTTTTATTCATTGTAATTGTAATGCAGAAAGTAGGCGGTATCAATAGCCAAGAACGACACGTCATTCATTACCATCAAAAAAGTATTACAAATAATTTTAAAATAATTACCATTCTCTATTGATCAATCCATATTCACAGCTTTAATATCGAGTTAATATGCATCGCAATGAAATAGAAAGACGTCGCTCCGTCTGAGCAGCGCACGTGTCGATCCCGCTCCATTCTCTCCGCGACTGATTGACGGCCGTCAGGAAACAATTACCTTTTTGTCGGGCTAGCGATACACCGCTAATTACAATAAGTGATCATTGATTTTTTAATTACGCCGCCCATTCATGCGTCTATCATCGCGGCTAATAGTTGCCAGTCAGTGCATTTAATAACGCCCGCCGCCTCACGGAATGCTCGTAGTTACGCTCTCGCGGAATTTCTATTATAAACTCCTCCTTCTTTTATCTATTTCTTTTTTAAATTAAACTCTCGAAGAATCACCCGCGACTCGTAACCGATTTTATGTGATCATCCTTACAAATTGCAATTTGAACATTGTTAACAGGAGGTGGCTTGCAAAAAGTTAACAACTATTAAGAGCGAATTTTAATGTGTCGAGTAAAGAAAATCTTTATGCAGTACTCAGTTGGAGCGTAACCTGTTTTGCTGTGTAAGCGTACGCGTTGCATTCCTTTCATATGCGCGAGAGATGCGCTGCGCCGGCTGGGCCGTGCACGGCCCTGGTACCGCACGGGCCGTACTGCACGCCGCGCCCGCCAGGACGCATGCACCCGCCCCGTCCCGGCCCCGTGAGAAACCAATGTTCCCGGCCTCTAATTACGTTTTATGCGATATCGCCATTTAATTAGCAACATGTTTCCCATTCCGAAACATTAATTAATATTTTCATCAGAGTTCTCCGCATTTAACTGTGCTTTTATTACTCTCTCGAGATTTTAATAAAGATTCTCGACCACCCTCGTTCGAGTGTTATTGTTTTAAAAAGTCTTATTATGAAATTTTTATTGCTATGTCGTCGAGAGGGATCATTTATTTCATTGTCGACGGCTTTTCGATCGAATGCCTTAAATGCGTTCTTTTAAGTAAAACGAGCCATGGAGTAAGAAAGTTTTTGCGGGCGACAAGTGGTTGACATTATAACAACGCAAGATCACATTGGCCAGTTTTTGCGATAATAAAAATATCAGCACGAATGTTTCTTGACAGCTACACAAGAACTTAACATCTCGATAAGTTGAAGTTCGCGAGTGAATTCGCCAGATAAGGGGTACAATTAATTCAATGGTCGGCGAGTAATTGTAGCAACAGATTAATAACCGATCCACGTAGCGGGGGACAAATTGCGCCAGCTGACCGCGCGCCTCACGGCCGCCGTAATGACACTGCACGTGTTACATCTCTCTTACTGTCCGGCGCGCGGTGTGCGACTGCTTCAATTCTCAACTCAGTATTAATGACGACTAATTTATTCAACGTATCCGACTGGCTGGATACTCAACTATATTTGCCGTATCTGCATAATTGTAATCGATGAAATTCGTATTATTTCGAAGGTCCGAGAGCGTGAGAACAGCCCTCGGAGGGAACTAATTACTCCGAATGTGGCGGGCTCGGGTCTTCGGTTAATTAGAGACGGAGTGGCTCAACCCTCTTAATTAATACTTGTGCCTAGAAGGCCCTCATGCTTACCTCGACTGTTTTGTTTGAATTGTTAATTCGTGATAAAACATCAGTGGGTATTGTGTTAACATTATAATTAAATGTTAAAAAAGCATTTGAACTTTCCTTTTTACCCTTATCCGCTTTGAATACAATGCTTGGGATTGGAATATTTTGAAATTATGTTTAAGTAATGAATAATTATAATTTCAAAGAAACCTTGTATATTATAAGTACATAATATTTCTACATAAAACAATAAGAGCAGTTTCAAATAATAACTGGATTTTTATTTTTATTACTTTAGCTGATTTTCTTAGCGCGATCTCAAAAGTAGTTTACTGGTTCAATGTTATCAATTTACTTCTTAATGAAAAAAAAAATTATGCATTAAGTTTACCCTACCTCACGTCAGGCAGGTGAAAACTGATGTGTTGATAAAGGGCGAAGAATTGAATCCTGAAAATAGCACAGTATTCTTAGGCTTAACCTTGGATGCTAAGCTTCGGTGGGGCCCACATATAGATAAATTGACAAAAAAGCTATGCTCCGCAGCGCTGTTAGAAAAATTCGTAATTTAACTGATATAGAGACAGCTCGTTTAGTGTACTTTAGCTATTTTCATAGTGTAATGTCGTACGGTATTCTGATGTGGGGAAACGCCGCCGACATCCAGACTATCTTTGTTTTGCAGAAAAGAGCTGTTCGTTCAATTTATAAATTAAGCCCGAGACACTCTCTCAGAGATAAATTTAAGGAGATTATTGTAATGACTGTGCCTTCTCAGTATATTTATGAAAATCTTTTGTATGCCCATATAAAAATATAAAATTGTTTAAAAAATACAGTGATACGAGTATCCATAACATAAATACTAGGAATAGACACAAATTTGTAGTACCGACAACAAGGCTCAAGAAAATAGGTGGCTCGTTTAGATGTCAATGTGTGCGCTTTTATAATAAGCTTCCAAGCCACGTACAAGTTCTAAGTCTTAATAAATTCAAATCATTCATTAAACGTAAGTTGTGCCAGAAAGCGTTTTATACCATTAAAGATTACGTTGAGGACAAAAAGGCTTGGGACTGAGCTGCTCCAATTAAAAATTAATTTAGATTTTTTAGATTTTCAACCGTGAATTTTGTTTTATTTATATTTTTTTTTTTGGTTTTCTTGCAATGATAAGAATATTCACTTTTAAAGTATTATATTATTTTATTTTAATTATTGTGAATGTGAAGACTTTGTGGACCATTCTTTTTTTTTGTTTTTAATTTATCTTAGTTTTTAATCGTGGTCTGGCAGTTTGAGTAGTTTATGCGGCCTACCCGAATGTCCTTTCTTTGGTATTGTTCGTCGAATCGTTGAGCTCCTTAAATTCTGTGTTGACCTGCTCGGTTATTGACAAATGCGTGCACTGACTGGACAGGTCCACTCAATCTGGTTGGGTATTTCCTCAAAAGACCATTTCAGACATCAATCTACATGGTCTTCACATGATCTAACCAAGATTTTTGTCTGGACTTTAAAAGAGACTATGACCTCTGAGTTTGTTTCGGCCTTTCTTCTCAGAGTAGTCAGATAGGAAACGCCGACCTCATCTAGTTTTAAAAATATGATCGACATGTAAAAGTGTTTGTACAAACCAACTTACAGATATAAAATCATTTATCATAATAGATAATTTACTTTAATATATTTTTAAAGTCCATTTGATATCGAAAATCCACCAGTATGTGGATATATATATATTTCTTCTAGGCAAGCGTGCTACCACGTCGACCAAATCATCGCTTAACATGATCAGGTGAGATAGTGGTCAAGCGTGAGCCTATTAATAATAATACAATAATAATTAAAAAAAAAAATCTCCAATAGATAATAATATATTAAGGCCCTTAGGAAAGCCTAAGATTTAATATTATTTTAAAATTATTTTTAAAACATAAATCCACTATCTAGCTTCAAGGGCCCATAAATTAATTATCTAATAGACTTTTATAGTTTTATGACCATTTCCGTAATCAAATATTTGTTTTACATCACAAAGGGAAATCAAATCATTGTTCCCAAAAAAATTTAATTTACGATAACGATTTCATAGTCCCCTGGTAGACCGGATCGAATAAATTAAGATACTAGCTGTGCCCCGCGGTTTCACCCACCCGTGTTGTTACTTCGCGTTAATTCTTTTTTTGCCTACTATTTTTTTTTTAATCCAACTGGTAGTTCCAGAAATTAGTGCATCCAAACAAGAAAACTTTTTTTTAAGCTTTATTATATTAATAGCTGCCGCCCGCAGCTCCATCCGCGTGGTTTTCGTTCTTTCGGCCTTTGTGTTATTCTGATGTATAAGCTATATTTCTGTAAAGTTTCATAAAATCCGTTCAGTAGTTTTTGCGTGAAAGAGTAGCAAACATCCATCCTCACAAACTTTCACGTTTGTAATAGTAATAAGATACTATACTAGCTTTATCCCCGAGGATCCGCTGAGGAGCTCGTGGCTAAATAATAACAGCCGCACGGGTCGATCATCAAGGTTAAGCAACGCTTGACGAGGTCGGTCCGTGGATGGGTGACCATTCCAACATACCGAGTTTCCTCCGTGCCTCGGAAAGCACGTTAAGCCGTTGGTCCCGGCTGTTATTTTAAGATCTTTGACAGTCGTTACGGGTAGTCAGAAGCTTGAGATCT
Source organism: Orthosia incerta (assembly GCA_948252205.1). Taxonomy (NCBI): domain Eukaryota; kingdom Metazoa; phylum Arthropoda; class Insecta; order Lepidoptera; family Noctuidae; genus Orthosia; species Orthosia incerta. Next base: position 10,931,120 of record OX411754.1, on the reverse strand, counting down.
GACACCAGTCTTGCCAAGGGGTACCGTGTTACCCAGTTACTGGGTTGTGGAGGTCAGATAGGCAGTCGCTCCATGTAAAACACTGGCACTTAGCTAAATCCGGTAAGACTGGCAGCCGACCCCAATATAGTTGGGAAAAGGCTAGGCAGATGATGACTAGCTTTATCCCCGGGCTTCGCTCCGCATCCCATCCGCAGAAAAGGACAGGCTGAATACTTTTAATCCCGAAACAGTCGCATATGACACTCATTCAGTGGTAATGTTGCTTTATTTCAGTGATTTTTCATAATCGAATTAGAATTTTTAGAGATTAACTTAAACCAAACATAAATATACAAACATACAATTTGACTTCTTTATAATATTGGTTAAGATATAGATAGTAAGTTTATATTGTAGGTAAGTATTATAGGAGTAGGTGTTTGCGTAGGAGACGCTTACGGATCACGATATTGGGCCGAACTATAAGATGTTGTTGTTACAAAACACGGTTTTATTTATGTAACGTCTTTATTTGTATAAATTGAGACATCCTTTGAATTTATTTAAATTGTGTATAAAATGTTGGTAGTTTCTTGTATGTAGGTGCACTTTTACGTGGTTTTATTGGAGAATTGAACCTTGTGGAGGGATTAGTGGACTTACTTATTTGAAATTGATATGAATATATTTTATAAAAATAAAATATTGTAAGTTAATATTTTTATTGGTATAAGCTTACCATGGATTGGACAAGTACCTACAGGTGCTTAAATATTGTAAAATTCCTGAACACTATTTCTAAAGTCGTCACATTCTTGGAAGTCCGTTGACGTTTCTCATTTCACATGCCACGATAACTTTCTACGTAAGAAATTGGAAAATCAAATTCACAATCCTAATTAAATACTATGTTACCCATACACTATGATAACGAGTATCATTCGCAAGCATCAAGTATCATTATTATTAAGTATTTTTTCAACACAGTTGCTATAATTTCACCACAATTAGGAACATAATGACACCTATAATCAAACTGTGACTTTTTCATTGCTATTATTCACAAGTGAGTTATAGAGATTCTTTTTTTTATTTGGTTGAGTTGCTTTGTTCTTAAAAAAGTTTTGATACAAAAAAGATCGTGCTCAATAGTACAAATAAATTAATGTACCTATTGCTTGCTCATTTCATGCAACTTCGTATTTAAATAGACAATTTCAACTTGAAAACTTTTACTCAAATATAACTTTTGTTTTCACTGTAATAAAGAAAACTTGAAATTCCCCATGTTGTACGTGGCTAAAACGTTATCCGCGAAAAACCAAAAAAAAAGAAATCTTATTTTTTTTTTTTTTATTTTTTTTTTTTTTTTTTTTTTTTTTTTAAACTTTGCCCCACACTAGGAATTTCTCCTGTATCGTGGGTGCGTTTACAAACATATAATCTCACATACACAAACACCCTGAGCCGGAACAACTATTTGTAGATCATACAAATAATTGTTCCGTGCGGGAATCGAACCCGCGACACGCAGCGCAGCAGTCAATCGCTCAACCACTGCGCCAACCGTGCGCCCTATTCTTTTAGTCTATGGCCGATCGCCATTGTTAGATGCGCGCGCATAGTGTAACTGGTGAATTTTTCCCGCCATTGCGGAAAAAATTTCACAACTCGTTTTAACTGTTGAAATTACAGTTATTTTAGTATTATTTTCTTCACAATAGTGTTGATAAACGTCGTATGATACACGTGTGTATTGATGATTACACACTTGTACCATAATGTACTATTATAGCTGTCAAAACGGGCCTTTTATTTTTTGACAACTTTATATGCCATTTAATTCATGAAAATTCTATCTATAAATTTATTATATCATCAATTAGAGCCACTTTTCAAATCATATTTCATCATTAATTCAAATTGTATTTTCTTTATGTCCTAAACTTTCATGAAGGAGTCGAATTCAAAGCTCTTTTACAATGAGTTTCAATCTAGAAAATAATCTTTCTTAAAATCGAGACAAAGATCAATTAAAATATTGCTGATTTAGAATCCAGATCAGATAAAAACTGTGAGATTCTGACTGATAATTAATAATCTGTGTTCTAACGTGTTCAGATTCACGTACACCTCGTACAGTCATCATCATCATCAGCCTATTAATGTTCCCACTGCTGCGACACAGGCCTCCTCTCTGTGAGTGGGAATGTGCCTCAATCCACCACGCGGGCCCAGTTCGGGTTGGTGGATGACACATGTCTTCAAATTTTTGGTTCTAGGACATCCTACACATCTCCTTCCTCACGATGTTTTCGTTCACCGTTTTTGAGAGCAGTGATGATGAAATAATTTACACAAAGTAAAGCGCCTGCCTGGGCTCGAACCCATGACCTACAACTTGTAAGTCGCGGCCGATACCAATGGGCCACCACTGCTCTCACTGCTCCACACCTCGATCTAGATCTGTCTATTACACAGGTTGTAAAAGTCACCAAAGTAACTTGTAAACTTCGTAGCAGCAACAAAGAAGTACGATTTTTTTGAATTTTTGTCACTCACATGAAACATTTATAAGCGAAATAAATTTTTCCATATTTTCTAAATAAAACTTTATCATGCTTGTAGTCTGTAGCCCGACACTTTAAATTACAACAACTACTCGCACACGGAATGTCTTACGACTTGTAAGTCTACGGTAGCGAAGAAAAATGCGGCATGCCGTAATGAATATTACATTAAATAACTAATTTATGGTTAACTACAAATGAATAAAGAGCACATTCGATATCTTGGACACGACTTTAAATTCCTTCACATTCTCTTTATTAATTACCTATTATTGCAATTACCATTACTTTACAATCAAACTTTTTTTCGTTACCTTCTACTTACTTTCCATAAGTTCGTTATTATTAAACTTTCAAGCGTAATAGTAGGTGGGAAAATATATGTTTCTCATTTAATTAGGTGTGTAATTATGGTAATAACACTACCCACATTAAGTGTATAAAATATCTTGTAACATGAAACCGATCGTGTGGAGCGAGTTTTATTTTCCTTTATTTATCCCTCAAGAGAAAAGAATTATGTGCCCTTTATATTTACTTATAAATCTAATAAAAGTTAAGCCGTTGCACTTTGTCCTGGGGTTCGTATCCAATCACCTCACGTGCAAATAAGGCCGCAATAGAAACTATAATATAAAGCCAATTTACGACGTGTCAGTGTAAAGTCGTAAATGTGAAATTGTTCTCGGCTGAGGATAATGGCGTATTTAATGTACTTGTGACTGGATGTTCCGTATTACCTAACCGTTGTGTCTTATGTACACGTCGCCCGGCGACACGGCTCTTCGATTAACATAAAATCTCGGCGAACAGCGGCGACCCCGCGTGGGCGCGTGCTCTTGCGCATCCAAGCCTTATATTGGGATCTCGCTCCCTCTAAACCTAACACAAAACAAATGTACACAACAAACACAATCCTATTACAACACCACGGTAATCACTAAAGTATTTCGTGACCACTAAACCGCATTTAGTCAGTTAGTCATCATAAACCAGCTGATGTTGCAACTCGTTGGTCGAAAAATAATTAGCAGTTAGTCGACCTCGCGGCCCAACTGCGAAGGAAAACCGCACGCGCTGACATTGACCCGGCGAGCAGTGAGCCCCACTCGGTCTACAGCCGAGCGGCGGCGGCGGGCGCTCAGCGTTGAGGGCACGGAGTGGCCGCAGTGATCCACCACCACGTTTTTGCGTTTAAGAAATATTATCAACATTTGCGTGGCAAGTAATCGAGTTTTACAAAAAAAACCCAAGATGGTTAAACACGCCACCTCAGTACGATTTTCATCCGGTCCGCCACACAAACCGATCATTACCACTTACGGGATCAATAATTCATATCCAATTAGCTGATTACCGCAGGATGTACAAAGTACATGTATTACCTACATATTTATTATATCGAGCGAGTTACATGATTGCGTTTTCAATTAATTTATCTACTCATTTAAATAGTGGTTTACAATGTAGTACGATAGTGTCTGACATGTTTGATGCCGAGTACCGATGCGACGCACTGATAACATTCCGGTTCAGGTATCGAACACGAAATTCTTGGCGTGGTCAAAGCTGAGCCATGCTTGAGGGTACACAACGATGCGATCTAGACGTGTTTGAATGCGTGGAATTCACGGACAATTGATGGAAGCGCGCGATCCATCGCTCTCTATGTGCAAATCTAGTCTTTAGGGGCGGACAGGGGCGCACAGTGTTCTGCATACCATTCGATGAGAGGTCTCGTCATCGTCCGATAGGATCGTGATAGAGAATTCGTCGGTCGGCTGCCGGTGGAATGCAAGCGGTAATTGATTTGTCCCTGAGTAATCGACGACGAACGGGATTGACAGGAATATCGAGACGTCACGCTAGCGGCGGCGGCGGCGGCCGGATGACGAAGATACGCACGCCACTGACGGCTCCCGCGCGCGCCTCCTGTGACGGCTACACTTGTCAATTGGTCTTTTTTTTTTCTTCTTGGCGTCTCGTAGTTTGGTCAAAGTGACTGACAACTACTTAACCGGACTTCCTTGTAGAGACTAAGCTTTAAAGCCTCCAGCCAGGCACAAATTTCTAAACCTAAGAAACATCGCGGAGGGCTACCCCCTGTGGGGCCGAACCTCGGCTCAAGTCGTCGCTGGGGGGACATCTAGGGCTGGATCTTAGTAAAGTGATTCTACCATCCGTTCGGAATAAGCCTACGTGGAGAAGAACGGACAAGCGATAACTACTAGCGTCACGCTTACTTATATACGCACGCACGATAGGGACTAAGTGTGTGCATAAATTGTATGTAAAAATGAATCGGTCGTGCGCAGTACGACAAACGCACCGCTGCGGCGACGCAGCAGTCCCGCACCAAACGTCTAAATTGAAAGATAACATCCCTGATTCTGTATGAATTCGAAGGAGTTTGTAGAGATGGGTGATGACTTCATGATTCAAAATTAACCAATGAGATTGAAGGTTGCACGATTTTGATAATTCCATGATACGTACTTTCAAAGGTTCTCGCAAAATTACGGTGAATTGAAATGAAAACTTTACTTTAACTCAATTGCAAGCGTCAACAACACGTCAAATTAGTCGAAGACAGCGATAAACTTGTGCCAACTTTCACTGAACTTAAACATGGCCTGCATTCTCCGAAGTCCGTCATCGCTTGTCTTCTATAAAATATTGGAAAGAGTCGCGAGTAATTCGTCGCACGCGATCCAGAAACTGGTCCGTTCAGTAACAGCACGAAGCCAAATAAAATTAATATTCATAGCCGTTGTATTTATTGGCTTTCAATTAGTATAATCTTAATGGAGCATTAACATACGCGCGGGCGACGCGTCGGAGCATTACCATAGCCAACGGCGGGTTGCCAACCTCTTCACAACCTGGGCTTTTTAGACACCTTCGAATTGTAAGTTAGAAACGATGTCACTTAATGGGCTGGATAATGTCCTTAATAGATAGTCTTGTTTTCCAAGAAAATCGAAGCCTTGCAAAAAGCGGATATGTACTTGAAGGAAGAAAAAGTTTTGCTTAATGTAGAGTCGCATACACAGATCATTACTTCTAATGTATCCTGTCCGTAGCTGCCGCGTGCAAGACTAATAGACGGCTTAAAAAGGCAACAAATGTTACGGGCTGTCCCAGTTAACCTCAGCCGTTTCGAAAAACTACATAAATGGGCAACCGAGTCGGTCTAAGCTGGCAACACCGGTCGCGGAAGGCTCGCTGCCGATGACCTCCGCGACCGGTTCCCGCGGCTCGCCCCCTCCCCCGCGCCCGCGCTCCGCCCGCGCCCCTCGCGCGAGACGTTTCATTACGTTATTATTATATTAAATGCTATAATACACATTGTAGGCATTAGTCCGCCGAGACGTCGTCCTAAGAAAGGGTAATGTATGGGCCACGTAGCCGGTCCATTCGGTTTTATTTGAAACGCTCAGGGATTAGCGCGGTGATCTTTATGACCGTTTTGAATGGCGAATTGTTCTATAGCGAGAAATTTTTAGTCATTTTATGTTGACTTCTCAGTATTTTGATGTGAAAGAAATTTCTGTGTTGTATTCCACACGTTTTGGACGTTAAACCTAGTAAAGAGACTTTTAAAACAGCAATTCATTGAGCCTTAAATTACTCATAGATATAAATTTTAGTGAGTTATGGGAAGAAAAACCTTAAATTAAAGATATTTATCTCTAACTAGAGAAAGAAAATTTTACCAGTTAAACCTTAGTGTATGTATAAGTATGAGGTCATAAGTAGATAGGAAAGACAAAAGAAAAATACGAACATATTTATATAAAAATTATGACCATAGGTTAAAAGCAGCTTAAAAGTTATATTGAAGCAATAAAAAATCTTGCCTATAAAAACGATAGACACCTTCACACGGAAAAATCCATATCTGTAAAAATAAATAAAATGAAAGTGCGTCTAATTTGATAATTATTCGAATATTGAACATGAATGGAGGATGAACACCTGTGTAAACATTCAAGGTCAATATTGTTCAAATAATACTGATGCCAACAAAAAAATATAGTGTTGACACAGCTCCAAGCCACCGCTGTTCCTACATCGTCTGATCGTAATTCGATTTGGCATTAAACCGATTCTTTGGCGCTCGCGGACCTTGTATCGATTTGGAACAATTAAGTGAGAGATTTTTTAATACTTCATACGTGATTTTTAGGGTTCCGTAACCAAAGGGTAAAAACGGGCTCCTATTACTAAGACTCCGCGGTCCGTCTGTCTGTCTGTCTGTCCGTCTGTCACCAGGCTGTATCTCATGAACCGTGATAGCTAGGTAGTTGTAGTAAATTTACACAGATGATGTAGTTCTGATGCTACTATAACAACAAATAAACATACAACAAACTTGTTTTTTTTGCCGTTTTTTACGATAATGGTACGGAACCCTTCGTGTGTGAGTCCGACTCGCACTTGGCCGGTTTTTTTTATGATAAGCAAGTATGGCGAGTGCAGAATTAAATCTTTGGTTTTCATCATGGAGTATTTTTGTCTTTGGTCAGTTGTAGAAAATGGGAAATTAATTCAAATTTCATATCGACGTTCTCTTAAGTTAGTTTAGAGATCACAGACTTTTTATAACTAGTATAAACTAGTATTCCAGGTACTAAGAAATAATAATCATTGCCACACGAAGTGTTATAACACTTCCTTTAAAAAGTGGAACAAATTCGTGTTCGTATTTTTAGGGCTCACTTACGACCGTGATAGAAATGGACTATCGGTTATCTAAGATCTAAATTCATCTCATTATTAAAATACAAATTATTTCCACGAAATGTGTCACAGAGGAGCGATCTAATTATAGAGTTGACCAGTTCTGTGGGCCGCCGGTGGGCACAGGGCCTTTCGTCGGAATAAGGCACGCTACAAAGTATCGCGTTACATCGCGCGGTGCACTTGATCATGCCGTTGTCCGCACTCTTTTATTTATATGCTTTATTCCCCATCCTTTATTTTTGTCCGACCGCTTTGAACGGCGACCGCACCGCTTAGCGTTCGCCGCAGGTTCCACCCGACCGAATTAGTCTTACTAGAATGCATTATGTTCTCCGTCAAACCACATATAAAATCAATATTCCACGACTCGTGTGGTGCGACTTTAAAATCGTTTAGTCCGTAGCTTAAACGTCGAACCGCATAACTTTCATTACCATCTACTAAATCCCATACGTTATGACGCATCTGTTTAAGCCAGGTCTAAGTCGATGTTTGAAACTTATTAGAGCTGTCGTTAAAGTGAGTACAGAGGAGGAGCATAAATCGAGTTGGCACGTCAAAATATCAGCGGTGACAGAGCGGCGTGCGTGCGGCCCGGAGCGTACCGCCCGGGCCGTGGCCCGGCCGACCAATTTATTCGTCGGGACGTCAGATTTCGAGGGCCTCGTTACGACTAAGCCTCCAATTAGACTTATCCCTAATTAAGAGATGCCAATAAATTACCCTCCATCACGGGCTAACGAAGACGCGCCGCACTAATAACGCTAATTGATTTTGAGTAATGAGCTCGAGTTTTGATGGAGCTGATTGGGGGCCGCGAGGGGGCGCCATCGATCGCGACTACACTGCCAATATGAGATGCCTTTACTGCGCTTCTCCATAGTTTTGTTGTACTTTCATACTCGGCTGTTTAATTAGCTGATTGAGTTTTCAGAGTTTAGATTAACCTGTACAGCTCCAATGTAGACAGACAATCAGGAATTTCAATTAAATAAATAAGTGAAACTTGTAAAAATGTTAGGTCTTCCAATGATAATTTAATTAATTGTATGCAGCGGAAGTTTAAGCTAGCTAGTAAGTTGGTATCACTGGCTGAATGCACTGCGATTTAGTTTTAATTGAATTCCATTACTGTAGCTAGTGAAAGCTCCCGTTTAATTACCGAGTGGACTAAACAAGACCATGTTTTGATAAATTGCATTTTAAACGTAAATACTGCGATTGCTTTGTTCCTGATAATTAATGGTTTCAATTAATGATATTATTTTACTATATTTTTTTGATTTTATTTTATTTTTTTATTTTATCAAGGTTAAGCAACGCTTGACGAGGTCGGTCCGTGGATGGGTGACCATTTCAACATACCGAGTTTCCTCCGTGCCTCGGAAAGCACGTTAAGCCGTTGGTCCCGGCTGTCATTTGAAGATATATGGCAGTCGTTACGGGTAGTCAGAAGCTTGAGATCTGACACCAGTCTTGCCAAGAGGTACCGTGTTACCCAGTTACTGGGTTGTGGAGGTCAGATAGGCAGTCGCTCCTTGTAAAACACTGTTACTTAGCTGAATCCGGTAATACTGGAAGCCGACCCCAATATAGTTGGGAAAAGGCTAGGCAGATGATGATGAATTAATGATATTATTTTAACGAAACTTCATAGAAACAATTATATTTTAAAGTAGCTACCCGCCAAAGCTTCAACCGTGACAAATTTTACACAAAAACCCTTTCTTGTTACTCGCTCTTTCTATTTATGAAAATCGCATGAAAGTCCGTTCAGTAGTTTTTGAGTTTATCTCGTACAGACGTGGTGGGGGATTGTATTAACCCCCGAACTTCGAGGAAAAAGAGGGGTGTTATAAGTTTGACGTGTGTATCTGTGTATTGGTGTATATGTGTATCTGCCTGTGCATAATAGCTCCTAAACGTATGAACCGCTTTTGATTTCGTTTTTTTTTTGTTTGAAAGGTGACTTTATCGAGAGTGTTATTAGCTATATTTTATGAAAATCTGTACAGCCTTTCTATTATAATGGGCGTTTTACTGCTTGTATCGGGGTGTTTTTATGATATCGTGTAATAATTACGTGTTCAATAGATTGTCGATCGTAGCGTGTTAGATAAATTATGTAGCATGAAATAAAAAATTGTTAGGGGTTTTTAAATTTTATTTGTTTTGTAATTATATCACACATCACATCATCAGCCTATTAATGTTCCCACTGCTGGGACACAGGCCTCCTCTGTGTGAGAGGGAATGGGCCGTTATCCACCACGCGGGCCCAGTGCGGGTTGGTGATTATATAGTGATGGTATATTATCTACTATTAATATTTTTCACAGGCACACCGCTTCTCCTTCCTATTTCCCTTCAAAAGTCCACTCAATTCGTAGTGAGCTACAAAAAGCTGACTGTTTAATAGCGTAGAGCTATTTCAATTCAATTCATTTATTGCATCAAATATGGTAGGTAAGGTACGGGCTATGTTGATGATAAAGTTTAAGGACGAAGTGACGTCAGCTTTGCGTCATTATCATTATTGTTTTTATATACCTACCTGGGGGGTGGCCATAAGCTCTTAGAGCGGTATCAGTTTGAGATCGAGTAAGTGACAGATGTATACAAGTCAGATACATCTGTCCCTTATTCGATCTCAAATTGATACCGCTCTAAGAGCTTATGGTCACCCCCTGTACTTTGTTAATATGGATATACAGACAAATACTTAGGAAAACACTTAACCGCTTTACGAGTTTAGGAAAGTAATGTATTTAAAACCGCGAATATATTTTTCAATTTTAGTGAAGGTACAGTACAAACATTTTCTAATGTCCCTCGGCAAACTTCGTGTTTCGTCAGTCGTCGGATTTCTATCAGTTGCCCTTTGCACTTGGTGCAGACCGGACGCTCTCAATCAACTTGGAGGTATATAGAGTCGTTAATATACTTTTGATATTATGTAATTTATTTTAAAAATGGGCGAGAAGCTGCTGCTTTTACAGCTCTATATATTTCACATGGAAATCAATAGAAAACAACAATAAATTACTGAGTTCTGAATTCAAACCACGATAAATCTAGTAGTTGATGGACATGGAAATTAGCATTCGTTTTTATTCGGAAATGCGATGATTGCCGAGGGACATTAAGAAAAAAGTTGTACTGTATTTATTTATTTATTTATTATATGCTTTATTGTACACCATAAAATACATTAATAAAAAGAAACTTAAGTCTAAAAAACATACAATAGGCGGCCTTATCGCTTGCCGCGACCTTATCGCTTACTGTACCTCATTGTCGTCATTCTTTTGACCACATTCTAATATTTTGGGGACAGCGCAACATGTCTCTTTCTTGCATACTTCATCTCCATTAGTCGTTATATCTCTGCGTTCTTTGCGTGTCCATTCGACACAAAGTCCGAATGTAGCCACCTGGATACCGTATATACCTCTGTCGTTGGCTGTTCAAGTTTTGGATAATGCAGGTGGCAGGTGGCATGCGGCGAAAGAAAGGAGGGTATCCTGTGAAGGGACTCCACATTGGCACCGTGTTTGGTATGGGCCATTTTACCAGGTTATCTCTGCAGCGACCAACCTGGCCCCGCAATCAGTCCAGATTGGCCATAATATCATATATCACTCAGTCCATCCATCGTTACTTTGGTTTTCCCCTCTGCTTATAGGAATCCACATTAATAAACTAAACAATCTTCATGACATTTTTCGCCGCATCTCATGTCCACACCATAATATCCGATTTTCATTTTTATTTCTGTCACTGGTGCCACTTTCAAACGTCCGTCTAATGCATTAAACATGATGATGCAATCATCCGAAAATAGTTATTTATGCTACAAGTGCGGAAAGTAGGTGATTTCCGATGAGTGGATAAATCGACACGAGTCGGAAATCATCTTACGCACGTGTATCATACAACATTTTACTATGCATTGTGCGAGGAAATAAAAAAATATATCTGAACCAAGCAAGAAATTAATAAAATGGCGCTTATTCAATGGCGCTCAGCATATTCACAGATAAACTAATAGTTCATATTTCCTCGGGCATATCTACTGCGCATGTGCAAATAGCTGTCACGTCGTAACGCCAAAAGGCACGAGCAAAATATTCATTCTGCCAAACATATTTAATGAATATTTAAAATTAATTTATTGATTAAAATCTAAATCTAGAATTATTAAAAACGCCTTAAATGAATTATTAGATATTTTTTACCTTTTTATATGAATGATAATCTGTACTTACTATTTTTTTAAACTTTTCTCAAATAATAAAAACTCTATGCGGCGGGCTGACGTTGGAGTTAAAATTAAAAAAAGTACAGGAAAGTAAAAAGCACTGGTAAAAAAAAGTGACACTTTCCGCACAGTTTGGAAAACGCTCTTTTCGAGGACATGCATTGTAAAAGTTATTTTCAAATTTTATAATATCAATATGCTTTTTTAGTAAGGAATAAGGCTGTATATTTTATAGTCGGATATAAACAGGACTCTAAATTACAAATTCTTATTCTAAATTACACGACTGCCTTAGAAGTAGGTCTAAATAAATTTTATCTTTCTCATTGGGTTTATCTTTACGTTTCATGTAAAATGCTTATTCAATACACGCAGCTAATAACTAATTGTGCGTTAATTACGAGTTTTAAGGGTGTTAAAAACGGTTATTACTGGCAAAAGCGGTTATTAGATAGGTAATTATAATTTATACAACATTCTAATGTAATATTAATCATTGTTTGCGTGTCGAGAGACATTAAAGCGCATAGCTTTATCATCTGCACATAACATAAACGCAGTTTTATTAGTTTTTAATTCCATAACATCCTTATAAGTCTTTCAATTTAATTAAACTTACATGAACAGAAAGATGTTTGACTAGTCGACTACTTTCTGAAACGATGTAACGAGGTCCAAAGCCTTTAACACTTTCAAATGCACCTTTTAACAACACGTTTTTTATTGGCAACATTAAATCATTCATTTATTAACCTGACAAATGACAATCGGCTATAAATTTTATATTAGCTTTTAATTATGAGCCGCCGACATTAAATAATTGTTTCGGGCTTAGCCTTGTATGGGTTGGTTCGTCGTTGATGAAGTTGTAAAGCGTGCGCCAGCGCAACGTGACTCGCGAGTCGCGACTATCTGTAGATCCTATCGGCGGGTTCTTGGGCCGCTATCGGAATCTCATTATTCCCCACAATCCGATTAGCCGTGTATTCTATAGCGTTAACTTGTAATTTCGCTTCATAATAAGGCTTTGAATAGTTTATTCCGAATTTGGTGGTTATCTGTTTGATCAATTGTTTAGTAGTTAACTAATGGGGGTTAAGGGTTTGTTGATCTTGATGTGTTAATTTTGTTGTTGTTGTAGACATTAGTTTTAGTACTTTTTTTTACGGTTCCGTACCTGAATGGTCCAAACGGAGACCTATTACTGTCACTTACGTGTCTGCCTGTCCGTCGTCTGACACACAATTTTGATCCGAAGAATTTTTTAACTTCCCATTGATCTATGAACTCGTTTAGTGATAATGTTTATTATTACGTATATTTTAGTAACAAATTCCAATATATATTAAAAAATCAAATTTTTCTTTGGTAAAAAAAAACAAAAACCGCAGTGCGTGTCCTTCGGTTTCGCACATTTAGGGTTCCGACCCTAAATGTGCGAAACCGAAGGACACGCACTGCGGTTTTTTTTTAAATATCACATCACACTAATATTATAAAGACGAAAGTTTGTGAGTGTGTTTGTATGTTTGTTACTTCTTCACGCTCAAACGGCTGGATGGATTGGATCTGGATGAAATTTGGCATAAAGATAAATTATAATCTGGAATAGCACATAGGATACTTTTTATCCCGGAAATATGTTCCCTCGGCATAATTTTCAACTTGCACGGGGGCGAAGCCGCTTGTAGAAAATAGTTTAATATAAATATTTAACAAGTAAATTATTATTATTACCCGCACTGGGCCCGCGTGGTGGATTACGGCCCATTCCCTCTCACAGATTTGAGGCCTGTGTCCCAGCAGTGGGAACATTAATAGGCTGATGATGTAATGTGATGGCAAGTAGTGCTTGGGAAATTCCGAGACGACAGACGAGTGCTTTCGGAGGTTACAAAGCCTTTTTTCATTGTTCTGTTTTCAAAAATTGCGATGACAGTCCTCGAAAGTAGTTTTGAAGTCATATAATGCAGCTAATCTAAACTAAGAATAGTAATTTCTCGGCGGTACAAGTTACAACACTTGACTCTTTTTGCCTCTTGGAAAACTTTTTTCTTGTCCCACATTCATCATTCAGCGCCACAGATCATAGAAACAACAGTTCAGCGCTCAGCAAACAATGACATACGACAGTAGGCTGTTTACATTTTAACTAAGTTTTTGCGTTCAAGTGAGGAATGTATGTTTAAGTTTTTATGACGTGTGTAGTAGTTACGACTTTAACAGTAAAGTTAAGAATATTGAGTATTCGCGGCTCCTACGGCTTCGATGTTTTATGGGGCAAGAGAAAACTTAGGCCGGTATTCCAGATGCTCATGCTCAACTCAACTCAAACTGGCAATGGACAGTTCTGATTGGTTGGCTTGTTTCTTTTGACATTAACGTGCTCAAGTCCAAGATCCTAGACGTGCCAAACGTTACTCGAACTCTTTTAACACAAAAACCAGTGGAATTGAGTATTGTTAGCATGTACTTGGAACGTACTCGTACTTGCTGACTCGGACTTTCATTTTGATTCAATACCTAGCCCTCTTTTTTGTTGAAACAATTCAGTAACTTCTGAGGCGTCTGCGCTCTTGCTCTATTAAGTACATATAATTTTGTCAAGCTGAAGAATCATATGGCAAACTCGAGAGTTGTGATTGGCCAATGTGTGGTCAATTTTGAATTTGAGGCGAGTTTGAGCATCCGGAATGACTCAAATGCCAAGTCCGTTTGAAAAAGCTCCACTCGATTCAGTTGCCATTAAAACAAAAAAAAACATCGATTTATGAAATAAAGTTTGCCAAGCTGTCAATGTCATAATTAGGGGTAAGATCGAGTTGGAGGACCTGACTTGAGTTATGTGCCTTAGCTTCTTCTTGTTGTACTTTTTAAACAGCTTATTTCTGAATGAGATAAGTCTAGCCTAGCTTACACCCATAGCAGCCACAATCCATGGGTAATAAATGTATCAATGATACACAAGCAGATACAAATTGCTTGCCCAAGGCATCACATTGAGATCGGAAACGATCTCTTTCGCAAGTTACCTTGTATAATGAGCAAATGTATACTGGGCTGTATTCATCAGTTTCTTTCATTCTTGCCGCTTACAATGCCAATCTAATTCTGAAGACATGATTGGACATTATATTGACTACTTTAAAATAGTTGATGGCTCGATTATGCAGTTGATCAATTTTTAACGATTGTTACGTATTTATTGGTTCATTAATATTCTTAGGCGATGTTTGATGATCATGTTCGATAATGGGCTCTACTGTAAAGGAGTCTGCTGTCCGCACAGGGCTGGAGTAGTGGTGGCCTAGTGGTAATGGCAGCGACTTACATGTTGTAGGTCGTGGGTTCCCAGGCAGGCGCTTTACTTGGCGTAGATTATTTCATCACCACTGCTCTCAAAAATGGTGAAGGAAAACATCACCAAAGGTCATGTCTCGAGCCAAAAATTCGAAGACATCTTCTTAAATGGGACAGTCCCACCGCACTATTACCAAACCACTGCAACTCCTGAAAGCCAGAATCAACAGTGGCGACCACCAGAAAAGCACCGAGGAAATGAAGCTCGACGAAGTCCCGGAGAAAGAATTTAACTGTCTTGGATCCCGCAACGAAATGAATCAGAAAAGAATAACGGAGGAGTAGGAAAAAATAATATAAATTTCCACTGCCCTCCATATCAAGCAGGAGACAGAACAAACAAGGCCAATAGGCACAAAGGGTCGTTTACAACTGGGATAAGCCCAGTTGCCTAGCACCACTGATAAAAATTAGCATTAATATTAATGGGTCCTAAAATTGTAAGCTGTTATATATTATTCGAAGACATGTGACATCGACCAACCCGCACTGGGCTCGCGTGGTGGATTTTGGCACATTCCCTCTCACAGAGAGGAGGCCTGCACGCGCAACGTACCAAATAGGAGTCTAAGTGCGGAAAAGGTGGGCCATCTATCCTATCTTATCCGCACAGGGCTGGGAGATGTGGTGACGCTAGGTGGATTAGCAGTCGTTGTCTTTCGTCTGAAATGATGATATTTGATCTGCGATTGACAAAGCCTTATATCTTAAAGCAAACAAATACGATAAAGTATTTAACAACTTTTAAAAAGGAAGCTTTCTTGCTTATAATATGTTATGAAATGTACCACAAACGGGTGAAGACACTGGCACCTGTAACACAGGTTGCTACCTAGCACAGGAGGCAGGGCTTCAAATAAGTATGTTACACCTGAATTTTGTGTCAATGAACAATTTTATTTTATTATTATTATTATTTCTTTGCTTTGGCTACATATAATATAATACTAGCATACAGATGCCTCATCCCATACAAAAAAACCGTGCCAACGTAACTAGCGTTTTCATCTGATTATAACGAAATTTTTTTGTAAATCGATCGCGTTCGGTTCCGTTCCACGACGATAGATAGATCACCATCTATATCCGTGGAACGGAACCGAACGCGATCGCTGTACAATAAATAATCAGTACAGTACGTCGGCACGGTTTTTTTATATGGGATGAGACACCACTGTTTTGGCAAAGAATCTATCCAAAACTTCATTCATTTCCACCTCGAGTGTAAGTACTAATTGCACAACATTCTTCAGAGAAGATTGGTTCAACTGCTCACATAAATCTCAGCTTTTCAAAATAAAAGAAAGCTCTCATTTCAAGTTCACGATACGGGCCTGACACCCTGCCACCATGACAGGTGGCACATTGGTTGAATGGTACCATAACATTCATACAAGTACTCTACTATAACTGCTTGAAGCATGGGTATTTTGGTGGCATCTAAACGATAACCCTGTCAATGAAATACAAGCTCTATGCTTCTTATATTACAGTTCCAAATAACTTGTAGCAGAAAATACATTTACGAATTCCAAGTGTCGCCTAAACCATAACAACGACAGTTAAATATAAGCTCTATGCTTAAAGAATTACAGTTCAAAATTGCCTGTAGCTAAATAATACACGAACAAGTTCCAAGTGTCGCATCATGATGGGCGAGGCGAGCTCCAATCTGTGACAGTAAATAATGAAGTTTTACCGAAGCCACTTACAACATTACTTGTTATAATGAGGCTCTTAGATAAGCATAATGCTGTTAATTGGTACTGCTTGGCGGTCACACATGGATATATTGAGCTTCCTGTGAAAACTAGAGATTATAGCCATCGCGATTTAGTTTTTATTGGTTTAAGGCTGAAGATTTACTTAGCTGCCAGTTCGATTTGTTAGGTTTAATATTTATATAAGATCTGCGGTTTATTTGTATGTTTTTTATGGCAGTTTATAGGAGGGATAGTTATGCAAAAACGTGTACTTTCTCTAGCCATAGTGACAATTTGCTACAATGTTATTTAAAAGTTAGATACTTACTTCAGTTAGGCTCTAGAAAGTGCTGGTATGCAGTTGGCGTGCAGTTGTCTGGCAGTAAAACTGCACGCCAACTGCAATCGGACTGCATGGTTGGTGTGCAGTTTTTTGCATACATACTAACTGCATTTAAACTGCAAACTTGCAGTCGGAGTGCAGTTGAAATGCAGTCCGTCTGTCTAGAGCCTTACAAACAACAGGTACCTAGATGTTCCACTTCCATACAAAAGTCCAAGAGAGCACGCAAAATTACTTAATCGTAGGTAAAACCTTAATAACATTGTATTTTCTTAGAAGAAGAAATACTATAATAAAAATATGGAGAAAAAAAAAAATAGTTTTAAAAAAATAAAAAACCGTCTTTAATAGAAAACCAAACTAAAAGTAGAAAATAATTTTCAATAAATTTAAATTAAGAATAGGGAGATTAACAAAAAATAGTACATTATGGTACAAGTGTGCAATGTTGGTGATTACCGCTGAGGCGCCATTGAGGCCCGAGCCGTAGGTGAGGGTCTTAAGAGAGCCGAGGACGGTAATCATCAATACACACGTGTATCATACGACTTTTGTCAACACACTTGTGAAGGAAATAATACTAAAATACATTTTCAACAGTAAAACGAGTTGTGAAATTTTTTTCACAATGGCGGGCAAAATTAAATCATTTTCCTATGCGCGCGCATTTAACAATGGCGATCGGCCATAGACTAAAAGAATGAAGGAGGAAACACATTATTAACACCCGACCCGACGCCACGCGACAACACCCGACGCCACCCGAAGCATCGCACACAGTGTGTTCCTAGTTAACACCCGATGCCACGCGTTAGTCAGTCGAGAGCATTAATGGCGTAAAGATATTTCTTGTATGTTTTTATTTAAAATGTCCGTTGAACAATACATCGAATTAGTAAAACGGTACTCATTATTATATGATATGATTTCAGGCCAATACCGTGATCATAGTATTAGAAATAATACTAGAAACAAAGCTATGATATGATCAGTGGTGCCAATTAATCAGCAGGGTCAGATTTAGGGTACAAACTCGGCGAGGGTAATTTTTATGTTTATGCTATAATAGAAATCATTAACTTATTTGAGTCCTCCTCGTCCGGCAACATGCTGATCCAAACCGACTGCGTGTTACCGCGTGTGATTGCGTGTCGTCACATGGCGTGTTGACTATGTGTTTCTGACCATATTAAATATATGGGATGGATCAGTACTTCAACGCGTCAGAAGGCGTCGGGTGGCGTGGCGTCGGGTCGGGTGTTAATAATATGTTTCCACCTAGAGGTTTCTTTTTTTTTGCTTTTCGTGGATACTGTTTTAGCCTCGTACAAAAAAGGGAATTTATTTTTTTCTTAATTACAGAGCAAATAAAATTTATATTTGAGTGAAAGTTTTATTTATTAACCACGTACAAGTTGAAATTATCTATATAAATACGAAGTTGCATGAAATGAATGAAATTAATTTATTTGTACTATTGAGCACGATCTTTTTTTATCGAAACTTTTTTAAGAACAAAGCAACTCAACCAATAAAATTAAAAAAAAAAACTCTATAACTCACTTGTGAATAATAGCAATGAAAAAGTCACAGTTTGATAACAGGTATCATTATGTGCCTGATTGCGGTGAAATTAGAGCCACTTTATGAGCAAGTGTGTTGAAAAATATTTTATCTACACTCACAACCTAATGTGCCAAATAAGCTCATTAGGTCAGGAGGCAGATCAATACATGGTTCAATTCCCCAGGGAAGTGTAGTAGGCTGCTGATTGTTCCTAATATACATAAATGACCTCCCCAAAATCATAGAAGGGCCATGTGTACTGTTTGCAGATGATATTTCTATCCTCACCTCATGCCAAACAAATGCTACTTTGAACGAAAAACTTACCACAATTCAAACTGGAGGAACGAGCACAATCTTGAAATCAACTTAAAAAAACTAAATTAATTACTTTTTACCCCCGGCAGAAAAACCAAATTAATTTAAACCTCACATACAATCAACAAAAATAGAAGTAGTTAACGATTTCACTCTCCTAGGTATGACAATAGACACACATATAAATTGGAAAACCCTCATACAGAAAGTTAAATCGAAAATTTCAATAGACCGTTTCCCTGACCATGGAGGCCGTTTTCTAATTTTCCGTCTTCTTATAGTATTTATTTGCGCCCAAAAATACGTTAAAACTAGTGTCGAAATGTGGAAATTTCGACGCTCATAACTATCAAATGTTTACTTTTTTTTTACTTTTTTGCTTCCATACAGGGCTAGATAATGTTGAGACAAATTGATATCACATTTTTTATTTTGAACGTACATCGTCAAACAGTGGAGTAATCCCTAGAATACGTTTGTATGGAAGAATTTTCGACTAGTGTAACCTTAACCAAAATTGACAATTCTTGGTCAACCGGAAGTACCCTATAGGTTTAGGGTCGGAAACCTATATGGTTGTTCCCGTTGACTTAGAATTACGAAATTTGGCAGCAAGTAAGGTCTTACAGCACAAATAAAGGAAAAATAAAAAACGTTAAAAATTAAATGGTACACCCAGGGTGGAACCCCTGGGTACGGAACCCTTCGTGCGCGAGTCCGACTCGCACTTGGCAGAATTTTGTTTTTAACTCGCCAAAATTTATCCCAAACCTTCATAAACGTTAAGGAAGTTAAATTCATTCTGAATAACGATAGCAGACGATCTATAAATTAAATCCATACTCGTACAAGCAATAACTCAAAATCACGCCAAACCAAACCACAAGACACTACAAATACGGATTTATTTATATTAGGGAAATAATTAGGAGAGTAAACAAGAACGGGGGTAAAATGAACTTTCTCGAACAAGGTGAACTGGTTGTGATTAATTAGCGAGGTGCCTAATTAGCGAGCACAAGTCAACTCATTAGTAACCGTAATTGAAACAAGCAAGCCTTGGATTTTTCCGAGAAAAATCTCCGGTTAATTTTGTCTATACATAATGTGGCCAGGGTTTCTGTTTGAAGCGGGACACTTGATAGGGTTCCTTATTTTTTTTTGCTTTAATTAAACGATTTTTTGTTCTGGCAGGTAGTTTTTTTTACTCGTTAAATAAACATTACATATACCAATGTTATAAAGAGGAACGATTTTTTGTTTGTTTGTTTGTACCGAATAGGCTCCAAAACAACTGGACCGTTTAAAAAAAATCTTTCACCAATAGAAACCTACATTATTCCTGAGTGACAAAGGCTATTTTTTAATCCCGATAACGGGTCCTGTGGGGTGGTCCACGGGAGCGAAGCCGCGGGCAACAGCTAGTGATAAATATTTCAAGAAATATATTGATGAGGCTCAATATTATGTAATTAATAAACCATTTTGGGAAATATCTATAATAGAGTGTGTTTAATGGACTACAGTTAGCACAGACACAACTGCAAACTGCTCGAACTATTTTAGTTGATAAATCACAACTAAAATACCGTTCAACGTTAAGTAGTCTGTCTGTCACGTATGCTATTTCATACTCTATTGTAGTTGTCATTCAGTTGCAAAATGATTGCTCCTATTTCTGAATTAAGCACTTTAAATTGAGTACCTATTTATCAAACTGTACTTTAGCCTGAAAACCTGTCAAAAATTGACACCAAAGTAGGGTTTGACACGTTCAATTCAGATATATGCACGCGTGAAACGTCTACGAGACTCTTTGGTGTAGTTACACCAAATAGTCTCGTAGACGCTTCACGCGTATCATAGTATTGGTCGTACCAAAAGAACTGTTAAGCTGCGTCTACGCTAGAAGACGCTGCGAAAGATTCCCTTTCGCGAAGCCCTTCACGGCGTCTCGTCGTTCGCGGCGTTCGAGGCTCGTAAGTCGGTCCGCATTAAACGAATTTGTGGTCGGCTCGTGCTCGGCTCGTCTAGCGTAGACGCAGCTTTAGACTACAAAGATCAACTTATGAAAGTTATAAAACAAAGAATTTTTGTAATCACTTTTTGGTAAGAGTAAAGAACGGATCTCACCAACTTGTTATGTAGTCATCTAATTATAATAAAAGTGTGATGTAATTAACCACACCTTCTCCTCCTTTTGTTAATGAAATGGTTGAAAAATTACATAACGAAATTGGGTAACAAAATTTATCTAAAAGAAAAGTCTCGCAAAAACCGTGAAGTGTGGTCACCTTGTCTTAACATTAACTATTCCGTAGCCAATTTAATGAACCTGCAGTTTTGCAAATTTTTTACTTTAATTCCCATTTCGCCCGTTGTTTTAATAATTAAGAGTATTAATTAAAACTATATGAAACTGGAATTTATTTCAATGTGAGGTATGATTAATTAATGCCAGAACACGATTCATTTTTTAACAAAAGACTGTGTTTATGTGAAAAAGATTGAAAAACAAACATGTTGTTGACAGAACAATTCGTTTTGAAAAACATTTTTTTTTGGACGATTTGTTCATGTTAGTTGTTTATTGGTGGTTCATGTAGATTTGGTGTTGAATAAAAACTGTAGACAAAATATGGGTTCATTAAAAAAAACTAAAATACATTTTTACATTATGTGTGCCCAAAAACATGTTTTCTTTCTTTCTATATTAAACCCTCACCCACACACAGAAAGAAGCCATATAACGAAAACACATTCAAGTACTTATACGAGTATGATTTTAATTAGCAGCAATGAAATGGATTAATTAAGGCAGTCCGAAGTATTGTCTGTCATATTCAATTATGAATTTGCAAGCCCACACACAAAGAAATATTTAAACATGTGTGAATAGGACCTTCTTATTAAATGTGGGCTAAATTGTGGTGAAAACAAAAGTGAACTTTTTTGTAATTGTATTTTTTGCTTTTAATGATTGCGCAATGCTATACAAATTAGTTGTGTAGCCGTCAGATAAAAGGTCGACTAGTAGAAAATGCTTGAGTAAATAAGGTGTATGAATATTCCCATGGCCGTGCGCCCGTTCGGAGCCAAAATATCAGTATTGAACTTCCTGTTGGACAGTTGTGTTTGCAAAATATTCTTTGATTTACATATTTTTCAACACACTTGCTCATAAAGTGCCTCTAATTTCACCGCAATTAGGCACATAATGATGCCTGTTATCAAACTGTGACTTTTTCATTACTATTATTCACAAAGTGAGTTATACAGTTTTTTTTTAATTTATTGGTTGAGTTGCTTTGTTCTTAAAAAAGTTTCGATACAAAAAAGATCGTGCTCAATAGTACAAATAAATTAATGTACCTATTGTTTGCTCATTTCATGCAACTTCGTATTTATTAAATAGATAATTTCAACTTGTACGTGCTTAATAAATAAAACTTTCACTCAAATATAAATTTTATTTGCTCTGTAATTAAGAAAAATTTAAATTCCCTATTTTGTACGTGGCTAAAACACTATCCACTAAAAGTAAAAAAAAGAAGAAACCTCATTCTTTTAGTCTATGGCCGATCGCCATTGTTAAATGCGCGCGCATAGGAAAACACATTAATTTTGACCGCCATTGTGAAAAAATTTTCACAACTCGTTTTTACTGTTGAAAATGATTTTTTAGTATTATTTTCTTCACAAGTGTGTTGAAAAACGTCGTATGATACACGTGTGTATTGATGATTACCGTCCTCGGCTCTCTTAAGACCCTCACCTACGGCTCGGGTCTCAATGGCGCCTCAGCGGTAATCACCAACATTGCACACTTGTACCATAATGTACTATTATGATATTTTAGTTATGAAGAAATTCTATCCATCAATTTTACTGTGTACAAATTTTTAAACATCGAAGTCGTTTTGGAGGAGTAGGTATCCAAGAGTAGCGAAAAAACATCGTATTGTTATTTTTTTTTTTTTAAATAACTATTAGTCACACGAAAAAACCACGTTTCACAAATAATGTTCATGAATTAGAATACATTTTTTTTTCAAACCTTTTAACCTAGCCGTTACTAAGGAGTATGCTTTAGAAAAAAACCGTTTTACGGCACTAAAGCGGTGGCAAGCCCTTAAGGCCGTACCCTGACCAAAAAATCAGCATGAGATATGAGCAATATTCCTATTGGCCTAGCGGCACTGGTGGCGCATGAATTACAGTAGTTAATACGCCCAGATTTAATAATAAAATCTTTTTAAAATCGAATATTGGTCTTTTGAAAAAAATAAAACTTACAAAATGTTCGTTATCAAATTGTCTATCCATTAGTGTTAGTACAAAACATAATTAATGAACACCTTACGAGGAGATGCATGCTATCAATAACTATTACTCATTTTTATGTTGTTGTTGGAAGGAGATTAGTGATAATTACACCTCTTTAAAAAAAAAGTGTACTACCATTTTAGAATCAATATTATGTAGAAATTTAATGTATTTTTATAAATTGATATTTCTTTTTAAATAAAGAGTAGATAGCTCTTAAAAACTGCACAAAACCGACTAGCGCGGCGTTTTGCTTGCGGAGGCGCCTTAAAGCGATATATACGCCCTAATGTTAACGCAGTACTGGCCGTGCGCCCGGTCGATGCCAAAATATCAATATTTAACCACCTTTTGAACAGTTTTGTTTGCAAAATATTATTTGATTTACATATGCTATGTTAGTTATGAAGAAATTCCAGCCATACATTTTTCAGAGTAAAAATATTTTTAAACATCCAAGTCGTTTTGGAGAAGTTTCCAAAAGTTGCGAAAAAATATCGTGTTGTTAATTTTTTTTTTTAAGCAAAACTATTAGTTACACGAAAAAACCTTGTGTTTAAAATTATTTACATGAATCAACTAGCTGTGCCCGCGGCTTCGCTCCCGTCATCTGTCTGCCAACCCTACCCTACTTACCTTCCTGCCTACCCTACGTACCTACCTACCAATTTTTTTTCTATAGTCATCATTCTTTCGCGGAGAATTTTAACATGGCCATTCAGAAAATGTATTCAAATACACAACGCCATCTATCGAATATCGAGTTCAACTGTCCGAGTATCTGAATTGCGTGTGTTGTGATAATTTTACTTCCTGAACACTTTAAATTCATCTATTTTGATAGAGTGAACCGATTGCGATGAAACAAAAACTAAGTAATTCTTCAAGATACGCACAATTTTTATGTATAAAAGTTATCTACATTGGTTTCGTACATTTCACGTGATGCGTGCACAAACAAACAGACAAACAGACAAAAATTCCAAAAATGCTAGAAATGGGTTCTGTTGGTTATCCTTTAACACCCTGGCTATTTTTTTTGGATTTTTTTTCGATGTACAACAAATATTTTTCTACAGATTTATTATATGTATGATGATATTGATGATGATGATTAATAATATTTTTTTTTCATATCTTCTAACCCAGCCGTTACTACGGAGTATGCTTTAGAAAGTAACTGTTTAACGACACTAAAGCGGTTGTAGGCCCTTAAGAGGAAACGGGGGCAGAGAGCGCCGTCTGAACTTCCTTAGTAAAAAGTCATAATTCGAGGTTTGGCTCTTGTCTCTTTCCTCCTCCAATATTGGACCAATTTAAAAGATATTCCGTAAACTGGTAAAGTAAGGTATATACTATGTCCCTATGATTTCCTTTTTTCATTTATATAATAGTCTTGCTTTAAAAAATAATAAAAAAACGATATATTTTCGCTACTAGAATTTCTTCATAACTGAAATAGCATATGTAAATCACAAAATATTTTGCAAACAAAACTGTCCAAAAGGAGGTTCAATATTGATATTCTGGCTACGAGCGGGCGCACGGCCAGTACTGCGTTAACATTGGGGAATGTATGCGCCTTAAGAAACCAAACCCTTTTTAATACCCGTTACATCGTTTTATGAATCACGTACAATTTCCTTTTATTTCCTCACTAATAATTAAATAGGCAGGCAAGCATGGGCAAATGGCCTCGTACAAGCATGGGCAAATGGCCTCGTACAAGGTGGACCTAAGATTTGGACTGCGGGAGTCAGCTGGTTCTGAGATACACAGGACTAGTCGAAGTAACGACGCATGGAGGGGCCTATGGTCCGTACTGAACATCTAACGGTTGAAATTATGAATCCTCAATGGATATTGGACAGTTTATTACAGAGTTTTGAAAAGAGAATGTGGAGTACTTTGCCCAGTTTTGGGGTACAACGAGGCCTAACAAAAATACAAAATTGTATTATGCTTATCCATAATATATTATTAAATCAACTGGAGCAGTTCGTTAATTATCTCGGAATCAGGTAACGAAGCTGGCCCTTAGCGTCAAGACGACTTCGTTCCAATCGCTCTTGATTAGTATTATCAGAGCTTCAGCCATTAGAAGACTTAATTATAATTCTTCTGTTTTAAGATTTTTCTGAAATATTAATTCCTTTGACACATGACAATGTGGTCCTGTTTTGATTCATGAATTTTATATGCATCACTGTCAGAAAACTATGAAACCTTGGATACTCAAAACTTACAGCCTGTAATAAAATATTATAATTGGAGAAGTAACTCGGTCTGTCTGTCTGTTACCTTTTCACGACTCAGGGGCTGAACGGATTTCAATGAAATTTCGCAAATAAGTAGACCATAGCGTGGATTAGGTCATATGATGATTTGTTTCCTATTGTTTGTTCCCTAGGGATAATACTACTACTAACACTTTTCATGTGGGAAAAGTCGTAGTCAGCTATTAATTTATATATCAAGTGATTAATCAGGGCACTATGTATCATGCGCGGGCAATATGTATCAAGTCAAGTCAAATCAACAGTAATACGTCATTTGTGAAAATTTCAACTGTCTAGCTATCACGGTTCATCAGATACGGCCTGGTGAGATAGACAGACGTTATCACCCTTTGGGTACGGAACCCAAAAAGCACATCTTTTCATTACCCGGCCCAATGGCAAAAAGTGAAGGGTATTATTAAAACAAGTCGGTCAGTTTAATTATTTCAATAGTTTTAGCATAAACACATCAACACGGTCTAGGGATATTTCATACTCAATTAAATAACTCGAAAAGTACTGGCCGCATTGGAATCTTTTATACACCGATTTGTTTGTAATTTATCTCAGACTAATTCTAAATTCAAATTTTTGAAAATTCTTTTGTTTCGGTGGCATAAAAATGTCTTGATGTGTAGGAGAGGGAATTTTCATTTGTGCGAAATTTAGAAAACAATACGAATTACGTTTAGTTACAGTTTTTTTTTCATTTTTAAACGAAAGATAAAGTTAAAATTGAGGTATTGTAGCCATGCAACGCCAACATTTGACGAGGGCGGAGATGTTACGAGCTGTGGGAATGCTGGAAGCTGGGTCTATTCAGCGTAATGTTGCTGAGGCCATAGGGACCCACCAAAATGTAATTTCAAGATTGTGGACACGCTATCGTGCCACAGGTGAAGTAGAGGAGAGGCACCGGGGGCCAAGTCGCATCACTACCCCCAGACAAGACCGATTTTTGCAAATTACTGCGCGAGCTCAACCAAATGCAATGGCGACTCAATTGGTCCAAAGGCTGCGAGTGGAACACCAAGTGCTTGTGAGTGACCAAACTGTAAGAAGGCGACTGCATGAAAGCAATCTACGCTCTCGTCGACCACTCCGGGTCCCACCTTTACGGAGAGGCAATCGTGGACGACGATTAGAATGGGTTCAGAACCACGTGGACTGGGGCCGTGAGCAATGGTCCAATGTGCTGTTCACGGATGAATCCAGGTTCGGCTTCCATCCAGATTCACGAAGGACGCGTGTTTGGCGAGTTCCTGGACGATGGAGCCGTCTTCAGAACCCTCAGGCAGTTCACCCATACCAAGGAGGAACAATTATGGTTTGGGCAGGAATTCGACTTGGAGGACGGACGGATCTCGTTTGGGTGCGGGGCAATATGACGGCAGAACGATACGTCCAACAGGTGCTGGGGCCCGTAATCTTGCCACACAGAACACAAATGGGGCAAGATTTCCTGCTCATGCACGACAATGCCCGGGCAAACACGGCGAGAACGGTAGCAGCTTGGTTACATACACACAATGTTAGGGCCTTAGACTGGCCTGCTCAATCGCCAGATCTAAATCCCATTGAGCATGCGTGGGATATGCTGCAAAAAAGAGCTCTGAAGGAAGTGCCTGAAAATCTGGCTACAGAAGATCAACTTTTTGCGCACCTCAGAAGGACATGGGTCAATATTCCGCAGCAAGACATTGACAACCTTGTTCTGAGCATGCCGAATCGTTGCCGATGTGTTATGAACATCATGGGCGCTTTCTCAGACTACTAACTTCAAGTTTATAAACACAAATTAAATGATTTTTCTATTTTTTTCAGTTTTTACTCATAAATTAAAAGTTAATTCATATACGGTTTCCGTCTATGCTTCATTTTCTTTCCATAAAATCCTGAAATTTTCATCGAAGTACCTTAACCATTATTAAAAAATGGTAGAATATTAAATAACGTATCTTTTAAATATATACATGTCATATAAATAATTAACACATTGATAGTAATTCGCTTTTTTAAAAATATCCCTAGACCGTGTTGATGTGTGTATTTCCTACTCACATTGGGGATTTTTAAATTGTCTGGGCATTATGAATAATGCTGTAATAATCAATTGGTCCATAACATAAAAGAAGTATTGACGCTTGACGGATGCACAGTTTGTCGCGTTGTCTGTAGGTTTTGGGACAAATGCACTGTGATCGCTTTTCCACCAGGAGTGAAACACAGTCGCCACTGAAAACGGAAACCACAGGAATATAACAACATACATTAAAAGTGAATCACTATCTAGAAATAATAATGTTTACTTCTAGTGAAAAACCTTTTGAAAACTTCGTAATTAAATGAGAATTTCCTTACTGGACACTTGGGACGATTTCTGAATTAAGTATTTGAGGTTAATAACGAGTTGAGTTTTTGTCAAACTATATTTGGGTTCTCCGCTAACCACCCCACCTAACTTTCAGTTAAATGTATGTAAAACATAAAAAATAATAATCATAATTTCTAAATTTCGAGCGTAAATTGTCGAGCTCGCTTCGCTCGCTCTTGCATCATACTGCTTTCCTTCTCAAGCTTTTCGGCTGTTCTTTTCCAATGTGACTTTTTCAATCCATATCATTTCAATCACAACGGTAAAAGAAAACATCTTGAGGCAAACATCAGCCTAATTGCGTAAGAGAATTCGGCAAAGAACATAAGGTAAGGGTGATGACACCCTTAAAATATCGACTTTCGTATTGTGTCATACACTCAAAAGGGGATAGGCCATGGAAAGGATATATTATGTGAATTCAACTCATAGGGTTGAGGATGTACGCTTTCTACATTATTTACGCAATACCGAAAACATTTAAAGGAAATGTGTCATACTCCTTCATGAAGTGGTTCCCTTTGCCCTTCTTCTTCTTCTTCTGCCAAACTCACTTACGAAATTAGTCTGCTGGGCTCATATAAGTTTGTGCTCGGTTGGTGTAACTTCTGCAAGACGTTTCAGATAAATAAATATGTCGTAAAAGTTAGTGTATGAATGGGCAAAAAAAAGCGTTGAATTCACATGACGGATTTCCCCGCGGGTACCTTCGTGTCAAGTACGCAGGATCATGCAGAAGACCTTTGCTTAATTCTGTATTGTCCACCTAACATAATATAGTATAGTGTAAATTCATGTGAAAGATGAACTTAATTCAAAGATGGGTTTTCGCCCATCAAACCTTAGAGTGATAGAGTAAAAACACATTAGAGGAGGTTAGCAGATAGTTTAGTGTGTGAATGTTACAGACAGACATACCTGTAGCAGCGGAGTCCGGCAGACATACCCTATGATCTCACTAATATTATAAAGACAAAAGTTTGTTAGTCTGTGTGTGCTTGTTACGTCTTCACGCTGAAACGGCTGGACGGATCTGGATGTAATTTAGCACAGAGATAGATTATAGTCAGGCATAACACATTTTTATCCCGGGAAAAAGTTCCCCCGGGATAATTTGGGCGCACGGTTGGCGCAGTGGTTGAGCGATTGGCTGCTGCGCTGCGTGTCGCGGGTTCGATTCCCGCACGGAACAAATATTTGTATGACCTACAGATAGTTGTTCCGGCTCTGGATGTTGTGTATGTGAGTTTATATGTTTGTAAACGCACCCACGATACAGGAAGAAATTCCAAGTGTGGGGCAAAGTTTTTCTAAAAAAAAAAAAAAAAATCGTCTTTCACGCGGTCGAATCCGCTGGCGGAAGCTAGTTACACATAATTACATACACAGGTCCGTCTATTTCATTCCTGCATAAGTAACTTCTAGGGCTTCTAAGTAAGCATACACCACATGAATTGCCAAACTAGCTCAGGGCACATTGCTCGCAGAACGGAAGGTCAATGGGGCCGAAAAGTTCTGGAGTGGCGATCGCGTACCGATAGCAACGTCGGAAGATCTTCCCTAGGTGAACTGGTGAACCGATGACCTGCAGCCTAATTGCGTAAGTGAATTCTCCAAATCAAACGAGTCGATTCCTTCAAAGAATCATTTCTTTCAACTTTTTCGGTATTGCGAAACTAATTTGGAAAGAGTACAAACATCCTCCTTTGAGTTGAAGTTCATCTACTGCGTTATGTTTCATCAAACTCGAAAATTACACAATACCAATAGTGAAGTTTTATCTCGATTCTTCCGCTTTCGTTCATTCTTTACAATAAATTCTACGTCAAAATATTGGTAATGGAAAGGAGCATAACCTTTCCGTTTCAGAGTGTAATATGCAATACGTAAAGTCATTTTTGGGAAAGAATCGACTTGTTTGCTTTGGAGAATTCACTTACGCAATTAGGCTGCTGGTTAAGGTTGCGGGAACACGCTAGATGCTAGACGCACAGGAACGGTCGATGTGGTGATATTTGGGGGAGGCTTATGTTTAATAGTGGACATCTATCAGCGTCTGAAACGACATTGTCTTCCAACTATCTGATAGAGATCTGATTCTGATAGGGTGAAGATCGGACTTGCCAAGTAACAATATTAAACCACCTAATAAATCATGGCATAATTGATGGTTTACAATTGATGAAATAGTTTAAATACATTTTAAAATGTTTACGGAAAGTTCAAGGTTTCAAGGAAATATAATAATAGTGTCTGTAAATTTTAGAGATCAAAAATGGTTTTACGTAGCCGATTAAAACTATATATTCATGTAGGTATTTAGACACGGACATCCGTATATTGGTTTTGCCTTGTGTATAAAATTGTATAGGTACATAGCCATAACTAACTAACACTAGGTCATACAATTAATCATGGGCCATTTTGAACAGACGAGGCCTTGCTTTTTACCCGACTGCCGAAGGAGGGTAATGTGTTTATCAGTCTATGTATGTATGTAAATATGTATGTATGTATGTTTGTTTCTATGTGGCGTTCTAGAGACCAAACGCGTGGGCCGACATTAATGGTTCTTACGTCAATCTATTCGTCCTAAACCTGCGAGTGTCAGGGCTACATTAAAATTGGAAAATGGCGGTTTTTGGGCGCCATATTGTGGGGGCCCAAATTATTTTTTTCTTCCGAACCTATCGTGTGGGGTATCAAAATAAAGGGTTTTAAGAGGTGATTTCAAAAATATATAACACTTCTATGTGTAACAAATTCGAAAAAGTTCATTAAAAATATCAAAAAAACCCGACTGCTTGAAAAGCGAACTAAAAAGACGTAAACAAGGAGAAAATCATGCTGTGCAGTCGGAGCATACATATCTAGTTTTGGTCAGCCAGCTCGCGAATATGTATCCTCCGACTGCACACCATGATTTTCTCCTTGTTTACGTCTTTTATTTTAGTTTGCTTTTCAAGCAGTCGGGTTTTTTGATATTTTTAATTAACTTTTTTAATTTATTTATTTAAACTTTATGTACAATAGTGGTACATAGGCGGACTTTTTAGGCTTCCGTACCCGAAGGGTTCAAACGGAGCCCTATTACACTCACGTGTCCGTCTATCTGTCTGTCTGTCCATCGTCTGACACACGAGTTTTACAGCCAAATAGTTGGAGCTAGTCTTCAAATTTTCACAGTATAAGCATCTTGTTGACTCAAAGCCATACAAATTGACAAAAAATATTTTATAATATTTTTAAGGGGTTCTCCCATACAGCAAAAAAATTTTGACCTATCCTATCGAGTGAGAAATATTCTATTATTTGTTTAAAAAAATATTGGAAAACAAAGGAATGAGAAGCCACCAAAGTCAGCTATTTAACAAATTTTTGTTCCGATTTTTTTTACATTTCCCATTGTCCTATGATCTTGAAATTTGGTGACAATGTTTATGATTGAAGAGCAGTGGTGGCCCAGTGGTATCAGCCGCGACTTACAAGTTGTAGGTTGTGGGTTCGAGCCCAGGCAGGCGCTTTACTTTGTGTAAATTATTTCATCACCACTGCTCTCAAAACGGTGAAGGAAAACATCGTGAGGAAACCGGCATGTCCTAGAACCAAAAATTCGAAGACATGTGACATCCACCAACCCGCACTGGGCCCGCGTGGTGGATTACGGCCATTCCCTCTCACAGAGAGGAGGCCTGTGTCCCAGCCACCAGCAGTGGGAACATTAAAAGGCTGATGATGTGTGGTGTGATGATGTGTTTATGATTACGTATATTTTACTAACAAATATAAATATATTGAGAAATAATTTTTATCTTTGAAATCTCTTTATTTTTCCTATTACAACCAACTTAATTCTGCAGTTGGGTATGGAACCCTAAATGTGCGAAGTCCGACACGCACTTGGCCGCTTTTATTACGGTTTTAAGAATTTCAATGTTATCTGTGTTCTGTGTATAATATTTCATGATAATGACAAAATTGTGTGTCAGATGACGGATAGACAGACATACACGTGAGTGACAGCAGCTCCGTTTGAACTCTTCGGGTAAGGAACAATGACAAAATTGTGTGTCAGATGACGGATAGACAGACATACACGTGAGTGACAGCAGCTCCGTTTGAACTCTTCGGGTAAGGAACCCTAAAAATTATACTTAATTGAGTTAGTTTAGACAAATTATTTATTTTTCCCGTGAAAAAGAAATAATTTATCGTGGTAATGTCGTTGTAATGTCGTGGTAATGTCGTTGTAATGTCGTGGTAATGTCGTGGTAATTTCGTGGTAATTTCGTGGTAATGTCGTTGTAATGTCGTGGTAATGTCGTGGTAATTTCAGGTAATGTCGTTGTAATGTCGTGGTAATGTCGTTGTAATGTCGTGGTAATGTCGTGGTAATTTCAGGTAATGTCGTTGTAATGTCGTTGTAATGTCGTGGTAATGACGTTGTGCGTGGCCCAGTGACTAAGAGCCAGCTTCTCGTTGAGGGCGTGAGTCCAAAACCGGGCAAATACCAATGTGACTTTTTAGGGTTCCGTATCCAAAGGGTAAAAACGGGACCCTATTACACTAAGACTCCGCTGTCCGTCTGTCTGTCTGTCTGTCACCAGGCTGTATCGCATGAACCGAGACAGTTAAAATTTTCACAGATGATGTATTTCTGTTGCCGCTATAACAACAAATACTAAAA
Source organism: Orthosia incerta (assembly GCA_948252205.1). NCBI lineage: Eukaryota > Metazoa > Arthropoda > Insecta > Lepidoptera > Noctuidae > Orthosia > Orthosia incerta. The sequence continues at coordinate 10,898,605 of OX411754.1, read as the reverse complement.
ATAGAATAAAATAAATATTTAAGTGGGGCTTCCATACAACAAACGTGATGTTTTTGCCGTTTTTGCGATATTGGTACGGAACCTTCGTGCGCGAGTCCGACTCGCCCTTGGCTGGTTTTATTTACTTCATGTGTACTTTCTATGTTTATCTCGGACATCGCTAACATCGGTGAAAGAATAAAGTGAGAAAACCTGGAGGTGGAATAATACTTATAAGTTAGAAATCGCCGACCCGCTTTGAGCAAGCGTGGTGATTAATGCATGTCCCTTCTCTGTATGAGAAGAGATCTTTGCCCTGCAGTGGGACAGTAACAGGGGAGTATCATTATTTTTAACACGCTTTTATTAGCTCCGTATGTAATGTATCTATGTATCAATGTAACAGAATCTTTGAACGTGATTTTCACCCACTTCAAAACGTTGGATTGATTTGAAACTTTGCACACTTATCAAGGACCGATGACAATGCAATAATTTAAATATTTTGTCCATTATCCTTACCAGGATCTTCAGGGTTAGCGACTTTTTTGCTCAATTTACCATTAAAGCGTGTTTTTTTCAGTTTTTAGAACTACAATTTATTAATTATTAATTTAAATGGACTGAGACCACAACATGACATGATATGGACTTGTGTATCTATCTATAAGCTTCACTTAAATTCCCACACCCTCTCTACTTTACAAAGAGGACTCGGAAATGAAAATCGAATCAAGAAACCATAAATAAATGATACAGATAACTAAGTTATTGGTTTTAAATCACATTATTCCCTACATCGTACTGAACTCAATTTGAAAGATTGGCTCGAGCACCGAAGTGCAATAGGGTGATGGTATAAAGGCAAGATTGCATACCTGTGCTACAACCTAGGGCTGGCACACACTCACCATTAATATCGATACTTTACAACCTATCATTATACTTTAATAGCATGGTATTTTAACGTAGGTATAAAATACCTCGAGATGTGTCTTGCATTTTAAAAATGATTATAATCTTTCTTAATTGGCATATTTATTTAAAGTCAACATCCTCTTCATTATCTTTTTTCTAAAGTTGAAAGTGCCATACCATTATTTACCAACAATTACGTAGTTGAACCTTAATTATTACGCTATAAGACATCGTTTATGCAAACTCACCTCTAGGGTCTAGGAAATTTATTAAATTGGTAATATACATGTGTAAAATAATAATGTTTAGTGTTCAAATGCCAAACACATAGATCCAGTGACATTTAGAAACACCTGTTTACGCTAGAATATCGTTAAAGACGATTAATCGTTAGTCATGATTCTTTTAAAATAATGTTCACCATCACAAATGTATTTTGCAACACAAATGACAAGCGCACGAGTTAAATTAATACGGCTAAACAACGTTCGGATCAGAATCGGTTCGGAATCAATTTAGCGTGGCGTTTGCCCACTTATCGAGCATTGTTGGACTGAGATACTCGCTTTGTGACGTTTCCCATCCCTACGGGCGCCCAGCGGGGGGTGTTCGATGATTGATGGCTGGCCGGCTGCACGCCGCGTCGGAGCGAGACGGAGGTATCGGTGAGGTGTCGGACCTCTCTGTCAGATGCACAGCGGGCTGGCCTCGTAATTGAATGGCAATTACCTGGGCTGTAAATATGACACAGGCGCGTAATTGTAGGAGTGGAACGAGTGCGGCCCGAGACCGCAGTGTGTACGCTGCCTTTGAGATGAAATATTGAAATCACGTGCGTATGTCTCCCGTGCACCGGCCACCGTGCATCTGCTACTGCGGCTTTAATTGTCGCTGAATTGGGGCATGACACCTTTTAATTTAATTAACTTTTAACATTTGTTTAACAACAAACAAATGCGTGTTACCGTGAAGGTTTTTTAACAAAAAGTATCATGTTTAAAGCATTGTTCACGTAAACAGTTGATATTTTTAGAGATACTTGACTCCGGTTCACGGTTGGGCCCTACTCCAAAAAAGTTAATACATTATGACCATATTTTATTCAACCAACGAGACTTCTTTTTTATTTTGGGTTCCTTTTTATACTGTTTGTCATCCCAAACTAGCCCAAATCCCTATGACACAAAATAAATTAAATATTCCCGATCATTGGAAAAATGTTTGGTCGTTGGGCCACTAGAATGGAGCATGTATTTTTTCATGGAACTAAAAATGAATGAAACATATTCTACATATTAAATGCATAAATGAGGATGAACGTATGAATAAGATTTAAGGAATTCATATGTAGTAAGATAGAGGAGATATATCCTTACCCAGGGATAGATAAATAAATTAAATAGGGGATAAAAACCTGTTTGAAAATCTGTATTTTCAAAATAATTGAAACATGACATTTGGGCTTCAGTTACCAGTTACCAGTTGCACGTGTACAGGACTTTCAAAGTTTCTACCCAAAAGTTTGTATGGAAAAATCTAGGCGGTAAAATTCGGTGGCAAATTGGGTGTAGAAAAATAATAGGTAATGTATTGTTAAACTTTTTTCATCATAACACTAGCTTCTGCCAGCGGCTTCTACCGCGTAAAAACTGTTTTATTATCCCAAGGGAAAATTTTACCGCCATAAAAAGTAGCCTATGTGCTATTTCTGACTTTAATCTTATTATATTTATAATCTCTGTGCTAAATTTCATCCAGATCCGTCCAGCCGTTTGAGTGTGAAGAAGTCACAAGGACAGGGCCAGCCACTCGTTTTTCTAACGCCACGGTTTGGCCATACATAGGTCATTCTAGACCGAAGCGAAACCGCGACGCAGATCTTCGGGTGAAATCGTGTGCACGAGACTACGAGTTTCTTGTATAGCGAATGAGTATAAACAAACGTAAACACGACAGTATTTTTACTATTTAAATCTATGTAAAGACGTCATTCGGACTGAAATCTGATTTAGTCAAACGTCAGTATAAGCAAGTAAGACCACTCACTCACAGCTGTTGACCCCAATTCGAACATTGTAAATCATTGTCGATTGATCCTTAACGTTACGTCATCATATTGAGTTACTAAGCTGGTTCATAGCCGCGGGCTACTCGAAGTGAAAGGCTAAGCAATACATACCTAGCTAATTAAATACAAGTTGTTTCTAGCAACTACTCGGACATATTTAGCGAATTATATCGCTTCCGTGAATTACTACCATCCCTCACGCACCGTGGAATAAAAAGAAGAAATTATTAACCGGGCGAAAAATATACTGAATGGGCGACTATTCTACTAAGTAAGTAACTAAACTGCCGTGCAATGAAAAAGTTCCACCCACAAAATTCCGACAAACACCTTAATATCTCCTAAGACATAGAACCTAGCTTCATAAATTAAAAAGTATAATGAAATCTATTTTATTATGCAAACTTAAACTCTTTTAAATACTGGTCTTTTTGAAGCCATGGATTAAAAAAGTAGAAAAACAAAATTTTGGGGTTTGAAAATTTCGGAATACATTTGTTTCGTTTTTTGTGTTGCTTTTGATTTCATCCTGGTTTTCGCCGTTGTGAAAGAGTTCTTAAATTGTAAAGTCTTACGGCTCTCGTACCCATAAATCATGCCTCTATCACCCGAGGATTGTATGAGAATCATCACTATGGTGGAGTTAGGGACCAGCCAAAGAAATACGGCCAGAATAATGGGCGTGACACATCCTACTGTCCGACGAGTGATCCAAAGGTTTAGGGAGACTGGATTAAACCTGAGAAGACCAGGTACTGGCAAGCCAAGGTGCAGCCGAGAATTCCGAGAACATCGTTTCATTGCGGCAGCCATGTTAAGAAATCGACATCAGACGGGAGTTGCGGTTCAACAACAACTTCTGCAAGTTCGAAGGGAGCCAATAAGCGACCACTCGTTTGACTGTCCACACAGTCAGGAGCCGTCTTGCCGAAAGAGGATTGAAGCCTTACAGGCCAGCAAATGGCCCAAAACTGGAACGGCATCATAAAGTTGCCCGATTGCGATACGCCCGCGAGCATACAGAATGGGGTGAGGACGAATGGGGCAGAATGATGTTCTCTGATGAGTCAAGATTTATGCTGTACCATCATGATGGGAGGAAAAGAGTATACCGACGACCAGGAGAATGTTTTGCACGAGCATGTTTTGAAGAAAAAGTGTCAAACGGCGGAGGTACCGTTCACGTGTGGGCTGGTATCTCTGCAGAAGGTCGAACAGCGTTAGTTCCAATCGAGAACGCGAACCTAACTGCTGTGAGATACATCGATGAGATTCTCAATGAACATGCTGGTCCGTTTTTGGCCAATATGAGCGACAATGCAGTGTTCATGCACGATAATGCACGGGCCCACACTGCTCAAGTTGTAAATGAGTATCTTCAGGACGTAGGAATCCACAAAATGGAGTGGCCAGCAAGGAGCCCCGATTTGAATCCTATTGAGCATGCTTGGGACGAGCTTGACAGACGTGTGCGAAAACGAGTTCCACCTCCAATTACTCTTCGTGACTTGAATTACGCGCTCATCGAAGAATGGGAGAACATTCCTCAGCATATGCTGAGGTATCTGGTATTCAGCATGCCCAATCGCGTAGAAGCTGTATTGAGAGCACATGGATGAAACACCAAGTACTGAGTTATCAAAACCTACGTTTACACCTAATAAAACCCCTACTTAGAGATTTGGTTTTATTTACGTTTTTAGTTGGTAATATTCTGATGCGCTGTTAAATGTACTTCAATATTGCAGACGGCTTCATTAAGCTAACCTTTCCCGTTTAGGAGTGCTATGTCACTGGATTTTTTTTCATTTGCGCGAGTGTATTTATCCGGTTTGAGTAAGATCTTTTAAGAGGTTTTTTTGAGCTGCAGTTATAATATAGTTTTAAGTTGTATTTGGGGTTCTGTTTTAGCATATTATTATTTTAAAAATAGCAGAACAACCGACGAGGCGGCCTCGCTGTGCAGCGCGGCGCGGGAGTTCGGGTGTATTCGTGTTTTTAACGAATTAGTCCAAGAGCGACCGAAGCGAGCTTGGGAATTTAGGGCACCCCGACACGGATAGGTTAGGTTCGAAGGGGATGACGGGAGCTGAAGTGAGCGAGCAATGCGAGCGGACTTAGCTCCCCTCATTTCCTTCATGTTGTGTTACTTTAGACCCTGCACTTGCAGACAGAAAAAGGAGCTACGCCCAACGGGGCTCCGTCGACAAACTTTTAATTTCAAGTGCTGTTTTAAACATTTGTATTCACCCACTGTTTGTCGCTCACTTAGTATTTCAGTAAGCCATATTCAGTATTTTTTACACCTTTAATTTAGATTTATTTTCGCTTGTTTAAATACTATCCAGTAAAAAGTAGCTTCGAAATCCTACCAGTATTTCCAGAGAATACCTCGTACAAAAAATCATTTTTACAAAAATATTTACCGACTTTCAAAACATAACACTACAAAGCGAAAAAATAGTAACAAACTTTATTTGTAAAACAAAAGGTTTAAATATGTACATACTTAAACACTAAACAAAAGTAAACTTTACAAAATTATACTTATACTAACTACTTACACTATATACAAAAGAAAGGTACACTTAGGCGTCGAAGTACTCATCCACATCGCTGTCTTCCGGGAACGTTCCCAGAAGACTGGCAGCATTACCACGTTGAATGGCAATGCTGATTCTTTGCGCAAAGAAAGAGTCAGCCCTCTGGTCACGCACAGTGTCGATCATTCGCCGAGAGATCTTCTTAAAAAGGATATGTGCACTCGGGCCTCATGACCCAAAAGTTTCGACCCCAAACGGCTCAAGACTGTAACTATCTACCAATTAGGTTACAGTATATGCGCCGCTTGAGGGCCTCAGCAGCCGCAGCAGCAGCGCCAGCACAGACCGCCGAACTAGGAACATGAGATGGCGCAAGGGTGTCACAGTAGGTTGCGTCCCACACCAGAGGCCTACTAGCTACCCCACCAATGTCATGCCATCTGGTCTCTTCCCATCGTCACGTACCAAGCCGTTAGGTTCTAATACAGCTGGTACGCTGGCGGAGACAAGGGCTCGACGAATAATGTCATTGATGCTGACGTGCCGTGCTATGCGTCCTGCGCTCTTGCAACAAGACAGGCCATGGTGCCCAAGGCTGGCGACAGCTTCACCACATTGGCACCGAAAGGAACAGACAGACAGTTTGTAAGCCGAAACGAAGAGTCATCCATCATAGTGCCTATGGTGGATGACGGGAGGATACCTCTGGGCTCAAAGGGCGTATAGCACAAAATAACCCATGTTTGTTTTGTGCTTTACGCCCTTTGAGTATAGCACAAAATAACCCATGTTTGTTTTATGCTTTACGCCCTTTGAGCCCAGAGGTATCGGGAGTGCTTGAAGCCACAAACCCGACTCCCATTCCCCCATAGCCAGCAGACGCGCACGCTCAGCAGTACTAGACGAAAAAGAAAAAGCGAAAAATAACTTTCTTTTTGGAAGTCGGTGTCTTTGGTACCTACCTATTTTTTTCGTTTTTGACACGACTGCTGAAAAGAAAGTTATTTTTCGTTCAGTACCTAGTGTTTTTTTTTGAAGTCGGTAATTTTTTTTATTAAAATATTTTTTATTTTACTCTTTTCAGCTTTGGTACCTTATGTTACCATGAAAATGCGCATTATTAAGGATAACTCAAAAACTACTCGTCAGATCTTGATCAAATTTAAATGGGATTACAAGAATTATCAAAATCGGTTCACCTAGTAAAAAGTTCTGAGGTGACGCACATAAAAAAATACAGTCTGATTGAGAATTTGAGAACCACCTCCTTTTTAAAGTCAGTTAACAAACAAACAATGTTTATTCAGTAAGGACTAACATGAAACAACTAGTATTTTTACATAGTCATTAAAATATGGAAAGTAATAGTGTTTATTTTTAGCTGTTAATTAAATTTTTAATTTACATACAAATAGTGGGCACATGTCGGTGATGCGAGGCAACTGTTACACCGTTGCGCCCCGGGCCCCGGCAGGCGACTGGCGGGCCCCGCCGGACCCCTCGCCACCTGTCTCACGCACTCGAGTGCTCACACAGATATTTGCAGTATGCACCACACTACACTTCATGCCAACTAATTAAGCACCCCACATTGTAGACCTACCTACGTAATCGTACGTACTCCAATTATATTATGCACCCTAGTAACAGTTGAATTTTTGAAAAGCTTAAATAACCTAGTTTGTCCAGCGTTCACACGCCACGCTAGACTGTGCCAATTAAAAATATTTTAGAACATTGATTCAATTAAAATTCAACACAGCTAGCTAAATCTAACGCGTGCCATACCTACATGACAAAACGCCAGGAGTCAGGTTTTAATTGGCGTGGTGTCGAGTTCGGACCAGAGGAGTGTGAGGAGAGGACGCGGGCGCGGGGAGCGGGCGGATCGCCTCTCGCCCGACACTCAGTTTTTCTCTCACCCTCAACAGAGCAACAAGTGGTTCGATGAACTGTCGAAATTTCCGAAACCGAGAATCTATTACGAAGAAGAAATGACAAAGTATCCGCCGCTGGTACTTTGTCTGGAACATCACGTAATGGGTGTTAATCAGAGCCACTCTAATATCAATCGTTCATTAATCCGAGCTCCTGCACAATCGTTCATTTAGAACGTTCTCACGCCTCATTAAAGTCTTTTTCGTGATTCGGCGACCGCGTCTACCGTTTCCCGGAGCACAATGAGCGAGTGATTCGGCGGCGAATAACGAGGGCATTTTGTCGGCCGCCTCTCACGTCCGACGCCTTCCGACGCTCAATGAAAGTTTACCTGCAGCCGTAACGAGCGATTTGTCCCCTGGCCCCGGCCCCGCGCCCCCGGGCCCAAATCAAAGCCCATTCACATCTGCATGCCGACACAATGCTGGCAATTAGGCCGCGCCTGGCCCTACAATCGAACGTAATGCGCTCTCGTTCGATGACGCCACGGAGCTGCTCGTCCTTCATCTCGCAGCCCCGAAATCACCCTCGTAATGTGGTCTTCTCAGAATCACTAACAATTAACTTGTTGATAAGAACACAATTTATTATCTGTTATAAGAAATAAATGCTCACTAATTCAGTTATCTGACGCTCACATCAGCAAGGTGTATAAACAATGTTCTCCGGTTTCAAAATAATTGCTGATAACTTCCGCTGTTATGGATACTTCTATTTGTGGTACATGTTTTAGAATGGAAACGCCAGTATTAATCATGTTGCAATCCTTTATATCGAAGCAATTAAGGTCACAAAACATTAAAAATTGTAGTCAATTAAGCTCTTTTTCACAAGCCTCGGTCCCTCGTCTGCACTTCCAAGGTTAGGGTCAACCGTTTTGTGCGTCCCCGTCAACGCTTCTTTTGTGAAGGCAATTTGCTTGGCAGAGGTCAACTGCGCACCGTAAATCTCCGCACCTGCCATTCGCGCCAACTTTCTTCGCTTTGTGTTTAAACTCCCTAATGCATAAACTACTAAGTTGTAATTATATTCCTTTCTCGGATGATTTGTAATCTTCACTAATCATACGTTTTACTTGTGATTAAGAAGATAATAATACTACAAATTACAATAGAAAGAAAATGTACAGCTGAAACGCGTGCTTTTGAGGAATTTGGCAGCGGTCCCACTTGAACGCAGATTTGTGAAAACAGTATTCCAAACTTTTGTTGAATTTATACGTGAAATCAGAGTTCGTTTGAGTTAAACTGCAGGTTTTCAATTTTGGTTTCAAAGTCTCTAAATGGTAGCGAGTTTGTTTATTATCAATCATTATCTTTTAAGAAGTCTACAGTATTACAGACTTTTAGATAACGATTTAGCATTAAATTTAAGCGTACTTTCACCTTTATAAATCATAGAAGTGTCGTTAAATCTTAAACTAGCTCAACTACGCTAAGCGCTGTTAGTGCAATTACAACAATTTCTGCTGCTAGTTCTGCGCACATTTAAAATTAGTTTTCATAAACTCGCGTCCCGGTGTTGGGAGCCGGTGAACGTCAGTCTTCGACGTTTAGTGCCCTCATAATGTATATTACAACCGCGGTTTATCATGCCTAGCTTATATATAGCAGGTACATCCAACTGTTTTATATTTAGCACCAATATGATATTTAAGTTAAGTGTTTCACGATATATACGGAGTTATTAGTACTGTTATTGTGATAATAATAAATAATAAATATCTTTATTTCCCAAGAATACAGATTAAAAAAAAAAAGTAGGTAAAGTTTACAATTTTTAACATAATTATGATAGAAAACATTTACATTAAACATTTGGATGCTGCACAATAGATTAAACTCTGTCTCCTAAACTAGGGTATCCTGTATCTTAAGAGACAGCGTAAAAAGTGATAAGTAGAGCTGTTAGAAAGGTACTATTTTTTTTTTTTGTGAATATCATGTATTTGAAGACTTTTAGGGCAGAATAAATATGAAGATACTAGTTCAGATAATGATTGCTGTTATAATAATAATGAATAAGCTATTTTCCAAATAAAATGGAAAAGCTATACAAACATTTGAAGAGTTTGATGATGAGGCGTTTGATGAACTCATAAAAGACTATATCAGTACCATAGAAGATTTTGACTAGAAAACCCTGGTTTTATACAAACATTTGCTGTCCAAGAAATAATTTGTAGTATCTATGTCAACTTGATATCTTTGTACTACCTGTACAAGTACACATCAGATTTATTTTGGGTTCACAAACGGTGAAATCTGTTGATTTATGTCCGGGCACAAATCACGTGTTGGTACATTTGTTGACAGAACTCGGTGTAGTGTCGGCACACACTTGACGGAGTTTGTGTAACTGTTGCTTTGGCACCCGAACGTGCGTGTGCGCACGCAACTTCAAATACTTACTGAATTCCACTACAAAGTATTGACAGTTGTTGAATATTTATAGTTTCAGCTTTAGCTGTGCTGATGAGTGTTATAGTAATAGTTTTTTCATCATGTTCTTCAGCAGTAGTTGTAGCTTTTTCATGATTTCCACTATCAGCTTAAGTCTCAGGTGTTACGGCTTTAGAAAGATTTAAGTCATTTTGTTCTTATTGTTGTTTGTTTGTTTTTCTCTTTTTTATTGTTTTATAGTTTTAAGTTTTGTTTTAGTTTTTAATTTTTTATATTGTGGCTTGTGACAAATAAATGTATTTTCTTTCTTTCTTTCTTTTCTTATTCATCCAAATTTATTTTACGATCCTTACAAGGCAGACGTGAGACCTTCACAATATCCAAATGAAGAACAAATGATGATTGCGCTACTGTTCGTTCCAAACTACCACACATGGCACGAACCACATCAAAAGACACTCCCCATGTGGAGTTACCTCGACAATGATCCAATAATTAACACTCGACAATCGCGCAAATGTAGTGTGGGTGACGACGGCACACGGGGCTGCCCAACGCGTCATTAAGGAGCATTCACGCCGTCCGACAATATTCTTCATTTGCGTACCGGCCGTCATTTGGCGCATTGTGACCGACGCGCGACACCCGCCCTCCGCTGCAGCGGTGCAGTGTGCCACCGCCTTAATTGTACCCTTGTCTCGTTGTTACCCGTTTTAGAGACGTGAATATGTAAACTAATCTTGAAATAAGATGTTCGCATTTACGCTTCTTGTTCTCCTACTCATCGAAATGAAAATGGTTCAAAAGACTCTGCTTCAAGTAACACGGCAAAGGAAACTACTAGCTAATCACAGAAGTGCACTCAATAAGACCAGACTTTACCTTTTGGAGTACAATTTGGAGCCACTTACACGATTGACGAGTATCACACATTATCCTGATTGGATGAGACGTCGTGAAGCGCCGTATATTTTGGCAGACAGAGGGGGAGTGCTGTACCCATTAGTCTCTCGGCTATAATACTGATGAAGAGACGGTAACGTGAATATAGAAAATGTCATACAACGAATACTTAAAGGATTAAGAAGGTTGTCTAAAATACACCTACAATACGCAAGTGTAGTCGTTAATACAACTTTCACAAGACGTCTATTTATATAACCACTCTAATTGAAGCAGCTGTCGATACAATATATAAAGTTATTATAAATACAATTTTAATAGACAGGGAACCATAAAATTATAAACCATATTAAAACCATTACAATTAAATTAGTCAGGAATAAAGCCCATTATATTAAATTCCCGTGGATCTGAGTGTTCTCACCTCTATTAATTAAGAAATATAATATTGGTAACACATTCACCTGCCGGGTATCTGTGAATGAATAATTCTAAGTTAATTATGAGCTTTAACGCGGTGTATCAAAGTGTAATTTCTATTGTGTTCCGGATCGATTTAATGTAATAGAGCAACGGACAGGTTGTGTAACGGTGCATTTGTTTTCGTAATAAAAGCCTCGATATCTTTGGAGTGAGTCACCGATTACCACATTATATTCATCTAGACATAATGCCCATGATTAATAAGGCCCATTAACTTTAAACAAAGATTAATTTCGAAGCGGAGCGGAGCAGTCTTGTAAGAGATTTCCTTGTACCACGAAAACTAAGGACGTTCAGAGCTTTTTATTTATGAACGGTGGTGCATATTTTATGATAGACTCTTTAGTGCTGTGCTCGAAGAAATCGCGAAAAATATCAAAACGGTTAACTTGAAATACAGTGTTAACTAAAGAGGTTTTTGTAAAATTGAAGTAAACGGAAATAAATATTGCCGTTTTAACAACTGAATATTTTTTTCGAAAATAGCTTATTAATAGAATAGTTATTCAAGTAGGCACTTTGGATTTGTTTGCATTAAAAGCATCCATCGACAGTTCTGGTGGGACTCGGGACAGTTGTTACTGGCCACCTGTGACCGCAGGTTGCCAGTAAAATTTAAAGGCTTTGTGTTGTCATATAAAATAAATCAACATAAATCGTAAGAATTCAAAACTCATTAAAACTTATGATGCAAAACCAATCCGAATGATATACGAAGTAACTTACAATTTTGAATCCTGAAAAGGAACATCAATAAAGTTTTGGAGAAGAAGAGCAGAAATTCGAAAGGGAGTTTGGGAACTTTTAATAATAAGTAGTAAGAGGAATATTTCCAAAAACACGAAATTTTCGTAACCCCGAGCTTCAAACACACCAAAGTTTCTTAATACGGGCTGGAGGTGCGCGTGTACTCTGTGAAGCGCCCACCTGCGCCTGCGCATCGGTTGATCGATCGGGCTAAACCGAACTGAACCGAATTAGCCCGATAATGCTCCATCCGTAAAATTATTGAATTAACCAGAAATCGAGACCGGCCTCTTTCTTGTAACCCGACACGGAATGTGTAATGAGTTTCCTGTCGGGATGGCTAAGGTTATTTTTCGACTCGGTTCACTTTCACGTTGAAATGAATTGACACTGCGCAACAAGCGTAATATAGGCCTATATGACTTTTCTTAATTCTTTATTTATTCAAATTTTATATATTTGCCAATTTTATTTATTCCCTTTTTACTTTTTAATGTAAATATGTATAAATATATAAAGTGTAAACTCTATAACAGTGACACTGAAGGGACTGCGCATTTTCCGGCGTAATAGAGAATTGTCGTTATATTATGGAGAAAAGGCATATTAAGAGTATTCTGGTGCTATCTGTAAAACCATGTCAGCTTGATCCAAATCTTCGTATTTAGGTAACTTAGAAGATTTTCCACCCTCATCTGCTTGTAGAATATTTTCTTTGTTTTTCCATATTGTACACACGGTAGAGCAACTGAATCCAAAGCGTCTTCTAAAGTCTTTCGCCCGATATATTGCGTGTATTATTAAAACTGTTTCGTAAAAATAAATACTCTTACTCGCCATGTTCACAGATTGAAAATTTGTGAGCAACTAAGAATATGATAACGTGCATAATAATAACCTAACGACAGTCTAGCAGCTGAGGTAAACACGTGCACAGTAATCACAACAAACAAAACAACGCATTTCTTAGAATCTTCGGTACATTATGATTCCGACAATCGAGGTAATTACGGGTCAGGCAATAAAACAACAAAATGACAAACAAAAGAATGTACAACAGCTGCAGTACTCTTATCAATTTCGGAAACTTAGAAAGCACCAACAAACAGTAGGCGTTTTATAAGTTTCCGAAATTATGACATTTGTGGTCGGTATTTAGAGTTTTTGTGATGCTGCTTAGAGTGTATCATTGTATGGACAACAAGGATAGATACCATAGATATAATAATTCTATGAGGCTAACTAACCAAAGTCGAAGTAAATTCGACGTTTTAGGAAGTTGACGTTAAATCGAGTGACATTATATGGAGTTCCATACAAACCAATACCAATCCATACCAAGCTACCAAATAATTGTTACCATATATACCAATTATATATATGGCCTATTGAGTGTAAATTTTTAGGGTTCCGTACCCAAAGAGTAAAAACGGGACCCTATTACTAAGACTCCACGATCCGTCTGTCTGTCTGTCTGTCTGTTTGTCTGTCCGTCTGTCACCAGGCTGTATCTCATGAACCGTGATAGCTAGACAGTTGAAATTTTGGCAGATGATGTATTTCTGTTGCCAACAACAACAATTAAGTACTAAAAACAAAAAAATCTTCCTAGCCTTTTCCCAACTATATTGGGGTCGGCTTCCAGTCTTACCGGATTCAGCTGAGTACTAGTGTTTTACATGGAGCGACTGCCTATCTGACCTCCACAACCCAGTAACTGGGTAACACGGTACCCCTTGGCAAGACTGGTGTCAGATCTCAAGCTTCTGACTACCCGTAACGACTGTCAAAGATCTTCAAATAACAGCCGGGACCAACGGCTTAACGTGCTTTCCGAGGCACGGAGGAAACTCGGTATGTTGAAATGGTCACCCATCCACGGATCGACCTCGTCAAGCGTTGCTTAACCTTGATGATCGACCAGTGCGGCTGTTATTAATTAGCCACGAGCTCCTCTAAGCACTAAAAAAAAACCTTTGCATCATTAGAAATTATTTACATATTGTTTACTAATTGCTCCTTGGATCATTTATAGGCTTGGCTTCTAGACAATTGCATTCTTCAATCATATCAGCCTTAGTTCCATCATCAGCAACATTGCATCCATCATTTCCACTTTCTCCAATCTTCACCCAAAGTTCCAAAGTTAACCGACTCAAGTCACCTCGAATGAAGGAATCGCATCACTAATTCCTGCTTCAGTTTCGCAGTCGCTCGGCCCGTGGGAACAACAAATGAACTTAACGGATTGGGTTCAATAGTCAACATCTAATCGACTTTAGTTGGCTTAATTGGTAAACTAATAGTTGTGACAATAGACGCTTTTACTCCGAAAAAAGTTAGAAGGAAAGAAGTTGAATAAAGTTTGTCAGCTGTCTTGTTCTCTTGAATAACTTAATCAATGGCACTCCAATACCTGTGTTTCAAATCCCTGTGGGCTGTAAGCACTAAAAGGATTCGGTCCAATGATTAATATTCACCAAAATGCATAAAGTGTCCTCGACGGGCCGGTCGACAGGACAGACTCAATCTGTAGCAACGTTGCCGTTGTCGTGTACTGACTGCCACTCGTTTCAGAACATCTGACACCGTCAAATAACTCACTCTGACTTTATTTTACTTCTGTATGTAAATGCACCAATTAGCGGATCTTACGTTGCTCGGTAATACTCATTATTTCAAGCTGGTATTTTTTCCTGCGAGCGTACCGCAGCCGCGGCCGCTGTAATTAACCATGAACGGGACGGGTCCTTCAGCGTTTGCTTATTAACGTCTAATCTCTGTTGGCGCCCGTCGATCTTAATTAATTCAATTAAAGTATTAGGATGTAAGGAGTAGGTGAAGGTTGCGGTCCTCTCACTGAAATTTAAAAACTTAACGTCGCCGTCGTCGTAACGACTCACCGAGTATAGAAGGGGGAGGCGAATTAATCAAATAATACCGCGGAGGTGCGGGGCCGGCGCCCCCCCGCCTTCGCCCCGCGCGCCCCTCTCGACCGCGTGGCTCAGTCGCGACCGGAACGCCGCACGGGGAAGTGTCGTCGATCCCCACAAACATTTCTACTTTTTTCGAAGTTCTCTGTACAGTTTTGTTTTAAAGTTTTACAAGGCAGTTTTTATGTGACCAGTCTTTTATCCTGTCGAACTTAAAGGTTAAGAGACTGCGCTCGACGGTGTAGTTTCTTGAGTTCATACGTTTATTGTGTTTTTTTTGTTATTGTTAAGTTTTTTTGTTTGGTGCATCGTGCCGGTCCGGAGACCGGCGGGTCCCTTCGAGGCACCAAGCCTGGACGCGCGCCTTACAGACCCCAGAGGACAAAGCCTTTAGGTAACTATCGGGAAGAAGTTGGTGGTTGGCCTGTAACGATCGAACGTCTTTATCGTCGAACTGCAATGCAGCATGTTTGTAAACAGACTGCATCAACTAATAAACTATGACACGCTGGACATAATAACAATAGCTCAGCTGCTAGATGCAGGCACAGTTCGTGTGGTGCAGGGCCAGGCTTCACTCGGGACGGCTTGCTGTTACTAAGTAAACTTCAAACTAAGCGGCCACGTGCGGCTCAACTAATTGCTTCAATCAAACAGTTCAAACATAGAGTGATGTGCAATTATTGACATGAAAAGTTAACGAATGTATTGGAAGTGAGAATCTTCGACAACTATAACTTCTGTAGCAACAATCTTGGTCTAAGTTCGTGTCAGTACCCAAACTTAAAAGTTTTTCATGAAGTTTTTTAAACTGATCAGCGTTGCAATTAATTTCAAGGCGATTGCATTAGATAAATCGGTTAATGAACTTTGAATAAGGATATAATTTAAAAATATAACTAATGTTAGTGGAACGTAAAAACGTGTCCGAATGGAGGAATTAATTAAAGCTTTTATCACCAAAGAAGACGTCATAATAGATTACCCCGTACAACAGTATCTCTAAAATCATTAATTAATAAGCATCTCGTGAGCACAACACTAATTATTTTACCGTCAGGTGAAACTCAATTACTAAGAGATAATTAAACCATCAAGGATTTATTTACTTTGAACATCAATTTTCTTTAAAATAAACCTACTTTTAATTAAAGCTTTAACGAAAAACAAATAGAGAAGAGGAGAGGCGCGCAACCCTTGCGTACGAGCGCCGTCACCGCGGCCCGACCGGGGCCCCAACATTGTTATTGGGTACTTAGGCCTATTCGCGACTGAGTCGTGTGCGGGGCCAGCCAATCTACATTAAGCCACGAACTAAACAAAACGTATGATTGCCTGCCATTTGAAGTGGATATTACATCACCAGTCCAAGTTGCCACAGAAGTATGCAATGGAAATGATGACTGACGAAAATGTGTCGGCTAGACCCTGGAGCGCACAAATTATTTCATCAAATCATTCGTAATAAGACGGGTTAAAATTAATTTAAAACATGTCTAAGCAATATTATACGGACCACTTCATTTCATCGCCGGTTTAATTAAAAACGAGTGCCCGCTCCCTTCCCTCGTTTTCGGGTTGGAGTACCCCCTGCGCCCGCGTGGGCGTCTCGCTCCGCTTATATTTAGATAATTGTACAATCATCTAAATTAATGAGTCCTCTCGTCCGGCCCTGGCCTCTATTGTATTATGTCTGTGCTGGCCACAGAACGGATACACGGTGACAATTTTAATTTAAAAATTCTAATTAATCCATTATTCATTTCGTGCTTCACTCTCGAGATCCTAAATAATTTCCGAGGATTTTAATTTCGAAGTTGTAATAGATTTAACGTTTCATTAGATTATAAATGATAATAAAATTCTAATATATTTAGACAGTTATAAATAATGTCACGCTTTTAATACCCAATAATGCGCTTAATTGGTTCTCCATGGAACATGATTAAAATGTGTTTGTTGGGAGCACGGAGAAGAGTACAATCTCTGTGGGTGTTCATAACTCCCAGTTGACGACAGTGATAGAGCTCAATGCAATTAAAAGTTTTACTACGTGCGTGGACGAGGCGCCGCGCGAATCTACCTTAATTTATGCCAGCGATAAGCTCAAGTTATGAGAGCCAATTAATTACTTATTTTAACTAAGATTCCCATTTGGATATTAAAACAGATTTTTCAAATGCACCAAATCAGATTGTTGATTGTTTGGCTACATAAAGGCAACATCAACATAGACGAAGTATTGCAATTAATTTATGAAACAAAAGCAAATTGATGTTTCGTGCATCGATGGTTTGTAAACGACAAGCCCGCTGATGGACAAATGGAATTAGCGACGCATCCATCATCGAATGCCCTCGCAAAATTAAATGCATCAAGCAACTGAAGCACTGAGTGCATGGAGTGGGCCTGTGGGCCGGACAGCCGACAGGCGCCCCCGGAAGCCCCGGGGCCCGGCGATCAGCCTAATGAACCCGCACCACCCCGCACCCTGATTTATTAACGAATTAAACGCATTCTGCTGCACCCTCATGAAAACACCATGTACCTACACTAATGGGGTTTGATTAAAGAAAAAGAAGCATCGCCGAGCATAATCATAAACTTTTATTGAATCCACCTTAACTTCCCGAACGGAACCGGCCAAGATTGCTAAGAAAATTGGATGTTCCCTGAAATAATCCAAATGCGAGCCGTGTTTCTTTCAATCAAAACTTTGGAAATGCTAAAATCCCCAGAAGAGCTAATGTTAATTTTCCTTAGTTTAACATTACTGAGCAGAACATAACCAGTTCCGCTTGGCTAACTCTCTACCTACACATTAGTACCTAACATTTAAAGAGCAACTAAACAACTCGCTTACTATGCAAATAAAGCTTGCATTTAGCATGCCAGAGCAAACCCAAGTTCTATTTTCTTAAACAATAATGGGATATTTCGAATAAATCCATAATATAATTTGTGAGAAATATTCTGGAACCGCTATTTCGTCTGTGATACGTTTCGAATGAATACTAATATATTTAATACTCTAGCCAGACGCTATTCTAAAACGCGGGGTGCGACAGGTGTACGTTCCCATGTTTCTCTTATAAAAGCCTTTTATTCAGAGGAGGATATTCCAACGCCACAAATGAGAGTTGATTGCTGAACTAAGAGGATTACTAAGTATCAATGGCATCAATATTTAAAATATGTTTTATTTCACTTGGAACTCTAAATATTCAGAGTTTAAAATTCCTATTGGAGTTATGGTCAAGCAATATGGAATTGGGTATTGAATAAATTGAGACGGCGTAGTCGGAGTCATATTATTGTTGCATCCATTATTCAGGGAACAAGCCGGTAAGGGACGGAGCGCGTCCAGACCTTACATTATTAAACACGCGTTACAAACACGCCGCCCTAAACTCATTCTCGATGTCTATACGAGTCCTGATGGTGGAATGATTGCCTCCTCGACAACTTCATGGGCTTCGCAACTCTTTTTATCTTCGTTTATCAAACTCAGATCGCACGTATATCAAAGGCCAGATGTGTGGCAACATTTATCTTGAGTTATAGCTAGACCGCGAAGTAAATCTCAGACAAACTATTTAAGGCTTGAATTGGAATTCTCATTGAGGCAGTAGGCTCACAGTGGAACACCTGCTTTGATATCGCGCATGCCCTCTCCCCAGTCCGTAAGTCCACATTGACTAAACCGGTTTCGATTACAGGTTATAGCTACCTACTTATCCGTTTGGCGGAAACGAACCTCTCACGTAAGTTGTTGTGCATATTCTTAATACAATGTACAATTAGTTTTTTTCTTTGTAAACTGTTTCAAACAAGCACCTAACAACTAGCCAAAGTTTTTCATCGGCTGATTATACTTCGGTTGTCTATAATTTGCTTTGACCATAACTTTTATTAACTCTTGTTTATGTATCCAAGTATGGCCTACTTATGTCATTATTAGAAAAATTTTAACTGATATTTACAGAACGATTACCAATATTACCCACGTTCCAGGAAGAAGCAATCCAACTCCCATAGAAAAATAAACAAAGTCAACCGATGTATATTTGTTCTGTAGGTAAGAGGGTCTTGGCCATGAAATAATGATGTTTGAAGAATTTAGGAACAAGCGTTTAACCTCTATCACAATAACGAGAGGCGCATTCTTTGAATTAAAGAATTTTAATATAGCCCAGACAGTTGAGAAGAAAAACAGAATAGATATTAACTACAAGAAGTACCTGAGATTCTCAAGCTAAAAACATCAGAAAATGTCTAATATTATCCTCAAGAATTTGTGATTTAAGATTTCAACATATTTACTGAAGCTACAGAAAGCAATGAGGAAAACAGAAATAATTCTTCTGAGGAAGTCATTCCTTTCAAACAATTCTGGCCTTATTCAATCAAAATAAGTGCACTTCTCGCTATCTTAATGGTAGTTTTCGATGTCGATGATTGAAAGCTTAAATTGAATAGTGAATGAGGGCAAGGGACAGCTGTTATTGTGCCTTCACCGAACAGAGACGAATGATCTCCTTAATTTCTCTCTGCGTGCGGCCACTCAACTTGTGCCAGTCATCCCATTTGATTGTTGAGGATATTTCGGGTCGTAATTGGTACTAATTATTGTTTTGAGGGCACTCTATAAAAGGACTGTTGTAAAAATCATGTGTTTTTTTTAATCGCGATGGATTATGATTTATCGATAGTACAGTTTCTAATGTCCTTTTAATGGACTTCAAATCGTGAAGAACAAGATTTATCAATAAAAAATCCATTGAGTTCTGATTTTTATTTGCCTTTAAGCGTTTTCTTATGACATCAAGACACATCTAATACACTAACGATAAATGGCAAAACAGGTTCCATACAGATCAAGACTTTTTATTACTTAGGTTACCCAAGAGTGTCTTGGAACAGGAAAGTGGTTACATGATAAGGAAACTCAAACACATCAAATGAATTGCATCAATTTCTGGACTGGAGTGGTGCCCACTATAAAATTATTCTAAGAACAGAAGAATGGAAATGGAAATTTATAGGTATCCTTAGCTAATAATGGCAATAAGCTTAGTAAAGACGGGGCCCATATTTCACCGGTTGCCATGGTTACTGGCACGCCAAACACTAACAACGAGGAGATATAACGGCAGTTACGTGTCGATATCTGGTTCACATCTACATACAACACAATAATAAGATTATAATGAGTGTGGCCATAGAGCTTTTTGGATAGAATCATCGATAAATTTATCATATCGAAAGACTTGAGCGAACAATAACATTGAAACCTGTTACCTACCAATGTAATATCAGTTTGATTGTTGGTCATGCAAAAGTTCATTGACCGATTTGGTTCATGAGAAAGATTGTTATTTGAAGAGGATACTTTCCACTAATGTGATCTCTCTCGATCACTGTTTGCAGAACACTGAACTTCGATTTAAGGTTACAACTAGTCGAAAATTCTTCCATACAAACGTAGTCTAGGGATTATTCCACTGTTTGACGATGTACGTTCAAAATAAAAAGTGATATCAATTTGTCTCATCATTATCTAGCCCTGTATGGAAGCAAAAAAGTAAAAAAATAAAATATTTGAAAGTTATGAGCGTCGAAAGTTCCACATTTCGACACTAATTTTAACGCATATTTGGGCTCAAATAAATACCACAAGAAGACGGAAAATTGCAAAGCGGCCTCCATACAGGGATAGATTAGTAGTTTAACAATGCAAATAATTTTATTTTGAACAGATAGATTTAGTCGTTTTTTAATGATATCTAGACTGCCAAAGGTCTGTTTATAAAATTTCGCGCACTCGGTTTCTTCCTAAATCATTAACCATTTCGCTACAAATTTGCAAAAGTGTGTATTTGTACGCGAACTAGCTTCCTACTGCTCATCACAGCATCTATCTCTTCCGCACGTGTTATCGATTGATATAAAATGCATTTTAACCCCGCGCACAAAATAGTTCGTGCCGTCGACTAGTGTACCCTTAAGCTCCCATTTGTACTGGAACTCTCAATTGACTGTGTACGATGTTATGTTTGATGAACAATAAAAAATAAGGACTTAAGAGTCAAATATTATGCATAACCTAGCTAACTAGTAGTTATTTTCGAGCAGTGAAACCGTGTTTTTTACTTGATTGCAAGGCTTAGCTGTGAAATACAAATTCATGGTTCCAATGGTTATTTAGAAAGCATAAATATTCACAGAATCAGAAATCAGAAAATACGGTAAAACAAAATAAGATACATGGTTAATAAAACTACCAAGGAATATATTTCAAACTATGAACATTCACCAGACACAGACACAACATCATCCAATAAGTCTAGCTACGATAGAAGCACGTAATAGCATACTCATTGATATCAAAATCATAAGTCTAGTTTGGAACAATTTGTTGCTTCATTATCAGGGCGTCCGGAGCGCTAACAGCAACTAAGTAGATAACAATCAGCTGAAGGCTTGTTCGAGACACGAAATTAATTAAAACAAGTTTGTTCGCGGATCCTATGCAGGGCGAACAAAGCCATGCTGAGTCACTAGGTAATTACACCACGGCAGACGCCAGCGAGGCGCTTGAAACCTAACATTATCTTGTGCCTCTTTACTATAAGCCCCTGAACAACACCAAAAAGACACAATAATCAATCTAAAAACTATCATTCTCCTGAGACACAACAGATAAATGAATTAGCTCCTCATTTGCAAGTCACGTCAAATATTAATTGGAAATTGAATCACTCGAAGACGACGGTCCCAAAGGGTTGAAAAATGTCCTTTCATTGGCTCTTTGAACTCGCCAATATTCTTTCGGAGGCTTTTTCTCTCTGATGAATATTGTGGTGATCGCGCCTTGTCATCGGGAATTTTAATTATATTCAGTGATTAATTATGTGTAACGAGCAAAGCCGGGGGTTCGTGATAGCTGATTGATGAGGAGCCAAGAAGTTCTCAGTTTTGCGGAGCTCCTTTCCGCGGCATTGTCTTGTGTTTAATTGTTACTTTAAACGTTATATTTTGTTTCATTGTTCCCGCATAGTGGGCGATGTAATTTGATTTATTCGGTACACTGAGTCATTGTTGTTATTAATTTTATAATGGTGAAGACAATGCTGGTATTTACGCCGAGTCGCCGCGCGTTGAGCTGAATCATCATATAAAGCTAATGATTTTATACAGGCACGTGTTTGGTACCTACGTCTAGTATTTTTCTACTCAACCTCATTAATTTGAACAGTTAGCATTGCCGAGTTTCGTAATCTAGAATAAGCGTACCAGTTGTTTCTCTAATTTCATTTGCTACAAGTAGGTGAGCTCTGAGCAGTCGACTTGTTGGATGAAGCGTGTAAACTTCAAGACATGGCTTATCTCCACCTTTTAACACAATGAGCCATCTGTTACTGTGGCGACGACTGACGATATCCGTGACCTCCTCACTGGAATACCTTCGCTATTATCTGCTATACTTACTTAGTTATGGCTGCTAATTAACTACTTCTCACAGATAAATCATGATGCATGGACATCGTGAATACAAACGATGGGGTCGTTGAAAATTTAATGCACGGGATTACATTGTAAAATATTTGTAAGGGAATCGTACTATTGAAAAGAAGCTGTTGAAATAGCTATCTGTGAGTTGCATTTTATTAAATTCTTCGAGAGGTTTTCAAGCAAAATAATATTAAGATTGAACCGATAACTATTCAAAGTTCAAAACGGTGAAAGGCTAATGAAGAATTTAATCCAAAGTCGGCTTATAAAAGAGTAATTACTGATAAGGAACTTGCTGAGTAAGAGGAAAACCAAACTAACATAGAACAAGCAAATTATAATGAGTGTTGACGGAGAGTTTCACGATAATAGTAAATACTCATGCATGTAATATCGACTGAATAGATCGGTCCACTCCGAATGTAAATAGATTATACTGAGTGCTCCCAGCGGCATATATTATTAAACAAGCGATTACCCTCTAAATTTAGATCTGCATAGATACCGAACGATCCGGGAATCGCTAGTACACGTTCCCTGCAAATCCGACAGTTTTGACAAATTATGCGCATTCATTTGCACTGCCATAAATTCCAACCAAATTGTCAACGAACACAACGATCCTAATACGTTTAACGAGACGCAGGAGTCACATTGGACGACCTCACACAAAAAGTATATCATGTATTTATGAAGAATTGTGTTTTTCTTAAGAGATTAATGGCTCGCGAGTAATTTGCACACAAACGTTTGTAATTAAAACACTGTTTACGTCATAATTCTCGGCTCGCTTCCCACGTCGCGCCGTTTTCTGTAGTTTATCTAATCTACTCAGGGCGGGTTATTTGCACTCTGATAAAACTGCGAATGGCCCTTAACGGATCGGCATTTTGCAACGCTGTTCCACTTCTAGCGTACAATATTCTTGCGAGACATTCTTTGCTTCTAAAAGTGTATCTGACGGCATTAAAATTAGACGTATTACTTTTTTGAATGATCTGAATCTAAATGCAATATAAACATGTTTGGGGGAAGCGGTGCCGTCCCCGGCTCTAGGGGGTGCCATCCAAATTGGCAACGGTTCACGAGGGTTCTTCCCATACGTTAAATACGCAATTTGGTGCTCTATACAATCAGTCAAATGAGCTCGCGTCGATGCAATCAATTACGCATCTTTTTTATTTGGGGTGGAAATCGACGAGTTCACTAGGTCAGCATTCATTGACGATATTGTAATTATTTTCTCATCGTTTACTGTTATTATTTTCGTTTGTTATTTTCAGATGATTTATATTAACACGTTATCCTAAACAAATAATGACGTGCATTTTCTTAACAAAGGAGGTCAGTCGGCATAATTTTTTTGAGTTCGTTTTTGTAGTTTCTGAGGAGACCTTTAAGATGTCATCATGCCTCAAGACGAAACTTACAATAATGTGGGCAACATAACACAACATGAGCATCACAATTAAAAATCCATTAATTAAGGATTACGATAGATCTACAAAAAATGCAGCCAACTCTCTCTTACAAACTATTCAACAAAAATGTGGACAAACACAACAAAACGAGCAGAATTAGCATCATTAAACGCTTACATGTCGGCCTACATTTTTCAAATCGTCCACTAACATTCATTGTACTGTATTTATATTGTTTAACCATGTTATTTTGTAAAGCATTACAGCATTACCTATTTTTGTTAAAACCGATGTAAGTATTTACGGCCACAATTACCCGCGACTTCTCGCCGTGAAATGCGTTTCCGTGCGAGTGTTATCAAGCACAATCTTCCGTAGACTCTGCTGCTATTGTATGCGAAACTTCCACGGTATCGGTCTGATATCGTTAGAATTAAACAGTGTTAATGATAGGGATCTTAAGGTAATTATCGTGGGTTTAACTTTCGGTGTGGAATGGTTGACGAAGCTTGATAGTTCAACAGGTGAATCAAACGTCACCATAATCCAAGCCATTGCAACTCCTATAAGCTATATATATATATATATGCAGAAGCAATTTAGAAAAATAACTCTAAAACAATTTATCAGCAGAAATATGTAGGAGAAGCAAACAGCAATCATTTCTACATCCAATAAAGTGCCTGAAATTAGTTAACCACATAGATGGAATATTATTAGAACCTTCTGCTCGTTAATCGACTGGGTGATGTATTGATGGCCGTCAATGCCCAGATTTCGTATCTCTACCTTAAGTACTTCCCAGCCCTAGATTCTAAACACAATGGATTTCTTCGTTGTTTTACAGAAATAATCATATTAAAATATAAGCCTTCAACGCAAAGGAACTAAGTATAAATAGTTACCCATGCATAAAGGATCATATTATGAGGAAAACTGAATGACTATAAGAAAATAGAGGAAGACACACAACATTATAGATTAATGAAAGGAAGAGAATACTGAAGTAACGGCTCACAGTACAATAAGAAGACTTTCTACTGCAAGATCCTCTCTCACAGAGAGGAGGCCTGTGTCCCAGCAGTGGGAACATTAATAGGCTGATGATGATGATAACGCTACTGCAAGGTCCCCAAATGATTTTGAATTAATAAGTAATAATTTATTTCAACATCAACAAGTTATCTCACGTATAGGTCTTAAGGTTCCCCTAGTCGACGGCACGAACTATTTTGTGCGCGAGGTTAAAATGCATGCTATCTCATCCGACAACACGTGCGAAAGTGATAGATGCTGTGATGAGCAGTAAGAAGCTAGTTCACGTACGAATTAGCACTTTTGCAAATTTGTAGCGAAATGGATGATGATTTAGGACGAAAACGAGCGCGCGAAATTTTATAAACAGACCTTTGGGAGTCTAGATATCATGAAAAAACTAATAAATGTATATTTTCAAAATAAAATTATTTGCATTGTTGAATTACTAATCTATCCCTTTATGGAGGCCGTTTTGCAATTTTCCTTCTTCGTATGGTATTTATATCCGCCCAAAGATGCGTTAAAATTAGTGTTGAAATATGGAACTGTCGTGCTCATAACTTTCAAATATTATTATTTTTTACTTTTTTGTTTCCTTACAGGGCTAAATAATGATGGGACAAATTTATATCATTTTTTATTTTGACACGTATTTTATTCGTGCATCGTCAAACAGTGGAGAAATCAACAGACTACGTTTGTATGGAAGAATTATCGACTAGTGTAACCTTAACTTGTTCACAGTTCCATTAGCGAAAACAATAGTTAAAACTATACAGCAGACCATGGGGTTCATGGGACTGTGAACCTGTTAAGTAACATTACAAAATAATAAGGTCGCCAGTATCAGTCACAAATAAATACAATAACCCCTGTGCTAGTTGGTACTGTTAGTAAATTAAGTAGAAGAATGATAACAATAGTGGTAAAGTTCGTCCTACACCAAAACTTTTACGTAGTACACTTAATTTAAAATATAATATATACAGAAATAGACGAGTCACAAATTCTTACCAATAACAAGATACAGTTCGTGACAATTTGTATAAGACGACGCCATTTTCTGTACAAATTAAATGTTAGTCGTCTAAAATCAAGCTAGTTGAACTTGTTAAAGTATTCCGAGACGTGTGAAGTTTTAACGAGGTAGATCCAGAAACCGTCGTGATACTTAATAGTTAACTTATTATAGACTCCATACACGCTACAATGATTATTAAGGGTATACTAGTCGACGGCACGAACTATTTTGTGCGCGGGGTTAAAATGCATTTTATATCAACCGACAACACGTGCGGAAGAGATAGATGCTGTGATGAGCAGTAGGAAGCTAGTTCGCGTACGAATACACACTTTTGCAAATTTGAAGCGAAATGGATAATGATTTAGGACGAAACCGAGTGCGCGAAATTTAATAAACAGACCTTTGGCAGTCTAGATATCATGAAAAAACGACTAAATCTATCTGTTCAAAATAAAATTATTTGCATTGTTGAACTATCTATTAATCTATCCCTGTATGGAGGCCGTTCTGCAATTTTCCGTCTTCTTATGGTATTTATTCGCGCCCATTAATGAGTTAAAATTTGTGTCGAAATGTGGAACTTTCAACGGTCATAACTTTCAAGTATTTTCCTTTTTTACTTTTTTGCTTCCATACAGGGCTACATAATGATGAGACAAATTGATATCACTTTTTATTTTGAACGTACATCGTCAAACAGTAGAATAATCCCAAGACTACGTTTGTATGGAAGAATTTTCGACTAGTGTAACCTTAAAATAACTACATATCTGTAATTTATAAGGGCAAGCAATAAAGACAAGGTTTTCTCCTTTTATCATGATTCATGGCATAAAATTATGCTTTAAACAAAGAGGTAACTATATTATACTTAATGTGAGCAATTGCATTAAAACCTGCTTTGTGCATACAATTCTGAATTTAAAATTTTAAACAATTAAATATGGTAGTTTCCGTTTAATTGTTTTATGTGTATAAGAGATAAAGTCGTAATAAAATGGAAATATGTTGTAAATGTTCTTGTTAAAATTAAAACCTGTCGTCAACATAAATCTGTAGTTGCATACAATAATTATGTTTTACTTACCTACCTACCTGGTTACCTATTCAATGATATTTGCCAGGAAAATGTCGAACTGACGTACCTACGCGTCAAATTGCATCGCAAATTCAGAACATTTAACACGCTTTTATTAGCTTGGTATGTATCAATGTAACGGAATCTTTGACTGTGATTTTTTATACGATTTTTTATGATTTTATATTGTTTGTCCCATTAGCCTTACCAAGATCTTCAGGATTAGCGACTTTTTAGTTCAATTTACCATTAAAGCGTGTTTTTAGTTTTTAGAACTACAATTTATTATTTTGAATGTTTTAGTATAGGTATGGATTATTATGGATATAAAGAGGCAAACTGCAAATCTTTCAAAGATGCTGTAAGATTGCCAGATCCTAATCTTTTCATCACACAAAAGCCCCACGGGGTAATTATATAACAATGCCTTTCATCTTGACAATTTAGTGTTAAATACGTTGTCGATCGATCGAACTTTTCAAACATAGACAGTGAATATTAATTTTCCTTCAAAATCCTTCGGATGATGAAAGAAAGTGATCCATGCCGTACACAAAAACAAATTAAAATAAAGAAAATGTCACAATTTTTGTATTTAATCACCAATATTTAGGTACACCAGTCATTATTGTTCATGGTGTGACCTCTTTGTTCCTCTGACACTGCTCATCAGCGAACAATGGCGACCTGCGTACGCGCACTTGAACGCTTCGCTACCTGTTTATGAATTATTTAAGCGCTTACCACCTCTCTGTGCACTCTGTTGACCCCAGCTTTAGGTAAAAAAACCTCGTTTTATGGAAATGTTTTATTTTTATTTTTTTATTTTTTAAACTGTACTCTAAAACGATGCTCAGTCATCGATTTTGGTTAATCATGATTCACATTTAAATGCCCTATTGTATACAATTTAAAAAAATAAACTGAAAAAAGGAGGATAGGGTTAACTGGCTCACATCAATAAGCTAACCAAACCCAACAGTGTATGTGTACCTGAAAATATATCGGTTTGCCCGATGATAGAGCATGCCAACAGTAAAAAAATAGATAGCTTTTGAATACATGAAAACTTAACATAAAGACCCACGTAGCAACAATCTAACTCAATTGCGAAACTTTACAATCAGCAATATCGTTTTTTGCTGACTGTTGTGCTATGTTTATATTATGAGTTATGATATTCATTGTAATGTATAGAAAAAAGTACTGATTTCTTCCACATTTGTATTCATTAAGTAAAAAATATCTAACTTTTAAAACACGCCATCGATCATGACAACCAGTGCGCTGTTTATTATGGATAGTATCCAGAACATTTAGAGGGTAATGGAACGAAACTAAAGTAAAACGAAAACACGCAAAGTGCATCAAATTAAATTACTCTGCTACATGAAATACCAATACTCAGAGTATTTTGGAACATTTTACTACAGTTTTATAAGGTAATTTTCGAAAAGAACGGTAAAGAAAAACCTAGTATCTGAAAGGTTACGTACATACATACGTTTGATAAAGTCGCTTAGTTATATTCGATTCGAAGCGACATGCATTACGCGTTGTCATACTTATTCATTATTACAAGTACCGTTACAGTATTTTATGTCCGAATAAAAAATACCACGTGGAACCCACTTTGACACAGCCGCAATTTTTCAACCGAATTTTTATGTTTCTATTTAAGCGGCAATTTATAGCGTCCGTACGTAAATATAAATACGCACTTATATTTGAATAAACAAATTCTATGAATTATCATTTTAACAATAATAATAGTTCTCGGCGTCGCTGTGTCTGGAGGGGAAACAGATGGGGCCGGGAACCCCTGGCGGCTCTCGTTAACTGCACATACATATAATTTATTTTTATCTGCCAATTTACCCCAATCTCCTCTATTGTAGATACGCGATGACAGTTATCGCTTAGTGACAAAACGTTAATTCGCTGCCAATGAGAGACTGGCGATTTTATCTCGATTATGTTGGACACTAAAATTCTACCCACGCGTAATTTCATTTTTTAAGCGTACACTAGTCGACGGCACGAACTATTTTGTGCGCGGGGTTAAATTGCATTTTGTATCAACCGACAACACGTGCGGAAGAGATAGATGCTGTGATGAGCAGTAGGAAGTTAGTTCGCGTACGAATACACACTTTTGCAAATTTGTAGCGAAATGGATAATGATTTAGGACGAAACCGAGCGCGCGAAATATTATAAACAGAGCTTTGGCAGTCTAGATATCATGAAAAAACGACTAAATCCTATCTGTTCAAAATAAAATTATTTGCATTATTGAATTACTAATCTATCCCTGTATGGAGGCCGTTTTGCAATTTTCCGTCTTCTTATGGTATTTATTTGTGGCCAAAAATGCGTTAAAATTAGTGTCGAAATGTGGAACTTTCGACGCTCATAACTTTCAAATATTTTATTTTTTTACTTTTTTGCTTCCATACAGGGCTAGATAATGATGAGACAAATTGATATCTCTTTTTATTTTGAACGTACATCGTTAAACAGTGGAATAATCCCTAGACTACGTTTGTATGGAAGAATTTTCGACTAGTGTAACCTTAATATTCGTTTTTAATAGTCCATTTTGTAAGAAAACGTTGCCGCTAGTAAATAACATATTTAGCGTCTATTTGAATTCAAAAAAATCTAAAAGAGTTTCGTTAATGTGAATTCTTTAGACAGTACTACAGCATTCAGTAAAAGCTTTCACGTTAAAAATTATCCTCGACCGTTCACCTCAATGGTCGAACGGATTCCTGCGTCGTCCAATAAAATGCTTTAAGTGTGAAATCTTGTTGTTGTTTTGTAATTTTTCACGATAAAAAGCCGGTCAAGTGTGAGCCCGACGTGTGAGAAATGTGCCGAAACATTCTAGGCGTACTGTTTACAAGTATAACAAATTGTTTAAACATATATATTTATTTGTGTAATATTTATTGTGTAATGCGCAGCTGACCATTTTACCTCAAGGTAAACCTCGTTGCTTATGCTTTTTATATTTTATTACCTGAATTATTAAGCGAGGGGTTTTTTTTTAAAGATTTTATTGCTGAGCAATTTATATTAAGGTTAATTTGTCTGTATGCAACAGGATATGTTCACTTAACCCTTATTGCCAACCTTGTGAAAACTTCAAATAGCACATAAAATTCGACAGCAGTATTCTGGTATACCCCACCAACTCCGAATAGGGCCGTGACACCAAAACTCAGACGGAGACAATTCCATAAGCGTTCCGTTTTCCCAATTTCATTAGGGTACACTAAAAATAATTCGGTGTTGCCGGCGCTCGGCGTTCGTCCATGGGCCGTATCTCCGGGCCGCGCCGCAACAAAAGCGTTATCTTATCATTACCACCCCATCCCCGCCGATAAATTACCATAACTCTCATTTACATGCACCTACGTACCGACGAGCATTGTTTACGACCCACAGATGACGGATTTTCTTCCGTTTTGGCTCTGCCTAAAACTCGGATTCCGAATTTATGAGAATTTTAGATTGTGTTTCTGTGTTTATATTATCTGTGGTTGTGTTATACGTAGGTATTATTTTTGTACAGTTTTCTGAATGTTTCTTGTGTAATATATCAGGTACATAACGAGAGTATAAATACTCAGGGATGTCTCCAATCGAATGCCATTCTCGCTTGATGAAATTAATGTCGTCAGCCGTTCTATTTAGATAAATACATTATAAGGCGAAGACAGTAACTTTCAGATGAGATTTTCAGCGATGCCAAAGAATCTTCGTTATGCTAAAAGCTATTTTATTGTCTCTAATCATTTATTTTTTTATATCTCGCCAAGAATGCTTGGTCCATTAATTTGTAAGTTGAACGAGTTACATTCTTTAGCGGTCTTCAGTTCATTCGAGTTCATAATAATGCCTGTAATACACCATAATGTTTTAATGCGCACTCAAATTTGGGGAGCACTGATAAAATAGGAAGCAAGTCTTATATTACTCACTTACAGAGTAGTTATCCGAAAGAGCTTTTAAATCATTCACAAAACACTAATGGACGTGGGGTAGTAGGCAGGGGTGCGGGCGCGGGGAGCACGAGGGAAGCCCGAGCAGATGTAGTCCCTGGCGAGCAATGAAATGGAGATATAACAATATAAAGGTGTGCGTTTGAATTGCCGTGAATTGCAATTCGACAGAGTAGTAGACAATGTAGACGCGACGGAGAATCGCCAAGCGACTCCACGTTTGAAAATCGAATGTCCTCCTGTTTTCACAAATCTTGTACTCGTAGGTGTTGTTTGCAGTATCAACTGATACAGTAACTTCATAAAATTTACTTTTACGGTTTCCTTGACACGTTTTCCAAGAGAATCCAGAGCCCTTTAATTACATTACTCCAGTCTGCCCTTGTTCCACTTACAGAATGTTTCCAGTTATTTACATTTAATCTAAATCATGCTAAAAATAATTGTTCTGTTACCTCATGGTTGCTATAAAGTATTTACGAGCTGTGAGAAATTTAGAAAAATGTTGTTCCCTTTACGTATTGTGCAGGTACTGTTGGAATAATAAATGTCGAGGGGTCTGCGAGGGGTGCTTGAGTGCCATTATTATCGGCGGCAATTTAATTAGATCCCCTGCGTTATTACAACTGATTCGTTTTATAATACCCGTCTAATATCCATCCAGCCGCCGCCACTGCACCACGCTTGTTTGTTCATTAATATAATTTGACATTCCGGATTAATGTTATTGTAGAGCTCTTGGAGACAAATTAATTACGACTCCTGCACTCATTCTACCTTGATGTTGACTGTATACAATAGAAAACCATCTTTTTATTTACGAAACCGTCAACTTAACCGACAATATATTTCAGATCAAACTAAAATTCAGTTTAAAAACCATAAAATTACTTTCTGAGCGACGGAATTTTATCACCCGATGCAATCACCCGCGCCGATAGGCTTCCGGCTCATCGATATTCGTAACGAATCGTCGAAATTCAATAATTATCCCGAACACGACTTCATTCACCAAAAAACATTATAAAAAGGTGTGAATGAAAAGAGGAAGGCAGCGGTTGGTTTTTTGGGACGGTGGACCAGCCGACCAATCGCGGTCGCCGCTCGGCGGGTCCAGTTCACGTGGTGGTACCAAGTCGTGTAGTAGATAAGATTAAAAGTGGGTAAGCGGTAATCAGTGCGCGACCAAACTGGTTGAATGGAGTCCGATCGGCGTTCATTCATGAAGCTGGGATGCCATCACGCGAGGGACCCGCGCCCGCGCCGACGACTCCGTCCACGACGGTACGCGCAACTTCGCATATCACTTTACTCGAAATCTTTACGATGATACATGCCTCAGTTATTAACAGTCACCACTTCATTAAGCCGCTCACCTGAGCGCATTAACTTGTCTCAACAATCGGATTTATACACGAGGATTTAAGAGCACAGCGTAATGGAATAATCCCAATTAACATTGTCATCGTGCGTCTCAATGTGTCTCCTGCTTGCGTGCCGGCTTCCTCATTACGTTCGTATTGTGTGTCTTACAGGTGTTCATAATTAGTGCACACTTACTATTTAATTGGACACGAAATATCTCTGTATGACGAAAAACAGGAGACTAAAATTGCTGCAACTGGGCCATTCGCTCATTCATATCCTCTGAATATACAGAGTTGTTATGGAAGATTATATAAACTTTATTTCATACTTCTTTGATCTATATAAACAGGTCGAATCAAAGTGTAGGAAATGTGTTAGTAGTATTTTTATTAGCGGTCTTAAATTTATAGTTTGTATAGTTGCGCCCACGCACTGCGCTCGCTCTCCCAATAAAATGGTCACTGGTTCGCGGGACCACAGTGTACTAACAAACATAAAGACGTACATTCAGGTATCAGTTAACGTTACGAATGTTTCCATTCTAGTTTTGTTTGTATAAATGAAACATTGATCATCTGGTTCCGATTAATCTTTCAATAGCTGAGATAATAAAATAATACGAACGTAAAGACTATGTATGAATTATTAGGAGGTAATAGAATGGAGTATGATTAATGAAATGTTTACTTAGGTGGAATTATATCTATGTAGGTGTTTCTATATTAAGTTATAAATGGGGAAAATTAATAAAAGATGCTCATTTTTCCTGTTCGTCTGCAAAAATATCTTAATTAACTATGTAGGTACACGTGTTTCGCCGAAAAGATACGCTTGCGCGTCAATAAGACTAGATATAATATTATTAAGAAAAATTTTAGGTATTACATATTTATAATTTTTGTGAAATAGATACTTTTAATGCACTATAAAAACATTCGTAAAGCTAGTGTTTATTTATATAAAAAATAAAAATACCCACGTGCAGGCGTTCTTCTTTGATTGCAACCTTGATCTGTTATTAATTTTACGCTTATTTTCTCCGCGCCCTGCGATGAGTCATGCGCTTGCGCAGATACTCATTAATACACGCTCACAACGGTAAAAAGCAAGTTCTACAGTTTACCTGAGCTTGGGTACTCCTAAACTGTTGGCTTTACTAACGAATGCTTTATTTTTGTTACAGGTAAGACGAGTTTTGGTATTGTATCCGGTACCCGGTGCCCTGTATAGTAACGCACGTGAGTGAGGTGAAATTATGAAAGGGGGTTTGGTAGATGTGCAGTTTCTTTGCACCAATCTCAAGATTAATAAACAATAATATAATGAAGACTTTTTGGAAAGTGCTTAAAAAATGCCAAAAAGAAACTTTTTCAAATAGTTTGGTTGGTAAGATGTTCCAATTGTTACAATATAATTTCTTAACGTGAGTTTAATGTTATGACAAACATTCCCGTGTCCCGGTCCCGTGGCGGGCGGAGATCGCGGCGGGGCGCGAGCGGCCCGGGGGGGCGGAGGGGGGACCGGAATGCGGTCTACCTGCGCGGGACCACCGCTAATCAATTTAGCTTTTATTATCGTACCAATAACGCTTCATTACAACTTCTAGATTTATGTTCGCGTTGTTTGCTTTGCTCTCCAACGTTTTTGTGACCGGAACATGTATTGGCTGTGCCGTGCCGAGACAACGAGTACTTTGGAAACTTGCCTAGGATATTTTTTATGGGCGACCTACGTTGGTAATGTTCTGTCGCGCTCGTTAAAGCGACAAGTAAAAGAGAAAATCATACGCATGGAAACGGCCCGGTCTGGTACAGACACGAGAGCTTTTATTCTAATGCCAATGACACACGCGACAAATAAAATTGTGCGATAGCGGCTGGTCGGTGACAGTCATACGAACGAAAATTTAAATGTAGTCTGTTGGGTATAAAATTGTGTCACAATAGTCGGAGGGACCACCTGGCAGCGCCTGTCAGGCCGCAGTCAAACGTCCGTCAATGTGAACTGGGGCCACCGCTTATTATCCCGTCTTGCTATATAATAAAACTTTTAATGTGCTCGTCAAAGCGGCGTTGAAGCGTAATACACGGAGGGAATGTGTTGCTTCAACGTTGCACGGTTCAGTTTTTAGATTTTTAGATGTCAATGTTTTTTATTCGTTTGGATATCCTGATGCATCCCGCATCTTATACCGCCTACCGACTAAACAGAGACTGTATTTGAGGATCAAATTAATCGATCGATGGCGATTTGGGAGACCCAATATCGCGTGGGTTTGAATTCTCTGTCCATTTTTGCTGTGTCCTACAATATCTACGCCGTTCACTCCTTGCCTGGTTGCATATGTCTTTGAATCAACATAAAATGTTTTGCTCTAGGCCACACTCAATACAGTTCATAAAAACTTTCTTCTCCAGGGTTACCGTCACACCCAGATTTAATTAGAAAATGGTTAGACTCAATACTAATATAGGATTGCGTCGACAAACAGTGGTGTTTGAAGCTCACAGTCGCCTACGCATGCATGCATTAGCCACACAAGACCATACAATTATGTTTACTTTTCCGCATCATCAGACGGACGATGACTTCCGACTGGGAACATGGTTTCTCAAAACAATATTACTTTACGACTGCATTCCCCGAAGATGAAGGCAGAGATGTATTGTTTTGGTTTGAATCCCAGTCTTTATCGAGTCTATTGACATCATCATCATCATTACAGCCGAAAGACATCCACTGTTAGACATTGACCGGTCCCGTGCGTCTCGCATCCAGCGGACTCCCTACACACTCACCAGGTCATCTGTCCACCTGGTGGCCTTCCAGCGCAGCGTCTACCGGTTCGCGATCGCCACTCCAGAACATTTCGGCTCCATCGACCATCCGTTCTGCGAGCAATGTGCCCTGTCCACTGCCACTTAAGTTTCGCAATTCTTCGGGCTGTGTTGGTCATTTTGGCCTTCCTGAAGATATTCTGATTTCTGATTCGATCACGCGAAATTCAGAGCATAGTTCTCTCCATTGCCCTTTTGATTGGCATTATCTCCATCATTCTCCTGCCTTCATCCTATTTTTTTCCGTGTCTTCTTCTATACTCCTCTATAGGCGTTATGCTCTGAGTAGTCTTCAATGTTCCTAGCCATATTATATCATATTTTATACTGTCTTCTTTTTACCATTTCAACATACCGAGTTTCCTCCGTGCCTCAGAAAGCACGTTAAGCCGTTGGTCCCGGGTGTTATTTGAAGATCTTTGACAGTCGTTACGGGTAGTCAGAAGCTTGAGACCTGACACCAGTCTTGCCAAGGGTTACCGGGTTACCCAGTTACTGGGTTGGGTCAGATAGGCAGTCGCTCCATGTAATACACTGGTACTTAGCTGAATCCGGTAAGACCGGAAGCCGACCCCGATATAGTTGGGAAAAGGCTAGGCAGATGATGATGTGATACTTTCTTCTTTGGTCTTCCCTCTTTCTAGTTTAAACAGATAAGTAAGTACACTCCGATTAAGCAATATAGCTCAGTACCCGTGAGTCGTTTACTTTAGAACAAAAAATTAACTGCTTCAGAGGATTTAATTTGATATTAGTTTCTCGGAGACCACGTCTCGGTCTCGGCAGACCGCCCGTCGCTTGCCGACCAGTATCAAAGTCTGATGTCAGTCAATGTCACTCCTCATTCATTCATAGATAACGAGAATCCAAATCAAAGGTGCATTCGCTTAAAAAACGTGTTTTTTTTTATAATTAAATATTTCCTTTTTTGTTTGCCTCGAGAGGATCAGGGTGGTGTCTCTTTTTATATCGTCGTCAAAAAAAAAATATGTTTCCAATTATTTAATCTTTTAAATAATCTAGAATCGCTGACATTTTTAATTTTAATTTCGTGTTGATAATTCCTTGAATTATCAACACGAAATTAAAATTAACCAAAAATGCTATCAGTGTTTTCCACGGAAACTGGAAACTTGCTTTTTAGGATTCCGTACCCAAAGGGTAAAAACGGGACCCTATTACTAAGACTCCGCGATCCGTCTGTCTTTCCGTCTGTCACCAGGCTGTATCTCATGAACGGTGATAGCTTGACAGTTGAAATTTTCACAGATGATGTATTTCTGTTGCCGCTATAACACAGAAAACAGAAAAAAAAAAAATTTAAGTGGGGCTCCCATACAAAAAACGTGATATTTTTGCCGTTTTTTGCTATAATGGTACGGAAACCAACGTGCGCGAGTCCGACTCGCACTTGGCCGGTTTTCTTCTGGAGTCGTGTCCACAATTCCTGAAAAAATAACTTTCCTTTGATTACTTATCATCGTTTATTTTTAACGACACGCAATTATATAAAAATAACGTTGTTACAACTAAGCGAAGGATGGCGAGGAGGCTAATTTTAATTAGTTGATAAACAAAAATATTCGTAAGACAGACGGCATGGATTTGCCTCAGGCTTTTGATAATTAACCAGTAATGAAGGAACCCTCGTTTAACATAACTTCTGACCATTTGTTAGTAACAACGGTTGTTTTTAAAGATCATTAAATTAATATCAAAGGCTCCTAATATCCCTTGGCTTATAATGATGATGATGCTTTATTTGATGCTCAAAGTTTTTGCAACGATAATTCTTATTGACGAATGATGGGAGATAAGAACCCGACAGGCTTTTGTTACTTTTTGGAACTATTTCATTACTTATTATTTCATTTACTTTGATAATCTATACTAATATTATAAAGCTGAAGAGTTTGTTTGCTTGTTTGAATGCGCTAATCTTAGAAGCTAATGCTTGGAATTGAAAAATTATTTTTGTGTTGGATAGTCCATTTATCGAGGAAGGTTAAGGCTATATAACATCACGCTACGACCAATAGGAGCGGAGCATACATGAAAAATGTTGCAAAAAAGGGCAAAATATTTCTTTTTGAGAGCTTCCGTTGCGTGCGCTGCGTAAGCGGCTAAAGTTACGCAACATTCATGTATGTAGGGTAGGTAGGTAGCGAGTTGACGGGAGCGAAGCCGCGTTGACAGCTAGTAATTTTATATTTTTGTATAAGGCTCTCATCTCAGAATGTTTTGAATCCCTAGCGGACATCAAAATAAACTATTGGTTGATGATAACTACTGTTAGCAGCATTGCTCTATCGCGAATCCTGCGTATTGGCGAATATTTGTTTACTTCCATTCCTTTCCAAAAAATTCAACACCAGTTCAGTTATAAAATGAATGCGCCCCAAACCGTAGCCCAACGAAAACCAATCACGTGAGTTCTGTTTTTTTGTTTCCTCTTATCCAATGCGGATTTTTTTGTTTATCGTTAGCCATATCAGAATACCTTCCAACATTAATTTTAATAGTGATTTCTATTACTCGATTGCTGTCGTGACTGTCTGTGAACCCCGAACGACTCGGTTATAATGAGGCTTCAGATTAACGACTATTAACAACATCAATTGAGTCATTTGTTAAGCGGCCCGCACAAAGAAGGCTCCATGTCAGCTAATTAGTGGTATTATTTGATTGAAATTAGCTACATTTATTATAAATGAACCTTTATAATCCCAACGATAGCCCCGAGCAATCTCGACGATTGATCAAAGAACATCATAAATCGCCCGATATTTAATAAATAACATGTCTTTTGAAGGAGAAAGGGAAACGGAATAAATACGATCCTGTTAGAGAATTTAATGTCGCGGTTGACATCGCATGCGCAGCTAACGGTAGACGTCAAGTAACCGCTTAACTTAACAGTTATAGCACAAAAAGTATGCATAAACCAGAAACAAAATGCTTTACGGCATGGCACACTCATCATGAATGGTTTTTCTACAAAATGACTTTTCACCGGACTGACAAACAAATTTCAAAATTTAGGAAAAAATTGTAAGAATTCACTTGGCTTCTTTCGCAAATTCGTGAAAAAAGTAAGTCAATGGACGCAATGCTCACGTTCTCTATTGCATTGGCAGGGTTACTGACAAAAACTTCATAAACGAATCGCTAAAAACTGCTGTTCTAAACGGTAACCGACAAGTTGTACAATTTCACTGAAACAATAATAAATTACTGCACAAAAACTAACTCAATTAGCTACATGGTTTGCGATCACCATCAACCAATCAAATCACAGCTTTCTTCACTCAAACGACGCGAGAAAATTATGCAGCTTGCACTAGAGCATTTCATTTCTCTTGCAGAACAAGAAAGTAAATAAATCAATTAAATGTCAGGATTTTTTTATTAGAGAAAATTCTATGATATGTATCTAATAGAAATATAGAAAGTAGTTTACGCTTGTGTGCAGTAAAAGCGATAAATTATTAACATGGAATCGTGGTTATCTCGGTGTGTTCGCTGTGCCGATGCCGGCGCGGGCGCATGTTCGATACGCGATGAGCTATAAAACGGTGTGAAAGTGACCGAGTAACGACATTATCTATCCGTGTGAGATAGAATAATAAAATTATACGTGAACCTCCACATCTTATGGTGGGCTTACTGGCTGGACTCTTGAATACACTTTACGAAGAAACATTTTCTGTGGTACATTTTCATTGTTGGGATTTTTTCGATTTCGAATATACATATTATGGTCACAAAAGTTGAATCTGGCTTTCAGGAATTGCATTAGAGGGTTGTCAAAAAAGTATGCACTTTGGTCACCATTATTTAAATACATGAGATTGAAACAAGTTTAGTATATGACATTGCAGTTTTGCTTTAAAAACATGGTTTTATAACAGAACATTTCAGAGATCTCAGCTATTATTGAGGATGTTTATCCCTATAAAAGTCCACTATCCTGCTATCCCCTGATAGCAGGATAGTGGACTTTTATGACGCGAAAGGAATGTTAAGAAGCTTCTTTGCTTGTTTGTCTGTTTAAGGCGCCGATTCCCTTGAGTAGCTGATTTTAAAATGAGAATAACGTCTAAATGGAATGTCGTAATTTTCTGGAAAAATATATGTTATACTAGACCATTTTCTTAATAATTTGATCTAAGCATATTTTGAATTTTATTCGTATAACATGGTGTAATTAATTTGTAAAGTTATGTCTAAACCGGACAAAAACACGACAATCGCACCATAACCGCTGGGCGTATTTTAATGAAATCAACATCATCTCAAAAACAATTTAATTATCTACATTTTGATCTGAGGCCTTTTTTTTAAAGTCATAGAATGATAAGGAAAGTACTAAAAACTACTAAATTTTGGGTCGCGCGGGTGTGAACGAGTGCGTGTTTTGTTCCCTCAAGGTCGTTGTCGTTAGTCGTCGTCTTAAAATATTTTTTTATTGAATAACAAATAAAAATCCCTTCTCGATTGATTTTTTTGAAGCGGTTGATTGATGCAGCTATTTTAGAAAACGCGTGTCTATAATAATTAAGGCATATAGAAGGGGTACGACGCTTACCTTTGATGACTCTGACGACCATAGTTCCTGAGTCAAAGACTGTTAAAAATAATAAGAAGAAGGTGAATTTCTTGACCAGATAAAAGAACTTTGGCGAATATGCACCGAATGAAGATAGACCAGAAAACGGTTATGAATAAAACGATTCAAAGCATAGGAAAGAATAGTGCCACTTTAATTACTAACCGTTAATTTTATGTTTCCTCGGCATTTAGATTTCCATAAATATACTAATAATTTATAAAGCAAATATGGTCGGTGTCAACGTAGTTATTATAATAATATTCATCGACATTTTTTACTACAACGAAATTAATTTTAGTAGCGGGTTTAATGAAGATGCCGGGGAAAACAACTAGTCCTAAATTGAAATTTAATGGCTTTTTAAAACTAATAATGAAGCCATATTAATACTATTTTACCTGCCTGTAAAAATGGTTGGAATGAAAACTTTACGATGTAAAGTATTTAAAATAGTAATATTAATAAATCATTTATATTTGTCGAGTCTCAAGGATGAGTGTTTAGAATGGTAACAATTAATGTGTTATGTAGTATATTAGCCTTTATGTAAAACAAACACCGTAAGTACAGTCACCAGCATAAATATTTGACAATTACGCAAAATTCAAAAGTTTTTCTTGTAACATAAAAACTATAACTTTGAAAACAGATTTATTATTTTAATGACTAACTTTTTACCAACGGCTTTGTTCTTGTGGCTTATCCTACAGAAACGAATTATGCAACTTGTCCCGGACAAAAAAGCAGCTCATGTCATAGTTTTTTGATCCATAGTTAACTCAACTAATGGTTAAATCTACTAATAACTAACCAATGGTTGAAATTTCGCTTGAATGCACTTTTTCATCAATTGTTAGCCTATCAAATATGTTAGAGAGTTAATTATTTGATCATTTGTAGGCAAAAAAATTATGAAAAATGCGTTTCACCGAAATTTTAAATCGTTGGTTAGCATATTTAACCATTAGTTGAGGTTAACTACGGATCCAAAAACTCTGCCTATGCCACTTCAGCGATAGTGTAACTATTTATCAGTATTTTTTTTTTTTTTATTCTATCAGAAAAGACAGTGATTGCCCATTACAAACAAAGATACAACTTTACTTCTTTCATCATCTGCCTAGCCTTTTTCCCAACTATATTGGGGTCGGCTTCCAGTCTTACCGGATTCAGCTAAGTACCAGTGTTTTACATGGAGCGACTGCCTATCTGACCTCCACAACCCAGTAACTGGGTAACACGGTACCCCTTGGCAAGACTAGTGTCAGATCTCAAGCTTCTGACTACCCGTAACGACTGACGACTGTCAAAGATCTTTAAATGACAGCCGGGACCAACGGCTTAACGTGCTTTCCGAGGCACGGGGGAAACTCGGTATGTTGAAATGGTCACCCATCCACTGACCGACCTCGTCAAGCGCTGCTTAACCTTGATGATCGACCCGTGCGGCTGTTATTATTTAGCCACGAGCTCCTTTAACTTCAACTTTACTTCTTTACAATATTAATTAAGATTTGAATTAAAAACATATGATGTCCACAACATTTTTATAAGAACTTGAGGAGAAAATTGGTTAATTGCCACATATTAATGCGCGTGACTGTACAAGTCCAGTCGCCAAGCTAATTGTTTCTTTTACGAGCTCAGCCTTAGTAATTGTGGAATTGCAGATGGTATTTATCTTGATATTTTTACTGCACAAATACATATTTGTAAGTAGACATAGAAAATACTGCAATAAAACAACCGTTGGGCTGCATACTTTTATGGCTCTTTGTGTTAACAACTCAAGAATAAAAATA
Source organism: Orthosia incerta (assembly GCA_948252205.1). Taxonomy (NCBI): domain Eukaryota; kingdom Metazoa; phylum Arthropoda; class Insecta; order Lepidoptera; family Noctuidae; genus Orthosia; species Orthosia incerta. The sequence continues at coordinate 10,856,988 of OX411754.1, read as the reverse complement.
CCTTTTGTAAGAAGACAAAAAAAATACGTTTATGTCCTCAGGCCAAGTGAGTGAGAGAGAGATACAGTTAGCCACACAAATGGTCAAATGAGTTGAAGAGTTAATTTTATTTAACCATTTCTTAGGCTAACAATCTTGAATAAACGCGTTTCACCGAAAAATTTAAACCATTGGTTTGTGTTAACTACTGATTAAAAAACTAGGCCTAAGCGCGGCCCGGATTTGACCACATGTTAAAGATTCTACAGTTAACTAACTTTACGAAGCCCTCGTCGATAACTTATTTTTAAGCAATTAGCTTTTGAAACATTTCACTGTATTATCGGAAAACAGAATCCACAAATAGACCGGGAGTTACAGACAGTCAGAAATAGAACTTCTTATTTTAAATCCCGACATTTTACGGTTTTGCCATCTCCGGTGGTCGAAATTCCGGTCCGTATTAGGGAAAAAGCATCAAAAGAAGTGGCTGGGTTGTGAGACAAATAAATTGAAATAGACTTTACATGAATCTTGAGAAGAAATTGATACAATTAATCAAGTCATGTTTTATTTACAATTTTGTTTTCATGTAGTTTATTTTTTTATGTTAGTTTATATGTACTCTGTGTATTATATATAAAACTTGAAATATGTAAGTAAATAATGTTTTAGTGAATAAGCCGTTGGAGTGACATAATTCAATAAATAAATAATTTTTCAACACACTTGCTCATAAAGTGGCTCTAATTTCACCGCAATTAGGCACATAATGATACCTGTTATCAAACTGTGACTTTTTCATAGCTATTATTCACAAGTGAGTTATAGAGTTTTATTTTTATTTTTTGGTTGAGTTGCTTTGTTCTTAAAAAAGTATCGATACAAAATAGATCGTGCTTAATAGTACAAATAAATTAATGTACCTATTGCTTGCTCATTTCATGCAACTTTCTATTTAAATAGATAATTTCAACTTGTACGTGCTTAATAAATAAAACTTTCACTCAAATATAAATTTTATTTGCTCTGTAATTAAGAAATATTAAAATTCCCTATTTTGTACGTTGCTAAAATACTATCCACGAAAAGCCAAAAAAAAAGAATTCTCATTCTATTAGTCTATGGCCGATCGCCATTGTTAAATGCGCGCGCATAGGAAAACATAAATTTTGCCCGCCATTGTGAAAAAAAATTCACAACTGGTTTTTACTGATGAAAATGATTTTTTTGTATTATTTTATTCACAAGTGTGTTGAAAAACGTCGTATGATACACGTGTGTATTCATTATTACCGTCCTCGGCGCTCTTAAGACTCTCTTAATGGCGCCTCAGCGGTAATCACCAACATTGCACACTTGTACCATAATGTACTATTATACAACTGATCGTCAAAGGTGGTTTTGATATAAAATAATAAATAATACCGGTCTATTACTGTCCCTTCTGTAGGGCAAAGGCCTCTTCTCTTAAAGAGAAGGCACGAGCATTAATACTAATCACTTGTTCAAATGCGTGTATGTCGTCACAATATTAAAACAATATTTTCATAAACCACGTGAGTCCATAAAAAATAATTGTTCGCCTATTGTAAATAATTATGATGTAAGTATAACAATGAAAAACCTGAATAACAGATTTAGACATTTTACGCATTGTTTGGATAACTAATTTAGAAAACAGCGGCTAATTAATTTTGTAATTAAAATAAATGTTTTCAGCACTGGTTAGATTTAATTAAGTCTATTTATTTGCTTGTGTACGTTGTAGTTAATTAATTTTGTTATAGATAAAAACAGAAAACTTTTCACATTTATTGTCTAGCTTAATCAACATGTGTTCTGGTATACATATAGCTCAGAACAGCAAAAAATATTCATTATTTGTTACTTTTTTTTTTTAAACGTTGCCCCACCCTAGAAATTTCTTCCTTTATCGTGGGTGCGTTTACAAACATTTAAATTCACATACACTATACACCCAGATCCGCAACAATTATCTGTAGGCCATACAAATATTCGTTCCGTGCGGGAAACGAACCCGCGACACTCAGCGCAGCAGCCGATCGCTCAACAACTACGCCAACCGTGTCGTCATTAACATTCATCACCATTCACATATATTATAGAATCAAATAGTAGACAAAAGTTTAAACCAAACGATATTCACCATCCTCAGCAAATCGTTCAAGACAATGGGACAGATGAACGTTCTCCTACGGTACTTGAAATTGTCAATATATCTATCTGTCATTCCACTAGAACATCAGAGAGAGTATAGCCTGTGGTATAGCAATAATTTAGCCTTACGCAGTCGTTTCAAGTGGACTCTCGTGTGGTCGCCGGTCGCCACTTGAAATTATGCTTCCTAGTCAAAAACTTGCTGATGCATTCGTAAAACATAAATATTAGTTTTTTGACAAATTGATGATTGCTCTGGCGCCGAGGTAACATGTCTCAAGCGATACTCAAGTGTGTCAAATCAAGCCATTTCTCTTTGCACTTATTTTTGTTTAAATAAACTCATTCAGCTGTTGAAGACAGTGCAAATCCATGACATGATGAGGTCACTGTAAAAATAATAAATAAATAATCTAAGATGGCGTCGCTAAATAGGTCTCTAACCTCTAAAATAAATAATATTGATGACAATAACTGTGTACCTGATGACAAAGTTCATTCACTGATGGAAACAATGGATGCGTTCAGAGGTATTATCACAGTACGACCATCAGATAATAATGAGTTGTGGGACATTACACGTAAATACTAAAGAATTTTACGACCTACGTCATACTAACGTGTATTTTTAATGTTCGACAGCTTATAAACATTTTGGTTCGAGTGCCAATTAAGATTTTAACTTGCACCCAATTAAAGATAAGATTAAAAAAGATTGCATTTGAAAAGCCTGTTGAAAGGGGGTTCTGGCATTAGCAAACTGTGACTGTATGAATTGAATAATAATTCTCCTTATCGCGTATATAGTATATCGTTTTCCTTAAAGTTGTTGAAGAAAACCCAAAAATATTGTTGGCTGGATTAATTACGCATGAGAAATATTATATTACATGCAAAATCTAACAAAAAAATGGCTTCACACCGTTTCGAAACGTTGATCACACTACATTTACATGGCCATTTACCACAATTCATATAATACATGGTTAGACTTAAGATCTTGGTAATAAACCATCGTTGTCAAGGTATCCAAGTAAATACAAGGTGGCAATCATTCATGTTGGGCTAGGAACAAGGCAACAAGTTCAAGTGGCCGGACACTTCGGACCCGCCCGCGGCTGACATTTGTGGCAAAATGTTCTAAAATTACATACTGCTCACTTCTATCACGAATACTTAATATATTTGTTGGACGAGGCACAATTATGGTCAGTCCGGCGTGACGGACCGCTTCGTTTGACAAGGAGTTCTGAACCGGGTTACGCTTTTGGATGGATGAGGCACATTGTGTAAATGTCGTAAACTTATTTGTTGTGTTTGAAGGAAGCAATTAGAATTTTGGGATGACTAAAGGTCTATCCACACATATCAGGGTCGTGCCCGGGACGTGGACGGACCGTACCCCGTCAGGGACTCAAAAAATATCGGTGTGTACATTTTATATGAACTCTTTCACACACGTCCGTGCACGGGCTAGTCACAGAGCTTCAATGCCTGGGCCCGGCCCTGTCACGTCCCGAGCACGGCCCTGATATGTGTGGATGCACCTTTAGGAAAAGATGAGCTATTTGAATGAAAACATAAGTGAATTATTGTGTTCGGGCATAATTTGCAGTGCTATTATGAGTAGGATTGCCACAAGGAAACGCTGTGAGACCCTTGATGATTTCAGAATATAAAAAGATGATTTGCATTACATAAGACAAATAAAGGCAGTTTGTTCTTTTCAAAACCTGTTAGGCAAATAGGTACCTGTGATATTATCGATGTTTTGAAAGTTTGCACGAAAAATTATGAGGACATCAGATCAATGTTATCCAATTATGTGCGATTGTCGGCACCTTTGTTTTGCTGACTAAATCTTTATCAATTTAATTAATAATGTTGTTTAACAGATCCTGTATCAAATTTTGAAGTAATCGACCATCAGTTAATTAAATTATCGCACATAGATCATCTTTTTCATGCCTTATCTGTGCGTAATTTGTAAACGGTAGCTTTGTACATTGCAGATTTGATATCTGATAAGTGATCGTTATCAATTTTTACAAAGCATTGAAATGAGACTTTACTCGTTTAATTTCCTTTTACATAAGAATATTGAATTTAGGTTTACTATCTGAAATTGATATCTTTGTTTGATTAGCGTTAGGGACCGGGTCGGGTTGCTAATTCTAAATTATCATAACCAATTTCTAATTACTTCCGCGTGATTTCTACTTTTCTCAGTGTGCTTATTCGTTGTTATCGTTACCTCCTCTATCATTCGTAGCTGGCAGGCGTCCTCGGTCGGCCGCCTCTAATTACGGGCGAGAGCGCTCGATCTGTCGGAGACAATGTCTACACTTGTACGGTCATTATTACGTGTTTTTCGTCACGACACCTGCTTGGCGGCAATGACAAATCCTTAGCCATTAGTGTACTACAAAACGTTCCTATTAGCATTCTCCACGCGCGTGCGCCTTCCCGTTCATTCACTTACGTTTCGCTCGTAATTTTATTACAGGGGTTAATTCTTCAAGAATAGACCCTAAAAAAATAATGATATGTGAACACATTTTGTGAAAAGTTATAAAGTCTGTATTAACATGTCGGAATATTTTCTGGTGAGCACGTTATTAATTAATGCAGCAGCTATAAATGAGTTAACTTGTACATTAAAATTACCATTATAAGAATATTCATGAAGTAGTTGGGTACATACCTGTGAAGTAAATTGAACGTATAGTGTAATAAAAATATGTGTAATTTTATAACAAAGTGTTGTGTGTTTTTCTACGTGGTTTTCGTTTAAGTTAGTTACTGCTAATTAATATACGTTGGTAACAAAGCAAGGACAGAGTGTTTCCAAATACGACTATTCATGCAAAACCCTGACACGGCTGTGAGTGACAAGGTAAATGATAACAATTACTTAAAACTATGCTACTTGACATAACTACATACAAATAGTCAAAATAACAGCAAATTGAGCAAGGACACGTCGTTTTTCAAATTGAGCTGATACTTATTAACTTTTTAGATAGAATCATTAAATATTTTGCCAAGGTTAGGTGCTTGTTTAATTTTTTTTCGTCTAGTATGACTAGTACATTTGAGCTCATTAAGATATATTTTAAATGTATGGAGATGAGAGGCTAATGTTAGTGAATTGTTTAAATGTATCCTTAAATTAGGATAATGTTCATCATTAAGGTTACACTAGTCAACGGCACGAACTATTTTGTGCGCGGGATTAAAATGCAATTTATATCAACCGATAACACGTGCGAAAGAGATAGATGCTGTGATGAGCAGTAGGAAGCTAGTTCGCGTACGAATACACACTTTTGCAAATTTGTAGCGAATTGGATAATGATTTAGGACGAAACCGAGCGCGCGAAATTTTATAAACAGACCTATGGCAGTCTAGGTATCATGAAAAAACTACTAAATCTATCTGTTCAAAATAAAATTATATGCATTGTTGAACTACTAATCTATCCCTGTATGGAGGCCGTTATGTAATTTTCCGTCTTCTTATGGCATTTATTCGCGCCCAAAAATGCGTTAAAATTAGTGTCGAAATGTGGAACTTTCGACGCTCATAACTTTCAAATATTTTCTTTTTTTACTTTTTTGCTTCCATACAGGGCTAGATAGTGATGAGACAAATTGATATCACTTTTTATTTTGAACGTACATCGTCAAACAGTGGAATAATCCCTAGACTACGTTTGTATGGAAGAATTTTCGACTAGTGTACCCTTAACATCAACTGTAGGCTGTACCTTTTTTCTATTATATATTCTTTTATAGTTCTTATCATGTATTAGGTTGTAGGTTAACGTCTAAAACAGTCCGGTTAAACTTTATATCTCCTGTCCAAACATTTAAAAGCAGTATTTTATTTGATACCCACATAATAACCATAATTTTGAATATGGCAACAATTTTGTTGGATCAGATACCGTCGTGCGTCAATTACGTCGTTTGCCACTCATGATTTCTATAAAATTATCTACGTGCTACGTGATTCTTTAGTAATTACCTACCTATGAAATAACCATTTTAAAATACACAGATGTATGGAGAGGGAATGTACATCGATCAAACGGTTCTTGTGGCCGTTTTGAGGTCACGCCGGATGAATAATGCGATGGGCACATTAACGGTCATTATATGCAAATAATATTACACACATTAGTCTCATGTACTGTATACCCGTTTACTATAAGTGGGCTGATACATTCATATTGCAGCCATAATTTTTTCAACAGCATGTGTAGCTAGTTTAGTCTTCATTTCTTCAATAATCGAATATGCTCGGTAGGTCACGGGGCCGTATGCCACGGGGTCTCAGCGCTAACCAAGAAAATTTGTTTCAAATAAATGTCCCTAGGTGCGCGATATGCATCGATTCGTTATTTAATTGTTTGTAAAATTAACATTTTCTAGAATTGATCATAAACATTGTATGTTCTTTTTTAATCAACTCTCCTAAGCACAAAATTTTCACATTTCAAAGATTATTTGAACGGATCATTTAAAATTGATTCCAATAGATGGCGCGGTATTAAATTTTTGCGGCGTCCACCCAATTTTTTAAATTTGTATTGTAATACATTTTGGTACAGTGAAACTGTAAAAGCTTGCAAAAAATACTATAAAACAAATCGTCACTGTATTTACAGAAAAAAATTGTCACAAACGTAGGAAACCCTTTTACTTGCAAGTCGCTGCTAATACCATCTATAGCCGTGGAACGGAACCGAACGCTATCGAAGTACCTAAAATAATAATCAGACGAAAAACGCTAATTACGGCGGAACGGTTTCTTTGTATGGGACGAGGCATCTGTATGTTAGTAATAAATTATCTGTGGTACTACGCAATAAATCGGTAATTGTACAGCGCCGAAAGTCACTCACCCAATGAAACATAACAATTAACTCCTGAAAAACTTGAATTCGCATCCGATTGGATAAAATTAATCAATGGCAGGCCGGTGCCGTCAATGGAATGGATATTTTATGTTCCCGTGGGCGAAAAGAGGGCTCCAATTTGTCCGCAGTTTTTTAATTAGTATGGATGTGAGAGAAAACGAATTGGATTTATGCTTGCGACCGACGTGCGCTGTGCTGTGATTATTTGCGTGGTGCAATATAAAAAGCAGAAAAAAGGCTAATATTTTATAGCTTCGTTAAAACGCGGCTCATTAGCGGAGAATTAATATTACTGGCGTAGTTGTTTGTTATTAGTTCTGCTGGGAATTAAAATTAATTGGCATTTTTGAATGGCCTCTTAATTTGTTTTTTTTTATTTGGTCGTCATTAGGTAGATTATTTGGGTTCATAGGTGCGATGGGGGCGTTACGTGACGCGTCGGGTCCCGGTGCAGGGGCCCGCGGGTCGCGGAGTGAGTCGGTCTGGGGCGCCGGGTTCCGCAGGTTGCAGCGTCTTCCGCCCCGCTCCCGGCTCTAATTAGGCTCACATTCTCATTCCGTTTTCGCGTTTAATTTCGCCGGCGGTTTCGCCTTAATTACATTATTCGCGGCGTGCGGGCGCCCGGCTGTTCTTGGGGAACCCTGCAGTAAAAACAAGTGACCGATACGTTTACTTACACTTGCTTTTTTACTTGATAATAATTTTAGTTTAATGCCAGTTTGAACTGCTGTGTTTTCATTCTGATGATGTTGACAGGAAAATGTATTCACCAACGTTTGTGTGACACAAAGATAAATATGATTAATAACCTCTATGGTTTTCACGTCAAATCGTTTGTCATTGTATTATCTATGTTTTGGGAATCCCACCGACGTTTAGTGTCGAATCATCACGTTTATTGCAGCTGACAAATGTTTTAAAGTACACGAAGGCAAGAAAGCGCGGCAATAAACACTAACAAGATGACTTACACTTTCGTTTGGAACCTGCACCTCATCGCGGTAATTGAAAAAAAAAACACTTAACAGGTAAATAGAGGGGTACGATGAGCCTCCTCGAAGCCCGCTTTGTTGCCGACCGGTTGCTAATAAGATTTTTAAACGGCAACAAAGTATCCAATCAATGGGGCTTGAATAATGAAAACGGCACCTGCCAAGTTCTCAGCCCACCCCCGTCAGCCTAAACACGCACCGTGTTCTCACAATAAAACATATTTTAAACCTTAATTCTAATGACAATAAGATACATTTCAGTATCAACTTGACTCACGGAAATTCGAATAGACATAAGTTTGAGTAATTATGCACAATTGTTTCGTGTCCCAAAACAGGCATTTGTTTTATTATTTATGAAGGTATTATTAGACAGAGTTCATGAAACAAACTTTTTTTTAAAGTGATCCACGGATTAAAACTGTCTCAATTTCTGTACAATACCATAAAATAGCATTCAAAATAAATGCGGACTTTTTTATTTATTTACTAGCTGTGCACGCGGCTTCGCTCCCGTCATCTGTCTGCCAACCCTACCCTACTTACCTACCTACCATTTTTGTTTCTATAGTTATCATTCTTTCGCGGAGAAACTTAACACCGCCATTCAAAAAATTACTTCAAATGCACAACGCCATCTATCGAAAATCGAGTTCAACTGTCCGAGTATCATGCATTGCGTGTGTTGTGATAATTTTACTTCTTGAACACTTTAAATTCATCTAACTTTTGATAGCGTGAACCGATTGCGATGAAACAAAAACGAAGTAATTCTTCAAGTTACGCACAATTTTTATGTATAAAAGTTATTTACATTGGTTTCGTAAAATTCACGTGATGCTTGCACAAATAAACAGATAAACAGACAATAATTCCAAAATAGCAATAGGTTCTGTTGGCTATTCTTTAACACCCTGGCTATATATTTTGGCAATATTTTCGATGTAAGTACAAAAATTGCTTTTCTACAGATTTATTATATGTATTATGATGATGATTTTTAGGGTGCCGTACCCAAAGGGTAAAAACGGGACCCTATTACTAAGACTCCGCGATCCGTCTGTCTGTTTGTCCGTCTGTCACCAGGCTGTATCTCGTGAACCGTGATAGCTAGACAGTTGAAATTTTCAGAGATGATGTATTCCTGTTGCCGCTATAACAACAAATACTAAAAACAGAAGAAAATACATATTTAAGGGGGCTCCCATACAAGAAACGTGATTTTTTTGCCGTTTTTTGCTCGATATTAATAACGGCAACAGGTAGACGCTTGAAATATTCACGGAATATTTAGTTGTATATTCACTTCAAAAAATAATAATTATTAAATTAAAATAAAATAAATTGAGGGGGCTCCCATACAACAAACGTGATTTTTTTGCCATTTTTTGCGATAATGGTACGGAACCCTTCGTGCGCGAGTCCGACTCGCACTTGGCCGGTTTTATTAGTTTATCCTCGCACTGGAACGCCTTGCAGCAATTACACCAATGGAGCACAATCTTATAATAAAATCACTATAAGTCCAGGTTTCCTCACGATGTTTTCCTTCACCGTTGTCAGCAATGTCCAAGATTAACTTAAAAAGTGCATATGAATTGAAAAATCACATTGGTACTTGCCCGGATTCGAACCCACGACCTCAAGCACGAGAGGCGAGATCTTAGGCACTGGGCCAGCACGACATAGGCATATGAAAAAGTTTAGCTTTAAATTAACTTCATTTCCTCATAATTAGCTTGAAGTCGAAGCTAGACGATTCTTATTAATATGTATGTATTCGGAATATATTAAATCAATATATGCAATTAACGGTCACAAATTATAAACAAGTATAAATAAACCACTGAATATTTATGACGTAAATAAAATTCTAGACGACTTATTAACTAATATTCCTTATACACTTAAGCATAAACTAGATTTATGGTCACTTCTAGCAATTATTCTAGCCAATTAAATAAATTGTAAATATATTTATTGACTAGAAGCCCGCCCAAGTTGCCCACGTTTTTTTCAGAAATGTGGTTGAAGTGTTGAACTAAGGCTGCTGCAATTATGTTCATATAAAATTCTGTAGAATGAAGGTAGTAAATATCTAGGTATGCAGGACATAGAAAATAGCGTGCTTATTGTGTTTTTTTTATTGATTGTTGTTTTTTAGGGTTCCGTATCCAAAGGGTAAAAACGGGACCCTATTACTAAGACTCCACTTTCCGTCTGTCACCAGGCTGTAGACATAGCTAGACAGTTGAAATGTTCACAGATGATGTATTTCTGTTGCCGCTATAACAACAAATACTTAAAACAGAATAAAATATTTTTTAAAGTGGGGCTCCCAAACACAGACGTGCTTTTTTGCCGTTTTTGCGATAATGGCACGGGACCCTTCGTGCGCGAGTCCGACTCGCACTTGGCCGGGTTTTTTTTGCCAAGAATTTTGCTTACTAATTTTAAAATTAATCTTGCCAACATTGATCATATACACCAATTATTATTCCAGCATGCAAAGAAATTAAAATAAAGCCAGTGTCTAATAAAATTCTCCGTTATTTTTCTTACACATTATAAGCTTTTAAGTGCGGTTAGTTGTCCCCATATCTGTTGTAGTAGTAGTACTAGTATTATAGGATCATAATACTATAATAAGTATTTACTTATCATAGTGGAGGGATTCGGGTTTCAGAGGGGAAATCCCTCACTTGCCTGAGAAGTTACAGGGATTTCCCGAAATCCTTATAAGGATAATTTAATTAATCAAAATAGGCACTGTGGAATTTGGAAACAACAGCATTACATTTGCTAATAGTGTACCAAAATAGATACCTATGGATTTCAGTATAAGGAAAGATACTAAAAAACATGTCCTTTTTGGTTCACTTCGTACCTACAGCACAAAAATCTCAATTTTCTTGCAGTGTCAACGTACGTTATAATTTTGTATCCCTAGGGACAAAAAAATAAATATTTTCACACCAAATTTAATGGTAGAATGTAAAAGGACCGTCATAGATTTAACATCATAAATAATAAACCTGCATTCTGGCAAATAAAAGAATTTGAATTTGAAAATTCATTGTGAATTTGTGTTTTCAAGTACCAGCACCTTGATAACTTCAACTATAATTTCCTGACTGACTGACATGAAATAGGAAATGTAGCGCGCACACTCCGATTAAGACCTCAAGTCCTCATGTCTCAGAAGCCTAACGCGTTGCAGAATTAACCAAACAAAGACATTAAAACCGCGTAGTTCGGGCGCGATTTAACGAAGTGCGATAGAGTTGCGCACGCGACGCCGCTCATTAGGACGCACGCAACACCGGCCGGCCGGGGTTCAGCCAGCCCTTATAGCCTTCATTAGACATGCGCCAACAAGTGTAATGACTTTCCTCACGCTCCGCAGATACAGTCCGTGATGAAACTAACACGTAATGTTTACAACACCATTGCACCAATCGTAATTGAAGTCTACAACGTTAATTAATCACGATACGCTCGTTAGTACACACTTACTCATTATACAATCATAGCCATGTTCGCTCTTGATAACGTTATTTATCATGCACCTACCGTCGATTCTGACGCAAGAAACAAATCTTGACGGTACTCGTACAACCCTTTATCCTGTTGGACACAGAAATTAGGCAAATTACATTCAGCAAAGCAAATCGTTCCAAAAGAAAGGGCTACTGAAATAATTGTCTACTTTACTCTCGGAGAAATAGAATTACAATCTAAATTAATTACGCTTTTAAAGCGTCCGTTATTCTTAATTAGTTTCTGCACCGCAGCGGAAGCTCCGCGCCGACTCGCGCTCTCTTAATGAAGGGTAGTTTCAAATCAGTGCGTTTGATCAACTCTGTGCAGTCTTAATTACGGCACCCGTTCCGCGCGGGACAATCCGGTTATTTATGACTACATAAGCTTGATTATTCTTTAATGAATACTTGTTTTAAAACGTTTAATTAAGTTTTATGGCGACAGGGCCGCTCAGACGGCACGGGCGTCCCGCCGCTCCGCCGGCCGCGAGCTAATTGGATCGGGTTGACGCACCCTCCCCCGCGCGACCCGCGCTAACCATCCCCGCCCCGCGCCCGCACCTCTTACCCCGCTCCTAATTGTATGAAATTGCTAATTGGAAAATTTTATAAACGCGGCCGCCCGCAGGCCTACCCCGAACCACTGCGCTCTGACCAAGGGCTGCCAAGAAAAATTAAACGACGGGTCAACATCTCAAAGAGGTCAAGTGAAAAAATTCCCCATCTACACGGATTAGCAGTTCTCAATGTTTGTTAACTTGTAAGCACAGTCTAAGTGCAACTGCAGCAATAACCTGACCATTTGTTGTTTTGTCCGCAGGGCGTGTAGTTGTGGTGGTCGGTGCGAGCGGTCCCCGCTCCAACCGTCAAGCTGGCAGCGAGCGCGTTGAGCATGAACCCGCACTACCACGGGTACGCGGAGCTCAGCTCGCCGCACCCGCCCTCGCCGGAGGCCGCCTTCGCCGCCAACGGCCACGACTACCCGCACAACAACAACAACCCAGCGCTCAAAGAATGCGCCGGCTGCAACGGCAAGATCGTCGAGAGGTTCCTCCTACACGCGCTCGACAGATACTGGCACCACGGCTGCCTCAAGTGCGCCTGCTGTGGCCAAGCACTCGCAGACATGGGACGCTCCTTCTACTTCAAAGGTGGAATGATATTATGCAAAAGCGATTACACAAGGTGAGCCAGATTTTTATCCTTCATAATCTAATTATTTCCAACTTCTTCTGCCTCCTCCACAGGACTAATTGGTACCTTTTATGGCTCGGTATTCCAAGTGTTCGTCTTCGCATCGATCTTTCCCATTGATCATCAATATTAGGTTTAGTTTTTAGTCCGTCATCTGACGATGACAATGGCGTGTCTGTCAAACGCATCGCGTCCAAAAAAGTATACCGAGAAAGCCGCAGGCGCATTGTTATGAAAATGCTTCGAACCGTTGTGTTTTCTACCTGGAGAAGAGCAAAAAGTAAACAGTTTTGCACACAACAAGCGATCGACGGCGTCTCGGACCAACTAAATTGGTCTCGTTAAAGAACGCTAAGGACTAATTTAAGATGTAGGCAACAAAGTTTTTGTTTGGAAGCCCGCACTAATCAGGCTTTGTGTGTCAGTGTACCGCGGCTGTGTTGAGGTAGCTGCCGAGCGTTATGTTACGGCTATATCTACGATTATGGAAATTTTATGTCTCTTTGCGAACTAATGAATAACCATAGTTAGTAGTTTGTGCGACGCTGTTGATAAATAGACTGTGTATAGGCAATTTATTTCAGTACTTGTTACCAAAGAATAAGACATAGTTCATAGCAATCTACGCCAATAAATTCCTTAGGCTGAGTGAGCAAGTATGTTTTACGATTTCCATTAAGGCCGTACCCTGACCAAGAATCATCAGCATGAGATATGAGCATTCCTTTTGGCCTAGCGCCACTGGTGGCGCATGAATTACAGTAGTTAATACGCCCAGATTTTAGAATAAAATCTTTATAAAATCGAATATTGGTCTTTTGAAAAACAAAAAAACTTACAAAATGTTCGTTATCAAATTGTCTATCCATTAGTGTTAGTAAAAAAAATAATTAATGAACACTTTACGAGGAGATGCATGCTATCAATAATTATTACTCATTTTTATGTTGTTGTTGGAAGGAGATTAGTGATACTTACACCTCTTTAAAAAAAAAGTGTACTAGCATTTTAGAATCAACATTATGTAGAAATTTAATGTATTTTTATTAATTGGTATTTCTTTTTAAATAAAGAGTAGATAGCTCTTAAAAACTGCACAAAAACGACTAGCGCGGCGTTTTGCTCGGGGAGGCGCCTTAAGTTTTACACAAACCATAATCCTAAGCGATGTGGAATTACGCGCAATCACTTCTTTATAATTACTGCAAATGTAAATAATTGTTTACTTCGTTAAAATAACTACAAGTCTCTTTTATGTGTGGATAATTACGGCTTCCATAGCAGAAGTTGCTTGTTAATGTTTATGCAAAAGTTCTTGAAAATAGTTTATTGCCCACTTGCTGTACATGAATAATAATTAAAGGGCCACTAATATAAGATACAAATAATATAATTATTTATCGAACTACCTCAGTCATAAAGAGATGATTCTATATTATTTTATTAAAAAAGCTGCATCTGCCTACATACAAAGGCAATTTACAAAAATAGAATAAAGATGGCCTCGCAATAAAGATATGAAAATATTTACGTATACCCGTCTATTAAAAGATACGCTAATCATGCGGTTGATACGAAAGTTGTTCACAAATAAGTAGAAATAGCGTTTTCTCCGTTTGTAGGTGGGACGGTCGTAGAGACGCAGGCGGAGCGGCGCGGGCGCAGCCTCGCACGTGGACCGCAGCTGTCTGACCCTCGCGTTAATTAGCTAAACGCACACCATTCCATACAATTATTTTACTCCATTACAGCTTTAGACATGCCACATTTTGTAAAAGATTTTTTTGCCTTCAAATGTTCTTTTGATCTTTTCGGGCGCGTTAAAAAGATTTGGGTCAAATCTGTGTCGAATAATTTGTCACTTGCCCCCGCCTTCCGTCATCAGAGACGCCTATAATATCTCGTTACGTTATTTAGCCCCTTCTATTTGTCGTTCATATAAATTCGTTTTACACTGATTTCCCTTGTTTACCGGCGGTTGTGAGTCAAACTAGAGCGAAGAGTGGGCCGACCGCGGCGCGGGTCGTGCGTCGTAGATTCGATAAAGCTCGTCTCACAGTTGACAGAGACGGCGCGGCCTAACGAGCGGGCCCCGACAGGTGAGGGGCCACAGAGGGGGATGAAGAAGTGCGGTTCCGTGCATGTCTCTGCTGATTGACCCGCGTCACTCGGCAAACAACAACTAACGAGTCGGCCCCGCGCCTCCAGGTACGGTAATTCGCTCGAATCGCTCCCGCGGCGGTCGCGTCGACTTTACTTACACGCCTTCACTGATTGAGACTCCTTAACAAAATTAACGCTCTCTCACGCAAACAACTGGCGCGTTTATCCGCCTCCTTTTGTCCCGATATGATGGATTGCGGTCTCGCTCCACAAAGACGCTGATGATGTTACGTGCTGCTGATTACTGTGTACGAACGAATTAGCCGCCGAGGTGTTACGCCTCGTGTGCGAGACTATAAAAGCGGCGGAAGCGTTACATAAACATTAAGCTGGCTTAATTCGAATTTTATAATGATTTATAGCGCTTCTGGCATTGTTCGAGTAAGACATTATGTTCATATGTGTGGGCAATAAGCAGTACACAGGGCGGGCGTGTTGCAGTACGTGGTACAGAATTCCTTGATTGTGTACAAATGAACCAAATTCAGTGGGGATTTCTCGACGTCAATCGGACCAAATTATTGGAGCCAGTCAGCAATCAGAAACCTGTCGTAGCGCGTAGCACCTCTACGAGTTTCGAACATGACGAGTTTGCGAAGCGACGCGACGTTCGCTATTCCTGTTTACGATTTTTCAGATCTACGAATATGAAAAGAGCATAGGAATAGGGTAGGGCATTTATAGAAAGTAGAAAAGGTTTCAAAGTTGATCTTATTTCTTTACGGATGCTTTTTCATAATCGATTTACATCTGCAGCATTTTTTATACAAATACCGACAAAATAGTCCACACCTATCTATTTATTTCTACCGCAATTCCGACACGCAATCACTTCATCAGCCCACTAACCTGGCTATTTCATACATAACTGACCTACATACACGATGCGTCCGTAAGACGTACGTAGCTTCGCCGTTCGTCGGTGGGACGTACGACGCGACCTACGAACGGCACGTCCACGTTGAAAGCAGGTTCGTTAGCCGTGCGGGCGCCGTCAATCAAGCCAATTGGTGCTCAATCGGCAATCAGCCGGCCGCGCGCCTAACGAGACCCCTCTAAAATACCAACTTCTTACCCATTCTTACTAACACTTTCGTTAACTATCGTTCATTGCAAAATGGCGTACTGGAATGCTGGTTTACAGTTCTTCCTACATTGTAAAAATAGGCAAGTAAATATTTTGTTACATTAGCGTACACACGTAGGCGACGTTTAGAAAGTAATTATTACCCAAACTTGTGAGTTCTTTCGCTAACCAATGTCCTTTGCAGAAAAACAATGCCAAATATTACTAAACATTTGACAGTTAGTAAGAGTTCTAATTTTATACATCGTGTCTTATCCATGGATTTGTAAAGACATTCCTTCAAATAGAAAAACTTATCCTTTAGAATTGAAATATATTGCAAACGTGAATCCAGTTAATTTGTTGTGTTTTTGCTGTAATAATAACGATGATATTTGGCCGAGGTAGCTCGAAACATGAAAATTAAAATATAGATTCCGTTTTTACTGAATTTTATCAGATTTTATACATATTTAACTACACAGCTTTGTTAATGAAATCAACAGGAGTATGAGCTTTATTTTAATTATTTTTCTTTCCTTGTCTATAACAAGTTACATAGCATTTTTATATTTGTTTTGTTTGTCTTTACGTACTTCTCTTCTTCATCTTAATCCACACATACTCTATACATTTATTTGCGTACCGAATCTCAGGGCAATTTGTCATCGACAATCAGCAGTTTGCCGTAGTATCTCGAAGGGGTCTCGTTAGCGGAGGAGGCGCCTGCATCACTAACAAGACCCCTTTATACGAGCGTCTTGTCCATCCTTAGTGAACTTGTGTCAGTTCACATCTTTTATATTCTAAGAATCTTGATCGTTAGGGGTTATAAAGTTAAAATGCAATTTTGTAGGAAAATGTGTAAAATAATTTGGGTTGAGCGCTATCCAAAACTATAAAATATTTTTTTTTTCATTAATTTAGAGTAGGATTTAATGACGGCCCCCTTAACCTGATTGGTTTGCTTAGCATTCATTTCATTTTCTTCTCCCAATTTTTACAATTTACTTGTCTGTGGAATCTAAACTCGCGATATTGTATCGTGATATTCATAAATATTATCATTGTCATACTAATAAAAGTAGGGCGTACCTCTCATTTACAGGGGGGGTGAAAATAAGCTCTTAGTGTAAGGTTATTTTGAGTGTGCGTAAGGGACAGAACTTGCCAAAATTCACAACAAATAACAAGAAAGTGAAAACAAAGTGTCGCATACACACATTATAAATGAAATTACTACTAACAATTTACGTTAGTTAGTTATCTGTACAAAAATACCAATTTATGCATTTCCGTTGACAGTGCGTTGTAATAAAATTGAAATTGATTTGGGCGAACTATAGATGCAGCTCTGCGCAACCCTTCGGTAAATATAACCGTGATATTATGTTATGTAGAAACAGCAATGCATTAAAAAAAAAAACACTTATTGCGACCAATTAAACCGTTCCCATTTTCAACAGAACCACATCAACATTTCCTCTTTCTCATCATTATCAGTTCTACATTATATCCTCATTTAAACCCAAAGGGAACACAACATTTCACAGCGATAGCATCAGCGAATATATTTATTGCATCACGTCGAAATGTATATTTATTAAAACGCGTGTCCAGGGCGGGCGGGCCGTCCAATTTGGGCGCTCGTTAACTCAAAAGACGCACGGTTTAATTGCAACCGCTGGCCTCTAATGAGGCCCTGTATCCCGGACTCGGGGCTCTCTTGCGCAAATTGACATTGTACGTAAATTGATGTCGCCAAAGCCCGATACGCGATGGCAAACGATGATGCCAGTGTTAATTAAAAATTGCGCTTCTATTAATTATGAACTCATTAAAGTACCAGACAAACGTGGGTGTCGGTAATTGCTGTGTTTCAAAGATTTGTGTGGAAGAGACAGTAATATATTTTCGTTTGGAAGTCACGAAGCAATAAAACGGCGAGTGAAGTTTATTGTTGCGAACAATGGTAATACTTCCCGTGGCATGGTTTTTATTTAAAAATCAGGCACTATTTCTTGTGAGGCAATTTCGAATTTATTTCTGTAACGTAATAAGGTCTGTGCCAGTATCTTCTTCATGTTTCCGAATAGAGCTTGTCCCAATAAGGTTAAGCCCAGTTCTGGTATATGCCTTGCTGAAAGCGGAACTTCTTGCAAGAGAGCCGCCCGAAGCCATGGCTGATCTATTTAAATGGCCCAGACCGGATAGACGCTATTAGATTAGGCTGGCGGCGTATGCTCCGATTAATTTCGTTTGTCTCTTTGTCCGTGCGCTCGTCCGGCGTTTCGGACCTCTAAATAGAACCTAAAGAGCGTCCAGCAAACGATCTTTGCCTACAATTCGATTACCGATATTCATCTCGGGTATTGCGGATGATGCTCGCAGAAGTTTATGTCTTCCTATTGCATTTAATAGTTTTCAGTCAACTAACTGTAATATTTATTTGCTTTTCTTGCCTTTAGTCTATTCCTGTCTTTATTTTTATTTAACGAGACGATGATAGAATTATAGGTCGTTTAAACCATAAAACTTTTGTGAATAGTTTATGAATGCGTCGAATCGTATAATGCAGTCCAAGTGACAAGCAGCTTTTAGATGGTTAGAGATGTACTCTGATTAAGAAAAAAAAAATAGCGTTAGTAAAATAAGTTTTATTTGGCACATGCAAGCAACATACAATTTAAGTAGGTTAGGTACAAATATAATAAAAAATATATAGCTTAAATTAGAATAAAGTAAAGTTAAACTTAAACGCAATTGGTAACTTTCGCCCTAGTTAAATTTTAATCACTTTAATTCAACTAACTAAATTCCAATTACCGGACACATAAAACAACACTTCTCACTTCCGTGACCCAGGCAACGGGCAGCTTAATCAACTGAGACAGCTTTTAGCCGTTAATTGGTGATCTAAATATATTCGTACGTTTACAAGGACGATGGCAGTTAGGTCCGACAGTAGGTACATTAGTCTGGAGCAATTTAGTGGCTGGCCTGGCGACGACGTGCAATGTGCTCCTAGCCGCGATATTTGCTGATCTGTAAATCATTGAAGCACGTGTGTTGGTATATTGACTTTAGAGTTTGAATTTGGAAGCTTCTGTTTGATTATAAGTGTTGATTTTATGTCTGCTAATCGATTAGAATATAAAAGTTTTCATTTTTATATTTGAAGGTCACCGCATTTGGCCAGTATCGCAGTAGCTTATTTAATGGTAGAGATTAAGGAATACGCATGAAAAAAATATTGTTATTTGACCAGTTTATCGATAAAAAAACTAATATAGAATACTAATAGTGATAACAGAATCAAAATTGAACGAAACATGAAATTTAAAAAATATGCCTATCCTCCTCCATGGCAGCAGTATGGGCGTCGTGCCATCTGACGTCATGTGGCACGTCGGACTTCTCTTTCTAATTCTCAACTTTGACGCTGTAGAACTTCGTCTCTGATCGAGATATTTAAAAAAATCTTTATATTTGTTTACTATAGTTAATAAGTATTTTATTGATAAAATATATACATGCATATTCCCTAATATTTTCGAAAATCAAAGAGAACTTTTTAGCTTATCTACTTGAATGATGTTATTTGTGTCCTACGGAAAAGGCCAGGAAAGAATAGTATGAAATAAAATATACTTTATTGTATACCAAAATAGTTAATCATCTCAATTTTTAAAAGAAAGTCAAGTCATTATTGTATTTTCATCAATAAATATTACCTAAAATAATGTTCAAACAATTAACTATACTATATAAAAGATAGCTTGATCTCTGCGACAGCTGTCAGTATCAATACAGTAACAATAGCGCTTGACAGGCTAAAAATAACGTATACGTCAGTTTGACATATGTCGCAGAGATCAAGCTATCTCTTATGAAGTATAGAGGCTGCTATTGCACCAATTAGTATATCTGTCCATTTTAATGGGTCAATGAGAGGTTACTAGGAGACTATTTTTTGGCCTCGATAGGGATTCCCAATGATCTGAGAGTTGTATTAATGTGCAAAGGCATGCAGTTTATTCATGATGCTGTTTGGATATTCCTGCGAAGTAAACAGACGTCTATTGTTTTCTATCATGGTGGTCCTTCAACGTGGTTGATACTCCTGTCACAAATGCATCGGGAATTATAATATTAATGATTCAATGTTTTAGGGAATCGAATGTACATAGGATGAGAAACATCATCATTTATGCGTAGTATTTTAAAATTCAAAATATTTATTGAATACTAGCTGTGCCCGCGGCTTCGCTGCCTACATTACCTACCCTAATTACCTTCCTACCTACCCACTTAGCTTGCTCCCACCAATTATTTTCTAGGGTCATTCTTTCGCGGAAAATCTTAACACCGCCATGCAGAAAATGACTTCAAATGCACAACGCCATCTTTCGAATATGGAGTTCAACTGTCCGAGTATCTGAATTGCGTGTGTTATGAACATGTGATAGTTTTACTTCTAGAACACTTCAAGTTCATCTTACTGATAGAGTGAACCGATTGCGATGAAACAAAAAATAATTAATACTTTCAAATTACGCACAATTGTAATGTACTAAAGTTATACACATTGGTTTCGTACATTGTACGTGATGCGTGCACAAATAAACAGACAAACAGACAAAAATTCTGGAAATGGGTTCTGTTGGTTATCCTGTAACACCAAGGATTTTTTTGAAATATTTTAGGTGTACAAAAACGACTTTACTACAGATTTATTAAATGTGAAGATAAAGAATCGTCCTGATAGCGCGACGCAATTTAAATTGCGTCGATAGGCGATATCGTGCACAAATTTTCTAAGAAAATTTCAAGTGCATATTGATCGAATTGGATTGCATTGCGTCCGTACTAAAATCGCTTGTCGGTTCGAGTCGAGTCGAAACAACAGGAAAAAGTTGCGTATGAGCGAGTTCACAAAAACTTTTGCTCATTTAAATTTTAGAAATGTTACTTTGTCATTAGGTCATGTTATCATTGGATCGTTAAATTGTGATACCTACTAGATATATATTTCGGTGGATTTCCGGTGCCGATAATGCTAAATGAAAAGCTCAAATTACGATCATTGATCGTAATTTTACTCCGTTTTTAGGGTTCCGTACCCAAAGGGTAAAAACGGAAAACACTCCGCGATCCGTCTGTCTGTCTGTCACCAGGCTGTATCTCATAAACCGTCATACCTAGACAGTTGAAATTTTCACAGATGATGTATTTCTGTTGCTGCTATAACAACAAATACTAAAAACAGAATAAAATAAATATTTAAGTGCTCTACTGCCATAGAACAAACGTGTTTTTTTTGACGTTTTTTGCGATAATGGTACGGAACACTTCGTGTGCGAGTCCGACTCGCACTTGGCCGGTTTTTAGACACGCGTAGTACATACAATCGCGTCATCTAGTTAGATTTAAATCTGTGGACACTACTCACTATGAATGCCTTGTAGTTATAAGGAACTAAAATCTAGCTAAAATAATATATTATGAATGCTTACACATTCATCTACTTAAAATTTCAATGTTAAACTATGGCTAGAATAAACAGAGACTTCACAACGTTACTCTAATGGGTTTAAATTTAAATACATTTGCATACTCGATAAATAAGATTCATTGCATAACTCGTATAACTGGTTGAATTAATTATTACAAAGAAATCGTTAATATGTATTGTTTCTCTCTTCGGTATTCGAGAGGTATTCGTATCGGTTTATGAATGGAACTGCTGAGCTGTTTGTCTTAATAGATGAGCAGAATTTATTAGTAAACAAGGGTTGCTATCGCTTAGTTTAATATTAATTTGTTTCAGTTTTATTCTGAACCTTAACAGCGTCTATATTGGAGCTAGGAAATAGCTAGCTTCTTGATTGATATAATTTTAATTGACTTCTGGGAAAACGGGTGCGATGTTATGTGTATTTTTAATTAATTTTGAATATATTTTTCTAGCTATTGTCCGCGACTTCGTCCGCGTTTTCGCGGGATAAGAAGTAGCCTATGTTACTCCTTATAACATCAGCTATCTACTAGTGAAAGTCCCGCCAAATCGGTCCAGCCGTTTTGGAGATTACCCGAAACAAGCAGCTAGACAAAAATCTAAAAAAATTGCTTATTAGTACCGTATATTACTATCACACGCATTCAATAGAACGTTGTTATTTTGATTTTACATACAGGCACTTCAATTGTATGTATTTGTATGTATGTATCTAAAGATTTCGCATCCTCTGCATACAAACTCTTGATACACGTATGGTGGAACTGTGATGAAAAAATCGCGACCATCGGACTTGCAAACGCAGAAGAAGCCCGAAACAACGATACCAAATAAAGTTTATTAGAATCGATTGCAACGTTAGTGAGAGTACCGGTTATCTGCCAATCCCATTAGACCTGCCACGTCCAGTTACAATTTACATGCACGTACTAAATATAAGCACACCCTAGATTAACACAGAAAGCAATTTGTGAGCGCCAAATAACGGCTAGCAGAACCTAACATAGGACATGACTGTGTCCATATGCATATGGATACAGTCGTGTACATGTACACACTCAATATACATTCGATATTTGTCGTCATCAATTTACTGTCGTTGAGCGTCATCGGACGTGTTTGCAAAGCGACGTCGAGTCGACGTATACGTCCACAAGTCGTGTACCACGAGGAAAGCCACGAGAAATTCACTAGATGGACCAATCTTGTACATGTTCGTCCTTGTCTGTTACATTAAATTGATACTGTGTTTGGCTTCTTAATTGGACAGTCTTGGCTTACAAGTTATTATAACGTTTGCACACGGTTTTATATTGGGTACATGGATGTTGCCGATTGAGAATATCGGTTAGGGAAGTGTTTTGGTACAAAGAGGATACAAAAACATTTCCATAACAATAGATTTTCAGAAAAGGCCTAAACTGAAAGAAAAATACATTCTTCTGAAGGTGTACAAGAAGGATTTTGCCAGAACTTTGATCGTTCATGATGAAAGATTCGCCATTAAATTCAGACTTATAAATCTCAGCAAAAATCGGCCAAGTTCGAGTCGGACTCGCGCACGAAGGGTTCCGTACCATTATCGCAAAAAACGGTAAAAAAAGACGTTTGTTGTATGGGAGCCCCACTTTAATATTTATTATAATCTGTTTTTAGTATTTGTTGTTATAGCGGCAACAGAAATACATCATCTGTAAAAAAAACAACTGTCTAGCTGTCACGGTTCATGAGATACAGCCTGGTGACAGACAGTCAGAGCCTTAGTAATAGGGTCCCGTTTTTAGCCTTTGGGTACGGAACCTTAAAAAGAAAAGGTTGTTCCAAAACTTAGTTCAGAATTCGTTTCCAGAATAGATCCTTTATTCAATCTTAGACTAAACACAGATCACACCTTTAATTAACAACCATCTCCAACTGCTCCTGAACTAATGGAATAGGTATTGGGTACACCTGCAATACCTATTCCTGCATCCATTTCCAATCTTCTCGGAATCCATTGCCTTTGAGGTAAACTGCACTTAATTAATACGTTACAGGTTCTATTTCGATGAATCCTCATCTCATACAATACGACACAGGAAGACAGGACATAGAAATGATATTGATATCACAGCACGAAGCTTTTATTAACCGACAGCGGCGGCCAAAAACTATTTTACAAAAAAATACAATCAACTTCCAAATAAAAACACTATAAAGTGTAAAATAACTTCAATTTCGGAAGTAGGTGTTCCTGTTTTCGTTACTTCGTTTTTTGACACCGCCTTCCGAAATTAAAGTTATTTTTCACTTTGTAGTGTATTTTTATTTGGAAATCGGTTGTATTTTTTTGTAAAAAGGTTTGTTTATGTTACACTTTTTAGAGGTACATAATGTACAAGTTCTATAGTAAGTTACCTATAATATCCACAGTGATGCCAGAATAGATTACCCGAATAACATGTAACTTGAACATAACCAGTGGAATGAGAGTATACCAGGGTGAATTGTACACATCTGCGTACCCGTTTAGAGCATACTGGCGTAATGGTATGTTATGAAATGCTGTTAACAGACATGCGGTTGCAGCAATCCCGAGAGATTTGCCGTTGTTTCAAATCTTTTGAATATAAATCGAACCGCCATATTAATCGTTCAAATAAAAGTTCTCTGACTGCTGAAATATCAGCCCTAAGACATATAAAGTATATATGTACATGGTGTAACCATCCACTATTGTAAGAAAGTTTTACTTCGAAAATAAAAACAGGGCTGGTAAAATGAAGGGCTTCAGAGGTAATAGAAATAAAAAATAAAAATAAATAGTTAGCCAAGTAGACAATCAAAGAAAATAACTTAAATATGTCAAGCATAGTGAAAAAACTTCTACTTGAAGTTCAAAAACGTCTCATTGCCTTGCAATGACAGTAAACGATAAAGTTATATCCGCTATCAGCCCACGCTTAGGAGTTGATCTAAATGGGTCAAGCGTAGGCGCTTGCACAATGAACGAGTGAGCGAATGAGTGCAATTGTGCATAGTGACAACTCGTTACGCGGACGCGTGCGAAGCGATCATTCAATTTTTCAATCATTTACGTACTGGCCACTTACAGTCAATAGGTAGTGTATGTTAGTTGGAGTACGTTCACTTTAGATTGCCCAGTTCTATGTCAAAAAGGGAACAGAAAAACAATTCCGAAGAATTCAAATGGCCGTCTCATTGTGCTAACTTGTCAAAATGTGCATTATTTTCACAATTAAGTCAGGATAATAATGTTAATATTTTTTTCACTATTAAGTAAGGTCATCATCCTCATGATTTTAGCCGAAAGACGTCCACTGCTGGACATAGGCCTACCCCAGGCGTCGCCACATTGACCGGTCCCGTGCGTCTGGCATCCAGCGCATTCCCGCAACCTTAACCAGGTCATCGGTCCACCTAGTGGGATGCCTTCCAACGAATCATCTTCCGGTTCGCAGTCCCCATTCCAGTACTTTTCGGCCCCATCGGCCATACCCACTGCCACTTAATTTTCACAATTCTTCGGGCTATGTCGGTAACTTTGGTTCTCCTGCGGAAATCCTCATTTCTGATTCGATCACGCAAGGAAACTCCGAGCATACTCTCTCCATTGCCCTTTCGGCGACTTAAAGCTTTATGATAAGGCCCATTGTGAGCGACCACGTCTTGGTCCCATAGGTGATCACTGGTCATAGACTTTTGTCTTGAGACACTGAGGTAAATTGGACGAGAATATACCTATTAAGTAAAATACTAAATCAAAATTAAAGACCCGCATACTTTCCCTCTAAGCATTACGTATGCTAGGCTAAGGTTACTACGCGCGTTATTACGATGCTACACCAGATGCTACGACAGGCTACGCCGCTACGCGACTTTTCTGACGGTGCTACGCGACTTTTTTCTACGCTCTCATTGAAGGTTTTGCATGTTTAGATATACATAAATGGTTGACTGGTAGAGAATGCCTAAGGCATTAAGTCCGCCTTTGTACCTTTTGTGCATGAAGTCTAAATAAAAAAATAAAAATGTATAAAAAAAACTGTTGCACCGTGACGATAGGCAAACTCTTTCTTAAGTTTTATTATTTTTAATCCTGTCTTTTTATAATTTTTATTTTAGATAGGCTCGTGCTTGACCACTATCTCACCTGATGGTAAGCGATGATGTGGTCTACGGTGTAACACGCTTTTTGTCTAAAAGTTGTATTTTCAATTCATTTTCTGTCTATTTTAATACCGTTGAAAAAAAAAAACAGAATTCTGATTACAATAAATAGTAAATAGTTATTTATTGTTAGTAAACTAACCAATAGGTTAAACAAATCATCGTAACAGCCAATCAAGTAGCAACTCGCCACTTTGCACACAATTGCATTTTTCAATCTAATAGTTGTAACAATGCCAAATAACATTGCCACTATGAATACGTTACTGCTAATGAAAATAATTTACTGTGACATAAACATGGATTGCAGTTAATGTAAGTAGCTCTTTTAATCCTAGCCTCGGTCTTAACATATATACATATACTAGCTGTTCCCCGCGGATTCGCTCCCGTGGACCACCCCACAGGACCCAATTTCGGGATTAATAAATAGACTATGTCACTCAGGAATAATGTAGCTTTCTATTGGTGAAAGAATTTTTCAAATCGGTCCTGTAGTTTCGGCACAAACAAACAAACAAAAAAATATTTCCTCTTTATAATTTTTGTATAGATATACAAATAAGCACAGCAAGGATTCTCATAGTCAAATATTTTTTGGTGAATAATGCACCGGCAGTCTTATTCCATACAAAGAACTGTCCCGACGTACTGTACTGATTATTCTGATTATTTGATTTATCTATCGATATCGATTGATTTTTAGATGGTGATCTATCTATCGCCGTGGAACAGAACCGAACGCGATCGATTTACAAAAAATAATCGGTATAATCAGATGAAAAACGCTAGTTACGTGGCACGGTTTCTTTATTTATTATAAACTTGAACTTCTCTTTGTATGGCATGAGGCATCTGTATGCTAGTATTATATTATCTGTGGCACCGGCTAGTGGTTCTTCATCAATCAATATCAATCAATACATATAATAAATCTGTAGAAACGTAATTTTTGTACATCGAAAAAAAAGCCGATAAATATAGCCAGGGTGTTAAAGGATAACCAACAGAACCCATTTCCAGCATTTTTGGATGTTTTGTTTGTTTGTCTGTTTATTTGTGCACGCATCACGTGAAATGTACGAAACCAATGTAGATAACTTTTATACATAAAAATTGTGCGTAACTTGAAGAATTACTTAGTTTTTGTTTCATCGCAATCGGTTCACTCTAAAAGTGTTCAAGAAGTGAAATTATCACAACACACGCAATTCAGATAGGTACTCTGACAGTTGAACTGGATATTCGATAGATGGCGTTGTGCATTTGAAGTAATTTTCTAAATGGCGGTGTTAAGACCTTAGAAAAATAATTGATAGGTAGGTATGTAGGGTAGGCAGGAAGGTAAGTAGGGTAGGGTTGGCACAGCTAGTTTACTAATATGTAGCAACATAAATAAATAAGACTAACCTACTTACTTATGTACATATTGAACTTTAACTGTTCGGCTTGAATTAATCGATATGTTATATATCTGTGAAGGTTTGTTATTAGCAACTTGATAATGTATTGTAGTTACCTATTATTATTTGTAATTAGACTGTAAGCCTTCCTAAAAGTAATAAAATAATAATAATAATAAATAAATAAAATTAAAGTGTATGTATATAATATCAAAATAACAACGTTTTATTGAATGCATGTGAAAGTATATACGGTACTAATAACAAACACGCAATTATTAAGGTTTTTGTCTGTTTGTCTGTGCGAAATGAAATGAATGAAACGGCTGGACCGATTTTGACGGGACTTTCACTGGTAGATAGCTTTTTATCCAGGCAAAGTTCACAGTTGCAGCGGGAAAAATAATAATAAAAAAAATTGCGAATTGACGCAGACGAAGTCGCGGGCAACAGCTAGTCTCCAAAACCATATGATTGATAGAATTATTTTAACTAATAATTATAGCCTGAAGCCTGGTTTTGGCCAAGTTTTGACCACATCATCGCTTACCTTTAGGTGAGATAGTGGTCAAGCGCGAGCCTACCAATAATTTAAAAAAAGTTTGGACCAGTCCTGCCTGTAGATATCGAGCTCGTCGCTCCATCTTCACGTTATGGTAGATTTAACCCATGATTCATTCGACAATCTTCGAATGAAATTATGATCCATTTCGACAAGTAAATTAACTTCATCGTTGCACAAACCGAATAAGGTATTTTTTAGAATGACTCCATGCTTGTTTCAAGGGTGGCCGGTCGCGCAGAGGTATGCTGTTGTCAAGTCCAGTTCAAATTATAATGTTATACCCACGGATTAATTTAGATTTCTATTTCAATGGCTTATTCATACCACTGCGATACCGTAGAAGGAATTCAATAGGCAATCGAACAAGTATTATTTATGCATAGTTTTTAGATAGTGGTTATTGATCGTAGAATATTATTTCAAACCCATACGACAATAACAGATTTATGTAAATATACAGGACACATTACTTATGTTTGTATGTTCACCTCTCAACCAGGTCCTGTTGAAAATCAGCGTCAGGCAACGCCAGTTGTCTGACATATTGCTGAACAGGGCCTGATTGGCACTGCCGTGAGTCACACAGTATGATTGTTAGTTTTAAGTTTTATTTTTAAGTTTATTTTCATAATTGTGTAGGTAACTTAATTTGTGGTACGTGCCAATAAACGATTTTTCTTTCTTCTTTTCTTTCTTTCTAAGTACAAGCAACTGTAGTGATTACCATACTTTGAATTAATAATTGTTTTGATTAGCCCAAAACTGGGCGGAGTGCAAAAGGAAGGGACGCCTTTCCCTACCAATGGGACAGAGTCAACATAGCATTAAATAAAAAAGTAAAAACAATATCGATGGTTCCTAATGCTGGTTGTTAAGGGTACACTAGTCGACGGCACGAACTATTTTGTGCGCGGGGTTAAAATGCATTTTATATCAACCGACAACACGTGCGGAAGAGATAGTTTTTTTTTAATTTATTTTTTTGGTAGGCTTGCGTTTGACCACTATCTCACCTGATGGTAAGCGACGATGTGGTCGACGATGAAGCACGCTTGCCAAGAAGAAACCTAATCACTCTTGACTTAAAGACTCTAGATGATGTGATGAGCAGTAGGAAGCTAGTTCGCGTACGAATACACACTTTTGCAAATTTGTAGCGAAATGGATTTAGGAGGATTTAGGACGAAATCGAGCGCGCGATTTTTTATAAACAGACCTTTGGCAGTCTAGATATCATGAAAAAACTGGCCAAGTGCGAGTCGGACTCGCGCACGAAGGGTTCCGCACCATTATCGCATAAAACGTCAAAAAAAAATCACTTTTGTTGTATGGGAGCCCCCCTTAATTTATTTTATTTTAATTTAATAATTATTATTTTTTGAAGTGAATATACAACTAAATATTCTGTGAATATTTCAAACGTCTACCTGTTGCCGTTATTAATATCGGACAAAAAACGGCAAAAAAATCACGTTTGTTGTATGGGAGCCTCCCTTAAATATTAATTTTATTCTGTTTTTAGTATTTGTTGTTATAGCGGCAATAGAAATTCATCATCTGTGAAAATTTCAACTGTCTAGCTATCACGGTTCATGAGATACAGCCTGGTGACAGACGGACAGACAGACAGACAGACAGACGGATCGTGAAGTCTCAGTAATAGGGTCCCGTTTTTACCCTTTGGGTACGGAACCCTAAAAACGAATAAATCTATCTGTTCAAAATAAAATTATATGCATTGTTGAACTAATAATCTATCCCTGTATGGAGGCCGTTTTGCAATTTTCCGTCTTCTTATGGTATTTATTTTCGCCCAAAAATGCGTTAAAATTAGTGTAAAAATGTGGAACTTTCGACGCTCATAACTTTAAATCTTTTCTTTTTTTACTTTTTCGCTTCCATACATGGCTAGATAATGATGAGACAAATTGATATCACCTTTTATTTTAAACGTACATCGTCAAACAGTGGAATAATCCCTAGACTACGTTTGTATGGAAAATTCTTCGACTAGTGTAACCTTAAGGGTGCAATACGGAATGCACAGTCGTCATAATAGGCATTAACTCATTAAGTGTGAGTGTGCAGTGATAGCAGGCGGGCGGTCCACAGGAGAGTGAGGGGGTGAGGTGAGTGAGGTGCAGGGCAGGGGGAGGGGGCTCGATGTGATGTTAATTAATAACGTCTGTCTCACGAGCGCTAACGACGCCGTCACGACTACATTATTTAGCCACCTGATTAGTTCGCAGGAAGCACCTCGCCCGCAGCTCTAATTAGCGAACGACTCCCCAACAGGACCCGGTTAAATTTGATTTGTTACTGCACTATCACTAATTGGGAGTAGTTTGTAATTGACGATCCCAACATTGAAGCTCTACGTGTCCCGGCTAGCCACGTCCGTGCCGCCGTAAATACCCAACGATTGACTAATGAAATATTAACATCAACTGTACGCTCGATATCGTCCAATGTTGTCATGTCAACAGAACCCGACCAGTTTTATTTCTATTCTATTATTAAAGCGTTTAATTTAGGGCAACAGTTTTACACACAAAACGATCAAAACGCAATCTCTCTGGCCGAATAGGAAACCTATTCGAAATTGATATGGGTGGAGCGCACGGGCGCAATGCCGCGTCGCGCCTAGGCAGCCTCGTAAACGATAGCCGCCCGATTGAAAAAGGCTTATTGCGTGTCACCCTGGCCACTGCACCTTGTACTCTACTGCACCGATATGAAGCCCACATTGTGCCACCGCGCGCGACGAACGAGACGTGTTACATAGACGGACGAATTTCGTTAATAAATAAACGCAGTGCCCGGCGTCCGGCTGGCCGTCAAAAAATAGTAAAAAATGTTCCCGGTGAAAATTTGGCGCAAGTATGACAGTGGAAGCCGGCGTGACGTACACAAATCATTATTCGATAGCCACCGCTGTCAAAGGAATTTTTAATAATGTTTACTGGCCGAGATACGGTTAGCCCGGACTCCCACTTGTTACAATTGCCGCTATGACAGTTCATATCCAGTCAAAAGATATTGTTGTGATTTTTATTGTCAGTTTTCAGAGCTATTCGCGTATTCCGTGTGTGTGGCGGAACGGGAACCGCGGCAAGGAAACTAACCAATTACGTTTATCGTCGGATATAAATTAAATTATCGTAACATAAATTTTAATTAAATTATATACCGGGCATAAGCGAGAGCTTGTGATGACGATCAAATCGTATCAATTAAGGGGAAGCACTCAGTAAACTCGCGCGAGTGTCAGTAGCGACGTTAGCTAGTTATAGGTCCCGCTTCTGATCTTAATTAACCTCATGTGTTAACCTCGCCATAACTATGAGACGCGTGCGGCAACGGCGTGCTCTCTGCACTACTAACTTACTGCGACTTACTTATTAATAACAGGAGGTATGCGAGCACCGATATGTAAATTTATGCTTAACTTTATTGAAGATGCCTTAATTATGTGTCGAAGCGCTGTAATTTAATAGTAAAGCGCTTAACTTTGCCACTATTATCTGCTAGCTATTAGTAGGTATTTTAACACAGTGCCCTAAATTCCTTCAGTAATCTATAGTTGTATAATTACAACAATTACGTAATCATTAACTAATTCAGTAAAATTAAAACTTTTACGACCTAATGTGTATTTCTGGCGTAATTTTATGACGATTCTCGTCTGGCTCATAAAACTGTATGATCAATTTTACTAGTGAACTCTATTCATGTTTAAGTTTTCTAACGATTCTAGGTTATGATCAGCGAATGAGCTGATGTATAAAACGGTATGTTGCCACGGTTCGTGGTAAACCAAGACGGTAGCCAACACTGGCCTTGTGGTAATAAAGTTGTTCGTGTCACGTATTTAATTGTTCATAAAGCACGTGTGTGAGGCTACTGGTTTGTTACAGCCGATGCGCCGGTCACTAACGCGTCTATTTCCAAACTTTCTAATACCTAGTTCATCAACAAATTCATTATGTCGTAAACCGGCGTGCGCGAGACCGAAATATCGCGGGGCTCGTAAAACCGCTCGTAAAGACGTTTGTTTACTAATTCGAGTGGGGCAGGTGGGGCGGCCGCCGCAGTCAGCACGCGAGGGATGCTGCTAATAATAATAGTGAGCACTAATGCGATACAAATAAAATACGTATAAAGGGACGAAGAAGACGTCCATCGCGAGTCGCGTCACAGTGATAGTGTAAAGTCGGCTCGTTAATAAGTCCGGGCGAAGTCGTCGCGAGCCTCCAAATTGCCTCCTCCGCAGGTCGCAACTTTTAATGAGGCGAAATTCCCGTCGATTCGTCGTCTACGTCGCCTTAACGCAACCTGTTCGTTAGCGCAAAAACGGGCCACGCTAACACGCGATTAGAATACACCCCCGCCGCCCGACGCCGCCCGGGGCACACCGGACGCAAACACTAGCTGCTAATACATAATTAAATTAAATTACTTATATAATTAAAAACACCTGCACTTTGTAGAGGTCGTTTTTGCGTTCTTGCTACTTCGCTCTTTGTTCAGCAGTTAAACGACCCGTGCAGATTAAGATGATCCGTATTTTTCCACTAATTATAAATTAATTATTACTGCCGGCTATTATAAGATTAGTGGGGTTATAAATAAGAGATATTATCATTAGGCAATAAATGTTAAATTACCACGAGGCATGCCCACATAAATTTATCGCCTTGGGACTAGGGATGCTCGCCTACGAGCTTCGTAGCATGCGCTACGAGCACCGGAATACAGTTGTTAAAATCTTGTTTGTCTTTTCTCATCGTATTCTCTCTTATCTTTAAACTAGTAGGTTTACTACCATCAATCCCGCCTGCTTCATAGGCAGGCAGGACTCTACTCTGTCCGCCCACCATAATTATGATTACAGGAAAGACGGTGGCACAGTGATCACGTGCTGCCGTGCACAGCGAGGCTCAGGGGAGAAGCTTCTCAATCTCCCCAGGGACTTGAACCTAACTGCTAACCTGCCTGAGAGGGGGTTTTGGACTGGTCTTTTAAGAGGTAACGGGGCTCCTTCCAAGTGCTAATGGTGATCACCGGGGTAGTTTTAGTGAAATAAAAATCCCACACGCTCTGGTCTTTTCCCCAAAACTCCATGCACATTTTGAAGGACTCCCCCCGTAAACAAAAAAAAAGCTTTATCACCATCAATTAGGTACTCGACTTTAAATGATTATCATAAAAATATTAGAAATAAATTTTGTACAAACTGAAAAACCAACTGTACACATTTCATACTGACGTCAAGATTTACTGTCCAAACCCCTTGGTGTGCCCAAATCCTAAGCCGAAAAGATGGTACCTCATTTGTGGCGGGCTTTCTCTGTTGTTGTCACATTAGCGAATAACTGCGGCCAACTTTGTCGATACGTTAATGATGTCGGCGGGACGTCTATTACGGGGAAAAAACGTCCCT
This sequence comes from Orthosia incerta, assembly GCA_948252205.1. Classification (NCBI taxonomy): domain Eukaryota; kingdom Metazoa; phylum Arthropoda; class Insecta; order Lepidoptera; family Noctuidae; genus Orthosia; species Orthosia incerta. The sequence continues at coordinate 10,823,847 of OX411754.1, read as the reverse complement.
TTTGTGCCGTTGGGCCGGAGTGCGGGATCCGCGACGCGGCACTCGCGAACGCGCTCTGACTCGCACAACACTTTTATAACAATATTGACATTAGTGAAAAGGATCCTTAATTTTATCCGACAAGATTTTTTAAATGCCTTACTTTAATTAATAAAAAAACATCCCGCGTTTTTTGTTTTTGTGCTCACACTATAAATTATTATTATAAGTCTATACTTGAGGATTTGTAATAGGCTTTCTGGTGACTATGGTTTTCTTTTTTTTTCTTTTCATTAGCTGTAAGTCCTCAATGTACTAAAATTAATAAATAAATATTTCACCCATTCTCTTTTCTTCTACCGCTATGACGTGTATTGTTCATTATTTAATTGGAACATATTTCTTATTAGCTACCACCCGCGGTTCCGCCCGCGTGAAACGAGTACTACCCCCTATCTTTATAAATTTTAGTTTGTGAGTTATTCTGAAGTATAAGCTATATTACTTTGAAGTTTCATCAAAATCCGTTCAGCAAGAAACATTCTCACAAAATTTCACATCAATATTATATAATATATCTGTAGAAAAGTAATTCATAGTACATCGAAAATATTTACAAAAAAAAATGCCAGGGTGTTGAAGGATAACCAACAGAACCTATTACCGGCATTATGTTTGTCTGTTTATTTGTGCACCCATCACGGGAAATGTACGAAACCAATGTAAATAACTTTTGTACATAAAAATTGTGCGTAACTTGAAGAATTACTTAGTTTTTGTTTCATCGCAATCGGTTCTCGCTATCAAATTAGATGAATCTAAAGTGTTGAAGAAGTAAAATTATCACAACACACGCAATTCAGATACTCGGATAGTTGAACTCGATATTCGATAGATGGCGTTGTGCATTTGAATATTCTCAGCGAAAGAATGATGACTATAGAAACAAAAATGGTAGGTAGGTAAGTAGAGTAGGGTTGGCAGACAGATGACGGGAGCGAAGCCGCGGGCACAGCTAGTTTATAATAATAATTTGAGTAAGATTGATATTAGTAGTAAGTATCCTTAATTTTATCCGACCAAATCTTTTAAATAATTTAAAGACCTTAAATAACCATTCCCTTGTTTTCTGCCCCTGTGACGTGTATTGTTCATTATTTAATTGGGACATATTTCTTATTTTAATTGGTGAACGGCGTGTCCTATATCAAAGGATGGCTTTATTTACTCCACTGGGATTCCACGAAACTGTAATTATTTCTTGACAACTAATGACCACCTTTACTAGTTTTTGCTCGCAACTTCGTACTATTTTTACCGACTTCAAAAAATGGAGGTAATCAATTTGACGCATGTATGTAATATTGGTGACATTGCAGAGTATTCATATAATATGTTACCCTGGATGGACTGGAAACTGGAGTATTTAAGTTTGTTTCTGTGTATGTTAGTCCACGCATTTCTCCGAAACTACTTATCGAATCGTGTTCATTATTTTTTATTGGTTTTGGTATCTCTCAACTTAGGGAACAGTGCAGGTTTCATCAAAATCATTTCAGTAGTTTTCAAGATATGGAACATAAAACCGAACTCCTTAGCGACAAACAGCACGAACGTGTAAATTAAGTTACTCGTATTATGGGTATTTTGTCAATCCTTTACCTACTACCTTATCTTATTTTATCTTATGGAGGGGCCGAGAAATAACTCGGACACTTCGACCCATTGGGATCTATTGTGGTCCCCTAGATAACTTAGTCCTCCTCAATCTCGTTGAAAACTGTTTTCATGAGTTTTACAACGAGACTAGGAGATATGAGCCATAGTCTTCTGGTTTTGGAAAGCCAACCCCTAGGAGACTCATTCGCTTACCAGCCAGTGCATCGCATGTGCACAGTAGGTGCTCCATGCGTTCCGTATGTTCCCCACACAACCTGCACATGGGTGTCGCGTTTAGACCCATTTTCATGAGCATGTCGTTGTTTCCAAAGTGCCCAGTAAAGGCCCCAAGCAGGTAGCGGATTTGCCCCCAGCTCATGTTCCAAATGCATTCCCGGGCTTTGAACGTAGAGCCTAGGAATTTCATGGAGTCTTGTAGACCGGTATTAGACAGCCAACAAGTTCGTTGTCTGTGATCTGCCTTACTTCTTTACTCACTTTTTAGTGTTTGGGTACTTAAACTAAAAAGAGATAAATACAAACTTTTCCACAAAAAATAAACCGAAATTAAAAATAAAACACTAAAAAGTGTAAAAAATAACTTTCGTTGCGTAAGTCGGTGTCTTTGTTGACTCTTGTTTTTAATCGTTTTCAACACCGAGTTCCGTAACGAAAGTTTTTTTTGCACTTTTTAGTGATTTGCTTTAAAAGTTGGTTTATTTTATGTGAATAAGTTTTTTTAAGTTGACTACGTCATAAAACTTTCGCGCCATCAGAATTTTCTAATAGAAATCCTTGGCCTTATTATATAGGTATATATAATAGGAAGCCTTTTTGCCCATTTTTTTAGTAGAATCTTAAATGATTTGCCATTAAGATCCATTTGGACTATAATGGTGACAGTCTAAGAGGTCCAAGATTCTTATATTACATGCCGCGAAAAATCAAATTAATAATCCAAATTAATTACTATGTTACCCATACACTATAACAACGAGTATCATTCGTAAGCATTAAGTTTAACTTAGATAACGTATTTTTATAGCTGTCAAATCCGCAGGTTTATTGCCTTTTTACCCATTTTTTTAGTAGAATCTTAAATGATTTGCCATTAAGATCCATTTGGACTATAATGGTGACAGTCTAAGAGGTCCAAGATTCTTATATTACATGCCGCGAAAAATCAAATTAATAATCCAAATTAATTACTATGTTACCCATACACTATGACAACGAGTATCATTCGTAAGCATTAAGTTTAACTTAGATAACGTATTTTTATAGCTGTCAAATCCGCAGGTTCATTACGTATCTTGAAAAAGCAAAACGATAGCGATTTTTTCGTAATAATTGCGCTTCAATACAGAAGTTTTAAAGTACTTGGCGTTTTTTTTTTTTAAATGAATGCATTTGACGAACAGCGAGCGATTAGCAAACGATTGTGCAGGACCTACCGTACCTACACTGTAGGTAATGTCGACTTTTATGACATAAAGCGTTTGATCGCGCGATGATTGCTGATTGCTGTAACTTACGTAATAAGTCTGCTGAATTCATAGATTGTCACGACTTTAGACCTTGATATTTCGGGCTTTTTCCATAAATATAAAAAAAAACAGTAGAAAAGCAAGCGACCAGTCAAGCAAAGTTACAGCACTTTTCAAGAACACCCCAAAATACATACACTACACTTTATCCTTACCGTAAATACCAACAAACTAAATAACTAATTAATGACACAGCATACTACATAGCTAGAAGTTTCTTTTAGTAAATGCAAATCAAAGTACTTGTGAATAAATGATTTGAATAATTCTATGTTTTGTAATGAATTCTAAAGCGGGTAGTTAGCATAAACGCTAATAGAGATGCTAGAGTAAATAGGTGTAAAATACTGTGTAAGAATGCTATAAATGCTGTTTATAATGGTGGTCGTAGTTAATTTATGGGATGATAAATAGGGAAGGAGGAAAGTGAAAAAAATAATCTTAAAATTCCGCCTGCTTAAGGCGCCTCCCCGAGCAAAACGCCGCGCTAGTCGAATTTTGTGCAGTTTTTAAGAGCTATCTACTCTAAAAAGAAATATCAATTAATAAAAATACATTAAATTTCTACATAATGTTGATTCTAAAATGGTAGTACACTTTTTTTTTTAAATGGGTATATGTGTCACTAATCTCCTTCCAACAAAACCATAAAAATGTGAAATAATTATTGATAGCATGCATCTCCTCGTAAAGTGTTCATTAATTATTTTTTATACTAACACTAATGGATAGACATTTTGTTAAGGAACATTTTGTAAGTTTTATTTTTTTCAAAAGATCACTATTCGATTTTATAAAGATTTTATTTTAAAATCTGGGCGTATTCACTACCGCAATTCATGCGCCACCAGTGCCGCTAGGCCAATAGGAATGCTCATATCTCATGCTGATTTTTTGGTCAGGGGTACGGCCTTAAGAAGCGAACTAAAAAGACGTAAACAAGAAGAAAATCATGCTGTGCAGTCGGAGGATACACATTCGAGAGCTGGCTGACCAGAACCAGATCCTAGCAGTCGGCTTTTTTATTTTTTAGTTAACTTTTTTTATTTATACCTAACTTTTTAGTTTTTTCGAGTTTGGTACAGTTACACGTATAAGTATTATATATAGTTTATACTCGCAAGGTTAAGCCTTGCGGGTGTCACTGGTTACATTAAAATTGGAAAATAGAAAAATGGCGGAATGGCGCTATATTGTGGCGCCTAATTTTTTTCTTCTTCCAAGCCAATTTTGTTGGTTTCAAAATAAAGGGTATGAAAAGGTGATTTCAAAAATATATAACACTTATATGTTTAAATGTACCAAATTCAAAAAAAAACCAATCGATTGACGTAAGAATCATCAAAATCGGGCAACCCGTTTGGTCTCTAGAACGCCACATAGGAATAAACATACATACATACACAGATAAACACACTACCCTCCTTCGGCAGTCGGGTAAAACATTAATGATATAGCTATGCTTAGGGTCCGCCGCAGGTCAAATGAATATGTAAAATGCACATTTCACACCTTTAGTAGCTGATAAATTACTCTGAAGGGTGTTTTTTTGTAAAAGTTAGCCACCGGCTTAAAGGTGTTTGTCTACTATTATTGATCATTTTAATATGTTTTCCTTATTTTTATCAAGCAGTAAGTAAAACATGTTTGTTATTCTAAGAAAATGTTTTGATAGCCAGATGTCCGATCCATACAGAATTATAAAGCATTGTCAATTATTTTAGTGTATTCAAGATGACCCCGTCTCAAATGGTCCTATTTGCAAAACGTCCTATGAGCAGATCGTCCTATTCTCAAAATGTCTTATTAACATAATGAACTACTGTCAAAGTACATTCATGCTAAAGATACCATCGATATTTCGTCACGGTTCATTGTACAATTTATTTTAAAAGTAAAAGTGAATTAAGAGAAGAATTAAAGCAATATTTGGGCGCACGGTTGGCGCTGTGGTTGGGCGATTGACTGCTGCGCTGCGTGTCGCGGGTTCTATTCCCGCACGGAACAAATATTTGTATGACCTACAGATAGTTGTTCCGGCTCGGGATTGTTTATGTGAGTTTATATGTTTGTAAACCCACCCACGATACAGGAAGAAATTCCTAGTGTGGGCCAACGTATAAAAAAAATGCATTTTATGGCGAATCAATCGTCTAATTATGGTGTTAAAAGACTTCAGGTCTGATGAAGGGTCAGATCAGGGAGTGGAGGCACAGGGCACGGAAAATCGTGACATGATGGCCGGCTGCCACAAGATGAGACCTGCTGATGACAAACTTTAGTAGGAGTTTTGCGCCACAACTGACCTTGCCGTGTTCCGCGCTTACCTCCCGAGAGACCGGACCCCTCCGCTTGGTCCAAAACGGAGAACATCCACAAGAATTTCTACACTTGGACTGATTTATAACATAAAATGGAAATGATCACTTTTGCACAAAACGCAAAAAAACAACGCATTGATATTACTTTTTTTTGTTTACCTGTCCAAGAAAATGTTTCATAAAATTATTCCTTTAAAATCTCATACTTAAGTCATAAGTATAAGTCATAAGTAATTTATTTCATAACAATATGTACATTGTGTCGAAATTTGTAATAAGTAAGTAAACATTTAAAAACACTACTAATACGAAATAATTAAATAACAATAATTTAATAGTAAAATTAAAATGTCAGAGATAAAAATTTAATAATAAAATAAATTCAGTCAATCAATAAAAAAAAAAAAAAAAATCATTAGGTAGTGATTATAAAAGATTAACAAATAAATAATGATAATCCTAAACAAAAATACAAGTCAAATAAAAAGATAAAATTATAAAAAGTTCAATAATATGTCATAAATTCTAAATAATTATCCATGCCATATCAAATCGAGTCAATTAAACAATTCAATGTCCAAGCAAAAATTATAAAATGTCACAATGTGTCGCAAATACAATTAATTATTACAATTTAAAAATAATGATCCATAAGTAAACAAATAATTCAAGTCAAATTAAATTAAAAAAAATGATAAAGATACAATTATAAAAAGTTCAGTAAAAGGTATGTCACAAATACCATAACAAATTTAAATCGATAATCCGTATAACATCAATTATAGACAAATAAAAATAAACAATAATATGTCACGACATACAATAGCAATTCAAATTAATGATAGTAATTATTATAATACGCATTAAATTTTGAATCAATTCTAGTCTAATGTTTGTCATTTGTCATCCAGGTACTCATCAACACTGTAGTAGCCCTTCCCCAACAAAAATGTTTTGAGTTTGTTTTTAAATAAGTTAGTGCTATTTATCTGTTTAAATTCTAAGGGTAACTTGTGTGGTATGTCTGTACCATTCCCATTCTTTTGTTTGTAGGACCTTTTGCTACTAGGTTATTTTGAGCCCTTGTTCGCTTTAGGACAGTTTCGCTTTTAAGACAGATCTATACGCTTTGCGACAGATTCGCTTTACGGCAGATTCGCTTTACGGCAGATTCTCTTTACGGCAGAAATTGTACAGTCGTGTGGTTGACGACGTAGAACGATCTGCTCATATGTCGTTTTGAGAATAGGGCTTTTTGATACGGGGCCTTCAAGATATTTATTTTTAAATAAAGCCATTGCATTACAAGTGCATCTAAATGACATACAAATTAATACAATAACCCTCTCACACAAACCTCTAACTAATACAATGGTACCACTGACGTTAATGGCAGTTGTAATTTTCTAAAACAATTGAAGGTCAAGTTTATTGACCACCAACAAATAACAATTAGCTCTAAACAGAACACAATAAGGTTCACATTCTGTATTCAGACAAGGAGATTGAGCTCATGTTTATTCATAAGCCCGGATTGTTTGGTTATAATCTACAACAGAATCTACTTAGCGGCAAGAAACTCATTTTTCAACTTCATAAATTATCGGCCGATATCCGAGGCTATTTCCCACCGACGTTACCTACCGTAATGAGGTTGTAAACAACACTGTCTAATTAAACTCCTTAATCGCAAAACTCAAACGGTAACCGCTTTTAAAACAAAACCTCGCAATTTTCAGAGCGACCACCGCGTAAATAGCCTTCGTTATATCGGGGCGGCGATCGCGGCTCATTACCTTCGCCCCCACTCCCTAATTAGACACCCTTCCTTCGAAAACCCCCCTCCGCACCAACCTGCACCCCCTTTCTCTGTCCGGATTGTTTTCTAATAATTCCTTTATTTTCGTGCAGGTTAAACTCCTAATTACCCTTTTACGTTACAAATTGTTTGCGATGGCGAATCAAGATCGAGTGAAATATGAAGTACGTGCCTTAATAATGTGAGGGAAACGAACTTCCATCGACTGTACCTTTGTGTGCCACCTTCATTGTGGTCCAGAGTTGTTAAAATTTGTTTCATTCACATCATCATTGCACCAGGATATGCCTTTTTGTTGGATGCTTATTTAATTAACTTTTCTTTTTGTGAGAGAATAAAAACCCTAACTAAATCATTGCTGTCTTTATTGTTTCTAAACTTTTTTGTTACGTACTTCGTTACATTGAGTGGCACAGGTGTGAAGGAAAAAATAAACCACGATGTTCGTTTGAATTCATAACCGAAAAATGATTTAATAGCTCTCCAATTAATCGATTCGCTTCGGAAGAAATTCAAATTGGCTCTCATTTCCTGCGGCCACCGCGAGAGGGCGCACCGTGCACGCACGGGCCCTAGCACCTGTGCACTGCATCCGGCCGGGCCAATTACTGGGCCTTTTACCCTAAATAAAGCTCCCTAACGACCGTTACTGGACACCGGTTAAAATTTGCGTCGAGATTCATTAATATGGCATGTAAATTGTGTGCGTCATGTGTTGCGTGTAATACGACCGCGCAACTTAATTATCGCTCTAACTTAGCTCATAATGTTGACAAAGTTTATTTATGCCGAGCTGTAGCATTGGCCGTGATCCGGCTACTATTGCATATATTTAACAATTAATATGGCTACTTTTATTTTAAGTTTTTTTTTGGAATAAAAACTTTTCTTGTGCAGTTGCTCGTTGTTCCTTATTTTTTCAAGAAATATATATACTGATGTAACAATAAATTAGCTTATTGTTCTTAAAGTTTCTAGTAATTATGACAAATATTAAATCAGAAAAAAAATACAATATTGAACCCAGAATGCGTTACATTGAGCACTACATATTTCATACACGTTTTGTTCAATGTTAACAAGTCTATAATTTCAAACGGTTCACCTTTTTAGTGATCATAAATATCAAAAGTCTTGACCAAGTTCTAGAGTCTTATACTTTCCAGTGCTAAAAAGTATTGATAAGATTTTCTACAAAACAATTAACGGATTTCTCGGAAAAAACAGAACCGCTCTACAAATAAATGTGGCAATTAATTTAACTGATTTCATTAAAGCAAAATTTATAACACCTCGGAACTTGTTATTTTTCCTAATAAGGCAGTTTGTCGTCGGTTCTAGATACACTTAATTTACGTTTCTAGCGCACACGTCACTAAGCATATAACGATAAAAGATGAAGTGCAAACCTTCGTAGTTCGCCATCCTCGCTGCCATCCATCTCAGCCGTCTCCAGTCCTAACTAACAAGACATACTTACCACTCAACTCTCGACCAAAACGCAATACTAACAAAGCTCTGAATCGCTTCGGCACATGCCAAACACGGACAACGATTAGATACATGCGATTTCATACACTGATACTTAAAGCCTTATTATCTTATATAGAGAGGTCGTTTCGGCGTTTTCACTTCTATAAATGTCCCAAGATGTGTGATAAGATCTGCGCAAGCGTCTCAGATCGGCACCTATTTATTTATTTAATCAGGTTGAGCGACAGACAATGTGCCATTGTATGTCCTGATTTATTGCTCCGCGCTCATCTATAATGGACTCGATTCTTGTTTTATTAACAACTATCTACACTTGTCTCATAAATTAATTGCTCACGAAATTGATTATGATCAATTTGACGCAAATCTGACCGATTCTAATAAATATGTTTACATAAAAAGTAATATTTGATCGGCGGGAGTTATAAAATCTATTCGAGTTAGTGTCGATCGATGCCGCTCTTGGACTATTAACGAAATTGATTCGTCTATTTAATTTTTGTTGCTTACAAATGGGTTGATTAAAACGTATTATGGGCACGGGAATTGAGTCAATAACCAATTAATTATGATAACAACCCATTTTGTATATGAATTCTGCGTCCGGAGTACAATATTTGCATAATATATTTTCTATTGATGGACACGTTACGATATATATCTTGATTGTAAGCCATCCGCAGCGTGCACAGTTATATTTATTTTGATGACGATGCGTAAGGGACATTACGACAATTTTATTTAAATTGTGTCGTATTATTGCATGAATTTTGAGCATAAAGTCATCAATTAAATATAAAAATCTGAGATTGGCTCGTGATTCCATCAAACACAGTTTATGTGCCTTAACGACCGGGATTTATAAGCTTTTAAAACTGTAATGTGTTGTGTTTCCCCGAATAAACCACAAGGTGTAGGAGTTTTTTTTATTAATAATAGGCTTGCGCTTGACCACTATCTCTGCCTACCACTATCTCTGCCTGATGGTAAGCGATGATGTGGTCGACGATGAAGCACGCTTGCCTAGAAGAAACCTATTCACTCTTGACTTAAAGACTCCCAGGTTGTAACTATCAGGAAATACTCCGGCAGGGAATTTTACTCTTTTACTGTACGCATAATAAAAGTATTCCCAAAACGGTTGGTGTGTATGGGTGGGATGTCCACCATGTACCGATGTCGCATTGCCAAACGTCTTGTAGTCCGATGATGGAACGGGCTAGGCGGAATATCATGAAATCCAATGCACACTCCTCGAAATGTAACCGATAGGCTGACAACTCGGCGCCGATGTTCAAGGCTCTGGAGCCCAGACTCAACCAGTATCTCATTGCCGATGAGCCTCTTGGCACGTTTTTCGATCGACTCAAGTGTATCCAGCTGGTATTTGGCAGAACCGACCCATACATGAGAGCAGTACACCATGCATGATCGAACTTGCGCTTGCGAACATACGTATATCTATTCGAATATGTATGTTTGTGTACAAAACAACTGAATGCATCCTAAGAATAGTTGAAAACCCAATAATAATGCAGAACGTAGGTAAGACTAAAGTTGTGACCATATTCGCTCCTCGTTTTGCATTTAAATTAAAACTACTCACAATATTAGCATAGAAATGGGTTCGATGGCTAATCGTTGCGGTGTCAAAAATGTTTAATTAAAAAGATTGATGCTTACCGGCGGAGTGGAGCACCAGAAGTACAGTGGAGTTGCAAACTTATCTAATTAGTTGGGGGAGGGAGAGGGCGCGCGGGGCGGGGATCCCCCGACGGGGTGCGCGCAATTAGCGGTGATAGTCGATTAGCTCATCGTGTGCGGCTTTTGACAAATGTTGCCACTTATAAATTATTATTATTTATGCGTGACACCAATAATTGACATAATTAATACTTACCGTCAATCCCCGCACACCTTTGACTGAATTAATGCGCGGAATAACATTTGAGCTGTCGATGTTTGTGTGATAATAGATCGTTTATGGGCCTGTAGCGTGTCGGCGTAAAGGGCAGTGTTTTATTAACAAGTTAGCTAATAAATTGTTATGACTCAATCATTATTAAACTGCAGTGAACAATGCAGACACCTATGTACACACTACACATGTCAAACTTGTTTATTATTATTCGTGGCAATACTGGCAATGACAATATTGTTGCCACAATAAATGTTTTATCGTCAGCTACCAAGACATCATTATTTTAATCCTTAATTTTTAGGGTTCCATACCCAAAGGGTAAAAACGGGACCCTATTACTAAGTCTTCGCGGTCCGCCTGTCTGTCTGTCACCAGGCTGTATCTCATAAACCATGATAACTAGACAGTTGAAATTTTCACAGGTGATGTATTTCTGTTGCCGCTATAACAACCAATACTAAAAACAGACTAAAATAAATATTTAAGTGGGGCTCCCATACAACAAACGTGTATTTTTTGCCGTTTTTTTTACGGAACCCTTCTTGCGCGAGTTCGACTCGCACTTGACCGGTTTTTTTTTCACATCAATTAAGCAAATATTTTTCTGTATAAAACGAATAATATAATTATATTTATTTCATACTTTCTTATTGTAGGTAATAACGTCTCTCATTAAGAAAATATATAGTGGTAATTTTATAGAATTATGTTAAAGCGATGTTGGCTACTTTGGAAGATTGATTAGTGAAAGTTTAGTAATAAATGAGGGACCGTAATACCGAGATAATTAATTCTTAGCGCAACTTAATTGATATTGGTATTAACAGTAATTAGAAAAGTTTGCTATACCGTTTTTGTTATACGCTTATTTACAACGTTATATTTCATAGTGGAGGGAGAGAGCTTTAAATCTTTTGTGATAACCCTTTACAAAAACTGCTGCAACTCATTAGTGGGATTTAATTGTTTCTCGTTAACATAATTGTAGGATAGTCTCGTTGGACGATCACTGGAGTACAATAAAGCGCTTTGAACTAATGGAGGGCTCCTCTGTTGTTTTAATAATACATGCTTTGTGCGGCGGCCGCGTCTGTGATAATTACGTCGTCATTACAGGGAGGGCAGCCCACTGCCACAGCGCACAATCACCGGACTACGCCCCTAACACTTGTCATGTTCTTCCTCTAGTTGTAGAAATAGTATCGCTAAGCGCCGCACCGGAGTAGAACAAGGCTTCTAATGAAAGGCCGCTCACCTCAGTCGGCCGGCTCATCGCATGCGCCTTAATTAGTTCAGACCGCCCCCTAACGGGCTTATTTTGTTTTTCTCGGATAATTTTTAATTAAACGCTTGATTAAAATGAAAGTTTGCGTAAGTAGCGAGCGAGGAACAATCGAGCCAGAGTTTAGGATAATGAATTGATGGTGTTACTTTGCTCGCTTGCCTCTCGCTAGGGACTTAATTAAAAATCGCCGATAGAATGTGTAGAGGGGAGTTTGAAACGAGTTTATGGAACTTGGTCCGGAGGCTCTGTTGTTTTACTATGTCAATTTGAATACGAGATTGCCTCACGGTTAACGAACGTAACTCAAAATAAAATTTCGCTGGAAACATATAGAAAACAATTTGTTTGTGCGGATATATTTATACCGACAATCTGTCACATTAATGTTTAATTTATTGACACAGAATATGATACGAATAACTGCCAAATTTAAATTTGGAACATAGTTTTTCATCCTCAATTTGCTATCAACCACCAATCACAAGACGAAAGTCAAACTACCAGATGATCCATACGAACCCTACACACTAACCAGACAGACGACACCGTGTTCGTCATTAAGCTCGATCGTATGCGACTCGTTCGGAATAATAAACATGATATTCATTAAAGCGATCCGATTTGTCAGACCGCTTGATTCATCCGCGTACGAGCCGTAGACGGCGCGACCGCGAATATCAACAGGGTTACCAACGGTTGGTGACTGATCTTCTTTGGCACTATCTTACTCATTTATCTCTAACGACTTGCGAAACTGTAATGTAAAAAAAAAACTTGTTGGATCAATTAAGAAATTAGTGGTTTTTACTTACTCTTTTAGATTTACCCGTATCTACCTCATCATGATGTTTTATTTGGCTGATATCTTTAACTGATTCCTAGATTTAATATTATATTCTATCTTTGAATTATTCTTTAATCTCTGGTTAACAAAGGCAATCGGACAATTCCAGAAAATGTTAAACACTGTCTTCTAAGCGAATAGCTTCATTATTTCAACCGATACCATCTCAAAACTAACATAGGTAATCAACCATTTCCTCCCCTGCATGATGCAAAATCTTAATTCCATTAATTAGTCTGCAAGATATACGCTGATACGTTTTATACGGCTTGTATTAGTCAACCCTATCGCGAGCATGTGTCATTAGCAAATTCTTGGCTTGTCGTCGCCACGCGCCGCTAACGAGTCTCTCTAACGACGTGCTAACTTGATACACAGACGATGGTGCGTCCCGCCTCCGAAGGCCTGCATGCATTGTGATCGAGCACAACTATCACATCATTGACGTCTTTGGTTATTGAAGGGAAAGAAATCTGCAGTGATTTTGGCGATACAATTAGTATTTTTGGGGGTATAGAAGAGAGAGTGAGTCCCAAAGAAAATATAAATAGATTGTAAAAAAAATACGGTTGACATAGGGCAATGAAAGAAGGAAGCGTGTTGCGTTGATCCCAACTTGTATAAGACAAGGGCAGAAGGTGAAATTGCTGGTAAAAGAATCTCTCACGTACCAGGGAAGCATGGCATACAAGGAAGGAGAACTACTACACTCATCAGTGGATGGGACAATGCCGCTAACGAATCTCTCTAACGATGACCTATCTTGAAGCACAGACTATGGTGCGTCCCGCCTGCACTATTGACGACTTTGGTTATTGAGGGGAAAGAACTGCAGTGACTGCAGTGGTTTTGATGATAGAATTATTGTTTTTGAGAAAAAAGGAGAGTGAGTCTCAAAGAAAATATGAATGAACTGTGTGAGAAAGAGAGCGTGATGGAGACAGGGGAAAGGAAGAAGAAATCGTGATTCTACCTCATGTAGTACGGAGACTAGGGGAGAAGAAGATGTTGCTAGTAAAAGCAGGTCTCACGTACCAGGGAAGCATGGTATGAAAGGGAAGGAGATCTACTACTCACTTCAGTGGGTGAAACAAGGCCGCTAATGAGTCTCTAACGATGTGCTAACTTGATACACAGACGATGGTGCGTCCCGCCTCCGAAGGTTTACATGCATTGTGATCACTATGGACGTCTTTGGTTTCTAACTCGAACAATAACCGTTGATTTTGGCAATAAAATAAGTATTTTCTTTGGTAAAAAAACATAAACAATCTATCAACGTTATCGATTGATCACACAATTATCCAGTTACTGGGTTGTGGAACTGGACTGCACATGGAACTGCATATTTGACCTCCACAGGTCAAATATGCAGTTGTTCCACCAAAAATATTGATGTTCAAATTCATCTGGTTACAGTGGAAGCCGAGTCGACCCCAACAAGGTTAGGATGAAGCTAGGCAGATTATAATATGATACATGGGTAAATCAACCTCATAAATTTTTGAGATTTTAACAGTTCCTTTAAAAGGAGGAGTTTCTCAATTGGCCATGTATATTTAATTTTGTATGTATGACCTCGTATAAGTTTTAAAAACTGATCCGATTTCTATTTTTTTTTTAGGGTTTGTCGATAGTATTCCCACCGAATTTTCAATTGTGAACCGATTATGTTAAAAGTAAGGAAACTAAAAAGCGAAAAAAAAATTGTATGGACGGAATAACGAACTGAAAAAAGAACTGGCCAAGTGCGAGTTGGACTCGCGCACGAAGGGTTTCGTACCATTATCGCAAAAAACGGCAAAAACAACACGTTTGTTGTATTCAGCACTACTTAAATACAGACAGACGGACCGCGGAGTCATGGTAATAGGGTTCCGTTTTTACCCTTTGGGTACGGAACCCTAAAATAGAACACTTTTATTCTAGATTTTGAGGCGGCGCCAAACAAATAATCAACGAAGATCAACCTAGCTACAATCATCCTAAGCTTTAGTTTATTAATTTGCATTAATGTTTGTTTGACGCCAACTCGAATTGCTAGCTACAAATGTTTTTTTTTTTCTTTTCAGTTCGTTATTTTACCCGTCAATTTTTTTTCTAAAACTTAAGGAAAAAGGGATGAAACCGCAGAAGTTGGTTAAACAAGGCTACCAATGATGATGTTGAAGATAAAATACGTTACCTAAGAACATTTCTTGTCAAACCACTTAGGTAATCCACAATTGCAACATCAAAAATGATCAGTTAATTTAGAAATTGTATTACACTCATGGATTAGTGCCCGAGGCCAAACACTAAGTAGCGAAAGTTAATTTTAAACTTTCACATACGATCAATTAATATTGAAAGTGTTTTATAACGATATATGACAGAGCTTCCTTGCATCTACTATTGAATGTGTCGCAATACTAATAACTCATGTAAATGTTTAACATAAAAATCAGTCCTTTGAAACTGGCTCAAATACAGATGGCACTAAATTACCAAGAGCAATGTTAAGAATAATATTGGTGGATTGACATTATAGTCTGCTTGCGTAAATACGAGTAGGTACTACTGGAATAAAAAACCGGCCAAGTGCGAGTCGGACTCGCGCACGAAGGGTTCCGTACCGTTATTGCAAAAAAAAACGGAAAAAAACACGTTTGTTGTATGGGAGCCCCTTTTAAATATTTATTTTATTCTGTTTTTAGTATTTGTTGTTACAGCGGCAACAGAAGTACATCATCTGTGAAAATTTCAACTGTCTAGCTATCACGGTTTATGAGATACAAACTGGTGACAGACGGATCGCGGAGTCTTAGTAATAGGGTCCCGTTTTTACCCTTTGGGTACGGAACCCTAAAAAGTATTCTATGCCCAAATTGTTTGTTAATGCACCCACGACACAGGCAGAAATTTCTAGTGTGGATCAAAATTTATAAAAAAAAAATTAAGTCAATGGTCCCGTGATTCCAAATGTCATTCAAACATATAGATTTACATTTTTATAATAATAGTTAGAAGTTGGATATAAGTTAGGATACAAAAGCTTGCAAACTGTGATATTTTTTCCACGAATAGCACTTATCTGTGAATTTAATATAATCAGCCATGCATAAGTAGTCCTCCATGTTAATAAAACCGAATAAAAATCTAAGTAGTCGACGCTGAATTTAATAATCCCCTTTGATACTCATAATGGCGTCGTTTAAAGATTTCTGGGGTCCTTTCGTTAAGTCTGATAGCAAACACGGTGGAGCAACAAGTGATCCCGGTCCGGACGCATCCCGGCTCTATTGAGAGGCATTCGTCTTGAGCCAATTGGCCCCTCTCTCCCCTCACGATGTGGCCCGTGCCTTATTCTTTTATGGAGCTTAGGTGATTATTTAGTTAGATTTGATGTTATTGGTTTTGTATATATTCATTGTTATTATGATTAAGGTTTTCTGCTGGTTAAGACGCAGACGTATAATTTGTAATAATTGTATTTGTTTTTTTTTTTTGTTCTTTTTATGGTATGCGTCGTGCCTGGCGCAAATAAACAATATTTATTTCTTTCTTTACCTAGATAGTGTTAAAAACACCGTGTCTCATCATCAGAATCTGCTAATATTATAAAGAGGTATGTTCTTCACTGATAAGCTACAGTATGGCTGAATTATATGAACCTAGTTTCTGCCAGTGGCGTCGCCCGTGTGGGTGTCGAAATTTATCCCAAGGGAACATACTCGTATTCCCGGGATAAAAAGTGCCTTATGTGCTATTCAAGACTATAAATCTATCTCTGTGCCAAATTTGGGTTAGTCCCAGATTACCTCGATCCCAGATGACCCGGTCCCGGTAGACCCCGATTTATTTTTCTATAGAAACTCAATTAAAAGTCAATTTAGCTTAGAAGTACCGTGAGCAGATAATATGATACATAAAATTTTATTACTCACTCAGATTTTAATACTAACTTTAAAGATCAGGAAAAATAAATTAGGTACTATAAAGTTTTAAAAATCAAGTATTAACATGTTCAATCAGTCTTTTCAAAACATTCTTCTCACATAAATTTGATAATTTGGTAAAAAGAAATAATTAAAAAACAAAACTATAACAATTTTAATCTGTCTTTTTAGGCGTTATGAGATCGATTTTACTAAAGTCTTCTAAAAAGTTTAGTTAATGCATTATGTCTTTCTTCATAGTCCTTTGTCAGATTTGCGATAGCTTACTTCTGCGATTCTTTTTGGATGGGTTTCACTTACATTTTAGTACTTTTTATGTCGACCGTATAAGTTAAAAGCGATAGAAAAAATAAATGTAATCATATTTATCGTATTCGGGGTCTAGTGGGACGGGGTCATCTGGGATCGGGGTACACTGGGACTAACCCCCAAATTTCATCTGGATCAGGTCCATGAATGGACCTGATTCAGTAGTTTTTGCGTGAAAGAGTAACAAAACACACATTTAAACTTTTGCCTTTATATAATATTTCGATATTTTTAATGAACAAGCTATATTTTGTGACCTCCTGTCAACAGCTACCTATTAAAGTTTTAAAATAACACTGTTTTAACCCCAAACAAGGACAATATAGAGGAAGGAAAGTGAAAAATCAGAAATTTAATTATGTACATGTATGCATTGAACCGTGTCACATTTACCTAAACCAGTATAGTAACTAACTAGCTCATGTAATTAAGTTATCAGTTGGTAGAGGAACAAGCGGCTTCTAGGAAAACCAGCTGATAATAACGTGTGTTTTTCATGTAATCACGTTAGTCCCCACCTACATTATATTTAGAACGATAACAGCGCCCTCTCGCGACTCAACACCCTCGCTCTAATGATCTTGCCGAGAGGTTTTAAATTAAGTTCCTTACAACAATCCGAAGTCGACACGTACACAACCGTGAGACTCAAGACGCTCCCTTAATGAATAAAATAACATGTCAAGATACAGTCTACATCTTAAATTAATGAGGATTCACGGGGACGTATTCAATTTTACAAGTAACGAAGGTAAATAAACTTCGAGTAGACACCGCACCCCGCGCCCGTACGAAAGCGCAAAACTTTCGCATTTATTAAACTCGTGCTAAACACATACTCCTTAATTAATATCAGTATGAAAGGAAACCTAAAAGTTGTCGATTAGAAATTCTTAACAACATTCAACTACAGCATGTTAATAAAATTACAAATCACGATGAAAGGTATCGAACTAAGCGCGTCCTTTATCAGTTTGAAATGTTCAAACCCAAACTAAACTTGTTAAAGTCACACGGTCGAATAAATAAAACAACTTCGCGTGTGTTAATGTCCTCGTTTTAATTAAGTCCGTTCCGAGAATTGATGTGCGATGTACAATGTTCAAAAGATTCGTAAGGAAATATTAAACATATTAATTTTCTTAATTAATTATAACGTACGGCTTCACCGGCCTTCAATAGCGAATCACAATATAATATATCTCCTTCATCCAAATTAAGTGTTCACAATTGACTAGTTTATAAAAAGAGTAGATTTATTTAGGTATTCATGGAGTTCGACCCACTTAGGTTAGCGAGAGATTTATTGGTCTGTCAACCTTGCTTTCGGGTTATATTTGCTGTACGTATAGGTCGGTTCCGAGACTGTACACATACGTATAGTGTTGGGTTGTTTCCCGTATTTTTCCCGGGTATAATCCGCACATCTTCCCGTACGCTCCCCGCGATCGTCCAACACAAATAGATTCGTACATGTTTGTCTTGGCTCGGTTTAATTAATTTTACCTTCATACGCCGATACTGTTTGTCGGGCGCTCCTTAATTGAAAACGCTCTTACCGGAGTAAATGAAACGAAATCCTATTTGCTCCGAGTGATTGAAGCGAATTTATCTTTTAAGACTTTCAAATTTATCTTTAACCATGTTCGGCGTTGAATCATTTCAAAACGAATAACGCTAAGAAGCGCAGGTAATTAAATTTTGATTGCTTTCGGCCGGATTGTTATTGCGATTTATTAATATTCAGGCCGGTTGTAAATAATGCGGGCTCGCCGGCGACGCTAATAGCGATTGCAGTAATGACTCATTAAGTATTAAATGCTGCTATTAAACTGCCACAGTCGCAGCGCTCTCACAATTGGAAGCAGTTTTTAGGAGGATACATGACATTATCTTAAACCGAAGTTTCCGTTAAGATTTACAAGTTATAAGCCTTCAGACAGTCTGTGCAGTGAACAGCGCGTTTTAGAAACTTTATGCGTAATCATGATAGTTAACAAGCTAAATAATAATAGAATCATTTTATGATAGTTGGCAGGCGACGCCGACGTCTCAACTGAAATGAAATACAGATTGTAATTATTTAGCTGCAACGGGGCTGTTAGGACTGTTTGGTAGACGTTTAGGTTCATTGCTGATGCAGATATAACATTTAATTGCTGATTTCACTTTATTCTAGTGATATTCTAGTGTTGGCTCACATCAGAGGCATCCTAAGTGTTCTCTGGTTCATACACACACAACCATAGTCAAAGTATTGAAGTAGTAAAATAAAGGTTATCTTTTGGTTATTTTCGGTAATTTCCCTGTAAATAACTTCTAGACTCTATCATGAATTAGGACGTCTTTACCTTGATGATGTTATTTTTCACTTTGTAGTGTTTTTAATTGGAGGACGTTTGTATTTATTTTTATTTTATTTTTGTCTTTTTTGTTGTGGTAACTAATAAGCAAGTTCTATAGTAAGGTACCTATAATGCCAGAATAGACTTCACGAATATCACATAAGAATATGAAACTTGAACAAAACCTGTGAAAAGAGAGTGTACCAAGGTAAACAGTACACATCTGCGTACTCCTTTAGAGCGTACTGATGTGATGGTATGTTATGAAATGGTATAAACAATAAATATACATGCTATTGCTGGAATCCCGAGAGATTTACTGTCATTTATTGAAGAGTTATGTTGTATATCTCTGAAGTTCTTCGGCAGATTCTCACTAAATTTAAGTGGGACCAATTTGGGACCATAATCTTTCAAACGAAAAATAATTTTTAGAATAGGTTCACAATTGACGGAGAAATCGGTGAAAATACACAAAAAAAAACAAACAAAGTCGAACATAGAATCTCCTCCTTTTTGGAAAGTTGGTTAAAACCACTAGGTTATCCACATCATCATTAAGCATTTTGTCCATTGAAAATGAATATGAGTGAAACCTGTTTTCATTAAATTTTATCGCGAATTATAAACATGAGGATGACACTCGTCAAAGGTATTATTAAGGTAAATCTTATCTGTGTTCACACGTTTTATTGACCGTAAACCATTCAATATAGCGGTTGGGACTTATGAATTAAACGCTAAATCACTACGGAACGAATGATTTATTTTATAATATGGCGATGAAAAAGTTAAAGGAGAAATAGAGCTTAGAGCTTTATGGTAGAGAAATGATGATTGATAAATTGTTTTATTAAAATCTGAACAGCAGAAGTCTTTGGCTAAGAATAAATAAACCTCGTTTTTCGTAAGCGTTGTGAAAGATGATTAAGGGCTTTAGTCATTGGAATACGCAGAATTGTGAACAGTACTCATCTGCGTACTCCTTTAGAGCGTACTGGCGTGATGTCATGTTATGAAATGGTATAAACAATAAACAGACATGCTATTGCAGCAATCTCGAGAGATTTGCTGTCATTTATTGAAGAGTTATGTTGTATATCACCGAAGTTCTTCATCAGATGCTCGCTAAATATAAATGGGACCAATTTGAGAACATACTCTTTCAAACAAAAAATAATTTTCGGAATCAGTCCACAATCGTGTCTATTGGTAACTCAAAATAGGGAGTTTTCTCGCTATTGCATGCGCTAAGAGCCTTGTCATTTAAAATCCTCCTAGAACTTCCTTTTCAGTATAGTTTTCAGGGTCACTGAAAGCGTTTTTCCAAAGAAAGCTTTGCTAATTTAGAACGTATTACAGCCTAAAATGAAGTTTCATATTTTTTTCAACTATTTGACAATATTGTGAAATTTTACTTGCTACAGTAGCGAGGCCGAAAGACTGCCTAGTGTCCTCAATTCCACGCAAAGCTTCTGGCGTGGAACTAGCAATAATTTTATAAATATATTCAATAATTTAGTGTTCAAACAGCAGTACAAATAAGCAAGTACATTTGAGTGATTTATAGTCTACGTCGTTACTTTATTATCCATTTATCAAGGCTTAACGAGCAATAATCGTGGCATTTTAACGGATTGAAGCTAGCTTGTTAAAATTGTTAGCTCTTAGTACCTCGGATGTCGATCATTTTAATCTTCAATTTAAACATTCTGTAGAAGCAGGTCGTTTAAAATACTCCAACTTCATTAGAGAATATTTCAATACTATTAATTAGTTCGTGTTTTAATTAGCAATTAGAAAAGTAGGTTTCAAATTGCTTTTTTGTTTGATTAAAGCTATATTAATTTTGTTCGTATTTGTGGTTTATAAAGTTAACTCATTAATTTCGTACAAGCCAACTGCTTATTACTCTGGTTTAATCTGGTTTTGAGGCACCTCAATGAAAGACCCAACCTTCCTCCCCTCCCCCCATCAAAGGAGCACAAATCAGTTTGTCTCCGTACTGGGCAATTTGCCCATCCCCTGGGCCCGGGGCATTTGAGCTTCTAAAACAAACTAAAATAAGGTTGTCTTGTTCCAGAATGTTCGGCTCGGGCGGCGCGTGCGCAGCCTGCGGGCAGGCCATCCCCGCCAGCGAGTTCGTGATGAGGACGAATGCGCCACAGCAGCCGCTCCATGTGTTCCACATAAAGTGTTTCGCCTGCTCCAAGTGCGGGTCACACCTTATGCAGGGCGATAGGTCAGTAAATAAAGATATAGGCATCACTCAGACTACCATCCATAAACGTTGGTAGACCAATTGGTAAATTATGAAGGCTCATACCTTAATACTTTTCTAGGTATGTGCTATAACAGGCGTTGCACAGGATTCTGAAGCAGATCTTCAAAATTTTGTGTTGCAAACTCACACACTCTCTGGTCTTATTCAGCTACAAGCATAGTCGTAGCTACTCGTAGACATGACGTATGATATGTGTGACGGTGCTATGTCACATATCCGTGGAATGGAAAATTCCATAAAACATCTTAAATTACCACAGTTCAATCTGAGTACCTGAAACTTCAATTTATCGACCATTATAATCTTGACGATACAGCGACCCCTTCTTATGTGAAGAAGAAAGAGATATTGTGAGCTTTTAAAGAGAGGACAACCCTATAGATAGGGGTACACCCCAGTTTATTACATACAAAATCAGAGCTGGTCTTCAAGTCTTTCACTTTTCCAGGTATTACATGCTTGCGGGCTCACTAGTATGCGAGCAGGACTGGCAGAAGCTGATGAAGAGCGCGAACGCGACGGGAGCGCCCGGCGCGCCCATGCGCAAGAACAAAGTGGGCCGCCCGCGCCGCTCGCGCGAATGAGCGCCGGCTGCGCGCGCGCACGCGCCTCAACACTCGCATAAAGACTATGAGGAGGTATGTAAAATATAATAGATAACAATATTCGCTACACACACAACACAACAGCAACAAATTTCCCTGAGCGTGCTTTTTCCGGCAGGGTTACCAACAAAAAAAAAACATTTAGGTACTTACGTATCATGATTTTAGCCTTTTCCCAAAAAAATTGGGGTTGTCTTAGAATCTAATCAGACGCACCTCATAACTGCTCGGTACAACTCAGTTACTGGGTAACTGAGTTGTTACTGGGTAACTCAGTTACTGGGTAACTGAGTTTGTATGTACTTGATCATGAAGTTTAATTTGAAAAAAAAAAAAAACAAAACTGAATTCGAAATGTACTAACTACATTTTCGGGATTAGCATTCTCGCTAAGAGTGTCCGTACACACGTCTCTACAGCTTACTTTGTATTCTCCCATTTGATCACTTCAGCTTCACAAAATGAAACATCGAAATCTAATAAAGAGCTTTTAAAATAATGGCAACAAAGTTGGAGCATCAGAATTCCATATACCTTATGCATCAGATACTATTTCTAGGAACATCTCACCGGAGCCGAGCATGACTAAATACATACCTCCTAACCAAATTGATTAACGAAATAGAATACAAACTATTTGAATAAAAACTGGCCAAGTGCGAGTCTGACTCGTGCACGATGGGTACCGTACCATTATCGCAAGAAACGGTATAAAAATCACGTTTTTTGTATGACTTAAATATTAATTTTATTCTGTTTGTAGTATTTGTTGTTATAGCGGCAACAGAAATACATCATCTGTGAAAATTTCAACTGTCTAGCTATCACGGTTCATGAGACAGCCTGGTGACAGACAGACAGATGGACAGTGGAGTCTTAGTAATAGGGACCCGTTTTTACCCTTTGGGTACGGAACCCTAAAAAGTTATTAAATTAATCGATTATTATAAATCGATTTCAAGAATCGAACACAATGCCGCGCCTTTCTTAAATATAGTCTACCAACCTTCGAAGGTTTAACTCGTGGGTGGGTTCACGCTTGACCTTTACCTCAAACACTTACATGTCGTGACTAGCGTGATCATTAATTAAGGTATTTCCTAAGCTTAATTAATTGCGTTAATTATTGTCTGCCGGGGGGCGGGTTGATCGACACCGCGTTCAATTGCCAATTGAATGGAGTATTCAGAAATCGGTATTTCCAGTTCTGTTAGTACTTCCGTTAATTTGGTGACGTAATTGGGGAACGTTGCTGTAGGAAATTTTAGTTACGTAAGTAAATAGGTGTTTGTTGTCAGGTATATTGGTCTGTGAATGACATGTGCACTAGCTTCTGCCAGCGGCTTCGTGCAAGTCGAAAATTATCCCGTGGGAACATATTCCCGTGATAAAAAGTATCCCATGTGCTATTCCTGACAATAATCTATCTCTGCCAAATTTCATCCAGATCCGTCCAGCCGTTTGAGCGTGAAGAAGTAACAAATATACAAACACATTCACACAATTTCGCCTTTGTAATATTAGTGTGATGTGCTGAATAATCTTAAGAGACCTTTGGTACAAAAATGTCTAAAATCAGAATTTCTATTAAATACACTGTTAAATATCAATACAAAGAAAAATTCTATTACTAATACCCCTTTTAATCCCTCAAAAATGTTTAATTGTTAATCTACGAGTATACTAATACTTACCTATTCAAAACCTCAAATTCTGACGTCAATAACAAGGAAAAATTACAAAAAAAAAACGATAAAAGAAAAAAATAACAGTTTAATTAAGACCCACACAATCAGTTCTAAAAATAGTAAAGGGGCAACACTAAAATACTTCCTACATTTGCCTATGTAAATTCCATACTGACACTATCAGCTATTTTCTGTGCCAAACACATAACAGTTTCACCTATTTACATTTTTCAACGGAATGTGTTGATAAAAAGCAATTTTAACGCAACGGTTTAATTAAGGAGTCGTTTGTCGTGTAACTGGGTAATTTGCTATTGTCTATTGCAGTAACTGAGGCGGAAAGATAAAAGTAACCGAGCTCGTAAAGTGGCGTACGTAGTACGTAGTGAACTATGGCAGTATTAGCTGGTTACATGACGTGTACTTTGTCATGTGTTGTGGTACGATATGGAAAGATCAGCTGGGTTTTAGGGTTCCGTACCGGAAGGGTCCAAATGGAGCCCTATTGCTGTCACTCACGTGTCCGTCTGTCCGTCGTCTGTCACACGGGTTGTACAGCCAAACGGTTGGAGCTACAGTCTTCAAATTTTCACAGTATAAGTATCTTGTAGACCCAAAGCCATACAAATTGTCAAAAAAAGTTTTTAAGGGCTACCCTATAAGTACAGGGGGGCGTGAATCCGCGTGAAAAAACAGTTTTGGTTTACCTCATCGAGTGGGGGATAGTTGTCTAGAGCTCGTTAATAGATAAATATTGTGTTTTTTGTTTTAAAAAATATTGGAAGACAAATGAATGAGAAACCACTAAAGTCAGTCTTTTTTTATAAAATTTTGTTCCGAAGAATTTTTTAACTTCCCACTGACCTATGAACTTCAAATTTGGTGATAATGTTAATTATTACGTATATTTTACTAACAAATACCAATATATTGATAAATACGATTTTTCTTTGAAAATTCTCTAATTTTTCCTATTACAACCGTTTTATTTTTGCGGCCTGGTACGGAACACTAAATTTGCGAAGTCCAACACGCACTTGGCACATGTTTAAAGTAGATTGTCAATATTAGATCG
Organism: Orthosia incerta; assembly: GCA_948252205.1. Lineage (NCBI taxonomy): Eukaryota > Metazoa > Arthropoda > Insecta > Lepidoptera > Noctuidae > Orthosia > Orthosia incerta. The sequence continues at coordinate 10,798,734 of OX411754.1, read as the reverse complement.
TTATAAAATTGATAAAACGGGACAGTCAAATGTATGTCCATGATAACAATTTGAAATTGACATAATGCCTCAGTATTCTGTAGCAAGAAGGGTGATTTTCGTACTACAAGTCTTACAATTGTTGTGCATTTGACCGTATTAAGTACTCGTCGATTCATCCAAAACAACCCTTAATCACTTTCCCACGAAAAAACAAAAAGCTCGAGGTTTTCTTCACAACAGACACAAAAAGACTAATGAAAAACATTTTACATACCATATTTCTAAAAGCCAATACCAATATTTTAAAGCAACGCTGCAAAGCCGGTCCTCTCAGACGTGTTAAAAATTCACGAATCATAAGCGAAACAGAGGGATGAAGTCGAGGGCTGTGCGGAAACTATTTGCACTCACGACACGACCACTCACGGCGAGCGGATTAGGTGGCGGAGCGGGCGCGGGAGCGGGTAGAGGGCAGGAGTGTGGCCATAATAATTACTGAAATACGCAGCTCCATTGAGCAGCTTTTCGAGGCAATGCACTGTATTTAATGGAACATTGATGTGATTGCCACTGGGATTAAGTCTAGAATTTAACGTCATAAATGAAAGCGGGTTACGGCACAGCGTTTCCATCTTCATAATTTGCTATTGTAAAATTCTCTCGAATACATTTCACAGTTATCGCGCTCGTTGAAAGATTTATTAACTAATTGAAATTATTAGACATGCGAACTCCGCAAATAAATGGCGAAGAAATACAATTAAGCTGTTCAATGACCAACGCACAAAGAGCGCCTTTGTTTATGTGATGGACTCAGCCGCACGGAACGCACTTCGTTCCACATTTTATAAACTGGCTCGCGGCGTAGTAAACAAATGAAGTGCTAATGTGTTGGTTAACGGGAGGAATGAGGCAGTGAACCAGGCATGCACTGAAAAAAAAGAACTGTTCAAGTGACAGTTGCCAATTTGTAATTTCACCACGTAGCAGCGTAGGCATTGCCTACGCTGCTACGTGGCTACGCCGTAGCAGCCGCCTTTCACCTTAACTTTTTCTTATTTTTTTCTGGAAATACTCCATGGTCAAAACATAATAATATGTCTATAGTACGTTTCAGACGGTCCTACGCCGTAGCAGTGAGGCTCAAATGTTAATGATATTTATTAGCGCTGTAAAGCAAATTTCTAATTGCAATACTTGTCGGACAAGAGGATAGTTCGCACAGTTAATTATCCCGTGGAGCGCAGCGTCGTCCGGTGGCCGCGGGCGGCGGGCCGGCTCGTCTCGCCCCGGACTTGCTTACAGACTCGCCCTCACACAAAATGCACCGCTGACCAATCCCGAAGTTTAAACACTACCAAACTTATTTCGGCAACTCATAAAACTATTGTCCAACCCTGTTAATGAACTAACAATTTGTGGGCGCGCTGGTAAACACTCGAGCACGGTACAACGCCTCTGGCTAATGTTGGATAGAAATACTTGTATCACACGAGTCACTAGGCAAGGCATGTCAAAAATTCTGTAATTAAAGTGATCGCTGTTCGCTGCTATAAATTGAATTAATTCTGCTCTCATATTATTCAAAAGCGCGTGTCTATTACACCGCCAGCCTTTAATAAAACTAGCCGGCTCATAACAAAGGCTGTAGTTGTTATTACTTTGTGCGGACGTGGTCAAAGGCGCGATGTTAATTGGAAAACACCTGAAAATGACAGCGCCTTTATGGTCGGTATGTTTGGCGTAAAAATCAAGTCCGGTTGAAACAGCCGCTAGCTGGCTCAAAGACTTGACCGTTCACCCGGCGGCTTTGTAACACGATTACGCCGACTTGTCGAAAGTTAATTAAATAACGTTTTTCCAAATTACCTGGCGGGCTCGACATCAAAGTGCCCTCGCACTCGCTCCGGGAATCTCTCCACAAAGGGCTGCTGCGGGCGAGGTCCGTCCCTCTGATCTCGATCCTCTATAATGTAGTGCAGTGGACAGGTGAGACTGAGATCTTCAACCTTTTGTCGATTCTCAACGACTTTGTTCCAGAGGTTTAAGGCGCTGTAAATTTTTTACAAAATTATTTTATTTCATTTTTAATCAAAAAGGAGGAAGGTTACCAATTCGACTGATTTTTTTTGTGTGTCACCTCAGAATTTTTTACAAAATAAAAATACAACCGACTTCCAAAAGTAACACTACAAAGTGAAAAATAACTTCAATTTCGGCAGTCGATGTCAATCGAAAAAAATAAAAAATTTAGGTTATTTTTCACATTGTAGTGTTTTTTTTTTGGAAGTCGGTTGTATTTTTTTGTAAAAAAGTTTTTTTACAATGACTTTCGCGAAGAGGTCAGGGTCCATCAGTGTCACTTTGTAAAGAAATACGCATGCGGGGTCGCGGAGAGAGGTAACGTTTTGAACTTTTGTATCACTGTTACTGAACCTTAAATTTAGAAGATAAGTACTCGATCATAAACAATTCACTTTCGACAATTAAACTCTCGGACGTTTTGATTGATGACTGATATCTATTGTCTATCTAATTCAATCGGCCTCAAAGCGGCGGCGGCACGCGAAGTAAGGGGTCGTTTGCACTGTGCACGACACGCTAGTTTTGTGTACCTTTTGTAGGACTCCGTAATGTTTCCAAAAACGTTATTTTAGTTGGATAGATGGCAATTAAAGTGTCTAGCTATCTGTTGTGTGAAAAGGTAATTGAATCTGAAGTTACATGCAAACTCTGTAGGTATAAAGAGGCCGATGTAAATTAAATACAAGGACTGATAATTTAGGCATGTTTCTTAACCTTTCCTTCAAAATTAAATGACTTCAATAAGCCTCAGGTGCGGATACGGGAGGGGAGAGCAATGGGGGCCCAATCCCCCCCCCCCCCCCGGGGCCTCGACCAAGCTAAGCCTAAAACTCCAAATTAGATATAAAGATAGCTTATACTCATATTTTTTATTAATTATTGAAAAACTAGCTTCTGCCAGCGGCTTCACCCTCGTGAATGTCAAAAATTTGCCCAATGGAATACATTCCTGGGTTAAAAAGTATCCTATGTGCTATTCCAGACTATAATCTCTGTGTCATATTTCATCCAGATCCGTCCAGGCGATTGAGCGTGAATAAGTAACAAACATACAAACACACACACACTGTCACAAACTCGCCTCTGAAATATTAGTGTGATTAGTGCAATGTGATGGGAGCCGAGTCGACTAATTGTGCACATTGGCACCCTGTGAACAAAAATAAGGGCCATAGCTTGTTACGGCCCCGGCTTACGTTAAAACAAATCAATATTATTGATCTCATCTGAAATGCAATAACTGTTTTTTTCCAATGAACCTCGCCTCCCCCCGAGATACATTTGCCCCCCCTGTGCAAAATCCTGGATCCGCGCCTGATAAGCCCAGAGCCAACGCGGCACTCTGTTATTTCAATAATCACGGCCAAATTACTCTTCGTTAATTTTTCTTTACAAAGTAAGTCGGGGTTGTTTACATTACAATTTTTACTGGAGGTAGTTTGATCGAACGCCCTTCGTGGGAGCGGGCCGGGCGTCGAACCCGCTACTGTTGCGTGCTGCGACCGATCAGCTGCTCTCACCTCTAATCACTCCGCACTAATTACTCGTTTCAACTGACGCTGTAAAAAATAAACAATTTAAATCGATACTTGTGTTACGTGTATAATTATTTTTGTAGTTTTAAAATTACGAGCATTTTAACGCCTTTTTCAAGCAGTTCGCAAGTGAGTGCTAAATTGATAATCTTGTATTTTTTTAATGATGTTTTTTTATCCAGAATATATGTCCATTAAATTCTTTAGAGATTATAAGATTTATCATTCATAGCGTTTCTCCTGATAATACTAAGCTACTTAAAAATAAAATCAATACTACGACAAATTATTTGAATTTTATACAAGATGTATAATAGGAATAGCAGATAAGATGATAAACAACATCGGTCTTAACTTCGAACAAAGCACCAAAAATTAATGAAAATACTCCGCCTTAAATTTTTGATGAAATGTTACTTTCACTTTAGGTACAGAACCTTAATAATAAAAATATAACCGTAATTACTCGCAAGGCAATCCGCTTCAAACAAAGTATGTCAAGAAATTAGTATTTAATTTATTCATTGGTCTTGGGTTCGTGTCTAGTTTAGTTATTACGAGGTAGTTAAAGCGTCAGGAGGTTTAGAAATTAATCACGTCGTGACACTAAGGCTTAGCGCACACTTGCCAGTCTCGGTCTCCACTCTATGATCACGAAAAATCATACGGTCAGTCGTGTGAAACTGCCCGGCGCTCGTGGCTAATCGCGACTTCGCGATACCCGCATTATGAACCATACGGCTCGTAATTCAGTCACGACCTGATCATGTTAAGTGGCAGTCGACTGTGTGTGCTCGGCCTAAGTGAGCGCGTGCCTCCAGTGGATACGACACTAAATTAATACTCCATTATCGAAATTAAATCTTTGTTTCTTTCTAACAGACAGCTATGTAATAAGATTTTGTAGAATAGAAAACGCTCACTAACTTATTAATTATGAATACATTACGGGTAAAAGGACCAAAAAATCTGATTCAAGAAAACAAAGTTTAATCCTCTAATACCTACATTAGAATAAAACATGAAATATAAAGAAAACTTTAATTAACGCCAGTCGTTCACATGTGGAGACAATTTACGTCTCTGGTTCTAATTTAAAATTAATACCGTCGGGCTGGTGGAAAATTTGAAAAGTTTGAACGACGTCGCCGGGCCTTCGCTCCGCCGATTGCATTTTTATACGAGTAAGACAACCTCTTAGCTTATTAGGGAAGCCAGTTATTAGAGGTCCGTGGGATTTCTCTGCGGACGGTGCGTGGCCTCGAAACCAGCTCGCCCTACTTAATTAGTTAAATGGATACGTTGTTATTTCTTTCCTCTATTTTTATAGACGTAACGTGTACAATAAACCCAGTTCCCCGCTGCGACTTGCAGGCTGAGCTCTATTCAAATCCGCTAAATTGAAACAGAGCTTTCTGCCATTTAATTTGGATGGGCGGTACAATTTGGGGCAGAGCGGTGCGCGGTGATGCACTTATGCACCGGCACATTTCCCACCGCCCGGTTCGCGGTACGCCGGATCCGCATCCGCACGCGACAAAGGACATCCGCCCACAATAGTTCCATTAAAATAATGCAAGTAAATGAGGATTTGCGGAGACGAGTCCACCGAAGCCGTCGGCGTCCGCTGCGCTCACAATGGTCACAGACTCAGCCGCACAGCTCACAGAGCGACTCGGGCTGCGACGCCGCTTAAAACACTATACGCGAACATGTTTCATTAGCTAAGTGGAAGGCTTTTGGTGGCTGAATCTGTGTAATGCAGCTAGCTAGACTAGACGTAGCGTCGCTTTTACTTAAACGCCGTAATTAAAACGCCCCCTCCCCGCTAAGGGCGCAGTTTTAAACTCGGTTCAACTAGTTTCGAGTGGCCAATTTAGTTTTAGTGTTACTCCGTGTTTGAGATACAAATTTTAAGTTGATGTATCAAAAGCGTCATAGTAATGTTTGTAATGAGTTTTCAGCTTTAATTGCAGCATTTGCGATTAGCTGGCTATTAGACATTGGAGTTTGTAGTTTGCTTGTTTTTTATGAGGTATTTAAACTCTGAAATTATGGGTCACAGGACAATTTACCATAATTATGTAAAGCTATAAGATTTTTATGGTAAATGTCTAACTAAAACATTATTTTCCAACTTGGTCCTTGTATCCGCAAAGTTCATTAGTACACTTTTAATGACACTTTCTTAAAGGACACCAGATTTATGCCATTTAATCCTGAAGTGACCCGAAGTGTGTCAAGCACAGTTGTCAGTACGGAGGTGCGAATATTTTCCGTCATTGACAAGATAGACGTGACACGACATGACTGGCATCCTTTACAGACCGGTCCATTTGTCGGATTCTGAAAAGAGATGGACTGGGATCAATTTAGGAGTAAAAATTGTTTCTGTAGAGACCTACATGACACTGACGATACTGTGTCACTTTTGAAATGAAATAAAAGGGGAAAAGTACTAAGGTCCTAAAGTATCCACAATTGAAAATAATTTGTCATACAAGAAAATTTTGACCTGTATTTCTTTCAATCTTTGCAAAGAGCCAAAGACGTCACAAATTATTGATGTCACAGGTCACGGACTACCGACGCAGCACGCTATCCGCAAAATGACGCGAACGGTCGGACTGCGTACCCGTTGCGTGACGCCGCGGAATCGTGTCAAAACAACATTTTCAATCACCCCTAACATGCATTTTTAATGTCTTCATTCTTTTCCCAACTACAAAATAATGCCAGCCTATCATTTATCTAAATCATTTCCTACTTAACAACTTCACGAACCAATCATCGTTCTACCCTTTCATGAAAGTACGAGCATGCACCTGGTCCTGGCATTGCATGTTTGCGTAGGGGCTTCGCAGCCCGCGTTTAATAACTTTATTGATAACTAACGAGTAAAATTGATCGGCATTAACGATCTTAATCGAATCGCGGCTGGCATCAATTCATTGCGTGTCGATGCCCCGATCTCGAGTTAATTTAATTGAAACTGAGTTGTGTAATTAATTAGAGGCGAATGAGTGCTCTCAGCCGGATGAAGCGAACCCCCGCATTGGTGTTTACAGCCGCTCATACATATTGAGTGAGTGACGACGCGACAACACGTCTTAACGCAGATTAGACATACCTACATCACTTTATATTTTTGTTTATAATAAAACACGCGTAAAATTCTGTCTCCATGACATTCCACTTTTATACCAGACTTTAAAATAAACGTGAATACTAATAAGCTCATTATAAGAAACAAGGCTCTAAAAATAGCTAAGTATGAAGATTATAATCTAGACCGTATATTTTTCGCATTTTTACAACATTTATAGGGATGACGGCACTTTTTTATGTCAGTCGCTAAGTGGTTTCCTAAAAAAAAACTAGCATAGGTTAAGAATCTGCAAAATAGGATCTACAGTAACCCGGGAAAATGCGACCCATTGATCTCTACAAGAAACAGTCCTAAAGAAAATTACCCTAATCCTCATGCTTATTTGATAAATTAGACAATTAAAATTAAAATTGTTGATAGTACAGCTCCGACCAGCAAATAATCCAGAATATCAATGCATTATGACCAGACAATCATAGCTACAAGCCACAGCGTCCAAAAAAACTTAAATAATTCACAAGAAATTTAAGTAATTGGCCTCGAGAGTGGGCGAACACATTGTTACAGAATACATAACAACAGATACGCCACCCGATTGATTTAGCTAAGAGCATGGCGACGCCGGGTTAATAGCACTTAATCCCGCTAAAACGCTCCACGATCCGTCATAATGAATATTTATCCTCGACAGAAGTCGGCGCATACTTTTATGACGAATACATATTTTAGTAGCCAACGTAATTCCACTGATTACTTTCTTTAATTTTTCTGAAAACGCAACGCAACCTAAGTGTATTACAGCTTCGGGAAGAGCACACATTTAATGGATGAAAATTTATACAAAATACTCTTTTTCGGTAACGAAAATTGAAGGAATATTCGAATGTTCGAAATTCGAATGTCTTTTTAATATTCTTCGTTCATTTACAATAATTCACTGACGTCTGTAGTTTTAACTATTACAACTTTTATACACGGTTTTGCAGAACGCCAACTTAGTTCACAACAGAAATCAAGATTTTTTTGTTTGATAAATAAAATATACTAATCACTGATTTTCAATTTCATAGACTAAACTGATATTTGGGGGCTTGCCATTTTATTGTTACATAAAAATAGTGTGTTGTATCCTGAGTGATCGAAAGTTGATCTAAAATCGAAACAGATCAAAAATGGAACTATTTCACGGCAAAGAGATTTTTTTTTTAAGTAACTAGCTTATTTAATTTTTACTAATTTATATCAGACTAAATTCTATCGATCGAATTTATTTTATTGTTTATTTATTATTAATGACAGTAAAAGTTTATGCACTATTTGTATTAATACTGTGATATTTAAATTAATTAATTACGTTCATATTCATAAAACATTTATTTACACCAATTAGTAAAATTAAATTGAGTCATGTCACATCAATTCGATGAATGACTTATGATTGACCTACGCTACAACACTATGTGGCGCGCTTGCAACATTAAAACAAATAAAGTCAGTTTTTTTTTTGGCGGGATTTTTTCGAGTGAAGTTCAGCGGCTGTTAATATTACTTGCAAATTGATTCCTAGTGGATATTGTGATATAAAATTGGTGTAGTTTTGTGTCTCAACTGTCTACGCAACTGGACAATATGTAAATCATTGACAGAAGCGATCTCAGGATAGTGGAGCGGAGAATTTTATTGTAGTATTTACTACCTCCGCTAAGCTTACTGGGAAGGCTGACTCAATACAATTTGCTGCCAAATACTCCATAAAACATTAGAATCTGTTACATCCGTATTCTAATGCATACTAAAGAATGTTAAAATTGCACTAAAGACTAGGCAGCATGGTCTCAGACCTTAGCCTGTTCCGTCAGGAACAAATATAAAAAAAAAAAAACAAATAAAGTCATTGGCAGCTGTCAAATTAGTCTACTAAATTAAAAATCACAATATAGAAGAGTTTGTCTCTGAACTATGTAGGTACATCTCATTGAGACCTAAAGGACCAACATGAACAGTCCATTTATAGAGCATATCTAGGCTATAAATGTTCCCTTTTCTCTAGAATTAATCCATGATAGACAGATAGTGTATATTAAAAATATCAAGAAACTGACTGTATATTTATATTTTCCTTGAATTGAACAGCTTTGTCTGGAACGAAAAAGATCGGATACAGATTGTCAAAACAAGAAATTCCTAGAAGATTTGGCTGTAATCTTGTAACTCAAAATAAGTGTCCTAGATACCTTTGATTTTACAATTCTTTGAAAACGTAAAATTTGGATAAACATATCTAACATCTCTGTTACATAATCCTCAAAAGAATTATGGACTATTTTTGTTAAAAATAAATAATGGAATTATTGTTATATCTCCAGCACCCTTGGTTGATTAGTAGAAAATGCCTGAGGCTTTAAGTCTGCCTATGTAACTTTTGTGTTACATGAAGTTATAATAAATAAATAAAAATCTATAAAGCTCACAAACAAAAATAAAACCATAAAATAATTACATGTCATCAAGATTATTAACAGCGACCATTATTCTGATCAACATAACATTACGGACTGAACAAGATGTTTTGTCCGACGCGGTCGTAAGTCTTGCACTTAATAGGCTTAATTTTATAATAATTAGTAAACCTACCTGCCGCCATAGTACCTCTACACACTAGCTTTAATTTTATTATAACACTCGCAATAAAAACACCACGTTATGGGGCCAGCGTGTTTAATACGAGGATTATAATAATTATGGTTATTATATTTTTTTTTTAAATTAAGCAGGTAATATGTAGTTTGTCGGTAGAAAAAAATGAACATCTGCCTTTTACTGACCACATCATTAAAATGGCAATTTGTTAACTTTTTTGCTCTTTAGTTTGTAACTATTTTAATAATATTTGCTAGTTTCCGCGTTTTAAAATTTGATCCTTGTGGAAATTAAGTAAAGGACAGTGCGATCTCAAATAGGCAGTCAGTTTTTGAGCTACCTTGCATTCTTATCAAGTAGCTAACTTTCTATGAAAATCTAAAGGATTTTAAAGGTGATCCCTAATCGATTACTTCATGTGCCAGTTGTCACAAAAAATTGTCTTCTATAATAACGTAAAACGCAATGAATATTCTTGAATAGTATGCGTGTTACGCAAATAGCCCACTGGTTGGACATAATAACAGTTATCAAACGATTCTCCGTAAAACGAATACAGGTAAAAGTTTGTAGGATGACGAACAGGTGCATGAGAACGGAGTGACACAAAAAGTAAAAACATTAGTAGAATGGCGTACACATTTGTAGACACTGAGTTTTCATCATTAGTAAATGATCCCAAAGATGCGTAAGAGCAGTTGGCAAAAGGCATAAAAATAAGGCTCACATTTAATTATAAAGAGTAGGCCTTTTAGCATAGCTAAGGTTGCCTCACTTCAATTCATCTTTACCGAGAATTTTCCTTCACAACATCTTTTAGTCTCAGCCTCATACATTTCAAAATAAAAATTTGTTTCAGTTTTGTAAACAGCAATAAGCAGTACGTCGTTTTTATATTTAATGTGCCCTCGTCCATTAGTCATATGAAACATGTGCCAATACAAATTATATGGAGGTTTATGAATGACAGACTGGTGCCGGGGAGTGAGGGGGCGCGCAGGATGGAGCGGGGTGCCCTGAGGAGGGAACACTAATGGATTACATTCGCGCGAGTGAATTAGGATATTGTCGTGTGATCTGTTCCGGTGCACTCCTTTATGACGCTACCATTCATACATACACAAACATACATACAGATTAAATATTGATAGAGCAATACAATTAGGCCTCCCACTTGGGCCATCCTCGTTTGCAGCTAGAAGTAGACGCGTGGGCCCTCGAACGAGAGTGGGACGATATCGATTCAAGGATTTTATATTCATTGAGATGTATGATAACGTTATCGGGACTAATGTAAGGTTATTATTTTGGTAGAGGACCTACTTATTGAAGCTTTTAAATAATTAAGATAAAAATAAAGAAATGAGGCTGTCTTAAAAGGCTCTTGAAAGTATTTTTAGTCGCCTCATTATATCTTTATACATACTCCTATCATGGTACATGGTAAAAATTTATTTAATTAAATTATTATTATTATGTGTCAATCAGTTACGAATTATTACTAACACTAGTTTGTAAGCTCGCAATTGCACTAACATATATGGATGTAATCGTATAAATGATGAATCTGAAATAAATTATGATTTATTATTATTTTATTTAAAAAAAATAAGAACTTTACCCATTAATAAAAAAATCGTAGAACAAACATCGACAAGTAAAATGGTCACTGAATGTTGTCGAACCCAATCACTAAAAGGCACGTCGACGCAATGAAGGATTACAGCACTCTGTAATCACCTGCTCTGAGCCCGATATTAATGAACCATTTCCCTCGATTAACTCCACGTTTAAAGTTTACTTTTTCACAACACTCGTGCGTGGAAGTGAAAATAAACCGACGACGTCAAATTACAGCTATCGGGCATTGGAAACAATCTGTGATTTAATTTAAACGGTTGTGATCCTGGCGGTTTTCGTTGGAGAGAAGCATTCACTTTTATATGATCTTTTGGCGATTATACTTCACCGTGATACCGATATGATCTGATGATATTTGTAAATATCGATATCGATCATAATACCAATATTGACACCTCTATAAATAGGCTTGAGTACTAATTTGTTCTATATCGGTATCGGAGAAATCTCAGTACTGAAAAACAGCTATTGAACATTTTATCGACCGTAATGTGATATCGTAGCGTTATCGGCACTTAGTGCGATTTTAATCGTTTTCTCCTGATTAATTAAAGTTCTCTGTGAAATCGTAGACGTTATTTAATTCTTAGAATACGATAGAACTCTCTAAAAGTCCATTGCCATACCATTGATAGCGTTAAATGTCGTTTGAAGCCCTAACATTGTTCAAAGTTTCTGTCCACTAAAATTTTCAGCACCCGAAAACGTTAAAACAGTCATTGAAACACAAGTTCTACAACTACCGTATCCAATCATTCCAGCTGTTAAAGTCCAAGCAGTTAGTCGTAACTAGTTTCCATTTCTAAACACACCGAGTAACTGACACAGATTTCATTTGTATAAAAGAGAAGAAAGATGGCAGCACGTGACGTGGAAATTCAGCCAGAATGTTGGCAGTGCCAAACTGTAGCCGTCTCGGTACAAGGGTTTCAACTTATCAATTACACCGTTCGCTACTTACCGCGCGGAAAGGGCAAATTGATTTAATGTAACCAGAGTGCTTTGACGAATATTATTAACGTCTTTTTCACCCCTCCATTGTGGGGGTAACGCGCGCTTTGTTCTTTCGCACGGTTTTGTATAACATCGAATCACACTTATCTCAATCACGAACGGGTTGTATGGACGGACCGTCTTCGTTATCTGTGGAAATTATGACAGTTATTTAATTAGCTCGCGCTTTTGACGGGACCTTGCTAACCCGAGAAAAAAACTGCGGACACTTATAAGCAATTAGGTATGTGTCAAGCGTTTAATTATGTTATTAAGTTGTCACTGCGGCCTTACTTGTCGTTTGATTTATCTGAACAATTTACTGTGAGGCTGGATTCTTTCAAAGTTCTCTCAAAAGACTCAGACGCAGCTAAAGTGTTCATTTCGTAAATCTATCAGATGAACAGCGGCCGGGCCGTCTGGGTGTACGTTAATAAATACGTCGAGTACAAGTCCTCTCATTAGAGCGCCATAACTCCTCATTAGTGTGCATGCTAATTAATGTGACGTTTACGAGTACCGGCGGTCGTAACTCAGTCCGCGACGCTCGCCCGCAGCCCGCGGCCCCCGCCCATCCCGCTCCCGATACGTCAATTCTTATTTTCCATAAAAAAATATTGCACATTTCATTTCACTAAAGCATCAAACGTAATTGGTATAATCGCTTCTAACGACGCCAATTCTGTAATATTTGAAAATAGTTTTCCAACTTTTCTATTTGTCTGATTTATTGGTAGGTACTTTATATTTAAACGGAATCGAGGCAATTAGGTGGTTCGTGATGCATTCACAATTAAGTTATCAGCTGTCTTGTTATTTTATTCAGTAGTTCAATGATACGTAAAGTTATTAGTGCGGAACACGCACAGTGCAGCGGTGCCCTTTACCGGTGTCGTGTTCATGGGTCGCCGTCAACACCCTGAATCAAATGTTTCCGCTGTTGTGAGCTGTGCTGTGGAAACCATCTCGGTAAACTTAGCCACTATTGTATGTTAAACAGAACTGCATTTAAAATGCTCATTTAACTTAACTACACAGCATTCTTGATAAAGGGTTTATTATGCTTATCTTACTGTTTTATTTAAAATACTTTAGAAGTTAAAACGAAAAATACTGTAAATATACAAAAAGGCATCGCTATGTAATTGTTTTTTAATGTTTCGATTATAATCTAGGTAGCTGCCTCGTCCATAGTGTTTGTATCTTTGCATTAAACTGGCAACACTTTGCATAATTTGTCACTAAACACATGCACCGTAAAGCGTACGTTCAGCAATAAGGCGAATGAGATTAAAATCATTAATTCTAACTTTTATAATGTCAACTCGTGCATTAAACTGAATTGCAGCGAGGTTTACTGGCTAGTGTGGCTGGTATACGTCCAGCTTTTATTAGCATCGAGTATTATGAACGCGAGGGTCATATCACGGCTCCATCGGGGATCACCGCCGTAATTAAAGCTTCGGGGCGAAAGTTGAACGCGAAGATTGTAATCGGGAGCATAATTTTAAATCAAATTAACACTTCAACTTTAAACCGAGGTCATTAATGCCATTACAGCGAAACAATATGGAGTCGTGACCGCACCGGCCGATATCTAAATAATAAATAAATAGACGAGCGGCTATCGGGGTATCGCATCTCTGCGTTAATGTTCCGCGCCGGAGTTTTATAATTAACAATAAATTCGGTATGTTTTTTGTGGTACCGCGGGCGAGGGCTGGTGCATCCATTTTTACTGTTTTGATATCGATCTTAATAACACAGGGTTTAAAGTTAGTATCGGGTAGTCCCTATTGCCTATTCGCACGTCGCTGTTAACATCACATCGAAGCGGGAAATAGAATACTCGGAAATAATTAGCTCATTCTTCGGAACGTTCCTCGTTACCATACCACTTCTACACGAGTACGTCAGATCAGGGTAATGATGCCTTCCCTTACGTTATTGTAACTCTGCCTTTGTTGATAAATTAGTTCAGGGAAACATTGCCTTGGAAGATGATTGGCGTGAACAATATACCTAGTATTACTTAGGCCCAGATTTTTGATCAGTAACTCAACCAATGGTTTAATAACTATGCTAACCAATGTTTTTAAATGTCGGAAAACACCATTTTTCTTCAGTTGTTAGCCTAACAAAAGGTCAAATAAGTTGGAGAGTTAATTATTTCACCATTTGTTAGACTAACTATTGACGAATAAACGCGTTTAACTAAAATTTAAAACTATTAGTTAGCATATTTAACCATTATTTGAGTTAATTACGGATCAAAAAACTGGTCCTTAGTCGGTAAAATTGTGCTTCGCAGTATTGTGACAAGCTTTCAGCCAATATCAGCTTTCAAACGTCTCATGAAGGCAGAATAAAAAGTGTTTGTTAGAACAGTTAAAACGCTGCAAACATTTCCCTTTTCCCACTGAGATCAAGTTGGAAGTAACCCGTCTTCTCAGAATCTATTAGATGGTCGTTCTTTGAAATTCCCTCAAAAACACCAAAAATACTGCAGGGGCTGAGTACTCGAGCCGGGGCTCCGTTATCTCGTTATCCTAATGAAGTCTACGCTAATGACGAGTAGGTAAATAATAGGGCGGCTAATGGGGGCTTTATCATTCTCGAGTGCGCTCCAGGTAAGGGCCAATTAGAGAGGCCGACATCGGTCCATATTGTTCAGCGGAGCTCGCTTCGATTACGATTATTTCCTAACGACTCTCAACACTGATAAATTGGACAAACTATTGCGAAATGACGTCCGTGGTTTGCGGTACGGACTTTAATTTCCTGTTAAATTGTCGTATTTCACGTGTACCATAGAGTGGCTTATTAGGTACCGAGTGTAATTGCATTGCTTCGTAATTGATAGGGTGGTTCGGTCACAGCGGCGGACATGTTTCATTTCGCTAATGAAAGAATTCCCTTCACAATGTAATTAGTTTGTATTATTGTAACTGCGGGTATTGTGACGTTTCCTTTGTATTATTCAATTTATAACCGGTAATGGAATGTGGGTGTAATTATCGAATTCATCAATGATGGGTTGTGTTTGTACTTAGGTGTGATTAATGGTTATTAATTCGCCGATTTAAATTGTTGAAGCTAGTATGTCACTAATCATTTTAAAAGCTTTTTATAGAAATAAAGAGTTTCTATATAAAGAGAATCAGTAAATTATTCACACTCTATAAATCACATCCTCAATTCACCATAAAAATCACCTTCAACGCCGAAATCGAAATAAAGTCGAAACTCGAACGCTTAAAATCGTTGTCTGTAAACAATTCTTGAAATGTCCGGTACAATATCGGATCCCGCAATTATACGACAGTGGGCGGGCTAATTATCGCATCAAGTCGACCGGAGGGGAGCCGGCCCGTCCCGACTACAGCTCGAGTACGACCCGGACACGGAAAATATTTTCTCCTCAATTTTTCTGAGCGAGTCACAACAGTTTTCTCCTGTTAAGTCTCGTTCCGTATTTTCAATAAACACAGCTGCTCGTGTATGATAATTTACTGAATTTGTATGTTTTTACACTTCATTTTTATACAAATTAGCTGCAATTTAAATACCGATTATTCTTGACTTACTTACCTAAGAATAGGAAATACTGGCAACGTTTTTTATTTTCTTATCTATAATACTTTACCATCTTTTTCTTTTTTTCCTGTGTGCAAATTAATTTGCAGAGGTGTACTGTATCCAAACAGGAATCTTTCCACAAGTTGAGCATTCTCCACCACTGCACTGTTAAACTTCTACTTTCTTTTTCGTGTGAGGATGTGGCCATCTCTGGTGTCAAAGTTAATTAAGCCACCTCTAGGAACCCCACAGGCCTCTGAATTGGTTATGTCAGACTTACATCTATCTATCTATATATATAAAAGAGAAAATATATATGTATGTATGTTCCTTATAGACTCCGAAACGGATGGATCGATTTAAATGAAATTTTATCGGAGCATAAATTTTTTGAACTTTGAACGCAGTTGAAGCCGCGGGTAAAAGCTTAACTATATAAGCCCAGGTTTCCCCACGATGTTTTCCTTCACTGTTGCCTGTGACGTCCAAGATGAACAACCAACTAACTAAACAAGAAAGAAGAGAGAAGAAGAAGTCAAACAGTTAAAGAAATGAGGGTTCCGGCGAGCTATTGAGACTCTTGTAGTGAGAACTCCTCGATACAATGTGGCAATTGCTTGTACTAACAATCGGGTACGGACATGACGAAACCCTTATATTTCGCTCAGTGTATAGAAAACTGACAGCGAAAAAAAAAATTCACTATCATTGATATAATAACAGTTTGTCTAACGTCAGTAATCACACTTATTTTTTTAAACACTTTTATTAGTAAGTATATATAGATCGGGGAACGTGTAAAGTGCGGGTGGACAGAACTTGTGTAGTGCTATAAAGCGCACGGGTTCGAGGCAGAGGCAGGCGGCAGGCGTCTCCAATCCCCGGGCCGCTGTGAAACTTCCCGCCGCTGTTTTTTATTGCGCAGAATTTAAATGCATTTTTGATGTTACGAGATGACACGCGGCGGACGTCCGCCCCCCTCCCCCGCGTCTCACCCCGCGCCCTATAATTTCCCAACTTGAAACTTCACTACGGTATTAAGCCTTGATTGCTTGAAGAAACTTGGAACATTTTACCGTATTCTTCGAGCTCCCAGAAGATGCTGCGGCGCTAGCGCAGACGTTTATTACTAACAGTGATTTGAATTAATTCAGAATTATTTAGAGAGGAAACTTCATACATTTGAATTTCAGTCGGCGGCTTGTACAGACCTACGTATAATTTTAAGCAGATATCCACTACAATCGTATTCCATTACGCGACACATTAACGAGACGATCAATTAATTTGGCATCGCACCTCCAATATAGCGATCAAAAGGGATACCGTGTATTTGGATTCTCTATTACGGTTTTCAATTAAGTAGTTGGGGTTTAGTTTCGACCACATCAGAAGCGCTACACGACAATACGTTTAGCGCGAGACCGGGCGGGCGGCGGCCGCGGGCCACGCGCGCCACCTGCCCGCGGATTGACTTCCTCTGCCATAGTTTTTAGCGCTTACTAAAAGGATTGCCGTGTTCGCATTGATACTTGAGATCCGAGGAAACTTTGGAACCATTTTGGTTTAAAAAAAATGTTATTTGATTACGCAAGTTGAGTGCTACGAAACGAACTACTTATGAATAGTTTGATATGATGGTTTTGAATGAGCTGAGTCTTCGGGTGATGTAGTGTCTCAGGGTCGAAAGGCGAGACGTCCGAGCTTCCCGTGGGCGCATTAATTAGCGGTGCCCGGGGGGAGAGGGGGGGAGCTCATGAAAGTTTACCATTTAATTAGAAGGAGCTGCCGCCCGCCCCTTGCCTTTTGTCGTAATGCTATGAGTATAAGCTCAACTTAGGGTTTCTCATTAGTCATGTATTAAGTTTTGAACAGTTAGTGACTGCCAATGGCGTAGTATTTTTTCAAGAAATTAATCAAAACGTAGAGAAGAAATATAATTACTTATTAGTCACTTAACTGATTTTTGAATTTGAAACTCAAAAACAAAACCTTGATGAAATATCTCACTAACAAGCAACTTAAAGCTTTTAAGTTACCGCATTAGAATTAATAACAAAGTGCTCAACGCCAACATTTCAAACTTTTAAACTCGGCTCTTATTTTAAAGGTTGACTACCCCGTCGCTCAAAAATCAAAAGCCCTATAAAATCATAAAGCGATTAACGTCGAAAAAAGTGTCTGTTATAAAATGCCAGGTGGCTGGAACTAGGAACTTAAAAAGCAACATCTTGGTGATATACATCGTTAGATATCTATTATCTAACGAATTAAAAAATGAGAGCTTTCAATAAAATTAAGAACAAAGCAAAAGCGTTCAATCACAACTTCTAAACAGCCTTTACTAAAAAAAGTTAGCTACCCCCGTCGTCGTTCCAACATCAAAATTCCCATATAATCGTAAAGCACACGCCTCACGGGCTCACCCCACCCTCAGTGGTATTTTAAGAGAAACCGGTCAAATTTAGTGTCTGCTACTTACACTTAAAAACAAAATCTTGATGACATCTTTAACTAATAAAAACACTTAAGTCATCTAGGTGGTGTATTCAAATTAAGATAAAAAAAACGTTCTATCACAACTCAAAAATACAAATAAGTAATCAACTCGCTAACTAGGATGAACAGGAGTCAGCTTCTAAACAGCCTTTACAGAAAAGGTTGACTACCCCGTCATTCTAAAATCAAAATTCCCATAAAATCATAAAGCACACGGCTCACGGACGCATCCTCAGTGGTCTATTAGAAGATTCCAGACAAATTTAGTGTCTGCTATAACAAAGATCCAGGCTAATTGGCTGGAACTAGAAATTTAAAAAACAATATACTTGATGACATTTTTAACTAATAATCATTTTAAGTTACCGTTTCTAAATTGAGAACAAAACAAAACAGTTCTATCTCCAACTTTTAAAGACAGCTCTTAGCAAAAAGGTTGACTACCCCATTGTTCCAAAATCAAAATTCCCATAAAATCATCAAGCACACGGCTCACGGGCGCACCCGCAGTGGTATATTAGGAGATTCCAGTCAAATTTAGTGTCTGCTACAACAAAGGGCCAGGCTAGGTGGCGCTGCGGTGCTGCGCGTCTCCAATTAGGCTAATGGACAGAACCCGACCTGCATTCATACTCGAAATCCTCCACACCAAGCTGCAGCTAATTTTCGCTTAAACGTTACGGAGGGGCAGACTGGCGGTTTGGACGCTGCGGTTGGAACGCTGTTAGATGTGTTTTTATATTTTATATATATTTTTGAGCTAGTTTTTTGATAAAGTATGAGCTTTCTCATAAAGTTTAGATAAAGTTAATAACTATTTTTTTTTCTCTTAATTGATAAATAAACAGGAACATGCAGCCTTGGGTTAAATAAATTACAACGTAAGTTCATCAGCATTGTATCCGTAACACAGATTAATTTAACCTATCACGACATAATTTTAACCTCTTCAATATTCAATGGATTATTTTGCTTTTATTATTTGCATACTCTACCATTACTGCATCGACTTGATTGCTTCATATTATTATCAAGCCTTTATTGCTGGTACTAAACATACATTATTATCAAACAGTTTTATCTTAAATATCTAAAATATCGGTTTTCCCGGTTTAGTGATCAGCGTGTCCTGTGACACATAGGCCTCTTCCAGCTGTTTCCACTCTTCTCTATTATTAGCCTTTCTTGACCAGAGTGTCCCTCCAGTAATCTTTATATCGTCTGTCCATCTTTTAGCTTGTCGGACTCTCTTCCTTTTGCCATATCACGTGGTTGCCATTCCGTTATAATTTTAGTCCATTTTATCCTGCTGTCCCTAGTCATGTGTCCTGTCCATTGCCATTTCAATTGTTTTATTTTCTTCAGCATGTCTTCGTAATGCTTCATAGGTTCTCATTAAATACAGGGTCTCGTAAAGCTAGAGGATGATAAGTAATTACAAAGAATGACCAGCTTTTCTTAGCTCTTCCCGCCCGTCTACCCTCACTCGCTTCGGCATGCATCGCGACTCATTACTCCACTAATGGAGGCCGTAATGAACCAATCTAACAGATTGCTCTCAAATCTTCAGCCAACTCCACTGATTTGAAAGCTCTGCCCTGAGACGTAGCTATCTTTTAAATTAAATACACTCCTTACATTAGCGTAATAGTTAAAGCAACCTGCTAAACTTACGCTGATATTTTGCTAAAGTTAATTTGCCTGAACCACTAACTCCCAATGATCCTCGCGAATTTAGCACCTAATTAAATTTGTTTGACAGCTCGACACGCGAGTACTAATCGCCAAGGTTAAGTCGCGACTTCCAACGAACTTGTTCACAACTCCAATTTGTAGCTTCGTTTGTATGACTGGGGAAGTTATATTAAAAGGTCCACAGTAATTTTCTTGACAAACATAATGAATAATGAATGGCGCAATATAAAATTCGGATTGAGGAGGGCGCCTCGTCATGTGTCCCGCCCGACATGTTTGTCTCTCTTAATTCTGTGTGTTTTTGCTAATTGAGTCCCGCTTCGGTATCACCTGAGCGCCGAGTACCAGCCCCACGCCTCGCGCTCGTCATCACTCGCTTCGTCAATCTATTATTCATCCAGAAACACTAATTAAAACGTAAACGCGTACTCTTTATTCCGAGAGCCACGCACTCTCGCGACACTCGTTCCTTCCTCTTGCGTTCCTCGGTGCGAATTCAATCAACTCCAAATTCAACATAAGGCGCAAGATTTATGATCGACACAAATCGAATTCGCTAACAAACAATATCGTATTCGAACGCGGTACGTGGGATACGATACGAGTATATCAATATTGCAGGCGCTATTAATACGTCCGTCTCATGAGCGGGCGGGGTAGCCCGGCACCCCCGTCCGCCGCCTCACCCCCCTCAGTCGCCGCTCTTAATTGAATGAGGAGCGGGAATTGTTTCCCAAAATGAAACAATTAATTGTGCAACGGCTATTCCGCCTTACATGGATAATACGTTCGTTTATGGCCTCCTAACGCGGCTGCACGGCGTCCTTTATTGGACCGACTCTAGGAATTTGTGTTCATTGGAGCTCGTATCCAAAATTTAATCGAGAATTTATAAGGACATCTCTTTGTTGTCGCGGAGCGGGAGTTTTTGCAGCTGGACCAGTCGGGATTGCATTGTGCAATGTTTAAAAAGACGTCGGTTTTAACCGAACCCCCAAGTATTTGCTTCAACAAATGCGGGTGCTACATTATGCGCCCGTTTACCAACTTACGGCGACGAGAACGAGCCTTTTAGTTTGAAGCGGGACGTTTAAAATTTTCATGGTCAGGTCATGGAGCACGTGTAATGCGGTAATACGCGAGGAAATTCAGCGGAACACGCTAACATGTGGCGTATTCAACTCGAAGACGCGTCGTAAACCGCCTTTACGCCTCTCGGCGAGAGCTCCTCAAAACTTTTCATATTCGCCGACCGTAAAACAAGCCAAAAAATACGACCGACGAAAAACATTGTAAATAGTAGCGGGTTATCGGCGGAGCTGCCATACTTGCCGGTAAATTAGTTTTTAAAACATAGTTTTAACTATGCTTGTTGCACCCAAAATTAGTTTTTTTCCCGGTTTAATGCTTCAGCAAATATCTACCCTCGTCTTTAGGAAAATAAATTTTCACTGAAACTTGAAGCACCTTCTCAAAAATTACCTCGAGTCTGGTAGAATTAATAGTCGTGCGCTACTAATCACCAGAATGTACAACTTGCATTATCAGTGGACACTTACACACACACACTTGTACTTCACACACACCGGTAGCATGGCTCGCAGACGGGGTGGGTACTACGCCACACTACGAGGGGCACACATTCAATTTGCTATTTATCCGGGAATGGATCTAAGTCATTACTTAGCTGAGCGAGAGAGATGAGAACGGGATGCACTGGAAATTACACGGCGGGCCAGTGTTCACAGCCAGTACTGCTATGCGTGCCTTCGTTTACTGCACAATATGTACCCATCGCATTTGCCAAATGTGCTTGCTACGACTAAATTTAGGTACGCAGTTAAATCCTGTACCAGCAAGGACCGTTTCGTAGTACTCACATGCTTATGATTTAATAAGATCATGGTCATCTCTGTGATTGCCAATGGAAAAAAAACGCAACATCATTCATCACTAGGTACTTCTAACGAACGACGAAGATGAGAAGTGTTTTTTTCTAAAAGAGGGTTAAGTTGAAGGAAGTTACTCCTCCAAAGTAATTGCTGTTCTAAATATAAGATGCTGTCAAATCTAAAAAGAGAATAAACACAGAAGTCATATACTGCACTCAAATTTTGTACGTAATTTTCCTAATGAACTACTGCTTAAGTTTATTTTTCTGAACTTTACTCCATCTAATTGCGAAAATCAGAACAATCAGTTCCTGATTTTCCACTCTCAAAGATCACCTCAGTCCACTAACAAGACCCTCAGAAACTTCAGCTCCACATCGCCAATCCAGCACGCAATTTTCTCGTACAGCTAATTTAACATTAGAGAAAGTTTCCCAAGTGTGGGGCCACGAATGCCGCGATCCGGCCAGGACGGCGTGGCGTTCGGCGCCCTCAATCACAGGAAGTGCGCCATCTCATTGCGGAAGTGGTTTCTCTTGTCGTCTCCCTCGCACGGCCTCGCTGTTTTGTGTTTTGTAAACTTGTGCCGTTAATGGACGGACTCTGCTTGATATGCCGCGATCGAATGCATTTTGCTTGATGAAAATCTCGGATTTTTGGTCGGGTTTTTTTCACACGTGTTGGATGAGATTTTGCTTTGCATGGGTTCGTGTGTGATTACAATTGTTTGCAGATGTAGTTCTCGTGACTTTTCAGTCTACACATATTCTGTGGTTTTAGGCAAGTTTTTCTACTATCCCTCTGCCGAACTTGGTGGTTATGGAAATATCGTCTTTTAGCATCCCATTACTACTGTACAGTGTGTGTGTGTGTGTGTGTAAGTTGTGGTTTCCTGTAATTACAACACATTAACACTCGTTGGCGATTCTTAAATAACTAAATTACTAATGGGATCGATATCGAAAAAAATAACCCTTATTTAATCAGACAAAATATTACGCACCTTCCAATAAAACGCAAAGAAATAGAGTCTGCAAATAGACACGCAATTTGTAGGTCTATTTTTATTTTCCACTCAAACGCTTTCATTGACTGGCACGACGGGTCTGGCTTGATTAATTCTTATCAGGGGACCGGGACTACGTCACGGGATACGGGATCGAGTTCCCGGGTTGTTTAATCGCCCCACTAGCCTTCATATCAATGTAATTTATACGCGCTATACAAATTTCTAAACTGTATAAGATTATTATCAAAAATGATAATATTGATACTTACAAAATAAGAATTGAAATTACACGTAGGTTATAATTAGACATCGAATTATATACATTTGCATGTGTGTATATGTATAAAACCCTAATTTTATAACTTTATTGCATATTTTAGTTTAGTACCTGTTCATTGATATAGCTTATGTCAGTAGTTAAATGTGTTCGCGGTGTTGTAATATTAATTGAATGATGTTTTATATAAACCCCAGGGGGGTGACCATAAGCTCTTAGAGCGGTATCAATTTGAGATCGAATAAGGGACAGATGTATCTGACTTGTATACATCTGTCACTTACTCGATATCAAATTGATACCGCTCTAAGAGCTTATGGTCACCCCCCAGGTCTGGCGTGAAAAGATTTCTGTAGAAATGGCGCCAAATTTCAAGTTCTCACTAATAACGACAGTGCACGTAGTCATTTTCACCCTAATAAAAAGTAATAATCGTCACATTAACTTTGCTGTAGAAAATCTAGAAAAATATTTATTTGTATTTTGTCACAAAAATTACAACTGATAATTAAATATATTGTGACTCCTAAACATAAATTCTCATGACAAAAGTATTTTGATATTGCATATTTTGTGCATTGTTCGCCCTTTTTAGTGCATAGTTTGGCATTTTGATAGTGCATATAATCCAATGTCTAGTTATAATATTATTTTAAGAAATTAGTACATTATGGTACAAGTGTGCAATGTTGGTGATTACCGCTGAGGCGCCATTGAGACCCGAGCCGTAGGTGAGGGTCTTAAGAGAGCCGAGGACACAATTTTTATCACAATGGCGGGCAAAATTAATCAGTTTTCCTATGCGCGCGTATTTAACAATGGCGATCGGCCATAGACTAAAAGAATGAGGGTCCTTATTTTTTGGCTTTTCGTGGATAGTGTTTTAGCCACGTACAAAATAGGGCATTTCAATTTTTCTTAATTACAGAGCAAATAAAATTTATATTTGAGTGAAAGTTTTATTTATTAAGCACGCACAAGTTGAAATTATCTATTTAAATACGAAGTTGCATGAAATGAGCAAACAATAGGTACATTAATTTATTTGTACCTATTGAGCACGATCTTTTTTGTATCGAAACTTTTTTAAGAACAAAGCAATTAAACCAATAAATAAAAAAAAAACTCTATAACTCACTTGTGAATAATAGCATTGAAAAAGTCACAGTTTGATAACAGGTATCATTATGTGCCTAATTGCGGTGAAATTAGAGCCACTTTATGAGCAAGTGTGTTGAAAAAAAGTTTATAAACTAGTTACAATCTCGTGAATTTTCCGGAATAAAAAGTAACTTTTGATGACACACTCAGTGATACTGTGGTCTGCTATCTTTATAAGGGGTTCCGTTTTTCAAAAGGACATAAAGGAACCCTTATAGGATCACTTCATTTTCTGTCTGTCTGTCTGTCTATGTGTCAAGATGTTTTCTCTGGAACGCCTGGGGGTAAAATGTTGAAATTAATACCATATACTCGCATCTGTAACCCCTTGGAGCTGTGAAAAGAAAATATCAAACTTCTATATCAACGCAATCCAAATAAACCGCCGTTTATGTCGCAAATTTGATGAAACCCAAGGGAACCAAAACCTACAGGGTACTTTTTGTTGATCTAGAATCGTAAAATTTTGCAAAAAGATATGTCTAGCACAAGTAAAGAAAACAATCTGAAAAGCCGTAAATTTATACCTACAACAACAAAAAAAACTGGCCAAGTGCGAGTAGGACACGCGCACGAAGGGTTCCGTACCATTATCGCAAAAAACGGCAGTAAAATCACGTTTGTTGTATTCCCATACAGCCCCACTTAAATATTTATTTTATTCTGTTTTTAGTATTTGTTGTTATAGCGGCAATAGAAATACATCATCTGCGAAAATTTCAACTGTCTAGCTATCACGGTTCATGAGATCGGATCGTGGAGTCTTAGTAATAGGGTCCCGTTTTTACCATTTGGGTACGGAACCCTAAAAAAACACAATATCGATATGCCGTGTGTACAAGACCTTTTTCTCAGGAATGCGTGGAGGTATCAAGTTGAAATTAATACTATATACTCAGAGCTACAATACCTTGGAACTGTAAAAATAATCAAACTTCTAAATCAACGCAATCAAAAGATACACCAATTTATAACGCATATTTGATCCTCTCAAAGGAATCAAAACTTCGGTACTTCCCATTGACCTAGAATCATGAAATTCGGCAATAAGTAATGTCTTATAGCACAAGTAAAGAAAACAATCCGAAAACCGTAAATTAGTACCAACCTAAATAAATAACTGATAAACTAACCGCGACGTTGATGTACGGGGACAACAGTTTTCCAACGGCAAAGTTAATTTTGTCCCTCAATCAATTTTATCTTTTCGTTAGAGCAATGTTTAGTGTTTTCCTTGTTTATGTTCTTCAGTAATGTCACCTAATTATTTTGGTGTATGTAGCTGTTTCTACAGAACCCTCGTTGCCCGCGTCCGACTCGCACTTGGCTGGTGTTTTTTTAGGGTTCCGTACCCAAAGGGTAAAAACGGGACCCTATTACTGAGACTCCGCGATCCGTCTGTCTGTCTGTCTATCCGTCTGTCACCAGGCTGTATCTCGTGAACCGTGATAGCTAGACAGTTGAAATTTTCAGAGATGATGTATTTCTGTTGCCGCTATAACAACAAATACTAAAAACAGAATATAATACATATTTAAGGGGGGCTCCCATACAACAAACGTGTTTTTTTTAGCTGTTTTTTGCTTGATATTAATAACGGAAACAGGTAGACGCTTGAAATATTCACAGAATATGTTGTATATTCACTTCAAAAAATAGTAATGATTAAATTAAAATAAAATGAATTAAGGGGGGCTCCCATACAACAAACGTGATTTTTTTGTCGTTTTTTGCGATAATGGTACGGAACCCTTCGTTCGCGAGTCCGACTCGTACTTGGCCGGTTTTTTAATTTTAGGTTTGCGCTCCGAAGGGTCCAAACGGAACCCTATTGCTGTCACTCACGTGTCCGTCGTCTGTCACAAAATTTTATTCCGAGGAATGATTTAACTTCCCATTGACTAATGAACGTGAAATTTAGTGATAATGTTTATTATTTCGTGTATTTTATTAACCAATATTTGGAACGGAACCCTAAATATGCGCAACCTGACATGCACTTGTCCGATTTCTTTAAATCGGGTCAGTACTTTCAGAGGTTGTCTTTTACAAACTTAACAAAACAAGCAATTTGTTTTTTTATAATATTAGTTTATATATACTTACTTTGATATAATATGTATCTTTATAATATTTACAATTTGTAACAACAAACCATTACCGGCATATAAATTGATAGGAATAGGAACTACTCGTATAAAATTAATTGAACATAACTAATTAAGGTTAAATACTAAAGTGAGTACGCCACGTTTTAATTTGCAAGAACGTCCTAGTCGCCTACTTATAAATAAAAATATTAATTAACAATTATTTTATAATTAAACACAAGTGGAAAGACAGACAACCTTCAATTACTGCACGTGTTTATTAAAAAACAAAAGAATTATTTATTCTTATGTATCTCTATGGTTAGTTATTTGTCTTTATGTTAATATTTCTTTTGTGGATAAACTTGTTACAATAGTAATGTCATTGCAATATTGTTTGCAGACAAGTGTGAACTAGTGATAAATTAATTTTGAACCAGTTTTATTTTATATATTGACTCAGTGGGCTAAAGAGAATGAGTTCAGGATCAGTTTTTAAGTCAAGGTGTAATATGAATAATAATAATTATATTTATTATTATTATATTATTTATGGTTATAAATAACAGCGTTACATCAATATGTATATTATCAGACGGAATGTTTCGTCTGATTTCGCCAAAGTGCGAATTTGAAAAAGAGCGGTTATGGTTTATTTTTTAAACCTTGCCCCTCACTAAGAATTTCTTTCTGTATCGTGGTTGTGTTTACAAACATTTATACACACATACACAAGACACCCAGATCCGGATCAACTATTTGTAGCCTGTAGGCCATACAAATATTTGAACCGTGCGGGAATCGAACCCGCGACACGCAGCGCAGCAGCCGATCGCTCAAACACTACGCCAACCGTGTCGTCATTTTTTACAGGAAATAGTGCCACCACTGATACCAACTATAAACTGAGACAAACAATATTTAATCAGTAATTCTGCGGCCTGAAGATTTTATTTGTGCTTGTCAAATTGCTGTAAAACAGCCTATAAAGCTTTATTTTCTACCATATTAATATCTATTTCATGAAAAAATTCTCTAATTTAATGAAGACATGTGCAGTGGTCTCCGTAGAAACTCAGTTGAAATAAAAAAAAAGTTGAAAAAAAAAAAAAATTTGCCGAGAATTTTCATTTCTAATAATACATTGCTTTATCCATTTTCCTATTAACTGTAAAATAATCCTTTCGTGGAATGCAATTAATTTAATATCGTACTCATATAGAAAATATTTTTAATGGAAAGTTTACACCGCTGAGTGGTGCACTGATAAGGGCGCCCGATTAAAATGAATCACAACGGTGCTGCTAATTGGGCTGGCCTGGCGGCTCATCCAATTAGCCGGGACTTAGAAACCCGTGCCCGCAGGCCGCCGGGACCGCCGCACCCCCGCTCTAATCTACCCGTCTGTTCCACTAATATGAACCGTCACAACCGTGTACACACTGCCTTACTTGTGGGAAACAATTGCAACTACTGCTAAAATAGACATACTATATTAGTACTGTTAATTATTCGTCCGTCATATATCAAAATTGATAGTACTACCGGTGTGTTCTGCTCCCGTTCCGTCTCTCCATAATTTTTGAACATTTTCAATGCTCCTTTTCTTAGC
Source organism: Orthosia incerta (assembly GCA_948252205.1). Lineage (NCBI taxonomy): Eukaryota > Metazoa > Arthropoda > Insecta > Lepidoptera > Noctuidae > Orthosia > Orthosia incerta. The sequence goes on along the minus strand of OX411754.1, from coordinate 10,770,935 downwards.
CTGAGTGCTAAGCAATTTATGTGTATATTTCGGAATGTTGATGAAAACTCAGTTGTTTAGGCGAGGAGCGGTAACGACTCCTTTCAAGACTTCGCGACGCCTTTAATGACATCGAAGTCGGTGAGGCCGGGTTCGCGTGCGCAGTTCTTGTTATTTCTTTATTACAAAGGAGTGCCTCATTAATTTGGCAGCCCCTCAGGGTTGAGAGAGTCGCGAACCCTTGACCTCGTTCGCGAGAGCCCGCGACACTGAACCATTTCCAAATTGAAAAGCTTACGCACCTAGCGATACATAATTAACGATCCTCATTACTGGGTAACAAACACCGCGAACTGCTCGCCCGCGACCGCTGTACCCGCCTGCCCGCGTCTGCCCGTGCTCCGCCATCTTCCTGCAGTGTGACCCACTCCTAGCTTCTCCCTTGGACTTTTCGTACGGGCTGTGAGCAGCCGTGCACTCTAGCAACGGAAAACGACATAAAAGTCAAACTTAGATCATTCCAGTCCCAGACATAATTCCTTGACTCATCGTTTCAGCTAGACAGTTTCTATTATCCTTAATAGCATCCGTAAGAGTTTTAAAATGGCTTCAATAGTGAAACTTGTTCTCAGGAAGTGTTCGCAGGCCACGCAGAGCACCGTATCGGAGAAGTTCGATATTGAATGTCGCGTTTTATTGGATAAATTGGACGGCAAAGAAGTCGAGCGGAAAATTCTTAATTTGTTGTTATAATGGTGGAGGAGTGACGTCTCACCGCGCGGTGGCGCCTCGAGCTGGAGTTAATTCGGAGGAGGGCCCGGGGACCGGGGACCGCATGTAAAGAGGCTAATGAACGCGGCGGCCGCCGGCGGGCAGCGTGTCCGCGGACTCGTGCATTTTTAATGGCGCACGCTAGCACACTCACTATTAATATTTACCGAACACGTCAAGAGGGTGCACTTTACCTTTTAGTTAACTAGCGTCCGGCCGTTCATTAAATTTTCACGCGCGTCAGTTTCGGGCGAATTTTCCGCGGCGCTGACCGGCCGGGCTGCCGATAACGAGGCGGACCACGCTCGTTACGGCCGCCGCTCCGCTCCGCTCACCCCGCTCGGCCCGCTCGCAAACCCGGCCAAATTTTATTAATAATAAACTGTAACTGAAACGCGGCTTTGAAGTAAGAGAGCGACTCGAACGCTCGTTATCGGGAATTATGCGAAATCCTTTGACGTATACACTTATTTCTTTAAAGTTTATGTAAGAATCTACTACGATAATGTAACTTTACGAGTTCTTAGTAATATATCCAGTATAAGTCAAATTTCGCTTTGAACGTAAAACTTGTCGGGAAATTGATTTCGTAAGTATCTAGGTAACAATGAACCGATACTTTGTGGATAATTATGATACTAAAGTGTATTGTTAATGAGGCATGTTTGTGGGGCTTAGTGAAGTGTTTGTGGAGGATTAAACGCGATGATTTGATGAAGTCGTCAGTGTGGGGCGACAGGCGCTGACGGCGGATGAGAGCTTATCGCTAAGACGTGAATGATGATTAATGTGCGGTCATCGAGCCGACAGACGCCACACAGACACTACAGGGATGCCGCACGCGAGCTACGGAATAGGCACACAGAACACAGTCGATGGAAAAATGTTCTGTGGAAAAACTATACCGAATTTTTAGTTTTTAAGCTTCAGGGTTTTAAGTGTGCAATTTAAAGCAATAAAGTCATTAACTTCAACAAAATTTAAACCGAAAATTTACAGGATTCTCCAAACAAATTATCCGAAAAACAGAATTTACTAGCAAAAATAATCTTAGTATGCAATCGGTGTAATATCGCAGTGTTTAACCCATTATCGGTAGGGCAACACTTTTGTAGCACAGTGTGCGACTTACCTGTGCGTGTCTAGCGTGCATGAATAAGCAATGAGCGCGGGCGCACGCTACGCGACAAACGGCCGAAGCGCACGCGAAGCGCCCTAGCCCGCCCGAGCCCGCCCGCCCTAATTTATTACCGCCCGCCCTACCAAACGCTCACTATCACTCTTATATCTTACCTCGCCATATCTTTAGCGCTTCTCCTTGTGTTTATGGCACTCGCGTATTAGACGAAATTACTAACTAGGGAGTCTATGGCCTTTTGGTTTATCTATTTGGGTATAAAAAGAAAAGTGGTTCGTTGAGAGGAAAGTGCTCACGTACTGTGTTTCGAGCTTACTTTTTTGTAGGCAATCTATGTAGAAATTAATGTTGATGAACCTAAGCTCACTATATTATTATTTACTAGATGTGCCCGCGGCTTCGCTCCCGTCACCTGCCTACCCTACTTACATTCCTACCTACCCTACTTACTTACCACAATTTTTTTTCAAAGGTAATTCTTTCACGGATAATCTTAACACCGCTGTTCGGTACAATATTCGCAACCGAACAGCTCAGCACTATTGCCTGCGTGCATTTCCATAAATGCATGTATCGCAACTAACGTCAGTTAGTGCGTGTTCGGATACCAATCGCGTAACTCGAATCAAACCATCTTAGTGCTACTTTAGCTTAGATTAACCATTTACCATTATTTTAACCAGTGTTAAATATAACCATAAAACCATATTATTGCGTATCATTAAACCAGTGGTCGTAAACCAATAACCAAACCATTACCATTATACTATAAAGTCAACCAACTCAGAGTTTAGTGCTAAACCAAGCAGGCGCTAAATTCTACAACCGCCATTCAGAAAATGGCCATCTAACGCCATCTTTCGAAACTATAGTTCAACTGTCCGAGTATCTGAATTACATTTGTTGTGATAATTTCATTTCTTGAACACTTTCAATTCATCTAGCTTTTGATAGAGTGAACCGATTGCGATTGAACGAAAACTAAGTAATACTTCAACTTATGCACAATGTTTATGTATAAAAGTTAACTGCATTGGTTTCGTAAATTTTACGTGATGCGTGCACAACTAAACAGATAAACAGACAAAAATTCCAAAAATGCTGGAAATGGGTTCTGTTGGGGTGGAGGCTTTTTTTTATTGGGCAATCCCACCGCACTATTCCCAAACCACTGCAATTCCTGAAAGCCAGAATCAACAGTGGCGACCACCAGAAAAGCGCCGAGGCAATGAAGCTCGACGAAGTCCCGGAGAATAAATTTAACTGTCTTGGATCCCGCAACGAAATTAATCAGAAAAGAATAAAGGAGGAGTTAGAAAAAAGACAAGGACAAGGGCAATAGGCACAAAGGGTCGTTTACAACTGGGATAAGCCCAGTTGCCTAGCACCACGGATAAAAATTTGCATTAATATTAATGGGTCCTAACATTGTGAGCTGTTATATTTGATTCCAATAATAGGTATGGCAAAAAGGCTTGAACGCACGGACATTTGCTTGCTATTTTTTTTGCAATATTTTCGATGTACAAAAACGACTTTTCTACAGATTGATCATATGTGTATATGAAAATGCAGAAATTCCCAGGTCGGCCAAAGCGTAATCGAGATTTTCATCCACAATTTATCAGTAGTAGTGATGCACATCTCTGTTACTCTTTTGAGGAATACAGTCATGATACTATGTTATGTAAATACTCTGTAAAATAGCACAAGGTTGACAAAACTTTGAAAAATAAACCCTGTAATACTAAGCAGTTTAACATCTGTGACCTTAAGTCCGCAAAGCTCCATATCATCCATTATTGCAGCGAAAAGGAAAACTTTATAAAGGACACGCTCGCACAAGTCCATAGGTCTTGAAAAGTTTCGCCGCACTGCAATTATTTAGACGGGAACTTTTGATGCTTTAGCTAAATTAAAAATTTGAATAAAACTTGTGAGTTATTATTTGGATTTTGTACAAATAAGTGATGATTAAAGATGAACTTGTTGTTTGAAAGTTTTTTAGTGCCTCTACCATGAAAGTTTGGCAGACGTCCTATTTTTAGGGTTCCGTACCTCGAAAGGATAAAACGGAACCCTTATAGGATCACTTTGTTGTCCGTCCGTCTGTCTGTCTATCAAGACCCTTTTTCTCAGGAACACGTGGAGGTATCATGCTGAAATTTATATCAAATACTCAGGTCTAATTTGGTACGAAGCAACGTCTTATAGTTAGTCTTATAGAAAAATTGCGAAAACCGTAAATTTTTAGTTACATAATATAATAAAAATATTTTTACTAATTTTAAACTTACTACCCCTTTGCTCATGAACGCGTAGAGGTATTAAATTGAAATGCATATCAAATACTCAGGTCTATAATACCTCTAAGCTGAGGTTTGTACGGAACCCTCGGTGCGCGAGTCCGACTCGCACTTGGCCGGTTTTTTTTCTCTTGTCTCCGATTATTACCAAAACCGTCTTTATTTCGTCATATCTAATCTCATTTGTAAATCACAACAAAGAAGCAGAACTTGCCTAAATAACAAAGCCATACAATCACACCGGACGAAGTTCACTTCGAAAGCTGTCTTTCGATTCAAAACAAAGCGTCGACTCTCATACGTGCCACAGATAATTAATCAACACGTACAAGACAAAGGCTTATACTTCATAAACCTTGGAGCCTTCCAATAGCGCCAACGTTGCAATATCGTCCAACGTCGGCCAACTGTTTGCCGACCGCTCGAAGCACCGCCGCCTACAACTATTAAATTATTTAGGCACAGTCTTGCATTGTCTCGCGAAAGTCCGGCCGGCAGGCCCCGATTGTCGGCCGGATCGGGCCCAACCCGCCGCCAGTATAAACAGTCGTTAGTGTTGTTACAATCGAATAGGAATGTCCCGAATGTGCGCGTATCGCCCGCTAGGAATCGTTTTGTATTGAGTTAGTGCCCGCACGCGTTCCCGTGTTTGCTCTACTAGTTAATGGAATGCCGATGGACCATTGTGAGCGCAGAAGCGTTTTCTATTCAATGGCCGATATTAAATTGAACGCACATACGCACAAGTTTCTTAACGGCATGTCTGTAATAACCGAAATTTGTGGTGAAAGCGCCCATTGTCTGCCCAATAGTACACACTGTGCTTAAACGTATGTAGATGGCGAAATTAATGCAAATGTATTGTAATTCTGTGTGTTTTGTGCTAGATAATTTTGTTGGGCTGTAATGAAAATTGATGTATTTGTTGCGTACCTACATATATTACGGCAATTCGGTACAACAATTTGGTTTAATGTACGGTTTGCTTCTGGTACAATAGATTAAAATAGCAGGGCTTAATAAAAGCGTTCCGTTCTTGGGCAATATCGTATATCGGTGATTACGGTGCAGCGGCGAGGTCACGCGACCTTCTGACCCGGGCACCGTGTCCCTGACCTCTACAGGGTTGCACACACAGAAACAGAGACTTATGGAACCATTTTTGGTAACTTTTCGATAGCCCTATACGTTTGCTCTTTCGTTTTGCCATGCGGTTTATTGAACCTAATTGTGGCACTTAATCGAATTAAGGTGGGTATGAATGTTCGTGAATTTTTATTGTGTCTGAAAGGACTTTCAGTTACTTGCAGATTGTTGAAAAAATAGGGTTTCCAGACACTTTTTTATTAGTATACTACCGACCCGCCTCGGCTTCTCCCGTTACAAATTATATACAAAAACCTTCCTCGTTTCTCACTCTTTCTATTCGTGAAAATCCGTTCAGTATTTTTTGAGTTTATTGCGTACAGACAGACAGACGCAGCGGGAGACATTGTTTTATATGTAGGTAGTGATAGATAAGTGAGTGTTTTGGTTTCAAAACTGGCCAAATCCAACTTTTTTTCAGTACCGGACGAAAACTCGATTTTGTACAGTATGTAGAATATTTTTTTATGTATATGTTTGGCTCACACACGAAAATAAGTACCTGCATATTTAATCCGTCTACAAGTATTCCTTTTATGTTAATGTGCATTCTGACTGAGAAGTAGTTCTAATAAAACTAAAAGCACTAAGATCACCATAGTGAAACACTCCAGCCTTGGAACGAATATTGATTACAATACAGTGGGGGTCGCGCACTGCCCCTCAACTGACCTTAGCGATTGCAACCCCTTCTCCATGATGAGGTCTTGGTAGACAGGTGCATGGATATCTTTGCTTCATGATTACATTTGCTGCTAAAACTTGTGTTTGTTTGGGACTATAATCATAAATCTATACTACATTCATTTTATGAAAGGGTAGAGGTAAGGAGAACGATCTCATATGGGGCGTAAGTTAAAAAAGTGTCCAGCTTTATACACTAAATAATAGTTCAAAAACCCTCCAAAATGGCGCTAGCGTAGGCAAATGGTGTGGTATGAATGTAGCAGTTGTTAACAGATTGAACTTTGAAGTATGCAGAGTTAAACACGTTGCGAAACACGTCCACTGCTAGACATAGGCCTCCCCCAGGCGTCACCACATTGACCGATCCCGTGCATCTCGCATCCAGCGCCTTCCAGCAACTTTAACCAGGTCATTCGTCTTCCAACGCCTCCTTCTTTCGGTTCGCGGTCGCCATTCCAGAACATTTCGGCCCCATTGGCTATCCGTTCTGCGAGCAATGTGCCCTGCCCACCGCCACTTAAGTTTAGCAATTCTTCGGGCTATGTCGGTAACTTTGGTTCTCCTGCGGATATCCTCATTTCTGATGCGATCACGCAAGGAAACTCCAAGCATAGCCCTCTCCGTTGCCCTTTGGGTGACTTTAAGCTTTCTCACAAGGCCCATTGTGAGCGACCACGTCTCGGTCCCATAGGTGATAACTGGCAACACTCACTGTTCATAGACTTTTGTGTAAAATTATTGTTTCAAAATATTGTTACAATTAAGATTTACCGGTGGCTACTGTAGCGCCATCTTTATTTAGTACATTTTCACGGACACTTTTTCATACACGGAGATCGTTCTCCTTACCTCTACCCTCCATAATTCATGTGTTTGGTAAGGATTATAATTAAGACAATTTTGATTCGATCGAAGATCAAGTAGGTACTGAGACCACATAAAACATCACGCTTGTATCTCCGAATGGTTAGGCAGCGATGAACCTAAAGGAAACACACACCCATATTTATTTCGTCAATTATGTTTTGTGATAGGGAGTGATCTTATTACCATTAACCGTGTACAAATATAGACTTCGGGTGGCTACTGAAAAATTTATAAATCCTTATACACTTTGCCCCATTTGCCAGAAACGGGCATCGAACCCAAGTCCTCAGTAGTATAGTAGCGTTTGCGACCACAACACCAAAGAAACCTAGGCACTCAAGCACTCAGCCCTAGCTTTATCCGACTTCCCAAAAAGGAGGAGGTTTTCAATTCGACTGTATTTTTTTTTTATGTGTGTTACCTCAGAACTTTTTACTGGGTGAACTGATTTTGATGATTCTTTTTTTATTTGAAAGCTGGTGCTTGTCGTCTGGTCCCATTTAATTTTCTTCAAGATCTGGTGAAGAACTTCGGAGATATTCATCAGAACTCTTCAAAAAATTACGGCAAATCACTCGGGATAGCTGCAATAGCTATTCTGTTTATTGTTTACACCACTTCATAACATAACATCACACTGGTACGCTCTAAAAAGGTACTTAGGTGTGAACAGTTCACCCTAGTATACTCTCATTCCATGGGTTTTGTTTAAGTTTCATGTTATTAGGTTAATCTATTTTGTCTTTTCTTTGGGTATTATAGGTACCTAGCCTATAGAACTGGTATATTATGAACCACAACTAAAAAGTAAAAAATAAACAAAAAATTTTTACAAAAATACAACCGACTTCAAAATAAAAACACTACAAACTGAAAAATAACTTAAATTTCGGAAGTCGGTGTCAAAAAAAACGAAGAAACAAAAGCAGGAACACCGACTTCCGAAATTTAAGTTATTTTTCACTTAGTAGTGTTTTTATTTTGTTGTTATTTATTTTCTTCACATTTTTTTAAATATATGTTCCGTTTTCGTGAGTGTGTCCGTGGCATCAACAATGGGCCTTATCAGAATTACAGCGCAGCGTTATTTTCTTTTAAATATATTTTGGTCTCGCACGGACTATTTCTTTTTTTAATTAAAATTATTACAAGGTTTTTATTAACTTGCAATGTATGTATGTTCGGGCCAAATCTTGCAACTGAATTTTACCAACCAATTAAGATGAAATTTTGCATGCACGTTTAGTTTGGATGCACGGTAAGCTAAAAAGCTTATATAAAAAAAGCTTGTTTTATTTGGAAAATATTGTTTTTATTGTATTTGCTTACCTCTCGTGTTTCCTTTGCGGGTCACAAAAAAATATTTTTTCTTTCTTTTAAAAAAGAAATGTTGCTGACAAACCTTTTCTTACTTGTAACACCAGAACTACATTTAACTCAGTCACACTAGAATGTACGTTTTGTATTCTCTCTTGCTTTATCGTTTTCTTCTTTGGACTAAGAATCGTGACTCATAATACAAGCAGAAAAACCACGGAGCACTAAACACATGCAGAAGACTGAAGAGTAAATCGTTTTGACACTTTATTTTCGTAGCAAGTTTTTTTGACATTCGAAGCTGTGAACACTGTGGTATAGTGGTAGTTTTTATTTTAATATGTATCACACTTTAGTTCGATTTAACATTCGTGAAAAATTATGCACTTGATTAGTAGTTTCATCTACTGAAAACTTTTCAGTTTACTCCTTATTTGGCATTCTGGCCTAATCACCACATATGGATCTTTGTTAATTACTAACTAACTACTAAATATAAATTTCTGGTTAAAGATATTATTTTTTTCTAGAAATTTACATTTCACTTATATTAAAGCAATAATTAAAATCTAGGGTAAATTAATCATAAATCTTCGACATTCAGACCTAGTAAATGTTTATAGCGGTTTTACGCACTGGTCGATCATCAAGCTTAAGCAATGCTTGACGAGGTTGGTTGGATGGGTGACCATTTTAACATACCGAGTTTCCTCCGTGCCTCGGAAATCACGTTAAACCGTTGGTCCCGGCTGTCAATTGAAGATCTTTGACAGTCGTTACGGGTAGTCAGAAGTTTGAAATCTGTGACCAGTCTTGCTAAGGGCTACCGTGATACCCAGTTACTGGGTTGTGGAGATCAGATAGGCAGTCGCTCCATGTAAAACACTAGTACTCAGCTGAATCCGGTAAGACTGGAAGCCGACCCCAATATAGTTGGAAAAAGGCTAGGCAGATTGATTGAGTGGTTGTATAGTATATTTTAATCAAGAAGACATACGAAACAAGACGTTCATAAATCCGCAATAACTGACATGTGTACCGTGAAAACTAATTGGCACTAGCAACACCAAGGCACAAGTGCCCGCCATAACACGCCACTACATCGCCTCCACAAATATTATGCATGTTAAATTAACGCCATTCCTAATTCATAATCCGACAGTGATAAATTAGACAGCTCCGTCCGCCCGTAATTAGGTACGCAATTATCGCGGGCCGTTTGAATTCATTAATGCTGAAAGTACCAACGGTAGGTGAACGTGATTTATTAGTCACCTCGTCTTGATAGCAATTAATATCGCGTTACAATCGCCCCCTATCACCGCACCAGGTATCCTCGATTTTTAACACGAACACGAAATAATTAATCAGCTCCACAAGATCCTCATAACGCTCCCCCCGACCCATTATTAGGCAATAAGCGTGTTTTCCGCGGCCACCGGGCGCACGTAATTGGAAACCCTATACGGCTATTTAATTTACCTAGCCGCCTGAGCCGCACCACCTGGCTCGATGGCGAAACAATTGCCGAGCGCCTAATTATATTTTAATCGCAACATGCCCCCCGCCCTGCGAGGCCGCCAGCGTGGGCCAGCGCGGGCCATGCTGCGGGGGGTCACAACACCACTAATTCATTTGTGCGGCGAGGCTCGGCTGGAGCGCCCGCCGCCGCCTCAGACCCTGTTTATTCTCATAGGAGAGTTTAGGTCTCCTAAAGCAATACCGACGCTTAAACATATTAACCAAAGCGTTTACGTGAAGGGTTTAATTATGCACTTTACGTTCTTGGGTACAATGGCGTCAAGTTAATTAAGTTCTGCTTGTTTAAAGACTTGACGTGAGTAGATTGTTGCTTTTGGATAAATTTAATTTATTCATTAAAATTCGACTTTTTTGAGCGAGCGCTTGTTTGGAGGCAGTTGTATAGAACTTGCGCAGAGTTGATCAAGTGCAATAAATATTAAAGCTACATTATCATTGTTAGAACACTCCGTGTACCCGAGCAGCTGTTCCCGCCAACTATGCCAATTGTGTAGAGGCTTTTGTACGCGGCATTAACTATGAAACTATTATAACATTACATGCCTTTAGACCGAGCTACAAATCAATGTACCATTATATTAATTTTGTCAATATTGCTACTTACTAAACGTGTTATTGAAGCAAGTTGTTAGAACAAGAGCAAGGGTTGTTCGGACGCCGCGTGCATTGTGTCGGTAATCAATTTCACAGCGATATTTATGAAAAATGGATGCGAGCGGCCTGCACCGGCGCGTGATATATTTCCACTAAATCCTTTACTTACAATTACTTTAAGATATATTGCCAGACGTGAGAAAATAAATACAACATTTTTATCGATTGAAAATTTTATGACCGCGATTTCAGAATTGAAATAAAAGCTCTAACATGTTGCACGTTACTCTAAATTAATCAGATTCTTGGGAGAGCAATTTCACGACGACGTAATATCTATGATCAAACTTTCCGGTAAAGTTACAAGGTGTCGGACATGTGACGCGATTTACTGCTCCTGCGCCCAATCTGCATTAGCATGAAAGCCTCCTTGAAGCGGGGCTCGGGAGCGGGGGCAGCGGGCGAAGCTGCGCATTGGCCATTAGCGTGATTACAGAACCCCCTCCATCCACGAATTCTTTAGGCTCTCATCTCATAATACTACATATTTCATTATTTATGTAAGCCCTGTTTTTACTCGAATCTCTCTCGGAGATTACACGCACAATCAACCTAATTTCGCTCAAGGTTATGCTCTGAGATGTTTTAAAGTGAAATTGTGATTGTTTCAGATGATGTCGTGTTCGTACTTGAGCGCGGCGGCCATGGCTCCGGAGAGTGCGGGCGCGGCGTGCTGGACGCCACCGGCGATGTCATGTCCCGCCGCGGAAGGACCGTCGAGCATGCTGCCGCCGTACATTCGGCCGCCGAGCCTGCTGAGCTTGCCGCCATTACCGGCGCCCACTCCCAGCGCCGTGCACGAGCCGGCACTCGACCTGACCAAACCGTCGTCATCCCTCAAGCGTCACCTGCCGTCTCCGGCCAGCGAGGGCGAGACTGAGTGACGTGTGACAGTGTTGTGCCACAGACAATTTATTGAACTTGCGACATAGACAAAATTATTACTGACAGCTCGGATGCTGCCCGTCAGTAACAATTTTTCCCTTGTCAGTGAACTGTTAAGTTATACGTTAGTACCTATTACATATTTAATTTCGGTTGTGAAAATGGCAATTTATATAACTTTAACTTGCTATATGTAAATTTCCATTAAATTACTGATACTTAAGAGTTGAACAGAACGAGATGTGTTAAACACAAGCGTGTTGTTTCTATTTTAAATTAAAGTGATAATGAATTGTGGATGTTGAAAGATCAAGCATATCTTAATGTTAAAAAAAAAACTATTGTTTTTGAAGCACCTTTTTGATTTATTACGTTTTTAATTTATATGACCTCGATCCATCGAACAAAATGAATGGAGCTGCGTAATCTTGTGAATACTGTTGTAATGCTTACGTGGTTTCCATATCAGTATCGAAACAACAAAGAAATATGCATTTTAACAACAATAATAATTAATTTAAATGAAATGACCGATCAATATTTGAATTGAATCATTACCACAAGAACCATGTAATTTATAATAATGGATGATGCAAGATTAAATGTGGAAAAGTGATTTTATGAGCTAATCTGAAATAACTCAGTGATAGTCAGGGGTACTTTCCAGTGAGCCGAATTAATGTTTCCCGGTATCCCAATTAATTTAGGGAGACTTTTTCTTCCATAATTTCTTTCCTGTTAGTCGTCAACTACTAAGATGACGATTGACCCATTTTCTTGATATAATCATCTATCACACAGTAAATCCTTCGTTTCTTCGGTCTCCACTAACTGTTATAGCCTTCCACATCCAATGCATGGGCCTACCCAGGGTGGGACAGATGAGGAAACCTGCCCCACCATTTACCGTTACTTAAAACAAAAAACAATACTGTTCAAGAGAAAAACTGCCAGACGGGTGCTAAAATTTTCGAGCTCCTAATATCACCCACTCATTTCACAATATTTTGCTTTCTGCAAACAGGTTCTAGGGGCTCTAGTTGATTTTACCACCCTGGGTCCAGGTTAAGTCCTCCTCTAAGTTTCTTCTACTTTTAGAGTTTTCTTACTTTGCCTTTTAGCAAATGCTGGAAACAAAGCCCATGATCTACAGAGCTAAAATACCTTGTAAGAAACTTGTACCATCATCATCTGCCCAGCCTTTTTCCTCAAATATATTGGGGTCGGCTTCCAGTCTTACCGGATTCAGCTAAGTACCAGTGCTTTACATGGAGCGACTGCCTATCTGACCTCCACAACCCAGCAACCGGGTAACACGGTACCCCTTGGCAAGACTGGTGTCAGATCTCAAGCTTCTGACTACCCGTAACGACTGTCAAAGATCTTCAAATCACAGCCGGGACCAACGGCTTAGCGTGCTTTCCGAGGCTCGGAGGAAACTCGGTATATTAAACGGTCAGCCATCCTGGGACCGACCTCGTCAAGCGTTGCTTAACCTTGATGATCGACCCGTGCGGCTGTTATTATTTAGCCACGAGTTCCTTGTAAGAAACTTGTACCATTTCAGGAAATCACTGACAAGGCTCCTGATAATCACCTCACCTTGCATTACACTAGTTAGCAGCCATAAACCTAATCTGATGTGTGAAACATTGTCAAATCTTGCCAGAGATTGTACTTTTTACTATAATTTTATGCTATGATATCGCAATAACTGTCTCTTGCGCACGCATCCCTATGTGATTTGCAACCTTGCTGTGTAAATAGTTCTCTCGTCTTTTGTTATTTCTTTGTTAACGAGCTGTAAATCAAATGACTCGTTATTATACGTTTATATTGTAAATATTAGTATAAACATCATAGATATAAGTAGACACATCTTGTACCTACGCGAGGGCCTGCTAGGCAATTTTTATTGTTTAAAGTTCGATTGACAAGACGAAAGCATTTTTTTGTTTTACTAATGGTAAAGCTAAACTCTAGACGAAGTGACGTTATATCAACGATAAAAACTGTCAAAGTCGATAATGTTTGGAATTGACCACGTGACATTTCCATAGCAATAATTGTCAAAAAAAAAAAAAACAATTAGTATCTTTGACAGAATGATAGAATTTCACTTTGTTTATGGCCTCTTAAATGCCATTACCACATTGCTTTTCGATTACGAATCGGAACACTTTCCTCAACAAAAATTGCCTAATGTGTTTCGCCGCTAAAAGTTTGGGCGCAAAACTTCGTATAGCAATAATTTTGATGCCAACATCTTTGAAGTTTAAATTCAACGTTACTAACGGTCTCTGTATATATTGATCTACGTTTTACCAGTTGTTCGAATCGATTTTTAAATGTATACAGTTAATGTATATATGTAACCTTAAACGCTAACATTCCTTTATATGTGTACCTATTAGTAAGTCGTTGCATCTTGAGTTGGCGGAATAAACCAACGGAAATGAGGACAGCAAAGAAACAAGCCGATAAATCATTTTCATCAACTCTACCACCCACCTTATTACAAGCTTCTCCTAACTTCTTCTCTCAACTGTATTCAAAGTGAATACCTACCTGAATAAAATAAACTATTAAAAAAATACTTCTCTTTTGTTATTTGCTGCCAATTTCCCATTGGTTTACCTCGTCGACTAATACAACTCCATATAAATATCTGTTCAATAGTGTACGCTCAATGTTCATTCGGGTAGTCTAATCATTCTTTATATTGCATGGCATTAGTAAATTCGTCGTTTCCTTTTATTCGAATTCATAACTTTAATGAAACTATATGTGATTAGATATTGTAACTGACAGTGATGGTGGCCGGCATACAATATAATGTTAGCGTTTAGTGAATCTTGCCATCTAACGATATGTTTAATTTACAGAAAACGCCACAGGTTTTGGGTTTGAGTTTGTAGAGAAATACCACAATTTGAAGGCAGGTTGCATAATATTTAAGGACTAAAAGACGCTAAGGCAATAAAAAATCAGTTACTAAGTGTCAGCGTTTTCGCAACGCCTGCGTAGCGACCACGCTGCGCTAACGCACCACGAAGCTCTAAGCGAAAACTTAAAATCGACGATTGCCGATTAATGAAGGAGATAACCGGACCCTGTCGATTCAACCCTGAAGCCTGTGGTGGTTTGCTAGAAAGACAGTTATGGTGTTACCAGTACACAAAGAAAGAACATACATTACCTAGCCTAAGAGAGCCGGTGACAGGAGGAGAAAATAAAATTTTGTAAATTATTTACGTTGTTTTCATTCCCAATATTCCTGCCCAAAAACATCATTAATTTAAACCTACCTACCAAATGATTAACTTAAAGAAATTAGACATTAATTTCTACTCATGACTTACAGTACTTAGAGTGATCGCAGACTGTAGGTCTCCTTCAATTTAGATGTTTGGTGCGGGACTGCTGCGATGCCGCAGCGGTGCGTTTGTAGGTATGTAACTGCTCTTCAGGCTGTTATTAGAGCTCTTTCAATTTAGACGTTTGGTGCGGGACTGCCACCGCATCGCGCTCTTGGTGTGTAAATTTTATGTAAAAACTCGACCGGTCGTGCGCAGTATGACAACCGCACCAAACGTCAAAATTGAAAGAGCCCTAATAACAGCCTAAAAGGTGTTGTTTAGGCTTGCGTACATATACAATCTAAGTCACAAATAACGATAGACACCGAGAGAAAGAGATATGTATACAGACGCCTGAAAAGCTTCTTGAATCTCAAAAGGAACACACAACCTGTAGCTGCAACTTAGAGAAGGAGAAGTATAAGTACAAACTACCATGCTCATGATTATAAGAGTCAGTACCTATTTAAATAAAATAATACATAAAAACGAAACTGTTTGAAAAGTAAATGAGGGAGTAAAGAGAGGCTAAACAAATTGATATTCAGATTCTATCAGCCAGTCAAAAGTCAATAATGTTTGTGAGTCAATCGAAACCCTCTTTTTACTTACTAATAAACTAAATAAAAACGGCCAAGTGTGAGTCTAACTCGCGCACAAAGGGTTCCGTATAAACAGATATATTCACCAAAATAAATAGGTAACATTCATAAAAAATTAAAGCACCGAAAATTGCTCTAACGAAGGGACAAAATTTACTTTGTTCGAAAACTGTTGTCTTCATACTCAGGGTTGTTGCGAATATCCGCATCAGCAAATGCGGAGCATCTGTATCGGTATGGACATCCGCATCGACAATAATTAATGCGGATTTTCATGCGGATGCGGATGTTGCTCAGGTCACTACAAAAAAGATATATAGTCGGGGCCGGCTACCGGCGCGTGCCATACACACGTGCTCATTGAACGAAGATTTCGTTCGGTGTCACAATCCGATTATCCGACACGTTTGTTATTGTGTAATTGAAACTAATATCAACAATAGCACGCAGATTTTTATCGACACCACCTGCCAATGTTCCTACAACCGAACAATTGTACAGTAGCGGCGCGGGTTTAATTTATGAGCCTCTGCTTAATAGCCTTGACCCCGAAAAGCCGGCAATATTACTTTTTTAGGGTTCCGTACCCAAAGGGTAAAAACGGGACCCTATTACTAAGATTCCGTGATCCGTCTGTCTGTCTGTCTGTCTGTCCGTCTGTCACCAGGCTGTATCTCATGAACCGTGATAGCTAGACTGCTGAAATTTTCACAGATGATGTATTTCGGTTGCCGCTATAACAACAAATACTAAAAACGGAATAAAATAAATATTTAAGTGGGGCTCCCATACATAACAAACGTGTTTTTTTTTGCCGTTTTTTGCGATAGTTGTACGGAACCCTTCGTGCGCGAGTCCGACTCGCGCTTGGCCGGTTTTATTAAATATAATGCGCCATTTTTTTATTTCTTTACGTAAAATAATAAATTTTAAAGGCACTATCTTATTATTTTATTTCGCCACCCTTATAGTTTCCTATAGAGTCGCATCCGTGGATGTGAAAAAATCTGCATTCGCCACATCCCTGCCCCATTCATCAATATACAATTTTTTACTTTTCCAAGTACATTTTATGAGTTGTTCGACTATTATGTGCTATACTAAAACACAGGTGTTGAGTTAGAAGAAAGCTGTCTGTAATTTTGCCTTGTCATGGTAATATATGGGTAAAACCTTACCAATTTGTCCATGGTTTTATACCTGTCTCTATCTCCAGCGGGCGTGACGTTGAGAGTGACGCTGTCAGATAGCTTTAGCTGTCAACTTCATAGCGTTTGTAAAGTAAACTTGTAAAACCTACTTAGCTTTTATAGTTTTCCTTTTAATGTCGTTATGTATAGGTACTACTGCCATGAATTTTTTCACATATTCAAAAGCAACCATTTAGTTGGCCCCCTGCCACACTAAATTTGTAACAAAAATTTGCCATTTAAAGCTTAATTTTACGCAAAATTACGAAATATTATTTCCACAGACACGTAATATTTTTGAATGGCCTATCCAACGATACCCCACACCATGGGATAGACGAGAAAAAATCAACCCCACTTTACGTGTACCTTCATGAGAAACCCTAAAAAAAGTTTTTCTTAGTTTTATTTTACCACTTTGTCGGCATGATTAATATGTATACCCATGCCAAATTATAGCTTTCTAGTACTAAAAGTCTCTGAGCTAAGCTGCGGACGGACGGATAGACGGACATGGCGAAACTGTAAAGGTTCCATGTTGACTACGGAACCCTAAAAAGTAATCCTTTTATACTTACGTTAATAGCAATATATTGATACGGCACTCATGGTGGTCTTCCTGAAGGGAGCGTGACTACCGAAACCTGCTAAGGTACCAATTTTGTTCGAGTACTAATTAGTACCAATTAAGTTCTAATTATTTACCAAATATGGCAGCGATTGGCGTTGGTTGTCCGACGGTAGTCAAGAACATGCAAAGCACTGGTTCCTGGAATTGAGATTTTTTTAATTTTATTTTTATTTAAAATAGGCTCGCGCTTGACCACTATCTCACATGCTCGCTAGAGTAAAAATTTTCTTTGCTCACATGATGGTAAGCGATGATGTGGTCGAAATGAAGAAATGCGACGAATACAAGAAAAATTGATTTTCCTGGCAGTTAGGTAAAAGGATTTTTTTTCTGCTTGATCTTTAGCTGACTAAGTAGTGTTTAATAAGCTGAACATAAAATGGGTTAGTTATAGACAAGTTTTCATATTTAAAATTCATTGACACAAGAAACAAACGTCAAAGAAAAATCTTGTAAAAATGAGTTTTATATTATGGGCCAAAAATCAAAAAGCATTTATTTTAAATTAAATTTAAGTTTAACCCTCACAGATCTTATTGTTCCGGAGTAGAAAAAAACAAGCAGTCACAAACATTTCGTTGGATTAAAAAGCAAGAAAACATCTGCTTGAAATTGTTTAACATTGCAAATTGAACGATTATGTAAACAAGGCTAACCGAAGCCTTTTTTGATGGCGCCATGACACAATGAGTGGACGAGATGCTTAATTAGTATTCAAAAATATTTCGATTTCATTTCCTTTATGCAGAGGGTAAGAAGAATCTGCATTAACTTAGCCATTTGTGGACAAAGCGGTGTATAATAATGTAAATAACTTGCTAACAACCAAAAAATAAATCTTAAAACCAAGATTAGTATTTTTAATTAAAAACAAGGATACTCGATCTTAAGGTAGAGTAAATACTGACCACCAAGCATCAGCAAATCACGTATCTACTCTGAATTTAACTGATTAACTCTAAAGCTAATCTAAAATGTAAAATAAAAAGCACAATATACTATTCAACGTAGGTATATCTCGTCAAAACCGATGGGTTTTGTTAGCAAGGAGCCAATTTGTAATATATAAGTAAACCATAAAATAAATTAACGGGCATAAAAGGACGTTGTGAAATAGCAAATAACATTCCCCATCGCTTTCTGATTAGACAACAAAACATGAGGTATCTTTCACACGGGATTTAAATGCAAGAAAACCTACCTCTTCACGCAAGATCGCCCGGCTTTTAACATAAGAAACGCCTCGCTTTTGGACGATATATATTTTTATGTTGTGAAAACTGTTTCGTTATTTATCCTTTTGGGGCATTATGTGACGAATCTCGACGCGTTCACGTTACATCGAGTCTTCCGTTCAATGGGTCTGCATGAAACCCATCGGGCTCGTATCAGCCTGTAATCTGAGCCCAAACATCTATATCATAGCGGCCGAATTTTGTACCCTTACCACGGTTTTAGACATTGCTATTGATGACTTTGAAAAACTTCGACTTTTACCCGTCTGCGTCTCACAAAATTTGAAATCTTCATTTCCCTGATTGCGTCGTTTTTCCTATACTGAGTTGCGACCACATCATGGTTTCAATTCGTTCTCTTTTTAAATTATGTTCCTCAACTTGCACCTAATACTTCCAGCTAAAATCCCGACTTCCGAACCTACATTAGCTATTTGTGCTCAATAAGGCTCGGACCGGCAGGTGGTCTGACCAGCATATTATAGGACTTCTTCCCCTTAATCCTTTACACCCTGACTCTACAGTAACAGTTACCTTAATAGGGTGTCAACCGCTTTGCGGGACAAAAAAAGAAAGAAAATTATTTATACCGCCGGAATTGACGCATAAATTAAAATCAAAATCATTTTTTTTTATTTTACATAGGCCTACATGGGCATTTATAAAACGTCGACAAAAGGTGCACGGTTCGGGTTAGTCGTTTCCTATGGAGAAGAACCGGCAAGAAACTCCATGGTTACTCTTTTAAAAATTTTGTGTTTACAATATTTCCATGTTACAGCATTAGTACTTGGATATGGGGGGACAACGTAGGCCCGATATTAAGTCGTACGAAATTAAAAAAAAACAAACAAAAAAAAATTTTAAACGAAATAAAAAGTTAACAAATGTTATCAATCATCTAGAAAGCCTACAATGTTCACACATTCACAATCAGTAAAAGAATCTATACAAAGGTAAAATAAAAAACAAATAAAAAAAGTAAAAAAAACACAACCCTAAATTTAACATGTGGCACAAATACTGTTATCAGTGCTGTAACTATTCTTAGCAAAGGGCTATAAAGATTATTTAAAAATTATTGTACAAAGTCTAATTAAAAGAGAAAAAAAATGAGATTGAGAATAGTTGAGACATCCATATATTTGTGCCGTTTATGAGTTACCAGGGAAGCCGCATGCGCAGAGGGAGCTAAAGACAAAAATTTTATCTTCAACGTAGTCCTTGATTTTATAATATGCTTTTTTAATAAGGACACGTTTGATGTTGTTTTTGAACTTTCCATCGGTCAGTTCTATAACTGACTTAGGCAACTTGTTATAAAAGCGTATACTGTTTATAAGAAAAGACTTGCTAGTTTTCGTAAATCTGAATTTGGGTATTACAATTTCGTGCTTACTGCGTGTATTTAAATTATGGAAGTCACTTCTAGTTTTGAAAAGCCCTCGATTTTTGCGACATACAAAATACATTCCAAAATATAAAGTGAAGGTAGAGTCAGTATATCGATCTCTTTAAATTTTTCTCTGAAGGACTCGCGAGGACCCATTTTATAGAACGCGCGGATTGCCCTCTTTTGTAAGATAAAAATTAAATCAATGTCTGCTAATTAAAAGCAGAAGAAATGTCACCCATTCGATAATCTTGGCATTTTAGAGTTCTGTACCTCAAAAGGAAAAAAAGCAGCACCCATATAGGATAACGTGGTTGTCTGTCTATCTGTCCTTACCTACGTCACAGCCAATTTGCTCCAAAACTACTAATTCAGTTGCAATTTGATACACATATGTTACTTGGTGACCCAAAGACGGACTTGTAACGTAAATAAATGAATTTTAAACATGGGTTCCACTTTTGGATACTAAATTGACAAATAAAACAAAAGTGTAGATTATATTGTGTGTCATATCAAATGAAAGGGCTTGTTGTGAGAATCTCAAAATACTTTTTAAGTTATTTAAGAAAATAGGCGAAAATTACCCATTTCCTCCCCCCATTATATCCAAAACAACTGGGCCTAAAATTTTGAAAATAAATACAGAAAATAGAGCTTTACCTATAGATTACAGGATAACCTTTAAGGAGTATGTTAACTTCAAGAATGATACTCAATTATTTTGGTGAACGTAGCTGTATGTACGGAACCCTCGGTTCGCGAGTCCGACTCGCACTTGGCCGGTTTTTCAATTCTAAGTTCCTGCTAATCTTTATTAACTAATTATGGATAAACCTTCTGACTTCAAAGAAATTAATAACTAACGAGCAGAATCTTGTATTGCGTTTCGAAGAATGAAACAAGTTGTTTAATTAATATTTTAATCAACTACTGAATGCACCAGAGAGATGAGAAGTTGTAAAGAATAACATGGATCATGCAAAGAGCTTTTAATAAGGGATGAGCTTCTACTTCATCAGCTGATCATGGTTCAATCTATCTACTTACCAAAATTCATCAAAATTGGTTCCCCGGGGGGGTAGGCATGAAAACGAAATTTATAGACAGACAGACTGTTACTTTCGCATTTCTCTTAATATTTTTAATCTTCCCATTTCCATTTTTACCTTCAAATTCTGGATTCTGAATAGCAATCGTCTCAATACGCGCCTTTCTATTAATTTATATATATATAGTATTTATTATAGTACCTATTTATGTATGTTTATTTTAACTATATACTCATTTTGTGTTTATTATTTCATTTTTTATGCACCTGCCATGCTATCTCTCCACCATCCTTGGTTGACTGGTAGAGAATGCCTCAGGCATTAAGTCCGCCTATGTACTTTTATGTTGCATGAAGTTTTAATAAGTAAATAAATAAAGAAGTTGAGTACCTATTTGTCAAAATCTACTTTAGCCTGAAAATAGGAGCAAGATCGGAATAGTAGTAGGTAGGAGTGGAATTCCCTTCCGTCATTGTTCCCTGATAGCTACAACCTTGGGGTCTTTAAGTCAAGAGTGAATAGGTTACTTCTAAGCAAGCGTGCTTCACCTTGGACTACATCATCGCTTACCATCAGGCGAGATAGTGGTCAATCACGAGCCTTTAGTATATAAAAACTGGCCAAGTGCGAGTCAGACTCGCGCACTTTGGGTTCCGGCAAAAAATCACGTTTTTTGTATGGGAGCCCCACTTAAATATTTATTGTATTTCTTGTTATAGCGGCAACAGATATACATTATCTGTAAAAATTTTAACTGTCTAGCTATCACGGTTCATGAGATACAGCCTGGTGACAGACGGACAGACAGAAAGAGAGACGGATCGTGGATTCTTAGTAATAGGGTCCCGTTTTTAACCTTTGGGTACAAAACCTTAAAACTGGGCAAAACTTTGGTATAAAAGTAGGTCTTGACAGGATGATGTAAAAACGGGTCCTGAATCTCACGATATTTTCCTACGTGAGTTCCTTTCGAGAACAGATAGTTCGTACTCAATGGAGTGCACAGACGAAAGCGCCTCACGCCTGTTGGCCACGGGTTTGGTCTGACAATTGGATTATCTTGTTGTGCCGGCAAGTATTTCACAACAGAAAAATATGATCGAAATAACTTCCGTCGGATAACTAGTTAATTTTGCAATAAGTTTTCCCGTTTGATATGGGAGACGGATGCAGAAGTTGGAATAAAAGATGCAGGTATTTGTAGTTCGTAGCTTTAAACTGGTCAGGAATAGAAAGCTTATATTGGCTCCTCAAGCAAACATACACCACAAAAGAAGGCCTTTTGCAGTTTCAGGGTTAGCCAATTTAAACCTACATGCACACCTTTCAGGCTATCACACTCATACACTTACCTTATCACATCTACTATTTTTGTTCCGTAATTTTACTTTGGTTTTTATTTTCTGTTCTGATTTAATTTAATTTTTATTTAATTTTAGTTTAATTTGAATTTAATTTCTATTTAATCTACTTTGGTTTTAATTTTGATTAAGTTTAAATGTAATTTAATTTCAGTTAAAATTTAAATTATTTTTTACTTAATTTTAATTTCTTTTGGTTAATTTTGATTTAATTTAATTTTATTATATATTTTTTATGCATGCCTGCCTTGATTTAATTGGTAGGTATCACAAATTGATAATGTGTTTCAATTAAAAAAGGAGGATGAAATTCTGGTGACCATTTGTTTTGTGTAATTTGTTTTTATGCCAAATAAATTATTAATATTATAAAATAAAACCGCTCACAGAGAGGAGGCCTGTGTCCCAGCAGTGGGAACATTAAAAGGCTGATGATGTGATAATGATGAATCAAACCGCGACCGTTATATCGCGCTCTCGTAAAAAGACAAAATAAACGGAACTACACCTTCTTACACTACACTCAATCATGAACTAACGACTCATTTCACCATCTCAAAAAAAGGCAACAAAAATATTCAATACATCTCATTAAGACACATCCGACGCGGTGAACCCAGGGGTTTTGTTAGAATTTATCCGGCGGCAGGACCAATTACGCACGGCGGCTTCCTTCCTGACGCACCATCAAATATGTACCGTACTCTGTGCTGCCTCGGCTCGGCTACCTCGGGTTTTGGCTAGAAAAGGCGAAAAATGGCAGCAACTGAGTGACGTGCGGAGCTGTATGAATGAATGATGGGTGGCATACGCAGGAGACTAATCAATAGAGTCGCCTGCAGGCTGCCTGCAATATTCACGTTAGTAATGGCCGAAACCACTCGCCTCCTCGCCGTGCTACGAAACACGCAATGGACCCCAATTTATATTTTCAGTTATGAGTTTAGTTTGGTGAGTTTGCGGTTTAGTATTACTTGTAACACTCATTAGGATGTGTGAAATTTAAACTTGTAACGTCCTTATATTAATGGAAGACATTAATTAATTAGCTGTAATCGTAATAAAAGAAAATATTTGCACCAAAACTCTGGCTTTTACGAAATAATCTTGAAAAAAAATAGTAGTGCCGTGACCCGTGAGTCTTCAGTCACTATGAATTTAATTAACGGAAAAAAAAGTTTAAACCAAAACGTTCACATGAATGAGAATATCATCCATCAGTATATCAAGATCTTTTCAAAACACACTGGCCACCTGTAAAAAAACTGCACTCAAAATTTCAAATAGCGAACAGTCGAAGACTTTTCGGCATTGTTCTCATTTGCCAAGTGTGTTGACTTTGAGTATATCGTGCGACTTATACAAAGCCGAAAAAAAAAAAAAATTAATGAGATCAGGCAAGATATCCGATATCCAACCCAAACCCTTAATAGTTTCTTATTAGAAATTGTAAAAGTAAACAAAATTTGTACATGTAATCCTATTCCAATTAAATCGTACTAACGTCATAACATGAGAAACAAACAAATGGATAAATATTTAAAATAATAAGAGCTCATTTGTCTATTAACAAGGGTGGACATGTTGGAGTCCGGCTCGGGATGGTCCCGCAGCAATTGTTAGCTGTATGTAAGTCAGAGAGGGTCACTTGGAGCAGATCTGAACGATGTACGGTGTGCGCAACAAGTTGGATTTTATTTTAAATTTTTAGGTTTATTTACAACTATTTTGGATGCTTGTATTTTTGAATAGTTTTAGAAATATAGATTTAAATCTGCTATTACAACTATAAGGACTGAAACTGCGTTAAACGGACGCCCGCGCGGTTCCATACAAAAGTGTTCAGTCATGGTGACCCGCGCGGGCACCGGCGAGGGCGCATGAGCGGGTTCCGCCAGTCGCAACAGTTGCAGGTTTTTGCTAGTCGTCCTTTTGCTACGTAATAATATATTAAGTGATCCATCGACACAACTGTATATGCACACAGTTAAAACTTAACTAGCCACACTGCGTAAATAAAATTATCCGTGTCTATGCGCGTAAACACGCAATGGGTGTCCGTTGCGGGCGCCCGCTTAACACAGTTTCGGCCCATAGACTTCAAAAAAAATTTGACTACCTACATACTTTTATGATAAAAAAAAAACAAAAAAAATGACTACTTTTACTCGTGTGTCAGTTTAAAACATTTCATGTCATACTTTTCAAGACAAAAGTAGGTACTTCTGTCTTAAAACAGAATGTATTTGATATTAGTTGGATAAAGACTTAGAAAAAATCTAGTTGTTTAATCAGATATAATTCAAAATGTTTAGTTTCATACAAAAAGTTGACTACTCATAGAAAGTAAATATAAAAAGATGCGTAGAATCCGTGTTGAACATAAATGCAATTTGCAGGTCCTATATGACATAAGGATTAGAACTGCAACTGTCAATGGCACCGACAATCAACCATCACTAAAATATAATACAGACTAAAAACTCTTTTTACTATATTTAAAATCCGAACCCAAAACTTATTCTGCCAACCGTGCCTTATTTTCTTTCAGCCGAGGCTTATTATGATACACTTTAATAATGTTAGCATACATCATTATGCGTGTTCGTAGTCCAGCCAGCCATGGGTAACATGTTTCGACATCATAAGAAAACCTACTAACAACGCGGATCTTATTTTGAGGAATACTAATGAACGTGGCCCTCCAGTGACGCGGGCCAATGTTTTCTTTATGGAAATCGCGACTGAATGTATGTTGTGAGTTGCTGATGTAATTGTGTGCGGAAGTAAAACAAGATCCTGATTTTAATGTTTTTGGACTGATAGACAATTGTTGCATACTAAAATGGTTTCTCTCTATGGACTAGTTTCAGAATTGAGAATTAGATGTACGCAACGGGTCAAACCGTACTTTATTGCCAAAGTTTGAAAGGTTTTCATCAGGCTACAGTATAGAGATACTGAACTTTAAATTCTAAGTTCAGAAACCGCGGTTCGTCTTCCTCCCTGTCGCCGAACTGTATTTGAAAATTTGGCCATGAGGGTGACGCAAAATGTTAGTTGGTAACGAACTTTAAAAAAAAATAATAAATTGATGACCTTGAATTTAATTTTGCAAAGAACATTTCATTGTAGAGGCGGCTACGCGATCGTAGCAACTAGCAAGGCGCGCGCTACGCCGTAGCAGGGCTCGTAGCACTACGAAACGCTAACGCCAACCCTTAGAATATGAATGCGATCTTTAGGGGTTGATTTCGGCTACTGTAGGTAATTTCATAATAATTAGGTAAGTAGGTATGTACTTGTTAAATCACTTGAAAATCAGAAAGTTGAGACAATTATGCTTGGTAAACTTTTTAATTAAAAATTGTAATTCGGAGACATGGTCCTCCTTTCTTAAAAAATATATTGTAATATTTTTTAGGATTTATTTGCCATTTTTATTTACTTTTACCAGCAAGGATATAGTTTCATTACAAACGCCCCAATTAGTGCTAGCCAATTACATAATACCGAAACTTGATTTAAATTTACAATGCACTAATACACTATTTGCAATAATGAACATTTTATACATTATATTAATGATGTTATAGTCAAGCTAATTATTATAAATGCTGATGTGTTATGAGATGAGTTGATGAGTGAATACAAACTTACAATCTCGCACTAGCCAGTTCGACAACCACGGTTCTAATCCTAAAATACGATTTTATAACCTCACCGTGTTTGTAAATAAATGCACAACACAATAGCACTATACGAGTATCTTCTTCTTCTTTCTCCAGACTGTTGTCCCAGTTTATTTGGGGTCAGCCCTCCTAGTACTTCTGCGCCACACCGTACGGTTGCGGGTTGTCTCTTCTGTTGTGTTGCTTTTGATCATGTCATTCCTGATTGTTCGTAGCCAGGTCATTGGTGGTCGTCCACGGCTTTTTTTTCCGTCATTTATGTTCATGACTCTTTTGCTGATATGGTCATCCTCTCGCCTCATCACATGTCCGTACCAGCGCAAGCGGTTTTCGATAAGTTTATGGTGTATTTTAGTGACTTTAAAAGTACCACGAATAAGCTCGTTTCTTATTTTGTCCATTTACACTATACGATATATATTCTTCAATTTTCACTTTAATAATTATTTCAATTTTTTATGCACTTGCCATGTTATCTCCCCACCACCCTTGGTTGACTGGTAGAGGATGCCTCTGGCATTAAATCGGCCTATGTAACTGTATGATGCATGAAGTTTCAATAAATAAATAAATAGATGTAAACGATTCTTGACGAAGAAAATATTTTCTTCAAGTTAGAGCCCTCGTAGACAGATGCGACGCGAATATGCAACACGTAGCGTCCCGCATTTTCATAGAAATTTTTGCACGATTATTACACCATATCGCAATTCTCAATGTTGCGTCGCGTCTGAGGAGGAACCTTTAATATTAAGCGCTTTCGAAGAACCTCTTCTACGAGTACTACTATGGTAAATACTACCTAATTGGTATAAGCTGGTAGCTGTAAACAATAAAAAACCGGCCAAGTGCAAGTCGGACTAGCGCACGAAGGGTTCCGTTACGTTATAAAACGGCAAAATAGTCACGTTTGTTGTATGGGAGCCCCACTTAAACATTTATCTTATAAAAAACAGTATATTGCATTGTTTTTATAGCGGCAACAGAAATACATCATCTGTGAAAATTGCAACTGTCTAGCTATCACGCTTCATGTGATACAGCCTGGTGACAGACAGACAGACGGATAGTGAAGTCTAAGTAATAGGGTCCCGTTTTTACCCTTTGGGTACGGAACCCTAAAAAAGTTCCATTTATCAAACAGATTTATTTTAATTGATGTATAATTGGCTCTTACAACCTACGCGTTTTCTCTTTTTTTATCATTAAAATATAAAATCAAAGATTCTTTATCGTAGGCTCTTATGAAAATCCATAATCGATAGTTCGATAGCACAATGTTTTTATTCAGACGTTAACAACAACAATTATAAGGTTCTGCAGACAGGTGCGACTCGACAATGCGACAATTATATGACAAACATTTTTCATAGATTTTGTTATGTTATGTTAAATACATGTCACATTATATATGTAGGTAACATCACATAACATCAAGCGTGTAGTCCTCGAAAGGTTAGGCAGAAGGCGTGGTCGTTGAATCAATAAACTATTTATTAAAAACAGATTGAAAATATTAGCTGTCAACGCAAAAAACAACACAACAACACTTATTATTTTACTCAGTTCCAAAAAAAAACGGTTGAAAATATAAACTGTTAATTAAGTTAAGTTCGCCTTGATACTATTTGTACCCAGCCAGTGCTAAGCCTGAAAAGAGTACAAAGTTAATGTCATTACATTTTGTGAATTCTTATTTCTTATAAAATTTATAAATTATTTGAAACAATATTGTCAATGATTGATAACGTTAACATTAACTGTCGCTAAACGCTACCGGTTGAACATTCAAAACCAGTTACTAATTTAACAGCTTTTTTAACCTTAACAACCTTTGATGATTAACAGTTAAATTACAATAACCAAAAAACCGTCAATGACCCATGCCTAGTACACCCCCATTTCGCTTATTTATACTAAAACACTAGCTGTGCCCGCGGCTTCGCTCCCGTCAACTGCCTACCCTTTTTTTATTTTTTTTTGTTTACGGGGGACCTTCAAAAGGCGCCTGGACTTTTGGGGAAAAAGACCAGGGAGTGTGGATTTTTTACCGCACTAAAACCACCCCGGTGATCACCATCAGCACTTAGAAGGGACCCCGTCACCTCTTAAAAGACCACCCCGGAACTCCCTCTGTGCAACGCCTGTTAGGGCACATCCCTGGGGAGGCTGAAAGAATCGCCTTCCCTGAGCCACGCTGTGCATGGCAGCACGTGATCACTGTCCTTCCTGAAGTCACTCGGTGGGTGGACAGAGTCCCCAATCTGACCACCCGCGACCCTGGAGTCCCGCTTGCTTATTACGCAGACGGGGTTTCGGCATTTTAGGCATCGAGGCGGTTGCCTCCCCGACGCCTTCTTCTTCGAGCGGGATCGGCCCTCTCACGATCCCGCTCGGCGGCTTCCTTCTGGGCCATCACAGTCTCACAAAAGGAGGATATTTCCCTCCAATTTTCTGTCTCTGCCAGCAGCTGTGAAGGCCATGCCCGATCCTGGCGACCAAGACCTGCCGCTCAGAGGCCCACGCCGGGCACTCCTCGAGCGTGTGCTGTGCAGAATCAAGGTCGCCTCCACAATGGTGGCAATTTGCCGTGGTCTCTCGCCCAATCCTATTCAGGTACTCACCGAAGCAACCGTGTCCGGTCAGTACCTGAGTGAGCCTGTAGGAGATGCGCTCCTCTCTATTCAGCCAGGCCTCGAAGTGCGGCAGGATGGCTTCGACAATGCGCTTGCGCGAAAATTGCGGCTGCTGTAGCCGCTCTCGCCACCACTCGAGTGCGTGTCGCCATTCCTGCCGCCTAAGCCTTACTAAAGCGACCCCTGGCACGCCTTCAATATTCCGGCGGATGGCGCGGATTCGGTTATAAGCCCTTGCGTCCATATCCGCCAAAATATCCAGCCGAGGAAGGCGTGCCAGGAGAGTTGCCGCCTCAAAGGATACCGTTCGGTAACCTCGTGCGATACGAATGGCCATTCTCCGCTGCAGACTATTAATTTTAGCCCTGCAGCGTGTCAAATGCCTACCTACCCTACCCTACTTACCTAAATACCTAGACCTACCTGCCTACCCTACTTGCATTGCTACCTACCGTACCTAACCTATCGATTTTTTTTCTAGTGTCATTCTTCCGCGGAGAATCTTAATACCGCCATTCAGATAATGACGTCAAATGCACAACGCCATCTATCGAATATGGAGTTCAATTGTACGAGTAACTGCATTACGTGTTGTGATATTTTACATCTTGAACACTCGATGAAACAAAAACTAAGTAATACTTTAAGTTACGCACAATTTTATGTATAAAAGTTATCTACATTGGTTACGTACATTTTTTTGGGTAAATTCCTGCCAGAAAATAACACTTTTAAAGCACAGAAGAGGTGCATTAGATCAATATGTACGGAAAGTTCCAAACCGCATTATAAATCTCTTAAAATCCTCACATTACTTTGTCTTTACATACACGAGACCGCATTGTTCGTCAAGAAAAATAGTGAACCGTTTAAAAAAGCTTCAGAGCAACGCTATAGATCGACAAGACAACACGAATTGGCTAAGAGCCTCAAAGACCAAAAAGGATCTTCTGCATGGCTCCG
Organism: Orthosia incerta; assembly: GCA_948252205.1. NCBI lineage: Eukaryota > Metazoa > Arthropoda > Insecta > Lepidoptera > Noctuidae > Orthosia > Orthosia incerta. Next base: position 10,741,529 of record OX411754.1, on the reverse strand, counting down.
AAAATATTCAATAAAATACCAAATGACATTAAAGATTGAAACTTGCTAAATTTAAACGGATACTAAATAAGTTTTTAATTGAAAAATGCTACTATACCATTGACGAATTCCTTCTTGACAAATTGTAATAAACTAAATGATAATTATTTATTTATGCTTGTCAATTCAAAAACTTGACTTATTAAATTGTATTCTGTATATTTATTAAAATAATTAATTGTATTCTAAATGTTTACTATAAAAAATGTATTGTAAATATTGAAATTATGAAATATCGATTTTAATTTTTTATATAGTGTATATTGTATGTGTGTGTAATGGGTAGTTTCTGAGTTACCATAACCTCACTACAAAAACTTTGACTTTGACATTTTACGTGATTGGTACACAAATAAACAGATAAACAGACAAAAAGAAAATGCTGGCAATAGGTCCTAATGGTTATCCTTTAACACCCAGGCTATTTAAAAACGGGACCCTATTACTAAGACTCCACGATCCGTCTGTCTGTCTGTCCGTCTGTCACCAGGCTGTATCTCATGAACCGTGATTGCTAGACAGTTGAAATTTTCACAGATGATGTATTTCTGTTGGCGCTATAACAACAAATACAATATAAACAGAATAAAATAAATATTTAAGTGGGGCTCCCATATAACAAATGTGACTTTTTTGCCATTTTTTGCGATAGTGGTAAAAAAAAATTCGTGCGCGAGTCCGACTCGCACTTTTTTTTTATATTTACGATGCACAAAAACACTTTTCTACAGATTTATTATATGTAATTGAAAACCCCCATTTAATAGGGGTCGAGATTATTGACATCAACCGGACACAAGTACTAAGACTCCGGGCCGCTACTGAGAAATGCCAGATTGAATCGTAGGGTTCGAACTTAGGACCTCATATTCAACTCTAGCACTTTTTAGGGTTCCGACCTCAAGAAGGAACCCTTATAGTTTCGCTCTGTCCGTCTGTCCGTCCGCAGCTTAGCTCAGAGAATCTAAGTACTAGAAAGCTATAATTTGGCATGGATATACATATTAATAATTCCGACAAAGTGGTAAAATAAAATCAAGAAAAAAAATTTTTTTTCGTGTACCTCCCATAGACGTAAAGTCGGGATGTATTTTATTTTTCTCATCTGTCCCATCGTGTGGGGTATCGTTGGATAGGCCATTCAAAAATATTATGGGTTTCTTACAAACATTTTTCGGTCCAGAAATCCGTTTGCGTAAAATTAAGCTTTAAATTGCAAATTTATGTTAGAGTCAAGTGTCCCCCCCCACTTCCAGCAAAATGGTTGCTCTTGGCTATCTGAAAAAATTCACGGCAGTAGTAAATATAACGAAATTAAAAGGAAAACTATCACGGTTAAGTAGGCTCTACAAGTTTACGAGTAATAGTCGACCAACTTATAAAATGTACTTGGAACAGTAAAAATTTTGTATAAATGCCATTGAAAAATTACTTATATAACGTTGTTAGCTGTGTAAAACAGAGTAAATATATGCTTATGAACCATGTAAAAATCAACAAAAATTAAATCATAACAGGCTTTACAAGTTTACGAGTAATAGTCGACCAACTTATAAAATGTACTTGGCACAGATTTTTTTTTGTACAAATGCCATTGAAAAATTACCTTAATAACGTTGTTAGCTGTGTAAAACAGATAGTATATATATGCTTATGAACCATGTAAAAATACACAAAAATAAAATCATAACATCCTTAATAATAATGAATTCTAAATTAATAATGTTTAAGCTCGAATAACGCATTTGAGTGGCCGGAGTCGTTGGCAATACCGGTCCGTAGTCCATACGGAGCATGCGCGCGGGGAGTCTATTTTATGTTAGTGCAGAAGTATTTTCGACGTTTTGTAATCGAAAGTCAAATTAGATTCGATTGCCAAACAAATTACGTATTTTCTTTTGTCGATATCCCACTAATTCAGTAGCGTAAAACTTTCCAGAACGTAGTAGTGAATACCGCAGATTAAAGGTTATACATACGATTTTTTTCTAATTCCAAAAGATAAATAAACAAGGAGCGTGCGCGCAAGGATTCAGGAACGAATCATACCATTCCCCGTGGCTCGAACACGCGCTCGTATCGGTTGCTTTCGCAATTCACACCCGCGGTGGTACTCAAATAGATAATATTTTTCTAATTTCAGTTGCGAAGTTGGATTTTATAACTCCTTCTTAAGTTACCAGTTAGACCTTCTTTAGATTAAGTTAAGAGTGAATAGGTTACTTCTAGGCAAGAGTGCTTCACCGTAGACCACATAATCGCTTACCATCAGGCGAGATAGTGGTGAAACAAGCATAAAGATAAAAAAAAATATCATCCTATGTGGGCCCGTTTTTGGACGTTGTGTGCCGCTGAAACCGCTTTAATGTTCATGTAACAACAACAAAACCCTCTTATTAGTCCGCATTATTATGCAACTTCGGAACCCTATTACTGCGCGTGGCCCGACACGCACTTGGCCGGTTTTTTTTTATTGGGACAATCCCACCGCACTATTCCCAAACCACTGAAACTCCTGAAAGCCAGAATCAACAGTGGCGACCACCAGAAAAGCGCCGAGGCAATGAAGCTCGACGAAGTCCCGGTGAATGAATTTAACTGTCTTGGATCCCGCAACGAAATTAATCAGAAATGAATAACGGAGGAGTAGGAAAAAGTAAAAATTTGCACTTCCCTCCATATCAAGCAGGAGACAGAACAAACAAGGCCAATAGGCACAAAGGGTCGTTTACAACTGGGATAAGCCCAGTTGCCTTGCACCACGGATAAAAATTAGCATTAATATTAATGGGTTCTACATTGTGTGATATTTGTTTCCAGGAAAATAATTTACTTTTAAAGTTACCATGCCCTGTAAGAAATTGGGCAACACAGTGATCCACCTCCAGCCACGTCCTGGCTAGCCGCACGCAAACGGATGGAAAGAGTTGGTGGAGGTGTCGGCCCTTGATGGAATTATCCCACCTACATTGCCATTCGGATAAAAGTTCCTCCCAGACGTCAATATGTGGTTTAAATAATCTAGAGATTTTCTCACGGTCACACCGAGTTAAAAAGTCCGCGTCCATGGTCTCCCGTGCGGAATAGTACATTGCAGCACGTCGCTGCACTTCAAGGTCGACCGGAAGTATGCCAGCAAGTACCGGTAAGGCTTCAGTACTAACCGCCCTGTATGCTTTGCATAAGAATATCAAAGCCAAACGCTGGATTTGAAGTAACTTACGTCGTACAGCCCCTATTGTGGCCCTATCAGCCCAAACAGGCGCCACATAGCACATACAACCCAAGTAAGTAGCCCCATAAATAGTCTTTAAGGTTAAAAAAGACAGACCCCACGTAGATTTAGATGTTCTCGTTAAGGCATAGAAGTTATTTTTTGCTTTTTCACCGACTATTTTAATATGATCTATAAATGCGAAATTTCTCTCTAACACTAGACCAAGATAGCACACGGACTGCTTCCTTTTTACGGGAACGTTATTTAATTTTATAGTAGGACACGATTTAAGATTACCTTTCAAAATGAGTTGATAAGTTTTGTGCGGAGCAAAGGTCAGGCGGTTTCGATCACCCCACTGAGATATTAATCATAGGCAAGTGTCAGCCAAGTTCTCGAGTCCAGCTCGAGTACTTGATTGAATGAGCAGAAGACTGTCGTCCGCGTAACCGGTTAATGAACAGCCGCAATGAATGAACTCTAGCACTTACGACCACTAGACCAAAGTGCAGTATGTAGGTAGCATCTGCCTACCCTTGTCCCATGTTACTTGTCGTCCCATACCGTCCTGTCACGCGTCATGGTATCACTGACTCCCTTTTCTTACACGTCTCTCCTCAGCTCACACAGTCCATCTATCTTTTCTTTGGCCGTCCTCTTCCTTTCTTACCATCCACATTTACATTCATAACTCTTTTAGTAACATGCGTTTCGTACCTCCTCATGACAAGACCATACCAGGACAAACGGTTTCCTTTCAACATTTCTGTCACTGGTGCCACTTTCAAACTTACTTTAATATACTCATTTCTCATTTTATCCAATCTTGTCACGCCGCACATCCATTTTAACATTCTTATCTCTGCTACATGCAATCTCTTTTCATCCATCTGTTTTCACAGCCCAATATTCTGATCCTTACAGGACGGCAGGTCTAATCACAAATATGTATATTTTTTCCATTAACTTGAGGTGCATCCGTGGGTCGCAAGTTGTTTCAGTGACCTGTCGCAGCATTTCATCCATCCTGAGTTAATGCGGTGCGTTACGTCTGGGTCTACTTCGCCATCTCCTTGGACAAGCGACCCTAGGTACCGGAAGCAGTATGCGGGTAACAATTTCCATAATAAGAGTGGTCGTCGCTTTGTTGTACTTAGTACTGTCAAATCGCGCCTAGGCTGTCTCCTTGAGCTGTCTCTTAAAAAATCAAAATGATAAAATAATACCTTACTCGTCTTCCTTGTTTTTGCTTTTCATAGCGTTATAGGAAACTTCAATAAAGCCATAAAAAAGTTAATTCAAAAAATCAATAAACCCGACTGCTTAAGAAGCGAACTAAAAAGACGTAAACGAGACGAAAATCACGATGTGCAGTCGGAGAAAACATAATCGCGAGCGGGCTGACCAGAATCAGATGAAGAAAAAAAATTGGGCCCCCACAATATTGCGCCCAAAAGCCGCTATTTTTCTATTTTCCAATTTTAATGCAGCCAGGGACACTCGCAAGGTGAAGACGAATCGATTGACGTAAGAATCATCAAAATCGGCCAACGCGTTTGATCTCTAGAACGCCACATAGGAACAAACATACGTGGATTAATAAACATATTACCCTCCTTCGGCAGTCGGGTAAAAAAGGCAGATACCGCAATCAAAATAACTTCACAAACCTCCAGTTTACTTCATACAAACAATCTCATACTCATAGACAAGCACTGTACGTCCGCTATCCCGTTAATACCCGCAATCAGTCCAGTAATAAATTAACGCCATTACTAAATTATTCGTAGCTTCTAGATTAATCTAGAAGTCGGGCCGCAGTCCGACGCGGCCGCTCTTACATTATTACAGCATTCATTAGAGTTCGCTAATTACTCCTTGCTTTAATGAATAAGCTCTAATGAACCACTTTCTGTTAATTAAAGGCGGCGTGGGGAGGAGGGCCGTGGGGGGAGGAGGAACTTTTCTCCGGGCTCTGATTGCAAATGTGAATTTGTGTAAGTCTGAGTGGAAAGAGTGTTCCAACTGAAAAGGGGTAATGAGGCGGTCGAGTGAGGCCGAATTAGTTGCAATGCGCGCCTAGATAAATTACATTTGAGATCGTAACGTTGCGTGTTTTCGTCACTGTTGTAATTAGAATTAAAGCTAGGGCTTGGTCACACTTCACTTATTATAAATTCTTTAAAGAGGCAATTAGGGACATTGAAACCTTGACTATCGATACTACAACATTTGAATGACCATCAGTCAATTCAGGAACGTCGTTGGTTGTTGACATCAATATCATTTCAGCCTGGAATTCCTCAATTCTCTCTTTATTTCTGCCCTACTTCCCCGTTTCGTGCGTCCCTCATCCAGGTGTTGGCCGTTTGACATACCTTTTTACCTGACTGCCTAAGGAGAGTTATGTGTTTATCAGTCCATGTATGTATGTTTGTTCCTATGTGACGTTCTAGAGGCCAAACCCGTTGGCCGATTATGATGATTCTTACGTCAATCGATTCTTCTTAACCTTGCCACTGGCTATATTAAAATTGAAAAATAGCGTATTTTGGGCGCCCAAATTTTTTTTCTTTATCTGCCAGCTCGCGAATATGTACGAGTATCCTCCGACTGCACAGCATGATTTTCTTCTTGTTTACGTCTTTTTAGTTCGCTTCTTAAGCAGTCGGGTTTTTGTTTTTTTTTTAATAATGGTTTCTAGCAAACTGCAAATAAAAGTGTGAGTTGGCCAAACAGGAATCTTCATACAGCTCGACTCGACCCGTTTTTTCCCATAGTTAATCTCTACGTTTTACTGGGAGTTGTGTGTGAAATCTTTACTTTCTTCAACTTGTCCTTAAACCATATTCACGCTTTCAACAAGAGCGAGTTTCATGTAAAAAACTGCGATCATCGCGAACTGAACTTGTGGACTGAAGGTTCCGTACGTAAAATGGTTGTACAGGGATATGAAACGGTGGAAAACGTAACTACTGACGGTGAAACAACATAGATCACAAGTCACAACACACCTATACATTTTACGAAAATTTTATTTTATAGAAAGAAAGAAAGAAAGAAAGAAAAATTGTTTATTCTGCACAAACTAAACGCACAATACAAAATAAAGAGTGGCATTCACTATAGGTACAAATTAGCCAAAAGCCTCGTATTTAAAACGAAATTATTTTTTTTGTCTCTTGATTGATGAGAGCAATACACGTTACGTTACGTTTATGTGTCTATAGTTTGAAGAGAGAGAGTAGTCCTATATATAATTACGAGTAGGTTGGTACTGTGGAGTATTTATAAATGTCCGGTTGGGAACGAAGATCTTAAAGATTGGATATCGATGTGATTTTATGATGTGTCGATACGGAGGTAAAATCCTCAATTTTTTACCGACTTCAACAAATAGGAGGTTATCAATTCGATACGGATGTAGGTATGTAATATTGTTAGAATTGCACAATATTCACTTATGTTACTCTATGTGGGCTTCTAAACCGTGTTTGATTGTATGTATGTTTGTCCGCGCATTTCGGGGAAACTAGTAATCGGATCATGATCATTCTTTTTTTATTGTATTAAGTATCTCTCAACTTAGGTCATAGTACAAGTTTCATCAAAATCGGTTCGGCAGTTTTTACGATATGGAGCATACAACCAAACTCCATAACGACAAACAGCACGAATGTGTAATTTGAGTTGTTATGGGTATTTTGTCAATACTTTGGGTACCCTTACTATGGAACTTGCTTAATTTGTAGTGATGGTGTACCAAAAGACATAAACTAAAAACAGAAAAATATAAACATTTTCACAAAAAAATTACCGTCTTCTAAAAAAAACACTAAAAAAGAGCAAAAATAACTTTAGTTTCGGATGTTGATGTCGCAAAACGACAAAAAGGAGGTAACAAAGACACCGACTTCCGAAACGAAAGTTATTTTACTCAATTTACACATTCGTGATGTTTTTCGTTAAAGAGTTCGGTTGTATGTTTCATATCATGAAACATATCATGAAAACTGCTTAAAGCGCCTCCCCGAGCAAAACGCCGCGCTAGACGAATTTTGTGCAGTTTTTAAGAGCTGTCTACTCTTTATTTAAAAAGAAATATCAATTAATAAAAATACATTAAATTTCTACATAATGTTGTTTCTAAAATGTTAGTACACTTTTTTTTTTTAAAGAGGTATATGTGTCACTAATCTCCTTCCAACAAAACCATAAAAATGTGAAATAATTATTGATAGCATGCATCTCCTCGTAAAGTGTTGATTAATTATTTTTATACTAACACTAATGGATAGACAATTTGATAACGAACATTTTGTAAGTTTTATTTTTTTCAAAAGACCTATATTCGATTTTATAAAGATTTTAATCTAAAATCTGGGCGTATTCACGTAATTCATGCGCCACCAGTGCCGCTAGGCCAATAGGAATGCTCATATCTCATGCTGATTTTTTGGTCAGGGTACGCCCTTAACCGATATTGATGAAGCTTGTACTATTACCTAAGATGACAGATACCTAATCCAGTAAAAAAATAATGATTACGATCCAATTACTGGTTTCGGAGAAATGCGTGGACAAACATACATACACTTATGACATTTGGCACACATGTTTAGTATCCCACATTGAGTAACATGTGTGCATATTGTGCAATTCCAACAAAATAACATACTATAGAACATACATATAGAATCGATCCTTTTTTTAAAAGTCGGTAAAAATCATTGGCTAAGCAGATCGATTTAGTAAACTGTACTTTCAATGGATTTCTTTTTCGCATGGAACCCTAAACAGCAAATTCATTCATGTAAATAGGTGAGTTTATTAGATTTAATAATGTGCATACCTACTGCAAACATACATATTAGCATTAAAAATGTTGTAAATATGTTCAAGCCTAGTTGTAATAAAGTTTATAAATATTTAACAGTCTTAATTAATATCGCTAACGAGTGAAGACATAGCTGTGTATGAATCCATGAAAATATTCTGTAAAATAAAGACAGGCACGTGCTATCACGATATTTTCGTAACTTACACGTGTCTTCATCAGGTAAAACATGTACGTAGAATTTAATACATTGTAGCATGTTTTTTTAAAGTTCACGAGATATAATTCACACTCATGTCACATATAGTATGAAAGCTTGGGAGAAAGTTATTGAAAGGCGGCTGAGAGAAGAGAGTGAAATATCGCAGAAACAATTCGGTTTTATGCCTGGTTGGGGTACAACGGATGCCATTTTTACAATTAGCCAGTTGTGCGAGATATATAGTGGTGCACATAAAAACTTGCACATGGTTCTCATTGATCTCGAGAGAACACACGACCGGGTACCTCGTTAGGTTTAGTGGTGGGCCCTTAAGTACAAATGTACATCGATGTTCATTATGTGATGTATGTCAATGCAGTACCCAAGTCCGGTCTACAGTGGGCACTAATGGCAGCTTCAGTGTAGCAGTCGGCTTGCACAAAGGGTCGGCTCTCAGTCCTCACCTCTTCTTAATGTAATGGATGCTCTGACATCGGACATACAGGAAGAGACACCCTGGTGTATGCTGGTTGTCGATGACATTGTGCTGGTTGCCAAGAGTGGCCTAGAGGTTCGGGAGAAGATTGGAGGTGTGGTGGCGCAGACTGGAGAGTGTTGGCTTGAAATTGAGCAGAACCAAAACAGAATAAATGTTCTACGATTTTGGCAGTCTCTCTAGTTCCGTGCCTACAGCTCTCGCTGGAACACCCATACCGATCTGCTCCGACTTCTGGTACCTAGGGTAGCTTGTCCAAGGGGATGAATAGGTAGACCAAGACGTAACGCACCGGATCAACTCAGGATGCATAAAATGATGACAGGTCACAGGAACAACTTGCGACCCACGGATGCCCCTCAAGTAAAAGGGAAGAATTTAAAAATCCTTGATTACCTGTCGTACTGTATGGATCAGAATGTTGGGCTTTGCAAAAGATGGATGAAAAGAGATTGCATGTAGCAGAGATGAGAATGATAAGATGGATGTGCGGAGTGACGAGAATGGATAAAATTAGAAATGAGTATATTAGAGGAAGTTTGAAAGTGGCGCCAGTGACAGAAAAGTTGAAAGGAAACCGAAAAAAGAAAAGAAACAAGTCCTGGTATGGTCATGTGACGAGGAGGATGAAACTCATATTACTAAAAGAGTTAGGAATATAAATGTGGATAGATGGAGAGGGAGGAGACGGCCAAAGAAAAGATGAATGGACTGTGTGAGGAGTGCTATGAAAGAAAAGGGAGTCGTTGACAGCATGACGGGGGACAGGACGGTATGGAAGAAGAAAACGAGTTGCGCCGACTCCAAGTAACATGGGACAAGGGCAGGAAGATGATGACTCGCGAGATATAATTCACTTGCTTTTCCTGTCTAAGGCTAATAGAGTCTTCAAAATTGTAATACCAAAGAAACAGTCCTCTGCTGGATTTATCAATACTTAATGAATATCTATCTACATATAGGTACCATAAAAGAATCATCATCATCATCATATCAGCCGAAAGACGTCCACTGCTGGACAGGCCTCCCCAAGCGTCGCCGCATTGACCGGTCCCGTGCGTCCCGCAACCAGCGAATCCCCGCAAAGTTCACCAGGTCATCGGTCCACCTGGTGGGCGGACTTCCAACGCAACATCTTCCAGTTCGCGGTCGCCACTCCAAAACCTTTTTCCCCATCGGTCATCCGTTCTGCGAGCAATGTGCCCTGCCCACTGCCACTTAAGTTTGGCAATCCTTCGGGCTATGTCGGTAACCCTGGTTCTCTTGCGAATTTCTACATAAAAGAATAAAAAACATAGAAAATTTATAAAAGAATTATTTGACTGAATGTTCGGATATTTCTAGACCTACATATTGACCTAAGCTTTCTTACCAAAACCTCCACGCTTTCCTTTGCAAGCGTGTTTTCAAAGCATGATTATAGTAGCCATAGTAGCTGGCTGCTGGAATACGTATTTACCATGTGTGAAGTCTCCCCTATCTAAGCTTCTAGTCAGTCTCACAGATCACTGACAAAACGAGGCAAACAGACCTCAAACGAAGGCCTTGAACGAAGCGCACTGAACAGAATAATAACCAATCAGAGCTGTAACATCTCAGAACTCAGATAGTGCAACATGCAAGTGATGTCAATGAACATGTCCGTAACATGTTCATTAACTGCGGCCAGGGAATTAGAACAGGCATATTGAGATTGACATGGAGCTATCACAGATTGGTACAAGTCATGACGCTATATTATGCAGCTTAGATTAAATAAACATAGATTTAAATAAATTGTAGTTCTAAAATCTAAAAAACACGCTTTAATGGTAAATTTAACTAAAAAGTCGCTAATCCTGAAGATCTTGGTAAGGCAAAACAAACAACAAACACACAAACAAACTATTTAAACGCGCCCGGTAGAATCAACTTTCATTTTTAATTTATGTTTGACGTTCAAAAGTGCCGCTTATTGGACTTTGAGTAAATTATTGCATTGTCATTGGTCCTTGATAAGTGTGCAAAGTTTCAAATCAACCCCACGTTTTGAAGGGGGTGAAATTCACGTTCAAAGATTCCGTTACATTGATACATATATACATACCAATCTAATAAAAGCGTGTTAAAAATACTGAAAACTGACGAACTTGAAAACCCGGATAACGGAAAATAAGAGGAAATCAATGGGCAAGACCACGTATCTTGGGTCTTTGTGTGTTTCTGTAATATTCTGATGATTCGTTTTGGTAGATACCTACTTACGAGGTCAGCTAGTTCCAAGGTTCTATTCTCAGGTTCATAATAACGGGAGATTGTGAAGGTCGTCGTTGACCAGAAAACGAAATGGGTTTACCTACAACTATGAATTAAATCATCTTTATTTAAAAAGAAATATCAATTAATAAAATACATTAAATTTCTACATGTTGATTCTAAAATTGTAGTACACTTACACACGTACACTTTTTTTTTTTAAATAGGTATGTTTCACTAATCTCCTTCCAACAAAACCATAAAAATGTGAAATAATTATTGATAGCATGCATCTCCTCGTAAAGAGTTGATTAATTATTTTTTATGCTAACACTAATGGATAGTCAATTTGATAACGAACATTTTGTAAGTTTTATTTTTTTCAAAAGACCAATATTCGATTTTATAAAGATTTTATTCTAAAATCTGGGCGTATTCACTACCGTAATTCATGCGCCAACAGTGCCGCTAGGCCAATAGGAATGCTCATATCTCATGCTGATTTTCTGGTCAGGGTACGGCCTTAACGTTCCCACTGCTGGGATACAGCCTATGAGAGGGAATCTAACTATGTACTTAATTATATGGCCAGCTTATCCTATTGTGAACAAATGCTTTTCATGCAAATAGCGCTTGTTTCGTTTTAACCGACTTCAAAAAAAGGGAGAGGTTCTTAATTCGTCGCAATCTTTTTTTTTTATGTGTTTTACTCGATTACTCAAAGACTCCTGGACCGACTTGGAAAATTCTTCTTTTTTTTAAAGAATATACTTCCCAGGTGGTTCCATGGTCATCAAGTCAAGATCTGATGATGGGATCCAATGGAAATCGAGGGAACTCCTCAAATATTATAGGCAAACAGACCATTTTGGTATTTTCATCAATATGGTAAGCATTTGCACTCGGAAAGTATCATTTGGTGAAGTGGAACTGATAAAGAAGACCACAGATAGCCACTGGAACTCCTTATGGACTTATTGGAATCGCCATGAGATGTAATTTAGCCATAAATGGTGTTCATGGTAATTGGAGGTAGGTACCTAACAAAACTAAAAAGAGCAAAATAAAAAACTTTTTAACAAAACATCAAACTGACTTCCAAAACAAAACATTACAAAGCGAAAAATAACTTTCTTTTCTCAAGTCTGTGTCTAAAATGGTAAAGGAATAGGTACCAAACAGACACCGACTTCGGCAAAGAAAGTAATTTTTCCCTTTTTTCCGAGCTTTTATTTTTTTTTATTTTTATTTTTATTTTTATTATTATTCCGAGCTTTTTTCCGAGCTTTTCCGAGCTTTTATTAGCTTGTTATGTATCTATGTAACTATGTATCTATGTATCAATGTAACGGAATCTTTGAACGTGACTAAAAAGTGATAACGTCGGATTGATTTGAAACTTTGCACACCAATCAAGGACCGATGACAATGCAATAATTTAGTCAAAGTCAAAGTCAAATATATTTATTCAACTAGGCCAATAAGCGGCACTTTTGAAAGTCAAACGAAAATTAAAATTTACAAGTAATAAAAGTTGATTCTACCGTGCGCGTTGTTTTTCCCATTAACCTTACCAAGATCTTCAGGATTAGCGACTTTTTAGTTCAATTTACCATTGAAGCGTGTTTTTTAGTTTTTAGAACTACAATTTATTAATGTTTTGTTAAGTTTTCTTCACACTATAGTAGAACCATTCGGGACTGGTACGACCCCGGTCACGAACCGGTGATCCTGTAGGGTGATCCCTATTAAACCCCGTGGGGTAAAAAGTAAGGAAGTGGACATACATCTTCATGGTTTTACATCTTCCATGACTGTGTAATGATATTGATTACGATATAAAAGGCTACCTTTGTGGGATAATGATGGGGCCATCTTAGAGTAAACACGAATACCTGAATATATCATAGGTATATATTTATTCATTTTTTGGCTGGGAAATCATCCAATGACTTCTCCCGCTCTGGGTGAAGCGGAAGGGCGTGTCAGACTTGTACTGACTAAAACCCACCCGAGTACCTTCAGTTGCTTGTGCCAGGGCCGCGGTAACTTTCTTTCAAATTTATCCGCGACCCAGACAGGCATCGGCCCTAGCGGACCCCGTCAGTTTTGCTGACATCTCTTTAGGCGCGCGTGGAACACTACGCGCCGTCGACTCGGGCGAGTTTCGTGCAGTGGATGGTAGCGGCTGGCTTTAGCGCTACGGGTTGAGGGTTCGATTTGTATAAATTATGTATTTGACTATCTGGATCTGGATGCTAAGTGCTTTTAAGAGTTACAGAAGATTATTCTAGTGAACCCACCAAAAGCACCAAACCACCCCACCATTGTATGAAAAACATTATGTACATACCTACCTATTCTGATTGGGTACGATTAGTCTAATCGTAGGCAATTTCCCTGACCTCTTGTTAGTAGACGGTTTACTTAGTAACGTGCTATTTAAAAATTAAGTTATTGACCGCGTTCCGGCATTTACGGATGATTGGATCAAGCAGAAGCTAATTGAGCAACTACCGACAAATTGCTCACATAATTCCTGAATTTCCTGATAATCGGTCAGGAATCTGATGAAACAATAACGCCGTTTTACAGAGAGCGTGGACTTTGAACCACAGACATGGAGAATGGATTGAGCACGAGTGATAAAAGAGACAAAGCGATTGTGCGGCCATTATCTGTCTCTTTTCTGTAACGGTACGTTCACACAGCGTCGAGTGTTTCTCTACCGAATCGATTTTTTGCAGGATTCGGTTTAGTGGCAACAGTATTTCAATGAATGAGTTCACACATGCATTCAGTTACAAGACACGGCAAAATATCCGAATCTTGCTGAAGTTGACATCCGATTTTGCGACTACAAACCGATCCGGCAGTACTGCAAAATGTAAGATCCGGTGAAGTGGCATAGCGCATTCAATACATGCGTTCATACGAAATACGCAGGGGTAGAATCGGTTATTTGCCGAATGCCGGATCTTGAAACCGAATACGTCGTCGGGTCGGGTTTCCAAATCTTTTTCCACTTTTTTCAAAAGATTATCAGTTATAGTCATTCTAACGATGTTAAAAAAAATTGTGGATCATTTCTTAGTTGATCGTCTTTGTACTATTGGGTTTAACCACAATCTTTTTCCACAACGCTGATGGCGATAATACCAGTATATTATAGCAAGACTGTTCACGTCCATCGCTTCCAAATCAACGTGAGGACTGTGCGCGCTCTTGCTAAAAAAAGCCGGATGGTGTGTTCACACGGGACCTCGATACGAGGCCGTCGGATACGGCAATGCAAGATGTGCTGTGTGAATACAACATTCGGTTTTTCCAGATCCGATGAAAATATGATTCGGAAAAACGTGGCTCCGTGTTAACGTACCGTTAGTGGTAGTCACGAAGATGATATTGCAAGCCTGTGGCGAAATAAAAATTCTGATGGGGTGACATCAGAATTTCGGATCACTTCATCCCTCTCACTCACAATTGTACTGTCCGTGTTCAATTCATACCAGGATAGGGAAAACTCAGTCCATTCTCTATGCCAATGCTGCGAACCAACAATTAACAAATTACCTACCGCCGATTTTAGGACACGTTATGAAAATATATTCGGAGGTGCGTAACGTGAATAACCAATGAGCGTGAAACGACGAAGGATTGTAAGGAATTGACAAATAAGGAGCCAATGCGCGTATAAATACGATCGGCATGTTTGTATTACATTATTACTGCACAAACAGTTTGGATAACGTTCACAGGCCTGCTGAATTTACCTGTTCAACATGTTCAGTTTCATTGCGGTAAGAAATACGCACTTGAAGGTGCTTGCCTCCTCATCTCGTAATCTATGCCTTATCTCGGTTGTAAAATGTGACAATAGTTATCTCAACACGATCCGTTCAGAAATTCGATATCTACGGGCGTTAGATTCAAGAGTGCGGTCGCTCAGGGGGGTAACCATAAGCTCTTAGAGCGGTATCAATTTGAGATCGAATGAGGGACAGATGTATCTGACGTGTATACATCTGTCACTTACTCGATATCAAATTGATACCGCTCTAAGAGCTTATGGTCACGCCCCAGATGTTTTTTTACCCGACTGCAAGGAAAGGGTTATGATTATCGCGCGATTTTTGTATGTAATATTATGTATTACCTCATATCTTTCAAATCGCTAGACGGATTCATATAAATAAGACATCGTTAGATACGTCTTGACCGCCCAACTGTTCTTAGATAAGTGACATTAAAAAAAAACAAACATGGCGGCTTTTGGGCGTCATATTGTGGGGGTCCCTATTTTTTTCCTACCAAACCCATCGAGTGGGGTATCTAAATGAAGGATTTAAAGAGGTGGTTACAAAAACATATAACGCTTATGTTTAAAAGTAATTGGTAATAAAATAAATGTTAACTAAAAAATTGTAAGTAAATAAAAAAAGTTAACTATTCTTGTTGGGTGTTTTTTGTATTCTTCAAAAGGGAAGTGCACTTCCCTGAACATTTTTAATTAATTAGGTGCTACATCCCATTCAATGTAAGTAGGTAACTAAAATGAAATGGGACGGTATTAATATCAACGCCTATATTAAAACAGTGACGACTTGAAAACTTCCACAAAAAACAGCCTTTTGATTGTTATTATCGGTTACAACAAAAGCAGACAGTGTAATGAGTTGTTTGATTGATTTTGCAATAGATTGTAACATCAATGCTAACAAATTACAATACGATTCAATATTCATGACACCAGTTGCTACAGTCATATATTTGCATTAATTTTCAGATTGCTTGCTTGCTCGGTGTAGCAACGGCCGCTCCTTCCGGGATTGGGATCGGGGAACTGCCTGTCGCTACCGGCAGTATTGTGAGTAGACCGAAGATCCTAGAATTTTAAGTTGGCTTCTTATAAACTTTAGCATTAAATTCTCAATTCAGAAACCAGCTGAAAAATGGTCCTTTTTACCTATTAGGCAGCGTTCACACAAAGCGTACAGAAGTCTCCGAGTGTGAGTTAAGAAATGTATGAAACTTTAACCGCAGACTATCAGTTGTTTTTCATAAATTTTTACCGTCAGCGCCGGACATTTAGTGTGAACGTAGCCTTGGACTTTAATAACATTTTTGTTTTTTTTATTTATCGATAGGCTCGCGTTTGACCACTATCTCGCCTGATGGTAAGCGATGATGTGGTCGACGGTGGAGCACGCTTGCCTAGAAGTAACATATTCACTCTTGATTTAAAGACCCCAAGGCATTGACATATATATATTACTTCCTTTCGAAATCATTGCCCCAAGGTTGTAGCTATCAGTAAATAAAGACTCCGGCAGGGAATGATGTTTGAATGATGTGATGTTTGCTCCCCAGTCAATCCCGCGTTACGGCTTCAACTACGCGGTCAACGACCCCGTAACTGGTGACCAAAAAGCCCAGAGCGAGTCTCGCGACGGAGGCGTCGTGAAGGGCTCGTACTCACTCACGGAACCCGACGGTACCCTCCGAGTGGTGGACTACACTGCCGACTCCGTCTCTGGATTCAACGCGGTAGTCAAACGT
Organism: Orthosia incerta; assembly: GCA_948252205.1. NCBI lineage: Eukaryota > Metazoa > Arthropoda > Insecta > Lepidoptera > Noctuidae > Orthosia > Orthosia incerta. The sequence continues at coordinate 10,724,944 of OX411754.1, read as the reverse complement.
GTTGGCCCCGCCGCACATCCGCAAACGTTGGTCGCCGCTCCAGTAGTCAGCAAGCAAATCGTGGCACCAATTGCCGCTGCACCCGTCGTAGCTGCCCCCATCGCCCATGGAGGATACGCGTCCAGCCTTGTTGGACTCGGAGGATTAGGCCTCGGAGCTGGCCTAGGCGGTATCGGTATCGGCGACGCTGGTATCGGCTGGGGACACGGTGGTATCAGCGGTATCGGCTTGGGCAGTGGTATCGGTCTCGGTCACGGCGACCTCGGTATCGGCTACGGAGGCCTCGGCTATGGCATCGGAGGTCTCGGAGGCCTGGGCGGTGGCTGGAAGCACTAAAGTGATAACCCTAGTGCCAGAATATCCTTACGGACGTTATTTCGACCTTACTTTCCTTTCGCATCTGAATGTACCTTGTTCATTAGGCGATACGAATAGTATAGGTTGACTATAATATTGTATTTGTTTGTGAAATACTAAAATTAAATAAGTGTCAAAGAGGATTGTGTTGTATATTTCTACCTGACTCATTTCACTTTCTGAGCAGATTTCATCACTTTAAAACAAAAAGCCTGCTGCTTTCTGGTATTTTTCAAGCTTTTTATATTAACTTGCAATGAACCTATGTATGATGTTCGAGTCAAATCTTGCAACTAAATTTTAAAGCAGTTATCCTCAACAGATTAAGATTGAATTTCGCATACATGTTTGGTTTGGATGACAATGCACGGTAAGCTAAAAAGCTTGTATAAAACAGTTTTTTTTTTTTAATAAAAAAAAAATTACAGCACCTTTTCTTAGGATATTAGGACAGGGTGGACGATGGTTACGGAAGGAAATCTGAAAGATTAGAAGTATAAAAAATCTTCTAATCTAATCTCACAAGGATAATTAATAATGGAATCCGTTCAAGCCTACTTCACGCGCATCCAACGCGAAAAAAGAAAATTTGGTTCAAATAAATTGCACTAGATGGCGGGATAGAAGCTTCGATTTGTTATTGAGTTTTGTGAGATAGGTTTTAAGATTTTCTAGAGACGATCATAAAAAATGTATGCTCTTGTTTAATTAACTCGCCTAAGCACAGTAAGGAATACTGGGCTCCTAATTCACTTTTCAAACATTATTTGAATGGATCATTTAAAATTGATGCCAATAGATGGCGCGTTTTTAAATTCCTGAGGCAGCCACTCGATTTTTTAAATTTGTGTTGTAACACATTTTGGTACAATGAAACAGTAAAAGGAGGCAAAAAAAAAAACAAATCGTCGCTGTAAACCCTTTTACTTGCAAGTCGCTGCTAACACCATCTATATCCGTGGAACGGAACCGAACGCGATCGATGTTCTTAACAAAATAATCAGTTTAATCAGATGAAAAACGCTAGTTACGTCGGCACGGTTTCTTTGTATGGGATGAGGCATCTGTATGCTATCTGTGCCTACGTCATATCGCAACGAACTTTGTATCCAATCAAAGCATCAGAAGGCGCCACGACACGACAACACAGTAAGGCCAGGCACACACGATGCGTTGCGGCGCCGCACCGCAAAGATTTCACCATACGGTGATATCATACGGTGAAATGGTCATACGGTGAAATCTTTGCGGTGCGGCGCTGCAACGCATCGTGTGGTCCTGGCCTAACGTGAATCTAGCTTTATCAATCAATTGACAGGAAATAAAACAAAGTTATACATTTAACTACACAATTATATTTCATAATAAATATATTAAATACCATCGACACATTTATCCATCATAATTAAATGCACATATATTTGAGCGGTTACACCGTCCCCAGTCATAGACTACACCGAGACAAGTAACGTACTTTTTTTCTTTACAATTTAGATATTTACACCGTACACGAAATATCCACAGATTATATAAAGTCTAGATACCTGATTTTGAACATACGTCACTAGGCAGGCGAACGAAGGCAGTGTTAATAATAAGAACACCTAATTCCTTTACGTAATGTAAAAATAAATCTATACAAAGAAAATAATCATATTTATGATTTAATAATATATAAAAAATGGTTTCCCACTGGATTTGTGCCCCAATAAATGAGACTTAATTACTTAAAACATAATTTGCGGATCCACACGTCTACCTATCCCTTACGGGAAATAGGTATGAACTTATGTTATACCAATTTACTTGAGGAGTAAATTTAGCTTTTACCCCAGATGTGAATTGGTAAAACAAGTAATATTTGGATATTCAATTCAGTTTTACGAATCGGTTAGCGCAGTGGTTGTGCGCTGCATGTCGCGGGTTCGATTCCCGCACGGTACAAATATTAATGTAGCCCGCAGATAGTCGTTCCGGATCTGGGTGTTAATATATAAGTTTCAATGTTTGTAAACACACCCGCGATAAAGGAGAAATTCCTAGGTAAAGCAGTGTTTTTTTTAAAAGAGAAAGATAGAGAAAGAAACGGGTCCAACGAATAAAAGAAAAAAAAGTATCTTTCCAGTATTATAATCTGTGGATGAACACATAAGCTTATTTACCGTTACATAAAAACCGAGTGAGACTGGATACCGCTGCGTCACGCTACGTTCTCCTGAATCGTAGCCCTTCGCCGAACAGAATAAGACAGAGCCGGTCCACTAGGTATGCGAACAGCATATCGGCTATCAGAACTTGTACTAATATAATCCGGTACTGAAACAAAATTTTGATACGTTAGTTTACTGTTTAAAGCTAAGATAAAATTGGACATTATACCTTTCATTTTAAGGTATGTTTTTCTGTGAACAACTCTTTGATTTCTCATCCCTTTAAAACGCCTGTGTACAGTACGCGTCAAATAACTTTACCGCTCTGAAATAGGGTACAAAAGCAATCACAAATCTCATACTAATCGTAACTAGCTGAGCGCATGTCATAATACACAATATTTTGAAGGAAGGGTTTTTGCTGACTGAAGTCAGCAGTCTACAGAATACAGCTTCTGAGGCATTCGACACTGCTCTAGGTTCAATATCTTGAAATTAGGTTCAATATCTTGAAATATTGCGTTCTTGAGCATTTCGCTTACAACTTATCAAATCAAAAGCTATTAACATGTTATCTAAAAGACCTCACAGACTATGAAATAATTGCTATACTTGCATCAGGTAGGCAAAATACAATTCAAAATTTCGGTATAGTTGGTTCCGTATCTTCAATAAATTGCGTTTCTGAGCATTTCGCTTACAACTTATCAAAACAAAAGCTATCATGAAGTAATCTAAAGATCTCAGAAAATGCGAAATAATATACTTACATCAGGTGGGAAATATACAATCTCGAACATGTTGGAGAGGTCGGGGAAGATGCCGAGAGCCAGCGCCAACACCGCGCCGCCCGAGATCATAATACTGTACAGTAACGGTTTGTTGTCGCGGAGACCTTCCATGAATGGCTCTCCCTGGGGAAGAGAAGATTTTTTGGTTAAACACATTGTGTCTCTTTTGAGGTTTATGTGAAAATTTAAAAACATACTTTATGCAAGTTTCACATTATCCTTAGGTCGCTGGTTCATATCCGGCTCGAAGGACCAAATAATAATAATGTAGGGTGCAAATGCAAATACACCTTAACATTAATTATTGTCAATGCAATGCAATTGTCAGTGTAATGGAAAAATGTCAATGAGTGCCAACGGGCTGGAATCAAGAAATAAAAATGCAAGTTGTCCGATCCAAACCGCGTCTATTAGAAGACTAAATTAAATATTGATACAAATGCATCATCAAAGATCTGCTTGCTGCTGCTACATGATTGTCATAATATCTAATGTAGGTTGCATGTGTAAGTGCAACTCCTTACTTACTATACAATTTAAAACCCAGGTACGTCTACGGTACACTGTGTTGACTATAAACTCGTTTATATTTATGGCCTAGACTACAACAGATCCGTTTGATTGGTTAATATCGCGACGGGACAGAGTAATTTTCCCCTGGCTTAACACTCTAAAAAACGAGTGAGAGAGACAACACGAGACTCAGTTTTGACTTCATGGTATGAAATTCCGTTTAGGCATTTATTTCTATAAACTTTGAAGTCTTATATTCGCTGGCAGACGAAAATGTTTTGTAATCGCGACTTCTAGGTGTTCCATTGGTATGAACATTAAATTACTCATTAAGTCCTATTTAGAAATAAAAATCAAAGTAGTCCATTTTATACTAGTGTTATATTTGTTCGCGACGAAGCGTCATCAACCATACTAAATGGTTCATAAGAGTTAAAGTTTGTATGTGTAGACATGTCTGCTCACCACGGCGCGCCATCTAATACTAAAATGATTTTTAGAGGCACGTTCATATTTATACTAAAATTTTACCTACATTTTTTGAGATAGTAGTATAATGTTTTTAGTATTTGTCAGTATGTTATAGGGTTCAATAGTTCACCCTTAATAGAGTAAAAGCATTAGAAAGCATACTGATAAGAGTTATCATAGCAAAAAACATAAATTTCTGTCGTACGATACGTCATTGCTCAACGACGGATTAGTTCCGAATGGCCCGCGAGGTGGCCCCACCCGATATATATAGTTTTGGAGTTTTTTGGAAAAATTATAGTAATTAAAATCATGTTTTTAAGGGCTTATCCTATGTACTGGACATGAAATCAGTACATAATGATGAAACTATGTGAAAACCACATAGTTTCTGCTATGTAAATATGAATATTGACTTGATATCTCAAACACCGAATATATGGTTTTAGGTCATTTTAGGGTATATGGGAGACCTAGACCGAGACAGGAAACCTATATACACCTCATAGTTAGCGTAGTCTTTTATATAAAGCCCATTTACTTGAGATATCAAGTCGGTATATAATAGAAAACTGCTGTTTATCTGGTTTTCGGCAAATGCTTACGGGTTTAGGTGCCCTAAGTACCTAGAAAACATATAGGTGTACTGGTAAAAGTACTACCATTGGAAAGCTTGCTAAAAGGGCTTCCAGGCGGTTTCTAGATGGGAAGAATCGCTTGGATAGTCAGCGAGATAAACAGTCGTGAAAAATGTAAACAACGTAAAACGTTGAAATTTGTAGACCCTTCAGGTGGAATAACTCCATGAAGGGAATAGATGTACTCATGGTGTAAGTACTTTCTGATGGCTTGCTGGACTAGCTACCAAGCCATCACTTTGGAGCGAAAATCGCTCAAGTAGTTTAAGTACAATTCCAGAAAATAGGTTTCTGGAAATGTAATTTTTAGTCAGTTTTTGGCATTCCCCGGGACTATACACCCCTGGGAATTCCGAAAATAAGGAATTTTTGGGGACCTCCCGATGGCCCGATAAACGCACCATCGTGTCGTCACAATCTTGTTAGGGTTTTATAAATAGTTTCTCTGATAGCTGGGCGCAAAGAAAGTGACCAGCTATCGAATTTGTACATATCGAGGCACCTTATGTGCATATAGCCTAGATAGACTTATATGAACACTAGAAATGTAAAGTGTGGTCTATCGGCTACCAGAATCCCCATAATAGGCGGTGATTGTCTGGTTAGCCTAAGTAGGAAGTCCTAAAGTCGGTGAAATGACTTAGGAATTTATAGATTCATTACATAAGGGATGATATCCCATAGAAGATTCCCGAAAATAAGCTTTTTCTAGACGTCAACAGACAGCCTGCTATTGGCACCAGCAGGTCAACCCAACCTATAGATATCCTTAGGCTAGGTTAAAAGCTATTAAGGTTTTAACCGAGAAATAAAGGAAATTGTTCCTTTATTTCATGGAATTAGTCTAGGGAAGCTATCAATACCTGGAAATTAGGTATATGGATTAGATACAGAGATAAGGGGCGTTACTGTGTTACAGTACGAAGAAATCCAGCTATTGATAGCACCGTGGAAGGGGTGCGGTAACCCTATTTACCAAATATTGATAAGGGTTTTTTACAGAAATAAAAATTATTTTCGGCGAGAATTTGCGGGGCTCTCAATAATGGCACGGTCCGAGGGTATATACACCCCCCGGGCCCAAATAGAATTTGTAGTCATCCAAAGCTAGTCGCTTGTACTTGTCTTAGTAAATAAGAAGTAATTCTTATATAGAATCAAGTCTCAGAAATTGTTGAGAGCCCTAGAATCGTGCCGTGTACTGAATAACTTAGTGTTTCATTTAATTCATCAACTTCAACCCTTATGAAGACACCCCTTTTCGATCCTGTCGAGCTGAACCTCGGGACCTGGACACCAGGAGTGCTGATCCAGAAGTAGGCAACCCAGAACCTGGAAATAACTCGAGTACAGCCAACACATCGTTGAATCGTTAGAGTCGATTTGCAACCCTACGTCAGTGCTGCAGCTAGGCATCCAAGAACCTTGTTTCGTGGTGTGATAGGGGCGTTCAGCGGCAATGGCCAGAAGGTTTACGCCCTTCTTTTCTCGGGGCCAGTGAACACGCTACGTCCAGCACAATATTAATCTTTGTTCTACTTGATAAGTCAACATCATCATATCAGCCGAAAGACGTCCACTGCTGGACATAAGCCTCCCCCGAGCGTCGCCACACTGACCGGTCCCATGCATCCCGCATCCAGCGGATCCCCGCGACTTTTATCAGGTCATCGGTCCACCTGATGGGAGGCCTTCCAACGCAAGGTCTTGCGGTTCGCGGTCGCCACTCCAGAACTTTTTTGCTTGATAGTAACTCAATCAGTAAGACCAACATAAAATTAATCGGAATCTCACATCATTTGTTACTATCGCGTAGTTTCACCATGCTAATCATTGACAGCCAGGGCCGCAAATAGTATGAACTTCTTTATTTTTAGCTTATGGTAGGCCATACCCGGTAGTTGATAGCGAACGTGGATATCTGCAGCGACATAGAGATGATGTACACGGTGCTGTTGAGGAGATCCGGCGCGAATTCTCGCTCTTCGTCTTCTGCTAAGTCCATGTCTAACTTCGGTTTGTTATCCCTGTAAACAAACAATGCCTAAGTTGAGTAATTAAATAAAAAGGAGGAGCTCGTGCTTAAATAATAACATCGCACGGGTCGATCTTCAAAGAGGTCAAAAGGCAAACTCAAAGTCAAACGTATTTATTTCAACTAGGCGGCACTTTTTAACGTCAACAATTAAAATTTAATAGTAATAAAAATTGATTCTACCGTGCATTCGGAAAAGTAGCTTGTTATGGAGAAGAACGCACAAGAAACTTCATGCTTACTCTTTAAAAAAAAAAAATGTTTTTCAATATTTACATAAGTACATACATTAATAAATTCATATACGTGAGGATGATGCACCCAGCATTACTATACTACATATAGGTATAAAGGTTTACAAGCACTGACAGGTTAATTCCTTCACTTGATAAATAGGAACATGGTTCTCACATACTTACAAATATTGCAAACATAGGTAAATTAACTTATTCAACAACAACAGAACAGTGTGCGAGTCAACTCTTTTAAACAAAAGGGGAAGAAAAAAATAAAATTCGGTCGGGCCGTGGATAGGTGACCAATCTATACATAGCGAATTTCCTCCGTGACTCGGAAAGCACGTTAAGAGGAAATGTGGGCAGATCTCAGACTGAATTTTCTTAGTAAAAAGTCATAATTCGAGGTTTGGTTCTCGCCTATTTCCTCCTCCAGTATTGGACAAAAAAAGATATTCCATAAATTGAATAAAAAAGATATATGTTGTGCTTCTATGTTTTTCTTTTTTCATTTAAGTATAGTTGTAAATTTTTTACACTAGGCCTCTGTTGACAGCGCAATTATAAACACTTTTTGAGGATTTTAGTGTTTGTAAAGATTATATTAATTATTATTATTATTTTATTATATTATATTATATTATATTATATTATCATTAAAAAGGAAAACATAGAAGCACAGTATATATCTCTCTTTTTTAGTTTATGGAATATCTTTTAAATTGGTTCAATATTGGAGGAGGAAATACGAGAGCCAAACCTCGAATTACGACTTTTTACTTAGGATATTCAGTGGATGTCTGCGACCGCATTTCCTCATAAGCCGTTGGTGCCGGGTGTTATTTGAAGGTCTTTGACAGTCGTTACGTGTTGTCAGAAGCGTGAATCAGTCGCTCCGTGTAAAATACTCGTTTACAGCTGAATCTGGTTAGACTAGAAGTCGACCCCAAAATAGTTGGGAACAAGTAACTTTCAAAATATGAAAACCCCCGACACAGTCTCTTGCGCAAATACCCCAAATCAAACAGTAAAACGCCCATATCCTTTGAACGGCTGACCCGATTTTCATCAAACATAGCTAAGAAAACCCCCGATAAAGTCCCTTTCAAACAAATAAAATTATTCATAAAAAAAACTTTTTTTTAAACAAGCTTTTTTAGTAATCTTCGCGGCAAACCCTTTCATTTGAAACTATATCATGGCAGTGCACAAAACATAACTAGTACGCTATCTTGGGCCGTCCGCAATATTGGGTTTAGAATGACGTCACTTAGCTAACCATGCATTGTCATCCAAACTAAACGTTTATGCAAAATTTCATCCTAAACAGTTGAGGATAACTGCTTTAAAATTTTGTTGCAAGATTTGACCCTAACACACTTACATACATGCAAATATTGCAAGTTAAATAAAAGCTTGTAAAAAAAACGCTAAATCAAAATCGGTTCATCCGTTTAGGAGCTATGATGCCACAGACAGATACACAAACACACGTCAAACTTATGTCACCCCTCTTTTTCCAAACACACGTCAAACTTATGTCACCCCTCTTTTTCCGTCGGAGTTTAAAAATGTTAGGCAAATTTATTAATTGAAATTAAATAAAAATAATAGATAGAAGGTAGTGTTCTGTAGTGTCTGCCTTCCCCCATGGGATCAAGGCGTGAGTATGGTGTATGATATAGTTCAATCATTATTTTTAATGAATGTTCTCTATTACAATTGTTATGCCCATTTATTAGCACTAAAAGTCGCACAAAACAAATTCTAATTAAAAAACGGTTAATTTAAATACGAACGTATGACTTGCGTTTGCGTTACTAATACTAATAATGTGACCTACTCGTAAATACAGTAGAGGTGTTTTCATCTTTCCATTGAAATTTTTTGTCAGTGTTTCTGTATGAATCGCTCAATTACCTACTAGCCCGCGGTCTCACCCGCGTGAATTTCGGAAAATACTCCAAAGGGAAATTACTATGGAGATATAAAGTCCTAGTCCGCATCCCAGCCAAGTTTCATCCAAATCCGTTCAGCCCTTAAGGCGTGATTGATGCACAAACATCCAAACATCCACATTTGCACATCATCATCATATCAGCCGAAAGACGTCCACTGCTGGACATAGGCCTCCCCCAAGCATCGCCACATTGACCAACCTTCACCAGGTTATCGGTCCACCTGGTGGGAGGCTTTCCAACGCTACGTCTTCCGGTTCGCGGTCGCCATTCCAGAACTTTTCGGCCTCATCGGCCATCCGTTCCGCAAGCAATGTGCCCACTGCCACTTAAGTTTGGCAATTATTCGGGCTATGTCGGTAACCCTGGTTCTCTTGCGGATCTCTACATTCTGATTCGATCAGGCAAGGAAACGCCGACAAAATTGCACATACTAATATAATAAGTAGGTTTACCTTCCGGGTGACCGTGACGTAGCTTCGTGCACCAAGTAGATGAGACATAGGAAATGCACGGCGAACTGAGTGAGCACTGTCATTATTGTGTACACGTTGAAGATGTTCGGGAGCGGACGCTGCTTTGATAGCTGCTTCAGTGGCTGTAGAGTATACAGAAATTTTATATTAGTATACGTAAAAAATAATTTATAACGGTTCTGATTTCCTGCTAAGGTAAAAACCGCATATTTATTTGTCTGCGTGTGCGTAATATAAGGTAATAGCACACCCGTAATGAGGACATATTGTTAAATAATATGACAATTCAGATTACCTATGAGGGGAAATTAATACCTATATATATGTTGATGATTAACAAATAGCATCTGTAAGTATTTTATTCTTGAATAAATACACGTCAATAACTTCACACGTTATAAGAACCGATGAAACGTTAATTAGCTATCCGAAAACACTATTGACTAATGCTCATAGGTGCTAAATCCACGGTTCAATCGCCTTTTCTCTTTTACTATACCCATTGCAGATAGAATAAAAATGTATGTCGGTCTTGATACTGCTTTTGTGCTAGCCTATTTTCTTCAAAACCTTACCTTAGATCTGGATATAAACAAGAAACACGACGCCAGCAACAGACTCTGTAGCGTGGCCTGAGTGTCACTGAACTTGATGCCATCGAGATACAACACCGACTGACTGTACGCCAGGATGAGGGCGTTCAGAGCCAAGATCTTGAACATCTGCAGAGTGGTAACCAGGGTGCACCGGCCTTGCTTGATTATGTGACAGACTGGAAGTAAATGCAGAAAGGGGTATTTTAGTACAAGTGACGGGAAAGCGGATTATCAGTAAGTAGGCAAGAACTTGTAGTGGTGGCTTAGTGGTATCGGCCGCGACTTATAAGTTGTAAGGTGGTTCAAACGAAGGCAGGCGCTTTACTTTGTGTAAATTATTTCACCAGTCACCACCACTGCTCTCAAAACGGTGAAGAAAAACATCGTGATGAAACCAGCATGTCATAAAAACAAAAATTCGAATACATGTGACATCCACCAACCCGCATTGGGCCCACGTGGTGGATTACGGCCCATTCCCTCTCACAGAGAGGAGGCCTATGTCCCAGCAGTGGGAACATTAAAAAAGCTGACGATGATGATGAGGCAACAACTTAGCGGGAACGTCTAGTTGCAATGTATGTAACATATGAAGGATCTATGTAAAAAACGAAAAGAACGGTGTTAGAAAAATATCTAACCCCTTTTTCTTATTAACGCCTATGCGAGGGTGCTTGTACGCATCGTATCCGTTCACCAAACGCTTCAACTAAACCGCTCAATAGCTGTTTGACTTTTCGTATTATCACGTAACTATATAATTCCTCAACCTTACTATTCGATCTAAATAATATTCGGACTTTAACAAACCCATTGTAATACTAACTATACAAAAATTATGACTCAACGAAAGTTAAGTAACAGCTGACTGCGAAAGGTCATTTCAATTCTTATTTTGATCGCGTGCATTATCAGTATTCAAGTCATTGACCTGTGCACTTGACTCAACTTGAACTGGGGTCATTACTTCGATTGTATTCTTCAGGTGATTGACAAATGTTCATATATCCTACTGATATTTGCACAGAGTTATTTTGAGTTGGTATTATTAACTATACCAATTTCTGAAAAAATGTTTTGTCTGCAACATTTTAATGTTGTTTACTATAGTAAAAAAGTATAAGTAAATGGATATTCACAAAATGGTTATACAAATGTTTTTAAAGCAATCGGATTGTGGGAATCAGAGAATATAGTTACACAATGGTCTAGAAATAGATATTTCATTAATTAGACCCAACACAGTATGCAGTAGAATATGAAATTATGTATAAAAGAAATATAAAACAAAATCAATGTTCGTTTGTTCGCATTTAAAGCGATGCCATACCGTAAATTCTATTGCGATAAAACTTTGTCAACTTACGCGCCGGATATAGACTACAAAACAAAAACCATCCAAAACTTACTACATAATATACTGGAAAGTCGACTAGTGAAAGGTGCAGCAACACTCGCGTCTCCCAACCTCACGAGCTGTGTTTCTTCTTCCTCCAGCTCGCGCATGGCCCTGCGCAGACGCGCGGCGGCCTCGGCGCGAGCGTCCGCGCGGTTGTTCGGACGGCGCGGCGCTTCTTCTACCGCGCGTTCTTCTCGCGGTTTCTCGCGCGGCCGTTCGGGGGCGTTTGCTAGGATTGCTACTCCTACCTGTAAAGTAATTGGAAAATTACTTAATTACACAAATGCTTTATATTGGTATAACTTGGCTTTTTAGGTTGGTTATCTGTTTGTGGAGATTTCTTTGTTAAATAAATAAATCTATTTTTACTTTACTATGATTTCAAGAGATTTGGTCAGTCTTTGAAAAACCAAAGGTTTGTTTAGATAGGTATTTTATTAGAATTCATAAGTAGGTATGATTATACTATTTTGATGTTGTGATATTATCAATCCTCTCTGTGTAACGTAATTTTCAATTTTAGAATGCAATAATCAACCTATCAATTCCCCTTATGATGCAAAGAAAAGAGATTTTTTTACTGATATACAAATACAACCAGAGATACTCACTTCAGCATGTTTCAGTGCTCCAACGTCGTTTGTACCATCACCGCACATGAGCGTCACATATCCAAGCGCTTTCAACGTCACCACAACAAATTCCTTCTGCTTCGGCGCGAATCTAGCGAACACCTTGATGTGAGGCATCAGCTCCAGCAAGAACTTGTGATGGTTCTCATTCAGGAATGTCAGACCCTCCCCTGTTATACACAGATCGAACTTCGAAGTCAATTGCTTTGTCGTCTTGAACGGATTTACGGGGAGATTCACTTCTTCGTCTATTGACGTCCAACCCCACTTATTCTCACTTTCTGCCAGAATCAAAACTTCTTCTTTCTGAGTAAACTTCAGCTCTTTAGCAACGTGACACGCTGTCAGCGGATTGTCACCAGTAATCATAACAACAGAATGAGAAGCATTCACGATTTCTGATATCGCTTTTTTTGAGTCGGTCTTCAAAGGACACGAGATAATAACAAACCCAACAAACGTCAGATCCGACTCGATATCCTCGCGAGACATATCTCTAATATCTTGAGAACTTAATTTTCCTAAATTCCTATAACCTAATGCCAGAACTCTTGCGCCTCGTCGGGATAGAGTCAAGTATACATGATCATAATGACTAGGAACCTCTTTGAGCATGGTCTTCACAGTTTCTGGTGCACCCTTGACACTGCTGATGTAATGAGTTTCCATAAAACCTCGCTCGTTGACCTGATAACCTGCTATTACAGACATTCTTTTAAGGGCACTTGAAAAGTGGTTTCTGTGTACAATTTTCAAACCTGGTGACTTCCCCTTCTTTGGCACAACAGCGTCTCCTTTGGTCAGGTTCCACTCTGCAGCTTTTAAAGTTGCTTTCTCCAACGGGTCTCCTACCACACCATCATCTAGTTGCACTAGAGAATGACATGACGCCAGTACTTGTATAGTCTCCATAGGAGCTTGAGATAATGGAATGACGTTAGCATCTTTGTGGTCCGCTATTCCGGCCACACCCTCTACTACTAAATTATCACTAGTTAGTGTACCAGTCTTATCAAAACAGCATATTTCTACTTTACCAGCAAATGGTATCCTGAAAGGTTCTGTACAAAATACTGCTAACTTGGACAATGACAATAATGACGTGTTAACTGCTAGTGACAACTCTATAGGCAGTTCTGGAGGCACAACTGATGTTAAAATCAGTGTGCATTCTAAAAATAGTTTGTATCTATTCCTCTCTGGATCTTCGCAGCCCTTGACCCAAACATATGCAGCGGCGGCGACTGCGAAGATCAGTAAGAACATAATAAATCCAAATGTCTCAAGATTGTTAGCCGTTACTCTCTTTACACCAAACAAAATAGTTCTTAAAAGTTTTCCTTGTGATGTATTGAAGCCATTGCGAATAACATATCCAATGCAGCCATTGTCAGGAGCCTTAAGGGCTGCTGAAGTATTTTTGTTAGGGGATGAATGTTGGACTATCTTGGTGCCACCAAACAGCATGTGCAGTTTGCCATCACCCTCAGGGTCTAATACTTGTTTTAAATTTTTCTCATTGTCTACCGCTTCTTTCATTTGGGGCACACTTTCACCAGTTAACATGGACTCGTCAACTATACATGAACCTCTTAGGAGGACTATGTCACAAGGTACTAGGTTTTCATTGGTGGATCTGATGAGAGATACAACATCACCTGGAAGGAGCTGATCACTCATTAACTGTCGCCATCTCCTATTTCTATACACATTGATGTTATAAGGTTTGTTTCCCATCTTTCTGATCTCTGCCATGTTCCTTAGCTGTTGCTGTACTAGGGTGCACTCAAACATGACCAACATGACTAGGGTGAATATGGAATAGTACCAGTATTTGTCTAAACACCACAGAGCAACACAGAATACTTGGAACACAAAGAAAGGTGCTGTTGCTCTTTCCTTGAACAGTTCCATGAACTCGGGAACAACCTGTAACAACAATTGCCCTTAGCATCCATAATATGAAAGTTTTATGTCCATATGCCACATGGCAATGAATTACTTGTAAACCTAACACGTGCGCTGGATAGCAATTATCTGTTATTTGCCTACAATGCATATAAATATTCATGGATATTTTACAGTATTCAAAGAATGTTGTAAATCGCAAAACCAATGTCATGATGTACAGAATTATATTTCATCCAATTATAACAACAAGGTTTAATTTTTTCTATGTTGTAACCTTATTATTTTCTCATGCGTGCATCTAATTTAATTACACTCTGTTACTAGGTTGAGGCATGAAAGACTTTCAAATACTATAAATAGCAAATTGTAGAACATAGCAGAACAGTTTAAAATTCAGCATTGCAATGTTTGCATTTAAGACTTTTTCTCATAAACAATACCCATTGATTGAGGCTATATGAATACATTGTCATTGTGTTTACTTGAGAATTGAGATGTATATGTCACCATATTATTTCAATAACCTAAATTTGTAATTCATCTTGTGAGATTTGAATTTTTTGATATATTGTGAATGGATCATTTCAAATGCAGATCCCTTCCAAATTCAATAGTTTAAAATATACCTGACCATTATTGATATATTGATAAGAAAGAGTTTAAAATATCATGTGTTTTATTATAAACTTATGATCATCATCATCATCATCATCATCTGCCTAGCCTTTTCCCAACTATATTGGGGTCGGCTTCCAGTCTTACCGGATTTAGCTAAGTACCAGTGTTTTACATGGAGCGACTGCCTATCTGACCTCCACAACCCATTAACTGGGTAACACGGTACCCATTGGCAAGACTGGTGTCAGATCTCAAGCTTCTGACTACCCGTAACAACTGCCAAAGATCTTCAAATGACAGCCGGGACCAACGGCTTAACGTGCTTTCCGAGACACGGAGGAAACTCGGTATGTTGAAATGGTCACCCATCCACGGACCGACCTCGTCAAGCGTTGCTTAACCTTGATGATCGACCCGTGCGGCTGTTATTATTTAGCCACAAGCTCCTCTTTTATCATAAACTTATGATGATTGCAAAAATACATAAGCTTACAAGTTATTTATATGTGAATCAATTAACTCAGCCCAATTTTGGGTGCAATCAGACAGTAGTCAATCAACAATGTAAGGTTACTTATTTCAGGACATTTATTAGATATTGAAGTATAACTTACCATTATCATTTCATTTCTTCCAAACTCCTTTTCAGCAGTATCAATGGCTTCATCATCCGAATACCCTTTGGACTCCATATATTCCTCATAGGTCTTATTGATTGGGAACTCGATGGTATGAAAAGTTTTCTTGTCCCAATCGTAAACATACTTACTTTTTTGAAATATAAACCAAACATCTGGCTGTATACTTCCTTTTTTGGTTGACTAAAAATAATTAGAACAAATTTGAAATGAGGACATTAGAAATATAAAGTTTGATAGAGGTTATAATGTTATAAATCTAAACCTATTAATAAGAGAAGTATCATACCTTAGTGTGATGAAGTTTAACAATTTCAGAGAACCCATTATTGGAAGTTGGAACAACTTTTACTATTTCAGCCTGGATAGGATCCTTTACCTAAAACGGAAAAGTAATAAATTATAACAGTATAAGGACCATTCAATGCTTACAACTAATAAAGTGAGTGACAGCAGTCATTAATTTGAGTAGAAAACTTTCAATTACTTACCGAAGAACACGATAGGAAACACTGAATATGTACGCTCCAATAGCAACAGAGGCAAATGAGAATTTGTATGGTGGCGACCACCGCGACACTCACGAATCCAGCCTCGAAATTTTCTTCAAATCCATACACAACGATCCACGAATAAAACACGATTGGGTATATTATCAAAAAGGGTAGCACAGTGCCTTGCAGAACAGTCGGCACCGGCTTAAAAAGCTGTGTATATTGAACTAAATCGTCCAATGACGACTGCATCTTATTGGATACCATTTTATAATCCTATTACACTTTAAACCCGTACGAATATATTACTAATGGATTTTTCTAACTGTTTGAAGTATAGATAAACATAGTTTATTATTTCCTCAGAAGAAAATAATTCAAAATATAAATAAAATTCGATTTTATTGAGTTTACTCTACTTGACAGATTGACAATCAAGAGAGGAGAGGAGGGAGGAGGGTAGAGGGGTGAAGGGGAAAACCGGAAACAGTACTGAAGAAGGAGCATGCGTGTCACGTGATTTTCCATTCTACGCAACATGTTTCAAAATTTTACCACCTCTTAGAACAAAACTTAAGAATAAACTTAAAATTTGTAGAGATATTTCAGAAAACCTTACCTTTCACTTCTATTGCGGCGGCGGCGTATTTCTATGAGCCTATTGTTGATGTTGATTATTCTGGGAACGAAAATCAGAGGGAACTCTTATCATTCAGAGTACATTTATATAAAAAAAATGCGCTTGGTTTATATTCAACTGAATCCAAAAACATGCTGAATTTGATTTGCCTTTGTGTGTTAGCGAAGCCCTGCTAACCAGCTGATCTCGCAGGTCTCTCAGGTACTAGAAATACACGTATCCAGGCTATGTTTTAGTTTTTATCGATACATCGATACCATAAACATATTAGGTCATGACAGGGTCATGATGACAATGACATCTTGTGTCAACAGTCAGAAAAGGCGCGAAAAACTATTGACAATTTGTGTTCTAATGTGTTCATGTAAAATTATAAACTTACTAAATTATCTAAAACGCGATGGATTTGAATATAAGAAGAAAATCCACCAAAGTGCAATTGACGGGAAGTCTTGTGGAAACCTATCCACATGATCTACAGATGTACAAGATTCCGCCTATTGAAGACTTAACGCTCCAAGAGTTCGAAAATCTAGCCTTAGAAAGAGTGACTTTACTGAGAAGTTTAGCAACAGCAACTACTCTCAAAGGACTTCGAGTGTATTCAGAGGAATGGACAGACTATGTGATTGGTGAACTTAGAACACAAGGGTTGAAATATTATGCAAAGCTTTGTGAAAAATCGTCTTGTGCCACTACTGAAGCTGACTTGCAAGCAAGACGTAAAGATCATATTGCACACTTCATTCTTCGACTAGCTTACTGCAGAACTGAAGAATTACGTCGTTGGTTCATCGCAAGAGAATTGGAATTGTTCAAAATGAGGTTTGCTACCATGAGGGGCGAAGCTGTTGACACATTTTTCAAATTGAATAATCTGTGCTATACTAACATCACTGATGAGGAGAAAAGTGAAATCATGCACTATCTGAGAGAGTCCACACCTCATGCAAATATTGAAAATATGAAATTCTACAAAGTGAAGTTCTATGAAGTTTTAGATCTGGTAAAAATGAGAAAAGTTTATCTTAGTGGTGGTTATGCTTACATTGCACATAAAGATTTCATATCTGTGCTATCTGCTCAGTACAGAACACAACTGAAACAAAGCTTGGCTATTGCTTGTCATCACCTTGGTGAGATTGAACAAGATGAGAGGCTAGTCTCATTATTGAAAGGATTACATCAATCATATTCTGGCAATGACTACAGCAGTGCTAAAGCAGTTATACCTATTGAGAGTCTGGACTCCTTAGCTGTGAAATCATTCCCATTATGTATGCGACAACTCCATGAACAACTAAGAGTAGCCCACCATCTTAAACATGGTGGCAGACTTCAGTATGGATTATTCTTAAAAGGAGTTGGAGTAACATTGGAAGACTCTCTCAGATTCTGGAGGGAAGAATTCACTAAAATAATGGAGCTGGATAAATTTGAAAAACAGTATGCTTATAATGTAAGATATAACTATGGTAAAGAGGGTAGTAAGAAGAACTATTCTCCATTTAGTTGTTTGAAGATTATCAATACTACTGTTGGGCCAGGCGATTGCCATGGCTGTCCATATAAGCATTGTGATGTTGGTATTTTGAAGAATAGACTTCAAGGTTATGGTTTTGATGGTCAAGGTATGTAATTATAATACTATTACTATTTAAAAAATACAGCTGATTTAGTCCACATAAGGGATGTTAAGAAGCTCTGTAATCCATAAACCATCTGATAACCATCACTTCATTAAATAAAAGTATCCATAACCAAATCTGATATAAAAGTTTTGTATTGGGGCAGAGTCTTAATGAGACACACTATGACAGGTTTTTCTGCCGAGCTAATAAACTAGCTGCACTTCACGTATATTAATAAAAATCTAATATCCATACCCAAAACTAATGGATAACCCAAAATAATGTCATATCTGTACCGGAAACCAGTATAATGTTATTTCTATATCTATATCCATATCCAGATCCAAAGGTTTCGTATCGATAACATCCCTGGTCCACATGTCACTTGATATTAGGAGAAACTTAATATTTTTATTATATTTGTTTCAGCAATTGGTGAAATAATAGACATCACAAAAAAAGGGCATTTCCAAGTAGCCTGCAGCAAATACTTCGATGCTGTGCATCATTCCGACCTTGGATTAGGTATCAACCATCCTAACCAGTACTTTGAAGAGAGCCAGAATATCACTAAAGGCAATGTCAAAGTAGAAATCAAGAAAGAAGTCAAATCTGCTTCAGTTAAAAAGGAGATGGTTGATGAATTAGACGAAATGGATTTTGATGAAGTCATGTAAAGGTGAAAAGGTGACTTTGTGTCGTTATTGATGTTAATTAATGTTCTCCAACTGTATAAATAGTGACAAGTTTTCTCTTTCTTGTAAACATGAATAATAAAATACAAGACTTTACATTTTAAAAGATCTTTATTGATTTAAATTATATATTATAATATCTATTTCTTTTTAACATACATGGCTCGTCTAGCCAAAGTGCCACAATATAAACCACATATAAAAATTAAACCTATAATTGAAATGCCTACAATTAAAAAGTACTTCTTAGACGGTGAAGATGATATCTCATTATACATATCCCCAAAATTCTCTATCACATTCAACTGAAACAAGGAAAAATCACATACATATTAGAATAAACCTATCCTGTTTGAATTTACTAAAAATTACTTTTTTTTCTAATCAGTTATGAGGATAAAAAAAAAATTGAAACTGGTACTGATAAGCCAATTTACAACAAAATTTTATCAAACTAAAAATGTTTTGGACCACAGAGTGGTAAACAAATGGAATGCTCATACCTACATTTATTTCTTCATATATTGAATTTCCAGTTATGATCGCGATTTTCAGAAATTTTAAATTAATACATACTTAGGTTCTGCTAGTATTATATTATCTGTGCTTAGGTATAAGAAGAAATATTTAAGACATACTTACTGCAGCCACATGCTTATACATTTCTAATCTACTTGAAAGTGCTTTTTGACATTCAGCCTCTAATTTCCTATTGCTATCATTCAGTATTATCTTCAGACATTTTAAACCTGAAATAAATAAAGCAAACATTATAATTCAGTGGCACATTCAATATTCAGTTACATATTTATTCCTAGCCAATATCTCGACTTACGCCTGCCAGCACCATGATCCAGATCTTTACAATATGTCAATAAGTCCATTGCACAAGCCCGCTCCAGTAAAGGATCTGCCTCAATATCCACTTCAGTTTCCTCTATGATTTGCGCAACCTCACGCGCGCATTCGGCTGAGACGATTTTATGATTCAAGAGAGCATTTTTCAGACATTCTTCGACCTTTTGAGAAAATTATTATGAGTTCATTATAGATATTAAAGACAGAAAGCATATTTATATCATAAAGTTAGGTAGGCCTTATTGCTCAAAGCTTGAACGGTACTAAAGTCTTTGAAACAAAATTTAACTATACCTGTCCGTCGGAATTTGTAATATCGTTTGGCACAGCACAAATCGTCTGTATTTCAGCTTTGCATAATTTACCAAGCAAAGGATCAAGACGATAGTTCAAAGCTTGTTCTTTTAAAACATTTGCCAGTTCATTCTCACAATCTTTAGTTAATTTTGATTCTCTAAACTTCTCCTTCAAACAATATAACATTTTGCCTTGAAGTTCCATATCTTGTGGTTCTTTTGCTGGAAAAAAAAGGAAAAGCCTTAAGATTGGGGGTTTAGTTAATAATACTCAGAGCGGTAAGCAAATAGGGTTGTTAAGTGGTGGTGAATGAAGTGAAAAGACTGACTGTTAAAGACCTAGAAATAGGATTAGTTGAAAAAACATGTATATGACATTCCATTTGCTTACTACTCTGTGTTATAAATATTTTTGGTCTGGCATCTAATCAGTCCTAATTAACTAAACTCTATGTACAGGAACCTAAATAATTAATTAATATAAAAATTATCTACTAGAGTTTGTAAATATGTCTACCTAATTTAAAAATGGATTTTATACCAATCACAACTGAACAATATTTCGTAATATCCGTTTTGCAAGCGTCTTGTAAATTGTTGTTGAACCGGTAATCCATATTTTGTTCAATCATCCTATTAACAATAACTACTTTGCAGTTTTCATCGAAATGTAGTTCTTGGCGGTGAATCTGGAACAATGAATAAATTGCAGAAATATCTTATTTGATGATGGATTATACAGAAAAATTACTAAATAAATTTATATAATAAATACCTTTAAACAATCTAAAATTTTTGATGCATCAGTATTATGGCAATACAAATCTATCATATCATTACAACTTGTAATTAAATGGTAGTCAACAGCATTGTCAGCAAACTCTTGTTTCCTAACAACAAATATGGCCTTCCTACAGTCATCTGATAACTTTCCTTTAGCTGTCTGAAGACATTCCAATGCAGCTGACTCTCCATGGGGTACATTGGCACAGTATATTTGCAAATCATTCTTACAAGCTTGTTTTAATTCTGGATCTAAATCAATATTCTCCTTTTGTTGAAACAGCTGTTGTCTCAGCTGCTGGCGACAATCCTTAAATATTGTATGCTTCCTCTTTGTTAAGGTATCATTTCTTACTATTTCGCTGAGACATGTGACCACCTGAGTTTTAGTTTGTGCCTTGGGGCAAAATCTAACCACATAAGATTTGCAAGCATTCTTGAATTTTCTGGTAAATCTGTAATTTTTTAGTGAGATCAGTTGCTCATGTTCTATGGCAGCTCTGCAGTTAACATTAGCTTTAATTTCCGGGTCATTTTTATGACTTATCAAACATTCCATGACATCATCCTCCTCCTTCTTACTTTTCAGCTCAGATGAACACAGCCTCTCAATAGGAACCCTACAGTTAATGTTAACAATGGCATTTAATTCAATATGGCCACTTTGAGTTTCTGTAAAATTTGTAACAATTTCTCTACACTTTGGTCCAAGCTCTTTTATCTTATTTTGCAGGCATGATATTTCCTCTCCTTTGCCCGTATTTTCGAAGCATAAATTAATTAAATCATCCATACAATAATCTTCAATTTCTGGCATCATATCCACACTAACAGCTCTCTGTCTCATCACTCTTCTCACTTGGGCTTCACAACCCGGTTTCAGCTTTCCTCTGAGATCAGGATTATAGGCATAGTTGTACAAGCATGGTAATACCAGAGGGTCTTTTTCATTTTGGTGTTCACTGGCATCAGCCCACTGGAGTTTTGCTTTACATACTGTAACAGCATCATATTTGCATGCCTTGTATAACTGGGGATCCAATTTAAAATTTCTGGATATAAAATATTGAATTTGTAACAAAGCAGCTTCACAATCAGAAGTCATTAGATTGGTTCCAAGTTTCTCCATTAAACATGACATAACTCTGCCATTTCCATAGCTTACTTCTCTACAGGCTCTATCTACCACAGGCTTACAAGCCTTCCGTAGAATTGGATCCACTCTCCAATCTTCTCCTGGATCTGCTTCTTGAACTAAAGTTTCCAAAGATTTTTGACATGGTATGCTGATCCTTTTATCTTTCCTTTTTCTTGGTCTTGCATGATCCATGAGGCAGTGAATTGTTCTTCCTCCAGCTTCAATACCTTTACAAAGTGTTGTAATATCATTGGCACAGTTCTGCATTAACTCTGGTGACAGCCTATAGTCATCCATAAGCATCTTTCTATGATCAATCATCTCAGCTGTGCATTCTGGGCTTAGTTTTGTGCTTTCATTGCGGGATACATTTTCCAAGCATAATAATATTTGTGCAAGTCGAACATCTTTGTCATCTACTACACCTTTTCGGCAGTGATATTTTCTAATATCTTCTTTGCAAGACTTCACTAACCCTTTACTCATTCTATAATTCATAACAATATTTCTTTGGTCATAAAACAGTTGATCTTGGCACTTTTTCCTCATTCCTGTAATGAATTATTGAAATCACTTAAGAAAAACATTTAATTAGCATAATCAGACATACAAGCTTATGATAAGTTATTGTTAATTGGTCAAAGATTAAATATATGTTAATGTACTATGGACTTTGTCTAAAATAAAAGTTTTGTTATTATTATGTTTACATCTTTAACAATCTTGGGACTCTGTGGTCCATCCTTTGAAAGGCATGCCAGGGCCCGAAGCCAACACGCAGAGGCCTTGTTAGACATGTATCATGATATTATGTGACATTATTATTATTAATAGAGTGGTTTATTGTGAAAGCCAATTGAGAACAAGTGTTGTTTAATACATGTTATCATTTAACTATACAACTCACTTGTGCAAATATACAAGAGAAGACAAAATAACAAGCAAATTAGTTAAAATATTTACCATTTTCATATTTATGTCTCAAAAGACATTTGTACATCAACCAGGACCCTGGCACTTCATCAGGACAGAAGTTCTTCTGATCCAAGTTACATGCAGCAAATATTATCTTGTCCAACTGTAGGGTATTATACTTCATTTCCTCAAGAACAGTCATCTCAGCCTGGCACTCAGGTCGAGGGTGAATGTCTTGCCCTTGTAAGCAACTTAAAGTTTGTTTCTGAGACAGACTTCTTTGATCAAATGGAATTCTACCACAAGTATGAGCTTCTATGTCATCATAACAGTTCTTTAAGAAATTTCCAATGATCTGCCAATCATTGAAAACCAGAGACTCGAGTTTATTTATCATCCGCCAACATTTTTTATCTCTTACACTTGATTTCTTTTTTAACACGCAATCTATCATATATTCGTTTGGGCTTAGGCAGTTTAATATTGCAGGCTCCTCCTGACATGGTTCCTTTAGTTTGTATTCCACATAATCATTCTCTAAGAGCTCTGCTTGGTGACTCCAGAGCTTGTGTTGGCAGAGTAATAAAATTGTAGTTTTGTTATATGACACGTTTAGTGCACAAGATAATACAGCAAGATCATCATCCAAGTGTGAGCACAGTTTATGATACAAAGCACATCCAGATATATCTAGAGCATATCTATCACTGGGTCGATTTATTATGTTACCCAAAACTTGTGCGTCGCGGATAAATATTAATAAACACGTTGCTAGAATTCCTGCACTCGTTGTTACTATGTTATTTAGCATTTCGCTGCCGGCTTTGCGAGCTTTTGTAAAATAATGGTCAGCAATTTTACTCAAACATAATTTCTATCCATTGTACGGATGACTTACATGTAACATATCATATCCAATACATTTAAAATATATTAGTAGATTTCCTGTTTACAAACCCACTGAATCACAGAAAATCACTTTATAAACTATAACAACGCGCTTTAAAATTTGTTTAGGGAAAATTGGTTGGATAGAACGATTGTATTATCGTATCGTATCAGTACGTCGTCGACCGAATGAGTGAGTGAGTGATATGATGAAGGGAGGACATTGGAGAGGATTAGGATTGTGTTGGCATTTGGAAAGAGAGGACCGAAAGAGGATTGATTTGACATCTCAGAACAGGTGTTGTCCATAAAAATAAACACCTCAATTAATGATTGGCAAAAATACTATAGCATCAAAGTCTAAGAAGCTTGGTTGGTTGACAAAGAACTTTTGATAAAAACAAACTCACTTAAATAAATAAATATACTCTTTCCAAAGAGTATATTTTACATTTCATGCTGAAGTAACTAGGAACGGGAAATACTAATGCGATATTTCCCTTTCACTTCCACGAAATTGAATAATATTACCTATTAAACACATTATTAAAAGTTACCCAGACATAATCTACAAAAGTTCATGACTGAACATCTATTCTAT
Source organism: Orthosia incerta (assembly GCA_948252205.1). Lineage (NCBI taxonomy): Eukaryota > Metazoa > Arthropoda > Insecta > Lepidoptera > Noctuidae > Orthosia > Orthosia incerta. The sequence continues at coordinate 10,700,586 of OX411754.1, read as the reverse complement.
TCTCGGCGTTCTTGAAGAAAAATTCTTGCAAAAACTAATTCAGCACATGATCCTGACCCTTCTGCCATTGTTCTTTCTACTATTTATAGATCGTGGGTTCCAGGCAGGCGCTTTACTTTGTGTAAATTATTTCATCACCACTGCTCTAAAAAGGGTGAAGGCAAACATCGTGAGGAAACCGACTCAGCTTGTCGCGCTTGACTCGGTGGAACGTAGAGCTAAGAGACTAATTGGCGACGTCAAACTGGTGGATGGCAAGCTTCACAGCTTGGCTCATCACCGTAAAGTTGCCTGCTTGTCGGTATTCTACAGACTGTATTTTGGCGAGTGTGCTCATGAACTCCACGACCTCATCCCACCGGCCCCCTTCTACCATCGGACATCTATACGCACTGCAAGTTACCATCTTCACCTAGTTGCCATTCCACCAATTCGCACCAAGCGCTTCCAAACATCCTTCATAATGCGCACAGCAAAAGAGTGGAACACACTGCCGGCGTCTGTGTTTCCGAACGCATACAACCCGAATCTTTTCAAATTTAGAGTGAACGGGCTTCTTCTGGGTAAGCTCACTCCATCGTCGACTTTGTCTCTGTCACCTCTGACTTAGACTAGAGTCAAGAGCAAACCCATCACAAATAAAAATAAAGTAACAAATGTCCTAGAACCAAAAATTCGAAGACATGTGACATCCACCAATCGTTTGGTGGTTTAAGGCCCATTCCCAGTCTCACAGAGAGGAGGCCTGTATCTCAGCAGTGAGAACATTAAAAGGCTGTTGATAATGACATAATTTTTGCACAAAATCACAATCAAACTCAATCAAAATGACTAGATTTTTCAGTGCAAACTAGTGGCTGGCACTGTCGCGAATTTTTGAAGAGTATTATGCAATTGATTAACACAGAACAGTTTCACATTATTACAAAAATAAACAAATTTAAAATCCAAGCATTAAGACTCAATTTTCATAGTTTGTCTATTAACATCAATCAGTGACTAATACTCATTGGGCTTCTGCCATTGTCCTTTAAACAATCAGTTTCTAGAATCAATTTTAAAGGATCCGTTCAAATAATCTGTGATATGTGAATATGGAGAAAAATATTCCCTTAGTGCTTGAGGGCTTGTGTTTAAACAAGAACTTAGAATTTTTATGATAAATTCTAGAAAATGTTAATTTTACACACAATTCAATAACAAATCGATAATTATCACGCTGGCTCCATGTAGTGATATTTATTTGAAATTTTCTTTGTTAGCGCTGGGACCCCGTGACCATATTATTTGGTGTTTGTTCAATGAAAGGGGACTTTAAAAAGGTACTTCCAAGCAGCCGTTATTGGAAACGCCGCCGCCGCCGCCGCCCGGGAGAGGACTTCCTAGAAGTACAAACACGGTCCTTTTTGATGAAGTTCTTCAGAAAGGCCAGCCGCGCAGTATTCATAACCAGCTTGCGTGTATAACTAGATGTATTGATGTGAACATAAATGTAGCAGATCTGCTTACCCCTATGGAAAGGGACAAGAGTTTGTGCATATTTTTTATTTGTTTTGGCAACATTCTTGTGTACGTCAGTCAGTCAAGTCAACCTGCCTGAGTCAACGAACAAAAAAAACACCACCACAGAGTATAGTACTTAATTATTATTATATAATATTTTTTATTAAATTTTATCATCCCATATTTAATATTTTACTTTTTGGTATAATAATTGAATACCACCCATGTGCGAAGAGCCCAGCAAACCCCACTGTGACAAAAAAAAAAGCCACCTACTCATTCATGTCATTCGTTGTTTCGGTGTCTTACTCTCATTCATTCATTCAAATAATTCATTTCTTTGATTATTGAAAAAATATCGCTACAAGACACTCACAACAGTAATACTTAATTAATTGTGGTAATTTGGAAACAGTTAGTGTTAACTTGTCTGAATTCTCAACATGGAGGAATTTGTGGAGGTTAATCAAATATCGGATTTTATTTCATATCTCCGCAGTGTGAGTATTGTCATTTTTGCTAAGAATTTATATTGATAGGTTCTCAAAATAAACTGCTATTACATTATTTAGCAACTATTTTCGTGCTGTGTGAAAGTGAAAATTTGCGGTTACAGTAATATTGCTTATAATGTGCCCATCTGGGCGGTTACTCGTTGCGTCGGCCTCTTGATTGTCAGCCGCGGCCAACTGCATTCAAACCTGTCTAATTATCATTTTACTATTGTTATGCCGGTGACAGAGAGCAAAGGTTTATAATTAACATAACACTTACCTACTGTTTTTTATGTGGAACCAGTAAAACTTGGGCTAGAGTAAATCAGCTCCCTGAACTTCTAATGTTTTACCTGTTTTGGTGCTATGATTTTCCTTTGCTAGAAGTAACTAGGATAAATGAACAACACACACAGAGAACAGATAGAATACAGATAGGAGAGCACAAAGGTACTGCTTATTTAATTAGAAATTTCTTCTAGTAGACCTGCAACAGAAATGTCCTATCTCAGTATGATCCAAAATATCTTGTTCAATCTTTTTCTAAAACTAGGAAAATGAAGTTTTCAAATAAGTGGGAGTTAAACTCTAAGTTAAATCTAAATGGGAAGACAGCTCCATAGGTTTTTATGGACGAAGGCACTCTCTCTCAAATGGCACATTTAATGTTAGAAGTGGATTCCTCCCTTTTCCGCACTTAGACTCGAATTTGGTCCATTGTGCGTAATTGCACATTTATTTTTGTGATGCTCTTTAGCCAACAATATACCATTTTTCATCATCAATATTCTCATGGTCAACGCTAAATCCAAAAACTAAAAAGAATTTTCATAGTTTTGGTTGTTAAGGTATTCATTGTCACTATGACCATAAGTTCTAATTAAAAAGTAATAGGTACCAAACCAAATAAAATAATCAATAAACCACCCAAAGGTAATCTTTTGGATACCTTCAGTATAGACAGTATCATAATATTTACATCATTTTATGACTGGTCAATTCACTAAATTACTTGACAAAACTTAATGCCATTGAAATAATTTTAGTACCTATTACTAAATCTAGACAAAATGCAAAACTTTGTACCTATCTATACCAATATTATAAAGAGGTAAGATTTTTTTGTTTGTTTGTTTGTACCGAATAGGCTCCGAAAGTACTGGACCGATTTGAAAATTTTTTTCACCAATAGAATGCTACATTATTCCTGAGTGACATAGGCTATTTTTTAATCCCGAAAACGATTCCTGTGGGGTGGTCCACTGGAGCGAAGCCGGGGGGAAAGGCTAGTTATTTATAAAAATATCAGTGTAGATAGGAAATTACTTCCACCGTTCCACGCAAAACAGACTGAATAAGATACTTAAGTGCGGAAATGGTTTCCTATACTATGACTACTAGGCAATTACATAATCACATCATCAGCCTATTAATGTTCCCACTACTGGGACACAGGCCTCCTCTCTGTGAGAGGGAATGGGCCGTTATCCACCACGCGGGCCCAGTGCGGGTTGGTGGATGTCACATGTCTTCGAAGTTTTGGTTCTAGGACATGCCAGTTTCCTCACAATGTTTTCCTTCACCGTTTTGAGAGCAGTGGTGATGAAATAATTCACACAAAGTACAGTGCCTGCCTAGGCTCGAACCCACGACCTACAACTTGTAAGTCGCGGCTGATCACACTGGGCCACCACTGCTAATAAATTACATAATAATTAAAAATAATGCCACAATTATGCCCTTTGAAACCTTCCAACATAACAGTATTTTATTTAAGGAGCCCTCCTAGAGTCAATATCTCTGGCTCTGTGATGATCAATATAATAACAAATTGAATGATCACCACTTGGAAGTCTCAGTGTGTTAGCGTTGGCCCACAATCTACCTATTTACCTCACACAAATAAAATATAATATCACCACTTTTAATGATAATAATTGCACTTACTATAACATGGCATTTATGTGTATCGTTCGGGTTATCAATGTGCAGCCGTTATCTTTTTTATAAAAGTGTGAAAAAGTGTTAAACTATTATTTGTCATAATAACATTAATGATTAAGAACATATTATACATTTTTATTAAAATCATAGTTACTCAAAGTAAATGATAAACCATAGATTGATTATCTGCTACACTTTGTATTTCAGTTTTCAGTCCAAAATACATAATAAATGATTGCTAAAATATTTTTAGATCTCTTTAAAAAAATATTTACCAACACTTGGTCACCTTGAACGTTGCATTCTAATATTTGGTAGAGGTCAATTAAAAATAAACATGTTTGCAAACCTACTAACTTGTAATTTTATAACCATTATATCATGTTATCAAAAATAATTCAGAAATTAATACCAAGTTACTATATAATATTTGTGTGTATTGATTTACTGAAAAAGTTGATTAAGTAATTAAATAAAGTATCATATGGGTATTATACAAACAAACTTGATAGATAAGTAAAGCATTTTTATTGATTATCGACTTAATCATATTAGACATAAAAAAACTTTTTTACAAAAAAATACTACCGACTTCCAAATAAGAAAACTACAAAGTGAAAAATAACTTTATTTTTGGAAGTTGGTGTCTTTCATAGGTACCATTTTTTTTCGTTATGGACACCGACTTCCAAAAATAAAGTTATTTTTCACTTTGTAGTTTTCTTATTTGGAAGTCGGTAGTATTTTTTTGTAAAAAAGTTTTTTTATTTTTCACTTTTTAGTTGTACCTACCTAATAGGCAAGTTGTTTAGTAAGTTTCCTATAACGCCAGAATAGATTACCCGAATATCATGAAACTTGAACAAAACCGATCAAATGAGAGATCTGCTTACCCCTTAAGAGCATACTGGCGTGATGTTATGTTATGAAATGGTATAAACAATAAACAGACATGCGATTTCAGCAGTCCCGAGAGATTTGCCGTTATTTATTGAAGAGTTTTGTTGTATATCTTCGAAGTTCTTCATCAGATCTTCACCAAATTAAAATGGGACCAATTTCGGAACATACTCTTTCAAAATAAAAAAAGGGTTTTCAAAATCGGTCCACAATTGACGGAGATATCGGTGAACATACACAAAAAAAAAAAAAAAAAAAAAAACATACAAGAAGTCGAACATAGAACCTCCTCCTTTTTCGAAAGTCGGTTAAAAAGATAGGTGTTTGTCTAATATGATTAATTGGATTAGCTATTTCGAGCGCAAAAAGGCGCGTTGTGGGCTCGCTCGAGACAAGTCTGGCAATGACGCACTAGTGTAAACATGGCGGTAGCGAAAATGTATCATAATCCTTCTGTCCTTGACCTTCCTCATAGTGACTAATGGCCAAGGTTAAGAGGCTCACAAAAAGGTGAATAGGATGCCGACCTTTTTATATTTCACATCACATCATCAGCCTATAAATGTTCCCACTGCTGGGACACAGGCTTACTCTCTGTGAGAGGGAATGGGCCGTAATCCACCACGCAGGCCCAGTGCGGTTTGGTGGATGTCACATGTCTACGAATTTTTGATTCTAGGACATGCCGGTTTCCATATGCCGGTTTTTATATTTGGGTCCAATTAATCCCTGTTTATTAATAGATCAAAATATTGCACCGAATTGTATATTTAATACCGTGATGCCGGTTTTTATATTTGGGTCCAATTAATCCCTGTTTATTAATAGATCAAAATATTGCACCGAATTGTATATTTAATACCGTGGCAAAACCTGCGATACCGCGGTCGAAATGCTATTAACGTTCCGATAACCGCAATAGGTAAATTATTATTTTAGCCGTGAACCTGCGCCATCGCTGCAAAATAGGCTGCGTTCGTTGTATATGACGTTCACTCATGAATACTCATGATTTCGCTATTCTGGCCTTGCTTGCACCACGGCATTCACGACCTTTTCTTATGAAGTTTAGCATAAGCATAGGGCTGCCTCACGAGCTTAATTTACAAAGTAAAGGATTCTTGAACCCCTGACCTGCTAGCTGACCCCGCAAAGCATTGATTACATAAAGCCTACCTTACAAATGGAAAACCATTATTTAAATTTAGCACAACACATCGCTTACCTACATACCGATATGTTATTAGTGTATACGTACGAGATTCAGAATTTATGTTAAACAAATTTTGTTATCATTATGCACTAGCGATAACACCATAGCGACTGAAACGGAATTTTTTAAACGATTCTAAAACTAGAATGGAACTGTTCGATTGGCAGAGTTCATTTGAACATCTGACTGGAGAATTCTGCAAACTGCGGTCTTAGCATCGCGAGAAAATATTGTCCACACCCACACATTGTAGAATAGGAACTTGTCAACTTGTCGTCTCACACAACTCGGTTTACACACTTTTTTAGATTACGTACCTACCAGCGATATGTGTAACGGTTTTCCATCCTAAGGGCCAACTTCAAACCAAAATTGCATAGAATCTTCATCAAAAAGACTAGGCAACACACCTGCAGTACAATCCCACCGCACTATTCCCAAACCACTGCAACTCCTGAAAGCCAGAATCAACAGTGGCGACCACCAGAAAAGCGCCGAGGCAATGAAGCTCGACGAAGTCCCGCAGAATTAATTTAACTGTCTTGGATCCCGCAACGAAATTAATCAGAAAATAATAACGGAGGAGTAGGAAAAAGTACAAATTGCCACTTCCCTCCATATCAAGCAGGAGACAGAACAAACAAGGCCAATAGGCACAAAGGGTCGATTACAACTGGGATAAGCCCAGTTGCCTAGCACCACGGATAAAAATTTGCATTAATATTAATGGGTCCTACATTACAACAACGAAACGAAACTTTACAATAACAATGACGTACTCTCATTGTAAATAGGGCAAGATAAGCATCTAATGTCCGACATAAATGCTGCCCACGTAGATCGTACCAATGACCCTAGTCTCCAGGGAGAGGTTAATGCCATGCAGATGCAATAATACTTGCCTACGATCGATATGCATGCTTCTATAATAGCTACGAGATCTTATGTAGATTGCCTTCAGTGAATGCGAAGTGTTCACTGGGCATTCCTTTCCTATAAAAATCTTACTGAATCGCAAGCTGCTGCATGCTGACTTCTGCTGCCCTCTAATTCTAAAGGGGAAGTAATAAAAGCTCCGAAAAAAAAATATATGAGCATACCTACTCAAAATACGAAATTTACTGCTTTTTAAAAACATTTTCCGACGATTTGTGCGAATACAAATAAAGAAACGACCGAAAAATCAATACAGCATTTCCGAAAATTTAATTTTTTCTACGGAGCCCTCTTGCGACGGGCTCTTATTTCTGTCTGCAGGGTCTAAAGTAATCTAAAATGAAGGAGATGATAGGATCTGAGTTCTCTCGCTGTGCTCATTCACTTCAGCTCCCGTCATCCCCTTCGAATCTAACCTATCCGTGTCCCGGTGGTCTTAAGTTCCCGAGCTCGCTTCGCTCGCTCTTGGACTAATTCATTGAAAACACGAATACACCCGAACCCGATAGTTATTTTCATTAAAATTGAGAGTTAATAAAGGTATTCTATACCCAATATTAGAAATTAAGCTGGTTTATATAGAGCTTAAGAAAACGATTATTTTAGCAGAACATAATATTAATAATATGTTTTTCGGCAGTTTAGTATTTTTTCCGGTTATACTAACGCCAACGACCTTGAGGGAACAAAACGCGCACTCGTTTCACACCCGCGCGACCCAAAATTTAGTAGTTTTTTTGTACTTTTCTTATTATTCTATGACTTAAAAAAAAAGCCTCAGATGAAAATGTAGATAATTAAATTATCTTTGAGATGGTGTTGATTTCATTAAAATACGCCCAGCGGTTTTGGTGTGATTGTCGTGTTTTTGTCCGTTTTAGGCATAACTTTACAAATTAATTACACTTTGTTATACAAATAAAACTCGAAATTTGCTTTGATCAAATTATTAAGAAAATAGTCTAATATAACCCATATTTTTTTTAAAGAATTACGGCTAGCCATTTAGACGTGATTCTCATTTTAAATTCAGCTACTCAAGGGAATCGGCGCCTTAACACAACTTCAACTTAGTTAGAAATACAGTCAACCAGAGATCGTTGGAAGTTATTTTTTAATTTCTCATTCTAAAGTCTAGCCACTAGCCCGCAGTGCGAGTATGGCGTTGGATAACCAACAAATCCCTGGGGAAAGTTGAAAACGTGTTCTTCTTGTGCCTTTAAATACCACAAATTCGGCATCCAGAGGCCTTAGTGCGAGTTTTTACTCACGCTCAATCGCGTTAACGCCAATTTGTATTGAAACTGGATAAGCGCCGTCTGGTGACGGCAAGGCAAAACATCTTTTTTTTTTGTATACATTTTGACATAAGAGATCGTTTACGTTATCACGAGTGAGTACGTTAAAAAACTCGCACTAAGCACACTGAAAAGCCTACTTCATGGCGTGACAGATGATGTTTAATAGTTTCGGGCCTAGTATTTGTCCAGTGACAACGGCCGTGAAAACCTGCGTTCCAATCAGCTACTTCATGATATAATATCATCTTCAGCTTATCATTAGCCCAGATTTTGTGAGTGTTTCTACAATCATATTGATAACGCACTCGGCACGGCAGTATTGGGAATGCAGAAAATTACTTGAAGTTTAGCCACTTCAGTTAAAATAAAAAGCCTGACTGATGTTACAAATGTTTAAACAATATTTTCGCTTTATAACTTTAGATCAGACAGAATAATTTATGATGAAGACAGGCACTAGCCGAAGTGGCTAGTCGTTGCCGAAATCATGTAATTTTCTGTAAAAGTACTTTCTTTTAAAGATTTTTAAAAGAAAGTACTGACACGAACACAACGTTTAATTGATAGAGAGCTACTTTATCGCTAAATGTATGCTACATTTTGTCCCGGAAAGATACATCGTTCCTGTAACACAGACCATACAAGCGTAGCCGTGGGACAAAAATACTAGTATAGTAGTCACAGCGGATCTTTGTGTCTCTGAAGTTGGCTCTGCGAACCATTGCGCCAGAAACAGTGTCATTGATTATACTGTATAGAGTAAAGGTCAGAATGCACTAGGCGTAACTGCGCGTCAGTTGAGCGACGCGAAAAAATATATTGTATGAGATAAAGTGTCGCGTCGAGTAGTTCCGCTGCCGCGTAGTGCGGTTTATCTCATACAATATCATACAAAGTATATTTGGTCATGTCGCGTGGCGTCGCTCCGCTGACGCATAGTGCGGTTTGACCTTAGCGAGATAGGACGATGCGACAAACGTAAGCGAGTGAAAGAGGCAGTTGCTACATTGATATCTTCTACTTCTACATTGACACAAAAATAGGAACTGCGCAGGGTCTTGCGGCCAACTTCAGAGACACAAAGATCCGCTGTGACGACTACTATACCTAAGTATTGTAAACCTCAGTCTTCTAAACTGTAGTTTCGAAGAACTTACCTATGTCTATGATGTATGTGCGAAAATAGCGTCTTCCTATTGTTTTTCCGGCCTGTTACTCATAACAGAAAGTGTATATAATAACTAATAACGACCGTCTGTTTCGCTTGGTTTCACTAGTTTGAGTTGGTTATCGTTCTTCGTAATCGATAAAATAGTACTTAAATGTACTGTTTTATCGATAACAGAGGTTGTGATTTATAATAACTTTAATTTTCTATTATTACACCCATGTTTGAATGGTAATAATAATGCGACCGGCTATTGTTCACTGGGCAATTCCTGCGTTATAATTGATTGGCTGCTCAATTAGAAAAATAATCGTTGGAAAAATATACTTTTTCCCGAGCTCATACTGCAACTAGGGTCGCTACATTCAAGATGGCAACTTTTTTTATTGATGATGCAAACCTATGCTCAAAATAAATCCATCTGTGTACTGCATGTTGTTGTATTAAAGTCCAATTTAATTATAAATTACTAGCTTCTACCCACATGTAATCGATGAGATTAAAATATCACGTTTCGTACTAAAATCGATAAAGAAACAGCCCTGTCCAGTCTAATAACCTTGACCGATAAAAAGTCTAGTTCGACAAGGTTAATTTGTTTTGAAGAATGGCGAAACTAAAATCGAAAATATTTTCGCCTAAATTAAAAGAACGCAAGTTATAGTTCTCGCCAAAGCTCTTGGCCGCCCTGAAGTTGGCTACAATGGCTGCGCAGTAATAAATCTCATACAAAAACAGCACCGATCCGTGCCTTGGGCATCGGAAAGCCAACTTCAGGGCGGCCAAGAAGTTTGGCGAGAATTATAAATCAGATGGTTACGTGAGCTAATAATTGGCAATCAAGTTTGAATACTCTCGAGAAAAAGAAGAATCTGTTAGTGAGAGACGGATTTATAAAAGAAGAAGAGCACTATCCCTATTTCACAGCAGAATGATGATGGCATTTATAGTGCTCGCCAAACTTGTGGGCCGCCCTGAAGTTTGCATTCCGATGCGCAAGGCACGAACCGGTTGTTTTAGAGATTTACTACTGCGCAGCCATTGTAGCCAACTTCAGGGCGGCCAAGAAGTCTGGCGAGAACTACTCGTTATAGTACGGCTCCAGGTCGTAGTTACGTATAGCATTACCAAAGGAGAATAGTAGATTTTGGTAGCTGAACCAATTCGCATTCGTACTTCGAATTATATGTCTGATCTGAGATTAGAAGCCTTATTTATGTACTTTGATCGAATTCATGGCCGTCTGAATAGTTAGGTACCTTTTGCTTCCAGCACTCATGACAAATAAAGAACTAAATTAAATGATAATGTTTACTTAAATTTCAGATTGAATGGCGCGATCCATGGCTAATGGCGCTGATATCTTTCCACATTATAATAACGTTCACCTGCTTCTCAACAAGGAACTACGGGAACTTCCAAGTTATCTTATTCATAATATTATGTAAGTGCCTAATTATGATCCAATAGTAGACAGCGCTTAAGGTTACACTAGTCGATCATTCTTTCATACAAACGTAGTCTGGCGATTACTCCACTGTTTGACGATGTACGTTAAAAATATAAAATGATATATATATATAAATTTGTCTCATCATTATCTAGCCCTGTATGGAAACAAAAAATAAAAATAATTTGGAAGTTATGAGCGTCGAAAGTTCCATATTTCAACACAAATTTTAACGCATCTTTGGGCGGATATAAATACCATAAGAAGAAGGAAAATTGCAAAACGGCCTCCACACAGGGATAGATTAGTAATTCAACAATGCAAATGATATTATTTTGATAATATACATTTAGTTGTTTTTTCATGATATCTAGACTCCCAAAGGTCTGTTTATAAAATTTCGCGCGCTCGTTTTCGTCCTAAATCATCATCCATTTCGCTACAAACTTGCAAAACTGCTAATTCGTACGCGAACTAGCTTCTTACTGCTCATCACAGCATCTATCTCTTTCGCACGAGTTGTCGGATGAGATAGCAGACATTTTAACCCCGCGCACAAAATAATTCGTGCCATCGATTAGTGTAACCTTAAGGGAGACCCGTGCTAGATTGACACCTTCTAAATAATTTAGAAGACAACAATCTAAAAAATATAAAAGCGGCCTAGAAGGGCTCCTGTGCCTAGCCTAGAGTATCCGCAATGACCTTTGTACCAATTCAATTGTAACTAGAACGGAATATGGGGGATCCTAAGACGTATAAATCGTACACGGCTATCAACCTTGACGACGAGATACTAACCTACCATTACATAGGCGATGCCAATTTATTACTTAACTACTGTGAAGTCTTTTAGACAAGTTAATCTATACTCTATAGTCTATACCAGGGGTCGGCAACCTTTTTAGTCCTAACAGTCTAAAATTACAATTTACAAAATTTTAAAGTTTTTAAAGAGCCACAATTTTTTTCCTTGCGTACAATAAATAGTACTTGCATAAATAAATATTTTTAATAAAAAAAGGTAGCTCGTTGCTAGTTGTAGCGGTAGCTAGTTGTAAGGGGTAATCTCTGGATCTACTGAACCGATTTAGATGAGAACGAATTTGGCATGGAGATAGTGGCAAGTTAGTCGCTTTATAAGATTAAGATTATACGTCCCGCTTAAAGATTTCTCAATGGATGCTAAGCCAATAAGATTTGTTTGTAAAGATATGGTCTTTACAAACAAATCCTAGACACACAAGCTTTGCTTTCAAAATAAACAGCTTCAGTGTCAGTGTAAACATTTTAGCTGTAATGCGAAAACCGAAACCGCAGTCTGTCTTCAGAAAGCGCCTCTGCGTCATTTGGCACTGCGACAAAATAATGAAAGTTATTTCGCGTTTCTGAAATTTTATTTGATTGATGATTTATTTCATTTATTTTTTGGCCCAAATAAATACCACAAGAAGACGGAAACTTGCAAAGCGGCCTCCATACAGGGATAGATTTGTAGTTTAACCATGCAAATAATTTTATTTTGAACAGATATTTAGTCGTTTTTTAATGATATCTAGACTGCCAAAGGTCTGTTTATAAAATTTCGCGCGCTCGGTTACGTCCTAAATCATTATCCATTTCGCTACATATTTGCAAAATTGTGTATTCGTACGCGAACTAGCTTCCTACTGCTCATCACAGCATCTATCTCTTCCGCACGTGTTGTCGGTTGATATAAAATGCATTTTAACCCCGCGCACAAAATAGTTCGTGCCGTCGACTAGTGTACCCTTAAATCTTAATTCGTTACTACATCCTCTTGAAATACATCCAGTAATTAATTTGTTTGTTAATTAACAACAACCTTGATTTTAATGTTTCAGTGTTGCTAGTCTATTTTTCGGAGAATATCAACGAGGTTGCCGCGCGGAATTGGGCCTTATTCTCAAGACAACAGTACTTCGATAGTAAAGGCCTGTTCATATCGGTCGTTTTCTCCATCCCTATACTACTAAACTGCATGATAATGGTGGTAAGTCGATAAAATATCGTATGATCTAGATATCGTAATTGATTTGTTATTGTAAATTATTTTATTTCTGGTAAAATTAGGAAATAAGTAGGTCAATGTCCACTATGACGTTTTTAGAGAATGAGAGTAATGAGTTTGTAGTAAGTCGTTAAAATAATAATAACACCCAAAATAATTGATCAAATAAGAAAAAAGTAAATTTAAAAAAAAACCTGACTGATTAAAAAGCGAACTAAAAAGACGTAAACAAGAATCATGCTGTGCAGTCGGAGGATACATCTGTTTTTAGTCAGCCAGCTCGCGAACATGTATCCTCCGACTGCACAGCATGATTTTCTTACCCTCTAAACTCTTTATTTTGATACCCCACACGATGGGTTTTAAGAAAAAAAATTGTTCACCCCACAATATGGCGCCCAAAAGCCGCCATTTTTCTATTTACCAATTTTATTGTAGCCAGTGACACTCGCAAGGTTAAGACGAATCGATTGACGTATGAATCATTAAAATCACCCAACGCGTTTGTTCTCTGGAACGCCACATAGGAACAAACATACATACATAGACTGATAAACACATACCCTCCTTCGGCAGTCGGGTATTTTTACCCGACTGCCGAAGGAGGATTTTTAGAAGAACTTATTTCTGCTGTGCTCCAAACATAACTGAACTCGATTGTCTCATGAAGTTAAGCGACAGAAAAACAAGAGCTAACCATAGACCGTTCATTCACCCATATTAAAACCTCTATCGTTAATTTTCCAGGGTTCGTGGCTATACCAATCAACGCAGATCATGACAAACATCAAGAAGGCACAGCTCAGACAGCGATTGAAAGAAATCAACATGAACCGAGAACAACAGCAACACGTCAAGGCAGAGTAGTCCTCAAGTCAATTATGTAGGTAACGAAAATCAAATATTTTTGCTAGCATTGTGACGGAAAACGATGAATCTAATTTTAGGCAGATGACGTAGTGATTTATTTATAATTAATTAATGTTACAATGAATTTTCGTAGGACAACGTCCAGTAAGAAACAATCGAGACGAAAATGTTATGTAAATATTTCAATAATACGTTTTTAAATGCGGCTGGAGTTCCATAAAACGTGGTCGTGCGCGTTTTATTAATGCTTGAAATGTAATTAAATGGATTGTTAATGTAGTCTTCACGGTTTATGAAGCACATACCTAAATATAATAATTCGTGTTTGTATTCGTTTTATAACTTGTCTTTTGAGAGGGCAAGCACTACTTAATTTGGATACTGACAATATTATGTAAATGTTTAACGTTTTTGCTAACAAACATGATTTCGGAACACTTTTGTTTAAATTTAGAATGATCGCACGCAGCATTGATTCTTGCCTCTCGGTATGAACACTAAAATGAGTTCCTTCCTTTATCTGTAGTAACGATGGCCAGTCACCGCCCACAAAGCTGTAAGCATTTATTATGACGTCACAATATACGTAGGTGTTTCTAGAGTGCATTACAATGACTGAATAAGGAAGCATTGTTATGAATAAATTGAATTGTTACATTCAAGCACTCGACAATTCAATAACGTAATGTGTGTACAATTTATTTTACTGAAAAGAGACATAATAGGCACCCCTATTATGTCTCTTTTCAGTAAAATAAATTTGTCACACGTTTGTTTGTCAGCGCATGCAAAAGGTTTGCGCAAGCGCATCCTGTGCATACTTTCGATTTTGGCGAACAACTGCAGCGCCAACGACAATTTTATTAGTAGGTATAGCGTAACGCACTGATCCATAAAAATATTTGTTAACTATCTTGTCGGATGGATTACAATTTGATAATATGATCCGCGCTTTTGAGTTGACATTGCAACGAAACATGAGCTTTTGAAATAAAGTGTTGAAAAATTGGTGTGGAAACATGGCGCGCACAAGTTCGCTTCTGATTGGTCGAAATCCTGTCAAAATTGCTGTGCAGATGCTAACTCGTGCAAAAAGCTTCACGACTTATTGAGAGGATGATGTATGCATCCAATACAGAGAGTACTGCCTTAACTGCAAGTTTCCTAAATTGTCATAATATGTAGTAAATGATAAAAGGTGTTGAAATAGTAGCTAGTGATACACCTATTAAGGTCTATTTTGCGTAGAACTTGGCCTATATTAGTTTAGGTAAGCAAGATTTAGTACATAATTTTTTATCGGCGACAATATTACATTAACGATACAATCCAAATGGTTTAAAATAAGATAATGAGTATCTGTCTGCACCTCAGCAGAAGTCTGTAACAGATGCGAATAGCACAGGCTAAGAATGAACTAGACGAAGGATTCAACTGATGGGCTGGAAACATACATGAAACCTTGCCTCCTTTTACCAGCTCTTCCGTTAGCCACTTTTTCAGAAGAGATTAAAGAAAAACAATAATACTACGTATAGAAGCGAAAATAGGCCCATATTTATACGAAGTATCAGTTGGGTGCAATTTATTTAGAAGTGATGCCCTAGCTAGAATAATCTTTTATCTTCCTACATGAGGTTGGCTTTAACCTCAACGTCAAAATAGTTTCTTGATTGAGGTGACGAAAGTATTTCTTAGCTATGGTCGGGTCATCGAGTTTAGTTTTAGACTAACAGTATCATGACATTGGAGCAAGATTGGGCCGGTTACTTGAGGGATATCGTAAAGATATCTCATATCTGCTACATACAACCAACCAAATACAAATCAAACCAACTAGTTCACACTCAAAATGGAACTTCATCTTGGTCGTATCGATGATGCCAAAGTTCCAAAATTAAATATATTTTGACCAGAATTCAGCCATGTCCAAAGGGTTTTTTTTTTATTCGAGATGGGTTGGTTAAAAGAAACTTGGAAGCTTGTTTTATTGATAAATAAAGGGCGTATAGCACTAATGAAATTGAAAGCGATTAGCACATCTTAATACCATTCAACAGCTGTCAGTGTCAGATTTTAATCTGTTTAGAATATTGACAGGTTTGCGCTTTTGGCTCTCTAAAGACTGGATGCAGTTGTCAGAACAGAAACGATTCACAGCTGGATAGCAGTTGATATGTAATTCTAAGGTCGGTTGTTGTTGCCGCACGACACGATTTGCAGTCTTGATTTTTAACACACGACTCACAGCTGACGATTTGTCGTCCGTTGGTTAGACACGATTGTGCAACGACACTGCAGTGCAATTGTACAAAGGCCTTAGTGCGAGTTTTTACTCACGCTCAATCAATTTGTATTGAAACTGGATAAGCGCCGTCTGGTGACGGCAAGGCAAAACCTCTTATTTTGTATACATTTTGACGTAAGAGTTCGTTTACGTTAACACGAGTGAGTACGTTAAAAAACTCTCACTAAGCACACTTTTCTATAAGCGCATGAGTGACCAAACACGCGTGAGCCGTGCGGTGCGGCGTGTCGAGTCGTCAGCAAGCACATACTTGTTTTGTACAGCCACAAAATCGTCACTGCAAAAAAGTCGCGACGACATAGCCGAAACACCGTTTGTTAATCGTGTCGCGTATAGTGCGGTGTCGTGCAATGCACAAACGGTCCATACAAATATAGCTCTGAATCGTGACCTAATTTTGTCGTGTCGTGTGTCGCGTATTGAACTAGCGGCATAACGGGTGGACTGCACATCTTTCTACCTTAGTTTTTGTTATCGCGTTCAATTTCATTGATGAAAATCATCCTATGTTGTTGTATTCTCTATTGATATAATGGTTTTTGACTCCCAAATGTGATTGTTGTGTTGTATTTACTCGATATTTATTCCAGTTTTGTAACTAATTGCATTTTATATTTGTAACTTATGTACTTAAAATTAACGCAATCGCTTTGTTCATACCACCAGTGTAATATTGCATTTTTCTTCTGTAAAACGTTTTTTATTTTTTATAATAAGTTGCCATGTATTTAAATATAGTGTTACACCGTTTGGTACCGGGATATCGAATAAGTGTATTTTTATTTGGTGAAGTTAACAATGTATGTTTTGTTATGTATAATATTTGTTTATGTATAAATGTTACCAATTTGTTGTTTAAAAGTATAAACGAATTTCATTGTGATTGTGAATGTTTCATTAGCTGCTTTAAATTGGCAGTAGACTAATCAATAACTGCGCGCCATGCAATATGCTTTTAAGTACAATAGAATAACGTACTATATCTTTGTATTTTAAGAGGAAATGCGATCGCAGACATCTGACTCAATATCCTAAGTAAAATGTCATAATTCGAGGTTTGGCTCTCGCCTATTTCCTCCTCCAATATTGGACCAATTTAAAAGATATTCCATGAACTGAAAAAGAGAGATATACACTATGCCCCTTTGGTTTAATTTTTGATGATACATTATTTATAGAAGCACTAGAACCCACAAATAAAGCTCAAAATTGCGCTGTCAACAGAGGCCTAGTGTACAACTTTTCACAACTATAAATAAAAACATAGAAGTACAACATATATCTTTTATTCAATTTATGGAACATATTTTAAATTAGTAGTTTCTGCCTACCCAAAGAGCGTGAAGAAGGAGTGAGTTTATGTATGTATGTATTTTAAATTGGTCTAATACTGGAGTAGGAAATAGGCGAGAGCCAAACCTCGAATTATGACTTTGCCCGCATTTCCTCTTAATAATACCGATTTTGTAAATATCCAATCATTAGTCTGAAAGCGAAACACATGCTTCCAGATGCAAGACGACGTAAGTGCCATTACAAACATTCACAATGACTGTATATACGATTTGTGATAATTATTATATAGTAAACAGAAGGTGCAATAAAATTAAGATGGCTAGATTCGGCTAGAAATTTGATTTTTATACTTTTGTATATATTTTTTTTGCGCTTGTAATAAAGAAATAATAACACGTAGATCTTTAAGGTGGGCAGCACAGACATAAATCTTAACTAGATAACGCAAGTTCCTCCATCTGTATGAAAACCAAGCGTGCCACTTTTTCACGAACAATTTAAAAACAAATTTACTTACCAATGAAAGAAAACATTTCCAATGCCTCGGCCAACTTTTTCTATACATTCTTTACAGCTCAATATGGCATAAAAAGGCATTTTTCTAGATTTCGGTGGATTTCCGGTGGCGATAATGCTAAATGAAAAGCTCAGATTACGATCATTGATCGTAACTTTACCCCGTTTTTTGGCACGCGAAGAACATACAATCGCGTCATCTAGTAGATTTATGTCTGTGGTGGGCAGGCATTTCGTTAATTTATTTCTCGTAAAATTTTGAATTACTATAAGTATTTTGAAACTAGAAATAGAAAATGTCCTAGAATCACAGAAACACCATTATTTTAGAGTTAAAATTGTTAGTAGATTAGAATTTAAACTATATGCATTGAAATAGTTACATCTCATAATAATTACGCGGCAACATTGAGAAAATTATTTGTATGATTATGGAAATGAACGTTCTGCCTAAAGTAATGTTACGTCCATATCTAGTGAATATTGTCATAGAAATATTATAAGCGACCGTGTTGCCGACGAGTAACGTAACGAAGACTGAGTTGTGTATAGTGTGAATTGGAAGTCATTTTTTTTTTTTTAAGTTTCATCCTCTGACATTCTATACAACCTCTGCCATGAGTATATTCACTCCACAATTCTTTGCCCAATTTTCAAGACATCACTTTAAATCTAGTTAAATTCTAGCTGTCGTAAACTCATGGCAAGGGTGATTTGTTTTCTTTTTTTTTCATTGTGTATCTGTTCTGTAGGTAGCAAACATGTACATGCTTAACACTGTTTTTTTATTATTCCTTAAGCAAAGGTGATTTTTATTTTGTTTCTTGCTTAAATAAAGGAATTGATCGAAATTTTTCCTCTTTTATTCCTGTAACACGGCACGAATTTACACAGCGAGACTATTGAGGTCCTTGTCGCCATCTGGCGGGTTTAACATGAACGACAGGGGTGGAGACTGGGGGCGAGTCCGAAATATACCAATAATAACTTTTTATGAATTTTTGGGCAAATCAAATGTGTGCAATATAATTTATCACATCAACTGTATTAAATTTAATTATTTAAACAGTAGACTTCAATTAATCACACTTTATTACAAAAACACTTCTTAAACAATTCGCACTATTTTCGCTTTTATCGCTTCTCAATCGAAACATTCCCACGACGAACCCGACCGCTCTTTATATATCACGGAATATGTTTCTAGAACATTCCATAGGTACTGTTCTAGATAATTCGAGAATCTGCTAGAACAATCGACTTTCGAACTCGTTTCCGAAGCAACTAGAAACTTCCAGAATGTTCGGCTCGAACAATAGGCCTCAATAGGAGAAATGGTTGAATTTTTTGTCCCAATCCTTCTGTCTGCTTTTCACAACCTTTGTCAGATACCTCTCCAGCGATTGGTTGAATCGTTCAACCATCCAGTCTGATTGCGGATGATAAGCAGTAGTTATAGTTTTGTCAGCACCCATCACACGACACGTCTCCTTGAACACTTCTGACTCGAAGTTCCGGCCTTGGTCACTGTGGATTTAGAAGGGTACGAATCGACAAAAGACTTCATGAACTAATTTATCAGCCACCGTAGAGGCTTCTTGATTAGGTATTGCAAACATTTTCAGCCATTTTGTGAAGTAGTCCATGACAACCAAGAATTACTTATTTCCGCTTTGGCCTTCGGGAAACGGCAACATCCAATGCTATACATTTCCACGGGACACCATCATTGTAAGACTTTAATGCCCATCTGCTACGAGTTTGTGGTCCTTTCATAGCCGTACAACTTGTGCATTTGCGGCAGCATTCCTCAACATCCTTTCGACAATGGATCCAGTAAAATCGTTCTCGGATCTTGATTAGAGTCGTCTTAACGCCCATATGGCCTCCTGAGCTTCCATTGTGATAAAGCTGTAGGACTTCCGGCACCTTAACTTTAGGCACAATCATTTGTAGATGACATTGGTCACCGCGAGTATTCTCCCATTTCTGGCACATACATCCATCCTGGATAGCCAAGCTTTCCCACTGTGCCCAATTACTCTTGGTGATGGAACTCATTGCTGCAACATCTCACCACTGAGGCCTCGGAGCTCCTGATTTCATCCATTCGAGGATCGGTTTTTATGTCTCTGTCATCTTGCTGAGCACTTTGCAAAATTCCTTCCACTCTTCGCTAAGATCAGTCCTCAACATCCTCACAAATTTTGCACACTCAGCCGCTTGCCTGACACAGGGCTTACATTGATCGGAACACGACCTACGCTAGAGAGCATCTACATTACCGTTTGGTGTTCTGTTACCTTCACATGATTGTGACTCACAGACAACTTGTGAGATGAAGTTCCTTGGGGCTCTTTCATCATCAGCCACCAACCGCCACTTAGTCCTGGCTTCTGCTGGTTTTCCTGCTGCTGGTGACTGACTTCCACAATGGGGAAGAACCCCAACTTCCTCAATCTGATCTGATGAATCTGATGTGGCCTCTCTCTCAACTCACAACCTTCCTTATAACGGTGATCTCGATCGTCACGTAGGGGCCCTAACCTACGCTTCCACGTCTAAAGCGTAGGCTAGGGCGTTTTTAAGGTTCTTGAAATGGCCTAGCTTTACGGCAGCCCTAACCTCCAGGTCGCGGATCCCATCCGTGAATGCCTGAACGAGATTCCTGTCGATCAGCACTGGTGAAGACTTGTAAGCCTTGTAAGGTTTCACCAATCGGCTTTCGAACTCATTGTTCCCGAAGCGACTAGAAACTGCCAGAATGTCCGGCTCGAACATTCTGGAAAATTCCATTCGACACGAGCTTTCGAGAAGATTAGTTCCGCTATTCGATACTAGATGGCGCTACTAGTTCTTCCTCTCGTCACTAGATGGCGTTGCCCTATCTTGTAACAGTATAATTTAACTAAAAAAAACCGGCCAAGTGCAAGTCGGACTGGCGCACGAAGGGTTCCGTTCCATTATCATTAAAAATCACGTTTGTTGTATGAGAGTCCCACTTAAATATTTATTTTATTCTGTTTTTAGTATTTGTTGTTATAGCGGCAACAGATCCAGAGTGATCACTGACAAGATTAAGTATGGGCACATCACTACCCTATTTGCAGCACGGTAGAATCAACTTTTATAACTTGTAAATTTTAATGTACCTAACGTTCAAAAGTGCGGCTTGGTGGCCTACTTGAAATAAACTAAAATGCGTTGTGGCAACTGAGCTGAATATGTCTCACCCCGTGGTCTCACCAGACCTATCTTAGCAATAAATCATATAAGCTTATAAAAGAAAAGTCTGTATGTGTGGTGTGTTGGTGGTACCTAACATAATTTATACAGCCTTCGGTCAATGCCATTAGGACAGGCGATACGAAGTTATAGGTAATATATCAGCCTGGCAATGCTCTGAAATCAAAGATCTAGTTAACTGTTTTAATTTCTAGGTATGAATACATAAAAATGAAATAAGATTCAGTTAAAGCGTTTATTTAAATTAATTACATGAAAATAACTATTATAGACCCACTGACGTCTTTTTAGCAACAAAACTGAGGTGAGACTGCTTATAAAATAAGACTTTCGTTGTTTCCCAGTGTGGGGAGAGGTACTCTTCTCCGAGTGACAAAGACAGCATATTGAGCATTAAGCAAACATGAGCGAGATGTCATGTTATGATAGTCCATTGGCAGCGATTTTTTCTTTGACTTCCTTGACCATCAGTTTCACAAGGTTATCCAGATCGACCTCTGGTTTCCAATTCCAGTCCCGCCGAGCTTCGCTGTCGTCGAATACTTGCGGCCAGGAATCGGCTGAAATCAATATTAGGAATGAGTTAAAAATTGTTCGTGCAATGGTACCTACTCATCTAAAATTAATAAGACATCAGAAGCTTCGAGAAATAATACGTGGGCTTACTTTACGGCATCATGAAATGGGGGTCTACAAAATCTCCTCTGATAATGAGAGGGAAACCTGAGGTGTTAGCGCTTTTTTACTGACTTATCAAAAAGTAGAAGGGTATGTGAAAGAAAACAGGAACACCTACTGCCGAAAAATAAGTTATTTTTCACTTCGTAGTAATTTGGAAGTCCCTTGTATTTTTTTGTAGAAAAGGTTTTTGGGAGATATATTTCTGGGTGGACTGATTTTTCTACTGGTGGGCATTTCGTATTTCGTCGATAACTTTACTACAGTTAACTATTTACATTGCTATTCTCTACCCTTGTTCACATATCACAATCTGACTTTGAAATATTGTTTACATAAATAATACGTTATTTACTCACCGATTTCCTGCCTGCTATCAGGCATATAAGTGATCTTGAAGTCGGGTATATATTTAGTCATAGCGTTTGTCAGTTCTTCGGGAGTGAAGCTCATTGATGTAACGTTGTATACTCTTCTGTTGAGAACCTCATTGGGCGCCTCCAAATATTCCGAGAGAGCGCGGAGAGCATCCCTTACGTGCATCATAGGCAGTCTTGTATCAGGCTTGAGGTAGCATTGGTACTGGCCTTTGCGTATCACATCGTGGAAGACCGCAATGGCATAGTCTGAAAAATAGAGGTGATAGTTTTTACATTTGTGACGAATAAACTAGATGAGAGAGGGCCACTTCACTTGCAGTGGAAACGGTAGAGACTTACGAGTTGCAAGCCGTAAGTTTTAATTCAGGCAGGCACACACAAGTGACATCCGCGCATTGGGCACTCTTGGTTGATTACGTACGGCCCACTCTTTCTCACACAGAGGAGGTCTGTGTCTCAGCAGTGGGTACATTATTTATAGGGTGACTGTGCTATGCTTATGCAAAGCTAGATAATGCGCCGATTCCCTTGAGTAGCTGATTTTAAAATGAGAATCACGTCTAAATGGCTAATCGTAATTCTTTGAAAAAAATATATTATATTAGACTATTTCCTTAATAATTTGATCTAAGCAAATTTTGAGTTTTATTTGTATAACATACCTAGTGTAATTAATTTTTAAAGTTATGTCTAAAACGGACAAACTCTGGGCGTATTTTAATTAAATCAACACCATCTCAAAGATAATTTAATTATCTACATTTTGATCTAAGGCTATTTTTTTAAAGTCATAGAATAATAAGGAAAGTACAAAAAAATACAAAATTTTGGGTCGCGCGGGTGTGAAACGAGTGCGCGTTTTGTTCCCTCAAGGTCGTTGGCGTTAGTCGTCGTCTTAATGGTTCCTATGATCAGTAGTCGTCAATACCCTAACCTGTCTCTTTTGAACAGGCTTACAGGAAGAAAGGATGAAGAGGAATTTTCGGTAGGTACCTAAGTATCTCTCTCTGTGGTATGAGCCACCATTAGACACCCATCAAACAATCATTTAAATATTGTTTTGTGCAAGTCACGTTCTAGGTTTTTGTTAAGGTTTGCATAACAAGCCTGTCTCGGTAATTAACATAAAATTATTTGGTTAACACATTCAAAATAGATAGCTAAATTGAAAAGTTGTTGTCAAGCAATTAACAGCTTCCAGTAGTTCTAATGTACTTATACATATAGAAGATATCAACGCCGTTGTTTTTTCCACTTAACGTCTGCTTAAAAACATCATATATTATGCCGTACCTACCTACATGGCGTGAGTAGGTTGACAAGTCGAAATGCATCTAATTTCAAAAATATTCAAAATTAGTACCTGGCTAAGAGGCCCTGGCATTCCATCATCACCATAAACATTCTATCATTGAAAGCATGGCGATAGCGATTGTCAAAAAGGCATAGACAAGCGATATCGAAAAATCACGTGATCAATCCCTTGCATTTTGGCATTTCGATTACCGCCTTCGCTTGCATCGAATGCCACTTGTCTAGTGCCTGTTCAATTTTGAAATTAGGTGCAAGTTGATTTGTTAACTTATTCACGCCATGTACCTACGGCATTTTAGTATAGCTTATAGATAGGTACCTACTAATTTTGTTTTACTAGGCTGCAAACTACTAAAATGACCTTCCTACACAACCGGTTTATTCACATACTTACGTGAGTCTAGCCTATTGAAACAAAAGCAGAACAGAAATTGGCAAACGATAAAAAAATACTTGAGTGACAAAAATCCTCACCTGTTGTGCCTCCGCCGGGTGGGTCACTGGATATGACTCCAGGGAACCTCAAGCAACGGAAGTCCAGACCGAATTTGTGGAAATAGTATTCCCCTAACAACTCCGCATGCACTTTAGACACACCATAAATAGTTCTTGGTCTTTGTACAGTTATATTTGGCGTAGGGTTTCTAGGAGAGTCCGGACCAAAAGCCCCGATTGTACTCGGCACAAAAAGCCGAAGATTATACTGTTTGGCAAGTTCAATAACATTATGCACTCCTTCTATATTCACTCGCACGGCTAAAGGAACATTTTGCTCTCCAATCGCGCTGAGGAGAGCTGAGAAGTGAATCAGCCAATCCACTCTGTGATCCACGACAGTTTTCTGCAGACCTTTGAAATCTAAAATGTCCACGAATATGTATGGACCATCATTGACTATATCTTGAGACGGCTTGATTATATCGGAGAGGATGACATTGTCTCTGCCGTATTTTCCTCGAAGGTACCTGGCGCATTCTACGCCTAGTTGACCGAGGCCTCCTGTAAAGATAGTAGAATGTTTATAAGACCCTATTATATAGAAAGTTTATGTATTTATCAGGCTAGCACACTTTGTAAACTGTTTGGGAGATGGTTTAACTATGTTGCCGAATAAATAAATAATAGCATTAGACTTTATGCTAAACGTGGAAAATAAGGCGACACGAGTAGGTTTTCCACTGGCAAACATGTTTTTGCAAAACTTCATTTTGCTACGACGACGTTACGTAGCGATTACGCACTAGAATGATATTTATGTAAACACAGTATGCGGAAGTTTGAGACCATTTGAGACGCATGTAGATTTGCGATCATCACCATTGGAGCATCGGACTGTACCTCGAAATGGTTTGAATAATAGAGGTCTATATTCGTAAAATTATCCAACTATTATACGTTGTCATTGGGCTAAAGTTTTGAAAGATTTCTGCCCAAAGTCTGTAAGCAGAACTCAAATGCGTAATTCATAAGGTCTTACGAGCAGTTGCCTTAACTTTGTTCATTGACATCGATATCTATAAATATAATTTTTAAGTTTTGATACCAGGCGATAAAATAATAGGTACCTACAGTAATTTTATCGGTTAATACAGGATGAGAAGACCCCAATAAGAACACAGCCGCCATTGTAGGTCAGTCCGATCGCCGAAGATTAAATAATAATAAATAACGCAATGTTATTATGCATTCAGACTTTAGTATCCCACAGATAGTATTGATGTACTGAAAATAGAATAAGAAGATAGCGCTGATGATATTGGAGAAGGCCGTGTAATTAAATACCTACAAATAATAATATCGACATAGGTACTTATAAATATTGTAAACCCCATGGGTCTGATACAAAAATGCTGATTGTAAGCACTGTCTTTTCACCTGTGACAAAACAAAAAGTAAATGAATTTGAATAGAATAGTCTTAACTATGAACTTAATAAAATAAATAAATCTTGTAAAAAAGTAAAATTATTTTTTAGAAGTCGGCTACATGGGAAGAAGATCATAGAAAAAAAATACTGTAGCGAGAGGAAGATTCTCCCAACCGCGGCCGGGCACTGACAAGTATTCGGGCCGCCGAGATTTATACTTTTTGTTTTGTGGCCAGTAATACGACGAGTTATTTTTTAAATTCTGGAGTTGTTGACCCCTTCTACGCTTCACTCTTAGCCACAAAAAAATAATGACTCTCTGGTGCAATGTTTTTTTTTCGGCAAGGGTTCACTCGCGGGTTTCCAGAATGCTTTACTATGGATGGTTTTATTCACCTAATCAGTTCCAAGTCAGCTTACCGGTCGTTTCAAATTTCAATCACACAACCACCGGTACCGGAATGCGTGCGTTTGAGCAACAATTCGTCATCCTCGTGTTAATGCACTTTCGCTTTAATTCGATCATTAACGCTGATATTATTAGAAACTATCGTGTTTTATTACAGAAACAACCTTCGATATATTTTATCCTTTCATTTAAGGTACTTACAGCGTCAATGACATGAAGACCTAAACGTAGAGCATTAGCTTGCCTATTCGATTTTCTTTATTATCTAGGCCTAGAGCTATTAATGATTTTATTTCAATAATATTGTCATTTAATTAAAATGATTTTCCCTTTACTAGCAAATTACTTTTATATTTTTTTTAAGTCAGTATTCCCAAATTTCCTTTGCCCTATTTTTAGTTTCACTTTAGCATAAATAAACAAACTTACCCGTAATCAAAATCTTTGGCGGCTTTTTTAATTTACTTCCTGAATAATTTCTAATATTTAATTTAATAGAAGTCCGATATAAATTTCTTATGAACATAATTACGGAGGTTCTAGCGTCTGATAGACGACACGATAAAACACTGTGTAAGACAAACGGTTACTGCTAAACAGTACGGACGGAGGGGTCTCTCGCGTGAGGTAGAAACAGGTTGTAAAACATTATACCTATGTGTACGAGTGAATCGAACGATAACACAACTTAGCTATAAAGAAATGGACCTTATCTTCATTGATTTAAGCTACAATAGTCCACGAAGAAGTTTGGTGGGTGTGTCGCCTCTCGCGTAATATTTTTCGACAAAAACTTGACATTGAATTTTTTACACCTGTAAATTAGCATGGACAAAATGTCGATGTTTGTGTTAGCGCCAAATGTTGGTATAGGATTCAAGGTGGGTGTGTTAAATGCGAAAAACGAAATGAAACGTCGAAGTTAGTTCATATAGAACGCTGTTACTGTGGAGATGTTAGGTACCTACTCATTTCCACAGTTTCCATGTTTTCAAATTTTTCATTGCCGTCTGGAGCATCTTTACACAAGTGTTTGTTTATTGAAACTCACGGGGCCAGTTATGTATTCAATACACGTGATGGGACAGTGGAAATAATAAGAAGGCTTCTCAGAAGCATAAAATATATGACCCAGCCATAATCGCTCAAATCAATGTACATATCTCTAAATAAAACAGGCTATTGCAATTTCTGAAACTCCAGCCGATTTTTTTTACCAAAACTCCATCCGAATCTAGTCACTGGCCCTAAAAAATGTAGACCTTTATTATTCCTAAATTAGGACAACCCTATGGCAGAAGTTCTTTGACTAGTGGGGTCCTAACAGTCGGATATACTAAGGCTACATTGACATATTATATATTACTTGCGTAATCTCCTTTCGAAATCATTGTAAGGCTATCAATATGTATTCGATCCGTGACAAGTTGATCTTTTTCAGTCTGTAATTCTAGTCACTGATCATTATTGTAGTTTTAACCACGTCACACCCTTCGGACCTAGTTGCCGGAGTGGAATTTGTAGGGTTCGTTTATTTTCATCTATACTAATATTATAAAGAGGTAAAATTTGTAAGTTTGTAAGTTTGCATGTAGGGGGTAATCTCTGGAACTAATGATCCAATTCTAAAAAAATTTTCACTGTTAGAAAGCTACATTATTCCTGAGTGCTTATATTATAACATCACGCTACGACCAATAGGAGCGGAGCATAAATGAAAAATGTTGCAAAAACGGGCAAGAATATTACTTTTTGAGGGCTTCCGTTGCGTGCGCTACGTAAACGGTTTCAGTTATGCAATCATGTATGTAGGGTAGGTAGGGGAGGTGTAGGGTAGGGTAGGTTCGTAGCCAGTTGACGGGAGCGAAGCCGCGTGGGACAGCTAGTTAGGAATATATTGATGTTGGTTAGCATGATTTAAAATTCTGTTTGCGAGTCAGCAATCCATAGACAATGAAACTATATATACCTATCCACAGGATCATAAACCGTATTCTAATGACTGTTACTTACATGAGCCGTATAGATACAGACTATTGTTATATGAGGATAAACTCGTTTCTTTCAGTAGATGTAGATAGTTTGAATGGAAAAGTTCGAGCTGTGAATGATGTTTTTGCAAGCCTATCTATATGACGCCAACTTGGCATACGTAGGTACCCGCAGCCGAATTGCGTAAGTCTATTATCCAAAGCAAAAGAATCGATTCTTTCCCAAAACCGACTTTACGTAGTGCATATTGATACGAAAAGTCGTTTTTGGGAAGGAATCGATTCTTTTGCTTTGGATAATATACTTACGCAATTCGGCTGCAGGTCAATATATGGAAATTGGGCACGTGCTGTCCGAAGCATGAGAAAACATACTAGTTTTTTATACGACTATGAAACACGTGATTTTCTTCAATAGGGTCACATTGGTGTTGCTCATTTGAACTGACGTCCGTATTTGTACACAGTACGCTTAGCAACTGCTATTTTGGAGTTGTTGCTGCATGAACAAAAGATACCTACTGCTGCTGCTCCGAAAATGAATAGTAGTTAAATCCTAGATTACTTACCATTTATTAACTTCCAACGAAAGTTTTGAAACTCACTGTTTGTAGTTTCACTTTCATCATTAGTGTCCTAATACTGACCGGTAGGTTTCTACAGGATATCAGTGGCATCTCAAACTCTATAGACTTAAATATTAAGGTACCCTAGGACTGTTATATAATAAACTAGCTTCTGCCAGCGGCTTTGCCCGCGTGCAAATTGTTTTCTTATCCCAAGGGAACATTATACCGGGATAAAAAGTAGCCTATGTGCTATTCCAGATCTAGACTATAATCTATCTCTGTGCCTTTCATCCAGATCCGTTCAGCCGTTCTGGCGTGATTGAGTAACAAACACACACACCCATCCCAACCTTTGGCATTTATAAAATTAAATAAAATCTCCAAATCATAATTCAAACAATTTCATTCCATTTAAAAAAAGTAAGGTGAGCGGAGGCATCATACCGTACGGCCTGCGGCCCGTATAATAGTTTGGTTATTACAGCGCTGATTATATCTTTGTGTTATTTGCCCACAAATCTATTATTTTTTGTGCGACATCTAAACCAAGGTTAGCAGGATCTAGGCAGGTTTTTGCAAACTCACAAACAAGAATTGGCAAACAACTTTGTTTTGTATTACGTTTTGGATTTGAAGTTTTTTTTGCGCCATGGTCATTGAGGTCACTAATCTTTTTATTGAATAGATGAAGGTACAATTAAGGGCCTTATAGGTATATATAAAAACTTTCTTACTATAATTATGATAAATTTAAATACTGGTTAGCAGATTCTTAATTTAAATTTTGCCACGGAGAATTTGAATTAAGAATGTATATGCTAGCTTATCGGTATTGCATAATGTTTAAAAGTTTTACTAAACTAAATTCTTCAACTACAGTAGGTACCTACCTGTCTATTATTCACAGTTGCATATATATTTGTACAATGTGTGCATTTTTTTATGAAATTGCAGTTCTATTGTTTATATTTCTGATTATTACAGACATGTTTCAATAGAGTAATTAAGGCGACACTTGGCAATTTTATTGTCCAAGCGACCACCCTTCCTAGTTACCACATCGTACGATTTAATCGAGATAAGTCGCTTAAGCATTCTTTATTTTGCAACTTATGGTCAAAGAATAAAATATTCGAGCAGATAGCAACATCCATCTACTCCAATCGAATTGACTCTACAAAGAGATATACGCGTAACTACTTCAAATAAGCAACACTGTTAGCTGAGAATTACAGGCATCTGCTGTATGGAGTCAGTTTTTAACCGACTTACCAAAAAGGAGGAGGTTCTATGTTCGACTTTATGTATATTTTTTTTTAGGTTGGTGAAAAGAAGGCCTAATGATGATGTATCAACATTATACAGCATAACAGATTTGCAATTCTTCATGATTCACAAAGAAAAATCTTCTTTGTCTCTAGCTACCGATCGGGTGCGAGATAAGAAACTTATTACTGGCCACTTGTCTGACTAGCTACCTATCAGGTGATGGTTCATTAGAACGGCAACAGTCCTAGCGAAGCACGCAAGAAATTGTGGCTCCTCAAATAACCCCTCCTGACTATGTTGAGCCTACAGAAACGCTCCCAGCGGTCTATAAACTGCCATGGCCCACCTGGAAATCTCTAAAAAGGCTACGAAGCCAGGTGGGCTGCTGTAGGCATAACCTGCTGGTCAGATGGGAGTACTCCGATCAGCCACAGTGTGACTGCGGAAACACACCACAGACGATGTCCCATCCCCTGTGCTGCTCCTTAT
This sequence comes from Orthosia incerta, assembly GCA_948252205.1. Lineage (NCBI taxonomy): Eukaryota > Metazoa > Arthropoda > Insecta > Lepidoptera > Noctuidae > Orthosia > Orthosia incerta. The sequence goes on along the minus strand of OX411754.1, from coordinate 10,670,443 downwards.
GCAAACATACCTGCACCATGCGAGACCTTTGCGAGGCCAGCGCTAAGGCCATCGACGTGACTGAGTACGTGGTCGAAGAATATCTAAATAAGAGGGAATCATGGGTACGAAGAAGAAGAACGTGCTACATATGGTCATCAGGCTATAGCACTCCTCTTCTGGAAGTAACTCTACCTTCAAACATCATTGGATTTGATCCTCGTCTACTCTCTCTGTACTAGATCCTAACCCCCGGAGACTGCAGAGTTGTTGTTCCTGCAAACTCAACATTTCATGCTACGGGATTCCTCTAAGAGGCAAATAGCAAAAAAAAGACAATAGTTACACAAACATCCACATCTATGATAGTTTACAAGTAGTTACGGGCGGCAGCACGCGCCACAATGGTGAAAGATAAGTTACTTGATGTGCATCGAGCTGTGAACCGAAAGTCTGGTGTTTACATGCGAAATACTCGCATCCCAGTTCACGTTGGGCCACCATAAGCCACGCTTGTCCACTCTGTTTTGTTTGTGATTGTTGCGTAACAGTGATCGTGTGAAAAGACCTCAGAGGAGTTGACGCTGTGTTCTGTTCATCATCTTTGACGGTAAATCGATAAAATTGTAGATGTATTAGCGTTTAGTGATAGAAGGTAAACCCAGGTGTTTGAATGCGTCTATGCAAATTGAATTGTTTTCTTGACTCTAGATTAGATAATAATGTGAGGGTTTTATTCGATGTAGGAAGGAGAATCTTACGTTGGTTTTGTATACCTACTTAGTTAGTACCTATTTATTTTATTAGCTAGTTAAAGATTAACAGTGTTCTGCCTATGTTTATCTCGCAGTTAGAATATAAAACTGGTTATTCTAGTTTTTTTTTACCTGTCAACATATTTTGTTAGTAAACGAATGCACGGTTCTTGGATTGGAAGCCAGTATTTTTTCTGTTTTAATTTTATTTAGTAGGATAATGATTCTACTTGAAATAGCGATGTTAACCAACGGACCTACAGTTTTACGTAGATCTATGTAAAATTACTGAGGCCTTAGAATAGACCTTACACGAAGCCCAATTTACATTCAAAATTCACCATTCCGTCGCCACTATCCGCGCGAAAATGTCCAAAGCAATGGAAACTTCGTTTCCTGATAGCTACAATCTAGGGATCTTTAAAGTCAAAAGTGAATAGGGTACTTCTAGCTAGGCAGGCTTGCTTCACCGCCGACCTCAATAGTGGTCAAACGCGAGCCTATCACAATTAAAAACAAAAAATCTTTTTTGGCTTATATAATACGATATCAGGCCTGCATTTAGGGTTAGGCAGAGGTACACCCCATGTGGACTGTCATGTTTTGGTCCCACGTAAAAGGGGCCGAGCCTATTGCTATCAACCGGGCACAAAGCCAGTTGCTATTGACAAATTTCCAATAAAACTATGCCAGACCCCGTAATCGAAACAAGGATCTAAATCTCAGGAATAGCACTTGCAACAACTAGAGCAACAATCCAGTTATGTACCCTTTTTCTTTATTCATTTTGCTCGCGCGTGACTACTATCTCACCTGATGGACACTTCTTCGGTCGCGACCTTATCCCATTTACTTGGGTTCCGCCCTGCTTCTCCTATTTCTTCACTGTGCACGGTCTCGAGCTAAGCTGGCGTCCAGTTGTGCTTCTTTTAGGTATTTTTCAACCGTCGTCAACCAAGTGTAAAGTGGTCTTCCACGTCTGCGTTTCGTCATTGGCAAGTTCAGGGCCAGCTTTACCATATATGGTCGCTTGGCCGTCTCTGGATGTGGCCATACCATCGGCGTCGATTTTCTTTCACTTTGTCAGTGATGGGAGTGACTTTAAAACTTTTTCTCACATATTTGTGCCGGATGTTGTCAAGTGTTGACACCTGCTGACCATCGCAACATTCACATCTCCGTTGAATGGAGCTTTTGTTGGTGTTGTTTTGTGGTTTCCCAACATTCTGACTCATATATAATTGTAGGGTGTATAGCTGTCTTGTAAACATGGCCTTTGGTTTTAATAGGCATTTTTCAGTTGCATGTGGCACCGGTGAGTTCTTGCCATTTTAGCCAACCGGTTGTCGTTCTATGGGCAACGTCACTATCAATTTTGCATCATTACTGATTATTGAGCCTTAATATTTGAATTGTTTGACTGTGGGGACCTGAGATGTCCCATAGTGAGTCGTGAATTTTGTGCTCCGTTTTTCCCCATGCTTATTTAAAGACCAATTGTCGTCGAGTGCTCTTATCCAAGCGTTAAAGTTTTGATGAAGTTCATCTGTATCTTCCGACATCAACACAACATCATCCACATACAGTATGTTCCAGGGACTTGCTTTTGCATTGGGCTAAGAGTAGAAACCTGATGCACTCCGACCTCCAGATAAAAGTTTTCACTAAAGCCAGCTAGGCTTAGTACTATAGTGTGATAACGGATTCGTATATTTCTTGAATGATGTTCAAATAATATTCAGGCTAGTTGTTGTCTGAGAGCTTCCCCGATCACATTTCGTGGTATGGGGTCGAATGCTTTCTCTAAGTCAATAAAAATCATATGCAGATATTTATGATTTGACTACGCCTTTTAGGGTTCCGAAGTCAACAAGGAACCCTTATAGTTTCGCTCTGTCCGTATGTCCGTCCGCAGCTTAGCTCAGAGAGTCTAAGTACTAGAAAGCTATAATTTGGCATGGACATATACATATTAATAATTGCGACAAAGTGGTAAAATATTTTTTTTTTTTGGGTTCTTTCTATAGATGTAAAGTGGGGATGTATTTTTTTCTCGTCTATCCCGTTGTGCGGGGTATCGTTGGATAGGTCATTCAAAAATATTATGGGTTTGTTAAAACTATTTTTCGATTCAGAGATCCGTTTGCGTAAAATTAAGCCCCCCCCCCCTGCTAGCGAAATGGTTGCTCTTGGCTATGTGAAAAAATTCACGGCAGTAGTAACTATAACGAAATTAAAAGGAAAACTATCACAGATCTTGGGGGTGACCATAAGCTCTTAGAGCGGTATCAATTTGATATCGAATAAGGGACAGATGTATTTGACTTGTATACATCTGTCACTTACTCGATCCCAAGTAGGCTTTAACGTTTACGAGCAATAGTCGATCAACTTATAAAATATACTTGGAACAGTAAAAATTTTGTACAAATGCCATTGAAAAATTACTTAAATAACGTTGTTAGCTGTGTAAAACAAAGTAAATATATGCTTATAAACCATGTATACAAAATCATACAAAAATAAAATCATTTAATAATGATTTCTAAATTAATTATGTTTAAGCTCGAATAACGCATTGGAGTGGCCGGAGTCGTTGGCAGTACCGGTACGTAGTACATACGGCGCATGCGCGCGGGGGGTCTATTTTGTGTTAGTGCAGAAGTATTTTCGACGTTTTGTAATCTAAAGTCAAATTAGATTCAATTGCCAAGCAAATTACTTATTTTCTTTTGTCGATATCCATCTATAAAGTTAATATTCGACGCGACTTCATCACTAATTGAGTAGCGTAAAACTTTCCAGAACGAAACAGTGAATACCGCAGATAGGAGGTGAATAGTGTGAATACATACGAAATTTTTCAAATTCCGAGAGAGAAATAACCAAGGAGCGTGCGCGCAAGGATCCAGGAACGAACCATACCGTTCCCCGTGGCTCTACCGTGCGCTCGTATCGGCTCCTTTCGTAATTCGCACCCGCGGTTGTACTCAAATAGATAATATTTTTCTAACTTCAGCTGCGAAGTTGGATTTTATAACTCCTTCTTCAGTTCCCAGTTAGTCCTTCTTTAGTTTAAGTCAAGAGTGAATAAGTTACTTCTAGGCAAGCGTGCATCAGGTGAGATAGTGGTCAAACGCGAGCATATAGATTAAAAAAAAAACATCATCCTATGTGGGCCCGTTTTTAGACGTTGCGTGCCGCTGAAACCGTTTTAATGTTCATGTAACAACAACAAAACCCTCTTCTTAGTCCGCATTATAATGCAACTTCGGAACCCTATTACTGCGCTTAGCCCGACACGCACTTGGCCGGTTTTTTTTTCTAGCATTATTTGGACTATCTGGATTGCGTCTGATGTGCCTTTTTGCGCCACAAAGGGGCACTGATTCGGAGTTGTTAATAACTTATGGTTCCCAGATCTTCATAGCGTACGTCTTTAGTTAGATGGCTCTAAAGTTGCTGTATTCCCTCCCATCGCCTTCACTATTTTAAATGTTATCAGGAAACTTTTTCGCCATGACTTGGGTATGACATGGCCCTGAATCAATTTATTGAACAGTTTGCCCAAATATTGCCAGACCTCGTCTGGTATTTCATCTGGACCCGGTGATTTGATAGGTCACAAGTGTGCATGTTTTGTCATTTATGTATTTTTCTCAAAAATGGTATGTAATGTTGTCATAGCATCTCTAAAAAGTATCCAGAAAGTGAACTCTACCGGAGACTTATTCACAACTGTCCAGTAAGAAGCGAGATTTTAAATTTGGAATCTCCTACTGTCCAGTAAGTAAGTATGTAATTTACTTACTGGACAGTAGTAGGTATTGGACCGATATATCAAAAGGTAACTTATGTCGGATATGTGCTAGATATCATATCATATCGATATCTACATCAAAATAAACGATATTACAAAAACTGTATCTAGTAAAAACCTTACTAGCGTGCGAGAACGAATAAGTCAAAACTTAAAACCGTAACAATGCGAAAACGTACGAACTACGAATAAAACGCAAACTTCACGACCACGGAACAGAAAAAACAGTTCACGACACAAACGATAGGAACCATATGCGCTACCTCTCTTTCTAAGTATTTTTTCGCGTTCGTTGTTAGTTTGCCCATCTAAATAAACAACATTTTAACTTATACAAACTGTACTAAATGATATCGATATCTGAAAACCGATATCGATATGAAAACCATTTAACGGTTACATAACCGTTTGTGCAAAAAACCGAAAACGCACATTTCTAGACAGTAGGTCATCCTCTTTAGATCTGCTTAGAAAAAAAAATAGTACCAGCCAGACACAGATTACAGTTTAGCCATTATAACATGGTTATAGTAGGGAGGCTCCATATATAAATCTATCTCTCTTTTTGGTATGACATTTTATGAGATAGATATAATTTTGAGTCCGTTAATCAAGATGTACAACAAACAAATATAAATGCCTCCGGTAAATCGATCACAATATCTATCAGTAATTGCCTAAGAATGTAACCTTCAATATTAATTAAACGAATTTGTTGTTAAACTTTCTTTCATTTTTGAGAAAAGCACTATACAAGCCTCAACCAGTAAAAAAGCCATCCTGGCCTCGTATATAACCGGACCGAACCGCAGGTGAGGTCCGGTTAACTCATACTTGGCCAGGAAGGCTTACTTACTGGATTCTGCAGTAATGTACTATAACAGTTGTAATGTCTTTCATCATTTTATTTCGCGCATTTGCTATCTTGTGAATTTTAATATCTGTACTGGTTGATTCTGCCATTACCACATATCGTTTCGCCTGTTTCTTCTTCTCTTTGTAGGCCTCACGGTCATTTTCATCTTGCGAGGATTGCCATACCTTAAAAGCTACTTTTCTCTAAGATATAACGTCGTTGATGGTTGTACTTGCAGCATTGAGTTTCTTTATTTGGACCATTCTGTCATTACCACACCTACCTACTACCTACCTATTCTCTTCCTTGTTCTACCAAGATGGTTTTCCGCGGTTGTTATGCATACCTTTTCAAAATTATCCCACATTTATTCTGCTGTAAGGAATTGTTTGTCATTAGAACAAAGGTGGTCTTCTAGGTTCTTAATAAAGTTATCTCCTGCAGGATTGGTTATGGTTCTCCATTTGACCTTACATGTCAGCTTTATTTTAGGTTGATAGGTTTTGGCAATTTATAGACCGAATACCAAAACTTGTTGAGTGGTGAAGGGTAATCCGGGTATGACCTTGCAATCCTTGTATTGCCCTAAATTACTCCTTCTCGTTAGCACGTAATCTATTTGCGTGGTATGGCTTTTATTACTCGACAGCCGAAGGAGGGTAATCTGTTTATCAGTCTATGTATGTATTTGTATGTATTTTCCTATCTGGCGTTCTAGAGACCAAACGCGTTGGCTGATTTTAGTGATTCTTACGTCAATAGATTCGTGTTAACCTTGCGAGTGTCATTGGCTACATTAAAATTGGAAAAAAGAAAAATGCGGATTTTGGGCGCCATATTGTGGAACCTAAAAATATATATAGCCTTTTCCCAGTTTTTTAGCGTTGTATTTTTGGGAAATAAATGAATACCGGGGTCGGTACATCCTGGTACAGCGCACAGAGGCCTATTTCGAGAAAATTTAAATGCGCCACCTATCGTGAAAAAATGGCAGTTCACATACCCATTCCATCGCATACTCCCCGAAATTTAACGGATATAAAAAAGTTAATTCAAAAAATCAAGTCGGAGGATACATCTGGTTTTGGTCAGCCAGCTCATGAATATGTATCCTCCGACTGCACAGCTTGATTTTCTCTTTGTTTACGTCTTTTTAGTTCGCTTTTTAAGCAGTAGGGTTTTTTGATTTTTTGAATTAACTTTTTTTATTTATTACTTTTGTAATTTTTTTTTAGAATTAGGAAAATTTTTGAAACATATAAGTGTGATATATTTTTGAAATCACCTCTTTTAACCCCACAAGATGGGTTAAAAAGAAAAAAAAAAATTGGCTCCACACAATATGGCGGCCAAAAGCCGCCATTTTCCTATTTTCCAATTTTAATGTACCTAGCCAGTGACACTCGCAAGGTTAAGACGAATCGATTGACATAGAACCATCAAAATCGGCCAACACGTTTGGTCTCTAGTACGCCACATATGAACAAACATACATACCTACATACATAGACTCATAAACACATTACCCTCCTTCAAAGTCAAAGTCAAAGCCATTTATTTGCATTAAATGCTGTACAAAGATGGTATAAATAAGTTATTAGCACAATGACACATTTCGCCCTATGTTGGCATGCAAATATTAAGATATGAGTTAAGGTGCTTACAATAAGCAGATCTCATAACACATTATTTTTATTAAGTGTTTAACCTGTTTAGTTTAGTAAATTTTTCAAAACACTTAGTTTACTTACTAAAGTAGACTATGAAATTATATGGTTAACAACACATAAAACATAAATCAAATAATATCATAAAAGGTGGAAATTACAACAACTAATAACAATATAATCTACAATACATTCCTGTAGTGATAAGATTGACATGGAGATTTTTTTTGGATTTCGTTTATAGAATAAAAGCTGTGAGAAATGAGCCACTTTTTTAAAACTATACAGAATTTTCTGGAAGGGAGATCGGTTATAAAGGAGGGTATAGAATTATAAATAAGAGGGGCCATGTAAACACAACTACGCCTAAATAATTCGATTCTGGGTACAGGCAATTCTAATACATACTGTGTAACTTTTCGTTTATTATTGTTATTTTTAGTATTAAAAAGTGAATAATTAGTTTTTACAAATTTAGTGATTTCATTTCATATTTATACATACAAGGAACGGTGAGGAGATTGTGTGCTTTATATACTGGTCTGCAGGAATCAGTCCAGTCCATATTAAAAATGGTGCCGATGCATTTTTTCTGTGCCAACAGAACTCTACAAAGTTCAGAGGAGTTTCCCCAGACAATGATGCCGTAACGGATGACGGAGCAAACATAGGCATGATACACCATTAGCGCAGTTGGTTTGGATGCCTCATCTTTAACATTTTTTAGAGCAAAAACAAACCTATTAATCTTCATGCATATTTCGTTGATATGCTCCCTCCAGGTGAAATGTTCATCCAGTGTTATACCCAGAAATTTTGTTGTATGTATCTGTTCTACTATTTGATCTCTATGTTTTATTTTAATTTCTCGGCAGTCGGGTAAAAAACCGACAAGCTGGCAACTAAGCGATGATGTTCAAGGCTCTGGAGCTTCGACTTGAGCAGTGCCTCATTGTCGAAGTAGGTACCTATAGATAAAACACTATTGCTCTACTATAATTGAATGAAAGTGCATTTTGTATAGTGCATTTGTTCTGATAGATCTAACTAATAAATATGCAAGAGATTACGATCAAATAACACGCTCGTGCAAAATGCATTTGCTTTCCACTCAGCACGTGTGACATTTACAGATATTTTTTGTTGGAATGTAGCTTATTTTATACCATTTTTTTAAACATCTTCGTTAGATTCGATCTAGCAGTTATTGAATGAGTATCTGTCCGCAACTTCGCCCGCGTAAAGTGTGTTATTATCCCAAGGGATTAAAAGTATCCTATGCATTCATCCAGGTTATAAATATCTATTTGCAAAATTTTATCCAAATCCGTTCAGCCGATTTTGCTAGTACTTACTTACATACATATTTATAATAGACTAGCTGTGCCCGCGGCTTCGCTCCCGTCATCTGCCTGCCAACCCTACCATACTTACCAGCCTGCCTGCCTACTCCACATACTCAAAAAACTTTTTACAAAAAAATACTACCGACTTCCAAATAAAACTACAAAGTGAAAAATAACTTTATTTTTGGAAGTCGGTGTCCATAACGCAATAAATTGGTACCTACGAAAGACACCGACTTCCAAAAATAAAGTTATTTTTCACCTTGTAGTTTTATTTGGAAGTCGGTAGTATTTTTTTGTAAAAAGTTTTTTATTTTTCACTTTTTAGTTGTACCTACCTAATAGGCAAGTTGTTTAGTAAGTTACCTACTCGTATAACGCCAGAATATATTACCCTAATATCATGAAACTTGAACATAACCGGTGAAATGAGAGATCTGCGTACCCCTTAAGAGCGTACTGGCGTGATGTTATGTTATGAAATGGTATAAACAACAAACAGACATGCGATTGCAGCAATCCCGAGAGATTTGCCGTTATTTATTGAAGAGTTCTGTTGTATATCTTCGAATTGCTTCGTCAGTCCTACACCAAATTAAAATGGGACCAATTTCGGAACATACACTTTCAAACAAAAAAAGATTTTTTGACAACGTTCCACAACTGACGGAGATATCGGTGAACATTGAACTTACACAAAAAAAAAATAATAACATACATAATGTCGAACATAGAACCTCCTCTTTTTTGGGAAGTCGGTTAAAAAATATACGTACTACTTACCAATTATTTTTTTCTGCGGTCATTCTTTCACGTAAAATCTTAACACCGCGATTCAGATAATGACTTTAAATGCACAACGCCATCTATCGAATAGCGAGTTCAACTGTCCGAGTAACCGAATTGCGTGAGCTGTGATAATTTTACTTCTTGAACACTTTAAATTCATCTAACTTTTGATAGAGTGAACCGATTGCGATGAAACAAAAACTAAGTAATTCTTCAAGATACGCACAATTTTTATGTATAAAAGTTATCTACATTGGTTTCGTACATTTCACGTGATGCGTGCACAAATAAACAGACAAACAGATAAACAGACAAACAGACAAACAGACAAAAATGCCAAAAATGCTAGAAATGGGTTCTGTTGGTTATCTTTTAACACCCTGGCTATTTTTTTTGGATTTTTTTTCGATGTACAAAAAATATTTTTCTACAGATTTATTATATGTATTGATGATGATATTAATATGAGTGTATTAGGTAGGCCTTTGGAAAAACTACCATACGTTTCGATTTTATATCGCTAATGTAGAGATAAAGTTGAGCTACCGTCCAGAACTCGTATGGTTCCATTGGAGTCCAAAACTTTTTGAGAAACCAAATTAGGAAATAATCAAAGACCTCTTGACATTACAACCTTCGTAACTTTGTGTTACGCGTGCTATGACGGACAGATGATCTAGTCACCCCTCTAAATTGGAAATATCCTAACAATCATTCAATTTGGCAAGCTTGTTTATCAAAGGTCAGTTAGCAAAATCGACGCCGTCCACTCTCTCAGCTGACCGACACTCAATCTGGTCCCCTGGCTTTTATATCTTATAACGTTTTCTGTTATTGGTAGGGCAATATATCTATATTCCTTTAGGAGCAAAGGTCTGATTATCTTCTCCTGCACAACCATCATCAGTTTTCCTTAATCCTGAAAGGGTATTTTTTTTCGAGCGCAGGTATGTAGGTATGTCCATTTCTATGGCACGCTCTACAGTCCAAACGGGTTGACGGATTATGATATCATCATTATTATCATCATTATTATGTTATGAGGTGTCGTTGGTGTCGTACTTTTCAAATACATCACTTAAGGCGCCTCCCCGAGCAAAACGCCGCGCTAGTCGAATTTTGTGCAGTTTTTAAGAGCTATCTACTCTTTATTTAAAAAGAAATATCAAATAATAAAAATACATTAAATTTCTACATAATGTTGATTCTAAAATGGTAGTACACTTTTTTTTTAAAGAGGTATGTGTCACTAGCTAATCTCCTTCCAACAAAACCATAAAAATGTGAAATAATTATTGATAGCATGCATCTTCTCGTAAAGTTTTCATTAATTATTTTTTATACTAACACTAATGGATAGACAATTTGATAACGAACATTTTGTAAGTTTTTTTTTTCAAATGACCAATATTCGATTTTATAAAAAAAATATTCTTAAATCTGAGCGTATGACTACCGTAATTCATGCGCCACCAGTGCCGCTAGGCCAATAGGAATGCTCATAACTCGTGCTCATTTTTTGGTCAGGGTACGGCCTTAATTAGAAACACACAAAACAGGTAACTTTCAAAAAGTATATACCTAATCAATATTTACGTAAGGAGGAAATATTTTTTATATGTTTGAAGGATTGAATCGCTGACAGGTAACTATAAGACTCAGTGGTGACAAACAAAGTTTTGGTTTGTTTCTCTGTAACTTTTGTTTGTCGGCCTGCAGTACAGCACCTCATAATATTTAATGTCTATTTTAATAGTACTTGTTAACCATCGACGGTAAAAGAGGGGTGTTATAAGTTTGACGTGTGTTGCTGTGTATCTGTGTGTCTGTCTGTGGCATCGTAGCTCTTAAACGGATGAACCGATTTTGATTTAGTTTTCTTTGTTTGAAAGGTGACGTTGTCGAGAGTGTTCTTAGCTATGTTTGTTTAAAATCATGTTTGTTTAGTCTTTGAATATGGGTTTTTTCGCAAGATATCGTGTCATAATTACGTGTTTCGATAGGTTGTCGATTTAAGTGGGTCAGCTTCTACTAGGTATATTATATGTAGTTTAAAAAGCATGAAATAAAAATAAGCATCGTACTCGCGTCGGGGAACCGCCAACGTGTACAGCAGTTTATTTAATTTACTTAGCGGTTCCCCGACGCGAGTACGAGGCTTATTTTTTGCTTTTTATAGGTTTTATGTCGGGGATTTGAAAAAAATATTTTTCACTTTTCAATTAATATTTTTTAGCAGTCGGGTTTTTTGTTTTAATAATAATTTGTTTTATCTTTCACAGCACAGTACTTTATTTTTTCTTTGAACTTACCAAGAGGCTTATCTATCCTTCTATCCTCTTCACGAGCCAAAGAGATTACAGACGTTTAAGACGACGACTAACGCCAACGACCTTGAGGGAACAAAACGCGCACTCGTTTCACACCCGTGCGACCCATTTAGTAGTTTTTTGTACTTTTCTTATTATTCTACGACATTAAAAAAAAAGCTTCAGATCAAAATGTAGATAGTTAAATTGTCTTTGAAATGGTGTCAATTTCATTACAATACGCTCAGTGGTTTTGGTGTGATTGTCGTGTTTTTGTCTGTTTTAGACATAACTTTACAAATTAATTGCACTATGTTATACAAATAAAACTCAAAATTTGCTCAGATCAAATTATTAAAAAAATAGTCTAATATAACATATATTTTTTTCAAAGAATTACGACGAGCCATTTAGACGTGATTCTCATTTTAAAATCAGCTACTCAAGGGAATCGGCGCCTTAAGAAGTCAGTTAGGGCACTAGGTTACCGTGCTTCGGCTAATGCATTATTTTATGCGTAATTTACGACGTCTGTACTACTAGTCCTCCACGGTTACGATTCGCTCCAATTTTCAACAAATTGTTTGATTGCGTAATAAGTCAATCATGTATTGTATGAAGACGGATAGGCACTATATCTTTAGCATGCAAATTATATTCTCCATTGTTATTGAGTTTTAGATAATCTGCCGGTACCTAACTTTTATAATTTTGCCTATTTTACTATGGTGCAAGATATCATCATCATTACATATCGAAAAAAAAAATCAACAGAAGCCAGCATTTTTGAAACTTCTGTCTGTTTAGTTGTGCACGTAACACGGAAAATGTACGAAACCAATGTAGATAACTTTTATAAAAAACCGGCCAAGTGCGAGTCGGACTCGCGCACGAAGGGTTCCGTACCATTATCGCAAAAAACGGCAAAAAAATCACGTTTGTTGTATGGGAGCCCCCATTAATTTATTTTAATTTAATCATTACTATTTTTTTAAGTGAATATACAATATCGAGCAAAAAAAACTTGTTTGGGAGCCCCCATCAATTTATTTTATTTTAATTTAATAATATTTTTTTTGTTGAAGTGAATATACAACTAAATATTCCGTGAATATTTCAAGCGTCTACCTGTTGCCGTTATTAATATCGAGCAAAAAATGGCAAAAAAATCACGTTTGTTGTATGGGAGCCCCCCTTAAATATGTATTTTCTTCTGTTTTTAGTATTTGTTGTTATAGCGGCAACAGAAATAAAATAAATAAAATAAAATCCATTTATATCAGACTAATTACATGTCCATAGTTGTTAGTAACAAAGGTCTTAAAACTATGTTAGTCAACTTTTTGTAATAGTGTCATCCCGTCACGTGAGGCTGGATGACTCTCCCCAGCACCTCAGAGTCAGGCCTCTCAGAAAACATCCTTAGGATTCCGTTGTTCAAATACATGATCTCTAAAAATGTCAACTGTCTAGCTATCACAGTTCACGAGATACAGCCTGGTGACAGACGGACAGACAGACAGACAGACGGATCGCAGAGTCTTAGTAATAGGGTCCCGTTTTTACCCTTTGGGTACGGAACCCTAATAAAAATGGTGGTAACTTGAAGTATTATTTAGTTTTTGTTTTCATCGCAATCGTTTCATTCTATCAAAAGATATACATAGGTATGAAAAAAAAGTACAATAAGTAAAATATCACAATTCACATACTCGGACAGTTGAACTCCGTATTCGATAGATGTCGTTGTGCATTTGACGTCATTTTCTGAATTGGTAGGTAGGTAGGTTAGGGTAGAAAGTTAACGGGAGCGAAGCCGCGGACACAGCTAGTAATAACATATATAAACTTCTACGGAGGTACCTAAATTGGTGCGCTTCCGGGACCCGCGCCGGATTGGTAATGCTTTGCCGTGGTATTGCCAAGTCTCATTTAGTAGGTATAGTTACCTACCAGAAGTTACCTACCTATATTATATTTATAAGAAATAAGTTCCGATTAGGTTGAAAACATAATTAAAAGTTCACAATCTAGGTCACTATCTTATATACTTGTATGCTATATATCCATACTATAGTTCATGGATAGTCTTGCCAGTCGTAGACACTCCTATAATCGTCATTTTAATTTTCTTACCCGCTAACCTCGTTTTATCTAGAAATTACAATGAAGAAACCTTAGCTCGCCTATGAGCGCTCTCCTCGTCAATTACTACCTTAAGGCTGCATTTTTATTGATTACTAGCTGTGCCCGGCGTGCCCGCGGCTTCGCTCCCGTCATCTGCCTGCCAACCCTAAGATACTTACCAGCCTGCCTGCCTACTCCACATACTCTAAAACATACATACTACATACCAATTTTTTTTTATAGGGTCATTCTTTCGCGTAAAATCTTAACACCGCGATTCAGAAAATGACTTTAAATGCACAACGCCATCTATCGAATAGCGAGTTCAACTGTCCGAGTAACTGAATTGCGTGAGCTGTGATAATTTTACTTCTTGAACACTTTAAATTCATCTAACTTTTGATAGAGTGAACCGATTGCGATGAAACAAAAACTAAGTAATTCTTCAAGATACGCACAATTTTTATGTATAAAAGTTATCTACATTGGTTTCGTACATTTCACGTGATGCGTGCACAAATAAACAGACAAACAGACAAAAATTCCAAAAATGCTCGAAATGGGTTCTGTTGGTTATCCTTTAACACCCTGGCTATTTTTTTTGGATTTTTTTTCGATGTACAAAAAATATTTTTCTACAGATTTATTATATGTATTGATGATGATATTGATTGATTGATGATAATTAAGCCTATAGATTTATTCTATCTATGCATGTAAATATTATTGATAAAATATTCTCTTTTCGCAACTGGCAGGTTTTAAGATCAAGTAGGTATGCAAAATTCTCCTTAGCACGAAAATCCAAAGAAGTGCTGCAATAGATGCGTTGTTTTTTTAGACGAGAACAGCAATCGTTAGATAGATACTTAGATTATAATGTCTTGAATTATCGGATTTCTCTCTACATTGCTGGTTCATAGCCGTGCCATAGCAGACACTGGCTGCAGTGGGACTCGCTGTCGCTTCTTGTCTGATGCTAACATAGAGCAACACGGACCGCCGGTGGTCCGTGTTGCTCTATGGATGCTAAAGAGTATCGTGACCGCTATGGCCCTTTATCTAGCTACACTGAAATGAATATCAAAGATTAAAAAATTTCGTTGCATATCGATGGGTTCACTCAAGGGTGTAAGTGTTATCCTACCGTGTAGATATTCGTTCAGGTTAGGAGCTGCACTTATTTCGAAGTGTGAAAATTATTATCGACGTTATAATAATCCTTTTCAAACGAAAACAAAAGAAATCGAAAACGAAATTACATTGCGTCATAATAGTAATCCGAAAATTGCTTTTGATGAACGATTCGGCTTTTGTTAACAATGATCTAGCTTGCTCTACCGGAACCATGTGATTACTAGCTTTAGATGATTCCATAGTGATGTGGTATACGAGAAGATACTTGACTTATATAAACTTACTGGACTTACCTAGATACGTCAACTAAAAATTTGAGTTGAGCGGAATTCAACCTGTGAACCGTAAAGAAGAAACTGCATGGGCTGATGAGTTACTAACATAGTCTAAAAGTTTTGTCAATGCTAGTAGGTAGACAGACAGTGTCATAAACTGGGTACCCCTTATCCCTTAGACACTAAATTACCTTAGAAAAGGGGGTAGGTACTAATTGATGATGCTCTATCTACATGCCCATAAATAGTTAGGGTTTCATCAAGATGACAAACCTAGCACAACCAAAAACCTATAATAAAACAAAAATAATATCCCCTAAGTTACAAGATCGTATAAGATTACAGTGTGCAACAGTTACTGGAGATAAATGCGATAACTGTACTATAATGACTGCTGTCCCGTTTGCTGCATATACGACGTTGTAGTTACTCGCATGATGACTTCTACGTAAGATATTTATATCATGGTTAAAGTCTGGTACTTTCAACGGTAAAATATCAAGGTCATGACGGGTTAGATAATCAGATTATAGTGGAATCAAGGGGTTAGGGCTAGGATCTAGATTAATTGATAGATCGAAAACATTAGCTATAGATAATAGGTGATTCACTTAATGCTATAGTCTTCCTGTCCGTCTCCGTAGTAACCACAGGTAGTAACCAAAGCTCAAAAACGTCTTATGCGAACTGAAGTTAGCGTCAGTTTTCTTCAACCTAGCACAACTGCTTGTCGGTAAGGAAATGCCACTAAAACTTGCCACTGCAGTAGCATAGCGTCATAAGTTTTGCCCGAATGTCGTATGACGAATTGAGCAGCTGTATCTACCTAGTCTCCCTACCTCCTGTTTACCAACTGCTAACAGAATAGATGCGTCACCGCTTCTTTTGCTACAATAATATTTTTGTGTTTTAATGTATTTAGCGATGAGCACAGTATAATTCGTGCATTTACGTCAGCATTTGTTTCTTTTTGGGTAATACAGAAATTATGCTAATTACACTGCAAAGTAACGCTTTAAGACTTTGACTAGTTGGATTGTGTAATATAATGAATCGTTTACGAAGGCATTGCGAAGTTAACTGCCATACTTAATTAATAATGTTACGTTTAGCTGCTTTAAGAAAATACACATTACACATACCAGCATTCACCGTTTCACCCGGTGCCTATCCTAAACTGATAGCTAAGGTATTGGAAGCGAATATTAGCAAAGTCCTTTTCGCCAGTTAAAAGTCAAATGAACCTTTGTAGCTTCGTCTGTTCTTGAAGGATCCCTACACGGGCGCCGGCAGAACTATTTTCAGGCAGTGCATCTTCAGCACCCCACCTAGAATAGAATGGGTTTTGTTTTCCCCATTTGTACCGAGGTAGAACTAATTTTTATCGACTTATGCAGAGAAGTTTGAGAAATAAAGAAGAAGAATCGGCATTTAAGAGCGTGCGAAGCGAAATCAAAATTGTAGGTATTCGTAGGTACCTATATTTTTTAATGTTTTTTTTTAAGTAAATATGGCTGCAAACTGCAAGTGCATTTTGTACCGGCGCCCATGGATTTCTAAAATGTGCAGCAAAATCGTCATCAAAAGATTTTAAATTCAGTTCAAGACATCCTTGATAAATCTCCTGAACAAAGGCGAGTAATTACAAAGCTACTTGCGAGCAGCCCATTGTGATCTCAATAAACCAAATCCGAAGGACGAACAGTGACCTACATCAACCTTACTCCATCAATGACTTGCATAACCCTAAAACAATGATGTAAATAACATTGCACACCATAGATCGCCGTTAATAACAATGGTGAATAAGTGAAAGTGCAACTCAACCACCGGACCGTTCCGGTCGGCTATTGTTTCTATAACGCATTGTTTTCATTAGTACCGGTACTTGGCGCCGGTATACGATTTGGCGTAATATTGGAAGATGAAGCAATCAAGGGTTAAAGCTTTGATTTCGTAGGAAACTAAAAAGAAACGACGTTTCCTCTGACATCATCGTCAAACCTGAAAGTTTACTGTTTGTTCTAACAAGCGTCTACTGTAACTTGTAGCAGTTGGCTTCGAGGAGCCGTACTTGGTACAGCTGCTATGCAATTAAATATTTTAATCCATGTTTCATATTTCAGATAGCAAGAACTGAAAACACGAGAAATATGCTACAATGATCATCTACGTTTTAGAGGAATGGACCCAAAGAAAGGAGAAATAGTCTCATGGCTCCTCTTCTTGATATTTTCTTATGCGACTGGACAAGCATCGATATGTCCAGCCCCAGAGACAATCCTCCCTTGCATATGCACAAATCGACACGAAGATGTACAAATATGGTTGGTATCAAGTTATCGCTGTAACACTTAAAACCTTTTTGGCCGAATAATAATAAATTTGAATTTTGTTTTCAGGTGCACACACAGCGACTTGCCCCAAGTAATAAAGGGTGTCCAGAAAGTAGGAGAACTTGTCAGAAAACCGATAGATGAATTGATAATCGAGAACAACTATCTGCCATCCCTTCCCGGGAAAATATTCCAAAATGTGAAAATTATGAGATTAATGCTCCGTCACAATGGACTGGAGCGACTATCTGCTGCTTGGCTGGAGACGCAAGAACAGAATCTGGTAGAAATATTCATTGTCGAAAATGACTTGAGAAGCCTCCCAGCCGAAAGTTTGATGAAACTACAGAACCTTCAAGCCTTGACGATACAATCTCAAAATTTAAAGAGGATACCAGCGTTTTCTGGCTTACAAAAACTACGATACATAAACATTCAATCGGAAAGTCTAAATGCTGTAAATGAAAACACGTTTGAAAACTTACCAAATTTAGAGAAACTGTTTATCCAAGGAAGTATTAACCTCCGAATATTGAAAGAAAATGCATTTTATAATTTGCCCAAATTACGAAGACTGGAAATCACAAATTGTGGCATTAACCTTATACATATGAGGGCTTTATCTCTGCTACCTTCTCTAAGCGAAATGTCGCTGAGCCACAATAGAATCGCAGATGCAACAATGGTTGGAAGAGCCATGAGAGACTTGCCAATGCTATCTCATTTAAATCTGAATCACAATTTAATTGACAAATTAAGCGAAGGTGGATTTGTGGACCAACCGATGCTGGAGAACCTATTTCTGTCACACAACAACATAAATATCATCCACCATGGTGCGTTCCATAGGGTTCCAAAGCTAAGAGTCGTGGATTTAAATTACAATAGAATAAATCAAATACATCCTGAATCATTTTTGCAACAATCTGGCAGTGGAGTTGAGGAGCTCACTTTGATTGGCAACCAAATAAGACATATTTCAGAATTTCGAGCATTATTAGATGCTCTACCTCGATTGAAATTCTTAGACTTGAGTCACAATTTGCTTCAAGAAATTCCACGAGGTGCTCTTAGAGGTCACCCTAGTCTAGAAAGATTGCATTTGAATAAGAATAACATCAAGTTCATACAGGCAGACGCGTTTGTCGCAATGCCTGCGTTGAGAGAGTTACATCTAAGTAACAATTCGTTGAATGATATGAACGAAGGTCCGTATTGGAATTTGCCTGCACTGAAAGGCCTAGATTTGTCGTACAATTACTTCACACGATTGCAGCCAAAACTATTATACAATCTTCCATCATTGAGAAGAATTAACTTCAGTTACAACCAGCTAGCAATCATAGACCCAATAACGTTCATAGAATCACCTTTATTAGAATATGTGAACGTATCGGGCAACAGCCTAGTGTCTATACATCCAGCTACTTTCAGGAACTTGGCGAATCTTTACGAGTTGGATGCCAGTGCTAATAGACTGATCGAATTTGTGCCTGGATTGCCCCGTGGCCTGGAAGAGTTATATTTACATCAGAATCAAATAACAAGCTTGCCAATGCCTCCGTCGCCAGACTTAGATTTACCATCACTGAGAACTTTGGATATTTCGAGTAACGGGATCCAGAAAATTCCGCATGGTAGTTTGAAAACGTTGCACAATTTGCGAAGATTTTATATGAAACGAAATGGCTTGAGACAGGTGGAAATGACGACTTTTAGCGATTTAAATAGACTGGAGATTTTAGATTTGAGTTACAATCAAATAATGGCTGTCCACCCAAAAAGCTTCAGCAAACTTAATCAACTCAAACAAGTTAATTTGCACGGGAATACTATTGAGAACTTCGATTTTATGGCGATACAAGACAATGCTGCCCTTTCATCTCTAGATTTTAGCAAAAATAAGTTAAAAAGTATAAGCCCTAACATTGTCAACAGGGCGCTAGATGTAGAAACTTTGAACATATCTTCGAATAACCTAAATGAATTACCGGCTACATTGAACATGATGTCCAAGTTGAAAGTTTTGGACGCTAGCTACAACCACGTAAAACACTTTGATGGGAACTCTATAAACAGCATAAACACACTAACACATTTTAAAATGCCTAACAATAAGTTAGTGGAGATACGAACTGGAAGCTTTAAAGACCTCAGAGATCTTGAAACGATAGACTTGGATAACAATAACATAGAAGTGGTTCATCCAAAAGCGATAGCGAATCTTCCCAAATTGGTATCCATATACCTAAGCCGAAATCACATCATAGATCTGCCTGACAGAGTATTTTCAAATTTGCCGAAGCTAAGGATAATAGAACTTCAGGGGAATCGATTGCAGTACATTTCACTGCGAGCTTTTGAGAATATGCCTTTAGTGCAATACATGAATTTGAGCAATAATCAAATTACGAGCATCGATAACTCTGGACTGAGACAATTATCTTCCTTAGAAGTGTTGGATCTAAGCTTTAATAAGCTGATGAGGCTGACGAGAGCGTCATTTCAATACATGGAATGGTTGGTGGAACTGAACTTGGATAATAATATGATATGTCACATAAGCGGCCAGCCTTTCGATTTCATGCCGCGGCTCAAAGTACTCTCTTTGAGGCATAATAAACTAAGCACAGTATTGGAGAACACATTTGCTAAACTAAGAAATAACATCGCCATTTTGGATATTGATGGTAAGTTTAGAAATAACCGAACTGCTCTATTTTTTTATATTTTGTCAAGTTCTAACCGTAATTTCACAATTTTTCAGGAAATCCGCTAATTTGCAATTGCCATATAATTTGGCTGAAATCATGGCTCTCGGAGTCGTCCTCTATAGGGCCGAAATGCGCAGATGGAACATACGTTAAGGGTATGCCGTTCGGAAGAAACGATTGTTCAAACACTGCAATCAACCATGACGATGAGGAAGATCTGAGGACCTGCATGATACACGAAAATGAAGCACTTCTACCTAACTTGGCGACATCACAAGTGTATTCAACAATAGACAAAATAAAAGATTACACTTCACAGATCAAGAACACGTACCAAGCTAACAAAATAAACAGACCATCTCCAGAAGAATCGGATTATTTCTACGACGAATACGTCGATTATCCTTACAATGAAACTTTAATAGACGGCTTGAACAACGAAGTAAGTGCGACGCAAAATAATAATAGATCGTCAGGAGGGCTTCCCACGATATACGCGGCAATGAAAAACACGACAGATAGAAATAAACAGGCTCCATCACCTCCAACAAATGGGCCCAACAGCGGATTCACATTCTTCGGGATGCCCCTGCCGCCGATAGACATGGGAAAATTATTAAACACAGGACGCAAAATAGACTGGCCAGACAAGAAAAATTCTCACACACATTCTCACTCCCACTCCCATGGGAAAAAATATCAGCTACCAGAACCACCCAAGTTTGAAACTGGTGGGTTCTCACCAATCCTGCCAACAACTGCAGGAGGTTTTAAGCCAATACCTGATCCAACACTAAATGTTTCACAGACTGCTGTGCAAACACAAAGTGCTACAACTTATAATAAACAAGGTGCTATAGAACAAGCTATAGCAGCAGTATCAGTCAAACCACCTGTTAAAACAGTTCATAACAACACAACCCACCAGAAAATTAAAAGTGAGATACATGAGCTCCAAGCATACATAGATGATGACAACAGTACTCATGTAGCTTACAATAGAACTAAGAATGTTGAAGAACAAAAGAGTGATCCCAACAATTTGAGCAAATACAATTTAATGGAGTCAAACCTGACTATTACACAAGTGACTGAAAAAGAAAGTACGCTTATAACAACAGATACAAGTAATGATATGTCACTGCAAGCTTGGATGGAGAGTAGTACTTCATCTTATTCCTCATCCACTGCAGTCACATCTAAGCCGCCAATGAAGAAACATATTGAGCCTGCACCTACTGCACTTTCTGCTGTCTTAGTACCCAGCACTGCAGAGTTATATGAAAGAAACCATGGCAAGAGGCCAGCAACCATCACCAAAGTAAACCTACCAAACATAGAACATAATGAGCACAGAGAAAACTTTTCACCAAATAGAGAGCCTAAGACAAGATTTTCTGAGATTATGAGCACAGGCAACACAAAAACAAGGCAGATTGGTGATAATGACTGGTATTACAAAAATTATAACAATTCAAATTTAGAACCTTACATTGCACCTGGTGTACACAAACCAGTATCAAACAGTAATGTTAATACTTACAATAAGTTTATTTTATCTGTTATATTATTTTATACAATGAATTTTATGTTCTAAGTATATTGTGTACATAATCCTGCTATTAAAAATATTAATCTAACATTATTATGATGAATGTGTAAATAAGTGGAATTGGTAATATCATAATAAATAGTTCACATATTTGATTTGGTTTTATTCTAACAAAACAGATAATATTATCACATTTGTTTTGATTACATAGTATGTACTTATTTAGGTAACATTGAACCATATAACAAACCATATCCTTAAGATAAACCAATAGGAAAAATATTTACAAAGATTTTTTTTTTTACAAATCTCGGAATAATAATTGTGAACTAGATATACAATTTAGTAATATTGATTTTCATTGTTTTTTTATCATTTTCGAATTCGCTGAATAACATCTAATTATAATATGAGGTATGTAGAAAAGAGTTGTGCCAACTCTTTATGAAATGAAAATATGGCAAGAAGATGATGATGGTGAATAGTTTTCTGTCATAAATTTTCTCATTGGGTTATCTCATGATTTATTAACATAAAGTAGCTACTTAAAAAGGTTTATCTTCATGGAAATGTGCTTTAAATTTTTCTAGAGCTTTGTATCTGTGAGATATTTTATTCTTCTCTGTCTTTGGTAGTTCAGCATAAGTCTGACTAAAGCCATCAGGCTGGAAAACACAGTCCCAGCCAAAGTCTCTGGTACCTCTTGGATCTACAATTTTTCCAGTTGTAATGCCTTGGAACAACTTAACATCTAGGTCTTCACAGTTTCCAGCACAGTAAGCAAATGTGCATACAGCCTTAGCAGATTTATCCTCCCAACCGGCTAGCAGGTTTGTCAGCCCTTCAGGCTCTAATTTCTCCAGGAACCACTTGATATATGGCCCGGGCAGACCCTTTAGTGCATTAAAACAGAGGGCTGTATCTTCCACTAACACCGGCCTCTTCAGACGCCTTGCAGCCTCTTGGCACTTCTTTATAGACACTTCGTCGATTTCCCCTTGAAGTTCTGGCAAGTCTAGCTTGTGGCTAATTATTTCTAAAGGGAAATTACTTCCGAGAATAGCCCTGAGCTCTTCTAGTTTTTTGGCATTGCCGGTGACGAAGGTTATGGTTCTTTGTGACATTTTATTTAGAAGTACAGTACAAAAGATTTTTAGTGGGCAAATATAGATAGAAAATAGGTACTTTTCATTTACAATTATAAGAAAACTTTAAATTAAAGTTCAGAAAGCACGTCTTTCCAATGTTGACAATTTTGAGCTTGACGTTATAATGAATTTGACATTGACAGCTGTGAGCTGTTTATTTTAACCAAGCTAGACTGATGGCTTTTTGCTTTTGTCGTTTTCATTCATCGTTTTTGACCTTTAAAGTAGCGAGAATGTCTACTGCAGTGTTGCCATCAGAAAAATCATAGACAATTAGAATCATAGACATTCTTTTTTTTTAATGACTGTCAAATTTTAGTTTTGATTGCCGCTTGGCAAAAATCATTGTATTTTGAGCAAGTTGTAGTTGTGAGTTATTATTGTTGTCTTATTTGCTAAGACAAACCTTGCACCTATTATAATAATTGCAGTTTTAGTAAGATACCACAGCGACAATGCCAAGCCAAGAAGTTTTAACCACAAAAGTGGTGGTTCATCCTTTGGTCCTATTGAGTGTGGTGGACCACTTCAATCGGATGGGCAAAATAGGTAATCAAAAACGAGTAGTTGGCGTGCTGCTGGGATGCTGGCGAGCTAAGGGTGTCCTGGACGTCTCCAATAGCTTTGCAGGTAAATCAGTAACTCATTCATTTAGTAAACTATAGTTCTCGCCAAACTTCTTGGACGACCTGAAGTTGGCTTGCCGATGCGCAAGGCACGGATCGGTGCTGCTTTTGTATGATATTAACTGCTGCACAGCCATTGTTGCCAACTTCAGGGCGGTCACTTCACCTTGGTACAGTAAACCTTTTTGTCTAGTAGTATGATTAAACACAAATAGTTCTTGGTAATCTATTTTGTATAAAACTCGTCTCTGCCCTTAAATAGCACCATCTTATTCGACTATTCCTGCCTACATAGTTATATTTATCATCTTTTTTTTTGTATTTCCAGTTCCTTTTGATGAGGACGACAAAGACAAATCAGTCTGGTTCCTTGACCATGACTACCTCGAAAACATGTACGGTATGTTCAAGAAAGTCAACGCCAGAGAGAAAGTAGTGGGCTGGTACCACACTGGTCCCAAACTCCACCAGAACGATGTAGCAATCAATGAGCTAATCAGGCGCTACTGCCCTAATTCAGTCCTTGTTATCATTGACGCTAAACCAAAGGATCTTGGTCTCCCCACGGAAGCCTACCAGGCTGTGGAAGAGGTCCATGATGATGGTTCTCCTACAACAAGGACCTTTGAACATGTACCCAGTGAGATTGGGGCTGAGGAAGCAGAGGAAGTTGGTGTAGAACATCTTCTAAGAGACATTAAAGATACCACTGTTGGAAGTCTCTCTCAGAGAATTACAAACCAATTGCTTGGTCTGAAAGGCCTGCACTCCCAACTGAGCGAGATTAGAGACTACCTCGTCCAAGTTGGCCAGGGTTCTCTACCAATGAACCATCAAATTATCTACCAGCTGCAGGACATCTTCAACCTCTTGCCTGACATTGCCAATGACAGTTTTATTGACAACCTTTACATCAAAACAAATGATCAGTCTCTTGTAGTGTACTTGGCTGCACTTGTCAGGTCGATTATAGCTCTACACAACCTTATCAACAACAAGATTACAAATAGAGATGCTGAAGAAGGAAAGAAAGAAGACAAAGAGAAGAAGGATAAGGAAAAGAAAGAAGGAAAGGATGGAAAGGAAGAAGATAAGAAAGATGAGAAGACAAAAGGAGAAAAAAAAGAAAAAGATGAGAAGAAAAAGTAATTTAGAATCATCATTAGATTAAGTTGTTTGTAATGCTGAATTATTTTTAAATAAATTGTATTTACTAATTCAATTGTTGCAATTATTGCATAGGATAATACTTAAAAATGTGTTTGTTATTGGTCATAGATTCCAAACAGCTGAGTCATTTATGTAGACTGCTTTACCCAAGTTATTGCAAGGGCAATGCAATTTATTGTTTGTATCATCATCATTTCGGCCGAAACACGTCCACTGCTGGACATAGGCCTCCCCCAAGCGTCGCCACACAGTTTGTTTGTATATGAAATACTAAAGATTTCAAATGTAATTTTTAACCATTTTTATGTGAGTTTGAAAATGTCTCTCAAAAACTGTTGAACTGCATGAGTCTACAGTTATGATGGAACCAGGATAACCAGCATTTTTTTAACAATCAATATGTGCCGGGTATCGAACTCAGCCCTTTGTGTAAGGCGTATTTTAAACTAATATGGCTGTTACTGCAATAAACTGCAACAGATATTAGATTTTAATGAAAAAGTTTCTGAAATTGTTTCAAAGTAAAATAATTTTATATTTTTAAATTGTTGTTTTAAATCAATTCAAAAACTCGAAAGGATTATGAGTAATGTTAATTATTTAAATCGCTACTTAATCTACACTTATTTAGGCACGATAACTATTGGTAGAAGTTTATATCTGAAAATATTTATGATAAGACCGACTTACTATCAGATAGTGATAAGACAAAGCTGAACTATTGATAAAATTCGACAGTCGTCGCACAAACCTCACGCGGAATCTATGAATGTAATAAAAATGATTGTGTCCTAAATTTTTGTGGAGTGAATCTCAAAAATATTTCAAGATGGTGGATCGCGTAACTTTGGCGGTAAGTCCACTATTAATTGCTTACTTACCTTTCGTTCATGTAGACATTTTATAGTTAAAACAAAAACCTACTGAATAGGTCAGTCGCATAACACACATGACAGTCATATTGTAGCAAGCTACCTAATTCATCAACACTATGAAAAATATGATAGCCAATCAAATTTTTATTTTGATAGAAAAGTTGGCTTCAGTCACAGCTCTAGCCGTGCAAGTACAATTTATATTCTAGAAATGAACTTAGACCTATCTAACTTAATTTGAAACATAGGAAAATAAACCGTGCATACAGCAGGCTTACCTACTTCTCCAGTTCTACAATCAAAAGGCCTCCAACTTAGCCTAGGTAAACAAAACTGTGCATATAGTTAGATGTAAAAGTACCTACACAGGCACAGTTGTGCTTTGCTTCATTTGGACATCATATTAGATTTCACACCTGCTTATACCATCCTAACATTCTTTTCAGGACCACGTCTGGCTAAAGCCACCAGGGACCTCTGAATTCGACGTCCCAATAGCTGTGAAAGTGCTCAAGAGTGCTGGTGATAAAATAGAAGTTAGAGATCATGATGGGAACAAGTTCACGACTTCTGTCCAAAATGTCCTCAAGCCGCTGCACTCCACGTCTGTTCAAGGGGTCGAAGACATGATCACTCTTGGCGAGCTGCAGGAATACACGATCCTCCACAACCTTCATATGCGGTACGCCAATCAGCTCATTTATGTAAGTATACTTTTAGATAATTAGGAATACTTGGTGGCGTATAGCTACTTTCGATGACCAAGCATAATGCACCCAACCTTTTGGCCAATCTCTATCTAACATGGCTGCACAGGCTGTTCCTATCGAGGGATATTTTTTGCCTAGGGCTAGTTTGTCTTATATTCTAACAGCAAAGTTGTTGTGGTACGCGGCGGGAAAAGGCTTAAGAGTTTAACAACATTGGGTACTGTGACTACATATCTATGGTATTGTTTTTGGGAAGCTTTAGGTACACAGGTGTAGCCGTGTAGGTCTCAGGATATATAGGTAGAGATAACTGTGTGTATCATCTCTGTATATCTTGATACCTACTTAGGTAGGTAGGTACTTCAATCTTTAAGATTAAGTGCATTGCTCTGTTAGAGTTTATAATTAGCCAGAGTTGTAAACTGTTGTAAAGCAACAGACTGCAACAGCGTCTGTTAAACGGCAGCTTACATTTAACCTACGCCCAATTTACCTCTATAAATTGCAAATTAAGTTTCATACAAAATGCATTTGTTGTTCTTTTGGTCCCCTAAATATTTACCTACATGGATGACGTTACTAGCTTATCTCAGTTATGCTGAACAGTTGATAATTATCGACATCATTACGTGTCATTGATAAGGAAGTATTGTCCTTTTATATATTTAATTCCGTTTCAAATCTAAACCAATAAGGCCAGAGTTGTAAAAATCATAATTGTTCGACTGAATTGAGACAGGACCTTTGACTGCTTTGTTGGTCGAACAGTCCCAAATGTTGTCCATCAGATTCTGGGTTCGAACCCCGGTTATTGTTGTTGTTCGATTCTCAGTTGCATAGATACTTCTACAAGATTTCCATGGCGCCTCTTTCACTTTATAGGTAGGTACTTAACATACGTACCTAATAATTAACTGTAAAACTACCTTAACCCAACTACTGAAAGCCGAAATTTAAGCACTGAGGTGTCTGAAAACCCACACGGCGACTAAAGCGAGGGATTCTCTACTAGACGGATTATTATTGCAGCGAGCTAATAAATTCTATCCAGTGAAAAGATGCCTGACTGTTTTTTTTTTTAATTTTGCCCCGATTATAATTTCTCCTGTATAGTGGGAGCGTTTACAAACATTTAAACTCAAATACACAAGACACCCAGATTCGGAACGTCTGTCCGAAATATCTGTAGGCCATACAAATATTTGTTTCGTGCGGGAATCGAACCCGCGACACGCAGCGCAGCAGCCGGTCGCTCAACCACAGCGCCAACCGTGTCGTCGTGTGGCTCACCCCTATTAAATGAGGCGTATAACGTAATTGGCGAAATTTGGGTGTAGGTACCTAACTATTACACTACCTACTTCCCTGCGAGCCCTTTCGGGTTAAGCTTTATGTGTCTTATTTATGTTAACGATATCCTTATATTCCAGACCTACACAGGGTCCATGTTGATAGCAATAAACCCGTACGAAATTCTACCGATATACACAATGGATCAAATACATTTTTATCAAGAGCGCGGCCTCGGGGACATCCCGCCTCACATATTTGCTATCGGCGATAATTCGTACAGAGAGTTGCTGAATACTTCGTCCAACCAGTGTATTGTCATCAGGTACCTAATAAAACTATTAATCGCACTTTATATGAATTTATACGTGTCATCATGCGAATGCTGATAAAGAAAGAAAGACTGTACAGTCGATGAGGTTTCGTAAATTTCTTTAATAATTCAATAATTTGTTCACAAAACTTTGCACAAGCCTCATATAATACTACTGTGCACCGGTTCTTGTTATGGCCTGCCTAGGCCATACAAATATTTGTTACATTGTATTGAATCGTATCTGTGTGCAACAAACCCCCCGGCCTCGCAGTGCAGAAGCCAGTCAATGTTACCTATAGTTAGTTTGTTATTATATAGATAGATATAATCTAAAGATCATAATGGTAGTAGGTAGTAGTTAATCTTTAGATAGGTAGTTATCATTTTAATGTACCTTCAAAACGATGTCTGTTATGATTAGACAACCCACGTCTAAAACGGTGCGTAGGCCGAGGGCAGGGACCATTCGTAACTATTCGCCCGATCTGCGTAGCAAAAGGAAAAATATTTGTATTTACTGCAAGACTTTTTAAACTTGGCAGGTATTAAAATGTTCACACATTCATACCTATTTTTTCAGTGGAGAAAGTGGTGCTGGTAAAACTGAAAGCACAAAGTTATTACTGCAATATTTGGCGGCAGCCAGTGGCAAGCATTCCTGGATAGAACAGCAGATCCAAGAGACAAACCCTATTCTAGAAGCTTTTGGTAACGCTAAAACTGTGAGGAACGATAACTCATCCAGATTCGGAAAGTACGTCAACATCTATTTCAGTAAAAAAGGAATCATCGAAGGAGGGAACATTGATCAGTATCTTCTAGAGAAATCGAGAATCGTTTACCAAAACAAAGGAGAAAGGAACTATCATATTTTCTACTCACTTGTAACTGGATTATCTGCAGATGAAAAGAAGAAGCTAGAACTTGCTCGACCCGAAGATTACGCTTATTTGAATTGTGGTAAAATGTTGACGTGCGATGGAAGAAATGATGGCCTTGAGTTTAACGACATAAGATCCGCTTTTAAAGTCCTCAATTTCCCTGATAATGAAGTCTGGGGGACTTTCAGTCTTCTTGCCGCCATTCTACACTTGGGCAACTTGAAATTTAAATCCCTGAATTCGAACAACATTGAGGGATCTGAAGTAGCTGATTCTGTTAATGCGAATAGGATCGCTAATATCTTGGGAGTTAACAAGGCAAGACTATGTGAAGCTTTAACGAAGAAAACATTCGTTGCTCATGGAGATAAGGTGGTCTCACCATTGAATGTAGCTTCAGCTATCGAAGGCAAGGATGCGTTAGTAAAAGCCATATACGGCCATATCTTCGAGTACATAGTTGAAATGATAAATAAAACACTGTTCAAAGATCAGCAACTGACCAGTGGATCCGTTGGAATCTTAGACATTTTTGGATTTGAAAACTTCGATTTCAATAGCTTTGAACAGCTTTGCATTAACTACGCAAATGAGAATTTACAACAGTTTTTCGTTAAACACATTTTTAAACTGGAACAAGAGCAGTATGAAAAAGAAGGAATTAAATGGACAAATATAAACTATGTGGACAATCAAGAGAATTTGGACATGATAGGGTTGAAGGCAATGAATCTGCTGTCCTTAATTGATGAGGAGTCTAGGTTCCCTAAAGGCACGGACGTAACTTTGCTGTCTAAGCTGAATAGTAACCATGGAACTAAAACTTGTTATATTACTGCTAAGTCATCACGCGAGTATAAGTTTGGTATCAAACATTTTGCTGGAGATGTCTCATATGCAGTTACAGGTAAGAAGATATATATAAATTCGGTGATCCAACGCATTTTATGAAGAAACAAGTTCTTGGTCGACCACTTTTAAACCTTGTTGCTAACAGCATAAGGTTGAAAAGAGGTCGACCGTGAACTTTCGTGTCAATTTTAATGGTGTTACTTATCTATTTCAGGCTTCCTCGATAAAAACAGGGACATGCTAACAGCAGACGTGAAAGAAATGATCTTAGATTCAAGTAATGACTTCTTGAAAAATCTTTTCATGTCCGAATATGCGCCGACGCAAACTGGAAGCAGAAAAACTGTCTCACTGAGTCATCAGTTCAAGACCTCCTTGGATTCTCTTATGAAGACTTTGTATGCTTGCCATCCATTCTTTGTGAGATGCATCAAGCCTAATGAGTTCAAGAAACCTAGGGTAAGTAGCGAACCGCATTTTAAGAGGAATAATTACTTTATTAAGTGCATGGTAGCAGTCATAAAAGGTTCATATCTAGCACAAGATTATATAGTTATGTCATGGTGACCCAGTGGCTAAGAACTTGCCTCTCGTGCTTGAGGTCGTGGGTTATAATCCGGGCAAGTACCAATGTGACATTTTCAAATTCATATGTACTTTCTAAGTTTATCTGGACTTCACAGGCAGCGGTGAAGGAAAACATCGTGAGGAAACGGACTTGTATAGTTAATGTCAGTCTGAAATAGTCAAGTCAGGCATGTGGGGTTCCCAGAGGCGGCTTAATTAACTCTGACACCAGACTTGGCCACATCCTCACACGAAAAAGAAAGAAGAAGATATTATAGTGAGCCTCGTGTCATCTCGCTCTCACGTTTTATGACTCCGGTGGCTTCTATGAACGTCGGTGTTCAACTTTATATGATACTAGCTGTTGCCCGCGGCTTCGCTCCCGTGGGCCACCCCACAGGACCAGTTTTCGGGATAAAAAAATAGCCTATGTCACTCAGGAATAATGTAGCTTTCTATTGATGTGAGAATTTTAAAAATCGGTCCAGTAGTTTCGGAGCCTATTCGCTACAAACAAACAAACAAAAAAAATCTTTCCTATTTATAATATTAGTATAGATATAGTGCTCTGTTTATTTGCAGATCTTCGACAAAGGCCTATGCGTTCGTCAGCTACGATACGCTGGCTTGATGGAAACAGCTAAAATCAGACAAGCAGGCTACCCCATACGCTATTCATACCACGACTTCGTTCACCGATATCGTCTTGTCGCTCCAGGCATACCTCCTGCAGAAAAAACTGACTGTAGACATGCAGCCATGAAAATCTGCACAACAGTGTTCACTGACGAAGATTATCGTTTCGGCCACACGAAACTATTCCTAAAAGACTATCATGATACAGTTCTAGAAGAGCTAAGACACAAAGTATTGATTACTGCTGTGATTAAAACACAAGCGAATGCAAGAAGATTTATCTACAGAAAGAGATATCTGAAGTTACGTGCTGCCGTCCTTCTCGTCCAAAAGACTTACCGCGCTCGTGGCTACAGGACCAAATACTTAGCCATGAAACGAGGATACGCTCGCTTGCAAGCCAAGATAAGATCAAGAGAACTGAGAAAAACATTCATAAACATGAGAGTCTTCTTCAGAAAGTTCCAAGCAAATTGTAGAGGGTATCTGATCAGGAAATTAGTTAAAGAAAAGGGCCATGTTATTAAGGCAACATTGATACAACTTGATAAAGAAAGGTCTGATGTTATAGCGTCGGGCAGAAGTACTGATGCAGCAGGAGATAGTTATGAGAAGAAGTATGCCAACATGATGAGATCCATATGGTTCTTGAAAGAAGAAGCGGCGGAGAATCTTGAACAGAATACTGCGGCAATAGATGATAGATATGTGGACGATGTTTTCGGATTCCTCAAGGATTCAGCGACGCCTGGTGGTACGGTTAGGGGCACTGGCTTTGGAGTGGTGAGTTTTTTAACTTTAACTGTCTCAAAATGGATTCTGATTTGCCTTAAGGATTAAATATACAAGCCAGTTTTTGAATTTTGAATGGAGTAAAGTTCAATTCAAAATGACTAAAATAAGAACTGAGACTAGGTTGGCTATTTTATATTAAGGTTACACTACGGCACGAACTATTTTGTGCGCGGGGTTAAAATGCCTGCTATCTCATCCGACAACTCGTGCCAAAGATATAGATGCTGTGATGAGCAGTAAGAAGCTAGTTCGCGTACGAATCAGCACTTTTGCAAGTTTGTAGCGGAATGGATGATGATTTAGGACGAAAACGAGCGCGCGAAAATTTATAAACAGACCTTTGGGAGTATGATAACATGAAAAAACGACTGAATGTATATTTTCAAAATAAAATTATTTGCATTGTTGAACTACTAATCTATTCCTGTATGGAGGCCGTTTTGCAATTTTCCTTCTTCTTATAGTATTTATTGCCGCCCAAAGATGCGTTAAAATTTGAGTTGAAATGAAAAGGAACTTTCGACGCTCATAACTTTCAAATATTTATCGTTTTTACTTTTTTGTTTCCATACTGGGCTAGATAATGATGAGACAAATTGATATCTGTTTTTATTTTGAACGTACATCGTCAAACAGTGGAGTAATCCCTAGACTACGTTTGTATAGAAGAATTATCGACTAGTGTAACCTTAAGAGCTTTATTGTAGTCAAAATAAAGTTTGAATTACAACTTAACTAAACTACAATAAGTTTACAATGAGACGGAAATAGGATCCTTATGCTATAAACTTGTTTTTTAAATGTAAATTAAATAATTCACAGACTACAACAGCAAAACCACAAATATCATCAGTAATTCCACTACAAATACAACAAGAAAGAGACGAAGAGCCTTTCGACGAATTTAACTTCAGGAAGTTCGCTGCGACTTACTTCTTGGGCAATACCACTCACCAGTATTCTCGAAAGCCGTTGAAGCATCCTCTATTAGATTTACCTTCACCTGTGGATAGGATGGCGGCCCAAGCATTATGGATAACTATACTAAGATTCATGGGGGACTTGGCTGAACCCAAGTATGTTGACGATAAGGTTGATAATGTTCCTGTGATGGCGAAGCTGACTGATACGCTTGGTCGAGCTTTCCAGAAGAGTAAAGAATTTGATGTAAGTATACATGTAAAGACGGTGAAGGAAAACATCGCGAGGAAATCGGCATGTCCCAGAATCAAAAATTCGAAGACATGTGTCATCCACCAAGCCGCACTGCGCTTGCGTGGTGGATTAAGGCCCATTCCCTCTCTCGCTGAGAGGTGGCCTGTGTCCCAACAGTGGGAACATTAAAAGGCTGATAATGATGATGATACATGTACAACCTAATCATCCATCCTTCTGCCCTTACCCCCATATTATTTGAGTCTACTATAATGGAAGGAATATATTTCGCGAACTTTTGGACTACCCTTGCAGCCTAATTGCGTAAGTGAAGTTGGCAAGGCAAAGAGTTAGACCGCCATCAATCGACCAATCACAAAGACGGAAATCCACATCGCGTCTTTCATCTCGCATGTGATTGGTCGATTGTTCGCGTCAAAACCCTTTGCGTTGTTGAATTCACTTACGCAATAAGGCTGCTGTTAGCTGCATGCGGACCGTAGCTTCGCTCGCGTGGAAACTATTTTTCTCAAACATGCATGGAAATATTGTCATTATTTTAGAAAAAAGAGCACGCGAAATCAAATCCATTGCTGGAGCGTTTTTTGAATTTGGAACATTTCAGCGCTCCAGCAATGTTGTATGAAACGGCGTGCTGGGGTTATTAGATACTCTTTGATTGGATCTCTTTTATCATTCTTGGCGTAAAGTAAGTCTCTTTGCTTAGTACAAATTGCGTTCACGTGGCTGTATAGCCATAAATGCGTTTGCCTTTCGGCACAGATGATAAATAGAAAATCGCCGGCAAAGCTGAAAATTCGTCTTGATTTGTTATTTAAATATTTAATAAATATAAATTTAAAAATTAAAATGGGTTCCAACGGTTTACGGTCCACCAGATTTAAGATCAGAAGCCAAATTGGCAATGGAAAAACTGCTTCCAGTGAAGTCAAAAGAAAAATACATGAAAGTATATGAACATTTTATGATTTGGAAAAAGGATAAAAAAATGAACATTTTCTCCGAAACAGTATTTTTGGCGTATTTTAATGAGATTTCTAAAACTAAAAAGGCCATCTACATTATGGGCAATTTATTCCATGCTGAATTGTACAGTTCATGTTAAAAATGCCATTAACTTTAAAAATTAAGGAAATTTAACTACTTTTTTATTTCCCTGAATTCTTTTGAGAAAAGAATTATATATGCCTCGGCGGAAATGGCAATTGCCTGTCTCGTATTAGTGATACTCGAACTGCAATTGTCTATTTCCCGGCCTTTACAATAATGTACTAGTATAGTCCTAGGGAACATAATACCGTGGCAAAAAGCACCCTATCTCCTAATAGAGGTTATGGTCCACCACAGTACAAAGTTTTATAATCCTTTAGCTTTCAGCCGTTAAAGCGTGAAAAGGTAAAAAAAAACGGCAATAAAATCAAGTTTGTTGTATGGGAGCCCCACTTAAATATTTATTTTATTCGGTTTTTAGAATTTGTTCTTATAGCGGCAACAGAAATACATAATCTGAGAAAATTTCAGCTGTCTAGCTATCACGGTTCATGAGATACAACCTGGTTACAGACAGACAGACGGATCGCGGAGTCTTAGTAATAGGGTCCCGTTTTTACCCTTTAGGTACGGAACCCTAAAAACAAACAGGCAGAATTAAAACTTACTTTTGCTTTATATTATTCATTATAAACTTACTAGTTACTACAACTAACTACTATATACTATAAGTACCTGGACGACCGAGCTCTTTGCGGGTTAAAATAAGGAAAACGACGTTTTCTAAAAATTAAACCTAGCTAGATCGATTTATCGCCCCCGAAACCGCATACTAAATTTCATGAAAATCGTTGGAGCCGTTGCCGAGATTCGGGTTAAATATATACATATACACAAGAATAGCTCATTTATAGGTATTAGATATTATCATCATAACTATCCACATCGTATCCCTCCGAATCACATTATTAGAAGAGTGGATTGTACTCATATATCTACTTGTT
Organism: Orthosia incerta; assembly: GCA_948252205.1. Taxonomy (NCBI): domain Eukaryota; kingdom Metazoa; phylum Arthropoda; class Insecta; order Lepidoptera; family Noctuidae; genus Orthosia; species Orthosia incerta. The sequence continues at coordinate 10,635,745 of OX411754.1, read as the reverse complement.
TTCTTGTAGGAATATTTGCAAAAAGACTTAACTCCAAGCAGCAGGAACAAGCTAATATCGAAGACCTTAAAACATCGCAGCAAACTAGATGAAGATTTGATGAAGAACCTAGTCAATGATGAAGTAACTAACGAGATGTACAGCACCTGGCTTAACTCGCGACGAAGTACCAATCTAGAGAAATTACACTTTATTATTGGACATGGAATTATTAGAAAGGAACTTAGGTATGATGACGACGTGTGTGTGTTTTAGCTTATATTGATGATATTTTTTTATAGACAGCTCAATCACGAGATAGTGGTAAAGGGCGAGTGTTTTGGGCTGTCTTTCGTGCAACTTTGGATGCTAAATAGTGCTGATTCTTAGTGATCTTAATAGTTATTATAAACTATAGATATCTATTGATTTATTGATTTATTTATGTACACAAGAAAACACTTTACTGAGAAAATAAATAATACAGATTGAAGAGCACAAATTTACTGTTTATCTAATTAGAATCTGCAACTGTCGACTCTGTCTCTGTCACCTATGACCTAGACTAGATTCAAGAGCAAACCCATCAAAAATAAAAAAATAAAAAAACTTCTTCCAGCAGACCTGCTGATTTACGTTGGATGGCCTACATAAAATCTTAAGTGTCTAAAATATCATTTTTCCCATTTCAGAGACGAAATATTCTGTCACCTATGTAAGCAACTCACAAACAATCCATCGAAAGCGTCACACGCACGCGGTTGGATCCTGCTCTCACTATGTGTCGGCTGCTTCCCGCCATCTGAAAGATTTGTCAAATATTTACGTGCTTTCATACGCTCTGGCCCACCAGGCTATGCCCCATACTGTGAAGGTAGACTTGTAAGAACCTTCAAGAATGGTCCACGCACCCAACCACCAAGTTGGCTTGAACTTCAAGCTACCAAGACGAAGAAGCCAGTTTTACTGACCGTGACATTAATGGACGAAACCATGAAGACAGTCCAATCAGATTCAGCATCAAACGCCGAAGAAATCTGTCAACAAATAGCGGAAAGTATAGGATTGACAGATTCGTTCGGATTTTCTCTGTACATTACGTTGTACGACAAAGTCCTTTCCTTAGGAAGTGAGGGAGAACACATCATGGATGCTATATCACAGTGTGAACAATTTGCCAAAGAACAGGGAACGCCCGAAAAGAGCGCACCCTGGAGACTGTTCTATAGAAAAGAAGTATTTACTCCTTGGCACAACCCTGCAGATGACCCTGTCGCTACTAACTTAATTTATCATCAAATAACCAAAGGAGTTAAATTTGGTGAATACAGATGTAACTCAGAAAAAGATTTAGCCATGATTGCAGCTCAGCAACATTACATAGAATTTGGAGAACGTATAGATCCAAACGTTTTAAGAAGAGTTATCGTCAACTATATACCAAACCAATTCCTTCAATCTAATGATGCTGCTCTAACAAAATGGGAGCATTTAGTAACAAAGGCATTCGAAAATTCAACAAGTATTCAGAGTAAAACTGATCCCCTAAGGTGTAAAGAAGATATAGTAATATTTGCTAAACTAAAATGGCCGATGCTGTTCTCGAGATTCTTCGAAGCTATTAAAATTAGAGGAGAGACTATCAACAAGGATATAGTCATTATAGCAGTCAACTGGACTGGTATTTACATCGTCGATCAGCTAGAACATATTCTTCTAGAAATATCGTTCCCAGAAGTAACATACGTCGCGTTTAATGCTGATAAAGATTACGATAGTGTTGGCAGAATTACTATAAGAACAATACAGCAAGAAGAATTTGAATTCCAAAGTGTTGATGCTAGCGAATTGAGTTCTTTAGTAATATACTTGATCGATGGACTGAAGAGGCGGTCTATATACGTGGTCGCTCAGTCAGATCTACAAGGTTACAGTGACGCATCATCTTTTCTACAGTTTAAGAAAGGGGATCTGATAGTGCTTATGCAAGATACTACTGGAGAGACTTTAACGAACACCACGTGGGGACACGGAGTCTGCAATGGCGAAGAAGGGCTATTCCCAACTGAGCAAGTCTACATCTTACCCACTCTGGAAATGCCAACACCTGCCATACTAGAAGTATTCAAGAAGGGCAATATTAACACTGAAAAGAAATCATTTTCGAAATATAATACTATTCAACGAAAGAGAATGTACACACTTGAAAGTTACGCGAAACAGCATTTTAGAGAAAATTACGATATCAACGCGACAGTATCGAGAGGGGCAACACTAACTACAGCTAAACGAGTAATGGCCGGCGATTTGTGGGCTCATACAAGAGAACCTTTACGGAAACCACTGCTAAAGAAATTGATGGGTGATGAGAAGAATTCAAAGATTGCCATATCAGCCTTCTTCGGGATTCTAAAATATATGGGAGACATGCCAGCTCCGAAGGCGAGAACTGTCACGGAATATACAGACGAGATATTTAAATCTACTTTGGCGGAGTCGCACTTACGCGACGAAATATACTGCCAGATAATGAAACAGTTGACGAACAATAGGATACAGTTGAGTGAAGAAAGAGGATGGGAGCTGATGTGGCTTGTGACTGGCAACTTTGTCTGTGGACAAACTCTACTGAAGGAGTTAGTAGAGTTCCTCAAAACCCGACCGCATCCTATAGCTAAAGAATGTCTGAAACGTGTATTTAAAACACAAAAGAAGGGACCTAGACTATATCCTCCGTACATCGTCGAGGTCGAAGCTATACAACATAGAAGCATGCAAATATATCACAAAGTGTACTTCCCTGATGACACTGACGAAGCTTTCGAAGTGGAGTCCTCAACTAAGGCAAGGGACCTTTGCGAACAAATAACGGGACGATTGAATCTGAAGAACAGTGATGGATTCAGCTTGTTCGTAAAAATCGCTGATAAAGTGTTCTCAGTACCTGATAATTATTACTTCTTTGATTTTATTCATGAGCTTGTAGAATGGATGAAGCAGACACGCCCTGTTCGTGGTGGTAAGTTGTTTCCTTTAATATCATCACATCAGCCTTTTAGTGTTTCCACTGCTGGGAACGGGCTTCTTCTCTGTGAGAGAGGTGGGGCCTTAATCCACAACGCGGGCCCAGTGCAGATTGATGCTCAATGTCCTAACAGTTTCCGCACGATGTTTTCCTTTACCGTTTTCAGGGTTTCGTACCCGAATGGTCTGAACGGAACCCTATTGCTGTCACTCACGTGTCCGTCTGTCCGTCGTCTGTCACACGGGTTTTACGGCCAAACGGTTGGAGCAACAGTCTTCAAAGTTTCACAGTTTAAGCATCTTGTTGACCCAAAGCCATGCAAATTGTCAAAAATATTTTATTACAATCAGCTTAATTTTGCGGTTTACGGAACCCTAAATGTGCGAATTCCGACACGCACTTGGCCGGTTTTTAGAGCAGCGGTGATGAAATAATAGACACACAGTAAAGCGCCTGCCTGGGTTCGAACGCGTAAATCGGGGTCCGTTACCATTGGTCCACCACTGCTCGCAAGAACATCATACTTCTGTAGATATTTCTTTTGGATCGTGACTGACTAATTGTGTATTTAATTTATTTTTCAGGAGGTTCACAAATGCAAATGAACTATCAAATATTCTTCATGAAGAAGCTCTGGATTAACACAATTCCTGGAAAGGATAAGAATGCAGATCAAATATTCTATTTCCCACAAGAACTACCGAAGTACTTGAGGGGTTACCACAAAACTTCCAAACAAGATCTCGCAGAATTAGCTGCATTGATTTATAGATCAAGATATGGCACTGACAATTCCATGCTTCCACAAGTAACGCAAGTGCTCGATGACTATGTGCCTTCTGACATGGCCAGGATCCAAAATAACTCACAATGGAAGTCGTCCATCCAAAAGGCTTATATGGAACATGGTTCTATGACGGAGAATGAAGCCAAGGAACTGTTCTTGAAGAAAATCTACCAGTTGCCGACGTTTGGAACTGCTTTCTTCGAAGTTAAACAAACATCTGACCCGTCGTACCCAGAAATGGTCGTTATAGGGATTAATAGGAATGGCGTCAGCGTTATTCATCCTCAGAGTCGAGTAAGTATAGGAGTTTTTTTTTTTCTGTTATTGCGAAAATCCTCATAGGTCATCTGGGACTGATGGTCGGGTCTGACAGAGTTACTGAATAAAGCCACACTACTCTTCCCAAATAAATCCCAACCTTTGGTATGGCAGAGCAGGGGGTGGAAGTTGTTGCAGTCATAGTCAGCTCCGACAGTTATTAACCCACCAGATGTATAGTCAAGCCTTGTCAGATGACGGTCAAAGTCAAATTTCTTTATTTCAAGTAGGCCAGCAGCACTTTTGAACGTCAAAAATTTCAATTTATTATTAACTAGCTGTCCCACGCGGCTTCGCTCCCGTCAACTGGCTACCTACCCTACCCTATCTACCGTACATACATGAACGTTGCGTAACTTATACCGATTACGCAGCGCACGCAACGGAAGCTCTCAAGAAAGAAAAAAATAACCGTTTCAGCAACATTTTTCATTTGTGCTCCGCTCCTATTAGTCGTAGCGTGTTGTTATATAGCCTTTAACCTTCCTCGATAAATGGACTATCCAACACAAAAATAATTTTTCAATTCCAACCAGTAGTTCCTGAGATTAGCGCGTTCAAACAAACAAACAAACTCTTCAGCTTTATAATATTAATATTATATTAGTATAGATAATAATTGATTCTACCGTCCATTCGGCAAAGAAGCTTGTTATGGAGAAGAACGGACAAGAAACTCAACACTGACTCTTTAAAAAAAAGTGTTTTACAATATTTACATATCTACCTACATACATTATTAATTCATATACGTGAGGACGATGCACCCAGGCTAACACTACTATACTACGTATAAAGTTTTACAAACCACCGGTCAGTCAACCGCCCTTACTGCTACGAAATAAAATTAGTTTTGCACGTGCGGATGATTCGTTGTCTACGTGTTGCCCCTTTCTACCTCATTTCTACTCGTTGGTTACAGATTCGGCGTTCTAATAACATTATGACCTAACGAAATAAATTGCTTTTTTTCCAGGACGTATTAGTCACGCATCCATTCTCTCAACTGTCGAACTGGTCATCAGGAAACACCTTTTTCCACATGACTATGGGCAATTTCTTACGTGGAACTAAAATTCTATGCGAAACATCTCTGGGATACAAAATGGATGACTTGATTTCTTCGTATATAGCAGTTTTGAGACAGTATCTGAACTAAGAGTAAGCATTAAGGGTTATTTATAAATTTTTATCCAAATATATAATTAATTGTAATCTATATTAAATAATTTAGACATTTTAATTATTTTTATTGTGTTGGCTTATTTAATTGTTACTAGCACTCTGCCCGCGACGTCGCTCGCGTGATTTCGTATTTTATTACCCTACAGATGACTTTCTTTCAGTTAGGCCGGTATATCCATCAAAGCGTAGAGGAGAGGAGATGAGATGTGTTTTGATTAACCAATCAGATTTCCTTATTGCCACATCTCCTCTCTGCTTAGCTTCGGAGGAAATGTCTCATTTTTTATATAGAATCTTGTGCCGCGAGCGAACAAGCGGCGGCGGCGCGGCAGAGCGGAGATGTGTGTAGTCGGGCGGCCGGGCGCATATATCTATCCGCTACGCATCTCATTTCCGCTTTGGTGGAAATAAACTGCCAGCTTCGCAGCACATCTCCTCTAGTCTCCTATCCTCTCCGCTTTGGTAGATACCGGGCCTTAGTGAGTGAGTGCAGTAGTTTGGAAAAACTAATAATTAAAACCTTTTTCATTTACTTAGATTACTATTTGTGCCAAATTTCAAGAGTTCTGGCCGGAGGACTTAAGTTTTTCATACAAACTTTAAATCCCCTTAGTGGTGGAATTTCCAAAAATCCTTTCTGTTCAAAAGACAGTTTTGAATATAAATCTGGATATCCATCCGAGAGGGAGAGGAAGGCCAAAGAAAAGATAGATGGACTGTGTGAGGAGTGATATGAAAAAAAAGGGAGTCAGTAATAACGTGACAGTGGACAGGACAGTATGGAAGAAGCAAACGTGTTGCGCCGACCCCAAGTAACATGGGATATGGGCAGGAAGATGATGATTTATTTAACTTACACACACTATTTTATAGGTTGAACCCAATACAATAAAGTGGTTAAAATCTTAATCTAAAATCAGACTTTACATTAATTTATAATTACTATTACTACATAGTATAAAACAAAGTCGCTTCCCGCTGTCTGTGTTTCCCTATGTATGCTTAGATCTTTAAAACTACGCAACGGATTTTGATGTGGTTTTTTTAATAGATAGAGTGATTCAACAGGAAGGTTTGTATGTATGGGCAGAAGCTAGTAATTTTAAAAACCTAAACTTCTAACACTATTAATATCTTCTAAACTAATATAAAAAAACTTTACAGCAAAATTCAACAAAACTCGCGAATTCAATCCAATTGCACGAAAATATTTCTAGCCTCTCGTGCAATTCGTTGAGCACACAGATTGTGCGGGTGAGAGGTGTTTTTGCCAATAGATTGGTTCTAGCAGCAGGCACGGCCACCAGTGGGGGGCGTGGCCTCCACACGTACCGATCTGGCACGCACAGCTTCAGGTGATGCAGCACACCCGGGTTATGTGCTACTCCACGCAGGAGCTTTACTGCATACGCCGCGAGTGTTAATGCCCGGCGCACTCTGAGTTCGTTGTACCCCACCATTCCCAGTACAAACAGTGTTGGATACATTAGCGGGTAAAATGGGTAAACTCCATAAAGTTTGAATTAGAATACAAGTGTCTCGTAAATTTATTAAGTACTCGCTCCAGCACGACATTGTATTTCGCTTCATGAGGAGCCCAAATCACCGCACTGTGCTCCAAGTGACTCCTTACCAAAGCGTTATACAGCACCCTGAGCGTGCTGGTAATATTTGTGAATCCTTACAACTGTCTCAGCACGAAACCCAGGTTTCTATACGTTTTCTTGCAAATCTTAACTATATGATCCTGGCAAGTGAGATCCAGGGTAAGCAGTAGGAACTCCTAGATCTCGCACCTGAGACACTCGCTGCAATGGCGCTTCCTCTACTTACTTACTTACTACTTTATCGAATTGCCCAACCGTTACGTAGCAATATTCATAATGACCAGACAATGTGATAAATATAGAAGTTTAAATCAGTATTCATTACATTGCCCGATCTCACTGACTAGATTCATAATGCCCGGGCATTATACATAGTGCTCTGATTAATCACTTGGTCCATGACATAACCACTATACTTCATAAAAGATAGCTTGCACAGACTACTTAGAGATACTGCTTGATCTCTGCGACAGTTGTCAGTATCATTATATAGAGTAACAATAGCGCTTGACAGGCTAATAATAACGCATGTCTTTTTTTTTTATCCTCATCGGAGGAGTTTGGCTTCGCACGGTTTGTGCATTTAGCCAGTGTCAAGTTCGAATATAAGTTCTAGTTTCTTTAGATTTTAGTAATTCAAGTTAGGCTTCAATAAAATGGCGGTAACTTTATTGGAAGCTTCTACGGAGTTTTGTCGACACCATGTACAAACTCTTGTTCTACCGCTGTGTTTTACTTGCCCACACTCGTGCACGTTCACTAATATTATTAGAATAAAATACCACCATTTTTACACTATTAATATTCAATTTAACACAATTATAGGAAAATAAAACAGAGAATAAAGAAGAGCAGTGGTGGCCCAGTGGTATCGACCGCGACTTACAAGTTGTAGGTCGTGGGTTCGAGCCCAGGCAGGCGCTTTACTTTGTGTAAATTATTTCATCACCACTGCTCTCAAAACGGTGAAGGAAAACATCGTGAGGAAATCGGCATGTCCTAGAACCAAAAATTCGAAGACATGTGACATCCACCAACCCGCACTGGGCCCGCGTGGTGGATTACAGCCCATTCCCTCTCACAGAGAGGAGGCCTGTGTCCCAGCAGTGGGAACATTAATAGGCTGATGATGTGTGATGTGATGTGAAAACAGAGAAGCAACATAGATGCCATCAGGTTCCCGCCAAAACTCCCAAGCTATCTTTTATGAAGTATAGATATAGGTAGACACAGGTAATCAAAGGTCCTTACAGTCTTCTTCAGAGTTCAGATAGGTAGTTAGTCTTTCCGAAAAATACTCCAACGTAGTTGAGAAGAGGCTAAGGCGGATAGATGTACTGCAGTAAACTGCAAATGGATAGAAGCAATGCGCTTGTATTCCGAAGTAGCAACGGTTATCGCAGTTCGAGGGCTATCACTTTCGTGCAATCTAGTGAATAGGTTACTTCTGGGCAAGCGTGCTTCATCGTGGACTTCATCATCATCATCGCTATAATAAAACAAAAATAAACTAGTTTTATTACCAATGGTAACACCGACAAAGCTACACGTCAATCGTGTCACTGTCATCTGACCAAATACAGCCTGCTCTGCTGTCAATTCAGTTGTGTTGTTCGGTTTTGTGGATTTTCGTGGGTAATTCTCATTATTGTTACTTGATTTGGGGTTTACAAAGTTAATCAAAATAAAAGAATAAAGAGAAAACTGCAAGCAATCACTTAATTAGTGTATAATTAATAAAATGGGCTCAAATTCTTTAAGTTTTATGTTAGAAAATGGTCTCGATCTAAGGCAAGTACTTTTTATTTTATGAAAATACCCTAAACAATGATATTCTGGTAAATGTCGTAGTAGTTTACTAGAATATCTTTGACCCTAAACATTATTTAAAAAACATTTCTCAGATAATGACGATGTGAACATATATTGCCCAGTTTTAAAACGTTTACGTGAATGGCAAAAAAATATTAAATTGTGGCTATTCACTAATTATTTTCCTTCTTTTTAATTCCAGGGAAATTGTAACTACTGGTTCTATTTTGCACATCAACCAAGAATATGATGAATCAGATTTAAATTCGGAAGAAAATAATGCTTCTAAAGTACTAAATGTTGATGTTCTTGGTCAGCGAGTTACTAGCTTTGCTACTTTGGCTGAAAAACTAGAGGCCATTGATGACACTGGGTTTGTGAAAAAGAAAATAATTGAAGATGGAGGTGGTCTACCTCTTCATGAAGGTTGCACAGTTTCTATTGCTTTCTCTGGTTACTGGGAAAATGAACAGGAACCTTTTGATGTAGTACCACTGAAGAGGCCCTTGGTAAGTTTTGATAATAATGTGTTATGCTTTCACAGTTGAACTATAATATTTGACAGCAACGTTTGTATATATTTCAGGTATCATGCTTTTACATACAAATATTGAAACTACAGAATGATTTTTTGTGAAATCCAATCCTGGAATTAAAAATATTAAACTTAGTTTTTTGTTTCAGGAGGTGAATTTAAAAGAAAATGGATTACTACCAGGCCTACAGATGGCCATAAAGACCATGCTGGTGGGTGAAACAGCTGTTTTCCTTCTCTCATACAAAGTTATGTATGGAGAGATGGGGGTTCCACCTAGGATTAAACCTAAAGCTGACTGCGTCTTTTATATCAAACTTACAAGGAGCATATTGACTCCTAAAGAAGGGTAAGATTGAAAACATAAACCTTACACACAATATTCCTTTACTAAAATGAAAAGAAATTATGAGGATCAATGGATATTTCCACCTTGTATCCATGATGTAATGTTATTACAAGCTTATGATTAAATTGACTTGTTAGTTAATTAGTAAGTGTGGGTCAAATCTTGCTACTGAATTTTAAAACAGTTGAGCTGAAATTTTGCATACCTGTTTGGTTCGGATGACGATGCATGGTAAGCTAATCAGCTTGTATAAAAAGTATTTATATATTGAAAAACAAAAATCAATAAATTGTTTGCCTATTAAATAAATTGTGTAAAGCGGGCTAATAATTTAATGTTTGTTATCCATATTTTAAAATATTAATACATACTCTACTTTGTTAACAGGAAAATCAACTTCTCAGAACCCAATATGTTCCAAAGGGTCAGTCATGAAGTCAAATTACTATACAGTTCAGGGGCTACATTATACAGTTCAAATAATTACATGTCAGCCGTCCGATGTTTCAAGAAAGCAGTCAACATGCTTCACCGGTGCCGGCTTGCTGACGAGAAAGAAGAAGCAGCACAAGAAAAGTTACTTAAGAAATTATATGTTAACCAAGTTATATGTTACAATAAGTTAAACCAACCACTAATGGCATGCACTGCTTGCAATGAACTGAACAGGCTAAGAAGTCTATGGAATAACCCAAAAGTGCTATTTCTAAATGCGAAAGCACTTAGAATGATTGGAGATTACCATGGTGCTCATAGGAAACTCCAAAAGGCAATGAATTTGAAACCCGGCAATGAAGAAATGGAAGCAGAGTTTGAATTGCTGATGAAAACCTGGAATCTCAGTAAAGAAGCCAAACAAAATGCTGACGCTGTTAAATCAGTCACAGAGAAATTTAAACGTGAAGTTGATGAATTAATAAGTAATTTCAAAATGAATGATGATGAAGAGCAGTTAATAATACCCTCGTGCTATGGTTCAGATGAAATTGCATACTTCAAAGAAGTATGTATTAGAGAAAATTTATTTTTCACTAAAGATGATAAACCCGCTTTACCCGATGAAGAAGAAAACAAGTCAGGTGAAGATCATGAAGTAGCAAAGGACTATTTGTTATATAAATCGAAAATGGGCGAAATGGTAAAGGAATAATGGACTTTATGTAATTATAATTAAGTACCTATCATAGTCATGATTTTATTTCAACATTTACCATGTCTGAGACTGAGGTAAATTCTAAGTCTGAAAATAGTGTTATAGAAAGTAAAAGACAGTGTTATGTTATATTGATTGGCAAGCTAAAATATAAATATTCTTTATACCAGTGTAATTTATTTCATTCTATCTTTCTAGTCTGCAGCGTTATATTAGCCGAAAAAAACGCCCATACCGTATCCTCGATGCCACTTTATGCGCTCTGCAGATATGGATAGTCTGTGTGGTGAGCTCTTCCGTTAAGCTCATCTGTCCAGGCGTGATGAAGCGAAACCCCTCCTTTCTTTTAAGATCCCTAGCCATACCACCTTGAAGTGTAAAAATATCCTAGGCTGTGGTGCACCCTAAATCAGGGATACCTACTAAATGGAAATTACGACTCCACATGTATCTGAACCTTGCTTGCGTAGCGTTCCTATGCGTTTGTCTAAAGTAAAATAAATTAGGGATGTGCAGTCTAGTCTAGTCAGTCAATCACTTCTAGTCTGACAGAGACTCTCCTTTCAAGGCAGCAGGAATTGATGGTAGGTACTATTCATTCATGCTGCCCAAAGGAGCTCCTTCTCCGAGTGGTATCGGCCCTCACGATGCCGCTCGGGAGCCTTCTTCTGTAGGTACACGGTCTCACAGAAGGAGGCCATTTCCCTCGAGTTTTCTGTCTCTGCCAGCATTGGCCTCACTACTGCTGGCAAAGACAGGTCTCGCCCGATCTTGGCGAACGAGACCTGCCGCTCAGAGCCCACGCAGGTCACTCCTCGAGCGTGTGCTGTGCATAGTTAAGGTCGCCTCCGCATTGGTGGCAATTTGCCGTGGTCTCTCGCTCAATCATATTCAGATACTCACCGAAGCAACTGTGCGCACTGCGCGGTTAGTACCTGAGTGAGCCTGTACGAGATGCGCTCCTCTCTCTTCAGCCAGGCTTCGAAGTGCGGCAGGACGGCTCCGACAACGCGCTTTCGCGAAAATTACGGCTGCTGTAGCCGCGTGTCGCCGTTCCTGCCGCCTCAGCCTTATAGCGATTCCTGGCACGCTATCACCATTTTGGCGTATCGCGAATTTGGTTATAAACCCCCTCGCATTCATGCCCGCCGGAATGTCCTGCGGAGGAAAGCGTACCAGGAGAGTTACCGCCTCAAAGGATACCGTTCGGTAACCCCGTGCGATACCAATGGCCATTTGCCGGCTATTAATTTTAGTTCTGCAGCGTCGGACACCTGATAGTCTGCTTGACCAAACAGGCGCCCCATAAAGGACCATCGATCGCACAACACGCGCGTAGAGGCGGCGAACTTCTATCATTATTCAGCAGTCTCTACAAAATACCCACTGACTTTTCAACGCGGGGGACTAGGCGCTCGAAGTGCTCATCGAAGCCCCACCGACCGTCCAGGGTTAGGCCAAGATACTTTATGAATCTACCCACCTGGACTTGCCCATCTGCAACTGTCAATGACGAGCCGGGTGGCTCTCTGCTCCTCGGCAGTTTAAGGAACCATAGCGCCTCAGTTTTATGAGACGCTATCTCCCAACCCAGCTCGCGGATCGCCGCCACGACTCTTGCCAACACCAGGGTTTCGTCTGCGTAACTAACGATACTAACGCCGACGGGGAGGTCAACACGAAAAATTGAGTTTCAATGTGAAGGCGAGAGTTATAGTTTGTGAGCTATGAGCAATCAAAAACTAAAATGGGATTATGGAAGATGTCCCTCTGCCGGCGAGGAAGCGATTAGCTATCGACTATTTTCTCGCTAAAGAAACTGACAAAAGATATAAATCCCGTCTCAATAAGAGACATAAATATTAATGGTTGATCGTTGGCTGTACACACTGCCGGCGAGAACTCTCTCACCACTAGATTGTCGCAGCGACAAGAGCTATCAAAGATAATACTCGCTCAGCGATGCTCGCTTGGCGGTCAGAACTCACGCCAAAAAAACAACCAGATTGTTGACCTTAGTAGTTTTCGAGAAAATAGACTTTGAAAGCGGACATTGCTCGCCAACAGGTTTGCGCAGGACTGGCCGTCCCGAGCGAGTGGTGTGACTAATCGCCCGTCGCACAAGAACACGCTAATAGCCGAGCGACTTTGTCAAAACTATTGGAACTACATAACTCATTTCTCGTATCTACATAGTTTCTAGCTCTACTCGCTTCTCGCCGATTGTAGGCGGTGGGACAAGTGCCTTAGTGAGCAACTTTCGTGGAGGATTAGTACTTTGAACACTCAGATCAAATCTCATCAAATAAAAAAAGGCCTTTTTTTATTTGATCTGAGTTTGAACATTATTGTGGCAGAAAACAAAATCATCAACAAAATTATAGTTTAATGCGTAATTACAATTTTTCATACAACTAATATGGACTACTATCTATTGGCGCAACCATACCTGTCTCAACAAATGCAACATACTTATACAATATTAAATGTTTTGTAAATACACCTGCATTTTACAGAACCAACCCCGATTTTAAGTGAACACGTCCAGCATTATTTAGGCGAGATTAGTTTTGGGTGGGGAGATTTAAGAGGACATTTTGTCCGGCCGGTAGGTAGGTAACGTTGCGGGATTTAGATAGTTGGTAAGCGATGTCTTCAGCGGCTTCAATACGACGGAGTTCGACAAGACCCTCTCCAGCTTGTCCGAAGGATTTGGCGAGTAGTACAGCGGCCTGGGCGTCTCCCTCCGCGGCGATGACAGCCGCCTTCTTCTGTTGTTCAGCCTTTTCTACGAGGAACCTAGCCTTTTCGGCGTCTTGTTGCGCGACCTGTTTCAATTCTACGGCCTGTGTGAATTCCTTGCCGAAGGTCAAGTGTGTGATTGAAATGTCGTCCAGGATGAGCCCGAACTGTTGTGCTCTCTCAGTCAAGTTCTCGTTTACTTTCTGTGATACAACCTGTAAAACAAGATTAAATAGTGTTACTTGGATGTATTGGTATAGTTGCATCTAATAATAATAACTATGAGAAGTGAAAATCAAAATAGAAGTACCAGGTTTTGTAAATCATTATAGGTGTGTCTGTAGATTTTAATTAATCAAGCAGAACTCTCATTAGTCCACTGCACATGTTAACTGTTTACATCTTCACGCAGAATGAACACAAACAATAGATTTTTCAGCGTCATATCTAACCACAGCCTTATCAGTAGCCAATAAAATACAATCACAATTTTAACATGTGGAATGAACCTGGTAGCTAAAGAACGTTTAAATAATGAGCATTGAAACTGCAGTTTAGGTTAGGTTACAATCACTAGGGAATACCAATGTTCTTTGTTAGGCATTTCTCTAAGCTTCTGACATCCAGTAAAAAACATTAGATGAAACCAAGGACAAACTTCTTCATTGTGTCAATGATTCCATTTACTGTTTTAATTTAGATTTTGTGCTTTGACTATTCGCATAAATCTATCATTGTGCAGTTGGTTGTGCATAGGGAGCAGGACAACAGATAGGGCATTGTTTGCGGTGTGGTTTCACAGTTGCATTGTGGCTGATCGGAATACCCCCATCTGACCAGGTTATACCTACAGTGGCCTATTTAGCTTTCGTAGCCTATTTAGGGATTTATAGAACACTAGCTGACCCCCGGGGCTTCGCTCCCTTCAATTGGCTACCTACCTACCATACCTACTCTACCCACCTACCCTACCCTACTTACTTTACCCTACCTACCCTTCCTTACCTACCTACACTACCCTACCCTACCTAATCACAGAGTACATTTTCTCAGTGCACGCCAAAGAATGAATTTTATATGCAACATTTTGCTACTTTGGGTTACATTAATGCAATTTTCACAAGGATAAATTTTCAGAAAATATATTATAACCTATGACACTCAGGCATAATGTAGCTTTCCACTGGTGAAAGAATTTTCAAAATCGGTTCAGTAGATCCAGAGATCCCGCCCCCCCCCCCCCCCCTCCCCAACCCCCTACAACGTCACAAACTCACAATTCACAAATAATGGGGCCACAGCACAACAGATCTTCAACACTATAGAAATATTAAAATTATCGGCCTAGCTTTTTCCAATGGCATTATTATTCTAAACAGAGACCAATGCAGTTGAATATATTACATAGGAGTAAATTTTTTACAAGGTTAGTGATAACCGACTTACTTGCTATTATGTGGGTTTAAAAAAATAAAAACATTCAGTCAATTTGAGAACCTCCTAGTTTTACAAGTTGTTAAAAAACTGGTGAACTATGGACAGTTAATATACCTCTGCCAGCTCCTTCAGAAAATACACATGTGACTCTTTTATACTGAAGTTGGACAAAACTAAGACATTCACTGCCTGACACAGATCCCTAAAACTTGCCACAATAACCAGTTCTGTACTGTTCCAGTTCAGCATTCCTATCAAATATTAGCATAAATCAATATTATGTTTATACCTCTCTCTGTGTAATGAGCTCTCCAGCATCAAACTGTGCAACAACTGCCTTCAATACCTCAGCTGTGATGGATGGCAGTACCCTCTCATCATAGTCAATACCAAGAATGGTGTAGATCTTCGGTAGCTGGTCAGGAATTGGTCTGAACAAGATACGGAGTGTGATGTTTACATTCTGGAGATCTGGAATGCATAAGGAAATATTTTGTGACAAAGTATATAAAAAAGATTTTGAAGGGCTGGGCCCTGTAATGGTGAGAAGTAAACTCAAATTTGTCAATCACACCATAATAATTACACTATACAGAACTTAATACTTGACACTTCCACACAATCTGACTTGCCTTATTTTTATAACTCCCAACACATTGTATTTCACATACGCATGATTAAATCTGCATTATCATATTTCACACAAAAACCATAATAATAGTATTGCATCATCTCTTCATGCTTATTCATTCTATGAATGAAATTAGAATTATTTTAAATTACCTTTGCTGCCAGTGACAGTAGGAACATTTCTGGGGCGTGATCTAATGTCGAAGATGATGGGCCTCTGCACCCATGGCACGAAGAAGTGGGTACCTTCACCAACTACCAAGTTTTTGACACCAGCGAATCTGTCGAAGATCACAGCCCTGTGGCCACCATCAACTGGAAATTGAGGAAAAAAACAAAATGTTACTCATTGGCATTGCAAGTATCTTGAGAAAGAAAAATTATGTGGATTACACAAATAGAACAGAATATTTAATAGTAATGTACAATTTCATGTACCCACACAATAATTTAAAAAAGACTCAAAGGTTTGAATTACAGATCAGATTCAACAAAGCTGAACTTATTGTAAAACATTCTTTATTTGATTTCTATACCTACTAATAGCATTTTAAACTTATAAGCCACAATAAGAAAGTCCTAGCTACTGATAAGAATCTTGTTCAAATATGGAGAGATGTTGATTGATCATCAACAACTCTCTTGACACTGCAAATCTTATTAGACATGCATGGGTAATAAGATGTACACAATAATAGTGTGATGTAAACAAATAAGCCAATCAAGTAGTATGGGATGAAAAAGAAAAGTTATTAGATACCATTATAGAGAGCGGAGTTGACGACTCCACCAACGAGCGCCACACCTAGGCCCACCTGACCAATCCGGTTGAAGAGCTGAGCAGCCATTTCTAGAACAAACAGCATAAATCTCTTATATTACCAGTTATTGTAACATAAAAATGTGTGAATTTTGGTTGCGGCTTCAATGTGCACTATTGCAGCATCCAAAGTGTCACTATTATCATCCGAATGACAAAAGCTCTAACCAATTAAGTTTTAAAAGCATTAAAATCAATATAAAACACTCATTGACGATATTATTCAGTTGTATTGTAGTATACAGTTAAAGAAATTCATTCACAAACCCATAAATTATCTAATTCCACGATATGATAGCTAACCTCAAAATACATTTCGTGTAAGAAGCATCGGTTTTTAAGTTTAAGTCGATAAATATTACTTAGTAATACCTTACCTTACTAGTTTTAATGTCCGTAATACAAAACCGATTTTATATTTATTAATATTTAGTTAATTTCTGTCTCAAATTCAATTGAAAATCAGCAAGACCGAGCACAGATAAAAACAAGATAAAAAACGCACTACGTTTCGTTCACGTGCGTTTAAACGGTACCAGTTTATTATTGTTATTGCATTTGTATTACAACTATATTGCATTAAAAAATATAGCTTAGGGGTACGAAATATTTAATTATAATTATTCAAAAGTTTTTATAGAATTTTGCCGTACCTCCAGTACTTTTTTTTGATCGTTGTCAAACGATCTGCATCTGACGAAGTGACGACTAAACGTAATTTTTCTTCTCCTGTAGAAAAGTTAATGGCAATAAGTAGATATCGTGTGACCAGTAAGTTTTTGATCAGGAGTTTTCGGAACTGTTTTCAGTGAAAACTCTTTCCTGACTTTCAAAAATTATTATTTTGAATCGTTCAAATATTCAAATACTGACCTACATTTTGATTAAAATTAAGCCTAACGGGTTCGGAATAAAGCGCACTTCGCGTGTTCGGCTCTCCATGACCAACGGCTCCCAAGTAGGTACTAGGCTACTAGCCTTGGTACTACTATGACGAGGCGGTAGACTTTAGACAGGGCCTGATTAAGAGTTCTGGACGCCCCAGGATAACTTTTAACATGCGCCCCCTCACCGGCCTGTTCTGCCTGTGTCTGCACCTGTCCAGCCGGAGAATAATTATTTACATACAACATTTTAAATCTCATGGTTTTGCTAATGTCCTAGTTCGTAGTAATTATCTTTTTACTGCTTTTTACGTTCATCTGTATCCTGAATTCATGCGGTTACTTCTACATAAGTTTATATATATTCATAGAAGTTACTGTGTCAACTCATGCACAATATCTTGATAAACGAGGGGCGGCAAACAATGAAACTGGTGAGTTAATAAAAATAAATAAACAAATCAATTAATTTTCAAATAAATGAAAGTTTTAATCTTAAAAATAGAAAATATATAGGTTGTAACTTAAGAAAAATACAAAATATAGGTTTTTGTGGGTTGGTTGTGCCAGCGTGTAGTGTGTGTGTAGTGTACGTGTACATATAGTGTAGCATATTTGTACTTGTAGAGTACTAGAGCCGTATTGGTACTGGTAGAGATCTTTATGCGTACGATAACTGGGCAAGCCAGATTAATTAAGGTTTTCTGCCAAGAAGAATTCTTTAGATCTTTGATTACGCAGCTTTTGTTGATTTTATTATAAGTGTTTATGTGTGAGTAGGAGGGCCATCGTCTGGTCAAGATCTGCTTTGGGAACTAGAATGTGGAGAATACGTTTAGATATATACTATTTCTTTGTCATCGGGTAGGATTGCGAATTCTTTATGGATTAGATCTGTTCGGTAGCGGAAAAGACTTTCTTAATCTCACTTTAATAACGGCTCTTTGAGCTCTTTCCATTTCTATAATTAAGGTTACACTAGTCGAACATTCTTCCATACAAACGTAGTCTATTCTGGATTATTCGTGGATTATTCCACTGTTTGACGATGTACGTTCAAAATAAAAAGTGATATCGATTTGTCTTATCATTATCTAGCCCTGTATGGAAGCAAAAAAGTAAAAAAAAAAAAAAATTTGAAAGTTATGAGCGTCAAAGGTTCCGCATTTCGACACTAATTTTAACGTATTTTTGGGTGCGAATAAATACCATAAGAAGACGAAAAATTGCAAAACGGCCTCCATACAGGGATAGATTAGTAGTTCAACAATGCAAATAATTTTATTTTGAACAGATAGATTTAGTAGTTTTTTCATGATATCTAGACTGCCAAAGGTCTGTTTATAAAATTTCGCGCGCTCGGTTTCGTCCTGAATCATTATCCATTTCGCTACAAATTTATAAAAGTGTGTATTCGTACGGGAACTAGCTTCCTACTGCTCATCACAGCATCTATCTCTTCCGCACGTGTTGTCGGTTGATATAAAATGCATTTTAACCCCGCGCACAAAATAGTTCGCGCCGTCGACTAGTGTACCCTTAAGTGTGCTTTTCCCAGCTGCTCCCCAAACAGGGATACCATATTGAAGTACCGACTGACACAATGCGAGATAGATTGTACGCAGAATTTTAATGGGCCTGCACTGTGCAGCAGTGGTCTCGAACGTCAAAAGCGATGAAAAATCGGTAGAGGCAGCTCTACCGATTTTTCACAAATATCGGTAGATCATACCCAAAATCGGTAAAAAAAACTACCATTATATTTTTATAACAAAAAATAACTTTGTGTGGTCGCTGAACTTACTACAATCTAGGGGTCTTTAAGTCAAGAGTGAATGGGTTTTTTCTAGGTAAGCGTGCTTCACCGTCGACAACTTCGCTTACCATCAGGTGAGATAGTGCAAGCGCAAGCCTATAGATAATAAAAAAAATTAAGAACAAAAGGTACAACACAACTACTAAAACTTGGTGCATAATCAATTAATTAATTACACTTACAATTTTAGACCTTATAATCATGATCATACCAATAATATTTAGTAGATATAGGTATCTATTGTAAATATTGGGTGACGGCGCACTAGCTGGATAGGAAGCAAAGTCGTTCGGGCAACCATATCAAATATCATCAGCCTATTAATGTTCTCACTGCTGGGACACAGGCCTCTCTGTGAGAGGGAATGGGCCGTAATCCACCACGCGGGCCCAGTGCGGGTTGGTGGATGTCACATGTATTCGAATTTTTGGTTCTAGGACATGCCGGTTTCCTCACGATGTTTTCCTTCACCGTTTTGAGAGCAGTGGTGATGAAATTATTTACACAAACAAAGTAAAGCGCCTACCTGGGATCGAACCCACGACCTACAACTTGTAAGTCGCGGCCGATACCACTGGGCCACCACTGCTCGGCTGCTGTTCGTGCAACCGTGTCCAGGGAAACGTACATTTTAAACGTTCTTTATAATTTTATGCGTGATTTTTTAAATGCCCCAATTTTATTGTGTTTTGGGAATCGCAAATAAGTTAGGAGTGATCGAGTCTTGAAACTTAGAGAAGATAAAATGCCTGTGCCCAGCTGTAGGAAACATACCTACCTACTGCTGTTTTAATACTAAACTAGATAGATAGTTACGTAGGTTGGTACTATTTATTTGGTTAAAATAAATCAATTCTAAAATCAAAACATTGCAGTTAATTTGAAAAGCAAACTATGGGTCTGCTCGATACACGATACTGCATTAGTTAAATCAGCAAACAAACCGCTAATACGGTTAACTGGAACCAGATGGTAATTGAACGAAAAATAAACAATGAGGGGGATAATCGCTCGAGTATGTTGGGGGTCGTGCCGTGGGTGGCTCAATTATGCAATAACCAGCAATGAGCAAATGATTCGACAACTGTATTAAGTACTTCATGCAATACTTATGAATTATGACTAAATTCCAGCCAAGGAACGTTGTTGACTTAATCCTTGGCCTTAAAAAAACACTCCGATTAATCATTTAATTAAAACAACATTGTCGATTTGTTTACTTAAAAAGTCAATGAACTTGTTGACATTGTGACTTGTGACTCTTGTGGGCAAAGATATTGGTGTTGACCTTTTGGATAGATAGTGCATTAATAATCGTTAATAACTGCATAATTACAATTTTGTTTTGCACTGCAGAACGTGTCGCTATATTGTTGCATAATTTGAAATTAAATTTTGGATTTAATTAGGTTTTAAAATGCGTGTGCGAGTGCCAGAAGTGAAACGATGCTGTTGCTGCTTCCCTTTGCGTCATGGGATTATTATGTTTGGATTGATTAACATAGTAAGTAACTTTTCGAAGTCTGGCTGCTGGTTTATTAGTTGCTTAGATAAATGCCCGCCCTTAAGATGAGGGGTGCTGAGGTGTTACTCTACTTTCGAGAATTACAATCAGCTGCTTCCAGTTCTCGATCAAGAGTGTAGTCCTGATCGAAGCATTTGAGGAGCAGCTGACGAAATTACCTACTGGACAAAGGTCCGTGGCTAACATTCATCCGCCTTGCATAAATAAAATAAAACTGTTCGCTCCGTCACTTGCCACTAAGGTTTCATTGGTTCGGAGTCACCCAGTCGACACCGGCTATCACTGAAAACCATCGCTGTGACTCTGTCTCGCACACGAGTCCCAGCATTATGCTGAGCGATGACCGTTTTGCGTAGTTGTGACCCATACTTTGTAATGATTGTATTTAAGTTTTATTTTGTTCTTTTTATGGTATGCGTCGTGCCTGGCGCAAATAAACAATTTTTGTTTCTTTCTCTTTCATTAATGGTTGATGAAGTAGATTAATTCGTATCGGGGCAGCAAGGGTTGCCGGTTGCCGCTAATGATCCACCAGAATTAGAATCTAGCCCTCTCAAAGAGGCTTTTCTTTCATGGAAATGCAATGCAGTGTCCGAATTTCCTAAACACGAGAATGATTTCTGTCCAATATATACCGGCTAGATACTTTGTATAACTTCAGAGTCTGTCACTTAGCTAACTAACCCAACTGCAGCAGTGGTACTAAGTACTTTCAACTACCTATCTTTTTGTTTTCCATCTACAGATATTCTCCATGGTAGCAGTAACATGTCTAGTGATAACAACAGAGCTGAAGAAAGCGAAGCTAATTGATGGCTCGTCTTTAGAGGTCGTGACGTCGACCATACTGTTCAGCATCTTCGGCATGGGCGTCATATTGAACATAATGCTGCTTTTTGCTAGCTGTCAGGTAAGTCAAGCTTTTCAGCAAGTAACTTCTTTTTTTAGGTGTAGCCTCTCGGAGGTCAATCTATGTGGTAGTCTCAATCGGTCTTGTCTGTGGCAGCTTTAGTAAAAATTAAAGCCAGGTTACAAACTAGGGTAACTAAAACTTAAAAACTAAGCGACTAAATGCTAAAGGCACCCCCAGTGGGGTACGTAGTTACGGACCTTGGTTTAGTACATTGCTGTGGGGATTAGCAAGAGGCAGGCTGGATCGGATTTGAGGATGAATTTAGGCGGGGCGGGTCAACATATTATTTTGCGATAAGTCCGGGATAAATGCCAATGGCAGATGCCTAGTCATCGAAAGTGCATTTAAGGTTGATCACTGCCTCTTACAGAGAGGAGACATGTCTCCTATAGGTGCAGTGGGATTATTGTAGGCTGATTATGAATGAACAGCGTGGTGGTAGATTAGGTTGTTCTGAACAAAGGTCCTAATTCAGAGTTTAGACGTAATGTATGTAGATCATTAATTGTACCAGGGCGACCGAGCTCTGCTCGAGTGAAAATAGACATAACGACGTTTTCTAAAAATGAAACCGAACTAAATCGATTTATCGCCCCCGAAACCCCTGCATACAAAATTTCATGAAAATCGTTGGAGCCGTTTCCGAGAATCAGATTATATATACAAGAATTGCTCGTTTATAGCACAGGTTTATAGGTATTAGATAATACTATGTGTGCATTGTGTGGTAGAGAACGAACTTCACTATCGGATGTTTAAATTTTCGAATGACGATAGAGTGAAAACCAACCTAAATGATATATTGACCTATCCTATTATATTGTGGAGCAAAACAATAACCACTTAGGTACTTCGTACCACCTACTTAGATAACCCTAAAGTAATTTAGTGGGAACATAAGCTCATCGTTTCGTTATATGAAAGGCAAAATAAAGATAGAAAAGTACTTTGACTGGCCTCATCTTAGGCTATCGCCCAACCAGACATGAATCAATTCAGCCTATCGCAGTCTATTGCTGGACATAGGCCACTCTCATGCTTCAAGAGTTAGCAAGGTGAAGTGGTAGTGAGCTGGTCATGCAATCGAGTACTGCCCCCGTACCATGACGAGTCAAAACTATTATGGTACGATTGTGAAAAAGGGACTGATGTATACAGTCAGATACATCTGACTAAAAATAACCTTGCTCTAAGAGCTTATGGTCACCACCCTGGAGTGAAAACCGCGTATCAGTATGTGTAGCGTGGGACGCCCCCAGTTTGATGAACCTGAAAATAATGTCTGCGACGGACTGGACGCAAACCAATCATAGGTCAACAAGAATTATTATTAACTAACGACTCGTCTTAAGGCGGATATGGTACGGATTAACGGTATCCGCCTTAGCCATTTGAGATTCGCAGACGATATAATCCTATTAGGAGAATGCCCCAAGAAATTAGAACACATAATAAAAACCCTAGCGGATGAGAGCAGAGAAGTAGGGCTAGAAATGAATGCGAGAAAAACAAAGCTAATGACTAACTCTACAGAAGCAAACATAGAAGTTAATGGAAAGAACTATGAATATGTGAGCGAATATGTTTACCTAGGACCAATTATCTCCCCTCATGACTCCATGTTCAAGGAAGTCAACAAAAGAATAGCCTGCGGGTGGAAAAAATACTGGTCCCTCAAGGAAATAATGAAGAGCAAAGAGATAGGCATGCATATTAAGAGAAAGACTTTCAACAGTTGCATTCTACCATGCATATCATATGGATGCGAAACATGGTCGCATACAGATAAGCTTAAGGACAAACTAGCAAAATGTCAGAGGGCAATGGAGAGAAGCATGCTAGGAATTAAACTACGGGACAAAATCCTGAATTCAGACATAAGATGGAAAACTAAAGTAACGGATATATTAATTCGCATCAATCATTTGAAATGGGGCTGGACAGGACAAATGCTTCGATGTAAAATAAATAAATGGAGCATACAAGTGACCCTATGGTACCCAAGAGACAGAACTAGAAAAAAGGGACGTCCAAAAACAAGATGGGAAGACGACATCCGCATTACTTTGGGGCCTTGTTGGATTAGAGTTGCAGTGGACAGAGCAATGGAGGGAGTTGGAGGAGGCCTATGCCAACAGGCACGCCGAACTGCGGGACATCCTATAATTAATTACTCTTAACACTTCTTATTAGCAAACAATGTGGATTTGACATTGGACCCAAAGATTTTGAGTTTAACCCTTCGGGTCAGTTTCCGTGATTGCCACACAGGTCTCAGCTGTGCGAAGGTAGCTCGCGCTTAGGCGATCCGTGAAGTGCAATCCTCATCAGTTCCTCCAGTCTCTGACACGACGCTCCCGAGATACGTGAATTTGTGGACGCCTTCCACAACCTCAGTGCCGATTAATATCGGCGAATAATTCCTCACACCTGTACGCATCTCCTGGGTCTTCCGGATGTTAATTTTGAGTCCAGTTTTCGTCACCTCCTGGCGCAGGTCATTCAGTTTCGCTTGCATGTCAGCGTGTGTATGACTCAGCAGGCATAAGGCATATATCATCTGCATAGTCCAGGTCCTCCAAGTCGTTGGTCAATCGCCACTCTATCCCGCGACGCCTGCTATCGTGAATGTGCAGCATAATTCCGTCGAGGAAGATTATAAAAAGGAGGGGCGAAAGAAGACATCTCTGGCGGATATCAGCCTGCACTGCGATGTCCTCCAAAATGAGGCCTTCGTGAGTCACCTTGCAGGAATATATCCTGTAAATGCTCTCCAATAGGCGGACTATTTTTGGCGGCACTCCAAATAAAAGCAAACAATGTGCGCATACGTACCCAAATTTCGGAAATAAATGGCTTTATTATTATTAACGACTCGTCCTAGCTTCGCCCGTGACAAATTATATACAAAAACCTTCCTCGTATCTCACTATTTTTATTGGTGAAAACCGCATGAAAATTTCGCACGTTCAGTAGTTTTTGAGTTTATCGCGAACAGACGCGGCAGGGGACTTTAGGTTATAATATTTAGTAATTTCAAATTCATGGGTTTATGCTCCTCATAATTCAACATTACTAAACGTTTCCAGTTTTTGATTACTTATTGTTTTTTTTAATTGTTTGTTTTACTCTAGACGCTTTTACGTGCACGTCTTCTTACATCGTTCTCACATATGAGTAATTTTCCAAAAAGAATGATGTAATCAAATATTTAATGTAATTAAATTTTACTGATTGAAAAGAGTGTCCGTGCAATATCTTGAACATTCTACTCCATAGAGACCTACTGACGCTTGCGAATGTGCAACTAGCTTCATCTTTTACTTCAAAAGTACCTTTTAAATGGTTTAATTGAAATGAATTATTTGTATTTTAATTTGCATGATGTTGTCTTGCGGAACCTTCCGTTCATCAGAACTTAATGATTTATGCCTACCTATTGAAAAACTTCCAGAAAGACATACTGATGCTGCGACTGTACTTGTACTACGGAGTGGTGACTACACTAGCGGCACTGGTTCCGACCTTCATACTGCTGTCCAGGATGATGACCTTCGATGTCTGCGTCGCTTTATTTGCAATATGTAAGTATACATGTAGCATATTAAAAGCATATACAGCAGGTTCCCATTCTCGCTGCTGTGACTTAGGCCTGAAAACCCTAAACCGATTGAGAGCCCAGATTGGCCGCTGTAGAAAAACCTGTCCAAATGATGGAGTATCATAGACCTATCTCAAACACAGAGATAGTGTGGGGTTCCTTTGCAAGATATGCCCCACCGCCTTGTCTGCCCTTCGTGCACTACCAGCTGCAGTTTTAGGTATCTGAACGGCGAATGACAGAGCTGTTACAAACGGGCTACATACTGGCCGGACAAAGAATAGTTGAGACAAAATTTCAGTTAAACGATACGAAAACATAGGCCTTCTCTCTGTGTGATGGAGTCAGCCGTAATCCATCAGGTGGGTCCGGTGGGTGCTTTAACTTTTTGGTTCTAAACCAAGCTCGTTTGCACACGAGGAGGCAGTTGCAATTTATTGTTATTTTCTTTTGGTGTAAGGATGGGTATGATACCTACATTTTGGAGTCTCGTATGGTTAAAGTTGCACTGTTTCAAGTACAGAAATATCAAAATTCTTTACTTCAATTAGGCCACTAAGCCGCACTTTTGAACATCAAAATTTTAAATGTAGAAATAATAATAATTGATTCTACCGTAGATTCGGTAAAGTAGGTTGTTATGGAGAAGAAATGATAAGAAACTCTTTTAAAAAATAAGTGTTTTATAACATTTACATTCTTACATTAATTCATATACGTGAGAACGATGTACTAACACTACTATACTACGTATAGGTATAAAGAATTACAAGCACTAACAGGTAAGCTCATTAATTTCATAAATAGGAACATGGTTCTCACATACTTACAAATATTGCAAACATAGGTAAATTACCTAATTCAACTACAACAGAACAGTGTGCGAGAAAATTTCTTAAACAAAAACACTTAAAGAAAAATGAGAAGGGTGCATTGGATTAATTTTACTACATTCCTAGATACAGGTTACCATTGACACTGATACTTAAGCAGCAAGACTTAAAGCGCCGATTCCCTTGAGTAGCTGATTTTAAAATGAGAATCACGTCTAAATGGCTAGTCGTAATTCTTTGAAAAAAATATATGTTCCTTATTCTTTCTACACACTGTGTCTTCGTTTATCATCCAACTTTCCTGTCGCAGGTCTGCTGGAAGAAATTTCTAATGAAATAAGCAGTACCTTTGTGCTCTTCAATCTGTATTATTTATTTTCTCTGTAAAGTGTTTTTTTGTGTGTACATAAATAAATAAATAAATAAATAAATAAATATGTTATATTAGACTATTTTTTTAATAATTTGATCTAAGCAAATTTTGAATTTTATTTGTATAACATAGTGTAATTAATTTGTAAAGTTATGTCTAAAACGGAAAAAAAACACGACAATCACACCAAAACCGCTGGGCGTATTTTAATGAAATCAACACCATCTCAAAGATAATTTAATTACCTACATTTTGATCTGAAGTTTTTTTTTTAAAACTCATAGAATAATAAGGAAAGTACAAAAAACTACTAAATTTTGGGTCGCGCGGGTGTGAAACGAGTGCGCGTTTTGTTCCCTCAAGGTCGTTGGCGTTAGTCGTCGTCTTAAAGAGACTCAAATAATTTAATTAAAATATTGGTTGGTCTTTTAGTAATTACCAGTATTGATTGGCAGACAAAACGGTCCGTAGTTAGCGACCTTCCTGATGACTCCACTCCACGCAATTCAATTTATATTATATCATACCGATAATCGAGTTTTATTAAACGAAATTGCAAGAATATTTACATTAATTAAATGCGATGCAATTCGAATCAACTTGAAATTTTCTTACAAAATACGCGTGTGATATCGCCTATCGTTGCAATTTATATTGCGTCGCGCGATCAGCATCATCATCGTATCACTCTTATCAAATTATGTATAGTTTTTTTTTCTTACCTTTGTCCGTATGCCGCTGCGGGGTGCCAACTGAAAACCAGCGCTGGGTGTCTGATGCCCAGCAAATAGCTGTAACCCTTTCGGTATGGGCACGACCAGCGCAATTTGTCTTTGCACTTTCTTTTGTCTTTTACTCCATGTTTGTTGCTGTTGTGTTGTGCCTGTTTCGAATTCTATTTCTATTTATTTCTAGTTAGTCTAGAAAAGTCCCTTAGTTTTAATCAGACGTTGATTTTACAAATCTTTTATTATTCGTACCATTTCCAGTCCGAGTCAACATAACACATAAGTACACTACTGTGGTTCTGGTTGTAAATGCAAATGATTACTATTGCGTTAATTAAAGCCACGTTT
The DNA here is from genome assembly GCA_948252205.1 of Orthosia incerta. Classification (NCBI taxonomy): domain Eukaryota; kingdom Metazoa; phylum Arthropoda; class Insecta; order Lepidoptera; family Noctuidae; genus Orthosia; species Orthosia incerta. Next base: position 10,608,345 of record OX411754.1, on the reverse strand, counting down.
ATTGCTGGTCACGATTGAGCGGTACTTAGGACTGACGTTTCTGCTTACCCCCTAGAATAAAAGAAAGTGAGATACGTGACTTTACATACGGCAGTCAATAAAACGTTTTATCTAATAAAATATTTGGAATAGTTTCATATTCACACGCAACATAAAACTGAGATCGTACTAATATTATAAATGTGAAAGTTTGGTTGTGTGGATGTATGTTTGTTAATCAATCAGAACGGCTGAATGAATCCGGATGAAATTCGGCACAGGGATATATTATAGTCTGGAACAACTCTATCTTTTATATTTATCCGCGACAAAGACAAGCATTGGGCCAATGCTTGTCTTTGTCGCGGAGTATTGTGTAGGGCCTAGCGGAGCCTGTCAGTTTTGATGACGCCTCAAAAGGCGTGCGAGGACAATTACTCGTCGTCAACTCGGGCCTGGTCCTTATTGGACAGCGAGCTACCCATTACTCGCCGTCCGCAAAAACGGCTTGCGACTCCCGACGCCCAGGGCGTCTCCTACGGTGGCTAGAGGCGTCTCTGTTGCGTCTCCCTCACGCGTTTCGCCTCCGCCTTCGCGAGCATCACTGCCTGCTGAAAGGGGTGACAGCTTCCCATGGCCTCTCGCCCCGTACCAGGGCCGGACGCGAGAGGTCGCCACCGCCGATCGCCTGCACGAGGACACGGCGGTACTCCGCACAAGTGGGGCAGACATCCACCGTATGCTCCACCGTGTCCTCCGGGCGATAAGATAGTTATACCTACGTGGTTATTGGATGCTTAGAGCATTGTTTTTAAGAACTGGTATTAGGTATGCCTTTGTTACCAACAAGTTCTGACTTCTAAGATACAGGCAAATGCCTAGTTTGAGGTCACCGTCCATTTTAATTTGTTAATGTATAATTTGTTTAATAAATTTGATTTCATCTGAAGTGAAATGTACATTTTTCTGTATGCCACAGGTATGCAGTGGTATGTCATCATCCTTGTAAGAAGCGAGATTATGAAGCTGGAAAATGCTAGCATCAGGGCAGAGGAGAGAAGCCAAGCTCACGAAGTAGCCATCGATGTGCCTGATCGAGATACTTTACTTTAAGATATTAAGTCTGAAATGTAATTAAGAAATCTGTTGTCGCAATATCTGGTGAAGAGTTTTTATTGTGGTTGACTCCAACGTTAGAGTAAGAGTTTCCATACATAACATCACGTCAGTATCCCTCGAAGAGTTCATCATCATCATCATTTTAGCCGAAAGACGCATCCAGCGCATGCCCACAACCTTAACCAGAACATCGGTCCACCTAGTGGGAGGCCTTCCAGCGCATTTTCTGCCGGTTCGTGGTCGCCATTCCAGAATTCTTCGGCCCCATCGGCCATCCGTTCTGCGAGAAATATGCCCTGCCCACTGCTACTTAAGTGTCGCAATTCTTCGGGTTATGTCGGTAACTTTTGTTCTCCTGTGGATATCCTAATTTCTGATGCGATCACGTAAGGAAACTCCGAGCATGCCCTCGAAGGGTAACGCAGAGGAACACCATAGTATAATAGACATCGTGCCAGTTAAATGTCGTGTTATGAATTCGTAGTCTAAATATTACTTAACCAAGAAAACAAATTACTCGCGAATTTCAGATTCGTTCCCGTTCAGTAGCAACCGAAAAACTAAAGACCATAAAGATTGGGCAATACAAAATATGCTCAAAGTAGCCGCTCTTTGTTCAGAGATCACGTTCACAGTAATGATGCCGTCAAATTATTAAAAGAAATGTGCTAAAATATTTCAAAATTTTCATGTGGTGCACAGGTGGGTGCCCGCGGGACACCGAGTCGTGACTTACTCCGGCGGCACCATTATCAGGACCCATTGCACTAAGGATAAGGTTGGCTTTGAAAGCAGCGGCTCATATTGTATTGTGACTACTCCAAATTGCCAATTACACCAATCATTGGAAAACTTAAAGACACCGCAACACGAATGCCTCATAAATACAGTTTTTGGTCGCCTCAAAGCTCCAGAGCCTTGAACATCGACGCCAAGTGGCCAGTCTGTCGGTTTTTTATCGGTTACATTTCGGGGAGTGTGCGATGGAACTGCACAATTTGATTCCGCCTAGCCCTTTCCATCACCGGACAACAAGACGTACGGCAATGCGCCACCGGTACATGGTCGACATCCCATCCATACGTACAAAGCGTTTTGCGAATACTTTCATTGTACGCACAGCTAAGGAGTGGAATTCCCTACCGGAGTCTTTGTTTCCTGATAGTTACAACCTTGGGGTCTTCAAATCAAGAGTGAATAGGTTACTTCTAGGCAAGCGTGTTTCGCCGTCGACCACATCATCGCTTACCATCAGGCGAGATAGTGGTCAAACGCGAGCCTATCGATAAATAAATAAAAATAAAAAAATAAAAAAAACGGAAGTATTTAGCTTAAATTTGTGTATCTTGAAACGATCTTTCCCCTAAGTTCGTCGTAAGAGATTACGTAACGGTACATGCTTGGGTGCAAATTCCAAATCAGTCTTAGGTCTCGTGAGTTAGCTTATAGACAGGATTAGAATTCAAATCCGGATAATCTATTAGTTTATTTCTGTGAAGTAAAAGAATACTCTTTTGTTTCAATTTGTAGATATGATACAAAATAATTCAGAGGAAGGTGAGTGGGTAGGTCCTATAGATGCCATATTAAATTAATACTTCGATGTACGTGTTCCTCGAAAGTGGTTATTACAGTAATTTGCTATGTTTCACGTTAATATTTCATGGGATGTATATTTAAATGGCATCTGGTAATCGAATGAGAAAATTCTGGAAGCCGCAAACTTTGTGGGCGGGAATTCCGACTGGCGATGGCGGTTACCAGAGACAAGTTTAAGGACAAAGCTATTACTTCTTGAAGATGTTAAAAGTAAAATGTATTAACCTACAAATTCTTAAGATCATGTAGGTACCGTTTCTTCAGTGCCAGCACTGCTAGCTAGGTAAAGAATTTAACGATGATTACGACACAAAATAAAAGGTGCAAAATCTGCCAACGGAACAGTAGTACCCTTTAACTCATTTTAGTTAGCTTAAAATTAAAAAGAGTTGACAATACAGCCAGTGTTGCTAATTGCAAACAGCGGCACTTAAATTCACATTATCAATTAAACAAATTGCTTAATAACTACAATTAGCAATCATTTTAATATGCAGCGGAACGTAAAATTGCGGAGACGGCCATTTTTTAAAAGTAGAGGCTTTAACTATGGCACTAAGGAGTCCTGTAAAGCAAAATGCACTTATTAGCTGAGGAGGGCGCATGGAGGGTTCTGCCTAATGGTTGCTATTCACGGCTTGAATGGAGACGCGAAATTGCCAACAATTATATACTCCCGCAATGATAACCGGTGGATGTTCTGCTTCGGCAAACCCAGGTTTGGCCGTATGCACGTTTTAGCGAGATCCGACGACTCGAGTGGCGATTGTTCGCTTCGCAGTTTGTTTTCATGTTGCTTTGCAAACACGTAACAATATTTACATCGGAATTTATTTAAACAATATCCAAATTCCATTTTCAAAATCCTACCGGGAAAACAGTTTCGGAGTGACATAACAACTCCAAAATCTAAGCAGAATGTATGGTATTGTGCGAAGCGCGCGCCGGGGCGAGGTGACGTCACAACATGGCCGGCAGGTAGGCAGGAGAGCGGAGATAGGATCCGGTCATCCTGCCCATTTCCGGTCTTCACGCGGCCGTGACGCTTCCGGGCACGCGTCGCCGACGCCGATCACGAGGCTACTGATGCACTAGAAGAGATATTAACGAGCTGGTTAATTGAATCAGAATAAAGCGTGCCATTGAGCAGTAGAATTCTTAGACGGGAGAAGGAACGATCCTTGGTATTCTAGAATGCCTTTAAAGAGCCTTTTGTAAAGTGAAGCTGAAAATAGATGTACTTAGCCCTTTCGCAGAATTACAGAACGTAGCGGCCATACTAAAAGTTGTTGTTATAATTTCAAAGGGGTTGGAAAAAACAATCTGAAAATAAAAAAATTCAATAGTTTCCATGAAGAAATAAAACGATGCAATCAAGATTTCTTGTAAAATGAAAATATACAATCTTTACATTATGTACCTTTCTGATTTATAAAGTGCTGTATTTAGTACATTTAATCTATATTTATTGTGATTTGTAAACTGAAGTCCTGTTACTAATTTGTAGGTTCCAAAGTTGTTTTTCTACCAATTTTTCTGGGCTCTGGGTAAACTTTACCTTGCATTGCTGTGCAAGGAATCGAAATTGAAACATTATGTAAACGTGCATTTTATTGACAGATTTTACAATAGCACAGCCATTAAGTCAGTGTTAACAATTAAAAAAAAACCTTGTCTCTTCCAAAAAAACTAAAGTTTTCGCGCCAACTTCTCTGTCGTGCTGTCACACGACGCGACGTCTGCAAGATGAGTTTTGTAAAATGAATTCGTTTGTGGCTACAATTGAACACGGTCCTTTTCGCTCCTTAGCTTGCTGTGTTGCTATATTCAAACTTGAAACTACTAGATTTTCAAGAAGTTTACCAGGTAATTTTCTTTTAGAAACTTTTTGAGAATGGCTGTTAATTATTGTTGCCTACGATTTAGTGTAGGTATCTACATGACAGAATGCGAATAACCCGTTATAACTAAGCTTATTATTTTAGGGACATCCCAAATTCCGTTCTTCAATGTAGGATCACTCTAAGTGAGTCGCTTTTGGTGGACTTTCAGTTTTCAGCCTTTGAACAACTATGAGTTCAAGATAAAAACTGCCATAGGCTTTTTAATTAGTTTATTTCTCATTTCTGGTCTTGTTGAAAGTTTTGCCTGAATAAGCTGAAATACCTTACAGGTGTTCTACAAGCACCAGAAAACAACAAAACACTTAAAATTTAAATGTTATATTCCACTCTTTTAGCAATCGTGATGCCAAGAAGCTACCTTCGTCGTCAACCAACGACTTTACAATTTCATAATATTGACAGGTGCCGTAGGCCCCACCTGACAGCGGTCATGCCCATATGTCGGTCTCCGGCAGGGCCGCACGCGAACTACGCCCTTTACTTACGAAAAACACTATTAAGCACACCTATTATTACATTGATGAATTTGTATCAAGGTCCTTAAAAGTGCATTTAATAAAACAGCAATGGAAAACATCCTACTGTATACTTTTGTGACGAAAATAGCATCGCGATTATAATCCTTAAGACACTAGTAAGTAAAGGAGTTATTGAATAAAATTCAAAGTTAAACAGTAAGCGATTGTTATGTGTAATTAAAGTCGTGTTTTGTACGACGCCCTCTTAATTTGTTCTCCCTTTTGTGTGGGGGACGCGACATGTGCGAAGTGGCACTCTTGCCTAGGTTTTAATCATCTAAGGTATTTTTAGCTTCCTTCGTTAATTATTTTAAATATTGCGGTTTTTTTAAACGACAATTTGCTATTTCAAAACTCAATGTCACTGTTAAATAATGAAACTGGCTCTCTCACTCTCAAGTTTTTTTTTATTTGCTTTAAATTACAGCCATATTGTTGAGATCCGGTAATTAATTATACGAAACAAAGTGTTGAAAAGTTTTTTGATTTCTCAAAAACAGGAGAAACTAATTTATTAGAAACTCAAAAATAAATAGCTAGTGTGGCGTGGACGGGCGTGACGAAAAATAATATTTTGTTTTTACGTCATTTTTGGACGTGATGCGACTTACAAAAAACGGTGACGACGCGGTTTCGCTCTGAGACAAAAAGGTGGAGAGCGGATCGAATTTACGTATTTCGATGTATGCGTACAAGAGTCGAGAATCCATTGAAGCATAGATGTCTCAAATAAAAGTCCGAAATACCAAGACATCTAATCTGAAAATGCCGGTGAAAACCCGTTACATACAAATTGATATTAGAAAAAAAACGCGGTGGACTTAGATCACATTAGGGTTTTACATGTTATATTAATGATGTTTTCGACTCAGTGAAAACCTCATGAAAAGCGCAACTTCACACTAACTCAAAAAAGTTGAAATATGTTAATTTTTGTCGAAATTGAGGTTGCATTTGTTTTTATTGTGTGCGTTAGGGATTTCCCGCCACGACAGAAGTTTTTTCTCTTTCCTACCGATGCTAACTTGGGGCTTACCAAACATCATCTATACTATCTATAGTCTATACTAATATAATAAAGAGGAAAGATTTTTTTGTTTGTTTGTTTGTACCGAATAGGCTCCGAAACTACTGGACCGATTTGAAAAATCATTTCACCAATAGAGAGCTACATTATTCCTGAGTGACATAGGCCATTTTTTAATCCCGAAAGTGGGTCCTGTGGGGTGGTCCACGGGAGCGAAGCCGCGGGCAACAGCTAGTCAAGATATAATTCCAAATTTCCAAACATCCAAATAGGTAGGTAAGTATGTGTATATCCTTTCCTGATTGAAATCGACATATGTTAGGATTGGAGGGCTAGTGATTTCCGTCCCAAATACGTCCTAATTCGACGTATCTAACACGACCCTTTGGAATTAATGAGATCGATGCGGTTTTGATAGATATCACTTTTTATTTTTGATGTTATGGGGATAATTTTGGAAATTGCACCTATTAATTTGGTATCGAGCCGCTTTCGTAACGCTGGATATTGTTTATATCTATTTTAAATTGGGGAAGTGAATTTTTAAGTGCTTCTGTGTCTGTTTGAGTGCAACTGTTTTCAAAACCACCGAAAATTTTCGGCATACCGATCTAACCATTATCACTCTTATTTATAAAAATATCTATATTGCTCAGCGATTGCAAATTCTAAAAAGGAGGAGGTTCTATGTTCGACTTTGTTTGTTTTTTGTTTTTTTTTTGTATATCTTCACCGATATCGATATCGATAGTCGACACGGTTGGCGTAGTGGTTGAGCGATCGGCTGCTACGCTGCGTGTCGCGGGTTCGATTCCCGCACGGAACAAATATTTGTACGGCCTACAGATAGTTGTTCCGGTTCTGGGTGTCTTGTGTATGTGAGTTTAAATGTTTGTAAACGCACCCACAATACAGGAAGAAATTCCTAGTGTGGGGCAACGTTTTTCTAAAGAAAGAAAGAAAGAAAGATATCTTCGTCAATTTTGGAACGATTTTGAAAATTCTTTTTTTATTTGAAAGAATATGTTACGAAATTGGTCCCTTTTTTATTTGGTGAAGAACTGATGAAGAACTTCTTAGATATACAACAGAACTCTTCAAAAAATTAAGGCAAATCTCTCGGGATTGCATGTCTGTTTATTTTATTGTTTATACCATTACATAACATAACATCACGCCAGTACGCTCTAAAGTGGTACGCAGATGTGTACAGTTCACCTTGGTACACTCTCATTTCACCGTTTATGTTCAGTTTCATGATATTCTGGTATGATAGGTACCTTACTTAGCTACTTGCCTAAGGTACAACTAAAAAGTGAAAAATAAAACAAACTTTTATACAAAAAAATACTATCGACTTCCAAATAAGAAAACTACAAAGTGAAAAATAACTTTTTCGTACCACTTGCTCAAAAAAGTGACATTCTATGCCACAAAAAGCGAACATAACAATAGTTATTTTTAATCTTTAAAAACAGGGAAAGAAAATTGTACTGAATTTCATTCATCCTCTAGGGGGAGAATGTGATTTAAATTTGGAATACTTACCGAAATTTATACTGAACTACATCTGTGTTTACACCATTGAGTTTGTATATAAAGCATTATACATCTTCTTGAAAAAGGAATACGCATTTATTATGCAGTTATGATTATTAAATAAAATTACGAAAACCGACGAGGCCGTAGCTTGATGCCTTTGCTTTTCCGACAAAAAAATATTAGTCTAGGAATTTGCTGCGTTTTTGTTTTCTTCAAATACATAAACGTTAAGTTTATTTTTACTTTTAATTGTCATTATTTTTAATAAATGCTTATCTCATATTATTATTGTGTTAATTTTTTCGCAAATGGTACGAAAAGTAGAGTATTTTCCTCGGTGATAAAGCTGTCTTAGTCTTGGGTGAACTTAAATCCCTCGCTACACTCAGGACTCGTCTTACATCCCTCGCTTCGCTCGGGAGTAAACCTCGAGTCCTTCGTTACGCTCGCGATTTAAATCGTCACCCGCGACAGAAGACACTGCTTTATCCCCTTGGTTAATAATCTACTATATTTTTGTAAGTCGGTGTCCATAACGCAAAAAATTGGTACCTACCAAAGACACCGACTACCAAAAATAAAGTTATTTTTCACTTTGTAGTTTTCTTATTTGGAAGTTGGTAGTATTTTTTTGTATAAAAGTTTTTTTATCTATAAAAATTTTGAATGAAGAATCTGCTAAATTAATTAGATTTTTATAGATAAGGTCCTGGGGGGTGACCATAAGCTTTAGAGCGGTATCAATTTGAGATCGAGCAAGTGACAGATGTATACACGTCAGATATATCTGTCCTTTATTAGATCTCAAATTGATACCGCTCTAAGAGCTTATGGTCACCCCCCATATTATAATATCCAGGTCGCTTAAATATACACCTTAAAAAAATCTGCAAAATATTGATACAGTTTCTTTCAAATAAATCAATGCAGCAACAAAAGGGTAATTGCCGAGGAATTCGGCCCAAATAATTTACACCTTAAGTCGTGACACACAGCCTCTTGCAAAACGTGCGGCTATTCGAGCGACGTCGGATCACATATTTGGAATAACTAGCCGTTTAAGAATTTTAAACAATTTCGGTGTGTCCCCGCGTGGACTATTAGCGTCGGTAATGACCCATAATGACAATATGGTCGTATAATCAGGACATTAGTGATGTGCGCGACGGCGACGCCTGAGGCAGACGCCACCACGCCACTGCGACCGTAGCCACTTTAACGGACTTTATTCTTGTCGAATTTTCGTCGCTACTACGTGTCTTTTGTACTGCTAGTATTTGATGATGAGACTTCGAATTGTTAAGATACTTTAATTGAAATGTTCCATCCGATGCCACTACAAACAAATTGTGATTGTTGATGACCAATTAAAGTCATACGGACTAAACGTTTTGAAAATACTTTCATTATGCGTACAGCTAAGGAGTGGAATTCCCTGCCGGAGTCTGTGTTTCCCGATAGCTACAACCTAGGGGTCTTTAAGTCAAGAGTGAATAGGTTACTTCTAGGCAAGCGTGCTCCATCATCGGCCACATCATCGCTTACCATCAGGTGAGATGGTGGTCAAGCGCGAGCCTATATAAGATAAAAAAAAAAAAAAGTGTCTGTAAACGTCGGCATTTTTGTGAACAGTTGCCACAAAAATGTCTAGGACTAGGTGAACGGTCTTTATAGTCAGTGATATTTCAAAGGTGATTTACATGTAAATATTGTAAGTTAGATTAGCGACAACATCCATGGTAGGGGATGAAACCTATATTCGCGTGAGTCGGTTAATACGCTCACAGGCCCGCCTTAAGGTAACGTTTAGTGTGACTTAATATTCCGAAATAAGTGTGAACCGTGATCGAGACACAGGCGAAATACTTTAGTGTCATTTGCTTTGACGGTGCTTTCAATTTTGTCTCATCCTTTAGGGCAGAGGCCAGACTTTGGAGCGTAAAGCGATCTCCCAATTCGTTTGGATTCTTGTTTTATGAAAGCTACATTTATTTGGTAATGCCGTTGTGTCTCTTTGGGTTATTGGAGCTGATAGCCATTTTATTCAAATACATATTTACGAGAAGTCAACGATTTTTTATCCTCCGACGGAAAAATTGGGGTGTTGTAAGTTTGAAGTGTGTATGTCTGTGGCATCATAGCTCCTTAAAAGATAAACCGATTTTGATTAAGTTTTTCTTGTCTGAAAGGTGACTTTGTCGAGAGTGTTGCGTTGTTGTTAGATGAAAATCGTTTCAGCCGTGTAAATGTTATGCGTATTTTACTCTTTGACTCGGAGTCACAATCATATGTCCTTCAACGAACTTTTAAGTGGCTACTGAACATTTGCGTTTGAGTTTGCTACATAAAACCTATGATACTACTTTGCTATGAGAAACGAATGGTAAAACTGGAGTGGATATGTTTACGTGTGGCAATTTTTTTTTTGTTTGGGACATTATCCAATGACTTCTCCCGCTCAGGGTGAAGCGGGAGGGCGTGTCAGACTTTTACTGACTAAAACCCACCCGTGTTCCTTCAGTTGCTTGTGCCAGGGCCGCGGTAACTCTCTTTCAAATTTATCCGCGACCGTGTGGCATTACCTAGACCTACCTAGACATTGCTCAGTGAAAACGCGCAAGTCCTACAAGCTGGTCATTTAACCAGGTGAGAGTAGTCCACGCAGTCAGTATGTCGGTACTCAATAGTGTAGCTCAAAGGGTAAGTGTAATGAGCTCTCGGAGTGCTTCGTCACGTCTAGTAACGAGGGACACTCGTACGAATGACGAACGTAACTCTCTGCTTAACTGCTTTCTTGCAAATGTTATTGAAGTATAAGTAAATTGTTAGCTGCCTTATTAGGGTTGAGTATGGTTGAGTATGGTTGAGGGTTGAGTATGGTATGTTTGTTAGAAGGAAATGTCGTCACGATTTTCTTCGGTTTCTGATGTTAGGAAGGTCGGGTAACCACACTTACTGGAATCAGTATTTTTGTTTGTAAAGGTGCTGAGGATTCTGTTCGGGAGTTAGACTATACAATCACATATATAATGTTGTTGGCTTACTCATTCATAATAAAAACCACACATGCCGAAAATAAATATCCGTTTTCTTGATTTTTTACAGACACCAGCAGGTGTTTGGCGAATTAAAAATTTTCTCATTAATAAAAAAATAGGTGCCATAAATAAAAAACCGGCCAAGTGCGAGTCGGACTCGCGCACGAAGGGTTCCGTACCATTATCGCAAAAAAATCACGTTTGTTGTATGGGGGCTCCCATACACACAGGGAACTGATTTTTTTGCCGTTTACACTTAAATATTTATTTAAATAAAATAAATATGTAAGTTTTTAGTATGTTTTTATTTATAGTATTTGTTGTTATAGCGGCAACAGAATTACATCATCTGTGAAGATTTCAACTGTCTAGCTATAACGGTTCATGAGATACAGCCTGGTGACAGATAGACAGACAGACAGACAGACGAATCGTGGAGTCTTAGTAATAGGGTCCCGTTTTTACCCTACAAAAACATGATTAGTTTTTTGTAGCAGTTATTGTAACATAACTTTCTTCTGATACAGCACCACCAGAAAAGTAGGTAATTATGTCAATACAGTAGCCCCGAAGCTGAACACAAAGAATGCTCGCATCAGATCCTCCAATCGTACGAAACATTAATATCTTCAAGAAACAATAAAAAGTGGTCGTTTGAATAATAACCACACTGCGTACACTCGATCCGAGCGCGCATATCGGCCGCTGCATCGGAACAACCTGCGTATCGCATTACACATAAAATATTTATTATTTATAGTGCATAATTAATTAAAACAGTAGGAGTCACAAAAACAAGTAGCCTAACAGGAAGCTGTAATAACTCAATCGCGAGAACATCGGTCGGCTCGATTAGTTACAGTCCAGATTGGATCTTGGCTCGCTCGCACAATGTAAACAGCGTTTTATTCGCTCACAGTAGCTTAATGTCTTAACATGATACGCTGGAGCCTACCGCGTTTACGTGGAATATGCCTGCGAGAGAGCGAGTGGGCACAAATAATTAGATATTGTGTAACCTGTCTTTGGGTATGGTGGTCATTTAGAATAGGCGTGTCTTGCGGGGCTTATAAAGTAGAGCCACATTTGTTTTTGTAATTTTGATTTTCTTGATTGTTCTTCAACATAATCAAACATTGTAGAACATGGGCTTTGAATTGGGTTTTCTGCTACAAAAACTATTTCTTTTTTTTAACTTCGTCTTCTGGAAAATTAAAAGAAAAGTCGTTAAGGTGTTTGATTAAAATATGAAATATTGTTCAATGATATAAAACGAATTATGAAGCCACATCATCGCAGTGAACAAATTAAATTAAATTTTAAACCGAACCTCACATTCGCGTATCCCCAACACCTTTTATTCCGTAGCCATAAACTGGCCATATTACTAGCACATGGTGCATTTATTAAAATATATTCATATTTAATGTAAGCAACATTTCACACTAGCCGTAAGAATCGCAGTTTATTCGCTTGACAAGGAGTCGCGGGCTCCCGCAGTCGCCGCGTGGGCTTGAGATACGAGTATTGTGCTATGTGTGGAAGGTCTTTATTAAAGTTCTCGTGAAAATGCAACAATGAACTGGTGGTCGCACTAACTTAATCTAAGAGAATGAATCCGCAAATGAAATCTAGGATGAACTGGTTTAATCTCGCTTTTTTTTTTTTTTTTTTTTTTTATCTTATATAGGCTCGCGCTTGACCACCATCTCACCTGATGGTAAGCGATGATGTGGCCGATGATGGAGCACGCTTGCCTAGAAGTAACCTATTCACTCTTGACTTAAAGACCCCTAGGTTGTAGCTATCGGGAAACACAGACTCCGGCAGGGAATTCCACTCCTTAGCTGTACGCATAATGAAAGTATTTTCAAAACGTTTAGTCCGTATGGGTGGGATGTCCACCATGTACCGATGGCGCATCGCCGTACGTCTGGTAGTCCGATGATGAAACGGGCTGGGCGGAATTAGATTACGCAATTCCATCGCACATTCCCCGAAATGTAACGTATCGTACGTAATGTGTATCGCTCTTATTAAGTGGATTTTTTTTGTTGCTGTTTATTTCTTTTAGAACAGTTATTTTAAGGTTCTTTGTATGTCGACACGAAAACACACTCCACACACGACAGACGAAATATTCTGGCAAATTTTAAGGAAATTATTTCTTTCATAAATTCGTCCTTCGATTGATAATTCATCGAAGATTCTTGAAGAAATATATTTTTAATTTAACACTTGGCAACACAAAAAAACACGTAACGATTTATGGTGTCGATGTTGGGTAGTCCCCAATGATCAATTTTCATAGTTTTTTTTAAATTATAAAATTAACTTTACGACATGAATCTTAGAAGAACGAAACACAATTTCCAGGGACTTGTGTGTGATATAAATATGGGTAGCGTAAGGATTTACATGAATCTCGAAAATCGGTTTTGCCTGTAAGGCAAAACCGACATTTTGGCTTCCTCTTTAAATGTAATACGCCGAAAGGTGGATGTGACCTACGAAGTATTGAAGTTGAGTTATCATCTGTGGGCTAGGGCAATCACATAAATAAATGAATATCTCGTATCAACTCAGATCTGGTATTGGCTATAAGTTTCTTAGTTTTATGCTTTATCTCAGCCACAGTCGTTCGTCTATCCTAGTTCAACAATATTTTATTACGAACATAAAATCAGACGATATAAAATATGTCATGGAGACTTGTGTTTATTGAAAATTTAAGAACAAGAGTTATGTATTTGACATAAATTTTATTTGCTGTACACATATAATTGTAGCTATTAAACATAATGGGCGTCAACTCTGATTTTTATAGGTTTGGTTTTAAACCTTGTTGTATGTTTCAATATTTATAACCTTTTGTTTTATTAAAACGAACAATAACTATAGTTCTGAAAGAAAGAAAGAAAAATTGTTTATTTGCGCCAGGCACGACGCATACCATAAAAAACCAAAAAAAAATTACATAAATACAATCATTACAAAGTATGCGTCACAACTACGCAAAACGGTCATCGCTCAGCATAATGCTGGGACTCGTGTGCGAGACAGAGCCACAGCGCTGGTTTTCAGCGATAGCCGGTGTCGACTGGGTGACTCTGAACCAATAAAACAGTAGCAAGCTTAGTAGCAAGTGACGGAGCGAACAGTTTTATTTATGAATAAAAAATAAAATAAATGAGTAAACATAAATAGGCAAATGAGCGTTTAAAAGTTCAGATATAGAGCAAAGGGTTATACTTTTTGTTTAGTGTAGGTAGTATAGTAGTGAGTGTAGTTCTGGGTAACAGCATACTGTTAGGTTTCTCTTATCTTCATGCTGGACTTCTGAATACGCATTTATGCATTGCCCAGTCTTTTTAAAATACCACTATCTTCTTTTATTAGTGCACTTTGAGTGTCTTGAAAGCGGACTTTATTTAGTATAGCGTTAGTCGAACGTATGCACAGCGTAGTAATCGTGTAGCAGCATCTATGTTACGCCTACGTGGCGTAGCAACAGCGTAGCAGCGCCTACGTCTTGCCTACACTGCGTAGTAGGCGCGTAGCCTCGTTGCTTTAGCTGTGTAGCAGTCACGTAGCGTAGCTCAGTCTACGCTTTGACAAAGCTGCGGGGTAGTCGCGTAGCAAGGTGTACGCTTTGACAAAACTGCGGCGTAGTCGCGTAGCAAAGTCTACGCTTTGACAAAGCTGCGGAGTAGTCGCGTAGCAAAGTCTGAGCTTTGCCTCAGTTGTTTAGCAGCCACGTCTACGTTATGCCTACATTGCGTAGAAGCTTTGTATAGGTTCAGCGAAGATATTTAAAAGCTACCGTATGGACCATTTTATGCAGAAACAAATATTCTGGACAACTTGTTGGCTTTAGTTCATTAGATCTTCAACTCGCAGCAACGCAGCCGCAATTCTTAGTAAACGAAAACTAAATAAAAAATAATCCAATTACGGGCTTATCAGATAACAACATCTTAGTTAATCTAATAGCTCCGGTAGTAGTTATACGTAGAGATTGGCCGTATCTGTATCAATTTGGATCTCATTATACTAATCATAACGGGGTCCATCTGGAGTCAATTAAAACGTAGATCTACAATCTGTATCCTTGATGTGTTAGTGTCGCTAAATTGGCATTAGTTTATTTTATAAATATTTTTATCAAAATTTTATCTATTGCCGATTTTCACTCAAGGATTCGCCATTCTCAAGAAGTCAAGACCCGTTAGAAAGGAGTCCTAATCTTCAGGTTAGGAGTTTTCCACAACTAAGAATTATGAACACGTTAGAACATAACAAAACCATTTTCTTTTCATTCCCTCTCTCACATTCATATTGACTCCAATACGTACAAAGCTTACGCATCGAAATCGAAACACAAAACACGTAAGAGAGATATGCGTACTCTATAGGGTACATGTAAGCACAGGCCATTGTAATCAGTTCTTACTGCCCATACAATTATACTGAAGACGGTACAAGTGCCTCGGATTGCACGCATCGATGCAAATTAGTTGAGATGATGATTCGTTTTTTTTATAATATGTCCACTTATTATCAAGATGTATACTCATATAGATGTATAATGTATAGGTGGGTGTCGATAGATGACCGTGTGAAGAATCAGCAGTTACATATACATGTAATTGTCGAATTTTTTAGACACGATGATTAGAGTTTTTTTTGCTGGGTTGCAGGTAATGTACCGCGTTGTATTCTCACAAGGCTGTTTTTGATGTTGGAGGTTCAGTAAAATAAATGTTTTGCTTCGTTAGTAGTTAAGGTTACCTTAGTTAGTCATGTTTTGTTCAAAAGTACCATTTAAAATGACAACTGAAAATCATAATATTAAAATGGTGTTTTGCTTTTCTGTCTTTGTCCAGACAAAGTCTATATATAAAGTCTTATATATATAATACGACAAGAATCTGTTACTTAAATGGTTTCCAATTCCTAAAGTCCTGACATCCGCATGAAGCCAAAATATCATTAATTTATCTAAATTAACCATTAGGTAGTGTTCGAGTCAACAAAACCCTTGACCGCCCAACGGCCACCAAACTATCATACCCACTATCATATCCAACATTATAACTAGCAATGACCAATAACTACATACAAATGCATAAATAAATTTCACTTAAATCGACCTCCGCTGTCCGGTAAAGCAGTAGCCGTTTAATAAATCTTCGCCCCCGCAGACGACGCTCCTAGGTCATTCCGTGCGGTTACCGGTCACGACTCAAGGGGACACACGCAGGTGCAGTACTGAGATTTTGTACTACCTAACACGTGAAACTGTCCGGAGTGACCTTTGAACGGCGCTTATTATGATTAACTGCTAATTTGTTTATGATTGGTAGTTGATTGAACAGTGATTGGGATTTGAGTTTTATGTGTTAGAAGAAGTGTTTACCTAACTTTATGAAAAGCATACGAGTAAGGTAGAGGTTTTTACTGTCAATAAAATAAATAATTTTATATAATGGTTTTGACCTGCCCTTTAACGAGATTTAGTTTCGGATGTGGGCGTAAAAATTACCGAACTTACACAAATGCTTAATTTTGTAAAAAAAATATTGTTAAAACAGTTAAAAGGATAAGTCAGAAAACCACGACTGAAAAGTTTATTTTATTTCAGAAACACGATTGCTCTTACGACATAAAACAAAGTAAAATCACCCGTATTTAAATAACACTGTTTCAGTACGAAAGCAGTAATAACAAAAACCTTCTCTGTCATGATTTCCTCTGGACGGTATAAATCTTAGTGCGGCCAGTGGGACGACGATAAATAACTGGGCTTACAGTAAGAACTGTCAGTGTTAAGACCCCCTCGTTTTTATACATACCTTCCTATATAGTGTTTGATATATAGCAACGATATAGCTAATCTGCTAAGTGAGAAATAAAGGTCTAATGGAAGAGGTAAAATTTGAAGGCAAAAAAATTGGATTTACAAAAATTGCCAGCAGGCAGATGGTCCTCAATTAAACATTTAGTCAGACGCCAATATGGGTTCCTCAATCTAAAAACATGCTTATACTAGTACATTCCTCGTCTAAAAGAAAAAAACCGGCCAAGTGCGAGTCGGACTCGTGCACGAAGGGTTCCGTACCATTATCGCAAAGAAATGCAAACAAATCACGTTTGTTGTATGGCAGTTCTACTTAAATATTTTTTTATTCTGTTTTTTGTATTAATTGTTATAGCGGCAACAGAAATACATCATCTGTGAAATTTTCAACTGCCTAGCTATCATTGTTCATGAGATACCAGACAGGCAGACATGTGACAGACAGACAGACAGACTATGGAGTCTTAGTTATTACTAAGGTCCCGTTTTACCCTTTGGGTACGGAACCCTAAAAATGGGGCAGTCATCTGGCAAGATTGTAACAACTATTAAGATATCAAAAAGGCTTCCTCAATTTAAGAACATTCGTAAACTTTCCCAACAATGCAAATTCATTGTAACTTCTCTTAGTTTATTTTTCAGTTCACAAGACGACAACATACTTGCAAAGTGAAGGTGGCACGAAACGCGGTCAACATTTTCTCCTACTATCACTACTTATCGGTACCTATTTGTACCACTAGGTGTACACTATCTACGTCCACAAGAGGCTCGCTCCACCAGTCCACCAGTCACCCAAACCGGATCGAAGGGTATACGAATACGACTGTTATAAATAAACCTCAAACGTTTTACTTAGAATATAATAAACGTTAGAATTTCCTTCCTGTCTAATAAAAATGGCACCGGCCTGTGTCGTATCTCGCAGGAAACCCGGCAGGTCGTAATAAGTCTAACAAATAAAATAATTCCTCGGTAAAATATACACACTAATGTGACTAATATTATAATATCTTACGGTAAGGATATCTACTAGTAACGCCGGAAGATTTAGGTGCGCTTCGGGATGCGCTATGTGGAATGGAGCCAAGAATATTGGTTACTAATAATTAATTAAAGTTGTAAGGAGCTTTAAGGTTACACTAGTTGAAAATTCTTCACTACAAACGTAGTCTGGGGATTATTCCATTGTTTGACAATTTACGTTCAAAATAAAAAGTGATATTAATTTGTCTCATTATTATCTAGCCCTGTATGGAAACAAAAAAGTGAAAAAAGTAAATATTTGAAAGTTATGAGCGTCGAAAGTTCCACATTTCGACACTAATTTTAACGCATTTTTGGCGCGAATAAATACCATAAGAAGAAGGAAAATTGCAAAACGGCCTCCATACAGGCATAGGTTAGTAGTTCAACAATGCAAATAATTTTATTTTGAACAGATACGTTTAGTCGTTTTTTCATGTTATCCAGACTCCCAAAGGTCTGTTTATAAAATTTCGGGCGCTCCCTTTCGTCCTAAATCATTATCCATTTCGTTACAAATTTGCAAAAGTATTTATTCGTACGTTAACTAGCTTCCTACTGCTCATCACAGCATCTATCTCTTCCGCACGTGTTGTCGGTTGATATAAAATACATTTTAACCCCGCGCACAAGATAGTTCGTGCCGTTGACTAGTGTAACCTTTAAGTGTTTAGTAAGTTGTTGCTAAATTTGTAGACCGGTTCATCTTAAAGGACTTAACAATTAAACATTTCTTATTGTCCTGGAGGACTCTGGCTATTACATAAGCAGCAGGTATTCCTCATACGCACAAAGTTTTCTAAATTCAATAGATGGCCGACTGCTTCTAGACACGCTAATAAGAATACTTTGAGTTTGTGACCAGCAAATCTCTTTCGTCAAAGCCAAAGCGTTTATTGCGAACTAAGTGTAAAATGTTGGTGTTATGTTATGTTAGTACTTACGACTTAGCAGCATTGCAATTGTAATTCGCCTGCCTTGTCATCCTAAATTAGAACGCATTAGTATTACTTAATTATTTTCTTTTATGTTAGTACAATTAAATTGAGAAATTATAGTTATGTCAAAATTAATAGAGATGGGCGTTTTCGGTTTTTTGCGCAAATGGTTATGTAACCGATATACAGTTTTCATATCGATATCGAAAGCGGTTTTCAGATATCGATATCAGTAGTACAGCGATATGGTTCCTATCGGTTGTGAAGTTTGTGTTTTGTTCGTACGTTTTTGCATTGTTACGGTTTTAAGTTTTTAACCGACTTTCGAAAAAGGAGGAGGTTCTATGTTCGACTTCTTGTATGTTTTTTTTTATGTATGTTCACCGACATCTCCGTCAATTTTGGACCGATTTTGAAAATTCTTTTTTTGTTTGAAATAGTATATTTCGAAATTGGTCCCATTTTAATTTGGTGAAGATCTGATGAAGAACTTCGAAGATATACAACAGAACTTTTAAATAAATAACGGCAAATCTCTCGGGACTGCTGCAATCGCATGTCTGTTTATTGTTTATACCATTTCATAACACAAGATCACGCCAGTACGCTCTTAAGGGGTAAGCAGATCTCTCATTTGATCGGTTTTGTTCAAGTTTCATGATATTCGGGTAATCTATTCTGGCGTTATAAGAAAATTACTAAACCACTTGCCTATTAGGTAGGTACAATTAAAAAGTGAAAAATAAAAAACTTTTTTACAAAAAAATACTAACGACTTCCGAATAAGAAAACTACAAAGTGAAAAATAACTTTATTTTTGGAAGTCGGTGTCCATAACGCAAAAAATAGTACCTACGAAAGACACCGACTTCCAAAAATAAAGTTATTTTTCACTTTGTAGTTTTCTTATTCGGAAGTCGGTAGTATTTTTTTGTAAAAAAGTTTTGAGTTCTTCGTTCGTTCGTCGCAAGTAGTTTTGATTCGATACATACAGTTTTTGTGATATCGGTTATTTTGATATGGATATCGATATGAAATGATATCGTACCCCATATCCGATATAAGTTACGTTTTGATATATCGGACCCATCCCTAAAAAATAATTAAATTAATGCTTATTATTATTATTTATTTGGACTCTGTTCCCGATACCGGTGGATTACTATTTTTGTATTTTTAAATAATATTTTATTTTATTTTTTATAGAATAATATTTAAAAATGAAAAAGTATGTATATAAAATAAATAAATGGAATAATAATTTACTACAATTATTCAAACAATATTAATGTCATCCTTTTCAGGTAATACAAATTATAATTTTATGTAAAGTTAAAGAAGAGTTGCCAAACTTAACTGGCAGTGGGCAGGCACATTGCTCGCAGAACCGATTACCGATGGGGCAGAAAGGTTCTGGCATGGCGACCGCGAACCGGAAGACGATACGTTGGAAGGCCTCCCACTAGGTGGACCGATGACCTGGTCAAGGTTGCGGGAAGTCGCTGGATACGAGACCCACGGGATCGGTCAGTGTGGCGACGCCTGGGAGAGGCCTATGTCCAGCAGTGGACGTCTTTCGGCTGAAATGATAATGATGATGATAGAATAAATCCTATTGTTTGTATGGACTGTCACTTAGTCACTTTTGGACACGTGTTCGTGTTCCCATTAAGAGTTTAAGGCAGTTATAATTTAGGGAGTAAGGCAGGTATAGTTGGTGAGACTATTGCCTAGTGCATATTCGTATTTGTGGGGTAGGGCTCGAAGGGGTATATTTTAATTTTGCCTAAGTAAGTTCAATGTAATCGGTGGTGAGACTTGCTATCTACCGGGCAGAATTTCAGACATAAATAGCAGAAATGAATTCCCTTTGTTTGGTTGAAGAATACATAAAACATTGTTCTCAAAAGGTTTGATCGTTAGGAAAAATGTGAACGTAAACCCACTTCCTCAATTCTGCAGATAGCTGCGTCAATGTTGCATGGACGGACCAGCGCGCGCGCAGCAGCTCTGGCGTCGTAAACCGCGGGACCACACGCGGGCGGAGGTGTGAAGGAGCCCCGCGCTGCGCCCCAGGGGCCCAACATAACTCACTAGCAGCGGGGCGCCGGCCATTCATGCCTACCTGCATGCTGCCGGTACATCCACATACGTAGACACACTGTCTCGGGTCTCGTTACCGAATTTTTGGGATGAAACACGCATTTGGAAGGGAAGAATGTCATGTTATCCTGTATGATGAGTTTTCGGCGATAAAGGATCTAAAATTATGCGATCCTATGCTGGTTTGGCGACTTGATGTGGCAGCAATGTCAGATGGGTGTCTGGGACAGGTTGCAAATGCCTAACTGAACACTACCAAGTATTAAAGGAAAGATTTGTGATAGTGGTCAAGCGCAAGCATATTATAAACTAGCTGACCCCCGCGGCTTCGCTCCCGTCAACTGGCTACCTACCTACCTCCTACCTACCTACCCAATTTTTTTTATTTCCCATAACTACCCTACCCTACCTTAGCTACCCTACCCTATCTACCCTACCCTACCTACCCTACCCTACCTACCCTTACTACTATACGAATGTAACCTGTAAACTTTTGTTTCTACCGGCGGCGGCGATCTAATTAAAATTTAGAACATAAAAGCTGCTTTTTTGAGTCAATTTTAAAAGATAGCTGTCGCGGACTTTTTTTTAGAACTTTTAAAGAAAAACAATTCCATAATACATTATATTTGCGTAACTTAAACCGTTTACGCAACGCACGCAACAAAAGCTCTCAAAAAGGAATATTTTTGCCCGTTTTTGCAACATTTTTCATTTATGCTCGGGTCCTATTGGTTGTAGCGTGATGTTATATAGCCTATAACCTTCCTCTATAAATGGACTATCCAACACAACAAGAATTTTTCAATTCCAACCAGTAGTTCCTGAGATTAGCGCGTTCAAACAAACAAACTCTTCAGATTTACAATATTATAAATAAATAATATATTATAGTATATAGTATAAAGATTAAACAAAAAGGGAAAAAAAAATTGTTGCAAACTGATACAATAATCTGGTTATCTGTATCAGATTCGGGTAGGCAAAAGTTTGGCGTTTAAAGGTAACTAAGCTAGAGGCTCTAGGCAGCGAAAATGTATATGCAAACACAGTTTCCAGGACACGTTTACAAGAATCGGAAATAGGGAAAAGGAGAAAGATACTTAATAAGTTCATTGACTCAAGATTTCATTACCGAAGTTGTGCACGTCTTAGGAAACCACAAGAACGTAGTAAGATTGCAGAAGATTCTACGGTTTCTTAGCCTTACTTGAAGTGGGAATATAATTTATTATATTAACTGCGTTATACTTAAATTCCAAAATAATTTACCATATGTACTTCCTACGTAACACAGCAAACGAGACAACGAGCTTCCGTGTTATTGAGCTCGGAACTAATACGTATAATCATCGTTAACAAACCTAACCAAACATAATTCTTGAGCTACGAGGGACGTCTAATGACACATCTCTAGCGCGTGGCATCCTACAATTTACCTTTTATAAATTAGACGTAACCCGTTATTTAGGTATCGGTGGCCTGCCGAGTAGCGTGCATCGTTATTGTAATTTGATTTCTTTCACGAATCGTTCCCGCCATACGCCATTTGGCCACTAATAGGGCCCCGTTGCGGCTCATCGCTTAAAACGCGCAGCAATTTGACTTAAAACACAAAAAAAGTCGAGTTTTAACCATAAATTTACATGAGTTAAGCCGATTTGACGTGAGCTTCGTGCAATTGGTTATTGCTCATTATGATAATTCGGCGGCTTTTAAAGATGCCCTTATTTCGTGGTTCTTATGAGGCATAACGCTTCAAGTTGGAGATAACGAGAGATATTAAGTGTTGCTTATGGCAAATTATAGCATTACAATGCACGAATTAGTTGTGAGCCGACCTGTGTGTCGGTGAGTCTTTTTGATGAATAAGCGCGTTGGTGTAGTTAGAAACAAACGAAACTGTATCATTACGAGTAAGGACAGGCTGTAATTAGATAAACAATGGCATTGATTGAAAGTACGAATGTGGAACGGAGTGCCGTGTAGGTGTGTCGTTCTTGACGCATGGAGTTGGCAAACGGAATAATGGATAGTAATTATGTTCTGCAAAAGTTTGTAGCTGTCTCTGTTTTATAGACTGTTACAAAGTAGGGAAATGCCGTGTTATGTGTCTTGTGGGTGTATGCGAAGTGTATATGTTTTTTAAGCTTAACGACGAGATGATTTAGTATTAAACTTTCTAGCTTAACAACAAAAACTAAGTACTTGTGAGTAAGTGAACACATTGTATGATGATGATACGAGGATTAGCCACCATTCCATATTTATTAATAGCCACTAAAGGATAATCGGATTTCTTAAGTCTCTTTAATTACTAGAAGATTGAGAGAGCTCAGTAGGAACACCCACGTTTGACTATTTCTTCTACCTACTGCAAAGAACAAGTCAGCTGCAGAAATTTATAAGTCTTAGATTAATTGGCTGTTATAAGTGTTGCAGAATATTTTCATCTAAGTATGAGCAACTGGAAACTATATACCTACTGTTAGACACGTTTCGAGAGTTTCCTTTATTTCATTGACATATTGTACTTTGGGCGTGGTCTGTAAGTGAATAGTTCGATTTTTGCGGCCTGAAGCCGAAGCCACACAGATTGGATCTTTGCTCCTAACTTGATTGCTCGATGTTAACTTTGTTGCCTACATTTGCATTTATTATAACTGTCAGCGGATACTAAAACACAGGCCACGCAATCATCGAGCAATCAGTGATTAACCGTTACCTCACTCTCAATCAAGGCCCGTCCGGAAGTGATGTCAGATCGCGGTGCGCACGCGCCGGAACCCTCCCCGCGTGGGAGCAGCTTCCGCTTCCGATGTCACACAGGTTACACAGTTACACTTGTTGGTCAACCTGGAAACAATTATGGGGACCGACATTATTGGAAATTATGAATTGTTTTAGACCATTTTTCAATAAAATCTACTATTTAGGATCAAAGCTGATGATTTGTAGGGATTCTTAAGAAAAATGGATCTTAAAAAGAGTCGTCTCCTTTTACTTGGAACGTATTATTAGGAATACCATAAAGAAATACTGGCCAAGTAACACTAAATAATTTTCCAAATACATATTATGTCTTCTCCTACACTCTGGGAATCTCGCACAGAGTATTTAGATGGATCCAATTTATCTATTCAGTCTCATCAACCTCTTTAATTTCATCTATCATTACTACAAGACCTGTTTCATTTAAATACTACATTCATTCTAGACACTTTTTAAAATTGTTCTACTCTCAACTTTTTATATGTACTAAGTGCCACAAAAACTGGACTAGACCACCCAGAACCGAAGACGGAGATCAGAATCGAAACTAGGAACTATTTAGCATTTAAAGATTCGTGACAGTGATAATTATAAGTACGTCTGTTAATTAATGGGTTTCCCCATGGCGTACAAGGCTAGACGCCTGTCGCGAAGGATAAAATCGGAATTGCTATGGGGTTACGAAATGGTTAAACAACATTGTGAAGTAAAAAGTCTTATGTTTAGGAGATTACCGTTATCATTTAATCATGGTTTTCTTCCGGGCTGTTAGAAAAAAACTTATCTAATACTGTGCATACATGTAAAAGGTGAGCTATGGTTCGGCATGAGATGAGCCATCTATCCCGTGCTAAGATTAACAGAGGCGAAGCCAATAACAGACTATATATCCTCACGGAGGTCCGCGTTCAGCTGTTCCTGAGTTCGCTCTTTAAATTAGACCTTGGGACACTTCCTTGAGACTTCCAAATCCTTTGTGGTCAACTTCCATTAGTCTATGACTCTGATTAACCGATTACACATGAACTTGACATAATTCATTTTTTTATAACCAATCTAAAAACTCTATGGCCACCTGTTACACGGATGTCAATCGGAACTAGGATCTGCGAGTCAAATGTTTTGGCGTCATACATTGGTGGTCACAGAGCATTGACCCCGCGTTGTTCCGGATATGTGACAGGTAAAGTGTGGGTGCGCCTGCGACAGATTTGTTTTAAAACAAATTATTTTGTTCTTTTTTGTGGCGCCAAGCTGTGTAGGGCTTGGTACGTTTTACGTAAGTGATCAAATTTGAATATCGAACGGTTTAGGTTTCTATAGTGCTGTTCCGTATTTGGTTCCGTGGGTGTTCTTGAACTAATTATATTGAGGCATATTCGAATTAGCTCTAATTTCATTGTACTTATATAATTATGTGGCGAAAGTTTGTTAGTGTATTTGTATGTTTGTTACTTCTTCACGCTCAAACGGCTTGACGGTTCTGGATGAAATTTGGCACAGAGATAGAATATAGTCTGGAATAGCACATAGGATTTTTTTATCCCGGGAATATGTTTCCTCGGGATAATTTTCGACATTTACGCGGGCAAAGCCGCTGGCAGAAGCTAGTCTTTCATAAATCCAAGTATATTTTAACACTGTTGTTGAAAAGTTACGGTTACGTAAGTTTGTAACTACGCGAATTAATGTTATTTATAAATAAATAAAGCCATCACATTATATTTGTAACACATAGATAGTAGGTAACATTTCTTTAGAAATAAAAGCTCATTTTATAATTTAAGATATTTTCTTTTTTTTATCTCCAACAGCCGATATGACCACGAACGAATCTGTTAAGGTGGGTTTACACCGAAAGCTCGTCATAAAAAGTCATAAAACGTATTTTAACATCCATCCGATAATCAATCTAACACGTCATAACTTTGACATCCAGTCTGCCTGGACCTAAGCCGTACATTAAGACCTCTTCAAACGAAAATAATTCAAAAAGCATCACAATAAGACTCACATTGTCATGACACCACAAGAATGCAAAAGAAAAACTATCGAAAAAGATCTTCGACCAAATGAGTCTCAATATAAACATGTTAATTCATAATAAAAATGTGGTTTTTGATGCACAAAAGATACTATATTTACCAACAAATTGGTAAGCTTCGTCTAACCGTATTAACGGCTCTATTTTCACGTTGTTTGTAAAAGATAACCAAAACAATAAACAATCGCCGTGGGGAACTAACGGTAGATAACTTTATTAACTTTTTTGAAAAAGGAATCAAAATTGAATTTGAAAGTAACCACGTTCCAAAATGCATATTCGATAAAGTTTTTACAGCGGTTGCGATTTTAAATTCAATAGCGAAATCACACATTTCATCTCAGTGTGTAATAGAATTTTATTTTGCATTTAATTTTAATCATATTGGTTGCTACTGTCATAGTAATCGATAGTGACAAAAAGTCACTTAAATTGAACGCACTTACAATCCGATCAAAATGTGTTACGAAAGAGAACAAAAAAATAAATGAGAGGTAGGTATTCGCGAGTGGAGATGCAGATCTATTTTAAGAATTAACCTGATTACGATCGATTCAACATCAGTGTGGAATGTATAATAAAAATATTTATTGATATAAAAAAGGAATAGGACAGTGGGTTTTTAAATGAGACCGACATGATGGTACAAATCGCTACATCATCGTGTTGTGTGGCATGCGCCCGCGCCGTCCGCTAGCCCACCGCACTGACCGCACTCCGACGTTACGAAATTGTATTAAATGATTTAGAAAGTAATTAATGTAAGTAAAAAAAGATTACGAATTTCGTGGTTAATATCTGTAATACGTTTTTAGAGAGCACATAGATTTAATAAAAGATTTTCCCTAAAAAATACACCGAGAATCTAATTCAAAAAAATCCTGCAACGTGACGAGAATATCTTCAGTGAAAGTCTCTTTTAAAAATATTATTTCATATACATGTACATTGCGAAACGAGACTATCATTCAATCAAATTATTAAAACGATTTTGATATCATAGCTGCAACCATTAGTCATGTTTTAGGCTAAGTGCCAACCGGCGATATCGGTCGAAATTCTTCGGCTAATGAAATATAAAGGAATACTTTTATACCTGTTAATATTACACCTGACAGGTACGTGTAGGTAAATATGAACCTCAAGGTGTATTCTCGGGTCTGTTTGATTAATCACAAACACGAATGTTTTGATTTATGATCGGCGTTGGGTCGGCGGTCGGCCGGAGTCGGACGGATCAGCGCGCCTTGTCGCGACTCGCGAGTCGCGCGTGATTTACCAATGATTAAAGCTATTGCGACTTATCGTAAATATTTTTGCTGTAAATACTTATTAGGTTATGATTTGTGATTATAAAGAGTCAGATTTTATATTAATAAAACTAGGTCCTTGACTGAAATTCAGTTGGTTCGATCATATCAATTTTCGATTCTAATGTTTATAAAGATATTTTTTTATATTTGGCCGATTTTATGTCACATTGAAATCCCGTTTTTTTTATTCAATACCTACCTTACATATCAGGAAGTCTGCCGATTGTATAATATACTTTAATCCAATAACCAACTTTTTACACTATGTAAATAAACTTCTCCCTTATTTATGCTACGAACACATTTTGTCCCAATCTGTGTACAAATGTACAATGTGTACGTACCCACAATATGTTTCCTACATAAAATCCTCCGCATCACAGGTCTAGAAACTAATCCTGCCATAATTTCCTTCGCAAGGTCTTAACGTCTCAGCTTCTCGGAAACTGTATATCATCCGAGTGCTTCATACGAATATTTTAGCGCAATAACACCGACGGTACGACGGTAGCTATCGCCTCAGTTGTAAATCTCGTTGACGCACAGTCGGCTCAGCTCAAAGGACCCAATCAATGTTAAATCATAGTAAAGTGACACACATCGATATCCTGCCACACTTCGATAAAAATCGACGCGAGAATTCGAAAAAGATCCCGACTCTAGATCGCAGCCGACTTTAACCCTTGACTCTGAATACGTAAGCCGAGTCATTTATCAATAGACACTGTGACCATAAAACTTCATAAAAATCTCGGACATATGTTTATTTCACTTTTGCTTTCACACTTATCGCCTACTCCGTCCAACAGTCTCTTTCGAGTTACGTTTATTTTATGCATCTCATATAAGTGTTGTGTAGAATGAGGTAATGAAACTCATTTCGTGCGAGTCTATAAAATAACAAAAACGTTGGAGGCACTAACATTAATAAATATAAATCTCTTCATCTGGTACGTATAACATAGTGATGCTGAGTGATGGCGCGGCGCGTTTGTGGGGGGAGTCAGGTGCGTGCGCGCAAAGACCGAAGCGCATTTGTCACTGTTGCCGGCGATTATTCATCTCATTGAAACATTAACGCTCTCGAGAACTAATCACGCTGACTAATGGAGCCCCCCGTCGACACTTCCTAAGTTTCACACTCGTGTGAAACGCCGACGCACGAATTGACGCCTCCATGTCAGTTCTGATTTAGTTGACGAGAACGAATGATCTGCTATGATCAATGAGTGTACCAATTAAAGCGGATGCGAAGGGGTACGGTAGGCTTCGTGCCAGGCTTCTTTCTAAAAAGGCGGTGTAGGTACCTAACGGGTGTAGTGTTGAGGTCACTGAACTAACTTTAATAAAAATGCCTAAGCATTAGACGTTGCTATAGGCATAATATATAGTACCTATAGCAAGAAGACATTCTTTCTCGTATTATTGACTGTATTTTTCTGAATAAAGTTACAAAACTTAACACTTGTGAAGTTATAGAAGACCAGAGAGCTTTGAGATTAGAACGATTGCAAAGACATTGATGATGTTTCTCTGAAAAGTGTTGTGATCTCTGAAAGGTTAGCAACAATCGCTTTCGCGTTAGTGTTGGAATCAAAACCAACACGTCATGTGAACTTGGTCTTAGCTGGCACTACTGCATTTAGTTTCCGATTAATAGCTTTGTCCCACGTAAGGACACGAACCTCACCGAGCGTGACTGTACATAAATTGTGAGTTGGATAACCCCACCCATTGGAAATATTGACATTGAATACTATAAAACATATGAAATTAAAGCAATAGCTTTCTAGACTCTAGACACACGTTTTAAAGATTTAAGTATTAAAACTGAAGACAGGTAATGATAAAGCCGAAGTTTATGTGCATCCCTGGGCCGTCTCCAGTACAGCCAGCAAAAAAGTACACCATAAACAGAACATTTATGACAGCGAATAAAGGCCGTCGTCTTCCCCGTAGTCCCGTAGTGAATTATTGCTTTATTGCTTCAGAAATATTTCACAAACAGAAAATATTTTATGATTCCCCAGTTAAGAGCGGTCATATATCATTTTAAGCCATAGATAATAAAATTCGTAAGTCACCAAGCCGGACGAAAGTGCAGAAACGGGAAGCCGAGCGTGTGACGGCTGGCTTGAATATGTCACTGACCACAACTGCTTGTAGCGGAAAACAAACAAGAATTTTCGTACTCTTTCGAAATCTCGATACAAATGTCATTGGTGTCTGTATGAGAGACAGCAGGTATCTCTGAAACATAGAACCAACATGAGCGAGTACCTAAGTGTTTCTTGAAGGACAGTGTTTAGTAGTAATTTAGATCTTCTATATATATTCGATCATGTGTCTGAGGAAGCCGAGGTAGATTTTTATAAGGGTTGACGATTTTGCTTCGTCTTTTACAATATAATTACTTAGTTTCATTTTAACTATTATTGCAAGCACGTTGTAAATGTTACCCTTAAATATGAAGAATTTCGCGTTTCGACCGACTCAAACATAAAATTGGAATAGTTAATGCCCAGCGAAATCGTTAACCGACTGAACACTGTAATTGGAAGACATTAAAATTACCAGTTGTTATAGCTGACTGTTAAATGTTTTACCGTGGGCATTAGTGTTTCGTATTTACACATGTGTTTACAATGTAGACGCCCGATATTATATTGTGCGTTCGATCCTACATGTCCAAGTATCTGTGGTGACTGTAAGGCTTCGCAAATTGAGTCCTTGACCACGGATTTGTCAGATTTTCAGAAAAAGTGTGTCTCCAAAAAAACATTGTGTTGAAATACATTGTCAAAACAAAAACATGTGCCCGCTAGCTGACAAGTCGTCGCCACGATTCGGCTCGCTCCGGGAGTGATGCGTGCGAAACAAAAGAAAGTCCACGTTCCCTTCCCCGGACGCTGTAACTTTTATGGCAACAAAGTTGTATCTAATTGTCCAGTTTTTTTTAACAGTCATGCTCACTTCTCAGAAGGCTGAAGGACGAACCAAGGTGTGTCGTGATTACTTAAAAAAAATTAGTACAGCCATTTACGAAAGATTTGTGAGCGCAAACTCATTAGGACTCTTCGGACACACTCTGATGGCAAACATTAAAGCTCATTGAAAAATTGCAGCGGGATTTTGCGGGCTATCATCATCCATTATGTCTGACGCCTCATCCTGATTTGACAACATTATAAAGCACATCAATAATTAAAACATATATCTGCATCGCAAAAAAACTGCCAATGTTTCGTATACTTACTGTTGCGAAACTTTGAACGTTTTGTTAACACGTAATGTTCAATTGTTAGTAGAGCGTTAAGTGTCAATCAAACTCATAATACCGTGCGATGATTGCTAAAATCCTATTTTACAGAAATCAAAAATTTATTGAATCAAATATCATAAATGAAGCAAGAACTACCTAGTAGAGTAACTGAGGCAGTTGCTATATCACCGAGAGCCTAGACCAAACGGGGAGCACAGTCGATAAAATTAGAATTTCACAAAAAGAACATCAGGTAGAACCCTACCGAATGCAGTGAACACCCGTAATATATTAACCCGCCTTGTAGGGGGTTGTTCATGTAATTTTTCAGCGTTGGCAGTGCAATCGGAAGCGCGCCGGCGGCGTGTACCTTTTTGTTTCTGCTGTGGTCGACGCTGTGATGGTTTTCGGAAGCGAGGTCGCCACTCATCGCCATTCGAATATCGACCAATATTTCACATTTGACTTATTAACGACGTCACAGTTGAAATTTACTTGTCCTGTGAGAAATTCTCGTTGCTTTTTCATTTCTTTTGCGGTTTTATTGGCTTCGGTCTCTTTATGAGGTGAAAAAAACTTGTGACATCGTGATTCATACTTGAACAACTGAATTTGCGTTTGATTTCCTTGCTCGATTGTAAAGGAATCTAGTTCAATGAAATTTTAGTTAGTACTCTTTTGTTTCAGGTGAATGATTGGAAACTGTTGAAAGTAGATTGGTTAGTAGGACGCAACTTCTTCGGGTAATTCATGCCTATAGGAATTTTACACATCAAGACTTAGATACCGCGGTAGGGCAAAATTTGGGGAGGCCTACTTTACCCGGCAGCGGTTTCAGTTCGTCGTCCAATCTAGATGGGGGCCTTCCCCGTTGTGTTTACTGATTCACAATATCCACTTAAGCTCTTGTCGGTTCCAACGGCTCTCAATCCTTTGACAGACATCGCCACTTGGCCAGCCTGCTGCCACTACGGCAATT
This sequence comes from Orthosia incerta, assembly GCA_948252205.1. Classification (NCBI taxonomy): domain Eukaryota; kingdom Metazoa; phylum Arthropoda; class Insecta; order Lepidoptera; family Noctuidae; genus Orthosia; species Orthosia incerta. Next base: position 10,577,322 of record OX411754.1, on the reverse strand, counting down.
TTGGCCACAAATTTATAGCAACAAGTTAGGTACGCTTTTTTTTCACACACGGATTAAAAAAGAGGTTTGATTTCATCGAGCTAAATTGAAAAAAGAACGCATTAAACAAGCAATTCGAAAATAATTGAAATTGGAACGCGTGGAAAAATGGCGCTCACGTTTCCCAACTACACGTTTCATTTAATAAAATGATTAGTTTCTTACATGGATGGGAGTGTGGGAATGATTTACTTTCACGTGTACAATGTGTCTGGATATCATTAAATTATTACGCACATGTCCGAAATTCACGTTCATTAACCCGTGAGAACTTATTGTTTAACTTGACATGTAATCATGTGGAATGTCACATATTAAAGTTGTCTTAGCTGCGTGTTATTTGTTTTCAATAACTTTGTGCTGTTTTTGGTTATGAGTATGACTTTCATATTTTTATCCATTTGGAGATGTCATTTTTATGGAATTTAAAATATTTCGGCGTAGGTTACGGATAATCCATGACCTGTGCAAGTAGGTACATAAAATTTTTATGTACCTACTTGCGCAATGTGTTTGATAAACCGTATATTTACCGACTTAAAAAAAAAGAGGTTATCAATTGGACACGTAATACTAGCTGACCGGAAATCTTTGTTTTACCATAAAAACACCAAACATTCAACTACCCTACCTACCCTATCCTACTAAACCCTACCTTCCCTACCCTACCCTACCTACTCTACCCTACCTACCCTACCTTACCTACCCTACCCTACCTATGTAGGTCAGTTAGCATTTTTTATTTCTTATTTTATTTCATAAGGACCTTTTCCTAACAATAACAAACACAACAAAAAATCGGAAAGCGAAATTGGTTCAGCTGTTCTCGAGATTTGCGCTTAGCAACACATTCAGCGATTCATTTTAATATTATAGATTGTTGGAATTGCACAATATTCACATATATGTTACTCTGTATGGGCTTCCAAACATGTGTGCCAAATTTAATAAGTGTATGTATGTTTGTTTGTATGTATGTATCTATGTCCATGCATATCGCCGAAACTAGTAATCGGATCGTGATCATTCTTTTATTGAATTAGGTATCTCTCAACTTAGGGAACAATATAAGTTTTATCAAAATCGGTTCAGCAGCTTTCAAGATATGGCACATACAACCGAACTCCCTAACGAAAAACAGTATGAATGTGTAAATTGAGTTAATAAGAGTATTTTGTAAATCCTTTAGGTACTTATCTTACACTTATAGAACTTGCTCACTTTTTGGTGATGGAGTACCAAAAATAAAAAATAAATCACAAAAAATAAACCGACTTTCAAAGCAAAACACTAAAGAGAGCAAAAATAACTTTTGATTCGCAATGAGAAAGAGTATTTTCGTGAAACAGATTTAGTTTTTCTCTTTTTATTTTTGGTCCTCCACGACCGAACACCACCGACTTCCGAAACGAAAGTTATTTGCACTTTTTGTGTTTTGCTTTTGAAGCCGGTTTATTTTTTGAGAAAAAGTTTTTATTAATTTCAATTGTGATAGTGCCGAAATCGAATTCATTCGTTCATCTGTTTTTTTAAGTTTCCAAAATCTACTTGTGTATTTTTGTAATTCCATTAAAAGTTTCATCCGATTATAATTTAAAAGTTAGATACCATATTTCTAGCGTTTGGTTAGACACTAAATCGTTACCTATCAAAATACTGGAAAAAAACATAGACAATCTTAAGAATTTATTTAAATCCGACTTTTTATGTTACAAATTGTGAGTGGTGATAGCCCTGATCACCACTCACAATTTGTAACATAAAAAGTCGACAACAGTTTCTCCAAATTAATTTAATCCCGGATTATCTTTGTAATTGATTTATATTTTTATAGCCACTATTCTCGTATTTATTAAGTGTTGAATGAACTGGCAATTAGCGTTCAGTATAATATCCTAGCTTTTAATACGCCAATTAAAAACCGATAAAATGCATGTAATATGCTACTTTGTTAAATAGGCATAGTGTTGGCTGTAACTCAATTAAAACAAGAGTTCATTTTGAACGGCCATCTTAATAACTGTAGACGGGCGGCCGCTACCTGATTTTGTTTACAATTCTATAGATCTGCTGGAAGTGGCATTGTTTGTTTTGTTTATTGGTTTTATTTATTGTTTTTGTCTCGGTATTTATGCTTGTCTTTGACTGTAGGCTGGCGAGGAAATAGACAATTACGAGTATAACATGATTGTTTGCAAAGGTGGTTTTGTGAGCAGAATTTTCGTAGCGCTTGTGAAAATGTATGTGAAAATATTAGCTACGATGCGATTTGAGAAAATAAATTAAAAGATTTTCGCTATTATTGACGTTTGAGTTTTCAGAAAATTAACAATATCTAAATAAAAGCAGCCAAGTGCGTGTTGGACTTCGCACATTTAGGGTTCCGTAACAAAGACAAAACTAGATTTATCATTATATTGACTGACTGACTTACAAGTTGTAGGTCGTGGGTTCGAACCCAGGCAGGCGCTTTACTTTGTGTAAATTATTTCATCACCACTGCTCTCAAAACGGTGAAGGAAAACATCGTCAGGAAACCGGCATGTTCTAGAACCAAAAATTCGAAGACATGTGACATCCACCAAGCCGCACTGGGCCCGCGTGGTGGATTACGGCCCATTTCCTCTCACAGAGAGGAGGCCTGTGTCCCAGCAGTGGGAATATTAATAGGCTGATGATGTGATGTGATGTAAGTAAAGTATACGTAGGTAATAATAAACATTTTCACCAAATTTCAAGTCCGTAGGTCAATGGCAAGTTAAAAAAATTGTGTGACAGACGACGGAGAGACTGACAGACAGACCGACACGTGAGTGACAGCAATAGGGCTCCGTTTGGACCCTTCAGGTACGGAACCCTAAAAACCAACACCGCAAATGTAATCTACCGAAAGTCTCATCCTTGAAACAGACAAACAAATAAACATTAGAATTAATATTTGTTTTGGGATATTTACCATGTATATTTAGATTTTTGCTGAGAGCTCGATATTTCGGCACCATTACAAGCGCCATGATCACGAGAACTAATAACTGATATGTCTGCTCGTAAATAACACCCACCCGCAAAGACTTTAGTGCCGAAATATAGAGCTCACAGCAAAAATCTAAATATACATGGTCATCATCATTTCAGCCGAAAGACGTCCACTGCTGGACATAGGCCTCCCCCAGGCGTCGCCACATTGACCGATCCCGTGCGTCTCGCATCCAGCGCCTTCCCGCAACCTTAACCAGGTCATCGGTCCACCTAGTGGGAGGCCTTCCAATATACATGGTAAATATCCCGAAACAAACATTAATTCTAATGATTTTGACCATGTCAGCTTAAAAACTTATATAACAAATAAACATTTTACACACAACATCTAGCAGAGCCAACCTCCTCAAAAAAACCTCTAATAGCTTCGATTACGAGAACTGTTGCTTGTCCAGAATAAATAATGAAAAATAGTGTGTAATGTGTTTTGAGTCGCGACGACGAACGTCGACGTCGTCGGCAATTACCTATGTCATCCATCAGCGTGCCGCGATTAGTTCCTGACAGAATTAGTATTGTGTTAGTCAGGTTAGACGTAATCTCGATGGATATTGTGATGTTATTTGGAGTAATTTAGTGATATTGTGCCGTTAATTTTAAGGAGTTTTAAGCTTGCATAAATCCTACTAGCTTGCTAAAAGCCTACTAGACAGAGTGATTTCGTCCAAACATACCTCATTTCAACCGAAAGACGTCCACAGCTATATAGACATAGAAGCCAAGCCAAGCGGCGTCATACCGAGTATCTTTACTAAAATTCTGAAAGTTTACGTGTGTTTTGTTTCTTCTAACTTCAGGTTTGTCATCCACCAGCATACCTCGATTAGTTCTCAGCAGAATTAGCATAAAGTTGCGAATTGCATAAAGATGCGTTTACAAAAGTAGTAATACTCGACTTGCGTTATGTAATATGTTTAATATTGAGCTGTTCCGAATTAAAGCAAGAAAACATCTAAGCGGAATATGGCTATAAGTTGACGCGTGTAAGTTATTTGTGTGAATAATTTGAAAGGTTTGGTTTATAGTAAAACTCTATCACAAGTGTTAGTGACACTGAGAGTCATGTCTATATACTAATATATAATAATATTAAGAGGAAAGATTTTTTTGTTTGTTCGTTTGTTTGTTTGTACCGAATAAGCTCCGAAACTAATGGACCGATTTGAAAAATTCTTTCACCAATAGAAAGCTACATTATACCTGAGTGACATAGGCTATTTTTAAAGCCCGAAAATGGGCCCTGTGGGGTGGTCCACGGGAGCGAAGCCGCGGGCAACAGCTAGTATTTTATAAAAGCATCCACGACAGGCGTTCATTGACGCAATTTCAATCTCGTCAGTTTATTTGTTTTGAAAGCAATTCGTATGCCAACTGACAGCAACTTACTAACCATCCGCAAACCTTACCTTATGTGGAGACCATTTAACAAAAGATAATAGACAGATGATATTTTAAAGGTTGCAGAAAGTCATTGCAAGAACCACCATTATGCAACAGCAGTCTTCAGAGGTCTAAGTTCAACTGTGGTTGCCATTCGGTAGGTGAGGACTTGGAAAGAGATACCTGTCCACTTAATGTCACTGGCCAATGAGATGATCGAAATATTATTCGTATGTCAGTTACGTCACTACTTCCAAGGCAATGATTTACTTTGTATTAAACGTGAGAGAAGAGAAATTTCGCGATTGGTTTTATTGATGAGTTGTTAAAGAAAGCCCAATATAAGGTGTGTATCATATTTGTTTTTAATAATGTAAAGAACCAGCATTGCCATTCAACGTGGCAATGCTGCCAGTCTTCTGGGCACGTTCCCGTATGACAGCGATGTGGAGGAGTACTGCGACGCCTAAGTGTACCTTTCTTTTGTATATAGTGTAAGTAGTTAGGTTTAGTATAATTTTGTATAGTTTACTTGTGTTTAAGTATGTACATATTTACACCTTTGTTTTACAAATAAAATTCACTTGCATGCAAATAAAAAATAAAAAATGTTATCCAACCAGTATCCTATCAGTAGTAGTGTAGTAGTATAGTATAATATATGTCTACGGCCCAATATTTTAAATAAAAAAAAATATGGTCTAGAAAAGGAGTTTAACAGAATTATCCGATTAAGGCCGTGCCCTGACCAAAACATCAGCATGAGATATGAGCATTCCTATTGGCCTAGCGGCACTGGTGGCGCATGAATTACGGTAGTGAATACGCCCAGATTTTAGAATAAAATCTTTATAAAATCGAATATTGGTCTTATGAAAAAAATAAAACTTACAAAATATTCGTTATAAAATTGTCTATCCATTAGTGTTATAATACAAAATTATTATTGAATACTTTACGAGGAGATGCATGCTATCAATAATTATTTCACATTTTCATGGTTTTGTTGGAAGGAGATTAGTGACACATATACAACTTTAAACAAAAAGTGTACTACAATTTGAGAATCAACATTATGTAGAAATTTAATGTATTTTTATTAATTGATATTTCTTTTTAAATAAAGAGAAACTATTATTGAATACTTTACGAGGAGATGCATGCTATCAATAATTATTTCACATTTTCATGGTTTTGTTGGAAGGAGATTAGTGACACATATACAACTTTAAACAAAAAGTGTACTACAATTTTAGAATCAACATTATGTAGAAATTTAATGTATTTTTATTAATTGATATTTCTTTTTAAATAAAGAGTAGATAGCTCTTAAAAACTGCACAAAATTCGACTAGCGCGGCGTTTCGCACGGGGACGCGCCTTAAGAAAATGTCGTAAAGAAAGTGTTGAATATACAATACATGGCTTTAAGAGTAAGGTAGACCAAGAAAACGATAGATTGACTGTGTGAACCTGGGTTGTTGCTGTTGCACATTTTTTGAGATCCGAGGATGCTGATGCTCATATTTTATCACTCAGGATTTGAATAATTGTATTTAAAAACAGGTAAAAAATATGTAGATAATTTATATTCAAAAGTTTCACAGTTTTCCTTGGTTTTGAAATAAACAAAAGAATCAATCTTATATGTATTACTCGTATACTAGAAATTAGATTAGTACTAGATTAGTAGGTACTTAATTAAGTATCTTGTGCGGTTATGCAGTGTGTCTTGGTAAATATTATTAGTATTGGAATCCTAACAAGGGTAAGTTGTATTTAAAAAAAAAACCTTCCGATGCAACCCACTTCCGAATAAAAACACTACAAAGTGCATAATAACTTTAATTTCGGAAATCGGTGTTTCTGGATTTGTTTTTTAGTTTTTGACTTTAATGCTTTAAATGCTCAGAGAATTCTTGACCTTGAACGAGAGGTATCTCCATCAAATAAAAAGTTAAAACTTCAGCATTAATAATGAGTGTCGATCAATGCTGGTGCTGATATTGAAAATGATGCCACTGCAGTTCTGCGGATGCTGATGTTCGCTGTCTAGAAAGGGAGTGACTATGAAGACTGATATAGAAGTATGGCAGAAGAAAACATGTTGCAACAACTCCAAATTAATTAGGATAAGGAGAAGAGGATGTTGATATAATTAACCTAAGTACTTATACAGCTTAAAGTTACCCAAAGGGTAATGGAGACGGCTAAGCTCGGAGTTTCCTTGCGTGTTCGCATCAGAAATGAGGATATCCGCAGGAGAACCACAGTTGCCGACATAGCCCGAAGAATAGCGAAACTTAAGTGGCAGTGGGCAGGGCACATTGCTCGCAGAATAGATTGGAATGGCGACCGCAAACCTGAAGACGATGCGTTGGAAGGCTTCTTAATAGGTGGACCGATGACCTGGTTAAGGTTGCGGGAATACGCTGAAGCGAGACGCACGAGATCGGTAATGTGGCGACGCCTGGGGGAGGCATGAGTCCAGCAATGGACATAGGTCTTTCGGCTAAAATGAATGAATTAATGAAGTACTTACATCCCAAAATGAACATTCATTAAGCAGTTGACTTTACCCAAATCACAAAAAAATCGGTTACCCAAAAACATAGTTGTTTATCAAAATGTTTTTCGTCCCATCAATTTAACTACGGGAATCATTTTCCGCGTCGAATAAAAAATGAAAAATAAACCATTTTGAGTGGCATAACTGGTAAACACCATTGTGATGGAGGCCAGGTTGATGACGTCACGAAAAAAAACGTAGTTAAAGCTAATTAAATCTACCCACGACGACGCGACGTGGCGCAACCGACACGCCTCCGAGTTCCGATCGAAGCAATTAGTGAAAGGATTAGATTATCTAATTAAATTATTATCTTTACATCTAGTTGGAGGGTCGTGATATTGAACTGGATAGAAGGTTTGGTATGTTGACATGTTTTTAATTTATTCATGATTTGTACTTTCAGGAATTTAGAAAGATTATTACGCCCAAGAGTGAAAGACCTGGAACCATGAGCTCTTAGAGCAAGTTTATCATAGGTATTACTACTGGCCTGGATGAGGGATGCACAGAATCAGGAATTATGGTAGAAAAGAAAGGAAGCCTATAGCTAACAGTGGGTCATTCAAGGAAGATATAATAATGATGATGATAATGATGAGTGACAATATCAAACTAGATTTAAGAAGGTAGTTCATCATCATTCATCATCATTTCAGCCGAAAGACGTCCACTGCTGGACATAGGCCTCCCCCAGGCGTCGCCACATTGACCGATCCCGTGCGTCTCACATCCAGCGCCTTCCCGCAACCTTAACCAGGTCATCGGTCCACCTATTGGGAGGCCTTCCAACGTATCGTCTTCCGGTTCGCGGTCGCCATTCCAGAACTTTTCGGCCCCATCGGCCATCCGTTCTGCGAGCAATGTGCCCTGCCCACTGCCACTTAAGTTTGGCAATTCTTGGGCTATGTCAGTAACCCTGGTTCTCTTGCGGATCTCCACATTTCTGATTCGATCACGCAAGGAAGGAGAAGGTGGACTAAAGCTTATTTATATGTGTCATGGACCAAGTGATTAATCAGGGCTCTATGTATAATGCTGGGGCATTATGAATCAAGTCAAGTCAAATTGGGCAATGTAATGAATACTGATTTAGATTATATTTATCACAATGTCTGGTCATCATGAATATTGCTATGTAACGATTGGGCAATTCGATAATTATAGTCAATGAATTAGTCCAAGAGCGAGCGAAGCGAGCTCGGTAGCTTAGGGCATCCCGACATGGATAGGTTTTAGGTTCGAAGACTCCGTCGACTTTGTTGTTTAAATATTAATCGTACTTACCTATTCTAATCAATGTCAACATTAAAATAATTTAATAAAACACATCTTTTTCGAGTCCGACTCGCACTTGGCTGGTTTTTATCATATTGCCCGGGCATCATAAATGATACCGTATTAATCACTTGGTCCTTGACATATATACAAATCAGTAAGAATTCATACGAGAATCAACGAATTCATATGAATTCTGACCTATCAAGGCTTGCGCTGGACCACTATCTCTTACCTGTTGGTAAGCGATGATGTGGTCGACGGTGAAACACGCTTGCCTAGAAGAAACCTATAGGAAATACAGATTCCGGCAGGGAATTCCACTCCTTTGCTGTACGCATAATAAAAGTATTCCTAAAACGTTTGGTGCGTATGGGTGGGATGTCCACCATGTACCGATGACACATCGCCGTACGTCTTGTAGTCCGATGATGGAACGGGCTAGGAGGAATTCGTTCATGCAATTCCAACGCACACTCCCTGAAATAAAACCGATAAAAAACCGACAGGCTGGTAACCCTGCGCCGATGTTCGAGGTTCTGGAGCCTAGATTCGACGAGTACTTCATTGCTAATGAGCCTCTTGGCCCGTTTTATCTTATATCAATTTTAGACACGATTTTTCTCTTGATACCTGTAGGTAAGTTTCTGCTAATGTTTTTGTTGGTGCTTGAGCTAAAAGATAATCTAATCAAGTTTTTCATTGTATTATAGTACCAACTATCACCACCCGTCACAAAGTCGCCTGAAGGAGACGACTTACTGTAATGATTGAAGGCGACTGTTAAGAAACCAGTAATTATTTATGATTGCAGGGTGACCTCTGAACTTTTAAGTTTAAGTGATGTTGAACGCGGCTTAATAATTATTTGCTTACGGATTAATGACAAAATTTATTCGAACTTAATGGTAAACACATCACAATCGAAATGTCACTCAGTTGTTTTGTATAAATATGTAACAGATATACTAACATGACAAAATAAATGTCTATGAGCCTTTTATAAAGTTGACAAGATGTCCCTTTGGAAAAGTGGAATATTTCCTGACAAACCTGACCTTTAGGCTTAGCACGCATTGCGATTTAAACCCGCGTGGATTTTATTCGCGCGAATTTTTGTAACAAACACGCACTGAATTATACTAACACGCACTGCGAATAAATTTCCGTGCGATTTTCGTTCTATTTCTACCCCTTCATAGAGCTCAAAATATTCGAGCGAATTTAATCCGCACCGCGGTGCGATGGATTCTGTGGTAAAACACGGATTTCTTGCGGTAATACCACGCAATTTTTTACCGCAATGCATGCAGCCTCATATAATTCCATGTATCGCAGAATATGCGGCAAAAAATGCGCGGATATAAAACGCAGTGCGTGTTAAGCCTTACTCCTCCCAGCAGCAACTGCGAGGATGAGTGGCAATTGTTGGAGAAAGAGAAGATAAGGTTTGAAGGGTGATCTCGTCACCGGATCAGGAATAAGTAATCCTACTACCTACTATTATAAACGCAAAAGTTTGAGGATGGATGGATGTAAGCTCTTTCGCGCAAAAACTACTGAACGGATTTTGATGAAACTTTTCAGAAATATAGCTTGACATCAGAATAACACGTAGGCTATAAATTCTAAAGATATTGGGCGAAGTACTAATACCAAGCGGGTGGAGCCGCGGGCTGCAGCTAGTATAATATAAATGTCCGAGAAATCTCGCGTCAATGATTTTCATGCCATCGTCAGGCAGAGATCTGCCTCTTTGCTCTGCAGAGTGCGGGCTAGCTCCAACTCCATGCTAAAAACCATAGCTGGGAGCTATGGTTCTCCATTATTAGGGGATGTTGTTCTAAAATGCATTCGGAACACTACACAAACTACTACTACAAAAAAAAAAATATGAAAGATGTTACTTGTCCGATATAAACATTATTTTATTTTATTTATTTTTATAAAACGTGAACCAACAATAAAATTAAAACATTCAATTATTCATAACGCTATAACTTATAGTCACAATCAAAATGTCAACTTAGTGAAAAATTAAGAGCAGAAATGGCGTTGTGATGAGATAAATGTCACTGGAGTATCATAACTAAATATTGTAATATGGACGTTTACGATCATTGGTTGTTAATGTATGTGATAATAATGACATTTACATATTTGGGTACGTATAGGTAGAAATTACGTGTTTGTAAGTCGTTAACATAGTGATTCGACTTTAGAAGAGTATTTGTGACTTGGAATGAATTGATGAATAAATAGTTTTGTATGTATGCATCACTACATGATATTATATACAACTTTAACAGCAACGACGACAATTATGAAACAGGAGGCTGGAGTTCTGGATTGGACAGTGATGTATCACATCACATCACATCATCAGCCTATTAATGTTCCCACTGCTGGGGCACAGGCCTCCTCTCTGTGACAGTCTAGTGATGTATAATTAATTATATTGCTTTATATTTTTACACAACTTCAGTTGGCTTTTGAGAAAACAAATGAAAATATATAACGAATGGCAATATTTGATATGAACTTTAAGCTGAATTGTTCAATTGGCTTTAGCAGAGAAGAGTGGAACTAAAAAGTTTCTAGGACACGCTTTCAATCAATAAAGCCGCTCATTCGCAGAGAAATTCAAGAACTAAGCTTATGGAGTAAGCTGAAGTACTGAAGAGAGACATAAACTGGCAGACACCAGAAAAAACCTCTGCAACCAAAACAAAATACATGAAAACAGAAACAAACCTTCCAATAGCTGAAACAAACGGTCTATTATCAAAGAAAAATCGCAATTCCGAGAACGTAGTGATTTCAGTGCGTGCGAGTAACGAGGCGTCGACACCTACCGATAGCATCGCTATGACTGGCTGGAAATTATTCCGAATCGTAATTACAACGATTATTCACGGCGAGCCGGGGGCCGCGGCCATTTTTCAACAGTCACCGTTCTTAATTATGAGCCGCAGTGGACGGCTGTCGAAGCTTTGAGTCGCGCCGTCACCTCGGGCCGACTTCGACTTCACGTCGGTACACCGCGGCTATTTTGTAAGTTGAGAATAAGTTGCTTTGATGACTGCTATGGCTTAAGACTGCTATGACTTCTGTGGGCTACAATTACCGAAAGTAAATTGGAAGAATTTAGGCAAATAAGGACGCTTTTGATTAGGGGTGGAATGTGTTTTCCTGGTCAAAGATTTTTGATTCCTATGTCAATGGAAAGTTGTATTTGGTTTGACATATTTGAGTACTTTAATTTATTTAGTTTTATAAAGACACTAATTAATCGTCTCGAGGTTAAATTAAGTAAGTAAAATAATATGGCAGTACCTATGTATAACAGACATATTGTAATTTTATCATTTGCTTAAAGAATTCCCTAAATCCTATCTCCAAATTTGGATTAAAAATATCTCAATTTGACGCACTCGAGAATCAAAACAAACTTGAAACAGTCCGCTCGACATGCTAGCGAGCACTTCAATAATAGACCTCTGAACGTTGCTCCACACGAGAGCTCGACTAGTGTTTATTTATCGTTTTGGAAGGCTTACTGAAGACAGATGGAATGTTGTGTTTTTTACTCCAAGATGAGGTGTAAAGTAGAAATAATCTTTTTTATTCCTAATACAGTATGTAAACAAAGTTCCCCGATGTTAATTTTGTGACGTATGCCTGCAAGTTCTTCAGTTTTTGTCGGTTTTAACGACTGCCATAACTTGAGATGTGATTTTTTGCTCCAATGTTTATGTCCTTGTAACCAAAGGTTGTTACTAACTACTAAGTAACTGAAGTTTAAGTGGTAGGCACTGGAAAATAAGCTGTTATATTTACTCCACGAAAAACGGTATTCTTATTAAAAGTAGGATAAGAGAATGATTAAAAGTGCTGCAGTGCGAGCTCGTGAAACGACTTCTAGATAATAATTGAAATCGCCGTCTGGTCACGACCAGAGCGGGTACGCTCGATCACAAAGTGCTTTAGATGTTTTAATTATTCTTTCAGCCTTGTTTATAGCACAGATATAATTTCATTGAAATAAGTATGAATCTTTTAATGTGAGACAAGATTAGAACTCAATTAGTCCTAACTGATGAAGATCAAGAGTGTATTTTGGCACTTGAAATTAATGCTAGTGCAAGGTCAAAACTCAAACCTAAATATCAGATGAACATAATATTATGCTGCTGGAAATTATTTATAAGGTTCAAATATTTTGAAGAGTCTTAATGTTATGTATGATTAAATGAAAAGAAAAATTATCATTGATAGCCGCAGTTGGTCCACCAGGGAATATACTGAGTCTGACCTTTATCGGTGCTGAAACAAAATCCAATTTTAAAAATAAATCCACAATATCTATTTTATATCCTATACCACAATATTCTATCCTCTGAAAGGACCAAAGGCCCAATAGCAGCGTTAATAAACAAAATAGTGTTGCGCCCGACAGTATCCGGCTGGTCCCAGCGTGCTGACGCCAGCGAGTCTAATCGGCGTTTATTGGAGAAAACCGATTACTGCCAGCGCCATGGCCGAAACGGTTTCGACATGTCACCACTACGTACAACGCGCCAACGGCTTCGATCGAACATATTTTGACAATGCATCGATGGATAAGTTTAATTTGTTAGGTTGGTATCGGCTTTTTGTTCTCTATTTTGAATTTGGAGACACCGGCCTTTCGTCCGATAGGTAGTGTGTGTCATTAACTCGGCACGTGTATGAAAACAATAGGCCCGGAGTTGGACAGTGCGAATGAATTGGCGACGCGTGGACGGACTGAAGGGCGAGGGGTCAAATGTGAGGTTGTAATAGTAGTGCGAATAATATTAAATTGTTCTATGTAGATCGGAGACTTAATTAGTCAATGAATTGTGATAGCCTATTTGAATCAAAGGTTAATTTGTGTAATCGTTGCTAAATTTGCGGCTCACTGAACTAGCTTTTTGAAGGACCAATCATCGAATGCCTTCGTCCTAAATCATGGATATGCAGAAGGCATAAGAATAGGGTGATATAATTAAAATTTTAAGCACAGCACCGATGTTTAGCAATAACTTCTTTACATACCGAAAAGATACGTTTACGAGGAGATTAAAGCCTTCAAATTTATTCTAAAATCTGTGTTTATTCTTCCCGGTTGTACCTTATACATACCGGTATATTTACGCCTGGGCCACGTGTAGCGGTCAGCGATAAAGCGCGGAACTGTTGCTAACCGCCCACGGGCCAAGTGCCTTTGTTTAGCGGCAGGTTTTCTTCACTTGACTTAGATTCCCGCTTTTGTTGTTTTTGGATAGTTTATGGAAGTATTAGGTGGCGCGACTTGGGTAATATTTTATAGTATCAAATGGTTCAAGAGATCTTATTTTCGATTTAGGAACGTATTTCGAATTTTATTGAAAGTTTTTGAAATAAACAAGGTAAGTTGGAAAACCCTGTTTCCAGAAGTTTAGAAACGAAACAAAGAAAACATCAATACGAAAATGTTCCAACACGTAAAAGGATTATATATTAAAAGTGATTAGAAGTTTCGCTTTCAATTCGAAATAGAAATCAATTACAGAAATGGATTTTAGGTATTACTTAGAATCGTAGCAGAACTTATTATTAGAGTTGGGTACACGGCTCGTACCTGGCGGACCCAACTTGCGAGTCACGGAGGGCGCTTTCGGGTAAAAACTACAAAAAGTAAATTATATTGATGGAATCGAGCCCGTTTGATTGATGATGAGTGAGCATTTTTTAATTTCGAGGATTCGACCGCGCCGTCTGCTGAGGTCACAACCGAACGATTATAAAGACCCGTGAACGTTCTACGAGCGTTTGAAGGTTCCTTATAAAATATTTGAAACCAATTAAATTTCCTTTCAATTTGTTTGATGTTTCTTCGCAATAAATGTACGTGTGGAGCAAGATTTCAAGGTTGTTTGACTTATTAAGATGCAGAATTATACTATTCTTCATTACTGTGAATTTCGACAAATTAGAAGTCACAGCCATCATCCATATTTCGATACTTTTATATTATAAATGCTAAGGTTACTCTGTCTGTCTGGTCACGTCTTAACGGTTGGACGAATTAAGATGCAATTTTGAATACACTAGAAGTTGTCTTGGATTAGGACAAAGGGTTTACACCCCGCGAGTACTAAAATTATCCCTGGGATACTGTTAGATCGCGAGTTTTACCCTACGCTCGGTAGATGGCGGTGTACCATTTCTGTATTGTTCTGAATCGCGCTGTTAAGAATCTCCGAGCATTTCTTATAAGGTTTAGAACGAAATATTTTATAGTACTTCGCTTCGGAAAGAGGTTATTTTATTTACACTCAAGTCCTCGGGCAGTTGTCGAGTGCCGTTCATATACTAAACAAATTTTACGCAACAGGAGCCGCTGGCAGAAACTAACTAAACTATACTAAATTATATTTCTACTATTTTCTACGGAACCATATTTACGGTAAAAAAATACGAGCCGGTGTTGGACCCGCGGTTTTTTCTTACCGGAATTTTGGCTAAGGCGTCTATTAATATTAATTGACGTTTGTGAAGCTCTGTTTCTAGTGTACGCAGAACAATGACGGTGCAGTGTTGCGGATGGATTCCATAACGTGTTTCGTTTTCTCTCACAAATTGTTATTTAACTAGCCGATTTAATTTTCGTTTCGGATCTTTCTCCAATAACGTAGTGCGTATTAAAGAGGCTTGTCAGCTTCTAAAAAAATTAGAAAGAAATTTCTTTTCACAGTCCTTAATTAAAAGTTAAGTAGGTGCGCCTACCTAATTTAATTTCCAGAAAATAATTAATTTACTAGTATTGATCGTGTATTCTGTCTATTAAGAGCTCAAATATCTGATTCAGTAGCATGTAGCCATGAACTATATATTAATTTGAAAAGGTGACACGCGATTTCTCGCGTGCATCACTAGAACTCACATCAAGGCACTTAAAGAAAAATAATGTGAGAAAAGTTCGTTCTGATAGTGTGAACTCCTTACAAAACCATCTCATATTAGTTTTTAAGCTGACATGGTCACAATCATTAGAATTAATATTTGTTTCAGGATATTTGCCATGTTTAGATTTTTACATGAACATGGCGCATGGAGTTCTCGTGATCATGGCGTTTGTAACGGTGCCGAAATATCGAGCTCTCAGCAAAAATCTAAATATACAAGGTAAATATCCCGAAACAGATATTAATTCCATCTCATATTTTCGTGAATTTCTGAAAAAAAAATTACACCAAAGAGTTTTATATACCTACATAGAAAGAAAAAGCATTTATTTGCGCCAAATATGATGCATACAGAAAGAAGCTCAGCATAATGCTGGACTCTTATGGAAGACACAGCCACAGCACTGGTTTTCAGCGATATGACGTTGACTGAACGATAATGACCAAAGTATCATATAAAACCATTCTGAAAAAGAAATTAAAAACCTAAATCTCTACAGTAAAACAACGAAGCAGTGTAAAACAAACCAGAACAATGTAAACATAAAAATCACCTGTTGTTACATATTCTGTACGTTACATATGTATACATATAGGTACATATATACCCACAAATGTGTGTATTTAGATCACAGCTGATCAAACTGACGTCATTCAGCGTTTGCCGTGAATTGATATTGTGTTTTGCATGGATTTGATAACAGAGCCAGTGATATTTGCATTGACAAGGATTTGAGAAGTTATTTTTTGTGATGTGCCCGAGTTTGACCACTATTTTGCTATGTAGTCCACGGTGAAGCACGCTTGCCTAGAATAAACCTATTCACTCTTGACTTAAAGACCCCTAGGTTGTAGCTATCAGGAAACAAAGACTCCGGCAGGGAATGCCACTCCTTAGCTGTACGCGATTTGAGTGCAAGTTTTTATGTAATTTTATAATTCGCCCCGTTCTTCTTCTTCGTCGTATCGGTGATTCCTTATAAATATCATTTGATCAGAATTCAGCTACTTCAAAAGCTACATTTGCTTCACAAAGGTCTTTCAGGGTGCCAGTGTTGTTGCACTGAGAACACGACGAGAGGTGAGACATTGTTGGCCTCACGTTTAATTTATATATTTTAAATTACAAGACTTGCTGCCAAACTTACGTTCTTCAGTAAGGCCAGATGCGCAGTACTCATAACAGGCGTGCGTGTATAACTAGATGTAGTAACGTAAATTAAGGTTGCGCTAGTCGATGGCACTAACTATTTTGTGCACGAGGTTATAATGCCTGCTATCTCATCCGACAACACGTGCGAAAGAGATAGATGCTGTGATGAGCAGTAAGAACCTAGTTCGCGTACGAATTAGCACTTTTGCAAGTTTTTAGCGAAATAGATGATGATTTAGGATGAAAACAAGGGCGCGAAATTTTATAAACAGACGTTTGGGAGTCTAGATATCATGAGTAAATGACTAAATGTATATTTTCAAAATAAAATTATTTGCATTGTTGAACTACTAATCCATCCCTGTATGGTAGGCGTTTTGCAATTTTCCTATTTCTTATGGTTTTTATTTCCGCCCAAAGATGCGTTAAAATTAGTGTTAAAATATGGAAGTTTCGACGCTCATAACTTTCCAATATTTTTCTTTTTTGTTTCCATACAGGGCTAAGATAATGATGAGACAAATTGATATTTTTTTAATATTAAATGTACATCGTCAAACAGTGGAGTAATCGCCAGACTACGTTTGTATGAAAGAGTGATCGACTAGTGTAATCTTAAGTAAAGGGAGTATTAAGGATCGTAGCAGGTAGTTTCTGCCTACTCCCATGGAAAAAAGACGTAGGTTTATGTAGGTATGTAAAATTGTACATTCTGACATTTGACAAGATTTAATCTCGTTTACGGGACAAGACAGCTTCTCAAAAGTATAAATAAATTTATTCAAAGCCTAGCAGTATACAGAGTGACTTTAATTCATTGGCAATCTTCCTAGGGGTGAAAGCTCTCACGAATATAACACCTACAGGAAAGAAACAACTTCTCACTCATTTCTTTTTTGTACATGCATAACTGGACTAGGTGTAGGGAACAGCTGTTTTATTCGCATTTCTGGTTAGGTCCAACAGTAAAAGTTATTTATATTCATGAGTACTTTCACCCGAAGATGAATGAATTAAAAGTCACCCTGTACAAAACTGACTCACGGTTTGTCAGTACTTATATCTACTTTTAGTATTGAAACACGTGTTGGGAACTGGATAGGTAGATACACCAAGGCAAAGGGGGTAAAACCTTTGAATAGCGACAGACTATACCTACTATTATTCGCATCCGGCTACAATCTGGGTCAAATTTTCAAACAAAAACCAATCTTTTATAAAGAGCTACATACCAACATTGTCACACGAAACAAGAATTCCGGTTAACAGTCACCAAAACAATTTCATCGTCAAGAAAATGCAATTATCAATCCAACTGTTTCCTCTATGCAAAAAACCGGTAAGTTTTTTATGAAAAAGGTGTCTTCCCACAATACTTTCCGTGACAGTAAGACACGACAACGTTGACGTTTAACCGATATAAATGTACATTTGTTTGTTTGACTTGACCCTAAAAATCACGCAAGTGCACCAATTCTACATTCATATTAAGGTCCTGCGAATCCTTTTAAGTCGATACAAGACATTATATCGAATAACAAAGGCGATTAACAAGCCGTTTGTCAGTTACAACACTAGTTTTGACTTCAATAGTGTTGGGAGCGATTTATCTTTGTGTCTGGATACTCTAAACAGGTTTGGTTTTAGTTTTTGTAGCCGCTAGTCGGGTTGCGTCAGGACAAACGGCTCGGAATATGAATAATTGTCGGCTGACTGTTGTTTATTAAAGTAAGGTAATTGTGTTAATCTATTAGCGCCTAAATTCTGGTATTTTGCTAGCTTTGCTAACTTTACTCACTCTATATAGGTGAAGTTTTCTGATGACTTGTACAGAAGTTGAAAATCGGCGGGCATAGTTTGGACATGTGTTGCAGAGGAATAAAGAAAATATCTGTAGGAGAGTTTTGAGTAAGAATGTGGATTGTTATAAGACGTGGGGGAGATAGATGAACTGTGTCAAAGATGATTTGATTAGAAAAGGTACTACTGAGATGACAAATACTAGAGAAGCATGTAAGAAGACATATTGCGAAATATAAGAGCAAAATAATGATGATGATGACTGAAATGATTTCAAGTTATATCTGTAAAGTTTTGCTTGTTACGTAGAGTTTTAAGTTACGCAATAAATACGTTTTGTTACGTCAGTTTTGCCGCGTAGCATCTGTAGTACCTTATCCTTTTGATACCACACCTGAGCCTATAAAATACGAATTCAAGAAGGAGGCGAATCAATCTGACAATTGATGGCCTTCAAAGTTTTGTTGAGATGATTTGAATAGAAAACCATGGCACATCATAGTCGAAGTCCCTACCAATGTTACTGTTTTTTTTCGTAGCAAAATGGGGTAGCATAAATTCTTAATCCTTATGAAACTTTATTGTTTTGTTGCGTCATCGCAGTGTTATGTGGACTGTAGTACATTAAAAAACCACTTCATAACATAACTTATGAAATGGTATAATCAGCAATCCCGAGAGATTTGCCGTCATTTAATTTTAATTTTTTTATTTATTTAAAAATATTTTAATACAGAGGTGTTACTTAATTCTAAGCTCGCCAAACTTTTACGTTTGATGGCGAGAGGCGCTATTTTACATCACAATGCACCACCTTACTTACAAATCTACTACTTATTTAATATTATACTGTTATGGTTTAATCTTACTTATATATTAGTTCTGTTTGCTATCCTGTATAATGTTTTTTAATTTTGTCTTAGTTGCTACTTTACAAATTTTTACATTTTCTCTTAATAAATCTATTTTGTTAAACACTTTAGGTACCAAATACATGATGTTAGATGTTCTCTTACCATAATAATTTGTTATCTGTGGTTGAACCAGTTTGTTCTCTCTAGCCCTACGTGTGTTGTACTTGTTTTTAACATTAACTTTATAATCATCATTATAATAATATTCCAGACCTATCAAATATTCTACTTTTTTATCTATGTATATCTTTATCTGCTTTTTATCTATGTTTATCTTTATTCTTTTAGTTCTATTGTATATCTCCGAAGTTCTTCATCAGATCTTCACCAAATTAAAATGGGACCAATTTCAAAATTTCTTTCTTTCAAACAAAAAAAGAAATTTCAAAATCGGTCCACAATTGACGGAGAAATCGGTGAACATACATAAAAAAAACATACATAAAGTCGAACATAGAACCTCCTCCTTTTTGGTAAGTCGGTTAAAAATTAAGCAACTTGTTTCGAAAAGAGACTTAGTAAAATCAACTTTATAGACACGAAGTCTTCGAAACTGTAGGCAACCTTCCGTAGTGAGTAAAATCTTTGATAGAATAATCTCGGAGTTCTATTACTCCCGTGGATGATGATTCCTCGTCCTCGCTCTTCGTGAGAGGAGCTCGTGGCTAAATAATAACAGCCGCACTGGTCTATCATCAAGGTTAAGCAACGCTTGACGAGGTCGGTCCGTGGATGGGTGACCATTTCAACATACCGAGTTTCCTCCGTGCCTCGGAAAGCACGTTAAGCCGTTGGTCCCGGCTGTCATTTGAAGATCTTTGACAGTCGTTACGAGTAGTCAGAAGCTTGAGATCTGACACCAGTCTTGCCAAGGGGTACCGTATTACCCAGTTACTGGGTTGTGGAGGTCAGATAGGCAGTCGCTCCATGTAAAACACTGGTACAGCAGATTGATTGGATGATGATTCCTCAGTCGAATTTTGTTTATTTATTATTTGTAGGTATTGATGGAGCAACATTAATGATACACGAACAGTGACTCAGCTGCTACAGTCTCGTCGCGAACTATAAAAACTGTAGTCTGAACCGACCGTGTTTTGTGCAGTATCATAATATTTACATCAACGTGATTACGCCATGAGTGTTATGCAGGTTTTGTCGATTAATTAAAAGGTGGAGATTTTTGTTTTCATTGAAGTTAACTGAAGAATAAGTGGTTTTTTGTCAAAACGTTACCCCACTCTAATAATTGCTCCTGTATCGTGGGCACGTTATAAACATTTAAACTCACACACACAAACAGCCTTATCCGGCACAACATCTATAGGCTATACAAATATTTGTTCCGTGCGGGAAACGAACCCGCGACACCCAGCGCAGCAGCCGACCGCTCAACCACTGTGCCAAACGTGTCGTCGAAGTGAATGAAGTTGGTAACGAATTGCCTACTAAGTGGCATGTTAAATAGGATAGAATAGAATAGAATACTCTTTATTATGTACACCATATAAGTTACAGAAAGTATAGACGAAGAAAACATTGCACTGGGTGACACAATGGGCGGCCTTATCGCTAAAAGTGATCTTAAAAATAATATAAAAAATAATATATAATATTAATATATATTTATTAGCGACTGCACACAACTGGTGTTCACTAATGTGCTCAAAATTAGGACATGAAACGATGCGGTGATCTGGGCACTTATTTTTGGAAATATCAGTTTAATTAAAACACAGAGTATCATTTTTAAATTCAATGTCAACTCTACACTTACCAAACCAGTGACCATGATATTCTTGGAACTCACCACCACTCCAGCCGGGCGAGCACGGCCTCTGTGATAGGCTTGAATCACGCATTTTATCACGGTTTTTGCTCCCAAACTGGGATAAAAATATGTGACTCAAGCCTGTCACAGTAGGCCGTGCTCACCCGCCAGGTTGCAACACGCCAAGATGGCAGCAATCAGTTTCGCCTCACAAACACCACTCTTCATTTCTAACAATTACACAAATATGTAGCTAAAAAAATCAAAAACTGGTCCAATATCCCTAAATAATTGTATAGTACGAGAGCGAAAGTCGTAATTTGCATATAACAATGCAGCACCTGCTAGTTTGTTCTGTAGTGGCATGTGTAGGGTTACCATTTAAAAAAAAAAATTGAAAAGTCCTTACAAAAACCGGACTTTTTAAAAAAAGCTCGGGATTTTCGCGCTATCTAAATTTAAAGTTTGTTCCTGGTTTCAGTTAAAAAAGGGAGAAAGAATTGATTTTGATCAAATTGTAGGCTCCATTAATTATAATGGCAAAGGAGTTGTCGTCATTGAAGTAAACTTGTTTTTGTGCTACAATCTAGGGATCTTAAAGTCAAGAGTGAATAGGTTATTTATAGGAAAGCATGTTTCATCGTCGACTACATCATCGCTTACCATCAGGTGAGACAGTGGTCAAGCGCGAGACTATAGACAAAATAATAAAAAAATGAATTTTGCCATCCAAGCGAAAATTGCGTACAAATTAGAACGCCTGACAAAGTCAGGACAGGAAGCCAAATGTTCGTACAAATCCGGACGGATGGTAACCCTAGGCATGTGGGCATGTAGGCGCACCGTGTCCTCACAGACCACAGTACAATAGTTCTCATTCAACAGTTGCAATGTAAATGAACCTTTTTTATCATTATGAATCAAGCCAAGGTCACCTTCTTTATAAACATCATATGGTCTATTGTTGTTTGCTTCAATTTTTATATTGTAATTATCGAACGATGTACTTTGATGTTTGGTGTCAACAAAAAAATTGTGTGGTTTATTGACCTGTAAGTTTTTGATGATTTGTTTGAGTTAGTGGTTATTGCTGCGAATGTGCCTACATACTGTAAGCAATTACAAAATAAATCTAAATATTTCAACGTCAATTGATGTAAATACAGAAATTTAAAGAGTTTATTAGTACTCAATTTGACTAGTACTGTAGTTTAGTTCTATGTACTGATAGAATATATAGTACATTACTGCAGCGGCCAGCAAGAACTCATTTTGTCAAACACAATTACTTTTCAACACAAATTACAACAACTAACAACAATAATTTTCCCCCGTGTTAAAGTGTTAATTTTTTTTTTTTTTCAATAAACAGCTTTCTATTTGCAAGCCAGTTCTAAATTTAAATAAAACCTTTGATACTTTTCCTCCTTAGTTGCCATGTTTCGGAGTAAAAGATCGTTCCATTTTTAAATTACACGACAGATATGAGTTAGAGATATGGATTTTCATACAACTTTTGCCGGCCGCTGCTCGCATGTATTTGGACAGTGCAGCAACTTTGATTTATCTCGAAGAAGGTTGTCAAAATAATGCTCAAATTTCCAAGCATGTTTGAGAAAATATACTTACTTTAATATAATAAATCACTGATAATTTGTTTAAATATTAGAATATGATTTAATGTATCTAAATTACTTCGAAAACAACTAAAACCATTTTAATTACACTATTTTAAACAAGTTAACATTTATAGTTAGTAAACGTCCATCAATTGACTTTACATTTCGCGCGCCAGCACGCACGTTTTTGTCACGGTTTTTCAGCGGATAAAACGAATGGCATATATTTTGTAAAATGGGGTTTTTTCGTTGGCTCTTGAGCAGTGAGTTGTAAACCAAGTGTTCACGTACGTGTATCTGATTAAATTAAAGTATTTGATAGATTTTCGGTATTTTCGTCATGATTCTGATTTCCTGGTAGTTCGAGAGTCCATACCACACATGATTCCATCCCCGGATATACACATTATATTTCTATACCCGTGGTAAATTGAGAGTCCCCACTCATGATTCCAGCCCCGGGTCTAGGATTCCGTAGCCAGATGGCAAAAAACGGAACCCTTATGGATTCGTCATGTCTGTCTGTGTCTGTCCATCCGTATGTCACAGCCACATTTTTCCCAAAAATATAAGAACTATGCTGTTGAAACTTGGTAAGTAGATGTATTCTGTGAACCGCATTAAGATTTTCAACAAAAATAGAAAAAAAAACAAAATAAAAATGGGGTTTCCCCATACTTAGAACTGAAACTCATTTTTTTTTTCATCATTCCCATACGTGTGGGATATCTATGGATAGGTCTTCAAAAATTATATTGAGGTTTCTAATATATTTTTTTCTAAACTGAATAGTTTGCTCGAGAGACACTTCCAAAGTGGTAAAATGTGTCCCCCACCCACCCCCTGTAACTTCTAAAATAAGAGAATGATAAAATTAAAATAAATAAATGATGTACATTACCATGTAAACTTCCACTGAAAATTGGTTTGAACGAGATCTAGTTGTTAGTTTTTTTTTTTAATACGTCATAAATCGTAAACCGCAATTTACCAAGTACGGAACCCTTCGTGCGCGAGTCCGACTCGCACTTGGCGGTTTTTTTTTACTTCAGGATTCTGGTCTCCCGGTCAGATGCGTAAAATCTAACTGAGTCACCAGACGTTCTTAGAATAAATAAAAATAACTATACAAACTTTCATCCCCTATTTCACCCCTTTGGGGAATGCATTTCGAAAAATACTTTCTTATGCGACACCTACAGTATAAAATCAATGTTCTCTAAAATTTCAAACTTCTGTCATTAATGGTTTAGACTGGGCGTTGATATGTCAGTCGAGACATTGCCTTTTATGTATAGTATCTGGGCGACCGAGCTCTGCTCGCGTGAAAATAGAAAAAGCGACGATTTCTAAAAATGAAACCTAGCTAGATCAATTTATCGCCCCCGAAACCCCCCTGCATACAAAGTTTCATGAAAATCGTTGGAGCCGTTTCCGAGATTATATATGTACAAGAATTTCTCGTTTAAAGATATTATATTAGACAGAAGATACACAGTTTGTTTCTGATAATTGCAGTGAGTAGAGCTAGATGGCGGCACTAGCCACATACACAAGCAATGCACGGGCGAACACAGGTTTCCTGAATCGTAGAAGTGCACTAGTATTTACCTACATAATTATCATGTACTTGGTTCATTGCAAGAAACATGAACTTGATGTTTTTTGCGGTCTTTTTATAGAATAAAAAATATAAGGCTGAATAAAAAAAAAAAATTTACTTTTTATCTGGTAATAAGTCTAGATGTAACCTTTAGGTTTTACGTAAAATAAGTAATTAAAAAAATAGTATGTAATGATCGAAGCAGGAGGCGTTCTATACTTTCTGCCTACCTAATGGGAAAAGTGCGTGAATTTATGTCTATGTGTATGTAATTAACTTTCTTTTTTAACGTAACAACTTACTTAATCAAAGTAACCCGTGTTTTACAAGTCATAGGCAACGCGGAACTTCCCGAGGCGAAGTTGCCAAGAACTTAAGATTACATGAAAGCTGACATATTATACTGTATTACCTGCACACCGTAATACAACAGTCGCCTTCGGAAATTCCCGACACGGCTAACTTCGAGCGAGTTCTTCAATCGAAAAGCCGGCAAACTAGACAAGACATGTGCTGGTACAGTCACTAGCATAAATACCTTGCACTTATGATTTATCGTAAAATGAAGATTATAAATTTGAAAAATATTAGTAGGAGACCGGAGACTAGATATAGGCTCGTTTGACAAAATGTTAACTTGGAATGGACTTGAAAAAACACTGGCGTAATGTTGGAGTACTGATGGACTATTTATTGGTGCACATAATTATGAGTTTAGGAGTGATGTAATTTTATGTATGTCAAGTCATCTGCCTAGCCTTTTTCCCAACTACATTGGGGTCGGTTTCCAGTCTTACCGGATTCAGCTAAGTACCAGTGTTTTACATGGAGCGACTGCCTATCTGACCTCCACAACCCAGTTACTGGGTAACACGGTACCCCTTGGCAAGACTGGTGTCAGATCTCAAGCTTCTGACTACCCATAACGACTGTCAAAGATCTTCAAATGACAGCTAGATCTTTAAATTTTATGACAAGTATAAATTAAAGATTTAACCTCTTGTATGCCGGAACGCAGATCTAAGCCAGACACAATGGCTTTTTCATTGTGTCTCGAAAAAAATACAAGAGGTTAAAAGCCACTGAGCCTTATTAACATTTTTTTTTTAAACTACATAATTTACCTAGTAGTAGACACGCTTCGATCGACAACCCATCGAAACACGTACTTAATTATAACACGATATCTTGCGAAAACACCCCGCTTTAAAGAGTAAGGCGCATAACTTTTGAACGGCTGAACCGATTTTCATCAAACATAAGTAGCTAAGAACACTCTTGATCAAGTCACGGTCCAAAAAAAAAAAAACTACATCAAAGTCGCTTCATCCGTTTAAGAGCTACGATGCCACAGACAGACACACAAATACACAGCAACACACGTCAAACTTATAACACCCCTCTTTTGCCATTGGTGTTAATAAAGACAGTAGCAGTCCGTCTGGATTTGTGGTCGGCTGATGGCAATAGGAACGCCCCCTACTACATGACAGCAAACTGTAGGTGTAAAATAACTACATTTCTATCTAACCCTTCGGATATACAGGAGTGATATAACTTTGAGAAAAGTCATATTTCTGCGCTCATCTGTGGTGGTATCAGATTTTGTCGCCGGTCTATTGTTTTTATAAATACAACTGATGAAAGGATTACGTAGTTTGGTTTCGAAAATACTGTATGCGTAACACCGTAAAATGTCTATCAAAATTTTAGGAGAAACCTCACTAATACGTGTTACTAGTAATTGGAATGTGGAGGTCATACAGGCAGTCGCTCCTTATAAAATACATACATATATTCAGCTGGATCCGTTTAGGCTGGAAGCTAACTCCAACATTGTTGTGAAATTTCTAAAAAAATAGATTCACCACTTTTGGAAAATGCTAGAATAATTGATACACCACTTAAGGAAAATGCTAGAAAAATTGATTCACCATTTTAGGAAAATGCTAGAAAAATTGATACACCACTTTAGGAAAACGCTAGAAAAATTGATTCACCACTTTAGGAAAATGCTAGAAAAATTGTTTCACCATTTTAGGAAAATGCTAGAAAAATTGATTCACCACTTTAGAAAAATGCTATCAAAATTGATTCACCACTTTAGGAAAATACTAGAAAAATTGATTCACCATTTTAGAAAAATGCTAGAAAAATTGATTCACCACTTTAGAAAAATGCTAGAAAAATTGATTCACCACTTTAGGAAAATGCTAGAAAAAATTATTCACCACTTTAGGAAAATGGTAGAAAAATTAATCAACCACTTTGGGAAAATGCTAGAATAATTGATACACCACTTTAGGAAAATGCTAGAAAAATTGATTCACCACTTTAGGGAAATGCTAGAAAAATTGATTAACCACTTTGGGAAAATGATAGAATAATTGATACACCACTTTAGGAAAATGCTACAAAAATTGATTCACCGCATTAGGAAAATGCTAGGAAAATTGATTCACCACTTTAGGAAAATGCTAGAAAAATTGATTCACCGCATTAGGAAAAGTCGTTTTACTAACTTTCATATATTTACGCTCATGACTGTACTCTCACACGTATAACGTCTCTTGGGGCGCGAATTATCAGCTCATCTACAACCTGAACAACGATTAGCAAGTTAAACAAGTAAGAACATACCCTTATCTACACATCTGCCATATAAATCCACCACGTGTTTAGATACGAATCTAAAGAAGTAACCATTATACAAAAATTTACGATCCAAAACATTTTCTATAGCATTTGGCTGTATGACAAGTGATCAATTGTCATTTTCGCGAATGAATGGCTTGTAATGGTGACCGGTTAAAAAAGGTAGGGTTATTAAATTACAATAATTCTGACGAGGAAGGAGTCTTGCCCGTGAGGGTTGACCAACGGTCACTGGGGGGGTTTTGTCACTAATGTGACGTAAAAAGCAAGTTATAATGGGCTATGGTCAATGGATCAGGTAGCTAGATGGATGTAAGACGAGGCGATTCGATTCAATGGGGTTATCATTGTGTTTGATACAGTGGGGTCTGTCCTTGGCTTCTGTTGTGCGGAAGAAGATGTAGTCTACACTATACGTATCTAGTTATACAGGATAGCTTTTATTTATTTATTTCAGACAAAATTCCAGTCCATAGTTACACGTACATCAAAACAAATATATAAATTAATTATAAACAGATAAAAACCCAAAATAAAATGATTGAATAATTTAAATTTAAATAATCAATTTTAAGTCATTAGCAATTTGTTTGAGGGCGAAAGTGAATAAGTTTCACAATAAATCTGAAATATGAAAAAAGTAGGACATTATTATATTAGATATACATATATATATATTTTTTATTATCTATAGGCTCGCGTTTGACCATTATCTCGCCTGATGGTAAGTGATGATGTGTTCTACGGTGAAGCACGCTTGCCTAGAAGTAACCTATTCACTCTTGCCTTAAAGACCCCAAGGTTGTAGCTATCAGGGAACAAATACTCCGTAAGAGAATTCCACTCCTTAGCTGCACGGAATAGCCCAATTTTAATTTTGTTATTTCAGAGTTGGTTCCTTAGTCAATGTTGTTTATATGCATGTGAGTTTTCACCCCCTGCAAGTTAACCATTGAGTTAAATCTTATGCAGCTAGCACACATGGAATACAGGATGACTCCCTGTATTGCATGTGTGCTAGCTGCATAAGTTTTAAAAATATCACTAAAACAATCTGTCAACTACTCAGTCACGAAAACGCGGACCATGAAACTACTCTTCTACAAAATAACAATCGCCCACATTTATATATACCAATATACCATTCAAAATAAAAGTATTACAAATATTATTCGCGACCAATCTTCTGAAATAAAAAATAAAATAAAAGAGAACCGTCATTCTTAGAAAATTACTTTACGTAACGTAACGCGTTTTATTATTATTATTGGCTTCCTCAATCGGAAGTAAGTTTTTGTCCAGCCGTTACGATTACGATACCGAACGATTCGTTATTACTTTGCGACATTCTGCCGCTCGCAAAATCGTTATAACGAAAGTGTCGTAACGACTCAAATTCGTTAGTTTCGTTAGATTTCATTTCACACTTGATTGCTTATTTGGAGCTGTGTAGGTGGAACGAAATGTGGGTTTTTATGTTAGTCTTTATATTTTTAGACACTGCTGAAACACGTAGGTTTTTTTGCGAAAAGATTTATGTTTTGTAGTTTTGTTTACGAAATATTATTGCACAAATATTTATGTTATTTGTCATGTAAATGATCGTTATTCCTTGCCAATTATCATACCCTTTCGAATGTTGGTGTGGTATGAATAAATGCTTTGCATATTTTTGATGTTACACTGCCGTAATATATGCGATTATGGTTTTAATTTATTCCTCATTCGCACTCGTAAATGATTCATTTTAGGGTATAACATTATGACAATTCGGATTACATTTATTATATAATTTTAATCTATGAATTCGATTGCGGAGGTACAATTTGCTTTTCGATGAGGTTTTGACCTCTTCGAAAAATAAATTGTGTCATCATCATCATCATATCAGCCGAAAGACGTCCACTGCTGGACATATTGTGATGTGTGTGACGCTTGGGGGAGCCAAATAATTAAAATCGGTTACATTTGACCTCACAAGGTCGATTTTAATTAATTAGCTGCCGATTTCTGAATTGATATTCCATTATTTTGATAAGTAAATGGTACTAATAAAGCTTGGAAGTATCAATAACTGGTAGTATATCTTGTGGAAGCCTATATTCAGCAGTGGATATCTTTCGGCTGAAATGATGATAATAATATTATATTTTATATCACTCTCAATATAAACGAAATAATAGTTGTTTGTCGAACAGAGTTCACGTATTTTTGTAATTATTTGAAAGCTGAAAGGGCTTTCTAACCAAGATAAATTGTAGTTCTAAAAACTAAAAAACACGCTTTTACGGTAAATTAAACTAAATAGTCGCTAATCCTGAAGATCTTGGTAAGGCTAATGGGACAAAAAATTTAAACGCGCACGGTAGAATCAACTTTTATTACTTGTAAATTTTAATTTTTGTTTGATTTTCAAAAGTGCCGCTTATTGGCCTAGTTGATATTTGACTTTGACAAAATTATTACATTGTCAGCGGTCCTTGATAGGTGTGCAAAGTTTCAATTCAATCCGACGTTTTGAAGTGGGTGAAAATCACGTTCAAAGATTCCGTTACAATGATACATAGATACATACCAAGATAATAAAAGCGTGTTAAAAATGAATTATTTTGAACTTATCAGACATACCAATAAACAAATATGTACTTACAAAATAAATGACCCAATTTCTGGCAACCCTAAAACTTTCTACCAGACACACCAATCAAAACGTAACAAAATATTCTCAACATACCGGTACAGCAACCATTTACAAGGTGGTTCGCAAGTGGGGTGCGTGACGGGGTGCATCGAAGGGCCCCTGGGCCGCTGGGCCCCGGTTCCCACGGCCACAGGAAGAAACTAGCCAGTTGCGGTTACGATTAGAACTGCAATTAGAAATCGCGAAGCTGGTTTTTTTTTGTTGGAGGTCGTCGAACTAATTGTGGGGATTTGGTAATTGTTGGGCTATTAATAATATTCCTTTCATGTTTTAGGAAATTTATATTTTAGGAAATAAACATGTAAGGCATCTAAGTTACTTTAGAATTAATTGTAATTTTGAAATCCCTTTTGATTGTTTAATTTCAAACTGTTTACATAGCTACTTTGGTAGCTAATTATTTTGAGTATTTACTAATACCTAAATAAAATTTGTCAAGCCTAGCTGCTAAGCTTTATTTGGGTTTTTTTTAATAAAAATATGAAAATTATGGATTTTATAGAGGCAGGTTTACAATACATAATACGGGTTCCGTAAATTAAGTAACAATAACTTGTATCCCCTTACTATGACCATTTAGGGATCCTTAGTAAGTATGAACATGCAGCGATGTATGCTCAATTGGTCATTGATAGGTACCTGTATTTTCTAAACATGTCCGAACTACAAGGGTTGTATGTGACATTGGCTACGAAACCCTAACCCTAATGATATGCGTTGGATACACATTAAACTAATACCTCGTGTCATCAGATAAAATCAAACCAAAATTATTTGGATCAGGGTTCAGTAGACTTCTTCAAGAATGAGGGACGATTTATACAAAATTAAATGCACTTAACTTATAGAAAGTAAGACAATACATTTATTTAGCACAAACTTAAAGGCTTTAGAGATTTTCAGGACAAACAAATCCAAAATAAAACATTAATAAAACTTTTCTATTTTTTAAACCCTACAGACTATGTCTTCGGTAGGAACTAGGTACTAACAGACGGTGTAAAAGTAGGAATTTATACACAAAATAAAATAAAAAAACAGTTTTTTATTTTTTCACATTGGTCTACATGGGCACTTATAAAACGTCGACAAAAGGTGCACGGTTCGGGTTGGTCGTTTCCTATGGAGAAGAACCGGCAAGAAACGCCAAGATTTTAAAAAAATGGTTTGGTTTTACAATATTTCATGTTACAGCATTAGTGCTTAGATATGGGTGGACAACGTAGGCCCGACAGTAAGTCGTAAGAAACTAAAACGAGATAACAAGCATCTAGAAATCTAGAAGGCCTTATTCTAAGGAACGTGATTCCATGATTCCACGCATATCCAGAAATATCTCCGATTTCTTAAATGCCAAAGGGAAAAACAGCTTATAACTTTTCTGAGTAACTACTCTTTTCAAAGGTTAATTGGTTAAAATACACACGTACACGTTCTAAAAATATATTCTCTAAGTAATTTATATTTAGACTAAACGAAAGAGGCTTACGAATATCGCTCACGTAAGCTTTCAGAACAAGATAATTATTTATAGGAATTTATCTCATATTGAAACTGTTCCGGTTCGGTGTAATAATAATTGGTGCAAAACAGACAGGACGTCCTGTGTCGAATCATAGTGCCATGGTGCACAAACAACGTTTTATTTACCGTTCTTTTGTAAATCTGCCAGGGGAAAATGTTCTTTAAGATCTAAGAATCAAGGGTGGTTTAACAATTTCGGATTGGTAATTCGGGCTTACGTACGCCAATCTACAGAGAATCCCTTATCCGCGTGACGGGTCAAAATCGCGATTTTATTTATAACATGTCGTATTATACCAGCTGGGGTTTGTCAAGATGTAAAAAATATAAGAAAATGAATCCGCAGGACCCCTTGACGGGTCTTGAGGGCCCAAAAGGGCAGACCACCCTTCGAACGGGTTTCAGCATCGTAAATCCCACGTTCATTTTCAAAAGATATTTTAAAATGCGTATAACATTATTCAGGGCAGAAATAATTCGGTGCGCCGTGTAAGTTATTTATATATTTATGATTTTTTGCGAATATGTGCACGTGTTGTTTGACGAATATAGCGTGTTGTGGGGTTAGTATGGAAATATATGATGCTACTTATTAGCTCATGTTGAGGTCTGCAGTGGGGTATATTTGTGTAGAATTGTAAAAAAAAACGGTTTTTTTTCTGTGATGAAAAAATACGTTTAAAAAAAAACATGAAAAAAAAACAATTTTTTTATTGGAGTAGTTTTTTTTTCAAGAGTACGAAAATAAAAATATGGTAAGGCGGTTATCGTTTATGAGTTGATATAATTTTTTTTTGTTTAATAAGAAAATACCATTTGTTTTTTTTTAATAGTACATACATGTCTTAAAATAATTGGCAACACCCACTGAAGTTTACCATTTACGGACGGGGCTTTTCCTAATTACAAAGAAAAGATGATTCTGATTGTAATAAATTATGTATTTTTTATGTTCATAAAAATAGTTACCCATTGATTTAAACATAATTTGACTTTAATTAAAACAAAACAACCAAATTTAGTGTTTCACTTTTTCTGAAAAAAAACCAAATGTAGAAAAAACGACGGTGCAAACTTTTTTTTCATTTATTTATTTATTTAATACTTCAAGCACACAAATGTACAGAGGCGGACTTAAGGTTACACTAGTTGAAAATTCTTCCATACAAACGTAGGCTAGGGATGATTCCACTGTTTGACGATGTACGTTCAAAATAAAAAGTGATATCAATTCGTCTCCTCATTATCTAGCCCTGTATGGAAGCAAAAAAGTAAAAAAAGAAAATGTTTTAAAGTTATGAGCGTCGAAAGTTCCACATTTCGACACTAATTTAAACGCATTTTTGGGCGCGAATAAGAAGACGGAAAATTGCAAAACGGCCTCCATACAGGGATAGATTAGTAGTTCAACAATGCAAATAATTTTATTTAGAACAGAAAGATTTAGTCGTTTTTTCATGATATCTAGACTGCCAAAGGTCTGTCTATAAAATTTCGCGCGCTCGGTTTCGTCCTAAATCATTATCCATTTCACTGCAAATTTGCAAAAGTGTGTATTCGTACGCGAACTAGCTTCCTACTGCTCATCACAGCATCTATCTCTTCCGTACGTGTTGTCGGTTGATATAAAATGCATTTTACCCCCGCGCACAAAATAGTTCGTGCCGTCGACTAGTGTACCCTTAATGCCTTAGGCATTTTCTACCAGACCGTTATGTTTTTTTTCAAAATTGTAAAAAAAAACATTTTGTTTTTTTTTCAATTTACATTTCTATATTTGTGCCTGTTTAGAGTTTTGGTACAGCATTTTAGTTCAGAATTCGATATGGTAAACAGTTGCAGATAAGGTACAGAAAGTTACAACAACAGCAGTCTAGATTAATTATTATATATATTATAAGTTAGTGCTTAAAAATATTACTTATTTTTAAGCACTAACTTATTTTATTTAATGACCTATACAATACAATATACAATACAAATATTTATTGAAACATAATACAATTTTTGTGAACGTTAATACTGCGTTAGTTTAGTAGGTAACTGTGTCACAGTTATTAGCGCCCACCCCAGGAGCGAAAATACAACTTAGTTCCAAGACAAAATTTTGGTTATACTCAAAGCTAGAAACTAGACAAACTATATATTGGATGCTTAGGCAGACTTAAAGCGCCGTGCATAACGTTACGAGCATAACTTTTTGTCAAAAAATTGGTTGTCTGTAAAGTCGTTTTACGGACGATAGTTTAACGTGACAACGTCACATACATAACGATACAATTAACGTCATTGTAACGTTACGATTATAACGTTACAATTAGCGTAATGTTACATTGAGCGTAACGTTACATTGAGTCATCCTTTTGACGTGATAACGTCTAATAAATCGATGAACGCCGGCTGCACGCACGAAAAAGGATGACTCAATGTAACATTACGCTCAATGTAACGTTACGCTCATTGTAACGTTAATTGTTATCAATGTTTTGTTATGACGTTGTCACGTTTAACTATCGTCCGTAAACCGACTTTACAGGCAACCAATTTTTCGTGCGTGCAGCCGGCGTTCATCGATTTATTAGACGTTGACAACGTCAAAAATTGGTTGTCTGTAAAGTCGGTTTACGGACGATAGTTTAACGTGACAATGTCACATACATAACGATACAATTAACGTCATTGTAACGTTACGATTATAACGTTACAATGAGCGTAACGTTACATTGAGCGTAACGTTACATTGAGTCATCCTTTTTCGTACGTGCAGCCGGCGTTCATCGATTTATTAGACGTTGTCACGTCAAAAATGCTTATTGAAACGGAAAATCTCACCTATAAATTCTTCAATACCCACAATAACCCCTTACCTAACGGATTAGCACAAATTTCCCGAACAGTTTTTCTTCGCAACTAAAATAAATATTACATAAGTTACGTCAAAACCTTCTATTTTCTTCCAAACCCTGTTAAAATTATTCGTTATGATGTAACAGTTTGAAACTTGTTCCCCTACGTGAAAATACGAAACCTTAATTCCATGTTGCCAAATAAAATTCTATTTTTACCTAAAAATTCCGGTAATATAATTTATATTCGGTGAAGAAATACACTGTTTTGGTTATGAACCTTGTTGGTTTGGGCAATTATAAATAGCCTAGTCTTGATAAGATATCCAACCCCCACTTCTTTTAAAAAACCGTTGTTGTTTCTACCATTATTGAAAGTGTCTAACAAATTGAAAAGCTGCTTATATTAACACGTCCTAACCGCAAAAAGACCATCTTAATAAGTACAACACGGTAATGCTAGATAATGATATATATTTATGAAAACATCATGTACGTGAGAAAGAATTTACATCTTTTTAGTAAAAACGGCGACAGACATAATTACGTTACTAGAAATAGGGACCAATTAGTTCAACCAGGTTTCAGACTGGCAAAAGTAGCCTCTTATTTTATGGGGTACTGTACAAAATGTTACAATAAAATT
Organism: Orthosia incerta; assembly: GCA_948252205.1. Lineage (NCBI taxonomy): Eukaryota > Metazoa > Arthropoda > Insecta > Lepidoptera > Noctuidae > Orthosia > Orthosia incerta. The sequence goes on along the minus strand of OX411754.1, from coordinate 10,542,814 downwards.
CCACCCCACATTCTTGAAATGAATGAGACGAAATTTAAAACTTGTATAAAACGCACACTATGCAGGCTGGCATATTATAAGTTGGGGGATTACTTCACTGATAAAAATGCTTGGCTAAATGCTATTTCTGCTCCACATCCACTAGGGCGCAAAACCAAGTGATATGCAGAACATTATTGTTTTGCAGTGTTCTTGGAACTGCTGAAGACTGAATGAATATATTTGTATTGTATAAACTCAATTTCCTTACTATTGTATAACTGCAAAGCACGTGTGTGAGTACTATGTACCCAACTGTAAATCTACCATTTACTGTACCTGTGTGTCGTTCGTTGACTTGTGTGTGCCCTGGCAGTTGAGTGTGTCATGCTCTCTCAAATGTCTCTCTGAGGGTGGCGCGTGTGTTGGATCATCCGGTTTCCTTCATGATGGTTGAGCTGGGTGGTGCCAATTCATGCGTCATGTTCGTGAACGGACGCCGTCAGCTGGGATTGGTCATAACTTAACTGCTTCAGATGTTAATGCTTTTTTTTTCTAGCGTCTATTATATAACGGCACAGTGCATGTGTGAGTATTTTTATTACTTTATGCCTGTACGTAGTATACTGTGTAGTGCTATTCTGGGTGCATTGTCCTCACATATATGAATTTATTAATGAATGTACTTATATGTAACTAAATATTGTAAAAAAAATTTTTTTTTTAAAAGAGTAAGTATGGAGTTTCTTGTGCATTCTTCTCCATAACAAGCTACTTTCCGAATGCACGGTAGAATCAACTTTTATAACTTGTAAATTTTAATGTACCTAACGTTCAAAAGTGCCGCTTGGTGGCCTACTTGAAATAAAATATCTTTGTCTTTGTCTTTGATTCGTCATATTAAAAGAAAAAATAAATTACACTAGACCAAAAATAGGCTAGTAGTTAAAAACACTTATTACAGAACAATTAGACAAATTACCTATTACAAAACAACCGTGAGTTATTAAACTCCTAAATAAAAATGACATACCTACCTAAGTTATGTCAAATCCTTCTATTTTCTTCCACCCTCCGCTGTAATTGTTCTTATGATGTAACAGTAAACAGAATAAAACACTTGTTTCCCCTCGTGGAAATAAGAAACCTCACTCTTCTTGGAAAATAAAATTCTATTTTCGCTTAAAAAATCCGGTTAAGGATTTCTACATTGCTGGAATAGGTTGTTGTATTTTGATTACGAACGTTATTGTTTTAGACAACTGTAAAATTATTATTTTATTAATAACCCTGTTTCTATCGTCACTAATTGATCAATTAGCAGACACAATAGAAACAACAATAGCTTACGCACACACGGTGTGCGCGCGACGTTTCAGTGGTTCGAGCTCATTTGACAGGCGTATGAAAAATATTTAATACTAGCTGTTTTTAGCGTGGTGAGCAATGGAAGTCATCGCTACAAACACTGATCAATAGTTATATGACAGTATTCATAATTTTAAACCGACTATCTCCAACTACCCTGACATTGGCAAAATCATCGAATGTTCATCGATGGATATATACATGAAAAATTGAATTGAATACTAGCTGTTGCCCGCGGCTTCACTACCGTGGACCACTCCACAGGACCCATTTTCGGGATTAAAAAATAGCCTATGTCACTCAGGAATAATGTAGCTTTCTATTGGCGAAATAATTTTTCAAATCGGTCCAGTAGTTTCGGAGCCTATTCGGTACAAACAAACAAACAAACAAAAAAATCTTTCCTCTTTATAATATTAGTATAGATGTACCTAATTTATGTCCACCCAGAAAGAGGTGGCATGATGATTTGGACGCGTACCATGAGTGCCTTTTCACACGCCCCGGTTGCCGGTTAACCGGCGGTGAAGTGTATAGCCATGTATGTTAGCTTTCATACGTAAGTACATGGCTATACATTCGCCGTCGAGTACCCGGCACCGGCTACCCGGCAACCGGGCGTGTGAAAAGGAGGCATGGCTCGAGACGGTACGGGAGTAGAACTTCTGGACGGACTTGGGGGAGGCTACTGGCCAGCAGAGGGACAGCAACGAATCCATAGTATATTTTGGCACAGAGATAGATTATAGTCAGGAATAGTACATACGATATTTTTATAATATGTACCCTCGGGATAATTTTCGACTTTCACGCGGGTGATGCCGCTGGCAGAAACTAGTAATTACATAAATGTTTTAATGATATCTCAGTTATCTGCTAGAGTCAACGCACTTTAAATAGGCAGAGATTTGACTACGTACTTAGTAGTTTCTTATTTAGGTTTCATTTTAAGTAAAATTGAATTTGCATTATACCTGCATAAACGAATAGAAACAATTCACTGAAAAAAGATAGTATACTTATTAATCTTAACAATTATTATTATAATAAAAACTTGTAGGCGTTCGATTGTCGAGAAAACGTATGGGTTGCTTGAAATAAACGATCTAACTTCACTTAAACTCTTTATTTTAAAATACGGACCTCAAACTCAGTATTACTTTTGGCCATCTTAATTTGCAGTTATTTTACAGTGCAGTGATTCTCACAGGGTTGCCAGTTAAAAAAGGGTGACCAGGTTATAATTTAGTTATTACTTTCCAACACCCTCCGTAATTAACAATATTTTCCCGGTAATTTTCCACCCTATTTGCGCATGATCCAAAGTTTCTTAACATTATGTAAGAATCGTGAGTATTGTTCTGTACAAAAATAAATATTACGTAAGTTACGTAAACTCCTTCTATTTCCCTTACCTGTGATTAAAATTGTTTACTGTGATGTAACAGGTAACAGTTCAAAACTTTTGTTCCCCCGCGTGAAAACACGAACCCTTACTTAAAAATCTACTTTTAGCATCTAAAAATGTCGCTAATTCTATTAATTTTCATTTTTTATATAAGATAAAGGAATTTAATGGTTGCATCTTGATCATTTTGACGAACTATTTTGGATGGACAACCGATAATTTATCGTCACTTCGTGAAATCGTAACTTCTGTAATAATTTCAAATCATTGTAATTTTTTTAAAATTCAAAGAAAAAGCCACACGCTCGTAAACCAATAAACGAAATGACATCTTAATTACTGACGATATAAACCTTTTCACCGCCATCTTTTGATAACCATAGAGTAGTCACAATAGAAGCGCATAATGGCCCAAACATTGTGCCTGTGGTCACAGCTTCATAAATACTATGGCTTTTTAAACTACGTTTGAAAAAAGAACACACGTTGTACAATCGCGAACGCTAGTGTTACCGCTAATAAGGTCAGTGACCTTTAGAAACGGTGTTCGTTTCGATTGCAATCGCTTTGTGTTTTAATTAAGTGTGGAGCTATTGATGTGTTTTGTTGATTATCAAGATATCATCTTAATGTAAATAATTTCTTAATCAGAGTTATTGGGTTTGGATTTGAAAGTGGGTTAATATGTTTGGTTGTTAAATAGTTGAATATAAAATATAAAGACATAATATCAAAGATCAAGTCAAAAATTAAAAAAAAAATAACACCCGAATGAGGCTCTCCAAAGTGTCGAAAGAAATCATTGTAAAATATTTATTATAGCTGTATAGGTAGCCAAAGGCACAGATACCCTTGTATCAAAACATGCAAATGCCATAACACCACCTAATCGATTGAGACCTAATTTGAATATCAAAAAGACATCGATTTACAATGTCCAAACACTTCACAGAAACGGCTTATTGACTAACAAAAGATAATATTAGAGTTCACTTTCGCACTATTGTTGTTGATCATACAAGAGTTCACCGACCGCTGTTATAAAACGATGATACAGATGAATATAAAAGGAATAACGTTTTGCATATCTATTGGGATGTCATATTAATGTGTAAATTCGTATTTTCTTGTCCCGTGCTAGGAACTTATTGGTGAATATGGCACGTGCCTTTTAAATTTACATAAAATCCAGCTTACACACTATCGAACTATTGACAGATGCTAATATTCATCTTTGTGTCACTTTATTTGTAAGGCGCATTATGTCAAGCAACTTAAGTTACTATTAAGTTAAAGTTATGGGGATTAAGCACGGTGTATGTCACGGGTTAAAAGCGTCTTAAGACTTCTTAGGAGGAGCTTTCACAGTATTTTTAGAGTTATTGAGTTGTGTTCAAGCAAAAGACTTCAACGAAACTATATTTTTGTGCCCGATTTAATTAAAATTTTCGCCAATAATTCCATAATATATTGGGAAGGAAAATAGCCTTCTTATTACAGGATCGTTTATAATAAAAGTCTTAATTAATTTTCCCATTTTCTTTTTTTTTTTTTGCACTTTGGTAATGATCAAAATTTAAACATTTTCGATGGGCTTATTACGTATCTTTTGCAAGAGCAAAACGATAGCAATCAAACGCTTTATGCCATAAAAGTCGGAATTACCTGCAGTGTAGGTATGGTAGGTCCTACACAATCGTTTGCTAATCACTCGCTGTTTGTCAAATGCACTTATCTAAATTATTATTATTATCGTTTTGCTCTTGCAAAAGATAAGTAATAAGCCTGCTGGTCATGTCAGCCCAGGCTAAGGGCTGCATTCGAGTATTTTCAATACAAACCCCAGTGCGTAAAAAGGGTGAACGTAAAAGATTACATAGGTGTCCAGGGGCGTTACTTCATAGATGTCCACGTGCTTCTAAATAAACCTATGCATGTAACCCCCAGAGTGGTTCCCTTTAACCAAATTTTTTCCACAGGTGGAATAAGGATGCCTTTTTCCTAATGCCTAATATTGGCCATAAGGCGTATTTTGGTAAGACAATTTTCAACAACATCTACGAGTAGTACACATCTAGACACTCAACTCATAGTGTTGAGAATTTCCTAACCAACTCTGTTTGGTGTAATAATAAAAAATGGTACAAAATTATTTTCAGTATTGCATATAAAAAAGCTAAAAATATGTCAGTATGTTCGTAAGTGTTATATCCTATGTGGAAATAATAAATTAATGGACGCGAGCGAGATTGCGCAGTGTGCGATGTCCGGCCGCTAGCCGTAATATTATCCGATGCGCAGTGGACGGGGAGAATCGGGGGAAACGGATAGCTTGAATTATTTGGAGCTAAAAATATGGTAATTAAGTTGAAATTATTTATAATGTTATATTTGAATGTACGAGTATGCTTAGCTCGTGGCTAAATAATAACAGCCGCACGGGTCGATCATCAAGGTTAAGCAACGCTTGACGAGGTCGGTCAGTGGATGGGTGACCATTTCAACATACCGAGTTTCCTCCGTGCCTCGGCAAGCACGTTAAGCCGTTGGTCCCGGCTGTCATTTGAAGATCTTTGACAGTCGTTACGGGTAGTCAGAAGCTTGAGATCTGACACCAGTCTTGCCAAGGGGTACCGTGTTACCCAGTTACTGGGTTGTGGAGGTCAGATAGGCAGTGGCTCCATGTAAAACACTGGTACTTAGCTGAATCCGGTAAGACTGGAAGCAGACCCCAATATAGTTGGGAAAAAGGCTAGGCAGATGATGATGATGATGTACGAGTATGCAGATCAGCTTGTTTAAAATCATAAGATAATTTTGAAATTATATAGATGTCGTCAATAAATTACCATAGGTAAATATCAGAGCTAAAACTAGATGCAAATATTTCAAGTAACCATTGCATCCGGATTGAAGGACCATATGAATATGTATGAAATAATTTAGTAAGTAAAAAATTTGAAACTATTTGGACCTTCCAAAACGCAGATCTATATGGAGAAGAACGTGCAAGAAACTCCATGGGAATTCTTCTAAACATGATATCACAAAAACCAGTTTACACGTTTCTTGTTACTTTTACAGACGCGGTGTTTGAGTCCTTCATCCCTCGGGTTATTGGGATCCATCATCATCGACTTGTCCTTATTCCAATGTATTGACACGGTTCTTCCATACTTCTTTCTGGTCATCATCTCAGTATTCACCTGCTTTCTAGGCATAAGTTTTATCTCTCATACAATCCATCTATCGTTGGTTCATCTACTCTAAGAGAAGAGAAGACTAAAGATACGATGGGAGCCCATGAAGATAAAAGTCCTAACTACAAATATATTTTTTTCTCACTCTCGCTCGGTCCCTCATGTTTGAGGATCGTGGTCACCATCAGGGTTACATCGGTCTCTGTCCAGCGCGTCCTTTACGACCGTTTGGAAGAGGACGAGTCTTTCACTTGATCGGTCCAACTTGTTGGTGAACGACCGCGCGATCGTTTACCGCCGGTGTTCACAACCACAATCAGCTTTACCATATTTTCGTCGCCTCTTCGCACTGTGTGGCTGAAATGTAAAAATATGCGTTGTTGGCATAATTATGGTGGACAAGTGAGTTTTTATTCGGAGCTGGGTCTGGATTTTGTAAATAATATTATAAGTAATATTCGTATAGTTACAGTGATATCAGTGGACCCACTCGCCCCGTCGCGCTCAGCAGCGCGTGCAACCGCGCGCGCAGGATGGTGCGTCTCATCTCGTGCAGGATGCGGCGCGCGCTGTGGCTGTGACCTACCGATAGTAAGGCGATCTATCTCGCCTGGAGGATCCTCTTACTGGTCGTGGTCATGTATGGTTGACTTAGATGTTTTTTTTTTAATGACGGATTAGATGATACATGTATATCCGTTTCGAATTTAGAATGGTTTTTAGGGTGCCGTACCCAAAGGGTAAAAACGGGACCCTATTACTAAGACTCCGCGGTCTGTCTGTCTGTCTGTATGTCTGTCTGTACGTCTGTATGTCTGTCTGTCCGTCTGTATGTCTGTCTGTCCGTCTGTCACCAGGCTGTATCTCATGAACCGTGATAGCTAGGCAGATGAAATATTCATTTCTGTTGCCGCTATAACAACAAATACTAAAAACAGAATAAAATAAATATTTACGTGAGCCCCACTTAAATATTTATTTTACCCTACAACAAACGTGTTTTTTTGCCGTTTTGCGATAATGGTACGGAACCCTTCGTGCGCGATCCCGACTCGCACTTGGCTGGTTTTTTATTTATTTGAAAGGTCGATGAATAACTGAGCATGCCTTCGATTGATTTTAATCAGAAGAGTGAGTGCTGAGACTGGCCGATAGCAAGGCGATCTGTCTCGCCTGGAGGATCCTCTTGTTGCTTGGCTTAGAAGTTCATTTTTTGGTTTTAGATTGGTTTATGGGTTCCGTTTCTTCATTGAAATAGTTAAGTTGAAGTTGATGAACTTTCGGTCGATTCTGTAGACATCTCACCGTGATGACTTAGGCGAAGAGCTGTCAATCCCTAGCTTTCTCGGTTGAAATGACAGCACACTTCACAACACACAGATGTCTACATAATAGCACATGTCTTCGATTGATTTTTAACAGAAGTATGAATACAAAATGACCTACGGATAGTAAGGCGATCTATCTCGCCAGGAAGATCCTTTTACTGTTGGTGACTGGTGGCGTCTTTTGTGTTTTGGTGGATTAGATGATATGTATATTTCCGTTTGTTTAGGTGGAATTGTTTAATTAAAAGTTCGATAAAGACCTGAAACTGTGTCTGGTCGACTTTGGACAGAATTGTGATTTCATCTTTAATTTAAAGGTAGAAAAAAAATATTACATGATGAAGAATTTGCCATCCCAGGTCCAGTAGCGGACTTCTATAGACTGACTATATCTTCTAAATTGTAAAAGTCTTGCTAATATGGACCTTAAAACGTAAGGTCACCGGTGACCCTCTTTCCATTGCGTTGAATGCTTTTAGAGTTGCCAGGTCCCGCTACAGAGCATCGGTGGAAAAATCTAAGGGTAATTTATTGCGTAAAATAGTAGAAAAATCAGATAAAGAGGGTCCGTGGTCCCCTTTATATCATGAGTTTAAAGCCAATCGATCAGTCGACCTCGCGTTTGTTCAGAACATTAAAGTAAATAATAAACACACCGCCGTTATTGAGGAGACAACTGAAGCTTTGCTGAACACTTATACTTGATGACTTACTTTCTAATGACAACGACTACCATCAACAGATCAGAGCGTGGGCATCTGTACCACCTGAATCACCAGCGTCAGACCTTCCATCCACTAACGAATTTATTAACGTTGTCAAGAGGTTACCACTCAACAAGTCGTCAGGTGAAGATAAAATATCTAATCGGATGATTATTGAAGCGTGTAAAACAGCCGGTGATGCGATTTTAACCGTTTACAACCGTTGTATTGCAGAGGGCGTATTTCCTCGTATTTGGCGACGTGGATTTATACGAATCATCCCGAAAAGTGGCGACAAACCCCCGGACGACCCAAAGTCATACCGGCCCATAACATTACTTCCATCTTTGGGCAAACTCCTGGAGCGCCTTATCGTTCCACGTTTGCTACCGGATGGACCAAAGTTTCATAACAATCAATTCAGTATCACTATGGGAAAATCTACCGTAGACGCGGCCCTTACTGTTAGGAAAATTCTTAATACATCTGAACATAAGTACGTAATTGGGATTTTTCTAGATATTTCTGGGGCCTTTGATAACGCATGGTGGCCAATGCTATTACTTAAAATGAAAACTCGGGGCTGCTATAGAAATATAAACAATTTAGTTTACTCTTACTTTTTAAATGGTGCCGCGAAACTCAAACTCGGTCATCATTCCATGTCGAAGTCTCTCACCATTGGATGTCCTCAGGGTTCGGTTATTGGTCCACCTTTATGGAACTTAGGCTTTGATGATTTCCTCGCGATTCCGCTTCCAAGCGGCTGTTCACTAACCGGTTACGCGGACGACGGTCTTCTCCTCATTCAATCAAGTACTCGAGCTGGACTCGAGAACTTGGCTGACACTTGCCTACGATTAATATCTCAGTGGGGTGATCGAAACCGCCTGACCTTTGCTCCGCACAAAACTTATCAACCCATTTTGAAAGGTAATCTCAAATCGTGTCCTACTATAAAATTTAATAAGGGTTCCCGTGAAAAGGAAGCAGTCCGTGTGCTATCTTGGTCTAGTGTTAGAGAGGAATTTTGCATTTATAGATCATATTAAAATAGTCGGTGAAAAAGCAAAAAAGAACTTCTATGCCTTAACGAGAATATCTAAATCTACGTGGGGTCTGTCTTTTTTAACCTTAAAGACTATTTATGCTGCTACTTACTTGGGTTGTATGTGCTATGGTGCGCCTGTTTGGGCTGATAGGGCCACAATAGGGGCGGTACGACGTAAATTACTTCAAAGCCAGCGTTTGGCTTTGATATTCTTATGCAAAGCATACAGGACGGTTAGTACTGAAGCCTTACCGGTACTTGCTGGCGTACTTCCGGTCGACCTTGAAGTGCAGCGACGCGCTGCAATGTACTATTCCGCACGAGAGACCATGGACGCGGACTTTTTAACTCGGTGTGACCGTGAGAAAATCTCTAGGTTATTTAAGCCACATATTGACGTCTGGGAGGAACTTTTATCCGAATGGCAATGTAGGTGGGATAATTCCATCAAGGGCCGACACCTCCACCAATTCTTTCCATCCGTTCGCGTGCGGCTAGCCAGTACGTGGCTGGAGGTGGATCACTGTGTTGTCCAATTTCTCACAGGGCATGGTTACTTTAAAAGTAAATTCCTTCAAGCTCGTTGCCTCACCTTTATGTCAGTGTTCTACGTCTGGCTGTGAATATGTACAATCTGCACATCATATCTTATGGGAGTGTATTCTTTGGCAGAATGAGCGCAATTTTATGTTGAATAATGTACAGGCTGCATCTGGAGTTGTTTACTATACGGACCTTGTGGAAACTAGAACAAATTTCCGTGCGTTCAAGCATTTTTGCCATACCTATTATTGGAAACAAATATAGCAGCTCACAATGTAGGACCCATTAATATTAATGCAAATTTTTATCCGTGGTGCTAGGCAACTGGGCTTATCCCAGTTGTAAACGACACTTTGTGCCTATTGGCCTTGTTTGTTCTGTCTCCTGCTTGATATGGAGGGAAGTGGAAATTTGTACTTTTTCCTACTCCTCCGTTATTATTTTCTGATTAATTTCGTTGCGGGATCCAAGACAGTTAAATTCATTTTCTTTCAGGGACTTCGTCGAGCTTCATTGCCTCGGCGCTTTTCTGGTGGTCGCCACTGTTGATTCTGGCTTTCAGGAGTTGCAGTGGTTTGAGAATAGTGCGGTGGGATTAATATGGACCTTCTAACCCTGTTCGAAACCAATCCTTTTTTTTTGTTATTTTGATGCAACACTGTGTCAACTCGCTGTCATCGATTTGACAGCTTTTGATTGAGCTGAAGTTGACAGCACTTGTAAAAATTTCATTGAATTTGCGGGACGGAACACATTGGTCTTGATTTGGTTTTGTTTGAAATTGATTTATAACCATCCAATCGTTGTTCGAAATTACATTCGCGACCCGCTAGTGGTACTGTGGGAATCGCCCGTGCATTTGTTTGTGTATATATTTCGCGCGCAACGAAGTATTTTTGTCGGGAACGTGTATAGATGTCTGCCAGGAATCTCAGGCTGGACCACGTCGGTTATCCCAAATTTATTATGTATATTTTCCCTCTTATAACCCTCGACCGGACATGGGATTGAACCAGACCGGGAGACCACCACGGGAACAAATGTGAGTTGTAAGTTGAGCATGCTTGTATTACTCTCCCCCTATAAGGGAATCGGTATCCCAAAGAACAACCCCCTATTTTACCGCTGCCGCGTATCGCGGTTTCGCGGGTATAGACCATGTAGGATCCAAGAGTCGCAGCATTGCTCATGGGCCCCATTGTCGCCTCTTGGCTTGTCATCCGCAGGCCTGTATTCAACAAACCCACTTAATTCGCTGTCAACGACGCATTTCGAGATCATCTCATAACTAATGGAAAATAACACCCAGTGCATAGGTCACATGCAACTATTCTATCCAGTACGCAAATGCATATTATACGTTGTACCGATCATTGTTTTTCCGTCACCGCTGCCGTGCCGGATGCATCAGCGACGGACGGGCTAATGGGCCTGCTTCCGACACGTGATGCTGACGTGCCGGCTCCGAGCCGTGACGCACGCCGTCTTGTATGAGACGTCAACATGATGCACTTCATGTAACCATTGTTTTTATGTATGCAAGTTGGAGTTAAGATGGGTAATTTGCGAGACGTAAATGCTGTTAGAGTGCAGGCTAAAATTGAGGGGACGGTTTCATGACTGCTTTGTTGGTCTAGCGGTTACAAGAACGAGGTCCAGGGATCGATGCCCGGGTCGGGTAAATTTGTGTCCATTTCATGGGATACCTCATCATCATATCAGCCGAAAGACGACCATTGCTGGACATAGGCCTCCCCCAAGCGTCGCCTAGTTGACCGGTCCCGTGCGTCTCGTAACCAGCGGATCCCCGCAACCTTCACCAGGTCAACCTGTCCACCTGGTGGGAGGAGTTCCAACGCAACGTCTTCCGGTTCTCGGGATACCTACATACGACAAAATTCGTGTGTGTTTGTTTCTATTGGAACGTCTAACCCTTCGAATAAAAGTAATTAAAAAAAATCAAAAAACCCGACTGCTTAAAAAGCGAACTAAAAATATGTAAACAAGAAGACAATCATGCTGTGCAGTCTGAAGATAAATCTGGTTTGATCAGCCGGCTCGCGAACATGTATCCGCCGACTGCACAGCATGATTTTCTTCTTGTTTACATCTTTTTAGTTTGCTTTTTAAGTAGTCGGGTTTTAAGACTTTTTTAATTACTATTTTTATTTATAACTTTTTAGTTATATTTTTTTTAGAATTGGGTTAATATATAACACTTACATTTAAATATGTAAGTGTTATATATTTTTGATATCACCTCCTAAAACCCTTTATTTGATACCTCACACGATAGGTACGGAAGAAAAAAAAAATTGGCCCCCACAATATGGGACCCAAAAGCCGGCATTTTTCTATTTTCCAATTGGGAAATTTTAATGGTTTCTTCGACAAAAGGTAATAATATAATAAATAATAATAATAAATGTTTATTGGTGCAAAAAAAGGTTACATTACAGTTTGCATACACGTACAGTCAGCTATATTGCAAGAATCCCATTGTAACCATTTTGAATAATGAACCCTGCCTCTCAAACTAGGGGAAACCTGTATCTTGACAGACAAAATTTAATGGAGCCAGTGACACTCGCAAGGTTAAGACGAATCGATTGACGTAAGAACCATCAAAATCGGCCAACGCGTTTGGTCTCTGGAATGCCACATAGGAACAAACATACATACATACATAGACTGATAAACTCATTACCCTCCTTCGGCAGTCGGGTAAAAACAGGCCTGATGTTATGATTTCAATAGTCTTTGAAGGAAGCTGATATGTCCCTTGTAAGTAGGCTACAAAGAAGTACACCTACTGGCTATGTAACCTCAGATTGGGGGAGAGTAGTAGAAATAAAAGCTCATGATGTGAGTCATCATCTGTCTAATAATATTACCACTGCTGGGACACAGGCATCCTCTCTGTGAGAGAGGTAATGGGCCATAATCTACCACGCGGCCCAAGTGCGGGTTGGTGGATGTCACATGTCTTCAAACTTTTGGTTGCAGGACATGCCGATTTCCTCACGATGTTTTCCTTCACCGTTTATAAGAGCAGTGGTGATGAGATAATTGACACAGTAATGCGCCTACCTGGGTTTGAACTCACGACCAACGACACTTAAGTCGGGGCCACGGCCGTTACCAAGGGGCACCACCATTGTTCTCCACTGCATGATATTGCTACTCATATCATGCAGTGGAGAACTATGGTCTAAGCCACTTTTGTATAGCACAAGTTAAAGGTAAATAAGGCTGCAAGGAAAATTAGTTACTGTTTCCAAAAGTAGCTCGACTTATCCAATGATAAACATTCGCATAGCAAGATAAATTAATCAGTTATTGTTGTCCGATGAATATTTCTTAGAAGGCCACTACTGGCCAGTGAACTGGTACTGGGGAGAAGCCATGTCAGATCTCAAGCGAAATTTTCGGTGTGCCAAGCTAGTTGGATCGGGGCTTGGGGTAAGACTACTGATTTAATACATTTTATATTAATATTTCTTATTAATCAACTAACTTAAATGTCCAAGGATTTAATCACTATAAATAAATAGTAACAGGTATTGTACTCACTGACAGTATTGACAGCCGCGTCGGTCTAGTGCGCATGGACGCGCGGATGCTGCGCAGGCGCGCCGCCGGAAACGGAAGTCACGGGCGCGTTCGCTCGCTCATCTGTGGCAATATGGCGGAATCATAGGTTGGTCACACTGCTCGTTATGTGGCACAGGTAATTAAATATTTGAGGTGGGTACTGTTTTTGTTGGAACAGTTCCAGGTTGGTAGATTTTTACGGTTTTTTAGGGTTCCGTACCCAAAGGGTAAATACGGGACCCTATTACTAAGATTCCACGATCCGTCTGTCTGTATGTCTGTCCGTCTGTCACCAGGCTGAATCTCATGAACTGTTAGTTAGACAGTCGATTTTCATAGATGATGTATTTCTGTAGCCGCTATAACAACAAATACTAAAAACAGAACAAAATTAATATTTAAGCGGGGCTCCATACAACAAACGTGATTTTTTTGCCGTTTTTTGCGTCTGCCTCGTTCCTCATTGGTCTGTGGTCACAAGCTCTACTGCTAAGCATGAGGTTCTCTGTTCGATTCTTGGGTCAGATAAATGTTATTAGGTTTTCTATCTGGAATTTCTCAGTAGCTGCCTGGAGTTAAGATTTGTGCGCGGTTGATGGCAATAGGCAAATATGGAAATATATATTAGAGTTGCCACGAATATTCGGCTACTATTCGGTATTCGGCCTATTCGGCTACCTTTTTTACTATTCGGTATTCAGCTGAATATTGCGAACCATTCGGCCAAATACCAAATAACAAAACATGAAAATAAAACACAAAAGATTACGCATAAAAATATTTCAGCAAAAAATCTGCATATTTAATACTTACAATCTATCAGGGGTAATAAGTTATGATGAATGAAAACAATTTTGTCAGCATTTGTTATCTCACAGCAACTGCATGCATTGGTAAAGGAGTCGAGCTTGTGAATAATAATTTACAATGTTTGTGAAAAATACCTATATTCTTCTTAGCGTGTCGATGACAAACATAGATTCTTTTTAGTTATATCATGTATCCCTCCCCTGGTTCAGTATTCGGCTTCGGCAACGCAGTCATAAGGTTCTTACGTGAACCGTTAATATGACATGAGGCGCCAGATGATAGATGGACCATGGTCTGCGGAGAGATGAACAAACCACTTTTTATTGTTATGATATAAAAGAACATACGAGATTATTTTTAGAAGCAATCTAGATTAGGTACCCAATATTACTCCAGTCCAGCGGGGTCTATCTATAAGGTCGCCCGCTATATATGGCACTTAAACATGTGGCGAAATATATATGACGCAGCGGGGCAAGCACGGCCTACTGTGACAGGCTTGAGTCACATATTTATATCACAGTTTGGGAGCAAAAACCTTGATAAATTACGTGACTCAAGCCTATCACAGAGGCTGTGCTCGCCCGGCAGGTATCTACTTGTACACCTCTACCCAAGCGTTTGAATAATACAGAAGATATGTTATGTCTATGTCTCCACCAGTTGCATTAAGAAGTACCTACACTGTTCCAAGATTTCAGCCACATAATTCATTGAACTATTTACACTGCAAAGTTCAACTAAGTACACCGTTGCCCCGTGACCAGACGGCAGACATACCAAAACATTTTACAATAAAAAAAGAAAAATAATGTCACCTCGTTCGCTAGGTACTTTCATTCCGTGAACTAATGGAAAGCGGCGGGGAGCGTGACATTAGCGGGCGTGACCCCGCGCCGTGACCCGTCGTCGCGCCGTGAAATCCGTCAAATCGCCGTGCGCCCGCGCAAAGCCATGCCTGTGCTTTACGGTCAGACGAAAGGCACGTTTAGAGCTTACGATCTATTGAAGTGGGTTGGATAACTGATTGGGTTTGTATTATAGAAGTGAATTTAGGAAAATCTGATTTGCAATCTGGGATATTATGAACTTAACTCTGGCCCAAATAGTTTTGAACCTCATTCTAAGAGAGCTTCTAAAACAAACGGTAGACGAATCAGCATGTTTGAATTTGATATAAAAGTAGGTACCGTAAAAACTGATTCACATGCGTACATTTCAACGTAAGGTTTAGTTGAAAACCAGCGTCAGGCAACTCTCAGTTGTTTGGCATTTTGCTGAACTGGACCTTTATGGCGCAGCCGCGGGGCACACTATGTATGTAATTTTATATGTATCTATTTTTATATGTATCTATTTTTATATGTATCTATTTTGTAGGGCGCACGGTTGGCGCAGTGGTTGAGCGATTGACTGCTGCGCTGCGTGTCGCGGGTTCGATTCCCGCACGGATCAAATATTTGTATGATCTACAAATAGTTGTTCCGGCTCTGGGTGTTTGTGTATGTGAAATTATATGTTTGTAAACGCACCCACGATACAGGAGAAATTCCTAGTGTGGGGCAACGTTTTTAAAAAAAAGAAAAGAAAAGAATTGTTTTAAAATTAAGTTCCCTTTTATTTGCACCTACATTTTGTGTATCTGTGTGTGCCAAATAAACTAGTTTTCTTTCTTTTCTTTCAAGTGGCCTTTTTGATCTTCATTGCATAAAAACTTATTCGAAGTCTTTGATCCACAGTTAAATCAAAGAGCTTTAACTAACTCAAGTCTCTGGAAAGTTTGTTTAAAATACCTTCTTGTGGACAACAACAAGCAAACATTTTGACAAACGTAAAAATTGTACCCTCCATTTAGAGTCGGGTAAAAGCTCCGAAGTCGAATCGTATCCTCAGTCGTGTCGTACGATGTAAATCAGCTTTGATGGCGAGTGCGGTGACAAGCATGTGTGACCGCTGAGCGGCGACTCTCGCACGCTCCTAATCGATCGGCAAATTAGGGATGACCACGCCACACTTTTCCGATAATTACAATAATATGTGGCCGTAATGTGCAATGGCGTGAATTAATTACGGTCCTATGAGGCGGAGTTCTTAGTTTCATCTTATAGACTAACTTTTGCCATTCTAATTGCATTCGAATCAAAAATTATACTAACAGGATAAAAAGTATCCTATGTGCTATTCCAGACTATAATCTATCTTTGTGCCAAATTTCATCCAGATCCGTTCGGCTGTTCTGGCGTGATTGAGTAACAAACATCCATCCATCCTCACAAACTTTCACGTTTATAATGTGTAGTAGGAAGACTAGCTGCCGCCCGCAGCTCCGCCCGCGTGGTATTAGTTCTAGTCCTAATATCTTTATAAATTGTAGTCTATGTGTTATTCTGATGTATAAGCTATGTTTCTGTAAAGTATCATCAAAATCCGTTTAGTAATTTTTGCGTGAAAGTGTAACAAACATCCATCCATCCATCCATCCTCACAAACTTTCACGTTTATAATAGTACTAGCTTCTGCCAGCGGCTTCGCACGCGTGAATGTCGAAAATTATCCCGAGGGAACATATTCCCGGGATGAAAAGTATCCTATGTGTTATTCCTGACTATAATCTATCTCTGTGCCAAATTTCATCCAGATCCGTTTGAGCATACTCCTAATAGTAGAATGGTCTTGTTAGTTTCGTGGTTTTTCGCCTTATGATGGAAGGTCTTCTTTATAGATACACGAGGAGGCAACCGTTTAGGTTTCAAAATGATTACATCATCACATCACATCATCAGCCTATTAATGTTCCCACTGCTGGGACACAGGCCTCCTCTCTGTGAGAGGGGATGGGCCGTAATCCACCACGCGGGCCCTGTGCGGGTTGGTGAGATTATTACAGCTGACATATAATTTATCTCGGTTATCTATTTAATTATTCTTCGCCTCTAGAACCGTAAATTTAATTCGAGGAAAATTTTGGAAGATTGTAGATGTTTTTAAATGGGATGGTGTACTCGTATGTTTATTTTAGGCCTTAGTAACATTTTTTTTCTATCTATTTTATCTGAGAGATATGTATTTAGTAAGTACGTGTTTAGAAATTTTGCCAAAACTATGAATTTCACAGGAACGATGGATGTGGCGATTCCTGGTGCAAGCCTAGGTCCAGCAGTGTACGTAATTCGTCTCGGCTGAAATGATGAAGATGAATTTCACAACTAAAGTCGTGAAAATCTAAGAAGTCGGATTTGACAGCTATAAAACATACTTAATAATAATTAAACTTGATGCTTATGAATGATACTCGTTGTTATAGTGTATGTGTAACATTTATACATATAATGAATTAGGATTATAAATTTGATTTTTCAATTTCTTACGTACGAAGTTATCGCGGCATGTAAAATAAGAAACGTCAACGGACTTCTTAGATTGTCACAATTATCGTGTGCGTGTGTTACCTAGCCTACCTAGTTTTATAAACTTAAGGTTGCCCTAGTCGGCGGCATGAACTATTTTGTGGCCGGAGTTAAAATGCATGCTATCTCATCAGACAACACGTACGAAAGGGATAGACGCTGTGATTAGCAGTAAGAAGCTAGTGTGAGTACGAATACACACTCATGGTATAAAAATAACAAATGAATGATGATTTAGAACGAAAAGAAGAAACTACTGAATGTATTTGTTTAAAATAAAATTATTTGTATTTTTTCATTGCTAATCTATCCCTGTATGGTGACTGTTTTGCAATTTTCCTTCTGTTTATGGTATTTATTTCCGGCCAAAGATGCGTTGAAATTAGTGTTGAAATATGGAACTTTCGACGATCATAACTTTCAAATACACGATTTTAGGGTTCCGTAGCCAAATGGCAAAAAACGGAACCCTTATAGATTCGTCATGTCTGTCTGTCCATCCGTATGTGACAGCCACTTTTTCCCGAAACTATAAGATTAACTATGCTGTTGAAACTTGAACCGCATTAAGATTTTTACACAAAAATAGAAAAAAAAACAATAAACCTTGGGGGTTCCCCGTACTTAGAACGGAACCTCAAAATTTTTTTTTCATCAATCCCATACGTGTGGGTATCTATGGATATAGGTATATGATATTGAGGTTTCTAATAATTTTTTTTTCTAAACTGAATAGTTTGCGCGAGAGACACTTACAAAGTGGTAAAATGTGTGTAAAACAACTGTAACTTCTAAAATAAGAGAATGATAAAACTAAAAAAATATATATGATGTACATTACCACGTAAACTTCCACCGAAAATTGGTTTGAACGTAAGTAGTAGTTTTTTTTTAATACGTCATAAATCGTGAACCGCAATTTACCAAGTACTGAACCCTTCGTGCGCGAGTCCGACTCGCACTTGGCCAGTTTTTTACTTTATTGTTTCCATACAGGGCTAGATAATGATGAGACAAATTGATATATTTTTTTTTTACCGCCAAACAGTGGAGTAATCGCCATACTACGTTTGTATGGAAGAATGACTGACTAGGACAACCTTAAAGGATGCAAGGGAGTTTTGTAAGGATTGTAGCAGGCTGCGTTCTGTATTTTCCATCTACTCCCATGGGGAAAAATGCGTGAGTGAGTGCATATGTATATATGAATATCATAGGCAAGCGTGCTTCACCGTAGACCACGTCATCGCTTAACAACAGGCGAGATAGTGGTCAAACGCGAGCCTATAGAGTATAAAAAAAAGAAACAAAAAAAAACATCAGCCCTTGAAAGAAACTCCTGGGAAAATTTAGCATAAAATAAACATAATAAATGAAAACTGCTATGTAGATAAGTAAACGCAAATCCGCTAACGAGCCGCCAGCAAATACCTGAATAAAACAGTCGTAATCATAAGTGGTACTAACAAAAGGCTAAAGTCTAGCTTGTTTATGGTCTCTTTGTAGCATGTTGTTAATTTCACCCTGTACAAACATAACTCTAACCTAACTAACATCCATACTTTACTAATATTATAAATGCGAAAGTAACTTTGTCTGTCTGTCTGTTACCTTTTCACGCTTAAACCGCTGAACCGATTTGGATGAAATTTGGTATGGAGATAGTTTAAGACCCTGAAAATGACATAGCATAGTTTTTATTCTGGAAATCATCTTTAAGGGGGTGTATGTTTGTTACCTTTTCACGCTTAAACCACTGAACCGATTTAGATGAAATTTGGTATGGAGATAGTTTAAGATCCTGAGAAGGATATATCAGTGTTTTTTTTTCTGAAATTTATCTTTAAAGGGTTATGGCAAGGGAGGTGGAAGTTTATATGGTGAACAAAAGTAATGTGGAGATTAATGAAGGCTCGAAGAAAAAACCTTGGCTATTCAAAGTAGTAATGTTACGCAGACAAAGTCGCGGGCAAAAGCTAGTTGTATTTATAAACATTAACATTCTGCTGACCATTGTCCGGCCGCTTGGAGAGGGGGAGAGATGCTTGGAAAGCGACTCACGCGCAGCCGACACGACTCTCATTGTGCAGTCGCAAATCTTTTAGAAATTCTCATCTAAAAGTAACTGTCGTTTTTAGATTAATGTCGCTTCCTATATCTTTTTACGTTTTAGAAGGAAGTTCCTGTGACTGAGAATTTTTGGGACGTGTATCTAGATATGGTCGCTTATGGGTACACTAGTCGACGGTACGAGCTATTTTGTGCGCGGGGTTAAAATACGCTTTACATCAACCTACAACACGTGCTGAAGAGATAGATGCTGTGATAAGCAGTAGGAAGCTAGTTCGCGTACGAATACACACTTTTGCAAATTTGTAGCGAAATGGATAATGATTTAGGACGAAACCGAGCGCGCGAAATTTTATAAACAGACCTTTGGCAGTCTAGATATCATGAAAAAACGACTAAATCTTTCTGTTCAAAATAAAATTATTTGCATTGTTGAACTACTAATCTATCCCTGTATGGAGGCCGTTTTGCAATTTTCCGTCTTCTTATGGTATTTATTTGCGCCCAAAAATGCGTTAAAATAAGTGTCCAAAAAATTTAACTTTCGACGCTCATAACTTTCAAATATTTACTTTTTTGCTTCCATACAGGGCTAGATAATGATGAGACAAATTGATATCACTATTTATTTTGAACGTACATCTTCAAACATTGGAATAATCCCTAGACTACGTTTGTATGGAAGAATTTTCGACTAGTGTAACCTTAAGTTCTAACACCGCGTATGTCAAAATCGGGAAGTTTTCAGGAAAGCAAAAAAACTCAGGTTATCAAAAAAACTGAGTGACGTGCTGTTTTTATGGCAATGAAGCTGACATACACGGTTTTGCTGTGGCTTTTCAATCAAAAACTGACACACGCGGTGTTTTTCTTTTTCGAATTACGCCTCACCATTGGTTCAAACTCTCGTGTTTGATTCGTCAAACGATGCGTCTTGAGATTCCTTATTGAGTAACATAAAAAACGTATTTCGTTAAAATAATGACTTACCGTTACGAGTGACGTTAGAATTGAAGACGATATGCAGAATCTTTGTTTTTGGAAAACGGAAACACGATTTAGTCTATGAACTGTTAGTGGTTTTAGATTTGATTGGTTATTACACAAATTTTATCTTCTCTCGATAAACTTTAGATTTTATGCCAGTTTTTTAGGCAGCAGTATCTTCTTAATCTGTAATAACGCATGATCCTCTTTGTTCCTATTACTATAATTCTCTGAGTACAAGAAGAATTAAATGTATATATGTAATGGTGCGTGGGTGTAAATATTATGGCCATTAAATTATTATTTATTCCATTCCACATTACTTATTACCTCTAAAACAAATATTTTGTTGATTACCTAAATTTGTAATTCTAATAACAAATTACAATTTATGCACTGTTTACACACTCTTAAAACAATAAAATACGAGTGAAAATTACGTGTCAATATTTACAAGTCAAAATATTTTGTGTTCGCAAATAAACGCAGGCGCAACGGAAGTATGATGCAACACCATGTCTCGTTCTAAAAAGTAATCCTGAAATGTTTGATGTAGTTGGAACCCTTATGAAGAACACTACTATTATTTTCATAAAATCTGCGATGACTTTCAGAATTCAATACATTAATAAATCTACGGGAGTGCTCCCATTCAGAAATCGGCCATCTATAAAACAAACATTTAATTTTTCTATTGATTTTCTTTGAATGAATTTAAATCATATTACCTACATTGTAGATTTCAAAACCAAGATTAAATCTCAAAAAATAACTAATCAACTATGCCTTTGCTCCTATTCAAATATACCAGTGATTCCTAAACATTATGGTCCTGGCCGAAACCGTAAATAATAATCCACTAAAAATCAGATATAAAAACATGTAGGATAATTACTCGTGGGGAATGGTCCCATGGGGGCCAGGCATGAAGTACGGTAATGTTTTATTCGTACACCGGTTAGAATAAATACGATACTTGATGGACTGTTTATGTCATGGAAGCGGGTTTGTGCAAGCATTCACAGATTTTGATGGGGTAGCAGGGTACTGTCGCGGCCGGAGTGCTTTGATTTGTTTATTTTTTGGTGGTTGATTTAACTTGCAGCTGCATTGTCTGTCTATATGGTTTAATCTTATGATTTTAATCAGAAAATCAATTTATTCAAAGAAAATTCATATTTTAATCTTTGTTTTCTTAAAATTCTTTTCAGTATCATTTTAAGAAAGTTCATCAACAATGATAAGCATAGGGCCGTAAGACATATTAAGGTATTTAGCTAGAATCATAATTTTTAGTTATTAAATTCTAGATCAGTTAGGTACTTGTGTTTCATCGAATATTCCACAGTACTAGGAGTAAGTATACAACTGAAAGGAAATGCATTGGGAACGGTTTTAACGAAACCAATAAAACTCAAATACAGAATCTACTCGAATATTCTCACAAAACAAATCACAGCGCACTGTGCTCGAATGTACCGAGGGGTGGGGCTGGGGGGTACTCTGTGGCAGGGGAGCGCACACCTGGTCGCCGCAGCTGCGTACGCGGGCAAATCTCACGCGCAGCTTCCTCACCGCGCATGCGCACATACATACGCGCATATGCTCACTCACACACATGCGATATACTTACTCACACATATACATACACTAGCTTAAATTCTGCCAGCGGCGTCGCCCGCAAAAAAAGTGTTTTATCATCCCAAGGGAACATTATACCAGGACAAAAAGTAGCATATGAGCTATTCCAGACTATAATCTATCTCTGTGCTGAATTTCATCCAGATCCGTTCCGCCGTTCCGGCATGATTGAGTAACAAACATCCACCTAAACTTTCGCATTTATAATAATTATTAAGTAGGATACGTGTACATTGCTCACTCACACAAAGATGGCGGATATACAGCTGTAAGTAGTTCGTGAAAGGATGTGTGTGTGAGTGTATACTGAAAGTAAATACGTATGAGTGGACGCGATGGGTAACGAATATTGTGTTGATATGCTATGTGGTTGTATAATTTGATTTTGTTGTTAGTTTACTTGCTGATGTGGAGTTATGTCTGAAATAATGTCAGGGCTTACTGTTATATGTTTAAGAGTATGGGTCTTAAAGACTTTTGGATTCGACAATATAATTTCTACTTCGACGAAAAGTTAGAATTTTGAATAAATATTTGATGACATTTACGGTGATAAGTATTTATCGATACATTTTGTTTATTATCTCCTAAAACAGTACCTGAGCTGATAGTATCTATCTGTCTATAACATTATATAACAATAAAGGTTAATAGATTATAATGAGTTGATTTGCAACGCATTAGAAGAGCCAACTATACAAATAATCTGTTAGATTTGTCACGATTATAGAATACATTATTGAAAACTATCATGGCGTGGTTACATTGAGTCAATGTCAAAGAGATTTGAGGATGATTAATATTTTTTTTAAATCAAATCGTATTGCCTAAATTGACAGTACGGTAATTGAGATAAGCTCGGTATAACTTTAAGTTTCTTTGCCTTGGTTACATCGGCGCCGAATTGCCAGCTTATCGGTTTTTTATCGGTTGCATTTCGGGAAGTGTGCGTTGGAATTGCATGAACTAATTCCTCCTAGCCCGTTCCATCATCGGGCTACAAGACGTACGGCGATGCGTCATCGGTACATTGTGGACATCCCACCCATACGCTTCAAACGTTTTGGGAATACTTTTATCACGCGTACTGCAAAGGAGTGGAATTCCCTGCCGGAGTCTGTATTTCCTGATAGTTACAACCTGGGAGTCTTTAAGTCAAGAGTTAATAGGTTTTTTCCAGGCAAGCGTGGTTCATCGTCGACCACATCATCGCTTACCATCAGATGAGATAGTAGTCAAGCGCAAGCCTGTCAATAAAAAAATAAAACTGATAAATATGTCAATGATGCTATTGAATCAAGTATCTAATAGTTTTAGGGTCCCGTACCTGAAGGGTCCAAACGGAGTCCTATTGCTTGTGTCTCACGTGTCCGTCCGCCTGTCCGTCGTCTGTCACACGAGTTTTACAGCCATACGGTTGGAGCTACAGTCTTCAGATTTTCACAGTATCTTGTTGACCCAAAGCCATACAAATTGTCAAAAAATATTTTTAATTGTTTTTAAGGGGGGCTCCCATACAAGTAAAATGGATGCGAAAAAAATGGTAATAATGTATATACCAATATATTGTTAAATCAGATTTATCTTCGAAATTCCTTTATTTTTTCTATTACAACCAACTTAATTTTGCGGTCTGGTACGGAACCCTAAATGTGAAAAGTCCGACATTCACTTGGCCGGTTATTATCGTTATAGTTTTTGAGATAATCAATATCTTGGCAGCGACACGAAGACGAAAATGGCAAGCCGAAGAAGTGACGTCATCATTCTAGAAATCGATGGAACCACATACCAGATTAACTACAGCATAAATAAAATTATATCATGCACAATTAAAGACATAACGCACTTTTCAGAGTTTCATATTCTTTGTATCGACAATAATTATAACAGGACTTGACTAAATAAACATTTATAAGAAAGGGATGACCTACGGAAACCTACACAATACCATGAATTCCAATGTATTGAATTCACTTTCATGCAATTCATTCGATGAAGCGACGCAGGTCTCAGCAACAGGTTACATTATCATCACAGATTTTACAAAAGCGTAAAATCTAATAGATTCATGAATGGAGGATTCCTAAAAAACATTTCTTACAAGTTGTATTGTTTGATCACAATGACAGGCGCCGTCTAACAAAGCGTGTTTTACAAGTGTATAGTTCACGATACCTCTTTATAAAACAGCCTGTATACTCTGGCCTCTAATCTTCCATCCTTAGACACGTCATTCGTCCTATTTTGTTCGACAGCGAGGGGTGAGGTAGCTCAAGGTATACCGGATAGGTTCTAAAAGCGTGATATTGTTGTAATATCAATAGTCGCAAAACTTTTTGTCGTCATGTGTACTTTTGTGAGTTAACACCGATTAATATAATTATGTACGCGGTTCTCTGTCGGTCCACAATGGACCGATTAATTTAACAGTACAATTAAATGTTTAAACTTTTATTTGATACGATAAAAATGACGCTTTGTTTGTGTTAGTATTGTTTCTTAACGATACTGGTAAATATTGTACTGTTTTAATGACATAGTTCTTTCAGCCTACTTGTAAAACGACTGTTTTGACTTATTAAGTGATTCTAGTGTCAAGTGTGTGCTAATAGATCCGAAGAACAATAGTCGCCTATTAGCACTATCTATAGTTGAAACAATTCATCGTTTGACGTCGATCTACGTAGGATGACAAGCTTGACGCTGCGTTTTCTGTCATGCTAGGTTAACAACCGAACAATTTTCAGTATGATTTTTATTGAACGCAGATGCCTTAGATCAATAGGTGACGGAGTGTGCGGAGTGTGTCGTAGAAATGCCTTAAGGCGCCTCCCCGAGCAAAACGTCGCGCTAGTCGTTTTTGTGCAGTTTTTAAGAGCTATCTACTCTTTATTTAAAAAGAAATATCAATTAATAAAAATACATTAAATTTCTACATAATGTTGATTCTAAAATTGTAGTACACTTTTTTTTTTAAAGGTTTATGTTACACTCTACTTAACTCAATCTCCTTCCAACAAAACCTTAAAAATGCGACATAATTATTGATAGCATGCATCTCCTCGTAAAGTGTTCGTAAATTACTTTTTGTACTAACACTAATGGATAGACAATTTGATAAAGAACATTTTGTAAGTTTTATTTTTTTCAAAAGACCGATATTCGATTTTGTAAAGATTTTATTCTAAAATCTGGGCGTATTCACTACCGTAATTCATGCGCCACCAGTGCCGCTAGGCCAATAGGAATGCTCATATCTCATGCTGATTTTTTGGTCAGTGTACGGCCTTAAGGGGGTTATTACACTATCACATATCTCGGATCATAGATCTATGAGTCATATTTATAGTGTAATTTAAACATATGAATCATTTAGTCTTTGAAAAAAGATTTTTGATAGTTGATATTTTGGGTAGGATCCTATGTATGATCTTAGATTTAAGATAGTGTAATACACCCCTTAGGAAGAAGCAAAACATTAATAATCTATGCAAAATGTTGACTTTTGGAATGAAAAATATCATTCAGATTGAAAAAAAAAGGTCAGTACGGCCACCAAAATAGAAAAGTAATCTATACTATATAATATTATAAAGAGGAAAGATTTTTTTGTTTGTTTGTTTGTACCGAATAGGCTCCGAAACTACTGGACCGATTTGAAAAATCCTTTCACAAATAGAAAGCTACATTATTCCTGAGTGACATAGGCTATTTTTTAATCCCGAAAATGGGTCCTGTGGGGTGGTCCACGGGAGTGAAGCCACGGGCAACAGCTAGTAAGTAATAAAAAAATATTTCTTGATTTCTCCTCACCTACTTACTTTTTTACAGTTGTTAACCTATTTGAAACTGAATCTTACATTTATGTATCCAAAACCACATAGGTCCTATGTCCCATGTATAGTTGCTCTACAAACATGTGTGAATATATATCCCACGCCCCGTCACCGGTGTTTGGTTACCGCCACTTTTTTCCTAAAAGAGGCGGGATCCCGTTTCTTGCTGAAAGTCTACACCGCGCAGTTGCACGTGTACGACTTTCAAACAAAATGGCGGAAAAATACCAGATTTTTTGAGCATTATGTAGTAGTTAACCTGGTGATCTAGACACAGTTACATTCTTTTTTTATTTTTATTTTATATTTTGGCTTCGCACGGTTTGTGCATTTAGCCAGTGTCAAGTTTAGAATAGAAGTTCTAGTTTCTTTAGATTTTAGTCGTCCAAGTTAGCCCACAATAAAATGGCGGTAACTTTATTGGAAGCTTCTACGGAGTTTTGTCGACACCATGTACAAACTCTTGTTCTACCGCTGTGTTTTACTTGCCCACACTCGTGCACGTTCACTAATATTATTAGAATAAAAAACCACCATTTTTATACTATTAATATTCAATTTAACACAATTATAGGAAAATAAAACAGAGAAGCAACATTTCGTTCCCGAAAAAACAAAACTCCCAGTTACATTCTTGATGGAGACTATTGTACTTTTTTTCTATTTCATGTCTGATATTAGCGAAATACGAACTCTGCCTATCGAAAACGGCACCATCGACCATAGATAAACAAAAACTAGATTATATTATACTTTGGATCAGTGATGCGTCTGCGTTAAAGATTGTCAAAACTTTTTGGGATTGACAAACTGTCATTTTGTTAGTGTGTGTCAATCCCATACAATTTGGATTTTTTGACAAGCGTAACGATTGTAAAATGTCAAATTGGTCTAGACCCAATGCATATTACGTAAGAAAAATACCTACGAAAGACTAGGCAGTATGGTTGAAAGACTATAGCCTGCCCGATGGGCGAAAAAAAGGAAAAAAAAAAATCTAGACCCAATGGTTAGCCTAGATTGTTTCCTAGATTCTGCAATACTTACGTGATTCATAGTTGTAGTATTTTCTGCGTAATCTGGGTAAAGTTGGTAAGTTACAAGACTTACAAGAGTTATTTGAAATGTAGATCAAAGTTACGAAACAGTAAGGTTTAGCATAGATTTTACGCCACACAAAGTTATTGGGGAAAGTTTGTATTTATTTGAATCATTCTAGGTAAATCTTAACATTTCGCTACTGTTCGTGCAAATAGTACCTAGGTTAATAGTAGTTGTGATTAAAATTCAAGTTTATTTGCCACTTAATAAATCCCTTGCATTCTTTTCAACAGAAATTCATGTGGTGGTTTTAAAACAACTTATATTAAGGTAGAAAATTGACTATGTACGTTCAAAATAAAAAGTGATATCAATTTGTCTCATCATTATCTAGCCCTGTATGTTTTGCTTCCATACAGGGCTAGATAATGATGAGATAGTGGACAAACAGTGGAATAATCCCTAGACTACGTTTGTATGGAAGAATTTTTAACTAGTGTAACCTTAAGGAAGTTACACCAGACAACGGCTGCGTTTCTAAAATATTTTAACTTTTTTATTAATAAGCCGAGCATCTTATTTCTTTTTTAAGGCTTTAGCAAGCCCTTATCTTTAGCAAAGTCGAGCCAATCCTTTGAGAAGCAATCCGCAGAGACACAAAAGGGCGGAAATCGATGCTTAAGCTCAACCCAACGCATTTTGTTTTGGAGATTACAAATAATGAGAGGTTACGTTTTTTTCAACACATATTGCACCGCCTTCAAAAAAATGCAATGTAAAAAACGTATATGCGTAAACCGACTTTCCAACATGTATTTACCTCATCTTCTGTTCCAAACTTGTAATTCTCAAAATTATACTTAGGCTGTTTCATTACTGAAGGATGCAGTTATCATAGTTGGGATTTAAAGACATCTAAGTCCAATCGCATAAAATCGTGATATTCGAAATTCGACATTCGATCATGCATCTTCTATTCCAAACTTGAAATTCTTAAATTTCGACTTAGGCCGTTTTATTACTAAGGATGCAGTTTTAATAGAAGGGGTTTCAAGAAATATCTAACGGTAGGAAGTAGGTGATTATTGTGATAGGATAGGATATCCGATAGGATGTGACGTATCAGGTAGATTTAGTTTTAATTGTTGGGCGACCTTGTCGGTTTATAAAGGGTTTTAAATGTAACTTGATGTTAAATCAGTTTTTGTTCCGAATAGTCTTCCGTTAAGCTATGTGTCAGTAGGTTTTTATTAGATTGATCTTCCGCTAAATTATTTAATAAATAAAACTTTATGCACAAGTACAAAGGCAGACTTAATGCCTTAGGGTGGTGCAGATATAAATTATGGCCGGTGTAACTAAATGAAAAAACGGGACCAGAAATATAAATAAAAAATGAAATAAAAACATAAATATATACTTCACATTACACATCACATCATCAGCCTATTAATGTTCCCACTGCTGGGACACAGGCCTCCTCTCTGTGAGAGGGAATGGGCCGTTATCCACCACGCGGGCCTAGTGCGGGTTGGTGGATGTCACACGTCTTCGAATTATTGGTTCTAGGACATGCCGGTTTCCTCACGATGTTTTCCTTCACCGTTTTGAGAGCAGTGGTGATGAAATAATTTACACAAAGTAAAGCGCCTGCCTGGAATATTCTTAGATACATACATACATATAAATAATGTTATTAAGAAACCATCCAACAACTCAACTCTGTGATGATTCTGCAAACTTCTTGCGAATGTGCTCGCGTGTCTTCAATTTGAAAGACCGACTGGTTGCCATCCTGATGTTCTGAGGGAACGCATTCCAAAGGGAAATCACCTGGACAAAGAAGGAGGAATGGATAAACCCATAGCGGTGTGAGGGACATTGTAGATGACGATTATTAGCGGAGCGAAGATTTTTACTGTGAGCAGAACAGAGGAAATAAAATTAAAATAGAATAGAATAGAATTATCTTATTGTAAGAAATACGATTGTTTCAAAAGTATTCCTAGAAATAAATTGCTAAGGTTTCTTCTATTACTTTAAAAATCTGGTTCTTTACCTTCAGGTGTATAACTAATATAAAGTCGGTATCGGTAGTTCCAGAAGTACGCGATGTAATTGTGAATGTTAAAGACGCGGTATACAGATACCTACGCAGAAGTACGCGATGTACTTGTGAGTGTTAAAGACGCGGTATACAGATACCTACTCAAGATGTGAAACTAATTTAATTACCCAAATGGCGACATAATGAAGCATTCCATCATACATAAACTACAATTCATCACACCGGAATGTAGAAAATCCAAAACAAATTGCCTCCAACGAAACCCGACATTAACACCACTGACATTCAAACAAAATATCATCGGATCATAAGGAAAATTCTTCCATCATCGCTGCAGAAGGCAGGACAAACTGCCGAGTCACCGGCGCGGGCGCATCGGCCCGTGGGGGCGACTGCTTTGATGCGAGCCGACGTTCGACATCGCCCGATAGCCGACAAAACGACAACCTCGGTGGACGTGGCTGAAGTTATTGGTGAAAGCGATTATAAAGGCTAAAGGGGAAGACAAGGAGATTGAATGTGTAGTGAGATATTGGCGAAAAGGTTTCAGTGCCTTTGAAGTGAAATTTTGGGCTCGGATATCACCGTGTGTGAAGGACAAAGATAGTGGAACTCCCGAAAATCTGTCATAGCCAGTCTTGCCCAGTGTCGTGCAACTAGTACCTATGTAACTGGGCTGTTGAAGGTCAGACAGTGGCTCCAAGTAAAATACTGATATTCAGCGGCATCCTGTAGACTGGAAGCTAACATAGAAGGGGAAATATAAAATGGATACTGATGATTTAAATTCACTTGATTGAAATGAAAACATTCAATTCACATTGTTCAAAGAAAACCCTACTATTCTTTACAGGAGTTCATCTGTATCATCAGACTGGGCTAAAATGTCTTCCGTCGAATTTTTTCAAGTCACTGTAGTTTTTGCACCAAGATTTATGCAAACTAAATCGTTATTTACATTATCTGTAAAACACACTTTGATATCTAACACAAACTAACCAGTCACTCTCAAAATCGTTCATAACATAGACCATAATCTAAAAAAACGACAGCGCGATCCTCGGACACTTGTGAGATGGTGGTGTGAATTGAACGCTAAGATGAATAAGCCGGACTGATAAACAACTGCGCGAGCGCAGTAATTGGTCAGTATCGTGTTTGTTACCCAGAGATATTTTGTCATTTCATTATGGGTAATGTACCCTCATCTTGGGAAATGTAGGTGTGACATTGATTTGGGGAAAGACGTTATCGATATATTGCACCCCCAGAATGAAAGCGACCTGACTTAAAATTACTGTAAACTCTGATTTTGCTAGAAACTGGCCTTAAGGTTACACTAGTCGATAATTCTTCCATACAAACGTAGTCTAGGGATTATTCCACTGTTTGACAATGTACGTTCAAAATAAAGAGTGATGTCAATTTGTCTCATCATTATCTAGCCTTGGATGGAAGCAAAAAAATAAAATGTTTTAAAGTTATGAGCGAGGAGGAGCTCGTGGCTAAATAATAACAGCCGCACGGGTCGATCATCAAGGTTAAACAACGCTTGACGAGGTCGGCCCGTGGATGGGTGACCATTTCAACATACCGAGTTTCCTCCGTGCCTCGGAAAGCACGTTAAGCCGTTGGTCCCGGCTGTCATTTGAAGATCTTTGACAGTCGTTACGGGTAGTCAGAAGCTTGAGATCTGACACCAGTCTTGCCAAGGGGTATCGTGTTACCCAGTTACTGGGTTGTGGAGGTCAGATAGGCAGTCGCTCCATGTAAAACACTGGTACTTAGCTGAATGCGGTAAGACTGGAAGCCGACCCCAATATAGTTGGGCAAAGGCTAGGCAGATGTTGACACTCTTTTGAAAACTTTCTTGCTCATTGCTAACAAGATGCATTTTTAAGTTAGGTAATTTTCATCCTGGGGTGTGATATGGCTTTGATTAAGGTTTTAATGTCTAAAAATAAAACTAATTAATTTTAATATAAAAAACAGAAAGAAAAGTAACGAAAAACACCACAATAAAATACAATTTCTTTAGTCTTTGGGTAACTCGGACAAGCAAAGATTTAGTTTAGTTCCTTTATTTTCAGTTGGTTTTTAAATAATTTCACCCTTTTAAATAGTACATTTCGTACATAAAAGTCGAGATTTTAACACGAGCGGTGTAGCCAATTTCGACGTGAGCCGAAGGCGAACATTTTATAATCTTGTGTCTAAATGTTCATATTTCGAAACGAACTTCTTAGGCAATGTGTAACATATTAGACAAGGTAGTGGAAACATAAACTGAGCTAACTGGTAGGTTTTGCCATTTCCACCAGCCCATCATTCGAAAATACGGGACAACCATGTCCAGCACTGCTTTAGGTACCAGCATTCTGATTGAATTGCATCGCCAACTTCTGCCTAAGTAGATACCAAACCAATACTCTTAGTAGGTACTCTTGTTTACTCTAGATGGCGTAAAATTAAAACGCTTATTAATGACATCACAGATGCCGTACAAAATAAGTTCCATTTTTGAATCACAGATGGCGTTGCAGCATAAAGTTCTTATTTCTAAATCTCCAAATTGTCTGTTTGTTTTTGTAGCCCTAGGAAAACTCTGAAATATTAATTGTTATACGAAAATTCATTCATAGATAGAAAGCTACGTGCAGTAATCCAGTGTGCTACATACATATAGGCTACTTTTTATAACGAAAAATGATTACTGCCGGATAGGCCACAAGACCGAAGCCACGGAAAAAACTATATTATTCTATATTTTTGTTTGTAAAAGAAAGTATTAATATTTTATGATGAAGCTAGCTTTAGCTGTAGCTGAGTGTACACCATTTAAATCCCGTGGAGGATCGATCCAGTACAAAAAAATATATAAAACCGGTTAAGTGCGAGTCGGGCTCACGCACGAAGGGTTCCGTACCGTTATCGCAAAAAACGGCAAAAGAAAAACACGTTTTTGTATGGGAACTCCACTTAAATATATATTTTATTCTGTTTTAGTATTTGTTGTTATAGCGGCAACAGAAATACATCATTTGTGAAAATTTCAACCGCCTAGCTATCACGGTTCATGAGATACAGCCTGATGACAGACGGACAGGCAGACAGACGGACCGCGGAGTCTTAGTAATTGGGTACGAAACCCTAAATAACACAATAAAATAAACCGACTTCGAAATCAAAACATTAACAGACAGACAGACAGACAGACGGAGTCTTAGTAATTGGATCCGCTTTTAACCTTTTGGGTACGGAACCCTGAAAAGTGCAAAAATAACTTTCGTTTCGGCAGTCGGTGTCTTTGGTATCTCTTGTTTTATCATTTTGCACACAAAATTTAACGGTGTATAAGCACACAGTATATACAGTCATGTTATCAATATATTACGTAACTCGAACGGATAGGTAATTTCATTTCAGTGCTAGTGAACGTCGCTGAACATTATATTTAATCTATTTCACTTTAGATTGGAAATCTTTCTTAGAAACCACGTACCGGTTTTCTAAGTAGATGGTGAAAAAAAAGAACTTCAAATATAATCAGTACCACCTCATTGTGTTACATAGCCATTGGTTGAACCAGCCAAGGGAAACCAAATTGGCATGTCACTTTTTTCATCACCGTTTTAATGGAAGTAAAAAGGTCTATTAGATTACAACAGTTTGCAATAAGTGATATGCTGTAATCGAAGTAAGATTAACTTACGTTTAGTAAGAGAAATCTGAATTTGTTCTGCTCCTAAAACAAATTATGTAGAAACTGGTGCAAGTGCTTTTGTCTTATCGTGAAATCTTTAAATCGGCTTGGAATCGAAGATATTTAACTGGTTTTATATTTTATAAACGAAAAACGACTTTCAGTTTTGTATCTGGCTGGATAAGGCAGAAGTCATTTCTGAAACGCTTTTGTTATTAAGGTTACACTAGTCAACGGCACGAACTATTTTGTGCGCGGGGTTAAAATGCATTTTACATCAACCGACAACACGTGCGGAAGAGATAGATGCTTTGATGAGCAGGAGGAAGCTAATTCGCGTACGAATACACACTTTTGCAAATTTGTAGCGAAATGGATAATGATTTAGGACGAAACCGAGGGCGCGAAATTTTATAATCAGACCTTTGGGAGTCTGTATATCATGAAAAAACGACTAAACGTATCTGTTCAAAATTAAATTATTTGCATTGCTGAACTACTAATCTATCCATGTATGCTGGCCGTTTTTCAATTTTCCGTCGTATTATGGCATTTATTTGCGCCCAAAAATGCGTTAAAATTAGTGTCGAAATGTGGAACTTTCGATGCTCATAACTTTCAAATATTTTTTTTTTTTACTTTTTTGCTTCCATGCAGGGCTAGATAATGATGAGACAAATTGATATCAGTTTTTATTTTGAACGTACATCGTCAAACAGTGGAATAATACCTAGGCTACGTTTGTATGGAAGAATTTTCGACTAGTGTACCCTTAAATTTAACTTTTCATGTTGATACAACATTTGAGACCTGGAAGACACGGAGTCAGAAATGTGCATATTTGTTCTATACTAGAAGGTGCATCGGGAAATAAATAACAACATAATTACGTTTTTCATGATATCGTTTGTTTCCTCAAATTCTTGAATTACCATGAGAATTGAAGGATTACCATCTTTCTATTAAAACAATTCCACGATACTTCGTGAGGTTACTCTCGTGCTGGTTTGTTAGGCATCGTGTTTCGTGCGTGATCTTCAAGTGTACACCGTGCCTAATATCAACACGGAGTTGGATTGTCATTCTAATGTATGATTTACGTTTGCTCCTTACAGATTCTGTACAAGAATGGAATGATGATCGTAGTAACTGCATTTCCTTTTATTTTTTGGAGCAGTTCCAGCTGTGACAATTTTATTAGTGGTAACGATTGTCACAATCGTATACTATGCATCGTTGGTCTAGCGGTCGCAAGCGCTGATGCTAAGCGTGAGGACCTGGGTTCGGTTCCTGGGTTGGGCAATGTTTTGTTGGGGTTTTCCGTCTGGGATTTCTCAATAGCAGCTCGGCGTCTGGCTTGTGTCCTTTGGTGGCAATAGGCTCGACTGTTATTACATGGGACGTAATAATGTGGGTATACTACACCTGTACCTCTGCCTTACTCCGCGGGGAATGTGGGCGTAATGTTCTGTTACGTTTATACATATTTTTTGGAGTAGCTTTTGCCAGCGGTACCCGCGTGGAAAGTATTTTACATCCCAAGGGACCATTATACCGGGATAAAAAGCCTATGTGCTATTCCAGACTATAATCTATCTCTGTGCCAAATTTCATCCAGATCCATTCGGCGGTTCTGGCGTGAAGAAGTAACAAACATACAGACACACATCACAAACGTTTGCCTTTATAATATAGGTTTGATTATTTGACACATGTCATCGCTGATAAAATGCCAGTTCGTCTAGTCTAGGCCCTATGGAGTGTGGTGGAGTTTTGCAGGACATCAAAGCTGAAGAAATGGTGCATAGGTACTGGTTGTAGACTTGAGATATTTCAGGTAAGGTATACAGGGTGAGCAAAACTTTTTGGTTCTTTGTAACCCCAACTATATCACCCTGTTTTGATTGATCCACGATTTTTGGGCCATCCTGTATATTTACAGTAGGATGAAATGGTTCTCTGTAAAAGTAAGGGGAGATCGAAGAGGGATGAGGTGAGGGAGGTGAGTTTCACACTGCTTACGTCAAGTATGAATTTGAAGCCATATGATAATGTTGCTGATGGTCTATGTCAACTATCTTCGCAAAGGTCAATACTTTATGTTGTCATACTTAATAGTTCGTTAATAATACTTTAAAATTTAAACATTACAGCAAAGTTAGATGAGTCACGATATCACGTATTAGCGCCGTTAATTTTATGCTGTTAGGAATCAATATTTTATTTGTACTTGGCATAAACTTAATTAATTCATATTACGTCATGATTTAATTTGGCACACTTTAATTTTGGCTGAGTTACAGTTTCTTTAGAGACCAAAATAGGGCGTTACATGGCACTCCTACTATGGAGTTTATGTCGCACGTTCGAACCCAGCCAGGCGAGCACGGCCTCTGTGATAAGCTTGAGTCACGCAGTTTTTGCTACCAAACTGTGACAAAACTGTGTGACTCAAGCCTGTCACAGTATGCCGTGCTCGCCCGCCAGCAGGTAAGGCACTTTAATTTTTGAAATTCATCTAACCACCACTGCTCACAAAATGGTCAAGGTAGTCGAGAGAAAATCACATGTCCTAGAACCAAAAATTCGAAGACATGTTACTTCTACCAACTTGCAATATTTCCGCGTGGTAGATTAGGGCCGTGGTAGATAAGGACATAGATTCAGAATTTTTTTGCTACGCAATATATCTATGGATAAGGACGTAAGTACTTCCTCTCACTAAGAGGAGCAATGGTCTGACTATACTGTGCTTCACAACATTCATAATTATCTTCTGTTCTTTTCCTTTTTATCATTCTTATGACGGTATTGGCAGTAAAACTGTCATCAATTTAATATTACTACGCATTTAGCAATCAGTACAGTCGTACTACGAGCGCATATTTTTATTATTTTACATGATTTCATAGCACGTAGCATCTGAGTCAACAGACATGTTGCCAACGACACTCCTCGACTGTCATACACCTTGTAACTGTTTTATTTTTATGAGTCCTGGGATTGAGTTGTAAATTGTAATATTTTCTGCTCAAAGACCAATGAGTCCAGCATGAGTCTTCCCGAGGGATTTCGAATGATTGGTCTGGCGTTGCCCGCACTCAGCGGGTGGGACTATCGAGAAGATTTTTTTTGTTTGATATTTACTTGGCATAGTTGAGGTACGAGTATACTAACTAACTCAAAAATATATTCTAGAAAGGTGCAACTTCTGAATCTAAATCTTTACCTTCTCAAAAGTGTCATTTAGCTGGTAAATTAGCACCAAAAGTTTATATACGAACGCATTATATTTTATCAAATTAAAATAAGTAGTAGTTTCTAGTTCTGTGTCTATTTACATTAAACTACAAAATCAAGACATCACTTGCCACATTAAACAAAAGAGTAAACCGCTTTTGTTATTTAATTCTACACGAAACAGTGAATATCCACAGATTTTATTGTTCGTAACTCTGTTTCTTGAATGGCGTTATTATACGTCGAGCCTTTGAAAGACTTCGAATAATTGATTCGTACCTTTGTATGGCTTGTTTCTTGTTTATATTATTACATAATTTGGTAATAATCTGTTATTGATCTTGCCTTTTATTCGCGCTTCGTAATGAAAATGAATGTGTTTTGTGGTTTTGTTTAGGAATGCTATAACATGTGATATTAGCTGCTGTTAGAGAAACCTTTGTGACTGGATTTGATTGAAGTGAATTGATACTTGTAAATACGACTCTATTGTCACTATTTGAGTTTCGGAATTTGGTAGCTCTGCTTCTTGTTGTCGTACTTAGTTTCTTACGCAATACTTATAGAAAGGGATGTAAAAAAACTGGCCAAGTGCGAGTCGGCCACGCGCACGAAGGGTTCCGTACCATTATCGCAAAGAACGACAAAAAAAAAGAAATACATTATCTGTGAAAATTTTAACTGTCTAGCTATCACGGTTCATGAGATACAGCCTAGTGACAGACTGACAGACAGATGGATCGTGAAGTCTTAGTAAAAGGGGCTAGTTTTTACCCTTTGGGTACGGAACCCTAAAAACGTTAGTTACTTTGTGTTGAGTTACTTTTCAAGACCTTTCATCTTTAAATTCGAGTCCTAACTTGTTCACTTTTATGTACTTACCCATGTTTCTGAAAACAACAACGCACATTCGCATATTCCCTAATTCAGCAGGTAAACACACCCTTGTCTCGTATAATCTGCAAAAAACACAGGAATATAATCCTTTCCGGCGTATAGGGCAGTTTCGTTTTTCGGCTGTTTCGGCAGACTTTGTGACGCCGAAAACCGAGAGGCGAACGACGAACGGCCAAATTGGTAATCGTTTGGCGGCATGTAAAGGTATTCAGGTGTTCGTAGGGTTGTCCACAATAGAAAATTAATTGTTTATTTTAGGATCATGAGTTGAAGTCTATTGAGTGAGGAATAAGCTTGGTTATTTTCAGCATGTGTCTTGATGTAACTTTCGTTAGTTTTCAACTATGACAAACCACGACTCTGACACGAAGCACACACTATTCCTTTAGGTGACTAAACTGTTAAGTGTTAACCAATCAAAATCATCGAAAAGATTATCAAAGGATACTTTATTCATGTCAATTCATACCCTTATTACAGCCATCACAATTCGACGTTTAAGATCAAGATACGCGATCGCATCAAAAGATTGAAAAGTATCATATTAATATTGGCAACCCTGAGTCCCTGACTAGTTATCATTGCAGATCGCATATTCCACAGAAGAGGATTACCAAGTTTGCCATTACTGCTTTCTAGGAAGGTACCCCTCAGGTAGTCAATATAAGCATTCTTTGTCACAAAATTGACAGGAAATACATCACTCAAATTTGATCTCTAGAGCTGTATCATAGAGTCAAATTTTGGAAGTGTAATCTTAAAAATAATTCGGTCAATTTATTTTCAATTGGTGCCAAAATTAGCGTACTTTTCGTACGTATTAGTACCGTTATATATGAATGAATGCAAGTAATTATGAGTTTTATGAATGGTACGCTTATCGCCCGATTTGGGGTTAGTTGGGTGGCCGGCTTATTTCGTACTGATTGTGTATCTAAATATGTTTATTTTTAGATTTAGCGGTCAATGTTTTTAATAGAACCTGGCACTTAATTGTGTCATTTAGTCGTTTTTCATAATGATATAGTTTGTGTGGTTACAATGTAATTTATTTGCATGAAAATGTAGATAAGTATTTGGGTGACAGTCTTTTGCAACAATCGTTAGATCGATAGAATCGAATTCAAGCAATGAGTTAAAATCTTGGTTAACTTACGCCCAGTTTTTTGATCCATCGTTAAATCAAACAATGGTTAAATATGTTAACCAATGGTTTCAAATTGCGGTAAAACGCGATCAATTTTTAGTCCAACAATTGGTCGAATAATTAACTCTCCAACTTATTTGATCATTTGCGAGGCTAAAAAATGAAAAAAAATGGCGTTTTACCGAAATTTGCTTACCAATTGTATAAATTTTCGCTAAATTGCGTTTTTCTTGAGTTGTTAGCCTCATAAATGGTGAAATAAATTATAGAGTTAATTATTTGACCATTTGTTAGGCTAACCATTTAAACCACGCATTTTAGCGAAATTTGAAATCATTGGTTAGCAAATTAAAACATTGGTTAAGTTAATCACGGATCAAAAAACTGGGCCTTACCGGTTGAATGCCATAATTACCTAAACAATTAAAAAGCCATTGTGTCTCGCAAGCATCACGTTTCGGACACTCGAGAGATTAAATGCTGATAGCCTGAAAATTATTTCCTTCACAACTTCATTTAAGTACTTAGGTACTTATGAATCGAACAATCTCAGAAACCAGATTTCGGTAACTAAATTGTGTCTAAAAATGTCATTCCGGGTGATCTAATATTTCCACTCCTGAAAAGCATACTTTAACAAAAAGTTGTTTAACGGTTCCTGCTCTGAAAAATTGTGGAATTTGTAAAATCTAACTGTTGTTAACTTGATCGAAGGTTGTTTATATAAATTTCATTAAAAATACTTTCAACAGATTAGTAATTGGATTGGTTTTGATTGGTTGTTGGATATCCGATTAATAAATTTGCTAACTAATATCAATTATTTGTTGTTGAAACTATACTACACTCAGCATTAAAAAAAACGCAGCTCTCCGAAAATAGCATATTGGTATCTGTTGAAAGTATGTTTAATTAAATTTATATTAACAACCTTCTATCAAGTTAACAACTGTTAGATTTCATAAATAACACAATTCTTCAGAGAAGGAACCGTGAAACAACTTTTTGTTAAAATATGCATTTCAGAAGTGGAAAAATTAGATCACCCTAGAAAAGTACATAACGGCTGATCAAGTTCAAAAGAAAGTAATTCGGCATCCAGACTTTGAATTGAACACAATTGAACAATTCCAGCCAGAAAAACAACCCTAAACTTATTTTTCTTTCGTTCAGTTAACCCGTTTTGTTTCATGCTTTCATTACTAAAACCAAAAAACGTTAACTTTTTCTGTGAGCTGAATAAACTGTTCTTCAAATGTTGTACCATAGTCGTACGCTTACCATTGAATTAATATGATTTAAATTATTTTGAAGAAGATTGGGAGAATAAATTGTAGTTCTAAAAACTAAAAAACACGCTTTAATGGTAAGGATAATGGGACAAACTGTTTAAATTATTGCATTGTCATCGGTCCTTGATAAGTGTGCAAAGTTTCAAATCAATCCAACGTTTTGAAGTGGGTGAAAATCACGTTCAAAGATTCCGTTACATTGATACATTGTTACATTGATACATAGATACATTGATACATAGATACATACATACCAAGCTAATAAAAGCGTGTTAAAAAGGTGCCATTTTTGATTCTGAGTGTACTTTGCGACGCGACGAGAAAGCAGAAACCGCTGCTGCCTATTGCCTACTACTATTCATTCCTAATCTCCAAGTAAGGCTCATGATACTGACCTTGGATGTAGCGAAGAAGTACCTACCTTACTTTTACTGAGTCAGCACATTCCATACAATTCTTACCTAACGTGACTATGAAGAAGGTAGTTGACAGCTAACACGTCACAATATGGCGAAAAGGTCAATGAATTCCATTTTTAATTTAATCGAAAAGTCATCATAAGTATTAGGTACTCGTATGATCCGAATATCATCATTTCAGCCGAGAGACATCCACTGATGGACATTTTATTCGCCTCACTCACCCAATGATCGCCACAATAACCTAACTAAGGTCACCTAAAATTGCATATATATGAATCAGGGTATTCAATGCACTTGTAAAAATTGCACAAAAAAGAAATTCAACATAAATTACTAGTTCCAATACTTAATTATATTTGTTACGTTCCATGCCTCGGCAAGCACGTTAAGCCGTTGGTCCCGGCTGTCATTTGAAGATCTTTGACAGTCGTTACGGGTTCTGCTTGAGATCTGACACCAGTCATGCCAGCACCTTGTAACCCAGTTACTGGTTTGTGGAGGTCAGATAGGCAGTCGCTCTCTGTAAAACACTGGTACTCAGCTGAATCCGGTAAGATTGGCAGCCGACCCCAATATAGTTGGGGAAAAAGCTAGGTAGATTGATTTGTTACATTAAAACTAAAACTAAACCATTTATTTTTGAATTGCCAATCTTCAT
Organism: Orthosia incerta; assembly: GCA_948252205.1. Classification (NCBI taxonomy): domain Eukaryota; kingdom Metazoa; phylum Arthropoda; class Insecta; order Lepidoptera; family Noctuidae; genus Orthosia; species Orthosia incerta. The sequence continues at coordinate 10,502,417 of OX411754.1, read as the reverse complement.
CTTTTTGGCGGACCGGCTCGGCTCAGCCAGTCAAAAAGATGAACCTTACCAAATCAGTATCAGCCAAATATTTGATACGAAATACCAAAAAATATACTTACTTGTGTAGATAGATACAAACATTTTTACCCTTCCTTTTTCTCTGCACTAACCTAAACAATTCCGAATAAATTAAGTTATAACTCCTCCACACTTACTAGCTAACCGATAATTAAATTTAACTAGAAGGTTACTAAAATAAATGTAAAGTCCCGCCTACGATTGCCAGTTAAAATTCCTTGAAGACAGTGTAATTACATTACACTGTGCTGCATCTAAAACCGAACGTCAATCATTTGGAGGTAGCGACACGTTATTACTACACGAGGTTAGTATTATAGTTATCGAATTGTACAGTCAGCTACAGTGTTTGTTTTTTTGATCGACAGTGTAAAAGTTTTATGATTCAATCTTGTGTAGTCAAGGAGTATAACACTGATGGTTTTTCACGGAAAATTAGATCTAATGCAATTTCATTTTCACTTAGTTGTAATCAAATATCGTAAACTTTGTTTTTTGTTTTAAAATAGTCTGCACTGTAGATACGTGGGTGTTGGAGTTATAAATAGAAAGAAATAGAAACATATATTAATTTGTGACCCGCACAGGAGACACGAGATAAGAAAAACAATAATACAAAATAAAAACCCCGTGCGAGACCAAAAAGGCTCCTATCTCAGCATAAAAAAAAAACAAAAAAACTTAAGTTACTTAGTTCAATATAATATTATGTACAATTACTTTTACAGGTTCCTATTGAAACTTTAGGCTTCTGTTAAGAAAGTAATGTGATCCGGATCAGTTATTACGCATTTTATAGATGATTATTCTTCATTAAATCTGAGAGTTTGTCATAAAAATGTAATAGGTCACATAACATTTTTGTGCTAACTGTACCGTCGCAATTTCAAATAATCTTCGTATGAAATGAAAATTGATGATTTTAATGAATATTGCAGGCTTTTAGCACAGAAACTACTTTGACAAGCGGTCAATGTAAATTCAAACGTCTTATAATATTAACGAAATTGAACCTAAGTTATTTTTAAAGAAGTAAAGTAATTTAAAAATGATTGCAAAAATATAAAAGTATTGCAAAAATTGCAAAAAGTCATTAGGTTAGTATCTAATGCTTTTTTGACTCCTCCCCTAGATCTTAAATAGCCAACCATAGCGCTCGATGGACCATCTGCTAGAATCTAGATACATGACTTACAAGTTATAAGTAATATGGGCAGAGAGGGTCGAGGTTTCAGTGAATGTGGAAAATGAGGAACAGAACGTTCTATTTCTATATAAAAGAAGCCATGTTCAAGTTCAGCACTTGCCTACACAGAAAGAGGACTATTCGTGACAATCTAAGAAGTCGGATTTGACAGCTATATCATCATCTTCCTGCCCTTATCCCATGTTACTTGGGGTCGGCGCAACACGTTTGCTTCTTCCATACTGTCCTGTCCACTGTCACGTTATTACTGACTCCCTTTTCTTTCATATCACTCCTCACACAGTCCATCCATCTTTTCTTTGGCCTTCCTCTTCCTCTCCATCCATCCACATTTATATTCATAACTCTTTTAGTAACATGCGTTTCATCCCTCCTCATTCTCAGATTTGACAGCTATAAAAAACTTGATGCTTACGAATGATATTCGTTGTTATATTGTGTATGGGTAACATAGTTTTTAATTATTATGAATTTGATTTTTCAATTTATTATGTACAAAGTTATTGCGGCATGTAAAATGAGAAACGGTATGAGACTTCTTAGATTGTCACGATTATAGTTCTAAGTTGACTCATCATCTGTCTAGCCTTTTCCCAACGATATTGGGGTCGGCTTCCAATCTTACCGGATTCAGCTAAGTACCAGTGTTTTACATGGAGCGACTGCCTATCTGACCTCCACAACCCAGTAACTGGGTAAACACGGTACCCCTTGGCAAGACTGGTGTCAGATCTCAAGCTTCTGACTTACCGTAACGACTGTCAAAGATCTTCAAATAACAGCCGGGACCAACGGCTTAACGTGCTGTCCGAGGCACGGAGGAAACTCGGTATGTTGAAATGGTCACCCATCCACGGACCGACCTCGTCAAGCGTTGCTTAACCTTGATGATCGACCCGTGCGGCTGTTATTATTTAGCCACGAGCTCCATAGTTCTAAGTTGACTGTTGCCATGTATTTGAATTTTTCTACTTATATTGTTTCCCATCTACAGAGAAACAACATCATTCTCGGCACATCCACAGCACAATTCATTCAAAACTAAACATATGACGTATCGTGAGAATTAGGCCAAACTCGCAGCGTATAAAAAAGTCATTTGTTCCCAATAATTACTATAGCGATTATCATAACTGTCCTAACGTGTGTTGACGTATTACTGTTAAACGAATCCCGCCCACAGAGGGGAGAAAAGGAAATAAAATAATATCCTAAGTTAGGTAAGCTCGACGGTCATGCAAATCGGTCATTAGGACTTAATATCCCTTTTGATTTTAAGTAATTTATATGAAATTATGTGTAGAAAAGTTTTTGGAACATGCGGAAGCCTGCTTTTCATGATAAATGTTCGATTATGTAGATGAATACGAATGATATGACATGTATCGATACTGGATGATCGATTGCGTCATAATCACCTCTAGAAACGTATCATGGAATCTAATGCACGTAAATATTGTATTTGTTGTTATCATTGTGTAATGTCTATTTTAGTAAAATTTTATGATGGAGCAATATTTCTTTATTTTGTTTGAATGTAGGATTTTTGTGCTGTTCTACTCTTTACGTTTGATATATTTTTAGACTGATGAGAATTTGAGACATATATCAGTAAAATTTGGAGCACCATCTGCCCTATTATCCTTTCACCAAATTAAAGTAACTACCTGACCAGATAACTAAAAAGTCGCTATAATTACTTGCAATTATTAAAAACCATCTTTCAAAAATCATCATCATCTTCATCTTTCAGAACTGACAAGACGACGCGGACGCAACAATGAATGTAAATTCGACAAGTTTTTATAGGTATATTTAAATATTCACACTAATTAATTGAGCTGGGCACAGTACTGAACTAAAAAACTGTGAAGATCTTTGCAAAAAGAAGCAAACGAAATCAATTAATTTAACGACGGTTGAAGAAACTATTAATTTTCATTACTTTTTATAAGTTTTCATGAGAAAGATAAATCCCTAATTATTCAAATGCGATGTACATTTTAAGAAAACCTACGACTCTTGAAGTCAATCAATCTGTATTACCTTTCCCCAACAGTGGGTCGTCTTCCAGTGTAACCCTATGTGATTGAATACCAGTATTTCGAATGGAGAGACTGTTGTACTGACTTCCACAACTCAGCAACTGGATAACACGACAGATACTATTTGGTAAGTCTGTTTTATTTTTGAATTTTGAGCTTCAAAATTCCCGTAACGACTATCGGAGACCTAGAAATGAAAGCCGGGACCAACAACAGTATAGCGTACTTTCCAAGGGACGGAGGTGGTATCTAAAGGTAAGAACTCGAATATACATAAATCATAACTCTATAAAACGTCAAAAACTCATTAAAAAAGTAAACCCCTTTTGATTCCGACTCACGTAAAGTCAATGCCGTATTTGTCTCTCATTAATAAAACAAAGAATGACAGACTGAAATTATTTCATTATTCGGGCCCTACTATTGTAGTTATCGTACGATCGCCCCTAATTTATTACAAGGTACACCATGGAAATTATTGCCTACGTATTATAACTTAGCAAGGTGTGAAGTGGTTTGATTTGCGCAGAAGTTGTAGTTTAGGATTAGATATGTATTTAAAAAAAAAATCTGCACTTGCTGAGATGCCCTTTAGGTCTTGCACAAAGCTTTTTTTTTTCTCGTTTCTTTTGTGCCAGTATATACTAAAGGTTGTCTGGTAGATATCGCTGTCAGCGATAAGTCCGCCTTTGTACCCGTATAATTAAGATTTCTTATAAAATAGATGTGTAATTTTTATGGTGTACAATAATAGTACATTATGGTACAAGTGTGCAATGTTGGTGATTACCGCTGAAGCGCCATTGAGACCCGAGCCGTAGGTGAGGGTCTTAAGAGAGCCGAGGACGGTAATCATCAATACACACGTGTATCATACGACGTTTTTCAACACACTTGTGAATAAAATAATACTACAAAATCATTTTCAACAGTAAAAACGAGTTGTGATTTTTTTTTTCATTGGCGGGCAAAATTAATCAGTTTTCCTATGCGTGCGCATTTAACAATGGCGATCGGCCATAGACTAAAAGAATGAGGTTTTTTTTTTTGGCTTTTTGTGGATAGTGTTTTAGCCACGTACAAATAGGGAAATCCAATTTTTCTTTAATACAGAAAATTTATATTTGAGTGAAAGTTTAAATACGAAGTTGCATGAAATGAGCAAGCAATAGGTACATTCATTAATTTGTACTATTGAGCACAAATCCAAAATTTAATCCTGAAAACGGGTCCTGTGGGGATGGTCCACGGGAGCGAAGCCACGGGGAACAGCTAGTCACAAATAAAACATTTTTCTGACTTTCTAGTTATTTGAACAAAATGGTAAGGTGTTTGGGTCCTTATAGTACCTTTGTCATCAAAAGGACCAACTAATTCAAAACTTGATTAGGGAAATTTTTTGATTGCTGTATATTTTTAGGTGGCTTAAGGGTACACTAGTCGACGGCACGAACTATTTTGTGCGCGGGGTTAAAATTTATTTTATATCAACCGACAACACGTGCGGAAGAGATAGATGCTGTGATGAGCAGTAGGAAGCTAGTTCGCGAACGAATACACACTTTTGCAAATTTGTAGCGAAATGGATAATGATTTAGGACGAAACCGAGCGCGCGAAATTTTATAAACAGACCTTTGGCAGTCTGGATATCATGAAAAAACGACTGAATCTATCTGTTCAAAATAAAATTATATGCATTGTTGAACTACTAATCTATCCCTGTATGGAGGCCGTTTTGCAATTTTCCGTCTTCTTATGGTATTTATTTGCGCCCAAAAATGCGTTAAAATTTGTGTCGAAATGTGGAACTTTCGACGCTCATAATTTTCAAATATTTTCTTTTTTTACTTTTTCGCTTCCATACAGGGCTAGATAATGATGAGAAAAATTTATGTCACTTTTTATTTTGAACGTACATCGTGTCAAACGCGATGTACGTTCAAAATAAAAAGTGTTTAAATAAACAGTTTTTTTACAGCAGTTATTGAAACCTCTGACTCCCGAACTAGGCGGACCTGTATGTCCGCCGACAGATGATCTTTGAATAGCCATCGCAGCGAGATTGCTAATTCTGAGAGTCAAGGTGGTATGGGGATATGAAGATGGAGCTGTCCTATCTCCAGTATATAAACAAGAAGGCTATGTATTCGCTATGTTTATCGCAACATGGGAATCGGTATCGTAAGTTAACCCGAGATTCTTTATCTTCAGAGTACTTAGAAGACTTTCTACGTGATACACCTGCATCATATACCACGGCCTGGCTGTACTTGAGATAACATTTATGCTTTTGTCTGTCCAGACCTTGGCCTCATCATCAGCCTATTAATGTTCCCACTGCTGGGACACAGGCCTCCTCTCTGTGAGAGGGAATGGGCCGTAATCCACCACGCGGGCCCAGTGCGGGTTGGTGGATGTCACATGTTTTCGATTTTTTGGTTCTAGGACATGCCGGTTTCCTCACGATGTTTTCCTTCACCGTTTTGAGAGCAGTGATGATGAAATAATTTACACAAAATAAACCGCCTGCCTGGGTTCGAACCCACGACTTACAACTTGTAAGTCGCGGCCGATAGCACAGGGCCACCACTGCTCCTTGGCCTACGACGAAATAAATATAATTTCAACACCATAAATAACATGTGACACGTGGATTACGTTGAAAATTAAGTACCCCCGTATTTCTGAATTAAGTACAAACGACACGATTATTGTACGAAATGGGTTTTCATTAATGGGTACAAGTGTTTTTAATATTACAACACGTTCCCTTATTTAATCGTCGGTAGTTGCGTGAGAAACGCGAACGGCCAGTAGCGAGTTACTTTTAAGCACTCATATAGTACAAAAATAACCTTTTCATTGATTTTTTCGGGTCCTGCACCTTATGAGGGTGAGTTAAGGATTATTTTTGGATGGTTTTCGGGTTTGCGTAAGTTGGTGGGTATCAGCTAGGCGGTGGAAATGTGCAAGGAGCATTAATCACAACAGAATTAGCTTTGGCGATCCGCTCCCAACTGTCCGCGCAGAATTTATACCGCTGTCTTGGACACAGGGGGATAAGTCGCTTTTAATATTTTTTGTGCATAAAACCCCATGAGCTGAGCTGTATGTATTTACGTTTTCGCATTAAAAATGCTCTTTTTGCGAAATTGTAGTGGGTAAGAATTAAAATTCTTTTTTTAGGAAAGTTGTTGCCAGTCCGATGGTCTGCTTCTATATTTTTTTCTATATTTTTTTTTTTTGTCTTTGGTTTAAAATTGGGGCAATTTTAAGCTAACTTTTAAGCGTTCATCGTTCCATTTAATTGAAACAATGAACATTTAAAAGTTAGCTTAAAAGTTTATTTCGGAGCAAATGTCACAAAATATAAATTAAACAACTTAACCCGTATCACTGCTCGCATCAAGTTGATTTCGTACCCAAACCACCTCCGCGCCGCTGGGGACCGCATAAATACTACTTAACGCTCACGACACTCCAAATTTAAAAATAAAAAAAGAAAATCTCCAAAGAAGCAGCAGCCAGTGTCAGAGCGAAACTTTTAAATAATTACCGGGAGACGCGTCGAGTGGCGTCCCTAATGTGTGAATGTGTTACCCTTTACCAAAATAATTTTGTTTTGAACACACTTTTTATAGATTCCGACGTTATTTATTCGGGCAGCCCCGTTTAGCGCTCGAGTAATAAATATGATGGTGTCATTAAATTTGGTCTCGTTAGCGTCATGAAATAATAACTTATTAAAGGTCAATGCTGTATGTTGTCTTGCGGTTAATAAATGTAGTTGTAAAAGTGTCGCACTTGGATATGCTCAGTGCTGATGAAGGGTTACCTACAATTCGTAGCTTCGCACCCTGTATCGATCTTTTTATAAACCAAAAACTATTTGTTGATATCGGTATTCCAAGATGCGATTCCAGCCAACCAAACAGTGTAAATCAGAAAAAAAACACTGTTGAAACCTTTCAAGACATCAATCAAACATCCAAGGAGAAACCTCAAACACAAAAATTTAATAAGACAGCCTTATCAACGAATTTTCATCACCGTCTGTCCTTGTCAAACAGCCAATAGAGTGTTGCAACAGTTAGATTTTACACGTACCGCTACTAAAGCCTATTTAAGTAGCGTGGTACCGAGAGTGGTATGTGACACCAAAACGTCACGGCAATTAAGGAATCGGCAAGCTCTAACCTCGCGTCGGCCGACCTGCATTGGGCACGCGGTTGATTGGCACGACGAAGCGCTAGCTGTACTGGATGTGGCCTGTGTTGTGGTTGGAATGAGTGCTAGGTTCCGCGTTTGAGGATTAAAGCTATGTTTGAGGCGTTTTGGTCGACTTTTAGGGTTAGTATAGCTGAATCCAGGTTGTGGCGAGTTGACATCTATATTGAGCGCACGGTTAGCGCAGTGGTTGAGCGATTGACTGCAGCGCTGCGTGTCGCGGGTTCGATTCCCGCACGGAACAAATATTTGTAACACCTGCAGATAGTTGTTCCGGCTCTGGGTGTTGTGTATGTGAGTTTATATGTTTGTAAACGCACCCACGATACAGGAAGAAATTCCTAGTGTGGGGCAACGTATTTAAAATAAAAAAAATAAAAAAATATACAGTGTTTTTTGATGCTGGTGTCTAAAATTAGGGAGATAGGACTTTTAAGACTGCAGCGATTATACGGACTAAAGTTCTTTAGTTTTCTGGGATGATTGGCGTAAGGCTCTTGACTAGGCTAAAAGGCTAAAACCAAGGCTACAAGATGCAAAAAAAAGCGATGAAAAAGAAAAGGTTTGGCTAAAAGACAGATCCTGGTAAAATCAGGGATCAATAATGTCAGCCTTAAGAAGAGTTCGAATCTTCTATTTAACGTATCTAATACATTATAAAATTTTGATGCTACATATATTTTCACCTCCAATTTCTCAACGAGAAATACTTGTGTACTTCCATTAGTAGTTGTTGGTGTTTCTCCTAAACGAGCACATTCCATCGCTTCAAAGGTCTTCGTCCATTGGCATCTACAAGTAACATTTATCATATATCATGCCAGTTCAACGTCTCTCTGACGTTTTCTCTTCCGTGGGTGACAGCACGTTAGTTGGCCGAGGACTTTATTGTGTATCTACTGTAATGTAAGATGACTGTGCCAATAATCAACAAATATATCCGTGTAAATGTGTACGATAAGATTTGTGGTTGTGTTTGTTTTTTTTCTGTTTGATTCGAACTGGCAGGTGGGATTTTTTTGAATTTGGAAGATGGTGAGGTGATTGTTTCGGTTCGGCACTTGATAGTGTTTTGTTTTTTTTACTCTATTGTCTTTAGTGGTTTGATGAGTTGCCGGGATTTTTAGTTTGTGCTCGGATTCTGTCTCTATGACTTGGAGGTTGACAACATTTTGGCCACTTTTCCTAACTTTTAATTCGTTAAAAGTTTTAATACGAATCTATAACGAGCGATCTCATCTGTTCCTAATTTGTAAACAAAAAGCTTATAAAGATTTTATCAACATCTTTCTTCTCGTTCTCTATCATCAACTAAACGATCGAATTCCTCAAATCCTTACATCTTTACGATGTCTTACTTAACCACCATTACTCACTTTAATGCGTCTAGCCGGCGTTGCCTTAACATTTCGAATGCAGAATCAAAATCTAGAACGTTTATATACAATGTCAACGGTCACAAGTCGGTTACAGCCTAGCGTACTGCGTACTTTCTAAAGTACATAACTCGTAGGCGACACACTGTGATTGGCGGCCGACATACTTGCAATCCGTCCCGTTACGTGCAGAGGCCCTACCATTAGTTTACTCCTCGTAATACGTCAGAATTGTAGTGTTAGGCGACAAAATTAGTATTAGGGAAAGAATACCTAGAGGACAGAAAGGATAGAAGGAATCACTCCACTTAAGGGTCACAAAAGGTGATTAGGCGATTTTTGGGAAAAGCTTTTTCCTAACAACTTCAACTCTTGCCCCAAGACAATGAAGATCGACGTAACTAAAGAAACAGTTCAACAATCTTGGAATCTATAAACAAATTAATCAGGCAAGAACAGTGGTAATATTTAAAGGGCTAAAAGAGGAGCGGGTGGATTGAATGAAGATAGCAAATCCGATCACCCGTACGCAAAATACGCGTTTGGACGTGGAGTTGCGGACACCAGCCCGTCGAAACTAAACTAAAAAACCGGCCAAGTGCGAGTCGGACTTCGCATATTTAGCGATCCGCACCTAAAAAAACAGATTTTTGAATATATTGAAATATACGTATTAATAAACATTGAAACCAAATTTCAAGTTCAATGGGAAATTAAAAAAATCTTCGGCACAAAATTGTGCAGACGACAGACAGACGGACAGACAGACACGTGAGTGACAGCAATAGGGCTCCGTTTGGACCCTTTGGGTACGGAACCCTAAAAACTACTCACGAATCCATTTTACTTTGTTCTACTGAGAACAAATTAAGTAAAGCAAAGCTGTTGTGAGTTGGGTTTTCGGTTTTTTCCACGATAGCCATTTTTTTCATAGGGAATGTCCTCGACTGCAGAACACACCGTAACTGACTTGTAATTTATGACACCTTATTGTCATCTTCTAGTGAAACGAAAATTTAAATTAAAGTTAAGTTATGCGTTTTTAACGCTTTTGTAGTTGCATGATTTAGCAAAATTGCTTGTCCTGTAATTGTTGGAAAAAATTAGCAAGAAAGCTGGCAACTGACGTAGATATAGGTATTATACATTACTAGCTGTTCCCCGCGGCTTCGCTCCCGTGGAATACCCCACAGGAGCCGTTTTCGGGATAAAAAATAGCCTACGTCACTCAGGAATAATACAGCTTTCTTTTTTAAGAGTTTTTTAAATCGGTCCAGTAGTTTCGGAGCATATTCAGTACAAACAAACAAACAAAAAAATCTTTCCTCTTTATAATATTATTAGTATAGATTAGGCAAGTCTTTTAGAATCTCCTCTTATAAGCATGGTGATCGCAAAGTGCAGCCTTCAGGGGCCGGGAGCCTTAGTACATCCAACTGCCCTTCAAGATACTTGCTACTGTTCGACCTTGCCTACAAAAAACTGCTAAGAAACAAGTAATTACAATAATTATACAACAAAAATTTAAAACTTGAGAGAATTGCAATTCATGACCGATAACGATGTAACAGGTAATTATGCATAACAAAGTTTTTGTGATACAATATTAGAATGGTGTACAGAGTGCCGATTCAATCACCTTTTCCTTATAGACCAGTCCACTTGTTTGCCAATCGATATATTTCGAATTTGCACGTCCGACACTTCAAACCACATTTACAAAATGGTCGATACCGAAGAATTCGCAATCGCATTATTCACGCAAAAATGTATAATATAAAGATTACGATGCGGAGAAATCGAATCTGTCATGCGATTTTAAACTCTTTTTTGACGTTTACAAGTGTAATTTCGTGAGCAAATGGTAGAGGCGTCGAGTTGGACTGGACCACTCGATGTCGTCGATGTATTGTCAGTCGAGTGACACTTACAAATGTTTGCCACTTAACAAAAACAGGGTAGTACCGGCTTGTGCTACGTAAAATAATACAAGTGCAGTAACTTGTTCTATGTTCACGCTGGTTCTTCTTTATAAGCTGAGCAGGACTTTCGTTGATGTTGAGGTAGCGTTTCAGTTGGCGCATCTTGAGTCTTGAGCAGTTATAAGTCCATTACCTTGGGAAGCTTTCAAATTTTGGAAATTCCTGCGCTTTGAATATTTTCGTTTACGATATACAGTTTTGTAACTAAGTATTTATTTTACCTGTCAAGTCAAGCAGCTCTCGGTGCGCTTTTAAAGTGAGGTTACGTTGAATTCATCTGCCAATAGCTTTCGACTGGCACTAAACCTAATTTGGCAATCGAAATTTTTATAGGTTGGGCAGGACTTTCATTGATGTTGCGGTAGCGTTTCAGTGGCGTATCTTGAGTCTTGGGCTGCTCTAAGTCCATTATAGTTCTCGCCAAACTTCTAGGCAGTTGTCTTTCCGATGCGCAAGGCACGGATCACTACTGATTTTGTATGAGATTTACTACACAGCCATTGTAGCCAACTTCAGGGCGGCCAAGAAGCTTGGCGAGTACTATACCATAGGAAGCTTTAAGATTTTGGAAATTGCTGCACTTTGAATATTTCTGTTTGAAATATACAGTTTTGTAATAAGTATTTATGATATCTGTCAAGTCAAGCAGCTCTGGGTGCGTTTAACACTGATTTTACAACAGTACTCAAAGTAGCATTTAAATTCAACTGCCAATCGCTTTCGACTGGCGCTAAACCTAATTTGGCAATCGTCATTTCAATATCAGCATTTTCTAACCAATACCACAAACACTTTTACTTAATTATATCAATAATAAATCACCTAAATATACAGCAACTGGAATGCATACCTGGCATAACTATCGAAGAATTATTGCGGTCGGCTTCAGTAAAATTATTTATCGCTATACGTGTCTAATCGGCCAGTAAACCTTGTAAATGCAACTGTTTTTTTTTAAATAAATAAAAAATATAATTGGCCAGCGGAAGCCATATTATTCCTATTTGTTTCGTTGTTTGATCTGCTTCGCCCATCAGACTGGAACTCGCTGAGGACAATGATTTTTTATTTTATTTCTAAGATTGGTACGGTTATCGTTTTGAACGTATTATTATAGTAATTCTAACTGTGATTAGTGTAAGCTTTACGTCTTGTTTATTTGTAAAGTGTACGCTATTGTTGTAAGTCCACAAAGGAGTGTTAAATGCTGTTGTTCCTAATCTTTGTTCGCTTTACGTTTACTCTCTGTGTAGAGTGGTGCACTGTTCTAACCCTACAGTTCTCTTTGGGGATGATAGCTACCATAAAAATACTATTCATACTGTACTGGATGTTTCTATGGTCTATGTACAGTTAAAACGATCCTTAGATAATTTGGTAGACATCACGTTCCATCTTCTTTGTTTGTATACTTCATGGTTACGGATCTAAAGCTGTAAAACGGTACGACATACCGTACCAATATACTAGATATACATAAGTATAAGAGGGCTTTGAACGTCGCCTTGAATACAACAACGTCAAATTCCACGAAAGACAGACTGAGGGCACGATTAGCAACGCCAGTACCGCGCGCTATAAACCGATCCACCGTTCCACACATGTGCGATACATAATAGGTCCGTCAAAGAAACAACAACGTTTAGTACCTAATACCACCTATTACGTATACATAGCTCGTAGTTTATCGACTCGACGTCGATGTCCTTCGGGGCTCCTCCAAACTTTCTTGCGTTCGGTCACAGTGGCGCGCGTGCCCAGAACACTTTTTGCTGGCTTGGGTGCCGGCACCGAGATATTGAAATAATTGCTTTTTCAACGGCACGGCGTGCAAATGACATTCGAGATGGAGGTCGTTTTTTTAACTGAGTGTACGAGATGGAAAATTGTCTCGTGATGAAATGTTTGGTTTGGTGATAAAATGATAAGTTATCAGTTTACACGTGGATAGCTTTTGTTATAACTTGATTCTAGAGAGGAGAAATTGTTTGATCGATATCTCTTTGTTTGTTTTTGTTGGTTACTCTTGGTACAGGCGTTTGAAGTTTCTATACCAATAGTTTAACTATACATAAACAAGGCATGAACTGCTAAACTTCCAGTAATAAATAAGCTGTTTTACCTCATTAAAAATACTTAGTAACTATCCACTAAGTGTATATTTATATTCTGTGTCTTCAACAACTGCCCAAGTATTTCCAATAATTCTTGAAGATAGTAAAATGATTAGCGACACCTCGGGACCAGGTCCAGAGGCCCCGGGCCCCGTGTCTTAATGAGAACCGACGCGCAGTGGCAGCTAAGTGTTAAAAACCTAAATTGTGGTGTGAACTTTCACAGGCAGTGGTCGCCGTGGTTTTATAGCTAGCTACAGCTGAGGTTGTGGCTTCGCTTGCTTATTTATTTAGAGGTAAAATATACCAAACGCTTCATATATTTGCGTTACATAAACGGATTTTCAATTGATGGTACGTATCAGTCTGCTATTTCTTACAAAAATGCAACACGTACCCAATGAAAATGTTTATTTTTTTGCAATTTCTGAGATGGTAAACGTTGTTTATTTACTTTAGTAATTTTACCCTCCCAGAGATTGTTCACGAATTCCAAATTTTATTTATTTATTTATGCACAGGTGAATTTATAATAAATATGGTTTGCTCCATAGTGTGTATGTACTATCAGATAGTCGATATCCGATGGTAAATACACACTCTTTAGTATGATATGAAATGATTAAGACATTGTACACGATACTTATTTTATTTATGTTTAAAGGCTTTGGAACTCCTAAATCCACCGGTTTGACCAGTCTTGGTTTGTACAACGAAACGTTTTCTTTGACAATTTCACATTGAGGATAAATCATCTCATCTCATTCATAGTTCTTATGAATGAGAATTCTGTTATGGGCGACAATGAACACTTGCTTTACAAATTCTTCAATATTCACGGAAAGAACGGACTTTAACAAAAATATATAGAGTTTTCAAGATTAAAATCTATCCAACAAACAAACGGACAAACATTCTGCTATTCATAGCTGCAACGAAAGGTAATACGAACGAGAACCGAAAGTGTTTCATTTTGTGTCTTTTTGCTCTGCTGAGTCTCGATAGCTCTAAGATACCATCTCCATTATGTGATGGCACGTGCTATCTTAGATCTATAAGGCTTATAATAGCATTGTGCTATTCCTCATAGCTTATTTTACTTATCATAATTTCTAATAACACCTAATGAGCCTTCAATACGCATTTCTGTAAAAGGATACATTGGCTAATGATGACAAAGAAGAACATTACATCAAAAAGAATAAATTAATAATTTTATTTATTTCGCCCAAAAAGAAAAATTTTTGGTTCATAGTATATTATGAGCTTTGCGAGAACTGCATAGCTATTCTCAATCATTCGATTTCATCCTGAAACAAATGGTTTTGGTTTTGCAAGTTTTGTTTAGGGAGAATGTGCTTATGTTGCGAAATACTCAATAGTAATCATTTATTTTCCACTTCATCATTTTCTACGATAATAATGACTATTTAGTAGCACGATTCCATCTCGAAGCGATCATTGTGAATAGCTATGCTGGAGTCGGGACTTGTATGACAGATCTTCTCACAGCCTCCAAAATGACAATGTATGTCATGATGCCATTTGACAGTAAGCCAAACCATAACAAAAATGGAAATCAGAAAAAGTTGAAGCCACTTCAGATGCTGTTAATAACAGCGTTCAGGTTACTTATACTTGGTTCTCAAGTACAGCAGCTCACATAAGATGTTAAGTATACGGGTATTTTAATAGTCTATCTAATGAAGAAACTTGGAAGCAATGTGTGAAGTACAGGTGTCGTACCGGTGACTAGTACCGATGAGGAAAGTCGTGAAGGAATGTCTGGAATTACATAACACCAGTGAAAGCAAAAAATAAATTGGATGTTAAGACAAAAAAGAGAATATATTTGACACTCGCCGGGTTTTTTTCAGGTTTGACTGAGACTTTTTTGCTAGTCAAACTAGCATAGACTAAAGTAAAATTTATTACATCACATGTAAAAGTTGATAGCAATAATGTAAAGTGAATGATCACTCTGCATCATCTAGCGTTAGGAGTCTGTGGTCTAAGGGTATTAGATGATCCAAAAATTTCAACAATAGTAAATTGAATGCTGACGTGTAGCATTTAACCTAAATGCTCTAATCATGTTGATGAAGTGTGGCAGTATGTAGCTTCCTTGCCTGCAGTGCTTTTTATGCATGGTAATCAATATATTCAATACGGTAAACGAAGACTGATGTTATTTTGTTAGGTATGTTATTTAGCTAGTGGCTAAATAATAACAGCCGCACGGGTCGATCATCAAGGTTAAGCAACGCTTGACGAGGTCGGTCCGTGGATGAGTGACCATTTCAACATACCGAGTTACCTCCGTGCCTCGGAAAGCACGTTAAGCCGTTGGTCCCGGCTGTTATTTGAAGATCTTTGACAGTCGTTACGGGTAGTCAGAAGCTTGAGATCTGACACCAGTCTTGCCAAGGGGTACCGTGTTACCCAGTTACTGGGTTGTGGAGGTCAGATAGGCAGTCGCTCTATGTAAAACACTGGTACTTAGCTGAATCCGGTAAGACTGGAAGCCGACCCCAACATAGTTGGGCAAAGGCTAGGCAGATGATGATATTATGTTTACCAGTATATTAGCAAATACCGAGCCTCAGTTAGCAGCTATTAGTACCGTTACGGGATCACCCTGCAATCAAGAATCAGTCTGATGACGAAGAAAACTCATCAAAAAGTTTCTCCTCTGTTGCTGCAACAAGCAGCTGATATTTATGTCTCACCTGCCTGCCAACAGCCAGATATTGACACGTACCTTTACGATCGATCCTCGTGTCAAGCGATCGAGTCCGTAACACATTGCACATGTCTGCTGCAACGTAGTCCGAAGATTAACCGCGTCGAATCGCCGAGACAATCCTGCGAGACAAAAGCGGTCCGTTTGTCACGCGCCGTAAATATTTTGGACGGGGCTTTACGGACCCCGTAGTTTTATGAGGCTTTCACGCTGACACCATTGTCTTGACAACGCCCGGCTGATTAGCCATGCTCCGACCATGGCCCCATGGGACGTTCACAAAAATTAAACATTTCACTAGATCTGAGATTCAATTGTTTTATTTTTTTTCTTGATCTTTTTTCGCTACTTAATGATTTGTTGATTTGTTTACGGTTGATTTTTATTTATGACTTGTTTAAAAAATATCGGTCTGTCGTTAATTGCATCTGCATACTTACTCATTACGGTCGATGCATATGAGCAAACAACGGCTTTTTAAGTTTATATGAATAAAGTGACTCTCGAAACTGCCGATGCATTTAATGATCGTTAGAAATACAGATTTCATAATTCTTTTGAGAGATTTTTGTTGGAATAGTTCACAGACGTATAGCAAACGAGGCTGTGACGTATGTACGGTCCTCGGAGACAGACTTTGATGTTTTTATTTATGACCATACTAAAAATATGATTTTATCGTTACGGGTTTTACTGGAACCGATGGACATCGGTTGGTCAAGTGCAACGCTGTTCCAAGTTCAAGTTGATGGCCACCCTAACATACCTGTGTAAGTACCTAATAGATACCTATAATGTTTGGTATAAAATCCTCGATATTTTCATTTCGTGCCTTTTTGTTTTTTTATTTATCGATAGGCTTGCGTTTGACCACTATGTCGCCTGATGGTAGGCGATGGTGAAGCACGCTTGCTTAGAAATATCCTATTCACTCTTGACTTAAAGACCCCAAGGTTGTAGCTATCAGGAAACAAAGACTCCGGCAGGAAATTCCACTCCTTAGCTGTGCGCACAATGAAAGTATTCGCAAAACGCTTTGTACGTATGGGTGAGATGTCCACCATGTTTGTTATAGTCTTATTTTCCTTCATATAGGTAGTGGTAAATTTATGTCAAATTGATGTAGGCTAATTTAGTGGTTTCTATTTCTGATCTATTGCATGACGTTTAGTTACCTCTATGGCTCTACCACAGATCCTCTGTTAACCTAGAAGTCGACCCCGACATACTTGGTAAAGGCTTGTCAGAACTGAAATTGTAAAAAGTGATCCAACAGTTTCACTTGGTCCACACAGACATATTTGATGACTTCACTTTCAATTGTTGTCTGATAACAGTTATCATAATCGCCAAGAATTCGCCAGCCATGACTCAATTACCAGGCATTTAGAAACCGGAAGATGTTCACACCAGAGATATAGTATTTAGTACAAAAAGTCGGTTCTGAGCCGGTGAGCAATGTGGGCCGGCGTCAAGGCTGCGGCAACCTTGCTGTTTGTGGAGCGTGACGGCGAGCGACGTGTCGGCACCCACGGCGTGACGTCACCCCCTCCCTCACCCCCACCCGCTCCGAGGTACCAAGTATGCTGCCAGAGTTGCTAGCAGAACTGCTAGGACAAAGAGGTTAGATCTGGTGATGAAGCTTTTCAAATTTCGAATGTTGCCTGACACCTGCCAGTTCCATTTTTTTTTAGCAATAATTGTTGATAATATATGACTGTGTGCACGTGTAGAACCTTTGTCGTGGGAATATACCATATATGTTTCACTCAATCCAGTCAGAATTGCTAGGAGAACTGCTGAAACAATGAGGTTAGGTCTAACGATGAGGCTTTTCAAATTTCGAATGCTTTTGTAATGGTGGTGATGCGTACATGCAGAACCTAAGTTGTAGCTAAACCTATATTTCGCTCGCACACACCAAAATTTTTGCCACGCAGAAAATGGAATGTAGAAACGTTTAAATTAGCATGTAATATATTGAAATTGTAACTATTTCAGAGTGTAGGCATGGATGCTGGATACTTTACAGGTATCGTATTGAAGGTCAACGAAGAACGAAAACTCATTAAGATCAGTCACGAAACGCTTTTTCCGTGAGTTTGAAGTCTTGAAATAAATCAAGCTTTTACAGATCAACAGATTTCTAATTTAGTGAAACAGAACTTTGTCTATTTGGAGATGACATGATTGAATTCGTGTTAATTATGAAACCGAAGTAACGTATGAAATTATGAAAAATAGAGAACTTGAATTGAAGAAGAAGATAAACTTCGGCGACATCAATGTAAATTGGGATAGGTAAGAAGAGGAAGATGGTAATGAAGTTAACCAAAGAGAAAAAAGAAAAATATAATAATAAACGCAAATCTTTGCGACATGGCTTGTAATTAGAATGTAGGTAATGAAATGAGGCATCCAAAGTTGCATTCTCAGAAATTTTACTTGTAACATCAAAGTCAGTCATGAATGTCAGTTTCAGAACTTTGGGAATTCGTTGTTACCGAAAAATTGTTTGAAAGTTTCAGCGCATGCCTACTTACCTACTTTTCTTGTAGTTATTTACAAATTCAAGCTCATGTTAAGACCAGAAGCGCATGCAAAAAGCACATTGCTCCTACATAATTATAGAATTAAAAGTAAACAGGTGTGAAATTAAGCTCAGTTTTTGCTCAGCTAATAGATTGCGGCTGACTTCAGCCCCACTTACGTAATACCCTTTCATTAGAGCAATACAATCACCTAAACGGCGTGTTTAAAACACTATAATTTCGCACTAAACAGAATGATTTGGGAGTTTCGTCTCGTTATAAATTTTCTACTTTTGTTTTTTACGTACCAATTATGGCGGCGAGGGTTACAAAGAAGTTTTTTATAGATCCAAACGGTTGATTGATGGGTGATTATATTTTTGGGCCCGATCTGGAGATGCTTCCGAGTAATTTCGTTGAAGATATAACAACAATCTTGGTTTTTGGGAAGCTGTTAACTGTTTACGTCTCGTAATTTTTTATTGTTCTATTAAGTATGTTGTTATTGTTGTTGTAATTGAATTGGGTAAGTGTTAAACTGATCATTGCTTAATTTTGTGGTGTGTACGTGTTACGCTTGTTATTGGCTTTAGCACGAAATGTTTTCTTAATTACCGTAAGTGGGTTGGTTATCGCTTTAAAGGTTTGGCTAATGGTATTGTTGTTTTCAAAGTACAGACAGTTTAGACACGTACCTATACGAGAACTGATTCATCATCATCTTGCGTACCTATGCCTAATCTGGTCAAGAACAGCTGCTGCCAAAAAATCGTTCCTTTTCATAAATCGTTAAAAATATTTCATTAGCCATTGAGCGAAAAAACGTACTTCTAGTTATAAATATAATAATTTGTGGGAGTTGCGTCTGCAAATTGTCCTACAGTTTGGCAAATTTGTTTGTATGTGTGCTATCTTTTTAGTTTTAAATTTTTAGGGTTCCGTACCTCGAAAAGAATTAAAACGGAACCCTAATAGTATCACTTTGTTGTCCGTCCGTCCGTCTGTCTGTCTGTCAAGACACTTTTTCTCAGGAAAGCGTGGAGGAATCAAGCTGAAATTTATATTAAATATTCAGGTCTACTGTCCCTTAAAGGTATGAAAAAATCAAACTTCTAAGCCAACGCAATCAAAAGATACAGCCGTTTATGCCGCAAATTGCCGCAAATTTTCGACACTCTCAAGGGAATCAAAACCTACAGGGTAGGTACTTCCCGTGAACTCAGAACAACGTCGATAAAGAAAAAATTGCGAAAACCGTAAATTTTTAGGAGTCTATAATACCTTTAAGCTGAAGTTTGTACGGAACCCTCGGTGCGCGAGTCCGACTCGCACTTGGCCGGTTTTTTATATAAGTTTTTTTAATTTTCACTTAAAGGTATTGACCGCTTATCACAAAAATAGCAACTCCAACACCTATTATGTTAATCTATGCACTGTCTACCACAGGTATCTTCCATTTCAATTTGAACTTGACCGGTTTCTATTGATAGATTCCGCGAATTTACAGTCAATTTAAAATTTCTGAGTACTAAAAGTTTGTTGCCCGAGGCCGAATTGGTTACGTTTTTAGGTAACTTGAATGTAACTGTTGATCTGAATTAGATTAATAGTCCTCTTATTTTTTGACAATGTTTTATTTATAGGCTCGTTTTGACCACTATCTCACCTGATGGTAAGTGATTACGTGGTCGACGGTGAAGCACGTTTGTCTAGAAGTAAAATAGTCAATCTTAACCCAATGTCTCCCAGGAAACACAGAAGGACTCCTAAAGTAGTGAATTCATCATTTCTGGCCTATTTATTTGCCCACCTGCTGAGACACAGGCCTCCTCTCTGTGAGAGAGGAAATGTTGGTGGATGTCAGTGACATCATGTCACATCAGGCCGTCTTCGAATTTCTGGTTCTCGGACATGGGCGTTTCCTCACGATGTTTTCCTTCACCGTTTTTAGAACTGTGGTGATGAAATAATTTACACAAAGCAAAGTGCCTGCCTGGGTTCGACACGTTAGTCGGGGCCGTTACCGCTATCACTGTTCTACTGGGCCACACGAGTGTATTGGTCAGAAATAAAAGAAATGTTTTTGATTTGACGCATGACTTAATAATGCATGTGTTGCAAAAATAATCAGCCATGCCCAGGCTTGTACTATACCTACCTATTTATTGTTGTTCTATACTTTTGCGATATTTTCTTCAGAGAACAAGCAAGGCTGCACCGCGGCTTCAGTGGAACGAAATGCATCCTACACAATGCCACAACACCGCGAGCTTTTGCAACCATTTCACGGTGTTGCCGACAAATATACGCCAAGACGAATCCGTCCGTGGTTGTTTGCTAAGCGTTTGACCCGGCACCGCTCGCGCCCACTAACCCACTGTTCGATAAGAAACTCCTGCAACAACCACACGTTTGATTCTGACACGTATTCGCTCCACTATAAAGTGCAATGTCCTATCACAATGGTTATTCATCTCTTTGATGTAATGATGTGTAGTCAGTATCAACTGTTTATTTACTGCCGGCTATGTTGCGTTTATCGGTCCTATGTTGATTTGTTTGTAGGTTAAAATGAGTTCTATTGAGGTTGCATTGTGGTTCGTTTTCGTTTGGCTGTGTTTGGGTCGTTGTGTTTTAGTGTTAGTCGTGAGTGGATTGTGTGACTGGCAGAAGAGTCTTCAGCGGTACCGTTAGCGGACCGTTCAATAAATTAATTTGGTAACAGCCGTAGCTTGCTAGGGATAAACTTGGATTACAAGACGTTGACTTACGAGTAGTTTGTGCTATAAAGTGCTGCATTAATGCTCATGTAAATATCGAATTAACGTCACGTTAATGAAAGATTTTTAAGATTTTAGCGGAGTACTGTGAAAACAGTTTGTAGGCATTAATAAATCCCAGGGAGATTTGTGTGAATTTATCAAAATGCTTGATTTGATGGATGGAAACGAAAAGGTTCACCTTAAAGTAAATAAGAGAACAAAGACATTCTTACTAATGAAGTTTTAAAAGTTCCAAGCGATCGCTAAAGCAAATCATAGCAATTCAATTTGGAAGATGACACTTAACTTCAAATCAATAGTCTTAAGCGCTGTCCTCACATTTCTGGGTTCCCGTCCCTGACGGAACACTTACATATATTTGTACACTTATGATTTGTATGAACGATCCGGATCCCCCTGTTACGGAGATGTGTGAACAAGTACGTACAAATCGTATGTAACCAATTCCTGTTGTGGTATCCGTCTGGGACGGGAACCCGGAAATGTGTGGACTGCGCTTTATCATGTTTAGAATGATTTCTGCCATAACGATGTTCCCATCTCATTATTTAGTGGAAATACGCAAGTCACGACATACAAGATCATGCTGATTCCGAATTGCCTTCCCCTATGACGAAACAGATAAAAGTCTATAGATGTGGTATTTGTTTCTAGTCCTATAAACCAAATTTCATTTTTAAATTATCATGCAGGTCTTCACAGGCACGTGTGTTCTCTTGAACGCCATGGAGGCGCCATCTCGTCTCATCTTCGTGGAGGGCTCGGCACTGTTCGGCAACACTCGGCAGTACTCGGCACACAAATTGAACAAACACTCGAGTCTATCGCAGCCCTCACGCAACTAATGTGGTTTTGTTTTAAGATTGTAGTATTTGTATTTGCACACAATTTTTGGTCTTAGAACCTCGCGTGTGTTAAGTATTTAGAGTTTAGATATGTAGGAAACCGTGACATTTTGTATTTCATTCGAAATTCATACATCAGCAACGATCTCGAAAACGATAATCGAAAACGTCCTGTGCTGGACATAGCATTGCCACTTCGCCTGGTTCTGTTCTTTTCCCATTTAGTAGGCACCTGCGGTCTTCGCCAGGTTAAGGCGCCTCCCCGAGCAAAACGCCACGCCAGTCGAATTTTGTGCAGTTTTTAAGAGCTATCTACTCGTTATTTAATAAGAAATATCAATTAATAAAAATACATTAAATTTCTACATAATGTTGATTCTAAAATGGTAGAACACTTTTTTTCTTTAAAGTGGTATATGTGTCACTAATCTCCTTCCAACAAAACCATAAAAATGTGAAATAATTATTGATAGCATGCATCTGCTCGTAAAGTGTTCATTTATTATTTTTTATACTAACACTAATGGATAGACAATTTGATAACGAACATTTTGTAAGTTTTATTTTTTCCAAAAGACCAATATTCGATATTATAAAGATTTTACTCTAAAATCTGAGCGTATTCACTAACTTAATTCATGCGCCACCAGTGCCGCTAGGCCAATAGGAATGCTCATATCTCATGCTGAGTTTTTGGTCAGGGTACGGCCTTAACTATCTATCTTATAAGAGGGCTTCCAATATGTGGCATGCCTAATCTGCCCAGGTGCAAACTAATACCTACTAATAAATACTACATCCCGTATTTAGAGTTCCCACTAATCAGGTGAGAGTGAGATCTTACACATTCATATCGAACCTGAAAATTACAAAGGTCATATTTGTGCCAGAGTAGAGTACCAGAACGGCAGCACACCAAAACCTTCAGGATTCACAGGCATGACGACCATAGAAACTAATACTAAAGTAATCACTCAGATTTACAATAAGAGCACTCTTAATGCATAGTGCATTTACACCATAAAGTCTAATGGTGATACAATGGTACAATTGTGAGATGACATTGATAACAATCGTGATAAATGCAGCATTAGGAACCGGTGATTAGGAATATTCGGATATATGCAAAAATCGGTACAAAAGACGTAATCATGGGGGAAACAAAAGACTGAATAATTCTGGTACAAATATGAGATAAGTGTATCACATTACACCGTTATATTTTTGTCGTTTAAATACCGTGGAGGGTCGATCGGGCAAATGAATCAGTATCTATTTGTAAAGATAAAATAAAAAAAATGTATGTCGACTTCTAAAGTAAAAACTAAAAAGTGCAAAAATAACTTTTGTTTCGGAATTCGGTGACGCAAAATGATAAAACAAGAGGTACCAAAGATTTCGAATTCCGAAACGAAAGTTATTTTTGCACTTTTTAGTATTTTGGTTTGAAAGTCGATTATTTTATAGTAATTTTATTTTTATTATTTTTTACTTTTCAAATCTTTACAAATCGATACTGTTTCATGTCTTACAGGATCCACCCACAACGGGATTTAAACGACCAAAATTGAACGGTGCATACGTAGATGATAAGTGCAGTTATTCTGAAAGGGGTTCTAAATTAATTTCGTGATTTGAAGCAAATTATAATTTTTCAGCTTTCCACTTTGACTTTTGTTTTCACCTGTATCTAGATGTACTAATATTCCAATATTATAAAGAGGTAAGTAAAGTCGTCTATTTTATTTAACTTGCAGTGTATGTATAAAAGAAAGAAAGAAAAGTAATAGTAGTAGTAGTAGTCTGTAAGTATTTATGTCGGGTCAAATCTTGCAACTGTTTTTAAAGCAGTTATCCTCCACCGATTAAGATGAAATTTTGCATACACGTTTAGTTTGGATGACAATGCGTGGTTAGCTAAGTGACGTCATTCTAAATCCAATATGGCGGACGGCCCAAGATGGCGGACTATTTAATTTTTGTGCACTGCCATGATATGGATATCAAATGAAAGGGTTTGCTGAGAAGATTATGAAAAAGCTGCAATATGGCGGACTAGTTACGAAAAAAGCTTGTCTAAAAAAAAAAAGATTAATATTATTTTCTCTAGAAGCACTGATCCGATTACGATTTTTTTTAGATAGATATTGGTCAAGCGCGAGCTAAAAATATATAAAAAAGTTGCATTGTTTGACATACCTAGGCTTCTTTTTAACCTGTGGGACCAGGTTTAGACCAGGGCAGCAAAGCCATTGAAACAGCTAATATCAAAAAGCCAAAAATACCTATGTTACTAAATCAGTGACTAAACTCATAACCTGCCAGTTAGGTTTAAGTTGTTCTAATTTTAGTTTTCAATTTAAAGTCGGAGTGCTAAATAATGTGTGTCCGGTGGTGTGACATTTGTATGTGACGGTCGAGTATGCAGAGTGGGAGGATGTGCGAT
This sequence comes from Orthosia incerta, assembly GCA_948252205.1. Taxonomy (NCBI): domain Eukaryota; kingdom Metazoa; phylum Arthropoda; class Insecta; order Lepidoptera; family Noctuidae; genus Orthosia; species Orthosia incerta. The sequence continues at coordinate 10,478,057 of OX411754.1, read as the reverse complement.
TTCTCCGCCCACGCTACACAGAATCGAATCCTATACACAAGTCATGTGGAAAATATTTACTTTGCTACTGGATAAATATATTATGAAATCAATTGGACAAAGGCAGACTACATTGTTGCACCTGCAGTTAGGAAAATGAACTGTCTTTGCTAATTTGTACCAAATAGCAGGCCAGCCAGCGATCTCGTGATCTAAACCGGTGAGTGACTACGTTACAGCATTTCAGCAGGCTGACCTGCAACTTATCCTATATGTCGACGTCTTCATCATAACAAGAAGCCTCAGACAGATAGGTATAAGAAGCCCTTTGTTCCAGAAGCGAAGAAGGAATCTCGGATGGCCCGTTCGCGAGCTACTTCAAGTCACGCTTTCCTGAAAATGATACCGGTTCGAGTCATTGGACCGGCGGGAGAGGCAGCCACTTATGCACTCCTTGACGACGGATCTACCGTTTCGCTGATAGATGAAGCCATCACCCAGCAAGTGGGAGCAGTGGGCCCTATAGACCATCAAGTATTTTTTGACATTTATACATTCAACAATTGAACTGCTCTGCCGTCATATTTCATTTGTATAAAAACCGTAAAACCGCTAAAGTATTTTAGAACGCCAGTTTTCAATAATTTTATTTAATCTGTGCTGCCAGCTTACTGACCAGAGACTATTTAGCAGGTAAAAAGTTGACATGATGCAGGTCAGCGGGTAATGCTCATGGTACAAACACAAAACCAGTCAGGTTAAAATGCTAAGTTGAACTGCCCTGCACTTGGCAAGTATTTTATAAGTTTATGGTAGGCCCCGGTTGAGGTTGGGACAAGGCATTGGAAAGAAAAAAAAGAATGACATTGGGTGAAGTCGGACTGTAGCTTGATGATAGTTTTTAAAAAAGTTGCAAAAAAAAATTGTTTAAATTACCTTATTGAAGAAAAACTGGAATCTGCTTTTACAACTAGGTATGTGTGGTGTGCCGATTGAATGTATCTGTTACTGTAAAAGCCCGAACTACGGTAAAACTAAGAATTTACCCGTACCTAAGATTTACGAAGTCTTACTGGTAAAAGTCTGAAATAATCTAAGATAATCGCTAATTTTGGGCTTTTACTAGCAAATCACGTGGTAAATCTTAGGATTTATGTCAGTGACTTGTATATGTTAAAATACCTTCATATCTGTGGCACAGAAAATGATGAGAACAATTAAGGACTGATTGTTTAGTTTCACTTATTCTTTCATTACCAGTTAAAGACTAACAAGATATTGAAACATTTTCGAATTCTTTTAACAGGAAATGATTTTAAATCATGTAAGTATTTTTTAAATCATATTCGAAAGTGACAGACATTAAAATTTTTCTATATTTATAAGTCTGAAGGAAATCCTAAGATTTGCCTCGTGGTTGCTGGTGCAACCACAAGCAGTGGTGGCCCAGTGGTATCGGCCGCGACTTACAAGTTGTAGGTCGTGGGTTCGAGCCCAGGCAGGCGCTTTACTTTGTGTAAATTATTTCATCGCCACTGCTCTCAAAACGGTGAAGGAAAACATCGTGAGGAAACCGGCATGTCCTAGAACCAAAAATTCGAAGACATGTGACATCCACCAACCCGCACTGGGCCCGCGTGGTGGATTATGGCCCGCTCCCTCTCACAGAGAGGAGGTCTGTGTCCCAGCAGTGGGAACATTAACAGGCTGATGATGTGATGTGTGATGTGCTGGTAAAACCCGAAATAAGCAATTATCATAGGTAGATCATATCGGCCTTTTACCAGTAAGACTGGTAAACCTAAGATTTTACCGGTAAATCCCAGGTTTTACCGTAGTTCGGGCTTTTTTGGGCACACCAATGATGGTATCACAAAAACATTGATAATAGATTACTCACAACTTTTTACAGTAACATATCAAAATAAACTTGAACATTGCTTGAAAGCAAAAGTTATTGTATCATTTATAAATAAAAACCGGCCAAGTGCGAGTTGGACTCGCGCACGAAGGGTTCCGCTACCATTATCGCAAAAAACGGCAAAATAATCACGTTTGTTGTATGGGAGCCCCCTTAAATATTTATTTTATTCTGTTTTTAGTATTTGTTTTTATAGCGGCAACAGAAATACATCATCTGTGAAAATTTCAACTGTCTAGCTATCACGGTTCATGAGATACAGCCTGGTGACGACAGACAGACAGACAGACAGACGGATCGCGGCGTCTTAGTAATAGGGTCCCGTTTTTACCCTTTGGGTACGGAACCCTAAAAACGAGTTACTAGTTATAAAATGACGCTTATGTTTTAATGTAAGTATTAGAATAAAACTAACATTATTATCCCCAAAAAGTGCCTTGCAAATAAAACAAACATCACCGAACCATCAGAAAACCAAACCCACTAATATTAAAAACCAATTACAAAATCACAAAAAACTAGCTTATCAATTTCACCCGTTTAATAAGTATTATAAAAAATAACTTCTAATTTTTGCTGGAGTAAATTAGGACTGAGTACATAATAAGTTATATGTGTATTTTTTTATTACTGATAGGCTCGCGCTTGACCACTATCTCACCTGATGGTAAGCGATGATGTGGTCGACGATGTAGCACGCTTACCTAGAAGAAACTTATTCACTCTTGACTTATAGCAACTAATATATTATGCTTTGAAAAATTAGTTCCTTGCAAGTAAAATAAACTTTACAACAAACTAGAAAAAATATAGCATAGCAACCCCAAAAAATAGTATGACATACCTGGAGTAACCTAATTTGATACTTTGGAATTATTTATATTACTTCGTCTGAATAAAAATACTATAGGCACATTTAGGTAGGTAGGTAATACTTTAGATATATCAATCTGAATAAAAAAAGCAACAATATTCTATAATAATTTTGGTTTATTCACTATCAATCAAAATCTGAATCTAAGACTTCCATGTGAAAAGATTCATAAGAGTCACAGGAATCATTGTTTTCTACATTAATAATAAAACCTTTTAAATTATTTAATAGAGAAAATGTTTTAAAAAAAGATAAATAGTGATTACGAATTAAAACAATGTATCAACTTAGTAGCGTCATACGGCAAATTGGGGTTGACATTAGTATAGCATTGCCATATAAAAAGTTTGCAAATAATCCGAGTCTCTACTTTCGTTTGCCAGACTCTAGCAGGACCCATACACACATAATTACAAAAACTAGCAGGACCCCAAACACACACAATTACAAAAACAAACCCATCAATTTCACCCATTACGAAAAATTCTAACAATCTAAAATAAAATCTGAAAATACCGTCTAATAACCGTGTAAGTTAACAGGAACTATTAAATAAAAATGAGCGAGCGAAGCGATGGTGGCACGATAAGGTAATCCGTGTCGACTTTATTTGTTTTTAATTATTCAGCGCGGAGTCCGGCCCTGGCTAATGACTCAATCATGCGATTTATGAGCACCCCCGGCCCTTTGTTTTTTATTTCTTCCTTAGTGGTGGTTGATTGAGAACTACTGTATGCCAGTGTGGGTTTTTGTTTTTTTTTCGTTGCGTGTGTTTTGGGCTATGGTGTTTAGCTGCTGTACGTATTGGGCAATGTTGATTGTTGTGCAATGACATAAGAATTATACATACTTAGTACATGCCTCGTAAATTTCTTAACTAGAATTATTAAGCACTTTAAAAGCTAAACGCTTGTATCACTGATTTGCAGAATTTAAACTGTGTTATAAAGACTTGCCACTCGAGTCTCCATCTGTGTAAAATAATCACATAATATCTTATTAAATTGTAGTCTATGTATTATTCTGAAATGTAAGCTAAATTACTGTAAAGTTTCATCAAAATCCGTTCAATAGATTTGCGTGAAAGAGTAACCAACATCCATCCTTGCAAACTTTCACTTAGGTTTCAGCCTGTTTATATTACTTTCAAGGGCACAAGTATATAAGAATACTTCAAAAACCTAATAACTGGGTGAGTAAACACTGCTAATTAGAGACAAACAATAACACAACATAAAATAACAATCAAAATTGAAAATATAACTACCGATGAGGTTATTATATTTCCGCCGCTTGAGGTTCTCTGCAGCCACACAGCATGACGAGCTAGGAAGATGGAATGGCGCAAGAACTGCTAAACTAAGTATTAACATGCTAAATCTACTGTGTGTACAGTAAGGGAAAATGTTGTAAAGAAACTTACAGGTACTATGAATATAATCTGAAATGCTTTGAGAGTACGGAGAATAACCGCTTTGAAACGCCTAGGCCAAACATGGCTAAACTAAAAGTGTACTGGAGCAACCTGTTTGCACTGTCCCGTAAGTACACTTATGTTTACACTAATAAAGAATCTATTTATCGTTTTCTAGGTCTTCCTATAATAGCCCGAATCTTTTTGCCTGAGAGACAAACAATAACAAAACATAAAATATCAATCATATATAACAATCAACATTTATTTGCTAAGAAACTGCGACGCTACTTCACAAATAGAAGCATAGTGTAAACTGTAAAATTATTTCATAGAATATACTCTTTAGGGTTCCGTACCCAAAGGGTAACAACGGGACGCTATAAGACTCCGCGGTCCGTCTGTCTGTCTGTCACCAGGCTGTACCTCATGAACCGTGATAGCTAGAAAGTTGAAATGTTCACAGATGATGTATTTCTGTTGCCGATATAACAAAAAATAGAATAAAATAAATATTTCAGTAGGGCTCCCATACAACAAACGTGATTGTTTTGCCGTTTTTTTGCGATAATGGTATAGAAACTTTCGTGCGCGAGTCCAACTCGCACTTGGCCGGTTTTTATTATTAAATTGATAGGCTCGCGTTTAACCACTATCTCACTTGCTGGTAAGCGATGATATACTCTTGTATTCTTACTCTTAAAATATGCTACGATTTCCATCTGTTTCTTTTGGTAACTGCTTGTGATCATGAGCTAATATCTTTTTAGCCAACTAGCAAATTCTTAGCAGACAACACGAAAAGCGCTTATAGTATAAAGGTAGAACGATCACATCAATTCAACTTGAAATCAACACAATTATTTTTGGGGTCAGCATCCAGTTTAGTGGGATGCACTAAATACCAGTATTTGACAAGGAACTACTGCGTATCTGAAGACAACAACCCAGTAACTGGCAATACCCCTTGGCAAGACTGCTGTCGGTTTCTTGGCTTTTTCTATCCGTAACGCCGTCAAAAATCTCCAAAAGACAGCCGTAACCAACGACTTAACGTGCTTTCCGAGGAATGGAGGAATTATGCATAATACCCTGAAATCAGCAACACAACCACATACTCATATTTAAATACAATATCACACGAGTATTTGAATAACAGCGCAGTATCATACTATTCGTGCTATTTCATATTAACTCATAAAAACACATTAAAATATAATACGATATAATATGAGAATTTTATTTCTCATTGAGAAAATTGCTTACTGTATCTAAGGATCAATTTAAAATCTCCACATAAATCTTTGCATCTACGATAAATACAAGATACTAACGCAATAACTAGAAATAAACTTCTAATCTTACCTTGTGGCGATCATGGGAACCTTCCGCCATTGCTTTCTACGGGAAACAATAGGAAACGAGCCCGCCGTGAAATTCCTGGAAAGGCCATCGTTAGTACCCTACTGATAAGATTGATAAGATATCGCAAAAATGGTGTAGGCTCACAAATACCTAAAGAATATTTCGAGGTCAAGTTCTTTTAATGAAAGAAAGTAAATATTTTGGAATGAGTAATGTATTGTTTGTCTAGGAAACTGGGTGGTCTCATTGAATTAGTAGGTAAGTAAACTGTCGGCTGTCTGATTGTGTATCACAGGCGGTCTGATAAAGGGGTGTAGTAATGCAACTTTCATAATATTACAATGCTAAATATACTACGTTTACCACCAAATAGATAAAATCATATACAGTGTAGAAAATACTTAATTAACTAAGACTGCAAACATATATACTTATACCAAAAACTACTCAATAAATAAACCTAAAAATATGGCGTCGAAAAACTCCTCCACATCGTTGTCAACTGGTATTGTGCCCAAAAGACTGGCAGCATTGCCACGTTGTATGGCAATGCTTATTCTCTGACCAAGGTAAAAGCCAGCCCTTGGGTCACGCGAAGTGTCAACTAGGCGTTTGAAAATATCTTTAAACAAAGCGTGAGCACACGGACCCCACGGACCAAGAGTTTCAACCCCAAACGGTTTGAAAATATAACTATCGATGAGGTTATTATATTTCCGCCGCTTGAAGTTCTCTGTAGCCACACAGCATGACGAGCTAGGAAGATGGAATGGCGCAAGAACTGCTAAACTAAGTATTAACATGATAAATCTACTGTGTGTACAGTAAGGGAAAATGTTGTGAAGAAACTTACAGGTACTATGAATATAATCTGAAATGCTTTGAGAGTACGGAGAATAACCATTTTGAAACGCCTAGGCCAAACATGGCTAAACTAAAAGTGTACTGGAACAACCTGTTTGCACTGTCCCGTAAGTACTAAGTGTTTAAACAAATAAATAATCTATTTATCGTTTTCTAGGTCATCCTATAAGAACCCGAATCTTTCTGCCTGTTCTATTGACGGAATACCTGATGCCTCACACAAACAAGAACAGCTTAAACATAGACAAAATACACTTCAATCATAACCGAACAGCGAATACTTCATTATACGCAATAACAATAGAAGTGAATAACACTTATACCATCTTAACTGTATTTATTTAGCGAGTAATGACTGCCAGAACATAAGTTAAATAGCGTCTACTCGTTAATTGGTTACCGGAACCATTTATAACCATTTCACAGTTATACCACATCAACTTTGGCGGTGTTTCATCCCGAAGGTCGTTTTCGGTGTAATTATTTTTACAACATAACCCTATTTGCTGGTATACCCCTTTTTGATCATAAAACTTTCCAAAAACCATTATTTTATTGCTGTTCGGCGCATACATCAAAGGATTTAGCAGTTGGTTCTACCTGTTGTAAAAAATCTGTGATAATTGTTCTGCTTTACTATCTAGTGGTAAATACAATTTTGAGTTTTTTGTTGTACATGTGGGGTTTGTTTTCTTTTGCGAAAAGACTCGGTAGTGACGAAGTGATGATGAAGAAAAAGTAATGGCTTTGACATGAATAAGGGATACTAAAGTTGTTTATTTTCCTATTGTAGTAAGCCCCCAGCAAAGCTTAGGTCAGCTTCCGTATAATGTTTAACGTAAATAGGAACATGATACGTTTTTCAAAGCATAGCAGTGCATTCACTGTTAAATGTTATTTAGCTTAAGGTTACGCTAGTCGATTTATTTTCCATACAAACGTAGTTTAGGGATTATTCCACTGTTTGACGATGTACGTTTAAAATAAAAAGTGATATCAATTTGTCTCATCATTATCTAGCCCTGTATGGAAGCGAAAAAGTAAAAAAAGAAAATATTTGAAAGTTATGAGCGTCGAAAGTTCCACATTTCGACACTAATTTTAACGCATTTTTGGGCGCAATTAAATACCATAAGAAGACGGAAAATTGCAAAACGGCCTCCATACAGGGATATATTAGTAGTTCAACAATGCATATAATTTTATTTTGAACAGATAGATTTAGTCGTCTTTTCATGATATCTAGACTGCCAAAGGTCTGTTTATAAAATTTTGCGCGCTCGGTTTCGTCCTAAATCATTATCCATTTCGCTACAAATTTGCAAAAGTGTGTATTCGTAACCGAACTAGCTTCCTATTGCTCATCACAGCATCTATCTCTTCCGCACGTGTTGTCGGTTGATATGAAATGCAATTTAACCCCGCGCATAAAACAGTTAGTGCCGTCGACTAGTGTACCCTTAAGCATTATTTACGACTGAAAAAAGTGTGAGTAGACACCAAATCAATTCGATTAAGTTCCTATTCGGCAATTTGAAAACCGTATACAGTTACGGTGTTCAAATTCCCAAAGAAAATAGATAATTCTGCATCTTTAGTAGATAAAGGTGCACAAATCAAAGTTTGGTCACACTCCAGTGGTTTTTCAGAGACATTCCTTGTTTTGGTCTAACGGCCTTAGAAATCAACAGAGAATCAATTTCCGAATAGCTTTTTTTCAGCCGAAATCCCGTTTGTTAAAAGTGCAAATCATCAGTTGCACCTGTACACAATACAATTTGTGTTAGAGGTGCGATTCCAATGATTTGATTTAAAATTGTTTGGCTCAAATTCACACACGACCGGCAGAACGCATTTGACACGTGTTGTTATTTTTACTAAAAATATAAACGGCTGTTTTTCAGCTAGAATTTTAAAGTGAAAGTTTATGGACAAATAAGATACAGAAAAACACAAATACCGAGTGACAAAAACCACATCGTCGTGTTAAAGTCATCTTGGAGTACAAGCATCTGAAAAAGGTGTCCATAAAAACGCATTCCCGGGCGCACCGAGCTTCAAGTAACTAGCGAGTACCGGCCACTGCAACTACCTGAGGGAGGCGGCGGCGGCGCAAGTACCGTTACGGCAACTAACAATTCCTAGAAGGTCATGCGCACAAATTTAAGCTAAAATTCCACTTATTTTTTTTACCTCACCCGCCGAATGCTCATTGTTTTGACCAAGGCTAAGTATTTCTTCTCGGTAAAACAGGGTGGTGTGAACAGAACATGGATCCGACAAATTTTCCATTCCTATGTCTATTTTAGGATTCTCCTCTCATATTAATATTCCGAAGTCAAAGTTCACATAGAAACGTTCAGTTACCTTATCTGTTCACACATCGGGACGTATGTTTGAACAAGGCTACCTACAGCGCCACCCACTTTCGGCTCGTCGTATCGCCGACGTATCGACATTTAAAACCACTTAATGACAAATGAGACCAAATATTGACAGCGTGCAACATAAAAACAAAGGGCCACCGCTGGGGGCGGGCTGGTGTCAATCTCAAGAACAAATAGACGAATGTTTGATGAACGAATTACGTGACAACTTTAGTTTGGATGTTTGTCCCGCTGTTTACACTCCACCGCCGACTGGGACTTTGGGAAATTACATTGCGACACGGAAAAAAAATGTGGGGCCAAATGTGTCGGCGGATGTATGTAGGTAGACGGAGCCAGGGGTGGCAGATGTATGCACCGGTGTACATGCTCGTACATGCCATTCGATACGATTTTTTTCTAAGAATATGATACCTTGCAATTTTGGTGATTTATTTTTTGAATTAAGCGTAGTTGGTAGTGATTTGTATTTAATTAGACAGCTTATTTCCTGTGAGATTGATTACAAATTTTGTAGAAATGTAAAATTAAATTTTAGAACCTAGTTTTATTGTACTTAATGCTGTAGATACTTTTAAAGCATCATCAATCTAGGTACGGGGACACATCACACATCTAAGTAATGGCATTCAAAGCGATATTTACGTTGAACATATGATTAGAAAGCAGTGGGCCAGTGGCCCAGCAATCATAGCAATGACATGTCGCGAACCGTGAGAGGAAACAATGCCGGCTCCGTGGGAACGCGGCGTGATTGCCCACCCTCGGGTAGCGGGTTCGAGTCCCGGGTCACGCCGCGGAACGGTGGGGTGCGAAACCAGAGTGCGCGCGTACATCCGGAATTCATATTTTTGTGAATGCGTTTAGAGTAATTTTAATAAATCTATTTGGGGCTTTGTTTTATTCGTTTAATCTATAATTTATTTTCCTTACCCCTGTTTATTGCGTAGGATGTGCCGACCTATGGAACGCAGAGTTTGATTATGAAATTCATGATGGCTCTAACAGATATAGGACTCGAATATCTTTAATATTAGATGAATAGATGTAAACGGATTACTGAAATAGTTTTTCACCGATTCTCGGAACAGTTTTAGGTATGATTTACAGATAGTTATGAAAGTTTGCTACTGGAAGTGTAAATCTCATCTATGGATGAAACAGGATAACCAACTTTGTAAGAACTAGTAAAGTAATTAAAGTTTAAATATAATTAAAGAATAATTTAAATACAAAAATTAACAGATGACAGATGTTTTGAGACAGCTGCTCCCGGCAGTCAACAATTTTTTTCAAGGTTTAAGTAAACCGTTTTAGGGAAAACTGCCATTCACATTATTCAAAGTTTAACGCAAGGCTTAGGAATCGTGTAAAAGTTGTGTTTGAACTAAATTAAATATTTTACATAACATGAAAAGATATACACGTGAAAATTAAATTTCAATATAATTTTAATTACCAATTTTAAGACTTAGGTTGTTGTTTTATAACAAAATTTTGGTTAGATTTGAAATCTTTGCTATTGTTTGTAATTTTTCGAACCATTTTATCGAAATAACTGGATCTAATAATCGTATTGAATTCGTCTTGCTTGATCAGAACGGTATAAATTCCATAGCAAAATTCAGAATAGTTCAATTCAGAACAGATGATTCAATAAAAATATTTTGTTGCCTAATAATTTTATTCTCCAGATTGATAGTGCCCCAAAAACGAGATTAGAGAAGTGCGTAAAAAGCGTGTTGAGACAAAAAAGAGATTGGTTACAGATTAACAAAACTTTTTTGTTAATCATTTACTTTCACGCTGTTTTCTTTTTTCAGCTCTACGAAGTAGCTTGTGGCTATTAAGGCCCAGTTTTTTTAACCGTAGTTATCTTAACCAATGGTTAAGAATACTAACCAATGGTTTAAAATTTCGGTTAAATTTGTTTTCCTACAATTATTAGCCTCACAAATGATCAAATAAGTTGTAGAGTTAATTGGTTGGAGTTGGGGCGCACGGTTGGTGCAGTGGTTAAGCGATTGACTGCTGCGCTGCGTATCGCAGGTTCGATTCACGCATGGAACAAATATTTCTATGACCTACAGATAGATGTTTCGGCTCTGGATGTTTGGGCATGTCAGTTTACATGTTTGTAAGGGCACCCTCGATACAGGTGAAATGCCTATGTATTTTTTCAGAATATCAGCGCAGCGTTATTTCCTTTTTTGGATATCGCTGCACATGCTGAGATAGGAGCCTTTTTGGTCTCGCACGAGGTTTTTATTTTTAATTTTGTTTAATTTGAAGCTGATTTCTCGTGTCTCCTGTGCGGGTCACAAATAAATACTTTTTCTTTCTTTCTATTGTGGAGCCAAGCTAAAAAAAAGATTGTTCATGAATTGTTAGACTTACAATGGACGAATAAAATAAACGTGTTTTACCGAAATTTGCAACCATTGGTTAAATATGTTAACCATTGGTTGAGTTAACTACGGATAAAAAATTGGGCCTCAGTGACATTGACATAAAGTCAACTAGAAGTGTTTTTAAGGGCAAATACTATCAAAGTACTAGTTTAAGTGCACCTCTGCCCACCTCTTCGGGGAATACTGGCGTGATGTTACCTATGTTATCTTTAATATTGGTGTTCCTTGTTCTCATTTCATATAGAACGAGTCTATTGTAATTAATTTTGAACATAATATTAAATCTTAAAGCCTATGTCCAGCAGTGGACGTCTTTCGGCTGATATGATGATGATATTAAATCTCGATTTTCAGAAAGGTTTTTTTTTGTGTCCTTTATACTTTTATAAGGATAAGTAACCGAAATCAGAGTTTAGAAGAATTTGGGTTTAAAGAAAACAGATTCTGAAATGTAGGGAGCATATCTTACTATAATTTTACAATACCCTACAATTAAAAAATATTTTTAAACTCCTTAGATATGTACGACTTACTAAATTAAATTTGATAAAGAAATCTTAAAATCAACTAATGTTTGTGCTGGATATTAAATCTAACGTTAATAACTATTAAAACAAATAATTAAACCTGTAGTACAAATATCTACATAACTATATGAATAAACTGTTTGTTTATAACGATAGTAAACACTTCAAATTGTTGTAACACGAAATTAATGATCTTGATATTGCATTTTGCACCTAACGTCCCGTTACTAGGACCTTACGACACAATTATTTATTCTTAGATCATTTGTTATTAAAAAAAAACTCATTAGAAGTCTGTTGTTTGGTTTGTCTGTTTTCTTTTTAGAGTAAACTATGACACCTTGAAAATATTAGAGGAATTCTTGGTTTATCAAAGTCAAAGTCAAATATATTTTTCAACTAGGCCATTGCGGCTCTTTTGAACGTCAACAATTACAATTTACAAGTAAAAAAAATTGATTCTACCGTTATACTTTTTAGTTGTAAATTTTATTTGCATTTGGTTCACTCATATTTATATAAGTACGTACATAAATAAATTCATATATGTGAGGACGATGCACCCAGAATAGCACTACACACTATAATACTACTAATTTAAGTACTACTAATACTATTGTTAAGGGTTTAGCATAAGCATGTTATTATATTGTATGTCGTTTTGTGACAATTAAACGCTTTTAATTTCCTTTTTTTTCTAATTTTGTATAGAAGTTTCAAATAAAGTACCAAATTGCTTGTTTGGTTTTGGTAGGTTAGATTGTTTCTAGCATAAATATAATGTATTGTCCACAGTTGTTCTTTCTAGTAAATATTCTCAAAGGTCGATAACTGAAGATCCGATGAAACGTCATTCTTCCAACACGGCAACATTAAGTCCAGTTTTTTTATCCCTAGTTAACTCAACCATTGGTTTAAAATTTCGGTGAAACACCATTTTTCTTCAGCTGTTAGCCACACAAACGGTTAAATAAATTGGAGGGTTAATTATTTGACCAATTGACGAATAAACGCGTTTTACCGAAATTTTAAAACATTGGTTAGCATATTTAACCATTAGTTGAGTTAACTGCGGATCAAAAAATGGGCCTTATTCTAGTTGTAGATTTTTCTGTTTGATTCATTTTATGATTTTTCCTTTTGGGCAATAGAACTTACAAGATGCTCTGCAATAGATTGTCAAAAGCTATTTACTTAATAGACTTTTTGATTGCTGTATCAAACATTCAAACCAGATGATCTCAAAATCAACTTGTTTTGTTGTAATTTTTAACAAGTGAATAAGCTAGGTAAAAGGAATGATTGTAATTTTAACTGGGCTCTTTCAGGAATAAAATAAAGCTCGGTTTTTTGATACCTAGCTTACTTAACCAATGGTTAAATATGCTAACCTAAGATTGCAATTTTCGATAAAAACACCATTTTTCTTCAGTGTTAGCCTCACAAATGGTAAAATAAGTTTGAGAGATTATTTGACCATTTGTAAGCCTAGCAATTGAGGAATAAACGCATTTGACCGAAATTTAAAACCATTGGTTAGCATAAATTAACCATTGGTTGAGTTAACTACGGATCAAACAACTGAACCTAAGTCTGATTTTGTTTCTATCTGAAGCTGAATGAAAATCTTTAATATTTCCACTAAAATCAGATTAAATATTATTTTAAAATTTTCCAATGATTTCTCCTGCATCATCCCACCCCACATGAAAGTCTTAAGTGAAAATAGTGTTTAAATGATCGCTGCTAAACATCGGGGCGTTTTTCGTCGGATTAAGTCGGTTAAATTCCCGGGGGGGTGTAGAGTACCCGAATTCTATCAACTACTCCCAGGGATTTGATTAAATCCCGCCTCACCCCTGCGTGTTGACAGTAATTGATTGAAATGTCAGTTTCTTATACGCATAAAGTGTTAAGAGCTGGTATGTGTTGCAATTTTTAAGCTCCTCACACTTTTTAAGGAAAGTAAGTTTTCTAGTGTTTGGATATAAGTTGTGGCTTATATTGCTAAACGTCCAATAATGATGAATTAAATGAGTAATATTAGTAACATTAAAATTCTATATTTATTAAGTTGTTGGCATTCATTAAGTCCTCATAAAGTGCAGTTATGCACTAAATAAATGATTGAAATTGAAGTTTTTACTGAAGCGTCGATTGTTATATTTTGAATACAATATTACAGAAAAAAATAAACTATGTTCTCAGTAAATATCAGAACTTTAGCAACAGACCTATAAAAATGTAAATAATTGTTTGTATCTTTTTCTTTTTTTGTTATTAAGGGTTATTTCAAAATCTTTCCAAAGACCTCTTTCCAATTCTAAAATGTAAAGTGGCTTTTGTGACAGTCTCTAGGAAGTATTATAAATGCTATTAATCTTATAACCAAAGATTAGTATTTTGTGAAAATTAGAAGCATTTAAGTTAATAACAATTATTTATTTTCAAATTAAGCAATTAGATATTACAATTAATTTAATAATTCAATTAATTCATTGTTGCAAGAATGGAAGCAGTAGATAATAATTGTGTTTATTAGCTTCAGGTATATTATAGTTAACTACTGAACCTTTCAAAAGCATTTAATTGTGTTAGAATGACAATAATGTTGTCACTGCACTGCCATAATGGCGTTATTATCAATTATTATTACCTTTTGTATAAAGTGTTGCATTGTTTGGCAGTCTAATAAATTGGCACAAACAATCACACACTTTGAAATGTATGAAATTACAAGAAATAATGATGCAATAGAAAAACGCGCAAATGCAATTGTGCGTTGAAGTCTTTTCTATGAGAGCAACTAAGATAGCGAAGTTTTTGAAGAAAACTTCCTTTTGATAAGCAAATATACAAAGCTAACATTTTTTTTCTATTTGAATGATAAGAATAATTGTAAAGAAACTTTAGGGTGTTTAGAAATTTGTATAAATCGCTTCGTGGGTAGTCGTGTTCAATATTGTGACACGGTGTGTGTGTGTTTGTGTGTTTCAGCCAGCGATGATTCACGCTAATGGCCTTTTCTTTCGTGTAGAATTAGCGGCGGACCGCGGGGGATACTTGGGAATATACAACAAAACAGCATATACAATTTTAACGCGTCGTTTATTGATAACTTTTTTTCTCAATATACTTTTGTGTCCACTGACTATATAACACTCACTGTACATACATTTTCGTATTACAATATTTAAGTCTTTCGAGATTTAATAACTTTCGATTCAATATAACAAATATTTTGTACAACGCGCGTCGGGCGTACGAGAGTGGTGTCGTGGCACGACTTATGTCTATCTACCTACGCTTTACTGACTAACTCCAACTTCATCTCTAGCCTTTAACACTATATTTACAAATTGTTCAATTTTTTTTGGTATTCAAATTACCTCTTCCACTACATCGCCTCACATTCAATCACAGTCGGAACCCTTGCGTCCATCCGCACGTCACGGCGTAAAATATTTTAACATAATTCATGAAAAAATACAATTAATCATAATATAATACAAGATATTAATCAACAACATTAATTGAACATTTGGCCGTCGGCGCGCGGTCGGCGCCGGCGGGCAGCAACAGTCTCAACACTAACAGCGTCGTACATTACAAAACAAATAAATGGACATACCTAAGTATGTACGGCCGGGAAGATAACCATCACTGTCCTAACGCGAACCGATTCGCAACAAAGTCACTGGAACTTGAACTAGCGCGGCGGGCGAGCCGGCCCCGGAGCCCTGCAGCCCCGGAGCCGGCGCCGACAGCTCACTGCTCAGAGCGGCGGGATGTCGATGTCGCACGCGAAGGGCGCGTCTCAGATGAGTGGCATGGCAGTGCGCTCGCCGGCCCCGTAGCGCTGCTCGTCCGGCAAATGGTACATGTTGATGATCTGGTTGAGTTCCTGCTGCCCGCCGTGCTCGCGCTTCATGCTCATCTGCTCGTGGGCGTGTGCGTGCACGAACTCGCGCTTCAGTTGCGTAGGCTCGTGGCAAAACTCGCGCTTGAGCCCCGGCGGGCCCGGCGACACCGGCTCCGACTTAGCGGAGGAGCCGCTAGGCGAGTGCGAGGCGCACGAAGGGGGCAGCGCGTAGCCGCCGGGCGAGCCAGGCATCCCGTAGGTCGACGGCGACGGCGGCTGCATGTAGGGCGAGCCTTGCCCGGCACCGTAGTATTGCGCGTAGCCGCCCTGCTGCATCTGCGACACGTCGTAGCGTGGGTAGCCATACGCCTGCTGCTGGTAGGCGCTGGGGTCGTGCATCATGTAGCCGTTGGGCATGTAGCCGTTCGGCGTCATCTGGTACATGTCGCGCGGCTGCTGTGACGGCGGCGCTGAGCTCCTTTGTGCTTCGCCACCTAGCAGCGCTCCACTGCCTAGCGGGTACTTCTCCTGTTTCTTGGCGAGGGTCTTTGTCTTCCTCCTCGGCCTGTATTTGTAATCTGGGTGTTCCTTCATGTGAACGGCGCGAAGTCTCTTCGCTTCGTCGATGAACGGTCGCTTCTCTGATTCAGAGAGGTCTTTCCACTGTGCACCGAGACGTTTTGATATTTCCGAGTTGTGCATTTTGGGGTTGTCGGATGCCATCTTCCTGCGCTGCCCACGCGACCACACCATGAACGCGTTCATTGGGCGCTTCACTCGCTCCGCGTTGGAGTTTTTGTTTGAGGTGTTGTTGTTGTTGTTGGGTGGTTGATGGTGTTGTGGCTGGGGCTGGTGGTGCTGCGGCAGCGCCTGGTGGTGCTGGTGCTGCAGCGGCTGGTGCTGCGCCAGCGGCTGCTGCTGTGGGAGCATCATGCCGCCCAGCGCGCCCAGCGAGCCGTAGCCGTGCTGCAGCGCGTGGTGCGGCGGCACCGTAGCATGCAGGCTGCTGCCCTTGAGATCCGTCTCCATCGTCAACATATCGTCTTCCTGCGGCGCGTACAGCTTGCCGATCCTTCGTTCACAGTACACAACGAGAGAACAGTCGGTCGCTCACATGGACTCGCGGCGCGCGTTAGTATCGATCCGCAGTACCGTGCGGCGCGGAGGCTACGTGCGTTGTGAGGAGGCTGTCAGCGCCGGGCGGCCGCGAGCCCGAGATCCCCGCGCCCGCACCCCTGGCCCCGCCCCCCGCACTGTGGCCAATGGCGGGGCGAGATGCGGCCCCGCCCCGCCCGTGCCCCCCCACCCGCCGCGTCCTGCATTTTTAATCGCGTGGCGAGCGAGCCGAGCGTTCTCCTCGCCGCGCGCCGCGCCGCCTTATGCAAATCTCAATTTTGTTTGCCGACGGTGACTGCATTCTCGGCCTTAGTTTATGTTGTAAACTACACATGCATTACCTCACTTTCAGGTTTTGATCAATAATCGCAACAAGGTACAAATTTCAAAAAACCTTTGACGACACTTAGACAATTTTCGAAGTCAATACTATACTATAATACGAAGTATTTTAAAATTTCAAATATCGTTAAACACAACATCTAGAAAACAAATAATCACAGTCAGAATTTTATTTTCCAACGCTTATTTGTCGACTAGACAGAAAATATGTTTCTCAATAGTTACGCACAGACACATTGTAGTTTGTTCAGCTGGAGCGAGTTCAAGGCCCGAACGACAATGTTGTGCTATCCACCTACTGAATGAGAAAGAACTTGCTAACATAAAAGACGTTACTTCGTACAATGATACGGGAAACCACGCGCTTGTACCACCACGCTTCAGAGCATTGTTTTAACTAGCTGATGATACTGTTGCTAGGTCATAGAATAGCTCTTTAACTACTTCCTCAGATTGTTTTGTGGAAATTATAGCTCTTTTATATCATTGATACATATTAAATATCTTAAATTTAAGTAGTAAGAGATGGAATGAAAAAAAAATATTATCCAAAGGAAAATTTTGGAGTCTCATGAAATTTTTATAACTGTTTCACAAAATATCCCATTTGGATGAGGAAAAAGAGTTAAAAAACGTGGTTTACCTTGTTTTGGGACTGAAATAAAACAGGAAAATATTCAGGTGTAAATAACATTTGAAACATTTGAGTTACTTTATTATGAATGTTGTAACAGTTCTAAACTTTATAGCGAAAACAAAAATATTGTGATTGTAACCGCGCTTTATAGCATTTGTAGATTTTTCTACTGAATGGCCGAAAAGAATATAATATTAGAGATAATTATATATAGATATTAAAATAAAAATATGGTTTCTCTCTTGATTTAAAAATACTGTCTGATATCTATACTAATATCTTTTTTTGTTTGTTTGTTTATACCGAATAGGCTCCGACGCTACTGGACCGATTCAAAAAAATATTTGACCTATAGAAAGCTACATTATTCCTGAAAGACATAGGCTATTTTTTAAACCCGAAAAAGGGTCCTGTGGGGTGGTCCACGGAAGCGGAGCCGCGGGCAACAGCTAGTATTTGATAGTTTTATAATGTGATCTATCTGCTTTATGATATAGATAAGAAGTAAGACTATATATTAAGTTTCAAAAGTTAACAGTTTGAATATTTTAGTAAAACGAAATGATTACATCGTTACTTTCCAGTAAGGTATTAACAGATATAGAAACATTAAGTAAACTAACAAACAGAAGGAGAAAACTGTGAAGAAATCGCAGAATTACATTGGTACATTTTTGTGAATACAAGAACTGTTATATAAGATTTAACACGAGTTGGGAAGTGACATTACATCTCGTAAACCTTTACACAATAATTTGGTTTGTTGTGTTCTTTTTTAGACGAATTTTGTTTGTCGTCAACGTTATGAAGTTCGGAGTTGGATTCTTTCCTCTTATAGTTTCTTCTTCGTCTGAATTTCTGGTGTGTTTCTTTATTTTTAACCTGTTATTATTAATTAAATGTTCAATAATGAACTGGTGCAACATGCTGGACACAAAATGGTCAACTAAGCAAACCTTGGATTAACTATTTAGAATTGTTCTTCTAAATCGATGATCTATGAATTCAAGGCTTACTCCTATACTTTTAGTCATTGCTCGACTCAATTTCAACTCAGTCTCTTTCAGTCCTATTGACAGCTGTCGCTTGTTTTTTATTGATATTATGATGTTAAGCTTTCTGCCGTTGCCATGGCGATCGAATCGAGTGAAGCGGAGAAAGTTTCCTTCACGAGGACTTAGAATATAAGTGTTAGCAAAAGTTAATTAATACATAATATTCTATTTGTAAATTTTCCTATCCAAGAAACATTTGGCATCATATAACCTGTTTGTACTCGTAGTACTAGTCCTAGATTCAAGATCATTCAGAAGTGCCTGAATTTCAATTTATTTTTCACCTACATTTCGATTATAATATCACACACAAACACAATCTTATTTCCTTCATGGACGCTCTGTTTACTCTTTTACCAATATTATAAAGAGGAAAGATTTTTTTGTTTGTTTGTACCGAATAGGCTCCGAAACCACTGGACCGATTTAAAAAATTCTTTCACCAATAGAAAGCTACATTATTCCTGAGTAACATAGGCTAATTTTTTATCCCGAAAACGGGTCCTGTAGGGTAGTCCACGGGAGCGAGGCCGCGGGCAACAGCTAGTATTGTATACAAAGCTTCTGTCTGCGGTTTCGCTCGCATCGAAAGTGTTTTATAACCCCAAGGGATCACTATACCGGGATGAAAAGTACCCTATGTACTATTTCAGACTAGAATCTATCTCTGTGCTAAATTTCATCCAGATCCGATCAGCCGTTCTGGCGCGATTGAGTAACAAATAGACACCTGTCCATACTTTCGTATTTATAATATTAGTAAGACTAGTTTAGTTTTAGTGTTAGTAAGATTGTATTTCTTAAATTTTTATCAGATTTCTGTTTTTACACATGTTTAGGAAGTTAATCTTTCTTGCACTTTTCTTTTCTTCCGTGGTGTAAAACTGTATGTCATGGCAGGTTCCTTGGGATCTGGTGACCTGTAATACAGGTTGTTATACAAACCTATCTCAAGCACCAGTCTCTCACAAATTTAAATCTTAATTTGAACTGGAAGGCACAGCATGTTACAAACTTTGTGAAGAGATACTTACAGTAAAACTTGGTTAAGTAGGACCTGGATAAATGAGAAACATCCATAGCTGGAATACACGCTGAGGTCCCGACACTTTAGTACTGAATTACCTCTGATAAAGGACAAAACAAATCTGGAATTCATTCTTTTGATTTTAACATCATAATTAGGAGCGGAGGACATTTGACATCATAATTAGGAGGAGGAGCGTGGCTTAATAATAACAGCCACATTGGTCGATCATCAAGGTTAAGCAACGCTTGACGAGGTCGGTCCGTGGATGGGTGACCATTTCAACATACCGAGTTTCCTCCGTGCCTCGGAAAGCACATTAAGCCGTTGATCCCGGCTGTCATTTGAAGATCTTTGACAGTCGTTACAACTCAAGTTAAATGTTTACATAATATGTTGCATACGTTATTTTATTTAATAATCGCACCTATATAACTGAATAACCTTTATTCTCACCTCTATTAAAGGAACTATCTGTAAATGAGACAGATATTTATTTATACCTGGATTTCTGAGACACTGGGCAAGTGGAATACCTCTTTAAGTGAGACAAATTTGCAGGTCCCTCAATATCCCTGTTATCAAGGCTTCACTGTAATTTAATATACTAGCTTCTGCAGGCGGCTTCGCCCGCGTGAATGTCGAAAATTATCCCAATGGAACATATTCCCGGGATAAAAGGTATCCTATGTGCTATTCCAGGCTATAATCTTTCTCTGTGTCAAATTTCATCCAGATCCATTCAGCTGTTTGAGCGTGAAGAAGTAACAAACATACAAACACACACACACACAAACTTTCGCCTTTATAATATTAAATGTGAAGTTTGATTATTATCACTTTATGTAGATTCATAGTAACATATCATCAGTCCACTCCTGGATATAGGTCTCTTCAATCATAGTTATGTATGTGTTGAAATTTAGATATCTCTTTTCACTAGTAGATCAAGTGATTTTTGCAGCTTTAGCACTGTTGTACAAAGTAGCTGTAGCAGAAAAAAAGCATAACATTCAATGCCATCTCATTGTCATTAGAACTTTATGCCGTGTTTGCACAAGGGCCATTACCCTCAAGTTATTGTTATGCTAACAGATAGGCATTCAAACAGAAACCTGTCTTTTTACTAGGTGGTGCAATTGTGTGATTATTAGTTCTAAGTGCGTCATTGATGCTACCTTATTGTAAGTTTTAACCTGTTCAAGCTGATCAGCATACTAACTTTTATTTTTATAGTTATCTGTTACTTCCTTTGATATTTCTTGACCGACTTCTTCAATGTTTTTGTGCTATAGAATATTATTATTTCTGATATGATCCTTAAGAGGAAATATAATACTTTATCAGTTTATGGAATATCTTTTAAATTGGTCCAATATTGGAGGAGGAAAGAGACGAGAGCCAAACCTCGATTTATGACTTTTTACTAAGGAAATTCAGTCTGCGCTCTCTGCACCCGTTTCCTCTTAAGTTTAGCGTTCAGGTAGGTATGATATTTAGGTACCCTTAAGTTTGGGTTTCATAGTAATTTAGAAATTACCGTTATTTTCCAATTACCTTAACAATAAAGCCATAAATCTCAAAATCTTAGGTTTACAAGCAAAAGCAATTTGCATTTTCTAAGGAAAGATTATTTTTAACAATTTATTTTTATTACTTTACCTGAAGATGTTTCACAGTATTGTCAGCCTTATGGGTGAGACATTAATGGTCATAATCTTCTAAAATGTTGTCGGTACTGATAACACCGACCATTTTTCTACTTATTTCAATTGTTTCAATGTGGGCACCTATTGTTTGTGCCTAAGCTCCATAGGAATGCGTCTGGAACGTTTTATTGTTTAATGTTCGTTATTTTACAGCTACCGATAATGGCGTCAGTGGCACTTTCACTTTTAGGAACCTTGTGTATGGATAATAAAACACATGGTGAATTTTTACTATTGTTTATTTCGCAAATAATTGTTTTTTTGTGAACAATGGATGGCGGCAAACATCAAAGACAATTTACTGATAAAGAAATGAGTAGTGCATTGAACTGTATACAGCTGCACGTGTGCTTATATTATGCATCACATTTCTTATGAATAATAACTTAAAACTAGTACATATTTACGAAATTAAATATTGTTTTAATTAGGTTCAGTCATATTTATATCGTTATACCTATTAACGTAGGATTCTTGTTTTACAAATCTTATCGAAACACAACAAGTGCGAGTCGGACTCGCGCACGAAGGGTTCCGTACCATTATAGCAAAAAAAGGCAAAAATATCACGCTTGTTGTATGGGAGCCCCACTTAAATATTTATTTTATTCTGTTTTTAGTATTCGTTGTTATAGCGGCAACAGTAATACATCATCTGTGAAAATGTCAACTGTCTATCTATCTCGGTTCATGAGATACAGCCTGGTGACAGACAGACAGACGAATCGTGGAGTCTTAGTAATAGGGTCCCGTTTTTACCCTTTAGGTACGGAACCCTAAAAACGATTTTTTTATTTATATTTATTCATAATTATAAAATGTAGGTATATATATTTAATCTAATTTTAAAAACTTATTACTTATTATTTTACATGTATTTTGCACAGATATCTATATAACAAACAGTGAGTTTTGCTTTTCAGCATAGGTTTCCACCAAACCCTTCTACAGTGCATGGTCGTGTGCTTTTCTATATACATCATCTGCCTAGCCTTTTCCCAACTATATTGGCGTCGGCTTCCAGTCTTACCGGATTCAGCTGAGTACCAGTGTTTTACATGGAGCGACTGCCTATCTGACCTTCACAACCCAGTAACTGGGTAACACCGTACCCCTTGGCAAGACTGGTGTCAGATCTCAAGCTTCTGACTATCCGTAACGACTGTCAAAGATCTTCAAATAACAGCCGGGACCAACGGCTTAACGTGCTTTCCGAGGCACGGAGGAAACTCGGTATGTTGAAATGGTCACCCATCCACGGACCGACCTCATCAAGCGTTGCTTAACGTTGATGATCGACCCGTGCGGCTGTTATTATTTAGCCACGAGCTCCTGTGCTTTTCTATATACATATATGATAAATATGCTATTAATTATATCTAAAGGTATGACGAAAGTATCTCATCTTTTTCACAGCCCAACATTCTTATTCATACAGTACGACAGGTCTAATCACGGACCTGTAAATTTTCCCCTATAACTGAATAAGCTGAACATATAAATAAAATATATCTATTATATTTTCAGCCTATTCTGTCCCACTGCAAGGCAAAGGCGTCCCCTTCTTCCTTCCAATCCTCCCGGTTTAGGGCAATTGTAGACCAACCCTGTTGATAGGCATCAAGTTCATAATGTTCATAATTAACTAATTCAAGTTTTTAATAATAAGCGGGGAATAAATAAAGTACTAACAGAACAATTTCAGATTTTCATAAATTTTTCGAAGATTTTATGTAAGATTGGCATAAGTTATGCCAAACTTACATAAAAACCTCGAAAAACACACATAGACCTATTAACGGACAGTTTAGTTATGTCGCATAACTAAACTGTCCGTTAATGGGTCTATGTTTTGATCAAGAACAAAAACTAGTTCCATTTGATTTTTTTTTCAAAATGGGTGAAGTATCAGTTTTGTTTTTGTACCAATTTTAGTTGAAAACCCACGGAATTTGAAAAATAGTTTGTAAGTATTATCAAAAGGTGTTTTCCGTTTGTGAACTCCATCGAAGAACTTATAAAACGTAAGATGTTTAAAAAATATCGAACCTTTTTTACAAGTTGCTTACATTTTTGTATCTTTAATATATCAAATACCTACATAAATAGTTTCCTTACATACCAACGATTTGACCACATCTGAGAAGATGAAAACATATGAAATAAAGTTTTTATTTTCATTGACATAGTAATAATTTCTCTTGAATTAGGCACAGAGAGTATTTATTCTTCACTAGCTTCTGCCAGCGGTTTCGCCCGCGTGAAAGTCGAAAATTATCCCAAGGGAACATATGTCTGGAATAATGTGCAATTCCAGACTATTATCCATCTCTGCGCTAAATTTCATCCAGATCCGTTCAGCAGTTTTTGCGTGAAAGAGTACTTTACAAACATCCGTCCATCCATCCATCCTCACAAACTTTCACATTTATTGTAGTAGTAGGATTTATTATTTATATGCATAAAAATAGGAACAAAGTAGAAAATACTTAACTAACTATAGCTATACATAGGTACACTTAAATAAAAGAATCTTAACTAATTAAGCTTACACATAATCTATAATAGTTATACTTATCAACTGATGGTAGGTTTCTCGTCAAACTTCTTGGCCGCCCCGAAGTTGGCTACAATGGCTGCGCAGTAGTAAATCTCATACAAAAACAGCATCGTTTCATGCCTAGCGCATCGGAAAGCCAACTTCAGGGAGGCCCAGAAGTTTGGCGAGCACTGTACCTACTAATGTTCCCTAAAGGCTGGCGGTATTGCCACGTTGTATGCCTATAGATACTCTGACCAAGGTAAAACCCAGTATTTATGCATAAACTGGTAAATCAAAATGGTTGGCTGTTCAAAGTGACCTAGAAGACCTAAAAGGTGGAACAATAAAGGTTATGCCTATGACTACTATGTACTCAGCAGTCGATTACAATTAGTAAATATAAACATAATTACTCGAAGATAAACCAAACATAAAGAAAATACCTATTTTAGGTATAGAATTTGCAAATGCAAAAAAAAGTCAGCAACATGTAATTTAACACTTATCCCTCCCTACCAATACCTAAATATAATAATATAAAATAAACTGTGATTTGACAGAATAAATAATTTCATCAAAATACTACCGAAACATACAGGTAAGAATAGTGATGGCCAAATACAGCTATGTATTTCAAAATCCCCCTAGATCCGTCAGACGAGCATACAAGTAAATCGCAGATCGCAGATAGGTTAGGTCTATTCTGCATTCAGACTACAAAACTGTCAGAGCGTGAAACGGCTCGCGCCAACTGGTGTCGACGCCATTTTGCTCCAGTTTCAATTTAATGAATCCCGGTTTGGAATCCGTGGCGTTAAATGTGGGAATCCCTCGGAAACCCGCGATAATCTTTACTTGCCCCGATCCAGTTAAAATGATTCTGTGTAGAACGGAAGGTTTGGGAATGATATTACATTTATAAGATTTTAGGTGTGTTAAGGTTTTGAATTTTTTATTGGAAACAATGCTGTTTGTTCTATCATAAATAGTCATAATATTATACATCTATGTCAATAGTGGAGTTAAACAATAAATGCTAAAATAATAAGCATTTAAATTTATACAAAGAATAACTGCAATCAATTTACAATAAACATGTCATTAAAAGAATCAACGCTCAAACACTACAAAATCGCACTCTCCTACAAATGAAAACCACTAGAGGCTTACGCGTCGCGAGTCATTCAATAATTGCCGGAGTAACGCTTGTGCTAAATAAAAAAGTGCTCATCAAACTCCCTGAGCTTCGTAATTGGCGCGAGGTGTCGCTAATGACAGTCGCGAGTGCCGCTGCAAATTAATAATTATCGCGCATGGCAACACCGAGCGCGCGCCGCAATATGGCCGCCTCGCATTGTTGGCGGGAACTCGTCATTTTAATTTTCGATTATCAATTTGTGGCGTATCACACAATTATAGTTTAATTGTTTAACTAACAATGCTTTACGACGCGGTTTGTGATTTTTGTCGGGTATCATTGCATTACGTTATTTTGGTTTGTAATGTCATATTACGTGCGTGAAATTCTTTTGTCAATCGGTACAACCATTAAATTCGAATGTAATATTTTACATCCATAGTGAATTTGCTACAATAACAAAATAGGTACAATTAATTAGCAGAGATCTGCCGTGTTAATTGGCAACCCCAGCCATTTGAGCTGTTCCTATTGAAGTCTGGAAAATGGATGAGAAGCTAAGTCAATTATCCCGTGTTTGGAAATAAAAGAGTTGAAACGTCTAGACTTAATTCCGATAACTGGCCGTTTTAATATTCTGTCAACAACTTATCTGCGAGCTTGTTTTCCTTTACGGACTGAGTTAATCTTCAAAGGACAGCAGTAAGAGTGATGGATATTAAAAGCTACACAATTTAAAAATATCGTTATTCAATGTAAGTTTGCGACCAATTTCCATATACTATAAATTTTAGCCAATCAATCCTCCGGAATATTCTGCGGAATATTCTCTGCCGGCTATGCATCACAAGTCGGAATCCAAGGCTCGTACGTCATTATGAAAGCCCAATATTAGGCAGGACAGTCTGGACACAAACAAGACCGCACACGTAAGAGGGAGCTATCATCTCTCCTGAGAAGAAGGGGAAGGGGGTGGATGGGGCACAGAGATATTGAAATCGAGAGAATTGTACGCATATAGATATTGCAGGTGATTGTTTAGATGTGGCTCGTTTTAAGGATTTGTGCTTGAGGGAATCTTGTGAGATGCTAGTCTTGTGAATGTCTGATATGGACTTGTGGAGTTTGAGAATCTAATTAGCATAAAGCGTAGACTTGTTCTTTAGTATCTTTGAATAAAGGACAGGAGGAAATCTTATTTGTATCGCGTATTCGTATACAGTAACTTCCCCCATTAATAAAATTCTAATTAGTTTGCCGACCATTTCCGAAGACATATTCTGCTTTCGCACTAACAACAGAAAAAACATATCAACGGACTGAACATTCAAAATAATTCATCACCAACCTCCGTCTGCCGTCTTCAACGTCGACACTATCAACATTTTAATACCTCAGCGTCACACTTGAATAGGCCTAGTACATATCTGCGTCCAGTGGGGTGCGCCTACAGGGGGAGGGTCCACTTCCGGCCGCTGTCTCCGTCTCATCAGGCCTATCTTGGCCGAGCCGGCCGCAAATTAAATAGTAACGTGCGACCGACCATTCGTGCGTGGGTACCAAGCCTTATATACGGGTATAGCAGTATTCAACTATCGGATAGGTATTGAAATACAGTTCTAGATTAGTTTGTAGTATTGATGTCGAACTCACACTTGATAGTTGTGGAAATAGAAATGTGGTATATTTAGAAGTTGTATATTGAGTGAGGGTATGAATTTTAGAATAGTTTAGAATTGGTTTTATAGTTGTAAGAGTCATCCATATTATTTAAAAACCATTGATTATGTAATGATAACTTAATTAATTTGAATCTTAAGATACTAAAATTACAACACCACTAGGTGGACCGATGACCTGGTTAAGGTTGCAAAAGGCGCTGGATGCGAGACGCACGGGATCGGTCATTGTGGCGACGCCTGAGGGAGGCCTATGCCCAGCAGTGGACGTCTTTCAGCTGAAATGATGATGATGAAATTTACAAAAGCTACAAGTATGGGTAGGTATAAATTTGTATCAATTAATAGTACTTAAGTAACCCAATTTAATTCAAAATATAAGACGCTGAATTACCTTAAGTATAAATATTTTCCATAAAAGCATGACACAAAAATAACACACAAAAATCTTCATCAAAACCACTCATCATAATAAACTACAAATTCCAATCTAACCTCAATAATAACATTATAATCCAACTACATTATCTTAAACACCTGACCAGTCAAGTTAATAGACATTCGAAACCTAATTTTACATTCAAAATAAAGTAACTACACATACACATCAATCATAAGAACAAAATTGGACATCGGCAATTCGGCATATTATTTTAATATAATATTAATATGTAGATGAAAGTTAATTTCTATCGCGGACCTCTGACATTAGCAATTACATACATTGTCGGTTGTTTTGTGAAATTACAAATGGCTGACTACAGTGACCACAAACATCTCTATTTGTTGATGTCGATATGCGATAGTGCTGCCCTAGAAATTGATGATGATTTGCTGACTCATTGACTACACTTGGTTCTTTTTGTTTAGTGCAAAATTTAAACAATGTATAAAGTTAAACTTTGATTTTGAAATGACTATCGACATGTTCGATCCTAGGCTTATTACGTATAAAACAGCAATCAGCAATAATTGCGCAGCGATCGCGCTGTCATCGCGCGATCGATCGCTATATGTCATAAACATCGGGATTACGAAACCAATTATTTGCTTATCGCTCGCTGTTTGTCAAATGCAATTATTTGGCAAAAACCGCTAAACACTCTAAAACTTTTCTTTACGTAACAATTTAGGAGCGGTTGGCAATCGCCAACAACAAGGGAAAAAGTAATCACGATTTGATAGTCAAATTTTCTCGCCATAATCACGATCACCCTGCGTTGAAATGAAAATTTTAGTTAACTAATTGTTCCATAGTATAGGTTGTTCCATAGGTGTGGCTATCGCTGATACATAATTGGGATTCGTGATTGAAGAGCAATTATTGCGCAATAATTGCTATCGTTTTGCTCTTGCAAGATACGTAATAAGCCTGAACTTATATATATTTAAGTGAACTTTTTCAATAAATAACATAACAACACGGTTGTAGTCTCCAAAGAGTTAGGTAGAGGGACATCCATATTTCGCTGGTAACGTTTAATTCCTATTGCCATCTCCGAGCACAAGTCCAAACTCCGGGCTGCTACTGAAAAATTCCACAAGGAAAAACCCAATAACACTGCCCGAACCGGAAATCAAATCCAGGATCTGATATTCAGTAAATGAACTTTTTCTTCTGAGTATGAGGTCTCGAGGCCCTAGACAAGTGCCATTCTATAATTGAAAGCGTGGCGATAGCGATTGTGAAAAAGGCAAACTTGTATGGGATTGACCTCAGATCAAGTAAAAAGTCAAGATGGAACGTTGCAAACAACAAGGTGAAGCCGGTTCAAACTATGCCTTGCCGTACAAATATGTGAGTGCGTGTAATTGTGTATTTGCACGGCAAGGCATAGTTTGAACCGGCTTCACTTTATTGTTTGCTACGTTCCATCTTGACTTTTTATTTGTTTTGAGGGATTGACAAGCGATATTGAAAAATCATGTGATGAATCCCTAACATTTTGACATTTCGACTATCGCCTTCGCTGACATCGAATGCTACTCGTCTGGAGCTGTAGCCCGCGACTTTAACTGCGTAGCAATAGTACTTCGAATAGCCTATACTAGATTTCCATATCTCGCAATAATATTAGGCCGCCTTACTTGACAAATTAATAGTTCACCATATAAACTTCCAACACCCTTGCCACCCACTTTAGGATGATTTCCGGGATAAAAACTATCCTATGTCCTTCTCTGGGTCTCAAACTATCTCTATACCAAAATTCATTTAAATCGGTTCAGCGGTTTAATCGTGAAAAGGCAACAAACAAACAGAGTTACTTTCGTTTTTATAATTATAATGACATTATTATATACTAGCTTCTGCCAGCGGCTTCGCCCGTGTGAAAAGAGTTTTATCATCCCAAGGGAACATTATGCCGGGATATATGCTATTCCAGACTATAATCAAACTCTGTGCCAAATTTCATCCAGATCCTTCCAGCCATTTGAGCGTGAAGGAGAAACAAACATACAAACACACTCACAAACTTTCCCCTTTATAATATTATTGTTATGTATAACACGTTGAACTGTTTCATGGTTTGTTTAAATATTGGACCAAGTACTGAAACGAAAACACGGTGTGGCTCTGAAATTATTAGTCTGAAATCATTGGGTCCAGCCAAAGATTTCAGACAAATAACTTTTAAAGGTTTATAGTTTTAGGTAAAATATAAGATTCTGATTAGCTTTGATTTGCTTAGTAACTAGAATTTATAGGCGACAGTAATTGGGTAATTTATACCCAAAAATCGCCTCCTCCTCCTCTGTCCTTTTTTACCTTGTGACCCATTGAAGACAAAATAAACATTGAAATATCTTTCGAATTTGAATATCTTACTTAAACTAATCATGAATTCAAGTGAATTGTAAAGTCATAAGTTCATAAAATACGTTCTGTAGAACATTTGGAGTCTATATTCTAAGAATTTTAACATGGAATTCAATAAATATCTCGTATTTGAAAGCATATTTGCCCAAGTAAATTACAAAATAAAATTAGAGATACCACTAAGTTTTCTGAGAATTACCTGAACTCAACTTTTACGTGAAATTTGATTTCCAAGTATCACAATAATCATTATAAAATACTTAAAATCGCTCTCATATTATTTTTTATAATTTAAACGAGAGAAGGACTTTGCCCACTGATGGGGCTCGTAAGATTAGATAAGATTATTAAAGAAGTCACAGAAAAAGTGGATTATTATGAGTCATATCGTTCAACTAGAAGTTTGAAGGATTTTGCAATTGTCTGATAAGGAAATATCCTGTCTTTATCAGAGATCGTGATGATTCACATCCTATTTAGTAACTAATTCAATTAAAAATATACATGGAGGGAAGGAGGAGTCCTTTGTATATACTTACATAGGATTTTCGGAACTCCTATCTATGACGGGCAACTAATTTTAGATTACAGTTGGTCTAAGTTTAAATCAACTTATAAGTTAGAGTTTATAAAGTGGTAGTATATGAATGATAGGGGGAAGAAGAGGGAAAATCTGGTAAATGGAATCGATTTACAGTTATGGAAAATCTTAAAGTTTAATACCTATATACCATCATGCCGAAAAATTACAATCTTCAGAAATTAAGAGGGAACTTGGTTCCAATACGAATTTAATTGGAATCTTATTAGAACGTGTGGCATAAAGCCGTCGGCAAACGTCAAAAGGGTTATTCTCAAAGATTGCAATTGTAAGACATCTTGATTTTGGTACGGAGATAGAAAATGTTTACATAACTTTAAATATACCTGAGTACATGATGATATTGGAACTAGTATAACACATAGGCACTTGTAACTTAGTCTATAACACTCTATTGTCACTATAGCGGCACACCTATACATACGCACGTATAGGTAGGTAAGTACGTCAGTCAGCTGACTGGCTGCCGGCACCTCTCACTCGGCGGCCGGCACTCTTCCGTGCGCGCGCACAGCACAGCACGACGAACAAGAACCACACAGCAAACAAATTTCCGCGAGGAAAACACTCGTTTTCCGCGACTGAACGTGCGAGCGACGCGCTCCCAATGCCCAGACTAAACGCGAGCCGTGAAAAAGCACCGCCACAACGCCGACCGACAATGGAAAGCGGTAAAGAATCATAATAATAACAATGACAACAATGTGAGATGCTATAATAAAGAGCTGCGGCATTGTGCTACGCTCGGCGTTCGTTCGAAGGGTCGCGGAGATCGATACTCGGCGGATTGTCTACGCTGGCGTGCGTGAGTCTTTGTCGGCCGCGGCGCCCTCCGCGCGGCCATTCATCGGCCTCGCCAACGCTAATCAACTGCGATTCTATCGAACACTTTCTGTCGCCGAATTTGAGGCTCTGTTTCAGGCACCTGCGGAGACCAACAATTCGTGGCACGTTTGAATCTTAAATGAGACGTACACGTCTATTTCTTACTTGGCTTATAGCTGGCTTCTAAAACTAATTTTACGATGTTGGTCGGTATAAACCGCTAAGAAACATTTAAATTGAATTAACCACACGTATGCCAAGGAAAAGCAAAAATATACAGAAATCTAACGCAACAGCAACACTCCGATACTCGTCAAAAATCTGTCAGATCCGTCCAAATTCTAAACACGTTTCGGCAAAACAAAAAACAAATGATGTCCGCAGCTGTGTCGAAGCAATCAACAAAATTTTGCCAGGCGAAGGTGTGAAGTGGTGACGGCGGCATCGTCGATAAAACATCCAAGTTTAATGTAATAATCCGTCGATCGGGCGTTATCATTAGTTGGATCGCACACCTCCCGCGGGCCCGCAGATTGCCTTCCGACACACTCTTATTGTGGATATTACTTATTTAAAGATGGTGTAGGAGAATCGTGACCACAGCCAAGTACTTCAAATTATCGACGGGTCATTCTCAGTTTTTGTATTTTATTTTTAATTTGATGTCTTGTGACGTTTTACTGTGAGCCGCTTCGTAGCTAACAGTACTTGAGTCTCTAGAAATAAAATGTTTGAAATTTTCTCAAAATAGATTTTCATATTTAACAACTTTTCCCGACACTGACCACCATCAGTCTCAGTTATTTCTTTATTAACATTAGCTAATTAGAAATATCATATTGATATCTAAAACCAAATCCATACAGATCTAATGGGCAGCTCAGTTTAATTGGTGCGGTTCGGCGCGGGCGCAGCAAAGAGCACCCCGCGGCGCGCGTCGATCACCGCGCTCCGGTGCGTGTGCGCACCGCAATTAAACTCCCTATCGCAACATCGGACTAATCCAATTATGTAACCATCTAACCCCATCGCATTTGTCTTTGATCGATAATTGACTGATAATCAAGATAATGACGATAGGTCTTACTGTGATTGTTTTGAAACAAATAATTTAGCTGCAGAGATCGGTAATATCTACCATTGGTGATGGGGGTGAAACAGAATGAAAGAAGAAATCGTGTTGCACCGATCCCATGAAACATGGAACAAGAGCAGGAATATGATGGTGATCAGTGGTGCAGAGTCGCCAAAATGCAATTTATATAGGTCACCATAATTTACAACTGTAGGTACATCAATCAATATGTAATCGCCAAAGAACCAATCACTTATGCCAAAAGTATCGTGTCTTAGCCCTCACCAAAAATTTTATTTCTTTAATCCTGTTAATCGTTTTCAAATATACTTCTTTTTATTTCGAGTCAAGGACTTGAAACTTGATCCAAACTCAATTTAGTTCAGCAATCCGCATCGTTAATCAAACAGAGACAGTGTTTAAATTTCGCAACAGTGAGATCGTATCAAGATTCAAGAATGTTGCGATAAAAACACAGGTATAAAGGTTAATGTAATTACAAAGACAGCAATTATATCGATGCGTATGTGAGCCAATAAGTTTAATTGCCTTGAGGTACCGCGGGCATATTTGTCAAATGTGATCGTTTCGACATTAGCCATCAGTCTCAAGCATAGTGCGGTGCGGCATACTGATGTTGATGTTAACACCTCATTTGATTGATGATTAAAATTAACGCAACATCGATTGTCCGTTAATGTGACGTCCACTCCATGTTCAGCAAACTGAGAGTACTAAGACAAGATTGCAGCAACAATAGACGTAATAACTACACTACATGTTAATGACGAGACTCTCGAAATTTGAAATTATAACCGTTAATTTTATGCCGCCATTTTTAATTAAACGCGATGACTAAGTGCGGGGATCCATCACAGTCGGCACTCGATGCCGATCTATTATTAATTATTATTTTGATCGATCACGCTCCGTGTTATTTCATTAGGATCCGATGTTAAGTTTTTCTTAGCGTTATTAATTATACCAACGATGATACTTCTTGTAGAATCTTGATTATTTTCGGCCAGGTGTTCCGATTTAGTTTTTGATTTAACGAAATATATCCTAACCTTTTCACTAAACATATTTTTAGGTTCACGTGGAGATTTATTAATATCCGCCGAAGCAGTACTTATTGGTAAAATTGCCAACATATATTTTGAGAACAAAATCCCCGGAGCACTTCAGGTAATTTTTTCTCGGATTACCGAATAGGAGATTGCGATATTTTTGCCGAAATTAGAGGTGAGTTTATACCTCAACGAGTAATTCGTTCCCGGCCCGTAAAGGAACATTATCCTTACGGCCCAACGACTTTTCTGAGAAATCAATAAGCCCTGGCTTTTTTAAAGATATTCTAGCAGAAACAAATATATTTCTATGTTCGTTCAAAGCCGGAGTCAAAGAGGCCGCGGATTAGTTTACTATTTTTTTTGTGTGTGTAAAATTTGAAACGTTTTTCGATTAACGAGAGATTTGGCGCGTCCCGATATTCTGGGAGTTTCGTCGAACAAAGGGCTTCCGGGGACTGTAGCTCTCAAAGTATTGCGTGTGGGGATAAGCAGTTGAGACCAAGTTTTTCACAGAAAACGTTGTGTTCCGTTTTTATCTTAGATTATGGTACTTATGCAAAAGCACGAACGATTAAGCTTTGGTTTCGTGGAGTCCTTGTTTTAAAAAAATCTTGAGAGAGGAGATAATTCATGGGTGCAGCTTAGCAAATGTTATCGAAATGAGGATAATAGTAAAGCCTTACGATTTTTGAGGGTCTTCCCACTATCCGCTTGGCTTATCATATCTGATAAGGCAAGTGGCCAATCGTAATTTCTTTCAGCGAACGATTATTAGAAGGTTTACGAGTACGACCCTGAAGAAAACTTATCTATAAATTGACTTGTTGGGATGTTTTGGCTCATGTAATTTTATTACGAAAAGAGCTAAAAGATTCCCTAACTATGGGCTCCCACACATAACTGCGATGCGTTGCGATGCGATGCGAAATGCGTATAAAAAAAAAAAAAATTGTATGTTGTTTTTGTGGCGAATAAACACTTTTTCTTTCTTTCTTTTTCTTTCTTATATGTAGTACATGCGCGCTCGCAGATATTTGCGATGCGTTGCGAATTCGCAGTTATGTTTGGGAGCCCTATATGCGAAATAGGCTATGCTATGCGATGTGATACCAATTTGTTTGCTCTAGGAATCGAGTGACAGGACTTGTCTTCCACAAATCCACATAAACCTTAAATAGTTTACTTGAACAGGAGCTTTACCTAAAATCCTTTCGAAGAAACCATAAACCTAGCACCATTAGCGAATGCAATCAAAATACCATAGCGGAAGGAATATTCTGACTACAGGCAGACACCTACATGAGGTCAGCACATTTGCTGGTGCGATCGCGGCATGATACGCCGTATTGATCGTATCTGGGTGACGAGGCGTTATCGGTAACACGGTCCGTGAACTGTCCAGCTAAAGAAAGGGAATGCTGTTTTATAACGTGTCGTTATTTGGTTTAGTTTTTATTGTTGGAATTTTGAAGTGTGATATCATCTTTGAAATAGAAAGTTTGGGGAATATCGTAGCAGTTTTGAGTGATGATTACTCATCTATAATTGTAAAGCTTAGCTAGAGTAATTGGGTTTGCGATATCTCTTTGATATTTGCAAAATAAATTATATTTTTGTTACTTAATAATAATGAAGTATCTCTATTAAAGACAGTTGCTTATTGGTTCTGAACCTGTTGATTTTTTTTTTTTTTTTTATTTGTAATGGGTTTGCTCTCTTAAACCTGTTGATTAGAAACTTCTTATGACTTGCTTGCTCCTAACTTTATAAAGTCGCCATTGCGACTTTCCGCTGATTTGTCAAGCTCCTGATCTTGTTGGTCTTCATCTTTATTTCAGCCTGCTTGGAGATCTGTCGTGTTATTTCATATTTTAAATTTGTAGTCTATTCAATATAGATGATGGCATTCATTACGGGCAATTTAGTTATAGGATACTAACTGTCGCCTACAGCCTCGCCCGCGTGGAATTAGGTCTTCTATAATTGTATGTGTAAATGAATAAATAAATAAAAATAAATTCTATAACAAATTCAATAACTCAATCTAATATTTATAAATTATAGTCTGTTTCTGATGTATCACTGCTGATTACTGTAACATTTCAAAAACATCCAAAGAGAGTAACAAACATCCATCCACCCACACAAACTTTTGCGATTATTATAATAGTAGTATTGATAACTGCAGCCTTATTGCGTAATGAATTCGACAAGGCATAGAGTATGAACAATCGACCAATCACAAGAAAATAAATCCACATCGCGTCTTTTGCGATTATTGTAGTAGTAGGATTGAAACCTGCAGCCTTATTGCGTAATGAATTCGGCAAGGCAAAGAGTATGAACAATCGACCATTCACATGGAAATAAATCCACATCGCGTCTTTCATGTCGCCATGTGTGTACCTCACCGAATTCATTTTGCAGTAAGGCTGCTGTTCTTAGCCACTAGTTGTTTTTATAAAAATCTATATATTGTATAGCTCCAATATACCATCACTCACTTCTTAGGCCTGCTTCTATATTGTATACTAGCTGTTGCCCGCGGCTTCGCTCCCGTGGACCACACCACAGGACCCGTTTTCGGGATTAAAACATTGCCTATGTCACTCAGGAATAATGTAGCTTTCTGTTGGTGAAAGAATTTTTGAAATCGGTCCAGTAGTTTCGGAGCCTATTCGGTACAAACATACAAACAAAAAACTCTTTCCTTTTTATAATATTACTAGCTGACCCGGCAAACTTTGTTTTGCCATAAAAACTCCACACATTCACCTACCCTACACCTACCCTACACCTACCCTACACCTACCCTACACCTACCCTACACCTACCCTACACCTACCCTACACCTACCCTACACCTACCCTACACCTACCCTACACCTACCCTACACCTACCCTACACCTACCCTACACCTACCCTACACCTACCCTACACCTACCCTACACCTACCCTACACCTACCCTACACCTACCCTACACCTACCCTACACCTACCCTACACCTACCCTACACCTACCCTACACCTACCCTACACCTACCCTACACCTACCCTACACCTACCCTACACCTACACTACACCTACCCTACACCTACCCTACACCTACCCTACACCTACCCTACACCTACCCTACACCTACCCTACACCTACCCTACACCTACCCTACACCTACCCTACACCTACCCTACACCTACCCTACACCTACCCTACACCTACCCTACACCTACCCTACACCTACCCTACACCTACCCTACACCTACCCTACACCTACCCTACACCTACCCTACACCTACCCTACACCTACCCTACACCTACCCTACACCTACCCTACACCTACCCTACACCTACCCTACACCTACCCTACACCTACCCTACACCTACCCTACACCTACCCTACACCTACCCTACACCTACCCTACACCTACCCTACACCTACCCTACACCTACCCTACACCTACCCTACACCTACCCTACACCTACCCTACACCTACCCTACACCTACCCTACACCTACCCTACACCTACCCTACACCTACCCTACACCTACCCTACACCTACCCTACACCTACCCTACACCTACCCTACACCTACCCTACACCTACCCTACACCTACCCTACACCTACCCTACACCTACCCTACACCTACCCTACACCTACCCTACACCTACCCTACACCTACCCTACTCCTACCCTACACCTACCCTACACCTACCCTACCATATATTTTTTTTTTTTTTTTTTTTGGGATGAAAAATAGATGTTGGCCGATTCTCATAGATACCGGATAAGTACAAAAAATTTCATCAAAATCGGTCAAGCCGTTTCGGAGGAGTATGGCAACGAAAACTGTGACACCAGAATTTTATATATTAGATATAATTATATAGTATAGAAGTATTAGGTATGACCTCGATACACGTATCTATGTGCTACAAAGCAAGCACAAACTTAATTATGGACTAAAATGTTTATTGCGTTTCGACCACACCTCCTAATGACTTTTACCAAGAAATATGGACGCCAGCATCAAACAAGAGCATGTATGAAACGTCACCCATCGATTCATGTTACCGAAGGAATTCGGAGTATTTGTAACGATCACTATCTCTTGAGCTACCTGCCACTGATCGGGAATTTTTACTTCGTTCATCAATTTCTACGTTATTTATTGCAAAGCGTGAGAAAGGATTTTTTTTGTATTGGGATTGGTAATTGTGTCATTATGGACGATTTTTGGTATTATGGACCTTCTTTATAAAAACTTTATGATTAGTTTAAAAATTGATCAGTAGATTCTAAATTCAAATTTTCTTTCGACAACTTGAATTAAGAATCTGCTATTTGGTTAGAAAGTTTTCAATGTTTAAAATAATGGTTTTAAAAAATGGGGGTTTGCGTTTTGTTTCGTTACTTGTAGGTATGTAGTATGCTGGTTTTGTCTTAAGTGCATACGCTTAACGATTTGTGGACTATAGTTTGTGGTAATTGGCAGACTGGTTTTTTGTATATTATCTCTCTACTGGGTATAATTATTCATTAGCTTTTTTGTCTGCTTTTCCTATGTCGACACCTGGGGTAAGAGAAAGGGTGGTCTATTCTTTGTCAGTGAACAAGCAGACTGCAGTAAAAAAAATGTCGCCAAAAATGCTTTTTTAAACATCTTCTTGTTAATGCTTGACATAACACCTTTTTAAACCTTGTCTAAAAATAGTTGGTTATTACTTTATATTTGTACTAGCTGTTGCCCGCGGCTTCGTTCCCGTGGACCACCCCACAGGACCTAATTTCGAGATTAAAAAATAGCTTATGTCACTCAGATATAATGTAGCTTTCTATTGGTGAAAGAATTTTTCAAATCGGTCCAGTAGTTTCGGAGCCTATTCGGTACAAACAAATAAAAAAATGTTTCCTCTTTATAATATTATATATAATTATATACAGTATAGATTTACCTAAAAGGTTATTATTTGGCTAGAAACGACAAGTAGGTACTCGCTTAGAATTCTAGACACCGTGTATTAATGGCGTTTGTTGGAAAATTAATCTATTGATGGAAAGAGGATAATTATCCAGTTACAAAAACTTTATCACACTGTACGAAAAGTTCAAAAGTAATACGAAAGTTCCAGGGGATAAACTTGTAAACTTTGCTCTACAACATAAGCGATAGAACGATCTTATTCCATCCTACGAATATATACTTCAAAGTACTTAATGCTTTACTTTTTAGGCGAAAATCCATTACCAGGTACATAGGTACCCTTCTAAATCAAAGTGACAGGTAAGCAAATAGAACAAAACTCACCTCTTCTAGGAATCCAGAGAGTCCTTTGGCCCATAAATCACTGGAGTCCTGACAAATGGATTCTACGGCTTTTTTTTCACTCACTCATTTATTAATAGGGCAGGGAATGTTTCGGAAAACCAATAAAATGTGCCCCGTCATATACCTGTCCATCCAGACAGCGTGTCTTTGTTCCTTTGCCGGAGTTTTTTTTTTCAATTTTCGACGGCCTCGAGCCGAATGTGAAAGACTGCAGCAGTCACGGATAGTCGGTAATTGTACTAACTTATAGTAATAAAGTTATTAAAACTAACTTTCGGGTTTATTATCGTCATTATAGCATGCCGCTTTTAATTGACGTCATTAAATTGTCGAATGATTTGTTAACTTTACTTTTTGGGTGGGATATAATTTTAAACATACTATCAAACTTTTAATAACTTTTGATCGATTTAAAATTTCATCGCTCACCGTAATTGCATTGTAATGTATCAGACAGATTCTAATCTCACCTGCAACTCATGAATGAATGGCCAACTCAAAATTGATGTCACCGAAGAATCCTTTTGTGTGAATACCAAATCGATTTTGAATTTTAATCGTTCCAGAATACAGTTTAAAATCATTCGTTTCATCTCAGAGAGCGTCGCGTCCAAAATTCGCGACTAACCTATTTTTGTGAATGGACATTTTTTTTTTGTGTTGCCGCTCCGTGTACAAAGGGCTCCTTGGTCCTTCGAGCTATTTTGCGCGTGTGAAAGAGCTCCCATTCTCTCCGCCCTCAAGGATTGGAGCAAAAATAATTGTCATTTCCTGCGGCGCTGAGACATAAAGGTGTGTAATATATTGTTATATGAATTGCATACTTACAGTGAAATGTCGCGGTAACGTGTCGAGTCGTGTTTCTGCGATCGTCATACTTTCTCGATGATTGCATGCGACTTTAATAGACCTAAATGACAGCTCGAGGTGTCATGCGTATGTCTTATATCTGTTTGTACGTATTGTCGTGACACTGCAACTCGTTCGTTACGATTCAGAAACAATGCTGATGTGTTTGATAAGGGTATAATTTAATTTATTCGCAGCGCAGTAGTTTAATGTAGCACGTTTCAATCGTGATATGAAAGTAATTTAATTAAGTACGAGGTCCGTTTTCAGCAGTGATTGTTGACCGGCTGATATTATGACGATGATGAAACAGCAATGATTGATGGTAAAACCCTGTTAAAAGATAAAAATAACAAAATTGTAGAAACTGCACTGGATCGAATAAGGGTCAGATGTATCTGATGTGTATACATCTGTCACTTACTCGATATCAAATTGATACCGCTCTAAGAACTTATGGTCACCCCCCAGGCCCTAGACAAGTGACATTTTATCATCGAAAGCGTGGCGATTGTCAAAAAGGCAAAATTGTATGGGATTGACAAGAAATATCGAAAAATCACGTGAGGGATTCCCCTTACATTTGACATTTCGACTATCGCCACATTCTTTGCAAGAAAAGCTCTGCGTTTATACGAAACCTGTTCACAAGGCAAAACGAAGACAAATTCAGCTAGTAAAAGTTCTAGAGAAGCCATCTTCTACCCAGATAGTATCTAGATAAATCTTAAGGACCTACATACGCTTTAGTACCGTAAAACGGTAACTTTCTAAAGCATACTCCTTGGTAACGGCTAGGTTAAAAGGTTTGAAAAAATATATATATTGATTATTGGTTCATGTACATAATTTTGAATACAAGGATTTTTCGTGTAACTAATAGTTTTGCTTTAAAAAAATAATTAACAACACGATGTTTTATCGCAACTTTTGGAAACTCCTCCAAAACGACTTGGATGTTTAAAATATTTTTACACAGAAAAAATGATGGCTGGAATTTCTTCATAACTAACATAGCATATGTAAATCAAATAATATTTTGCAAACAAAACTGTTCAAAAGGAGGTTCAATATTGATATTTTGGCATCGAGCGGGCGCACGGCCAGTACTGCGTTAACATTGTGGCGTATATAGCGCCTTAATTCAACATCTCAAATATTTCCTCTCACCGAACAAATCGATACAAAACATGACATATCGACACAGTGTAATCGACACTCACTAATAACTAATGTCGCTTGTCAAACTATGAAATAGAGTGCGCGTGCAAGTAATCACAGAGCAAATGACAACTTTTGGGTCAACGTGTACCCGCAAACTTACAAAAAAATCCGCGCACACGAAATACGACTTTATTCCGTTGAATTTGCTAAGTAGTTGGCAGTTTTTCAGGTGCAAAGTTATGTTGGCGTGTAGCCAAGTCGTAGAGGGTAAGTTGGAGGGTAGGTGGAGGTCACAACGTTAATGGGTGGCTGAGACAGGTAACGCGAGACGTTAGACAAAGTGCATCGCAGATGACGTTCGCACAGAGGAGCTCGATGGAAGTTAATGATATATCTTCGTGTAACACATGCCGAACTAGTTTGTGTTAATTGAATTTTGCGGGTAGTTTGGTATGACTCGGTGTGAGCATAGACTAATATATAAAATATTGAGGGTGTGAGGTCAGATTGGTGTGTTTAGATGTGTTATTAAATGTTTTATCACAGAAAGATGTACAGAAAGCTTTGATAAGAAGTCCCATATGTATAATGACATATGTGTTGTCCTGTCCAACATGGAGTAATATTAGTGCGGCAAATTCATTGCAATTATGTAGATAAAGAAATATGCCATGCCTTTTTTCAGTTAACTAGATTATTGTCAATCCAATAGACGTTTTTAAAGTTCTAAAATATCATCATCAACAGTATTTTAGCCGAAAAATGTCCACCCCAAGTGTGCATTTGGCAAATCTTCGGGGTATGTCGATAATTGATCACCTTCGGAATTTCAGATGTGTATATCTAAAAACGTCGGAATGTCCTTAACAATAAGGCAAAATTGATCCTAATAATCTACTAAATATTCCCTCCGAAAGAAAGCAGATAAAATCAAACAAAGCCTTGTAAACAAATCTGTCCGTCGATCTTGCAGTGTGGCTCTTTTTTCCTCCGTAACCTGATGCATGCCCGCAGTGCCCCACGACACCTGTGTAATCCTTTCAACGGGCATAATATGCCCTTAATTCCATTGATAAGGCATGACAACTAACGCTTTTGTACTCCTTCGAGCCTTTTCCCTCCTCAATTAAGGTTATCCCATTGTCTTTTGACGAGAGATGACTTCGGATGACACACTTCTTTAAGTTGAAAACTTTTTTCATGATGTAGGAGTCGTGTTTTGAATAGCAACATGATTTAGTAGCTTATGTTATTGTTTTCACGATTTATTGGAGAAGGGTGTCAACGAGAAGGATTCTGTGGTTTTGATATTTAAAGTTTTTCTCGTGAGTGGGACAAGGGTCGCTTTCGTCTGATGTAAAAAATGTATCAGGTTTTAAATTGAAAACTTTGATTTTAAGATTCGGTAAACAGGTTAAGCAAGGCGTAAAATTACCTTTCAGTAATATGACGTCTCAAATCTTTTGAATGTTTACTCTGAGAACTGTGCGATTGACACGGTCTCAGCTTCCAAGTTTGGTTGGAATATACAATCTTGGAAACTTTTTAAGTTAAATACACTTGTATGGTAGAAGTATTGCAATGTTATGAGAATTAGAATTCCATTCGACGTGGCGTTGCTGCCAGTATTTTGCGCACATTTCCTATTAACATCGAAAAGATTTTTTTTAAGTCCTATGAGTACTTAATACCTTTTTCTTAATTTATTTTTAACTAGCTGTTGCCCGAGGCTGCGCTTCCGTGGTAATAAACCCCCCACAGGACCCGTTTACGGGATTAAAATTAGCCATGTCACTCAGGTATAATGTAGCTTTCTATTGGTGAAAGATTTTCTCAAATCGGTCCAGTAGTTTCGGAGCCTATTACAAACAAACAAACAAAAAAATCTTTCCTCTTTACAATATTATAGTAGAGATTATTAGTATATTAGTATAGTTATAATCTAAGAAACTTATCAAGCTCAACGTTTGACATCAAACTTCTGATGAACTAAATAATACCCAAAAACTCGTGCAACTATTACGTTTAAATTTTTCAATCACCACTATATTCCATTATGAAAACTTACATCACACTTATGAATTTTCATTTGATTGGCAACTTGAATGAACGTAAACCGCCCTCTTCTGGTAAAGAGGGAGTGTACATTATTAGTAATTCGATCTGCTCCCTCCATACTATTTATTTTCGCCTATTGCGAGAACAAATCATATTTGCACTGATTATTGTATTGTTACGTCAACCGTCAGGGGAAAATCGCAGCTTGATTTCGACGATTTGGGTAGTAATTTTATAAGTAAAGTTGACTTTAGAAAAGAAAAAACATATTTTTAACCTACTACAAAGAGGAGGAATTCGACTGTATTTTTTTTATGTGTCTCTTCAGAACTTTTTACTAAAACAAAACAAACACTACAACTGTCGTTTTAAACTAGTTTAGTGTCGGTGTCAATAAACGAGGAAACAAAAACAGGAACACCGACTTCCGTAATTGAAGTTGTTTTGCAGTTTGTAGTGTTTTTTTTGGAAGCCGATAGTATTTTTTTTATTTTTATTTGTATCTCTAAAATGGAGTTCTTGATGTTTACATAAATGCCTGTATTCCCAGAAGCGTCAGGCAGAGGTGCACCTGTACACACATAATTATTTCGCCAGTGATCATGTAATAAGGGGCGATAATGCAAATAACCGGGCATAAGTGCAAACGGCTAAAAGCAAAGGCTACCACTGAGAAAGTTTTGTCTGACCCAGGAATCATTTTTTTTTGTCACATTAATTCTGCAATAATTTTGCGGTGAGAAACTCGACCTTAGTCTAAAAATTGTCAAACAGTTAATGCTTCAACTTCTTTGACCATTTGTGATGCCTACAATTGATGAATAAACATGTTATGGCATCCCTTTATATCAGATTTGTCCGATTATTGTGTCCGAAGATTCTTCAAAGTTTTGAACAAGATTCAAGTATACAGAGTGTTTTTATTTATACAAGATGAAATTGTTTCCGTTTTAGCGACACTCACCGGGAACTGGCAATTTAATTTTTTAGGATAAGACTAATTCTGTCTGAATAATTCTAATATAGGCAATAACGTCAGATAACACCATAAAAGCACCAGGTATTGATGTGGATAGCGGCTTTACTTGCAAATTAATACTTTTGCTAATCTCTGATCTTCTAGCGCCATAATTATGTTTTTGCGATTTATTGCAAATGAAAGGCCATTTCCAATGAATAGTAAAAACATTTTGCAATATATCTTGGCATGATTACTCTACGTTATTATGACTGCTTCATAAACTCCAAGTTTAATAACTTTATGATTAAAATTCTATTACCTGGGCGACCGAGCTCTGCTCGGGAAAATAGAGAAAACAATTTCTTCGTTCTTTTTTTCGAATTTTCCCAGTTATGAGATCTGGCTAGATATACGGCCCATTCTCTCTCTCACAGAGAGGAGCCGTTGTCCCAGCAGGGGGGAACATTTAAAGGCT
This sequence comes from Orthosia incerta, assembly GCA_948252205.1. Taxonomy (NCBI): domain Eukaryota; kingdom Metazoa; phylum Arthropoda; class Insecta; order Lepidoptera; family Noctuidae; genus Orthosia; species Orthosia incerta. The sequence goes on along the minus strand of OX411754.1, from coordinate 10,433,978 downwards.
GATGATGATGATGACACAAAGTGACAACAATATTCATGTACAAAGGCGAGCTTAACCGTTTGTCCTGGTATGGTCATCTAAACTGCATTTACATTTAAATAAGCCTATTTTACAGCCCGTTCAACCGATTTTGACTTTTATTGCGTTGGTGATACGACAAATGGAAGCTGTAGTAAACAGTTGGTTTTGGTAACAGATTAATGCTTTTTATGTCATCCTTATGATTACGAGATAGAACTCAAAATCGGTTGAACGGACTGTAAAAAAAATTGTAAAGACGTATGTTATTTCAAATGGAGTATAATGGTAACTGTTTGTCCTGATATGGTCATCTTATGAGGAGGGATGAAACACATGTTACTAAAAGAGTTATGAATGTAAATGTGGATGGATGGAGAGGGAGGGGACGGCCAAAGAAAAGATGGATGGACTGTGTGAGCAGTGATATGAAAGAAAAGGGAGTCAGTGATAGCGTGACGGGGGACAGGACGGTATGAAAGAAGAAAACGTGTTGCGCCGACCCCAAGTAACATGGGACAAGGGCAGGAAGATGATGAAAAGCGAGCATAACTTAAAAAAAAATAATTCTTCTACCAAACCTTTGAGTGATAGAAATCATAATAATAAAGGCCATAGTAATCCATTATGCGATTTAACAGTAAGATACTAATTAAATTTCTTATAATACATACATAAAAGACCTACGTTTATTAATATAACTGTTGCCCGCGACTTCATCGAAATCGGTTCAGCGATTTAAGCGTGAAATGGTAACAGACTGACAAAAAGACAGAGTTACTTTAACATATAATATTAGTATGGATATATATCTATTAATATTATTGATTGCATTGAAAGAAAATGTTTTGGACTTAAAAACTTCTAATGAGTGCTTTTGGTTTATGTTACAAATTATTTTTTTAAGCAGCCTCTCTAACATTTTCTGGGTTCTACTTTCCACCCTGTACAACCCTCAGGTTCTAAGCGAAAACATTACGTCACAGAGGCGAAGCAATTACATTTAGACTGGAGCGAACTTGATGCAGCCAGCCAAATGGAGACTTATTTTTGTGAGGATCAAAGCGATCACGGCGGTACGTCAGTGACGTCACTTCCGCAAGATGGCGGCGGTGGCGCGATTGTTTGATGTGCGAGTAATGAAGTGTGCCACCTCTCCCCGCTTCCTGGCTGTCGGGGTGTCATGATACGGGCAATGACAACTCCTGTTTGCATATTAGATGGTACCTACTTTTGTTATATTTTCATGTGTTCTTTCAACTTTTCTGATATTTCGTGGCTGGAAACACTGCATGGATGTGAATTCAGTTTACTTCACATGCATGCAATTTTCAAGTCGACCTAAGCAAAGAAGAAAATAAAATAAGACTTGACATTTCAGATGAAAGAAAATCACCCGCGTATCATCTTATTTTATCACAAAATCATTTCACCTATGCCACAGATAATATAATACTAGCATACAGATGCCTCATCCCATACAAAGAAACCGTGCCGACGTAACTAGCGTTTTTCATCGGATCATACCGATTATTTTTTGTAAATCGATCGCGTTCGGTTCCGTTCTACGGCGATAGATAGATCACCAACTATATCCGTGGAACGGAACCCATCGCGGTCGATGTACAAAAAATAAACACTATAATCAACACGGTACGTCGACACGGTTTCTTTGTATGGGATGAGACATCTGTATGCTAGTATTATATTATAAGTGCCAATACCAATAATCCCCAGGACAAAAACAAACCCAAAAACAGTAAACCGAAACAAAAACAAGCCAGACTAAACAAAAATCAATCTAAAATCTGCCCTCATATTAATTAACAATTCCCAATCAGTCGTCCCGGCAACCTTTATTATTTAGTAGCGCTGTCATCAACGCAAAACGGATTTAAATTCAATTTCATATCGGGACTCGCATATTGAGTTGTTATATAGAGCATAATCGCGTTACCCAGTCCACTAATGGGGATTACGTGCTTTTTAATAAAGTCCTCCCGGCAGGGGGCGACACGGGACATTTTTATACAAAGAGGATTACTTTGGACGCGTTTATCTGAACCTTACAGGGAGACTTAGCCTTCTAAGTACTTTCAGTGAATGCACACCCGTTTTACGGGTATGTTTTATTCTATGTCATGGTAGATAGGTCTTTTTGATGTTTCGGAAATTGGGAGCTAAAGAAAAAGATATACTTGACGACTCTCAGAAATTGGAATTATTATGCTAATGCAATGTTGTTCCAATAGGGATGATGACAAACAGAACTCCGTGAAATTTCCGTGCGTTTAAGCGTTTTTGCCATACCTATTACTGGAATCAAATATAATAGCTCACAAGGTTAGGACCCATTAATATTACCTAATCCTAAGCTAGGCAACTGGGCTTATCCCAGTTGTAAACGACCCTTTGTGCCTATTGGCCTTGTTTGTTCTGTCTCCTGCTTGGTATGGAGGGAAGTGGAAATTTATATTTTTTCCTACTCCTCCATTCTTTTTTTAATAGTTTCGTTGCGGGATCCAAGACAGTTAAATTCATTCTCCGGGACTTCGTCGAGCTTCATTGCCTCGGCGCTTTTCTGGTAGTCGCCACTTTTGATTCTGGCTTTCAGGAGTTGCAGTGGTTTGGGAATGGTGCGGAGGGATTGTCCCAATAAAGAAACATAATTATTTAGTTCGTCAGTGAATTTAAATTTTATTTATGTGGACGAATTTTTTGATGCACAATGAGCCTCTCATTCCCTCTCCCCTTTGTATTAGTATATAGGCTTGTATTCTTTTTTTTGAGAATACCTATTCAATTGTATATATGTAAACTAGTATTTGCTTGGTGCGCGAGCTGCAAGCAGCTCGCGGCTTTGTCGTGTTTTTGAGAAAAATTCCTTAACCTACCCTACACCTACCCTACACCTACCCTACACATACCCTACACCTACCCTACACCTACCCTACACCTACCCTACACTTACCCTGCACCTACCCTACACCTACCTTACACCTACCCTACACCTACCCTTCACCTACCCTACACCTACCCTACACCTACCCTACACCTACCCTACACCTACCCTACACCTACCCTACACCTACCCTACACCTACCCTACACCTACCCTACACCTACCTTACACCTACCCTACACCTACCCTACACCTACCCTACACCTACCCTACACCTACCCTACACCTACCCTACACCTACCCTACACCTACCCTACACCTACCCTACACCTACCCTACACCTACCCTACACCTACCCTACACCTACCCTACACCTACCGTACACCTACCCTACACCTACCCTAAACTTTGTTCCAAAAAACATTACCCTAATGTTTGCTTGTCGTCGCCAGGCACTGAGTTTCGCTTCACCCACTCAACCTTCGTTACGCTACGGAGGTCGCCGGCTCGCTTCGCTCGCCACCTCCCCCCTGCGCTGCACTCGGTCTCGTAGGTTCGCTCCACTCGGGATCCCTACGCTGAATCCGTAAAAAAAAAAAAAAAAATTCGCCAAAACGGGGGGGGGGGAGGGGGGAGATGGGGGGCAAGGGGGCAATTTGAAAAATGGTTTGTTTGTGACTAAAGCATTACCCCTTTATATGAATCTGAAAAAAGAAATGTTCCAAGTCTCTCAACTTCCGAGATCCGCTTAAAGGGGGGGGAAAGGGGGGCAAGGGGGTCAACCTTGAAAAGTGGTTTTTACTTTTCCGAGCCTCCTCTAAACGAATCCGTAAAAAAAACACGAAAAAAAGATACGCCAAAACGGGGGGGGGGAGGGGGAGAAGGGGGGCAAGGGGGTCAACTTTGAAAACTGGTTTGTTTGTGACTATAGCATTGCCCCTTTATATGAATCTGAAAAAAGAAATGTTCCAAATGTTCCAACTTTCGAGATCCGCTTAAAGGGGGGGAGAAGGGGGGCGAGGGGGTCAACTTTGAAAAATGCTTTTTACTTTTCCGAGCCTCCTCTAAACGAATCCGTAAAAAAAACATTCTACGGGTACCTTAGTTTCCGAGATACGATAGAGGGGGGGAGGAGGGGGGAGGAAAAGGGGAGGTTTGGGACTTTTCCCATACTCACGGGAGTTACTTGTTTACGAATCTGTCAAAATATACCCACCTCCCCATCCACCATCTGGGAGAACAATTATGTCAATGAGTGAGTCAGTGAGTGAGTGAGTGGTAATGCAGTTTTATATAGTATAACTAGTATTTGCTTGGTGCGCGAGCTGCAAGCAGCTCGCGTGTTGTTGTCCCTACACCTACCCTACACCTACCCTACACCTACCCTACATCTACCCTACACCTACCCTACACCTACCCTACACCTACCCTACATCTACCCTACACCTACCCTACACCTACCCTACACCTACCCTACACCTACCCTACACCTACCCTACATCTACCCTACACCTACCCTACACCTACCCTACACATACCCTACACCTACCCTACACCTACCCTACACCTACCCTACACCTACCCTACACCTACCCTACACCTACTCTACACCTACCCTACACCTACCCTACAACTACCCTACACCTACCCTACACCTACCCTACACTTTGTTCCAAAAAACTTAACCCTAATGTTTGCTTGTCGTCGCCAGGCACTGAGTGTTTCGCTTCACCCACTCAACCTTCGTTACGCTACGGAGGTCGCCGGCTCGCTTCGCTCGCCACCTCCCCCCTGCGCTGCACTCGGTCTCGTAGGTTCGCTCCACTCGGGATCCCTACGCTGCCTGGTCAGGGGAGGTTGGGGAGAGGAGGGGTGAAGAGAGGGGTGAAGGGGGGGAGAGTGGGGAGTTTTGAAAAATGATTCCAACTAAAGCATTGCCCCTATATATGAATCTGAAAAAAGAAATGTTCCAAGTCTCTCAACTTCCGAGATCCGCTTAAAGGGGGGGAGAAGGGGGGCGAGGGGGTCAACTTTGAAAAATGCTTTTTACTTTGCCGAGCCTCCTCTAAACGAATACGTAAAAAAAACCAAAAAAAAAGATTAGCCAACACGGGGGGGGAGGGGGGAGAAGGGGGGTAAGGGGGTCAACTTTGAAAACTGGTTCGTTTGTGACTATAGCATTGCCCCCTTATATGAATCTGAAAAAAGAAATGTTCCAAGTCTCTCAACTTCCGAGATCCGCTTAAAGGGGGGGAGAAGGGGGGCGAGGGGGTCATTTTTGAAAAATGATTTTTACTTTTCCGGGCCTACTCTAAACGATTCAGTAAAAAAAACCAAAAAAAAAGATTAGCCAACACGGGGGGGGAGGGGGGAGAAGGGGGGTAAGGGGGTCAACTTTGAAAACTGGTTCGTTTGTGACTATAGCATTGCCCCCTTATATGAATCTGAAAAAAGAAATGTTCCAAGTCTCTCAACTTCCGAGATCCGCTTAAAGGGGGGGAGAAGGGGAGCGAGGGGGTCAACTTTGAAAAATGGTTTTTACTTTTCCGAGCCTCTTCTAAACGAATCCGTAAGAAAAAACCAAAAAAAAAAGATTAGCCAAAACGGGGGGGGGAGGGGGGAGAAGGGGGTCAAGGAGGTCAACTTTGAAAACTGGTTCGTTTGTGACTATAACATTGCCCCTTTATATGAATCTGAAAAAAGAAATGTTCCAAGTCTCTCAACTTCCGAGATCCGCTTAGAGGGGGGGAGAAGGGGAGCGAGGGGGTCAACTTTGAAAAATGGTTTTTACTTTTCCGAGCCTCTTCTAAACGAATCCGTAAAAAAAAACCAAAAAAAAAAGATTAGCCAAAACGGGGGGGGGAGGGGGGGGGAGGGGGGAAAAGGGGGGCAAGGGGGTCAACTTTGAAAACTGGTTCGTTTGTGACTATAACATTGCCCCTTTATATGAATCTGAAAAAAGAAATGTTCCAAGTCTCTCAACTTCCGAGATCCGCTTAGAGGGGGGGGGGGAAGGGGGGCGAGGGGGTCAAATTTGAAAATTGGCTTTTACTTTTCCGAGCCTCCTCTAAACGAATACGTAAAAAAAACCAAAAAAAAAGATTAGCCAACACGGGGGGGGAGGGGGGAGAAGGGGGGTAAGGGGGTCAACTTTGAAAACTGGTTCGTTTGTGACTATAGCATTGCCCCCTTATATGAATCTGAAAAAAGAAATGTTCCAAGTCTCTCAACTTCCGAGATCCGCTTAAAGGGGGGGAGAAGGGGGGCGAGGGGGTCATTTTTGAAAAATGATTTTTACTTTTCCGGGCCTACTCTAAACGATTCAGTAAAAAAAACAAAAAAAAAAGATTAGCCAAAACGGGGGGGGAGGGGGGAGAAGGGGGTCAAGGGGGTCAACTTTGAAAAATGGTTTGTTTGTGACTATAGCATTGCCCCTTTATATGAATCTGAAAAAAGAAATGTTCCAAGTCTCTCAACTTCCGAGATCCGCTTAAAGGGGGGGAGAAGGGGGGCGAGGGGGTCAACTTTGAACAATGGCTTTTACTTTTCCGAGCCTCCTCTAAACGAATCCGTAAAAAAAACTGAAAAAAAATATTCGCCAAAACGGGGGGGGGGGGGGGGGGGGAGAAGGGGGGCAAGGCGGTCAACTTTGAAAACTGGTTCGTTTGTGACTATAGCATTGCCCCTTTATATGAATCTAAAAAAAGAAATGTTCCAACTTTCGAGATCCGCTTAAAGGGGGGGAGAAGGGGGGCGAGGGGGTCAACTTTGAAAAATGCTTTTTACTTTTCCGAGCCTCCTCTAAACGAATCCGTAAAAAACAAAAAATACGGGTACCTTAGTTTCCGAGAAACGATAGAGGGGGGAAGGAGGGGGGAGGAAAAGGGGAGGTTTGGGACTTTTCCCTTACTCGCGAGAGTTACTTGTTTACGAATCTGTCAAAATATACCCACCTCCCCCTCCACCATCTGGGAGAACAATTATGTCAATGAGTCAGTGAGTCAGTCAGTCAGTCAGTGGTAATGCAGTTTTATATATTATAACTAGTATTTGCTTGGTGCGCGAGCTGCAAGCAGCTCGCGTGTTCTTGTCCCTACACCTACCCTACACCTACCCTACACCTACCCTACACCTACCCTACACCTACCCTATACCCACCCTACACCTACCCTACACCTACCCTACACCTACCCTACACCTACCCTACACGTACCCTACACCTACCCTACACCTACCCTACACCTACCCTACACCTACCCTACACCTACCCTACACCTACCCTACACCTACCCTACACCTACCCTACACCTACCCTACACCTACCCTACACCAACCCTACACCTACCCTACACCTACCCTACACCTACCCAACACCTACCCTACACTTTGTTCCAAAAAACATCAACCCTAATGTTTGCTTGTCGTCGCCAGGCACTGAGTTTCGCTTCACCCACTCAACCTTCGTTACGCTACGGAGGTCGCCGGCTCGCTTCGCTCGCCACCTCCCCCCTGCGCTGCACTCGGTCTCGTAGGTTCGCTCCACTCGGGATCCCTACGCTGAATCCGTAAAAAAAACAAAAAAAAGATTCGCCAAAACGGGGGGGTGGGGAGGGGGGAGATGGGGGGCAAGGGGGTCAACTTTGAAAAATGTTTTGTTTGTGACTATAGCATTGCCCCTTTATATGAAACTGAAAAAAGAAATGTTCCAAGTCTCTCAACTTCCGAGATCCGCTTAAAGGGGGGGAGAAGGGGGGCGAGGGGGTCAACTTTGGAAAATGGTTTTTACTTTTCCGAGCCTCCTCTAAACGATTCCGTAAAAAAAACAAAAAAAAAAGATTCGCCAAAACGGGGGGGGAGGGGGGAGAAGGGGGGCAAGGGGGTCAACTTTGAAAACTGGTTCGTTTGTGACTATAGCATTGCCCCTTTAAATGAAACTGAAAAAAGAAATGTTCCAAGTCTCTCAACTTCCGAGATCCGCTTAAAGGGGGGGAGAAGGGGGGCGATGGGGTCAACTTTGAAGAATGGCTTTTACTTTTCCGAGCCTCCTCTAAACGAATCCTTAAAAAAAACTGAAAAAAAAAAAATCGCCTAAACGGGGGGGGGGGGGGAAGAAGGGGGGCAAGGGGGTCAACTTTGAAAACTGGTTCGTTTGTGACTAAAGCATTGCCCCTTTATATGAATCTGAAAAAAGAAATGTTCCAAGTCTCTCAACTTCCGAGATACGCTTAAAGGGGGGGAGAAGGGGGCGAGGGGGTCAACTTTGAAAAATGGTTTTTACTTTGCCGAGCCTCCTCTAAACGATTCCGTAAAAAAAAACAAAAAAAAAGATTTGCCAAAACGGGGGGGGAGGGGGGAGAAGGGGGGGGAAGGGGGTCAACTTTGAAAAATGGTTTGTTTGTGACTATAGCATTGCCCCTTTATATGAATCTGAAAAAAGAAATGTTCCAAGTCTCTCAACTTTCGAGATCCGCTTAAAGGGGGGGAGAAGGGGGGCGAGGGGGTCAACTTTGAAAAATGGTTTTTACTTTTGCGAGCCTCCTCTAAACGAATCCGTAAAAAAAACATTCTACGGGTACCTTAGTTTCCGAGATACGATAGAGGGGGGGAGGAGGGGGGAGGAAAAGGGGAGGTTTGGGACTTTTCCCATACTCGCGAGAGTGACTTGTTTACGAATCTGTCAAAATATACCCACCTCCCCCTTCACCATCTGGGAGAACAATTATGTCAATCAGTCAGTCAGTGGTAATGCAGTTTTATATAGTATAATATATTAATTATTAAAAAATAAAGTTCGTCAGTTCGATTACCTAAAAATATTGGACACGTATTTTTCTATTGTCACGTAAACAAAAAACGACGACGATACAGTGCGTTGAAATGTCGTGTGACGTCACGCCGTGCTATCTTTTACTGACAAAGTGACGTCACAAGAACCCACGCCTGAGCTTTGATGCGCTTTATCTTTGTCAATTGATTTGATAAAACAAAATATACGGGTCCAAACGTTACGCCGTGCTAAACTTTTACTGATAAAGTGACGTCACAAGAACCCACTCCTGAGCTTTGATGCGCTTTATCTTTGTCAATTGATTTGATAAAACAAAAAATACGAGTCCAATATTATTTGATAACCTCACTGACGGACCAAGTAGAATTAGCATTTTTCTACCCAGGAAACATCACTATTCTTGTAAGGAATAATATAATGTCTTTTAGACTCAGACCACTAAAACATCACTATTATTGTAAGGAATAATATAATGTCTTTTAGACTCAGACCACTAAAAACATCACTATTATTGTAAGGAATAATATAATGTCTTTTAGACTCAGACCACTAAAAACATCACTATTATTGTAAGGAATAATATAATGTCTTTTAGACTCGGAGCTCTAAAAACATCACTATTACTGTAAGGAATAATATAATGTCTTTTAGACTCAGGCCTCCTCTTTTTGAGAAGGGATAAGGGATGGGCCGTAATCTACCACGCGGGACCAGTGCGGGTTGGTGGATGTCACATGCGTTCGAATTTTGGTTTTAGGACATGCCGGTTTCCTCACGATGTTTTTCTTCACCGTTTTGAGAGCAGTGGTGATGAAATAATTTACGCATAGTAAAGCGCCTGCCTGGGTTCGAACTCACCACCTACAACTTGTAAGTTGCGGCCAATACCACTGGACCACCACTGCTCTTGTAGTAATAATATTATGCATTTAGATTCAGAACTTTAAAAATAAACGGGATATTATAAATTGCATATCAAATAAAATAATCGTCTATCAATACATACTCATCATTTATATTCTTTTTTACATCAAATAACTTACTAAATGTTTAGCAAAACTCAAACTGCAGATAATTCGAAATTATACATCAATATGACATTACTTTTTTCCTCATAATGCAATACAGTTAAATTTATTTTTGTACAAAAATACTACATACATAGCAGAAATACTAACTGCACAGCAAATTTTCCATATTTCGTAGCAAAATAACTATCTCAGTCGCATATTAACCAGTAAGTACAACAAAACCTGTTCATCACATTTGTCCTAATTTTCAAGAAGTCATTAGTCCAAGAGCGAGCGAAGCGAGCTCGGGAACCTAGGGCACCCCGACACGGACAGGTTAGGTTCGAAAAGATGACGGCAGCTGAAGTGAGCGAGCAAAGCGAGCGAACTCAGCTCCCGTCATCTTCTTCGTGTTAGGTTACTTTAGACCCTTTAGACAATAATATAATAATAATAGAAAATAGGAGCCCCGCGCAGCGGGGCTCCGTCGACATTGTCGTTAAATAGTAATTGTAAAAACTTTAACCATGGATTTAAAAGAAAAAGAGTTAACATGTATGATGTGCATTAAGATTATTAGCTGTGCATTAATAAAAAAGCTTTTGCTTTAGGAAAAATCGCTGTACGCTGCGAAAATAAATTGTAGTGTGTTTAGTGATATTTTGCGTTGAATATTTTGCTGCGCAATCAGTAATTTTGATGAGAATTCGGCATTTTATTGCATAGAAAAAGGATATTTTTTTATTTGCGTTTAAATACTACCCAAAATAAACTATTTAGATATATCGATACGCTAAGAAGAGTCAGATTTCCTCACAAAAGTTTGGCATATTTATGACAAACTTTTGGGAGGTAAGCAGAGTCGTTGATTTGGGAGGTACACAATAAACGAAATCGACCTGATTGTCTGACAAAATAAGACTTCTCCTGTTTGAATTAGCCCATCCCGTTCAAACTGGACATCATTAATTTTGCAATCTGGTTACAAACGGTATTAAATTAGCGGTCCAGTCACATATATCAAGATATACACATCTCAATATCTTCTTACCGTTGGCAAGCCAAACCAGCAAATTATCAATCATGACTCAAGCATCCGTCGATCCCAAGAAATCACTGACCATCCCAAGATTAGCCTCAATACATCCGACGAAACAACGTCTGCTGCGCGAGAGTTGAATTGAATAACGACGGTGTAACCACACCTAACAATGGATGCTGGTTGCCAGCTCCCGACACTCCAATTATCTCGTTGTGGGTGCATTACGGGAGCGCTGGGAACTAATGTTAACGGTCCCGGCTCTGGGGTATGGAGTGCGCGAATACTGACCTTAGAGTTGAAGGGACCAAGGAGATTGAAATTTGTGATGGAGACTTTATAAGTTTTTGTCCCTAGCTTTAATTTTTTAAGACACTAGCTTTGCCCTGCGTCTTGCCTTCCGTGGCCCACCCCACTGGACCCGTATTTGGGATAAAAGCTTTCTACTAGTGAAAGAATTTTCAAAATCGGTTAACTAGTTTTTGAGTTAATCCATTACAAACAAATATTGCCTCTTGGTAATATTAGCCGGACTTTCCTGTCGTCTACACTAATATTAGTGTAGACGACAGGAAAGTCCGGCTAAGCAGCCATATAGGTAGATCTGCGGGAAACCACTTTAAAAATTGGTTGTCTGTAAAGTCGGTTTACGGACGATAGTTTAACGTGACAACGTCATAACAAGACATTGATGAAATTATTGCATACTTAACGATACAATTAACGTCATTGTAACGTTACGATTATAACGTTACAATGAGCGTAACGTTACATTGAGTCATCCTTTTTCGTGCGTGCAGCCGGCGTTCATCGATTTATTAGACGTTGTCACGTCAAAAACCTAGTTTGGCTTGCAGTCCAGTTGTTTCCAATGGGCTTAAAGACTTTGAATTCTAACTCGTTGGTGTCCAAAACTATTAGCTGGCAAAAATCAAGTATCTAAGATCTAAAATGCTGCCGACCATATTTACTGCATTTAGGTCCGAAAGTGTTTTCATTGTGTTGATCCCTTATGGGTTTTGTAACATCCTGTCTAGATGACGTTATAGTTTTCTAATGTAACGCGTCTGGCTATTCATAAACATATTAGTTCATTGTTGCTTCTGATAAGCAGCTTATCCAATAGTTGCCTAAACCATAGAAAGTCATTAAACTGTATCGTGTTCATAGTAAAATAAAAACATAGAAAGTGTTTGAACATCACTATTCATAAATGGAATAAAATGTACATAAGTAATCGTCGCATAAGCATAGTTTATGCTTGCAAACGTACAGCGATAAACGGCGCTTGACTCTTGAGTAACGAGCAATTGTTTGCGCGACTATTAGCGAAATCGCAGTAAAACAAAAATGTAAACAACAAATAAACTTGCGGTAGTCCCATATGAATATCAATTTGTTTGCCTCCACGACAGCGTCATTAAATTAGCGGCAAAATTGAATCACAACTGCGACAACCTTGCCGGTGCGACGTCCCGCGAAACTTTTCCTCCTATTAATTTACAAAGCATCTCCTTTCTCCTCGACCAAACGAATCTAACACTTCCCAACATCCATTCAAGACTTAACTTCCCTCGCACATACCCTAAGTTTGTTCATTATTTTTACATGTCATTGTGCAAGTGACGTGACTACACACGATTCGAAATGAGACTCTATATCCCGGAATTAAGCTCGCTATTCGTTTTAATGCGCCACGAGGGTGTATCTGGTGAAATTATGATGCAGTCTTTATTCGTGAGCCGTCGGGAGCGGTTGCAGTAATCACCGCGTATCTCCATCCAGGGGTGGGCTGTGAATAGAGCCCTAATGAACTGGATTTAGGAGTTTTTGTGCCGGCGACTCGTCAGCTCGGAGGTGCAGCCGAGCAATTATGACGGACTAAACAAACGTGGCTCCAGTTCGTACACGGCCTTTCAATTACTGACTTGCAAGCGAACTGCTTACTATCGACCACTTCTTTGGGTAATTGCTTTTACGTGTACGGCGGGTTATTCTGTGAGTTTTTAAGCTTTAAGTTCTCGGGCGGTCAGTGATCGATCTGAGGGACTCTGTGTAGATTGATGGGCCATTCTCTAAGCCGTACCTATACCTCGCCATTACGTATCGTGGCGGGAGTGCCGACCTTCTCCGGACATCCAATCGTTCTTAATCTTCTTAGAGCGGAGCGAGCGGAATTATTTGGAATCTAAGCACCTAATATGCTTAGATAATAAAAGGTTTCGCAATTGTGGGCGGCTTTGTGGGCTGTCCTCTGTTCCTGCCGTAACAACGTCTTACGGATGTATTATTTGGGTCCAATTACGATTTTGATCGTATTATAAAAATAATAGAAGCAATTCCAGTAACAATTTGTGTTTTTTTCTCGTTATACGGAATTAGAGCATCAGGAAAAAATATACAGAGATTTTGTTGACCTGTATTGTTCATCTCGACAGTTTGTTTTCTAGATGCCTTTTTAGCTGAATAAAATGCAAACCTCGTCTAATAGCAGTTACGTTGACACTTAGACAGAGTTTTTTTTTTTTGGACACACTGGCTCTTTTAAACTCACAGAACAAACTCCATAGGAGCTATAATATATCACGCCTGTCTAATCCTCCACGGATTTATCGTCTCTTTTAAAGTAAGTGCCGACATACGATATCAACGTAGTCATAAAACGAACATCAAACTTAAGTTTAAAACTGACGAACACATAGCTACAGATTTATTATACCTAGCTCGGCTATTATCTACACATATCTAAAACATATGCATAGTTACCTACGCGCTCACTAACTAAACTGGACAGTTTTAAAAGATCTTAACCGGCAGACTTTGAAAAAGGAATGAGGACTTTAGGGTTATGTGATAAAGAGTGGTATTTTTTTAGCAATGTTACAGCGGCTGTAAAAGATGAGACTGTTCTTATTTATTTACGACGGTGCGGCGAGCGAAGTGGAGCGAAGATGATATGAATGATAAATGACCCTCTGAACGCCCCGCTACCCCCTCTACCCCCTCTCACACGTGAACACACGAGGTGTTCTCTCTGGATGCCTACTTAAGTCTGTGCCGTGAGCCCGTGAATGCCGAGAAGTGATAACCGTTTGAATGAAAAAGAACTCGTGACGAATATTGATATCGTAAATGTGTTATGTTAATAATGCTGTCAGGAGCACGTTGATGACTCTGAAAAACGTGTGAGTCACCTTAAAGACGAAAAGTGGATGATTCACTTAGTAAGTACAATGCAAAGGAAATGAGCGTGGGACATTATAGAGATAAGCAGGTACACAGAGTCGCTACAAGTTGACTGTGATAGTTTTTACTGCAAATAAAACCTAGCACATTTTCTGAACCCCACAGTTGAGTGATTCCATCTAACCAAAGCAAACTTCAAGAAAAATCAACTTTACTACACCTATCAATAGAACGATAACCGTCTCAGTTCAGGATAGTACGAAACGGTATCTTATGTAAATAAAGCCAAGTAAATACCGGTCTCTGGGCGCATCAATCTCAACGTCTAGCCGGACTCATCGGAGCTAAACGGATTTTTTCAAGCCAATAGCCGCGCATCAACACGCGTGACGCCCCGCGCGATTGGCCGACTCTTTTTGTTCCATTTTCGAATCCTTTGTTTTTATTGGTTGACACTTAGCTAAGACAAAGGGGCGATTGTATGTGTGCGTGTGATTTAGTTGTGTTGTTGTGTGCGTTAAGGAACAGTTTCCTGCCTGTAACGGAGGTGTGGGTCGACTCATGTGGGTAGAACGTGCCTGGCCTTCTGATTTTGATGTAGGTACGGCCCTTCGTCCTATGTGAACTCGAGCGGACTGTTTATTTTTATTGATGCTATTTACTTTGTATTGGTAGGTGTATTTTTGCTGCTGGTCATTTACTGTTTCTGTTTATGTATATATGCTGTACTTATGTACCTAAATATTGTAAAACATATATTTTTTTAAAAGAGTAAGTATGGAGTTTCTTGTGCATTCTTCTCCATTACAAGCTACTTTCCGAATGCACGGTAGAATCAACTAAGTATTATTATTTGTTAACTTTAATGTAACGTTCAAAAGTGCCGCTTGGTGGCCTACTTGAAATAAAATATCTTTGTCTTTGTCTTTGATAACCAAAAAATAAGCTCAAGTATTGTCATATTCTTTTCTATAAATAATTATGCTGTCGAGATTTTTTGCTATAGGCGTCATCTGTGATTCGAAATTTGAACTTGTTTTTATGGCGTTTTTGACGTCATCGATCAAAAAGGGTCTTAATCTTAATTGGTTCCATCTAGAGTAAACAAGGGTAGGTACTAAGACGATTGGAATTTGGACAGTTGTTGGCGATGGCAGAGCTTCAGTCAGTATGCTGTGGATGGACTGGTGGAATAGGTAATAGGCATGTAATATTTATATTTGCGAAATGAAATACTTATTAAATTACTTGTAAACTATAGGAAACAAATAAGAAAGAGTTTTTAAAATACCTATCTCGATCAGAGACGAAGTTATAAAGCGTCAAAGTTAAGAATTAGAAAGAGAAGTCTGACGTGCCACATGACGTCAGATAACACGTCACCCTTACAACTGCCATAGAAAACGGCGTTTTCGTTTTCGTTAGTATTCTATTTTAGTCTTTTTATCGATAAACTTAATTAATTTTATTTAATAAATTTAATTTTTCCATGCATATTCTCTATTAACCGATCGTACCAGTTCGCTCAGTTTGTTTTAATATTGTGAAATGAATGACAATTGAAGCAAACAACTGTTAAAGCCATCAGTTGAAGTAAACGATTGCAATCCAATACCATCTTTGCTTATTGGAGTTGGCAAATACTGAAGAAAGGCTGTTCTTTTTTGTGGCCTCTCGCAGTTATATCACAGTGATTTGCTACTGCTTAACTGGGCGATCCTGTGGGTGACCGAACTAGAGCCTCCATCTAGCTACAACAAGCTTAACCTAAGT
This sequence comes from Orthosia incerta, assembly GCA_948252205.1. NCBI lineage: Eukaryota > Metazoa > Arthropoda > Insecta > Lepidoptera > Noctuidae > Orthosia > Orthosia incerta. The sequence continues at coordinate 10,418,263 of OX411754.1, read as the reverse complement.
GACCACGCTGAGGGCAACCCCCTGAGGGTTACGGACCTTGACTCAGGGCATCGCTGGGAGACAGCAAGTGGGCTGGATCATAAATATAAGTGATTCTACCATCCGTTAGGAAAATAACCTGATGTGGAGAAGAACGGACAAGAAACTGTACTCTGAAAAAAAAGCTTACATTTCCTTAAATATAATATATTGCTCATATAGTTTTACTTACCCATACATTAATGTGAATAAAAATCTTGCCATTCTCTCCATATATCAATCTAATCTGGGAGCAAAAAAAAAAATTCTAAATGATTCCATCAACACACCAACCCATCTTTGGGTCTATCTACAACCCTGTCCCAAATTCAACCCCTTTAGCTATATCGGCCTTCGATCCAAGATTCAAACAGTCACAAGAAATGACTGAAAATAATTCAAGTTCACCTGCAGACGGGGTGCTATGATTAATGACTGGGATTATTCAATTAAAGACTCGGCAGGTGACGGAGGGGGTTGGTTGGGGTGAAAAGGGGGTTGGGGGGTGCTTTATCTTCGGTGGCTACTCGAGGGGATGAATTAGCCTGGCCACACGTTTCCTGGCGATACAATGCTTGTTTGCCTTTTTGAAATTGTTTGTGGTGTTTTGTTTGTACTATTTTTATGTTTTCGATTTAAAATTCTAATAATAAAAAAAATATTTTCACATAAATGATATCTTAAGACTTGCTTGTTAGCTCAAATTGAATCAAATATTTCATCCTCATTTTCTTTTAGTTTTTTTTACATACAAATCTTATTACTTTATTCTGCCATAAAACGTAGTATAATGAATACGAGTCCCAATTTCAAATTGAAAATAAAATTAAAGCTCGCTCAACAAATATTGTTAGTTTGTATCGAAAATTATAGATGGCGTTGCATGTTGGACAATGTCGTCAACCGCATACGCCGACCAAGTCAGAGTGACTTTTCCGTTTGTATTTCCAGAGCGTGCATTTTTGTGAATTAAGTACCTTGGTACTTACTTATTATTCATGGCTAACAGCTTTAAACAATCTTTCACTGCAAATGAACTACCTTAACCTGCATAAGTTCAGTTTCTGTTTTACAGGCAGATTCACTTTGAACTTTTTAGATCGTTATTTATAAGCTTAGCCGAGACTATGAATATTCTGAACATTAAAACTACTTTACTTTCTCTACCTGCGTTATGCTGGACACAACACAAGTAGTAGCTTCCATCACAAGCCCATCGAACAATCTCGCACAAATTTGGTTATTATCGCCGCACATATGTACTAGCTAGGCATGAATGTGCAGCGATGGCACTCGAAGGGTTCAAGTGGACTGCGCTGAGCACCATCCAGCTGAGTGGTGGTCGTGTCAATGTCGATGCTCAGCAAGGTTGGCCTACAGTGTTGTGTATAATACCAACCTACCAGTATTTTAAAGAGTATTTTGATGAATTGTAATGCAGTTTTTTAATTTGAAACAATATTTTCTGTGCCTGAACCATCTTGGAGAAAAAGCTATTGGAAAACCAACCAGAGTCAAACATAATAGGAACACATTAGGTAAGTTTTCATTTAAAAATATAACTAAATTAAACATAATAATTAAAAAACCGGCCAAGTGCGAGTCGGACTCGCGCACGAAGGGTTCCGTACCATTATAGCAAAAAACGGCAATAAAATCACGTTTGTTGTATGGGAGCCCCACTTTAATATTTATTGTATTCTGTTTTTAGTATTTGTTGTTATAGCGGCAACAGAAATACATCATCTGTGAAAATTTCAAATTTCTAGCTATCACCGTTCATGAGACACAGCCTGGTAATAGACGGACAGACAGACAGACAGACAGACGGATCGCGGAGTCTTATTAATAGGGTTGGGACCCTATTACTAAGACTCCGCGATCCGTCCTCTTTTTACCCTTTGGGTACGGAACCCTAAAAATGAGACTTTTTGCTACAGCGCCATCTGTGATCCTAAAATGGAACGCCGTCCAAGATGCCATATGCTCAATAAAGCAAACGTCTTATCTTAATTGTTTGCCATCTAGTGTAAACAAGAGTAAGTACTAGGAGTATAAGTACTTGGGTGGGAGTTGGCAATGCAGTTCCGTCCACCACAGTTGAAACCATGTCCAGAGTCCTATTGATTTTAATTTTTCTCTGCCCGACAGGGTCCATAATTGTTTGTATTTATTTACTAAATGTCCCACGCGGCTTCGCTCCCGTCAACAGGCTACCTACCCTACATACATGAATGTTGCGTAACTTTAACCGCTTACGCAGCGCACGCAACGGAAGCTCTCAAAAAGGAATATTTTTTCCCGCTTTGCAACATTTTTCATGTATGTGCCGCTCCTATTTGTCGTAGCGTGATGTTATACAGCCTATAACCTTCCTCGATAAATGGACTATCCAACACAAAAATAATTTTTCAGTTCCAAACAGTAGTTCCTGAGATTAGCGCGTTCAAACAAACAAACAAACTCTTCAGCTTTATAATATTAATATATATATATATATATATTATAAATAAATAATATACTATAGATAAGTATAGATTACTTTCTGTATCTATGTGTACATTATGGATGCAATAATTTTAGTCAAATTTATATTACGATTTTTTGCCGGCGATTTGATGTTCATTACTACTACTAGTTCCAAAGTTCAAATCTACTTTGTGACAGCCGCTGGTGTGGGTCTAATATTCTTATAAAAGAGTTCAAGTTTTCATTTAATATAATTAATGAAAATGATTAGGATACTGTATAGTTACGTTACGCGCCTGTGTCTGTAACACAGTTTATACTAGAACAGACACAGACGTTCACTCTGTCTCAAATAATGCATAGTTTTGTATAAAATATGTTGGTATTTTTATGTTTGATTGAGATGGAAAATTGTATTTGGCTTTATTGATAGTAAACTTTATTTATTTATTGTTATTCCCGAAAAGTATGCTAAACATTAAATCGTTTCTCTCTCACTCGTAGTGAAATAGATTAACAGTTACTCAAACTATCCCACACAGCAGCCACAACAGCAAAACGTTAAACAACATACCATAAACAAACTAAAAATCCACAGACACAACTTTATCAAACAACTAGAAAAAAAAATACCTTTACTTTTTTCATTTCGAAATGTCCGCGTTCCAGTCTACCTTTATTTACCCGATACATAACTAACATAGACTGGCCCGAGTGTGTTCCACTTACGGCATTTCCACACGGACCAACTTCGCTTATTCGAAGTGCCTACCTATGCAAATCTGAACAGCCAGTAACGGTAAAAAATTAGACTGAGTTTAAAAATTACTGGGGTTTTTAACCTAGTTCTTGATGAAGTTGTTTGTTGGCGTAGTTTGGTGGTAAATGATAAGTGAAGGTTTTAATGGTGAAAGAGCAGGCCTTTTCTTTGGACCCACCTTGACATAAAGGACCTTATTTATAAAAATATAGGCACTGATTAACAAATCATTAGCAGGTGTTAAATTAATTTTTCTATAGGCAATTTTAATTTGGAAGCTGCTAATCAGTTCGTGATTTTTATAAATATGGTGCTAGTCTTTTTCTTTTTTTATCTTATTCTGTATTGCTACAAAAAACACACAATAGAAGGACACTTTGTACAATAAGGCGAGCTTAACCCAGAATTGGGTTCTCTAACAGCAAACCTCAATGCAGGTGTTTTTGCGAAATTCATGGCAAAAGAAGTATGTATAGCGTTGTATATAGTTCGTTATCATTTATAATCTGTGTTGATATCTATAAGAATCTTCGTAGATGCCAATTTTCGTAACCAAAATAATAATGATTGTTGTTCAACTTTTAGTTTTTAACCTACTTCAAAATAAGAGGAGGTTCTATGTTCAACTGTATGTTTGTTTTTTAGTCCAACATTAATTACCCTTAAAAATAATGACGGCAAATCAATAGCCACCACACTTAACGGCATAATAATGATCGCTGGAGGCTACCATCGTCCCGGGGTGGCACTGTGGCAGCCGGTGGCAGCGTGGCAGGGGATGCTAGGGTTACGTTGATTAATTAATTATTTTTGTACCCACTCCCGGGAACTGGGACACCCTGGACTTTTAGGTCGATAAGACAATTTCTACATATAGGAAACGGTAGACAGTATTTGATGCCAGCTTTTCACTGAAATGAAAACGTTGTATTTGGACTTTGGTTTGGTATAAGCAGAGAGTAAAGATTAGATTGCTCATATCACATCACATCACACTTTATACTTATATCATAAAGGCGAAAGTTTGTGAGTGTGTGTGTGTGTGTGTGTGTTGGTATGTGTGTTACTTCTTCACGCTCAAACGGCTGGGAGATAGATTATAGTCTGGAATAGCATATTGGATACTTTTTATCCAGGGCATACTCGTATATTCTCTTGGGATAATTTTCGACATTCATGCGGGCGAAGCCACTGGTAGAAGCTTAATATATTTTAACGCATATTTAATTGCTTATATTTAATATATTTTAACGCGTTGTTTCCCCGATATAATATTCGTCGTTAATAAGCAGAACTTTTGAATAGTTTATCATTAATGCGACAGGCGCCATCACTTACTTACCGCTATTTCTAATCACTAACACTTGGATGTTAAAGTGCTAAGAAAGTTATTACTTACAATAAATTAAAATACGAGACCCCACGTCGTAAAATAAACCGTAAATCTATGTAATTAAGTATTTATGGTCTGTTAAACTTTTCAACTCCATGAGCAGTTATGTAGGTACGCCAGTGGACTCTAGGTTACTCACAAAATATTTCAAATACCAACTATTCGAAAATCCACAATGTACCGTACAAAGACTAATACAATTCCACACACGCATTTTGTAAAATAAAATCTAGGCACGCAGTATAATAATATAATATTTTAGTTCAACCCAATTCCCATTCACGTGGGCATTCTAAAAATTCACGCTGCGTAATCAAAACAAAACACGAATACAGATTGATGCATACGTACTATATTGTACAAAGCATAAAATACGTGCTGAAAAATCATTCCTTTCCGAAAGGTTTAACAGAAAATCGTTAGAGTAAAAAAAATGTTTTTCTCGCAAACAAAACGTCCATTAAATGCGAACTCTCAACCCCATCCCTTCCGCGGTATTATAATAAATGGCGCAATAATGGCACAATATAATATTAACACAAAGTTAAACGCGTTTTTATTTTCCCGCCGAAACTTCAGTGCCGCTCTGGTGAACATGGCGTGCGACGCCATTTCTCCTCTTTACGGGCGCGTTCTCAAAAAATGGCTCCAGGAATAAAATAAATCGCAAATATTTATCAAAACGCAGCCCCGCTTCGGATGCGGGCCAGGGTTGTGTCGATGTGCCTAATGTGGGACGTAATAACTGGGTTTAGTACTTTTTAATACTTTTAACAGCTAACTTTGAAGTTCTGTACGAATGGGATGCTATCCTACAATCGAAGTTACTCGATGTTTTCAGATTTTATAGTGAAATTTACGACTTTTATACATTTCCATAATATATACCCAGTCATCATTCTGTTTCATTAGAATTTTAATACTAATCGCCGTGAACCACTAACATTAAAATGTTTACAGTAAATTGTAAACGCCGATAAGTGCCGACTGCTTATAAGTGCGTGTATCTCTATGTATATTAATATTCCATTCAACTTCATTCACCAACAGAACTGCACGATTTTTATAAGACCGTCATAAGACTCCATCGATATCGATACAAGCAATGTCCCATCACTAAAGGGTCGACAGGTTGCACAGCGCGGACATTTTGTTTTACAGCGCGAGGTCGCTGGGCCGGCCGAATTATGAAAATATTAACATCGAGTCCCTCTGAAACACGCTTTGACATTTCGTAACACGGTAATAAGTTGTTTTTGGCGAGTTAACTCCGTGTTTGACGCGAGTTTTGGTTCATTTTGATTTTTTAATCACTTGTATCTTATTTTGTTTTCGTTTGCACTTTGAATTAAGTGCCGTTTATGAAGGCTAGGAGTTAAGTGGGTTTTAAATGTTAAGATTTCAGTGCATTATGGAAATTGTTTTCCTTATTCGTTAAGACTAAAAACTTCGTGGTTTCACTTTTGTTCCTTTTCTGGTAATGTTGTCGTTGTTACGAAGTATGTTGTTATGAAGTATTACTAGGTATGTTGACGAAGTGACGTCAAACATTAACGGGGAAAGGGGAATTACCTACTCATTATTTCGTAAGAATATATCTAGCAAATTTCACCGTTTTAGTCTTCCTAGAATTGAGCATATCATTTTGCGCTGAAGGGATACATGTCTTTATTTTACATCTAACATACAATATAAAATACAGCACCAGTGTGGAGCCTCTACACAGAATATGCGTCACCTTCTTTCTTTTAAGCGCAGCATGCCCAACCACCAGGCTGGTGGCTACATATATGTTATTATAGATGGCCAACATTTTAATAAAATCGACAAGACAAGATGGTTCATTATTTTTATTGATTTATGATCACGGGCTACTTTATTAAACCTTGTATTTTTTTGTTTTGTTCAATCTATAGTGGCATGTGCGGGTCCCAAATAAATAATTTTCCTTCTTCTTCTTTTTAGGTTTCCGTACCCAAAGGGTAAAAACGGGACCCTATTACTGAGACTCCGCGATCCGTCTGTCTGTCTGTCTGTCCGTCTGTCACCAGGCTGTAACTCATGAACCGTGATAGCTAGACAGTTGAAATTTTCACAGATGATGTATTTCTATTGCCGCTATAACAACAAATACTAAAAACATAATAAAATAAATATTTAAGTGGGGCTCCCATACAATAATAACGTGATTTTTTTGCCGTTTTTCTCGACACTTGGCCGGTTTTTTTTGTTTCTTTTCAATTTAACATAACCAAACATAAACCCAAAAAACATCTTACCAAAACAGATATGAGCAGATAGTAAAATCAATAGTAATATTTTCACGATGAAACAGTGGCGTAACAATACGGCTAATGAATTGATCGCGTGCGAGGGTGACCTCCGACCTCCGAGTCGACTGCATTCGGATGCATTAGCGATGCTTCCGGGGCGAACCACCCTCCAGGGTTTTTTACTTTCGTTCTTCATAAACATACATTTACTAAATGTTAAGAAGGAATCTTATTTGTTTTATCACAATTGACAAACCGGCCCATTGTCTATACTAATATTATAAAGAGGAATGATTTTTTTGTTTGTTTGTTTGTACCGAATAGGCTCCGAAACTACTGGACCGATTTGAAAAATTCCTTCAACAATAGAAAGCAACATTATTCCTGAGTGACATAGGCTATTTTTTTATCCCGAAATTGGATCCTGTGGGGTGGTCCATGGGAGCGAAGCCACGGGCAACAGCTAGTAATAAATAAAATAGGCCGTTGTAATATTTGGGAGTGTCAAACTCTACCTTTATGTCGAAGTGTGACAGGTTTTCAGGCGAAAGTAAATTTTGACAAATATTCTACTTCAAATTCATAATTCAGAACTCGGGGTTAAGTGTATTCAGGACGTGGTCGTTGTCTTAACTATTCAGGTAAAATTGTTTGTTTTACCTAAATGCTACAATTTGTATAGATTCAATTTTAAAGATTATTTTACTGAAAGAAAGCCACACTATCGGTATGTGCCATAGACACGATTCCTTTGAGCTAAGCCACGGGAGCGATGCCAGGAGACAAGCTAGATACGAATAATTTTCAAGATTACTAAAGAGATTGTATACTCTAGAGAAGAAAGAAGCTGAAGGCAGTGAAGTGATGTCTTGGATTGCTATAGGGACAAGCTACATTAAAGGAAGTATCTGATCCTTCATCATCTGACGGACATGGTAGTCCATAACTGGACCAGTTTTTGACTATAAGAAAGTGACTTTGGCAAATTTCAGACTAAAGAAATTTTAATTCCCTAAAGCTTGTCTTGATGAACAGGGACAACTTTTAATATGAAAAAAATATATGGGGAATATTACTCATGCTCGTCCCCGTGATTTTAATTTTCCCCCTAAAATATTTGAAGCTGTTAAAATCTGGGTCCAACCATTACACATTCCTCGGAATCATTACCGCACTTCAAGGCCGGGGGCTAAAAATACTTTAAAAATTCCAGCATAGCGGTGTGACGCGGGTAGACCTTAACGATAGAAGGGTAGTATTTCCGGTTCCTGTTCAGAGGGGGCCGCAGGGAAGCCGGAGGGGGGAGGACCGGTCCTCTTTGTGTAGCGATAACCGGAAGCCAAGGGCTCGAAGGACCGAGGGTTATGTCAACTGTGAGGTATTTTCAAGTTTCTTCCCGTGGCTGTTGATTACTCGACTCGAATTTCAAATGTGATTTCAGATGCAAATGTTTTTGGGAATGAGCATCTAAAAGTTTAAGGTTCCTTCAACTTATTCTTTTGTTGTTGTCTTGAAATTAAAACTGCTCCATATTAAAAGTGCTGCCTTATAGTTATTAGATTTCCTGCTATGGTTATTGTGGAGAATGCATCGTGAGTCCCCACACCCCAGCAAGAAGTGACGAAGAGAAACACCGTGTGGTTTTAGTCAGTAGGAATCTGACGGTCGAAAGTTCAATACGTTTCACTCGGCGGCGACCCCATAGTTTTCCACCAATTGCAACTCTATCATCTTGCCACTCTCAATTCTCTTAAAATTTTTCAGATAAAACGTTCGAAATCGCAGAAAAGACTCATCGAGCGCATCAGACTAAAAGTCCGTTCAATATCTGTTCAAGAAACAGGCCACTCCGGAGCAATCACCGACTAAATGGCTACTTTTAGTGCGAACAATAATAATTTTAGTTGCGAGTGAGTGCTCCGATAATGGGCACAATTTCCGACGATTAGCCGAACGACAGCCGAACGCTGCCGAACGTTTTTGCAGGACTCTTGTAAAAATGGCGCTAATGACCGCCGGTTGAGTGCACTACTTGTAGTAATCGCGATGATTTACTCTTTATGCTTGACTATTTTGTTTGAATGCTTGTCTTTGTGCTTTAGTGGGAGTACAAGTAGTCTATGAGTCAGGTTGTCGGTAATTTTGATGTTTTCTGCTAGTTTTTTGTAGCTCACATGTCTAGTATTCAAAACGATATAATAAATCGAAGTATTTATCGTCACACTAATGAAGAAAGACCAGGTAAGCATGAAAGGAATTATATACTCAGTACTGCAATGGGTGGAACACGGTTTGTTAATGACGATAATCACACCAATGTGTTCTAGGGGATTCTCTAATGATAGAGATCTCTTATCAATGTCCATGAAATGATTATGATAACATTTTAAGTCAAGTCAATTTAAAGATGACTTGACTTAAAATCTTACATAGGAAATCCTTAATAGAACAAGGAATATACCTGTCTGTAAGACCGATTTCTCTCAGTTGACTGTGTGGGTTCTCTAAAAGCAATAGAAATTTCATAAATATTTAATGAACCAGTACAGGTTCTAAGCTGAGCAGGGAACAAACGAGATCATAAATAATCGACCAGCCTTTTAGGAGACTATTAAAACTACGGATAATTATCAATACTTAATATATGCTATGGTTTCTAATGTTAGTAAACTAAAATCTGTGTGGTGCATACTGAAATGGATTTAAAAAAACCTTATAGAATTAGTCAAACAGTAAACACAGGTCTCATTTAGTTTAAATTGACAAAAAATATTGACGTGTAAAAGTTATTCGACCAATTTACAAAATAAATAGCATTTTATCATTTAACTTATCTGTCAATCCGTTATTGAATAATATATCCTAAACGTTACAATGTACCTCGGGTTCAAATTAAAATAGCATCATTCCTTACCATCAGGTAAGATAGTGGTCAATCACGATTCACGAGCCGGTAATTAATAAAAAAAAAATCCGTGGACGCGATTGGCCACTCTCTTGGGGCATGTTTTCAGTTAGGTAACTAGTCTAGCCAGGTGCTTTGGACACCTTTTCGATTTCTAACCAAAATGTCAGCAATATTTTTCCTGACATAGTCCTTGACCTAAGACCGAACTTTTTCATACCCCAAAAATATGAGATCCCGCCACAGTTGCCCAACACTGGCTCAACTTATCCGCGGCACGGAAGCCGGCTCTCTCGCGACACGACTTATCCATTTAACCGCCACCTCTCATCCGCTGCTCCGTAAAGGGGTTAGAAAGTAGCCACCGTAAGTAGAACCACGCTCTCTTGTTTTCATTTTAAAGTTTTTACAAGGAAAACGATACAAAGAAAAGTGTTGACGGGAATCTCGGAATTGGTTTCTTGATTTGGTTACCAACAGGATGGCTTTAGAGGGCTTTATGTCTTTAAAGTGTAAGTTTTAAGAATGATAATACTGTACAGAAAATCTGTTATTTATGTGGATTTTTCCATACCTATACACGCTTTTCTGATGAAGAAACTTTTTAGTTGCAGCCGAAAATAGACAGATGTTTCAGAGACAGGTAGATTTTTGCGAGTGCTAAAACTTATACAATTCTATCAAGTTTAGTGTTTATTCACAATTCCTCAACAATTTCATTGATTACTTACTCCAAAAGTCTTTAGTACTATCGGTATTAATATGTAAATCTACTCATAAAATTACTGAAGCTATGTACGTATAGTTTGATAGTTGAGAGACCAACAAGTAGTGGATTGAGAACCCTATCGAACAGAACCATTACGAATGATTTTTTTAAGAATGGAGGCGTAATGTTTTTGTAGTATCGACAGGAAATGGATATGGATAGGAGTGTGCACTTTGATATTGGCAAGGGTAGGGAAAAATGGAGTAATGATTTGGTGGAAAACAAAAAATATGTTTCTGCCCTGCATTTTCTTGAAGCATTTTTATTACTTACTAGGCTACAACTGGCTACCTACCTACCTTATCCTACCTACCCTACCCTATCTACCCTACCCTACCTACCCTACATACCCTACATACATGATTGTTGCGTAACTTTAACCGCTTACGCAGCGCGCGAAACGGAAGCTCTCAAATAGGAATATTTTTTTCCCGTTTTTGCAACATTTTTCATTTATGCTCGGCTCCTATTGGTTGTAGCGTGATGTTATATAGCCTATAACCTTCCTCAATAAATGGACTATCCAACACAAAAAGATTTTTTCAATTCCAACCAGTAGTTCCTGAGATTTGCGCGTTCAAACAAACAAACAAACTCTTCAGCTTTATAATATTAGTATAGATTAACTAGAAATACTTATTATTTATATGAGCTAGCATTGGTAGATAGGTCCCAGCAATTCTGGGATTAGAAGACAACAATATCATTATTTAAAGCGTTGGAAGGCCTTCACACTACGTGGACCTGCTGAAAAGACCTGTCTATGTGACGACTTGTCACTTGAAGGAATCTAGCAGTTGATGTCTTTTGGCGACAATAATGATGATGGTAGAAAGCATCATGAAAATAGCAATTTTTAATAGAGGCAGTACGTATATATCTGAAAACATGAAAAAGTTCATGTATTGAATAAGGCGCATGACTTTTCAGGCCCCGAACCCAGACCAAAGCTGATAAAAGAATACCTAGAATAATGTTTCCAATATCATACCTGCCCTGCCCGCGATAGTTTGACAAAAAATATTTCGTGCCTTAATTTTAGTTTCGTTAACATTACGAACCGTCCATCTATCATGTGGCTTTTAAAAGGGTAGAGTCGGGTTGACGGCGATTGAAGCCTTTCTTATTTATCCGTATACGCCTGTTGGCGCCAAAAATACGCGGAGCTGACCTTTCCTGACGAGGGGAGACTGGGCTGGTGTGACCGATAGTTGCGCCCAATATTGGCTTTTTAGGTCATGAAGGATGTTTTAATGGTACGGTCATATTTTTTCATGATGTCGATATGTCAGAGCAATATTTAGATTTAGTTTTTCGGCGATTTCAAGGCCTCAATGAAGCAGGCTATTCGAGTAACATTAAGGTACTTACGAGAACTGGAAAACTGTTTTCTAATTAAAGAAATAAAACTTTCTAGGGAGCTTTTGATTTGATTTTATTAGAACATTAGTGTAACAAGACAAATGATCGTTATCAAAGTTCAAATTTCGATTTACTGATGACCTTGTGGGCTTTTATCGTTTGTCTGGTGTTCGAAAGCTCCTGAAAAATCTCAAAAAAACCCATCATCATGTTAGTAAACATAATAAATAAATCAAGCCCTGATTAGCCACCGAACTTCCACCTCAATCGATCGAACCTTATTTACGAAGGTACGGGCCACCGCCCTCAATCTCACTAAATAGGTATCATTATTTTTGTTTATTGGAGCTGTACCGAGTACCAATTCCTACATAATTTTACTAGAGTCTCCACGCGAACGGCCAGCGGCAGTCCGCTATAACCGTATATCTTGTCTTTGTGCGCTTGTATTTATGGCTACCCTTATTTTTATTTTAATGCTGATGCGCACGGTGCCGCTGTGTCTCGTCTGCCGACTAATCTTTTGGACACCCTGGTTGGATGCTGCTTACGTTGTAGTGCTTCCTTTTTGGTGTTTACGGGTTTGTGTACCTACCGTGTGTTTCTATTAGTGGTAGGTTACTTTCTTGATTAAGAGATAAGGATATAGGTTCTGATAACAATACTTTAGACAAACGGTATTCGAAAAAGGCTTATCTATTTATCTTCAGTTACGTACGTGTGTCTGAATTCAACAGAAGCCCAGTTAGGAGCTTGTTTTTCAGTACTGTAAAAGCGACAAACCAGAAAACCTGGCCAAGTGCGAGTCGGACTTGCGCATGAAGGATTCCGTAACCTTATTGCAAAAAAACGGCAAAAAAATCACGTTTGTTGTATGGAAGCCACACTTAAATATTTATTTTACTTTGTTTTTAGTATTTTTTGTCATAGCGGCAATAGAAATACATCATCTCTGATATTTTCAACTGCCTATCTATCACGGTTCATGAGATACAGCTTGGTGACAGACAGACAGACGGATTGTGGAGTCCTAGTAATAGGGTCTTGTTTTTACCCTTTGGGTACGGAACCCTAAAAAGAGAAATAAATAAGTATATCTGATGAGTTTGTAGCGTCATCCAGCACTCGCAATCACAAAAAATCAACACGGCTAGGCGTCCAATGATGCCTTTAACGACCACGAAAAAGAAAATGATATCCACACCACCTCACCACAAGCTGCATAACTCCAAAGAAAATTCACTTAAAATATTCAAACAAAATTTCACCAGTCATAAACTTCATAGCATCTTCAGCTAATTTTAAAGAAAGCACTAGGGTTGCACCCTTGCACAATATCTCTCGGCCATAAGTTTCCAATACATGAATTTTATTAACTTTCTCTCCCTATGAGTGATGGTGTTATAGCGTTTGTTTTTCGCGTCATGGTTGCTGACAACCATGGGGTCATGGGGTTTCGTGTCAATAAACGCGTTATGATATTGTGGTGATGGTGCGGGATTTTTTAGAGGTTTTTAATTGATGGGGTTGATTGATCTGGGAATTATTAAGGTGCTATAAATTTTGTTGTTTTCTTAAGTAATATCTTGTTGTAAAATGCTGTCTTCTATTATGGAAAAATTAAGTACGTACGCGCGTGCGTTCAGAGAGACGAAAAAAAATACAACCGACTTCCCACTACATGGTGAAAAACACTTCAATTCCGGAAGTCGGTGTTCATGTTTTTGTTTCTTCGTTTTTTTATATCGATTTCCGAAATTGAAATTATTTATCACTTTGTAGTGTTTTTATTTGGAAGACTATTGTATTATTTTCTCGTTTTAGTTGTGGTGCAATAATGGACAAGATCTACTATTGTAAGGTACCTAGGTAATGAGTTAATGACCAAAGTTATGCCAGAAAATACCCGAATAACATGAAACTTGAGCAAACCGTTGAAATGAAAGTGTACCAGGGTGAACTGTACACATCTGCGTCCCTTTAGAGCGTACCGGCGTGATGATATCTTATGAAATGGTGTAATCAATAAACAGACATGCAATTGCAGCAAACCCGAGAGATTTACCGTCATTTATTGAAGAGTTCTATTATATATCTCCGAAGTTCTACATCAGATCACCAAATTGGACCAATAAATGACCAAATCAATGGGACCAATTCGGAAACGTACTCTTTCAAAAAAAAAAAAAAACAAAATTGGTCTACAATTGACGGAGAAATCGATTAACAAAAACAAAACAAAAACACATACATACAGCCGAACATAACACAGCCTCCTTTTTGGAAAGTCGGTTAAAAATGGAGATAACTTTTGGAGGCAACATTTACTATCCGAGATATTGAGGAACTGCAGTATGTATAACAAATAGGTATTTGTTTAAAAAATATGGTGATATATTTTCCTGTTTACAAATAACTTTAAACAAAAAAAATAATCACCAAAACTTGAAGGATAACGAAATGCGCTGCCTAATTTTAAATAAAATATTTATAAGTCCCCCAAGCGACGTTATTTGCTGAAGGGTGACTGGAAGATTTCAAACTTTCCCGAAGAGAAATTGGCTAAAAAATTCCTTAGCAAAATAAAATCGAAGAGCAGCTTCCGAAAGTTATCGAACTTCCCAACAATCCATTACACCGAGTTTCGCAAAAAATTGACTCCGTCTCTTTGGAACTTATTATTTTGAGTGAAAACATCCAGGAGTTTCGTCGCCTCGTCCAAGTTTGCAGGCGGCGTGCGGCGATGCCACCCTTCTTACACTCGATAAACACACATTACGCCACTATCGTAAATTGTTCTCGTCTTATCTGCTGTAGAAGAACCGGTTAAGATTTTGGAAAGTTCAATATTTATAAAAAAGAAAAGGAATATTTGATGTCAGATTTACCTTCCGGTAAAGCCACAGCTTTGGATATCTAAGGTAAGGCAACTGGAGGGTTAACATAACCTCTTGGAGCTTATTTCCATTATGCGTAAGAGACAGATGTATATGATAGATAGATAGATAGATAAATCATTTATTTAGTGCACACAAAAGACACAGCACAACACACAAAGTCTTAATTAAATTATTTCAATTTTCATGTAGGTATGTTTAAAAACAAACTGCCAACATAAAAAGAAAAAGGAAACCGAAACAAAATATAACAATATGACTTGTATACATCTGTCCCTTTTTCACTTTCGCACCATGATAGTTTTGACAAATCATGGTAAGGCCCCTGCAACGACGCCTACTGATTCAGGTTACAATCTTAACACCCTAACCAACCCTAAAATAATCGTAACCTTCACCACCCCAAAATTATCGGCCATTATAACCCAAAACAGCAAACATCGTTGATATCCCAACATAACAGTAACCAAGCGTGTAATGCATCCGATCAAAGCTGTACAGCCATTAGACAGGTCGTACTAACAAACTTACTGCTGAAATCGCCACTTTTAGCTGCGAGCGAGCACTAAACAGCAAACAATGCCAGCGGCGGCGGCGAGCGGCGTCCGGTCGCACCACAAAGGCTTTGTAACCGCCACACTGACACGCTTTTTGCGTCGCCGCGGCCGCTATCGCTCGATGACGTCCCCGTAGATCGATAAGAGCCTCCCACTCGACGGGAATGCTCCATTGTATTACTGACACTACGCTGTCTGAGATGTGGAAAATCGTAGTCCAAAATGCGCGTGATAGCGGCGAGCGCGTGACGTCACAACTCTCAGTTGCGTGACAATGAGAGGAACACTCCTCTCGCACGCCGACGTGTCACGGTGTCGGCGTGAATGGTGAGGCTGCTTTTATTAGTACACCTGTTTGATTGTGTCTTGTGGGGATTTATTACTGTATAACTTAAAGTTGACGGTTCATGTTGGAAAAAGAATTTTTAGGTAAGAAATAGAAGAAGTTTAGCGTTCATAAAGGCACGATAAAATGCACTGATTTTGATAGATCGATGATTCAGTAAGTTTACTCTAAGATTCCCTCTTCCTGCTAAGCGAAAGAGCCTATGAATGTTTAACATATTCTGTATTTTAATACTGCACTTATTACTTATACAGGAACGGTCGATATGGTGACACTTGAGGAAGACCTATGTCCAGCAGTGGATGTTTTTCGGCAGGCAGGGAAGGCCACCCACTAGGTGGACCGATGACCTGGTTAAGGTTGCGGGAAGGCGCTGGATGCGAGACGCACGGGATCGGTCAATGTGGCGACGCCTGGGGGAGGCCTATGTCCAGCAGTGGATGTCATTCGGCTGAAATGATGATGATGACGATGATGAAAATTGTCGTATGACATCTATGACTTACTTATGACCTCCGATGACCTTTCGCAGCGATATTCACTTACCATCTATACCACGCAAAATCATAAAAACCTCCTTTATCATCCTTGTCAGACGAAACCATATATCTCGTTAATTGCCTGTCCAAAATCAGCCATACCCAGCATACCTACATCGAGCCTCGCTTACCATAAGTCAAATACTACACTGCCTCCAGCCAATAAGGTAGGTTTGCTGTGGGTCTGAACATTATTTTCCTCATAGCAAACCGAGCTAAGTACGTGCCTCTCATACGTATGCCGTGCTGAGACGCAATTAACATAAATTAGTTGTTAGTGGCGCGTGAAGTTCGTGAGTTACTTTTAGTGATGTTGCTTGAGTAACGGGATTTGGAGGAGATATTCTTATATTTTCTGGTGAGACAAAATACTAAAACTGCAAAAGATAAGTCGGCCTACGCCGCTCGTAGCATTGCTACGAAACGGGAGCTCGTAGCAAGTTAGTGTGCGATGTTGCAAAAATGAAACTTTTCTTGAAAGTTGAAGTGAGATATTTAATGATATGTAAGTAGATACTTTTTTTTTGTAATACAATTCGAATTCGGCAAATTGCACAGAATGTTTATTTGATTAATTTTATAAGACCCGGTTTCTGAAATGAGAATTCAAAGTTAGATACTTCAAAAATTGTACTTAAGCATGAACACTTGCTAAACTTTGAATTTTTTATGTAGAGTTTGTTTGAAATTTCTCAACTTCATTTTCTCAGTATAAAAAATAGTAAAATGATTGTAAAACGGTTAATCAATTCTGATAGACCAATTAGTCCATCCTGTCATGCATGAAAATAAATAAACTAATATAAAAGGTACTAAACTTGTTTTTTTTTTGTATTTCAGACTATACTTCTAACACTCCCAATCCCGTACTACCAAACACCGATACTTCTCCAATCCCGTACCTAGCACATCACTACTGAGATGTGATCTGTATGCGAGCAAGCACCGCACGGATCGCGGACATCTCACACGACACACGACTAATACACTACTTATTACCTTCCCCACAATGTATACGTTTCGTAACGCACATGATGCCGCATAACTAACGCACCGCTAACGCAAGCGGTCCCGGGGTGGTCAAGAACCTGCGCGCTTATAAATCAATTTGACTATGTGTGTGGGTAAATTTACCTCGCAGTTTACCTACAGCAGTTGATTTTTTAATTTAATTTATGTTTTGAAGGGTTTTGTTTTAGAAGTTATGTGGTATTTACAGGCTCTGAACTATTCTACTCTCGATTCTGTACTGTATTGTACTGGATTGAAAGTCCTTAAGCCCTGGTTTAATCTTAGTGTTTCTTCATAAAAGATTACATGTTTTCATTTGTAAAGCACATGTTGCTAACGCGTGCATTCCCGGGGTGGTCAAAACCTGCGCGCTTTAAAATCAATTTGACTATGTGAATGGGTAAGTTTACCTCGGAGTTTACCTACAGTAGTTGATTTTAGTTTGTATTTATGTTTTTGTTTTACAAGTAATGTAGTATTTACAGGGTCTGAACTATACTACTCACGGCTCCATACTGTATTGGATTGAAAGTCCTTCAATCTTAGATTAATCTTAGTTTTTCTCCATAAAAGTACAGTCTAATATTTTTATTTGTACCGCACACATGATGCATAACTAGCGCATCGCTGACGCATGCGTTCCCGGGGTGGTCAAGAACCGGGGCGCTTTAAAATCAATTTGACTATGCGTGTGGGTACGTTTACCTCGGAGTTTACCTACAGCAGTTGATTTTAGATTATAATTCATGTTTTTGTTTATGAAGTATTTATGAGATTTTAGTTTATCGAGGGGTTTTGTTTTAGAAGTAATATGGTATTTACAGGTTCTAGACTATACTACTCTCTCCTGAATGGATTGGAAGACAATGAGTATAAAGGTTATTTTTTTTACATAAAATGTCAGTCTATTATTTTCATTTGAAGTGAGGTTGAGAAATAAGGGTCTGCCTGTAAATGTGCTATCCATCTATTTACTCAAGTGAGGTTCTATTGACTCTTTATTACGATAGTGTGTCAAATGACCAACTGGATTTGCGTTTTCAGATGATTTTCATTATTGTAAGTAGTTTCTACGTTCGGAGGGCCAATCTCTCTAATTTAGGAACGTTTACATTCTCAGTCGTAATTTGTGAAAAAACCCTTTAGTTGCCTGTATTATGACAATTTTTTGACATGGATTGTTGCTGAGATGAGAATACAACTTCAATTTGAAAACGTTTAAGAACGAATTGGTGAGTATTGGCCATCATAATTTATGACCTTACTCACTAGAAACTGTACTTTCACTTATGTCATCTGGCGAAGGAATTAGCCAGATTGGATATAGTTGTGATGTAACTAAATCTCCTCCCGGAAATGTCTACTATGGAGATATGTTTTCCAGAAATACCCAATCCAAAATCCATACAATTTCTGATTTGTATAGATCATAGGAACGAAGCTGTTCTAGTCCTAAAGGTGCGTATAGACAGTGCAAGGCATGTTTTGCCGACACAAGCATACGACATAGGCTAGTCACCAATTATTTACATTCGTCTAAAAGTCACATGCTGAGGGCGAGCTCGCTACTAAGATGCTTGCTTCTCATAAAATGACTTTGGCAGTTACATTTACCTACCCGGACACAAATCGTCTCACAAACTTATACAAGTTTTGTTTTATGTATTTTTATTTTGTAATCACAATAAGCAAATATTTTCATAGTTAAAACAGCTCTGCAGATTTAGATCGTATCATAGTTGATTCCCGAAGCGTATATATTTCTGTGTGTGATATTTGTGGCGAACTCTTGCAGTGACCACTCCATCTACACAGCCCGAGGCATGCTAGATGAAGCATTCGCAGTGCATGTCTAGTACTATCTGTACGTACCTTCAGAATTACGGCCTCTAGTGGCAGGCTTAAGGCCTAAGTGTTCTATCCACGTGCAAGGCTCGGGCTCTAATCGCATCAGAGAGAGCCTCCTCCCGTAAGACTCCCCACTGGTCACTCCTATAGAAATAGCGTTCTTGTGATACGGAGGTGCGTGTAAGTCTTATGGTTTATTCATGTTTGTTAGTTTCGCTGATATATGTGTGTGTTACATAGTATTTGTGAGATGTTGTAGTTCGTTGGTATACGGGTGAGTTACAGTATACGTGGGTGATCGTATTGTGGTGCAAATTGAGATAAAAGGAAAATTAATGAAAGGTTTGGTTCATCTGAAACTGAATATTTTCTTATTGAAAGTACTCAAAAACGTGTAGCTCTTTTGTTTTCTAAAAAAAAAACGGAATCGTGATGAAATAGTTTTATAAGAGTTGTTGTAATGTTTTGGTTCTTAAGTTAATACGAAAAGTAATGGTATGTAAGCAAATCAAAACGTGTTCGGACAAGTAACGGGCAATGACCCTCAGAATAAAAAGTGTTCTAAAGTGTGCTTATTGCCAGATAGAGACAACGGTGTTCCGTGTTACCAAATTTAGAGTGTACCTACGGAACATTAAAAAGCGTTCCAAGTTGTCAACCAGCTTGAGTGTGGAGGTCGAACGATTTGCAAATGTCGTCGAAATAAATAACCGTGCAGAACGGGACCCGCCACAATGGACGCGGATCAGGGTCATACCACTAATCTCATCAACTGGTCAGGTTAAGTGTAGTTTAATGTTACTAACTTTAAAATTAAACTAACTTATAGAATCTGTTTTATAGCTTAAATCATCATCTGCCTAGCCTTTTTCCCAACTATATTGGGGTCGGCTTCCAGTCTTACCGGATTCAGCTAAGTACCAGTGTTTTACATGGAGCGATTGCCTATCTGACCTCCACAACCCATTAACTGGGTAGCACGGTACCCCTTGGCAAGACTGGTGTCAGATCTCAAGCTTCTGACTACCTGTAACGACTGACAAAGATCTTCAAATGACAGCCGGGCCCCACGGCTTAACGTGCTTTCCGAGGCACGGAGGAAACTCGGTATGTTGAAATGGTCACCCATGCACTGACCGACCTCGTCAAGCGTTTCTTAACCTTGATGATCGACCCGTGCGGCTATTATTATTTAGCCACGAGCTTTATAGCTTAAATAAAGTTATAAAATAGATTTTATAAATAAGGAAGATACTACTTATATGGTGTACATAATAAAGAGTATTCTATTCTATTCTACTACGAGTACATATAAGCGTCATATTTATAGTCGTATGTATGAACCTATTTTGGGAAGAGTAATTTTTATTTGGATTCTTCTATTACCTACAGTCGCAAAGCTACTTCTGTGGCTTAAGGTTCTAACCAGGACACCAACCTATTGCCATTTGAGTTGAGCTCAGTTTCAGGAACGCAAATTCAGGCCACCAACCATTACTGGGAATTTTCTAATGGAAAAGTCTCATTCTTGACCTCGGGTTACGGCCTCCGCCTCAGCTTTACTGGAAAACAATAATTACATTGTCTTATTACCCGAAATATAATTTTTATATATGTACTCTCGCAGCTCTCCCTGGCTACGAATAAATCTAAAAAGCACGATTCGTGCCTCTCCCAAACGGGATCTATCTATAAGTTCGGATATCTATAGATTCCACTTACCTACTGTCGTACATACATACGTCTCTAACTGTCCTAGGCCGTCCCATCTTAGTGAGTGACACTATTACTCAAAGTACAAGACATGGGGGGAGGGGGTTCGTTTCCGAATTCCCTCACGCACCGGCAGAGGGCGCGCTCGACAGAGCTCCAATACCTACCCGTAATGTGATGGAGAAATAATTTCCTAAAATGCACTGGGCTGAGACGGGACAGATTCGGACCGTTTTTGGATATATTTGAGTAGTTCGCGGGACGTCAATTTCGTTTATTGGTAACGGAAAAACGTAGGTTTTATGTAGTGGTTTCAGGGTAATTAGATTTGGGAATTGGATGTAATATGGATCGCCATTCTGTAAGCAACTAGATTGGGTAATCATCGAAATTGGTAAATGCAGTTAGGCACGTGACATATTGGAACGTCAAATTGATTCAATAATTTGTATCATTGCAGTACATTTTTTTTAGAGACATAACATGTAGTCAAAATAATTATGTAGGTACCTATTAAAGATCTGCCAACCAGATTTAAACACCAGGAAATGCCTTGTACTATGCCACGACTTTTGCATTTTTAACTTTAGTATGAGCACAGATAATATAATACTAGCATACAGCTGCCTTATCCCATACAAAGAAACCGTGCCGATATAACTAGCGTTTTTCATCTGATTATACTGATTATTTTTTGTAAATCGATCGCGTTCGGTTCCGTTCCACGGCGATAGGTAGATCACCATCTATATACCTGATTTCTCGTGTCTTCTGTTCGGGTCCCAAGTAAATACTTTTTCTTTTACATCCGTGGAACGGAACCGAACGCGATCGATGTACAAAAAATAATCATTATAATCAGTATAGTACGTCGGCACGGTTTCTTTGTATGAGATGAGACACCACTGGTACGAGTATCCGCAATGCACCTTAAAATCTTAACCTAATTATCTACCTTAATATGTAACCTACCTTATCACGGATCACCACAAAATCAAACCACACACTTTGCCGACAATTCGCGTACTCTCCAAAAGCTCTATACTAACTCTTGATACTGCAATATTGCAACTCGATTCGAGATTGTAAGCCCTCTCGAACCGACTTATATAGGCAATAACAACACAAAACATCAAACCAATCGACTTCGACTTCGAGTCTGTTATATTTTAAGTCGATCTTGAGACGCTTGTCTTATATAAATGTTAGTCTCAATAGTTAAAATAACAATTGAGACTAAGGAGTGAGTTTTTTTGCTAATTGGAGGACCGATCGGAGAATTAAGTCAAAGAGATTCACGTTTGTTGAGCTTAGACATCTTTAGCAAAACAAGGCGTTTCCATTAACTTTGGAACCGTCCAAGTGATTTCTGTAAAAAAAACAAATGTGCGATTTAAAAGAACAAATTTTAAACAAATATTTTAAATATAATGTGTTTGTGTATGTCAGTTAATATGTTTGTAAATGCACCCACAATACTGAAAAATTCCTAGTGTGAGGCAAGGTGCAAGGTTAATTTAAAAAAAAAAAAAGAAAGTGTGGTCTTGATCATTAAAAAATATAGCCTTATCACTGGAAGAACAATGAAAAAGGATACCTGTGTGCCTGTATGTAGCATGGAGTTTCAACAAATACCTGAAAAGTACAGATTGACAGATGAACAATCACCACAAAATAGTTGAATTCATTAATTAAGTTTAAAACTAAAAACAAAAGCACAACAACTTTTTTCTGGCGAACGAGGGCACGAAATTTAGGGTAAAAACTCCATTTCTCGTCCCTAGGTTAAGTTTGCGAAAATTACTTAAGTAATAATCATGCCGTAAGTAATTTAGGAGAAACAAATAACAATTCATTGGGGATGAATTTATGACCTAGTGATAATGAGAGAAGAGATTAATCTAAGTATTAAAAATCAAAATGCATCGTCAATATCTAAAATCTTAGCGTATGAAACTAGAGGGTTTCAAGTGGGGGGAGGTGGGAGAGGGTACAATCTAAACAGTCATTGTGCTGCGTCTGTTGATCGCTCTCTGGCGAGTGCCCAACGTTCGACAGATATTGCCCCGAGACGGCTCATCATACGATGGACATATTTTTAGCTTAGTTTTTATAATTTTTGGAATTTATTAACTTTTGAGTCATCTAGGCTCAGCTTAAAAAAGTGCTTTCAGGGCTATTTAGTTTTCATTTCGAAATTCTTAATGAACGGTTGGATTTTTTAATCCAGTTGTCACAAGAGTAAAGTTAAGTTTGTACTCTGCTTTTTCATCATTATATTAAAACAAAACCGACAAAGAACAGACCCTCTATCTATCTATTTACACACATTTACATACATAAGTAGCTATACAAACAGGCCAACTACATAATATCAATGATTACTCTCTCAAGGGTTCCGCAGCTGAAAGGGTTCCCTCAAATTATCAAACAGAACCCACTTGAAAACTGCAATGACACATGTTAACATTTCGACGCGGGAAAGAGCAGTTGTACAACTAGTTGCACAACTATTTGCACGACTCAGTTTAAAGATTTAGATTTAAGTTATAAAGGGAACGGAATTGTTATGTGTGTAACTGAAAAGTTGCGAGTGGAGAAAATCAATTGCTCGTTTAAATGAGGAATAACTAAGAAGTATTGCTATTGTGTCATTACTAAACAAAACCCACTCAAACAGAAAAATACTGAAATAAAAATTCCATAACTCATTTTCAATCGGCGGCGTCGACATCACTCGACACGCAAACTCTCCAGGACGCACGCAAAACGAACATTTTTCCGAACGGAACGCCCTCTCGACGCAAAACTCTATAAAAACGTCGAAAAAAATAACAGTAACATGGCGTATAATGACAGCTGGTCCACTTGAGAACAAAAGGGGAGAGCCGAGCCTCGTCGAGAAAAAAATACATGAAGAGTAAAAACAACTAGCCGTACGTGCACCGCGACGAGTCGCCGGCGCCCGCCAAGCCCGCCGCGCCCACCCGCTAATAAATTTGCAATCGCGTTCGATTCGAACAGTCGACAATCGCGACGTTCACCCCACTCGCCTGGAGTGGACTCGAGCGATAGTAGCGCTCTGTACTCGTGACTACCCAACAATCTACATTCAGTTGCTACACTCGACCTGAAATTAGGTAGCAGCGTTGAGAAAACTCGTTACGAATATTGCTATACGTCTCGGGGAGAATAGCACCGCATTCGAGTTTAAAATGCGAATAATAATCGCGGCATTCATAAAAATCCCGTGCGCGGAATGCAAGGAGAGCCGTGTTTTACACGTTATAATTTTGCGCCGAAAGCAGGCCTGCGACTAGGCGGTTGTTTTGTAGCGAGTGTAGGCTCGGTTCAAATGCCGCGCACGGACCATTAGTTGATGAGCGCACATGCACACTCGCCCTACGAGCGACTACGAGCCGCGTCAGACGCCGCCCGCCGTACTTCGCTACGCCGCGAAACAGTTACAATTTCCAGCTGAAATATGAAAATGTTTTGTAGCTTTCTGTTAAAAATATGTTTTGGGAAAACTACCGTTTTCACGCACAATGAGTTTTCGTAGAAACTCTGACCATATATACCGTGTTCCAGAATAAAACAATCTGGAGTAATTTATAAAGGAAAAAGATCTGCGACCGTGGAATGTTTTGAATGTGCTGGATAATTTTTTCAGGTGGGATTGTTCATGTTTTCAGTTTACATTATGTTTTTGTAATTATACAAGTAGGTAAGTAGATTTTAATTACCAAATAACGACGTATACAAATATAAATAAATGTATAGTCAAACAACCACTCCCTGTGGCCATTTAGTGCGTATTGCGTGTCCCTTATCGTCCATCTGACTGATTTAACCTGCTTAATGTGAAAGTTATCAACGTATCTCAACTGTCGATGCCCGCTTTGATCTGCGGGCTTCGTATGAAACGAGCTAGAAGGGTGCTATTCTAATAACTTTCGAGAGGTAGGTATAAATAGAACTGTGTTTGTATAGAAAATATAATTCTGTAAAGTTTATTTTGGCTGGGGCAATTTGTTCAATGCAAAAACTTCTTTTTAGAAAATGGTTAATTTGTAAAATAACGAAAAAAAAATAAAAAAAATTCAATTACTAAATTTTACACAAATACATAAAAACAGGGCAAGCTAAATAAAACCGTAAAAAAATACCAGCTCTTACTGCCCTATTTTTAAACAAAAGAGATACTAAACTAACCCATCCCAGTGTAATCTAATTTCTAAAGAAGTGATTTTTTTAATAAACGCTTTTTTTTAATTGTTTCCTAAGTAACCACGCTGTTAGTTGGAAAAGTACACGACTTTTTACGCCCAAAATTATCGAGTATTAGAAACTCGATAACGAGTGACATCAAATCGGGTCCAACGAAACGATATGTGTGTTTTATATGAATTAATTCCTCGGCTGAGGGAACCCGAAAGCGTTTTACTCACGGGCCAGATGGCGCGCGGACAGATCAATTTGATGATTGCAAAAAAACCCACTATAGACTTTTTGACGTTCTACGGCCGTATGCGACGCCCGTCAACCGTGCTTCTTTTCAACCCGATACGCGAGCTGAGAATAGGTACCTTTTTATTGTTTTTGGCTAAGTGGTTAGTGTTCAATTTGTTTAATTTAGAGTTTTACTGCGGATTTATTTTACAGGGAAAATGAAAATTGAGTTTTGAATTAAATTGTGGTTTCATGGAATCGATTGCTAGGTTAATGTTTACGAAGCCTTTTTAACTATTTATTTGGATACGATGCATACATGTCTTCTTAGCATTCCTGGTAAGTCAAAGAACTTTCGTAAAACAAGGGGGGTGACCATAAGCTCTTAGAGCGGTATCAATTTGAGATCGAATAAGGGACAGATGTATATGACTTGTATACATCTGTCACTTACTCGATATCAAATTGATACCGCTCTAAGAGCTTATGGTCACCCCCCTGAAATGTATTCAAATTGGCGTCATAAGGCGTCCTAGGTTGTAGGAGCCTAGCACGAGAAGGTAAAACATAACAATGTACTTGAATTTTGATTACTTTCTTCGCATAAAATTAATGGTGATTTATGTCATCTATGAATATTTTATTAGATATCCTCCACTAACCTTAAAGATTTATTTTGTTACCACTTTCTTATTCATCTTCTTCAGTTGATACTTTGCATGGCTCCGCCTAATTCTGTGTACATTATTTTATCACCACTGCTATAAAAACGGTGAAGGAAAACATCGTCAGGAAACCGGCATGTCCTAGAAACAAAAATTCGAAGACATGTGACATCCACCATCCCGCACTGGGCCCGCGTGGTGGATTACGTCCCATTCCCTCTCACAGAGAGGAGGCCTGTGACTCAGCCGTGGGAACATTAATAGGCTGAAGATGATGATGATGGCTCTGCCTTCCATCTTTGGACTACCACAGATCTTATTCATAGGTATCAGTTCGAAGTGAACACCGAAATATCCGAATGAAATCCTGACTTTACACAAGTTTTTAATTGTATTTTGACAATGTTTACTTACCTATTACCTACTAAATAGTCAAAATACAAATAAAGTCTCTTGATTCTTCTCTTTCTCACTTAGAGAGTGTCAAGAGGCCCTAGAAAACTTTTAACAAAAATAAAATACCGACTTTCAAAAAAGACACTACAAAGTGAAAAGTAACTTTCTTTTTCGAAGTCGATGTCAATTGTTTTTCGTTAATTTTTTGTAGTGTCTTTTTTGGAAGTCAGTTAAGTTTTTTTGTTTATTGTTTTTATTTTTATCTTTTTCGTTTTGGTATTTTTAGCCAAACTGCATCTCATGACAATTCCAATAAACCAAAACAGGACTAAGATACATTGTTTTATTTCGGAGTGCCAGTACCTGCCTTCCGGCATCAACATCAGATCAGTTTGATGGTACCATTTTCATTAGTACCGAACTATGGTCTTCTTCATCAGTTCACAAATTCTGAGTGCAAATGATTGCATTGTTGATGAAAGTACAAAAATCGATATATGTACACTTATAATATTTGAGGAGTTCCCTAGATTTCCATGTGGACCCATCATATTATTTTGACTTGATAACAATGGGACCATCTCGGTAGTATGTAGTATACTGTTTCAAACACAGACAAAATTTTCATAATCGGTCCACAATTGGTGGAGTAATTGCGTAACAAACATTAATATATAAAAATAAACATACAGTCGAATTGAGAACCTCCTCCTTTTTTGAAGTCCGTTGATAAGGTGACGTTCTAACAGTGCTATCGATTGTCGAAAATGTAAAACTGTTTGGTATTAACCACGTCATATCCCAAAAGTGCATGTCAATCCTACACATCTAAGTTTTTTCGAAATTTTGTTCGATGTTAGAAAGTTACTTTATCTAGGGGCTTTTGTCATTTCATGACATGCTAGTGCCATGGTCTTGAGGCGATAGATACGCCCCAATGTTAACGCAGTACTGGCCGTGCGCCCGCTCGATGCCAAAATATCAATATTGAACCTCCTTTTGAACAGTTTTGTTTTTCTAGGGTCATCATTCTATCGTGGAGAACCTTAACACCGCCATTCAGAAAATAACTTCAAATGCACAACGCCATCTATCGAATATCGAGTTCAACTGTCCGAGTACCTAGAATTGCGTGTGCTGTTGTGATAATTTTACTTCTTGAACACATTAAATTCATCTAACTTTTGATAGAGTGAACCGATTGCGATGAAACAAAAACTAAGTAATACTTCAAGTTACAAAACTTTTTTATGTATATTAGTTATCTACATTGGTTTCGTACATTACATACAAAAAAAAAAAAAGGCTAGGCAGATGATGACATTGGTTTCGTACATTTTACGTGATGCGTGCACAAATGAACAGACAAAAAATACAAAAATGCTGGAAATGCGTTCTGTTGGTTATCCTTTAACACCCTGGCTATTTTTTTTGTAAATATTTTCGATGTACAAAAACAACTTTTCTACAGATTTATTATATGTATTGATTGATTGATGATTTCCTGTCAATAATTATGAAACTTAAGCGTGCATGTATTAAATGTAAAATAACGGGCTGCACGGAGAGTAACAATTAATATCCCTTGCTATTCATTGAAAAACAAATACTAACCAACCCCTGCAACCTATACCACAGCTACCATAACCCACTATAGACTATACCAACACTCATCTACACCATGGCCGAAAATTTTTCCCATTACCACACTGCTCTGTTCCACCGTCGCCGCTGCACGATGGAGGGTAGATACTGTCGCCCTGACTGACGTGTGTAATAAGCGCTATCATGTCTTACGTTCATGTTAACGTGTAGGGAAATTAATATAACGTCAAACATGGAAAAAGGGAAATGACAGATGACAATTTTGGACTGATAATCATTAAACAAAAGATGATAGGGTCAAGATAAGTGACAATCTATCATCGAGACCGTCGCTATAGTGGTTGGTCAAATGTCAAAAATGTATAGGTAGGATTACCAAGCGCCATCAAAATGTCACGTGATCTGTCGCATTGGAATTTCAGCAATAGTAGGGAACATTACTGCCAATTGCTCCCGCCAGATGGCGCTTGACGGCTCGGGGTAAACAAAAACAACAACATGGCGTCTACTACTGTTTGTGGTTACCGAACTATTTTTTACTGTTTTTAAGATAACTTGTGTTCAAAAACCAAATAATAATATTGGCGAAGTTAGTTAGCTTCATTTTTCTTTCACTATTAGTTTTATATTTTGTATGCATATACTGCGATATTTTGTCGCTCGACTTTGACAGTTTGGTTTTTTTTAGGGATGGGTCCGATATATCAAAACGTAACTTATATCGGATATGTGTTAGATATCATATCATATCGATATCGATCGAAAATAACCGATATTACAAAAGCTGTATCTAATAAAAACCTTACTAGCGTGCGAGAACGAATAAATCAAAACTTAAAACCGTAACAATGCGAAAACGTACGAACTACGAACAAAACGCAAACTTCACAAACGTTAGGAACCATATGCGCTACCTCTCTTTCTAAGTATTATTTCGCGTTTGTTGTTAGTTTGCTCATCTAAATAACATTTTAACTTTTGCAAACTGTACTACTTATATCGATATCTGAAAACCGTTTTCGATATCGATATGAAAACACATACATAACCGTTTGCGCCTAAAACCGAAAACGCCCTTCTCTAGTTTGTTTACTCCGATTCCTGTGGCGCCATCTGAGCGCAGCTTTGCGGGTAGTTCCCTATTGCCTTTACTGATTAAATACTACACTAAACAGATTAAAAACTACACTAGAAAATATATTTTATCTCTTTCCTATCACACTAATTATAAATGCGTAGGTTTGTGAGTGTGTGTGTATGTTAGTTACTTCTTCACGCTCACGGCTGGACGGATGTGGATGAAATTTGGCACAGAGATAGATTATAGTCTGGAATAGCACATAGGAGTTTTTATCCTGGGAATATGTTCCCTCGGGATAATTTTTACTTTTACGCGGACGGACCCGCTGGCAGAAGCTAGTACTTATATATTAGTAAATATTTTCCTTCTTCTTCTTCTTCTTCAGTCGGTCCCTCATTACTGAGGATCATGGTCACTGGACCCCTTTAAGCGGACAATTTGCCTCCATCGACTCCGGTCCAAAGTTGCCATCACCACCTGCTGGAATTTGCTTGAGGACGTTAGCTTCCTTCATTTGGTCAGACCATCGTGTTGGCGACTGGCCTCGTGCTCTCTTTCCTTCGGTATTGCCAACAATGACCAGCTTTTCAAGGCTGCCATCTTCTCTTCGCATAAATAAAAAAATTAAAAAAAATCCTACGCTTTTGTAAATATTTTCTGTAACTAAACCTCTAGTTTAGATGGCTTTCTCGAGTATTGACGAGATAAAGCACAACACCTAAAGAAATGAAAGGAAAGGGGGCGGCTTTTGACCATGAGTGCGACAATTCAGGCTAGCAAAAAAAACGTCTAGGTATGTCAGTCATAATTCTTTAATTCTTAGCTTCTTTCTAGTAATACGCTCTATTTACCTCTTACTTATGTTTGAAAAAGTAATAATATTAAATTCTAATTAAAATTAATATAATATTAAAAATAATTTAAATGAATAAAGTGTATCACACAAATATTATAAAGATGAAAGTTAGGTAGTGTGTGTGTGTTTGTATGTCTGTTACTTCTTCACGCTGTAACGGCTGGACGGATCTGGATGAACCTTTTTACCCCGGGCATATGTTCCCTTGGGATAATTTTCACGCGGGCGAAACCGCTGGCAGAAGCTAGTAATAAATGAATGAATAAATCCCATCAAAATCAAGCTACCCATTCCGTATGTACATGTCTGTGGACAGGATGTAGATACGTATGTACCCCGTATCAAGGCCTGAGCCCCTACAGAACCCCAAGATCAGATATCAGACGACGACGTGCCCTGAATTAATCCCTCTATATGACATCACAACAATACGTACGCACACTGATACATATACATGTTATGATGTACCTACCAACCAGTTTCTACAGATCTACGATTTATAAGTGACAATAAAAAAACCTAATTTGAAGTTTTGAAAACTTTTAGTCAAAATAAAGTTCTTGCAACGGCAAAAATGTCAATAGTCACAGGAGAATTCAATTCACACAAGCATTAAGAAAACTAACAAAAAATCAATAACAACAAAAGCATGTTTAGCATAATCGTTGCTTACAAACTACAACTGCTAACAATAGTTCAGGTAATACAATAGTTACTATCGTTTGAATGAACCAACTTACTCCAGGCTTAAAATAGCACACCACTTAGGATTGACTTTGAACTTCACAAGTCACCGTAATCAGACTTCGAAGTCATACAAAATAGCGCACTAAACTAGCAAGTCTCATGTGAAAGTATGAATTAACTCCCACTTATAGCAATTCATCAATGCTAGACTACGATTATTGAGTCACGAATCTGTTTCACCTTCGAACGATTCACGTAATATTTTTTCTTAAACATAAATCATAACGTCATCGAAAGCATGTTTCACAAGCAACTGGGGGAGTAGGGGAGGTACAATCGAAAGCCCCGATGAAAGTCGCTAAGAGACACGATAACATCTGAGTGGATGGCATGCGACCACTGCCCCTATCGCCCTCATCGGCTCACAATAATGAGCGTACAAATCGTGACGGAAATTGAAAGAAAAAACTTCCCAAACGGCAGATCTTATCGTCCGTCCTAAACGTTCTCGTAAAAATATTAATAAAACATAACTTTTTTCACCCAAACCCACATTAAACTTGGATCCCGTAGGAATTTATTGACAATTACGCGTCAATAAGTGCCAATAAAAGCACAAAGCGTCAATGTCCACAGATTTGAATGTCAATTGTACACAATTGTGTAATTCTGTTTTCGTGGAGGCTCATTTTTATTGTGACAGTAGTAATACAATTATAAGTTGACTTTTGCTGGCTCGGTTTCTTTGTGGATTTTATTATTATGATAAACAGGCCTTCGGCTATTGTACATCAATTTAATCCATAAACTGTTTCCGTTATGGATATTATTTAGTTTTGCTTGATTTGGGTGCGTTTTGGTCAATTAACGTGGCCATAAAAGTAACTTACAGTTATAGTTTTTTAATCGTATTGCTATGTAATACTTTTGGAAACCTGATGCTTTTATAGCGTCAAATGTAAACAGAGTATTGTGTCAAGGTTTGACTGGATGCCATATTTCAATATGAAATATTTACAGAAGAGTACAGTAGGTTGGTAGAAACAGACATTTGATTAAATCTGCGTGGGAACACAAACACCCAATATTCGGCCCGATCAAATTTTAAACGAATTCAAAAATCTATTTGTGGAGGCAGACGATAAAATCGTACATAACAAATTAAAGCGAGAGGCTGGCAATGTCTCGTATAAACCACTAATAAGAAGAGCTCGCTTAACCTTATCTCCGATCGAGGAAGTCTAAAAAAACGGTCGCGGGGTCTGAGGGGGTGCGCGAGGGGGAGGGCCAAGAACAAGAGCCGTCACTGAAATAGAGATAGATGAACAGTGGGAAATGAAATTCTTTGTGGCATCGCGGTCCCGCAAAAAATGCACAGATTAGATTTTTCCCCTCCGAGAGGGCCGAGGGATGGAGGCAATGATTTTTTACAACATTCGCCCGGGATATATAGGAGTTTTAGTGCCGGGATTTGTTGTAACTGCCCTCTGTTTGAGAATTTTAATTTCCTTGACTTGAGATGTTCCCTCATTTTGACGTGCGTAAGAGCGTTATTAAGAAACCGCAATATTTTTTGTATTTAATGAGGATTTTTAATGAGAAGTCTCTATTCTATTTTCAAATTAAAGCCGCTTATCGAACGTTATATTTTCGGACATAAAATTAAAAATCTTTTAAACATACCTCAAGTCTCCTTATCTAGAAATAGTACTCCAAATCCTTATTAGAAATACAATGCTTCACATTCTCAAAACAGTAATATCCTAAATTGCCACGTTCCACTTTCAAAACATTTAATACTTTCTAAAATATACGTTTTATACGGTTCGGACGGAGACATTAAGTCGGTAAAAGGCTCAAAACAAGGCAGGGTCACGAAATTACTTGGGATTAGAAGCTTAGCTACCCTCGCGTAAAAAACAAGGGACACTGCGGTCTCAATTGCGTGGCGTCGTTTACACTGATACGCCACTTGTACGCATCTGTTGATAATATAGGTACATGTCGTTTTAATATGGATGCTGAAGATTGGGACAAGTTTGGTTAATGGAACAACTGTCAACGAGAGAGTGCATTTGATCGAGTTTTTTGGCACTTAGATACATACCAAATATACTCGATATTACATAAAAGAGTATAGGTAGGTATAGCTTCGAGCCGGTAGGCTCGATGCTTATTATTACGTAAGAAACAGCAATCAGTAATCATCGCATGATCAAACACTTTATGACGTAAAAGTCGACATTACCTACAGTGAAGGTATGGTAGGTCCTACACAATAGTTTGCTAATCGCACGCTGTTTGTCAAATGCTCTTATTTCTTTAAAAAACCGCCAAATACTCTAAAACTTCTGTATTGAAGAGCTATTATTGCGCAAAATACGCTATCGTTTTTCTCTTGCAAGATACGTAATAAGCTTGCCGGCTAGGTATTGTTTTTTTGACTGCTCTCAAAATGGAAAAGAAAAACTGTCATGGCCTAAAACCAAACATTTGAAGTCGGAACATACCAAATTGCACTGGACGCGGCCAGCCTCTGTGTGTGATCACGTTATAAAACTACATATATGAACAATGTAAACTGCAGAGAAAAACCTCTAAAAAAACACACATAAGTAGACAAAATCCATCTTAATGATTTGACATTAAGTCCCAATAAGTACTGTAATAATAAACCCGTATAAATGTATTCTATACAGTGACACTTATTATTATTTCGTTCGCAAATACCAGCTGTAGAAAATACACCCATCGGTCATTCTTTAGGGATCAGTTTAAATCAAGGAATCCTTATAAATACTTTTGTCATTTGCCATCCAGAAATCAACCACTCTTAAAACTTTAATTTAAAATCTCAATTGATTGGCTTTTAAGTTGCTCCAATCACCAAAGCTATAAAGAATTTAGTTTACCTATAACACGAATGTTCAAGAATGTCATCATATTAGTTTTATTTGATTTAAAATATCATTGGCAATTTATCAGAAGATCAAATGAAAATATGTATTAATTGTTCAAATTCAAGAGAAGATATTTTTTATTCTATACATGTTATATAATGCGATTACTGTAAGAAATATCAAAAAAAAAAAAAAAAAAAAAAATATCCACCTGCTTTTTGGTCCCATAGGAAAAGTTGTTTCTATAAATGAAGAATTACCAATATATTAAAAGTCACCCTGTATTAAAACGTGCACTTATCAGGTTTTTTATTGTATCCAAAAACCATAGTGTGTCCACGTTTGATATAATCCTAGGGAGAGTTTGTCGTCTGTGTCGTGTGGGAAAAATACAGGTTGCTTGGAATCCTATCAAGTGCGACATCAAAAGGTTTGGCTACATTACCCTCAGAGTTAGGTTTCGCCGAATTTCGTTTTGCTGTCGGCGAACTATCGAAGTTTGTAATAGGTCATTGAGTTAAGTTGTTGTTTTGAACTTGGAACAATCAATATTGTTTAACAAGTAAATGAATTTATGAAACTTGGTGTATTTTTTATTTTTCTTCTTTTTCAATGCTATAAGTTTTGGTATAACTGTATAAATACAGAGTTGAAAGATAGAAGTATTTACATACAAGTAACAGGAAAAACAAGAAACTGCCCATTTACAACAGAATCGTCATAAATATTTGCAGTTTTAAGACTTAACTTCAAAGATCTCAACAAAAAAGAGCCTACATTTTCGAGTGCAGCGGTTAGACTATAAATTACCTCATTAGGAGCAGACAAGTTGCTTGCGCAAAGGGAAACGGAAGAAAGAGATCGTTTCCCGAAACTAATTACCAAACACGATAATTAAAAAAACAGATTTCTTCGTCGACCAAGGAATGGGGCGAAATAAAGAAAATGCAAAGTGTCCACCCGAAATTTCCATGACAAAACAGGTTTTTTCGTATCGCCCAAAATAACCATTGTCTCGTGAGCGTTTTGTCCGTTATTTTTTTTCTTTTACGTGTCTCATTTTCATTTTTATCTCTGACGTCGAGGTTTTTAATAAGATATGCAAATTTCTGTGACACGGAGCGACTGCTTCGTCAAATTTAATGATAAGAGTGAGCCCATTGTTAGAGTCACGTCCTATATGCCATCGAAATATCGAAATTCGAGGTACAAATGTAATTTCCAATGACAGGAATACAATTTCAATGCTTTTTATAATTTAATCATTATATTAATATAATTTTTAATACGGTGTTCCGTATGGTGCCGGACGTAAAGAATTTCACCATCCCATGTCTTTCCGTGGGTGTCCTAAGAGGCGACTAAGGGACAAACCAGAGAATGGGCAGCAGCGTTCTCTGTGCTTCTACAATAACCATACTGCGATCGCCAACCCGCCTGCCAAGCGTGGCGATTATGGCAAAAACCATGAAAAGCACAAATAAAAAATGGCCCCTAGTGCCCGGCAGCCTGCCTACCCTCGACTACGGCAGCGGTCGAGGTTACGGCATGGCAAGGGGTGCCAAGAATCTCCGGACGAGATCCGGCTACCCAAAGAATTACCGACGACTGTACCTGGTTAAGGTTGCGGGAAGGCGCTGGATGCGAGACGCACGGGATCGGTCTATGTGGCGACTCCTGGGGGAGGCCTATGTCCAGCAGTGGACGTCTTTCGGCTGAAATGATGATGATGATGAAGTTTTAATATAATGATGCTTGAGAGACTGTAGCTGAAGAGTGTTTGACAGACACGCTCCATGTTCATAGAAGAAACAACAAGTAAATAGATGAAATTAAAACAAAAATAGCTAAGAGGCTGTACAGTACATGAAAGCCATTCAGTTTTGAAAATAACTCGTAGGTCTTGTGGTCGCAAGCACTACTGCTGAGCATGTGGCCTTGACTTCGATGCCCGGCTCGGGCAAAGTGTTACTTTCCATCTCGATTTCTCAGTAGCTTAACGTATGTCGTGGTGGCCTAGTGGCTAAGACCTCGCCTCTCGTGCTTGAAGTCAAAGGTTCAAATCCGGGCAAGTACCAATGTGACTTTTTCAAATTCATATTTATACTTTCTATGTTTATCTTGGACATCACAGGCATCGTGAGGAAACCTGGACTCTGTAACAGCCAAGTCAGAGGCCTATGGGGTTCCCAGGGGCGGCTTAATTCACTCTTACACCAGAGGTGGCCACATCTTCACACGAAAAGAAGAAGTAGCTTAGCTTACCCCGGAGTCTGGACCCGGTTCTTCGTCATCTATCATATAGTACTCCAAACCAATATTATTTTTCCCCGACTGCCAAAGGAGGGTAATGTGTTTATCAGTCTATGTATGTATGTTTGTTCCTATGGTTACATCTGGTTTTAGTCAGCCAGCTCGTGAATATGTATCCCCCGACTGTTCAGCATGATTTTCTTCTTGTTTACGTCTTTTTAGTTCGCTTTTTAAGCAGTCGGGTTTTTGGTTTTTGTAATTAACTTTTTAAATCAATAATTTTGCCACGAGTTTCCTCAGTTTCCCCAACTTCTCAAACCCATATACTTTATAGCGTACAATTTATCAAGAGAATGGCGCTCACGTGGTCCCCTCAGCTCTCAATGTAAGTGGGTCGCGCTGGCTCTGACAGTGGCGCGTCTAATGCATAGTTGTACGCTTTTAATTAATTTACGTTCGTGTTTTAATGCAGGATGTGGTGTCTTTGGTGAGATGATGGTCTTGATAAGTGAGTTTGTTAATCGATGATCGCGTTGGCTCGATTTTTGTTTGAGAAAAATTTCTAAATTATATTTTTGATTTTTGACGTTTATTCAGTAAATTGGTAAGGAAAAACATTTTGGCAGTACGTCGGACTGCATCATTGGATTTTTGAAAAATATTTTTTCTAAGCCAGGAATCTAACCCATTACTTTGGAAAAAACACACGCTGTATTAGACATTTGACAGTGTGGCTAATAAAGTTCAAATTCTGGGAAATATGCTATACAGCAAAAATTTAAGGAAAGATCAATTTTATTACAAAATACTAAAAAAATTCAAGTTCAACAAGTTCATGCGAGCAGCTGACGCTTTTTCCATCTCCACGATGCAGCTGACGATTTTTATCAGGTCAGTATGATGTCAACTATTTATGAAAAAAGTTTCAGCATTCATAATATTACAAAAAAAAATCCCTTTCGCAACCTCCCATACCCACAACCACCGCGGGTGCGTCAGCTGACGCATGGTTCACTTATTAGTCATTCGAGATCTATTGAAAAAGATCGATTAATCCGCATTATAACACTACCTAAAATGCAACGGATCATAGAGTACACGAACATTTCGTGAGTTATGTTTTAAGTCCCATGTAGTCGCCCTCTAAGCGAGCTTGTTGCCATCAACTAGACACTAGTCCAGTCTGGCTGCTACTGAGATATGGAACAATACAATACCACTTTGCCTAATATGGAAAATCGAACCCAGAACCTCATGCATACATTTCTGATTTTTACTAATCATTGTAGCTTATAGAAAGTAAGTACTTTACTACTACTTTGTCAATATTCCAAGAAAATTTGTTCTTGCTATACTTATTAAAAGTTCCACAGAATATACAAATTTCTGGAATCTAGGTATACTTAAGGGAAATTGACACGTTTTTGTTTCAAATATAAATGCCTACCACTTTCAAGAATATGAAAAATTTATACGTAATCATATTTAGGACGTCAATTGCGTCATCTTACGATGGTTTACGAGACCAATTAAGATAGGTAACACGATTACTGTCAAAGGTTACCAAGAAATAGGCTAAAAATACAACGAAAAAATAAGCCACTTATCTCATATTTTTTCCATAGTGGACGCTACTAAGTTGAATGAACTATATAGACGGACGACTGTCAGTTTCAGGGCGACCCACTTACCTCGAGTGCTGAGGGGACGTCACGTGGGCGAGCATTCTCTTCATAGATTTAGATACTTATATAATATATAAAAAACATATGATGTGATTTTCCCAGAAGCTTTTCAAAGAAGTATATTTTTGTACCTACTGAAAGACTGAAGTAAATACTATCTCTAGATAGACTATTGCATCGGAAAACAATGATGACGCACTTCAATCGCATTACCTAGATAAAATTGTTACCAATCTACTGATTAACTGTTTGTCTACGTCCTACAAAACTAAACTATCTGTTTTAATAAGTTGTAACCTTTTTACAGCAAGTGATCACTGACAGCAGTAAGTCTGTTTTCTTAAGGGGATCAGTTGGAAATCTAAAATAAAAGTTACTGTTATAGGTGCATCAGTCGAACGACTGGCAGTTTTAGGTCGATCCACTTACGTGGAGTGCTGTAGGGGACACACGTGTGACGTCATCTCTTGAAATATTGACTTATATAAATATCAGCTTATGTTTAAATAGAGATAGCATACAAATAAAAACCATAAGACGGACTGATCAATGCAAATAAGAAAAAAAGCTATCAAAACATCCCCTCCACGACATGTGAACAAAGCAATCCCAGACAATCAATATCGCACATCGCCATTAAATTAAATAAGCGCAGATTTAAAACGAGACCGACCACTAAACTTGGTATTAAAAGTCAAATCGCCCCTTATAGGGGTCGCTAAATAAATAAATAAGTGTACCGAATATGGCGGGTGCATAATAACAGAAGGCAAACAGCATCGGAAGCCGTGAGATAAAATCGTATTGCGTTGTCAAAAATAAATGAATCCGGGGATTAGTCGGGACACGGCGGCCGCGCAATATTGTCGCTTGGCGCCCAACGTGGGGCCATAATAAGCCGGCCTGGCATCTGTGCACTGCGCAACTTACCACGGATTTTTGATGAAGTTTGTTAGGAAATATATTTGGCATTATTTGGGCTGGTTGCCAGAATTCAATTAAGAATTTTCAAATATATACGGGGTTGGGCGATACTGTCACATGGTCTTAGTTTTTGGAGCTCATAATTTTTGTTTATTCTGAAACAGCTTATTTTGTAGAATTCCGGTTCAGGCATTCAACAAATAGGTAATTAAATCTTTAAAACGTTTTTACCTATTAAGTCGAAATATTCTTATCAACAACCATTTAGATTCCCAACTCGCCGAAAAAAGACAAAACCGGCCACGGAATACACCCAATTTCACCAGTCTATATTAATACATTACAGGGTGTTTATCAAAAAGATCTGCAGATTATCATATGAGATTCCTTTGTGCGGGTAGTTTTGAAACGAACGAACGGGGTGAGATAAACTACTCCGCACGATTTCGCCGCAAAGAGAGGGCTCAACGAATAGCTCCCAGCATCGAGGGAGTTTTATTCCGATCGAATTTACCTTGCTATGAAAATACGAGCACCAATCTATCGTAGAGCACTTGCTGTATCGGTCGGGCGAATCATATTGATGGAACTTAAAAAATGATTGGATGTCTAGATACTTGTTTTTTGTTTTATATTCAGGTATATTTTGCTGTGGGCCCTTGTGAGAGAAGATTTGGACGTGAGGTAGTGATGTATGGAAGCTGGCGATGAGTGGGGTGCTTTATTTTCTGCCATGTGTCGTAAGAGGATTATGGGATATGTCGTGTGTAGTAGGGTAGGTGTGTAATAGAATCCAGCTTGCAATAGTAAATCTATGTGCAAGGTGTGGTGACGAAATAACTTAAAATTCAGAAAATATACAACAGCGGAGAACAACATACTGGTATAAGGCAAGAAATCAAACCTACGAGGATCTCCCCTAGTGCCATTATATTATAGAATTACCATAAACACATTTTACAGCTACGAGGTCATTACTCATCAAACACAATCCTCGAATACATTAAAAGACATTTAAAACTCGTCGCCACCGACATGAAAAAAAAGAATGAAGAAAAAACGTCAAAAAAGATAAGAAAAATTTGAAAAGGTCGCAATTTATCAATGGCGCGTCAAACAGTCGATCGGCCGGGCATCATTTTTATCGTATTTGCGTATAAATAGTGGCGTCGCGACGTTCCAAGCCGCCGCTAATGATACGGAAAATGACATCTTATTTCGAGGCGTAAATCGAAGAAAAAATCGTTCATCTCGTCGCCCGTCTGCATGAATATTTTATAGGCGCGTCAACAGCGAAATGACAGGTTTTATCGTTTGAAAATTCGACGAAAATTGCGCCAAATGACGCGTCGATATTTTTTATTTAGTGAGAACATCCTTCCGCCAATCAGGAGCGCTCATTGTAGGACCACAATGAGCTCCTCCGGGACGATCGAGCGTAATTTTTATTTAACTGACGGGCGCAACAGTTTATTTGGCGATGTTTAGGTTATGTGTTAATTATGTTACCGAGTTTTGAATGATAATTAATGACAAATTATCGGCTGGTGCACTACGTAAACAAGATAAAAACATACGCTTGGACAGATTATCTACCTATTACAAGCTAGTTTTATACAACTTGCTGGTGCAACCATCTCCAAACTTCTAACAACAGCAACTGCCGAAAACCGAGCCAATTATTCTAGAACAGCAAAGCGAAATGTCATAAGCGGTTTAAACATTATATTTTTTTACAAATTAAATAAATTATTATTCCCAATGTATAAGCAGATTATTATATTACGCTTACAATTCAATGGAAGGCAACATTTGTTACGTAATCATTGAAGCTCGATGTCTGACAAACAAAGACTTGAAGGAGCCTCACAACATCAAAGGTATAGCAGAGTAATAGTAATTGGTGGAATAACGTGAATATCTTTATTAATCTATTTAATTGGTTATTAGCTTTCTAACATGTTGCTCGAATTAATGGGAATATGGAGCGTTTGATCGTGGGGTTGCTGTAATGTTTAGTGTCGTGTACATGATACGGTTCACTCCTTTCGTGAGGAGTGCTCAATCATAGAGATGTAATGCGCTGAAAATTGGTTACAACATTATTTTATTGGGTTGGGCCGGGTTGGTTGGTCGCGTGACTGATTGACAAACTGTCGGTAGATGGTATGTATTCTCATACAGACCGTCTGGAAAGAGTGACTTTTATTACAAATGTTTTTTGGTCAAAGGTTGAATTTGAATGTATAGAAAAGAATATCGGTGAGTGCAGTTGATATTTATTAATCAAGCAAAATCAGACATATGGGACAAAAAAAAAACAAAAATACAGCTAAATTCTGTGGTTCTTTTTCGAGAAAAATAAATGGTTTACTTTTATAGAATAAAAGAAAGAAAGAAAAAATATTTATTTGTGACCCACACAGGAGACACGAGATAAGCAAAACACAAACAATAATAAAATATAAAAAATCCCGTGCGAGACCAAAAAGGCTCCTATCCCAGCATGTGCAACGATATTAAAAAGAAAATATCACTGCGCTGATATTCTGATAGGGCCCACTGTTGATGCCACGGACACACTCACGGAAACGAAACATACAATATATTAGGAATACAATAGAATAAAACAAATAACAAAATAGTACAAACACAGAAGGTGAGTTACAGTATGTTTGTGTATAAATTATAAAACAAATAAGTAAATAAAACACAATAAATATACGACCAAAAACCCGACGGCTCAATAGTCATTTGTCGAAACCGTAGACAAACGAGAGAGCGCGCCAATTTGTGGTTTTATCAAAAATAGATCACATCAATATTTAGGACACCTCCTCTCCACACAAGGGTCCACATCAATTCGACCCTGTAGGTACCTATACCTGTGTTCGTATTTTCAGATTAGATAATCTGATTTCGATTAGAATAATGTATTCATGCTCAACACTTCAGGACAAGTAAGCGATATCAAAAGAAAAAAACCGGCCAAGTGCGAGTCGGACTCGCGCACGGGGGGTTCCGTACCATTATCGCAAAAAACGGCAAAAAAATAACGTTTGTTGTATGGGAGCCCCACTTAAATATTTACTTTATTCTGTTTTTAGTATTTGTTCTTATAGCGGCAACAGAAATAAATCATCTGTGAAGATTTCAACTGTCTAGCTATCACGGTGCCTAAGATACAGCCTGGTGACAGACGTACAGACAGACAGACAGACAGACATCGCGGAGTCATAGTAATAGGGTCCCGTTTTTACCCTTTGGGTACGGAACCCTAAAAAAGAAAGAAACTGTATTTAATTGCCACAAAACGACATACAAATACAAACATTACATTACAACAACAATAACAGTGGTAAATCACAGTAAACTATACTTGAATTCATAATTCGAGATAATTTCAATCCATAACCGTAAAAAATATAATAAACCGTAGCTTTATGTATTTTAGAGGTTAAGTTTAATTAGTGGTTAAAGTTAAATTTAAGTATTATAAAGGCCATAAAAAGGTACTTGGTCGTAGTAGTATTGGCAATATGTAGAAGAGAGTCTATTGTTCCAAAGTATCATCCTCAGAAACGTCCAAACATGTGTAGTATTTTTACGAAAATCTAAATATTTGAATAAGAAACGGCGCCAAACGTTCCTCGTTCAAATATTTAAAACCTAACAGCCAGTACGTTCCACGGAGGTCCGTTGACATAAACCTAAGCTGCGCAGATTGCCAGCAACATTACCGCGTGATCCGCATAAGTCGCGACATATTTCGTAAATTTGTTCCCGCGGGGGAGGGACGGAACACCTGCCGTAAAGATAAGCCCTGATTTCGCGTAATATCCCCCTAAAATAACTTCTTACTGCCTCCGGTGCCATAGCGACGGCTTACCCTCCTCTTGTTCGTCTATGTATCGTTTATGTAAAACTAGGAAGCTAATTTGATGGACGAAATTGAGAATACTTATTTTAAGATACCTATATGCAAGTTGGTATTTACCTCTGTATCTTATATAAATTATTTTGAAGCTAGG
Source organism: Orthosia incerta (assembly GCA_948252205.1). Classification (NCBI taxonomy): domain Eukaryota; kingdom Metazoa; phylum Arthropoda; class Insecta; order Lepidoptera; family Noctuidae; genus Orthosia; species Orthosia incerta. Next base: position 10,375,868 of record OX411754.1, on the reverse strand, counting down.
TAAATAAATGTAAACTTTTCAGACTGTCACATGTGAATCAAAAAGGAATCAGAAAAATGAAAAAAGGAATCAGAAAAAAGTCTGAATTTTTTCTGATTCCTTCTTCCAATGCGCATTTTAAATAACTGCATAATATTATCAAATAAAACACCAAGTACCGACATCCGGGGCAAACAAAACCGTAACGCAGCCTAAACCACTTACCACAAGAGTCCCAACCCTACTGCTGACGTCACATCACACCTCACAGCGCCGCTAAGATGGCGCGCCAACTGCTCTAATATCGCGAATTAATTAAGGAAGTCATTACCTCCCGATAGCACATTAACGGCACGCATGTCGGGAAATTGCCAACACAAAGGATATTTCCTGCGTTTTCCCCGATTTAAAGCAATTCACCGATTTTGATTAAGCCCCCGCTGCTACACTGAGATTATTCCCCTTTCAATGCAAAGAATGGTTTATTTCAGACACCGTGAAAGTGAATTGTATTTCCTTTTGCCATTGATTTTATGGGAGCCTTGTGTTTGAAGAAAGTGAAACGGGTATTACGTTTCGGTTCATGGATTTCGAATATTTGAATTTTGAATATTATATTTGAAAATAATAAATTCTGGAAATACTTACCCACCTATCTGCTTACTAGGTTCTCGATACTTACAAGTCAATGTTGAAAATACATAAATTTTATCATACCTAGCATAACATTACCAAAACGTTATGAACAGATAAAAATATATTGAACGGAACTGTACAAAATCCTCCCAGTTCGAGCATGACTAGTCTAAGTTGGCGGCACACAAAAGCACAGCCAATAGAAACTATGTTCATTAGGTATCTCCCAGACTGCCGCATCGCAACCGGTGGCAACTTTAGATTGCCGCAATAATTATTTATTCCGCTCACTTACTACCCGACTCGGTGGAAACTATTCAGCGAAGAAACGCTATTTCCCGCTGGTCAGATAAGACGTTTGATTTCACCCATTTTCGCCTGGACTTTAATTATGGCCTCTGGTTTTGTGTAAAATAGTTGGGAGAGTAATTTAATCCAGATATCAGTATGCGGGGTGGCGCGCAGCTACGAGAGATGGGAGCCAATGAGCGTGAACGAGCCGAGGGTAGCTGCAGCCGAGCCAACGTCTCCAGAAATTGTTATGTCACAGACGTTGTTTGTTGACTCCGACGAATATTGACCCACACCTACCTGCTCTGCCTTCAAAAACACTTTTAATAATCCCGAAAAAAAAACTGAAACAATCTCTGAAAAATAATGTAATAAAGTTTGCTGAAAGTCATTTGTTTGAAGTAGATTCCCTTTGCTCTGTTCCGCCTGTAGTCTAAATAAAAATTGAAATCTTGTTTTGTTTCCCTCATCCACCCTCTCATTTCTTCAGTCGTTGAACTGCATAACTATAAGAGAGCTTACGAAACACAATATAGCGCCGTAAAAAATAAGCGCACATCAGACTCGAGCATGTAATTCTAGCGCACTCTTCCGGCCCGAACAAAGGAGAGAGGGTAAGAACACGAGTTACTCGACACCATGTACCTTACGCAGATTTGTTTCTCAGCGTCTCAACCAACTTCAAACCAAAATAAACCTTCATCTTGAAACATAGGTTTCACTTTACAACACCAAAACCACTCACCATCAAACATTTCGGAGCTGGAGAAACGCAGGAAATTCGCGATAGTCAAATTGTAGTCTTACAGGGCGTGTTAGCATTAAATTATTACATTCGCAACTGTGTTTCGTGCGTATAAGGCACTATTTGCATTACAACGGATCGCGGAAGGGTCCTCGGGATATGGCAGGTACGTCGCATGAGGACTGCAAAAGAAAAATGTACCTTTAACGACGACGTGAGGATTCTGAGAGTCGAAAGAAGAAATAAGCCGTAACAGGATGTCGTTCAGGATAATACCTCCTTCGTTTTATTTTCTTTTCATGAGATTTAAAATACATAACAAATCTGAGAGCTTATTCCGGGGGAAATGACGGTTAGCTTATGATTGTGTTTGTGTAATGTCGTTTAATATTTTTGATCTAAGTATGTGTCTTCTTAGGTTCTCTTCCAGAAAGCATGCACAGAATTTTGAACCTGCGGACCCGTCTTATTCATGGATGTTAACGTAGTCACAAAGGCACATCGCGCGACGAGTTGGCTGACGGGCCGGCTCAACTCAAAGCCGATATATTCCAGCCATTACTCCAGCGAGGCAGCGACTTGCGCAAACTTCGCCAAGTGATCACCGGCTAGACACCGCCACACAAACAAACGCTACGCCCACAAAAACGCGTCAGCAGGTAAAAAACGTCGGCTGTGTGTGTTTAGTGCACATGTGTGAGGTGGAGCACAGTTCTGCTTATAGCCGACCCTCGGTAGCTACTTGTAGGTAAGTAGCTATCGCGACTCCTTTGTTCTAGCAGCTGATTGGAGCCGGGCCCGGAAATGCGTGTCACCCCACCCCCTCATTGGTCCGTTTCATTTTCTTAGCGCGAGAGAGACGCAGCTACGGTGAAGTGTGTAGTTAAGGATACCGATCTCTGTGTGTAAACGGTAGGTAGGTGTCACGAGGCGGTTGTTTTGCTCGTTGACTATGTTTGCGCGGCGCGTTCGTCTAAGATAAACTATTTTAGTGAGTTGGCCGGGGAGTTTGGAAATTGTTTCGCCTGAAGTTGCCCGTCCGGAATTTTGATTTTATCAAATTAGATCTGCTGGTAGTAGCGCCTAGGTTCAACAAATCTTAACTTAATTTATTATCTGCAACACTAATGATTGCCGTGAGGTTTATTTTGAATTTGAGCTCTTAAGTTTCATATTTTCTTAAAAGCGTTATTTTATGAAAAAGTTTCTGTAATTCCTTTGAAATTGTTCAAACTGGCACAAAATACAACTTCTAATTAGGCTAAAAAAGCTAACAATTCTAGATATAATATCACAATAACACTGCGGCATGAAAGGCGATCCTCAGAAGCGTTCATTTGTTTGTGTTTAGCTGTGCACAGATAGATCGCGGGCAGAGACGGGCTAATCGCCACTTTATCGTAGCTGTCACCCGCAGAGGCCAATCCACTATGCGTTGTTTATATGTAAACGCGATAGAACCCTATCACAAAGACATAGAGGCGAAATTACAGCGGTTTCTTATGAGATCGAAAACTGCTGGTAAAATATAGACAAATAAATAGGGGAGGTAAAGAACAAAAAGATGCTTCTATCGGGAAAAGTGTGTTTGAGTGCCTAATGTTTAATTAGTACAAAGTTTTCATGTAACTAATTCTTTTTTAAAATACAAGTAAAAGGAAAACAGACAATAAAGTGTCGGACTAAATAATGATCATAAAAAAAACCTTAGAAGGAATTTTTGTTCAATTTTTTTTATTTTCACTTTTTAGTTGTGGTACATAATGAGATGGTTAGGTACCTTCTACATCTGCTTCAAAACAAATAATTAAAAAAAATACAAAGAATTGATAACCACCTCCTTTTTGAAGGCGGTTAAAAAATGTTTGTAAACTAAAGTCAGGAATCGTTAGGCATTAATTCCTAGTGTTGGCGATGTTTTTAAAAAATAAACAAACAATACTTAGTAATTAAACAAAACTAACAAAAATATTTGTGCATCGCACAAGAAAAAAAACCGGCCAAGTTCAAGTGCGAGTTGGAGTCGCGCACCAAGGGTTCCGTACCATTATCGCAAAACGGCATAAAAATCACGTTTGTTGTATGGGAGCCCCACTTAAATATTTATTTAATTCTATTTTTAGTATTTGTTGTTATAGCGGCAACAGAAATACATCATCTGTGAAAATATCAACTGTCTAGCTATCACGGTTTATGAGATACAGCGTGGTGACAGACAGACAGACGGACCGCGGAGTGTCATTAATAGGGTCCCGTTTTTACCCTTTGGGTACGGAACCCTAAGAACCCTAAAAAGAATGTTAGCCCAAAGCCCAAAACTGAAATATTCCTGAAATATCAAAATTACATTGCTTTCAAAATATTCCTGTTCTAAACTCATCGAGTCCTAGTAGCAGTGCAGTGCGGAGGTATGTAGCAGACAGGCAGCGGGCTAATCGCCACTCTGTCAAGCCGTCACACACAGGCGCGACCGCGCGACACGTGCTAGCGTGCGTGCTACCTACCACAACGCACCGCCCATTGTTTATCGGTTTATGTAATAAAATAATCATTACCGACGCGTGGTTGTGGTTTAATTGATTTCTAAATTATGGATTATCCTATAAAACTAACAACGTTTTATTTTTTCTCGGAAATAAAACCAACATTATTTCTGTTTACAAACAGGCATCGGCAATCCCACACGTATAAACGACAAACAAATTAATCACAGCTTCACCTTTGAAAAATGTTTTACCGGCTGTCTTATGAAGTCAGAAGGCTGTATCCCGGAACTAGGGAAGTTACGGCGATCAGACTCCAACTCCGATAAGTTGGCTTCCGACTACACACTGGACAAACCTTCGTGCTACCCTCCGATAAGAATATCGACCTACCTATCTGGTTGCCACCAGTCACCTACGTTCTGGGAACTACAGGATAGTGTTTTTCTTCCGGCGGTCTGGAATTTAATAAATTCAAATTCAAATGCAAAAGTCATTTATTCAAACTAGGCTGAGAATCAGCACTTTCCGAACGTCAAAATTACATAAGACAGTCCCCCAAAAACGCCCGCCCTTCACCACTTCCTAGTGCTTTTGCTGGGAAGAAGAAGTGGCGCAACAAACTCCCCAGCAGCACAGCTGTCTGTTCAGTTAGAAAAAAAAAACAAAAACTTGATTCTATACAATAGTATGCAAATAAATTACATTACTCAACACAAAAAATTAAAATAAAATATTTTTGTCATAATGACAGCCAGCACACGCCAATATACCAACAAAAACATCTAAATCTAAACTCAAGCGAAAATAAAAACTAAAAATAAAAACGTAAACTAAATACGCGCTCGATGTCGAGAACTCACACCAATCTCCTGCTGGGTTGATATTAAAATTTCATGCAATTATTTTCTCTTTAATATATTATGGTATCTACCCTCTCTTCAAGTTTATAATTTACCTGCAAGGCCTACCGTTACAGTGGCTACACCCCTGGTTCCAACTTCAGCTCCGACTCTCTCGAAGCAACGGATAGCGAGCGGTAGCATGCGCCAGGTGGCTGCTATTCATTCATCAGTACCTCTATTAACGGAACTCTCTGTAAATGAGACAGATATTTATTTATACCTGGATATCTGAGACACATGTAAGCGTTGAGAAGACGACTTCAGGCAAGTGGCGGGCCCTAAGTGGATCCGAATAGCTAGAGATCGAGCTGCATGGAAGTCCTTGGAGAAGGTGTTTGTCGAGAGACAAGCTGCTACAGAAAACTAAACCGATTACCGATATACTATAAAGACCATAATTATATGTAACAAGTATTAATGTAAATAGTGATTAGTATAACATATAAGAATAAGATTGTAAAGAGTAACAGTAATAAAGGCTTATTTTATTTATATCTGAGACACGGGGTAAGTGGAATACCTCTATAACTGAAACAACATTGCAGGTCCCTTGATGTCTCACTTAACCAAGTTACACTGTGTTTTTTATTTTCAACGCCTAGATATACTATGTAGAGTTTATTGAATTTAAATTGATTGTACAATGTTTGTACTATTTTTAACCGACTTACCAAAAAGGAGGAGGTTCTATGCTCGACTTAATGTTTTTTTTTTGTTCGATTTTTAAAATTCTTTTTCGCTTGTAAGAGTTTGTTCTTAAATTGGTCCCATTTTAATTTGGTAAAGATCTGATGAGGAACTTCGAAAATATACTATACAACAGAACTCTTCAATAACTGCAAGTCTTCGGGATTACTGCAATCGCATGTAAGTTTATTGTTTATACCATTTCATAACATAACATCACGCCAGTACGCTCTAAAGGGGTACGCAGATGTGTACAGTTCACCTTGGTACACTCTCATTTAGCCGGTTATGTTCAGTTTCATGATGTTCGGGTAATCTATTCTGGTATTATAGGTACCTTACTTAATTACTTGCTTATTAGGTAGGTACAACTAAAAAGTGAAAATAAAAAAACATTTTTACAAAAAAAACTACCGACTTCCAAAAAAGATTTTTTTTAACAATAAAATCAAACCAAAGTCGGTTTGATTATAAACCAAAATACTAAAAAGCGAAAAATAACTTTCTTTCCCGAAGTCGGTGTCGAAAAACGGAAAACAATAGGTACCTACCAAAGACTAAAGAGTTTTGGCATTCGGTTTGATTCTTTTATTAAAAAGATTTTTATATTTTATTAGGTACCTTAACACACCGCTCTTCTGCCACCACCTCCAATTACGACGCCGATTCCGGTTCCAACTCCGACAAACCAAAAAAAACTCATACTCCGATTTCGGTTCCGATAAACTACCTCCGTAAAATCCCTGCCCTGAAAGTAACAGAAATAATCTCACAAATAACTCAAGTTACCTAATAATAAAACACGGCTTGTGATTGCGCAATAGATTCACGTGAATCGTCGTAAGAACTTCAACTTTTAATTGAGTTTCTTCATTTAGAACGAGACGATTGCGACAGGAAAGTTTCCGTGTTATATTACTTTACCTAATAACCGAATGACGGTGACGTAGCCCTTTAATTTCTCAACAAAGGTTCTAATATTAGAAAAAAAACCGTCACAGTCGTGGAATATTCCCTACGGTCTGTTCGCAGTTTTTGGTTCACTCAGCTTTCCGTTGTTTTTAGGGTTTAAAACGGGACCCTATTACTAAGACTCCACTGCCCGTATGTCTGTCTGTCACCAGGCTGTATCTCATGAACCGTGATAGCTAGACAGTTGAAATTTTCACAAACGATATATTTCAGTTGCCGCTATAACAACAATTACTAAAAACAGAATAAAATAAATATTTAAGTAGGGCTTACACACAACAAACGTATTTTTGCCGTTTTATGCGATAATGGTACGGAATATTCTCAACGGTCTGTTCGTGGTTTTGGGTTCACTCAGCTTTCCGTTGTTTTTAGGCTGTCTATCTGTCACCAGGCTGTATCTCATGAACCGTGATAGCTAGACAGTTGAAATTTTCACAGAATCCATTTCTGTTGCCGTTATAAATACTAAAAACAGAATAAAATAAATATTTAAGTAGGGCTTCCATACAACAAACGTGTTTTTTTGCCGTTTTTTGCGATAATGGTACGGAATATTCTCTACGGTCTGTTCGTGGTTTTGGGTTCACTCAGCTTTCCGTTGTTTTTAGGCTGTCTATCTGTCACCAGGCTGTATCTCATGAACCGTGATAGCTAGACAGTTGAAATTTTCACACAATCCATTTCTGTTGCCGTTATAAATACTAAAAACAGAATAAAATAAATATTTAAGTGGGGCTCCCATACAACAAACGTTTTTTGTTTGCTGTATGGGATTTTTTTGCGATAATGGTACGGAAACCTTCGTGCGCGAGTCTGACTCACACTTGGCCGGTTTTTAAAGAAGAGCTAATATATGCAAATGTTCTGTACCTACCTGTTTACATGTTTACATTGGAACATAGTATCATAGATACATAATTATTATACTGTAAAAAAATACTGGAAATATATTTGTGTTTAGAACTGATTAATTTGTAAGAGGAAGACTGTCTTACCGTGATACAGTTTCGACTAGTACGGAGGACAGTGTAAATCGAAAGCTAGAACCTAAATAACAATATCACTGTAAGTAATTATTAGTGGGTGGTTAGTGCTTCAATACGTAGTACTATAATTGTGACGTAAGTACTAAACGAACATCATCATCATCATCTACCTAGCCTTTTTCCCAACTATATTGGGGTCGGCTTCCAGTCATACCGGATTCAGCTAAGTAAAGTATTATTATATCCTTTATTAATTAAAAGTGAAAATCTTTTTAACAAGGTTTAAATGAAGTAAAAAGTATTAGTTCTTTGGTCAATACACATCTAATGGTTGAGGACTTGCTATGGCAACCTTCCGGCTCCATAATGAGAACAGCTTCATAGTACCATATTATTTCAATGTTTCCAAAGTCTCATAACTATGCCAAGTTTCGGTTTAAGCGGATGTTTGCAATTGCTTTAAAAAAAACGGACTACTATTTGCCGGACTCACATAAGAAACTAAGATTAATATAACGCTTGTAAAAAGGGTCTCCTGAAAACTTGACGTGTTGTTACTTCGATTTTCTTTCAAGTTTTGAGTATGAATGGACACAACAATTTCATTTATTTTTCTTTAAGACAAACAAGTCTAAAGCGAAACACAATGCTTTTAAAATGACCTATTTTAAATAAATAAAAAAAAAATAAAGAAGGAATTTACGTTGACTCTATTTTCGGCTATTTTGTCTAAACAAAAAATAATTCTCTAAACAAACAAACCATGAGTGACGTAATTGTTGTTATATCTTTTTAACTCGAGACGTTTAAATAAAGCCAAACATCCCTTCACTATTAAAATTTCATACATTAAGTTCAGCCTTGACTCAATCCACTTTTTATCAATACACTAGTATCCCACCTATTGTCACACGGTGACTCACGGGAGGTCTGTGTGACTATCGATAGACTCATACCGATATCGAATGTTGATTATCGATATTTTATCAATTGTGTCCACACAATGACGCCAGATTTATTCGAAAAAAACAGGTGTGTTCCTTTTGATATGTTTATCAACCCCTTTGCGTTTCGGGGGCGGTTTTGTCGAACAAACGGTGGTTTTATGAATGGGTTACGATGGTTATCGTCAAAAACCTGAGGTTAGTGACAGGTGAGATGTCAACTGAGTGAATGGCATGACGTTTCGTTCAATAGTAGGGAACTTGACCTGATAAGATAGTTCGCTTTTTCGACTATGAATACAAGTAGTTTTTAATGCGCTTTTGTGTGGTGTTTGGTTAAGTACAAGCCTTTTTTAGTGTGGGTGAATACAAAAGATGTAATTTTACCTCGTTGTTTGGTATTTTTTTTTAAGTTTTTACACGTTAACGTAGATGAAAAGAAACCAGAAACTGACTACTTCGATTTAATTCGCTCTACATTTTGTTGACCAAACGTTTTTCAATAAGTCCAGTAAAAGCGAGAACATTCGCAATAATAATTAGCGTCAAATAACGAGAACGGTCCGCCATTTTTGAACAAAAGCCAGATGAGACATTGACCGACGAGCGTGGAAAATTGAAATGATGTGCGGAAAGTTATGTATATTAATAAGTTCGCGAAGTAATATTATACTGGGTTAGACTGGGTATAATGTTGAGAGAGATATAATGATTTTATATTATTTGTATAAAACACAACACAAAAATACAAATGCGCAGCGATAGCCGTTTTCAAACAGGGTGTGTTGAATTACTTAAAGTAAAACATAATAGTAGTTTATGCAACAGTCATATAATGGGGGTTATTAACACGAGCGTGGGTTTATCACATGAGGCGAAGCCGAATGTGATAATATTAACACGCGAGTGTTTTAATACCTAATTATATGCCGTTGCATACACTATTATATCTTCACTCATACAGTTGTAATATAATAAAAGTGGAAACGAAAAAATATGCGGTATGGCGGGCAATTTAGATTCTCATTGCACCATGACAGCGCAGCGCGCGCATCACTAGACAGTGACACTACTTTTCTACATTAAGTCGATGAGCCCATAAGCGCCAATAAATTAAAAAGTAAAAGTGTGCTATAAAGATTAAAAAGTTATTTTATGATGCAGTTGTTTGAAAATCGAAGGAAAATGTTGCACTTTAATGTTTTTTTTTTATAATTTTACCTATCCTCGAATGTAAAGTACGTGTATATGCAATATTTTTTTAATTCATATTTGGAACATTACGTTGTGAGTGTAGATAAAATATGTTATATCTTAAATCTATGTGTGTATGTTTAGTAAAACAATAATATAAGAACATTTTAGTGCACCGCTACGCTACGCCACGCTACACCATGCTACGCGAATGCTACGCTAGTGCTACGGCGTAGCCCGCATTGTGCTACAGTCAAGAAAGCATACAAGCGCTGGGAATGCAAATTGTTTTGTACTTTTTTAATGAAATAATTATCAACACAAATTTAATTCTACAACTTGATCATCCAACATGCAAAAGCCCAAGCAAAACAGCAATTAATTTATCAACGTTTAGAAACTAAACAAGCTCAGTTCCTATTTAAGAGTTAACTACAAGCAATGTATGTAAAAATCTCACGTAACTCTAGTATTAAAACAAGCGGGGTCTACAAAAGCGATACTCTAAAAAATGCACTGGAAAATACATCGCGAAGTTTCTGTTGAAAGTGAGGTAACGCACGGAGCGTTGCAGCTAACCAACCGTGGAGCTAAGGAGACGGTGCCAAGTGGTACGATCATAGCGGTTCAATACACGTTTTCAGGTGAAACATGAAAAAATTACTTTCCTACCCGTACAAGCATTTAGAGAGTTTGAAAATGTGGAATGCCAAAAGACTACAAACATAAATCTTGTTGAAAGCAAAACAAATTTGATCTTTTTAAATCTGTGTGCCTATGTAGGTAACCCATAAAGGCACGTTGTATTTTGAGAGGAAAAAGCTATAATAAGCTGGGCTTTCAAAACCTTTTTTGTTTTTGTAGATCATCCAATGACTTCTTCCGCTCTAGGTGAAGCGGGAGGGACTTTTATTAACTAAACCCCACCAGTGTTACTTCAGTTGCTTGAGACAGAGCCGCGGTAACTCCCTTTCAAATTTATACCTAACTTCAAAATTATGTCCCCCACTCGACTCAAACAAGTTGATAGTTAAGTCTAGCTTGATATTAATTCGAAGGTTTTTTCGTTGTCAGCAACCAAGTAGAGGAAGTTTCCTTCAAATAGGCCGTAGTTAGATAAGGAAATTACAAAATATGGCAATAAACCTCAATAGAAATGTCTCACACAGAGAAGACTTACCCTAGCAGTGGCAATGGGGCAGACTATGTATTGAAAGAAAGAGTCCATTTTATTCTTCAATTTCCAGCTACTATTCCTTCGGAACGTAAACCAGTCTAGCGCTCATCATTCGCTCCACCCGCGAGCTAGCTGAATAGCTGGTGTCGGCAAGGCGAGCGCCTACCGCTGCATATTTATGAAGCGCCTCAAACACCATAAATAGTTGATACGAACCGGCCTCCACGGGTAATGGAGTAAATACAACGACATCTACATATTGCAAGTACTTGCTGTACTTGTGTGTAAGTAGTTCTTACGTTAGGAATGTTAGGATATGTGGAGACAGCATGGTACTGTAGATTTAAGTGTATTTACGAGAACATTACTCATCTAAAGAAACGCATGACTACGAATCTTCGTGGTCTTCTTCTTTTCGACGGTAAATTTACATAGTCATACTGTTTGGGACCAGAAAGTGGCCACATTTATAGTGCCATCGGAGGTTTTGTTCAGATTTTCGAGAGTGCTGGTGAAAGTTTTGATATTCCAGCAGGAGGGACATATTTGATTAGGAGCACCGCACTATCACTCGCATCTTCGTAGTCATGCGTTTCTGAGGACAGAGGCGCTCATTTCTAAACGTTTCAAAAATGTTATATTCCTTTCAGCGATTTTCTTTGATAACATTTTTGGTAACTAATTTTCAGCAGAATTAATTTTGAAAATTGCTGCCATGTTTTACTGAAAAGTAACACGTTAATCCAAAGTCTACCACATTTTCTTAAATAGAATTATGGTACAGGGCCAGGATCCAATCTGTAGAACTAGACCCGTTCTTAGAAATCCCCTCAGTGTATGCTCGCTGCTCGCTAAGCCGATCCGCTGTTTCAGACATTTATTAAACCTACGGCGAGCGCCGACCTGCCTGCCCGGCGACGGCTGTACCCACTGATATAGCTTAGATAAACGCGCACATAACTATGCAAACTACTCCCAGCGACAGCCACTCACCACAACACATCATAACTGCCACCGTTCCGCAACTTAGTTTAAACTTTAATGCTTCTGCTTCTAAGCACATAATACAAACACGCATCATTGATGCCGTACAACAATCTGGTCATCAGTCGCGGCACACTATTAGCTAGGCACATGTCTATGAGTGTGGTGAGAACGCGAGCTGCATACCGTATGGGCGTTGTAGTCAGCCTTAAAAAATTAAAGCCGCCGCCGGTACTTTGAATGCTAAGTAAAGATTTGAATGGGGCGGAACACTCTAAGCAACACGATGGCGACTTACCCGTGTCACGTCGCCGTCGGTGGGTTATTTTTTTGGTTCGAAAGTCGGACGTGCTCGGCGACTTCCTTTCAATATGAAGTGGAATCGATTAATGAGCCCCAGTTTAAAATTGCAGTCGGGTCACACGCCTAATTTATATTGATCGTGATACAGACTTCTTCTTTTGTTAATCGTGATAAATGTTTGTACAAACACGACAAACAGAAACACCTTAGTGTTGCAATTACAAGTGAGCGTCGGCTGAGCGAACAAAAAGATGTACGAGGGTGTCCACTAATATGATTTCAGGACGGACTGAGGGACGGAAAGGCGTGTATGGTTTCAATACCTGTACGCGTAATCCGGTGTGGATTTTCTGAGGTTGGCGGCGAAGTGAAAGTTGTCTCTGTACAATACCGGGATAAGTGGTACAGGGTGCGCGGAGTGGTTAGTTTAGTGTTCGATGGAGAGCGACGAGTGTGAATTTTCGCGGTCGCGTATCGGTCGCGTGGTGCGGGACAAACTGGACATTGGTCGAGCGTGCTAATCTGCGTGGAGTGTCGCGTGTGATTGGGCAGACGGTGCCGTCCAATTTTCCGGTAGCGACGGCCGGCATTAGTTGGACAGACAACGGGTGCCGCTTAGTAACCGACGAACGACGTACATATTTGAGTATGTAGCCAAACCGAAGTACCGGACGCAACGTACACTGTGATTGATAGGTGCGTGATTGAAATTGACTATCGTTACTTAGGTTATGTTATGTGGAGCGTTTGTTTCGTACATAGGCAGGAAATTTTAGTTATGAGACTTACTCCTTTCTTTAACGGCTTACCTAGTAATAAAAATGCTTATAAGTTTACTGTCAGAAAAAATTTACCTTAAAAATGCAAATCGTACCATCAAAAACCAAGCACAGTCTACGGAAATAAAAAGCACTACCAATTTCATTACACAAATTCATGCAAAATAACAAAACTCGACTCCCAAACTTTACATCAATCTGGAAACACAAAACATCTAAATGTCAATTTGTATTCGCAAACAAATCTGGTAGTTCAAACAGCTATGTAGCTGCAGCGCTCTAATGATTGTTTACTGGGGGGCGCGGCCGGCTAGTTACCCAGTAATGCAATATTAATGCAATTCATTAAAAGTGCAATTCAAGTGTGCACAACCCTAGCCCCTCAAATAGGGAAGCTGTGGAAGCTCACTTTTTGGGATAGTCTTGGTTTAAGAAGTGGGACTGCGTGAGAATTTATGTAGCTTTATATTTGGATTGCTAAGTTTCAGACATGTGATCTTTTTGTGATTTTAGGAAAAAATACTCTTTGCTTAATAAAAAGTAATATTAATTACATTGACATTACAATTGCTATATTATTTAATTAACAGCCTGAAATTATTATCTACCGAATAAAATTTTCACATTCCCAATTTCCCAGTAATCCAGTTCATCATTATCCTAACAATATTGAATATCCAGACAATGCCACAATATTTGGTCACCATAGCAAGCGAGGGCATGATCACTAATTTTATTGCACATATTCAATTTGATTGTCAACAAAATGGTGACACGATTACAATGGGGAATTTACTAAAATTAAATCATCCCAATTGATTTATTTATTCAAACTCAAAATACGCACCCATTCACACTTTTGTGTTTACTTTTTTCACAAATAAATATACGAACCATCAGAAAACTTCTCACATACAAGGTTTCCCGAAGCTAAACAGTTTATTTACCCAGAGTGATTGTTACAGTACAGCAGCGAGGCGGACGAAATTAATATCGGACAAATCGAGACCGCCTCGGGGCCCCATTACACGATCAAAGTAAAAATATATGAGGCGAAGGAAAAGAAACCAAACATATGCTGGGGTAAATATTTGGACTGCTCCCTGCGTCCCCGGCTCCTGCTCCCGGAGTCCCGGCGGACGGAGGACCGCACCCCCGCGCATTACGTCACATTGTTCTCGCGATCGATTAGCCGGCCGGCCGTGACGTCGCGACGAGTTTCATAACCACTGAGTTTCGTTCCTAATCTATTCCTGTTAGTATTTTTATGCAGTGTTCCACCGACGTCACGATTCATTCCTCAGATTTCTAAACTTTTTTACGATACTAAGGATTCTCGTTCTACTCAGTTATGTAAGCCACAAAGCGGGGGTAGCGACGTGCAAAATTATTTGTTAGATCCGAGTTACCGTGAGAACCTCTCGCCGATATGACTCCCTGAATGAAAAAAAATATATTTCATTGAAAAAATACACTCCAATCGCTGGCCTCGGGGCGTATAATAGTGATTGAACTAACCTGTCAGCCCCATGTTAAGTGGTTTTGAGGGTACCATACAACCATTGTCCGGACAACCAGTAGCGTGTTTTCTTGGTAAATGTTTGATTTGGGAATATTTACTAATCTGACTTCATAATACCGGTGTGTGTTTGCGTTTCGAATTTTTGCAGCTTGACGGGATGTTTTCGTAGGCTGGCAATCCTCAAACAATCCTTTCTTTAGGTAGGCTGTGCAGTGTGCACTATGTGCATTCAATATATTTTTATAATAATTCTTATAGTTTTCCTTAGCAGTATGGCAGAATTTCAAACAGTTGTCTCTACAACGACATCTGATTATAACATCCGTTGTCTTAAGAGTTCTTTTCAGATCTATAACAATGATGTCTCTATCAGAAATTGAATGGCTATACAACAAGATAAAATCTTCCCACCTGTTAACACCTCAACAACTTGCACCTCACATCACCGCAATAAATTTACAATCTGTAAATAAACACGATTCGAATCGCACTCTCATTTTCAATCGAGACGCAAGTCGCATCCAAACGATTCAATCGCGCATATGTCCCATTGTCCGCGCTGACAATGGCGGCGGCGCGCCTCTGCGTGCCATTCAGCCACCAGCCACAAAAGTCTGTTTCGCTAAACTCCTTGTGTGCTGTAACATTGACCTATAGAGCCAACAGGTGAATCTCACAAAGCGTTTGTTTGGGTGTCTCCGGTGAATTAACGCCCTGCCGCTCGTGCCGCGGTCCCGCCGCGATCTAATGTAAAGTACATTGTCTGATGCGCTCAATAGAATAGTTTACATTCGCAAATGTGGTGTTAGTGTGTCGTAACCTTGTCGCCGGCTCGGCTGCGAATCCGCGAGGGGACCCTGAAAGAAACCACTTCAAAAAGAAATTCGCAAACGTGTAAACACAAAGGACTCGGAATCCATTAGACACCTGCCAGAGTATCACTCATCCTAATTTACTAAAACCTACAAAACAACGCATTCAGATATTAGGAACTGAAACGATTAATCCCTATTAACAAATTGCAACCGTAACCAATTCATAGCAACCAATTCGTATATATGCGCAGGACAAAGGCCGCTCGCCAATCAGCATATTCGAGCTATCTATTTAGAGCATAACGGCGGCATATACGTAGCTATGGAGCATAAATTCGCCACAGACCTGCATTACCTATTAATTAATCGCTCTACGCTAATTATACGACACAAGTGCCTACATGAACGGTCAACGGCACAAAGGATATACTATACAGTGTGTTCACGTATGTTGGGGTACATATAGGCATCTCGTAACATTCTCGATTATGGCAGCGCGCCGGTGTCCGTGTGCACATGGCCGTTCTTGAGTGCCCACATAGGTATTGAAGACATTGATCTTGGCTCACAATGCTTTGTCCTGCCGAGTGACTGGTGAATGGCCTCGTTCAAAGGAGGCTGCATACAAACTGTATTTCTGTCACAAAGTTACATGCGGTTCACTGACAGCAGAGGAGCTTGTATATCTTAGCAAACTGAATCATAATACACTCTGAGAGTGAGTTGCGTCTCTTTGTAGACATACTGGCGAACTTCCTAGGATAACATTTAATTAATATAACTAGTAGACTGAATTTGAGTCACCTTTGGCTAATCAACGGCAACTCTGAAGGTGTAGTTTGTGCTTTCCATACTGCTGATATACGTAGGCATAGTTTACATACCGATGAGACTAGAAAACAATGTGGAAAAACACTTAAAATTTTTTTTTCTTCGCGTATAGGACAATATTTTAAGCTTACTGATGTTTTACAACGAAGACTAAAATTACCTAATGTATTAATTATGATATCTCTCACCACTCATAATTTCAGGTTTCAATTCAAGAACAAACACTGCTATTTATAACCCTGCATCCAAGCAGAACGAAAACACAAAAAAAGAAGAACAGTTAATCCATTTTCATAGGTACTGAAGTGTGCAGATATCGTCATATACCTACGTAGAGTTTCGCAAGATGGCGCTTTCTCCGGCATTCGACGCTTGTACCTGTCTATTGTGGATCACAGGAGGAAAGAATAGTCTTGATACTTGTCATTTTTTTTAAATCTAGATTTTAGTGAATAAATCTGAAGTTGAAGTGTCATGAAAGCCGAGTTAGATTGCATTTCCATGGATATATGACCAATTCTCGGTACAGTTATAGCGATGATACTACAGCTGTGTAAACTTGCTTAACAATAGGCTGTGAGAGTCTTTGCGTTGTGTTACGTAAAAATTCGACAAATCACGGACAAAGCAACAAGTTTTGCGACTGTGAGTTTTCCACTAGTGGAAAACTTCTTTAAAAAAATCTAAATATATCCCGGAGTATTCTAAAAAATCTACTTTACGGGGGTTTAAAAGTTTTGGTATCTTTTTATAACACAAAAAATACTTTCTAACACACAGTCAATCAATCTGCCTATATAGCCTTCTTCCAACTACTTTAGGATCGGCTTCCAGTCTAACCAGATGCAGATGAGTACCAGTACATAGATCGACTGCCTCTGTGACTTCCACAACCCAGTAACTGGGTAACACGATACCCCTTAAAAAGACTGGTGTCTGATTTTCTGACTTCTGACTATCCGTAAATACTGTCAAAGATCTACATAATTGTGACAGCCGGGACAAACAGCTAACGTGCTTACCGAGGCACGGAGGAATCTCACTGTTTGAATATAGTCACCCATCCATGGACCGACCCCGGCAAGCATTGCTTAACCTTGAGAATTGACCCGTGCAGCTGTTATTATTTAGTAACCAACTATCAAAAAGTATCAAAACGCATGAATCAGCTTATACTTCACGTTAACCCCCGTACAGTCGCGAAGCCCAACGAAAAATAAACGCATCCGTGGCGGGCTAAACGGGTAATGCGCTCTTATTATCATAATAATAATATGCACAAAACAGATACAGACGAAAAAACGTATTTTCGTGAACCCTGTATTTTTCGCTCACTGCCCTATCCTGAGTTTTGTTATGCTCGCTTTTAGAAAAGGATTTTTACTGGAGAGTGGACATGGAGTGAAATGTTTACTCTTGTTTTAGACTTTACTGGTAAACTTTTTTAAAATTAGATGAAGATTATATTGTGAAGAGCTGGAAAAACTGCTGAATATACGTACTAAAATACACACGGGGATGTATCTGAAGTTAAAAGCATTAATAACAAAAGTAATACCTACCTCAACCTTTACAAAACATGGTAAGCGGTAATGACAGTTTTTGCTGATCCTGATGCCAATGAACTTAAGTCCAAGCAATCGAATCATAG
Source organism: Orthosia incerta (assembly GCA_948252205.1). NCBI lineage: Eukaryota > Metazoa > Arthropoda > Insecta > Lepidoptera > Noctuidae > Orthosia > Orthosia incerta. Next base: position 10,357,981 of record OX411754.1, on the reverse strand, counting down.
CGTAAAATAAGCGACAATATGCATCGTGACAGGCCATCACTCCGAGGCATACGATCAAAGCATTCAAACGGATTAAGAATAATTAGCTAATTTGTCATTTTAATGTCACATGCCATCACGTTCCCGACGAAAAGGAATAAAACTTTAAAAAATATTTAATCCAAGCCGAGCGTATCGTAAAAACTACAAGTCGGCATAACTCATGCGTCTTTGCCTTTTGTGCGGTTTGAAAAATAAAAAGGGTATTTTAAAAAAAGAACATTAGTTAGTGCGACGGATCAGTCATCCGCGGGCCTCGCCGCGAAACACGTCGCCTGGCTCTTTCATGCGCAGTTTGCCAGTTATTTAAGTCCCGACACGTGTAGATACTAATGACGTTTCGATTTTGACCTCCGATACCCGAGGGTAGCAATTTTCGATGCCTATCAGCTCCGACTTACGGCTTGTTTTGAATAACAAGACATGCCGTTTACATAATGCCTGTGGTTACGTAAATGTGACCTATGTTCGGGTAACGTGAACCACTGAGTTTAAACACCTCAGCAGTACAATAAAGTTGTAGGGAATCAGCTAACCCATGAATGAATTAAACTAATATTCGACTAATTGAACAACCTTTTATGAAAACAAGAGAGAGTTACAAAAACATTACAAGAATTCATATAACCAGAAACGAGCGAAACCTTTAAAATAAAACTTGGTATTGCAATATTTCTTGCAATTCTATTATTAGATAACGTTTGCGACTGAAAGATTTGAAGGTTGACATCATCAGCCTATTAATGTTCCCACTGCTGGGACACAGGCCTCCTCTCTGTGAGAGGGAATGGGCCGTAATCCACCACGCGGGCCCAGTGCGGGTTGGTGGATGTCACATGTCTTCGAATTTTTGGTTCTAGGACATGCCGGTTTCCTCACGATGTTTTCCTTCACCGTTTTGAGAGCAGTGCTGATGAAATAATTTACACAAAGTAAAGCGCCTGCCTGGGCTCGAACCCACGACCTACAACTTGTAAGTCGCGGCAGGTTGACGCGAGCGCACAATAAAAAAAAATATTTAAAAAAATATCTCACTTTATGTATTGCAACATTTGCACCTGAATTCACCTGATCCTGTTATAAAAGATGTGGTGACTACTATGAAAAACATGCTTGTTTACTAGTAGGTAAAAGTTTAGGCAAATATTTATCATCTCTTACCCCTGATTTCTGAATTTAAATTTATGAAACCTACTTTATCCTGAAAACCTGCCATATTTTTGGGAATTGTATTAAGGCTTGACACGTTCTCAAATGCTCAAAACTCAAAAAAAATATCAAAACAAACATTATTTAGCTTTCGCTCGTTCAATTTAGTGAAGACTCAGTATTCATCTGATATCTTTGCAGGAACCCTACGATCGGGAAGCAATTAAGACCCACCAATACCTACACTTCCCCATAAATAACAGCAGACTCCGGTAAATCACAAACCTAGTCTATCGAGAGTCCGAAGTTTTAAAGCCACAAAAGTCACCACCCACGAAAGTCCGTCCGTCCGGTTCGTCATGCAATGATTAATACTGACTTGGCTCATTAGCTGAAGGGCTTAGCAACGCCGTCCGGGGCACTTAATCATTCGAACAAAGCACTACCTACTCGCGAGCAGCCGAAAGCATCATTCTTCGTCAGGAATGTGTGAGTGGGGTATCAGACATGAGCGCTGGCTTGAAGCGGCTTGACGGTGCTTGAAAATTGTTGCTGGTTTGTGGTGACAGAATCTTCTATTTCAAGATTAAATTTTTAGCTGACTGCCGAAGGAGGGTAATGTGTTTATCAGTGTATGTATGTATGTTTGTTCCTATGTGGCGTTCTAGAGACCAAACGCGTTCGCCGATTTTGATGATTCTTAATCGTCTTCGTATAATAATGGGTTTTAAGAGGTGATTTCAAAAATATGTAACACTTAATAGGTATATGTTTAACTGTACCTATTTCGAAAAAAATATGTTAGCTAAAAAGTTATAAACGAAAAAAGTTAATTCAAAAAATCATAAAACCCGACTGCTTAAGAAGCAAACTATATATTCTTGTTTACGTCTTTATAGACGTAAACAAGAATAAAATCGAGTTTTTGATTTTTTTATTTAACTTTTTTTATTTCTAAATGCTCTGAAGCGGAAGCTGCTGATAATCAATTATCAAAAGTTCATGAACTATCCACATGCTTGAAAATCTCATCGGTCATCACATTTAGATACTTTCAGCATAAGTTGCTAGATAAGCTTTCGATGATTATTTCTTGGGCTGAAAATGTTTGCATCTGACTACGTGACATGTCCATAGCGCATGCCAATCCCATTATTTTTTGATAGTTCGACGTCTTGTCTATCCACCACACTTATTAAGTACTTATATATAGCGTCAGACGTTCATTCCACTACACCCTCCATATTTTTCTAGCTTGCTCTGTCCTACCTCTGGGCAAAGGCCTGTCTCCTCTGCTTCCATCTTTCAAAGCCCTACCTTCTCCTCAAAAATGCTGCTAGTCAATTTCTTACGTCTGTTCGCTGATCGTTCACAACTTAAGTCCCATCATTAGAACGCGAGGAGGACGAAGCGCATGAATGTACTTTGAATTCTTGTGTACTTGAATACGTACTTTCATATCTATCACGTACTTCTCGCACAGAACTGTGAACTTTAATTACTTGCCGAACTATTTCTGACGGCAAAGTGACTATTTTTGGATGCCTATCTTGACATTAAGGTTACACTAGTCGAAATTTCTTCCATACAAACGTAGTCTTGGGATTATTCCACTGTTTACGATGTACGTTCAAAATAAAATAAAAAGTAAAAAAAGAAAATATTTGAAAGTTATGAGCGTCGAAAGTTCCACATTTCGACACTAATTTTAACGCATTTTTGGTTGCAAATAAATACCATAAGAAGACGGAAAATTGCAAAACGGCCTCCATACAGGGATAGATTAGTAGTTCAACAATGCAAATAATTTTATTTTGAACAGATAGATATAGTAGTTTTTTCATGATATCTAGACTGCCAAAGGTCTGTTAATAAAATTTCGCGCGCTCGGTTTCGTCCTAAATCATTATCGATTTCGCTACAAATTTGCAAAAGTGTGTATTCGTACGCGAACTAGCTTCCTACTGCTCATCACAGCATCTATCTCTTCCGCACGTGTTGTCGGTTGATATAAAATGCATTTTAACCCCGCGCACAAAATAGGTCGTGCCGTCGACTAGTGTACCCTTAAGGCTTATAAATGACGTGACATAAGCTCTACCTATTTTCGTGTTACAGAGGCTTTCTTCAAGAAAAAACCTTTGATTATCGAGAATCTTTCTAGAATTTGGGAAGATACGGACAGGGCGGGATACTTAGTTACAAATATGGCACACATGACGAAAACACAATCGCCTATCTAGCGAAGGCTCATGAATTGTAGATACATAGAGCAAGTGCAAACGTACTCGCGTCTATGTGTGCGAGCGCCTGTTTTCTTGCATTGTATGGAGTTGGTCTTCTGTATATATTTGTTCCGTGCTATCGGCCTGTTTAATTACCATAATTAATTAGATCCCGTGGCGCAGACGTGAGCAGAATGGAGGATTGATGCCAGTAACATATCGCCGCCATTTGCCGATGTGACGAGTATCGTTCCTCGTATATTTTTAAAAGCCTATCATTAGGAAGTGGGTTTTTTGTGTCCATTGCCGCGTTGATATCATCAGGTTATCAATCATCGTAACGTTCTTTAAGATTTGTGAGTTTTGGTCTTTATGTTCCTAGACCGTTACTAATTAGAACGTGTTTGATGTTAGCGGTGAAGTTGGTATGGTTCTTAAGCTATTTGTTTATATCATGATCTGTTACATACTGCCGCACTCAGAGTCGTTAACGGTTACTTAAAGCGTTCCTTGGTATTGATTTTTAGTACAAAATCTATACTAAGGAGCGGTTTAAGTAACCGTTAAATGGTTCTGAGTGCGGCAGTTAGTGATATTAATACCGGTTAAAATCCTGTGTACAAAATACTATTGCCTAACTCCATTCCTTCTTCGAGCACGACTCTAGTTACTTCATTTCAATAAAAAATAAATACTAGAAAATGTTGATATCTGACAATATAGTCACTATTACCCAATAGGCATTATTCGTTAGTTATATGTTTAGAGAAAAAAAAAACAAACCGACATCCAAAACAAAACACTACAAAACGAAAAATAACTTTCTTTTCTGAAGTCGGTGTCTTTGGTACCTATTGTTTTCCGTTTTTCATAACCGACATCGGAAAAAAAAGTAATTTTTCGCTTTGTAGTGATTTGTTTTGGAAGTCGGTTTGATTTTTTTGTAAAAAAGTTTATTTATCTCTTTTTATAATAAAAATAAAATTCCAATAAGCCCAAACACGACCAGGATACATTGTTTTATTACGGTGTTCCAGTGGCTATCAGCAAGATTAGTAGCGAATCTGACTGGATAACTATAAGGTGCGGACTCAGCGATATTCCTGATGATGGCTCGTCGCGATTTGATTTATATCACACTGATAAGCGATTTTTACTAAGCGAAATTGCAAGTACATTCACATGGACGCAATGTAATCCAATCCGACTGAATTGCACTTGATTAAGGTTCCGTACCCAAAGGGTAAAAACGGGACCTTATTACTATAAGACTCCACGATCCGTCTGTCTGTCTGTCAGTCCGTCACCAGGCTGTATCTCATGAACCGTGATAGCTAGACAGTTGAAATTTACACAGATGATGACGTATTCATGTTGCCGCTATATCAAATTTAGTTTATATGACTAAAAACAGAATAACGTAAATATTTAAGTGGGGCTCCCATACAACACACGTGATTTTTTGCGGTTTTTGCGATAGTAGAACGGAAACCTTCGTGCGTAAGGCCGACTCGAACTAAGCCGATTTTTTTTTTTTATAAAAGAATTGCGTGATAAACGGTCAGTCCGTAGGTGAATAATTATTACGACTTCTGGAAGATGATATACACCAAGCTATTGATATATTTAACTAATAGCATCTGACTTTACAAAGAAAATATAAAACCTCTGCCAGAGGAGCACCTGCAATATGCGTTAAAAACGTAACTCAAAGGATTCTCTAGCAGAAACTTGAACTGATGGCACTTTTAATGCTTGTGTTAAAATGTTCTGAAAATTATTTCTAAACATTTTTCATAAGCTGCTTACTTTAGCGATGGGCGATTGTTGCAAAAAAAACCATCGACTGAATCGAAAATTGTGATATTGCTCATTCGATTGTCGATTTAGTAGTTCCTCACCAATATTATTCGAATAACAATCGACAAACTACTAACGTGCGGTGATCTGCGTAAGGCCGCGGCGGCACAGTGTTGCGTCAATTGTTTATGATTATAAGTATTAGTAATTCAATTCGTTTACTTTAGTTGGTCTTGTGGAAGTAACGCTAAATACAAATCTTCCATAAACTTGGCAGAAAAAAAGGCTGAGCGATTTTTCAACAAATACCATTTGCATCAAATATTATTCACAACTAGCTGTTGCCCGCGACTTCGTCCGCATCAAAATCGTAAATATGTTATTTATTTTTTAAATTTGCCACCGGAACTGTGAATTTTGCCGGGACCAAGTCCTATGTATTCCTTATAACATCAGCTATCTACCAGTGAAAGTCCTGTCAAAATCGGTCCAGCCGTTTCGGATATTGCCCGGATGAAACAGAAAGACAGGCAGACAGGCACACATGTAGACAGACAGACAAAAATATTTTAAAATTGCCTATTTTAAATTTGTTATTAATACCGTATCATACTTTCACAAGCATTCATTCAATAAAACGTTGTTATTTTGATATTACATACAGACACTTACAAGCAGAACGTAGTGATAACGTTATTATTTCTAAACAGTGCAGTAAATTGACCTCGGGCATTAGACTAGATTGACATTCAAGTGAATTGTTAACGATTTTCAAAAAGTTCAAATTGTGTAGAATTGGCGCTAATAAAATAACACTTCATCTAGGCTCTCTAAAGGTGCTTAAAATTTTCATCCCCACACTGCACATATAGCCTGACTCATTAGACACATGGAAATCAATGAGTCAATTAGTGACCGCATTGGCAAGCATGCTTGAGTGAGCGCGTGTTCAACGCACCCTACATCTGCAGCTTAATTAGAAAAAAATCGTAATTATTGGCGAAGCACGAGTGTTATTTAATTAGTTAATCAACTGTGTGAAGGATGGAGTATTGTCCTGTGGTTAACTAGTTATAGTAGATACTTGATTGTACAGGTATCATAATGCACACAATGTATCCAGGTTGCCTGAGAGATCGCGGCATGCGATAAGGCCGCCCATGGTATGTTTTTAGTATTAAGTTTCTTTTGTTTTGTTTACTATGGTGTACAATCATCATCATCATCATCATATCAGCCGAAAGACGTCCACTGCTGGACATAGGCCTCCCCCAAGCGTCGCCACATTGACCGGTCCCGTGCGTCCCGCAACCAGCGGATTCCTGCAACCTTCACCAGGTCATCGGTCCACCTGGTGGGAGGCCTTCCAACGCAACGTCTTCCGCTTCGCGGTCGCCACTCCAGAACCTTTCTGCCCCATCGGCCATCCGTTCTGCGAGCAATGTGCCCTGCCCACTGCCACTTAAGTGGTGTACAATAAAGTGTATATAAATAAATATAAATAAATAAATGTATATTTTTCACTATTGTATTTTTATGTATATTTTTTTACTTAACTGGTGTCTTTTCGCGTAAGTATTTATTCGCAAAAGTGGATTCGCGCATGCACAAAGGCACAAAGACGGAATTAATGCCTCAGGCATTCTCTACTACTACCAGTCAACCAAGGGTGATGAAGAGATAACATGGCAAGTACACTGTGGGTGGTGCAACAATAATCGATGACCTGGTTAAGATTGCGGGAATTCGCTTGACGCAAGACGCCCAGGCACAGGACTGATCATTGTGGCGACATTTGGGGCAGGCCTAAGATCAGCAGTGGACGTCTCTCGGCTGAAATTATGATAATGGTGTTGTTTTTTTTTTTTTTTTTTTAAAACGTTGCCCAAACATATAAACTCACATACAAAAACACCCAGAGCCGGAACAACTATTTGTAGATCATACAAATATTTGTTCCGTGCGGGAATCGAACCCGCGACACGCAGCGCAGCAGTCAATCGCTCGACCACTGCGCCAACCGTGCGCCCAAAGTTGTCACCGATCGCCTACAAACAAACGACTTTACTCTTCATATTACTAGTTCAAATTAACTACAGATGAACCATAAAGATGATTAGAACAGCTCAATCAATAAGGCAATCGGAAAACACAGCCAGTGGCGATGGCAACTGCGGAGAGTGCTTGAGTGCACGCGTGCCTGCGCGAGCCCTTATTTGTTGCTTATGGGGCATGGTTATTAATTAATATTGTATTTAAAAGATCGTTACTTTGTTATATCTATTTGTATGTTTATGGTGGACCTTTTGAGGGATGAAATATATACACCGTGAAATTTAAGTGGTTGTTTTCCCGCGGCAGAACGACTTGCCTTTAGGAGTACTTTCGAAGCATAGAGTTAAAGTAAAAAAATAACGATGTTTTTATTTTAAAATAATTTAAAAAATATTCATCAACTCGAAAAAGTGAGTAACAATAGTAACTTGTAGGTACTAGGTACTACTCGCGTCACCACCGTATTATTCACCGTAGTACCTAGTACCTACAAGTTACTATTGTTACTCACTTTTTCGAGTTTATATTTTTTTTTTAAATTATTTTAAAACAAAAACTTCGTTATTTTATTATTTTAACTCTATGCTTCGAAAGTACTCCTTAAGGCAAGTCGTTCTGCCGCGGGAAAACAACCACATAAATTTCACGGTGTATAACGTTATTGACAACATATAAAGATTGAAAAAAAATTGGTGACATGACAAATCTCACTTTGTTCCTAGAAGTCATATCTGTGAATTCCTTGAGTAAAAATACTTTAGGACTTTTTCTGAATATCATAGGTACGTCTAGCATTATAGACAGCGCTAAACATTGGTCTCTACGTTCGCATCCTAAGCTATTCACTTCAGACATCTTGTACTTAGCATTAACAAGATAAATGAATACTATACTGAGACACAGACTCAAACAGCTTATTATTTACCACCCTATAAACAGCTAAAACCTCAAATCCAAAAACAATCAATCAAAATAATACTAACGAAACTATGCCATTGAATTTAAAAAGCATTTTAGCAAACAGACAGGCCGGCTAATGAAAATGAAAACTCAAAGAGTAATAGAAAAGGTTTGGCCGAAGAAAATGATTAATTGAGCCGCGGAAATTACCTATGAGGTTGCAGCCAGTCACGCTCTAGGTACGGAGTGACACCGAAGACACACTGTGTTTACTTATAAACACAGTAATATTATGAAGTGGCAAAGTTTGTAAGTTTGGGTGTATTTAGGATGATATAATCTTACGCTCAAACCCAATAACGTAACTATCTAAGAGCTTATGGTCACCAACATTTTATTTTTGTGTATGAAATCATCCAATGACTTCTCACGCTCTGGGTGAAGCGGGAGGGCGTGTCAGACTTTTACTGACTAAAACCCACCCGTGTTCCTTCAGTTGCTTGTGCCAGGGCCTCGGTAACTCTTTTTCAAATTTATTCGCGACCCAAAAATATACCTATCCATAGCTGGGACTTGAACTCGCAACCTTGGGCATAGTAGGCCACCGCGTTTGTCATTACGCTATTCAGATGGGCATGGTCACGCCCCTGATGTCAAAATTATAGTAGGCATATCTTAACAGATACGTTATTAGAACCAGAAGTTAGGAACTACTCATCAGATTTAAAAAAAAACCGGCCAAGTGCGAGTCGGACTCGCGCACGAAGGGTTCCGTACTTGGTAAATTGCGGTTAACGATTTATGACGTATAAAAAAACTACTTAATAGATCTCGTTCAAACTAATGTTCGGTGGCAGTTTACATGGTAATGTACATCATATTTTTTTTTAGTTTTATCATTCTCTTATTTTAGAAGTTATTGTTAGTTGGAGGGGTTTAGAACTTTTAGAAGACACATTTTACCACTTTGGAAGTGTCTCTCGCGCAAACTATTCAGTTTAGAAAAATAATATTTTAGAAACCTCAATATCATTTTTGAAGACCTATCCATAGATATGGGGAACCCCCAAAGTTTATTGTTTGTTTTCTATTTTTGTGTGCAAATCTTAGTGCGGTTCACAGAATACATCTACTTACCAAGTTTCAACAGCATAGCTCTTATAGTTTCGGAAAAAAGTGGCTGTGACTTACGGACGGACAGACAGACAGACAGACATGACGAATCCATAAGGGTTCCGTTGTTGGCCAATTAGCTACGGAACCCTAAAAACCATGGTAGTAATAAAAAGTTACACTATCACTGGTAGTTACGGTTTTCAATGCCAAAAAAATTCACGGTTCCTGAAAAAAACTTTCCTATCAAGTATTGGCTGATTCTTCAATTCTCAACCTGAAATTGTATACCTGTTTTTCTAGGTAATAAGTGACTCGCATCAAATTCATGGAATATTTTTTAAGACCATTTTGCTACTGTTCCAAAAAAACGAACATATTTGCTCTATGAATTCGTTCGTACGAACTTGTTTGCTCTATGAATTCGTTGATATTAATATATGTGTATTTATTTATTTAAATTATGTGAATATGTGTATGCTGTTATCTCAGACACACAACATAACCAAAGAAATTCTAATGTCTGAGGGCCCTAACATTATGACGAGACCTTTGTGTCTTTTTATTTCATTTTGTAAGTCTGAGCGTCGCGTGGAATCCCGAGACATATGAAGTATCCACTTATGTCTTACCAAAAAAATACTTTTAAATGTGACTTTAAATGTTGTTTACACACATGAAAATCAAAACAACATACCTCACAAATCTTGAAGAAAAATTCCCATAATGTACCCACTTTGTTTTCCACAAGTAGGGACAAATGAGAGCTTTTCCCCCATACTTCTCATTCACCGTCGATTAACCATGGAATGTATTTATTTAGGGTTCCTCACTTCCGCAATGACCTTAATGTGTCCAGTGAAAAATGAGCGGTCCTCAGATATATGCAATTTATGCACATATGCAATTTGCGGCAAGACGTTGCCTTTTATGGGATACTTCCTGAGGAATAAATTTTATTATAAAAATAGAATGCATCGTGAGCAAAACAGATACAGTTTTAGAATAGAGAAAACAGTAGATTAAAGATTCTTGGAACTCGGTTCAACCGAATATTGTCCAGAAATCTCGCTTTCTGTAATGCTATCATCTGATACATTTTTAGTATGATTCAGTGTTGATCACATCAAAAAGAGAATAATGATAAGTTAAAGTAAGTAAGAAATAAAACTAACTTATTTATATCAATCAATCTGCCTAGCCTTTTCCCAACTATATTGGGGTCGGCTTCCAGTCTTACCGGATTCAGCTGAGTACCATGTTTTACATAGAGCGACTGCCTATCTGACCTCCACAACCCAGTAACTGGGTAACACGGTACCCTTTGGCAAAACTGGTGTCAGATCTCAAGCTTCTGACTACTCGTAACGACTGTCAAAGATCTTCAAATGACACCGTCTTATTTATATATCAACACTTTTTAGCCAGTAATGAATTTTAACTCGAAGTTAAAATAACCTGATATATAACCTTGGTCAACTACAATCTAGATCTTAGTGTGTAATATCATGCTAGCGAGCTATTCTAAGATGAGCTAAGATGAGCTAAGATGAGCTACGATGAGCTAAGATGAGCTAAGATAGAGGAGCAACTAGACAGTTTAGAGGTCAGGGTTCCATTATTTAATTGATTATACATCTTATCTATAAACTTTTTGATATAGCTTGATGAATAAATAAACTTTCTTCTTTTCGTGTGAGAATGTGAATTTTCTCTTGTGTCAGAATTAATTAAGCCGCCTCTTCCCCCCCACAGGCCTCACTCTGAGTTGGCTATTTCAGACTTACATTAATTAAAAAAATGTTGTTCTTCGCCTTCTATGTCAAATATAAGAACAAATATCTTAAAAAAAAGCGCAAAACTTTGGGTTTTCTTTTTAAAAAGTCCTTCAAAATGCCTCTTTATCTATGACGTAATTGCGTCCGAAAAATTCCGTATCCGTCAGCATACAGGCGTGCGTTACGCGTCATGTGGCAAGGGCGTTGTCGCAGGGCGTACCGGAACCGTATTACTCGCCAGCGGTGGCCGGAAATCGGCAATATATTGCCATCGACCGTCGCCGTCAAGCGCGTAAATAATGCCGTGATAAGGAGCCGTGTTTATGCCTTGCGATGCCGCCGACTTGATTTGTGTTTGCCGAATATATGGTGCGGTATGTTGGGGAGGAGAGTGCATCTTTAAGTTATGTTGGTGGCGAATATTCTGCTTTTAACGTACCTACTACGCAGAAGGCAGAATGCAGAAGGTAGTATGGACGAATATTGAAGAGCAGATTTTGCTAGACGGTCAGGGAAAGTATGCTCCTCAAATTTGTAGCTTAGAAAAACTTAAAATACGATCTAAAATCTGAGGAGTGGTTCTTTTTAGCTGATTGTGAGTAAACATCACACTAATATTATAAAGGTGTTTGTAAGTGTGCGTGTGTGTGTGTGTAAGTATATTTGTTACTTCTTCACGCTCAAATGGCTGGATAAAATTTGACACAGAGATAAATTATAGTCTGCAATAGCACATAGGTAACTTTTCTGACCGTTGTTTTGTTCCCTTGGGATGATAAAACACTTTTCACGAACACGAAGCCGCTGGCAGAAGCTAGTTGAGTTATAAATTCTCATGAAGTGACCGCCATACCTCCTACTGATTTAACATGCCAACTGCTGACTACAAACTACCTATATAGTATTATGCATTACATAACCACTGAAATACACCAGTACACATAAACCTCTTCCTAAGTTGTATCAAGTATAAGCAAAGCAGGTGATACGTCAATTCCTCTTGATATTCCAAGTATTTACGGTAGCTATATTCCATCCAGCACGCCTTCTCCTCTTAAAAAAACATAAACCATAGTCCACGTTATCAAAATCCCGTAGTAAAACCTTCCCTAGATCGGACAATGTTTACTATATCGCGTAACATGTAGGATGTCATTAGCTACAGCAGCGATGGACCACGACATTTATTTTACGGCGTCCGGCTATAAAAGTGATCCAGTGCTTGCATTCTGCAGCGTTGTCCGCTGGGCGCTGCTCCGTAGCAGTGGACCACTAGGATGCTGGATGGTGCAAAGAAAATTGAAAAATGTTGGTGTATTGATGTGGTGAGCAAAAGTGCAAAGCACAAGAAAATCTTCCAACTTAAATACTTGAGGGCAAATAATATCTACAATGTAAAAACTGTACAGCCATTCAAAATTTTTCTAGGTACAGTACACTATACAGTTACCAAAGTAATGTAAACAACAACAAATTTCACTCTCCTTAAAAGATCCACGCAAACTATTATTAACTTATCAAAATATTATACCTAAATGACAATTTAAATAAAACAACCAATCAAACGCAAGCACTTATAAATTTAATATGTCCTATTTTCTGAATTTTATAGTCTATTACTATTGTTTCAGTAATCTAGAAAATAAAAAGTAATTTTCCGCCCTAGGAAAATTTAAGGAAAGTGGCAGAGCCACTGTAACTAGAAAAAGTTTTCACAAGATCGGAAAACACTCGGTCTATGATTTTGTTGTCGCATCTAGTACCCTAACATCTTCGATAACTGCCCATAGTCCGCGTCCCCACGGAAGTGATAAAGCTTTTTGGCTAAAAAAGCATTCGGGCGGCGATGGCGCGGAAGCAAAGTGGGAACTAACCAGAGCCGATAATCTTGAGTTCGGGATGGTTCGAGTAACATCGGTAAAGTCCGGTTTACTGCACCACTGCTCTACCTAGTGGAAAGATAACGTCTTTATAGTTTTACTTGATTATCGGCTTCTTTTTTTGGAAATTGATTTGATGGAAAGAAAATTTAAGGTCTTCTTTAGTTTCCGTAGGGTGATTTTGACATCTATGGTTTCGTCCACGTCGCTGTCTTGAATAGTACTAGCTTGTGACCGTCCAAAGGCTTGGGAGGGTGACCTTATAGTCACCCCCCTAAGCTGTTTTCGTACAAAGATAGACTACACGAGCATGAATCACCTGCATACTTGCCTGTGCGCTGACGATCATCATCATCTGCCTAGCCTCTTTCCCAACTATATTGGGGTCGGCTTCCAGTCTTACCGGATTCAGCTAAGTACCAGTGTTTTACATGGAGAGACTGCCTATCTGACCTTCACAACCCAGTAACTGGGTAACACGGTACCCCTTAGCAAGACTGGTGTCAGATCTCAAGCTTCTGACTACCCGTAACGACTGTCAAAGATCTTCAAATGACAGCCGGGACCATAGTATTAACGTGCTTTCCGAGGCACGGAGGAAACTCGGTATGTTGAAATGGTCACCCATCCACGGACCGACCTCGTCAAGCGTTGCTTAACCTTGATGATCGACCCGTGCGGCTGCTATTATTTAGCCACGAGCTCCCTGCCTGTGGGCTGACGATAACTAAGGCAATCGGCAGCCATGTTTTAATATGACTTGTAAAACTTGAATGTCTGCTTTATATCTATTGGCTTGTTTTCAATACTTAGCTAGCCATACTTATTTCTCCTACAGATGAGTTATGGTATTCTGAAGAGAGAATAAGTTCCGAAACGGTACCAACATACCAGACAAGCAACTTTTCAGTTATTTTTTCATATACCCATGGACCATATACGGATATGTTTAAACATCATTTAATATCGACAGACGAAGCCAAATTGCTGCATTTCAGGCTATTAAACTAAAGTACCTAGCAACAATCCGAAACAATGTATTTTATTATTTCCTGACCACCATAACGTGCGATACATTGTGAGGCATTTATCTAACAGCATTTTATTACAGCTCACCTTTTTACGTTTTTTGGTTAGCCTGACAAAAACGGATAATTATCCTCCACAAGTATATACCTACCTAGTGGAATGGAATTCAGTAAAATTATTTATTTCACTAACTATAGATAAAGTAATAGATCTTCTTCAATAGCTACTGATCAAGATCCACTACATTTAATCATGATCGTAAATCTTTCAGTACTTAAATATAAAGTTACAATCAACATCCCTGATAAAAATCTTTTTTTCGATTTTAATTTGTTGCTCCAATACAGTATTAGCTTGTTGATAATCAGCCTCTCCAAACAAAGCCACTGTTGCTGCTGCAAGCGACCTCTTTTTTAACCGACTTTCGAAAAAGGAGGAGGTTCTATGTTCGACTTCTTGTATGTTTTTTTTTAATGTCTGTTCACCGATATCTCCGTCAATTGTGGATCGATTTTGAAAATTCTATTTTGTTTAAAAGAGTATGTTCCAAAATTGGTCCCATTTTATTTTGGTGAAGATCTGATGAAGAACTTCGAAGATATACAACAGAACTCTTAAAAATCAATCAGAACTCTCATAATTCTCTCAGGACTGCTGCAATCGCATGTCTGTTTATTGTTTATACCATTTCATAACATGACATCACGCGATTACACTCTTAAGGGGTAAGCAGATCTCTTATTTGATCGGTTTTGTTCAAGTTTCATGATATTCGGGTAACCTATTCTGGCGTTATAGGAAACTTACTAAACAACTTGCCTATTAGGTAGGTACAACTAAAAAGTGAAAAATAAAAATACTTTATTACAAAAAAGTATTTTACTGTGACAGGGTCGGGTAAATAATCGATACTTATTCCATCACCAGCCTAAACCACTTCCACACTGTCAAGTACACTTGTACCATTAAAACCAATCAACAAATTAGGCTGCACTCCTCAGACCGAAAAGTGCGTTGTCAAATGAACAATATAGGATGAAAGGAAATGAATCTGATCCACAGGAAATCGGACATTGATTCAATTGACGACTGCCATTGTCCGCAGTCGAGCGTTACCGACAGTTTTAACTATCCTATCGATGTTTATTAAATTATTGGTAAATGTTAAGTATGAGTGTACTCACGATATGAGTAGGGGACAACGAAAAAAACTATGGATGGAGTGTGAGAAATAATATGTCTACAATGGAGGTAGCTACTGAGACGACTATGGGAAGCGAAGTAAGTTTGGATGAGTAATGGAGAAGAGTCGAAGAAAAAGACTTTTTGCGCTAAACCCAATTAAGATAAGGGAATAAAAAGATGTTAAATAGTAGTCAATTAAAAACTATTGTGTCAATTACATCCAATGGCGTGCCTAATACGTGTTTGACATAATCTGTACTTAAGGTTACACTAGTCGAAAATTCTTCCATACAAACGTAGTCTAGGGATTATTCCACTGTTTGACGATGTACGTTCAAAATAAAAAGTGATATCAATTTGTCTCATCATTATTTAGCCCTGTATGGAAGCAAAAAGTAAAAAACGAAAGTATTTGAAAGTTATGAGCGTCGAAAGTTCCACATTTCGACACTAATTTTAACGCATTTTTGGGCGCGAATAAATACCATAAGAAGACGGAAAATTGAAAAACGGCCTCCATACTGGGATAGATTAGTAATTCAATAATGCAAATAATTTTATTTTGAACAGATACGTCTAGTCGTTTTTTCATGATATCCAGACTCCCAAAGGTTTGTTTATAAAATTTCGCGCGCTCGGTACTAAATCATTATCCATTTCGCTACAAATTTGCAAAAGTGTGTATTCGTAGGCGAACTAGCTTCCTACTGCTCATCAGAGCATCAATCTCTTCCGCACGTGTTGTCGGTTGATATAAAATGCATTTTAACCCCGCGCACAAAATTGTTCGTGCCGTTGTTGACTAGTGTAACCTTAAAGCAACATATTATTGTTACTGGATAATTTTTATTGACATTTAATAATTGCGCAACTATGACCATATATTTAATTTATTTGTTTTCAAAATTGAGATTTACTATTTTGTTCTTATGTATTCTAATACTTTATCCAATGACTTTTATTACTGAAATTTAAATATTTGTACGCCACTAAGGCCAAACATGACTGATCTTAAACTGTAATATAATTTAATAACTTGCATGCTCTGTATGTGTACTCATGTTTCCACAAATAAATAAACTTGAATCTAATGTGATGGAAGTTTCAAAAGTAGGACACAACTTGGAGTGATAACATCAGAGATGAAAATTAAATTATCAAATTAAAGTTTACACCAATTCAAATGATGAATAAATATAATTTAATAATAAATAATAATAATTATATAATAAAAATAATAATAATTATTATTTTTTATAATTTAATATAGTTTAATTTTATTTTTATTTAAGTGTATTTATAGGTAGTTATTGTTAATTAAGTATTTTATATTATGTAAATTTTAGATTATTAATAAATCAGCCCCAGTTACTCGTAATGAATAAATATACCAAAACATTTAGGGCAAATTGTGTCCATTGTGTCCCAAGCAAGGATAGATGCCTTGCCTTTCTCCTTCCAGTGACGAATTTTGCCCAACGATGGGTCCATTTGTGCGGAGTGTTTTTCTTCAACATTCGCTACATAAGTAGCACAGAGTGATGTTTCTAAAGTTATTGCTTTATATTTATTATACTGCACTCCATTGCCCGTTGGTAAATCTTCAGTTGCCAAGATTAGAGAAGGAGCAAGGTATCGTGTCCAAAATAATTTGTAACTGAGCGTGCTATCTGTAAAAAGTCTGGCTATCAACAAAGTTTCAATTACTTACATTTCAAATTCCTCACAAGGTGAAAAAGTAATCCATTCCTGAAACAGAAAGAAAACACTCATTAAAATCTGTACCATTTTAGACACTAAGATGTTAGAGCACAATAAAGACCCCAAGTACATTCATGTATCATTGTTATTTAAGAGGCGAAAGTAATCTTCAAAAAAA
Organism: Orthosia incerta; assembly: GCA_948252205.1. Classification (NCBI taxonomy): domain Eukaryota; kingdom Metazoa; phylum Arthropoda; class Insecta; order Lepidoptera; family Noctuidae; genus Orthosia; species Orthosia incerta. The sequence continues at coordinate 10,340,949 of OX411754.1, read as the reverse complement.
TATATTTTGAAGGCAAACTGCAAGGAAACATGAACTGATATAAATTGATCAAGCTATGGTTTATGAAAATAATCAATTAAATCAAAACAAACAATTGTCTAATCAATTAGTTTGCACAAAAGATCCTATCATCATAACGAAAAAAAACTACGCCAGCATTCACACATCAGCGAAATAAAGGCCAGTATATACACTCTTCCCCAGATAAAATGATTTAGTCCCGGGGTCCATCGAACCCCACTTTCACTGCAATTAGGTGAAAGTGGGTTTCTATATTTTAGCAATATCACATACCTAGGACATACGTAAACATAAGTAGGTAAGTAATACATCATTGTCATTGAAGAAGCCACAGAGATTTTCAAAAAAGTTTAATCAAAGGGAAAATTGCAAGGAAAATTGACTTTTGTACGCTGATCAAGTTGATCGGAATATAATCTTTTAAACTGAAAACAACAATTCTCTAATCAATATAATTGCAGAAAAAAATACGCCACCATCCACAAATCAGCGAAATAAAGGCCAGTACACACAATTCCCATTAGAAAATGATTTAGTCCCAGGGTCTATCGAGACCCACTTTCTCTGCAATTAGTAGTGAGTGGGCTTCTATATTTTAGCAATATCCTAGGACATCAGTAAACATTAGTAGGTACGTACAACATCATTGTCATTGAACAGGCCATAGTGATTTTCAAAAAAGCATAATCAAAAGGAAAACTGCAAGGAAATATGTACCATTACCTGCTGATCAATTTGTTCGGAATATAATCTCTTAAACTCAAAACAACAATTCTCTAATCAATTAGATTGCACAACAGATCCCGAGAAAAAAATACGCCACCGTCCACACATCGGCGAAATAAAGGCCAGTACACACTCCCCCATTATAAAATGATTTAGTCCCGGGGTCCATCGAACCCCACTTTCTCTGCAATTAGGTGCGTTCAGAACAATGTGCAGTGATTTTTAAATGATCGAGCCCGCTCGACAGATGGCGTGGCTGGCTACCAAGTAATATTGATAATTGCTTTCCTGTCGTACCACTCCCGAATTGGAGTTTAAAGAGGTCTAGATTTATGCGATAAGTATTTTAGAGGATCGTTTTTATTTGTTTAGGGACGTTGATACCATTTCTTTATGGCAACACAAAGTTTATTATTTGAAACCTATATCGGAAGTAGATACCTAAAAATAACATTATGAAAGCTAAGTGCACAAAACACAACACAAAAATTAAAGAATCTGATAGGCACTGTTACCATATTTTCATATGATGCAAAGAAATTAAGGAAGCGTAAGTAAATTAGGCCACTTGATCTATCCGTTTAATTAATTAGACAAGATCACACATTTCCAATAAACTAGTCTCATCGCACCTAAACAAAGGTCAATATTTACTCGAGCGTCAATACGAGGAAAATCGTTCCATAATTAAAATTTCCAACAGAATAATATTAAAGGCACTCAGCTTAATTTGCCAGCATTACATTCGCCTCGCTGTTTATTGGCGTCGAGAAATTAATATTTCGCGCCGATATCAAAGTTCACGCTCAACTAGCCACCCCAGGGGTCGGCAGTAACTATAGCCCGCACGAATTGTCGCAGGTGAAAATGCGCTTATATTATTAAATTTTTTACCTTGTATTGGAAGATCAAACGTCTCCGTGGCGACGGGGGCGCCCGGGGATTATCACGAATTGTTCACGTGCCATAAAGCGCAAATTACATTGGCAACACGTGCCGTTCAATATGCTCTCAGCGGGTTAGCTCAATAAACAATCGCAACTGGATGACAATTGCCTAGTTACCGTGAATTCGAATTAGAAGATGGTTGATAATTTTAAGCAGCAGAATTGCAGCAAAAATCAACAGCATCGGTAAACAATATGTAAAAATATATCATTACCGTAATATATTTTAAAACAATACAAATATTTCATTGAATAAAACAGTTAACGCGCACCCTAATTGAATTCGCACGCAATTATCACCTCGTCCATCGTGCAGCGTACAGCGCAACAGAAGTAATGTGAAATTAACAAACAAATAATCGTAGCATTACATTATTCCACATACGCGGCATATTTCCGGATAACAATTAATTCGCCGTCACTAGATAAATACCGTGATTGGGGTTCGACTGGCGTCGTTGGAGCACCTATTAAATTCTGAATGCGAGGTTAATCCGCAATTACCGCCTAGTTATCGCCGGAAGACGGCGGAGATAGTTAGGGCCCGGAAAATATTCCGTTCACTAATTATTCCGCGTAATTAAACGCGAGCATTATCGTGCGACGCCGCCGCCACCTGGCGGCATTGTGCGAGCGTGATTTACTGCGATCCCGCCGCGATCCCGTTGCGATTCCATTTCGGTAGCCGGCCTCTTTTTGCACCAATTAATTATCGAATTGCTCGTATTTAATAATTGCTGTGAAATTAATGTGAAGAGGAACTATCGATTTGTCGAGGTTTTATGTTATGCTAATTAATGGTTTTACGTGATTTTTGTTATAGACGTCAGTATACATTGATTTGAGTGTGATTTTTGAGTTTTTGGTGAGTTTTTGCTACCAGACGTATGGCGATGCGCCATCGGTACATGGTGGACATCCCACCCATACGCACCAAACGTTTTGAGAGTACTTTCATTATGCGTACAGCTAAGGAGTGGAATTCCCTGCCGGAGTCTGTGTTTCCCGATAGCTACAACCTAGGTGTCTTTAAGTCAAGAGTGAATAGGTTTCTTCTAGGCAAGCGTGCTTCATCGTCGACCACATCATCGCTTACCATCAGGTGAGATGGTGGTCAAGCGCAAGCCTATATAAGATAAAAAAAAAACTTCATTGTAACGTTTTGTGATTTAAAGATAACATACATAGGGAGGCAAGACCGCAATTTTTTTTTTGTTTTTTGTTGATAGGCTTGCGCTTGACCACTATCTCATCTGATGGTGTAAGCGATGATGTGGTGGACGATGAAGCACGCTTGCCTAGAAGAAACCTATTCACTCTTGACTTAAAGACTCCCAGGTTGTAACTATCAGGAAATACAGTTTCCGGCTGGGAATGCCACTCATTTGCTATACGCATAATAAAAGTATTCTCAAAACGTTTGGTCCTTAAAAAGTAGATATAAATATTTTTCCGAGAACTTTTGGAACTCCCCTTGTAGATAGGCATACTCAAGCCGTTATTATTCAAAGCATAACTAAGATGGTCACTAAAAACCAACCATTTCGATCACGAGACAACACCCAAAAAAGCCAAGACCCATACCCACATTACTTCAACACACTTCACAGCCACTCATTATCTTCCAGCATCCAGAACACACAACAAATCATCTTCCATCCTCTCACAATTTGCGGGCAACCTAAAAAGGAACGCGAAAACTTCGGCCGAGATGAAAAAATAATAGCTACAACAATGTGAGTGTTATCAGGCCAGTCCCTTGGTCCTCTTATTACGAAGCTCAGGCCTCTAATTTGGTCTCAGAAATTCCTCTTATTTCCCCGTCGCCTGCCGAGGCCGAGGCCTTCTTCTAATGAAACGTTATTGCACGCAAATGAAAATTCTTGTACTTGTAGGCATTGTAACTTGTAAGTGAATTTTTATTTCTGAAAATTTTTGGAAAGATTTCTAAAATTGTTGATTTAGCTTGGTTGCAAATATCCTTCCTTCCTTCTATAAACAATTAAAATTTATACTTAACCGAGAATTGTTAATCAAATCTGCCCGTAATTAATCAATTAGTTACTATAGGTACCTATTCTCGTCGTCTAGAAAACCTAATCAAGTCCACGCAATTAAACTTAATGAACGACAGCCACTATTTCTAAATCCTGTTTATTAATTAAAAATAATTTAGTTGTGTCTCCTATACATGTACTTAAGTAAAGCTCATTAGTAATTACGGAGGGCTGGCGAGGACGGGAGGCTAAATATTTTCTCGAGCCCGCCCCAGCCTGGCTCGGTAATTAAAAGAACGGAGCCACCCGAGCCCCGGGGAAAATCAAAAATTATTATTGTTCACGCATATTTTCTTCTAGGGAAATATTTTGGTATGGAAGGAAGATGTTTGTGTGAAAATATTTTCGGCGAAAACGGTTTTTTGTTATAACAGGTTTCAGTCTTGAAGAACATTTTCGTTTACACAAAAAGTTTAAAAAATCTGAAACTTTGGGTCTACAAAAGTATGGTAATGCTTTACAAATCCAACCAACAAGTTCGTCATTGCGATTCCAAATTTAAAATCACGCATGACAATTTCGTTTTTGTTTTTATTTTAACTGTGAAACTTTTTCAAATTCGAACACAAACAAAACGAACGCTTCAATCCCGCGTAAACGCAACACAAAATATTAACGTCAACGTCATTTTGTTAATGAGGTAAGAACAAGCGGCTGAGAGTCGCGTCATTAGGGCGCGGAGCGTCAAGCGGAGCGGTCGCGACAAAGCTCCCAGAATTAATGACACCTCGTGAAAAGCCGAGATGAGTTATTTTCGAGAGGAAAAGGCGCACGTGAAGTACGTGGTTGTTTTACATGCGCTGTGACGTTTTGTTTGAACTAACGAGGTCAATAGTGAGCCGTTCACGGCTTGGAGCGCGTTGGTAACAACTTGCTGTAGTTATCATAGGCGTTTCTTATTTATGCTGGTTTCTAAAAGATTGGGCTAAGAAAATCGAAGGTTTTATTATTGTCTTTGGATACAAAACAGCTATGACTACTAATCTTTATGAAGTGAGACCATAATTATGGTAGAACATAGTTGAATACCACAATTTAAGCCGCGTAGCTCAACGCAGTGGCTCGGGCGTGTAGCGCAGCATTGTGTCGCGTAGCAGCGGTGTAGAAATAGCGTACCGTAGTGCTGCGTAGCAGAGCGTAGAACGTCACCCGTAACTATTCGTATCATAGCGTTCCGTAAGAACCTACGAATTTGTGTGCTGAAACACCTATATTTTAAACACATGTTCAAAAATGCCAAAGATTTTTACAAAAATAGAGTAATGTTCATTGTTTCAAATTATTAAAACCTGTATTGGAATTTTCATTGATCATAGTCCACATTCTCACGCAGAATCGAATATAAAAAAGCTAAAACAGGAACACATCACTCAGTTGAAATAAAAAACGCGCGAAAATCAAGACTCCCGCGATCCGTATCGCATGTCGCGCCCGCACGAACACATCTCGGTTTTCTCGTAAAAATATAATTAAAAAAAACAGTATAAGGTTGATCACAAGTGCCGATAACGCTTGTGCTACCGTTTACGCGCCCTTTGTCCGCCTGATAATAAAAACTCAAACAATAGAGGCAGAACAAGGAGCAGTCGTTGCCTCAAACACGCCCCACTTGACAGATAAAAAAATACGATGTGTATTGGACTCGGTTTTCTTATTGCGTTCCCAAGCACGCATGGGATGATGGGATATTTGGGTACCATTCCGAAATATTATTAATTTGTTCAGGAGGTTGTGTTTGCTTAATAATAAAAAGTAATAGGTGATAAATAAATCAATGCTTGATTAGTAAACCACCTATGGATCCAGTACTATGATGGTCCAGGCAAATGTTTGTCTAATAAATTGTAGTTCTAAAAACTAAAAAACACGCTTTAATGGTAAGGATAATGGGACAAACTGTTTAAATTATTGCATTGTCATAGGTCCTTGATAAGTGTGCAAAGTTTCAAATCAATCCAACGTTTTGAAGTGGGTGAAAATCACGTTCAAAGATTCCGTTACATTGATACATTGTTACATTGATACATAGATACATAGATACATACATACCAAGCTAATAAAAGCGTGATAAAAATCTGTATCTACTTAAGTTCGGGCGCACGGTTGAGCGATTGACTGCTGCACTGCGTGTCGCGGGTTCGATTCCCGCACGGAACAAATATTTGTATGACCTACAAATAGTTGTTCCGGCTCTGGATGTTGTGTATGTGAGTTTATATGTTTGTAAACGCACCCACGATACAGGAAAAAATTCCTAGTGTGGGGCAACGTATATAAAAAAAAAAAACCTTCGGCTTTCCGAGGTATTTAGGTGAGTAGGTAAGTTATAAAAGAAGTTGATATAAGTATGTGAATCTTAACACAATAATAACAATATATTCTTAGCCATTAGCAACACGTGCGTTTTGTCACCCTAGTATTGAATTGTTCAATGTAAAATCACATGATTCTACGCCACCTAATGATAGTACAGACACGCACAAAATTCAAATTGTACATTTTTTTTTAATTGAAGCCAAAAATATGTAAAATAAAAGGTCCTTACTTAATTGAGTAGGATGCATAGAAATTTGATGAACTTTCAAGTAATTAAATAAAAGCGTGTGACTTTAATCCGTATGTAAATCCCTATTGGAGGACAGCGACACCGTCGATTATAACTGGTCATCCATATTAATTTTAGCTAACTCGTGTCCACATTGGAAAAAATCGAAAAACTTTAGGACTCGACTGTACTCTGCGCACCTGGGTCGCCGGGGGCTCTTATTCAAATGCAAATCAAACGTTCCATTTTTAAAATCTACCATCTCGGCACTCCTTGCTTCCGGAATGACTTATGTCCAATAGCTACCAACATGAAGCCTAATGTGCGAAGGAATTAAAACTTAAACATCAACAGGATAAAGTTCAGCTTCCTGTACAAATATTTGTACATACGCCATTACATCGTTGAGCAGGGCTGTCGTTTGGGACCTTTTAGGGCAAATTTCGAGTACCCAGGTGTGCTCCCGATCCGGTTAAGGGAAACGTCCTTGTTAGGGATTCTCGTATAAAATCGTTTAATGGTTTGTTTTTAATTTCATTTTTACATTCAACGACGCGATGTAGTAAATTATTGGTAATAAAATTGTTGAGTTTTATTGGGAGTATTTGTAATTCGATCAGTTCCTACACAATAGGGATTACGTAGTGAATTAATTCGGTGCTCGTGGGTGGGTTATTTTAATACTATCATTACCTGTATGTTAAGCATACTGTTTATTTGTGAACATTACCTCTGTATGGGATTTCAAAATAGCTTTAATACTCGACAATGTGCTCCATCTATTTAAATCTGAGATTAAATATTTGAATACGATTTATAAGGGCCAAATTTATCCGTACCTAATTATTAGCATGACTAGATTATTATCATAATGACAGACGTATTATTATTGAACATTATCTAAACTATTCAGGTAAATTATATCTATGGTTTTGTTCGTGACAAATGCATCGCTAAAATGAAAACACCCTACCTTTTAAAACTATAAATCAATCAATAGTACCTTAAAAACAAAAAAATTCACAAGACCCCACACGAGTTTGGCAGACAGCATGGCACCAACAACCTGTCCAACCCATGTTGGACACACCTTTGTTCCAAACCATTAATAAATTAAGGAATGTTAAGCGTAATATTGGAACCAATGTTGTAACAAAGACTTGGCCAGGATCTCACGATACTAATTTATTGCATGCTTGTTAAAAAGTTTTTTGACGATTTTAATACCGATTAAAATTTGAAAAAATGTGAAGAACACTTATAAAAAAGCTGTTTCAGTACAGGGCAAGTAAATGTGGACCATTGGTTGTCAAATTCTAGGTCGAACCAACAGATTCTGTATCAGTCTCCCACGACATCTTTGTGCATTAGCAGGAAAACACAGGCTGACAGAACAGTAAACGTAATTTACAATAAACACCACAATCAAAACAATATTGTGAAATACTTAAAATTTGTCCATTAGAAGCAATTTAAAAAAAAATACTGGAAGCTCAGACCTCACACAGCAGACGGCATGGCACCATGCTACATTTATCACCTTCCCAATCTACGTTGGACCCAACATTGATCAAATGATCAATCATTAATCTAAAGAATTTGGGACCTAATAAATTGGCCCAAAACATTGGCCTCGTTGGGCATTGGACATAATTAATGACTGTCGTAAATATTGTTTCGAAAAGGCTAAAAAAAAAACCTGTTGATGGCTTTTGGCACTCTAACACAATAGAGTGACATAATAGAGAAGGAATGTGGAGTTGGGAGACGTGTTAATTTGGAGATCTGCGAAATTATAAATGTTTATGGTATTTTATTTTAGTTTTTATTGGCGTCATTTGGTCTATGATATGGTGTTTATTGGTACGTGGGTGTGAAAGAAAGAAGTTTGTAGTAGGTACGTGACAATGTTTTGGTTTAAGTTGGTCATGAAGATGAAGACCATATTGTATCAACTGCCAATACTCAGGACACAGACAAAAGTTGCCCATAATTCTTTCCAGATTTTGGTTTTGGCATGATATCTCACAAGGACACATGACGATACTTAAGCTATAAAGTTGAACAGATACAAAATAAATCACTTAGCAGAAAAATAACTTTCACAAAAAAATCGTAAACATCCAAGAATTTATGTCAGTTTCCAAAATGAGATATCAGCCACAATACGATTCACGAATACTTTTTGCCCATAACTCAAAAATAGTTTATAATTCATGTTTCGCCACGCAAATCAGAAAATCATAATAATTCACCGAATAAAAAAGTATCGTCTATCCCGGACGGGTGGAGGACTGGAGGCCACACAAAGGGCTCTCGTAGTTCGCCAATAATAATAGCTAATAGTTTTCTCAAGTTCCATACAAAAGTGATTTAGTGCGCTCAAAAGTCAGGCAGTAAATCAAAGAGCTATCTCGGACCGAATCGACCGGTACTCTATCTTATAATGATCCCGAAGGACACGACACGTGCTCTCTCATTATTTGAAGTTATTCCTGATTTAAAATAAATTTTTATTGCGCCATCTGTCATAAGGGAGATAAAACCCGTAATGGCGTTTGCGGGAGTCGACTCTTGCGCAGGGCATCATTCCCGCACTGACATTTACTGTCGATGAACTTAAGTTTAATGTAAATGCCGTGAGCAATGGCATTTCCCTCATTACGGGCCCAACGCGATGTGACTTATGGTTTATTACTCGTCAAATGTTAACATATTATCGCATTATCTTTAATAATGGCGTCGTAATTTTTGAAACTGATAATGATCCCGTTAATGGTCTGAACCTGTAGTTTTAGTAGTGTTAGCATGTTCCGAGAAAGCTTTGAGTGCCAGAGTTAAACCAGATAAGTACTGTGACGCACTCTCTTAATATAGGCGAAATATGTACACACACGCTCTGTCTTGACCTTTAGAAGTATAACATTATCTATTTCTTGAAAATTATTAAAACACAAATGCACAGAAAACTCTCCATCTCCAACATACATGCTTCTATGTGCCTATTGTTAAGACAACATCTCTTACTAACAAGATCGTATTCGAAGAGCCAGCACTTCACAATCTTCAATAACATACCCCCAAAAAACAAGGTAAGCTCTCCACTCGAAACTCCATCCAGGCAAATTAAATTTATACACGAAATGTAATAACAGTGGGCATCAAAAGGCCTCGACTGTCCGTGCTGAGCTTTCCTTTTAATTAGACCCTAAGTACTCGTTAAAAAACAGGATCTTCCCGAACAGACAAAGCGCGCTGTACTAACAAACAGTGCGAATGTAAAAACGTTGGATAAATAAGTGGAAAAATACAGGTAAGTCCAAGAGGGTTTTTTGTACGGTCCGGCCGGCCACTTAGGTCATCCTGCGAAATAAAGGCCCAAGTTTTTTATATCGCTTTTAAATGCGAGGCTCGTACGTCCAGTCGGGCTGCTCGCTCGACCCGCCTCATCCCCTTCTCCGTCGATAATTTGAAAGGAAACAAACGAAAGAAAATGTTCCTGAGCGCCCCGTTCGCTTTTATTGAGCAATCTTTTCGTAGTTTCGATTGCAAATAGTTCGTGTAATTCAGTTAGCTCGTTCTCGACGATACGAATAAAATTGAACACTGTAAAATATATTTAAGGCGAAGTTTACCTGGCCTAAAAAGCAGCGTATTTACAAAATCAGCGAGACGCGTAACGACGACGTGCTGTGCCGTTTGCCGTTTCGTAGAAAACGGCTTTGCACCGACGATCCATTGTTTGCGTATTATGTTGCGTGAAATGCTTTGCATCTCTTTTGTCGCGCCGTCGACAGAGCGACTCAAAAATAATATTACTGTAATACCTATAATATTTAAACGCGAGTTTTGCTTAATCGAGGTCGTTAGTGCTCTTAATTATTTGTCGGGTTGATTTTCATCATTTTCAACCGACTTTAATAAGGAGGTTCTCAATTCGAATGTCTTTTTTAGGGTTCCGTACCCAAAGGTTAAAAACGGAACCATATTACTGAGACTCCGCGATCCGTCTGTCTGTCTGTCTGTCTGTCCGTCTGTCACCAGGCTGTATCTTATGAACCGTGATAGCTAGACAGTTGAAATTTTCACAGATGATGTATTTTGTTGCCGCTATAACAACAAATACTAAAACCAGAATAAAATAAATATTTAAGTGGGGCTCCCATACAACAAACGTGATTTTTTGGCCGTTTTTTGTGATAATGGTATGGAACCCTTCGTGCGCGAGTCCGACTCGCACTTGGCCGGTTTTTTTTTATTTGAAAGCTGTTACTTCTCATGTGGTTCCATTTAAATTTGATCAAGTGGAAATCAATGAAGGACATCGGAGATTATGTACAACAGAACTCTTTAATAAATGAATGCTAATCTCTCGGGATTGCTGTAATCGCAATTCTGTTTATTGTTTACACCATTTCATAACATAACATCACGCCGGTACGCTCTAAAGGGGTACGCAGATGTGTACAGTTCACCCTGGTACACTCTTATTTCAACAGTTGAGTTCAAGTTTCATGTTATTCGGGTAATCTATTCTGGAATAACTGTGGGCATTAAAGATATGTAACACAACGAAAAAGTGAAACATAAAAAACTTTTTTTATAAAAAATTACAACCGACTTCCAAATAAAAACACAAAAAGTGAAAAAACAACTTTTTTGAATAATAATATTTTTCACTTGTAGTGTTGTTATTTGGTTCAGGTAAGTCGGTTGTATTTTTTTAAACACTATAAAGTAAAAAAATAGTGTTTACAAAAAAACACATATTATCGAATTGATAACCTCTTTTTGAAATCGGTTAAAATAACTTCAACTTTGGAAGTCGGTGTCATACAACTTTAACTTCGGAAGCTGGTGTCAAAACACCAAGAAACAAAAACAAGAACACCGACTTCCGAAATTGAAGTTATTTTTCACTTTGTAGTGTTCTTATTTGGAAGTTGGTCGTAATTAAAAAAAAAAATATCCGTTTATTACGATATCATTTAATTAAATAAATCTTAGGTTGTTTTCTACCCGCCCTTTGGTTGCAGTCTTCATGTGTGAAGCTATACGTTTTCAATTTGGCCGTCGGAGGGCTAGTGCTCTCTTCGTCCGCGAGGGGGCGCCACCCGAGCGTTTGAAGCGGTGATTAGTAATGTGGCGAGGGCTTATGGCGAAATAATCTTACTGGAACCATTAATGAGAAAACATTCGGTCGGGGATGGTTGACGATTAATTAATTTCTTTTGATTTCTGTCCCAGAAGATATTACGAGGGGAGTTAGTAGTTAACTCATATGGATTAACAATATGTGAGTAGATTAAAGCACTCGACCGTTCTCGTGATGTTGTCATAATAAAGAGAACCGAAAAATCAAGCTCTGTTACATAAAGTCTACAATTCTACACCTAGCATCCTACTGACTCTAGATAAGTGAAATAATATCAACGAAAGCGTTGCGATAGCAAATGGAAAAAACCGCCCAAGTGCGAGTCGGACTCGCGCATGAAGGGTTCCGTACTATAATCGTAAAAAACGGCAAAAAAATCACGTTTGTTGTATGGGAGCCCCACTTAAATATTTATTCCATTCTGTTTTTAGTATTTGTTGTTATAGCGGCAACAGAAATACATCATCTGTGAAAACACACACACACACAAACACATCACAAATTATCTATTTACTATCACGACTCACGAGATACAGCCTGGTGACAGAAAGACAGACAGATAGACAGACAGACAGACAGAAAGACGGACAATGGAGTCTTAGTAATAGAGTCCCATTTTTACTCTTTGGGTACGGAACACTAAAAACCAACCAAGTGCGTGTCGGACTTCGCACATTTAGGGTTCCGCAAAAACAAGCTGGATGTAATAGAAAAAATAAGGGAATTTCAAAGAAAAATCTGAATTATCAATATATTGGTATTTGCTAATAAAATATACGTAATAATAAACATTATCACCAAATTTAAAGTTCATAGGTTAATGGGCAGTTAGAAAATTCTTCGTAACAAAATTTTGTAAAAAAAACCCCCCTTATTTGTAGGGGGGTCTCCTTTAAAAACATTTAAAAAAAAATATATATATATATAGGGCTTTGGGTCAACAAGATACTTATACTGTGAAAATTTGAAGACTGTAGCTCCGTTTGGGTGTAAAACCTGTGTGACAGACGACGGACAGATGAATAGACAGACGGACACGTGAGTGACAGCAATAGGGCTCCGTTTGAACCCTGCGGGTACCCTAAAAATGTCAAAAAATGTCAATCCGCCATCGAAATGTCACGTAATCAATCCCTTACATTTTGGCATTTCGACCATCTCTATCGCTGACAGAATGACACTAAACTTGTCTATGGCTTCTGGTCCTCTTATAAAATCCAATAAGTAAACCTTCTAACTAGAGCTTATTAGAAACTTCGTCTATTTCATATCTTAGTAGAACCACACGCCACCTAGAGGCGTAGCTACCGCCATACCAGCCGTATCAATGATACGGGGGCCGAGCTACAGAGGCTCCGACGAATGGAATCAAAACTTCATCAAATCAAGATCACAGTCTCAAATTATTTTTGATAATGGGTTCGATTCATTTATTTTGATCAAAGAAGCTTTATTTGTTATGATGACACCATAATCTATTCTATGACTTCATAGCATCGTTATCCTTATGCTACAATTTAGTAAACTGAAGCATGAAAATTTATCAGATCCCAGTCAGGATTCTCTCATTTTTAAGCTCGTATCACTCGTGCTTCATCCTCGTCCCTCAAAACCGTGTAAACTACCCAAGTGAAGAATTCAGTCTCCAATTATATTTATTTTGTAAGAAACAATCAAGTTTTTAGTATTTTATGCATTCCGGTAGAAAGGGCCCCCAACAAATTTTGAAACCGGGCCCCTATAGGACTAGCTACGCCACTGCGCCACCGCTTACATACATTGTGGTTGAACCTCATTAGAAGCAACCTCAAATCCATATAAAGTCAAGTACCCCTGGCATTTATCAACCCATACCCAATAGATAGTAAGTAGGTACTTAGCTACATGAAAAATTAATTTTCCAACGTCGTAAACAAATAATAATGAAAGCAAAATGTCGGGACGAAGGTATAATACCTACCTAGACGTAAAAATAAATCGATTCTGTGCTACTCGAGTGAACACGGGAGGGTAGGGTAGTCTTATTATAACCCCATAGCCGTACCTACGAGATACTCGATTTAATTATTTATATCAGCTTAATTTGATTTCAAATTCTATTGAATTGTTTTTTTAAGTGTCGGGGTATTTATTAATTAGCTGTTGGGTGACACGTGTACTTGGTGGTTCTTATAGATAGATAGATAGGTGTATTGGACAGTTTAGGTATTATGTTTTTGACAGAAATTTCTATTTACAGTACCTACAGTACTTTATCGATTTACCGTTTTCGTTTTCTCTATGTGTTTGGTGATCTTATTATGAAATTCAGTAATTACGTGTATAATAGGGATGTTTTCTGGGTACAAAAATGATTATTTTATTTAGTCCGCCAGTGAAATTATCAAATAATATTGGACCCGTATTTTTAGAGTTCCGTACCTCGAAAGGAAAAATCGGAACCCTTATCACTTGGTTGAAATTTATGTCAAATACTCAGGTCTACTGTCCCTTAAAGCTGTGAAAAAATCAAACTAGTAAGCCAACGCAATCAAAAGATACAGCCGTTTATGCCGCAAATTGCTGCAAATTTTCGACACTCGCAAGGGAATCAAAACCTACAGGGTACTTCCCGTGAACTCAGAATCTTAAAATCTGGTACGAAGCTACGTCTTATAGCACAGATAAAGGACAAATTGCGAAAACCTTAAATTTTTAGTTACATCATATAATAAAAATATTTTTAATAATTTTAAAATTACTACCCCTTTCCTCATGAACGCGTAGAGGTATTAAATTGAAATTCATATCAAATACGCAGGTCTATAATACCTTTAAGCTGAGGTTTGTACGGAACCCTCGGAGCGCGAGTCCGACTCGCACTTGACCGTTTTTTTTGCTTCATCAAATAAATAAAAATTGGCAAAGATAAAGCGCATCAAAGTTCAGAAGTGAGGACTTGTGACTTCACGTTGTCAGTATAAAGTGTAGCACACTGTGACATCACACGATATTTCCACGCACCTCATCGTTGTTTACGCGGCAAAAGAAAAATACGTGTCCAATATTTTAAGGTTATTTAACTGACGGATTAAATTGATATTTTTTGTCAACACCCCTAATGCTGCAATAGACGAGTCGACATGAAAATAAGAAGAAAGAATAGACGATTTTGTCTAGTTCTGTCTAAGCCAGCATTCCTATTTTTTTGCAATTAGCTCATAGAGCACACGCAAACTCTAAACTTGATTCTCTCAGAAGTAGAGAGATATTTAAATTAAGAAGACCATTCAAATAAGCCTATAGAAGAGCAAGAATTTCAATTAAATACGGACAGATATTTTTTATAGACTAGTTATCAAATTTTTAAGGTGGATTTTTAAGCGACCTGGACATTATAATCTGGGGGGTGACCATAAGCTCTTAGAGCGGTATCAATTTGAGATTGAATAAAGGACAGATGTATCTGACGTGTATACATCTGTCACTTACTCGATATCAAATTGATACCACTCTAAGAGCTTATGGTCACCCCCCAGATCTATTTGTGAATCTATATCAAATTAATTTGGCCCGATACTTAGGCGTTTCTTCAAGGCTACATTTAGGACCAAAACGCCGGTTACGTATGTCGACAAACTAATACTCAGCCTAATTCTAAAACTAAAAGCAACAAGCAGAAAACAATTCAAACAAAAGTGCACTACAGAAACCTGCTAAACACTAAACAAAGATACACTCGGTTTTTCTAAACAACAAACCAACAGTAAACTGTTTTTGAAACAACTCGGAGTTGCTCGTCAGTCGAAGCCAACTCCACTACCAAAAGTTCGGTAACAATATAGAAACCAACAAAATGAGAGTATTGTAATTAACGTTTTCGAGAAGTTAAACAAAGGTAAACAATTATTGTTTATCGAAAGCCTAGGGCATGAAACAGCTGCTACTATTGGTTACTTTCGAGTGTTGATTTCAGAATGTGTCGTTGTTGATTTTTGTGTCGTATGTCTTGTATGAACTCAATAGCTACCGCACGCAGCTCCGCTCGCATGGAATTAAAAAAAAACTTAATATTTGTAAGTTGTATGTTGTTGTTGTGTGTTATTGTTGTTGTATGTGTGTTGTTGTATGTTGTATGTGTCTTGTGTGTGTGTATAAATAAGCTATGCTACTGTAAAGTTTCATCAAAAGCCGATCAGTAGGTTTTGCGTGAAAGAGTGACAAACATCCATCCATGCATCCTCACAAACTATCGCGTTTATAATAATAGTACTAGCTTCTGCCAGCGGCTTCACCCGCGTGAATGTCGAAAATTATCCCGAGGGAACATATTCTCGGGATAAAATCCTATGTGCTATTCCTGGCTATCTATGTGCCAAATTTCATCCAGATTCGTCCAGCCATTTGAGCGTGAAGAAGTAACAAACATACAAAAACACACACACACTCACAAAGTTTGGCCTTGATAATATTAGTG
This sequence comes from Orthosia incerta, assembly GCA_948252205.1. NCBI lineage: Eukaryota > Metazoa > Arthropoda > Insecta > Lepidoptera > Noctuidae > Orthosia > Orthosia incerta. The sequence continues at coordinate 10,325,042 of OX411754.1, read as the reverse complement.
TGATATAATCTATCTCTGTGCCAAATTTCATCCAGATCCGACCAGCCGCTGAGTGTGAAGAAGTAACAAACATACAAACACAAAAACTTTCGCCTTTATAATATTAGTGTGATATAGTAGGATTTGTGCGATGCACAGCGAAAGCGATAGTGTTCACGTGATTTTTCGATCCCATACAAGTTTGCTTTTTTGACAATCGTTATCACCACGCTTTGGATAGTAGAATGTCACTTGTTTAGGGCGTCTGGTAAGTTTTGAAACAATAATATCGTTGGTGTACTGTCACAAGTCCTACTGCTGATTATTTGTCGGGTTGGGCATTGTTATTGCGTTTTTCCATATTAAATTTCTCAGTTTCCTACTGTACACGTAGTCCTGATGACAACAGACTCGTCTTCTATAACTTAGGACTAAAGATAACACAAGAAAAATAGTATTCTTTTCTCCTAAAACCCTTTAGATAAGTTACATGTACAGCAAAAAAAACCTTAAAACTTCAAAACTCCGTTATTGAAATCGCTTTTCAAACGCTAGCCCTAAAAATCTGTCGGGAAACTCGAAATTAATTCGCCCATTGTAATATCAGGTTTGAGCAATTTATCACATCATTAATGGGCTAACATTGGTAACCTGTGAGAATAAAAAGCGCCATCCAGGTTATTGCTCGGACAATGTCACATAAACGAAGTAAAGGGCACAATCTATGTCGGGTTCTCTTTACAAGAAACTTCTCGAAAGAATTAAAATGAAAACTCCTTCTTTCTGTTCTGTTTAATTTCAAGGAGCTCCTTTACTAAACTTGTTTAAAGAAATTGAAAAGTGAGGATTTATCTTTTTTTTTGTTAAGGGCCTTCCACCGCTTTAGTGCCGTAAGACGGTCACTTTTTAAAGCATACTCCTTAGTAACGCCTAGGTTAAAGGTATGAAAAGTATATATATTTATTATTGATTCATGTACATTATTTGTGAAACATTTTTTTTTCGTCTTAATAATTTAATTAAGATTTTGTGTCTTTTGTGTGCACTAAATAAATGATTTATCTATCTATCTATCTAATAGTTTTTTGTTTATAATTAAAAACACGATATTTTTTCGCTACTTTTGGATACGCCTGCAAAACGACTTGGATGTTTACAAATATTTTTACACAGAAGAAGAAGCTAGAATTTCTTCATAGCATGTGTAAATCAAATAATATTTTGCAAACAAAACTGTCCAAAAGGAGGTTAAATGTTGATATTCTGGCTCCGAGCGAGCGCACGGCCAGTATTGCGTTAATATTGGGGACTATATTCGCCTTAAATAGGGCACAGTTTTAAACGGTTTGGGTTCAGGCTTAACTTTGACCTTGCAGATCATATTCATAGACTGATCGACTAAATCGCTATAATTCATTTAGGTAGTCACTTGTCTTTTGCATTTTATTCTTTAACTAAAACATCAAAACTTTTGTTCGAAATAGGAAATAATATAGGTACCTACCTACCCGTGATATCCACCTAAACTAAGCGCTCGCATCGCACTACGTACCTTAAGCGTCAGGGGCAATACGAAATATTTGTAATCAAGTACCCTTATCAACCCACCAGTCGTTTCAATAACCAATACGTATTTATACAACATTTACCTCCAAGCAAAATGCGTTGTTTATAAAAATTACCTAATAATAGTCCTTATCTCGTAAGAAACTAAGTGGTAATTAGGTTAAACAGGGTACGGGCAGTCGGTGCGAACGGCAAATTCCTATTGTGGCGTTATCGTCGGACCCCAGTCGCAACCGGGAGGACTGCCATCAGCCAACTTTAATTCGCTTTTACTAGGCAAATTTTTAATTCGTTTCAGTTTTTATTTTATTTGCCTTCTATTTTTAAATTTTGAATAACATTTTTGAGGTAGGTAGCTGTTTGCTACCGAAGCAATCTAAGTATTTTAGGCACACTATTTCATAAGAAAAGTTATTTTTCCGACTAAAACGAAATTACGAAAATTGCATGTATTAATTACACTCTTCTTTTCTCTCGATACAAATAATAAAAATGTTTTGAGACGAATTCCTAAATAATTATAACTTTCACATCTCAATCAAACACAGCCGAAATCTACAGAAAAAGATGAAACACATCCAAAAACTATAATCTCTAACATCATCAGAAATTCAATCAATCTTTTCAATTTCCTACACGAAACTCGGCAGTAGGGTGTCACCATCATTCGTGTCTAAAAGTGAGATAATGCTGGGACGCCACGTGCGCGGACACACTCCATCGAATAGCAATACGTACCCAATCAGGATTATACAAATCCCCGCGGGCAAACCCGGGGAAAATAATTACGACGAGCCAGGCTAATCAAGTGCTGAGTATTTAGAAAAAACCCTTGTAATGTATCCTCAACCTAAGAATGACATTCGGTTTACGGTTATTTTGGGTATTTGGATTTGGAAATAGATGTTTTTTTTTCTTTGTTACAGCTCTTGTTGGTGAAGCTTTAGGGGCAATCATGTTGATGAGCAGTTAGAGTTTGTAAATATAAATATATTTTCTGTCAATGGCATTGCTTGCGTAAGATATTCAGTATTTTTCATAAGTAAAGGGATCAAACGTTTGTATTAATTTTATATCTCATTTTATGTATTTAGAAACTTTAATGCCTTGTAATTTATTCAAATAAAATCATATGATCACTCAATTTTTTTTTAATCCACAGATTCCCCTTGTAAATCCAATCGGAAAGATCGGAATTCATTCATAAACGAAGTAGATATATAATTGAAGCCTAAAGGCTAATGTTCACCGGGACGTGATGAAGCGTCACACATCACATCAGTGGGCTCTATGACCGCGCCGATGCACCATTGCACACCCCATCATGTGGACCGGCCTTATATCTATAGCAAAAATTCATTTTCGTATTGAATAACATCAAAGATTTTTATTTCAGCCTAAAACGTATGATCAGGTAAATATATTCTATCTACGTGGACGTTTCTATGGTAAGTGTGTAAGCTCTTTATCTAAGTATATTATTAATATATTTTTAGCTACTTTATAACAATAGTTATTTTAAATCATCCATTCTGACGACTTATATAGCAGAGGAAATCATTTTGTTTGCCTAAACTAAGACTGAGGACGAGAGTTTTGTGATGAATGCTTATTATATTGCATGGCACTAGATAAATGATACACATAAGTTACCTATCGCCAATTTCAAGCTTAACCCTACAAAATCTAAAAATCAATTCAACCTACTTGTCAAAGCGAAGCTAGGCACAACGGCGACCCATATCGAGTTACAGACAAAACCAAAAACACGTGTGCCTTTAAAAGCACACCTTTTCAAGTTGTGAATCGCCCAGTTAGAGTGGAACGTAAGTCGGTCGTTTTAGAAGTTCACTTAGCGAATGAATACTACCGGGCTGTCCGGGCTTGCGGACTGTCCCCGTGCATTCACTACACACCCTATATTTTTAATGTTAGGTATTTCTATTCAAATCGACGAACCGATGGAAGGAGACGTCCCTAATGCTGAGAGTTGGTACCGCGTCGATTTATGGTTGTCGATGTTTTGGTTGTATTTGAGAATATTTCAGGAATCGAGTACGAAAAGTACAATTATTATGATCCGTATCGACAACACAGGCTGCAGAGGAGGGTTCGATGATAGAACCCTCCTCTGCAGCCTGTGTTGTCGCATTGAAGTATAAATGTGTGTGTGTGTGTTTCTAAATTGTCTTTGGCCTCTCACCCACAGATAACTGTGTATTGCTCTCATCAAGCAATAGACAAAAATTGACAAACTTTTATAATTTTTCGTTTTAAATACGAGGCTTTTGGCTAACTTGTACCTTTAGTGAATGCCACTCTTTATTTTGTATTGTGCGTTTAGTTTGTGCAGAATAAACAATTTTTCTTTCTTTCTTTCTTTATAATGTAATTACAGGAACAGAACGTTCAGTAGTGTAAGAAAAAGCCTGGACAATTGAAGGAATGCTTCGTCTTAATTCGTTCATCTCCTCATTTCATTGCCTGAAAAGTAGAGGCACATAGTGCCATACAGGCCTACAAGAAACGTCTATAAAGTTTTTAGGTTTTTCCTTGCACTAATTTTGCAATATGTTATCGATAGCTAGAATAGTAAAAGGACCAGAATAACGATGGGCCAAAAACATTTTAAACTTCGGCTAGAAACATGGAACAATTCTTTTTAAAATTCAATCGCCGCGTCCAAGACGAAAAATTCGCGATAAGTAACATCCCTAATCGCTAGGAAAGCCCCGTCAACCAATTACTCTGAAAGACTCGTGTAACATCAACATGGAGGCATTTCAATTTGGCTTATTGGCTCATGTGCGCTTGGATTTTGACATCTTTTTCCCTGTCCGCCACTCATTTATTTCCATTTCATCAATCAGCTATTACTTACCAACGAATTGCTTGTAGGCACCGCTTTTTGTGATTGGATAGCTAATATTTTTTTAAGATGAGGGAAATTATTTCAATTTTCAATGTTATGGGAGAAAAAGGTTTGTTTTCAGTTTTATATGGATGTCAACGTTGTAGTTTAATTATTTTAAACATTTATGTATGGCTCGTATGTATATTTTCTCAAAAATGGTATGTACTCGTAATGTTGCCATAACATCTCTAAAAAGTATCCAGAAAGAGAAATCTACCGGCGACTTATTCACAACTGTCCAGTAAGAAGCGAGATTTTAAATTTGGAATCGCCTACTGTTCAGTAAGTAAGTATGTAATTTACTTACTGGACAGCAGTAGGTCATCCTCTTTAGATCTGCTTTAAAAAAAAACATAGTTTCAGACATAGATTAGAGTTTAGCCATTATAACATGGTTATACGAGTAGGAGGGAGGCTTCAAATATATATCAATCTCTTTTTGGTACGACATTTCATGAGATATATATATTTTTTTTTATAGACATCTTTTTAGTAATCTAAAATTTACATAATATAAAATACTTAATTAACAATAACTACCTATAAATACACTTAAATAAAAATAAAATAAAACTACGTACGCGTATAAAAGGCCAGGGGTCATAGGGCGTCATTTTTGAGTCCGATAATCAAGACGTACAACAAAGAAATATAAATGCCCCCGGTAAAGCGATCACAATATCTATCAGTAATTGCCCTAATATGAATGTAACCTTCAATATTAGTTAAACAAATTTGTTGTTAAACTCATACTTGGGCAGGAAGGCTTACTTACTGGATTCTGCAGTAATGTATTATTATGATGCTTTTAATGTCGTATAAATAACATAATGATAAACGTTTGGATTTGTTTTTTTAAAAGCCCGAACTAAACATGGTAATATATATATCTTAGGATTTTAGTCAGTTTTATGTGCTGTATGTGAGAATAAAATTTAAACAAATAGTTTGTAATTCGAATAGTCGACAAAAAAATCGTTTAACAAACAATATATAGAACAATCATCTTGTACTTTTGTTGCTTCTTTACTGTTGTTGCTTGGTAAAGCTAGGTGCATGTCCAACTTAAGTCTCTTTTATAAATTACAATTGACTTCAAATTATCCAAAACCACAAAGGTAACCCTAAAACTATTTCAAATATTTACGCATTAAACAGCACTAAAGGCAGCTCACACGAGCGCAGGTTGCGTGAAAAATGAGCGGCTCGCGGCGATAGCAACCGCGCCGCCAGCGCTTAATGAACTAGAACGACGATAGCGTGACCCCGTGTGCACGCCGCTTTACTTTGTGGTGCACACAGATTAGTACACGTTAGAATAAATAAATAGTCAACATTTATACTTTTTTTTTTTTTTAATTTGTTTTTTTTTCATAGGTAGATATCGCAAGGTAGGATTTCTAGGATGACAACCAGAAATCTGATGGCTCGTACTCGTAGTCAACTTGCTGGTAGAATAAAAACCTCCAACCCATAGACTAACTATGTGACAAGCCCATTTGAGAGGCTAGACAAGTGACATTCCATCAGAGATTGCGCGACGCGCGAGCTTGCTGACCAAAACCAGATCTATCCTTCGCACAGCATGATTTTCTCCTTGTTTACGTCTTTTTAATTCGCTTGTAATGCTCTCGGGTTTTTTGATTTTTTGAATTAACTTTTTTTATTTATAACTTTTTAGTTTTTTTATTTTTCCAATTACGTACCTACATTTAAACATTTAAGTCATCATCATCATCATTTCAGCCGAAAGACGTCCACTGCTGGACATAGGCCTCCCCCAGGTGTCGCCACATTGACCGATCCCGTGCGTCTAAAGCGTGCGTCGAACATTTAAGTGTTATATATTTTTGAAATCACCTCTTAAACCCTATATTTTGATAACCAACACGATGGTCCCTAATATGGCGCCCAAAAGCCGGCATTTTCCAATTTTAAGGGATACAGCAAAAAAAAAAAAGGTTTATGGCAAATCGATTGACGTGAGAAGTATGAAAATCAGCCAACACGTTTGGTCTCTAGAACGCCACATAGGTACAAACATACCTACATAGGCTGATAAACACATTACCTTCCTTCAGCAGTCGGGTAAAAAGTCAAAAAAGTTTGAGATTGACGAGCACTAACTAAATGCACTAAATAAATGTCTGTGTCGCGGATGAATTTGAAAAACAGTTACCGCGGCCCTGGCACAAGCAACTGAAGGAACAGGGGTGGGTTTTTAGTCAGTAAAAACCTGACAAATAAACCGCTTCTATTTTGGCATTTTGGCAATCCCTATTACTGTTAGAATGACATTTTGCCTAGAGATTAAAAGGGGAGTGCCCATTTTGTCAGGGAACTTGGGCCCTTTTGAAAAAATGGTTGTATCTTGATGAATTTGGATGTACATTGTAGAAAAAACACGTTATATTCATAATTAGAAAACATTTTTTATTTATTTTGCGGGGTTCACGAGAAATAACGATGTTTCTGTTCTTGAAGTGAACCCTTATTACAATGCAATAAGGTACATACAAATGTCCAAGTGAAGAAACCTGATCTGGTCTAGTCTGTACATAAAAAGTAAAGGACACGGATGAATAAAAACACAAAATATAAATCTTATTTTTGGATAATATTGAAATCGCAGACACAATACCTCATAAGGGGCCTGTGTATGGGCAATCTCCTTTAATTTTAACTGTTGGTAAAAAACAACACTAACCGTTACTGTACATCATTATAATAAGCCCTTGAACTAACAAAAACAATAAAAATCCAAACGAAAGCAAAATCAATTAAAATAATGTCAAAGTACAAACACATCGCTGCAGTACGCGATTTAATTTGCAACCCCGATCGGGCACCATATTCAAATAAGGCTTCATCTATTTACGTCCCGTTGCGTGTGTCCTATTATCAGCCAATGCCATCTGCACCCCTATAGGGTTTTATTCTAAGACTTTTTAGCGAGAGTGTGGAGGTAATCTAATAGAAGCTTGTATGGGGAATTTAATTTACTTGTAGGTAGTTTGTTTGTAGGGCAAAATTGGTGCTATCACTGAAAATAAATAAAATCTTACTTAATCCTACTATAATATTATAAATGTGAAAGCTTGTGTGGATAGATGGATGTATGTATGTTTGTTACTTTTTCACGCAAAAACTACTGAACGGATCTGGATGAAATTTGACACAGAGATAGATTATAGTCTGGAATAGCATATAGGATACTTTTTATCCCGGGAATATGTTCCCTCAGGATAATTTTCGACATTCACGCGGGCGAAGCCACTGGCAGAAGCTAGTATTATAAATGTCAAAGTTTGGATGGATGTGTGTGTGGAAGTGATGATGTATATTTGTTACTCAATCACGTCAGAGCGGCTGAGCGGATCTTGATGAAATTTGGTACATATTTAGATTATAGTCTGATATAGCACATAGGCTACTCTTCATCCTGGAATAATGCTCCCTTGGGATAAGAAAACACTTTTCACGCGGGTGAACCCGCTGGCAGTAGCTAGTATTATATGTAATTATAAGCCGTAAGAATAAAAAAATCAAGATGTATACTTGTGCTAATTTAGCAGTTTTCAAGTTTAATAAAGGCAAGAATGTATGTAGGTATGTAAGTGTTTGTATGTTTCGAGGCTTTAACAATATTATCTAAGAATTTTAGGCATTTTCTTGATACGGAACGTCTCAGATAGATGGTACCTTAGACATATATAAACTCAAGCCTTCCCATGATGAGAGACAGAAACTGCATTTTGCTGATGTACCTTACCTGTTTTATAAAACAGCTGAAACCTGAAAAATTGCATGACAAACCACAACAGAATGTAATTTGCCAATATAATCACTAGATCCAACAGCCATTCAACCAAACGTCCTCTAAAAAACTTTCCCAATAACTTGAAACCAATATATTCGTGTGAGCACAACATCATAATGACACCCTCGCCCCTTGCGGTGAAACAAGGCAAGCGGCGACGGGCGGCGGCACTAGTTTTTCAATAACCCCTTGAGAAACCCCGCAGAGCTTCTCAAATACATGGCCGTGTCAATCACACGGACGAAATGAATATTATGAATATTATTCCTGCCGTGTTTTGTCACTGACAGATGTATAAATCTTTATTTCAATGCGAATATTAAGGTACGGGTATTGTTTGAGGGTAATTGTTTTGGTTACGTGTTTAAAAGTTGTATGGTTTGAATAATTGCATTTACATCGTTTGTTTAGGACCGTTCAGAGCGCGCGATTGGATGATTAGTTGCCACAAGGATCGACTGACCAATAGTGTCGCGTCTACGTTCCGTTCGCTATAAATGGTGGTTGGTCAGTTCGCGGAATATGCACGAACTTACCCCCACTACGCCAAAACCTTGCCAACTTACGTGCCGGGCACTATACTGTGTCTCAATAACCAACGGTCGTACCTACCCTAGTCCTCTAAGTGCTTACTCTACATGTAAATAAAAAAGCACTGAGATGTCATAACACGAGAAAATTCTTCAAAACTATTTGTCAGTGTTTTCAGAATTACTCTATATCTACACGTTTCCAATAAGTAAGTCCCCGATTCCGCGCCATATTGTTACGTCATAACTGTCAACTCTGTTTAAATAAAACGCTTTTTTAACACATACACAATTACACCAAAATACGCGCTTAGTCGTGGAGTTGCGGAAAACAGCCCGTTTTAACCTAACCTAACCTACACATTTTTAACACAATTACATAGGGTTAAAAAAAATAAACAAAAATAATATACTTCAAAAAATTATCAATTAATGATACAATTTAAAAAGATGTTTACAAAAATACCTATTAACGAAAATAAATTCATCGGAGTAAATTTAACTCCACTCAACTCATCAACACTTTTTGGGTAGTCGTCATCATTTTCTTCTTCATAAATTTTAATTCTTTTTTAACATAATTATATTAAAAATTATCATGTGAGACACAAAAAGTGTTTTTTGTTGACTAGTGCAATAAAAAGTAAAAATAAATAAATATAATAACAAAAAGTGTTACTTTTGAAGGCTCTCGTTAGGCGGCTGGATCGAGCGCTTGATTCAGAAAGCAGTACTTCTGGACACGACTCGTATTGTTAGGAGGTTCCTCACTCTGGCGCCCTGGCTGCCGCCGGTAGCTTGGACCCTGTTCCCGATACCAGTGGGCCTCTATTTTTAATATTTTTAAAGTTTTCTTTTTTAAATATTAAAAAATATATTAAAAATGCAGTAGAAATGCGGTCCTTGCGAAGTATGTGTGGTGTAACCTTAAATGATAGATTGAGGAATGAGGTAATAAGACAACGTTGTGGTTTAAAAGAAGATGTAGTGACTAAAATTGAAAAGAGTATGTTAAGATGGTTTGGCCATGTTGAGAGGATGAATGATAGGCGACTAACGAAAGGTATTTACAAGGCAGACGTGAATGGAAACGCCGGGAGGGGACGCCCTAGGAAGACATACATAGGTGATGTTCTTCAGAAAGGCAAGGTGCGCAGTACTCATAACCGGCGTGTGTGTATGACAAGATGTATGAATGTGAGTGAAGCAAAAGAAGTATGTAAGGATCGTAGCAGGTGGCGTTCTGTAGTTTCTGCCTACCCCCATGGGAAAAAGGCGTGAGTTTATGTATGTATGTATGTATGTATATTAACTAAGAATATAGATGAATAAAGGAGATAAAAGTGTTAAAACATTATTATTACGCGAATAAGCTTTCTTTGCAAACCGTACTTCTTAAATGACAGTTGAGAGTTCGAAGTCATTGACGTGGACTGCCTCATTTGAAACGTACTATACTTTCTGTATTGATTGATTATCATAACTTTTTTTTCTGTATTTATTTATTGTTTTCTTTTTTACTTTCTACTTTTTTTTTAATTATTTTTCTTTTTTTCTGCGTCATGGAAATTGGTAGCCTGCGCTACCTTCTACTCTTCCTAACTACAAAGCGTCGAATATTGCATTGACCGTTATATCTAGACAATTGTCATTCGATGTCTGCGATAACAATGATCGAAATGCCAAAATGTAAGGTATAAATCATGTGACATTTCGACAGCGATTGACATTCCCATATATTTTTGACACTAGCTTCTCTCTCTTTCTCTTCACTAGCTTCGCCCGCGTAAAACAGTTTTCCTTATCTCAAAGTAGCCTATGTGCTATTCCAGACTATAATCTATCTAAATTTCATCTAGATTCCTTCAGCCATTTTAAAGTGATTGAGTATTTATTAAGTATTTTTATTGTGATTCACATACACACATACATCCAAACTTTCGCATTTATCATATCAGTAACATTATTCCAATCGCTGTCATCTTGTTTTCCATGATAAAATGTCAGTTGTCAGTTCATTATAAATTGAAGTGAAAAATATGAAAACAATTTGCAAATAAATTCCCAGTGTTTACTGACGCTTGCAAATTGATACTACAATTAAAAAACTTATCAATTTTCAATGCGGTAGTCAATTAAAACGAACGCACATCGATGTATCGAGTATTTTAATTTCAATTTTAATATTTTTCTAGTGTAGGCCTGACTCGGCATGATTTGATGGGTCGCGAAACTCTTTGTGCCCGGCAAAAATAATATCGCGCGAGTCACGGATCATTGGAGCTTGCCTACACTCCAGACTGTTTTCATCTATTTTGTCTGCTACACACAACAATAGGGAACGATTTAAAAATATTGCATGGAATTTTCGATAAAATTATGCTTACCTAGGTGGACATTTTAATATAGCTACACTGAGGTTAATAGAACACGAAACGTTACACGGTTTTCTGAGGTTTCGTTCATAACCGAAACTTTCTAAAACACCCAAAATTGTTTGTACAATTGCCGTGCCCGAAACCCTGAATCACCATTGACATTTCATATTACTTATACGTATAGATATAGCTCAGTGTATCAACTTGACAAAACGAGGGTGAGAATGAAACAATAGAACATCATCGTTCACCCCTCAGTTGCAAGCCACAGGAGAATATCATAAACGTCGGCTTAAACACTCGTCTCGGCGGACGTTAAGTAAATAAAAACATAATAAAATAATACATTCCACGCAACATATGGGAGAAGACAGCAATTGGGTTATGAAGAGTATTAGGGGAAAACTTGTTTATAACGAGGAAGTCTCCGGATGAACAATATGTGCTTGATACCCTGAAATTAAGAACTTTAGATATCAAAAGTAAATCGAAATGTCGTATCATAACAGGAAAAAGGTCTTCTTTTTGAGTTGGTAGTTTCAACATAACTGAGTTCAAGACCTATCTGAATCATAATAGAAAACTTCTCAAGTTATAACCTTACAAATAGAGAACAGTGTTAACAAGTTCCAAACACTATTAGTAACTCGAATGATTCGTCACCGAATCGATTCAAAAGCCACTGAACGCCACACTCGATGCTCGGTGTAATGCAGCGCCCCGCGATGCATCGAGTGGAGTATCGACCATCGAGATCGAAACTCGAGTCATAATCGAACCCTCGCCGCGGTGTCCCGCACTCAATCTCGGGGATTTGTAAGCACCCTGGGGCATCCTTACTATCGCCAAACAATTTGCCAATCAAAAATAACACCTTTCACTCAAAAAATAAAAGGTGACAGCTACTTTTTGGGAGGTCAAGTTAAGTTTGTCAAGAACTCCCTGTATTGGGGTGACAATCCAAAGAATCGTAGACGGTTATTGAATTTCTTTGCATTTTTGATTTGTCTCTGCATTTGGTTTGTTGATTGATAACAATTTAATTGAATAATAATATATAATAATAATAATATTGAATACAGATTCACCCGTTCCTTTCTGGTCATCTCATAGACATAAAGATGGAAGAAGTACTCGCAAAAACAAAATGATGAAGGTGTTATAAGTTGGACGTGTGTTGCTGTGTATCTGTGTATTTGTGTGTCTGTATGTGGCATCATAGCATCCAAACAAGTGAACCGATTTTGATTTTTTTTTTGTTTGAAAGGTGATTTTGTCGAGAGTGTTCTTAGCTATGTTTGAATAAAATCGGTTCAGCCGTTCAAAAGTTATGGCCGTTTTACTGTTTGAATCGGGGTGTTTTCGCAACATATCGTGTCATAATTACGTGTTCAATAGATTGCCGATCGAAGCGTATCTACTATGTACTAGATAAATTATGAAGCATGTATTAAAAATTTGTGGGGGTATTTTTAAATTTTGAAATTTTATTTGTTATTCGACAGATTAAACAAAAATCACAAAATAAATATGCCAGAGAGACAATATAAAACTGTGAACGTCAAATCTCGACATGGTAATCATAGTTAAAACCCATGAAGCCACTCATATTCAGTTGTGGGGCGATCGTTCAATCGCACATCCTATGGGGCCGAGGGGGGATGTCAAAGTTCATTCGACCAAAACTACATTTTGTCTCTGTGAAATATTCCGAATAAGAGAAACAATTTCCCCTTTGACATTTTTCTAACTGAAGTTCACGGGTAACTGGTACTGATTTTACTTGATTTGGAGTTTTTAAATTAATTCAGAAGGATTGCTTAATAACATTGGATTTTTTATTATATCCTTTTCTTATATATATATCTTGATGATTAATTATTATTTGATTTGATCTATAAAGACACAATCAATCTGCCTAGCCTTTTCCCAACTATATTGGGGTCGGCTTCCAGTCTTACCTGATTCAGCTGAGTACCAGTGTTTTCCATGGTGCGACTGCCTATCTGACCTCCACAACCCAGTAACTGGGTAACACTGGTGTCAGATCTCAGGCTTCTGACTACCCGTAACAACTGTCAAAGATCTTCAAATGATAGCCGGGACCAACGGCTTAACGTGCTTGCCGAGGCACGGAGGAAAATCGGTATGTTCTGGGGTAATAGTAGTGAAAGAGAAAACATTTTCAAAGCCCAAAAACGATGCGTTAGGTCAATTTTTAACTTACAGGTTACGGACAGCTGTGTTCCTATTTTCAAATTACATAAATTACTAACCTTCCCATGTTTGTACATTCTAGAAATAGCCATTTTTGTGAAAAGCAACCCGCATCTGTTTCCATCGTTATGTGAGATACGAAAGAGGACAAATTGTATGAGATCTCAGTATAAAAATTTATTGCACACAGGGAGCTATAACACCACACTGTTAAAGAAAAGCGTTATGTGTATGGCGCCAAAGATATACAATAAGTTACCTGAAGTCATAAAAGAACAACCATTTAGAATATTCAAAAAACGACTAACTGACTTATTGTTACAAAAATGTTACTATTCTATATCCGATTTTTTGAATGATGATTTGTGATAGTATATAGGAACATATTTTCGTATTTTTTTCTGAGCTGATAACCTGCAATGTCTTATGTATGAACCGGTGTCTACCCATAAATGTTTGTATGCCGAAAGGCAGAATGTACAAGGACTCTTGAACTTTTGTTAACATCTTATTGTAATACCTACATTCTATACAAATAAAAACTTCTTATTCTATTCTTATTCTATGTTGAAATGGTCACCCATCCACGGACCGACCTCGTCAAGCGTTGCTTAACCTTGATGATCGACCACTGCGGCAGTTATTATTTAGCCACGAGCTCCTCTGATCTATAAAGACACAAGTTATGCAAAGTATTGTTCGCTTTCATTAATCGCTTTTCCATCATTTTTCACACACTTCATAACTCAGAAAATTCAATTTCCTTTGCAGGTAATCTATTTCTTTGTAGTATTCAACCCTAACTCTTATCACCGATCTAAAGCTGAAAAAAGCCAGATTGCTCTAATCTAGCGTTTACATCTGTCACGCTAAGTCTTCGTTTTCAATTACGATGGCATGCGACGAAATTAATTCGGCCATATCTCGATTTTGCGATACAAGTAGCGGATTACGCGGCGATTTGCTTGTACTCTTGCATTGCAATCGGATAAATGCTCCTGTGATGGTGGGCAAAGAATATAAAATTGGCTAGATATGTCACACGTAAGTACTGAACTACATTTGGTTTAATTGAAAAAGGTTGGAGTGGAGTTGAGAAATGATAATAAAATTATCTAGAATCGCCAGTTCACCGAGTTATTGCTCGGTACCCTGGTATTGTAAATATAATTTTTGAAATTTTCGATATTTTATGTAATTTTCCTATTGGAATGTCATAGTTCCATCGTTATAGCTCAAAATGTTACTTTACCACTGTTGTAGGGTCTTTAGTTTTTTCTGTATTGATCAACCTATCGATGGAGGTAGAATACTCTTAAAATTAATACATATTCCTGTCTACAATTTTGGCAGTGGAGCACATCATCAACGTCAGCGGTGTCGCGGTAATGGAGTGGCGCGTGCCGACCGCCCCGCCGCCCGCGCCGCGCGCCATGCCGTGCGCCCGCGCGTGCGAACACTCCCACCGATTATGTGCCACTATCGCAGCCTGAGAACTAAAAGCATTTTTCTATTTGTTTATAGAATTTAAATCGGAATACCTATTTTCTCGTTTATCTATCAGCCTATCGAGCTTTTTCGTACCCACTAAAGTGGCTCCCGTTGTGATCATCGTATGAAAATATTATGTGCAAATTTCCCTTCACAAAATGGTTTTCCATCACGGCTCACACTGTGATTATTATAATACGCGGAAAATTCTCTACGAAATATGTCATGCCAATAAACTTCAAGTGCTTTCGCTGACTGCGGCACCTAACCGCAAAATGCCTGAATAGCGAACACAGGGTTATACGAGTGCGCTGAGCGAAAAGTAATATTTAGGTGTCAACTGCAGGCGATAATCGCAGAGTAAAAAATAGCTGGAGGTTGGCGGGCGGCGGTGAACTATTTCCACCCTTGCCGGTGGTATCTCGCCGTTTATCGGCAATAGTATCTGAGTGAGACATCGCCGGTGACGTTTGAAATATGATCGGCGCGGTCCCAGGGGCCCAGGGTGCCGGGCGCGGGGCCACGTGCGCCGCATATTCAAATCAGAATCGCACGCGGCGAGACCCCCGTGTTGGCTAAATACACCCGCCGCGCACACCGCGCCGCACCGCCCGGCCCACCCACTTACCGAGGGTCGGCCCTATGTAATCGAATTTGAAAATTATTCTAAAACACTGAATAATGTATTTCGGAGGGACGCAGCGCCGGAGGCGGCTCGCTCGCGCTGATTTTTAAAATAAATTAAACTTAATCAAGTGGGTTCGCGCACCTAAACGGATTAACTTGGCGCTGATTTGACTTCGCCGCTGTTTGTACAGTACATGAGGGGTGACGGCTTAAAGGTTATTTGAAACAGTATCGGACTAACATCGTTTAGCTGACTGCTACACGCATGTGCAAGCGGATTGGCTGGAAGCTTACATTATCGAATAAAGTGATAAAGATGACGGACCCGGATCGCTCATTTAACTTTATGAAAATCAAGTTGATACTTTTTTACGCCGATCTAAGTCAGCTAAGTGAAATAAAAGTGCAGCTTGTAAAATGTACCATTTCAGTCTGCTCAATAACATCACTCATATTGGCCATCAACAATTTTACTATCAACCCCAATCACAACCCATAAAGACTAAAACAGTACTCAGGAAAATAGTTCATAGGCCGTTGAAGTAACACAGAGTTTTCAATGCTGTAAATCTAAATATTCAAAATATTAAAACCCCTTTAGTGAAAGTATCAATATATCTTTTCCCTCCTCAACATCAAACACTTTAATAAAATTTATGAATCGCAAAAATTGGTCAAATTCATATTTGAAAATTAAATATTGAATAAGACAATATTAGTTCACTCGGTACATTAAGTTTTATTACGCTATGAATACATTCGGCTCAGTGCGATTCGCTACGCAGGGCTGCGGCCCCGCCATTAGCACCCGATATGAAATTAAAATTAAAATATATAAAAAAGTACGACGAGCACTCTCGACAGACCGCTAAGGGGCAGCCCTAAAGATTTGATACTAATGAAATGAGTGGAGTAGACATAGTAATGACATTAATTTGGTCTTTGTCAATGCTCATCTATTCATTGATCGATATTGTATAATATATTTTCTGTTTTAGTTCTAACCAAAACGCCGTAAATTCTACAACTGTGAGAAATAGAAGAAATACAAAAAAAATATACAACCTATATAAGTTTATTAAAAATATAACAAAAAGCGATACCAAAATAAACGAAACGAATAGTAAACCATCAAACAAACAAAAAAAAATCTACAAACAACATCGACTCCACAGCTTCAGTTGTAAACTATCATGTAGCGGTGTACAGTAGGGGTGCCACTCGATGATTTGGTTTTTCGATTCGTTACGCCGTCAAACTACCCTCTATGCGGTACCCTCGAATATGTTCCCTCGCCTTGAATATTATTTATACGTTTGTTAAGTGGAGTTGTGCGGCTGGAGGAGTAGCCTCAGGAGCTCAGCACTTCAACAAAGAACGGTTCTGATTCTTATTATCAATTGAATCGAACATTTTATGATGGATAAGGAATAGTAAGAAGGTGGTGAAACAAATGCATGATAATAAAGTTTTATTACAATGCTAAAACCATGACACAATTAAAACGAGGGCACAAAAACCAAAACAATTGCCTGTAAAAAATTACAAGCTGCGCACATTGTAGAAACTTTTTAGCCGGCTATTTGTAGAGCCTCGGAGAAAACATGTCAAGGAAAACAGGCACGCTCTGCCTCTGAGCAAGCTATGGTTAGGTATGCAAAGCAAACATATTTTCTCTTGAGACTAGAACGGTGAGCAAACAGTGGGCAACATGAGCGAAGGTTGGGCCGTGTTTACCAACGCTGCGTCGCCTGCCCTCATATATTAAACATAGCCAGCGCTACCTTAGCCAGCCTCTGACGTTCGCCGTAACTATTATTCCACATACCTAGACCGGCTTCTAGCTAGGACAACGCTCCGCTGCAAATTTAATACGGCATTATGTTGCCGTTAGCCCGCAATCGCTGTAATGAATACGTTTTTCAGCAAATTTACATCGGCATAAAAATAAGGTCGCGGCAGTTAACACGTTTATCGGGCGCTCATTAAAGCGGAGGGCGATCTTGCTTCGGAGTCGTTAAGCGCGCAATAGTTCGCGAGATCCTCGTAAAAAATATCTCGCAACCGACTTTACGAGCGCCCTTTGTGAATGCATCATTAAATTTCCATCTAAATTTAAATTACGAACGGTGCGATTCGACGCGCTCTCTCCCACGTGTTTCTGTTTTCCCAGTCGGTGGAAATGTTATAATTGCTGCACAGAGAACGTAGCAGAGTCGAGAATTTGTAAAAAAGATGACGTCAGTTGGAATTATCTTCAGCGCAGCGCAATTGAAACGGCTTTGCGACGGGCTTAGTGAAAAAGTTGGCGTTCGTTTTAATAATTCCCAGCTCCGGCGCCTCGTCAGAATGCCGTTGTCACTTCGCGGATTAAGCTCCGACACGGTTGAGTTGGGATTTGAGAGTTATTTTAATTTGCATTTTTCGTATAATTCAAACTAGAGTGCAACGCTTCCAAGGCTTTTTTCATGTGAAATCGTAACGTGTTTACACGTCAAAAGTTTACGACATTTAGATGGTCGAAGGCGAGGGTTGAGCTCGTTTGTATGCGGCGCCACACTTCCCCGGGAAAGGCATAAAGTCAGCAGGTGAGGAGCGGGTATCGCGCGGTCACGCTATTTAGATAAGGCCATTCTCGTGACCTCTCTCCCCTCGGCCTCGCGATAAGAGCGCGATGTGTACGTTACGACATTTTGTTGCAGTACTGCCTTCCAAAACATCCTTTTATAAATCAGAATAGCCAAAACATCCCTTTATAAATCAAAATAGCCAAAACACCTTATCAAAGATTAAATAAGATAAAAACAAGGAAAACCAGCAAACAAATAAGGTCATTTGATTAAGCAGAATGATTTGCGAATCACTTAAAAATCCAAATGCCACCATTTTTCGACTTCCCTCCTGACTTCTGGCGTTGGAATGGCGAATAAAGCGAGTTTGGAATAAATTGTGGCTCGTCTGGATAAAGCAATATTTGTTCATCTACCCCCGCATTACGACAGCAGCGGCCATTAGCGGGATGCAAATAACGTCTTGTCATTTTTGCTTCTTTATTTTTCCTCAATGCTCGGCGAATCGTGCTACTTGGCCACCCTCCCACGGATGTTGCACGGAGATATGGAAATAAAATCCACTTCAGGAATATTATTTAAGTAATACGCTATTTTGGAAAAAAAAAGTTTTTAAGATAGATATATGAAAGACATAACTATGTCCAGATTATAGCTCCGATAGGTAGTTAGAAATTATTCGTTAGACCACAAAACTCCAAAATCATTTTCGCCTTCCAAGACGTTCTCGAAAACAAAGCTCAAACTAATCTCCCTGTACTTCTCAGGAAAATTCTAATTATTTTACGATTACTGTCTTCCTATTTACATTTTGTTCTAACCTACCCCTCGGTAAGTACTCCGCAAATCCCTACAAGAGTACCTACAAGCCAAAATGGCGTCGACATTCGAACATCCGAGTGCGTTTTAGCCCCACTTAAAACGTGGTTTATTTGCAAGCCAGATTGCCTACGGAACATTATTTATAGTTGAGGGTAGGTTGTTATTAAATTTTTCCACAATTGTTGAAAGATTTAGAGCTTTTTTTTAGTTCTGAGATTTTTATTATATGTTTTTTTACGAAAATTTTATGCATTCTGCTTCTGTCATTATTTTTCTGCTCATCTAATTTTTGTTCTTAGAGACATTCATAAATTGTCTTAAGTTTTTCGATTTCCATATTGTCCTGACCAATAATTTTCATGCATGCACATTTCACCTTAAAAGGGAAAATTACCATTCTTGATGCTTTCTTTACGCCTATTCAAAAAGAAAAAAATAAGTGTTCATGTTCCACGGCAAAGAGAATTTCAAAATATTTACGAGACAATAAAGATGTCGCTACTGCTAGCGATCTTCACACCTGCCAGTGTGATTATAATAAACATAGAGGTTGCCTTGATTCACGAATACTGGCCATACCAGAAGAGACTTCAGTTATGCAGGGTTTTATTAACAGTCTATAAAAGACTATTCTATGGAATATTTATTAAAACAATCTGAAAAGTCATTCCAAGTATCATGGTGGAGTTTGTGTTTTTCGTATTAATAAAAAAAGTTTTCTTCGCTTGTCTCAGAAGTCTTCTTAATGATTCTTGTTTCCTTATAGTTTGTGAGTCCGCATTTTGGTGACGGCCTGGAATCATGAGCAGACTTATTAACTACCAGGAGAACAGGATCATAAAAAGTATTTTCGGTTCTGGAATCACAATTATTTATCTTGGACTGGGTCTTATCCAGAAGACTGAAACTAGACCGTTTGCTTTGACTACCAATCATTCTCAATCCTACCCACACCGAGAAAATACGTCCACCTGTCAAACAAGACCAGTTGCCTAATAATCGTATCTAATACCTAAAATATCGCATTACAAATACAAATAATCCTCAATTCCTTGCGCGATATGCAGTGGATTCTAATCGTTTGACACTTAATTAATGGCCACTTTACACGTAGATATTGAATGGAGCAGGGGTACTCAATCGGTGATCGGCTTTCCTGGTCGATTATTAATATTATTATTCCTAAAAAGTGTAAAATCGAAAAAAGGGTGGACGACCACTCATGTAACGACGCCTGCTCGCCTCAAGAAGAAGAAGCCTCCTCTCTGTGAGAGGGAATGAGCCGTAATCTACCACGCGGGCCTAGTGCGGGTTGGTGGATGTCACATGTCTTCGAATTTTTGGTTCTAGGACATACCGGTTTTCTCACGATGTTTTCCTTCACCGTTTTGAGAGCAGTGGTGATGAAATAATTTACACAAAGTAAATCGCCTGCCTGGGCTCGAACCCACGACGTACAACTTGTAAGTCGCGACCGATACGATAACAATATATAATTATATTCAGGAGTATTTATTTAAAACCCGTCATTGTATTTGACACATTAATATGGCACATAATATGGTCGAGTGTTGCAAGTGCCCACACCAGCACTTTGGAAGACCTTATGCTCGCCACTGACGCCGCAATCGACGTGGCCACCTACTGGGCCCGGGGCCCTAATAAATAAAGAGTAAACTCTTTATATATTATGGGCCCCGAGTAAAAACATCGACTCGAGAAGAAGAAGAAGCTTTATTCTATTACACCGAGATCATAATTTACATGATTTTCAGTTTCCGTGACAATGCTGCCAGCGTTCTGGGCACGTTTCTCATTGACATCGATGTGGACGAATTTTTTGATGCACAATGAGCTCTTTTCCATCTCCCTTTTGTATTTGTATAAAAGTTCGTTTTTTTTAGAATACTCAATTGTTTATATGTTAATAAAACTTTACTTTTTGAGTTTACACTATTTTCATTATTATTTATTTATTTATGTACACACAAAAAACACTCATACTCATTCTTAGTAGTAGGTACTTAGTAGTTTGCCAGTCGATGGCTCGATGCCTTTATATTTTGAGATAGATATCTGGCATTATAAGTCTCTCATCGAATGGCAATTGTCGAAATGCCAAAATGTTTGACATTTCAAAAGCGCTTGTAAATACCATAGATTTTTGTCATTTCGAAAATCGTTGTGTCATTTTGTCTTGAGACTGAGTACCCCTGGAACGGAGCCTGCACCCACGGGAGCGGCCGGGCCGGGCTCAGCGAGGCGCCCGGCGCACGCGCCGCGTGGGTGCAGGACATAACTCGCGCGCAACAAGACGTGCGCACGCCACTGCTAACTACCGTCGCCATTTTGTATAGGGTGCTCTATTTAATATTTAGTTTAACTTGCAAAAGGTATTGAATAAAACTGAAATCATAAAATCATGAACCTAATGATAATTTCTCGGCATCAGTGTAGATGCGTTTATTTTTCCCTAAATGTATACTGATCTCCCAATCTACATAGAAAGTAGTATGGAAACTTACTTAAGAGGAAATAACTATTTATAGGCCGAGTTGATAAAAAGGGAAAATCAAGCAAAATAACTGTCAGCAGGACCAATCTGCAAAGAAAAACCATGATTCGAATTTCAGGCCGGCTAAACTAAACTAAAGGTGAGTATACACTAGCGCATTTTCGCGAGGATTACAATGTAATGTAACATTATTACGAATGGTACAATACAGGCAAATGCTCAGTTTTTTAAAGCATTTCCATGTAATGTATCGTTCTTGCAAGTGTTCGACGTAATTATCACGACGAGAGAGCATTTACCTGTAACATTTATTTGTACCTTGCGTTCGTTATTGACCTCACTCTTTAAAATCAGGTTGTAACAAAACAACAAATTCTGTTAGAAGTAAATGCTCTGGTCTATACTCACCTTGAGGGCTGACGTGTAAGTGTGACGTCACACAAAAAATATTACGTGTTCCTCCAAACCTTTTCTGTTATTTCATCCTACGTCATTCGTCGTATTAATTGTCCAACTGAAACAGCGGGATATAAATAAAAACTTCGAGAACAATAACCCTTGCTTATTTATTACGAGAAATCCTTTACTACGTCACAGCTTAAGTGGAAATACATTATTATAGAATTTCGTTATGAACTTTCAATAGGAAAGAGTTATTTTAGGACTTAATTAAAGAACCTGATCTTAGAACTTTCCTTTCTACTTAATCCTCGACTTCATTTAAGTACACCTTTATTAATTTGGAACATTCATGCATCAACTTTACTAAGATTCCATCTTATCACAGTCAGCAGCTGTACTTTTTACATTCACTTTTCAAACACAATCACAAAAAAGAAATAATATTCATTACGAAACACTAATTTGATTGCAACGAACTGTAGCTAAAATACTGAAAAATAAACACAGAATATATCAAAAACTTAAATCATGTTTAGCAACCAAACAAGAACTTCAAGTTATTGACAAAAAAAAATAACATCCAAAATTAAAACCCAACACCCTGTACTGCCAGCAGGGCGAGTGCACATCATAACTATATCTAACAGCGACAGGTACTGCACGCCACCGGATCACTCTTTATGGCCTATAAACGTGTAATTCACGCCACCTTAATCCGGCCCTGTTCGAATAAATCTGGATTAGCCGAGCCCACAGCGATTGTGCGATATCTCCTGATTATGCCGTTAACAATTGTAATTGAAAAATAAAATGCCCAAGTCCGTGCCTGGTAAAGTGGTTTGACAATGTATGGGATGTTCTTACGTAGGTAATATTGTACGGTGATTTTTATTTTATGTTCTTTGTATACATGTCAAATAGTTTTCGTAATGAGCTGAGTAACTTTGTGAATAATGCTTAACATTACATATTTCCTAGTAAGTAAAGTGTAATTATTTCAGCAATAAAGGTTTTTGAATTCGTTTTGGCCTTTTTGAAAATCGTTATTGCATAGAATGTAATGTTATCTAGTGGCTCGACTAGTTCTAGCACAGGTTCTAGTATAGTATACGAATTGGTTCCTTTCATAGAGATTCGAGCACCATAATATTCTGGTGGTAAAGCCTATGCCGCGAAAGCAAAAAGCTGAAAGGCGATGGTTAGTATTTTTGTTTTCGTAATTACTCTATTCTTAATTTAAATTGATTGAAAATTAATTTCTTCTTTTTAGTTTGTGTTTCTAATAAAGCGTGTTTTTTATTTGTTTTAAACTATTATTTATTTTTCTTTTTAGTTCAATCGCTAATCCTGAAGATCCTAATAAGGATAATGGGATAATCTACTTAAACTATTGCATTGTCATCGGTCCTTGATAAGTGTGCAAAGTTTCAAATTAATCCGACGTTTTGAAAATCAAGTTCAAAGTTTCCGTTACATAGATACATACATACCAAGATAATAAAAGCGTGTTAAAAACAGAGTCTATACCTATGCTTTTCCATGTTGTGGCTATGAAGTACAAGAGGGCCTAGGTCCAGGACTTTGACTGGCCTTCTAAGCCTAGGCCCAGGATTTTGGTGGCGCGTATCAATTCCATACCTACATTTTGGACTTTTTGAAAAGCGTAATCTCTGAAACAATGTCACTTGTTTCGAGCCTCTTTTTATCTTTTTTATTTATCTAATGTTTCACTGTCAATGAAAAACACATTCCAGCCTACAGCTTCTGATGTAGCGAACACAGATATATCAGAAAGCACACGTAGCTGGCGCACCATATTTCACGCGCGACACGCAACGCAGATATGTGCGGAAGTGCCAAGTCTTGCGTACAACAGACCTATGCTTACTAGATGTGGCACTGGGAAGAACGCATTCCAATGCGGATTCCAGGTTGTATTTTAATGTGCTGTTTCTTCATGAAAACAACCGGTCGCATAAGAATGATAAAATCATCAGATCGAATTATGAAAAGTCATTATGAGAATCCTACTGCAGTTGTCTGTACAGATACCTGCAAAGCTTATGGAGCTTTCAAAATTAAAGAAAAAAATTTACCGTACTACAAGAGATGAATAAAGCAGGCATATCAGCGTCTGCCGCAGTTGGTAGTCTTCTGAAAATCAAAGAACATGGTTTACACCCTACAAAACCGTCACAATGCTTGCGCCAGAGAAACTTTCCATTTTGTAATGGTCAAAATTGGGTTTCTTTGATTTGAGTAAAAAAGGTTTTTTGCCACATCTAGCACCCAAAATTCATGTTTACCCACCTTCCTGGGTAGCTGGGCCTTGTCGCAGGACCATAAATTAGCTAAAACAAGCGGCAGATGCCGTGGGAACCCCCCCCTCCCGTCCACACCCCTCCCGGTAATGGGAGCATTAGTAATACTAATGGTGGTGGACGATGACGTCACATAAATCCATGTCAAGTTTAGGACGCAGTGGCTGTTAGGTTTTAGTCTTGGGCTTGTCTTGTGTGAAATAGGGGTAGAGGTAAGCCTGATTATGGAATTAGTAAGAAATAAGTTCACATTAGTTAGACACATTTAAGAATAGGTTGGAAAAGTCGAAATAGGGAAGGATCTTTGCCCTGCAGTGTGAAAACCATATCACAATCTCCATAAAAAATAAGAATACCTAAAGACAGGAGGAAAGGTACAGCTATATTTTTCTTCAGCTTCTACCAATACGTTATGCAAATTTCATAATTTTGTAGCTGCTGTTTTTAAGGAGTGGAATTCCCTGCCGGAGTCTGTATTTCCCGATAGCTACAATCACCGGGTCTTTAAGTCAAGAGTGAATAGGTTACTTCTAGGCAAGCGTGTTTCACCGCCGACCACATCATCGCTTGCCATCAGGTGAGATAGTGGTCAAACGCAAGACAGTAAACAATAAAAATACCTGTTTTTTTTTATTTTATTTTTTTTAATTTGTATTGGGTTTGCTCTTGACTCTAGTCTAGGTCATAGGTGACAGAGACAGAGTCTACGATGGAGTGAGCTTACCCAGAAGAAGCCTGTTCACTCTAACTTTGAAGAGATTCGGGTTGAATGCGTTCGGAAACACAGACGCAGGCAGTGAGTTCCACTCATTCGCTGTGCGCATTATGAAGGATGTTTGGAAGCGCTTGGTTCGAATATATTATTTATTATTTTCTTGATAAATAATCTTCACCTTCATTTTTAAATCGAATCTAATGTTTACATAAAAAGTTACATAACACTCACACACGCAGAACGAACAAAAAAATAAATACCCAAATCATTAAACTCACAATTTACGTGAGAAAACTATCCCTCTGTAGAACTCCCCTAAAACAAAGTTATCCCACACCATGGGGCACTAAAAATTCCTCGTAATTGAATGAATCAATTCTATCGCCATTAAATCGAGTTACCGAGCATATTGGGTGAGCAAATTTATTTAGCTAATAACCCCCTTGTCTGGTGGAGTGAAACATCCCTTGTTGGAGAGAAAACTCTGAATAAAATTGCTTTAAGTTCGATGACGCAATTTTCTTCTCAATTTTTTATGTACCAAAAAGTGGGTTAAATGAATAGTGATCTAGCTTTCCCGTTTACCGAAAAATTTTAAATTAGATTATATATAGCTGAAGGTATTTTTTCAGACAACCTGAACGTAAGAACTATCCAACGAATTTCATATTATTTAGTCCTTTAAATAGTAGAAAAAATAAGTTTCATTATTTCACCCTTTGCTTTCTGACAGCTTTGAGTGAAAAACGTATTCGTAACCTTCCAAAATAAAACCATAAATTGACATTTTCTACCTCAAAGAAAAGTGAAGTAATAAGACATCGATACCATTTGTCAATTATCTTACAAGGATCGTCCAACAGATAAGCACAGAGCACGTTCAGGGTACCGTATATCCGGAGAGTGAGTCCGCAGTCAGCAGAAGTAGATTGGTTTCTACTGTAGGCTGGGTTATGTTGTCAAATTAATGTCAGGTAATAAGCATAGTGTCTGAATCCTAGAATCCTGCAGTCCTTGAAATTATAAAAACATCTACTGTCAATTTCTACCTCAAAGAAAGGTGAAGTACCAAATTACAAATCGATACCAATTGTCAAACTATCTTAAAAGGATCGTCCAACAGATAAGCACTGCTCACCCTCGGGGTACCGTATACCCAAGTAGTGCGTCCCGCTGCTTTATGTCGCCATTAGCCGGCTCGCATCCGGCTTCGGATTTGTACGTCGTTTGTACGTGTCTCCAGCCAGCCTACAGCACAAACTCGGCACAGTTATGGCAAATTTATGTCAGGTATTAATTTACTTTAGTTCTGTTGCCGCCTCCAAACTTGCTGGAGACTTCGCCCGCCCCCGATGCTAAGTTTCGACTTGGAGTCGTTCTTTGCCAGTATTAAATATTTATTAGAGTTTCCAGCAAGTTGTCAGTGTTACTTGGCACTGTACTGTGTTGAGATTGGATTGTGCTCATTTATACGAGGAAAAGTTAAATAAAAGTGGCTGTATTTTATTTTATATTGACATTAAGGAGGTTTCGTAGAGGACAAAGTTTTACAAGATTACATGACTGTTAGGTTTGTCTACAAAAAATATGTTACTTGGTTTCATTTTTTTTCAAGCTTCGAATACAATATGAACATGACTCATAATTATTTCTAGAGAGATTTTACCATTTTGGCTTTAGATACAGAATGTTGTAAACATTCATAGAACATGATTTTTGTGGAAATTATGTGTGAATGGAAAATTGACAAGATAGGTCTTGTATTTTCCCACCACAAACACAACAAATATGTCAAATAATTATTATTTATCAACCTTCAAATCCAAACTTACATTTAACCCAAAACACAACGATATCATCCACACAAGCTCCACGGTCACGTTCGTACGTATCTACATTAGCACTCGCGCGGCAGTCGTGTCACGTCGCGAGCGAGTGGCTCGGCGTCCAATCACTTCGCTAAACTAATAGATCGGAAAAAGCCGCCCGCGCATACGGATTGCAGTCTACACCTTGCACATGGTGGAGGAAGTAAGAAAATTATGGTAAGTTAGTGGAGGTTCCGTACGGAATGTTTAAAAAAAAACATTATGAATAACTCTTTTGTATCAATTTGCCTCCACCGGATCAATCTAACCCCATCTTCTTCTTACATTTAATCAAAACACTACGATATCATCTACACGAGCTCCACTGTCACGTCGCGAGCGAGTGGCCCGGCGTCTAATCACTTCGCTAAACTGATAGATTGGAAGGAGGCGCCTGCGCATACGGATTGCAGTCTTGCATATGGTAAAGATCTTATAAAAGTGTGAATTTGGAGGAGGTTCCGTATGTTTAAAAAAACTTCTTTCAAAATGTTTAATAACCTCACGTCATCAAGAGGGCGTGGACAGATTGTTTTTTTTTTATCAGAGTTCAAAATAAACCTATGGGATTGACATGAACTACCAAAATCCTAAACTTTTTGGCCTGATGAAATGTCACTTTATCTAGAAACAAAGTACCCATCAACAAATTGTGCAAATACCTACAAGTTCCTCTAGAACTCTAATCACATAGAAAACGACACATGCTGACATGTGTCGTTTTCTTTGTGAATTACCTTCTTATATAGAAGAAAATTAAGAATAAGAGTTTATTTGCGCCAAAACTGATCAATCAAATACCTAAAATAAATTAAATTATGTAAAAACACCAAAAATTTACACATCACTTTTATTAGAACCATGTTTATGTTAGATTTAGAATAATCACCGCAAACCACCTAACTAAGACAACATCATTACAACACCTAAAATCAGTTTCCCAACAAACATGGCCACTTGTAAACACGAAATAAAAAATTAAAACGAACAAGAATGAAAATACGAGCGCTTCAGCTTCGAAAAGATGACCATCCATCGTGAGCATGGAGTCAATTTATCACTGGGAAAAATGAAAACTGTGCACAGGTCCATTAAAAATAGTCGCACATAGTCGCATGACCCATAAAACGAGAGCGCGGTATAGGAGGAAATATGAAATGAAAAAGTGCGCCCCGCGGAATACGACGAGGTTCCGTGAATGTTTCACTTTTTAAGTAAAAAGAAAATTTTATGAAGGTTTGTTCTAGCATTTTTTCTGCTTGTTTGGTTTTACTGTGGGTTAAAGGTTGTGCTGTCTAGCAAGCGCATCTTTATTTACCGAGTATTTCTGAGGAAAAGTGAATTGCCTTCAAAATTCGAGATTTCATCGTTGGTTTCGACTTGATACACACGTAGGCACTCTTCAACGCTGTTCAACAAGAGTTCAAGATCAGGTACATTGTCTAAAATAAATAAGTCTGTATTTCCTATCCTGGTTTCTTTACTTAACACGATCTACACTGGCCCAGCAAAACTTTACTAAGTTTCAAAAGTAAGTTTCCTCAATTCCGTTGCTTTTCATTGGTGAAGATTCGTCAAATTTCTTTACCACGAGATCCTACAACAAGTACTAAATATTTGTCTCGTTTTTTGAATCAATCAAACCAACACAACAATAGGTTGCTGAAAGAAAAGTTTTGTCTTAGAAATTAAGAATGTAATATAGATAGTTCAAGTCATCTTTGCGCGCGGCGCTATGTGTGTGCAATCATGTGTTGGCACTGCTGCGTTACTGTCACACAAATTAAAGCTGTGTATATACAAGCGTAGGAACAGCGCATGCACACGTGGATCCGCGCGCAAATATGCGTGGAATAAAATATACATATGTGTAAATCAAATATAACAGATTCTACAATTTCAAACAACATTATTAGCTAAAAACTTTTCCTATACCCGCAAATTCGCTTACGGAACCCAACAAAATTCGCCACCTCGTCAGGCGAGGTAGCGTTGGTCAAAAAAGAAAACCAATTTGCCCGCATGAAAAGGTTCGATCCAATCGCGCCGGGCGTATCCACTCATTTGATATTTTCACTCGACGATAGAAAACAAATTACAAACTGTCGCTCCCCAGGATTATAAGCATTAGCTATTTATTTCTATGTCACCTGTCGATCCCTCAATAGCTTTCTTGCATTTGAAGTTTTCCGATTAACTTGGTTTTTATTGATATTCTATTTATGTTAAATATCGGATTTGGCATGTCAATGGTTTTGCATTTCATAAATTGATTTCTGTTATGAATTTGGTAGACGTGAATGGTATTGAATGTTCTGTGTGTTAGATTTGTTGGTTTGTACTTTTTCCTTATGTTATTTGAACAGGAAATTACTTATTACAGAATTCGAGAATCAGCTTTGCCATCAAACTCGCACTAAGCACACAGAACTCTGGCAGCATTGGCTGCCAGAGTTCTGTGTGCTTAGTGCGAGTTTTTTAACGTACTCACTCGTGATAACGTAAACGATCTCTTATGTCAAAATGTATACAAAAAAAGAGGTTTTGCCTTGCCGTCACCAGACGGCGCTTATCCAACTTCAATACAAATTGGCGTTAACGTTTACGCGATTGAGCGTGAGTAAAAACTTGCACTAAGGCCTCTGGGAACTTTTCACGGTGACAGCGATATGGACGAATTTTTTGACGCCCAATGACCCCTGCCTTTTCATACGCATTCTTAATTTTATTGTAGATTTTGTTAATTAAGTATTTTATACTATGTAAATTTGTATATATGTAAATAAACTCAGTATCTTCTTATTACATTGACATTTTTATAGAGCCACTTCTTATATAAATAACTTTAAGACGGTTTTAATCTGACGTACTAGTCCCTATAAAAAAAAAAAAAAAATTTTTCTTTCTGTCTTTCTATAAAATGAAACAAAAAATAATTTCAGTAAAGTTACAACTCGCGGTAGTAGGTATAAAACAAAAATAAAACCTGAATCACACGAGCGAAAATTCACGAGCATAACAAATTTAATCGTACAAAAGTACATAACCCACGAACCTTTTTACTGGAAACAATCCCTCCATACCCGCATACATATACCCACCTATTTATAATATCAATATCATGTCTGTAGCTCCCCTCGGTTGCCAGAGCAACCGCGTCACCAGCCAACGTAAATGTTACCAGTAAATCAATTAAAAACCAAAACAAATAAATCGTTGAAAGGCACTTTATAGGGTCTGAATGCGACATATTTTAGCAACAGCGAAACATAAATAAGACCTGAGCAATGTATGTGCGAAGATTTTGATTTGTGATCGGTCAGACAATGAAGGATCATTGAATGTGAACTTGGCCTTATTTTGCGAGAATAATGGGCGTTGGGGTTGTCGATTCTCTTATTTATGTTTGTAGAATCAAGTTTTATGTGTGGGTTTATGAAAGTTTTTTTTTTATTATATACTTTTAACCACTATCTCACCAGGTTAGCGATGATGTGGTCGACGATGTAGCACGCTTGCCTAGATGTAAAATATTCACTCTTGATATAAATACCTACAAATAATAGCTACTAGGAAACACAAATACCGGCAGAATATAAAGATATATCTATAAAAATCAGTAGTCATTATGTGTATCGACAATATCTCAACATCATATATATAAATATATAAGTATATATATACCTATTGGTCTCTTCATTTCAAACCAAGAGATTCTCCAATCTATATCTATCTATACTATCTATACTAATATTATAAAGCTGAAGAGTTTGTTTGTTTGTTTGTTTGTTTGTTTGAACGCGCTAATCTCAGGAACTACTGGTTGGAATTGAAAAATTCTTTTTGTGTTGGATAGTCCATTTATCGAGGAAGGTTATAGGCTATATAACATCACGCTACAACCAATAGGAGCCGAGCATAAATGAAAAATGTTGCAAAAACGGGCAAAAATATAACTTTTTGAGAGCTTTTGTTGCATGCGCTGGGGTAGGTGTAGGGTAGGTGTAGGGTAGGTGTAGGGTAGGTGTAGGGTAGGTGTAGGGTAGGTGTAGGGTAGGTGTAGGGTAGGTGTAGGGTAGGTGTAGGGTAGGTGTAGGGTAGGTGTAGGGTAGGTGTAGGGTAGGTGTAGGGTAGGTGTAGGGTAGGTGTAGGGTAGGTGTAGGGTAGGTGTAGGGTAGGTGTAGGGTAGGTGTAGGGTAGGTGTAGGGTAGGTGTAGGGTAGGTGTAGGGTAGGTGTAGGGTAGGTGTAGGGTAGGTGTAGGGTAGGTGTAGGGTAGGTGTAGGGTAGGTGTAGGGTAGGTGTAGGGTAGGTGTAGGGTAGGTGTAGGGTAGGTGTAGGGTAGGTGTAGGGTAGGTGTAGGG
Organism: Orthosia incerta; assembly: GCA_948252205.1. NCBI lineage: Eukaryota > Metazoa > Arthropoda > Insecta > Lepidoptera > Noctuidae > Orthosia > Orthosia incerta. Next base: position 10,293,945 of record OX411754.1, on the reverse strand, counting down.
TAGGTGTAGGGTAGGTGTAGGGTAGGTGTAGGGTAGGTGTAGGGTAGGTGTAGGGTAGGTGTAGGGTAGGTGTAGGGTAGGTGTAGGGTAGGTGTAGGGTAGGTGTAGGGTAGGTGTAGGGTAGGTGTAGGGTAGGTGTAGGGTAGGTGTAGGGTAGGTGTAGGGTAGGTGTAGGGTAGGTGTAGGGTAGGTGTAGGGTAGGTGTAGGGTAGGTGTAGGGTAGGTGTAGGGTAGGTGTAGGGTAGGTGTAGGGTAGGTGTAGGGTAGGTGTAGGGTAGGTGTAGGGTAGGTGTAGGGTAGGTGTAGGGTAGGTGTAGGGTAGGTGTAGGGTAGGTGTAGGGTAGGTGTAGGGTAGGTGTAGGGTAGGTGTAGGGTAGGTGTAGGGTAGGTGTAGGGTAGGTGTAGGGTAGGTGTAGGGTAGGTGTAGGGTAGGTGTAGGGTAGGTGTAGGGTAGGTGTAGGGTAGGTGTAGGGTAGGTGTAGGGTAGGTGTAGGGTAGGTGTAGGGTAGGTGTAGGGTAGGTGTAGGGTAGGTGTAGGGTAGGTGTAGGGTAGGTGTAGGGTAGGTGTAGGGTAGGTGTAGGGTAGGTGTAGGGTAGGTGTAGGGTAGGTGTAGGGTAGGTGTAGGGTAGGTGTAGGGTAGGTGTAGGGTAGGTGTAGGGTAGGTGTAGGGTAGGTGTAGGGTAGGTGTAGGGTAGGTGTAGGGTAGGTGTAGGGTAGGTGTAGGGTAGGTGTAGGGTAGGTGTAGGGTAGGTGTAGGGTAGGTGTAGGGTAGGTGTAGGGTAGGTGTAGGGTAGGTGTAGGGTAGGTGTAGGGTAGGTGTAGGGTAGGTGTAGGGTAGGTGTAGGGTAGGTGTAGGGTAGGTGTAGGGTAGGTGTAGGGTAGGTGTAGGGTAGGTGTAGGGTAGGTGTAGGGTAGGTGTAGGGTAGGTGTAGGGTAGGTGTAGGGTAGGTGTAGGGTAGGTGTAGGGTAGGTGTAGGGTAGGTGTAGGGTAGGTGTAGGGTAGGTGTAGGGTAGGTGTAGGGTAGGTGTAGGGTAGGTGTAGGGTAGGTGTAGGGTAGGTGTAGGGTAGGTGTAGGGTAGGTGTAGGGTAGGTGTAGGGTAGGTGTAGGGTAGGTGTAGGGTAGGTGTAGGGTAGGTGTAGGGTAGGTGTAGGGTAGGTGTAGGGTAGGTGTAGGGTAGGTACGTAGCCAGTTGACGGGAGCGAAGCCGCGTGGGACAGCTAGTAAATAATAAAATATTATAAAGCTGAAGAGTTTGTTTGTTTGAACTCGCTAATCTTAGGAACTACTGGTTGGAATTGAAAAATTATTTTTGTGTTGGATAGTCCATTTATCGAAGAAGGTTATAGGCTATATAACATCACGCTATGACCAATAGGAGCGGAGAATAAATGAAAAATGTGACAAAAACGGGCAAAAATGTTCCTTTCATGTTTGTAGGGTAGGGTAGGTAGTTTAGATGGGTAGGTAGGTAGCCATGATGGGAACGAAGCCGCGTGGGACAGCTAGTTAAATATAAAACAATACCCTGTAAAGGTAATGATTATTTGCCCCAAAAGTAAAGTATAATTTTAGAGGTACAAATATGCTTTAATTTAGTACCCGTACGTAGTATTATTGCGAACACTATGAGAACGACAAAAGATGATTTCTAGAAATTTCATTAAAATTCCGCTTCGTCAAGTCCGAAGGCGATCCCTTCAGGGTTGTCACTAAACAGTAATAAATATTGCAAATGAAATTCCTAAAATGCTTATTTATAAAAAGTGATTTAACACCTATCAACAAATATCATTAAGCCTGATACATCTAGGAAGGGTGAACTAATGGTATAACCTATACCTATAGATTGTGAATTAAAGTATTTGTTTATAGACTAGCTGTCCCACGCGGCTTCGCGCCTGTCAACTGGCTACCTACCTACCCTACATACATGAATGTTGCGTAACTTTAACCGCTTCCGCAGCGCACGCAACGGAAGTTCTCAAAAAGGATTAATTTTGCCCGTTTTTGCAACATTTTTTATTTATGCTCCGCTTCTATTAGTCATAGCGTGATGTTATATAGCCTATAACCTTCCTCGATAAATGGACTATCCAACACAAAAAGAATTTTTCAATTCCAACACGTAGTTCCTGAGATTAGCGCGTTCAAACAAACAAACAAACTCTTTAGCTTTATAATATTATAATATTATATTATATTATATATAGTATAGAAGATATAAAACAGCATTTTAGATATAAAATAAGTGTTAATAGCTCATTATTTTATTAATAGATCTGTAAAATATATTCCGCCGGCAGGGTACGCCCCATAAAGACATACATAGACCTTATGGGTGATGTTCTTCAGAAAGGCCAGGTGCGCAGTACTCATAACCGGTGTGCGTGTATGACTAGATGTATGAACATGAGTAAAGCAAAAGAAGTATGTAAGTAGCAGGTGGCGTTCTGTAGTTTCTGCCTACCCCCATGGGAAAAAAGGCGTGAACTTATGTATAATTATGTATGTGTATAAAATTTATTAATTTATATCTTAGAAATGTACGAATACTGGCTTTATATTCAACTTCATCGCTCTTATGAATTTGAACTGAAGTTTATTGCTCACCTTCAAGTAATAGGTATCTTAAAATCAATATTTAAGAATCAATCTGCGTGGGAATGGCGAGTTATTATAACTTGAAATAAATGGTAGACTTTTTTACGGTTTTTGTAACCAGTATTATTCCATAATTGTACAGAATTTCTAAGGTTCACATAGTCTGCCATAAAACTGTCGTTATCCTCCCTTCTATGGTTACAAAATGTCGATATGTTTAACTTTTGACATATAAATAAAATAAAATCCCAAATATGACTTACACATTTTTTTTCAGCCCTGAAAGGCCCTTAGGTGTGGGCGAGCAGGCGCGGCGGGCGGATTTGTCGTAGCCCGGAAACGGCGGGGAATTCATTTGGGCGTAATAGGTTTCCTGCACCCGCGTCCGGTACCCGTCCGGGCTTCGTCCGGGCCTCGTCCGACGCTCGTCCGGCTCAGCACGCCGCGTCCGGCACGCATCGGAAGTAACGCGATATCTCAGAGTTATTAGAAATCTTACATATCGTCTTCTTTTTAACACGCTTTCATTAGCTTGGTATGTATCTATGTAACTATGTATCAATGTAACAAAATCTTTGAACGTGAATTTCACCCACTTCAAAACTTCGGATTGATTTGAAACTTTGCATACCTATCAAGGACCGATGACAATGCAATAGTTTAGTCAAAGTCAAATATATTTATTTAACTAGGCCAATAACCGGCACTTTTGAAAGTCAAACAAAAATTAAAATGTACAAGTAATAAAAGTTAATTCTACCGTGCGCGTTTAAATTGTTTGTCCCATTAGCCTTACCAATATATTCAGGATTAGCGACTTTTTAGTTCAATTTACCATTAAAGCATGTTTTTTAGTTTTTTGAACTACAATTTATTATTCTGTTGGTATTGAGACAATACTGTCCTACGTCGTTGTGTGGGTAATCTCGTTTTTATATGAGTTATTATAGTACCAATACCAGTCCATTACCGTCTCATTGCAGGTCAAAGCCTCTTTCAAAGGCAACAGAGAAGGCGCGAGCATTTACACGCTTGTTCAATGCGGATTGGCGATTTCAAACTAGTACTTGACTGGATTTGAATCCACGAACTCAAGTATGCGAGACAGGTATTAGCCACTGGACCATCACGACTCCTAAACTTACTAACATAAATAGCGAACCAAACCTATCTAACTTAATTAATATAAAATTAAAAAGGAATTTATAAAAAGTATGTAAATATAACGTTATTATGAGTATGAGGATTTTGGAAGAGAAATTACCAAAAGTAGAATAATTTGACAATTTTTATTTATCTTTTTATGACAATTGAAATGAAATGATATGAAAAATTACGGCAACAGACAAATCATATTAAAGCCCAATTTTTTTTTTTCAAATCAACCGTTGAAAGGTACTTTTACATTGTCAAATAAAACAAAAAAAAACCGGCCAAGTACGAGTTGGACTCGCGCAAGAAGTGTTCCGTACCATTATCGCAAAAAACGGCAAACAAATCACATTTGTTGTATGGGAGCCCCACTTAAATATATATTTTATTCTGTTTTTAGTGTTTGGTGTTATAGCGGCAACAGAAATACATCATCTGTGAAAACGCGCGTTCACGGTTCATGAGATACAGCCTGGTGACAGACGGACAGACAGACAGACGGATCGCGAAGTCTACTAAGGCTATTACTAAATAGGGCCTCGCTTTTACCGTTTGGGTTTGGAACCCTAATTAAGCTAAATGCACATACCCAAGCGTCATCTATATAAATAAAAATGAATTGTTGTTCGTTAGTCTGATTAAAACTCGAGAACGGCTGAACCGATTTGCATAATTCTTTTTTTGTTTTGGTCGACAGAATACAGGGAAGGTTTAAAAACAAAAAAAATGGGGAAAAAAGGGTAGGGTAGGTGTAGGGTAGGTGTAGGGTAGGTGTAGGGTAGGTGTAGGGTAGGTGTAGGGTAGGTGTAGGGTAGGTGTAGGGTAGGTGTAGGGTAGGTGTAGGGTAGGTGTAGGGTAGGTGTAGGGTAGGTGTAGGGTAGGTGTAGGGTAGGTGTAGGGTAGGTGTAGGGTAGGTGTAGGGTAGGTGTAGGGTAGGTGTAGGGTAGGTGTAGGGTAGGTGTAGGGTAGCTGTAGGGTAGCTGTAGGGTAGGTGTAGGGTAGGTGTAGGGTAGGTGTAGGGTAGGTGTAGGGTAGGTGTAGGGTAGGTGTAGGGTAGGTGTAGGGTAGGTGTAGGGTAGGTGTAGGGTAGGTGTAGGGTAGGTGTAGGGTAGGTGTAGGGTAGGTGTAGGGTAGGTGTAGGGTAGGTGTAGGGTAGGTGTAGGGTAGGTGTAGGGTAGGTGTAGGGTAGGTGTAGGGTAGGTGTAGGGTAGGTGTAGGGTAGGTGTAGGGTAGGTGTAGGGTAGGTGTAGGGTAGGTGTAGGGTAGGTGTAGGGTAGGTGTAGGGTAGGTGTAGGGTAGGTGTAGGGTAGGTGTAGGGTAGGTGTAGGGTAGGTGTAGGGTAGGTGTAGGGTAGGTGTAGGGTAGGTGTAGGGTAGGTGTAGGGTAGGTGTAGGGTAGGTGTAGGGTAGGTGTAGGGTAGGTGTAGGGTAGGTGTAGGGTAGGTGTAGGGTAGGTGTAGGGTAGGTGTAGGGTAGGTGTAGGGTAGGTGTAGGGTAGGTGTAGGGTAGGTGTAGGGTAGGTGTAGGGTAGGTGTAGGGTAGGTGTAGGGTAGGTGTAGGGTAGGTGTAGGGTAGGTGTAGAGTAGGTGTAGGGTAGGTGTAGGGTAGGTGTAGGGTAGGTGTAGGGTAGGTGTAGGGTAGGTGTAGGGTAGGTGTAGGGTAGGTGTAGGGTAGGTGTAGGGTAGGTGTAGGGTAGGTGTAGGGTAGGTGTAGGGTAGGTGTAGGGTAGGTGTAGGGTAGGTGTAGGGTAGGTGTAGGGTAAGTGTAGGGTAGGTGTAGGGTAGGTGTAGGGTAGGTGTAGGGTAGGTGTAGGGTAGGTGTAGGGTAGGTGTAGGGTAGGTGTAGGGTAGGTGTAGGGTAGGTGTAGGGTAGGTGTAGGGTAGGTGTAGGGTAGGTGTAGGGTAGGTGTAGGGTAGGTGTAGGGTAGGTGTAGGGTAGGTGTAGGGTAGGTGTAGGGTAGGTGTAGGGTAGGTGTAGGGTAGGTGTAGGGTAGGTGTAGGGTAGGTGTAGGGTAGGTGTAGGGTAGGTGTAGGGTAGGTGTAGGGTAGGTGTAGGGTAGGTGTAGGGTAGGTGTAGGGTAGGTGTAGGGTAGGTGTAGGGTAGGTGTAGGGTAGGTGTAGGGTAGGTGTAGGATAGGTGTAGGGTAGGTGTAGGGTAGGTGTAGGGTAGGTGTAGGGTAGGTGTAGGGTAGGTGTAGGGTAGGTGTAGGGTAGGTGTAGGGTAGGTGTAGGGTAGGTGTAGGGTAGGTGTAGGGTAGGTGTAGGGTAGGTGTAGGGTAGGTGTAGGGTAGGTGTATGGTAGGTGTAGGGTAGGTGTAGGGTAGGTGTAGGGTAGGTGTAGGGTAGGTGTAGGGTAGGTGTAGGGTAGGTGTAGGGTAGGTGTAGGGTAGGTGTAGGGTAGGTGTAGGGTAGGTGTAGGGTAGGTGTAGGGTAGGTGTAGGGTAGGTGTAGGGTAGGTGTAGGGTAGGTGTAGGGTAGGTGTAGGGTAGGTGTAGGGTAGGTGTAGGGTAGGTGTAGGGTAGGTGTAGGGTAGGTGTAGGGTAGGTGTAGGGTAGGTGTAGGGTAGGTGTAGGGTAGGTGTAGGGTAGGTGTAGGGTAGGTGTAGGGTAGGTGTAGGGTAGGTGTAGGGTAGGTGTAGGGTAGGTGTAGGGTAGGTGTAGGGTAGGTGTAGGGTAGGTGTAGGGTAGGTGTAGGGTAGGTGTAGGGTAGGTGTAGGGTAGGTGTAGGGTAGGTGTAGGGTAGGTGTAGGGTAGGTGTAGGGTAGGTGTAGGGTAGGTGTAGGGTAGGTGTAGGGTAGGTGTAGGGTAGGTGTAGGGTAGGTGTAGGGTAGGTGTAGGGTAGGTGAATGTTTGGTGTTTTTATGGCAAAACAAAGTTTGCCGGGTCAGCTAGTCTATACTATAATATAATATTGAGAGATTTTTTTGTTTGTTTGTTTGTACCGAATAGGCTCCGAAACCACTGGATCGATTTAAAAAATTCTTTCACCAATAGTAAGCTACATTATTCTTGAGTGACAGGCAATATTTTCATCACGAAAACCGGTCCTGTGGGGTGGTCCACCGGAGCGAAGCCGCGGGGAACAGCTAGTAAGGTATATATTGAGAAGAATGTGCAAGAAATTCCGAATAACACAGAATGTGTGAACAAATTTGCGTATTTTGCCATTCCAATCGTAAAAAAAATCGACTAATAACACGAGAATAAACAGCATTTAATACAAAATCAAGTCAAGTAACAAGCTTAAGTCCCAAACAAACGGGGTTGACATAAAATCCATTTTCCGAAAATCTTAATTTCCTCCGAGAAGTTTTCAGACGAGGAGCTGTTTCATTAAAACTTGTGTGACGTGTCATTAAGTCCCGGCCGCAGCTGATTATTAATATTCAAATCATAATTCCGACTTAGATGAACGAAAAAGCAAAGACGTGTTAACTTATGAATAATCACAATTTCACTTTGAAAACTTTCCCTTTATTTTCTTCAAATCTTCGTTCGAAGGCTTCATACGCGCTAAAAGCGGATAATACGTAATAACTACTGAAAATGAAGCCTTTTAGTAGTAAATTTTGTGTGAGGCAACACAACAATTGAAAGGTACTTCAAGGTTAACTAATAACGGCGGGACCGGTCAGCGAACCTGGTCCACAAGGCAACGAGAGTAGGTGTTTTCGCGTAAATAATTAAATCGTCATGTATATGTCATTAAGTGCGGTTACTCGGAAGGAAACTAGCTTAAATGATCCTGAGAAAATCGGTATAGGTGACGCGCACTACCCATTATTTACAACAATGAAAAATCCATTTAATGTTTAACAAAACCGTTCAGGACAGTACAACGATTTTCACCAGAAAAAAATGGTATTTTAATTTACCCCTGTTTTAATTCAAGCGCACGTTATTAATTCTCAGCCAACGCATGTATGTACATATGATTAATAAATAAAATTCCTACACGTTCAACCGCTACGAACTCAAATAAAACAAAAACTCATAAACCGGTTGGAACATAAAATAAAAAAATATACTAACGCGATTTACGTTCAAGAGAGCGAAAAATAAAATAACACGGGGTAGGCGCGGTTTTCGCCCGGGGCCAGAGCCCGCTTGTAATTTCTCTAGATATTTCATATTTTAAGCGTAGACGCCCGATGGCTATGACGTTGCTACGACGACGTAGCCTCGTAGCGGGGCTACGCCGTAGTCGCGTGACAAATTCACTGTTTCAGTTTTGTTATTTTCTTGTACTGTTAGCTAACTTTTCCGTGTGCTCTTTTGTTAGAACTTATCCCCGTTTTTAGAATTATAATATTAGTATAGTTTATTTGTAGTATAATTTGAAATTGAGTATTTATCAAACTCTAGTTTGAAAAACTGTAAAAAATTGTCAAAACAGTAGGGTTTGACACGTTCCAGTTCATAACTTTAAATACTCAATTCAGAAACTGGTCCTTAGTTATATTTATAGATAAATACCCAGAAATCCTCTTTGAACCTTCTTTCAGCTAAATAATGCCAGTGAAAATCAAAATATACTGTCTAGACATATTAATTATATTTTAATAATATACTAAAAAGTTTATTGCTAATAATGAATTGGCAACACCTACGCACTGTTACATTTCCAAATAAAATCGAACACACAACAACAGGTACTCAACTCATACACAAACAAACAACAACAAACAGATCAAGTCTAGAGTTCAAATGGTCAAACAAAGGAAATCAATAACTAGCTTTTGTCCGCGACTTTGCTGCCGTGTCCTTTTCCACAGATACGGGATAAAAAGTCTATAGGGCTCAACGTTAGTGTATATCAATGGAAAAATTTGCCTTAACGGATCAGCAGTTTCAGAGATAACGTCCTACAAACAAACAATTTGTAATATTAGTTTAGATATCATTTATATTATTTAGAATATCATTTTTATCTGACTGCGCGACGCAAAGGAGGGTAATGTGGTTATCAGTCTATGTACTTACATATGTATGTTTGTTCCTATGTGGCATTCTAGAGACCAAACGCATAGGCTGAATTTAATGATTCTTACGTCAATCGATTCGTCTTAACCTTGCAAGTGTCACTGGCTACATTAAAATAAAAATGGCGGATTTTGGGTGCCATAGTGTGGTGCCCATTTTTTAAAAGGTTTTAAGAGGCAATTTCAAGAATATATAACACTTATATGTTTAATAGTAATTCGAAAACAAAAATATACTAAAAAGTTATAAATAAAAATCAAATAACCCGACTGCTTATCAAGCGGACTAAAAAGACGTAAACAAGAAGAAAATCATGGTATGCAGTCAGAGGATACTTCTTGTTTTGATCAGCCAGCTCGCGAATATGTATCCTCCGACTACAAGGCATTTTCTTTTTGTTTACGTCTTCTTAGTTCACTTCTTAAGCAGTCGGGTTTTATGAATTAACTATTTTTATTGCCTAGTAAATTACTGCTAGTGTAGTACTTTGTTGAACCGAAATATTTTCGGCGGCTTATAGGGTGTTACCACGCTTGCTCGAGGCGTTTTACGACACATGCTAACTCGTGTTAACATACCTGCCACGCGAGTTTCGACACATCACTAGAGGGATGAGACAGTAAGTATTTTGATTTTCTTGAACAATATTTTTTATAATGTACACTGGAGTCATCGGGCGGCTTCGATCTTGTAACCATACCACAGAAACCGTATCTATGGCATTTAGCTATAGTGTATCTAGCTTTCTATCAGTGAAAGGGTTTTTGTAAATGGATCAGCAGTTCCTAAGATTACCTCCAACAAGAAAACCAGTAAACGTACTAACAATAAATTTTAAGTAGCATAGTATTTTTTACCGAGATATTTCCGCACGTATGTAGGGCGTACCGCGCTTGCTCGAGGCGTTGTACGACACATGTTAACTCTCGTGCACGTATACCTGCCACAAGAGTTTCTACACATTACAAGACGGGTAAGACCATGAGCATTTAGATTTACTTTAACACGCCTTTTTAGGGTTCCGTAGTCAACAAGGAACCCTTATAGTTTCGGCATGTCCGTCTGCCCGTCCGTCCGTCCGCAGTTTAGCTCAGACTCTTAGTACTAGAAAGCTATAATTTGGTATGGATATATGTATTAATCAAATAAATAAATCATAAATACCCATAAAATATTATTTAAATGTTTAATTATCATTTTTTTATTTATAAATTGTGATTTAAATTATTAATTCTTAATTTAACATTAAATTCTAACTTGAAATAATAATTCTTAATTTAACAATCAATTCTAATTTATAATTTGATAGTAAATTCTGATTTAATTGAAATGTTATAGTCTATTTTGATTTGTATAATAATGAACAATTATAATTTAATAATTTACAGTTCAATGAACAATTTTAATTTAATCATTCATAATGTAATATTTAATTTATTATTAACTAATGAACTACATTTTATAGGCATGCAAAAAACTGATAATATTATTATTTCTACTGTTTTACAACTTCAATGAAATATTGTTTGAATTTTAATTACAATGATGATTATGCATGGAATATAAAGCTATATAATATTTATTCAACACTAATTTAAGCTTACTACTAACAACATTTGAAATGTAATTATGATATATGGAATAAACGGCTTATTATTATTATTATCTCCTTTATTTATCTGTTTTCTTATAATTTACATTTTTAAATATTTTTATAAAATAAATTAAAAAACAAAAACATTTATAAATGTTTTTTTTATTGTTTTGTTATTATTATTATTTATAATAATCTCGCCAACAAAGTGATAAAATAAAATCTATCTGTTAACTTCTATACACGTAAAGTGGGGATGTTTTTTTTCTCCTCTATCCCATGGTGTGGGGTATTGTTGGATAGGCCATTCAAAAAAATCACGGATCTGTGAAAACAATTTTTAGATTCAGAGATACGTTTACGTAAAATTAAACTTTATTTGTAATTTTGTTAGAGTCAAGTGTCACCCCCCTTGCCAGCTAAATGATTGCTTTTGGATATGTGAAAAATTCACGGCTGTAGTACATAATATAACGAAATTAAAAGGAAAATTATCACAGATAAGTAGGCTTTACAAGTTTAAGGGTACACTAGTCGACGGCACGAACTATTTTGTGCGCGGGGTAAAATGCATTTTATATCAACCGACAACACGTGCGGAAGAGATAGATGCTGTGATGAGAAGTAGGAAGCTAGTTCGCGTACGAATACACACTTTTGCAAATGATTTAGGACGAAACCGAGCGCGCGAAATTTTATAGACAGACCTTTGGCAGTCTAGATATCATGAAAAAACGACTAAATCTATCTGTTCTAAATAAAATTATTTGCATTGTTGAACTTCTAATCAATCTCTGTATGGAGGCCGTTTTGCAATTTTCCGTCTTCTTATGGTATTTATTCGCGCCCAAAAATGCGTTAAAATTAGTGTCGAAATGTGGAACTTTCGACGCTCATAACTTTAAAATATTTTCTTTTTTTACTTTTTTGCTTCCATACAGGACTAGATAATGAGGAGACGAATTGATATCACTTTTTATTTTGAACGTACATCGTTAAACAGTGGAATCATCCCTAGACTACGTTTGTATGGAAGAATTTTCAACTAGTGTAACCTTAAGAGTATTTATTTATTTAATACTTCATGCACACATACGTACAGAGGCGGACTTAATGCCATAATAGTCGACCAACTTATAAAATGTACCTGGAAAAGTAAAAATTATGTATATTGATGTACGGGGACAACAGTTTTCGAACGGCAAAGTTAATTTTGTCCCATCGTTAGAACAATGTTTGGTGCTTTCATTGTTGATGAACGGTAGTAATGTTACCTATTTATTTTAGTGAATATAGCTGTTTATACGGAAACCCTTTCTGCGCAAGTCAAACTTGCACTTGACCGGTTTTTAAATCTATACTAATATTATAAAGAGGAAAGACTTTTTTGTTTGTTTGTTTGTTTGTACCGAATAGGCTCTGAAACTACTGGACCGATTTGAACGATTTTTTCACAAATAGAAAGCTACATTATTCCTGAGTGACATAGGCTATTTTTTAATCCCAAGTATTATATAATACTAACTTTTTCGGGCTATTTTTGTCCTGTCACCTATCCTAAGGAACGTATCTATGCCTCTTACCGATAACTACTACGAGTATATATGGCCATCAGTAAAAGACTTTTTTTTAACGGTAAATGTAACTCTCTCGCAGGATATAATGTTATTATTTTCTTGTAAAATACTACTAGTGTAATTTAGTAAGCATTACTTTTTTAAACCAATATATTTTCCTCCGTATGTCGGGCGTAACGTGCTTGCTCGAGGCGTTTTACGAAACATGTTAACTCGTGCTCTCGTTCACGTGCCGCGCGAGTTTCATCACATCACTACTGGGTGTAGAGGCAGTAGATATTCTGATTTTGTATATAAGTACTTATCAAAAGTTAAATAGGCAGTTCTCACCAGTTTTAGGCGAGAACACATGTTGTTAAACATACACTGTATGAATTTGCTTTAAGCAATTTGTTTCAATTTGAACTGCGAGACGTACTACGAGATCGGTCAATGTGGTAGCCTGGGGGAGGCCTATATCCAGCAGTGGACGTCGTTCGGCTTAAATGATGGTGATGTTTTTTTTTTTTGTTTCATGTCAAGTAACTTGTTAACGTTTACTTACAACACCACTGACAACGAGCGATAATATAGTTTTCAACACACTTGTTCATAAAGTGGCTCTAATTTCACCGCAATTAGGCACATAATGATGACCTGTTATAAAACTGTGATTTTTTCATTGCTATTATTCACAAGTGAGTTATAGAGTTTTTTTTATTTCATTGGTTGAGTTGCTTTGTTCTTAAAAAAGTTTCGATACAAAAAAGATCGTGCTCAATAGTACAAATAAAATAATGCACCTATTGCTTGCTCATTTCATGCAACTTCGTATTAAAATAGATAATTTCAACTTGTAAGTGCTTAATAAATAAAACTTTCACTCAAATATAAATTTTATTTGCTCTGTAATAAAGAAAAATTGCAATTCCCTATTTTGTACGTGGCTAAAACACTATCCACGAAACGCCAAAAAATAAATAAACCTCATTATTTTAGTCTATGGCCGATCGCCATTGTTAAATGCGCGCGCATAGGAAAACTGATTATTTTTGTCCGCATTGAGAAAAAAAAATCACAACTCGTTTTTACTGTTGAAAATGATTTTTTTGTATTATTTTCTTCACAAGTGTGTTGAAAAACGTCGTATGATACACGTGTGTATTGATGAGTACCGTCCTCGGCTCTCTTAAGACCCTCACCTAACGGCTCGGGTCTCAATGGCGCCTCAGCGGTAATCACCAACATTGCACACTTGTACCATAATGTACTATTATGTTTAACTACACTCGCAACGTAATGTTCCAAATATGAATTCAAAAAATATTGCATAAACACGTACTGCATCATAAAATATTTTTTTATTTTTTATAGCACACTTAAACTTTTTAATTTATCGGCGCTTATAGGCTCATTGACTTAATGTAGAAAAGTAGTGTCACTGTCTATGGATGCGCGCGCTGCGCAGTCACGGTGCAATGAGAATCTAAATTGCCCGCCATACTGCATATTTTTTTTGTTTCCACTTTTATTTTATTTTAACCATAAACCCACGCTCGTGTTTTAAAAACCCCTATTATATGACCATTGCATAAACTACTATTATAACGTCTTGTGCGATACATACAGGTTACCAATTTAGCTTAACTCTTCACTCGCTATTCGATAACATTATGGAGTTGTATGTTTCAGAAGTCCCAAACAACATTGTTTGACGCATACTTCTAGATTACTGTTTAATTTATTTAGACTAAGAGGAAATATAATTATGTAAGTATCCTGAAAAGCTTCTTATACTTGATTTTAATGTCGAAAATGTTCGTCGACACGAGTACTTATGTTAACATTTTACTTACATTTTTCACGAGACTTTTCCTCAACTCGAAGAAGAAGCATAGGGAACATCCATAATAATATTATAAAGGCGACAGTTTGTGAGTGTGTGTGTGTGTGTTTGTATGTTTGTTACTTCTTCACGCTCAAATGGCTGGACAGATCTGGATGAAATTTGGCACAGAGATAGATTATAGTCAGGCATAGCACATAGGATACTTTGTCTCGGTAATATGTTCCCTCGGGATGATTTTCGACTTTCTTGCGGGCGAAGCCGCTGGCAGAAGCTAGTGTTTCTATAAAACCTTTATAAAATAAAGTAGTTAAGTCAATATATGGTCAGCAGAAGCTATAGTTTCTAGATACAGGATAACTTGCAGAAGCCAAAACTTACACCCCCAAACATAACTTGACCCATTTTTAATCAACAACCACCCCAGCAAACCGCACTGAACATTAAACAAAACAAACCGATGTGACATACAAACACATTCGCCATAAAACAAGCAAGTTACATCGGCATTATTCACAACAAAATTCATCGCACAGAGTTAGAGCCAGATATTAATCTCTCGACGGCATCCGAGCGCTGGATTCGCCATTTTGCGCCTAAATATGATAAACTTTCCCCCGAATTTCTTCACCCCCCCCTCCTTTCTTGGCAAGAATCCCCCCGCGGGTGGACCCCACCCGAGCCAAGTCTTACGGCCCTGCTTTTAAACTAAGCTCGTTAATTAATTACAGCCAAGTCGACTGCCGAGGGTACTGCCTTATGTAGAGCTATGTGCCAATTTAAAATTGCACTGCTACTAGTAATGTTAAAGCACTAAGCATTGTCGTAAAAATGTTACGTAATATTGATGTTTTTTTTTTTGAATCTTATAATTTCTAAAATTTTTCACGCAAAATTTATCTGCATGCAAATAATTAAAAACCATCATGCATCATGCATCGTGAGGAAACTGGCGTGTCCTGGAACCAAAAATTCGAAGACATGTGACATCCGCCAACCCGCACTGGGCCCGCGTGGTGGATTACGGCCCATTCCTTCTCACAGAGAGGAGGCCTGTCCCTGCATTGGGAACATTAATAAGCTGATGATGTGATGTGATGTGACATAATTAAAAACAAATAGTGTTTCAATACAAACAAGCATACATGTGCTAAGTATCATACTCAAAGTTCCGTACCAAGCGTAACAGTTAGTACCACGTCGAGCTACAGTTTACGTGCAGTTGAAAATTACACCAACTTTAAAGACAATACAACAACCACGAACAAACGGCTACCCTATTAGTAGTAAATCATAAAATTATTCACAATAATATTAATTACAAAATCACGGGTCGAGTATTACTGAGAACACTTCCTCGGCTCCATAATTAATTGCTACTAAATTCGGGCCGAATTTGAATCCGGTTACCAAGTCCGCGAAGAAACTTACGAGGTACATAAGACTTAAGGGCAGGGCCGGCCGGAAGGAGGGTAAAATGGCGGCGGAGGGCGCGACCCTCCCGGGGAGGTGCGTCGAGGGGGGAGGAAGGACGTGAGATTTACTCTAAGTAATTGCAGTAATAAACACGCAAATATATCACGGCGGGGTAATGAGAGGAAGCGCCGAAAATTGCCGACGCAAATTGCGTGTGTGAGATAAGCTAATTTTTTCTCTCTCTGTTGAACAAGAGGAAATTTTCGGCCTCTTGTTTTTCGTTTTCGGCTGTTCCGCTCCGTCTGATTCGTCATTTGTATTGTGGACGGATACTGGCGCAGTCAAACATTTATTTGCATGAGATTAATTTTTAAATAAAGAAGGGAAGCTAACTTTTATGACAACTACAAACTAGTGGCAACCCTGACTTGTAAACTAAGAAACTTTCAACAACTTGCAACAATAACAATACCTACTACATTTCTCCAGACGAGTGGTCCAGACAAATAGTTTTGTTTATGGCCAACAATAACTAACGAAAAACTGATGCAGATTATTGTAGGACCGCAATGTCAGAGGATAGAGGTGTTTGGAAAAGTACGAGGCAGGCTTCTGCACAGCAGTGGAAAAAAACCGACTAATTAAGTGGATAGAAAATTGTATAGTCTCAATAATATGGCCACTTAACCAGTGTCCAATCAGCTATATTAACCATTGCTCATCAATTAGCCCTCACCTACACACGTTATTTATATTATGCAAACCAGATAAATGTCGCAGACCTAAACACGAGTACATAGTAGGACGACGTTTTCTGATACTATAGTTTCATCAACCAAACTCCGTATCTGTAATTATTTTAAGAGTTGGAACATGTGGCCACATGTTCCAACTCTGGCAGTTTGCTATAAGTTCCTCCAAAGTTGGTGTATCGTGTTCTTTTTTACAGTAAATTGCAATTCAAGTTTTCATGGCTAAAATATGTAATACAAGCGACCCTGTCATGAATACATATTGTGCCATCAACACAAACTCCTGTCTTCTCAAAGATGATCATATTCAAAATGACAGTACCTTACAACTGATAAAGTATTAGTACATATTTTTCTACCTTTAGGTGACGAAAAATCTAAATTATTCAAAACAAAAACCAAAGCAATAAACGCAACCTGAAAATATGTCAACAGCAAACAGCAACCCGTTAGTAGTCGAGCCAATTTCGCGTTCAACGCCAGCGATAATTTTTGGCAACAAAACAACTCGCGACATAAGAAGCTACGGCATTAATTATTCCACGAGACAAGAAAGGGGCGCTCCATTTCCAATATTTATGTGTTGTCGATGACTACGCGAAAATATTGGGCGTCGACGGCTTTTTAAAACGAAGAAAGGGCCAAGAAAGGCCGCCGGGAAACCGGGCCTTCTTAATGCACAAACACCACTCTGCTCACCTGCCTTCCTTGATTTATTAGACGTCTTTGTTCGCCGCTCGTTACAAGCTTGTTGTTGCGTTTTTAATTTATTTCCTTACCAAAATTTTGCACGTTAATATTTAGTTAGATAATGCCCCTGTAATGGCTGGAAATCGCTGCGTTAACACATTTTTATATTGTGCTTACTTTTTCTCGCTGTATCTGTTTACGGTAGATAAAGCCGATGCGGAGGATACCATTGTATTTTTCTCCTGAAATATTAAAGAGACTTAAAGAGACAGTTGTATACTGAACGACACGTTCTCTCCAAGAACAAATAGATAGATACACTTCCTGGCAGAAATATAATGTACCATCGCTATCCCTAAAGCGCCGAAGCCCGCTCCTCAATAAAACCCGTTTCACCAAAACCGCCGTCCAGCCTCGGGTTTGTTCTAAATTGAAATAACGTAGCGAATACATTAACAGGCATCGGCGTCGGCGGAGCAACAGCCGACGGTGGCAATGGGCCGTGAATGAATGCGAATTGCCGTTGCCGCAAACGGGTTGGCCGATTGTCGACGACACGACTCATTGCCGATTCAACGGCACGCTCGATGATTTACTCACAACCGTACGGATTTGAGTCAATCTGGTGCACCTTCAGGTTTAGATGGAGCAGATGTTTTGAAGATAGGCCAAATTATTTAGACGGTCTTTTGGGGCTTGATGAAAAGTAATTAACTAATTGAATAAGTATTGATGTTAGAATGCAAAATTTATAATAGAATAGCCCTTTATAGAAGATAATCTTTGAAATGAATCCGGAAAATTATACATTAATAATATCTATCACCATTTCAAATCGCGACCATAAATCTCAAAGAAGACCCACAAAGAAACAAAGCACCAATACAAAGTCGCCTGCAATATCAATCCGAATCACAAGAACAATGGAAAACTCCGTTAGACACCGCCCGCCCAAGACGCGGGCAGGGCGGAAGTGGATTAGCATATGCGGACGCAGTTAGCATCACAAAGCAGGCTCCGACGCACCCGATATTTATGTGACGTCATCGATTGGCCATATTGGACATCTCTCTCTACATTGTAGCCTGTAGCGGTCACAGCCGCATTGATTGGCCATGAGTGCGCATAATTTTCTAACATAATTGATAATGAAAATTATAGCCGTGTGTAATGAGCCTAACGGATTGTTTTATGAGTTCGGTTCATTAGTGGTCATAATGAGATGACCATCCTCTTATGACCTGTGGATCGTGTAAAGAGATAGAGATTTCACCTTGGTTAAGCAAGTGGTGTTGTCTTAGCAATATGAACAATCTGATTAACAATGTTACAATGTTACGAACACCAATGTTTGGGAATCTTAATAAATTAGTGATTAAATAGAGAATTTTGTCCATCTTTATCTGCGAGATATTAAAGTAATCTTAAAGAATATTTATACCCCAAAAAGTGTGCCAGAATCAATGAACTGTCCTGAAAATTCTGTCTCGCCTAAACCTTCATCTGCTCCACATTTCCTTATCAAGCTAACTATCAAGACATAATTCAATAAGCACCTGCCCCACCCATGTCCGCATTAACGCGACATGTGGAATACAGGGGCGGTGACAGGCTCATGGGCTGTTCAGCTCACCCTTCCTCATCAGTCATAGCGGCCGTCAACCGGCTAAGCGACCGCATTCAAATTGCCATCCGATGACGACGTGCTTTCGCGACCCCTGGCTTGTCTGTGGCCGAGGGCAAAGAGTATAGAGTCGTAGGTTGGCGGTTTGTGCCTATGTGAGAGGAGCCTCTGGGATGAGAGATGGGAAATGACAGAATATTTAGGAGATTTCAAGTGGGGGAAAATTATTTTTAAAGCAACCGATTAAACTTCACCTTGAAATCGCTAGATTAAAAAAAAATATCTATTTAGTAGCTTGTGCTTATCGTGGCACTAAAGACACTGTTAAAATTTTAGGTACTTGTGTGTGACATCACACACAAGTACCTAAAATTTTAACAGGGTCTTCAGTGTATATAATATGCCACTATATGAAAATCAATTAGCCTCAAAAGGATACATACATCTCATACATGTGCGGTGCTAGCAAACGAATCTACCAACTAGCAAAAATCTGACAATGCCAAAACATTTGGTCACGAAAAAAGTACGATCAAGATTTCTAAGTCGTAGGTATAAAACTTCATTTATTCAAGTTGCACCCTCTGTTTCTACCCAACTCTTTCTATCGGCCTCGACCAGCTTTACATGGCGGGGACATACTTTTTACGTCATTAGACATCGCCGGATCACCGCGAGTTACTGCGGTGACGCTAAATCGATTATGAACTGACGCTATGACGCTCAGTCACTGGGGTATACTTTCTGACTACGTTGGTTTTAATTGTTACTCTAACCCCATACTTTTGAGATGTTCGAGGGAAGTTTGGGAGTGACATTTTTTGAAGATATGAATTGATGACTACTGTATTTTTTTTTGATTTCGCCTGCTTTTAGTGTGGTGGCATCCTTTTCATAACTGTAATTTTTGTGTGTAGACAAAGCTTTTCTCTTACTAGTGTTCTTTAAGGTTTATTATATTTGGTGGATTGATAATATGATTATGTATGTTAGCCACTATTAGGAAAAGGCCTCCCTCTACTCTTTTTACTACTCACGGTTCTGACACTTGGGCGAAGATGGCGAGACGAATTAGAAGAAGTCTTACAAGACGTCGGTTACTCTTGATCGGCAACCATTCAGGGATTGGCGGATATGCGTTTTCGTAATGACGTCTCACAAAACAGCTAATTACACCTGTAGCTAATAACATTATGTTATTGAACACTGATAACTAAAACCATCAAAGGTGCAAGTCGTGCGTATGCTAAATGGGACGCTACATGATACCACAACTTTTTGATACATAAAAAAGGGTTTTTCGTTTAAAAACATGAACGTGAGATCCATCACGATTAACGTTATCCCAATACTTCTTCAACAAAATGCAAAAAAAACCGGGAAATAATTAAAAACTACAAAAAATATACACACGCGTAATGTAAGTGCATTGTGTAAACATGGGCATTCGCGGCCGGCGCGCACGAATATCCTACATCATTGAAAACGAAACGGAAACGCTGCAATAAACATTCATTTCGAAATTAAACACATCTACCTGTGTGTTTACCATCCCGAAATCACTAAAATGAATAAAACAGTGAGGAATTGGACGCCGTAAATTCGCATTCGAATATCAATTTGGGCGAACGCCGCGGGGAGGGGAGGGCCAATAAATAAAAAATATATAAAATACACAGTACGCAACGTGAAAGCGGTGAATGGCACTTGTGAAAAATGGACTTGCCGCTCTTCCAGGGAAGCAATCATTCAAACTGGCTGTTGTCTGTTTGCGCCTCTGCTCTTTTTCGCCTAGCCTCGGATATTTTTTGCAATTTTTTTGGCAATGTCATTCGCAGCGTTCAGGTGTGGGGACACGTGGTCCCGACAAAAAAAACAAATATTAATAACTGGCATTTTTTAAAGTCCCCGTTTATTGTTGTCAATATTTCGTAAATGATTGTAGTGTGATGCGGCGTTTTTTTGCCGCGTTCTATCGCGTCGCCGTCGCCTCGCTTTGTCGGTGGGTGGAGCGCGCTAACGCAGCTAAATTTCGTACTTTGTTGTGTTTATTTATCGCCTAATGGACAGGTTACGGTAGCGTTACGCTTTGTAAAGAACTTCTATTTTAACTGGAAGGTGCGATTCATCCAAATTACAAGATTAGTGGAGCAAATTGTACACAGATTCTTTAACAGGTATAGCCGTGGATACTCAACAATTTACAATTAATATATAATTATAGGTAACCAAGAAGACTTTATATGATCATATGTTATCATTTCCAACGTCTCTACAATACACACAACTCTATAAATCTAATTCCAAACCTAACACTGCCAACAAATCTGTATTTACAAACGCTAACTTTGGGACACGAAACACGACTAGAATCTAGAAGTACAAACCCAATTGTATAAGCAAAAGCAGGTCAAAGTTTCGATTGGTATCCCAGGTAAAAGGCACAAGTGCGCTAAACACGAACTCCCATGTAAAAGTACTCACACACGCACCATTACTTTAATCAAAGCATCGCCAACTTGCTCAGTTAGCCCTCCCTAGGTGAGAGGGGCTCCACCATTTTTCCTAATTAAAATAATGCCTTCTTCTCATTCTTCGTCCCCTAGTCATTAACCCAATGTGCTGTAGATAAACGTTATTTGCCCGGGAGGACGTTTCTTTTACAAATATGCCTGTTTTGCCCGCTTACCGAAATGAGGGAATTTTAATCGTACGCTTTTTGCAAAACACATTTTTTGGAAATGTTTTTAATTAGCTACACTTTTGAGACTTCTAATTAATTAGATGTGTTATTATGGCTGTTCAATTAGGAACCTGACTTGTAAGATTGTAAAGCTTGGAGGAAATAATAAGGATCTTATGTGAATATTTATTTAAAAATAAAAGTCTCATTAAGGTCACCTTTACACAACTTTACGTCCTTATAGGATTAACATTATACTTGTGAAGTTATACCTTTATAGAGTCTTCTCGAATGTGTGTGTAAATACCTTTATGGAATTGAGGAGTGACTTCAAAAGAACATATAAAGAGCTTTGGAAAGTTGCCCTGACAACCTGACACGTACTTAGCACCGTTTGAGAGTGAACAGAAGCACAACATGTTGGCAAATGGGGAATTTCCACCTAGAGAAATATGAATATGATGGAGAGACGATCGGCGGTACTGATAACTGTATCCATACTAATATTAGAAATGCGACCAATGTCACCTTTTCAAGAATTAATGGCTTGTTTATAATATTTTTATCCCGGTTGTAAGTTTCCTTTTTTTTTTATCTCGTATAGGTTCGCGCTTGACCTTGAGGAGCTCGTGGCTAAATAATAACAGCCGCACTGGTCGATCATCAAGGTTAAGCAACGCTTGACGAGGTCGGTCCGTGGATGGGTGACCATTTCAACATTCCGAGTTTCCTTCGTGCCCCGGAAAGCACGTAAAGCCGTTGGTCCCGGCTGTCATTTGAAGATCTTTGGCAGTCGTTACGAGTAGTCAGAAGCTTGAGATCTGACACCAGTTTTGCCAAGGGGTACCGTGTTACCCAGTAACTGGGTTGTGGAGGTCAGATAGGCAGTCGCTCCATGTAAAACACTGGTACTCAGCTGAATCCGGTCCGATCAAATAGATAGGTTTGCGCTTGACCACCATCTCACCTGATAGTAAGCGATGATGTGGTCGACGATGGAGCACGCTTGCTTAGAAGTAACCTATTCACTCTTGACTTAAAGACCCCTAGATTGTAGCTATCGGGAAACTCAGACTCCGGCAGGGAATTCCACTCCTTAGCTGTACGCATAATAAAAGTATTCTAAAAACGTTTAGTGAAACGTTTCCTTGGAATACTTTTCAAGTTCCTGCCGGGCGAAGCCACTGGCCGATAGAAGCCAGTCATAAGTATGATTTATAAGTTTATAACTTTCAATAAACAATTTAAAGTTAAATTTTTTCAATAGCACGATGCTTAAAAACTCTTTTCGGTTAAATTATTTTGGTCAGGGACCATTCCAACGACTAGTATTTATTTATTTGTTTATCCTCGCAATGGAACGCCATGCAGCAATTACATCAATGGACCACAATCCTATAAAAAAATAACTATAAAGACCAGGTTTTCTCACGATGTTTTCTTTCAACGTTGTCAGAGATGTCCAAGATAAACTTATATTATAGGGTCATAGGCATATACGTAGATACTACCTATCTTAGTCCTTCTCGCGTAACTTTAAGGAATAGACTCTAATGACTCTTTGATAACAAACCCTATAATGCAGATGATCTAGAAATAATGAGCATCCTTATCCACCATAATCCCAGTACCAACAACTAACTCCACCTCTCAAGTACCAACGCAGACACTGCGGAATATTCCACATTTTTGTAGGCAGTCGACATCTCGACCTCACATTTAACCCGAATTCCAGCAAACTGCATAATTTCGCCACTAATGAGAAGAGCCGGGCCGTCTAATTAGCGGAGCCGAGTCGGTAAGACGCCCACTAAATAGAAGCCAACGTAGGACGACCAACTGTCTGGCTCTTTGTGGACGGTTTCCCGTTTAAGAAGTGCCTTAGGGTTTGTGGAAGTGTTATGACAGGAGGTGAACTGACACTGGCTGGTGTCAAGATTTATTTATTTATTTATTTATTTATGTACACACAAGACACTTTAATGAGACAGTACATATCAAGACAGAATAGCACAAAGGTGCTGCTTATTTCTAAAGAAATTTCTTCCAGCAGACCTACGACAGGAAAATTAAATAAGAAACATAGACACAGTGTGTATAAGTAAAAGGAAAGATAATATAACTATACTAATACAAATATATATATAATATTACAATAAGTACCTCAACATATATATATAAAAAATATACATAACTACTATAAAATTAATAAATACCTATAATATATAAGATCACGGGATAGAAGAAAGATAGTGTTCTTTGACTTGTTTTTTAAATATAGCGATAGTTTTAGCGTCACGGATCTTAGGTGGAAGCGAGTTCCACAATCGAACTGCATGAACAGAGAAGGAGTGGGAATAGAAGCGAGTTTTATGGGATGGGAAATTGAGATGGAATTTTAGGCGCGATCTACACAGGACGTTAGCAGGGCGGGTAAATGAAAAACGGTCACGCAGGTAGCCAGGGTATGCAGGGTTAAAGAGGATGTTGAACAGGAGACATAATATGCGAGTGTTCCTGCGAAGACGGATAGGGAGCCACTTGAGATCCTTGCGGAACTGAGAGACATGATCGTATTTCCTAAGACCAAAAACAAATCGAATACACAGGTTTTGCAAGCGCTCAAGCTTATTTAAGAGCTCCTCAGTAGCATCCAGATAGCAGGCATCGGCGTAGTCTATGATCGGCTGAATTAAGGTTTGGGCTAGATAAATTTTAGTTTTAAATGGCAGGAAACTTTGAAGAGTTTTTAAAGAGTGGAAGGAGAAATGCACCTTACGACTAACTTCGTTTACTTGCGCTCGCCAAGTAAGATTGCTATCAATTAAGACACCGAGATTCTTTGCCGTATCGGTGTAAGCTATGGTCGAGCCATCAAGGGATAGTGGCGTCAAGGTAGAAGGGTCAAGCGCAGTGCGATAACATCGACTGCCTATGATCATGGCCTGGGACTTGGAAGGGTTAATCTGTAAGCCATAAGACTTAGCCCATTCACTGATTCTCTTCAGGTCACGATTCATGTCATTAATCGCTGAGTCCGCGTCTGCAAG
Organism: Orthosia incerta; assembly: GCA_948252205.1. Classification (NCBI taxonomy): domain Eukaryota; kingdom Metazoa; phylum Arthropoda; class Insecta; order Lepidoptera; family Noctuidae; genus Orthosia; species Orthosia incerta. Next base: position 10,269,998 of record OX411754.1, on the reverse strand, counting down.
CAGAAAGTGTCCATAAAGCTGCAAATCGTCTGCGTAAAGATGGAAGTTGGAGGTGATAACCTTGGTAACAGTGTTTATGAAGATAGAGAAAAGAAGAGGAGAGAGAACGCCACCCTGAGGAACACCAGCAGTGAGATCACACCAATCAGAGAAGATCTCTTCAAGGCGAACACACTGAGAGCGACCCCGAAGATATGAGTCAAACCAGGCTAATGCAGAAGAAGAGAAGTTAATAGATTGTAAGATCCCAAGCAGAATGTCGAAATCCACAGAGTTGAACGCACAACTGAAGTCAAGTAGGACTAACACGGTTAGAAACTTATTGTCCATAGCCCTGCGGATGTCATCAGTGACCTTCAGAAGGGCAGTTACAGTACTGTGACCCGCACGAAAGCCAGATTGGAAAGGACAGATCAGTGCATTGGCCGAAAGAAATCTGGAAATTTGACCATGAACGATGTGTTCGAGAACTTTAGATAGAAAAGGTAATATGGAGATGGGTCGGAAGTGAGATAAAGAAGAAGGATTGGTAATTTTGGGCAGTGGGATTATGTGTGCCTGTTTCCAGGCTGAGGGAAATATGCCAGAGAATAGCGAATAATTAACAATATGTGTGAGAATAGGAAGGAGTTGTGGGAGAATAGGTATTATCATTCTCGAACACAGATTATCATGGCCAACAGCAGAGGAGGAAATAGCAAGAAGAGATTTTTTGACATCGTCATCAGAAACAGAGTTTAAATTAAATAGTGGGCAATTCGGTAAAGGCAACTCGGAGAGTTCAGTCAACGTGGAATTTTTGACACTAGGGTCCAGAGAGACAGGTGGAAGGGAAAAGTGCCTATTAAGAGCCGACAAATCGACATCTTTAGAGGTATTAGTGGGCGATTTGCCGATACCGACAGACTTTAGAAATCTCCAGACATCAGAGGATTTGCGATCGACTAGAGATTCGTGGAAGTAGCGTCTCTTTGCATCTCGACACAGACGATTGCAGTGGTTACGTAGCCCTTTGAAACAAGCAAGATTCTGATCCGTGGGTCTACGCCTGTATCTGCTCTTCGCCTTGTCCTTGCGGGCAATAGCATCTTTAATTTTAGGAGTCATCCACGGAGCAGGATCATGCCTAATTTTAATACGCCGACGCGGTGCATGCTTGTCATAAAGGCTCAACAATTTGACATTGAAACAATTTACTTTTTCATCGACACAGGTGCTTTTGAAGACGGGAGCCCAATCGATATCATCAGCGTCACGACTCAATGCCACCAGATCTATTCCATTATAATTGCGCAGATAACAGAGTCGAGGTTTGCGTTTAGGAGGCCGGACACGATAAGAAAGATAGATGAGGTCATGGTAAGAGAAAGTTGCAGTGAGCTGCCCGAACCCAGCAACATTGTGAGGGGAAGAAACAATCATTAGATCAAGAAGAGAGGGCGTGCAGTTTGGAAAGTTATGGGTCGCAGAAAGAGGTAGAATTTCCAGATTAAAGGAAGATAGAAGAAAGCGAAGTTTTTGTGAACGAGAATCATTTTTAATTAGACATGTATTAAAGTCACCCATTAAAATAACATGCTCATACGATGGGCATAAATTATTCAGTGTCGTCTCAAGAGAGTCAAAATAGTTGATGTGAAGATTAGGAGAGTAGAATACCGCAAGTAATATTTTAGTATGATTTAAGGTAATTTCAAGGAAAAGGAATTCTGCCGACCCTGAGTACTGAGATGGAGACGCACTCACAATTTTGTGCGGTATATCAGCACGTATGTAAATCGCAACACCACCACCACCCTTGCCAGTCCTGTCATTTCTGACTAGAACAAAGCCAGGAAGTGCATAGTGCGTAGAAAGGAGAGAGGGCTTTAGAAAAGATTCTGATATGAGGAGTACATCAAGATGAGCACTGCTAAAGGATGCCAGAAGATCGGAGTAGTGGCCAGGAACACTCTGAGCATTTATATGGGCTACATTTAAATTGTTGGGATATTTAGAAAAAAGAGTGGAAATGTTGTCACGCAAGGTTAGAAGCGGAGACTCACTTCCCGCACTAACAAAACTACAAGTCGAAGAAGCACAAGAGAAAAAACTGTCATTTAAGTCGACAGGATCAGGATCAAGCATATATATATAAATACGTACACAATATAAATATAATAAAATGAAAAGAATAAAACTATTTTACACAAAACTAAACAAATTAAAACTAAACTTATAGGCTGGTTAACTTTAAAATAAAATAACCACCCTAACTCACTGAGTGAGTTGGATAAAATTGTACAAGTCATCATTCTTAAGCAGTCGGGTTTGTGATTTTTTGAATTAACTTTTTCAGTTTTTAAACACGCCTATATTCCAAGTCAGTTTGAAGGACATTCACTTTACTCAGTCCATGAAAACGGAAACAGCCCACGATTTCTGTCATTAAATCGAAGTGGAGTCGAGTGGAGGATATGGCTTGGGATATTGCAAAATATGTACAGGTTACATCATCATCATCAACATCATATCAGCCGAAAGACGTCCACTGCTGGACATAGGCCTCCCCCAAGCGTCACCACATTGGTGAGTCCAGTGCGTCTCGCATCCAGCGGATCCCCGCAACCTTCACCAGGTCATCAATCCACCTGGTGGAAGGCCTTCCAACGCAACGTCTTCCGGTACACGGTCGCCACTCCAGATCCTTTCTGCCCCATCGGCCATCCGTTCTGCGTGCAATGTGCCCTGCCCACTGCCACTTAAGTTTGGTAATTCTTCGGGCTATGTCGGTAACCCTAGTTCTCTTGCGGATCTCTACATTTCTGATTCGATCACGCAAGGAAACGCCGAGCATAGCCCTCTCCATTGCCCTTTGGGTAACTGTAAGATTTTTGATGAGGCCCATTGTAAGCGACGACGTCTCAGAGCCATATTATTATGTCATCACTGGCAACACACACTGGTCATAGATTTTTAGACAACTTTGAGTGTAGATTCTCCGACCTTGATATGAGTGAGTGTAACATGTTAATTCAACATCACCTTGGTTTTGTCCATGTACGTCATCCTGAGACCCACTCTTTCGGAAGCTTTACTGAGGTCATCGAGCATTGTACTGAGATCCTCTTTGGTCTCAGCCATGATTTGACTATATTGTCGGCAAACCGAAGGTGAGTGATGTACTCGCCATTGACGTTGATGCCTAGCCCTCGCCAGTCCAGAACCTTGAAGACATCCTCCAGTGCAGCGATGAACAGTTTCGGAGATATGACGTCTCCCTGTCTCACACCTTGCTGCAGAAGGACGGGTTCCAAGGTCTGATCCTGAAGTCGAACTGACATGGTGGCGTTTTTGTACAAACATTTCAACACTTTGATGTACCGGTAGTCAATTTGGCACCGTTGGAGAGACTGTAGTACAGCCCAAGTCTCGATCGAATCGAAGGCTTTCTCGTAGTCCACAAACGCTAAACAGAGAAGCAGGTTGTACTCTTCGGTCTTCTGTATAACCTACCGCAGCGTATGTATGTGGTCTAAGGTGCTGAAGCCTTTACGGAATCCGGCTTGTTCGGGTGGCTGGAAAACGTTAAACCTGCGTGTAAGACGATTCGTGATGACTCTTGAAAACAGCTTGTGGGCATGGCTAAGAAGTATGATAGGCATATAGATCTTCAGTAGGGCATTGTCATTCTTCATGAAGAAAAGTACCACCACACACCTGCACCATGCCTGTGTCGTTTTCCTCTCAAGTACCTGTACACACGAAACTGCGACCGCAGCAGTGGAAAGCTAGGGGTCTGCTCGTTATTGGGGAGAAATATTGGTTCCTGTCTGACAGATGGGAAGTGGTACATAAACGTGGTACTTACCGGTATCCTCGTGGTGTTGATTAAAAGAGCATCCGGTCGAGGTGTTAGGGGGAAAATATATGTATAATACTAGGATAAGATGAGGGATAGCCAACGGCTTCTGGACCGGAGTTTCCGGCGTCCACCAGGCACGTGGTCGACACAAAATACCTCGCTGCACGCGAAATATACACAAATATCAAAGCACAAGCACCGCACAATAACAATCACGATTGGCGGGCGCACTTTTCAACAAAGATGTCTGGATTAATTCACAATTACAATATATACGAGACCCCAATTTTTCGCGTTGCACAAGTTCACACAAAATTTGCTAGACTAAATGACACCTGGCAACCGCCCACTCACAACTGTCGAAAATCGATGACAGTCGGTTGACTCAGTGTTGCAACAAAACGATTTGGTTTCAAACATAAGTATTAATTACCTACTGCAAACTAATACGAATAGCCTTGCCTAGTAAACATACAGTACGCAAAACACGCGCTTAGACGTGAAGTTGCAGACACCATCCCGGCTTAACTTAACTTAAACACACAGTAGTTATTTCAAAAACTATAAATTGATTTATGTTTTTCTTTTTCAGACACTGCATCGCCTACCATGTTCTATTTTCCGTCAATTCATTTTGAGATTGCTCTGGCCCTTGAGATTTAGATGCTCAAATAACAATCTAACTGGCCTTGGATGATGAGAATGGCCTGAACAAATATGTAGTACCGAAAACAGATCTACCTGTGATACTGAAAACTATAAGAAATACCTACTCCCTTTCCTTGATATAAACACATTCTAGCTTTGCTTAGCAATGGTAGAAAAATAATGAGGGTAAAATAAAACTACTGCACATGGTAATATTCGAGGAGATTTCTGTCTCAATCCTCTGCTATGACAATTAATAAAAAAACTTTTACAAAAAAATACTACCGACTTCCAAATAAGAAAACTACAAAGTGAAAAATAACTTTATTTTTGGCAGTCGGTGTCTTTCGTGAGTACCATTTTTTTGCGTTATTGTACACCGACTGCCAAAAATAAAGTTATTGAGTTATTGTTGTTGTGTGTTGTTGTAAGTTTTTTATAACGCCAGAATAGATTGACCGAATATTATGAAACTTGAACAAAACCGATCAAATGAGAGATCTTCATACCCCTTAAGAGCGTACTGGCGTGATGTTATGTTATGAAATGGTATAAACAATAAACAGACATGCAATTGCAGCAGTGCCTAAAGATTTGCCGTTATTTATTAAAGAGTTCTGTTGTATATCTTCGAAGTTCTTCACCAGGTCTTCACTAAATATAAAATGGGACCAATTCCGGAACATACTCTTTCAAACAAAAAAAGAATTTTCAAAATCGGTCCACAATTGACGGAGATATCGGTGAACATACAGAAAAAAAAACATACAAGAAGTCGAACATAGAACCTCCTCCTTTTTCGAAAGTCGGTTAAAAAAAGGCTGGCAGCCTGATGAAAAAAACAGCCTTTCCTCCTAAACCATGGTATCCCTACGGCGTCGCAAGGAGCGTCGAGGCGGCGACGGCAGCGCGGGTGCGACGCGCGGCGGGCTGGGCGGGGAGGAGCGCGCTCAACTAATGAAGTGTTTCGCTTTGACACGCGTGTTCGTTAGCAGACCACTTCACGATACCGAGCTCTGTTCAGATGACAGCTTCTTCGAATTTACCACTTAAGTGGCGTGCAATGCCACTGCACTTGTTAACTAGTTCCTGTTTAGTTGGCGCGGCATATTGGGAGACACCTCTCTCTCATTTTAATGGATATAAAAATCTGTGTGGTTCTAAGTGGTCGTGTCTTTGGGGGCTTAAGGTGACGGCTGCCCAGAATTTGCCGCTTAAGAGGCGTGCAATGCTGCTGCACTTGTTGAAGCTTTGATTCAACTTCTGAGATAACTCTTTTACATAAACGACCCTCAAATTTGTAAATTAATGGCAGCACTGCACCCTAACTGCGTAACATCACACTACTTCCGTAACAAACTTTAAATTTGTTCAAATATTAGTAAAAATCTTCTTTTCGACCACCTAAAGAAATAAATGAATGTACTCGTACTAACACGATTAGTTCGCTGATCTAAATTCTCTAGCAATTTCACCACTTCCTAAGAAAAATATAAGATTTTTGATGAAAAACAACCCCAAAACGCCGCCGAGCATAAGTCTGGTGGTGGGCAACAAATCCCGGAGTACGATAACGCAGCTATAAAGTCTGTCTAATACTTAATTGCGTCCTGTGTCCGCGACACAATGCTGCTCGTAATCAGCCGGCGCCGCACAATATGAACCTGTACTCATCGCCAGGGTTAGCAAAACTAGATAAAAAATATACCAATGTAAACTATATATTTGAAAGTACGGACTATGGACTGTTAGATTTACTCACATTATCTATAATTCGATATAATTATCAATAATGCAAATTTTACAAAGGCACTCACTTGTACGTGAGTAAGTTCTGTCTCAATATGAATCAAAATAATCGGTTGCATTGCACTCATATGAGAATTGTAAAAGCCACCTGATTTTTTTCCTGTGTCACTGTCATAATTTTACAAGCTGATGAAATATAGTTACAACAACTAAGTACTTTCTTTTCACACAGGCGTGGGAGTGTATCTATTATAAAACGACGTATGCCAAAATAGTACAGTACAAATGGTTACAGCACTGTACAACGAAAGGATTTCAAGTCAGAAGTCGGACCACGTGAACCAATTGTACAGTTGGCGTTAACGTTTTTTTTTAGCCTGGTGTACACGGGTAGAGTTAACGTTATAATATCACGATAGGGAACTAACTATGCTTGTAACTATACCAATGTAGACAGCATTAGGAGAGTAGAGTACTAATACTTGAAAGTAGTGCTGACTAGCCCCGCGGGCAAGCTACCACTTGCCTTCCTCCACCACGGCGCCCACTCTACTCTACCACACACTTTACCACCTACACTAGTTACTATACTAATAAAATATAAATTTACGTGTAGACAGCAGTTACTCTACTTAAACTGGTAGAGTACTTGGCATTGGTAGAGTTATTACTCAAGCGTTACCTCTACCCGTGTACACCAGACTATAGTGAATGATTGTATGTTTATGTTTCAATCACAAAAAGGCTAAACGGATTTGGATGAAATGTTGCACACAGTTTGTTTACAATCTGGATTAATACATAGGATACTTTTCATGCCGAAATATTCCCTTGGAATCATAAAACATCTTGCGGGTGACAGCTATTTAAAATTATTTTTTACTAGCTGTTCCGCGCTGCTTCGCTCCCGTGGGCCACCCCACAGGACCTATGTCTTAGCCTATGTCACTCAGGAATAATGTAGCTTTCTATTGGTGAAAGAATTTTCTAAATCGGTCTAGTAGTTTCGGAGCCTATTCGGTACAAACAAACAAAAAAATCTTTCTTCTTTATAAGTATAGACTACGCAGATATGTATGACAAGTGTGTGTTGCCAGTGATGGACATATGGCTCTGCGACGTGGTCGCTTAAAATGGGCCTTATCAGAAAGCTTACAGTCACTCAAAGGGCAATGGAGAGTTCGAATCAGAAATGTAGAGATCCGCAAGAGAACCAGGGTTACCGACATAGCCCGAAGAATTGCCAAACTTAAGTGGCAGTGGGAAGGGCACATTGTCCACAGAACGGATGGCCGATGGGGCAGAAAGGTTCTGGAGTGGCGACCGCGAACCGGAAGACGTTGCGTTGGAAGGCCTCCCACCAGGTGGGCCGATGACCTGGTGAAGGTTGCGGGGATCCGCTGGTAATGAGCGCACGGGACCGGTCAAGAAGCGACACTTGGAGAGGCCTATGTCCAGCAATGGACGTCTTTCTGCTGGTATGATGGTGATGATGATGATGATGACGCAGATATAATAGAGATAAGATCACACCAGACATCTAGTTATGTTACAGATATTAAACTGATATACATACCATCAGCATCCTATTCGAATCAAGTGAAAGACTTGTTTGTAGAGTTCAGACAGACCGCAGTGACTTCTACATACTTTGTCAACTCGAACAGGCATAGCTGCAAGGGAAAATAAGTAGAACCATGATGAGGAAAGTTTTTCACCTGAGAATGTTACAATAATTTTCAGGACATCGTTTTCCACAAGCATTTATTTCTACACTAGCTTCTGCCAACAGCTTCGCCCGCGTTAAAAGTGGTTTCCTATCCCAATGAAACATTATACCGGGATGAAAAGTAGCCTATGTGATATTCCATACTATAATCTATCACTGTGCCAAATTTCATCCAGATCCGTCCAGCCATTCTGGCTTTTCTGTTGTCTGCTGCCTGTGATTGAGTAACAAACATACATCCACACTTTCACTTGAATAATATTAGTTAGATAAAGTCGATTCACGTCTGAATTCCCACATTTCACCAGTTATGTTGAAGGCCCTATTAAATAGAGGCTAACCTATTGCACATCAACCAGGCTACTAATGAGATATTTCAAATGAAAAACCCAATAACACTTTCCCCGAACCGGGCATCGAATCCAAGGGCCTCATACTCTGCAGTAGTTTATTTTAACAGTATGAAAAAGAAAAAGCTTCTTCTCAAGAAATAAACTTCATTTTATCAACGACAACAAACTCCAAATATATAAAACCGTTCTAAAGTCTGTGTGGATGTACGGCATCCAGCTATGGGGAAGTTGTAGCAATTCTAATACATCCATCTTCCAGCGCATGCAAAATGTGATTCTGAGATCCATATACAATGGGCCTTGTTTCATTACAAATTGTGAAATACACAACCAATTTCAAATGAACTCGGTGACAGAGGAAAACTTGGCCATAATTAAAACATACTTGGAAAGGCTGGAATGGCATCCAAATGAACTGGCCACTGGTTTGACAACATGCACGTACCAGAAACGTCTCAAAAGAAAAGACATTCTGTCTGTACACTCTTGAGTAACATTTAATTCATGCTAAACCTATGATTAGTTGCTCTCGCTGGAAAGCACACTCGAAATGCCAATTTTCACTTACCACGTCTGCTTGCAGAGCAGTGGTAGCGGCCGCGACTTACAAGTTGTAGGTCGTGGGTTCGAGCCCAGGTAGGCGCTGTACTTTGTGTAAATTATTTCATCACCACCGCTCTCAAAACGGTGAAGGAAAACATCGTGAGGAAACCGGCATGTCAACCAAAAATTCGAAGACATGTGACATCTACCAACCCGCACTGGGCCCGCGTGGTGGATTACGGCCCATTCCCTCTCACAGAGAGGAGGCCTGTGTCCCAGCAGTGGGAACATTAACAGGCTGATGATGTGATGTGATGTGACGTCTGCTTAAAGTACCCAAGACTGATTGCAGATACACGAGATCCAGAAAAAAATAAAATGTCAAGAAAAAATGAATCAAGTAATTCTTCAATCTCTTCGCACGTTTTGGTTCAACCCTACGCTCACCCGGAGGTCGCGTAATCCAACTATTCAATTTTCAGCCGAAAAGGATTGTCCGCGTCTTACGTTTTTTATCTCTGCTGATCCCGTACAAGCGGTTATTGCCACTCTGTTTATACTAAGCTATAGTCTTACGAAGATTTGATTGTGGAAAGAAGTTTTTGGTGGGCGAAGGTAGGTAAGCCCTTTCAGAAACGATGATCGTTGGAAGTAGGATTGTATTGTAAATATATATATATAAAATAATATATATAAATAAAAATAAGTGTTGAAGAAATATATGGGGAACCAGAATTTATTGCATTTTGTTTAAGAATTCATTACTAACAATTAAAACGACTAGAACTCTCGCTAAGCCATCTTTTATGGAAGTCGCCAAGTTGAAAAGTGAAATCAAACTTTTAGAACTGTATAACAATATCTAATACAATCTTAAGGATCATATCATCGGCGTCTTAAAGCAAATCATAAAACAAAAAAATCTCCCTTCCTAATTTCAGCGAAACCTTAAGAAATCACAACGACCGAAATTCTAAAACTTATCAGAGCAGCAATTGTACGTAACTTAAAGAAATCTTCCATCGGATACTCAAAACCAGTTAAAACAAATCCTAATACAAAAAATCACCTTAAAAAACTCAACTACCCGAATTTTCATTTCAACAGAAACTTACCGTAAGTGCAATTGTGCGATGATTTATACGAAGCTCAAAGTTACCCACAGAAAAAGCAATTATACCAACTGTTTTACCGAGGTGAGGAAGCATATTAAAAAACTTGAAGGCACTGTCAACCCCACAAGTGCTACAGACACTGATGGCTATTAATTAGAAGGGTTGGATGAAGATATTTCATTATTTCTTCTCCTCTACCCACTGTTTTTCAGCAGGAAACCTTTTTCAAGTTTGTATTTTTTAACGCGGTGTTCTATGGGTTAGTTCTGATTTTTATTTTATTTTAGTTTTGGGTTGGCTTTTAAGGTTTAATATTAGAGGGCATAAAGTTAATCTTAAAGGCGCATAGATTTTACATTTCAAAAATTTTGCCTATAGTATTATGTCCATCTCTGTATTTTTTTTTATCAAATATCGTAATGAGGTCTTTACTAAGTGAGAGTCTAGTGTATACCAGTTTATATACTGGTTTCGTATAACTTAAGTTTAAATTTCTTCAAGTTCTCAGAGCAAAACGTTAATATTGGTCAAACACTACAAGGTTCTACAGACTTTTTACACCCTTGCAAAAAAGTTTCCAAACACCAGAAGCATTTGTCGCAGTACAAATACAAACGCAACACCAAAACAAGAGCACGCACTTATCAAACAATCTCGTAATCAAACACTGCACTTTGTAAACAAGGTGCTAACTCCAGAATTTATGTAAACTGTTCTGTGCTCTGTACACTTATCTGAGATTAAAATCTGGCTCGTGCCAGAGGTAGGCGCACAATCACTCCTCGGGGAACCAGCTTTATTTGCGGCCTTATCATCACTTAACATATCTGCATATTCATTAAGAGATCAATCAAATTATTGTCTTCACAATTTTACGTATGCATACGTGATACGTTTGGGGGATTAACTTTCCTCATTTCGGCGTAATCGTCGCTTTAAATGCGGTTTATTTCGGTTGGGACATTTTGTGTATGGGAGTTGTTGCTGTTTCTACGAGTGTGGAATACCAAGTTAATATGCAGGCGATTTACACATAATATACTCATTAACAACAATTATAGTTGGTTCAATATTAGTGTCAATTATACTGAAACTAAAAGGGTTTTAAACAGAGCAGTGGTTCATTAACAAAAGTTGTACAATTTGTGCATAGACCAAACATTTTAAACGAGAATGAAATACGTCAAGAAGCCACAAAGGCACCCATTGACACAGAATTGCCAATAAAACAGCTTACATCCTGACCACCTACACCCTTGACTGCACAAAAGATATTGTTTCACATGCCATTCATTCAGAAAACGTCGATCATTGATTGTTTTAGACAGACGCGTCGTCGCCGGAGACCGGGTGGATGCGACCGTTTCGAATGGCCAGAAAACTGCATATTTCTGCTATTGTACTAAATTCGCGTTACCTCTATCAATCAGTAGACCCCCTGGGCCCGTTTCCGACCAGGTGTTCTTTGGAATTTGCGCCGAAAAACTACGCTTTAAGGATTTTAGTTGAAAAAAATGACGCGTATTGTTCGGTTCTGCGTAGTCGCGCGCTCACCCGGTGAGCCAGGTAGGCGGAGCGCGGGACTGAGGTATGTATGTACTCGATTTATGGGTATGGTTATAAAATTACGCATACTAAGCAATTCATATTTTGAAGCGAAATGCTTGCCGGCCCTAGGCCCAATGAAGCAGAAATGAGGAGACAACAGGAACAGATGGTACAGATTTTCAAACCAGACTTCTACGATATGCCTACGTATCCCGACAATGTCAAATTATTGACTGATTCCTATCATAACATCAATATCATCATGAGTGTTCAAGAGGTTGGAAGAAGGCTATGACCTCTTTGAACATATTTGGTAGAATCTGTACAGCATAAAAATCGCCCAGGCCATTTTTTTAAAACCTTACACCAGTAACAGGTAAAGGACACAATTATTAGTAAAAGTTAATTTGTGTCCCAAATTAAAGTCGAACCACACTGACGGACACAAAGCAAATAAATTACGACTTGCCGTAAAAATCAATGATATACGACAACCATCGAAAGCTGACAATTGTAAAGCAATTCGGGATAACACTGCACGACTCCTGGATTTTACCAAGTTTAATTTACACCTAACAAGTTGATTAACCCCCTTATGACGCAGATGATAAGGTTCATGACAATTGTAAATCAATTTGGGATACCACTGCATGACTTTTGAATTGTACCAACTTTTATTTACATCCCGAAAAGTTTATTCAACCCCTTATGATGTAGATCATAAGGTTCATGGCATGCATTTTTGGTGAAACGTATGTCTTTTGTAAATCATTATAGGCACAGTTTATTGGCAGGTAAGTAATGTACTGTCCTTGTGAGAGTACGTGATCTATGAATGGTTTTCGGGAATTATCGGGACACGGTTACTTTCCTAGTTTTGTGCAACGAATCGGTTTTTTGTCAGACGGCAAGAGTGTTGGGGACCACACTTGACCAGATTGTTTAAGGAGTTTTGAGGTAGTTGGTAAGACTAAGTCACGGACTAAGTGAACATATCTTCGACCGTTGCAGCGCTCATTATGCAACGATCGAAGCGATTGACAAGCATCAATTAAACATGATTTATGTTTCTGGATCTTAAAATTAATTCTTAAATGTTTATTGTACAAAAAAGCAACATATAAATCAAAGTGAAAACTATTTATATTTGCAAATTATACTAATACTAATATACTAATAATAATAATATTAATTAATTAAGATTTTCTTGTTTGTTTGTTTGTATATTTGTACCGAATAGGCTCAGAAATTACTGGACCGATTGAAAAATTCTTTCACCAATAGAAAGCTACATTATTCCTGAGTGACATAGGCTATTTTTTAATCCCCAAAACGGGTCCTGTGGGGTGGTCCACGGGAGCGAAGCCGCGGGGAACAGCTAGTACTATACATTTCTCAGGCGTGCTTATATGGTAAGTGGTAGTGGGCAGGGCACATTGCTCGCAAAACGGATGGCCGTTGGGGCCGAAAAGTTCTAAGAGTGACGACCGCGTACCGGCAGTCGCAGCTTTGGAAGTCCTCCCTCTAGGTGGAGCGACGACCTGATCAAGACTGCGGGCTTCCGGTGGATGCGAAACGCACAGGACCGATCAGTATGGAGGCTCATGTCCAACAGTAGACGTAGTATTATTATTAATTTTCGTAGGAATCGAACTGAGTTATTGGGTATCAATAAGTCAGTTCAAAGAACTTGATAAACCACCACATTAATACTCAATCATTGTCTGCCAAAAATAACAATAAAGCACCTATGTATCAAACATAAACGTGGCCAATTTACAGACAGGTGCGTCTAAGTCCCCGAGTCACCGTCTACCATAACGTCACCTCGACAATGGAAGCTACCTTAAATCAAAGCCCATGAATGTCCCAACAATGGGACTTTCGGACTTCTTTGAAGACGCCATTATCTTCAGCCACGTGGGGCAGGTGATGCGCGCACGCGCGCAGCTGCTTGCACAAAAACTGCGCTTGCGCAAGATTATAATCGTATTTTTTTAATCGATGACAGTTCTCTAGGCATTTCGCGCCTATCTAACGGCCTCCCGCGGGCAAGCAGCTGTGCCAGTGTTTTTACCAAAATTCTTGTTCACACTGCATTAATTTCGGGTTGGTTTGATCTTGGATTAGAGGTTGTTAACAGGGAAGGTTCGTCGATAATAGATAGGTAAATAGTTACTGTTCTAAGTATAGTCAAAATACGATAAAGTTTGTCAATCATAAGTGGGCAACTCTCAGAAAACTCTTCGGAAACTATTATTTGCATCTATGGGAATCATTGGCAATTTTCAACAGTGAATTTTCAAGGGTGACACTTAGTGAGTAGTCCACTGTAGAACTTGTGCCTCTACCTAGACCCATTACTGGGACTGGCCAACTGGCAATGTATGCCTACGTTTGTTAGCTTGGGTCTTACTTGTAAAAATAAATGTACGTGTTAATGTTTTTTTATTAATTTTGATAATAATTGTAATTTTATCTTTTATACTAACTTCTCAACTGTGATTTTGAACTTGAATTTATTGTTGTACATTAATTGGCTTCATGTTATAATTTTTGATGTCAATTTTTGTTTTCGGTTTTTGTTTGTCATATTGGTATTATTTCTTTTATTTTTAATTATTTAATTCTTAATGTTATTTTTGTACAATCTGCAGCACTGTGCTGTGTCACGAAGAACATTACAGCCTTTTCTGATACCTGGGCCACCAAGATACAGGCTGTGCCTAGTTTGGGGCCCACGGACACTTCCATTGTGGTAACTAGTTAATTTAGTCCATTGTGCAAATTGTTTCTGTGTTTAACTTGTGTGTGTGTAAATAAAAAAAAAGTTGCAAGTATTCTACAGATATCTGACCAATAACTCAGATCATAGTAGACCTGCCTACAAAGTTAAGCTTATCATTTTATACATCCTCCGTCCCATCCATGCAATCCTATAACATGCCATTAGCTCCAATAAAAAAAAACTTCCCATTCACATCACGATCTCAATAAGAATCGCATTTATAATAACCTAGTAAGTAAGCTTCAAGAGGGAATGCGCGATACGTTCAGCCATGGCACGAGTAGAAGGCGTGAGTACGAGTACGAGTTGTCACCCCATTAGAATGGGCACGAGACGGGAATACGCACGCGGCCGCGATTGCCTCGCATCGGCTCGCACAATGAGGTACAAAACGCGACTCAACAAAACGATTACCCTCACGCCCCGTGAGAGGTACAGAGGTGCCATGGTGCTGTAAGTGTGAGATGAACTCTACTTGATACTTAAAGACATAAGTGATTTCTTTTTTTAATTATTCTGTACAAATAGTTCTGGAGTTGATATCTTTCGTGTACCTCTAATAGTAATTCTTAAAACATGTTATGAACATACATACCTACATCGGCAGAAACTACAGAATGCCACCAGCTACAGTCCTTACATACTCTTTTTGCTTAATTTACGTTCTTACATTTAGTATATCATGAACATCTTCAAAGTGAATGTTCTAAAACTGTTGGTCTGCTTTAACTAAAAAGTTTCATTAGCACAATATATTACACTGCTAGATAGAATATAATTGCATTCTAGGTAACAAAACTAAACCACAGCATCTGCAATCACTACAAAGTGAAAACATTGAGAGAAGCGTTGTGCCCAAGTATCTGTGGCAGATTGTATTATGCTGAGTTGACTTAAAAACACCAAACTAATGATAACTTTGCTCTTACACTTCAAATCAAGCAACCTTCTAATACCAAACTCTCCATACACACACACTAGCCCAGGTATTTAATAAAACCTCCGACAAACGATCAAAACTTCGCACACGGTATCCGGAGTCCATGTTTGTGAGGTGCGAATAAGTGGTTCCGTGGAAATATTTCAAATCAGCGCGGGCAATGGCGGCGCTATACAGGCAATAACGATTGACGTGACACGCATGCGGCCCGTGTGTAGACTGCCTAATGTCAGGATGAAAGGCGCCTCCTTTCACCCCATTTATTAGGTCTATGTTTTCAAAAAGGTAGGTTTCAAGTATCGCATACATAATGTATCTCTCACCTATCCGTCTTTGTACACGGACTTTTCTTTTGCAGTATTTGTAAGGAGTTTCTGAAGCGGATTTTTTTGAAGTCCAGTCGTATATTTTTGATAAAGGTGACTTTTTACGATTTGCTGAATTGTCTAGATCTAGGTACAACATTGTACTTAAATCTAATATTTGAAACTAAGCTAAACTGGGGCATATCGGATGAATACTCATTAAAATTCCAACCAGCAGAGGAATCTTTCACAAAATGATATAAATCGCGAACTAATATTACGCTCAATGGAAATCCATTATTAAGATCTAGTTACTACACGAAGAGTTACATCGACCACCTTGAACCACCTTGAACTCAGAAATCTTATTAACTAATCTTGTGAACAACAAACGGGTCTCAACAAACAATAACTATTAAACCTCCAACTCCGGACTGAAAGCGGTATGTCACTGACCCCGTGAACGGTCACCATCATCCCAAATAGGTATACGTGCTCATTATTGTTATAAAAACAATGAGCAAACAAAAAACAATTAGTTACGCCTCAAATAATATAACGTTTAGAATCTCATTAGTGGACGATTTTGGTATGCGCGCGGGCAATATTCGACGAATTCGGCCACCGCGAATAACCGAAAACGCCGAATCTCGAATGCCGAAAAGCCGAATGGTCGGACCCCGCTCGGTGACATATTGGAATGCGACTCCATTTATCCCCGCATCCTATTGGAATCCGGAGTGACGCGGCAAATTGGAAATTGCGGTACCATTTTTGGCGTTATTGATAGATAATACTGCTTGTAACACGGAACTGGAAATGCAAATGTATTGGGGAAATGTAATTCGTATTTGCGAATATCCGGTCAAAACCTCAACTACATATTCCGGATAAAACTCCTCAAAAATCGCAAAGCATTTGCGTACCTATTTATTTTATTTCACTTTAGAGACAATACAAAGTGCATGATGTAGGTCTAGTGAACCCTTTAACCGAATCGGTCGCGGCCCGTCGCACGCTCCGCACGCATCGCACGTCAAAGCTCGGACTACCCCCGGACTATATTAAATCACATTTTGACAAGCGTACCGTGAAAAATTAATCGAGTGTCGTCGAGTGAGCGGGCGGCAGAAAAAAATAATGAAAATTATGAGTTCCGCTAATGTGGGGTGGGTTCCGTATTGGAGAGAATAAAAGTTGGTCCACGGGGTCTTAATCTATCTCAGAAAAAATATCTGTGTATTTTATCTGTTTTAGTATGTTTAATAACTGGTTCTTTAATTATTAAAGAAGGCACCTGCTATGTTGTCTCTTCACCACCCTTGGTTGACTAGTTGAGAATACCTAAAGCATTAACTAAGTCCCCATTTTTACCTTTTGTGCCTGAAGTCTAAATAAATAAATTATATTCTACAAATTCTATTCTCTGCCGAAATTTCTCGTGGTCTATACCAATCATTTTTGGTTTTTGATAGGATGTAACTTTGCCAAGGTCCTCTTACCACCATGAAAATGGTTATTCCTTGATGTTGAGGCATACAATGCACTTTCCTCAGACCTCAGCTCAGCCAGCAAGTTTATCAAGAACTTACCTAAGAATTAAGAACATAGCATTTATCTCTATTCCAAACAAATCCTATCAAGATTTTGTTTTTCCTGCACTAGCTGTTCTTCTTCTTAGTAGTTTATCTTCAAGAAACTTCCACCTTATTAGACAACAGATAGATTTGAACCCAATCCTGTAAGATTCCTTTCCTATTAAAATAACAAAAAAATATTTTCAATTAGACAAAGATAAGAATTGAAATATGTATAAGTTAAAATTAACCGGTTGCGATTTTTGCAACTATGAACGGAACCCTAAAATGGAAACATGATGGCATTTTACTCGGTCCCCGGAGCTGGAAAGGTCATTGGGCAGTCGCTCGTGAAATGTCTCGCCCTCCGGACACCGGCGGCGACTGCCGGCGACTGTACCACTGCGCCATTGGGAATACTGACTGACACCAATCACATCGCCAACCATGTAGATATATTTCCCGCAGTCAAACTGTATGTGCAGTTTTGCGGGAGTGTGTGTAGCTTATAAGTCAACTCTGTATTTTTAATAAAATAAAATAAATCATCATCTGTTTTGACATTTCAACTATCGCCTTCGCTGACATCGAATGCCACTTTATGCGATCGGGTATACATTTATCAGCGTCTTGAAAAATCTCAGGAAACAATCAAATAAGGCCTTTGATAAACAAGACCCCAAAGCCTATTGCATAAGTTGGCCATCATTCAATAAGTTTTGTAGGGATATGATTGTTGTTTTGTATCGAATCTGTTTTAAGAAAAACCTTTCACAGGCTTTTTAAGGAAATGGGGAGCTATTAACAATGCAGTTTTGAAGGGAATTGTATGTTGTGACGCCTCTAAGAAGAGCCTTTAGCAGTCCAGCAAATAACTTTAACCAACAACTAGGGGGCTACTTTACTACTAGGGTTACCATTCGTCCGGATTTATCCAGATATGTCCAGCAATTTGGCGCCCTGTCTTGACTTTGTCCGGATGTTTCGCTTGGTGGCAAAAACACATCGTTTTGTTGCGATTGACAGTTTTTTCTTTGTGTTTTTTTATTGAGCCTACAATTTTTTTTTATTATTGATAGGCTCGCGCTTGACCACTATCTCACCTGAAGGTAAGTGATGATGTGGTCGACGATGTAGCGCGCTTACCTAGAAGAAACCTATATTCACTCTTGACTAAAAGACTCCCAGGTTGTAGCTCTCAGGAAATACAGACTCCGGCAGGGAATTCCACTCCTTAGCTGTACGCATAATGAAAGTATTCCCAAAACGTTTGGTGCGTATGGGTGGGATGTCCACCATGTACCGATGACACATTGCCGTACGTCTTGTAGTCCGATGATGGAGAGGGCTAGGAGGAATTTGTTCAAATCAAATATGCAACCTTTTTTATTTAATCCACAGAAAAACTTGAAAGACAGATAATGCAAAATGTCCGGTCTTTTTTTTAAGTCCAGCTTTTGTCAGGAATTTTAAATTTTCGGAATGGTAAACCTAACTACAGCGGCGGGCAATTCCATCAAAATCACGACACGACATCCAGACCCATACGATAACAGTAATTACAACAATATTTCACACAACCATTACATCTTGTGATAAACGAGATTCTATAATTAAGGAGAAGGGTGTATCCCCCTGATAGTTGCCATTAATACTGATATAACACGAAATAATGCAATTAATCTCGCACAAACTGTTTTATGAGATCTATCGTGAGAAGTTACCACTTGTGTTTTGGTTGGGGTAAAAAACAAGGAAAATATGTGGCTGTGGGATGGAAATGTTGCGAGGTGGTTTAGACGGGCGATATGCAGCGATTTGAGCGCTAAAATTACAAATACACGGGGACAGTTTTTTTATTAAACTGTACCTACTCGTACTATATATTTTGTAAAAGTCGTGTCTAGTCAATCATTGGCATAGTGTATACAAAATTGTACCTCGTCGTCGAGCTTCATTGCCTCGGCGCTTTTCTGGTGGTCGCCACTGTTGATTCTGGCTGGTTTGGGAATAGTGCGGTGGGATTGTCAATAAAAAATAAAAAAACATTGTTTCTCTTGTTTATTAATTTGCAACACCGACTTGCTCTTTTTTGTGTTTTCCTTTGGTAGTCGGTTTAATTCTTAGTTTTTAGGGTTCCGTACCCAAAGGGTAAAAACGGGACCCTATTACTAAGACGCCGCGATCTGTCGTTATATTATTATATTTAATTATATACGCGAATAGAATTAATATTTAAGTGGGGCTCCCATACAACAAACGTGATTTTTTTGCGGTTTTTTGCGATAATGGTACGGAACCCTTCGTGCGCGAGTCCGACTCGCACTTGGCCGGTTTTTTATTTTATTACTTTTTAATTTTATCTTTACAAATCGATACTGTTTTATGTACCGGATCGATCCTGCACGGGACCAAACTTTCATCAACGACCAAAATTTGACGGTGTGTATGTAATCATGAATTAATTAGTATTCTGCTTTACTTGAGAAACTTGTCCTTGTGGTCATTTACGATTATGACTTTTTGTCTATCTTTCATTTTTCATAAATTATTCTTATCTTTAAGAGGAAGTGTTGTCTTACGCACATTTGACACCGCCGTAGACTCAGCAACGCATCTATCAACTTTTCTGCAGCGCCACAATCGCCAAGTGGCCCGTCTGCCCGCCTACAGGGTAACCGCGGTCGATCCATCACTCGCCTCAGATTAATGTTATGATGTATGCGATACATTATACATTGAATAGACGCTGATACGCAGACAGTCGCGATTCTTTCATGCGTAAATCGCACGTGTGTATAATTATCTATTTTTCGTGGATGCGTTGAAAAGTGACGATAGGTAATGTTGGGCGTGTGTATGCAGCCTAATTGGTTGAGCTAATCAACGAATATCAAGTTACTGGTTACATATTCAATAGGAGCCCTTGGGGATGTTAGTCGGAATGTATCAGTAAAAACATTTTTGAGAAATGTATGTCTTACCTACCTAATTTGGATTGCAAGCCATTTCTGAATCCGAAAATTTGATTGTAGACTTGGTATTTTCTCTGCATTGCCTAACATAGAGAAAGCTTGTTACAACTTATCTAATTGGATTACAATTAGTCCACTCCCTGAAGATTACTAGGTAAACATAAAACTACTGCAAAAACCGGCCAAGTGCGAGTCGGACTCTCGCACGAAGGGTTCCGTACCATTATCGCACAAAAACTGCAAAAAAAAAACACGTTTGTTGTATATTTTATTCTGCTTTTAGTGTTTGTTGTTATAGCGGCAACAGAAATACATCATCTGTGAAAATTTCAACTGTCTAGCTATCACGGTTCATGAGATACAGCGTGGTGACAGACAAACAGACAGACGGATCGCGGAGTCTTAGTCTTAGTTTAGAACCCTAAAAATAACAGTTTTTACAATTTATAACATTATCAACTACCTGAAAAAATCATAAGCTCACATAATACTTCATAATCACTATACATCGACAACATCACCCGAGGCGCCCCTCCCTGACCGCCGCACAATTCACGCGCGAACGATCTCACAACAATATCCGACACTAATAAAGGCCTCAATCCATTCAGAGAGCAATATTGTCTACTCTAATTGGCATTAAAATTCGTCGAAAGAACTGAGGTAACCCCAAACAAGCGCTTATCACCACATCAGTGCACTAAAACCCTTTGCCCTCCACCCCCCCTCGGTCCACACCCACTCCCCTCAGTCTGCGGCTAATGAATATAATAGATGGCCCCCAGGTATGTAAGTTTATCGGTTCAATGAGGACGCTCCAATTGAGGTAAGAAATTGATACGAGTATTTTTGGAAAGGGTAGCTCCTATTTTTTAATGGGTTCGGTTTTATAAGATATTTTGTTTGTATTTTGTATTAATTTCTCTAGTTTATGTTGACGTAAGAATTTCAATTTTGTTTTGTCTTGCTGCTCTCATATTTTAGGTATAGTACAAAATCTCAGTGAAAAAACATCGCCAAGTCAAACCAATTGTAAGCGAGCCTGAAAATACCGTGCTAAGCGGTGAATGACATAAGTGGCAGTTCATGTTCTTCTAGGTGGTAGGTATATCTCAAATCAAACAATTACCAATCCCAAAACACTGCACGTGTAGCACACTCGTAGACACTGCACGTGTTACACTTGGAGTTTTATTGTTATACCTAGAAACATTGTGAAACATACATTCGCGAAGAGAATTTACGTAATCTTGATAATTGGCGTTTGCGGGCGGCGCGTGGGCGAAAGACCGCCTCTTGTCTTCACGTGAGGGTTAGGATCAGACATTAATTAGTGTCATGGAGTATTTAATATTGATATACCCTGCTTAGCAATTGAAATCCTTGAATATTTTATGCAAGTATATGACAAAATAAAAGTTGAAAATATATCTCTATTTATTTATATTAAGAACCAAAAAGTAAATTACAAATTTTTCATATAATAAGTTTAAAACTGACGACAAAATGTAATATTGAAAATTCAACGTAATCAATGACCACAGCGGAGCACAAAGCCGCAGGGTGAAAGCCCTCAAGGGACGCACATATTATATTATAAGCGAGCATAATATCTGCGTCGTCACTCAAGCGCAATAAATACCTAAATAAAGCGCAAATAATACCCAAATCGCTCATCAGCGCAACCCAACCTCCCCTAACTATAATTATCTATAATCAGAATATACCCCATCTATAATCAGAGCCAACGCATTGCAATTATTACTATTACCATGTGGGCACCGCCGTGATTACCCCTTTGCACCGCCACTGACGTTCTAACGTTTGTTCAATCAAATCACATTCGAAATACAAATTCAGAAAAATAACGTAAACATTTTTCCCGCGATATATCGTGCGACAGGACAGTTTTGGCACGTCGCCATAAATTATTCGCAACAGAGGGCCGGCTGACCCCGACCTCCAGTCGATTAACCATCACTAGGTCTTCCTTCAATTTCATATTTATAAACGGGGATTACGCAAAAATGCCAGTGTAATGGATCACCTACAGGACTTAGCAGGGCGGGCCGTTGTCGGACAGCGGGGGTGTGGGGAAGGCAAATTTGAGAGGGACGGGGGTATGCGGCAAGGGTCTGATCGTCGGACTCATCCATCACGCGGCTCACGCATGTGAATTGGGGCGTTTTATCTGGAGATAGCCGCGGATGGATACCTATTTAAATATTTGGTCGTTTAGCGAGGCGGCGGCGGCCGAGGTATTAGGTGGCTACATGACGCTTCTGCTAATGGTGTCGTTGCGACGGTGTACACAAACACAATGTGCTGTACGCTTAACACGCCTGCTCTGTGGGTTTCAGAGCTTGCGTAGGTAAAATATTACTATGGGGAACTGTGTTCATTCCCACTCTAGGAAACATGGCCAACATAGCTTTTTTCTGCAAGGAATCCTCCGGGATACCTCCTGTCTGGGAAGAACGGAGGGTCACGTCGGACTCCTACGAACTAAAACACACGGTTCCTAGTTCCTACTACTACGAAGATTCCAGGGAGATACTCGTAAAGCCCTGTGTATCAACGATTTGACTTGCAGGGTGACTTCTGCTGGAAACTTTGGGCTATGTTTGGTATAAGAAGTCTCGGCGATTATTTAAATATTTCTGAAGATAATAAGCAGTAGGTATACGTGGTAGGAGATATAGCTCGTGGCTAAATAATAACAGCCGCACGGCTCGATCATCAAGGTTAAGCAACGCTTGACGAGGTCGGTCCGTGGATGGGTGACCATTTCAACATACCGAGTTTCCTCCGTGCCTCGGAAAGCACGTTAAGCCGTTGGTCCCCTGTCATTTGAAGATCTTTGACAGTCGTTACGGGTAGTCAGAAGCTTGAGTTCTGACACCAGTCTTGCCAAGGGGTACCGTGTTACCCAGTTACTGGGTTGTGGAGGTCAGATAGGCAGTCGCTCCATGTAAAACACTGGTACTTAGCTGAATCCGGTAAGACTGGAAGCCGACCCCAATATAGTTGGGAAAAGGCTAGGCAGATGATGATACGTGGTAGGAGATAAGAAGATTTTTTTTTACTGTCTAGCGCTTGACAACTATCTCACCTGATGGTAAACGACGATACTACGGTGTAACACGCTTGCCTAGAAGTAACCTATTCACTCTTGAATTAAACACCCCGAGGTTGTAGCTATCTGGAAACACAGACTCTGTCAGGGAATAACACTCCTTAGCTGTACGCATAATGAAAGTATTTCCAAAACGTTTAGTGCGTATGGGTGGGATGTCCACCATGTACCGATGGCGCATCGCCGTACGTCTTGTAGTCCACACTCCCCGAAATGCAACCGAAAAAAAAACCGACAAGCTGGCAACTCGACGACGATGTTCAAAACTCTGGAGCTTTGACTCTACCAGTGCCTCATTACCGATGAGCCTCTTGGCCCGTTTTTCGATCGACTCTAGTGCATCAAGCTGGTATTTGGCAGATCCGTCCCAGAGATGAGAACAGTATTCCATGCAAGATCGAACTTGCGCTTTACAACTTAAGCAGCTGTTCTGGCGTGAAGTACCGTCTCACCTGCGCAAGGATCCCCAACTTTTAGGCAGCCAGTTGAGCCTTTGCCTCAATGTATGGGCCAAAATTGAGTGTCGATGTCAATGTTTCGCCAAGAAGCTCAAGATGGTCCGTTATCGGTACGGTTACACCTCGGAAAGATGGAGCCGGGTGAAATTGGCTCTTTTTCGCGGAGAAGACGCACGCCTGTGTTTTTGCGGCATTGAACTTGACCAGATTTGCATCACCCCATTCGGAGACTGCCTCCAAGGACAAGCTCAAGCGCTCCACCATGGCCTCACGGAGAGACCGGACCTGAGGCCCAGTAGCCCGTGTGTTGGACAAGTATCTCTCAGCAACAGTGCTGTCACTGCATACGCAAAGGTTAGCGATTGGTTTTAGCAGTTCATTTATGTGCAGCAAGAACAATGTCGCTGAGAGTACCGACCCCTGAGGGACCCCGGCATTAATATCCAATAGGTCCGAAGAGCGGCCATCTATAACTACTCGAATGGAAGGACCCCTCAGGAAGTCTGCAATCCAGTCACACAGACCACCGGGCAGACCGAATAAAGGCAGCTTACCAATAAGTGCCAGACCCTATCGAAAGCCTTCGAGATGTCGAGGGAGACGGCAAGCGGTTCCCCATGCCTCTCGATTGCCTCACTCCAGATGTGAATGGCATACGCTAGATTATCTCCAGTAGACCGATTTCAGCGAAAGCCGTATTGGCGGTCGCTAAGGATTTCGTTGGCTTCTAGGTATGCCAGGAGCTTACTATTAAGTACGCGTTACAGAGATGGGTCTGTAGTTGGCTGGGTCAGCACGATTGTCCTTCTTGGGCACGGGCTGTACGTTGGTTTGCTTCCAAGCATTTGGCACTTTTCCAGTCTCATAAGAAAGGCGAAAGAGGCGTGTCAAGATCGGAGACAATTCAGGCACACAGGTTCTGAGAACAATTGCTGGTATACCGTCGGTTCCGCTAGCCTTATTCACGTCGAGGTTGCGCAGCACCTACGTACGTCCTTTTGATGGATGCGAATGTCCGACATACTCGTCTCGCATCCATCAGGAGAAGGAGAGGGCGCGCGCCACCTGGATTCAGACGCGAAGATTCCGCAAAAAGAGAGGCAAACAATTTTGCTTTCTCTTCAGCGGAGTGGGCCACCGACCCGTCGGGTTTCAGCAGTGGTGGTAGTGAGGGACGGCAGAAATTCGATTTAACCGATTTAGCCAGGGACCAGAACGCTTTACTACCTGCTGGGTGGGAAGCAAGTTTGATGCCTATCCGGCTAATGTGGTCGAACTGAGCCCTTCGCAATACCTTCTTGCAGGACTTGGCAGCCCTGTTGTAGGCTTTCTTCCTCTGACCGACGTCACTCGCCTTGCGCGTTCGAGCGTCGACCCAGGCATGGTACGCCTCATGTTTACGCCCAACGGCGCGATTACACTCGGCGCCAAACCAAGGTCGGTCTTGGCTAGACATTGCTACGTCAGAGAACGGAATGTAGTACTCCATTCCCTGACGCAACAAATCCGTCACAGCGTCCGCGCACGACGTAGGATCAAATATGTCATCTACTTTCTTTTTTTTTTTAATAAAGCTATCCCTCATAAACAATTTAAAGTACGTTCGCTTTCCTTCTAAAGCAAGATAGAAAGACTGTATTTCTGTATGTGATATAAACTAAATGCCGTCAATCATCATTTCAGCTGAAAAACCTGTCCACTGCAGAACACAATGTCGCAACATCGACTGGGCCTGTACGATTCGCCTCCATCAGATTCCCACAGCATTCACCAGGTCAATTGTCCACCTTCCCTGATAGGCAAAAATCGAACAGATAACCTGTTTTTACTTTTAAAATTTATAAGCTGCCACTGCGGCATCATACAGTGTCGCTGGTTCATCTAATTCCAACTTATCTAAAACTAAAACTGAAACAAAAGACATCCAACCTAGAAAAAACATAAAAGCGCCGTTACACCAAGCAAAAAAGTCACATCTCAATGTGTCGCAGTCAATCGCATTCATTTAGCTGTCGCATCGTATCGCATAGCAGTCGTCGGCGACACGTCACGTCGTTTAGACGACGACAGTGATCGACGTTTCGACGTGACACAGAAATTACGTGAGCAACGGAATTGACGTATGACAGTGATTTAAATTGTAGAAGTATGTATACGTCTCTATGCTGATTTTCCTGTGATGAGAAAACTTATCTTGAAAAAATACTGTTTCACTGCCTTTCTGTGTTCAAAAACTAATTTGTTGGGTTCAGTACCTACCTTACGCAATTGACAACGTCGTGGTGGCCCAGTGGCTAAGACCTCGCCTCTCATGCTTGAGGTCGTGGGTTCAAATCTGGGCAAGCACCAATGTGACTTTGCAAATTCATAATATTTACTTTCGAAGTTTATCTTGGACATCTCAGGCAACGGTTAAGGAAAACATCGTGAGGAAACCTGGACTTATATAGTTAATGTTAGTCTGAAATAGCCAAGTCAGAGGCCTGTGGGGTGCCCAGGTGTGGCTTAATTAACTCTGACACCAGAGGTGGCCACATCCTCACACGAAAAAGAAAGTGCATCATAGAAAATTCAAAAAAAACTGATGGAAATTAACCTTTTAGGTTGTGAACTCAAGTGAAAATAGGCTGCAGTCATACTTGCGAATATAATTTCGGAATTTTTATTTTTCTTGGTGGCGTACCTATTACCTACCTACCTAAATAAAATCCTTGAAACTACTTCACTAGCCAATTCCTGATTAATTTCCTTCCTCTGCTATGAAACTCAGTTACTTGTGTTTTGCCTGAAGTCTTCCTGGAAAAACAAACTTTATTTATTTTTATAAAATAAGTAGGATACGAGTGGTTCGATCTAATTTATGATGAAATGTCTATTTAGTTACCAGTTCTTATGTCCAATGTACTCGTAATAAATGATCATCTCACTTTTAGGCTGAAAACTACTGAAGTGGAAGATATTGTGGGCATAGTAGCACCATATGTTGTTATTTCCAAAGTTTAGGTCACTAGGAAGTGGAAGTTAGATAGTCGTCAAATAAAAAAATGTGACTTAACGTCTGTAGCCAAGTTGACAATCTACAATCGATAAAGCTAGTAGAAATTGAATCAAGGTATGAGAATGACACATCTGAACGTTAAGTCACGCACGTGGTCAGACCATACAAATAGAAGGCGTTAACGATTGTAGAAAGAGATTCGATACAAAACATTTGTAACTTGGCAGATGTGTTATTCCCATACATTGATTCGTTTTCTACTAGCGCTATCGATTGTAGATTGTCAACTTGGCTACAGGTGCTGGTATTCAGCTGCTCCTGCAGCCTTATTGCGTAATGATTTCGGTAAGGTAAAGGGCAAAGAGGATGAAAAATCGACCAATCACATAGATGGAAATCCAAATCGCGTATTTCATCTCGCATGTGATTAGTCAATTTTTCATATTCTTTGCCATTTGCCTTGCCCAATCCATTATGCAATAAAGCTGCTGGTTAGACTGGAAGCCGACACCTTTTGTTGCAAAAGATGTCGGCTTCCTAATCTGATGATGATGGTGAAGGTGTTTTCACTTTTCTTTACAGAGTAAAACGACATCCCTTGATTTTCTTGGGTATACCTAATTCCCAAGAGATGAGAAAGATAGGTAGCTAGACTTTTCACTCTAGAAATCCACATGGAAGGTACTTTACTCGCACAGGTTCGAGATACTTATAACAAGACGTTAAGATTTTGTACGTGTCTAAAATAGTAAAAGATTACTCGTGCAGAATTTGTTATAAAACATTTATCAGGCAAACCAATGGCAGATAAACTAGGCTACGGGCATAGCAACCTAGCGGAGCGGGTGGCGATTTACCATGCTACCTTCACACAACACATCATCAGCCTTATAATGTTCCCACTGCTGGGACACAGACATCCTCTCTGTGAGAGAGGTAATAGGCCTTAATCCACCACGCGGGCCCAGTGCAGGTTGGTGAATGTCACACGTCTTCGAATTTTTGGTTCCAGGACATACTGGTTTCCATGCTACCTTACGTAATTGTTAATTTTAAGTTTCATTGTTAACATTTTGTATTATGTCATTGTCTGTTGTTCCAAATAAATGAAATTAAATATAAATGTTTGCAACTTTAAAAGAAAATTATAAGAAACGAATTAAAGAATTTTCGCTCAGCAATTCGACATGATTATTATTCATGCTATTTTGGCTATATTTTTTCGGTAACGACTGTAGGTAGAGTACAGTACAACTATTTTCTTATTGTCCCTCGGCACACTTCGTGTGTCGTCAGTCAGTCGTCGCTTCTATCAGTTGCCCTTTTGCACTCGGTGAAGGCCGGACGCTCTCAATCAACTTGGAACTATGTAGAGTTGTTAATACTTTTTTAACCTAATGTAATTTCTTTTAAAAATGGAAGGAAAGCTGCTAAAGTGGATGATTGTCGAGGGACATTAAGAAATAGTTGTACTGTACTGTAGTGAACCAACTCACAATCCGAAGGAAGTTAACACAAATGTTCAGATTTACGATCTCTCTTTTCTCTATATAATTTCTTAATCAAAAGGGAATGAGTTTGTTAGATAAGCCTTTCTTAACTTATCCTCAAAATAAATTTAAACAAATATAAAAAAAAACAAGTATACCTCACCAAACTGAAGTTAGTGTGGTGATTGAGGATTCACGTGTTGATGGAATATGGCCGGATAAAACAAGAAAGACATGCTTGTTTAATGGAGGCATGCAATAGCATCCTAGCATCTCCTTTGTCGGTGGAGGCTGTTGTGTCGACTGTTGCAGAGGGACTAAGCATGGGCTGGTGTGTCTGCTGAATATGCTACAACATGTCTAGCGGACATACCCACTTAAGTTTAGTATACTAGTAGATTAGTAGTAGAGAATATCTAGTATATATATTACTAGCTGTTACCCGCAGCTTCGCCCGCGTTAACATAAGTTTTGTCAATCAATTCTGGTTGTCGACATACAGTTAGTTAGTTTTATTCACAATCGGCCCCGTGACTCCTTTGATTGTTTTGTGCTATTCTTCATAGTGATGATTTGGCCATCCACGCACACTTGGAAAACTCAGCCTGTATAGGTACAGGAAGCATTAACGTAAAAACGATAAACTTATTTAATTGAATAAATTTGTATCTACAGGTAATTTACATTAATTATTCCGTTAATCATGGGTACAAAATTTTATGACGCTGCTTGTTCTATGTCCTTTCATTTGATGCTAATACATATACGTTCTGGGCCTTGGACATACGCGAATATCAGCAGCTACATGTAGCTGGTCGTGGGTAAAGCATAGCTTTTCCAAATGCACCCCTGCTATCCTTGACCTTTGTTAATAGTAATAGCAAAACTAAGTATGATTGGAAACTGGTGTCTTTTGAATTGAAATGATAGGTCAGTGGCGATTATTGGGATTCGACGTATAAACACGCTTTCCCCTTTTCTCATACCTGTTAATATATTGGCACCTATTTGTGATACGAAGCATCCCATTACAAAATCTAAATTAGCAGGCTGGCATATTATAAGTTGGGGGATTACTTCACTGATAAAAATGCTTGGCTAAATGCTATTCCTGCTCCACATCCACTAGGGCGCAAAACCAAGTGATATGCAGAACATTATTGTTTTGCAGTGTTCTTGGAACTGCTGAAGACTGAATGAATATATTTGTATTGTATAAACTCAATTTCCTTACTATTGTATAACTGCAAAGCACGTGTGTGAGTACTATGTACCCAACTGTAAATCTACCATTTACTGTACCTGTGTGTCGTTCGTTGACTTGTGTGTGCCCTGGCAGTTGAGTGTGTCATGCTCTCTCAAATGTCTCTCTGAGGGTGGCGCGTGTGTTGGATCATCCGGTTCCCTTCATGATGGTTGAGCTGGGTGGTGCCAATTCATGCGTCATGTTCGTGAACGGACGCCGTCAGCTGGGATTGGTCATAACTTAACTGCTTTAGATGTTAATGCTTTTTTTTTCTAGCTTCTATTATATAACTGCACAGTGCATGTGTGAGTATTTTTATTACTTTATGCCTGTACGTAGTATAGTGTGTAGTGCTATTCTGGGTGCATTGTCCTCACATATATGAATTTATTAATGAATGTACTTATATGTAACTAAATATTGTAAAAAAAACTTTTTTTTTAAAAAGAGTAAGTATGGAGTTTCTTGTGCATTCTTCTCCATAACAAGCTACTTTCCGAATGCACGGTAGAATCAACTTTTATAACTTGTAAATTTTAATGTACCTAACGTTCAAAAGTGCCGCTTGGTGGCCTACTTGAAATAAAATATCTTTGTCTTTGTCTTATTAATATGCAGATCTCAATTATTTGTTATCAAAAACATGTCTGCAAAGTTTCAACCAAATCGGAAGCCGCAATAAATAGTTTCATTAAAACTTCAGGTTTCCCCATTCACCCCCTTAAAATTTGAATTTACACAAATCCTTTCTTAAATAACGTTTACTGACTTTATACTACCACCTGCCAAAATTCAGCTTCATGAAGAATATTTGTACATTTTATCTTTACATCCACAACCCCCTTTTAGAGGTAGTTAAAAAAACATTTTAATAATTTGTTACGGAAGTATTTCCGCAAAGTTTGAAGTGAATCGATATCTATAATAAGAAGTGTTATACAAAACTAACCGCTCCCATTTCTCCCCCTTAGTGTTTTATGAAAAAAAAAGTAGCCTATGTCCTTTCCCGGGTCTTAAACTATCTCCATACCAAGTTTCATCTAATTCGGTTCAGCGGTTTAAGCCATAATAAGATATTTCAAACAAAACTTCACCACCCCCCATTTCTCCCCCTTAGTGTTTTATAAAAAAAAAGGTAGCCTATGTCATTGCCCGGGTCTTAAACTATCTCCATACCAACTTTCATCTAAATCGGTTCAGCGGTTTAAGCGTGATAAGGTAACAGACAGACAGACAGACGGAAAGACAGACAGAGTTACTTTCACATTTATAATATTAGTATGGATTATGTTCGTTACTCATTGTTTAGTTTGAAGTTGCTGTATGTTTTCTTTTATGGAGGTTATAAGGCCCCTCACTCAGTGATAAACAAATATAGATTAAAAAAAAGCTTCTCATAACTTTTCCTCAATGTTTCTTAATATTTCCATTTATATTATTTTGGGCAATTCGGAAAAAAGGCGATCTGCGAACTATTACTTTTCATATTGCATATTTGTTTTAATACTTGCATATTTACACTATGTTCTTTGAATATAATTACGTAGATCAATATCTGATAATGGAAATGGAAAATCCTTGAATGCAAAATTTTCACTCCTACCTTTTAACTTTTCTTTCTTTTTACATTTAAGGCGCAGATACCCCTGAGTAGCTGATTTTAAAATGAGAATCACGTCTAAACTTGTCTTAAACTTGTCTTGTCGTAATTTTTTGGGAAAAATATATGTTGCAAACAATAGACCATTTTCTTAATAAATTGATCTAAGAAAATTTTGTACGTATAACCTAATGTAATTAATTTGTAAAGTTATATCTAAAACGGACAAAACCACGTAAATCGCACCAAAACCGCTGATCTCAAAGACAATTTAATTACCTACATTTTGATCTGAGGCTTTTTTTTAAAGTCATACCCTCTTACTAATAAACGCGGTATCAAGTTATGCCAAGTATAAACCTATGAAAATGTATGGTTATTCCTTTGTTATACCTGGTATAACTTTATGCCACGTTTATTAGTAAGAGGGATAGAATAATAAGGAAAGTACATAAATATACAAAATTTTGGGTCGCGCGGGTGTGAAACGAGTGCGCGTATTGTTTCCGCAAGGTCGTTGGCGTTAGTCGCCGTCTTAATCCGCTACATCGTCCCACCATGTCCTAACTCTAAGTATAAACCAATGACCTGAAGGTTAGACCATCGCTAACTGTACTTGAATGGTCGAGTCGTGCCTCTATTTGTACTAATAGTAAGTAGGTACACACATACCTAACTAATATATTAAGTATGCATACGTTTTTTACGCCATTGTATTATTGACTTGTTTGTTCAAAGTAACGGAGGCTTTAATGATACCAGTTCAAGAGTAGATTTAGTTAAAAAAACTTGGAGAACTTGATCGATGAAATACCAGTTAGTAAAAGTATCTAAAAAGTCAGATTTAATTTTGATGAAGAAATAGGTGCACTTAGTAGAGTACCTATTTCTGGATTCAGGATCTTAGCAACTGGCGAAAAGAGACATCAGTTTATGTAATTTATTTTTAATTATTTTGATTGGCAAGGCTTTGATTTGCTGAAAGCTGGCTTTGATGCCTGCCTAACTAGCAAACTAAAACAAAAAACTACACATATTTTTCACAACGGACTTAAACTCAATTATTATGTTTAAAAAAGTTAAGATGAGAAGAAAGCTTTCGAAATAGGGGTCTTTAAGTCAAGAGTGAATAGGTTTCTTCTAGGCAAGCGTGCTCTATCGTCGACCACATCATCGCTTACCATCAGGTGAGATAGTGGTCAAGCGCAAGCCTATTGATAATAAAAAATAAATAAATTGGATAGTTTTTTTTATTTGTAGGTAGTACCTATTTTACTGAGGCTTTACTTAGGTAGGTAAACCTGACTCCTACACACTTATTGCTATATATGTCATCGAATAAGTACCTATATCTTTATGATACCTAAAACTTTACTTTTCTATTCAGAGTTGGCATGTAAAGTTTATTTGCATTTAACTTGTCTTCTAGTTGTAGGTTATATCTGCATTATTGGTATTGATGAGTAAGATCGGAGGATCATTTATTCAAATTAGTAGAGTACCCAACTAGAACCTCCTTAAAGGTCTAATATTACATAACATACAATTTATTTAGTAGCCTACTATAGTAGAAGTAAGGAGTAACTAAATTGCCTGGCCCTGCACAAAGGCCATCCTATCCAATAAGGTAGCAGATCTACGACCTTTCATTAAAATAAATACAAATAACAAAATAAAGTGCCAATAAAACAAGTCATAAGGAAGCAATGAGTCATCAGTCTCGCGACCATCGACAGCTGTCCGTCGTGGTCAGAGAGAGCTTTTATTAAGTTTATAAATAGCCGGGAACCCAAACAAATCAGCGTGCGTGGCGGACGCGCGGCAGCCGCCCTTGAACTGAACACGGAGGCTCTTGCGCGCGCGAGGCTGCGGGGGCGGGGCCACAGCGCCGGCCAATCAGCGCCCCTTCACATTTTTCAGCCCCCGCCCGCATCGCCGGACGCTGCCCAAAAACAAAAGGATCAAAGTCGGCGAAACCCATCTCTTTCTTTGTGAGGCCAGCAAACGGGCATCGATGAGAGGATAGATACAGTGTGTCGCGCGGGCGCGAATCGATCCGCGCGCCCCGCGCCGCCCGGCCGCCGGCGGCGTGCGGCTCCTCTCGCCTGCCGCCTGCCCGCCCGCCACGGCCATTTGCACGGATGTTTACTATTATATTTATTGAACGGACGTTCCTAAGTGGCGATATAAGAATATTTACAAATCATAAGCACCCGATTTGGAGCAATTAGGCGCGTATCGCCGCCGCCACCGCGGACCGGTGCGCTCAATACACTCCACGGCCGCGGATATCTCGCACGTTTCTTGCTCTCCTAATATAATAAACACTCGTAAAACGGCTTACTCCAATTAGACTGAGAAATTCAACGGTTCATTTGAGAGTGATCATTTACATTCAATATCATTTAAGTAGATACGATCCCGCGCTGAAATATTCAAACTTTATTGCTTTCAGGATATTATTATGTGATAAAATAAAGGAAACGGATGAAATAAAAATGAACCCTCACATTTTCAGCTTTCATTTTCAACGCTGTCATTCCGGAATGAAATAATATTGAAACATTGTTGTTAATATCTTCAAAAAAAACAGAATGTACCTGAAAAGAATCACACATTTGGAAACTGGAACTGTGTTGTTTTCAGTCTGTTCGAAAATTCATGAGTTTGCTAAGTGATTGCATACCTAATGCCTAGTTTTAAGTTGTCTGATCTTATATTGTAATTTATTTATTGAAAATAAAACATTCTTCATTTTCTTTTGCAGGTATATAGATAAATCTATTTAGAAGGAACCAGAAATAACAAAACTCTACAAGAAAATAATTGTTCCTTTTGTTTAATCTAATCATGTGGACATGTGCATCTTTAAATAGTTATTATAAGATAGCTTCTAGCATACATAAGAGTGATTTATCTACATCATTATGTAATGTCCTACATTGTATCTACCTAATTTCGTTATACGAATAAATAATTATTAATCATTCCAAATAAAGTTCGGTGATTGTATCACCAATGTTCACCATATTTTTACGAATGTCATAATTAATCTGAGGTGTGTGTCCTTTTGTATTTTGTTTAAGTAGGATGAGAATTAGTTGATAAGTGAAGTAGAGGCCGCCTACCATTGACCTGAATTCTAATTTCTAACCGAAACACTATAGTGTAAAATAACTTCAAATTTCGGAAGTCGGTGTTCTTGTTTTTGTTTCTTCGTTTTTTGACACCGACTGCCGAAATCCACTTCCACTTTGTAGTGTTTTCATTTGGAAGTCAGTTGTAAACATTTATATATTTTTCACTTTTGGTTTACAATTACATTTTTGTGGTACTATGGGGCAAAGCTACATCTGATCACCGTAGGGACTATTTTTGCTTGCAGGGCTCGCCCGCTATAGTAACGCCGACCTATAACTGTGGGCATTATAGATATGTACATATCTATAATGCCCACAGTTATTCCAGAATAGATTACCCGAATAACATGAATCATGAACACAAATTGGAGTGCACACTCTAATTTCACCGGTTGTGTTCAAGTTTTTATCCACCAGGGTGAACTGTACACATCTGCGTACACCTTCAGAGCGTACCGGCGTGATGTTATGTTATGAAAAGATGTAAATAATAAACAGACATGCGATTGCAGCAATCCCGAGGGATTTGCCGTCATTTATTGAGGAGATATGTTGTATATCTCCGAAATTCTTCATCAGATCTTGATCAAATTTAAACGGGACCACATGAAAAGCTTTCAAATAAAAAAAGAATCATCAAACTCGGTTCACCTAGTAAAAAGTGCTGAGGTAAAACACATAAAAAAAATGTATACAGTCGAATTGTAAACCTCCTCCTTTTTGAAGTCTGTTAAAAAAGAGGAGAGACTTCGAAGCTGAACTCATTTTCATCATGTTATGGCTCCACAAGCACGAAGGACATTGCTCAGAGAAACTACTCACTTGACACAAATTGGACCGCAAAATGACATGGTCTCGAAAAAAAGCATTGACTATGGAAGTATCTGGACTAGCCGATCCATTCTCCGAAGCTGAACCCCAAAGAACATTCATCATCATTCATCATTTCAGCCGAAAGACCTATGTCCAGTGCTGGACATAGGCCTTCCCCAAGCGTCGCCACACTGATCGGTCCTGTGCTTTTCGCATCCACCGGACTCCCGCGGTCTTGCCCAGGTTGTCGCTTCCAACACTGCGTTTTCCGGTACGCGGTCTCCAATCCAGAACTAATAGACCCCAACGGTCATCCGTTCTGCGTGCAATGTGCCCTGCCCACTGCCACTTAAGTTTGGCAATTCTACGGGCTATGTCAGTAACCTTGGTTCTCTTGCGGATATCTTCATTTCTGATTCGATCACGCAAGTGAACTCCGAACATAGCTCTCTCGATTGCCCTTTGGGTGACTGTAGCTTTCTGATGAGCCCATTGTGTTCGACAACGTCTCTGTCCCGTAAATAATCGCAGGCAACACACACTGGTCATAGACTTTCGTCTTGAGACACTGTGGTAAATTGGACGAGAAGATACCACGCAGCTGCCCGAACGCTGCCCAGCCGAGTCGGATTCGGCAGTTGAACTCTTTCTCGAAGTTGTACCTACCCAACTGGAACGTTTGTCCCAGGTAGACATAATCGTCCACAACTTCGAGTGTAGAGTCTCCGACCTTGATAAGAATGGGTGCAACATGGGCATTCAACATCATCTTGGTTGTGTCCATGTTATTTTTTATACCCACTCTCTCGGAAGCTCCACTGAGGTCATTAAGCATTGTACTGAGGTCTTCCATGGTCTCAGCCATGATTATTATATCTTCGGCAAACCCGCGGAGGTGAGTGACGTACTCGCCAATTAAGTTGATGCCTAGTCCTCTCCAGTCCAGAACCTTGAAGACATCCTCCAGTGCAGCGGTGATCAGTTTCGGAGATATGACGTCTCCCTGTCTCACATCTCGCTGCAGAAGGATAGGTTTCGAGGTGCTGAAGTCGGACTGGCATGGTGGCGTTATTGTACAAACACTTTAGCACCTCGATATACCTGTAGTTGATTTGGCACCGTTGGAGTGACTGCAGTACAGCCCAAGTCTCAATCGAATTTAAGGCTTTCTTGTAGTCCACAAACGTTAAGCAAAGAGGCAGGTTATACTCTTCGGTCTTTTGTATAACCTGCCGCAGCGCATGTATGTCATCCTCGGTGCTAAAGCCTTTATGGAAACCGGCTTGTTTGGGAGGCTGGAAATCGTCAAACCTGCACGCGAGACGATTCGTGATGACTCTTGAAAAAAATCTTGTAGACATGGCTAAGAAGGGAGATGGGGCTATAGTTCTTCAACCGGGCATTGTAACCCTTCTTGAATAAGAGTACCACCACAACCCAGCATCATGCCTGTGGCGTTTTTCCTTCGAGTATGACGGAATCAAACAGCTTCTGAAGGGCTTATGTACCGGTTTTCCACCCGCCTTCAGGAGTTCGTCCGTAATGCCGTTATCACCGGGCGCCTTGTTGTTCTTAAGTTGTTTCAGAGTCATCCTAATCTCGTAAAGTATAGTGTCCGGTCAGTCTAGCTTTTGGGCCGTTTGCTAGATTGGCGTGTGCAACTGCCAAAGAACATAAATGGCGGGGTTTATTCAACTTAACATAGGTATCACCAAACAGTTTGCACCAACGTGGGCTACAACGAATCCTGCTCTAAGATTAAACGTGACATTGAAGACATAAAAAGTTCGAAACAATTATAACTGCCGAAGGTGATTAAAGCTATTAAGCTAAAACGTTGTAAATGTAGATTTATAATAATCTATATCTATATATATAAAAGTGAAAGTATGTAGGTAGATATGTATGGTCCTTATAGACTCCGAAACGGCTGAACCGATTTTAACGAAATTTTCAGAGTTTCTTTAGAATGACCCAGCGGATAATCTTGTAAAGTTTCCGCTGTGTAATGGATGTTACCAAGTAGTTTGGTAGGACTGACTGATACTATTGGTAATTAGCTTTAAAATGATCAATACATAACTAGGTACTGTCTAATAATTAATTTGCTATTCGGAATGGTCATATGTCATATGCATGTAATGAAGACATCCGCAGGAGAACCAGCCGAAACAGAGTTGCCGACTTAGCCCGGAGAATTTCCAAACATAAGTGGCAGTGGGCAGTAGAAAGGATGCTCCGTGGATCCGAACAGTTCTCAAATCAAATCAAATCCTTTAATTGTGGGCATAGGTTATACAGACAGATGTTAGGTAAATTACAGTTACATTATGTCCTGCCTAGTAGGCATACAATAATTAAGTCATGCAAAATAATCATAGCTATTACATATAAAGCAAATCTTACAAAATAAGTATTAGGTGCATGGTGACAGATTGTAGTAGGTACTAATTATTAAGAAAATCTTGGATCGTGTAGTAGGCTTTGTCAATTAAAAAATTACGTAATTTATATTTGAATAGTGGCAGTTCCTTGGTGTTTAAAATGTCCACAGGTATCCTATTGTAAATTTTAGATGCCATTCCGAAAAGACTTTTGCTCAGAAGGGCAGTTCTATGTGGTATACTAGATTTTTTAAGTATATATCTTTTTGATTTTAGTTCACCGAATAGATTTTTATTTAATTTAACAAATACCGCAACTTCGTAGATGTAAGCTGATGGAAAGGTCAGAATTTTAAACTTTTTAAAATATGGTTCACATGATTCAGGAACCAGCAACTGCGCGAACGCATCTTTTTTGCGCTTTAAACACTGATTCTTTATTCACGCCCCAGAATATAATAGCGTATTTTAGGGTTGATGATACGTAGGCATGATAGGCAGTTAATAAAGCTGATTGATCGACTACTTTAGACAACTTGTAAAGAGCATATGAGTACTGGTTCAGTTTACTGCATACTGTGTCAATGTGTTGTGTCAACGGTTCTGGAGTGGCGACCGCGTACCGGAAGACGCAGCGTTGGAACGCCTTCTTCTTGGTGGACCGATGACCTGGTTATTTATGGCTGCAAGTATCTGCTGAATGGTAGAAGCACTGGACCGATCGATGTCGCGACGCTTCGGGGAGACCTATGTCCAGTAGTGGACGCCTTTCGGCTGAAATGATGATGATGATTGATTATAGTTCACCTACCTATGCTTTAAAATACAGTTAGTTCAACTTCTACGGAGGGGTAAAGTCAAAGTCAAAGTCAAAGATTTATTTGCAGATAAATATGGTTACAAAAGTTCTTACAATGTAGTATAATAGTAGCTTAACATATTTAATCATAGCATAATGACATGCAAATTTTTGGTAAGTATACGTGGCTATGTCTATTTAATTCATAATAACTCGTCGTCTTCGTCGTCATCGTCGTACTCGTCGGTGGCCCGTGCAAGTGCCAATGTAACTTTTTCAAATTCATATCTCAGATCAAATAAAAAGTCAAGATAGAACGTTGCAAACAACAAGGTGACGCTGGTTCAAACTACGCCTTGCCGTATACATACACAATTACATGCACACACGCACATCGAAACTACTCCTTAGCTTGTCAGTCGAGCTTTCTGATCAAATAAAAAGCTCGACTGACAAGCTAAGGCGTAGTTTCGATGTACGTGTGTGTGTGTGTAATTTGCAACGTTCCATCGTCACTTTTTATTTGATATGAGATTCATTGTACTTTCTAAGTTAATCTTGGACATCAGAGGCAACGGTGAAGGAAAAAATGGTGAGGAAACCTGGTCTTATATAGTTAGTTAATATAAGTCTGAAATAGCCAAGTCAGAGGCCTGTGGAGTTCCCCGAGGCGGCTTAATTAACTCTGACACCAGAGGTGACCACATCCTCACACGAACAGAAAGAAGAAGATAATAACTGTACTGGGTGATCTTCAAGAGTCTGCTGCGCTTGCCGAGGTCCCGCCACGTCCACGCTCGCCGGGTCCCGTGGTGCCGTGGCCGTCCACTATCACATACTGAACTTAACTGATATGTAGATCTTTGACAGTCGTTATGGAAAGCTGAAAATTGAAGACATAGTCAGAAGCCCAAAAATATCGTGTCACCCAGCAACTGTAAGGAGGGTAGGCCGGGCTGTTTTACGAAGTTCCAATGCCATTATGATTCCGCTGTGCAAAAGGGCTAGTGCTATTCATCTTGTATACTTCGTCTTTCTCTCACACCGGCATAATTATGGTTTTAAAACGTCATAGTAGAACCCCAGATCTGACACCAGTCTTGCCAAGGGGTACCGTGTTACCCAGTTACTGGGTTGTGGAGGTCAGATAGGCAGTCGCTCCATGT
The DNA here is from genome assembly GCA_948252205.1 of Orthosia incerta. Classification (NCBI taxonomy): domain Eukaryota; kingdom Metazoa; phylum Arthropoda; class Insecta; order Lepidoptera; family Noctuidae; genus Orthosia; species Orthosia incerta. The sequence continues at coordinate 10,230,654 of OX411754.1, read as the reverse complement.
AAAACACTGGTACTTAGCTGAATCCGGTAAGACTGGAAGCCGACCCCAATATAGTTGGGAAAAAGGCTAGGCAGATGATGATGATGAGTAGAACCCCAGATCGCGGGAAAGACTCGCTCCATGTGAAACACTGTTCAAACTGCATCTGGTTACAGTGGAAGCTGACTTTAACAAACAATCAATTGATTATTGTTGTGGTACTAATTGCTTGTTGTTGGAAACTGATTTTAACATAGTTGGAAAAAAAACTAGGTAGATAATGATAAGTTACTTTTCTGAATCTTAACACGCTAATGCCTAAAGTAATTTTTAGAAAACTACCGTTAGATATGTACATATTTTAAAGAAAAGACTGAAGTTTCGGCTGCGAATCTGTGGATCTTAACCTGAAACCAATTGGTGCTGCACTGAACTAAATAGCAATAAAGAAATATTATTTAAATTACACATATATTTTATTATTAAAAAAAAAACTAGCTTACCTTGATGTCAGACTGTAGGTGAATCTAGCAATTTTCGTTTGGTTCTTTAAAGCGGTGTACTTACTTTAGAAAAAACAAACCGTTTAAGTACTGTTACCGGTTTTTTTTGTATTTATTTATTAAATTAGTTCGTAATTGCTAAATAGCCTTGAATTTGAATAAATAATTAAGTAAATAAGTACTTCCTATTCGCTATCTAGTCCTGAAACGCCAAAATAAATAGGCAGGTGTAAACAGAAACAAATGCATCAACCAATATCTGGAAAATGGTTTGGCGTTAAAAAGTTGTTGTAAAAGATAATCCCTGTTTAGTATTAAACATAGTAGCAAAAAAAAACTAAATCTATGGTAAAAAGGATTTATTCCACATGACATATTGACAAGCTACACACAAAGAGCTACTTACAGTACTATAGAGAATAATGAGAATATACATCAAAAATTAAAGATATAATTTTAAATCACCGCCATCTTTCAACGAAAGGAGTAACTATCTGATATTTGTTCCGCCAATGTGGTGAATGCTACCATCTAGCGGTGAGTAAAGGAACAACTTCAGCCGGTTCTGTTTGCTGAATGCTGTCAGAGATGGCGCTGCACACAAATGGAAACCTTCAAATCAAATCAAACTTTGTAACTTTTTGAATTTACAAATAAAATGTTTGTTTCAAAAATTGGTAAAAAATGCAATCAAGGAAATTATAAAAACAAAAAATAATTTTAAATAAGTATTATTCCTTCTACAGCCTTATAATAATTAATTTCATTAATGCGTAGTAGACTACTTTACCGACGGAGCTATTTCCGGTTCGCGCTCGACGACATCACGCAACGCGGACTAGCAATTGGAGCCAACTTCACTTCATAAATGTTCGATCTTTTCAACTACATCGAGACTTGAGCTTTTTGGGATTACGCTTTTCGGTAATTATTGTTTTACTCGTTGAATACAGTGTGGTTTTGAAATTCTTAATTGTTATTCTAGTCAAAGGTGAGTGACGTGCTATTTCGAGTGTGGTGTGATCACAAAACCGTAACAGTTTGGCGCGTTGGTTAGATTCTGTCAACATAGCTAATAAAGTGTTCACACGCAGTTGGGTTTATGCACGTGTAATTATAATACAACCGTGATTTTCCATTTACAGACATGGCTTTAAGCGTTGCACTACCTCTGCCGGGCTTGGAGACAGAGAATTTTGACTCGTTCAGCTCGTTCGGGCATATCATAGACATAGCGGGCCTGTCGCAGTCGAGCCCGAGTCCGTCAGTCTCCAGTGATTCTAGCGGTATCGGGTCGCTGGGGTCGCTCAAATCTGAATCAGTTAATAGCGACTCCCTGCCGTCTAGTCCTCAAACAACAGAGAAGGTGAGTGCTATATTTTCGCACTATTTTGTTTGCATTCGTCCTGGCCTTGACCTCTCTATTTTCATAATATTCCGTAATGGCGAATGTCTTACGCTATCAATGTTGTGTACATTATCGACGTGTGATAATGGAAAGATTTCGGAGGCATTGGTTACATGACATTTTTGTGTGATCCAGTGCGATTGTGTATTTTTATACCTACATAAATTTTTAGTATAAAATTAAAAAGTCTACCTTCAGCTTTCAAAAATCATTTTAGCACGTTTGTTAGGGAGTGAGTAGATACCTTCTATAAATCTCAATGCTTAGTTGGAAATAAGTAGTGTTGGAATATTTATTTTTGTGTACATTTCGATGTGGACTGATGTTGTTATTGTGTCAATTTGTGAAATATTTTCAGAAGCTATTCGAGCCAGTGGTGCAGCCCCAGCCACGTCATATCGAGAAGAAAGCCGAAGAAGTCAAAATCACGTATGAAGGGCGCGACATCCTGAACCTGATGGGTAACCTCACGGACCCGCGTTGGAGCTACCGCCCCACGGTGCTTCCGCCCAACAACCCTGCGCTATTCTTCGCCAACCGCTCGCAGTATCACCGGTTGGGCCCGTATGGAACTCGCACACAGTACGTAAAGGACTCTTGCCGCCTCTGCGGCTTCTCATGGGTCGTAGCTGCCACAGATTGACGTGACAATGATTTGACAAAAAAATCCTGAACAAACGAATATTAAGAGGGTACGACTGGAACACATCAGGGTGCATATCAACTTCTTTAACTCTTACAGTCACTTGATGGTGCTTTGAACCATTTTAGCTGAACCGTGGCTTTAGTTCAAAAGTTTTTCATGGAATTAATTTTGACAACTTGTTAATGACAAGAGACAATGTTTTGTTTTGCTCATTGTTATCTTTTTGACTTAAGTTTTTACATTCTATTTTAAGAATTTGTTACAAATAAGCATGAAATGTTTTGCCATGACTGACAAAAATTAAATCGAAGTTCCTTTAGATGAACTAAAGCCAATGGTTCTGTGACACTTTCCTATAATATAGTTTGTTAGTATGCTTGCCTGTTGTGCTCCAGTTATACGGATGACTGTGGAATATGTATGTGTTATCGTTGCGCACATTCGTAGAGTTACATTTTAAACGTGACTTAATACTGTGATCTTAATTTAAACAAGACAATTTTTGACAAATTCTGTGAATGGATTGCGTGACGATACATTACTTCATTTTTGTTTTTAACTTATTTAATTGTGTGATAAAGTTAGGCTTAATTAATACTACGGACTTGCAATGCCATAAATATTTCCAGACGTATTCCAAAAAACAGCATTTCTAGGTCCCAGTCTAATCGAAAAGACAATATTGGATCAAATCTTTAAGTCTATATTCCATAAATAAACAAATTAAACTATATCATTATAGTAATATATTACGCTACACTAGTTCCTCTTAGAAATGTTAATGATTTGTTATCCAAAGAATATTATATTAACTATAAATTGTTGAGTATACAATTTATATTGATTAGTATAAAATACAAAGGGGTGTAACTCAACCCATGGATTTTGTGTCCAATTACTCTTAAAGCAATATTTAAATTATAGACATTTACTAATGATATCATAATGAGTTATTTTATTGCCCACCATTAATGTAACAGTTATTATTTAAATATTGTTTTATAATATTCTTTAGTCTCTAGGAGATAATTTAGATATATTCCACAGTCATTTAATTATCAATAGGATCGTCATTGTTTAAACCAAAAGGCTGCTTCTCGGATGTTATTTAAATTTACGGTTTTGACGAGATAGGCACGAATTTAAAGCCAAGCTGTAGGTTATTTAAGAAGTAATTTGATGATTGTAGGATTTACCGTCCGAGCATTACATAATAATAGTGATGACATATAATCTAGAGGATACGATCTTGACACACTACCCTAAAATCAATTCTTATCAACTCAACTTTAAAGCTTTGAACAACTCATTTGTAATTATTATATGATGAACCCATGTCGAACGTAGTCAAAATGGGTTATCAGTGCATATCATCACAAATTAATGCAGTGATTAGATATATTCTAAGGTATTAGTAGTTGTTACAGACCGTTTTAAAACGTTTGAGTCATTGATGTGCCCAGATGCTGGGCTTCTAGTGAAATTATAGTAAGTGTCGTTAACAGACTGGCAATATCTCTATGTACATGCATATATAAATGTAATATTTGTGGTCTCTTAATTTAGTCAAGATATTTAATAGTGTGAGTCTCTTCAATTACATATAAGTAATGTATAACATACTAACTATAACGAATAATTGATACTGTCCTTTTAAGCAACTTTAGTTCTGCTATGTTGTGAACAGCTTTAAATTGGAACTGGAGTATTTGTACACAATAATGTTGACGTATTTCCCACATAGTTATTTTTATATAAAATGTTGATACGAGACAATACAGTATGTAGTTTTCAAAATTTTCTTTACATCTTAATAGTGTGCGTAATAGTGGCAAATATTTTGGAAGGGACCAACAAGCGCGAATTGTTTTCTCCGAACACTAGTTTGTCAGCATTGAAGCGTGAACTTTAACAAAAGAAGAATCAGTTATATTCGTTCATGTTGCATTTCAAACAACTAGTAGTACATGTCGAGCCATATCCACAAAACTTTCATTTCTGTTTTGTCTGTAATCAATTAACTGGGCTATGAACACAAAACTTAAGTAGTTGAAGTTTACAAATATTTATTTACGTATTTTATGATTCAGTGGGTAATGACTGAACATATAGCATGGATCTCAGAATGCAGCTAACAGTGATACACATTCTTTATTGCCTTTGTAGGAAGCTTCCCCTTAACGTACTGTTGGCGAATAAATAAATATATATTGTTCAGGGGTGGCTTCATTTGCCTAGTGTGCTATATCCTCAGTCACACGGACTCACAAAATGGTTGTTATTGGTTATTTTAAAATCAAGTGTTGCATTCAGATAATTTTTAGTTATTAACTTATAATATGACAAAGCTGCAATCGAATGTAGTTCAAAGGAAGGTATTTGGAGCGATACGCACAGTTTAGTAGACTAGCTCTTGTTGTGAATGTCTCCTAAGTTTAGTAAGTGATCCCGTAGCCCGTAGGCACGAAGGCTCGGCGCGCGGCGCGACAACAAGAGAGGCCGAGGTGCGATGCAATATTTGCATTCCAGATTTGTGTTTAAGTTAGCAGCCGAGGGTAGTAGTTGTTAATGTTTATTTAATCCACATTGCCAAATATTTTGGTTGTTGTGCTATTTATTTAAAAAAAAATTCTAAAATATCAATTTAGTACCTTCCATTACTAAGTGTCTTCAAGTGATTTTACAATGTTTTAATAATTTCAATTTTATGCATTTTATTTTGTTTTAGTCAAATCATAATTATTATACATGATATTATACATAATATTACCTATATGTTGTATTATATCTATTGTTCATTCATATGATAAATATTTTTTTCTCATTGAACTGTAGTCAAATGACAGTATTTTTATAATGAAAATTGTATAAGGATGAAGGGTTTTTTGCCTGACGCGAGTTGCCCAAGCCCGCGGGCCCTCGGGCTAGCTCTAGGGTCCCGGGCCGCGGCCACGCGCGTCCTGTGGGTATTACGTATATCTGATAAGCATTATGTAGGTTTAGCGAAATAGATTAACTCGGAGATGAACTCCAAGTACCAAAACTTATTGGTTCAATGTTGTTCTCGTATTATGGTGATATAGTGCGTCGCGCGCGGCGCAGAGCTCAATATTTTTAGTAACCCTTAAGAAAATTAATACCTCTTTTGAAAAAAATATAATATATATGATATAGTATATCCCAATCGATAATCACATATTATGTATTTCCCTGTTTATTTTGATGTGATATCATAAATGACTGATCTGAATTTAGTTTTTAAGTTGGTTATTGATATGCAGTGCTATTTCGAGAGTGTAATTAAGATTTAATATTGAAAGTGCCAATGCTCGTAATTTAATCTTTATGACTGTTCCTTTACCGTAGCCGTTTGTGAGGGCTCAGCCCGCTACTCTTTTGTCAACTTCAGTATAAGCAATCTTCTTTTTTTCACTAAGTTTTCAATTTATTGTTACTTTAATGAAATCACGTAACTTGCACAATCTCAGTAATGCTTGCAATATTATGTATAACAAGTTTTATTCCTCACTTATAATTTATAATCCAGCGTAATGTTAAGAGTACAATATGAGATGATGTTATATCATTCTAGTATCAAAATTAGCCGAAGATGTTAATATTATTAGTTAGGTAAAATTTTAACATAGCTTTGTATAATTGGGATGTTTTAGTATTTAGTAGTGTATAATTACGGCGTAGTGGCAAGCAAAATGTCTCGTGAATGAAGTGAATAATGTTAGTGGCAATAATACTCGATGTAAGTCCCCTGCCAAGAGACTTGTACAGGGTCGCGCGCCGCCCCGCGCCCGCGCGCCCGCTGTCACCGGCGGGCTTCACAACTGAACGTTAGGAACTAGGCGTTTATTTGTTGTAATTATAATAATAGACGTAGGTATTTTATCGTACTTAAATAATTATTCTTGCGATGCCTTAATTCTGGTTGTCAATTAGACATGTCTCTGCCTAGAGTGTTATCATTGTTTTTATTTATTTTAGTTTTTTGCTGTTCCGGCTTCCTCCGTGAACTTCCAGTCCAGGCTGTTCTTTTGAAATGATTTTGAGGTCGATTTATTTTTACCTAAGTGTTCTTATTAAATGTTACCAAAATGTTTTTAATAAAATATTTTTATATGTATCTTGTCGTCTTATTTTGGAATTCTAAGGACAATTCGCGAACAACGTTTGTCGACTCGTAAACACCCACTTACATTCAACTAGAAATAGCTGTCTGTAATGAATGACTGCAAGTAAAAATAGCTTTGTCTAATTTTTTAGTCATGCGTGTGATATATAATAAATTCACAGCAGTAACTAATAAAGTTGGTCACGTTTCTTGGCGTAAACATTTATTTTTGGGCGAGTAGCCAATAACAAAAAAATTAGACAGTGTTTGACTGAATAATGTTTACGAGTAAGTAATTGCTTGAATATTTCATCATCAGTAATTAGGTACTTACCACATTTTATTGTTTGTTTACTAGTCTAGATAATACAGTTTGTTTACATTTTATTAGCGCTGACGTCATCATGTTACGCTGCACTACACAATTTTTGTGAAATGTGGCCCTGAAATGGTGTCGAAATATTCCGCCGCAATCCTCGATTTATTACATTGATGCATAGGTAACTACCTAATCATATTTTAATTAGTTAAAGGCAGGCCACATAGAAATGGCTTCGAGCGCGGACATGACACGGGCGGCTTCCTATTTCATACAAAATGCATGGGAATAAAGCGCAATTTTGGACACACGGTATGTCGTCATAACCACGTTGGAGCAACGATTAGGTAGGTACGGTATTTTGTACCCACATCAACGTGCTTCTTTACGTAATTCGATTATTGATTGATCTCTATAATCCGTTATCTGTTCGAGATAACCCCACTGAGCCCCAATGTTACAATGTATGTTGATATACCTACCACAAAAACATTTCAACGATCTATCAGACTAACTGAATGCGGTCGCCGAATTCGGTAAACCGACAACATAAACGAATACGGTCGCCTAAAATAAACGGCGACCGCTTTCATTTTGTTTAGAATAGGTAAGTATGATTATTATTTAAGAAACAAATTCGACGGAGCCTGACGACTCCTATTTCTGTCTACAGGGTCTAAAGTAACCTAACATGAAGGAGATAACGAGATCTGTGTTCGCTCGCTTTGCTCGATCACTCTAACTCCCGTCATCTCCTTCGAACCTAACATAACCGTGTCGGGGAGCCCTAAGCTCGCTCTTTGACTAATTCATTGACCATATTTATCAAATTGCCCAACCGTTACAAAGCAATATTCATATGACTAGACAAAGTTTAAATATATAACGATTTTATGATTTTGATTCTTTATTTTTTTGATTTGTTGGATTTTTCTCCACCCCGAATAGAATCGTAAATCGTACCTACTTACCTATTCTACATTAAAACCAATGTCAACCATTAAATAATTTAATAAAAACTTATTTTTATCACCCGGCCCGATGGGCATTATTCAGAAAGCCAGGTCCATTTAATTATTTCAATAATTTTTATCATATTGCCTAGAGTCTGGCAAACGAAAGTAGAGACTGAAAAAGCGCGGCAAATTTAAAAAATATTAGCATAGCAACCCTAAAAACTAGTATGAAATACCAGGAGTAACCTAACTTGATACTTTAGAATTATTTATATTACTTAGTCTGAATAAAAATACTATAGGTACTTTAGATATATCAATCTTAATAAAAAAGCAACAGTATCCTATAATAATTTTGGTTTATTCACTATCATCAAAATCTTAATCTAGAACTTCCATGTGGAAAGATTCATAAGAGTCACAGGAATCATTGTTTTCTACATTAACAATGAAACTTTTTAAGTTATTATCTGTTATTTTGTCCCTTTCTTTATATTTATTTTTAACATGTATGACCATGATCAGTCGTTTTCTTCCACTCCTCTGCTAGCTATTTCATCAAAATACTGATTCTGGGTTCTTATCCTATCTTTCTACTCTAAATCTGTAAGCTTTTCAATAGCTTTCACTATCTCATCCATAACTCATCATCCTCTGCTAAATCCTCCAGATTTAAAAAAAGAAAAAAATGTGCTAAATTAAAATGCAACATTTATTGTGGTATGATAAATAACCATATTGCATTATTATGATGGTGTATAACTTATTATAAAATTAATGTAAATAAAAATAGAAAAAGTTTTTGCAAAAAAAGTGATTACGAATTAAAACAAAGTATCAACTTAGTAGCGTTATACGGAAAATTGAGGTTGACATTAGTATAGCATTGCCATATAAAAAGTTTGCAAATAATTCGAGTGTCTACTTTCGTTTGCCAGACTCTACTCATATTGGGCATTTTTCAAATTACCCGGGCGTTATGTTATTAATGTAAAATGTAGACTAAACGTGTCAAATGTAGAATCTGTCAAAAGTAGGTTATGATGTCAAAAGTAGAATCTGTCAAATGTACCTACCTATACTAAACGTTTCGGTTGAACCGGATCGGTTAATCGAATTGGGTTGTTTATATTAAGTCGGTCACCAAATACGGCGAGCGTATTTGTTTAAGTTGTCGGATTACCGGCTTCGGCGACCGCATTCAGCCGAACTGAATACCCTCTGTGCTTATGCAGATTTTTTAACATACTCACTTGTGATAACGTAAACGATCTCTTATGTCAAAATGTATACAACTAGCTGTTCCCCGCGGCTTTGCTCCCGTGGACCACCCCACAGGACCCGTTTTCAGGATTAAAAAATAACCTATGTTACTCGGGAATAATGTAGCTTTCCATAGGTGAAAGAATTTTTTAAATCGGTCCAGTAGTTTCGGAGCCTATTCGGTACAAACAAAAAAATCTTTCTTCTTTATAATATTATTATAGATATACAAAAAAAAGAGGTTTCTCCATACCGTCACCAGACAGACGGCGCTTATCCAGTTTCAATACAAATTGACATTTACTCGCACTAAGGCCTCTGTTTACACTAGTAGGTAACCGAATACGGGCTGTGGTCGAATCACTGACCTCTAATATACAGTGGGTCGAATAGGTCAAAACAATGAGGTAGGAGTCAAAACGGCGTAATGTAAATGAGCCATAAGAGGACACTTCCGGTAGGAAGTGTTTCTTCTCTTCCTCAACTTACCTACCTTAAAGTAATTCAATCGCTACAAATTAAATTAATATGTAGAAAGTATCCCTCAGCCCCGTATCTAGCGGGGCAAACCGGGGCCTACGGCCCTGACGGCAAATTCAAACTTTGCAGACGAATGCACAACTCATCATTTACTTAACTTTGACCATCATCCATCCATGGAGCAGATCTGGCTCTAAAATACAAGTTAGATTTAAACACTGTTGAATACTGCCAGGAACTCTACGTTTTTAAAGAGCAAGCTCCACTTTTATTTGGTCATACAGAAAAGATCTATGCGCATGATTTTCTTTTCAGGGTGCTTTTCCTAATATATTGCTCTGCGAACTTACTCTACGCTTCCTACTACATCAGAAATCTATGAGCGAAGTTTTAGCAAACTAAGACTTATTAAAAATTATTCGCGATCTTCTTTGAGCCAGGAACGCCTATCGAGTCTTGAAATCTTAACGATAGAAAATTGAATTGCACACGAGATAAATAATGACAAGGCCACAAATGTATTTGCTGAACAAAAAGAATACAAATAATATAATAGATTTTTATTACAATCATACATATTTTTTTAATAGTAAGTAGTATATAAAAAATATATATCATACACGATCATGTTTATATCTGTAAACAAATAGGCTTAACATAGAAAGAACAGCGCTGGAGGAATACTTTCCGGGAGGCCTATGCCCAAATGTCCATCAATTAGATTAGTGGACATCTGATGGCTCAAATGATGAATTGTTGTATAAAGTTCATATTTTGTTTACGCAAATATGACCATGTTTCTGAATTTCGTGTGAAACTCGAGTGGTTGCCAATTCGCCATCGCTGGATTCGCCGGAATGCTCATATTCTTTCCCTCCTGTATAATATTCTCATTCTTCCTTCTACCCCTCTTTATCACCAAAAAACGATTTCACACAGTGTGACTCGCACCCAGTGAACGGAAATAGACATGGAAGCATTACATCGAAGGAACTTAACGCGCAACCTGACACAAAATCCCAAACAAACTCACACATCGAAACCCCGCCACTAATTCGCGAAACTAGCCAAAGTACACAAACAATATTATTACAACTCATGATGCACAGTAAAAAATAGACCTTATTTACTTAAGTTTTGGGTTTAAATTACCATCTAACGTATAGGCCGCTAACGACATTTCTACGACGCCACTGCGTCCACCAATCGCGTCGCCCGGGATTCTTTATGCAATATGGTGCAACGCAATTATTAATTATGATAGTGATGGTATTAAAGTAATATAAAAGAAAATATAGAAGCATAAATAAACGTGTGTGATCAGGGTACCACCGTCAGGAACAAAGTTCCTTCTCACGTATGATTTAAACAAAAACTTTATTTTTATTTTTGCCATCTTGGAATATTTTAGCCTCACAATCGACTTTAGCATCCTCGAAAACTAAACCCATGATGAAAAATATGAAAGATTTCGCAGCTGCCATTTTGGATTTATGTTTTGACCAAATTCGAAAGAAGGATATCGCATAGAAGTATGAACGCTTTTTCGCGTGATGATTTCTACCAGTCAAACCCTACGGCAATTCGTGTTAAAGAAACATCTTTTATTGTATTAAAAATATATCTTTTTGGAACGGTCAAAAATATATTAGAAAAGATAAAGATACAGCAACGATATCTATTTTCTCCATGCTGTTAAAGGAACTTTTATGTATCTACAATAACTTGGTATATTTTGCATAGTGCCGTCCCCATAGAAAAAAAATGGCGTGTATTGTTCCTTAGGTTGTAATCAAATTATATTTGCCATTATTGTCAGGTAAAAAAGTTAATTGTTTGGTTGGCATAACATCATCCCTATAGATTTCGTGGCATACTTCATTTTTTATAGAAATATGAATAGCGATGTATTTACACGTGAAATCTAATTCCAACATTCTTGTTATGCAAATGTGATTTATTTATGCACCGCTTCACTGCACAAGAAGGCATTTTTAAATAATTAACACGCGAAAAACAGTAAATATTAGTCGACCGCCGCTGTTGCCTACTGCGGACGAACTAAAAGCGTGAGCGGCACGATCGGTAAGCCCGGCCCACCGGGGCACAATTTGCGTTGGGTCATTTTTTAAAGCTAGGAATGCTTCCATGTTTATTTCCGTTCACTGCTCGCACCTAAAAGTTCATAGGTCATCGGATAATCTGAAACTTAAAATGCCAATGCATTCCACTACCTTCTTAGACAAATCTTTTACTGGCCGAAATCACGTGTACGAATGCAGTATTTCCTTATTGGCAATTTGGCACAGGTTGTGCTACTACCTACCTACAAAATTCTGTAAATACCTACATACACATATACTCACGCCTTTTACCCATGGGATGAGCGTAGGCAGAAACTACAGAACCCCACCTGCTACGATTCTTACATATCTACCTACTTGGCGCACGGTTGGCGCAGTGGTTGAGCGATTGACTACTGCGCTGCGTGTTGCGGGTTCGATTCCCGCACGGAATAAATATTTGTATGACCTACAGATAGTTGTTCCGGCTCTGATGGGTGTTTGTGTATGTGAATTTATATGTTTGTAAACGCACCCACGATTCAGGAAGAAATTCCTAGTGTGGGGAAAAGTTAAAAAAAAAAAAAACTTTCATACATCTAATCATACAGGCACGCCGCCGTTAATAGTAAAAAATATGCTTTTTCGCATCGTAAAAAGGTTGTTAAGTAGTTGAACGGAACTTCGCAGATTTAACTCATTTAAGTGCCTACCTAAATATGGGATAGATAGATACTGCAGGATAATCTTCTCCTTCTTCAAGGAATCTTAGAATAAAAGGAGCTAGGTTGAAGTAATTTCCTACGCCTCAAGTGTTCAATTTAACTACTTAAAGAAAAGTTTTGAATTTAAAGAAAATAAATGCACTAGCTCTCCGATACCTAGGTACATATTGATACCTGCCATAGTCATGGTCGTGCCGCCGCCGCCGACTGTACCTACCTCTATTAAATAGTTGTTTGGGTGTAATTATGTTCTCTATAGGGGTGGTTCCCTTACGACTAGGAAATAAAGGTGCTATTAGCTCTCATATCATGGACGTAAAGTTGACTGCAGAATACCAACCTACCTCTAGAAGAGTACCTTTCTAGCTTAGGCTGGACTCACACATTCTGAAATTCCTGTCTGAATTCATTTTAGGAATGCGCAAGAGTGGGATCTTATTCTGAAAAAAACAGAATGTGTGTGGGGCATAGTGAAATTGTATGCGTTGCCGCCGTTGCCAGGCTTTCTTAATTAATAATATGAATTCCGAGTCTGGATTCAGAGAGGAATTCAGAATGTGTGTGGAGTCCCTACTTCTACTGAAATCTTATTAAATGCTTTGTAATCAGTGTTGCCAACTAATACTAATTCAAACTAGGTATCAACAAAAGTTTTGCAATCAAGTCGTTTTTTTTTTTGCTGAATCTTAAATTAGATGATTGTCGAATGCACTCACATATATAATACTAGCTGTCCCACGCGGATTCGCTCCCGTCAACTGGCAACTTACCTACCCATCTACCCTACCTACCCTACCCTACCTACCCTACCCTACCTACCCTACCCTACCTACCATACCCTACCTACCCTATCCTACCTACCATACCCAACCTACCCTACCCTACCTACCCTACCTACCCTACCCTACCTGCCAATTTTTTGAACTATTTATTTGAATAAGAAATAATATACTACCATACGAATGTAACCAACTTTTGTTTCTACCGACGGCGGCGATCTAATTAAAATGTAGAACATAAAAGCTGCTATTGTGAGTCAATCTTAAAAGATAGACATATGCTGTCGCGGACTTTTTTTTAGAACTTTTAAAGAGGAACAATTCCATCATACATGATGTTTGCGTAACTTAAACCGTTTACGCAGCGCACGCAACGAAAGCTCTCTGAAAGGATTTTTTTTTCCCGTTTTTGCAACATTTTTCATTTATGCTCCACTCGTATTGGTCGTAGCGTGATGTTATATAGCCTATAACCTTCCTCGATAAATGGACTATCGAACACAAAAAGAATTTTTCAATTCCAACCAGTAGTTCCTGAGATTAGCGCGTTCAAACAAACTCTTCAGCTTTATAATATTAGTATAGATTTAACTAAAGCAAGAGTAAAAAAAAGAAAAACTAAATTTGATAAAAAATTGGATGTTCAGATTTGAATATTTTGAAAAATAAGTAGGTAGCTAAAATCAGAGCAAATACGGATATAACTTTTAAGCTATTGCATAGCTTCTATCGCGGGCCTTGAGCGCGGGGACCGAATCCAGAAATTCCGTAACGAAAAAACCTCACGCTCCCCACACCGACGGGCAAGGTGTGGCTTGAAAGCCGTGCATCGTCTAACGTCGTTTCAGTTCGGCAGTCTTCGACACGGCGTTGTGTGCGATTAGACGTATTGTACGACTCTACGAAACTCGCACGAATCGAGACGAGCTGCTCCGAAATCGGACGAATACATAAGCAGCTGTTTATGAGAAAGTATATAGGTGTATAGGTATTTATGTACAACAGTGAATAGCTGTACTTGTAAAATTTGTTATAAAGTGTTTTGAATATGAATGAACAAAGTGCATTTACTATTAATGAAGAAAGTCACGAAAAAATAGTGAAAGAAAATGAGTGAGTACTGTATATACATACATCATAAGTTGATACAAAATGCTATGCAATAGCTTTACCGCGGCAGTCCCCGAGTGCCACACGTCTATTTTTTTTTTTGTTTTTTTTCCATATAGGTAATACCTATTGGCACTGTATAATTCTGTGTAAAGTTAACAAAAAATTACCTAACTATCACTGGCTCTAGAACTGTTTTGATTTGTACTCCAAATATCCTCATATAAGTCGCTAAACTAAACTATTTGTCGACAATTTTTTTTGTCTCTGTGATAGTACAGGCAACGCAGGAACAGCGTGTAATACGTAAAGAGGATGACAAACACTGATCCCGTTATGCTATCTAACCACGGTACGTAACGCAGAGCGAACTAAGCCTAACTTAGCCCCAGAATCCTCTTAAGCATAACGCAATGCCATGATATACGAGTACATATAACTAGCCAACAGAGATACAAATGTTTCCATTTTGTTTTGTTGTCTTGTCAGTCGGTGCTCTCTTTGACTAACGTGACCATTTATTCTTTGACTCAAAACGGGACATTGGCCACAAGTCGGATGTGGGATCTTCAAAAAAGTTTTTTAGTAACAGGGGACATTTTTAAATACTGAGTAGTAGAGTAGTTTTCTAGTGGCTGATACATTTTTAAAACCCTTTCCTACCCTTTCCTTGTCAAAAGTAGAATCTGTCAAATGTAGACTAAACGACATTTTTCTGGTTTTGCTATAGCCGAGCATTTGTTGATATTCCGTTTCAGTTTCGGCGCAAAACTCAGAAAAACCGGCAAAGTGCGAGTCGGACTCGCGCACAAAACGGCAAAAATGTCACGTTTGTTGTATGGGAGCCCCACTTAAATATTTTTTCTATTTTTAGTATTTGTTGTTATAGCGGCAAGAGAATCATCATCTGTGAAAATTCCAACTGTCTAGATACAACCTGGTGACAGACGGACAGACAGACAGACAGACGGACCGCGGAGTCTTAGTAATAGGGTTACCCGTTTTTACCCTTTGGGTATGGAACCCTAAAAAGAATATATCTTCACAATAATGCTTTCGTAATCTATAAGGCTTAACACGCACTGCGATTTTTATTCGCGTAATTTTTTAGTACAATTTGAGCGCGATTTTTTTTCCGCAGTGCGTGCGGCTTCATTCATTTTCATAGGTCACAGAATGGGCGAAAAAAAAATTCGCGCGAGTAAAAATCGCAGTGCGTGTTAAGCCTAAGGGTAGCCTGTTTGCAGCATATTTTATTGCATTGTGAATTACGTGGACTCCACATACAATACCTATTAATGGCTTTTTCAGAGATGACCATAATTTCGTTAACACATGCGGCGGCCGTCCGGCCGGCTCGACTACTCAAATTTTCGCGCGGTTTCAGAAAACGGGACAATTTTGCGTCCCAGAGTTTATTTCGGGGACACCGGGACTCGTAGTTATAAAAAGGGACAGTCCCGTTCAAAACGGGACGTCTGGTCACGTTTGACCAACTCAAATAAAGACTAGGAGCCAACATGATCGAAACCGTTACTTTTTTGAGATACTTAAACATAGGGCTTACCTTTTTTTGCAAATACCCAGCAAGTTGGGTCTGTTAAAAATCCGGCCAGTTAATATAAGACAGAACGCACTACCCTAACACATAACTTCTGTTGAGAGCAGACTTCAGATCTCAGATGAATAAGGCTGAATAGATTCCCGGGTTTTATTAGGTTATGCCTTTAAAGTTGCCTTCCAGAGTCGTGAGTATCTCTGGTACAGATTCGTACCTACTAAGTCCGACACGGGGGGAAAACAGAACAAGTCCGAATGGATCCTCAATCCGGACGAAGCCTATCTACAGACCACCAGCAATTTTCATGTTCCAGTTGCCACAGTGAACATGAAAGCTGTTCTGCCTCGTAGATCCAGTGAGTGGGCAAAGGCGCGACGGTTGTGCTCGGGATCCTGATTTCAAACACCTGATTGAGCAGTGTTATTTTAATGGCTCTTGGCAATACCTATGAATTTTTTAAAAGAAGCCTTTTCTGTCTTGGGTAATTTGAGTGTACTACGGTACGTATATATACAGTTTAAACATAGGTAAACCTCTGCCTATCCCTTTGGCGAATTTGTACGTGATGTTTCTAGAAATGTTAATGGTAGTTTAAGGCGCAGATACCCGTCAGTAGCTGATTTTAGAATGATAATCACGTCTAAACGGCTAGTCCAGGCTAGTCGTAGTTGTTTGAAAAAAAAAACTACATTAGACCATTTTTTTAATAATTTGATCTAGGAACATTTTGAATTATTATAATTATATTTCGTATAACAAAGTGTAATTAATTTGTAGTTTGTAAAATTTTTAAAGTTAGTCTGACACAGACAAAAAACGACAATCGCACCAAAACTGCCGGGCGTATTTGTTTTTAACCATCTCAAAGACAGTTTATTTACCTCTCTACAGTTAGGCTTTTTTTAAGTCATAGAATAATAATGTAAGTACAAAAACTACTGAATTTTGGGTCGCGCGGGTGTGAATTGTTGTTGGCGACTGTCGTTGTCTCAATATCTGTTGGTAAATACGATAAATGGAAGGCTCGTCTTGCTTAATAATAATAACTGATAAGTACCTACTATTAAAATTCTATTAATAATTCTTGATAAACATGTAGCACTAATTGGTTGGTTTTGGAAGCATATTAATTTTTTTTACATTCAATTAAGCTAAGTACCTGCACCTATCTACCAAATAATTCATTAGAATGTCTTAAGTAGGTACTTACTTACCGACATAACAATCTCAATGAATCTGCTAAATTGCAAGTCATTGTGACAACTATTTAAATTCCTTCTATGGCTATGTGAATCATATCATAATTATCTATTTATATTAGGTAGGTACTTACCTATCTGTGTATCATACTGATCATGATAACGGTACTTAGGTATACTACAATCCTAATAAACAACAGAAAAAAACCAATGAGTAACTAACTCATAAAAAGTGAAAATCTTGTCATGTTGAGGAAACAACGACGATAAAATTATTATATTAGCAGCTAGATGTATGTCTTTCTTTTGTCCGCTAATTCGATCTAGATTAGCGGTAAACATTGTCTATTTACAAAATGGATGCTGCCCTGCCCTCCCTAGGTACAAACGCCATCTTCCAAGCATTGTGAACATCGCGAATATCGTATTGCAAAATAATGGCGGGTTTCGTTTTCACGCGAAGCCCGCCTGCAGCGCCATCTATTCATTCAATGAGTAAGCTGTACTTCCGAACTGCGCGCTTCTGAAGGCAAACAAAATAACTGAACAACAGATGGCGCTGCGATCGCAAAGCACTGGAGTTCTCCATAACTATACAGAGATGGCGCTACTAGGTCTTTGTATTGGTACTGAATAAAAATAAGTTTATACCAACCATCACCCCGCGATTTCATGAAAAGTAGGTCTATATTTTTATAATAAACTTAAACAGACATACTAGAGACCCCAATCGGCACCATGTTACAGGTAACATAAAATTTGTCTTGAATTCGTTGAAATGAAAGAGGCGAATTGAAATTAATCAGTCTCTTCGTCTAGTGACCTTTGCTAGTCCCCGGCATGTAACTTGGCAAGGATTTGGCGTAGTGGGGTTAAGTTAGTTATATACCAGGTAGGAAACTACTGATGGCCGAATAAACTATTTTGATTTTAATGTATTTCATGTATTGTTGGATTGGAACGTTAATCAACTAGGGATATGTAGGCTTTTTCTCATAAAAATTAAATTTATCATTTTTAATAAAATTGCGTACAGCTAAGGAGTGGAATTCCTTGCCGGAGTCTGTGTTTCCAGATAGCTACAACCTCGGGGTCTTTAAGTCAAGAGTGAATAGGTTACTTCTAGGCAAGCGTGATACACCGTAGACCACATCATCGCTTACCATCAGGTGAGATAGTGGTCAAGCGCGAGCCTATCTAAAATAAAAAAAATATTCCTTACTCGGCAATCGGACCCTCAACCAGTAGCGCAAAATCTGCTTGTTTTAGACTGAAAATCTGCAAGCGACGGTATATTATGGTACTGAGGTACTTCGCCATATGTCCCAAGAATTTGATTAAGATATCACTTTGTACCAAAAATTACAACCTATAGTGGTCACAATCTTAACTGCTAAATGTTGGGTCCGTGATACGACGCCCAGGTTGAGCATGGATGTTGGTTTTTCCATCAAAACTCGGTAATAGATAAGAATTACCCCCGTTTAAGTTTAATGGTAATAAGCTCGTCACTTTGGTAGAAAATTTTAAGTATCTAACTGCCCACCTCCGTGCCACACCGACCACCAGCCTCTCTTGACTACCTATTCCGTCGGGTAAAACCGGTGTAATATTAGGTACATCACATCACATATCATCAGCCTATTAATGTTCCCACTGCTGGGACACTGGCCTCCTATCTGTGAGAGGGGATGGGCCGTAATCCACCATGCGGGCCCAGTGCGGGTTGGTGGATGTCACATGTCTTCGAATAATTTAGTTCTAGGACATGCCGGTTTCCTCACGATGTTTTCTTTCACCGTTTTGAGAGCAGTGGTGATGAAATAATTTACACAAAATATGCTAGTATTATATTATCTGTGCACAAAGTGAAGCGCCTGCCAGGGTTCGAACCCACAATTTACAACTTGTAAGTCGCGGCCGTTACCATTGCGCCACCACTGCGTAATATTATTGTAACGTTATTTTATGTCTCGGGTGCTTATAATTTGAATGGAACTTCAATCTTACCTGAACTCAGCTGAGCTACATGGGCGCCGAGAGGGGGGTACAAGCTTGGCTCTCAATAATAACACAAAACATTCAGGAATATGTGAAAGCCTCGTATAGCATTACAGAACATATTCGAGTTCTCTCTTGTACTCCTTTTGTTTAGTTATCTAGTTTTTCTGCTAAGTCGACAAAGTTGCTATACATACGCACCTCCCTGAAAACATTCCTGTGGGCGTCAATGACATTTACGGTCCAACTCCACACCTACGTCTCTCTCATAGAGACGTACATGAATATAATAGACATCTCTAAGATGTTATAAAGCACTGATTCTACACAGTTACTTTTTTTTACAGTCTATAAAGGCTCGCGTTTGACCACTTACGTACCTAGTAGATTTATGCTCGACTATAAGATTAAGAGTAGTCCAAAAAAACTGGCTACCATTGTAGGTTTTTCGGCGTGAGATAAATATTCTCGTATTTTAAGGGATTGCATTTTTTGGAGCGCTTTTGATGAAGTGTCTCAAACATCGACTTTGATTCGGAGGCTCAAGACTCAAGAGGCAATAACGATTGTATGGGATTAATTAGCGCTATCAAATGTTTCATAGTCGATCTCTCACATTTTCAGATCACTTCACATTGTCTAGAGCGTCTGGAACAGCTTATTCCGCGAAGCAAACAGCGTCAACAATAAACTTTCAAATAAATCATTACGTCACGATTCAACAATCTCTTTCATAAAAAATAAATTTTAACAGCGACAATAAATCCAGGCGCCGCGTCGATTCCCAACATTATTTGCGACAAAATACAATTTCACCAACTACATTGTTCGAAATCATAATGGAATATAGTCTGAATTGTTTTTTACGCTCCGTAATAACCGCCGCAATGATGTTTTTGTTTGGAATATACACTTTTGTGTAGCCATAATGGGTGTATTCATTCAGATGGGAGCAACTGAAAAGTGTCTCTTTTATCAGTCGCACAATGGGCGGGAATCAAAGAAATTACGAATTCCACGGACCGATGTTCTACAGTGTAAAATAAAGACGGCCACAATCCCGCCTTTGTTGGTTTATAATATTTTCATTGTTGAATAGGTGGCCGATACAGCTTCTGATATTTATGATAGATAGATATGCATCTCGAAACAATGGGGCATTATGTAAAGTGTAATAAAATAGGCTGCGGTTAGGATAAAATGTAGGTCGTAAAGAACAACGCTGATATACAATTGCAGTATTTATAATGATTTTATCTTTTTATCTCTTATCTACCATAGGATCAACCCATCATCCTAAAAAACAAACAAACCAATCTCTACTGAGTAACTACCTTAAGGTTACACTAGTTGAAAATTCTTCAATACAAACGTAGTCTAGGGATTATTCCACTGTTTGACGATATACGTTCAAAATAAAAAGTGAAATGAAGCAAAAAAGCAAAAAAAAAGAAACTATTTGAAAGTTATGAGCGTCGAAAGTTCCACATTTCGACACTAATTTTAACGCATTATTGGGCGCAAATAAATACCATAAGAAGACGAAAAATTGCAAAATGGCCTCCATACCAGGGATAGATAAGTAGTTCAACAATGCAAATAATGTTATTTTGAACAGATAGATTTAGTCGTTTTTTCACGATATCTAGACTGCCAAAGGTCTGTATAAAATTTCGCGCGCTCGGTTTCGTCCTAAATCATTATCCATTTCGCTACAAATTTGCAAAAGTGTGTATTCGTATGCGAACTAGCATCCTACTGCTCATCACAGCATCTATCTCTTCCGCACGTGTTGTCGGTTGATATAAAATGCATTTTAACCCCGCACACAAAATAGTTCGTGCCGTCGACTAGTGTACCCTTAAGTCCTTAAATCATATCAACCTGTCCAGTTATTGTTCACTTTTTAACCAACTTCTCAAAAAGGAGGAGGTTCTATGTTCGACATTATGTATGTTTTTTTTTATGTTTGTTCACCGATATCTTCGTCAAAAGTGGACCGATTTCGAAAATTATTTTTTTGTTTGAAAGAGTATGTTCCGAAATTGGTCCCATTTTAACTTGGTGAAGATCTGATGAAGAAATTCAAAGATATACAACAGAACTCTTCAATAAATAACAGCAAATCTCTCGGGATTGCTGCAATCGCATGTCTGTTTATACCATTTCATAACATAACATCACGCCAGTAGGGTACGCAGATCTCTCATTTCACCGGTTATGTTCAAGTTTCATGATATTCGGCTAATATTTTCTGGCGTCCTGTTTTTCAGTTAATACCGTAGCCCTTTTCTTTCCGTGAAACCCCTAATCATCACAACCTTGAACATCATAATATTTCTACAAAGTCTTGAAATACATGATAGCGCTGCTAAATGAAAGTAGTACCACAGACGAAATCAAACTTCAAGGCAGATGACTTAACGGAAACCCGAATTAAGTATTGTTAGTGTAAAGATTTCTTTTTATTTGAGTAATATTTTAAAAATCAAAAATGGAAGGTATGTCACTGACTGTTAGTTCATTCAAATAAAATAATTGGTAGCTAAATCCATTCAAAATATTTGTAAAAAAGTGTTATTAATTACTAATCAAATATTGAACACAATTACTGTATTTTTACAAACTTAAATCTAAAATTAATTGTTATATGTGACGCCTTTTCATTTGTCTAAACGTTTAAATAGGCTGGTTCTAGTCGAAAGAACTCGTGCCTGGCTGGAGGCTATATAGCTTAGTCTCCACAGGGAAGCCCGGTTAAGTAGTTGTCAGTCACTTTGACCGAACTACGAGACGCCACTTAGAAAAAAAAAAAAAAAAAAAAGAAAGGTTTTTTTTTGGCGGGATTTTTTCGAGGGAAGTTCAGCGGCTGTTAATATTATTTGCAAATTGATTCCTAGTGGATATTGTGATATAAAATTGGTGTAGTTTTGTGTCTCAACTGTCTACGCAACTGGACAATATGTGAAATCATTGACAGAAGCGATCTCAGGATAGTGGAGCGGAGAATTTTATTGTAGTATTGACTACCTCTGCAAAGCTTACTGGGAAGGCTGACTCAATATAATTTGCTGCCAAATACTCCATAAAACATTAGAATCTGTTACATCCGTCTTCTAATGCATACTAAAGAATGTTAAACACTGAAGACTAGGCAGCATGGTCTCAGACCTTAGCCTGTTCCGTCAGGAACAAATGCAAAAAAAAAAGAAAAACCAATAACTAACTCAATATTGAATTGTATTTTGAACTGTGCACATCTTCTCATAAAATTAAGTTGATTTACTGTTGGTGTGAGTAATAAAAAGTGTTAACAAGATGTCTGATCGTTATCATTTGAGAACCCTGAGTACTCCCGCTCCAAAATCAGAATATACTTACAACTTATTCTACCTCGAGATATTTGCCCGAAACCTCAAACATTCCTTCTCGGTTAAACCTCCGTCCAATTAAACCAACTGAACCAAAATCAGCGAATACACTTGTACAGTTAGCAAAATATGTGAATAGAGTGAAATTGAAAGCCGCGGGGCGCTGATTGCCAGCACATCTTGTAGTATTGACATTCATGAGCCGGTGTTGCGACGCACTCATCAGGCGTTCAGACACATTCCATATAAAAATGCTAAATCGACACGTGCTTGAGGTGATTTAATTATTTTTTTCGGATAGGCATAGGGATACTAAGATTTCAAAAATTTTAACCGAATTCCCAAAAAGAAGCAGGTTTTCTTTTTTAGGCGGATGTTACAACTTTTTTTTAAATGTCTGTTTGAGCATACCTAACTCCGTCATATATAAACGAATTAACAAAATGTAATTTTTTTCTGAAATGGTATAGGTACTCTCGAGGTGGTCATTGTCACCAAATCATATTTTGATGATGGAATCCAATGAAAATCGAGGGTACTCCTCAAATATTATAGGCTGACATGTAGCGTAGCGATGAAGTGAAACTGATGAAGAAGACCACAGATGGCCACTGGAACTCTTTATTATGAATGTCATGGGTATAAGATATCTCGAATAGTTAAGCGACTATGATGAAACAAATACATATAAATAAATGGTACCATCGAAACGCCGCAAGGTAGGCACTGGATTTCCGTAATAAAACAATGTATCCTAGTTGTGTTTGTGCTTATTAGAATTGAAATGAGATGTACTCTGGCTGTAAATGATTTTCTTAGTGCATAATATGAGATACCAACACTAAAAGTCGGTGTCTTTCGTTTTTCGACACCGACTTCGGTAACCAGTTATTTTTCACTTTGCAGTGTTTTGCTTTAGAAGACGATTTTTTTTTGTTAAAAAGTTTTTATTATTTTACAATGCATGTCCTCGAAAAGAGCGTTTTCCAAGCAGCCAAACTGTGCGGAAAGTGTCACTTTTTTACTAGTGCTTTTTACTTTCCTGTACTTTTTTTAATTTTTAACCCCAACGTCAGCCCGCTGCATAGTTTTTATTATTTGAGAAAAGTTTTAAAAATTAGTTAAATACAGATTATCATTCATATAAAAGGTAAAACAAAACTAATACTTCATTTAAGGCGTTTTTAATTACTCTTACTATAGATTTTGATCAATAAATTAATTCTCACCCGCTTCGCTCGCTCGTGAATAAAAATACCACTCATCGGAAATCACCTACTTTCCGCACTTGTAGCATAAATAACTATTTAAATACAGTTATTAAATATGGCGTACTTTCAGAGGCTATAATTATGATTCGAAAATTAAATCTTTTGCACAGGCATCTTTCTGTTACGTGATCGTGACTTTTGTTAACGAGCTCGATCATTATGTCACAAAGTGCGTAAGACGTAGGCGGCGGCGCGCCGCAGACAGAGAGGCAACTGCGAACAAAGTGTCATTTTGCACAAACACATTGACATTGCGATTTTACAGGGAATAATGGGCACTATTGGACCGAGCTGAGTTGCGGCTGTCACGAGTGCTTTTTGCGGGCGTTTGTGACGTCATTCATACTTATGTACTGTAACGAGGTTGCATTGGCTGGGTTACCTTTATTAATTGTTACAGAACAAATATACTTCTTTATTTTTAATTCTTTCTTTCATTCATTTATATTGTAAAGGTCATAAAATTTTCAAGAAATTCAATTCAAAGTTAGGAATATAATAAATTATTTTAAGTCCATAGACGAAATTGGAAAGGCTTTGAAACTTGTCATAATAATATGGTTTAAGTCATCCAGCTCACAAATATGTTTCCTCCGTTTCTTAAGCAATCGGGTTTTTTGATTTTATCTTTGACCTTTTTAGGGTTCCGTACCCAAAGGGTAAAAACGGGACCCTATTACTAAGACTCCGCGGTCCGTCTGTCTGTCTGTCACCAGGCTGTATCTTATGAACTGTGATAGCTAGACGGTTGAAATTTTCACAGATGATGTATTTCTGTTGCCGCTATAACAACAAATACTAAAAACAGAATAAAATAATTGATGTTAATAATTGATGCTCTGTCTACCCCATAAGGCATGTAAGCATGATATGATGTATGTTTAGACGAATCGATGTATTTATGTTTGTAACTTATACAACCTACTCTTTTTTAAATCCGGAATCAATACAGTAGCAACCCTAGTGAATCTGTCAAGTTTAGCTGTCAATTTTCGAAACGGCGGGAGTAGCCTTTCTGTATACTTTATATTTTGTGATTATGTTTACAGTTGAGTTCATAGATATATAACCTAGGTTAACCTAGGTTATATATTAAAAAAATGGGATAGATTTTATACGTGGAAAAATTAATGATTCCGTACGTTTTAGCGTGGAATGCTCAAAAGTCTTTTAAATAGTTTTTTAATATATAATTAAATATAGTTTTAATTTAATTATTTTCACATCAACATTTGTCAAAAATCGAATAGGCTGTATAGGCTGTTTCCGTTGTAAAACGACCGGTACTTTTTTAGGGTTCCGTACCCAAAGGGTAAAAACGGGACCCGATTACTAAGACTTCACGATCCGTCTGTCTGTCTGTCTGTCTGTCCGTCTGTCACCAGGCTGTATCTCATGCACCGTGATAGTTAGACAGTTGAAATTTTCCAGATGATGTATTTCTATTGCCGCTATAACAACAAATATTAAAAATATAATAAAATTAATATTTAAGGAGGGCTCCTATACAACAAACGTGTTTTTTTTGCCGTTTTTTGCGATAATGGTGCGGAACCCTTCGTGCGCGAGTCCGACTCGCACTTGGCCAGTTTTTTTAAATCTTAGCAAAGAGTTTTTATGTCAGAATGGTCAGCATTTTATGAAAAAAAATAACTTTGGGCTATAAAATATAATAAGTAAACATTTAATTCTTTAATTTAATTAAATTTGACCATAAATTAAAACCATTTATCTGTAACAAAACACAAAAATAATAATTTACTTTATTAGTAATACTGCTGTTTGTGCCTTTTCCTTAAAAAAAGCGCTGATGCGCGCGCATCTCAGCTCAGCTCAGCTCATTTGTGAACAAGCAAAAATTATTCCGCGTGCTTTTTCTTTTCGCTGTATATTGTTTTTATCTGAAAATGTCCAAGTAATTATGAATTTATTAATTCGACAACGCCAGAAGTCTCAGAGGCAGATTTCCGATGAGTGGATAAATCGACACGAGTCGGAAATCATCTTACGTACGTGTATCATACAACATTTTACTATGCATTGTGCGAGGAAATAAAAAATATATCTAAACCAAGCAAGAAATTAATAAAATGGCGGTCTTATTCAAGCGCGCTCAGCATATCCACAGATCAACTAATAGTCCTCGGGCATATCTACTGCGCATGTGCAAATAGCTTTCTTATCTTATCTTATGGAGAGGCCGAGAAATAACTCGGACACTTCGACCCATTGGGATCTTTTGTGGTCCCCTAGATAACTTACTCCTCCTCATTCTCGTTGAAAACTGTTTTCATGAGTTTTACAACGAGTCTAGGAGATATGAGCCTATAATCTTCTGGTTTTGGGTATCCAACCGTAGGAGACTCATTCGCTTACCAGCCAGTGAATCGCATGTGCACAGTAGGTGCTCCATGCGTTCCGTATGTTCCCCACACAACCTGCACATGGGTGTCGCGGTTAGACCCATGTTCATGAGCATGTCGTTGGTTCCAAAGTGCCCAGTAAAGGCCCCAAGCAGGTAGCGGATTTGCCCCCTGCTCATGTTCCAAATGCATTCCCGGGCTTTGAACGTAGAGCCTAGGAATCTCTTGGAGTGTTGTAGACCGGTATTAGACAGCCAACAAGTTCGTTGTCTGTGTTCTGCAAACTCCCTAAATGCGGCATTTACGAGACACGTCGAGATGCCTACACATGGTTCTGGACCCAAAAAATCATTCGCTGAGCCCTCCCTTGCCAATTCATCAGCCACTTCATTACCATGGAATCCTTTGTGCCTAGGGACCCACATCAGTCTTACCCTGTTGTGTTACCCAAGCCTGTTTAGGGTTTGGATAGCATCCAGAATAAGTCCGGAGTCCACTTTGTAGGATGCCATGGCTTTGATTGCAGCCTGACTGTCACTAAGAATATATATGGATTTACCTCTGGTTCCTCTATCTATATTCTCTTGAGCACAGGTTATAATGGCCTGTCTACTAGTTTCTCCAGAGTTTTCAAGAGAAAGGATGATAGACTAATCGGCCTGTAAGCTTTAGCTTCTTCATAAGTCGGTCCTCGATTATATTAATGCTTAGTCAAAAAATCCTACTTAAAGAAAGCCACTTAACCCTGGTTAATAAGTTTACAGATTGGGAAAGTTTTGCCCTTGATCTAGATAATATTATCGACCTTAAAACGCCGATAAAAAAGCAAGATCATCTTGACTTAGAAGTAAACAAATATATTGTTAATATCCAACAATGTGCGTGGAACAACACACCGCAATTAAAACGTAAATATAAGGGATTTAACTATCCTAAGGCAATTGTAGATTTACTATCTGAGAAAAGGAAACAAAGGAAGCTGTGGCAGCAAACAAGGTGCCCGCGAGATAAAACAACACTAAATAACCTAACTAAACGATTAAAGAGGAAAATTCTACAGTTTGAGGAGGAATCTCTGAATACTAAACTTTTGCAGCTAACCAATGACAAATCAACGGATTACTCCCTTTGGAAAGCTACAAGAAATCTGAAAAAACCAATTAAACAAATACCACCCATCAGAGATAGCGACGGAAAATGGGCCATAAGCAATGACCAAAAAGCATTAAGGTTTGCTCAACACTTAGAAGAAACTTTTCAACCCAATGAAAGCTCGATAGAAATACTTGAGAGTGAAAGATTGTCACAAAACCAAAGAATTAAGCTTGTGACTCCTAAAGAAGTAATGAGAGAAATTCAAAATAACATTAGCTCGAAAAAGTCTCCGGGTTACGACCTCATTACAGAGGAAATTCTTAAATATCTCCCACGCAAAGCCATAGTAAAGCTGACCAAGCTTATCAATGCTGCATTTATCCTAAAATATGTACCTGAGCCATGGAAGGTCGCTGAAGTCATTATGATTGCGAAGCCAGGGTAACCACCCCATGAAGCATCATCATATAGACCTATTTCTCTGTTGCCCGTGTTATCAAAGCTTTTCGAAAAACTGTTATTGAAACGTTTAAAACCAATAATAGAAAATAAAGACCTTATTCCAAATCATCAATTTGGCTTCAGGGAAAAACACTCAACAATAGACCAGGTACATAGAATAACAAACATTATTGAAAAAACACTTGAAAATAAGGAAGTCTGCGCCAACGTGTTTTTAGATGTCGCGCAAGCTTTTGACAAAGTTTGGCATAAGGGTCTAATATTAAAGCTCAGACGCATGCTACCAGAATTTGCAGATATTCTAGAGTCGTATATAACTAATAGAATGTTTAGAATACGGCA
The DNA here is from genome assembly GCA_948252205.1 of Orthosia incerta. Classification (NCBI taxonomy): domain Eukaryota; kingdom Metazoa; phylum Arthropoda; class Insecta; order Lepidoptera; family Noctuidae; genus Orthosia; species Orthosia incerta. The sequence continues at coordinate 10,202,635 of OX411754.1, read as the reverse complement.
AGAAGACGCATATTCAGAGCTAAAAGCTATTAAAGCTGGGGTACCTCAAGGAAGTGTGCTAGGCCCAATTTTGTACTTGTTATACACATGCGACATCCCAGAACTGGAAAATAACACCATTGCGACCTTTGCAGATGATACTGCAATTATGGCTACTGGATCAAGCCACAGAGAAGCAGTAGAAAAAGTTCAACTAGCTGTGAATAAAGTTTATGATTGGACACAAAAATGGAGGATCAAACTGAATGAGTCAAAATCAATTCACATTGACTTCACAAACAAACACTTGGACTATCACCCAATCTACATAAATGGCATGCAAGTGCCTTATGCTAATACAGCTAAAAACCTTGGCATAACTCTCGACGCCAAGTTGCGTTGGAAAGCTCATGTCAAAAAGAAAAGACAGGAACTCGACATACGTTATAAAAGTATGTATTGGTTACTCGGAAGGAAATCCTGTCTATCAATACATAATAAAATAACCATATATAAGCATTTACTGATGCCAATTTGGACGTATGGTATCCAACTTTGGGGCTGTACTAAACAAAGCAACGTCAAACTAATCCAACAATTCCAAAATAAAGTGCTCAGGGATGCTGTAAATGCACCCTGGTACATAAGGAATGACGATCTTCACCGTGACCTTAAAACGGAATTCGTCACCACCATCATCCAAAAATTTGCTGAAGCCCACGAACACAGACTTCATCGACACGTGAATGTTGAGGCTATCCAGCTGCTAAACAATACAGACTTAGTGCGTAGACTAAAAAGAACTAAACCGTTTGAATTAGTGTAGTGTAAAGTGAATAATTAATAGTGACAATGCTGTGCTATACATATAACACATGAACATAGTGTTTTTTAAATTATATCAGACTCTAAGAAAGTGCTGCGGACTTGTGTAAAAGTGCAAATGGACACTATTCTTAGTTTTAACATAATCTATCACGTAACATATTAAGTTAGAGTTAAATTGCTTATTAGTCTTTTAGGCTAGATCGTAATTAATTATTAAGAATTTTGTTCTTACTAATAAATTATTAAAAAAAAAATAAAAAAAAAATAAGTCGGTCTACCCCCCTTCGGTATGAAGGTGACTTTGACCTCCCTCCATGCCTTGGGTACATAACCAAAGGCTATGCAGGCTCTGTAGAGCTTACTCAAATGGGGTATCAAAACAGATGCCCCTTCTTGCAATAGTATTGGGTAGATACCATCCGGACCAGGGGATTTAAGAGGCTGGAAGCCCGCTATGGCCAGTTTCAGTTTATTATCATCTACCACTTTCTTTGCCGTGAGCCAGTTATTTTTGGACGTGTGCTTTGTGAGTTCGTCCCTTGTGACTGGTTCCTCTTCATCGCTATCGCGCGGTATACATTCTGGGATGTGGGTCCTAAACATCACGCCCAGAGTGTCCTGTCCAGTTTCCGTGAGATTCCCATTCTCATACCTTACAGATGATAGTGGGTTTGTCTTAGTCATGGACATTGCTTTGCACAACCTCATTCCATTAGGCAGAGTTTCGACGGAGGTGCAATGCTGCCGCCAATTAGTTATTTTGGTCTTGCGTACCGCCGTGTTATACCTCGTTAGCATGCTATGATAGCCAGAAAAATCCTTCCTGGCTTTTGCATCATTAAAGGCCTGTCATGTTTCCTGACGTATTTTGGCTATTTCAGGAGTCAACCATGGTACCTTTTTGCAAAAGGCCTTCTTCTCTAGGCAGTTACTCGTATCTTCCCATGCACCGATGGTGCCCGCCTTGATTCTGTCCGCTTCAAATTCTATATCCAGTATGGAATTGAGCTTACCTTTAGGGCTGCCCAAATTTACTCCTGTATGAGTCCCAATTTGTATGCCTTGGGTTTCTCCATCGTCTAGTTTCGGCTTCTCCCGCCGTACTAAACATAAAGCATATATAATTATGGTCAGACAGTATAAATAGCTGTCACGTCGTTACGCAAAAAGGCACGAGCAAAATATTCATTCTGCCAAACATATTTAAAGAATATTTAAAATTAATTAATTTATCAAAAGCTAAATCTAGAGTAATTAAAAACGCCTTTAATGAAGTATTCGTTTTATTTTACCTTTTATATGAATGATAATATGTACAATAATAATTAAAACTTTAAAACAATCATCATCATCATTTCAGCCGAAAGACGTCCACTGCTGGACATAGGCCTCCCCCAGGCGTCGCCACATTGACCGATCCCGTGCGTCTCGCATCCAGCGCCTGCCCGCAACCTTAACCAGGTCATCGGTCCACCTTGTGGGAGGCCTTCCAGCGTATCGTCTTCCGGTTCGCGGTCGCCATTCCAGAACTTTTCGACCCCATCGGCCATCCGTTCTGCGAGCAATGTGCCCTGCCCACTGCCACTTTAGTTTGGCAATTCTTCGGGCTATGTCGGTAATCCTGGTTCTCTTGCGGATCTCCACATTTCTGATTCGATCACGCAAGGAAACTCCGAGCATAGCCCTCTCCATTGCCCTTTGAGTGACTGCAAGCTTCCTGATAAGGCCCATTGTAAGCGACCACGTCTCAGAGCCATATGTCATCACTGGCAACACACACTGGTCATAGACTTTCGTCTTGAGACACTGTGGTAAGTTGGACGAGAAGATACCGCGCAACTTCCCGAACGCTGCCCAGCCGAGTCGGATTCGACGGTTGACCTCTTTCTCGAAATTGGCCCTACCCAATTGGATCGTTTGGCCCAGGTAGACATAATCGTCCACAACTTCGAGTGTAGAGTCCCCGACCTTGATAGGAGTGGGTGCAACATGGCCATTCAACATCACCTTGGTTTTTTCCATGTTCATCTTAAGACCCACTCTTTCGGAAGCTCTACTGAGGTCATCGAGCATCGCACTGAGGTTCTCCATGGTCTCAGCCATGACCACTATATCGTCGGCAAACCGAAGGTGAGTGATGTACTCGCCATTAACGTTGATGCCAAGCCCTCTCCAATCCAGAACCTTGAAGACATCCTCCAGCGCAGCAGTGAACAGTTTCGGAGAAATGACGTCTCCCTGTCTCACGCCGCGCTGGAGAAGAATTGGTTTCGAGATCTGATCCTGAAGACGGACTGACATAGTGGCGTTCTTGTACAAACACTTCAACACTTCAATGTACCGGTAGTCGATCTGGCACCGTTGGAGAGACTGCAGTACAGACCAAGTCTCGATCGAATCGAAGGCTTTCTCGTAGTCCACAAACGCTAAACAGAGAGGCAGGTTATACTCTTCGGTCTTCTGTATAACCTGCCGCAGCGTATGTATGTGGTCTACGGTGCTAAAGCCTTTTCGGAATCCGGCTTGTTCGGGAGGCTGGAAATCGTCAAACCTGCGCGCGAGACGATTCGTGATGACTCTTGAAAACAACTTGTAGACATGGCTAAGAAGTGAGATGGGCCTATAGTTCTTCAGCCGGGCATTGTCGCCCTTCTTGAAGAAGAGTACCACCACACCCCTGCACCATGCCTGTGGCGTTTTGCCCTCGAGTATGACGGAATCAAACAGCTTCTGAAGGGCCTTAAGGACCGGTTTTCCACCCGCCTTCAGGAGTTCAGCCGTGATTCCGTCATCACCCGGCGCCTTGTTGTTTTTAAGCTGTTTCAGAGCCATCCTAATCTCGTACAGGCTGACGTCCGGAATATCTTCGGTATAGTGTCGGGTCAATCTAGCTCTTGGGTCGTTTGCTAGATTCGCAACGGGCTTGCTGATTGATGTGTACAACTGCCCATAGAATCTCTCGATCTCCCTCAGAAGCTCTGGTTTGGCGGATACGATCCTGCCATCATCGGTCTTCAGTTTCGTGAGCTGGCTTTGCCCAATAGCCAGATCCCTTGAAAAAACCTTGGAGCCTTTATTTCGCTCAATCGCCTCTTTAATACGCTCGGTATTAAAGCGGCGGAGGTCTCTTTTCAAGGATTTAGAGATCTGTCTATTGAGCTGCCGGTATTTGCACGCCTCATCTGAAGACTGCAGGATCAACTCACGCCTCTCCTTCATAAGCTTGAGGGTAGAATCAGAGAGCTTTTTGGTTCTATCTGTACGACGGGTCTTGAAAAACTTAGACCCGACCGTATGGACAGCTTCCACGAACCCGTCGGCGTAGTCGTCCACGGAGCTCCCTAGGCACTCGAAACGATTTTGGAGTTCGAGCTGAAAGCTCTCGGGGTTTTGGAGCTGGATCCGTGCTGGACGGAGCGTGGACTTCATCAGTCGAGACCTTTCAAGCTTAATATTAATGTTCAATGTGCCTCTTACCATGCGGTGATCGCTCCCGGTTTTCACCGAATTGATCACAGAGACATCATTGAACATTTGCTTCTTGGTTGACATGATGAAGTCGATCTCATTTTTTGTTGCACCATCGGGGCTCTGCCAGGTCCACTTCCTGTGTTCACGCTTTTTGAAGAAGGAGTTCATCATAAAGAGGCCCTCCTTCTCCACAAAACTGGCCAGTAGGTGACCCCGGTGGTTCCGTCGTCCAACTCCAAATTGCCCCACTTGCAGCTCATCCTCGTCTCGTTTGCCCAGTTTTGCGTTGAAGTCCCCCATGACAACGGTGAAGTGAGTTTTGAAACCATGCATGGCTCTGGAGATATCCTCATACATGGTCTCTACCTCGTCGTCGGGGTGTGCCGAGGTTGGGGCGTAGACCTGTATGACCTTCAGCGAATATCTTGAGGATATTCTGAGTATAAGGCACGCCACCCTGGTCGACACACTCTCGATCTTCACCACGTTGTTCACAAGGGACCTGTGGACGATAAACCCGACACCACCCTGGGACTGCCGGTCACCCTCTCGGAAATAGAGCAGGTTACCGGATTTGAGGATTATCGAGTCCTCCCCCTCTCTTCGGACTTCAGATAATCCTATAATACTCCATCGCAACCTGCTCAATTCCTCTTCGAGTTCGGTGATCTTCTCGTCGGTCCGAAGTGTACGCGTGTTGTACGTAGCCAGGTACAGTCGTCGGTGATTTTTTGGGTAGCCGGATCCCGTCCGGAGATTCTTGGCACCCCTTGCCATGCCGTAACCTCGACCGCTACCGTAGTCGAGGGTAGGCAGGCTGCCGGGCACTAGGGGCCATTTTTTATTTGTGCTATTCATGGGGGGTTTTTGCCATAATCGCCACGCTTGGCAGGCGGGTTGGCGATCGCAGTATGGTTGTTGTAGAAGCACAGAGAACGCTGCTGCCCATTCTCTGGTTTGTCCCTTAGTCGCCTCTTACGACACCCACGGGAAGACATGGGATGGTGAAATTCTTTACGTCCGGCACCATACGGAACGAACATTTAAAACAATAATAATAATAATTAAAACTACTAATTTTTAAAACTTTTCTCAAATAATAAAAACTTTATGCGGCGGGCTGACGTTGGAGTTAAAAATAAAAAAAAATACAGGAAAGTAAAAAGCACTAGTAAAAAAGTGACACTTTCCGCACAGTTTGGCTGCTTGGAAAACGCTCTTTTCGAGGACATGCATTGTAATAGTTATACACCGTGAAATTTAAGTGGTTGTTTTCCCGCGTCAGAACGACTTGCCTTAAGGAGTACTTTCGAAGCATAGAGTTAATGTAAAAAAATAACGATGTTTTTGTTTTAAAATAATTAAAAAAAAAAAAAAACTCGAAAAAGTGAGTAACAATAGTAACTTGTAGGTACTAGGTACTACGGTGAATAATACGGTGGTAACGCGAGTAGTACCTAGTACCTACAAGTTACTATTGTTACTCACTTTTTCGAGTTGATGAATATTTTTTAAATTATTTTAAAATAAAAGCATCGTTATTTTTTTACTTTAACTCTATGCTTCGAAAGTACTCCTAAAGGCAAGACGTTCTGCCGCGAGAAAACAACCACTTAAATTTCACGGTGTATATGCTACAAGTGCGGAAAGTAGGTGATTTCCGTTGGGTGGATAAATCGACACGAGTCGGAAATCATCTAACGCACGTGTACGAGTATCATTCAACATTTTACTATGAATTGTGCGAGGAAATAAAATAAAATACCTGAACCAATCAAGAAATTAATAAAATGGCGCTTATTCAAGGGCGCTCAGACACATCCACAGATTAACTAATAGTTCATAGTTCCTCGGGCATATCTACTGCGCATGTGCAAATAGCTGTCACGTTGCAACGCAAAAAGGCACGAGCAAAATATTCATTCTGCCAAACATATTTAATGAATATTTAAAATTAATTTATTGATCAAAATGTAAATCTAGAGTAATTAAAAACGCCTTAAATGAAGTATTCGTTTTGTTTTACCTTTTATATGAATGATAATCTGTATTTAACTAATTTTAAAACTTTTCTCAAACAATAAAAACTCTATGCGGCGGGCTGACGTTAGAGTTAAAAATTAAAAAAGTACAGGAAAGTAAAAAGCACTTTTTTTAAGTGACACTTTCCGCACAGTTTGGCTGCTTGGAAAACGCACTTTTCGAGGACATGCATTGTAAATTCATTTTCAGAAAGTGTGGTTTTAGCCTATTTCCTGGCACTTTCTCAAAAATATAAGTCAAGCTCATTGTGGTGCTACTATTCAATGCTAAAATGCACTGTGAAAACAAAACATGGATGACATGGTAAGTATTGATATCAAGTCATACTCCAACTTGCTGGCATTTCTAAAAAGACGCTCAAGTGGCCATGTGAGTAAAAAGTCGAAAGTATTTTCAGCTGACAATGTCAAGAAGTTCCTAAAAGAAGCTACCGATTGCCGATATTTGGCAACAAAGGTCAGTTGAAACTAAATTATTGTTATTAACTTCTTTCACTTTCGAATTTGTTTACAATATAGATGTTTTGTACGCTATTTTTATCTCTTTTCAGGTTGTATTAATATTCGGCATAAATGGTGCATGTAGACGTCAAAAGTTGGCAGACATCACAACTAATGATGTCGAGAACCATGGTCGGGTTCTTCTTGTCCAGGTCAAAAACACAAAAAATAAAATTCCAAGATCGTTCACAATACAGGGGCCTTTTCACGACATGTGTAGAAATACGAAGCGCTTCCAAACAAAAGCGATGCCTAACAGATTTTTTCAAAATTACCAAAATGAAAAATGCACTAGCCAACCCATTGGCATAAATAAATTTGGAGCAATGCCGAAACAAATTGCCACTTTCTTTCATTTGGATGATCCACATGAATACACAGGGCACAGTTTCAGAAGGTCCTCGGCTACATTGCTCGCTGATTCCTTATTGACAATAAAACGCCACAGAGGGTGGCGGTCGAGCAGTGTAGCCGAGGGCTACATAGATGACTCGATAGAAATAAAGAAGAAATTATAAATTTGGAGCTAAGTTTTGACTCTCGACCATCTACGAGCACACACGCGTACATTCCACCATCGTCGCCGCCGCCGCAGCCGCCTCCGTCGCCGCCACCGACTGCAGAACTCTGTGGTCTCGTTTCTCCTACTTTCACTCAAGAGAGTGAGGTAGAGATTTGTGAAATTGTAACTAATAATAATATCTTGACAACATTAAAAATACCAACTGGCAACGTAATAATCAATTTTAAATTTTTTCTTACTGCTTTAACAAGTGATTAAAGATTTATTCGTTTAAGAAAGTCCGAGTTACATTTATTTCCTCACAAACATGTTACAAAACGTCGCACGTATGTTATGACATACGTGCGCTTTGATAATTACAGCCTCTGCTTTCATGTTGCCCTCGCCTATGGCTCGGGCTAGCAATATCGCCTCGGCTGTAATTTTCAATTTACAGCACTTATATCATAATGTACTATTACAGTAGAAGTCTGTTTTGCACCACCAGGTAATAGAAAATAATAAAAATATTATTATGCGAAACGAGCGACACCGGCATCACATGCGACTCGAGTTACACGAGCGACACATACGACACGATTGACACGATATTTAGTTTTTTTCTTGAAACTGGCAATTATATTAGTACGGAAGTCTTAGGCCGGGTTTCTGGCTGCAAAATTATCGCAGAAATAATGTGACAAACAAATTGTCAAGCACGCTTTATCTGCTGTAATTGGTTGAATAACAGCCAATCACAGCAGATAACCGGCGACTATTCGTCGATCGAACCGCCCGATAATCTCAGTGTCTCAGTGTTGAGAAACTGGGGGTTAGAATTAAATACTTGTTTTTGAGTAAGATGCGTGATTTGCGTGAGTATTAGAAGACATACAAAACAGATGATTTAGAAGATATAACGTTAAAAAAAAGTTTCATGTAATTACTTTACAATTGAATATAAATAAACAATTTTGTGTAAATTATCATGGAATCTACAACACACACCCACACTCACGAAATAGACTGGTATAAGATTATATATTCCTCGGCTTTTCATAGTTAGGAGCACCATAAGTCAAGAAAAGGAAGAGAAAGCACCCTATTTGGATGACTATGATTAAAATAAACATTAGTATCTTGAGGCAGCATTTTGAGTCTACGCCCGTTCTACTGGCAATTGAACTGGGTGCGCTCGAACTTGCTGCAGTTGTGCTGTAGCTAGCAGCTGACTTCTTCAGTGTAACCATGGCTAATGTTTTTCAAGAAAGCCGGTCCATGGGCTTGAAATCGGTGATCATTATTATTTCTAGAATAGCAGCTTTCAATTCAGATTTCAATTATAATTAGAAGAATTTATTGATTTTGTTATTTTCAGTGTTTTTGGACGTGTTGTTGGATGACAAGATGTCAGACTTGACTTATAAACCTAAAAAGTACTCTGTGTACTTTACCTACCTCATAGAGGTTCTATATCTATGACCTACCTATATTTTGTCTATGACTTGACCGCAGAGTTGCAGCGTGAATGAAAGAGTACCAGGGGGGTGACCATATACACGTCAGATACATCTGTCCCTTATTCGATCTCAAATTGATACCGCTCTAAGAGCTTATGGTCACCCCCCAGATCTATAAAAATATGGCGACTGACATGGAAAACAATAAACCTCATTATTAAGATCTATACACACTTATCAGGGCCGTGACAGGGCCGGGCCTAGGCATTGAATATTTTTTTGAGACCCTAACGGGGCACGGTCCGTCCACCTCCCGGGCACGGCCCTGGTATGTGTGGATAGACCTTTAGTTCTGTCTTTTAGGGTTCCGAAGTTTAAGAGATGAAAAAAAAAAACAATAAGTATGTCAGTGGAACACTGGTACCGTAAAAGAGATTGAAAATTCCTTTTCATTTTAACCAACTTCATTAAAAAAAAGAGATTTTTCTCGCGTTTGGCTGAACCGATTTTGATTCGGTTTTCAGAAAAGTATTTGTTACATTCTGGAGAAGGTTTAGGTATACAATAAATGGATACCCCGTGACGTCTTCCACATGGATCCGTTATTAGTATTACCGACTTCTAAAAAAATGAGGTTATCAATTCGACACGTATGTATTAATATTGTTGGAATTGCACAATATTCACATATGTAATTATTATCCTATGTGGGCTTCTAATCTAAACACGAGTGCCAAAGGAGATTGCCCATACACAGGCCCCTTATGAGGTATCGTGTCTGCGATTTCAATATTATCCAAAAATAAGATTTATATTTTGTGTTTTTTTTCCATCAGTGTCCTTTACTTTTTACTGTTGCTGTACAGACAACAACTGATCAGGTTTCTTCACTTGGACATTTGTATGCACCTTATTGGATTGTAATAAGGGTTCATTTCAAGAACAGAAACATCGTTATTTCTCGTGAACCCCGCAAAATAAATAAAAAATGTTTTCTAATTATGAATATAACGTGTTTTTTCTACAATATACAACCAAATTCATCAAGATACAACCATTTTTTCAAAGGGGCCCAAGTGCCCTTACAAAATGGGCATTCCCCTTTCGTAACTAGTAATCGGATCGCGATCGTTCTTGTATTGGATTAGATATCTCTCAACTTAGGCAATAGTACAACTTTCAATCAAATCGGTTCAGCAGTTTTCAAGATATGGAACATATTATAACCGAACTCCTTAACGACAACTAGCACGAATGTATAAATTGAGTTATTATGGGTATTTTGTCAATCCTTTCGGTACCTTACTATAGAACTTGCTCTCTTCTTAGTAATGGTGAACAAAAACTAAAAAGAGAAAAATAAAATCTATCTTTTATATTAGGTATACAGGGTGTCCCAGAAATCGACGTCAAGCCGTAAATGGGTGATAGACCAAGTTATAACAGTTCTCAGAAAAATACGAAAAAAAACTATCTCATGTTTTTAAAAATTTATGGTCACTAAAAATTTACTAAAAAAATCAATCCCTGTAATGGTTCTTTAACTCCAATTGCTACAAATCCCATAATTTATCTAATTTTTTTATTATTATATAATCTTGAATAATGCTTGTGTAGATTTTTGCCTAAAATTCAAAGCCAACTCCTCCTACTTGGAAGAAAATTAAACTTTTTCAAAACCAAATTATTCAAATTTACTATTTCGCCCAACTTTAACTGACTGTACTGAAAAAAAAATGTACTACGCTAGTTTGGCAAGTAACATGAAAAATTGGCGCATTTAATAAGGATTCAAAAATGGTGTAACACTTGCTAGATTACGTTTTCAATAATTGGTCAATTTTTTTTTTGTAAATAGTATCGGTTTTTACCCAAAATGTCCATACTTCCTTAAAATGACTTTAGCTTACCTAAAGCTTTGCTAAACTCCGTTTCTAGTTCGATAGAGACGGAGAGAGTCATTTTACGAAGTGTGAGCGAGACAGAGAGTGACGCCACCTTTATCAGTGACACAACCTTTATCATGAAACGAAGATTGAGTTGTCTTTGTAAATAGGGGAAGATTTGCCCGGAAAATAACCAGATCTTTTTTAAGAAGATGTCGTGCTTGCATTGCCGTCGAAGGAAGGCAGTTTGAACATTTATTGTAATAAAAAAAAATTAAATCTGATAATTTGTTTTTTTTTTCTAAGATGAGAAAACTGGTCCTGACTTAAAGTAAAAAGGTTGAGTCACTATCATAACTTTGCTCTTAAATTACGTAAAATTTCGATTTCTTATCTCGCTCACACTTCGTAAAATGACTCTCTCCGTCTCTATCGAATTAGAAACGGAGTTTAGCAAAGCTTTAGGTAAGCTAAAGTCATTTTAAGGAAGTATGGACATTTTGGGTAAAACCGATACTATTTACAAAAAAAAATTTGACCAATTATTGAAAACGTAATCTAGCAAGTGTTACACCATTTTTGAATCCTTATCAAATGCGCCAATTTTTCATGTTACTTGCCAAACTAGCGTAGTACATTTTTTTTTCAGTACAGTCAGTTAAAGTTGGGCGAAATAGTAAATTTGAATAATTTGGTTTTGAAAAAGTTTAATTTTCTTCCAAGTAGGAGGAGTTGGCTTTGAATTTTAGGCAAAAATCTACACAAGCATTATTCAAGATTACATATTAATAAAAAAATTAGATAAATTATGGGATTTGTAGCAATTGGAGTTAAAGAACCATTACAGGGATTGATTTTTTTAGTAAATTTTTAAAGTGACCATAAATTTTTAAAAACATGAGATAGATTTTTTTTCGTATTTTTCTGAGAACTGTCATAACTTGGTCTATCACCCATTTACGGCTTGACGTCGATTTCTGGGACACCCTGTATAGTCGGTGTCACAAAACGACAAAAAAATAAGAGGGAGGTACCAAAGACACCGACTTCCGAAACGAAAGTTATTTTTAGTGTTTTGCTTTGGAAGTCGGTTAACTTTATGTGAGTTTTCACAAGTTTTTAAACAATAGATGGTGAGATATTTTTAGTCAGATAGGTATATTTTTGAGAAAATTATCGATAAAAACTTATTTTTACTTTACCCATAACACCCTTATACTATTTTTGCAATCAATTTGTACATATGTAAATATTAAACCCGACTACGGGACCCTTTACTACGTGAGCCGACATACCCATGCCAGTATTTTTTTCAATACACACCTCTTTAAACATAGACTCTTTAGTCCTGAGAAAGCTGTTTTCTTTTCAGCCAGTACTATTGTTCAGAACTTCTTTTAAACTTAAGAAAGACATCAATTTGAAATAGAAGAACAAAACCGACTTTCTTGGCGAGTGAAGTGAAGATGTTTAAAAAGTTCCCTACAGCCTTTTTACGTAAGAGAGTACCTGTTTTACAAAGAGTCTCGTATATTTTGAATCAGAAAATAGGTATCGCTCAATGAGTACTGTTAAACAGTGGTATATTGAAACGGCTGAAGCCTTTAGAAAATCACCCTCCTTTCGAGTCGCTTTTTGCAGCCTCTATTTATGTTTTCCACATTTTCCATATAGAATTTCGTGCTTGTGATGTCGACCGAATCTTCTATTGAAATCTCACACTCGGGAGTTGGCAATTCAGTAGTAAATTAACATCATTCAGTGGCGGTCTGGAAGATGCCTGAAAGGTCTGTTTGTGACTTTTATTAATATATGTAGGACTGAAAAAGGTCTTTCATATTAGGCTGAGTTAGGTGTATTCAGATATAATCTCACGGTATTTTTTATAATATAAGGATTACACAAGTATTAATGTTTGTAGTAATGGTGGCCAAGGTGGTCCGTGGAGTTTCTTGCTGGATCTTCTCCATAGGAATCGACCAATCCGAACCGTGCAACTTTTGTCGACGTTTTATAAGTGCCCATGTAGGCCTATGTGAAATAAAAAATTATGTTTTTTTTTATTTTTGCCCCGACTTACGTGTCGTAGGTCGTGAGTTCGAACCCAGGCAGGCGCCTTACTTTGAGTAAATTATATTAATAACCACTGCTCTTAAAACGATAAAGGAAAAACTCATGAGGAATCCGGCACGTCCTAAAATCAAAACTTCGAAGACATGTGACATCCACCAACCCGCACTGGGTACAATTGGTGGATTACGGCCCATTCCCTCTCTCACAGAGAGGAACTTCTCTGTGTCCCAGCAGTGAAACATTAAAAGGCTGATGATAATGAATCACCTCAAAAAAGCATGGCTTTTTTTTAAAATGGGCATAACAAGTTATTGAAAAATTTTGCTAATAATTAGTACCATCACAACCAGATAGACAATCTGTCATTGTCGGTATGGTTCGGTTAACGACTAACGGTTCTAGAACATTTAGGCCTAGAACATGCCATAAGAACAAAGTGAACAATAATATGTTTCCCTCAAAGGATGTCCTCATTACAAATCATCAATAATGTTCTTGTGTTCACTCATATATTAATGACCAACGCGAAGCCTGTGTTAAGTTTCCAAAGATTTTCCCATTCAACTCATTTTCCTATTTGGCGGGACATAAAAAGCGGGTGGATGGTAACACAATTGGGCCAGCTTTTGTTCCCGCCGCGCCACCGAGCATTCTTTTACCAGCAGCGGCTGGAACAACTGTTTCTAGTGCGATAGCCTCACAATGCGAACTATTGTCGCCAACGTAATTGTCCCTTGCCTCATCTACTCGAGGGCTAGCTAATAGCGCCGTAATTTAACACGTAATTGCTTCAGAAATTGCTTAAAAGCAGAAAACAAATGACAAACAAACGCCAAAATTATTCTCGAACAGTATATTCTAGTATAAAACGTTTCATAAAGCTATTCATCGAGCTAGCTAAGGAGTGAATCTTTATGAATGCGACCAAATTGTATGAGAGTAGTCCTCTTTCAAAACTTCCCATGAATAGTGTTAATTCGCTATAGCGAGTTTGCTCGGAGCTCGTCAATGGACTATTTGGAGACTTGAGAAGCGCGCCGCCTCACAAAGTCGCCATATTGTATATGGAAAACGCGGGAAATATGAATGGTTTCGAGGCGACACACGAGTGTAGGCGATTTTGTAAAGAACTCACAATGTTAGAGAATATTTCAACGGTGTCTATTCATACGTGTCGCCGTTGTGCGGCTATACCAAATCTAAAACGGATTTACAGAAAGGATTATGTTTTATGGTGTGCTTACAGGTACCTATTGTTGTGTTTAATCTGTTAAAGGACATGTAGTGAAAGTAAACATGCAAGTGAGGTGGTAACACCTCATTGAAATTTTGTAGTAATATTGGGACTACCCTGAGGCATTCTGTATTTTCCAGTCATCAAAACGGTTATTTCTCACTCCTTTCTGCTTAAAAATACGTATAAGTAAAAAAGCTCCATCTGTTTAAACACCACCGTTCTCTCTTTCATTCTCGCCGACCAAAAACAACACAATCTCATCCACATTTTTAATGTAACCTCCTTAATTCAAGACAAAACCCTGATATTGTAAACACAGAGCTACACCTCAACCCTTGTAGCCGCGGCCCTTAGTTTTTCAGCGCCGTTTCGAAGGCGAAAAAGAAAAAACGGAGCGTGCCTTAACAAAGCGAGTCACACAATGGAGCCGCGAACAATGCTAACTAGAGGAGCTTGGGCTTGTATCATTTGCAGATAAACACGGCCAGATATCGATATGATCAATATACATGACAGCTTGTAATATGGGAAAAGGATTGAGATTTCAGGACGAGATTACGTCAAGAAAAACGGCTGCGTTTTTGCGGTTTCACTACTGCTTTACGATTGGGTCGGCGATCTGAAAATACACTTTTCTCTCTTTGAGTCGAGACTTTTCTAACTCTTACGTATTTTGAGACTTGCTTAAGATTGTATTATTTGTCAGATATTGTTATAATCAATATAAATGACAGCATGTAAAATGAAAAAAAAGATTGAGATTTCAGGATGAGATTACGTCAGGAAAAACGGCTGCGTTTTTGTGGTGTGGCAACTGCTTTAGCCGTGGTTCACATAACATTGTACTGCACGTTTTTTCGCAGTATAATGCTGTGATCGAACGTAACTTACCACTCTTGATATTTTAAAGGTAAACCATGGCTTTCTTACGATTGGTCCGCCGGCGGTCTGAAAATACCCATTTCATTCTTTGAGTCAAGATTTTTGAGACTTCTTACTTTACTCCTCATGTTTTTAATAAGATTAGGTGGGTGGAATGATAAATAAGGGCTTATGCCCAAGTCTGGGCATGTTAAAGGTTGAATATTATGTATCTGCCTAATGCGTAGGAGATAAGGTGCAAACAACAGCTTAGCAGGCATTTTGATCCTGAAAAGACAAAACGGCTAATTTTATTATTTTATGTTTCACACTACACAAACAACACAAAAACAATGCGTTTTTTTATGAAAACGTTTTTGTAGAGTTGCAGTTATTTTTGAATTGTTTACAGAGTCTGTGAAATTATTTCAATTCAACGGCACATGCATCGGAAAATTGGAAAACGGCGGCGACTCTGCACCATAAATATTTTACATTTATAGATACTGTACAAGTAATATCTATTTTATAAAAAAAAAATATGCGAACAGCATTGATTGGGTGGTACCCTTCCCTTGTGTTGTGGTCATGCATCAAAATGCAGGAGAGAGGCGTTTCTGTCTTCTTAGTAAATAATAGGGTTATGGTTGTCAACCCTCATCTTAATTAGAGTTTCAATTAACATATTCAATACAACATAATACAACCCAGCATTTGCCCAAAATCATTTGCCAGACTGCAATTCGGAACTTGCACGTACGACACCAATGCACCTCATAGCACGGAACTAACTTTCGACAGCAATTACTGCTCTATATCTCCTGCACAATCCGCCTGAACGAGAGCACCATCACAGCTTACCATGTCTCTGAACGAAATAAGACACTATCACAAAGCGAAGCCACCACCTACCACACTTTCCGTCGTATTAAAATTCAAACGACACTTAGAACATTGCACATCCGGTAGCTCAGCACTAACGACGGAGTCCACAACAATGTGCCCTCTGAAGAGGCCCGAACAATCGAATGAAGACAATAAGCAGCGATACTCCGAGACAAAAAGAGGCGAAATAAAGGCTCACTTGTTTCCTGGCCGCATTGTGAGGAGCGGGAGAGGGCAGAGACAAAAGCGTAATGTGCCACGGGCCCAAACAATGGGCCGAGCCATTATTGTTACTGTTGCGGCGCTTTGCGCTCACGAGGTGCGCCGAACTTGACATGGAGCTGGCCTTGTCGGTGTCGCATGCCTCCGGATTAATCTTATTCGCGATATTAATTATTATAGACTAATATTACTAGGGGAGGAAGTGGAGAACTGGAGAACATTAAAACTCTGTAAAACTGTGTGAACTAGAATCAATCTGGAACAGCAGATGTATGGGAAAAATTCAAAATGCTGTGAATCTTGTTTGATGTTTCAAACAAGAAAATATTTTCAGAATAATCACCTATCGATGATAATACGATACTTGCAAATACTCGTCCTTTTCCTTGACTTCTTTGATATCCTAAGAAATATAATCTACCAAACCTCCTAGAACCGTTACACTACACATAATTTCAGACAATGCTTGCTAATTCGGCAGAAGAGGTCCTCGTGAGTCCAGTGCCCGGTGGAGAGTATCATTTCGTTATCGGGGTCAAAAAGACCGGCCGCCGTTTGATCTCTCGCCTTTATGATTTCTGCAAAGCCGGTGGCGAATCGCACAGTGTGCCGCCAGTCGAATCAATTGAGGCATAGAGGTCAATTATATAAGTGAATGACTATATTTCTATTCATAAAAAAAAAACTATTGATATTGTATTTTTAGGTTAATTGCCTCATTTAGATCATTGTAGACCAATCAAGACTCCTAGAAAGACTTCAGGCTGGTACTGAAAAGCAGATGAATACACTCTATTTACAAACACGAGGAACAAATCTACGAAAAATTTAATTGACAAAGGATCTTCTTCTTTCGTGTGAGGTGTGGCCACCTCTGGTGTCAGAGTTAATTAAGCCGCCTCTGGGAATCCCACAGGCCTGTGACTTGGCTATTTCAGACTTACATTAACTATGTAAGTCCAGGTTTCCTCACGATGTTTTCCTTCACCGTTGCCTGTGATGTCTAAGATAAACTTAGAAAGTACATATGAATTTGAAAAAATCACATTGGTACTTGCCCGGATTTGAACCCACGACCTCAAGCACGAGAGGCGAGGTCTTAGCCACTGGGCCACCACAAGGATGAATGAACTGAACGCGGTCAGCTCATCTAAAACGCGTTTATGAGCTGTCAGTGGTGTCAATGATGACACTGACAGCTCTTGAACTCGGTTTAGATGTGCTGATTACGTTAAGTTTCATTAGTAAAATGAGACCTAAATATAACGGGGTTCAAAAACTATCAATTACCGAAATTCCTAAAGAATACATGCTTTTCATCGTATTGCTTAGTATGTACCATTTTTTTTTGTTTATGGGGGATACCTTCAAAAGGCGCCTGAACTTTTGGGGAAAATACCAGGGAGTGTGGGATTTTTACCTTACTAAAACCACCGCGGTGATCACCATCAGCACGTAGAAGAACCATCCCGAAACCCCCTCTGTACGAAACCTGTTCTAACAACCGAACTGTCACATCTATGAAAAACGCCTACCCTGAGCCTCGCAGTGCACGGCTGCACTTGATCGCTATGCTACCATCTTTCCTGGAGTCACTTGGTAGGCGGACAGAGTCCCCAATCTGAGCACCTGCGACCCCGGAGACCCGCCAGCTTATGATGCAGACGGGGTTTTGCTATTTAGGCATCGTGGTGGTTGCCTCCCCGACGCCTTCTTCTCCGAAAGGGATCAGCTCTATAGCGATCACGCACGGTGGACCATCACGGTCTCACAGAAGGAGGCCATTTCTTCCAGTTTTCTATCTCTGCGAGCATGGCCCTCACTGCAGCTGGCAAAGACAGAATCAAGGTCGCCTCCGCAGTGGTGGCAATTTGCCATGATCTCTCGTCCAATCCTTTTCAGGCACTCACCGAATCAATCTGCCTAGCCTTTTTTCCAATTACGTTGTGGTCGGCTTCCAGTCTTACCGGATTCAGCTGAGGCAGTGTTTTACATGAAGAGACTGCCTATCTGACCACCACAACCAGCGTTGCCAGACGTCCCGATTTTTATGTGTGTTTGCAATCTATTGTCATGTAAACGTAATTTAAAACTCAAATACATGTTAAATATTTAAAAACTTCTCATTCTATACGTTTTTTAATTTCCCGCTTTCGACGAAAGAATCCCGCTTTATCACTCAAAAGGTTTCAAAGTCCCGACTTGGCAAAAAATAAATCTGGCGACGCTGTCCACACCCCAGTAACTGGGTAACAACGGTACCCCTTGGCAAGATTGGTGTCAGATCTCAAGCTTCTGACTACCCGTAACAACTGTTAAAGATCTTCAAATGACAGCCGGGACCGACGGCTTAACGTGCTTTCCGAGGCACGGAGGAATCTCGGTATGTTGAAGTGGTCACCCATCCACGGAACGACCTCGTCAAGCGTTGATTAACCTTGAAGATCGACCCATCCGGCTGTTATTATTTAGCCACGAGCTCCTCTCGAAGCAACCGTGCCCATTCAGTACCTGAGTGAGCCTATAGGAGATGCGTTCGTCTATTTTCAGCCAGGCTTCGAAGTGCGGCAGGATGGTTTCGACAATGCGCTTGCGCGAAATCTGCGGCTGCTTTAACCGCTCGCGCCACCTTTAGGGCGGGTGTCACCGTTCCTGCCGCCTCAGCCTTACTAAAGCAATACCTGGGACGCTATCACCATTCTGGTGGATAGGTCGAATTCGGTTATAAACCCTCGCGTAAATCTCCGTGCGTTCAAGCGTTTTGCCATACCTATTATTGAAATCAAATTTAACAGCTCATAATGTTAGGACCCATTAATATTAATGCTAATTTTTATCCGTGGTGCTAGGCAACTGGGCTTATCCCAGTTGTAAACGACCCTTTGTGCCTATTGGCCTTGTTTGTTCTGTCTCCTGCTTGATATGGAGGGAAGTTGAAATTTATATTATTTTTTCCTATTCTTCCGTTATTCTTTTCTGATTAATTTCTTTGCGGGATCCAAGACAGATAAATTCTTTCTCCGAGACTTCGTTGATCTTCATTGCCTCGGCGCTTTTCTGGTGATCGCCACTGTTGATTCTGGCTTTCAGGAGTTGCAGTGGTTTGGGATGTCCCATGATAGGGCGGTGGGATAGTCCCAAAAAAAAACCCTCTCGTCCATGTCGGCCAGAATGTGTGTGTATTAGTTTTAGTCCTGCAGCGTCGGACACCTGATAGTCCGCTTGAACAAACAGGCACATAGGATGCCTGATCAAAAGTACAATTGATCGCATCGCAATACCTGCGTAGAAGCGGCGAACTTCTTCCCGAGGTCCCCCGGGGTTGAGTCTATGCAAAGCACTCACTGCCTTTTCAACCCGGGGGTCCAGGCGCTCGAAGTGGTCTTCGAAGCCCCACCGACCGTCCAGAGTTAGGTCACGATACTTAATGTATCGACACACTTGGACTTGTGCATCTCCAACTATCACTTATGAGCTGGGTGGCTCCCTCTCCTCGGCAGTTTATGGAACCATAGCGCCTCAGTTTCATGAGGCGCTATCTCCAAACCCAGCTCGCGGATCGACGCCACGACTCCTGCCACCCCGAGCTCGGAAAGCTGGAGCATAGTATGTACCTAGGAATCACTAGCCCCATAATGCTGCGGCGGCCACTATTCCAGACAGCATTGTCAAATTTTACGCAGGTAACCAAGCGGTAACCCTCCGCTCTCTTATCGAAATTGACAGCCCGTGAAAACTCTGACTATGGAAATAACGGCCTCTAGTCACTACCGTCACGGCGTTTCCTGCTGTGTGCAAACCGTCATAAATACATATCGTCCCCACACACTTTTCGAAAACGTAGATAACCCAATACCTCGATGAAGCTCTAACGCGCACACCCAATATGAAAATATCGTAGCTACCAACATACAGCTAACGAAATAACTACGTACAAAAAAAATAAGAAAAACGAAACGTTAAAAAAAACTTTTTTTGTTCAGTTGGTAACTGTATCGCTGCAGTGTGCAATACGCCCGGGCGACGTTGAATGGTGGCCGCAGGGGCGAATCTCCGGGACGCATACGAGACGTATCAAAATTCAATCTCTCACTAGATACGATGCAATATTAAAATTGAATTTTACTGTTCATGTTTCCAACTTCGTTTTGAATAATATGTGCTGCTTGAATCGGTACGGAGTACTGCACAAAGCTGCTCTGATGAAAATTGTAAAGTTCGTTCGTAAAATAATCTTTTCGGATCTCTAATATTGCGTAGAAGGAAATCTTTAGTTATAGTAATGTTATTTCATTAAATTCTGATTTATGTCCATTTTACTGTTATGTCACTAGCCAGCTCGGTATTTTGAATCTGCTTGCCGACGAACCGAATTTCAGCAACTGTTTAGACTGACATCTGCTGTCTATGTCAAATATTCAGAACAAAACACAAAAGATATTTCCAACACCAGTATGACTACGTATTTCACTAACGATTTCTGATGAAAATTCAACGCGCACAGCGCAGCCCTATCACAAAGCACAATTAATAAAATTTCGCTATGGACAGAAGGGGTCTTTTGTCCACTTTATTCATATGCTAACTCCAGCCGACTCCTATTTTATCTGAGTACTTCATTGTACTTCAAAAACAATAGAGAAATTGCGACGCGACTCGACCATCGCGTTGACATGTCTGTAGATTGTGGAACATGTAGGAATCATTATTATTTGGATATTTTATACTAGATTTTTCACGCGGCTTCCCTCCTGTGACGTATCGTAAACGTAGGATAGTTAAGCTATCCATCAGTGAAAGAGTTTTGTAATTGAATCATTACTTCCAGAAGTTACCTACAAACAATATAAGCTCTTTATTTAAGATTATATAGTTTAAAAAAAAAAAACTAGATAATCTATGTTGATTAAAGGTCATCATTATCATCTGTTAATGTTCCCACTGCTGGGACACAGGTGTCTTCTCTATAAGAAGGAATGCGCCATAGTCCACCACGGTCCACGCGGGCCCAGTGCGGGCTAGTGAATGTGACATGTCTTTTAATTTTTGGTTTCAAGACACGCCCGGTGAAGGAGAACATCGATGAAACATCCTTTGCAAATATTCCAATCGATAGTAAGCAAGAATTTTCCGTTACATTCTTAGTCCTCCATAAACTTTCAGGTGTATCCAAAACAGTAAGGAACAAAGGAATTTAAAACATGGGCCCACTTAGAGCTGAAAAAAGAAAACCATCTATTTACATATTGTTTGGAATATTAGTAATAAATGGTTTTTAAATTTTTTATAAGAATAAAGATTAGACGGATGAAAAGAAAATATATCGAACATCAAAATTACAAATGTACTCTGTTGCTAGCTAGGATTTTCTTTTTCAAATACTTCCTCCTCAGAGAGAAGTTGAATTATACAAGTTACAAATAAGCAGAGTATGAGTGTGTTAAGAGCTTACTGAAGAATCTTTTACTGAAGTCAGCTTCTCAGAAAGAAAAATGTTTACAACTTATTCCAGCGGCTTTACCCACTTGAGACTCGGAAATTATCCCAAGGGACACCCGAGACAAAAAAAACCAGTGTCTCTCTAAGGTATTATCTGTCTTTATAATTTGTAGGGTTCCGTACCTCGAAAGGAAAAATCGGCACCCTTATAAGATCACTTTGCTGTCTGTCTATCTGTCTGTCAAGACCCTTTTTCTCAGAAAAGCGTGGAGGTATCAAGCTGAAATTTATATCAAATACTCAGGTCTACTAAACTTCTAAGCCAACGCAATCAAAAGATACAGCCATTTATGCCGCAAATTTTCGACATTTGCAAGGAAATCAAAACCTACAGGGTACTTCCCGTGAACTCAGGGTCTTCAAATTTGGTACGAAGCAACGTCTTACAGAATAAAATCTTATATAAATGTTAGTTCCATCATATAATAAAAATATTTTTAATAATTTTAAACTTACTACCCCTTTCCTCATGAAAGCTCTACGCTTTCATGAGGAAAGGGGTAGTAAGTTTTTTAAATTGAAATTCACATCAAATACTCAGGTCTATTATACCTTTAAGCTGAGGTTTGTAAACCCTAGGTGCGCGAGTCCGACTCGCACTTGGCTGGTTTTTTTTTTAATGCGTCCAGCAGTGTAGGCATGAAAACGTAAGAAACATCAAAAAGTTATTTCGCATGATATTAGTATGGATGAACTGGATACAAAAGGCAACAGTAAATTCATTCGATCTTTCGAGAACTCACCCTTTTAAAACCTTTCAGAATACAACGAAAATCATGAAAATCAACTACATTTATCAATTCATCCTTTATCAGTCCGCCATAAGGTCAACCTGCTGAATCACTATCGCCTAACAATAGATAGTGGTCCGAAACTCAGGTTCTATTGTAATGAATTAATTAATAAAATCAGTGGGACGGCGGCGGGGCGCGGGGTGGGCAGTGCCCATTGTCCGGCGAGGATGGATCAGATCTCATTAACCAGTCATTGTGGTGGTGGAACAATGGTGCGCTGGTCAGTCCGCTGGGCTGGTGGACGGTGGTGTCGCGTCATCCCCCTGTGCGAATGAGGGTGTGTTTAAGTTTTCGTGTTGAAAGTTTGGTACTGACTCGATCAGTGGTCCATTATACGGTAATCTGAATTTTCTAGAATCTATACCTACGTGGATCTTTTTTCTAATTTTGTACTTATTTCTAAAAAGCACGTTCTAACGTGAATGTGAAGTACCAAGTAGGATTCAGAATTATGCTTGCATAATTTCTGTTACATGGTAATTATAGCAGATAGTTAAAATAGTAGTATTGTAGTATTAAGTGACATCCACAGTTAATAAATAAACTGAAAATTGTACGGTTACGAAATAACAAAACTTGGTAATTTTATCGGACAAAATTATTGGGGAAAATTTACAACAAATAAAATAATCATAACTTGGCTTTACTAAATTCTCAAAAGTTTATGTAACCAATATATGGCGAACAATAATATCGTTACTCGGAAACCATAATATTATGTAACTTGTTTGTAAAAAAAGTAAGTTGAGAAAAGTTCGTAGCGTTGCGTAGCCGCTTGCTACGCCGTAGTACGCAGTACTACGCCGTGCTACGAGAGGGCAGATTTTCTTTCAAGGATAAGTTACGGTTCTTGTTACATTATGAACATAAACTTTGTATTGTACTCAAAATAAGTAAAATGTTCACATTTAATTTCAAGCAATCGGAAAAATGAAACTTCCGTAGTAAGTTTAATTTTCCGTTTATTCACTAATTTACTGCGTAATTTTGATTACCAGTTTGAGTTTGTTACTTAATTTCTATCGGTTCTAGTATTTCTTTCTTCATGTACAGGGACGTATTCATATCACAAACGAATCGCAACTTATATTTGATCGGTTAATATTTCCCACTGAATTAATACGGAACTTTAGGATGGAAACAAGTTTTGTCCGGCTTTGTGCCCTGGCTTTTTCCTAAGAGTGGAATAAGAGAGAAATGGAACTCCTTCCATTTATCTCGATATTGTTCTTCATCTCGCCAATACTCATAACCGGCGTGTGTATGACTAAATGTATGAATGTGAGGGAAGCAAAACTAGTATGTAAGGATCGTAGCAGGTGGCGTTCTGTAGTTTCTGCCTACCCCCGTGGGAAAAAGGCGTGAGTGTATGTATGTATGTTATTGGTGTTATTAGAGAGATAATCTCTAATAACACCAAGAAGAGACTCGTTAGAACCCTGATATTCACAATTTTCCTTTACGGCTCCGAATCTTGGGCAATTCGCTCGGTGCATCGAAGAAAGATTGAGGCCTTCGAAATGTGGTGCTGGAGGAGAAAGTTGCACATATCATGGACAGCAAAACACACAAATAAGACCATTCTCGACCAAATAAACATCAAAACTAGACTCTCCACGATCTGCTACCAAAGAGTCCTAAATTACTTTGGTCATATTGCCCGGAGACAGCCAGATAATCTGGAAAAACTGATTTTTGTAGGAAAAGTGGATGGGAATGAACGCTCACCAACTCGGTGGTCAGACCAGATCAGGGAAACTACGGGACTCACGGTGACCACTGCCCTGAGAAGAGCCGAAGACAGAAGCTCTTGTCTTGGAAGAAGCTCGTCAATGATACCGTGAAAGCTTTCCAAGACGGGCACGACCTTCAGTAATGAAGACAACGAATAATAAGATGTATGTTCACCTACCTATATTAAAGTTCGAATTGAAATTCTTTATCTATAGTCTACACGTGACTTCAATTAACACTATACACGATCCCCTTATTGTGAACCGACAACTCAAGGTCGATAAACCGTAACAAAACTATTCGACCAAACGCTGAAAAGGAAAGAAAATTCTTACACAAAAGTCTCCGCGACGGACAATAGATGGCGCTTGATCTAGATAACGATATGTTAACATTGTCACAATGGCGGCGGTAATGGTGCGATTGTACTGCTTGGCACAATGCTTTTAGATGTCACCTCCAACAATGGACTCGTTCGATATCTGCTGCTGTTGTGCCCGCTCACTCAAACGGCCAAATCGAATGAAAATCGTTATAGTAACTAACGTTAAAGTCTGATGAGATGGAGACGCGAGACGCGACTTGAATGTCTCCTTGCATGCTTAGTAAAGGGGTTACTTTTTAGTCACCCCTTTTAGTGGCCCTGTTTTCTCATGTGTGTCACATCACTAGTTATTATATGCCATTTCTTCATGGGTGTCCAGTCTTCGATTCGTGGCTGTTTTATCGTCTACTCTGTCTAGTTTAAGCTTTGGATGCAGTTTTCCTTTGATTTAGATGACAGAACGAGAACTCACGTTGTCGGATTTACCAGTCGTTGCCTGTCGTAAGATTTCTATCTCGTCAAATGGCTTTTGTACAGATACTTGCGCAAATTAAAATATAATTACAAAAGACTTGCCAAATCGAATGCATATCGTTTTAGTAACTGACGTTGAAGTCTGCGCGACTTTAATGTCTCTCTGCAAATGCCTTGCATACTCAGTTGAAGAGGTTACTTTTTAGTCATCCCTTTTGCTCAGTGTCCCTATTGTCTTCTTTGTGTCGCATCACTAGTTAAGCCACGATGTTCTTCCATTGTTGGCTATTTTATCGGCTACTCTAGCTAGGGTCACTTTTTGATGCAGTTTTCCTTTTAAAAGATAGAACTTTCGTTACCTTAACGGTAGTAAGCTTTCACTAGTTTATTTTGTCATTAAATGGCTTTGGTACACAAATAAAAATATAAATACAAACCTAGCTAGAGACTTAAAACGAATAAGGGGTTATGAATATGTAGTTATGTACAGTAGTGGTCCAAAATTGCAATTCATTCAAAAACATCAAAACCATTAACAAAAATCAAGGATATTACAGACAAAATAACGAAGCACCATCATAAAACTGCTTCACATAATACAAAAAAGCTCATCAATTCTTCACGGTCGGAAAAACGCATAAGAGCTTTGAGTACCCCTAAGTACTCATCGATGCATAGAACCGACTCATTAGAGATTTCCTTAATAAAAAACTGCTACACAAAACCAATATTTTGCACAGACATTTGAATTAAGATCGACAACATACTGCACATAACTGTGCAAACATTCTGGCGCCACTACATTCACAAATGAGTCATCATCCATTTGTTAGGAGTTGAATAATAAGCGATTGATAAAATCGTCCGACTGCCTGTGACAATTCGCACTCGAATCCGACGCAACAACAATGGTTTGGCATCACCAGACTACTATGGCACCCTTCCCCCTTTCACACAAAACAATGATAGATATTAAAGGGGTGCTAAAGGGTGCTTCGGGAGGTCTTCAAAAGCTGGTCGCGATTCATAAGCCGCCCACCAACTATTCAGTGTGATGTTATTCAACTCATGATGGATCACAATTTCAGACAACATTGTATGGAAACAAATGAAGTAGTACAATGGGAATGGATGTGATTTGTTGAAGTTTTGTTGTCTTTTTTAATTGTTTTAGGGCGAATTTGTTTTAGGGGCAACAAAAGTATTGTCAAGGCTTTATAATGAAAGCAAAGATTGCATCTGCATTTATTAAACAGTTGATTACTAATAAAATTAAACAAATAAAGTTAAAAAGGGTTTAATAAATTCGACTACTATTAAGTATAGTTTTGTTTTAGGTCTAAAGAGATCTAAAAAATTCAAGTACTAACTACTAAAGGTGGTAACATAAAGAACGCAATTCCTCAAAATTATGTTATTGTACTTATAATTACTATGGAATCAACTGTCATCGTATAAAAAGACCCCATACATTTATGTTTGCATAACTCGACCAACGGATTTTTGTCGCGATCTGAGGGTTGTTCCCATTGCTCGCGAAGGAGAAGGTGGTCTGCGTGAGGGAGACGCAATGGAGACACACGCCCTAAGCCACCGCAGGAGACGCCCTAGGCGTCGGGAGTCGCAAGCCGGTTCCCGGCCACCGTAGGCGCGGGCTTGCGGACGACGAATATAAGGACCAGGCCCGAGTCAACGGCGCGTAGTGTTCCACGCGCGGCTCAAAGATATGTCAGCAAAAACTGGCGGGGTCCGCTAGGGCCGATGCCTATATGGCGGATAAAACTGAAAAAGAGATACCGCGGCCCTGGCTCAAGCAACTGAAGTAACACGGGTGGGTTTTAGTCAGTAAAAGTCTGACACGGCCTGCCGCTTCACCCAGAGCGGGAAAAGTCATTGGAAGATGTCCCAAAAAAAATAATTGTTGTTCCCATAATAAAATCTATTCTTAATGATGAGTACAAAAACCCCTTTTCAAAACGTAAAGGATATTGTTAAAAATAATACAGTTAAATTGTGCTGAGCGCACCCATAGCCATACCGTAACCGTTACCAACTCAGCAGTTGCTAGTACAATCTTTTTTTCTATAACCTTTAAGTAAGTCCTGCAAATTTGAAATCAACACCTATAAATCGATTTTCATACCCATCTAAATAACCATCTAACATGAAACACAGGAGGTGTAGATTAATGTACTCCGGAAACAAATATAGGGTGTAGATATACAGGGGTATCTGTCGATTAGCCGTGAGGGATGCGATGCCGGAGATATGGGCTATCGTGTGTTCTGACCTATTGAATTGTTATCGAACCTGAGATTAATGGAGTATGCGGTTGTTAGCAAATTGTTTGTCCAATAATCGCACAAAAATTTTTGGTGGTTTTGCTTTTTTTTTTTTTAAGTCAATTAAATAATTTTTGAGTTGACGATGCAATGCGCTGCGTGCAATGTGTTATGGATGCATTTCTATATAAACTTAGATGATTATTTCCATTTGCGTTATAAAAGCTTTAAGAACTCAACAAAGTTTACAGTTGTTGCTATTCTTTTGGCGAATGGAATTGGCTGAAGTGTATGGTTCATACCATTATGACCCATAAATCAGCATCTAATAATTTTTTTCTCAAAAATGGTATGTAATGTTGCCATAACATCTCTAAAAAGTATCCCGAAAGTGAACTCTACCGTAGACTTATTCACAACTGTCCAGTAAGAAACGAGATTTTAAATTTGGAATCTCCTACTGTCCAGTAAGTATGTAATTTACTTACTGGATAGTACTACAGTAGGTCATCCTCTTTATATCTGCTTAGAAATAGTAGATTATTAACCAAGGGGATAAAGCAGTGTCTTCTGTCGCGGGTGACGATTTAAATCGCGAGCGTAACGAAGGACTCGAGGTTTACCCCCGAGCGTAGCGAGGGTGTTAAAAACTTAAATCACGAGCGAAGCGAGGGATTTAAGACGAGTCCTGAGTGTAGCGAGGGATTTAAGTTCACCCAAGACTAAGACAGCTTTATCACCGAGGAAAATACTCTACTTTTCGTACCATTTGCGAAAAAAATAACGCAATAATAATATGAGATAAGCATTTATTAAAAATAACGACAGTTAAAATTAAAATAAACTTAACGTTTATGTATTTAAAGAAAACAAAAACGCGGCAAATAACTAGATTAATATTTTTTGTCGGAAAAGCAAAGGCATCAAGCTCATACGGCCTTGTCGGTTTTCGTAATTTTATTTAATAATCATAACTGCATAATAAATGCGTATTCCTTTTTCCAAAAGATGTATAATGCTTTATATACAAACTAAATGGTGTAAACACAGATGTAGTTCAGTATAAATTTCGGTAAGTATTCCAAATTTAAATCACATTCTCCCCCTAGAGGATGAATGAAATTCAGTACAATTTTCTTTCCCTGTTTTTAACAGATTAAAAATGACTATTGTTATGTTCGCTTTTTGTGGCATAGAATGTCACTTTTTTGAGCAAGTGGTACGAAAAAAAAACATTGTACCTGACACAGATTACAGTTTAGCCATTATAACATGGTTATAGTAGGGAGGCTCCAAATATACATCTATCTCTCTTTTTGGCATAACATTTTATGAGATAGATATATTTTTGAGTCCGTTAATCAAGATGTACAACAAAGAAATATTAATGCCCCCGGTAAATCGATCACAATATCTATCAGTAATTGCCCTAATATGAATGTAACCTTCAATATTAATTAAACGAATTTGTTGTTAAACTTTCTTTCATTTTTGAGAAAAGCATTGTACAAGCCTCAACCAGTAAGAAAGCCATCCTGGTCTCGTATTTTGCCCCTACTTGGCCTGGAGTTAACTCATACTTGGCCAGGAAGGCTTACTTACTGGATTCTGCTGTAATGTACTATTCTGGCCCGGGCATCAAACGTAACAGAACTGCACTCGCGCAACCACTACTGACTAGACAAACAAGGCAATCACTAAACACATAATTTAACCCTCCCGTGCACAAGAAACAGCAAATTACAACCATAACCCGTAACCGGATTCCTGCTATATTTCAATTATTAGTGTAAGTACATACTAACAAGAGGATATATTGTTCATGCTGATAATAGGAAAATCTGTCAACACTGGAACAATACAGGAAGTTACATGGATCAGGAATTAGCTGACATTGTTCCAGCACAATGGAGCGAGCCGGCGGCAGAGACGTGGCAGTATAATTAGATAACATTACTACATATTTCGTATTACTATTTGAGTGTAGATTTGCTTGTTAGATCTCAGAAGTGCGTTTTCTAGCTTAGCACGTGATTTTCAGAAGTGTTGTGTAGTTATGAAGAATCAGCCTGAATGGTTTGATTTTTGTGCGCAAATTGTACCTACATACTTTATTTAAGACTGCATGAATGAAAGCTCATGTTAAAATGTGTTAGCAGAAATTCAATGTAAGTGGACATAGTTTATAGAAAAACGATAATGTGAAAAAATACAACCGACTTCAAAATAAAAACACTACAAAGTGAAAAATAACTTAAATTTTGGAAGTCGGTGTTCCTGCTTTTGTTTTTTTTTAGTTTTTTTTTGACACCGACTGCCGAAATTTAAGTTATTTTTCACTTTGTAGTGTTTTTATTTTGAAGCCGTTTGTATTTTTGTAAAAAAGTTTTTTTATTTTACCCTTTTTAGTTGTGGTTCATAATAGACCAGTTCTATAGGCTAGGTACCTATAATACCCAAAGAAAAGACAAAATAGATAAACTTAATAACATGAAACTTGAACAAAACCCATGGAATAAGAGTATACCAGGGTGAACTGTTCACACCTGAGTACCTCTTTAGAGCGTACCAGTGTGATGTTATGTTATGAAGTGGTGTAAACAATAAACAGAATTGCTATTGCAGCTATCCCTAGTGATTTGCCGTAATTTTTTGAAGAGTTCTGATGAATATCTCCGAAGTTCTTCACCAGATCTTGAAGAAAATTAAATGGGACCAGACGACAAGCACCAGCTTTCAAATAAAAAAAGAATCATCAAAATCAGTTCACCCAGTAAAAAGTTCTGAGGTAACACACATAAAAAAAAAAAAATACAGTCGAATTGAAAACCTCCTCCTTTTTGGGAAGTCGGTTAAAAATAGTTATATTTCAGCAGCGCTAAATTAATATGAAAATAATTAAGCATTATAGAGACAATTACGATATATTGAAACAAGAAGACAACGCGGCAGAACGGAATGCTATTCGGGACACATTTGAGACATTGTAGGTTGAATACAAAAGTAAGCATCTCAATCTCCACGACGTACATTTTGATAAATATAACCACCTATTTCGGAAAGCGGAAACAGAAATTCTTCAAACGTATCACAGAAATGACAAATACTAAAATAAAAGTGCGACGTCATCTCGACATGTAAAGTGATATTGTATCTCATTCCCCTCCAAAAGTGTAAGAACGCAAATTGAGTGTTTGCAGTGCACTTCATTTTGAAAGCTTCCTGTCACCGAGTTGCATTTCCTCTGTAAGGGTAAGCTCACACCGAGACGCGATGCGACGCGACACTTTTTAAGACACCAATACAATAAGGCACTTTGTTTAATACACAAAGGGACACATTTCTGTGAGAGAATTCGAAAATATCCCGTGCTGTCGCGGTGCACTTACAGGCGTTTAGATTCAGGTGCACCGCAAAGCAGCTCGACAAACATAGCGATACTTCACTGGTGGACGCAGCGTGCAAAAGCCCGCTAAACACGTACTGCAGCCCGCGGCTTCATGAGTTGAAAACCACCATACAACGCCGCGCTGCGCAGCACAAAATAACTTATGATTGCATGTTCAATACCAGAACTCATCCACGTTGACAGGCCTTGCGCTGGCCTCGCAAAAGTCTCTCATGGAGCTGGTGTATGTGCACAAGGAGCAGGACAAGAAAATTTCCAGGCGGGCCATAGGATTTTATGCCCTGCTGGGTGCTTTTCCGTTGTGAGCGAGAGACGGAGCTGCGGAATCATGATGGCAATGACACGTCATGATAGGTAAGCTGGCCTCTACAAGCATGGTCGTCCCGTCACGTCGTCTCGGTGTGAGCTGACCCTTACTTGAAGAAATATGCCACACACCGAATGTGTAACTTGATAATAAAGTGAGGGTGACAAATGGCGAACTTCTCGATATGTAACACATATGTCAAATGTTTTTGACAATTTAATACACTTACAGGGTTGTTGTATTGCTGTGGTGGCGGAGAAATATTTGTACTTCTATCAGTGATCGGTTTAGTCCCATCTCGGCACCCTGTCACAAATCATATAAGGTGCACATAAAAAATTGAAACACAGTATTGTAGTGACTATTTAGTCACCACAATACTGTGTTTTAAGCAAATCAGCTTAATTATTTATTCTTTACATTTTTATATTGTATTTTTTTTATACATAAACTCACGCCTTTTTCCCATGGGGGTAGGCAGAAACTACAGAACGTCATCTGCTACGATCCTTACATACTTCTTTTGCTTAACTATTTATTTTTTTATTGATGATGTATTGTTTGTATAATTCATAACAAAGGCAGGGGGCGGGGGGTGCCGAGATGGGACTACATCAGCTGTGTGAGGGTTAACCGCTTATTTAGTAGATACCCTTTGATACCTATATACCCTTTGAACGAAATCCTACGACTTTTACGGCACCTAATCACGTTTGGCATAAATTAGTGTTGAGTAAAAATGGGTTCTCTCACACCCATTTGTTAAACACGGGAGTATACATAAGTTGAAGGTCTTTCTTTTCAAAGTCATGCCTAGGTCTTTAGACTTCATTATCTTGTTGAGAGACCAGAATTTTTTCCATCCAATTGCAATCCTCATATTTATTTCCTAGCTAATTTGGTCTTTGGTAGAGATGACTTGACAAATATATATACTCGTAGTCCTCTACATAAGCCAAAGCTTCTTCCTTTATTTTTGTCTGTTCTTAACGAGTTAGTCATTAGTTTCGTCTTGATGTAATTCATTTTTAGCCCAATTTTCTCGTTTTCTTCGCTGAGACTTTTTATCATCATTTGCAAGTTTTTTGGGCTTTCTTCGAATAACAATAAGTCGTCGGCAAATCTGAGGTGGTTCATTTTCATTCCATATATTGTCAGACCAAATTTTGCCCCGTTCAAGTTGCGAAAGATGTTTTCTAGAACGGCAGAAAACAATTTTGGAGACAGTGGGTTACCTTGCCTCACACCTCTTTCTATGTGGGATTCGTTTCCCAGAGATTCCAATTGAATTCTAGTCTTACTTTTGGCATAAATGGTTTGAATGATGTTGATTTATGCTGCTGGAATTCCTTGTTGCTTTAGAGTTTTCTATATGTATTCGTGACTTAAATTTAGCCTTAGCGTAGTCAATAAAGGCAATATATATAGTTTTATTATATTCTTTATATTTTTTGATGACCTGTTTGACTGTATGGTTATGGTCAATAGTCGAATACATTTTTCTGAAATCTGCCTGTTCAACCTGCTGTTGTTCATCCAACATTGGGCCCATTCTATCTAGTTTGACCTTTGCAAATATATTATACACATTTGACATCAGGCTAATTGGTCTGTAATTTTCAATATCCTCTTTATCGTCTTTTTTGTGTATTAAATTAAGATGATGTGAGATTTAGCAAATCTTTCAGGAATATCACCCTTCCTCAGAATCTCGTTAAATATTTAAGTTAGAATGGGTATCAGTTCTTCTATTGTTGTCTATTCCCATGTTTAACATATGGATGTGAGACATGGGCACTCACCAAATCGCTCAGAGAAAAGCTAGCCAAGTGTAAAGAGCAATGGAGATAAATATGGTAGGCTCAAAGAGACAGGATAGAATAGGAAATACATATCTCCGGGCCAAAACATAGCTGACCGACATTCTAACAAGAATTGACCAACAAAGTGGAGGTGGACAGGCCACATGATGCGAGACATTAAAGGCAAGTGGAGTAAGATAGTGACAGAGTGAGAGATTCAGGGCATGGCAAAAGAAGTCGGGGAAGACAGCTTACCCGATGGGAGGAGGAATTGAAGCTGACAGCAGGTCCAAACTGGAACAGGGTACCCCAAGACTGACGACAATATAAACTGTTAGACTGTGGAGGCCTATGCCATGAGGCACATCAAAATTCGAGACACTTTGTGATTTTTGTTAGGGTTCCGAAGTTAACAAGCAGCTCTGTCCGTCTGTCCGTCCGAAGCTTAGCTTAGAGAATCTAAGTACTAGAGAGCTATAATTTGGCATAGATATACGTATTAATAATGCCGACAAAGTGGTTAAATAAAATCATGAAAAAAATTTTTTTTTTTTGTTTCCTCCTATAGACGTAAAGTGGGGATGTTTTTTTTCTCGTCTATCCCATTGTGTGGGGTATCGTTGGATAGGTCATTCAAAAATATTACGAGTTTGTTAAAACCATTTTTCGATTCAGAGATCCGTTTGCGTAAAATTAAGCTTTAAATTGCAAATTTATGTTAGAGTCAAGTGTCCCCCCCCCCCCCCTGCCAGCGAAATGGTTGCTCTTGGCTTTGTGAAAAAAATCACGGTAGTAGTAAATATAACGAAATTAAAAGGAATACTATCACAGATAAGTAGGCTTTACAAGTTTATGAGTAGTAGTCGACCAACTTATAAAATGTACTTGGCACAGTGAAATTTTTGTACAAAAGCCATAAAAAGATTACTTGATCAACGTTCTTAGCTGTGTAAAACAGATAGTAAATATATTCTTATGAACCATGTATAAAAAAACATACAAAAATAAAATTATAACATTCTTAATAGTAATGATTTCTAAAATAATAATGTTTAAGCTCGGATTGGATTGGCCGGAGTGGTTGGCAGTACCGGTCCGTAGACCATACGGCGCATGCGCGCGGGTGTGTCTATTTTGTGATTTTTGACAGGGTAGAGATGATGAGATGGGAAGGTGCCGAGATGGGACTAAACCAGTTCTTCTAGGTGTTGAACTAAATGAGATGCTTATTGATATTTAGCCAGTGTGTGAATGATATCGGTTCTAGGATTCATAGTATTTTAAAGACATTCATTCGGTTTTGTAGCACCTGAATTACAATTGAAAATTGAAGCTACATTTTTTCTGCCAATGGGTATCGTGTTACCCAGTTACTGGGTTGTGGAGGTCAGATAGGCAGTCGCTCCTTGAAAAATACTGGTACTGGACTGGAAGCCGACCCAACATAATTGGTACACGTCGTTTCAGAATAGTAGCCGCACGAATAAAACACACAATAACCAATAATCACCCGACAGGTTCTCCATTACTTTCATTCAACATCACCATACGTCATGCTGTATGTATTAACATGACGAAATTACAACACAAGTCTATTGAGATCCTAACAATGGCGTAACTGGCTGAGTTGACGTGAATATAAATTGTATAATCGGCGGCTTACCGACCATGCTTTTGTCGCTGCCGGCGACGTCACGTGACGAGACGTACGCTAATTCTATTCAGCTAATGGAGAAGTGATCAAGATTGTGACGTCATTATTATAATATGACATTATATATTTATGGTGGAAACTATATTTAGACTCCGATGGAAACCTTGATCTAAATTCTAAAACTTTTTCTGCCATACTTTATTTATGGCTACACATAATCACTTGGCATTTATGCATAAGTTATGGAAGAGTATTAAAACTTTTACCAAACAAGTTTTGTAGCTTATCCGAGCGAATCGAACGTATATGCAAAATTTGAGCTAAACTGGTTGGGGATGGCTGTTTTGAAATGCGGAGGCAAGATTTGACCCACACATATTTACAAACAAGGCAAGATAAATAAAGTCTATAAGTTAAAATGTCTTATTTACAAATTCTGAATTTGTATATTTTTTCCAGTAATTGTATCGCTCAGATTTAAGAAAACGCTCAACTTTCCTACCGCTGCTACTTAGTAAGACTGCATATACATTAATAGAAAATTTGTTTGACACTGTCTGTGCCCGCAGCTTCGGTCCCTCCCGTCAACTGCCTACCCTACATATCTTCTTACCTACCCTACCTACATATAATTTCTAGGGTAATTCTTTCGCGGAGAATCTTAACACCATCATTGAGAAAATGATGTCAAATGCACAACGCCATCTGTTGAATATGGAGTTCAACTGACCCAGTATCTGAATTACGTGTGTTGTGATAATTTTACTTCTTGAATACTATATATATATCTTTTAATAGAGTGAACCAATTGTGATGAAACAAAAACTAAGTAATACTTCAAGTTACGCACAATTTTATGTATAAATGTTATCTACATTGGCTTTGTAAATTTTACGTGATGATGCGTGCACAACTAAACAGACAAATCGACATAAAATCCAGAAATGCTGGAAATGGGTTCTGTTGGTTATCCTTTAACACCCAGGCTATTTTTTATGGAAATATTTTCTATGTACATAAACGACTTTTCTACAGATTTATTATATGTAATGATTATGATTTCCCTTCTGTTCTAAGAGTTTCTCAAATCGGAAGCCTCACATTGACAGACAATGCAACCATGTGACGGCGCGGTCACTTCAACTATTATACGTTAATGTGCGGGCCCTCTATGTTTGAGGGTTAACTTCGTACTAGCTCTTTGTAGTCTTTGTATTGTACAGTACTGATATGAGTTCACTCAGATTTGTCTGTTATCATCCGCGTTGTGTGTAGACTGTAGGCATGTGTTTCGGTGAAGGAAGAATTTGAATTGTCTTTGAGGAAGTATTTGTAAGTATAAAATTCTTAATTTGGCCTATGCGATGAATTTTTTATAAAATGAAAATTATTGACAGGAAAATTCTGAAATAAAATTATAATCCGAAGTGAGTCTCATTTTTAACACGCTTTTATTAGCTTTGTATGTATCTATGTAACTAACTATGACGAGCGGTGGTGGCCCAGTGGTATCGGCCGCGACTTACAAGTTGTAGGGCGTGGGTTCGAGCCCAGGCAGGCGCTTTACTTTGTGTAAATAATTTCATCACCACTGCTCTCAAAACGGTGAAGGAAAACATCGTGAGGAAACCGGCATGTCCTAGAACCAAAAATTCGAAGACATGTGACATCCACCAACACGCAATGGGCCCGCGTGGTGGATAATGGCCCATTCCCTCTAACAGAGAGGAGGCCTGTGTCCCAGCAGTGGGAAGATTAATAGGCTGATGATGATGATGATGTAACTATGTATCTATGTTTCAATGTAACGGAATCTTTGAACGTGATTTTCACCCACTTTAAAACGTCGGATTGATTTGAAACTTTGCACACCTATCAAGGACCAATGACAATGCAATAATTTAGTCAAAGTCAAAGTCAAATATATTTATTCAACTAGGCCAATAAGCGGCACTTTTGAAAGTCAAACAAAAATTAAAATTTACAAGTAATAAAAGTTGATTCTACCGTGCGCGTGTAAATTGTTTGTCCCATTAGCCTTACCAAGATCTTCAGGAATAGCTACTTTTTAGTTCAATTTACCATTAAAGCGTGTTTTATAGTTTTTAGAACTACAATTTATTCATAGTCAATTGCTGGTAAATCGGTGGTGTTTACTTACTGTATTTTTATGAGTGTAATCACAAAGTACCTAACTCAAACATTGTCGGCATTTAACCCAAGCGCGCGTCAGACCTACCCAAATCCTAAATCCCAGCCATCAACATGCAGATTAGCCAATAAATACCGATCAACAATCGAATCCCCCACGCCGTCCGACCAACGTTAACACAACATAACAAATAAATACACGCTGTAGATAAGTTATCCGTTCTGAGACGATATGAATAGAACGTGGAACCATGGAACCATGCGTCGACTGGCGACAATCGCAATAGAATATAGATGGAGTCCGCACAAAGTTCTTTTGTCACGATTATCGTGGAAAATCCGATCGGGGGAAGTGTGGCGGTTGCTTTCAACATCGGCAAACTGCATTATGAGCTATCTGAGCCATTGTTGAGCGGCGCAACTCTATAATCTAGTGTTCTGGCGGGACGGCGTAACTTTACGTCGTTGCGTCGTCCGAGTCTGCTCGATTGTGAATCGATTTGACGATTATCGAGTTTTAAGTTTCGAATTTAGAAAGTTCCATTTTCAAGTTGTTTTGCTGAGTGACGGACATTTTCTTTGACGTAGCTTTTGTACAGTAAAATCACCCATCAATAAAAATATTTTTCTAACGAAAACATGAATGAAATGCAATAAAAAATCATTAGCTATGTATGAGCTTTCAGCTACATATTAAACCAATCCTTTTCACAGTTCACCACATTGTTACACGGCATGTAAAGAAAATCTACTTTCCAAAAAGCCATAAGCGATAACGGGCAAGAGTTCGCAACTTCATTCACCAGATTATAGCCGATCCATTGAAAATATCCATAAAAGTCGAACATTACCCGAAACAATGGAGGGTGGGCTGGGTATTAGGTGCTTGCGCTATTGAACAACTTTTGTCCCATTGTGTTGTCCACTAGAGGAGGTAGGGGGCCGCTGGCTGAACAAAGACACCGCGCAGACATAGACCGAAATTCATCAGCAACACGATTGTTTGCTACATAAAGGACGCCATTGTCGACAAATATGATATCGTAACACAATGTGGATGTAATAATTAGAGCACTAAGACGACGCTTTTGGCGCGATACTCACAAATCTGGATAGATTTGAGATAAATTCTTGAAAATTTGAAATTTTCGTCGCTAATTAGCATGTTTATAGGGTTTTTTTTAGACTCTTCGTAATTTTGTAGCTAGACTTCGCAGTTGCTTAGTGTCCTCGTGAAACCCAAACCTCGTAAGTACATTAGAAAATGATAACTCATCTAATGTACTTACGAGTATACCAATGGTATACACCCATTTTTTCGAATAAATCATTAGAATGTATCGCGTTTGAATTTGCCGCTAGGGGCGCTGTTGTAGAGTGAGGTCTTCAAAATGTCAAAGGAGACGGATACGCTTTCATACAATTTTGGGCCTGGATGTAAAAAGATGAAATTGGTGTCCATTGATAGCTACTATATTATCAAACATTCACAGAAAATTTTGCAGATTTTGGCAATCTGAGAGCCGAGATAAAAGAGATTAATGAAAAGTGAGGTTACGTAACAATCTATACATAACAGCCGATTTTTATGGATAATTATAGACCGATTTTGAAAATTCTTTTTTTGTTTGCAAGAGTATGTTCCGAAATTGGTCCCATTTTAATTTGGTGAAGATCTGATGAAGAACTTCGGGGATATACAACATAATTCTTCAATAAATAACGGCAAATCTCTCAATATTGCTGCAATCGCATGTCTGTTTTTTGTTTATACAATTTCATAACATAACATCACGCCAGTACGCTCGAAAAGTGTACGTAGATCTCTCATTTCACCGGGTATGTTCAAGTTTAAAGGCGTTATAGGTACATACTAAACAACTTACCTGTTATATTACTAAAAAGGGAAAATAAAAAAGCTTTTTTGCATTGGTACCTACGAAAGACACCGACTTCCAAAAATAAAGTTACTTTTCACTTTGTAGTTTTTATTTGGAAGTCGGTAGTATTTTTTTGTACAAAAGTCTTTTTATTACAGCGACTAGTTGCTATGCCACAATTTACACAACGATCCATGGTGTCAATATCAGATCGGTAGGCCGTTCGTAGAATCCAAAATAACAAAGCCAAGTTCTACGTTAAAGCGGAGTTCTCAGTGTCCGGTATGGTAGCAAGGCAAGGGTCGTACAAGAAGGTAGATCAGAAGTCCGTAGAATGAAAGCAGGGGTCGAGGAAAATATCAATAAAACTATGGGGGGAAACACACTCAAAATGCACACGCACTAGACGATACGAAACGAGTGAGTATCAGCATAGACCAGTGTTTTTCAACCTGTGGGTCGCGACCCCCTGGGGGGTCGCAAGAGGTCGCGAAAACTACCTCGGGTAAAAAAACAATAAGGTTTAAAAATATAAAACATCTCATAAAAATACCAATAAGGCCAAACACGACTAGGATACATTGTTTTATTTCGGAGTTCCAGTGCCGACCTTCCCGCATCATCATCTGATCAGTTCAATGGTACCATTATC
Source organism: Orthosia incerta (assembly GCA_948252205.1). Taxonomy (NCBI): domain Eukaryota; kingdom Metazoa; phylum Arthropoda; class Insecta; order Lepidoptera; family Noctuidae; genus Orthosia; species Orthosia incerta. The sequence goes on along the minus strand of OX411754.1, from coordinate 10,163,725 downwards.
ATCATAACCATTTATTTATGAGTAGGAATATGCTTCATCATAGTCGGTTATTCGAGATATCTTATACTCGTGACGTGATAAGGGTTTATTATTAAGAAGTTCCAGTGGCCATCTGTGGTCTTCATCATCAGTTCCACTTCACAAAATGATTAATTCTGAGTGCAAATGATTGTATTGTTGATGAAAAATATATAATACCAATGCTATATGTATGACTATAACATTTGAGGAGTTCCCTTGATTTCCATGGGATCCCATCAGATTCTGACTTAGTGTCAATGGGACAACTTCGGGAGTATACCCTTTCAAACCCAAAAAGATTTTTCAAAATCGTTCCACAATAGGCGGAGTAATTGTAGAACAAACATACAAAAAATAAAAAATACATACAGTCGAATTGAGAACCTCATCATTTTTGAAGTCGGTTGAAAAAAACCAAGTGTCGGGGTTCGCGAAATATTTTTTCATATTACGGGCGACCCCCATAATATGAAAAAATATTTCGCGAACCCCTGTCATGAAAAAGGTTGAAAAACACTGACATAGACTATACAGTGTCATGTCATGCATGTCAACGACAAGTCAGAGTTAGCACAGACTAAAAATACAATAATCGATTAGTAAACGTGAATCTATTTATCTTAATTATGTAGATATTTAATTGGTTTAAACTGTTTAATACGTTAATTCTAATAGATTTAATTATTTTAATTGAATTAATCATCTGGTGAAAGCATTTTCTTAAATAGTATGAACTCTGTCACGTTAATTGATTATAATTTAATTGATATTCGATAAACTTCGTAACATTAACTTAATTTTTGGATTTCTCATTTTCCAGATTGTGAATTAAGCTGATTTTTCACATTTTGAATTAGAAAAATATAACCCTTTTTTTAAACCATATCTCAACTTATTACATTCAGGCCCAGAAATCCCCGTCTCCTTTTCGTCGCTAATTAGCATGTTTATAGGGTTTTAGACTCCTCGTAATTTTGTAGCTAGACTTCGCAGTTGCTTAGTGTCCTCGTGAAACCCAAAACTCGTAAGTACATTAGATGATGATAACTCATCTAATGTACTTACGAGTATACACCAATGGTATACACCCATTTTTTCGAATAAATCATTAGAATGTATTTATTTATTAAAACTTCATGCAACATACCGGTACATAGGCGTTTGAATTTGCCGCTAGGGTCGCTGTTGTCGAGTGAGGTCTTCAAAATGTCAAATTTCATAGTATTTTAGCGCGAGTTTATTTACTACTTTTTTATTGTTGTAAATATTTTCCAAATATTGCAGATAAAGATAAGTACGGGTTTTACCAACCACTGCTTTCATAGAGTTTTATTTTTCGGAAAATGTTATCCTCCTTTTTTAATGCGCGTAACTGCAGCATACTCGATTTTATATTTAATCGCACTTCTATAGCATTAGAAATGACGGATTTTAATTCAAACTTTGCGTCCGTGCGCGTAATAATCACGTTTAAGGTTACACTAGTCGATAATTCTTCCATACAAACGTAGTCTAGGGATTACTCCACTGTTTGACGATGTATGTTCAAAATAAAATATGATATAAATTTGTCTTATCATTATCTAGTCCTGTATGTAAACAAGAAAAGTAAAAAAAAAACATTATTTGAAAGTTATGAGCGTTGTAAGTTCTATATTTTAACACTAATTTTAACACATCTTTGGGCGCAAATAAATACCATAAGAAAAATGAAAATTGCAAAACGGCCACCATACATGGATAGATTAGTAGTTCGAAAATGCAAATAATTTTATTTTGAAAATATACATTTAGTCGTTTTTTCATGATATCTAGACTCCCAAAGGTCTGTTTATAAAATTTTGCGAGAGATAGCAGGCATTTTAACCCCGCGCACAAAATATTTCATGCCGTCGACTAGTGTATCCTTAACAGCTATATTTAAGGACCTTACTCGCCAGTGGCGTCAACTGGTGAGCACAAATCGGAAGCTCTCATTTAAAAAAACAAAAAGGTATCATCTGAAAGGATAGTCAATCAGCATGAAAACTTAAATTCCTTTATTTATTATATTGGCAATATAGGTAAAAAAGGACAACAGGAAAGCCAAGACAAGACATGATAAGAAAAAAAAACTTTTTTGCAAGTTAATTAGCGTCAGAAAATTGTTTAATACGTTACGGCCAGCTTGTGCAAATGTAGAAACTTTATTCAAAAAAGTGCTATAACAAATATTTTCACTATTTCTCAGGGTAATCTCTATGTACAAGTTTATCAAATTCGCATCAGGTTAACAAAATTAATATGTCAAATTAGTTTACCAACGCTATGAAAAAAATTAGTAATAAATGGGTCATTCAAACTTTTTGAACCAGATCGAATTAAGCACTAGCCATTTTTGTTGAAAAAAAAAGCAGGAAAGCCATAAGCAATGATTAAACGAAGAAATATCTTACTTCTTTCGCAATCTGGCTTCCTTATCAATATTTTTACCCGACTGCAAGAAGGGGAATTGTTTATCAGTCCCTATGTGGCGTTCTAGAGACCAAACGCGTTGGCTGGTTTGATGATTCTTACGTCAATCGATTCGTCTTAACCCTGCGAGTGTCACTGTCTACATTTAAAATAGAAAATAAAATAATGGCGGCATTTGGGCGCCATATTGTGGGGCACCAAATTTTTTATTTTTCCTTTTCCGTCGTGTCTTGACTTAAGATCCTATGGCCCCTAGCTGGGGCAGAGGGCTTCCACAGTAGTCTTCCATCGAGACCGGTCTTGAGCTTCGCGCTTCACCTCGCTCCACGCCATTCCGATACTCGTCGCTTCAGCCAAAACGGTGCGTCGCCATGTTTGACGGGGACGGCCTCGCTTCCTTTTTCCTTGAGGATTCCAATCCAAGGCCTGTTTAGGAATGTGATTGGAATCCCTCCGGAGCGTGTGACCAATCCAACACCATTTACGCCGCTTGATCTGGCGGTCGATCGGGGTCTCGTGGCATCTCTCCAACAGCTCTACATTAGAGATGATCTCGGGCCAGTAAATGCCGAGGATGCGACGAAGACATCGGTTGACGAAGACTTGGATTTGGCGTGAGATGTCCTTTGTTACCTTCCACGTTTCGCACCCGTAGAGCAGCACGGATTTGACATTGGACCCGAAGATTTTTAGTTTAACCCTTTGGGTCAGTTTCCGTGATTGCCACACAGGTCTCAGCTGTGCGAAGGTAACTCGCGCTTTGGCGATCCGTGAAGTGATATCCTCTTCAGTTCCTCCAGTCTCTGACACGACGCTCCCGAGATACGTAAATTTGTGGACGCGTTCCACTACCTCAGTGCCGATTAATATCGGCGAAGAATTCCACACACCTGTACGCATCTCCTGGGTCTTCCGGATGTTAATTTTGAGCCCTGTTTTCGCCGCCTCCTGGCGCAGGTCATTCAGTTTCGCTTGCATGTCAGCGTGTGTATGACTCAGCAGGCATAGATCATCTGCATAGTCCAGGTCCTCCAAGACGTTTGTCAATCCCCACTCTATCCCGCGACGCCTGCTATCGTGAATGCGCAGCATGATTCCGTCGAGGACGATTATAAAAAGGAGGGGCGAAAGAAGGCATCCCTGGCGGACACCAGCGTGCACTGCGATGTCCTCCGAAATGAGGCCTTCGTGAGTCACCTTGCAGGAATATTTCCTGTAGATGCTCTCCAATAGGCGGACAATTTTTGGCGGCACTCCAATATCCAACAGGCGGGACCAGATGCTGGACCACTTCAACGTATCAAAGGCCTTTTCAAAGTCGACAAAAGTAAGATATATTTCCCTTTGCCATTCTGCTGCCTGCTCCAGAATTATACGAAGAGTGTTGATCTGGTCCGTGCATGAGCGGCTCGGACGGAAACCCGCCTGCTCCCCGCGCAGAAGAGGCTCAACGGCCTTCGACAGCCTATCAAGAACTATCTTACAGAAGACCTTAGAGGGAGTCGACAACAACGTAATGCCTCTCCAGTTATCGCAACTACTGAGATCACCTTTCTTAGGCACGGTAATCAAAAGTCCCTTGTTCCAGTCATCCGGGAGTTCTTCAGCGGTCCATATCCTTTCAATTAAAGGCGTCAGCACGTCGACGGCGGAGGCTAAGTCGGCTTGTAACATTTCCGCAGTTATCAGATCGAGTCCAGGTGCTTTGCCTGTCTTCAGAGAGAGGATCGCTTCAGTCACTTCAGAGGCTGACGGTGGTTCCGTGTTGATGTCGAGAGGTCGAGGTGGTGTAGATCCTACCTGCAGCGCGTCAGGCGTCAGAGATGCCGACAATCGGAAGACCTCCTCAAAATGCTGGCGCCAGCGCTGCAGCCGCCCCTCCGATGTCACAATAAGCTGCCCCTCCTTGGATTTAAGCGGCTTCTTCTTCTTGAGCCTTCTGTTTCCTGCCAAGGTCTTCGTGGCTTTATACAGCTCTTTTAAGTTGCCGGTGTTCGCAGCGTGTTGAGCACGATCAGCAATATCATCAGCCCAACGCCTTCTATCTGCACGCGAACTGCGATAAATCGCCTTACGCTTCTGGCGGTATTGAGCATTGAGGTCGGCTCGTTCGGAATCATCACGCGTCTCAAGCAGTTTGAGGTGTAACCTCCTCCTATCCTCAATGAGGTTCCACGTGTGAAGTGACATCCAGTCCTCGCGCGCATGTGTCGACTTATGCCCAAGGACTACGGAGCTGGTCTCTGTATAGGCCTTTCTAATGCGGCTCCATTCTTCATCCACTGAATCCGCAGCATCCTCCAGTCCAGAGAATCGATTGCGTAATTCAAGCCGAAACGCCTTACGGGTGTCCAAGTTAAAAAGTTTACTCACATCATACCTTCGCCCCACTTTGCCGGGTTCTCCAGTTGCACGGGTTACCGCAACCTTGAGCCGAACTTCACCAACTACCAAATGATGGTCACTATCCAAATCGGCGCCCCTTCTGTTGCGGACATCAAGCAATGAAGAACGCCATTTGGAGCTAATGGCAATGTGTGGGGTATCAAAATAAATGGTTTCAAAAGTTGATTTCAAAAATATATAACACTTATATGTTTAAATGTACCTAATTCTAAAAAGAAAATAACTAAAAAGTTATAAACAAAAAAAGTTATAAAAAAAACAAAAACCCTGACTACTTAAAAAGCGAACTAAAAAGACGTAACCAAGAAGAAAATCATGCTGTGCAGTCGGAGGATACATCTTGTTTTGGTCAGCCAGCTCGCGATCATGTAGGTATCCCCCGACTTGGGTTGTGTATTAGAACGAAATAGCTGATAATAAGCTTCCAAGCCACGTACAAGTTCTAAGCCACGAACAAGTTCTAAGTCTTAATAAATTCAAATCATTCATTAAACGTAAGTTGTGCCAGAAAGCGTTTTATACCATTAAAGATTACGTTGAGGACAAAAAGGCTTGGGATTGAGCTGCTCCAATTAAAAATTAATTTAGATTTTTTATATTTTCCACCGTGAATTTTGTTTTTTTTTTGGTTTTCTTGCAATGACAAGAATATTTACTTTTTAAAGTATTATATTATTTTATTTTAATTATTGTGAATGTGGACCATTATTTTTTGTTTTTATTTTTAATTTATCTTAGTTTTTAATCGTGGTCTGGCAGTTTGAGTTGTTTATGCGGCCTACCCGAATGTCCGTCGAAAAATAAAATATTTGGTATTCTTCGTCGAATCGTTAAGCTCCTTAAATTCTGTGTTGAGCTGCTTGGTTATTGACAAATGCGTGCACTGACTGGACAGGTCCGCTCAATCTGGCTGGTTCTTTCCTCAAAAAACCATTTCAGCCATCAATCTACATGGTCTTCACATGATCTAACCAAGATTTTGGATTTGTCTGGACTTTAAAAGAGACTGTGACCTCTGAGTTTGTTTCGGCCTTTCTTCTCGGAGTAGTCAGATAGGAAACGCCGACATCATCTAGTTTTAAAAATATGATCGACATGTAAAAGTGTTTGTACAAACCAACTTACAGAAATAAAATCATTTATCATTTAGCTTTATTAAATTGAAACAGGAAAACTCGATGAGAAAAGATGAAGCGCTGCCTATTGATATTTTATAATTATTATTTTATATGATTGGAAAATTCTCTAAGTATTTTTTAGGGTACCGTACCCCAAGGGTAAAAACGGGACCCTTTTACTAGACTTTGCGGTCCGTCTGTCTGTCTGTCACCAGGCTGTATCTCATGAACCGTGATAGACAGACAGTTGAAATTGACACAGATGATGTATTTCTGTTGCCACTATAACAACAAATACTAAAAACAGAATAAAATAAATATTTAAGTAGGGCTGCCATACAACAAACGTGTTTTTTGTGCCGGTTTTTGCGATAATGGTACGGAACCCTTCGTGCGCGAATCCGACTCGCACTTGGACGGTTTTTTTTTAATATTTATATTGCCTCTTATGCATCTGTGACCTTCGCGTGATTTTTTTATTATTAATCGATCGCGTAAGGAAATCTTGAAATTAACTGGAATTGAATGACCGTCGTCAAAACAAAATTATACCATACATTTTGATGTAAATGAACGTTAACGTGATCGGGTAAGTATAAAAATTCGTATTCTTAGCAAACGGTAACAGCATATGCACTACCCAATCAATCCCCAATATCTTTGAAAAAAAAAATGAACTCTATACCAAATAGAATAAACATAATATTCGTAACCGATCCAATACGAAACCACACAGTAAAGAAGTTAAATAAACTTCATAGTAATTACATTTACCCGCTGACTCTTCGTTCTTCCAGTGGCATACCTCCCCCGGCGTGTGCCAAAGTGATTCCCAGCGACAATAGAAAGCCACCACTTTCCCCTTTTTTCATATTTGAACTCACTTAAACCTCGCGATTTGTGGTTTGCTACTTTTGTCTGTTTGTTTGTTTGTTGGCGGATTTCCTTGCGTTTTTTGTACATGCTAAGTGGTGTAGTATCGTGTTACTATCTGTGGTTTTTGTTGAGGATATCAGGATTTTGGTTTCGTTGTAACTTTTTTTAAAATAAAATTGGTAAGGGTGGCGAATCTAGAAGTGCTCAATGAAATATTGCAGTAAAACTTTATTCGACGAGATCTGATTAAATGGAACATCATCATCTTATCAGCCGAAAGACGTCCACTGCTGGACATAGGCCTCCCCCAAGCGTCGCTACATTGACCAGTCCCGTGCGTCTCGTAACCAGCGGATCCCCGCAACCTTCACCAGGTCATCGGAATGGAACATGTAACAAGCAAATCATACCGTGTCAACATGTTTACCAGTTCACATAGAAGACACCGAATACACCATCAAAAAATCCCACAATTGTCAATCGCATGAATGTGCCAATAATAGGCCGTGGTTAAACCTATGTAGTGCTTTTAAAAACCAACAAACTATAATTTCTTAAAGATTCAAAGAACAGCTTTGCAAGACTTGACTGTAGGTACCCACATACAGATGCTTTCCATCACGAAAATTGGGTATTATCGCCTTAAAAAGCGTATTTAGGCTGGTAGATAACATCCAAGGCTCGGTATAATCCGTCAAGAGCGAACCCCTGCCTAATCTACATCGCTTGCCATTCACAACTATTGTGTGACGGCCGTCCATTGTTTAGTGCAATCGATAAAAATGACACTTTGGCCCTATTCCAACTGTGGACACTGTTCGTAAATGCAGTTTAGCTTTTCAAAAATATTGGCTGTTAAAAATTGTTTCGGTTTTTCGTGTACATGAATAAACAACATACAATGTGGATCACTTTGACAATAACGTTGTTACCCATACGCTTTGCTGATTCTCATAAAAAATAGAAAAAAAGCCTTATTGTTTATGGTAGATGAAAAAGAAAGGAATTTTGACAGATTCGCGAAGCCCGCCAAAAGCGAGCCATGACCGGTTACATGTGGGTTTACTTTTACAATATTCGACTGCATTCATTTATGAATATCAAATCATTGCGTTTTTCAGATCACACGTCTGATAACTTTACATTGTCACATTCCCTTCACCAGTTTTCTATACCCTAATTTACTACAAAAAAAGTAAAAAAGCCCACACATAGCCGTCGCCACCCCACATTATGGCGTGAATGGCTATTATTGAATCGCATTAAGTTAATACAGCCATGAATAATAGGAACGCTTTATTACAATTGTTGTCTCTGGTTTAACCGTGATTTTGATTCCGAGGGTCGAGTTAGGGGTAAAAAGTGCTGTAGACATTTTTATTTACTAATGAATCCGGCTTCAATCAATTTAGGTGAATAAGGTGGTGTGATTCATAAATTGTATGGAATTATTTTGTTTGTACGTTTTCAACAGTCTTAATAAAATTATTGCTATACACATATCGTAAAAAGTTTTGTTTTGATATACATAACCTTATTTATCATCATTATATATAGAAACTGGCTGACCCCCGCGGTTTCACTCCCGTCAACTGGCCACCTACATACCTACCACCCACCTACCATACCCTACCTACCCATCTACTCACCTGCACTGCCTATCAACCTACCTACCTACCTACCCTACCCTACATACCTACCTACCCTACCCTACTTAGCCTATCCTACATACCCTACTTACCCTGCCCTACCTACCTTTCCTACCTGCCCTACCCTGCCTACCAACCCACCAATTTGATAAACTATTTATTTGAATAAGAACTACTACCACAATACGAATGTAACCAACATATATTTCTTTTTACACCATCAGAAAGTAGAGATTTCAACGAACCAAAACCCCATCGAGAGCAGTGGTGGCCCAGTGGTATCGGCCGCGACTTACAAGTTGTTGGTCGTAGGTTCGAGCCCAGGCGCGCGCTTTACTTTGTGTAAATTATTTCATCACCACTGCTCTCAAAACAATGAAGGAAAACATCGTGAGGAAACCGGCATGTCCCAGGACCAAAAATTCGAAGACATGTGACATCCACCAACCCGCACTGGGCCCGCGTGGTGGATTACGGCCCATTCCCTCTTACAGAGAGGAGGCCTGTGTCCCAGCAGTGGGAACATTAATAGGCTGATGATGTGATGTGATGTGAAACCCCATCGACTTTTTCAAACAAGCAGATATTTTGACGTGAGAATTTTCAATTGAAAATGAGGGTGCTTTTTTCGATAAAAGTCAAAATAACGTAACAAAATAAATACTAAAATAAAAAAAAATTACAGTGTGTTCGGGACATAAAAAGGTAAGTTTTCACGAAATTTCGTAAAAAAAAAATTGTAAGAGATAAAATTATACAGCCAAAAACTTGGTTATTTGAATTTTTCACATAAATTTTGAGGTTATGTGAAAAAAGTGTTAATCCAAAAGTTGTAGATCTTTTTATTAACTACAACTTTGTGATTTAACTTTTTTCCATAGGACTTGTAGTTTTGCCGGCAATCGAGATAAACCGTTTTTACCCTTATAAACTTACCCCCTTCCACTTCCCGACCTCAGATCACCCGTAAATTATTATTCCTTTCATTTTTGTTATACTTTCTTCCTTTTCCAATGGATTTCGTCCTACTATTATTTTCTTTGGTTTCAAAAATTAACGACCCTGGTCTAAAAACCCACAATCATTCTTCCAGTCATAATCATAATCATTAATTGGCACAGATAAAAATCGGTACGCTTACACATTAACTTATTACATGTACCGTGCTTTTTAGGGTTCCGTACCCAAAGGGTAAAAACGGGACCCTATTACTAAGACAACGCGGTCCATCTGTCTGTCTGTCTGTCACCAGACTGTACCTCATGAACCGTGCTAGCTAGACAGTTGAAATTTTCACAGATGATGTATTTCTGTTGCCGCTATAACAAGAAATACTAAAAACAGAATAAAATAAATATTTAAGTGGGGCTCCCATACAAACAACGTGATGTTTTTGCAGTTTTTTTGCGATAATGGTACAGAACCCTTCGTGCGCGAGTCCGACTCGCACTTGGCCGGTTTTTTTATATATTTTGTAGGCTCGCGTAGTAGTAGTAGTCAATACTACTACTACTCAACTTCAACTAATTATAAACTGTACTACGGTGGGCCAATTTTATTCTTCCCTGTGTACAGTTATTTGTAGTAATAATAAATTCATCATCATCATCATCATTTCAGCCGAAAGACTGCTGGACATAGGCCTCCCCCAGGCGTCGCCACATTGACCGATCCCGTGCGTCTCGCATCCAGCGCCTTCCCGCAACCTTAACCAGGTCATCGGTCCACCTAGTGGGAGGCCTTCCAACGTATCGTCTTCCGGTTCGCGGTCGCCATTCCAGAACTTTTCGGCCCCATCGGCCATCCGCTAATATAAATTCGTGTATAATAAATAATAGTGTAAATTCAGTAATATTTAATTGATAGTACCTGGGCGATCGAGCTCTGCTCGGGTGAAAATAGAGAAAACGACGCTATCTAAAAATGAAACCTAGCTAGATCGATTTATCGCCCCCGAAAGGCCCTGCATACAAAATTTCATGAAAATCGTTGGAGCCGTTTCCGATATTCAGATTATATATAATTCCCTGCCGGAGTCTGTGTTTCCCGATAGCTACAATCTAGGGGTATTTAAGTCAAGAGTGAATAGGTTACTTCTAGACAAGCGTGCATCACCGTCGAGCACATCATCGCTTACCATCAAGTGAGATAGTGGTTAAGCGCAAGCCTATAGATAATAAAAAAAAATATACAAGAAATGCTCGTTTAAAGGTATTATATAGTATTATATTATATAGATAGATTAGATTAGATAGATTTCCACATTACACACAGTCGGTAGTTGACGTTGTCGTTGTTCCTACTAAAGGATTATAAAGTTACGTGTCACATAACCTGGTTTGACTCATATCTTCGGGGTCGCTCTCAGTGTGTCCGCCTTGAAGAGATCTTCTCTGATTGGTGTGATCTCACTGCTGGTGTTCCTCAGGGTGGCGTTCTCTCTCTTCTTCTTTTCTCTATCTTTATATATTATTAAATTACTATTTGGAATTGAATTGAATATTGATAGTAATCTTATTAAATTGTTATTGGGAATTGAGTTGAATTATTTGTTTGGAATTAAATTATCTAGAAATGAATTGAGTAATTTAATTGGAGTTGATTTTAAATATTTATTAAAATTGAAATGAATTATCTATGTAGAATTGATTTGATTTATATACTTGGAATTGATTTTAACTACTTATTTAGAATTAAATTGATTAACTTATTTAAAAAATTGTATATTTGCATGTTTTTTTCTACAAAAAATTACTGTAACTCATGGAATAAAAGGCTTTTTTATTTATTTATGTACTTTCTCTTAATAAATAATCTGAATAATACTTATACTTACTTATCACTCAAATTTATATTATCCGTAACAAATATTATTTACTCTATTCACTAGATTGATTGAATAAATAAACACCTATTGACGGCTGGATGATATACCATAGAGATTATCTTATGGCGGCCTGATTCTGTAAATAATATCAAAGGCAGCATCGAGTGGCTTCAGACCTTCAATTATAAATTACGTTCAAAGCAGCTGAATAGCGAGTAATTTTGTTTCTTTCAGGGAAAATTTTGGCTTGAGACAAGCGACAAGCGGAAGCGGGTTAATTTCCTCTTTTTTTTTGGTTTTACTAAGCCTATTTGTTTTTGTTTTTTTTATTTAGTCAATCATGGTGGAACGAACTAGACCGATTTCGCCAGAAATTGAGAAAACGAGGGCTCGTGAAAGGTGGACGGAGTGAACAGGCTGGCAAAAAAAGTGAAATCTATTGCACTGTATTGGCATTGGTTTTTCATAGACTTACAAAGAAGTACATAACTCTGTGCTACGCCGAGCTACAACGCGCTACGCAGAGCTACACCGTGCTACGCAGACTTACAACGTGCTACACTGTGCTACATCGAGCTATGTTTGCTGCTTAGTGCTACGCTATGCTACGAATGCTACATTCTTAATCTTTCTACTGCTGATTTATACCAATATTATAAAGAGGAAAGATTTTTTGTTTGTTTTTTTGTATGTTTGTTTGTACCGAATAGGCTCCGAAACTACTGGACCGATTTGAAACATTCTTTCACCAATAGAAAGCTACATTATTCTTGAGTAACAAAGGCTATTTTTTTATCCCGAAATTGGGTCCTGTGGGGTGGTTCACGGATCGAAGCCGCGGGCAACAGCTAGTAAATAATAAAGTTTATCTATGAAACCTCGGTTCAAACCATGCTCTTACAAATTGTACCGACACCTACTTTTGAGGATGGCTCATTGTGACCAATACAAGGCCGACCTCGCTTTCAGGAGAACTCAACGAATACTTACCTACTTTTGACCTCACCTTAGAACTTGACATATTACAGTTTCTTTTAGACTGTCTATTGTGTTTGACATTAGACATCGGGCCAGTTGCAGACTAGTCTAATGGTCCTAAGCTTCAGTAATCTATCTACAGGGTGAGTTTTTCAAGTGGGCTTGGATGGCCAAATTCGAAACTATGAGGTGAGAGTCACGAGGCACACAAACATGCATATTACATAGGATGTTTTAATTAAAGAAGAACTTTCTCCAGAATTAAAAAAAAAAACTATAAAAGCTACCCGTGTACATTTACTACAATTACATGAACGGCCGCAAAGCCTTCCATGGCCCCCATGATTTCTATGGATGTTATATGAATAGTAAGATTTGTAAGGCCTGTAGGAGTAGGTTACCCATTTTTCTATCCCCTTTGTGTGTCGCCCCCGTTCTCCGGCTCTTTGCCGAGATGTGGTGAGATTCCGACGCAAAGTGTCGCAGCTTTTACAAAACTTCTGTAATGCCTCTGTGATTATCCTTTACGCTTTAGAGTTAGTGCATAGCATGGAAACTGTTTAGGTGGTATGGCATGATTTGTTCTTTATTTAAATTGCAAGAATCTGGCTTTAATAGAAACTTTGGACAAATATCTCGACGACTAACCTAGGCCAATGTCATCAGGAAGAAAAGTGTAATAAATAAACAGTCTCTTGAGAAATATGATAAATAAATAAATACCTCCAAAATGAATTTCGCTGCGGCCGGCGCTTTGGCGGCCAATTTCAGCAGACACTATAGCCATCGGCGCGAAAGATATTGTAGAGCACAAGTGTGTGCGCAAACACAGGTGTACTCTCTGTTCACTGATGATGGGTTATCATAGGTATTTTTACTAATACTTTAGTAATACTTCAAGTTACGCAATTTTTGTATGTATATGTTAGTTATCTATATTGGTTTCGTATATTTTACGTTATGAGTACACAAATAAACAGACAAACAGTAAAAAAATCCATGAATGCTGGTAATGTGTTCTGTTGGTTATACTTTAACAACCTGGCTATTTTTTTTTGGAAATATTTTCGATGTACAAAAACGACTTTTCTACAGATTTATTATATGGATATATATCCCTTTCTCGGTCAACAATCTTTTCGCCTTGCCCTGGTGGAGGATCCCATTAATACTTTCATCAACATCACCACAGATAGCCCATTACATAGACCACAACAACTTCGTTGACACTCGCGTATCACTGATAACAGAAGCTTACACAATGATTTCCAGTTCGATCTCATTCAATTACAAATTACAATGCACTTGATTATGCCGACGTAATGGCGCGATCTTAATACTAACACAAAGAGTTCATTGCTCCTTACATGATCAAGATATCAGCTATTGATAGCGCGACAGCTTTCAATATAGCTATTGTGGCTATTGTTGGCTTTGTGACGGCTAAGCAGGCTTTGGACACACTTAGTATTAATTATATGGAGACTAGTTTCTGCACGCGGCTTCACCATCGTGAATTTCGGGAATGATCCCAAGGGTAAAAAGTGAACCCGTGATCTACCCCTGTAGCAAGTGTCGTCCAAATCTGATCAACCGTTAGAACGTGAAAGGTAACAAACAGATAGATGGACATATATAATATTAGTATTAGGATTTTAAGAACGTTGTTTGAGTTTTAGAAGTAATTTCGACAAATCAAAACGTTGCGTTTGCTTAAATGTAAAGTATTCTTAACCTTTCAATATATGAAACCAAATCTAAAATTGAACAAAGGGACTAATAAAAATTTCAGCAATGACAAATTACGATGCTTTTTATAATTTCAGATATGTTTTTGATAACATCGACAGCATGCTTGTCATAACCAAATCTTGGGATAACACAATATATGCGTTTGCTGGCACGCCAATAAGTTTGTAACTCTTTTATCCCTAATCTAAAACCAGTGAAAATACATACAAAATCTAGCTGCAAACACCATTAAGAAACGAACAATCGGCGCTCTGATGAATTTCGGTTTATGTTCCACGCCGTAGAGTCTTTGTGGCTCTACTTTCAGCTACACAATAGGGACAAAAGTTATTCAACGACAATGCGAGCACCAAATACCGATCGCCCAGCCCCCCTACACCCTCTGGTACCCTAGTACCTAGCCATTGTTTACTTTAATACTCTACTTTTATGTATATTATTGATAGACAGTAGAATCGCGAATATTGTCAAATTAGAAAATGTTGGGGACAATTTTTGGTTCAGATGTTTAGGCATGATTGGTCTTTACAGCTGATTTGTGTTTTTAAATTAAAATCCTTACTCACTGACTCATCAACGCCCAGTCTAAAAACTTTTGAACTTAGAAAGCAGAAATTTTGCACAGAGGTTCCCTTTATAGAAGCATACAAGGAATAAAGAAGTAAATTTCGAAATTCAACCGCCTCTACATGCACGAGCAAAGCCGAGGGCAAAAGCTTGCTATGAATATATTCTCAATCCTTATTATGATTGTATAGTTTCAGTTTTTCAAAGTTTTTACAATCTGTATGAACAAACAACCATTAAATCGCATTTAAAAAATACATGAAAAAACTAAAGTAGGAAATAAAAATACTGGCCGATTTGCAATTTTTAACCCGACTTTCGAACCTCACCACCTGTCAAACTGATAACCACCACGGACTTTCTTAGAATAGTACCATCAAAAATAAGTCTCCGTCTGCAAGATGACATCATGCTTAACAATATTTCGACAGTTACTATTCACGGCGGCAGCATTGTTACAAAAAGCCTGAGCGTTCCTACAAAAGCTGTAAAGAATGAATGGGAGTGGGCGAAGAGGAGGGAGGGGGGAGTCAATTCAATAGGAGAGATGTGTAGTTATGTAAGTATGTTTTGTGGTGCGTGCCGGGAGAGCTGAGGAAGCTGATTTTTTAAATTTAAACGAAGAAATTGTATTGGTTGCGGTTGTGACGTCACTTGTTACGTGTTGGCTTAATTATGGTACGTCTTGCGTAAGTTTATTTTTTCCACAGAAGTTCTTTACTGGTAACCAGCGCAAAAAAGCATTGTTGGCGTTGGTAAAATTTCAACAAGGACGTAGGTGAAAGAGCAAAGAGCAACTTATTTTTTCATATACGATACTTAAAGTAGGTATTCCTATGTAGGATAAACTTCATTATACCATTTTCCTTGATTGTAAATTGAAAAGGTGAACATTGCACAGTTAGTTAATAAAAAATCAAAGGTTTCCAACATTCACGACTTCCAGTGTTTGTAAATTGAGTTTTCAATTTTCTTAATTTGGTACAAATAAAACTAGTATTTTTTATCAAGCGCGCTCGCAATGCTTCTTCAATTAATTGACAAAAGACTCGTTCAATCAAGTTTATTCACACTTTAGAGATATGAAAGAAAACATAATACAAAAGATCTTTTTGATAGCTTTAATAGAATATGACCGCATTTTTAGTGCAATTAACTAGCTACTTTTACCAAACTTATTTTTATAACAAGTGTACCGTTCAGAACTAATAACAAAGCCATAGAAATAATAAAGTAACTCAATTTACTCTTCAATGCAGTGTGCAGTAGAGACTATAGAACAACATTTTGAAATCCTCCATGTTTCCGAGTGACGATTCTATTTTCAAATAAGCATGACTAATGATTTCTTAACAAGCAGGTTCTTTTAGTAGCCCCTCAGTGTACGCTAAACAAAAGTCGTAGACTCACTGGCGGTTTCTCGAACAACTTTAGTGTGACCCCACAAAGCTGTGGAACGTCATTTAAATGCACACGTTTCATTGGCTCTGAATGCTTCAGGGAAGTATAAAAAGAACGGGCCAATTACGACGCTTTTGTGACGCATACTCTTTGGGTCTCGAGTGTAACTTTATGTGGGGATCTGTGAGTTTTTTATTCGGTTTTCGTCTGTCTCCGCATTTCACCCATAACGGAATCTTTTATAAACAAAACTTGGCCAAGTGCGTGTCGCACTTGATTTAGTGTAGGCTTTTATTTCATAGCTTGCTGCACACGATAAAACTTGGGCGTAGAAATGGGTAAGTAATTTGAGATATAATTACAAAATCTCTAATATAAAAACTGAATCTATAATTTTGTTTGACATAATGATCAGTTAATATAATAAAGGATTGCTAAAGGTATTTTTAAAATAACTATTTTTTACAAGCATACCTTACATTTAATATAAAATCGTTAGATATGCCACTCAAAATACATAAAACCTATTTAGTCTAATATGATAAAAACGCCTAATTTTAAACACAAAGTAAAATTCCATTTATCCACATTATAACTTAGTCATACTTAGTCGATCCCATTTTTTATTTAATATTTAGATTCTTTTGGAAAAAAAATAAAGTTGCTTCTGCATCGTCTCCGGCGCTGCGGGCAGTGCAACTCCTTCGCCCTTACGGAATAAAGGACCTAGGCACCCGTGCGAACCGCAGCGGCTCACCGGAGGCGACCAGCATGCTGAAGCTGTCGAGGTAAGCAGGCGGGGTTTGCTCTTCCTTTGCGCCTCCGGTTTTTATATACACTCTAGAGGTAGTAGCCAAAAGACTTCGTGAAGTCGGGTGCCCCGATTCAGTTATGGAACAGATTCGACCTATTTTAACAATGAAGTGTCATGAACTACAAAAGGAATTATTTGGCAAACTTGTTGTTGTTTAATGATGATATGAAAAATCTTGTTTTCGCCAATTGTTGCTTGTCAAGTAAAAACACCTGTAAAGACACCGGTATCAATATACGAGTTTCTATTAAATAAACGTTATATCCAATAACGTTACACGATATAAGTGTTAAAGTATATAAACGTTATATGTAAAGAAATTATATCAACAGTTGGTATATCTCACGTTTATTACATCTTGTGAACGTTATTGAATTGAAAATATACCAAATAACTTTATAAGATAAATATGAGACGCACCCCGTAGAGATGCACTGTGATGTCACTATCATAAATCTTATTAACATCTTTCGTGAATAATATAATTACTTAGTACCTAATCCATTTGAAATGATTTAGTACCTAATCTAACCACGATTTTACCCTTAGGATTCCCCTAGTCAACGGCACGAATTATTGTGCGCGGGGTTAAAATGCATGCTATCTCATCCGACAAAACGTGCGAAAGAGATAGATGCTGTGATGAGCAGTAAGCTAATTCGTGTACGAATTAGCACTTTTGCAAGTTTGTAGCAAAATGGATGATGATTTTGGACGAAAACGAGCACGCGAAATTTTATAAACAGACCTTTATCATGAAAAAACTACTAAATGTATATTTTCAAAATAAAATTATTTACATTCTTGAACTACTAATCTACCCCTGTATGGTGGCTGTTTTGCAATTTTCTTTTTCTTATGCTATTTATTACCGCCCAAAGATGCGTTAAAATTTATGTTGAAATATGGAACTTTCGACGCTCATAACTTTAATTTTTTTTTTCCATACAAGGCTAGATAATGATGAGTCAAATTGATATATTTTTTTATTAAGAACGTTCATCGTCAAACAGTGGAGTAATCCCTAGACTACGTTTGTATGGAAGAATTATCGACTAGTGTAACCTTAAGATTAACCTTATGATTTAAGTAGAGATGATTTTATAACAGGGTAGTATTTAGGTGCTAGCTGAAAATTGGCAGGTTTTGATTTAACTAAACACCCTATTAGTGACAACTGATACGCGTCCTCATCTTGATCCAATTGGTGGCATTATTTAGCAAAATTACGCTTGCAAAATAATCGTCCGACTTAAGGCTTTCTTAAAAAAATGTGTGGATCATTGAAAAAACTATCAAAAAGCCAGATACGAATCCGCTAATGGTCTGCAGCCACGGCTGACCTGAGGCGTAACCGACGCACCGCAAAGCGTCCGTTGACCACCTAGTTTCCTTTGCCTTATATTAAAAAAAATGCGTTTGCATCTCCGTTCGCGGGCAATCGCCGTTGGAAAACTAAGCTGTTAGTAAAAATAAAAAAATAAAACGGTGTTTTTTTTATCTCTGAGACAAAATTGACACATGGAAATGACAAAAAAAAATAAAAAAACTTATTTTAGGCCTCCTGAGGTATGTTACATATTACTCCTTTTAGACCTGTTACAGTATGCAGATAACATACCTCAGGAGGCTTAAGCCCTAAAAGAAGTAACTTGACATTTGACACAATTTTGTCTCGGCGATAAAAAAAACACACTGTAATCAGAATCCAATCAGATTAAATTCATAAGTTGTGCGTTGTTGGCTTTTCAAAGCTTACTGTCAGTCCTACTACACGTGCAGCCTTTGGGTCAGTTTCACTCAGCGAGCATACAGCAACCTGCGCGTCCAATATAATAATGCACTGAGAGTACTGTTGAGATTGCCATGGCGTTGCAGTGCGTCAGGGATGTTTGCGGGCACAAACATTGATGGTTTCGCCGCCATTATTAGAAAAAGATGTGCCTCTCTGATGACGCGTGTTCGCGGCAGTACCAACACTATTCTCAGTTTGTTCGCAGATCGGTGGGTTTCTCCGATGATGCAGAGGTGGATGCAGCTCCACGCTGAAGTGTAGCTGTATGTTTTAGTTTTATATCAGTACCTACTAATACTAGTTTTTAAGTAAATTGTTACTGATCCTATGGAGTTTGTCTGAATTAAAGTTTTCATTATTATTATTAAGTTTCAAACGGAAAATGGACCGATTTAAAGATAGTTATTGATAACTTTTTTATTTATTCCGGTGTCATCAGCTGATCATTGAGACGTCAGTTAGGAATGTTTCGAACTTAGAAGGTGTCTTTGAAGATGATATTATGGGCAATTCTCTAGATGTACCCAAAAACCTTACACCGCACCATCTTTGAATCAAGCAATAATCCTTTAACAACAGAGGTAAGCACAAATTTACATAACCACGCACTGCCCCGTCTAGATCAAAGCCACATAATCTGTGTTCCGATCAAAATGCATTTATGGTGTTGGTCGTTCGTTAGCCGGCCGTCAATACGGCTCTCCGTCCACCGGCTATAAATTTAGTATTGAGCGGACACAACAACAAAGCGCGTTTTGTCTTGCAAATGAAAACGCGCACATTTCGCGGTATTGTGCGCGGCTGTTTCGGTGCCCGCCATTATTAACGGCGAACATGAAAGACAAAAGGTTCGTCTGCAGCACTGAGGCTGGCCTAGATAGCGGATTATTGTACTAACACAATAGGAGCGTTAATTCCGCGACTCGTACCATTATTTTGTTGTTTGCAACTTTATCGCGTTTATCGATGTGACGCGCGATTCGTTTTTTGATATTTCGGTTGTTGTTGGATTAAAGTTATGTGCCGGGTATTATGGTTCATAGAATATCCTTCGTTCGTGGTACTAAAATATAATGCTTAAGAAAATTAAAAATATTAGGTTCATACAATGTCTGAGATGAGATTCACACAAGTTTTCTTAATTAAATTTTAGATTCTTTTCATTGGATTATCAATAAACCAGAGTTAATTTAAATAATAAATCTACCACATAATTATAATTTAAGATTATGAGATCGTATTGGATTAAATTATTTTTTGAAGTTAATTTGGTAGACACTAAACAATAAGTACCTAAGTAATCATTAATATAATAAACTAAACTAATAAATTTTTTTGTATTAAATTTTAGATAACTGAGTCCTGACTAAACATTTTATAATTTGCAAGTACCATAATATGAATGACGGCTAATTGGATTCTAATAGTTCTTATAAATAAACTTACCGCAAAAATCCAAACGTGGGGTCGGTTATTCCAATAAATTCCAAATAATGGCACAACACATCACGGATCCACATAAAATTCCCACAAAAAATAATTCTGGCACTCAACAATCACGATCACACCGAAAAGGAAAAAGAAAATTCAAAAAAGGAACGTGGCGGGAAAACAAGTTTACGAAAAAGTTCGTTCGGACAATGGCGCTAGTTGCGTTAGCACGAACGCGTGACATGGGAGTTGGGCATGGACTGGCTTCACTGGCTTGTGAGCCGGCCGGCGCGTGCTTACCGCGACCTACCCGCGCATAGTCTTCGCGCATCTCCAAGCATCGTGACTTCGTGGTCAACATTCACCCTTTCGCATACCCTTGCATAATGCACTTCCCTCTTACAATGTGATTAAATGTTTACAAAACATTAACTTTAGTTAATCCATTGTTTGCTAACGGGAAAGCAGTGCGAGCGCTTGGTTCGGTTCGCTTTTAATTGCATATTTCATAGGATTTAATCAAAATTAAATTAAGAACTTTCTTGAAAGCTTAAAACTGTATGGGGCTATAAGCAGTCCTGCTTTTGAAGTAAGTAGATATATTCATATTATTTATAGACCTCTACCACAGAACAGTTAAAAGAGGTCTCTACCATGGGCTCTACGTAATTATTATGGAGCATTACTTAATACACTTTTCAGGGTCAGATAGGCAAATTCGTTCCATGCAAAATACTGGCATTCAGCTACATTCGGATTAACTGAAAGACGATCCCAATAAAATATGTAAAAGCTACACAGAGACGTAGACTTCAGTAATATTTTCTTTTAACATTTTTAACGTCTAAACACTTAATTCCATAACCTATTAAAACCCTAACTTTAAAATGTTTAAGAACAAGAGCCCTTTTGATGATTTAAGATACTCTGATAATACTAGCATAACCGTGCTAACCGCTTACTGTTCCCTCATCACCTACTGGAAACGAGTCTGCCTCAAACAACAATACTATTCTTATAAGAATCGCTCTATACAAAAAACATGAATAGTAAATCTGTAACACAATAGTGCGTACGACAAATAAGATATGTCCCATCAAAGGAAGAAGCCAGAGACAGCAGGAGCAGATACAATGTGGAAGCGTTGGGTAATATGTCCGACGACAATGGCGCGAACGCGAGACACAAAGCCGCGCCGCGCATTGTGTGAACCTGCACAATACACCTTGCATACACACACACAACTACTAATCGTACACTCAACACACTAATTGCCAAATAATAAACCACCTTAATACATACTAAAAAGATTCAATAATGCAAATTCTGCTCGCACCGACAAACTGGCCGCGCGTATTGCGTGTCAAAATAACTGATATTAATGGAAACAGTAGTTTTCTGTATGAATTGATCTTTCATTTTATGCACACGGCCTTGTTGATTGTTAAAAAGTCGTCCGAGCGTGTTTTTGTTGGATTTGTATAGAGGCAATGGCTTTGATAGGCATCATGACGGGATAACCTACACGTACTAAAATCAAAAACTTTCCATATTCAAAGATCAACATAAAAATGATAGTATCGAAATTTGAATATTCTGAAATTTCGACCAATATGATAAAATCCCGACAGTAAAAGAAAATTACAATGATTCCCGTAGCGTTACGCTACGCTGCGTAGCATCTCGTAGCACGCGTAACCGTAGTCGACATACGGGCCCATAGATGTACTGCCGAATTTTACTGCAATCTGTTTTTCCGAGTTTGATATGTATTAAAATCGACAATAGTAATCTATCACACTCTTATAAATTACATTATTATTAATTAGATAAAGCCCCTTGCTACAACTCGTAGCAGCTCATAGCAAAGACATTGACTTGTTTGTTAACACCTCCACTATTGAAATAACGTGATACACACATAGCTATAGAAATCTGTTAAAAATCACCGCAAAGTTCGATCAAAAATCCTACCTATTGTAGTGAAGAGGTTTTTCTAGCAGCGAACAAAAGCCTTTCAGAGCCGTAAAACGTTGTTTATTGTCACTGAAATAAATACTATAGCTATGAAATTTGGCAAAAAAAAATAAGAAGCGATTTTTTATAATAATAATAACTATCTTAATAGTGTTATTTTCACACAAAGCAACACATTCCATATAACACACAAATTATCCATTTAAAATCTATTTCTACAACAATGGCCAGCACACAATTGTAAGCATTCACGTGTAAAACTTGAAAGTAGATAGGTACAAAAAATAAATAAGTGTGGAGGAATAAAATAAGTTTCGCGGTGGACCATTGTACGGAGTTACGGAGGGCGGCCCTCCTAGTCCAAACAGTATTTCCATTGTGTCTGCCATTACCTAGCCCTCTTTTCGTCTTTTGTATTCGGCTCTCTATAGAAGTGAGACCTTCCCAATGACGCTTTATGGCCGCTTTGAAGTATGCAAGATATGGCCGGTATTATATCTACATTATTCTAAAATATTAGGAGGCTACATTGTATTATATCCTTTTGGAAGAAAAAAAATATGCTATAATGGTTATTGAAGATTGGGTCGTGTGTATCGTGCTTTACTAAATTACTACTGTATTTACCCAACTGCCGAAGGAGTGTAATGTGTTTAACAGTCTATTTATCTATGTTTGTTCTTATTTGGCGTTCCTGAGACCAAACGCGTTGGCCGATTTTGATGAGTTTTACGTCAATCGATTCGTCTTAACCTTGCGAATGTCACTGGCTACATTAAATTTGGAAAAAAGAAAATGGCGGATTTTGGGCGCCATATTGTGGGGGCTCAATTTATTTATTTTCTTCCAAACCCATCAAAATAAAGGGTTTTAAGAGGTGATTTCAAAAATATACCACTTAAATATGTTTAAATGTACTTAATTCGAAAAGAAAATTGTAACTAAAAAGTTATAAAAAAAAAAGTTCATTCAAAAAATCAAAAAAGCCGACTGCTTAAAAAGCGAAATATGTATCCTCCGACTGCACGGCATTATTTTCTTCTCGTTTACGTCTTTTTAGTTCGCTTTCTAAGCAGTCGGGCTTTGTAATTTTTTTAATTTTTTTTTTTATTAAAGAGTTACTTTTAATTATGTAACAAGGCAAAATTATTGTGATAAGTTGTCAAATGTGTGACAAAATTACACATATAAACTGCTGTGATTGATTGAATGAATTATGAACACTCAATAGCATCACTTGAGTTGCGTTTAATTTTTGACGCGTCGCTACCATCAGTCAGAATTTTACTACTTGATTGGCACCACCGGTAACGTTCAGCGTCCGTTCCTAAATGTGCGTACTGGCAACGGGAGACGCAGGACAATCTTATCTACCCTTATTTATAAAAATAAAACTGTAACTGTTTAGCACCTGGCTAAGCCAATTCTTAATTTAGATTATCTTTATTGTGCACCAAAACAATATATGTACGCAAAGTGAAATCAATATTCATGTACAAAGGCAAGTTTAACTCCAAAATGGAGTTTTCTTCCAGCAAACCTTAGTAATAGAGATCATAATAATTGAGGGCAACAATCCAGTGTACAATTTTACAGTAAGATACTAATTAAATATATGTCGGAAACAGGAGGGCTATCTTCAATATACCCTCGGTCTTGTGGGCTTAATGTGGGTAATGCATGGGCAAAGCAGGTAACTTATGCCATTTTAGAGATCGTCCAATTAACAAAGCAGTGGATTCGGTCACCAATCGTTTCGCTTTCTCTCAACAAAAACACCCTTTTTAAGTTCACACACGTCACTTTAGGCTACTTCTCAACTTGCAGGTAAGTAAGAATACTATAGTATAGTAGAAATAAATGAATTACTTTCAATTAATGATTGGCAAAAATACTAGTACCCAAGTAAAAAAATAGTACATTATGGTACAAGTGTGCAATGTTGGTGATTACCGCTGAGGCGCCATTGAGACCCGAGCCGTAGGTGAGGGTCTTAAGAGAGCCGAGGACGGTAATCATCAATACACACGTGTATCATACGACGTTTTTCAACACACTTGTGAAGAAAATAATACAAAAATATCATTTTCAACAGTAAAAACGAGTTGTGTTTTTTTTTCCACAATGGCGGACAAAATTAATCAGTTTTCCTATGCGCGCGCATCTAACAATGGCGAACGGCCATAGACTAAAAGAATGAGGATTTTCTTTTTTTTTGGCTTTTCGTGGATAGTGTTTTTGCCACGTACAAAATAGGGAATTTAAATTTTTCTTAATTACAGAAGTGAAAGTTTTATTTATTAAGCACGTACAAGTTGAAATTAATACGAAGTTGCATGAAATGAGCAAGCAATAGGTACATTAATTTATTTGTAGTATTGAGCACGATCTTTTTTGTATAGAAACTTTTTTTAAGAACAAAGCAACTAAACCAATAAATAAAAAAAAAAATCTCTATAACTCACTAGTGAATAATAGCAATGAAAAAGTCACAGTTTGATAACAGGTATCATTATGTGCCTAATTGCGGTGAAATTAGAGCCACTTTATGAGCAAGTGTGTTGAAAAAAATATTATTAGCTTGATTGTTGACGACCTTTTGTTTCACGTCAAAGTCGCTTAGTTTAAATAAATATACACTTTCCAAAATAGTACATTATGGTACAAGTGTGCAATGTTGGTGATTACCGCTGAGGCGCCATTGAGACCCGAGCCGTAGGTGAGGGTCTTAAGAGAGTCGAGGATGGTAATCATCAATACACACGTGTATCATACGACGTTTTTCAACACACTTGTGAAGAAAATAATACAAAAAAATCATTTTTAACAGTAAAAACGAGTTGTGATTTTTTTTTCACAATGGCGGGCAAAATTAATCAGTTTTCCTATGCGCGCGTAACTAACAATGGCGATCGACCATAGACTAAAAGAATGAGGTTTCTTTTTTGTTGGCTTTTCGTGGATAGTGTTTTAGCCACGTACAAAATAGGGAATTTCAATTTATCTTAATTACAGAGCAAATAAAATTTATATTTGAGTGAAAGTTTTATTTATTAAGCACGTACAAGTTGAAATTAATACGAAGTTGCATGAAATGAGCAAGCAATAGTGTTCGCGACGAAGCGTCATCAACCATACTAAATGGTTCATAAGAGTTAAAGTTTGTATGTGTAGACATGTCTGCTCACCACGGCGCGCCATCTAATACTAAAATGATTTTTAGAGGCACGTTCATATTTATACTAAAATTTTACCTACATTTTTTGAGATAGTAGTATAATGTTTTTAGTATTTGTCAGTATGTTATAGGGTTCAATAGTTCACCCTTAATAGAGTAAAAGCATTAGAAAGCATACTGATAAGAGTTATCATAGCGAAAAACGTAAATTTCTGTCGTACGATACGTCATTGCTCGACGACGGATTAGTTCCGAATGGCCCGCGAGGTGGCCCCACCCGATATATATAGTTTTGGAGTTTTTGGAAAAATTATAGTAATTAAAATCATGTTTTTAAGGGCTTATCCTATGTACTGGACATGAAATCAGTACATAATGATGAAACTATGTGAAAACCACATAGTTTCTGCTATGTAAATATGAATATTGACTTGATATCTCAAACACCAAATATATGGTTTTAGGTCATTTTAGGGTATATGGGAGACCTAGACCGAGACAGGAAACCTATATACACCTCATAGTTAGCGTAGTCTTTTATATAAAGCCCATTTACTTGAGATATCAAGTCGGTATATAATAGAAAACTGCTGTTTATCTGGTTTTCGGCAAATGCTTACGGGTTTAGGTGCCCTAAGTACCTAGAAAACATATAGGTGTACTGGTAAAAGTACTACCATTGGAAAGCTTGCTAAAAGGGCTTCCAGGCGGTTTCTAGATGGGAAGAATCGCTTGGATAGTCAGCGAGATAAACAGTCGTGAAAAATGTAAACAACGTAAAACGTTAAAATTTGTAGACCCTTCAGGTGGAATAACTCCATGAAGGGAATAGATGTACTTATGGTGTAAGTACTTTCTGATGGCTTGCTGGACTAGCTACCAAGCCATCACTTTGGAGCGAAAATCGCTCAAGTAGTTTAATTACAATTCCAGAAAATAGGTTTCTGGAAATGTAATTTTTAGTCAGTTTTTGGCATTCCCCGGGACTATACACCCCTGGGAATTCCGAAAATAAGGAATTTTTGGGGACCTCCCGATGGCCCGATAAACGCACCATCGTGTCGTCCCAATCTTGTTAGGGTTTTATAAATAGTTTCTCTGATAGCTGGGCGCAAAGAAAGTGACCAGCTATCGAATTTGTACATATCGAGGCACCTTATGTGCATATAGCCTAGATAGACTTATATGAACACTAGAAATGTAAAGTGTGGTCTATCGGCTACCAGAATCCCCATAATAGGCGGTGATTGTCTGGTTAGCCTAAGTAGGAAGTCCTAAAGTCGGTGAAATGACTTAGGAATTTATAGATTCATTACATAAGGGATGATATCCCATAGAAGATTCCCGAAAATAAGCTTTTTCTAGACGTCAACAGACAGCCTGCTATTGGCACCAGCAGGTCAACCCAACCTATAGATAAACTTAGGCTAGGTTAAAAGCTATTAAGGTTTTAACCGAGAAATAAAGGAAATTGTTCCTTTATTTCATGGAATTAGTCTAGGGAAGCTATCAATACCTGGAAATTAGGTATATGGATTAGATACAGAGATAGGGGGCGTTACTGTGTTACAGTACGAAGAAATCCAGCTATTGATAGCACCATGGAAGGGGTGCGGTAACCCTATTTACCAAATGTTGATAAGGGTTTTTTACAGAAATAAAAATTATTTTCGGCGAGAATTTGCGGGGCTCTCAATAATGGCACGGTCCGAGGGTATATACAGCCCCCGGGCCCAAATAGAATTTGTAGTCATCCAAAGCTAGTCGCTTGTACTTGTCTTAGTAAATAAGAAGTAATTCTTATATAGAATCGAGTCTCAGTAATTGTTGAGAGCCCTAGAATCGTGCCGTGTACTGAATAACTTAGTGTTTCATTTAATTCATCAACTTCAACCCTTATGAAGACACCCCTTTTCGATCCTGTCGAGCTGAACCTCGGGACCTGGACACCAGGAGTGCTGATCCAGAAGCAGGCAACCCAGAACCTGGAAATAACTCGAGTACAGCCAACACATCGTTGAATCGTTAGAGTCGATTTGCAACCTTACGTCGCTGATGCAGCCAGGCATCCAAGAACCTTGTTTCGTGGTGTGATAGGGGCGTTCAGCGGCAATGGCCAGAAGGTTTACGCCCTTCTTTTCTCGGGGCCAGTGAACACGCTACGTCCAGCACAAATAGGTACATTAATTTATTTGTACTATTGAGCACGATCTTTTTTGTATCGATACTTTTTTAAGAACAAAGCAACTCAACCAAAATATTAAAAAAATAACTCTATAACTCACTAGTGAATAATAGCAATGAAAAAGTCACAGTTTGATACCAGGTATCATTATGTGCCTAATTGCGGTGAAATTAGAGCCACTTTATGAGCAAGTGTGTTGAAAAGTATATGATACATTTATGTTGAAATAACTAGGTAAGGGTAATAATAATGTGACATTTCCCTTTTACTTCCACGAAATTAAATAATATTACCTAAAAACAGATTATTAAAAGTTACCCAGACATAACCTACAAAAGTTCATAACTAAATATCTATATATTATTCTCATCATTCTCGAACAAAAAATCTTGCTCAAACTAATTCTGAACATCACCCTGAGTTAAACCAGATATTTTTCATTTAATGACGTAGGTATTTAATCTCAGCTAAAACAATGTATGGGCACCTGTCATTGTTCTTTTAGAACGTGTCCTAAATACTTGCATAATAAGTTATTTAGATAAAACAAAAATCATCTCCGCCAATCGATTCGGCTTTATAAATGGTCTATCAACGGAGGACGCTGTGGTCATTTTATGTAACAATGTGATTAGCAATCTGGATAAGAAACGGAAATGCTTTGGCATCTTTTTAGATTTGTCGAAAGCTTTCGACACGGTCTCTATTCCCACACTTATTACTAAAATGGAACGTATCGGTATACGTGGCCAAGTCTTTAACATTTTTAAAGACTACCTGACTAATCGTAAGCAATCTGTTAACAAATTGATTACGGCGTTCCCCAGGGGAGTATACTGGGCTCAACGTTGTTTTTAATATTCATTAATGACTTGTGTAGTTTTTGTACTAACATTGTATACTTGGTCCAATAGATAAAATAACGTGGGCAATCAACACCTTCCTATCGTTCAAGGCAGCGGGGATGGACGGTGTCTTTCCAGCTCTGCTCAGATGGAGCGGTGGTCCGCTGGCTGATAACCTCGTCAAGGTCTTTCGAGCCTGTCTGGCTCACCGCTATATCCCCTTGAAATGGCGCGAAGTAAAAATATGTTTTATTCTGAAACCGTTAGGGGCGACTACACCCCGCCCAAATCTTTTAGACCCATAAGCCTCTCCTCGTTCTTTTTGAGGACACTGGAGAGGCTGGGGGACAGGAAGATAAGACACCAGCAGCCGAATTGGGAAAGTGAATTCGGTAAAGCGAAGGGTTTGACCGCTATCAAATCGACCAATCACTCAGACGGAAATCCACATCGTGTTATTCATCTCGCATGTAATTGGTCGATTTGATAGCGGTCAAACTCTTCGCCTTACCGAATTCACTTGCGCATTTTGCGAATTCACTTGGCTGCAGATTTCGGTACCTTTGCATCCCAACCAACACACCTACTATGCAGGAAAACCAACTGAATCAGTTTTCAGTGGACACTCCACAGCGTGGTCCCACGCGTAGGAAATGCTCTCAAAAACAAAAATCCAACCCTAGGCGCCTTCATTGATATCGAAGGTGCTTTCGACAAAATTAACTACACGCACGGTGTTGCGCCGACGCTCATAGAATAGATTAACAACATGCTAAAAAACCGTGCTATTAAATTAACTGTGAACACTACCACAGGAGGAATCGTGAGTAGGGGCTGCCACAGGTTGCGGTGCTGTCACCACTTCTGTGGAATTTTATCGTAAATGAGCTCATTGCAGAGCTCAACGCCAGCAGTCTGCTACTCGGCAGGACACGCAGATGACATAGCAATTCTAATCTCGGGGAAATTTGAGGGCATCTTATGTGATCTCATGAGAAAGGCCTTCAAAATAATCGAGAACTGGTGCTCAAAGCACGAACTCTCCATCAACCCCTTAAAAACGGAGCTAATAATGTTCACTAACAAACGATAAGTCTTTTTTTTTTTTTTTTTTTATTATTGATAGGCTCGCGCTTGACCACTATCTCACCTGATGGTAAGTGATGATGTGGTCGACGATGTAGCGCGCTTACCTAGAAGAAACCTATTCACTCTTGACTTAAAGACTCCCAGGTTGTAGCTCTCAGGAAATACAGACTCCGGCAGGGAATTCCACTCCTTAGCTGTACGCATAATGAAAGTATTCCCAAAACGTTTGGTGCGTATGGGTGGGATGTCCACCATGTACCGATGACACATCGCCGTACGTCTTGTAGTCCGATGATGGAAAGGGCTAGGAGGAATTAGTTCATGCAATTCCAACGCACACTCCCCGAAATGTAACCGATAAAAAACCGACAGACTGGCAACTTGGCGCCGATGTTCAAGGCTCTGGAGCCTAGACTTGACCAATATCTCATTGCCGATGAGCCTCTTGGCCCACTTTTCGATCGACTCTAGTGCATCCAGCTGGTACTTGGCAGATCCGTCCCAGAGGTGAGAGCAGTACTCCATGCATGACCGAACTTGCGCTTGATACAAGTTGAGCAGCTGTTCTGGCGTGAAGTACCGTCTCACCTTTGCAAGGATCCCCAACTTTTTGGCAGCCAGTTGAGCTTTTGCCTCAATGAATGGACCAAAATTGAGGGTCGATGTCAACGTAACGCCAAGAAGCTCGAGATGGTCCGTTATCGGCACGGTCACACCGCGAAAAGTAGGAGCCGGGTGGAATTGGCTCCTTTTAGCGGAAAAAAGACACGCCTGGGTTTTAGCAGCATTAAACCTGACCAGATTGGCATCGCCCCATTCGGAGACTGCCTGCAAGGACAAGTTCAAGCGCTCCACCATGGCCTCCCGGAGAGACTGGACCTGAGGCCCGGTAGCACGCGCGTTGGACAAGTATCTCTCAGCAACAGTGCTGTCGTCTGCATACCCAAAAGTGCCGGGTTTTAGCAGATCATTTATGTGCAACAAGAACAATGTTGCTGAGAGTACCGACCCCTGAGGGACCCCGGCGTTGATATCCAGTTGGTCAGACGAGCGGCCATCAATAACCACTCGTATAGACCGGTCCCTCAGGAAGTCTGCGATCCAATCGCACAGACCACCGGGCAGACCGAATGACGGAAGCTTACCAATAAGGCTCTCATGCCAGACCCTGTCAAAAGCCTTCGAGATGTCGAGGGAGACGGCAAGCGCTTCCCCGTGCCTCTCGATGGCTTCACTCCATATGTGAATGGCATACGCTAGAAGATCCCCAGTTGACCGATTTCGGCGGAAGCCATATTGGCGGTCACTGAGGATGTCGTTAGCTTCTAGGTATGCCAGGAGCTTGGAGTTGAGCACCCGTTCCATACTCTTACAGAGGATGGACGTTACTGAGATGGGTCTATAGTTGGCCGGGTCAGCCCGACTGCCCTTCTTGGGCACAGGCTGAACGTTAGCTTGCTTCCAAGCGTTCGGTACTTTTCCAGTCTCATATGAAAGGCAAAACAGGCGAGTCAGGATCGGAGACAGTTCAGGCGCACAAGTTCTTAGAACAATTGCCGGTACCCCGTCGGGGCCACTAGCCTTGTTCACGTCAAGATTCCGCAGCACCCTACGGACGTCTTTTTGATGGATGCGAATGTCCGACATACTCGTCTCGCATCCATCAGGAGATGGAGGGGGCCGCGCGTTACCAGAATCCAGGCGTGAGGATTCCGCAAAAAGAGAGGCAAACAAGTTTGCTTTCTCCTCAGCGGAGTGGGCCAGCGTTCCGTCGGGTTTCAGCAGTGGTGGTAGTGAGGGCCGGCAGAAGTTCGATTCGACCGACTTAGCCAGGGACCAGAACGCTTTACTACCGGCTGGATAGGAAGCAAGTTTGGACCCAATACGGCTTATGTGGTCGAACCGAGCCCTTCGCAATACCCTCTTGCAGGACTTGGCAGCCCTATTGAAGGCTCTCTTCCACTGGCTCACGTCGCTAGCTTTGCGCGTCCGAGCGTCGACCCAAGCCAGGTACGCCTCATGTTTCAGCGTGTTGACACGATTGCACTCGGCGCCAAACCATGGCCGGTCAACACTAGACATTGCTACGTCAGAGAACGGAATGAAGTACTCCATTCCCTGACGCAACACGTCCGTCACGGCGTCCGCGCACGACGAAGGATCAGCCGAAGAAAAGCAAATGGGCTGCCAAGGATAAGATGCGAAGAAAGAACGCATCCCATCCCAATCTGCTGACCTGTACCGCCAAACCCGCCGAGTGCCTCTTGGGCTGGGATCGGGCGAGGAGTAGACGGATACAGACTTCACCAGACAATGGTCGGAGCTACCCAAAGGTGAAGATACCGACACAGAGTAGTGGTCTGGATCTGTTGTCAGCAGAAGTTCCAAGCAATTGGCAGTGTGCGAATGAACATCCGGCACCCTTGTTGCTCCCTGGACCAGCTGGGCGAGATTTAACGCAAGCGCAAGCTTTCGCGTCTCTCGCCCAGCATGATCAGTGCACTGGTATGGGAAGAGCCACTCCTGGTGGTGGGCATTGAAATCCCCCAGTATCACTAATTGGGCAGAAGGGTACCGCTGCTGTGCCATATCAGCCGCCTCACACAGATGTTCCGTGAGCCTGGTTGTCTCCTGATCTCCACTGTGCGATCGGTAGACACAGGCGTAGATAATTTTATCCAGGCCTGTGTCCACCAGTGACCAGAGCACAGAAAACCTGGAGTCCTCAAGGTTACGGAGACGCCGATAACAGATGTCGTCTCGGGCGTACATGCATACACCCGCGCGTGGTTTAAAATTGTGCTCCAGGGTAAACCCTGGGTATGATAAGTACGACACGTCTGACGGACATCCGATCTGCGTCTCCGAAAGGAAAAGAAGAGCTGGTCTATCAGTCTCCAGGTGGTGATGGACTGCTTCGAGATTAGAGTGCAGCCCTCTTATGTTGCTGAGGTGCACTTTGAGTGACAGGGAGTGCTGCCGCTGTACAGCTTTTATTTTATTTTTCCTTTGCATACTTGAGTGAAAAAAGGTGAGGAGAAGGCAGTGAGATGAGGTTCCACGCTGGCAACCTACAGACACGCACTGACAGGACGCTATCAATGGGGGACTGATCTGGAGACCGCGGGGACGCCCGAGCCCCCCCGGGAATGTCCATCGGGCCCTGTCTTCTGGTCGCCAACCAGCACGATGGTGCATTCCGGGATTTTTCGACAGTTGGCGGGGCATGTGCATAACTCCAGCTTCCTCATATGTGATAGAAAAATTCTATCTATGCCAATAATAAAGGCATAATAGCAGCAATCAAAGTTCCGAGTCTTAATTTAGGTGCCACAAAAACTTCGTTAATATGAGTCGTTTAGTATGTGTTAGCTGGAGTGACGTCACCCCAGCTTCCTCATTCAATACAGGCAAACCAGTGAGGTTAGGGTTTTGGACTATAGTCAAAAAAATAAGGCATAATAGCTGCACATGGAAGGAAAGAACTGAACGATAATACTTAAAAAGTGATGAAACTATGATAAAAAAACGTGTGTGTAAGCTGGAGTGACGTCACCCCAGCTGCCATGTCATATCTTCCGAACAAAAGAAGATATGATTATGTACCATAGCTCAAAAATTGAGGCAGAATAGCAGCCATTGGCAGAACATTTTTCAGACCTCTGGTCAAAATACTCTATAAGTTATTAAACCGACAAATATGTGTAAGCTGGAGTGACGGCACCCCAGCTGCTCATGTCATATCTTCCGAACGAAAGAAGATATGATTATGTATTATAGCTTAAAACATAAGAAATAATAGCTGCCACAGGCAGAAAAAATTTCAAATCTCTAGTTCTTGTAGTTTCCACGTAGTAAACAAAAATATAGTTTCCGCGCCAAAAAGATCAAATTATTACTTCGGAGGAGGTACGGAGCGGCGTTGCCATTCCGTGCGATACATTATTGCAACCAAGTTTGCACTTAGTAAGCATACCATTAGAAGTCATTTTAACTTGCGCTCAAAATATTTTATTTAGAGATATAGACTGAGAGCCGACTGAACTTTAATAGAACTATGAATGTAATATTAAAAAGTGGATTCTTATCAACTTTAGACGACGAGAGAACTACTTATATTGTTTTTTTTGTCACTTGTTCTCTGTAGTTCGGTTAAGGTGGATGCACAAAGTTACCCCGCGAAATTTCACATGATTCTAATGAATAATTGTGATTTATACTAATCATATTTTATCTGATTTCATAGAGTGTAAATTGTACCAAAAATGTGATTTATAACAAAAATATACGAAATTGTTACACTTAGATTTTTGAATTTTATTTCATCCTATGTTTAAACAAAAAATATAAGTATAAAAATCTGAATACTTACATAGTACCTACAATTAAAGTGTGTAGTCGGCTCCCAGTCTATAATCTAGTTTAAACGACCTCAAACTGATAATACAGCGCACGGAACGCAACGCCGCTCAGTACCTCCTCCGAAGTAAATAATTTGATCTTTTTGGCGCGGAAACTATATTTTTGTTTACTACGTGGAAACTACAAGAGAATGACAAGACAACCTAACAGTGACCTGTAAATTGCAAAAAACGTAACAAAATATTTATTTCGCGGGCTAACTTTGTGCATCCACCCTAACGGAACTACAGAGAACAAGTCACAAAAAAACAATATAAGTAGTTCTCTCGTCGTCTAAAGTTGATAAGTATCCACTTTTTAATATTACATTCATAGTTCTATTAAAGTTCAGTCGGCTCTCAGTCTATATCTCTAAATAAAATATTTTGAGCGCAAGTTAAAATGACTTCTAATGGTATGCTTACTAAGTGCAAACTTGGTTGCAATAATGTAGCGCACGGAATGGCAACGCCGCTCCATACCTCCTCCGAAGTAATAATTTGATCTTTTTGGCGCGGAAACTATATTTTTGTTTACTACGTGGAAACTACAAGAACTAGAGATTTGAATTTTTTTCTGCCTGTAGCAGCTATTATTTCTTATGTTTTAAGCTATAATATATAATCATATCTTCTTTCGTTCGGAAGATATGACATGAGCAGCTGGGGTGCCGTCACTCCAGCTTACACATATTTGTCGGTTTAATAACTTATAGAGTATTTTGACCAGAGTTCTGAAAAATGTTCTGCCAATGGCTGCTATTCTGCCTTAATTTTTGAGCTATGGTACATAATCATATCTTCTTTTGTTCGGAAGATATGACATGGCAGCTGGGGTGACGTCACTCCAGCTTACACACACGTTTTTTTATCATAGTTTCATCACTTTTTAAGTATTATCGTTCAGTTCTTTCCTTCCATGTGCAGCTATTATGCCTTATTTTTTTGACTATAGTCCAAAACCCTAACCTCACTGGTTTGCCTGTATTGAATGAGGAAGCTGGGGTGACGTCACTCCAGCTAACACATACTAAACGACTCATATTAACGAAGTTTTTGTGGCACCTAAATTAAGACTCGGAACTTTGATTGCTGCTATTATGCCTTTATTATTGGCATAGATAAAAAAATTCTATCACATATGAGGAAGCTGGAGTTATGCACATTGGCGGGGCAGCCTTTCGTGTGTGGCTGGCACACTACTTGGGCCCCCAACTACCTGCGGTCGGCCAGCAGCGCACCGTGCCTCGGATCCCGCTACCCTCCGCGACCAGTCTCCCGATAGGCCCATAACAGCGCGCGTCATGCTGGAACGCCTGCAGTGGAACAGCTATCTCGACCCAACTCCTCTAGTTGGCTACACCGGGCATCGTACCGGAACACGGCTAGGCCGCTTGGCGGTACGTCTTTGCCCGGTGGGTGGTCGCAAGCCTTCGGCCGTAACCTACCACCAGTTAATTGATGTCACCTGATTTGCACCACCCGGGGGCCACGTGTAGGGATTCGTATGGGGTTCTCTCCTACGGACGAGGGTGACTCAGCCCCCAAAGTAGTCTTGGACCACAAAGGCTTCCAAAACTTATCAATCTAGAAATAACACTTAAAGAAGTGGTCAAATATTTGAGGGTAATCCTTGATAGCAAATTGCTCTGGAACAAGCATCATAGACAAAGACAAAGATATTTTATTTCAAGTAGGCCACCAAGCGGCACTTTTGAACGTTAGGTACATTAAAATTTACAAGTTATAAAAGTTGATTCTACCGTGCATTCGGAAAGTAGCTTGTTATGGAGAAGAATGCACAAGAAACTCCATACTTACTCTTTTAAAGAAAATGTTTTTTTACAATATTTAGTTACATAAGTACATACATTAATAAATTCACATATGTGAGGAAAATGCACCCAGAATAGCACTACACACTATACTACGTACAGGCATAAAGTAATAAAAGTACTCACACATGTACTGTGCAGTTATAATTATAATAGATGCTAGAAAAGCATTAACATCCGAAGCAGTTAAGTTATGACCAATCCCAACTGACGGCGTCCGTTCACGAACATGACGCTTGAATGGCACCACCCAGCTCAACCATAATGAAGGGAACCGGATGATCCAACACACGCGCCACCATCAGAGAGACATTTGAGAGAGCATGACACACTCAACTGCCAGGGCACACACAAGTCAACGAACGACACACAGGTACAGTAAATGTTAGATTTACAGTCGGGTACATAGTACTCACACACGTGCCGTGCAGTTATACAATACTAAGGAAATTGAGTTTATACAATACAAATATATTCATTCAGTCTACAGCAGTTCCAACAATACATCAAAACAATAATGTTCTGCATATCACTTGTTTTTGCGCCCTAGTGGATGTTGAGCAGGAATAGCATTTAGCCAAGCATTTTTATCAATGATGTAATCCCCCAACTTATAATATGCCAGCCTGCATAGTGTGCGTTTTATACAAGTTTTAAATTTCGTCTCGTTCAGCTCAAGAATGTGGGGAGGAATTTTATTGTAACATTTTGTACAGTACCCCATGAAAGATGAAGCTACTTTTGCCAGTCTGAAACCTGGTTGAACTAATTGGTCCCTATTTCTAGTAACGTAATTATGTCTGTCGCCGTTTTTACTAAAAAGATGTAAATTCTTTCTCACGTACATGATGTTTTCATAAATATATTGACAAGGAACCGTCATGATGTTAATGTCCTTAAACAATTCCCTTAGAGAATCGCGCCGGCGAAGATTATAATATTGCTCTGATGGCTCGTTTTTGCAGAATAAAAATTTACTCAATGTCTGCAGCCCTTTCCCATAGTAAGATACCATAAGACATTATACTATGAAAATAACTAAAATATACCAGTCTCGCGGTATCCACGTCCGTCAACCGACGAATGTCGACGAATGAAACGTCAAAAACTCAGCCGCCCCACAAGGGACACCAAATGAGAACCCCATTGCAGCCCTGAGTCCAGCGTGATCCCCAGGAAAACCGTTTTATCGACGAATTCTAGCTTCTCCTTGTTTAACATAATGTCACAATCAGTACTTTTGACATTCGGCAATGAAAATTTTACGCACTTGGTTTTTTTACCATTTAAAACTAAATTATTGGCTGTGAACCAATCCTGAACCTGCCGTAGCGCGTTATTTACGTCGTCAACCTGACAAAGTACGTCTATTTATTTTAAAAATTAAAGATGTGTCGTCAGCAAATAACACCATGTTTAGTTTGTTTTCCAATAAACGGGGTAAATCGTTTATGTATACTAAGAATAAGAAAGGACCTAAAATTGAGCCCTGGGGTACCCCCATTTTCACGTTTAACCCGGACGAATTCACACCGTTTATTTGAACTAATTGCTGTCTATCATTCAAATAAGATTTAACCAAACTTAACGCTGACTGACCTAGCCCGTAATGCTCAAGTTTCAGAAGTAACGTTTCATGATTAACGCAATCAAACGCCTTCGACAGGTCGCAGAAGATACCTATGGCATCCTGCGACTCTTCCCACGCATTAAAGATGTGTTTTAATAGGGTGACACCAGCGTCAGTTGTACAACGTCCTCTGGTGAAACCATACTGTTTATCATGCAAGATGTTATTCGTATTAAAATGAATGAGCATTTGATTTAGCATTATCTTCTCAAAAACCTTGCTGAATACCGGCAACACGGATACTGGTCTATAATTATTTGTGTCTTTACTGTCCCCGGATTTAAAAAGTGGTATAACCTTACTATATTTCATTAGATCCGGAAAGACTCCTTGATCTACACACAAATTGAAAATCAAAGCCAAGTACGGCTCTATAGTCTGAATAATGGAGGTACAAGCTTTGATGGACATTCCCCACAGATCTTCTGTCGGCTTGATCTTGATTTGCTTAAAAGCTTTTATTACTGTTATGGGGTTTATATGTGAAAAGTTAAATACATTCGGGCAGGCTGAAACGTTCGCGTTTAATACTCCGAAAGCAAGCGAGGGCGAAGAATTTAAGGTTTCAGTAGTTTTAATTGGGATGTTGGTAAAGAAATTTACAAATTCTTGCGCAACTTTTTTGTTATCTCTAATAAGTCCGTGTGTGGTCTCAAGCGTGTAATCAGTATTTTTTTTTTATTCCTATTCGTTTCATTGTTTATAATTTTCCAAACAGTCTTGATTTTATTTTCTGCAAATTTAACCTTATTGCTAATGTACAAGGCCTTAGCTGCCTTGCAAGTATTTTTAAAAATTCTTGAGTAAGTAGCAACATACTTATTAAACGTTTCAGTGTTAATACAAGGCTTAAGGCCATATAGCTCGTAAAGTCTTTCCCTACTTTTTCTAAGTCCTGTAGTCGCCCAGTCACTGAATAAAAACTTAGGGCATATAGTTTTAGTTTTCTTCTTAAAAGTGTTATTGAACTCTTTTTGAACCACTGAAAAAACTTCATCATACAAAATATTACCATCATTCACTGTGAGGTCCTGATAACTTAACTTACTGATTAAAGTGCTGTTAAATTTATTTAATTTACCGGATGTTATTGGTCTGGATTGAATCTGCGCTTGTTTTATTGGTATGTTGGACTCAAATGTTACCAGTAGCCCACTATGATCCGAAGGCAGACAATTCATAATGGCTTTGTCTAAGTAGTCGCAGCAACAAAAAACATTATCAATACATGTAGCAGTAGTCACAGTTGTTCGTGTTGATTTCATAAACACATGTGACAAATTAAATGATTTGAAGAGATTTAATAATCTACTGCTATCTGAATTATTTTCTAAAATATTTATATTAAAGTCACCACAGATTAAGACTAGTTTATTACCATTTGCAAGTTTTGCCAAAACATCCTCCATCACTGACTCAAATATAGAGTAGTTTCCATAATTGGGGGGTCTGTAAACGCACACTATAACATGCTTATCCAGCTCAACGCAGGACAGTTCAACACTATGTTCATCTGATAGATCTAC
Organism: Orthosia incerta; assembly: GCA_948252205.1. NCBI lineage: Eukaryota > Metazoa > Arthropoda > Insecta > Lepidoptera > Noctuidae > Orthosia > Orthosia incerta. The sequence goes on along the minus strand of OX411754.1, from coordinate 10,124,971 downwards.
AATATCTTTACGAGGTTTTGATTTAATACCATTTTTAATTAATATAAGTGAACCTCCACGCAACATAATATTTCTATTAAAACAACTGCCCACGGTATAATTTTCATAATTAATTAGCATTGCATGATCTTTCAGCCAATGCTCAGTAAAACAAACAATTTCAAACATTGTTTTTTCCAAAAACAGTTCTATTTCCAATTGCTTCGCAGAAAAACCTTGAATATTTTGATGGAATAATTTCAAGGAATTCTGCTTAGCCCCTTTTTTTAAATTAACTAAGTGAGAGCAAGAAGGTACCTTCTTGATGGTGGATGTTCTCGTAACTATTTCGTTGTTGGTACCCTCCCTTGTCCTACAAACTAGTTTAAACTATAAATATTAATAGCAGAAGTGCTAACGTTATTAAACTTATTGACCACCTGTAAATTAGTATTACTACTAATATCAACTACAGTACATACCTTCGACATACTATTTATGTCTGAGTTTATAGTAAAAGATAAATTTAAAGAATATGCTATTAACATAGCAATCGTACGCCTACACCTAGGTGACAGAGAGAAAGCTCTCTGGGACAGTAACATTTGCAAAATGTTACTTAATTTAAAAATACGATTGTTCTCCTGTTCTGAGAACTTATCAGAGTATGGAAAAGCACATACCATCAGATTTCTTAAATTTAATCCTAACAAGGTGTCAATACCGCCCACTATGTCCTTTTTGGTAATGCCAGTACTATTACCTAATAGCAAAACTATTGTAGAATATTTATCCATATTCGAATTTATAATTTTTTTAATCATTTGCTTGAAACTAATATCATGGTAGCAATGATTTGTAGAACTGTAGCTAAGGTAATTATTTAATATTTTTCCAAAGCCAGAACCTATTTCGTCACTAAACATTATTGTTTTATATTCCTGTGAATTAGGTATACAGATTTTATCTGAAAGCACCAACATTGGTGGAGACAAGTCACCTCGCAGCGGGGTGGGTGGTGTATGGTACATGAGGCACTAGTCAGAGACTCATACCTCTCTGCATTGTACTTCACCAAGTCCAACAATTCCCCGGCCTCAAACATGCGCTTACTCAATTGCTGTTGTGAACTCTCATATTTCTCAAAAATTTCCTTCAGTAAACACTCCTTATATAGTAAATCATTTTGGAGGCACTGTGTATCTACATCATACATTTTCCTACATTTATCTAGTTCCCCCATACAGATATTTAACTTACTAGTTATGCTAACACGATCCTTTCTTAAAGAAATATTTAATTTTAAGAGATTTTGTTTTTTCATCGCTCTCCGTGACCGTTTTATATTTTTTTTATTTTAATATATTTTTTTAATTTATTGTGACTCATGACAATAGGACATAATGGTATAGTGTCTTCACCAGTCAAATCTATTATAAAATCAGACTCACACACTGGTTCTGACTGAAAACTGTCAACTAACTCATTATATAAACTATTAGTTTTTTTACACTGCTCGCTGATCTTAGCAGACTCAGCAATAGATAGCATCTTGACTACAAACTCAACAAATGCACAATCGCACTCTACCAGTGTAAAAAAATGCTATGAAAAACATGGGGGCTGTCTCCAAGGATTACTCTGTGGCTATACACAGCGGTGATCAGGCCAATGTTAGGTTATAGCGTTCTGCAGCCGTATTGCGTAAGTGCGCAAAGAGTTTAAACTCTATCCAATCGACCAATCACATGCGAGATGAATGACGCGATGTGGATTTTAATTTTGTGTTATTGGCCGATTTGGTCGGTTGGATAGAGTTCAAACTCTTTGCGCACTTACGCAATACGGCTGCTGGTTTGATGGACGAGGACAGAACTCTCGACCACCATCACCAGACTCCAAAGGTTCCAGCGACAGGCCTGTTCAGGTATCACTGGCTGCATAAGAACCACCACAAAAGCAGCCATGGAGATAGCTCTACAAATAACTCCCTTACATATATCGACAGCATACAGCAAGAGGCGGCGCTAGCTGCCATCAGGCTGATGCATCTAGGCATATGGGGCAAAAACCTCACCAGTCCATACGCTAAAATCATGGACCGGGCAATTGAGTATACCTTGTGACAGAACACAAAAACTATAACATACAAACGATTGAGGAAGAAAGGGATCAACCGGGAGCAAATGAAATACGAATCTACACAGATTGCTCAAGAACACAAAGCGTACACTCTCTTGACCTAACATTAAGTATCGGGTACATATTTGAACATCGAAAAATATAATAAGGTGACTGGGGGTAAGATAAAAAACGGGGAAAGATAAAAAAAATATAATAATGCCGAAAACCAGGGAATTCTTTTAATGCTGGCAATATCGTCGTGGACACCATTTTGTCTTGCTCTTGCCCCGCCCCGCCCGCAGTATGCGTCAGTCGCTAAGTGAGGGTGCTCGTATGTTATTTGACATTTTTCCGTACATTACATTTCCCGCGTAAAATTGAGTTTTTCAATCTTACCCTGCTCGCTGTATCTCCTTACACAGGTAAGTAACAAACATATTTTTTTTTGATATTCATAATTAGATTTGAAATTTAATGTGCTCTATAATGTGGTGATTAGTATATTTCACGTATTTTAAGATTTATGGTGCCTTTCAAACTTCCCCTGAAAAATTTAACGGGATAAGATGATAATATAAAACTTTCCATCTTACCCCGTTTACGAAACTCTTACTAAAGGTCAGGGGCCCTCAATCTTAAAATGTACCAATGTATACAGCTGATTTTTTAAGCGGATGATTAAATTCTACGTTAAGGTGTCTAGAATTATGTACCTACTGAATCCATGGTAAAAGTTTTCATTCTGATGTCTTTCAATTTGTATGTTCGTCACCTACGGTTAAAATGTCATTGTTCAAAAGATAGAAAATTTAAATATCGAATGACCGTTTAAGGTTACACTAGTCAACGGCAAGAACTATTTTGTGCGCGGGTTTAAAATGCATTTTATATCAACCGACAACACGTGCGGCAAAGATTGATGCTGTGATGAGCTAGTTCGCGTACGAATACACACTTTTGCAAATTTGTAACGAAATGGATAATGTATTAGGACGAAACCGAGCGCGCGACATTTTATAAACAGACCTTTGGGAGTCTGGATATCATGGAAAAACGACTAAACGTATCTGTTCAAAATAAAATTATTTGCATTGTTGAACTACCTACTAATCTATCCCTGTATGGTGGCCGTTTTTCAATTTTCCGTCTTCTTATGGCATTTATTTGCGCCCAAAAATGCGTTAAAATTAGTGTCGAAATGTGGAACTTTCGACGCTCATAACTTTCTAACATTTTCTTTTTTTAATTTTTGGCTTCCATACAAGACTAGATAATGATGGGACAAATTCATATCACTTTTTATTTTGAACGTACATCGTCAAACAGTGGAATAATCCCTAGACTACGTTTGTATGGAAGAATTTTCGACTAGTGTAACCTTAAACGAAAATTAAAATATCGTAAGTTTCGAATGGTTAGATACACCGACTTCGGAAAAGAAAGTTATTTTTTGCTTTGTAGTTTTTTGTTCTGGAAGTCGGTTTGATTTTTTGTTAAAAAGTTTTTCGATGTTTTGAACAATGACATTTTAACCGTTTAGTTCATTAGTTTGACAAGCTCCGTTTATCATCATCATCAATCATCATCATCAATCATCATCATCAATATCATCATCATCATCAATCATCATCATCAATATCATCATCATCATCAATCATCAATACATATAATAAATCTGTAGAAAAGTAATTCTTGTACATCGAAAAAAAATCCAAAAAGAATTGCCAGGGTGTTAAAGGATAATCAATAGAACCCATTTCTAGCATTTTTGGTATTTTTGTCTGTTTGTCTGTTTATTTGTGCATGCATCACGTGAAATGTGAAATGTACGAAACCAACGTAGATAACTTTTATACATAATATTGTGCGCAACTTGAAGAATTACTTAGTTTTTGTTTCATCGCAATCGGTTCACTCTATCAAAAGTTAGATGAATTTAAAGTGTTCAAGAAGTAAAATTATCACAACACACGAAATTCAGATACTCGGACAGATGAACTCGATATTCGATAGATGGCGTTGTGCATTTGAAGTCATTTTCTAAATGGCGGTGTTAACATTCTCCGCGAAAGAATGATGACCTTAGAAAAAAAATTGGTAGGTAGGTATGTAGGGTAGGCAGGAAGGCATGTAGGGTAGGGTTGGCAGACAGATGACGGGAGCGAAGCCGCGGGCACAGCTAGTACCAATAATAAGAACAACCTGTAACGTAAAGAGAAAGAGTATTGTACTAGATAAATTCATAAAATTGATATGCACATAATTATGCCTACCAACATCTACTAAGTAGGTACGTATTAGATTATGTTAAGTAGTTGATTAATATACTTTTCTTCCAACTATGCTTTAATTTCATCACAATCACACTAAAAACTCAGTACAAAGCGAGTCTTTATTGCTCTAGAGCAATAAAAATGTATGAAATTTCATTATTGCACAGTTTTTTTTTTATCGCACCAAAAGGTGCCAATCTCAATGGATTAGCTCTATTCAGCCAGCCGATATCAATACTTTTTTTTTTACGTACGTATTATTCGTCTCTATCCTACTTGTTCCAAATTTAAAAAATGATTGCTGCTAACTCTGATTTAAAAATGAAAGAAATTTAAAAAAGTGATTTTCGACATCGCCGCGCCCGTGGCCGCGCCCATCTACTTCCCGTGATAACGACTTCATTGTAACAAATCAGCCAGGCCCATCTAACTCGTCTGATAATATTATTCAGTCCCAAGTTAAACAAACAAATATAAATTTGCCCAGCAAAACTTAACCTTACGTTTAATAATTGCTCAAGTATAACTTTTAATTTCAATAATTAAACTTCTATTTTAACTGTTTGACATGAGTTTCTTTTATCTATTATTCCTATAGGTAATAGTTGAAAGAAAAGCAGATTATGCACCTCGCCTTAAGTAATTTATATTGCCCTCGTGCCTGTTAGATTAGAGCCCTCGCTAACGCTCGGGCTCTAAATCAGGCACTCGGTGCAATAATAAATTACTTTGTGCTCGATGCAATAATCTACTATAAGGGCAGGTACTGCAGGAAGCCTGACTTTTACATCTCTTTGATCCATTATTAAATAAACAAATAGTGTTTTTTAAAATGCAAAAAAAATAAATATTGTAGTTCACTATATGTTCTTTTCATTTTTTTGACTCAAAACATGATATCAAAAACTTCACTCGATCAAAAAAAAATCGGAAGAGGAGGCTGAAACGACATTTTATTGATGATTTTTTTTTATTTTTCTTGAAGATTATGAAATATTTACTCCCAAAAAATATATCTAAAACAGTTAACAACTTATAGAACTTTATTCTGAGAGTACATTTTGTAAAATAGTTTTATTGTTTTATTAATAAAATAGTATATAGTACAACGGCCGTTGTAGTAAGTCTCTTTATTAGTTGCCTGCGAGGCCTTGACGAGGTAGGACCTGTGTTACTTTTTCCCGCGCACGGCTTCCCGCTTATCAATCGACCGATTTCACCGATTTACTCGTAGACCAGTGTTACTAAAGCTAGGATAGTTTGTTTTAACTGACTTCAAAGAAGACCGAAATATTCGTGATGGTTGTATTTTATTTTGTTTTTTTGGGTTATTAGTCAAAATAAAAATAATGATTGCGAATATTATATAAAATAAAAATTCAAAATGGTGCCGGCCAAAATTTTTGATATTTTTGTCATGGGTGTCATTTTCATGGTTTTTGGGGTCGCTAGATACGAATTTGGGGTCAAAATTAAATTCCAAGATGGCGCCGACCGAAATTTATGAATCTTTCATCATGGGTGTCATTTTCATGGTTTATGGGGTCGCTAGATACGAATTTGGGGTCAAAACTAAATTCCAAGATGGCGCCGACCGAAATTTTTGAAACTTTCGTCATGGGTGTCAATTTCAGTCAGCACAATCTTGTATTTTCATTTTGACCCTATCTTAGCATTTAGCGACCCCGAAAACCATGAAAATGACACCCATGACGAAAGATTCAAAAATTTCGGTCGGCGCCATCTTTGATTTTCATTTTGTCTTCATATTTGTAAAAAAGCTACCCCAAAAACCATGAAAATGACACCCATGACTAAAAGGAGACGGGGATTTCTGGGCCTGAATGTAATAAGTTGAGGTATGGTTTAAAAAAAGGGTTATATTTTTCTAATTCAAAATGTGAAAAATCAGCTTAATTCACAATCTGGTAAATGAGAAATCCAAAAATTAAGATGGTTACGAAGTAAATCGAATATCAATTAAATTATAATCGATTAAAGTGACGGAGTTCATACTATTTAAGAAAATGCTCTCACCAGATGATTAAATCAATTAAAATAATTAAATCTATTAGAATTAACGTATTAAACAGTTTAAACCAATTAAATATCTACATAATTAAGATAAATCGATTCACGTTTACTAATCGATTATTGATTTTTAATCTGTGCTAACTCTGACTTGACGTTGACATGCATGACATGACACTCTGTCTGTCATTATAGTCTATGCCAGTGTTTTTCAACCTTTTTCATGACACGACCCCCATAATATGAAAAAATATTTCGCGAACTTCGACACTTGGTTTTTTTCAACCGACTTCAAAATTATGAGGTTCTCAATTCGACTGTATGTATTTTTTTTTTGTATGTTTGATCCACAATTACTCCGCCGATTGTGGAACGATTTTGAAAAATCTTTTTGGGTTTGAAAGGTTATACTGGGAAGTTGTCCCATTGACACTAAGTCAAAATCTGATGGGATCCCATGGAAATCAAGGGAACTCCTCAAATGTTATAGGCATACATATAGCATTGGTATTATGTATATTTCATCAACAATACAATAATTTACACTCAGAATTAATTATTTTGTGAAGTGGAACTGACGAAGAAGACCACAGATGGCCACTGGAACTTCTTAATGATAAACCCTTATCACGTCACGAGTATAAGATATCTCGAATAACTGACTATGATGAATCATATTCCTACTCATAAATAAATGGTCATGATGATAATAGAGTGGTGGCCCAGTGGTATCGGCCGCGACTTACAAGTTGTAGGTCGTGGGTTCGAGCCCAGGCAGGTGCTTTACTTTGTGTAAATTATTTCATCACCACTGCTCAAAACGGTGAAGGAAAACATCGTGAGAACAACCGGCATGTCCTAGAACCAAAAATTCGAAGACATGTGACATTCACCATCCCGCACTGGACTCGCGTGGTGGATTACGGCCCATGCCCTCTCACAGAGAGGAGGCCTGTGTCCCAGCAGTGGGAACATTAATAGGCTGATGATGTGATGTGTGATGTGATGACAATGGTACCATTGAACTGATCAGATGATGATGCGGGAAGGTAGGCACTGGAACTCCGAAACAAAACAATGTATCCTAGTCGTGTTTGGCCTTATTGGAATTTTCATGAGATGTTCTATATTTTAAACCTTATTGTTTTTTTACTGAGGTAGTTTTCGCAACCTCTTGCGACCCCCCAGGGGGTTGCGACACACAGGTTGAGAAACACTGGTCTATGCCGATACTTACTCGTTTCGTACATTGAGGTATTAATGTACTAATGGTTTCGTATCGTCTAGTGCGTGTGCATTTTGAGTGTGTTTCCCCCCATAGTTTTATTGATATTTTCCTCGACCCCTGCTTTCATTCTACGGACTTCTGATCTACCTTCTTGTACGACCCTTGCCTTGCTACCATACCGGACAATGAGAACTCCGCTTTAACGTTGAACTTGGATTTGTTATTTTGGATTCTACGAACGGCCTTCCGATCGGATATTGACACCATGGATCGTTGTGTAAATTGTGGCATAGCGACTAGTCGCTGTAATAAAAAAACTTTTTTACAAAAAAATACTACCGATTTCCAAATAAAAACTACAAAGCGAAAAGTAACTTTATTTTAGGAAGTCGGTGTATTTCGTAGGTACCAATGCCAAAAAGTTTTTTTATTTTCCCTTTTTAGTTGTACCTACATAATAGGCAAGTTGTTTAGTATGTACCTATAACGCCTTTGAACTTGAACATACCCGCACAACTTGATAAACTTGAGCGGCTTCAAAATTTTTGTATAAGGTTCATATTTGGATTGCGCAAATATGACCATGTTTCCGAATTTCGTGTAAAGCTCAAGTGGTTGCCAATTCGCCTTCGCCGGAATGCTAATATTCTTTCTCTTTTGTTTAATGTGCTCTTTACTCCTTCCACCCCTCTTTACCTGAAGGATCGTTTTCAATTTATCTGCGATTCCCACACAAAATCTCTAAGGTCATCAGATAACTTGCGACTTAAAATGCCAGTGCATTCCGCAACTTTCATGGATAAATCTTTTACTGTGCAGGCTGCTCGTCTGTGGAATGCATTGCCTGACTCAATAAAACGTGCTCAGTCGTTGCCTGTATTTAAAAAACTTGTCAAAGAATATTACCTGTCGCTGTGTGTGGTTTTTTGACATAGTGTCCTATGATTGTTGTACATCATTTATTTTCATTGCTTATATATTAAGTATGTATGTATTTATGTATCTATTATTTAGCATAATGTATGTATTTTTATTTTTGTTTTTAGTAAGTATTATTGTATAAATATTATGTTTATGGTATTGTCGCACCACTGACAACCCCATGTCATGTCCAGGTAATCTCTGTCCATTCCAGGTTGCCTGGAAGAGATCGCGGAATGCGATAAGGCCGCCCATTGTATGTTTTTAGTATTAAGTTTCTTTTTTTTTCTTGTTTATTATGGTGTACAATAAAGTGTATATAAATAAATAAATACCCTGTAAAATGAGAGATTTGCGTACACCTTTCGAGCGTACTGGCGTGATATTATGTTATGAAATGGTATAAACAATAAACAGACATACAATTGCAGCAATTTTGAGCGATTTGCCGTTATTTATTGAAGAGTTCTGTGATATATCTCTGAAGTTCTTTATCAGATCTTCACCAAATTAAAATGGGACCAATTTCGGAACATAGTCTTTCAAACAAAAACAGAATTTTCATAATCGGTCCATAATTGACGGAGATATCTCCGTCAATTTGAACCGGTGAACGTACAAAAAAAAATAAGAAAAAAAAGAAGTCTAACATAGAACCTCCTCCTTTTTGGTAAGTCGGTTAAAAAACAATCGCAGTTCAAAAATCGGCTGTTATGTATATATTGTTACGTAACCTCACTTTTCATTAATCTCTTTTATCTCGGCTCAAAGATTGCCAAAATCTGCAAAATTGTCTGTGAATGTTTGATAATATAGTAGCTATCAATTAACACCAATTTCATATTTTTACATCCAGGCCCAAAATTGTACGAAAGCGTATTCGTCTCCTTTCGGCAATTTCAATCTTGGATTTTGATTTTATTTAAAAAAACAACCTAAAACAATCGAATGTTTGTAAACCCCAGTAGAAATAACATTTTTGATTCATCAAAAAAAAAAAACTACTGGGGTTTCTATTTAGTCCGTCCGTTTATGTTTTCAAAAATATGGATAGATAGTCAAATAATTGAATAAAATACGATTTAGCGTTTTTTTCAAACTAATATACACAGATTTATCTAAAACAAAACACTTAAAAGTTTCGTTATTACTACGCATTTTAATGCAACAAACGGTTTGGCATAAAGTCTCTTATTTTATTAACTTTTAAAATCAATAGTAAAATAAGCCTTCTCTACACACCTTTACTGTGACACTTCAGTCGGCATTACGCACAAGCGAGCGCGCCGCACGCTTTGCGGTAACAGTGGCGCGTTAAATACCTACTTCGCCGGAACAAGCAAGCCTTAAGTAGATACTGAATGTGCAACTGACTTACTTTTGCCGCTAAATATACGGAATCAGGCACTTCGTTAAGAAACTTTTCAATTTCAGATGCTGTAAAAACCTTAGATTTTTTTGGTTAATGACCAGATGAGGCTCTATTTAAAAATGTCACAAATTTTGGATAGGTGTCGATATGTATGTCTTTTTTCATCTTTATTGTTGCTATAGCATTGATTACGTACTCCATAGAGTGCTTGATTTCTTGGTATCGGATAATTCAGTAGAATATACCAGCAAAACGTTTTCTGAGAAAGTTTGACTCCTTTAGCTAGTCGCCACGTATTAAACATATCGTACCTACTGTTTTAAAATACTTGTCGCGTGATTGTTGAGGGAGAAAGTTCATTTGCGCATTATTAACAGTTTCAGTCAATTCTGTTGCCGTAAAATAAACGTCCTCGTCGCTAGAATCACGAATTTTTGGTTTTTCTAGTTTCTTGTTTTAATCCTTAGGTATTGTAGTTACAATACCTATGACGTGAAAAGAAAATGGCGCGCGCAAAGGAAATGAAAAAAAAAATAACTACAACAAGAAGGTTCCGAGTCTAAGTTTTAAACAAATTAAAAAAGTTTGTATGATAAATTCGGCACCATGGAGGTAGAAGTAAATAGGTTTAATGATGTTTTGAATTCACAAACTTAGTGCACACGATGTTCTAAATTCAATTTACTTTATCCTCTAGCGGATAAAAACGGCTTTTGCACTCAGATATCGAAGAGCAAAAATACTCTTTATACCATTCCCCCTCTAAAAAGCTTATTTTATTCACTGAGAACAGTGAATAAAAAGCACTTTTACTCACTGTTTTGGTGTTTGAATTTAGAACACACCAATATATATTCGAAGTCCATCTCAATGCTATACAACCTCCATGCGCATAAAATACTCTATACGAACTCCTTGTGCAAAGAATATTCGACTTTCAAACTCCTTTATTGATTTGATTTTCAGTTTGTTAATGTTTAGGATTTTAATAATGATTTTGATTTTAGTCTGGGATGTTTAGTGAATACTTATTTGGATTGTAATTGTAATATTAATTGCATTGGTGTTAATTAATTATAATTATGTAACGTAACGGAGGTGGTCACTGGCCCCTCAAATACAGTTGCTGTTACCTAGCTCTGCTTTAATTTAGAAAAATGTGAAACCCTGAGTTTTCACATTTTTTTTAATTTTGAAGGTAATAAAACTTTTATTTAGTATTTTTCCTTGTGATTTTCGCTTTCCTTGTGATCTTTCTTTTTCTCGTAGTCATGGTATAAAATATAGTATGCAACTCTTGAATAAAACGGATTTATATCGAGGGCCATGAATCACTCGCGTCGCTCAGGATTCTAACACTTGAATCACTCGCTATGCTCGTGATTCAATCATCATCAGTTGTTAGAATCCTTCACTTGCTCGTGGTTCATCTATGGCCCTCGCTTTAAAATCGTCCTTTATTCACTAGTTGCATAATATACTATTTCAATACAGTTATTAAACATGGCGTACTTTCTGGCGTAATTGACTAATGGCGCGTTTTCGCAACTGAACTTATTTTTTTACAACGTTAACATCCTAAACAACTATACAGCCTATTCGATTTTTGTCAAATGTTGATGTGAAAATAATTAAATTAAAACTGGTAATTAAACGTATTAAACAACCATTTATAAGACTTTTGAGAATTCAATGCTAAAACGTACGGAATCATTATTTTTTTCCTCGTAGAAAATCTATCCCATTTTATTCTATGTTTGAAAACTCCTTGCTACTAAACTGTTTTAAATTGACTTATAAATTTAAAACTAAACTGCAAACATAATGATCGAGCTCGTAAACAAAAGTCACGACCGCGTAACAGAAAAATGCCTACGCGTAAGATCGTAAGATTTATCTTTCGAATCATAATTATAGCCTCTGAAAGTATGCCATGTTTAACAACTGTACGAAAAATTAATTAATTATTTTCACATCAACATTTGTCAAAAATCGAATAGGCTGTATAGGCTGTCTTCGTTGAAAAAAAAATATGTCCAGTTGCAAAAACGCGCCATAAGTCAATTTAAAAAAGTTTTGTAGCAAGGAGTTTTCATACATAGAATAAAATGGGATACGATTTTCTACGAGGAAAAATGAATAATTCCGTACGTTTTAGCACTGAATTCTCAAAAGTCTTTTAAATAGTTGTTTAACATATTGAATTACCAGTTTTAAGTTAATTATTTTCACATCAACATTTGTCAAAAATCGAATAGGCTGTATAGGGTGTTTTCTTTGTAAAAGAATATGTCCAGTTGCAAAAACGCGCCATATTGAATTTTTTTATTTTTTGTGAATAAACAAATCTAATTCTTTGATTTGTTTTTACTGTTTCTCACAACTGTATTGAAAAACGTCGTGTGATACACGGGTGTGTAGGTTATTGCAAACTCGTGTCATTAAAAACCCTCGCCTTCGGCTCGGGCTTGTTAATGACAGCTCGTTTGCTATAACCTACTTTCCACCCTTGTATCACAATGTACTATTTCTATACAGTTGTTAAACATGGCGTACTTTCAGAGGCTATAACTATGATTCGAAAATTAAATCTTTCGCATAAGCATCTTTCTATTACGAGGTCGTGACTTTTGTTTACGAGCTCGATCATTAGTTTTGCAGTTTAGTTTTAAATTTATAAGTCAATTTAAAAAAGTTTAGTAGCAAGGAGTTTTCATACATAAAATAAAATGGGATAGATTTATACGAGGAAAAATGAATGATTCCGTACGCTTGGCATTGAATTCTCAAAACGCTTTTAAAATATATTATACAATGCATGTCCTCGAAAAGAGCGTTTTCCAAGCAGCCAAACTGTGCGGAAATTGTCACTTTTTTTACTAGTGCTTTTTACTTTTCTTTCTTTTTTTTTTTAACTCCAACGTCAGCACCGCATAGAGTTTTTATTATTTGAGAAAAGTTTTAAAAATTAGTTAAGTACAGATTATCATTCAGATAAAAGGTAAAATAAAACTAATACTTCATTAAAGGCGTTTTTAGTTACTCTAGATTTATATTTTGATCAATAAATTAATTTTAAATATTCATTAAATGTGTTTGGCAGAATGAATATTTTGCTCGTGCCTTTTCTGCGTTACGACGTGACAGCTATTTGCACATGCGCAGTAGACATGCCCGAGGAACTATTAGTTAATCTGTGGATATGCTGAGCGCGCTTGAATAAACCCGCCATTTTATTAATTTCTTGCTTGTTCAGAGGTTCAGATATATTTTTTTATTTCCTCGCACAATGCATAGTAAAATATTGTATGATACACATACGTAAGATGATATCCAACTCGTGTCAATTTATACACTCATCGGAAATCACCTACCTACCGCACTTGTAGCATAAATAACTATAATTACCAGTTTTAATTTAATTATTTTAACATCAATATTTTTCAAAAATCGAATAGGCTGCATAGGCTGTTTTCGTTGTAAAAAAATATGTCCAGTTGCAAAAACGCGCCATTATTTATAAGTCAATATGAAAAAGTTTAATAGCAAGGTGTTTTTATAGAATGAAATGGGATAGATGTTATACGAGGAAAAATGAATGATTCCGTACGTTTTAGCATTGAATTCTCAAAAGTCTTTTAAATGGTTGTTTAATATATTTAATTACCATTTTTAATTTAATTATTTACACATCAACATTTGTCAAAAATCGTGTCATTAAAGTTGTTAATGACGGCTCGTTTGCAATAACTTACTTTCCACCCTTGTATCACAATGTGCTATATAAGTGCAACAATTACTTACAGGCTAACACAACATGCACCTTATTTATACATACAAACATTGTTGGTAGTTTACAATAATAATAATAACAAAAAAAAATACAATTAATCAAAAACAAATTTATAAAAATAACAAATTAAAAAAAAACATAAAATTAATAAATTACAATAAAAAAATTAAATTAAAAATCAAAATCAATAAATTAAGTAATAATCATAAAAACTAACTCATCAATAATTTCAAATACATAACATATCTCAAAACACCGTGAAATTATTGGTTGTGAGAATAGTATATAATTACTTCATAAAATTGCCCACACACGGGGTACGTGAATTCACCCGCAGAAAAAGATAGCACCATCCCTGTTAAGGTCAGACCGCACTAGGCATAACTGCGCGTCAGCGGAGCGACGCGACAAAATATATTGTACTAGCTGTCCCACGCGGCTACGCTCCCGTCAACAGGCTACCTAGGTAGGTAGCCATGAGTCATGTGCATGATTGTTGCGTAACTTAAACCGTTTACGCAGCGCACGCAACGGAAACTCTCAAAATGGAATATTTTTGTCCGAATCGCAACATTTTTAATTTATGCTCCGCTCCTAATGGTCGTAGTGTGATGTTATATAGCCTATAACCTTCCTCCATAAATGGACTATATAACACAAGAAGAATTTTTCAATTCCAACCAGTAGTTCCTGAGATTAGCGCGTTCATACAAACAAACAAACACTTTAGCTTTATAATATTAATATAATATATATATATATTATAGTATATATAGTATAGATGAGATAAAGTGTCGCGTCGCGTAGTTCCGCTGCCGCGTAGTTCGGTTTATCTCATACAATATCATACAAAATATATTTGGTCAGTAGTGCTGTTTGACTTTTATCCGCATTTAAGGCGGAACCACACTTACGTGTGGCGTGGCGTGGCGCGGGATCCACCAATCAAACGACTCTGTTTCAGTCAACGTCATAACACAATGACGTTGACTGAAACAGATCATTCGCGTTCGATTTTTGCTGAGAGCAGTTGTGTTACATACGATCGCGCGCGTATCACAGTGTAAAAGTGCTTACGCATCAAAATAACGCCGGCCAGTCGGAAGCACCGCAATGACCTAGCGTAATGCGTAATGCTTATTGCGTAATGCTGACGGTTGCAGGCGAATATTTTTTGTTAACGCGTAGTTAATACTCGCTTAACTTCCACAATGAGTTCAAAAAAGGAAAAATTTACCGTGAACTTATCAACAGAGACTGAACATCTCTTGTACAAGTACCTTTGTGAAGAACAAAGGCAGCGCGAAAAGCTGCAAAAAGACCTAAATGACTTAAAAAGTCACATAGAAAACCTCCAGCAACAGCTGAAACTTCAAGAGGAGAACCCACCAAAATCATTAACTACAACCGCCCCTGAGACTTCTTCCCCGCCTGTTGAATATACAACGGATGAAGAAGAACTCGCTCGAGAAACAGGATGGATACGGCAAAAAAGCAGGAAGAAAAGAAAATTGAACACCTCTCCCGCCCAACCCACTCTGAATGAACAAGAAAGTGAAAATAATAAGAGTAAGGAAAAAACCATTAAAATTCCTTTGCCACCACCAATTGTAGTAGATGGTATCCAGGATTACCAGAAATTCTTCGATTTTCTGTCTGAGAGCCAACCAGCTGACGCGTTCAGCATCAAAATGATGAACGGCGATACAATCAAAGTAAATGCCAAAAACGATGATTCGTACAGAGCAATTACAAAGGCCCTCTCACTCAACAATTGCCTCTGGCACTCGTATGAGAACAAGCAAGAGAGACCAATTAGAGTTATGGCAAAAAAATTGCATTTCACATGCCTTCCCGAGAGAATTGTTGAAGACTTGCGTGGCAAAGGCTACAAAATTCTAGAAGCAGTCAACAAATTGAGTTGGAAAACCAAAGAGCCACTCAATATGTTCATGCTAACATTCTCAAACGATGAAGAAACTAGCAAAATTTATAACATCAAAACTGTATTGGGGTGTAATGTGGAAATACAACCAGTAAAATCCACAAAACTGGTACCTCAGTGCAAAAGATGCAAGGCTTACGGCCATACGCAAAAGTACTGCTCCAAGGAGCCGAGGTGCGTAAAATCCACAGGCAAACATCTCACGAAGGATTGCAGAAAATCAAAAGAGGAGAAGCCAAAGTGTGTCCACTGTGGAGCGCCACATCCAGCTAACTATAGGGGATGTATCGTAGCGAAAGAAATCCAGCAGATACGAAACAAAAAATCGAAAAGCAATAATACTGCCCCTCAAGAAAATACACGTACTGGAAGAGTCGAAGTCCCCATCCAGCACAAACGAAGTCAAAGCATAATGAAAACTACGACAAAAAACGAATCCTATGCCCAAGTAGCGACAAGAGGCATAGCCAAGGCGCCCTTGTTTGATATGAACAGTGACAAAAAGTTGGATGAAATCTTAAAGTTAATGACATCATTCGACGAGAGATTGAAAAAAAATGAAAATAGCAACAAAGCTGCTACTTCTAAGCCACACAAATGAATACTGCACTACAAAATTATGGCGTGGAACTCAAATGGGTTACAAAAACATCAGAACGAGTCACAAGTAGTATTAGACATAAAAAATATTGATGTGTGCCTCATATCAGAAAGTCATTTCAGAAAGCAATCTCACATTAAGTTTAAAGGGTACAAAGTATACCATGCACTCCACCCAGACAATTCTGCAAGAGGTGGTAGTGCCATTATTGTAAAAGAAAACCTACAGCACTATGAAGAGTTCAAATACGAAGAGAAGGACATCCAAGCAGTGGCGATTTGTCTACAAACCAAAAAATATCCTGTAACAGTATCTGCCATCTACTGTCCATCACGGTATGTGATAAAAAAGACCACTATATGAACTTTCTAACTCGCTTTAGAAGTCGATTTATATTAGGACGTGACTTCAATGCTAAAAACACGTATTGGGGCTCCAGATTAACAACTACTAAAGGCAAAGAACTACTAAGTGCCATAAAAGAGCTGAAATGTGATGTCATATCAACTGGCAAGCCGACCTATTGGCCAACAGATAAAAATAAAATACCGGACTTAATAGATTTTTTTATAACCAAGGACCTATCAACTAGTTATATAAAATCGTGACAAAGCTATGACATAAATTCAGATCACTCTGCAATATATCTAGAAATTAGCGAAACCATTCTTTATAAAGAAAACAGGCCCATTCCTGTTAATAAATGTACAGACTGTGAGAGCTTTAAGTCTAGATTGAATGATCAGATAGACCTTAAAGTTCCATTAAAAACACCCGAACATCTAAACATCGAAGTCGAAAAGTTCATAATGCATATCCAGCAAGCAGCGTGGGAAAATACACCTGACTTCAACAAGAGGACGAAGGGAAATACTTACCCGCTCAGTATCAAGCAGCTCATTATGGAGAAAAGAAAACAGAGAAAAACGTGGCATCAATCTAGGTGCCCTGAAGACAAACGAAAATTGAATAATCTAACAAAAAAAATAAGAACACTAATCCAATACTTTAAAGACGATTCAACCTATATTCAGAGTCTAAGTAACGATCAAAGGACAGATTACTCTCTTTGGAAGGCTACTAAGCACTTAAAAAGGCCGATTACCCAAATCCCACCTATCAAATGTGAAAATGGACAATGGGCAATAACTAACGAACAAAAAGCGAAGAGGTTTGCAGAACAACTAAAAAATATCTTCCAACCAAACGACGGGGAAATCATTGAAGATCACACTTTGCCTAATATGGTGACATCGGAAAATGAAGTTACCATAAAACTAGTAACACCGAGAGAAGTCGCGCGAGAAATAAAATACAATATAAGCACACGAAAATCACCAGGGTACGATTTAATAACAGGAGAAGTTCTTCATAACCTACCAAGAAAGGGTCTGGTTAAATTAACGACCCTTATCAATGCCGCACTAAGGCTTGAATATGTACCAGACTTGTGGAAGGTGGCTGAAGTAATAATGATAGCTAAGCCAGGTAAACCGGCTCACGAAACATCATCATATAGGCCTATTTCCTTGCTACCAATAATGTCCAAGCTATTTGAAAAGCTGTTACTCAGACGAGTAAAACCTATAATAGATTGCAAAAACATAATACCAGAGCACCAATTTGGTTTTCGAGAAAAACATTCTACTATTGATCAAGTGCATAGGATCACAAATGTAATAGAAAACGCCCTAGAAGACAAGAAAATATGTTCTACCGTATTCCTAGACGTGGCGCAAGCGTTTGACAAAGTATGGCATGAAGGCATAAAGCAACACGGACCAGAGTCCGCCGGTGGTCCGTGTTGCTCTATGTTGTCTTATGACAAGAAGATGCTTACTCAGAACTGAAACAAATAAAATCTGGCGTACCGCAAGGAAGTGTGTTAGGTCCGGTCCTGTACCTACTATACACTTGTGATATACCTGAATTAGAGCAAAACACACACTAAACTTACTACAAAACTTACTTAGAACAAAACGTACACTAGTTGACGGCACGAACAATTTTGTGCGCGGGGTTAAAATGCATTTTATATCAACCGACAACACGTGCGGAAGACATAGATGCTGTGATGAGCAGTAGGAAGCTAGTTAGGGAAGAATACACACTTTTGCAAATTTGTAGCGAAATGGATAATGATTTAGGACGAAACCGAGCGCGCGAAATTTTATAAACAGACCTTTGGCAGTCTAGATATCATGAAAAAATGACTAAATCTATCTGTACAAAATAAAATTATTTGCATTGTTGAACTACTGCCTGTATGGAGGCCGTTTTGCAATTTTCCGTCTTCTTATGGTATTTATTCGCGCCCAAAAATGCGTTAAAATTAGTGTGTGGAACTTTCGACACTCATAACTTTCAAATATTTTATTTTTGACGTACATCGTCAAACAGTGGCATAATCCCTAGACTACGTGTGTATGGAAGAATTTTCGACTAGTGTAACCTTAATATCGGACGACGAAAGAAAAACCGCAATTTCATGGGACT
The DNA here is from genome assembly GCA_948252205.1 of Orthosia incerta. NCBI lineage: Eukaryota > Metazoa > Arthropoda > Insecta > Lepidoptera > Noctuidae > Orthosia > Orthosia incerta. The sequence goes on along the minus strand of OX411754.1, from coordinate 10,106,208 downwards.
AGTCGCTGTAGCGCTATAGGTGACTGTAGCGCGAATTTGTACCTTCAACCTGATGTTCTGGTAGTTATCATAGTGCAGAATATTTATGGCTTGCTTAGCTCCAAAATATTTTGGAATGTCGAAGGACATCCCACCATCGATTTCGAGGATAACTAAATTTAAATCAAAAGCCTTGGTTTCAATGCTATAAAACATATCTTCATTATTTTATTATCTTACGTTCTTTTCATTCATTCGTCGCCATTTTAATTTTACTGTAGAAGTCTAGAAGTGTGGTGGTTTAAGTGATGTTTTCAGTAAAATTATAAACATTTTCCGTGGCATTGTGCAAAAAATATAGCAAAGTATTGAGTTAGAAAAGGTTAGTAGTAATTTTCAGAGGTTCTGTCAATAATAGTACTATAAATAATGTTTTATCCTTTCTGGGATATATTTTACCAAAATGGCGTCGCCATCGGCGTTCTTTTAGCTCTCACTTTCATTGAAAATATTTATTTTTGAGATTCAATAGATCTCATCTTATATACTTTATGTTTTTGTTATAGAACTGCAATATGGATCCGTCTCTGGATGGGTCCTTAGTGACGCAGTCCATCAACTACCATGGCCAACAATTGCAAAAAACGTGGGAAGCAGAGAGAGGAGAGGATGATTTATCTAAAATAGGCGTGGGTGGTTTGGATTTCGCTGTATATCAGTCGAGGCACAAGCACCTGACTTTCCAGGATCGTGGGAAGCGGTTGAAACTGCACCAGTTCATTGCTAAAGAGGCCAATGCCTTGTTTGATACCTCTATTATGGAGGAAACGCCGTCATCATCTAGCCTTGCAGCTGACGCACCTACCCCGGAAGATAGTGAGTTTTTTTCATTACATGATTTTGTTGCTATGCTCCTTAGGCTTTGTGATTTCATGGGTTACCATAGCAACCCACTGTACACCACGTACTGTATACCTACTGCTGATAACAAACAAGTTTTTTTTCCTGAATGTATAGATTATTAGATACTTGTTATTCCGTAAACTGTTTTCAATAAAGCATTTGAGACATATAGATTCTTTCAGAAGAGAAATTGGTACTGTTTGGTTTCTATATAAATTCCATATGTATTCTATAATTCTCTCAGTAAAACATACAAATAATAAACGTAAAATTAGATATGAAACTGATTTGCCTCTGTTCCGCTAAGGCCTACTTTACAGTTTTAATTATAAAATGTCTATCTTGTTGAATGTAATTTGATACCTATCATGCACAAACCTGTGAGAAAAGAAAAGAAGGTCTTTGCCATGCAGAAAGACAACACCGGCTATAAATAAAATTAATGTGTCAAAGCCAAGTTATCTAAAGTTTTAACTTTTGTTTCAGATTTATATGCTTTGATGCCACCATTTGAAACCTTCTTGAATGTGGACAAGTCAGCAAGATTGAGACATTTCTTTGACGTAAGTATAAACATTGGTGGATCAAACCTAATATAACATTTTGGGTTTCCTACAAAGAATGCATGCATACAATGTCTCACCTCAATAAATAAAATGAACAATAAAGTTATAAACCAATAGTCAAATTATTCACACAAAAGAAATGTAGAAAAACAGTCAATTGAATTTAATATCACCTGAACCAACACAACTTGATAAATTGGAACAGTAATATACATAATACAACATAGGACTGTCTACATTTCTTTTATGTTTATAATTAATGCATTGGTAAATAATGTTTTGTTATGTACACATTTTCTCTTTGTAAATGCCACTGTATATTGCCAAAGCCATTCATTTAAATAGAAGAAAATGTTTGCAGGAAGGTATAAATCTGAGCATTTACATTTTTAAATTTTTTATTTACTGCACATAGTATTAAGGTTACACTAGTTGAAAAAATTTCCATACAAACGTAGTCTAGGGATTATTCCACTGTTTGACGATGTACGTTCAAAATAAAAAGTGATATCAATTTGTCTCATCATTATCTAGCCCTGTACGGAAGCAAAAAAGTAAAAAAAGAAAATAATTGAAAGTTATGAGCGTCGAAAGTTCCACATTTCGACACAAATTTTAACGCATTTTTGGGCTCAAATAAATACCATAAGAAGACGGAAAATTGCAAAACGGCCTCCATACAGGGATAGACTAGTAGTTCAAAAATGCAAATAATTTTATTTTGAACAGATAGATATAGTCGTTTTTTCATGATATCTAGACTGCCAAAGGCCTGTTTATAAAATTTCGCGAGCTCGGTTTCGTCCTAAATCATTATCCATTTTGCTACAAATTTGCAAAAGTGTGTATTCGTACGCGATCTAGCTTCCTGCTGCTCATCACAGCATCTATCTCTTCAGCACTTGTTGTCGGTTGATATGAAATGCATTTTAACCCCGCGCACAAAATAGTTTGTGCCGTCGACTAGTGTATCCTTAAGACCTTTTTCCAATCACTATATTGTTAAACCAGCAATCAATCTGTCTCGCTTTTACCCAACTATTTTAGGGTCGGATCCAGTACCAACTATATTGATAAACATAACTGCCCGTTCTATCCTGTATTCCTGTTTCATATTTTCATCTCTTTTATTTCAGAATGTGAGGACAGGTGAACTTATTATAGGAGCAGTCATCAACAGGACAGCATCGGGAATGATGCTCAAAGTGCTATGCACCTCCGGTCCAACCTCGAGATATGTTGCTGACATCAATGTGAAGGTATTGCACAATGTTTTGAAACATTCTACACTTTGAGTAGTTGGTAGCTAACATATAGTCGACAATCCATATAAGTACATAATTATGATGAAAGCTACCACCTACACATGTTCGCAAAATAAAATTCAAGTTTAGTACTGAATCGCGTTAGCATTGACCATTAAGTTATATCATTAATATTCATTCTCAAATGACTGTTATATCTTTATGTGCATATTCACAAGAGGCATTAATTAATATTCAGGGCCAGATGTTGCTATTGTTAAAAGTTCACTTAACGAGTTTATTTCTCGTTCAGAAATCAGTCAATAAAAGCTTGTTTTGCCTATGCTTGTATTGCACAAGTTGGTATGAATGATATAAAAATATTAAATAATCATTCCCACAAATTAAAACCAGTTTTTTTCCTCAACAATATTCCGGTAATGTCCAGGAATAAAATAAAAGGAATGCAGAATATGCATTAACAGCAAGTTAATCTCTCTCCATTACCAAATAGTATATAATAATAATATTTTGTTATAGCTGCCAATCATTTGACTGTAAATTTTGTTCTCCAGGCATTTTTACCGGTTACAAATATCATACCTGCTGTGGACAAGAAAAACGTGTCAAGAAACTACCTGATGAATGATACTGTATGCTGTGAAGTGATAGAAGTTATCCCCGACACTGACAAAATGGTGTGTGGCATGAAGGGTGTGACGCGAGGCCCCGATGACCCTCCGCCTAAGCCGCCGCTAGGCCTCCTCAGCACTGACGACTTCCCACTCGTCTACAAGTATGTACTAACTCAATAACACACTTCTGAATAATCACATTGTCCCTACACTTTTACAGGTTTTACTGTTTTGCTTTACACAAAAATAGTGTTGTTTTCATGTATTTATTTGTAGTACAGTTGTTTCTTGAAACTACGAAAACAGTGGTATTTTTTTATTATTTGAAAAGAAGATCGAAGACACTTTCATACTAATTAAGAAGAATATTGTGGACTGAAGAGACTTAAACTTAGAAAACTGGGATGGAGTAGTAAAAAAAGGAGTAAATAAATGCACTAAAGAGATTTCAAGACAATTGGAACATCACAACTAAATTGATTTGTCAATGTATGGAAGAAAATACAAGAATACCTCTGGTTTTTTTTTAATGTGGTTGATTTCACACAGCTATTGAAAATGTGTTACACACTTGGTAGGTATATGTGTAACTGTAACAGCAGAAGGAGCGTTGGATGTATGTTTTCACTGGTTTATGATCACTTTTCAGTATAAAATCACACTGTTCACCAACTTGTGAAAATGATTGCATGATAATGTTCAAAGATTGATCTGATTTGGACAAATCTTGGGATTCTTGAAGGATGTTTTTATACTATTTATTTCAACGAGACTTCTGCACATAAATGTTGAGGATTTAATCAAAATGTTCAAATTATTTACACATCTTTTATTTTTTGACATAAAATGGAAAAGGTCAGTACAAATACTATTCCAGGGTCTCTTCAATCTTGATTTAAGGAAACATAATCTGTATTAAAGCTAATGTTTAACATTCCAGCATTATCTGAAACATAGATTGGACTTTTATAATGAGCATTTATTGGATGTCGGAGTTATTTATATTATAAAGGACTTGCTCCCGGCGATTATCATTTAGCTGATGTGAGGCTCCGAGATGACTCAATAGTTAACAAGATAGCGTGGCAGTTCACGTCGTTGTACCTGACGTATCTTCCATGGCAGTGGACATACTATCCCTCTATTATTTTAGGGTGTTCTTTTCTAGGTATAGCGAGGATCTCAAGACACGTGTCACACCTACTGAGTTATACTGTGACGTTAGCGAATGTCCCGGTAATATTAATGTCACATTATCGAGGCGGCATCACCTAATAATCTATGATGTTATATTTATGTGCGAAAGAAATAAAATACAAGTAAAATAACATTTTTTGAACAGCTCCATTGGAACAGGTGAGGATAAACGTATGTGTGACACTAAGCAAACACCTTAGGAATTAAATGCTTGAAACTAAATAAATACCTTCTTTGAAGATGTTATTCTCATCACAGTGAAAATACTCCATTATCAGAGGAAAAATTAATTATTTTTACAACTTTTCACATGACTGATTTATGTATTATATCCTCTAGGAAAACAGTGGATATGAAGGGTGAGAGTTATGAAGCCATATTGGAGAAGAGTCCAGGCTTCAATAACCCCAACTGCATCCAATTTCTTTCCGAACTTCTTGGAATCTCCAACATGCACTGCACAAACTATACATCATTGAGGTAAATAAAGTCGACGTCTAATTGTGTTTGTTCTTAAAATGTTAGTCATGACTAAATTGGTAATAAATGAAATCTATTATATTTTTTACCAGGGGAGGATTTACATCAACGGAATATGCTGATGAGCTTCGTCAAGCGCAAGCCAGCAAGTGGGCGTTCCGCTCTGTTGCTGAAGGGATTGAACATTTCAAAGCCGGACGCCACTCAGAGGCATTCCAATGCCTCAATAAGGCGCTAAGCATCGATCCCAGGAACGTCGAAGGATTAGTAGCAAGAGGAGCATTATACGCCAATAGTGGAACATTTAAAAAGGCCATTGAAGATTTCGAAACCTCGTTGAAACTGAATCCTAACCACGCCAATGCAAGGAAATATCTAGGAGAGACATTAGTTGCATTAGGTCGTAGTTACGAGGATGAAAACAAGATTACTGAAGCTCAGAAAGCATATGAGGATTGTTTGGCGATTATTCCTTTCCATGAGGAGGCGCAGAATTCACTGGACTTCTTGAAGAGTAAGACGTCGACGACAAAGCCTTTGATTGAGCCGGCAGAGTTGCTCCTGCCTGGTTTGACGGGAGCTAAGTCGTATGAGATGAAAGAGACATTGAAGCAGCTGTTGAATTTGACTGAAAAGAAGGACAAGAAGAAGAAAAAGAAACGCGGCAAGGGTAAGAAGAAGCGGTCGAGCAGCTCTTCTTCGTCATCGAGTGACTCGTCGAGCTCCAGTTCATCGTCAGAGTCGTCGTCGTCATCAACTGATACTAGCGGTAATGATTTTATGCTCATTTTATAAACACTCCCATTTAATACTTATTTGGCAAGCGATTGTAATTAATATGATTTAACTACTTTGCAAAAACAACATCAGTCTGGCAGTGAGAAAGTGTTGTTGAGTCTATGAAAAAAAGCACTTTCATTATTGCTTCAATTTGTAAAAAACATCTCTTCAGACTCATACAATACATTTGCATCGAAACTAAATCCTTATCTGGCGTAAATAGTTTACATACTATATCTATCTGTAAATAATATAACTCCTTCCTGAATATTTTAGACATACTAACCATTAGAATACACTAATGTTATCATAATCTAAGTTGCTTTTTGTCTTCTCAAAATTCTATAGCTTGTACTAGAGATTAAGAAGAGAATGCATGCTCCAAGGGCCCTCTTACACATTCTGAATTCTTCTCTGAATCCATATTAATAATTAAGAAAGCCTGGCAATGCATACAATTTCACTATGCCCCACCCACGTTCTGATATTTCAGATTATGATTTACTCATTGCCGGCATTCACATTATGAATCCCGACTCTGAATTCAGATAGGAATTCAAAATGTGTGAGGCCAGCCTAAGAGCTCTCATACACATTCTGAATTCCTCTCTGAATCCAGACTCTGAATTCATATGATTAATTAAGAAAGCCAAGCCTGGCAATGCATACAATTTCACTATGCCCCACCCACATTCTGATATTTTCAGATAATGATTTAATCTTGCCGGCACTCGCATTATGAATTCCGACTCTGAATTCAAACAGGAATTTCAGAATGTGTGAATCCAGCCATACTTAAGGACATAATGAACTTTATTAAAAACGTCGTGTGTGTTACTTCTATTAGATTCCGAGGGCCCTAATCGCAAGAAGAAGCGTCGTTCGCAGCCTAACAACAAGAGACAGCGCTCTTTGTCGCCGCTCAGCAAACGCATGGAGATGATGGGTGCTCCCGAGGCAGGCTCTCGGACGCACAACTCTCAGTTCAACCATCCGTATGGTTACCAGCCGCCACCTCCAACTGTGGAGGAAGTCAACCCCGAGCCACAAAGGTCTCAGGCAGATATTGATTATGAACTAAAGGTATGATCCTCATTAAAGATTTTCGAAAGATACTGCCATCAGGTTGATGACTGTAGTCGATAAACATCGAGCAATCGAATTTGGCAACCACAAAACATTTTGACTACTGCATTCCACACTATTGATTAATGTTGGCCTTGTTAACAAATTCACAACATCATTATCTTTTATTAATTTATCATAGTGTAGAAAATAAAATAAACAACAAAATTTAAATGAAGGAAAGGGTTCTAAGTGAAGGATTGAAGTATCCTTTGACTTTTCTTATCAATAATCATGGACATATTTTGGCTAACATTACAATATTTTGCTCAGGTACGCAAGTTCCTAGAGATGACCAAAGAAGATTCAGACTATGAGGACAAAGTGCGCAATTTCTTAGAAGAGACAGCTCAGTACAAGCGCAACCGCAAGATGCAGGAGCTCGGCCAGCAGCCGCAACCCGGCGCCGACAGGGACAAGAAGAAAAAGAAGAAGAAAGACAAGTCAGTACCTTTCACTGATCTGTTCTGTTTGGGGTGAGCAGAGTTAAACAAAGTGTAGAAGATTCTTGTTACTTTTAATAATTTTGTTTGCCAACAATTCTTTGCTCAAATTACATGGGTTTTTATTATTTTATGGGACAAGCTGACCCTGTTATTTCATTGGGGTTTTTTTCTAGTTAAACCAATCGCAGCTATGAATTATCAGACATATTTATAAATCATTAAAAGAGAAATGGAAAATCTATCTATTCTAAATTATCGTTAAAGATAAATGAAAACTTATTTATTAAATTACATTTGAATCACATATGTTTAGCCAAAGAATATCTTAGTTTAAAATGTAATTTCTGTTGTTATAGGAAAAAGAAGAAGGAATCAAAGAGGAAGCGCAAAGAACAGGAACGTGAGGAGAAGAGAAAGGCCAAAATGGCGCGCACCGCGGCTAGTACCGATTACAATATACGCGACTTGGAGAACATCGGTGACAAGAAACTAAGAGACGCTATCAGGTTCGTAACTTATTTTATAAAATGGTCTAAGAAAATGGTGAAGGTTTTATTTAATCATTTAGCCTTGCAAAGGTGCCTATCTAATTGAATTTGCCACTAGGACAAATATGGCTGATTAACAATAGATACCGGTTTTACCAACCACTACTTTATTAGAGTTTAATGATTCGGAAAATATCACCCTCCTTTTTTATCGAAAAAAAAGTGGTTGCGCGAAACTGCAGCATACTCGATTTTATATTTTATCGCACTTCTACTGCATTAGAAATGATTTTAATCCAACTTTTTTATTTACGTGCGCGTAATAACAACGTTTAACAGTTGTATATAATGACCTTACTCGCCAGTGGCGCCAACTGGTGAACACACTGTTTTCGTCGCTTATGCTTTAACGTCATGTTGATGTCATAAGTTACTTTTTCCTAGAGGAAGACCTCTTACCAAGGTGGCGCTAACTGGTGGTGAAATTTTTCCAAAAAAACCCTCATTGCTACGCAATCCCGAATAGACCAACAAAAATAATAATCAATAAGTGAAATTTTAATAAATTTCAATTTTCGGATTATTCTTCAATTTTTTCTGAGTGGACTCCGTCAATTAAGCTAATTATACAATACCCTGATGTATTGTTGTTATTTGTCTTAAATGACGCATTATAATCGTCAATTTGACAACCTACTATGCCATCCATGTTCGCAATTATTTGCTGGCATTTGAATGTTTGACTAAAATGTTCAATGGTGTTGCAGGAAAGAATTGAAAGGCAAGAAGCGTGATCTCAGTTCGGAGGGCGACTATGAAAGAAAACACGATAAGAGGTAACAAGTCACAAATAATCTAAACACTTGTAAATAAGATATGACTGCAATACATTATTGTTAATTCCGCCGCTAATTGTATAAGTCAAATAAAGGATGCGTGTAATACCTCGTAAGCTAAGCTAAAAAGATAGACTCCAATATGAGCTATCATTATATGTGAAAAGTATAATATTATAAATGTAATTTATTTATTAATTACTACTACCTTCGCCATGGGCTCTGGAGCACGCCCGTGTCTTGGCTATACAAAAAAATAAGCTTCGTGTGCGCTAACCGTGAATGCGTTACACAGTTAAAATAGTTCTCACATTATTATTTGCTTGTATATGTATTGTACGCAATAACACTATGTTAGATACACTTATTAAAATACAGTTTACTAACTAAAAATTTTCTCTTTCGCACACGTCGTGTAAAAGAGTCGCAAAATTATTTGTTGTGTTTGTGCCAATACATGTGTTTCCTCGTGAGCACTCATTTATTAAAATGTGTACGTATTTATCAGGATGCTAGACGATATGCACGGGCTCGAGGAGTTGGAGTCAAAGCTGAGCGCGTACCACGTAATGGTCGAGAAGGAGGTGCTGCACAAGCGCGACGGGCGCGAGCTCAGCCCCGACCAGGCGCCGCCGCCGCCGCTCGAGAAGCCCAAGTGGAAGATGTCCATGAGTGCGGTGCGAGACACGTACGTGACGAGTGCCTTACGCGGCATACACTAACCGAGCGCGTACTAATAGTGTTTAGTTATACTCCTACGTGGTATAATAGACATAAGTATGACGACTTGCTCAAAATGTTATTTAAATAATATGTTTTACAATGACAGGCTGCCAATTCATCCTACTTTTCATTTGACTCATACAATTAGCGCGGGATGTTAGCAGTTATTACATTATTCTTTGTTTTGTTTACACATCACCTTTAGATACACTGATACCTGTACTTTTTACGTTAGTTTGGGGGTAGATTATGATTTATACAAGCCAGTAAAAAAAAGATATCATTGCAGTCTGAGCTGGAATATTTATTCATATATGACTGCAGTTAATTATCAGTCTTTTCAAATGGGTCAAATAATAGAAGCTTTGTAAACTAAATTTGAAGTCTTAAAGAGTTTGTATGATAATTAATTAATTATTAAGTCAGTGCTATTGTGAAATTTACTTGTGGCAACACTACAGTTTTAATTAATATGTATTTAATATTCACAGGGTCAAGAAGAAGGAAACTCCCGTGCCCAAGGGCTATAAAGAACATTATGCATTTGAAGACAGCTCAGATGATTCACAGGATAATACAAAGGTGAGATATCATAACAAATAATATCTCTTTTCTACCATTCCCTTCAGTGAAAATAGACGCGTCTACTGTTCTTCTAAAAACTGAACTAAACAAACTGAAAACTGTCTCAAAAAAATCTGATCAAGAAAGAGAGAAAGATACACCAGATTTTGTATTGGCTGATGCCATTGTTGGAGGATTGTGAAACGAAAATACAGCATTATAGTATTATTATTGGTCGGTTTTGAAAACAGGTTTAATACTGATAAGCATAAAATATATACCCATAATTTATATTGCCATAACGAAATTCAGCATAATGGTCATTACCCATAAATGATTTGCCATAAATACTGTTGGCATAATAATATTTACACAATGTTCTTTGGAATAAAACAAACATGTTCGCGGCTCAAGGCTGACCCAAGGGCTACCCTCGCCGCACCTTAACCTAATTCAATTGAGTCCTTATATCAAACTTATTTAATTTACATTAATTAAAAGAAAATATCAACATATTGAAGTACAGAGTATCGAATGTCCTAAATATCGTAATTAAAACACTATGTTGCTTCTGCCATTTTAATGTTGTTTCTGCAACTTCTCCGGCGCTGCGGCAAGTGCAACCCCTTCGCCCGCACTTACGTAACTAAGGATAGGCACCCATGCTCAACTCCGCAGCATCGGCATGCCGTTTAGGGGTCGTGGTCCAACTAGTTGGACTACGGGTCTTCGGTAGGGGCAGTTGTCCAACAAAAAATAATGATTGGACAACTGCCCCTACCGAAGACCCGTGGTCCAACTTATATTTTTAATATATAAATAACTAAAATTGAAGTGACGCTCGAAAAAAGCAATTGGAAAGATTTGTTGGAGACCTTGGCCGAGCAGTGGGACATTAACAGCTAAATAAAACATAAAACCATTAATATTATTGAATTATAATTATACATTTAAGAAAAATCATTATCAATCAAATTAACACTGTAATTATTTTTTTTTTTAAACTAGTTTTTCTAAAGCATGCCCAACAGTTATTTCACCAGTTAACACTTGTAACTGTATCTGCATGATGTAATCATCATTTTCAAATTGGCATTTTAGTCTGAGAGCTACATTTTTACTTCTCTACATTCAAAGCTACATTCTTACTGCAAGGGTTGTTATTTTTTCTAACACGTTTAGAAGCCACAATATTTTGTCATTTTTCGTGTTTAAATTAAAATACGACTCAGTTTTGCATGCGACACTTCCAAAACATTATTTATTCTGTGTCTTTCACTAAGCAGTAAACACGCTTATCAGCTTACTGAATTAGTCAAAATCGTAAAATGATGATATAAATAATTAAAATAAATCAGTTGGACCATGGGTCTTCGGTAGGGGCAGTTGTCCAATCATTATTTTTAGTTGGACAACTGTCCCTACCGAAAACCCGTAGTCCAACTAGTTGGATATTAAAGTTGGACCACGACCCCTAAGTGACGGCTTGCTAGTCACTTCCGGCGACCAGCCTCAGACGCTTCGGCTCGCTCGGGTGCCTATGCTATGTTACAGCGGGCGGGGGCTGCCCTCCATTCGCGCCACCGGTTTTTTATATACACTTAATGAGCAGTAGCCAAAAGACTACGTGCAGTCGGGGTGCCAATTCGGTTTTTCATCCTATTTTAACTTATTAACTATTTAATGAGTTTAATTTATATTTCTAACATAAATATAATGAACTTAAGTGTATTAAATGTTGACACTTGAACTTTATAATACCTTTAATGTCTATTGACATTTTTAATCATTCCATATTTAGATCACTCAGCATTTCAATCTTAGACATTTTAAGTTTTAGGTATAACAATTTTCGATATTTCGATACAATCGATATTTAAAGGAAATTGCCCATACACAGGCCCCTTATGAGGTATTGTGTATGCGATTTCAATATTATTCAAAAATTGGATTTATATTTTGTGTTTTTGTCCATCCGTGTCCTTTACTTACATGTACAGACAACAACAGATCAGGTTCCTTCACTTGGACATTTGTATGCACCTTATTGTATTATAATAATGGTTCATTTCAAGAACAGAAACATTTGCATCATCATTTTTTTTTACTAATTATGAATATAACGACGATAGTGTTTTTTTTTACAATATACAACCAAATTCATCAAGATGCAACATTTTTTAAAGGGGCTTAAGTTTCCTTACAAAAAAAATAGGCATTCTCGATGTTTTGAACATTGACATTTTATCCGTAGGTAATTTAATTTTCGACGTTCAAATATGTACCTATAAAATTATTACGACGAATAAATATTATGCCTTAAATATTTATGCAACTATAAATTAGTCCAAATGACAGTTATGCTAACCTTTGCGTTATGTTAAGTATTATTATGCTAATAAAAGTTATGCGAAACCGTTATGCCTAAAAAAAATGGCCAAGAGGGGGCTTTCCTTCTAAATGTGCAGCCTTCTGAAATGCTAAATATGGAATATTGTTTAATGTGCAGCCGTCACCGTCGAGTGGCGACAAGAACGTGTCGGTGCGTCGCGCGATGGCCATGAAGGAGCCGCCGCCGCTGCCGTCCGCGCCGCCGCCCAACAAGCGCGAGCCCGACCCGCCCGGCACCGAGCCCGCGCACCCGGTAAGTGTAACATGTTCTAACATGTACATTATGTCTCGGCCTACCCACGTGTAGGTAGGCCGAGACATAACTTTGTTTCACCTGTAAACATTATTTCAGATGAGTTTTAATTACTTCTCTATAAAAAAAAAATATCCTGAAAATATTCAATTGCTTACCCTTGATGGTAAAATATTGAATATCTAAAATTTTCTACAATAATATTTCTTAGATATCCCTTAAAAAAGTGTTTAATACAGGCATGTGGATTACAGCCAAGAGGCAATGCTGGGGCCCATTAACAACACTGCTATTCTTGGATCCGACCTGGACCATACCCGCGAAACTGCGATCGCAGCAGCGGTCACTAGGGGTCTGTTCCTTGAGATACCAGTTCCTTTGAGACAGGTGGAAAAAATACACCGGTGAAGCACAATACCACTGCGCCGATCGCGACGTACTTTCAAACAAAGATTGGTCTGCTAAATACCCATTTCAACAAAATTAAATGGTGACCAAATAAATTACGTCTAGCCCGGCAAACACTTTTTTCCGAGGCCCCTGTCAACTGTCAACTCAGTCGAAAACTGTCAATTCAAAAGACAGCGAGCTGACGTTTTGTTGCAACAAAATAACAAAACGTTTCGTTTCAAACAAAAAGTATTAAACTAATATCACATGATTTCTATTTTCAGGTCCGTAAAGGAAACATAGTCCTCGACAAGTTCGGTTCATTCCGTCTGGCTCAAGAGGGTGAAACCCCGGTGTCTGTGGGCGACGGTCGCCCGGAACAGTTTGTGACGCGTATCAAGCCGCCATCCCCGTCGGGCCGTCGACCACGATCACCGCCTTCACCCAGAAGACACTCGTCGAACTCTTCAGATGATGACAGAAGATCCAAGCGATCTAGGAGCAGGTTGGTACATCTTATCCTATTATTTATTATTTTGATCTAACACTTCATTTAAAGAACGTAGGAACACGCGTATAATCTACAACGGGAGCAGATATTGACAGTACTAATTGAAACTCCATTGAAAATGTTGGGTATACTCAATACTAGAATAAAATGAATACTGAAAATTGTTCCAAGCTCAGAGCTATCCTTAGACTTCTTCATCATCTGTCTAGCCTTTTTCCTACTAGACTGGGGTTTGGCTTTCAGTTAAAATGAATGCAGCTGAATTTCTATTTTGCATATATTTGGTTTCCGACTAGAGGTTCGATGTGCACATACGGCTATAACATGGTTCACTCTCAGGTCTCGGCCGCGCAAGTACCGCTCGCGCTCGCGGTCCCGCTCGCGCTCGGGCTCCAGCGCGTCGGGCTCGGCGGCGTCGCGGCGCCGGCGCTCGGGCTCCCCGCGCTCGCGCTCGCGCTCCGACGCCAGCCGCTCCTACTACTCGCGCAGCAGATCACGATCACGGTCGGGCTCAAGGTATTTTTGGGCTGCTGTGTGTTTATTTTAATCCCAACTAGATTTTATTATACTTTTTTAGCAATGAAGCATGTAGAAAGCTTTAAAAATACGCTATTGTCATGAATGCTGCTGAAATGTCTTGTTCTGTACATAAAAGACTAGCTAAGTTTTTGTAGTGTACCCTCTACCTAGCATGAAAACTAAACAGACGCTTTTAACGATCATCACTATCAAACCTTACATATCTAGCACTATGCTAACAAAGCCAACACTTTAGGTTCCGTCGTTTCGTGCGTCGCGGCAACTGGCGCGGTCGCGGAGGTTACGAGCGCGGCACGTACTACCGGCCGCGCTTCCACACGTACAACGGCGGCGGGCAGCGCGGCCGCGGGCGTGGCGGCGGCGGAGACTTCCGCAGAGACGACGGCCGGCGCTTCCAGCAGGAGTGGCGCGACAACCGCTCGCGAGGGGGGCGGCCCTTCCGGCCGCGCAGGGGGGGTGGCGGACGAGGCCGGCCATTCAGGTAACCAGTACATAAAATATGTTTAAAAAAAAACAGGAATTAATTCTGATTTTGGCTATACATTAAATTAAACGTAAGAATAGAATTATACTTTATTGTACACCAAAAAAAGTTACACTTCTCTTTTACAAGAAACTTATACAACGGGAACAAAGGTGGTCTCATCGCTGACAGAAATATATACTAGACAACCATTAATTAATTTATTACATTAAATCATATAAATCCAATAACAATTTGACAAGCCACTTAATACTGCTTAAAAATAAACAAACACGAGTGTTTTTATTACAATAATTTGTTTTTTGTTCCACAGGGGTGGTTTCCGTGACTTCAGAGATCGCAGAGGAGGCGGTCGTTACTCGAGATCGCGAAGTCCCGAAAGACCACGCAGATCTAGGTCGTACAGCCCAGAAAGACGCGACAAAGACAGAGACAGGTGCTTAGTCAAACTTTCTGTGAATTAGTATTTGCGACACACACTGACTAAACAATTAACCAAGCTCTAATATAATCTATTTTCACAGTTACTCCCGTTACTCTGAGCGCGATAGTCATCGTAGCGAAGGAGAATACGAAGAAGAAAGATACGTGGACAGAAAAGAATACGACGGAAAGTGGGCGGATGGCAACGAGCCTGAAAGAAACTCCCATCCCGAAGAAAAACCACCCGCCGAACAACCCCCCAAAGAATAAATCACAAACGTTTGGATTTGCCACTGAGTGCTAGATTTACGTTTAGCGTTTTAAGTTTTGTTTAGGTGCTACACACCATTATCTTTGTACATGTTGACTGTGAATCAACTGATAATTTTAACCAAAATGACAAAAAATAATATGCTTCTTATTTCACCACAGATAAACATCAGTAATCCATGGTCGATTTTTGGTATTACAAAATATATTCAAGTTATTATTAGCTGTAAATATAGATATAAAGTACAATATGAATGGATTTTCTGTTTTCATAATATTGTCAATGTATAATGGTCTATGTATATTACCAATTTCGCATTTAAGTTTTCTTCTGGGATACTGCTTAGGTAATTCTTTTCTATTCAAAAGCCACAAAAAATACGATAAGAGTTCTTATTTCCTAATTGTAATTATCTACAATTTCAACTCTGTTAACAGATCATTCCAAACATAGTGGAACGGATTAGCTTAAGTAAGTCACTACAAGTTTGTTCCTTTAATTTGTGATTGGTGAAACTAATTCAATAAAGTGACTAAAATAAAAAAGTCTTTTTTTTTTCACTTGTATACTTCTTTTCGCTCGTGTGTTGAAGTGTTGTGCTCATATTACATTGCCGCGGAATAGAATGGAAGCGAATTTTTGCATAATGGACATTGGAGGTTCGTAACTTCGGGGGATCCTGACTGGGGGGTACCACTAAAACTTTTTTTTTGCTGGTGACCTGGAGAAATGCTCATGCATACTGCACTACCACGGTGAGATAGTGCAGTTATGTGGGACTCCAAACCACTAAAACTTCACGGTGTCCTCCGCTTATGGCGGGAACACGTTAGCACTTACCGAGAACCCGCCGCGGCTGTCCGTCACCGGACCCTCTGGTGAGTACTGTAGGGGGGTAGACAGAGGTGTACCGGTAATAAAAGATAAATTAGTTTTACTTATTATATTTTTGCCAATATGAGCCTGCCTTCAGGCGAACAATCTAGATCTATTCTATCATAATTTTATATAAACATGACAAGCGTTCTTATTTTAACTACCTTGCAAAACTAGTTATCTACTGCCAGTCTTACTAAGGCAAATAGGTTGCCTTCTTAGGCAGAGTCCTCACATGAGCTACGCCCCTAAGAATAGACGCGCAGAGTCATACGAGGTGCTTCTATTCCAAGTTTTGAAAGGTAACATCAATCCTACCTTATACTAACCCGAGCATTTACCTAACTGGGGAATCACATTAACAATTGAGGTACGACCCTTAAAAGAGGAAGGCTTAAGTCATGACAAACGAGTTATTGGATAATCCAATGTAAACATTTAGCTGATATATGTATATGCATTAACAAATTAACGCCGTCATGCCTGAACCTCCTTGACCAAAACCCAGGAAAAGGACCAAGGCGTCCTCCCGACACTAACAAAATGATGCGTCAACTCACATCGACCCGGATGGGGTTTAAATTTCTAAAAATTCAGATATGATACAATTTTTCGATCTCGTGCGTTTATCAGGCCAGAGAAGGAAAGGCTGGATCGCATCGAATTCAAATCCTATTCATAGAACTTGCACCAGGATTTAAATTGATAAATATATTTATATATTTTTTTAATTAAACAACAGCCATCAACTGGACCAATGATGTCAACTCGACATCCTTTGCAAAGGCTATGCCCCGTTAGCAAAGTCGGTTTCAGTTATGACTAACACCTTAAGGAACCCACTGGGTTATACTATTATCCTGGTTTGAGCCTATGTAGCCCTAATCTCATAACAAATAATCACACATTTCTTCGATGCGTAGCTAATGTTGCCAGCCTCTTCAAATGTAGGGGGGTAGACAGAGGTGTACCGGTAATAAAAGATAAATTAGTTTTACTTATTATATTTTTGCCAATATGAGCCTGCCTTCAGGCGAACAATCTAGATCTATTCTATCATAATTTTATATAAACATGACAAGCGTTCTTATTTTAACTACCTTGCAAAACTAGTTATCTACTGCCAGTCTTACTAAGGCAAATAGGTTGCCTTCTTAGGCAGAGTCCTCACAGTACCCCCATCACCGGCGCACCAGAACACTAGCCGAAACCACCCCGGGGACCGAACCAGCACATGTGCGCCAAATGACCCCGTGTATGGGTCCCCTGAGACGGGTCAGGTCAGTGAGCCCGCCACCTACCATTTTTCGGCCGCAGAGTATAGGGAGAGCGGCCATCGCTATACCGACACTCGTCCTCCCCTGCAGCCCCACCGGGTCTGCCATCAGACGGTGGCGAGGGCGACCCCGTCCAAGCCGCGGCAGGTAGGGAGAGCGGCGCACCGCAATACCGACACTCCTTGCCCGCCGCGGCCTCCTTCTACCTCCTGCGCGGCGGCCTCAGCCACGATGCCTCCCATACGACATCGCGGCCCGCCTCTGTTGCCAAGTGGCACCGCAACCTACTTGTTGGCCGCTACGTCGCGTCGTCGGCTTATCGCAAAAGCCCTGACGAGCGGCCCCTCCTCTGGTTCCTCTTCGTTTCACCGTGGGTGACCAAATCGGCTACTGAGCCCCCGCGTGGGTTTCCGCATTATCGAGAAAATGCGGAAACCCACCGGGGGAGTACCCACTAAACCTTAAAGTACCTAAAAGGCATAAACTAGGTCTAGGTACCTTATTTTGTCAAAAAAGCCTTATTGCGTAATGAATTCGGCAAGGCAAAGAGTATGAAAAATCGCCCAATCAGATTTTTCATACTGTTTGCCCTATGTCTTGCCGAATTCATTACGCAATTGTGTTTATCAGTCAATGTATGTATGTATGTTTGTTCCTATGTGGCGTCCTAGAGGCCAAACGCGTTGGCCGATTTTGATGGTTCTTACGTGAATCGATTCTTCCTAACCCTGCGAGTGTCACTGGCTAGATTAAAATTGGAAAATGGCGGATTATGGGCGCCATATTGTGGGGGTCCAAATTTCTTTTTTCTTCCAATGCCATCGTGTGGGGTATCAAAATATAGGGTATTAAGAGGTGATTTCAAAAATATATTGAAATAGATTCAGAATAGTTATGTCGGGATACAATAACACATCTCTATATTTCTTATTGCTTACATCTCTCTCGTCTATATAGAAAGCGATCATTGTTCATCGCGCGAATACGCGATTGTCTCGTTCATTTTCACGGCAAAACTGGAAGGCACCCTCTGATGACGGTGCGACGGTCGGTTTCATTTCAATAGAAAACTAGTCTTATAAATTATACACTTATATATTAATTATTACACTTATTAATAGGGTAACCTACCGAAAAGTATAATACATATAGCGACATATAGCGAAAATATGCATCATCATTAGTCATCTGGACTCACACATTCTGAATTGAAAGTTGGGATGCATTGCCGGTCTTTCTTAAATAATAATATGAATTCCGAGTCTGGATTCAGAGGCGAATTCAGAATGTGTGGTAGAGGCCTAAGTTTATAGATTTAGTGGTGATTTATTATTTATTATAAATGGTTGATACCAGACATGTAAACTAAGCTTAGCTTTCATTAGAATATACATACCGACGAGAGTCTAGGTAACAAATTAATTATTACAACTTATAATACCTTTTTAGAAATAAGTAAAACAAACAAAACAGCGTAGACAAACCTTTTTTTGAAAACCGTAATTCGCATTTGAATCGAAAAACCTTGAAATCACTAGTGCCAATATCGTACATCACTAAGGTCTATTGTCTATGTCGTGTCACCACTACCAATGTCAAATTAATTCTATTTCCGGTTTATTTGAGTGAACTTTGCTCGTCGCCGGTTGTTTTATTAGTCGATAAGGCAATAGATCAATAATTGTTTTAAATGTATTGAACAAGCAATAAATTTGTTATTTTTTACTGTTAGAATTGTTTAATATTTAAGCATAATGGCAGAATTTTTGAAAGGTTTATTGTTGTCGGTTTTAACAGAGAAATGTTACGAAGAATATTTCGAGAAATTCAACTTTCTTGATGGTAATTTTGTTCTAAATATTAGTTTAATTGGAAGTGCTTCATTGCGCTGGATTTCCAGTTAAAGTGTTCTGTGCGTGTCATTTTGGAGTGCTAGGATAACAAGATGCAGACGTAAATATTCTGTGATATTTCAGGCCCTTGTTTGACAGCAACGCTAAGCAAAGGTCTCGGGATTGGCATCATAGCCGGTTCCATTCTCGTAAAAGTACCTCAAATATTGAAGATTTTGAGCAGCAAGAGTGCTGAGGGCATCAATGTTTATGGAGTATACTTGGAGTTGTTTGCGATTACAGCAAACTTTGCGTACAGTTATGTTAAGGGCTTTCCATTTAGGTATGTAACGTTATATCAAGGTTTATGTATATGTTTTAAAATAATAATGTATATTAATGCCAAAATAACTACTTTGTCTAGGCATGATCAGAGAGTAAACAAAAATGCATCAACCATAATAATTTATTTTCCAGTGCCTGGGGAGAAGGGACATTCCTAGCGATTCAAACAGCGATAATAGCAGCTCTTGTGCTGCACTATGGTGGGACAACGAGTAGAGCCGTTGTTTTCTTGAGCACTTATGCGGGAATTGTGTCTGCACTAGTCAGTGGGTTCACACCAACAGATGTGCTGTGGACTATGCAAGCTGTTAATGTTCCTATTATTGTTATAGCTAAGGTAATTACAGTCTTTTCTTATGACCTATTTTGAGTAATTATGTACATAGTTACTGAACTAGCGACTAACAATTTTACTAAGCATAAAATATTGAATAATTTATGTAACTATTCATTGCCGATGGCAAGAAAATGCATAATTATTCAAAGTTTACAAAACATGATCATCACGATCTTTACATAAATATAATACCCTATTATGTGAGTGGCATGATTGATGGCAATTTATAAATAAGAGATTATGTAAATCAAGATATCAGTGTAATATGCAGTATTTTTCTTTTCAGTCTATTCAAGTAATTACTAACTACAAAAATGGCAGCACTGGACAGTTATCAGCAATTACATGCTTGTTGCTGTTTGGAGGCAGCATAGCTAGAATATTCACATCACTCGTAGAGACGGGCGACTCCATTATTATTGTGACCTACTGTGTGTCCACGGTGGCCAATGGAGCCATAGTAGCCCAACTACTCTGGTACTGGAATGTCGTAAAGACAACCCAAAACAAAAATAAGAAAAAGAAGAAACATGCATAATTTATTAAAATAGTAATGTTATTAAACATTTTTACCTTAGATGTTGTTTTTTTATCTTATAAGTGACTGATAGAATGATTGCTACCTATAATACTATATACACATTAAGTTGATAAGTACTATGAAATCAAAGAATAAGATGACTAATCTATATAAAAAAAATGAATCCCCATTTGCCTTGGTCGTGGCATCACACGTGAACGCAGCCGTTCATGTGTAATGCCGTGACCAAGGGACCGATTCCGCTAATTCATATTTAGGGTTCCGTACCCAAAGGGTAAAAACGGGACCCTAATACTAAGACTTCACAATCCGTCTGTCACCAGGCTGTATCTCATGAACCGTGATAGCTAGACAGTTGAAATTTTCACAGATTTTGTATTTTTATTGCCGCTATAACAACAAATACTAAAAATTGAATAAAATTAATATTTAAGGGGGGCTCCCATACAACAAACGTGATTTTTTTGCTCGATATTAATAACAGCAACAGGTAGAAATATATGTAACAATGGTAATCCCACAGGGCTCCATTCTTGGTCCTTTCTTGTTTTTTTATTTTTATTAATGACTTGCCATACCTCTTAAAGGATAGCCATGATAATTATAGTTTTGTTTGCGGATGATACTTCACTTTTGTTTTTTATAATTTTATTTTTCGATAGGTTCGCGTTTGACTACTATTTCGCCTGAGGGTAAGCGATGTGGTCTACGGTGAAGCACGCTTGCCTAGAAGTAACCTATTCACAAGACCCCAAGGTTGTAGCTATCAGGGAACAAAGACTCCAACAGTGAATTCCACTCCTTAGCTGTGCGCACAATAAAAGTATTAGCAAAACGCTTTGTGCGTATGGGTGGGATGTCCACCATGTACCTACCGATGGCGCATTGCCGTACGTCTTGAAGTCCGATGATAGAAAGGGCTAGGCGGAATCAAATTGTGCAGTTCCGTCGCACACTCCCCGAAATATAACCGATAAAAAGCTTTGAAGCGACCGCATCGTTCGTTGTCAATAAGCCTCTAAGCCCGTCTGTCAATCGACTCAAATGCATTAAGTCTGAAATAGCCAAGTCAGAGGCCTATGGTGTTCCCAGAGGCGGCTTAATTAACTCTGACACCAGAGGTGGCCACACCTCACACGAAAGAAGAAGCTGGTGCTGGTGGGTGGCAAGGGTTTATAGGTGGCTGATCTTGAGAGACTCTCCAGCTTGGCCAAATTTATGTCTCTCCAGATCGGCCAACTATAAACCCTTAGATAAAGCACCTATAAACCCTTCTAACTTTTGAACCAGTGACCGAGTAATTCTGTTATTTGGCGAAATATTAGCGACTAAATATGTGTTATCAAAATTAAAACACACACTGGGAGCCACACTTTAGTATTTGTTGTTATAGCGGCAATATAAATAGATAATCTGTGAAAATGTCAACTGTCTGTCACGGTTCATGAGACCTGATAGCTAGACAGACAGTTGGAAGTAGCAGAGCCTTGTGAGAGACAGACGTGGAGTCTCAGTAATAGGGTCCCGTTTTTACCCTTACCCCTTAATATTCTTAGGCTTAACTTTGGATGCTAAGATTCAGTGGGACACTTAAAGATAAGTTGTCAAAAAAAGAAAATACCCCGACTGCTTGAAAAGGCGGACCAAAACCAGATGTATCCTCCAACTGCACAGCATGATTTTCTCCTTGTTTACGTCTTTTTAGTTTGCTTTTCAAACAGTCGGGGTTTTTTAATTTTTTGAATTAACATTTTTTATTTTAACTTTTTAGTTAAGTATTGATTTTTCTAATTAGGTACATTTAAACATATAAGTGTTATAAAAGTTGGCAAGAATGTAAATTCTTACATAAGTAGTAGGTAGGAGGTACGTACATAATGGGACCTGAGAAAGGGGCAGCTGATAATTTACGGCCTAGGGCGCACGGTTGGCGCAGTGGTTGAGCGATTGACTGCTGCGCTGCGTGTCGCGGGTTAGATTCCCGCACGGAACAAATATTTGTATGACCTACAGATAGTTGTTCCGGCTCTGGGTGTTTGTTTATATAAGTTTATATGTTTGTAAACGCACCCACGATACAGATGGAATTCCTAGTGTGGGGGCAAAGTATAAAAAAGCAAACAAAAATCAGCCACTGGGTCGGGTATTCTGCAGAACCGACTTCCACAAGTTTTTCACAATTTAGTAGCACAACTATAGAGCGCATCTTATGACAATTCCTATAGGTAGGTACTTAAGTGTAAACACGGGGAGGATAGGTATGTGCATTGTTTTGTAGTTCCAATTAGGGTTGGCAGATCGGAAGACCAAAATATCTGCCGAAAATGTTTAAATGTCGGGATTTCGAGGTCGTTGTCGGGCGAAATAAATATTCTAATTAAATATAGTAATTTATAATACACTTACTTTTAAGTTACCACCATGTATTTGGCATTGGACTACTAAAACCACCAATTTCGACTGATCATTATTTTAATAGTATTCGGAAAAGATTCAAAATTCACACAATTTACTTCAAAGTTCAGACTAATTAGTAACTCTGGTTTTATTTAATTAAAGTTGTACAGTTTTTCTTTTTGGTATATAAATTATTTAGCAAATCCTCTCACAGTAGGTAAGCTTGCCTACAAGAATTGTTATCACAAATGATCTAAAAGAAATCTGGTTTGTCTGGAGATTTTCAGTTTTGTCGGGAGTTCTCGAAATTGTCGGCTGAATCCAAACGAATCCCGACCATCTGGCAACCCTAGTTCCAATGCCTAGCTTCCGGCCGCCACTTATGTTCTGGCGAAGTCCAAACACAGAATTTGATTCGGTATTGGATATATTTCGTAGGTTTAGGTACAGTTCACAAGTTGTTGGATTTGAGACTGGTCGTTCACACTGGCGGTCGGTGGTCAACTATAGAACGTATCTCATGACAATTCCTATAGGTACCTACTTAAGTCTAAACACGGGGAGGATAGGTACATTGTTTTGTAGTTAATGCCTACCTTCCGGCTTATTCTGAAACAGTTTGATGGTACAATATTCACATAACTGTCTATCTTATCGCTACCCGTGAAATACTTATCATTGAAGAGTTCGTTGCCATAAGTGGTCTTCTTCATTAGTTCCACAAATATTATTTTCAGAATGCAAATGCCTGCATTAGTTGATGCAACTACCAAAATCGCTGTACCTACTAATACCTACCACCAAAAAACTGCGCATCCTAAATAGAGTGAAGCGATATTTTACACCTGGACAACTTTTTACTCTATATAAAGCACAAGTCCGGTTCTGCATGGAGTATTGCAGTCACCTTTAGGATAGTTCAGCTAATTTTATCAACTTGCCGCGCTTGACTCGGTGGAACCGTGGAACGCAGAGCTATAGAAGCTTACTGGCGTCGTTGAACTGGTGGATGCCAAGGTTCACAGCTTGTCTCATCGCCGCAAGGTTACTACTTTTCGGTCTTCTACAGACTGTACTTCGGTGAGTGTGCTCAAGAACTCTACGACCTTATGCCATCGGCCCCCTTCAACCATCGGACATCTTTAAGCGGTTCTCTATTGTGTGATGTGTCACCTAACTTTTTTATCCATATTTTAAAGTGCCATAACTTTTTTGTCATAATCATCATTTGTCCGAATATAACTTAACCGAACTTAATATCACATGCCATAAAATTGAAATCCCTAAATATAATATGTCCTAAATCCGTTTGTCATAAATATTACAATCAATAATATACAATAGACATAGAACTCAGCATGCAAGCAAGCACGCAGCATGCAGCAGGCATAGTTTCAGTCACGGCTCCGGCGCTGTGGGGCTCCGGCGGTCCCACGCGAGTTAATCGTCGCACAAGGGTTTAACGCTACGCGATACGCGACGTTTACGGCCGCTGCTTCTTGCGACAAGTTAGTGCTGCGCTTATGGCGCAGATACTCTTGAGTAGCTGATTTTAAAATGAGAATCACGTTTAAACGGCTAGTCGTAATTTTTTGGAAAAAATATATGTTACAGTAGACCATTTACTTAACAATTTGATCTAAGAAAATTTTGAGTTTTATTCGTATACCATGTTGTAATTAATTTGTAAATTTATGTCTAAAACGGACAAAAACACAACAATCGCACCAAAACCGCTGGGCGTATTTGTATGAAAATGCCAACATTTCAAAGACAATTTAATTATCTACATTTTGATCTAAAGCTTTTTTTTAATGTCATAGAATAATAAGGAAAGTACAAAAAACTAGGTACCTACTAAATTTTGGGTCGCGCGGGTGTGAAACGAGTGCGCGTTTTGTTCCCTCAATGTCGTTGGCGTTAGTCGTCGTCTTAATGCTTATGCAGATCCACTAACGTGGGCTATCGACAACAACGTCGATTGACGAATGCAATATTGCTTTTATAGTTTATTTTTCAATTTGTCAACCGTTTTAACCTGGTTGGAAGATCGATGTGAAATAATGTTTATTACTTATTTTGATTATTTTACAGCGTGGTAGAGAAATGAGTAACTAACATTTTGACAAAAAATGCACCCCAGTAATACCAAAGTGCCAAGTGCTGCACAAATACCTCCACTTTACAGGTCATTGAGCATAGCAGGGTTCAACAATACCTTCTGTTTCAATACGCTATGACAGCCTAAACCAAGGTAACCAGATTTATGATTGTTTGAATTTTTCGATTTACTTTATATATTTTTAGATACATATTGTTTATTTTTATTATAATATTTACTGGGCATGCTGTTTTTTATGTATTTTATTTAAAGGACTACAAAAAAATATGTTTAATAATAGTAAATGGGAGAATCGATAACTTTCTGATTTCGTCAATCACTAGATTAAATGTAAAATAAATTGCTTTTGCACAGCACAACGATAGCGACCGATGTTTTTATGTGGGTAAGTTGTACGGTGCATGGTAAAAACACGCTGTGTTGATGAGATAAAGTTTGTACTTGACTTTGTAGTACGTTCTGATTTAAGAAATGTGGGTGTGTGCGCGACTGCGTATCTATTGCCTTTACTGAACTGCATGTGTAGTAGTTGCCGTGTGGTAGGGGCAACTGGAGACACAGGTTTCCGATACATTTTCGTCTACACTGCATATCTCCTGTTTATTATATCTATGCTAAAACCTAATTTTTAACACAATAATTAGGACTTATGACTTTAGGTCATGTAAAATTAGGAGATTCAATTTGGGGGCATATCAAAATAAAAGATATATGTTAGACACAATGTTTTAATATGGGCAGTGATTATATGCTTTGATTTAGGTACTAATTATATTTCGTAGAGGAGAATATATTTATGTTAATTATTTATAGAATAATTTATAACATTTTTGCTCGAGCAAGCCAGTGATAATATGTATTATTTTTTGGACTCTGGCGGAGGCTTCAGCCCCTTTAGCACTCCCCGACTTTACCCGGAACCCATCGCTCCGCAGTCCGCTCTAGCAACAATAGGTCTCGCCAAACTTCTTGGCCGCGTATCGGAGCTGTTTTTTATGAGATTTACTACTGCATAGCCGTTGTAGTCAACTTCAGGGCGGCCAAGAAGTTTGGCAAAAACTATACAAGGCGATCAATTTATGTATTGATCGCCTTGTATAGTTCTCAATATATGATTATTTCTTTTCCGTAGTTTAGTACGGGAAATAATGATAATGAATCGGATATAAAATGAAACAAACACATCAGGTGAAAGGATTTATTAAATTAAATTTATAATGAGTTATTAACACTAATTTCAAGATGCATGGTATGAAAATAGTAATCTAAATCTTTAACACTTGACGTAATTATTTTGTTTTGTTCAAGTTACGCATAAAGTTAAGATGATTGAAAATCAATGCCATGTTTCAATAATAAAATTGATTAGGTACTTCCTTTGTGATTCACCAATAGAAATAAAGATTTGTTTCATTGATTGTGAGGCCTTTGGTAAGGCTAACTGATGCCAATCAGTGTAAATATCTCTTTTGTGCAAAATACAATGCTGCTACATTATTTTATGCCAATGACATTAGGTACTTCGTCATTATTTAGTTACATGTCTTACGTTAATGAAAATAGGAATTATTGTGGCAAAAATGATTTATTTCATTATAAATGAGCACAAGGGATCTTGTAAGTTTATAATGGATGGAGAAACAGATGATTGAAAAGGACAAACATTTATATTGTTAATTTGTTTGCACTTTCACATGTTTCATAAAAGAACTTTATAAATTACGTAAAATGGGCTCCACAATTACACTCCTAATACTTGTATGAACAGTCGTGAATGTGAATGAGTTAGGCTTAGCACGCACTGCGATTTTTATTCGCGCGAATTTTGTCCGCCTACGGAATTGTATGAAGCTACACGCATTGCGGTAAAAATTCGCGCGAAAATAATACTGCAAGAAATGCCACAGAATCCACCGCACCGTGGCGCGGGTTTAATTCGCGCGAACATTTTAAACTCTATGAACAGGTAGAAAGATACAAAAATCGAGCGGAATTTTATCCGCAGTGCGTGTTAGTTAGATTCAGGACAAAAATTCGCTCGAATAAAAATCGCAATGCGTGTTAAGCCTTACGCACCAGTTACTCAATCAGTCAGTTTCACAAACCCGCAAGAGCGAATGACTTGTAAACAGCATTACATATCGTCGTTATTTATGTATAGAGTTCTTTTCAATGCCATGTAGCCGAGACATCCTGCCGCACAAAATTCTTAGAGCCACAACCACACAATTTGCCATCGGATCGTGTCGTCGAAATCTACGTGTCTTTAGTAAAAATGACTAAACCCCAAGAGCGGCAACATATCAATCTGTGTCAGCTTTACAATGTTCATTCGTTCAACTCTTAGGTATAAGGGTATAATAAAAATATATAACTGAAATATCTTATTCATAAAGAACAATTAAATGAAACCTACCATGTATCATTACTTTAATTTACAAACATAATATGTACATTATTCAAGACTATCTATAAATAGTTTTTTTTATCTTCATCGAAAATAATAATTTGGACCTAAAATTGAAATTGTTCATATGCAGGAGCAACTTTAGTGTTGTACCTACTGTAACTACGAGAGCTTTTCAAATCACTGCACTACATGGCGAATACTAGTACTGCAAAAGTAGGTAGGTAATGCAATCGTTTTTTACAAAGGAATAAGCTTTTTACATAGTTTGGCTGATTCATTTGTAATTTGTTATTATTACGATAATGCATTTCAACATTATTTATAAGGCTCCTTTGTGAAATTGTACCTTAATGTTATATCTGCAGCACTTAGATAAATTCTTTAAACTACTCAATAATTTAATTTTCAATCTAGCATTATTCAAATTCACAAAAATAGGTCACTATTGTTCGACAGAAAATCTCAATAAACCACCAGAACAAATAAATTAATAATAATTATGTACACAACATTGTAGACGATTAATTTAAGATTTACCAACATTTACACAATGTTTTTGATGAATTGCAACTACATATACATAGACTGACCATAAACAGATCGTAGAAAAGTGTGTTTTAATTTTACAAATTGTTTTATCTTATGTAGATGGGCTAGGTTCATGTTATAGACACAAGATCAAGATCCCACAAGGAATCCTTCTCAGACCTGTACACAACTTGTTTGGCAGAATGTCTTTAAGTGCTATAGTAGCACCTTGGTGAATTTGTTCACCTAATTTCCACCTCAAGTCCTTTATTTATTTACTATGTTTTATAAAACTACCTCTTACCTTTAGGAAATAAGAAATGAACTTGTACACATAGAATCTAAGCTAATGAAAATGTTTCTTAGGCAACACCTGTAAAGTAAATATGATCCTTTGAATTATGATGATCCTCATTATTAAGAAAGTGGGCATCACCCATACTGATAAATACACCTCACGTTAGAGGGTTCAAAGAGAATGATAGTTTGGGTCTTGAATTATTTTTGCCTAATATTTTTCTCTGTTCCTCTTTTACTCTTTTTTCTTGTTCTTTTTTCAGTTTCTGCCTTTCTTCATCCATTTTCCTTTGTTCTTCAATCATAGCTAGCCGCTCCTCAGCCTGGAAACAAAATAAATTTGTGTCTGAATATAATTTAATTAGAATAGAATAACATTTATTTGCATAATATTCTTGCTATTTATTACCTACATGCTAAGGACAATGAGCGAATTGACAACAAAAAAAAATATTTAGGCACACAAGGTTTTCCTATAACTTACCAGCTTGCGCTGAGCCTCTTCAATCTTTCTATTATTTTCTGCCATGATTTCTTCCAGCTCTTTCCTTTTACGAGCTTCTTCCTCCTGTATAATAGAAATAATATGTTAATACTGTTCTTTACTTACAAGAGTAGCACTATGCATTAAAACAGAGTTCACGTAAACATGCCCTTTCTAAAAAATGGCTGTTTGCGCAATCCTCAATTCTTCAGTTCTTGAATGATAAGATGTTGTTGATCACACATGTTTAAGCTGATATTGAAAAAGTTTTTGTCTCCTAAGATAATAATTTTAAGTAAAAAAACATATTTATGAAATGCCATAAACTGTATGATGATGACACATCAGATAAATGTGTATATCCTTCATTTGAAACAGTAATGTGGTTATACAAAAAATAGATTCAAAAAATACCTTCAGCGCTCACGTCTGGATCCTCAAGCTGCATCTCCAAAAAATTCTTAGGGCTTCTTGCTCTTGATCAGTCTTGACCTGACTTATAGACTACGTGACTGCCAGGGACAGTCAAGCGAACAATTTTAAAATGCTAGCCGGACGCCTTCATGGCAAACTTACAATATGGCAGGATATAGTATAAACTCTGCCTTGTTGGTGCGTATGAAATATGTGGTTATAAAAATGGACATGTATATAATTATTAATAACAGAGACAGCCAGCCTCGGTGAGTGACAATAAATAAGAATTCAAGAAACAAATTCTTGTATGCACTCGAACTACACCTGACTGGACCTTTAACAGATATGATCGAAATAATACTTTTATTAGTTCCTCTATTTGTTATGATGCTGGTATTAAATATTGCATTTACACTTGTGTGTTACTGCGAGAGCAACATAATTATGTTGCTGTCGCAGGGTATGTGTTGTCATGTGTATATGCAACAATGTGTCATGTTGCCAGTACACATGACTGGTATGTACTATAATCAGTTACCTGTCTAGCCAATTCCTCGCGTCGCTGTTGTTCTCTCTGTCGCTCAAGTTCTTCCATCATTTCTTTCTCCATCTTCCGTTTGGCCTCTTCAACCCTTTTAGCCACTTCTTGTTCAATTTCATCTTTTCTTTTTTCTAACTCTTCTTCAACTCTTTTCTTCACTAGCAGCTCAATTCTTTTTGCTGCTTCTTCCTCCACCACCTAAAGAAGTTACATTTTAAAATCTGTTGGTTAGACCACAACTTAATCCACACTATCTAATGATATATATGAAGTCCCATTATTTGGAATGCTAATATTAATAACTTGGTTGACGATTTTGTACACTTTAACTATGATTATTCTATATAACTTATTTTGGTTACTCCAGCACCGGTCAGATTACCACACCCAGGAGCGATCATGTCTGATGTTTATGACAATATTTACTTTCTGTTCAGCTTCTCTTACGCGTCTCTGTCTTTCCATTTCGGCTAGCCTGTCGACTTCATCCATTTTGCTGCGCCCCTTTGACTTCTTCCTGTGACTTCTGCTTCCATCATATGAAGCGTCACTGCTGGTCGAAGAAGACACGGAATGAGATCTTTTTCTGAAAATATACCGATACGTCACACATAGTAGATAGTTTATAACGTGTCCGATCACTAGTAAATAGTTTACCTGGATTTTGAGCTTCGCTCCCTGGACTTTTCTACGAGTTTCGAGCTTCGGCTCCTTGATGTAGAACGATCCTTGGAGCGACTCTTCTTCCTTGAATGTTTGCTAGTTTTATGGTGGCGCCTTGGCGACTTACTCCGTGATCGCGACCGTCCCATATTTTATCAATAAACCACAATTAAGAGAAATGCAGTAATATAAAGTAACTCTTCACCACACTTCCATTAATTAGCATTCACATCAACTCAAGCATTGCTATGTTTGACAAACGAGTACGACGCCATTTTTTTTCGTAAAGTTGCAGAAGACATAGACAAAACTAAAATCGGATCCATTCAACGATGATGCATAAATAATAAAGAAGTGTGTACACCACCAGCAGCAATGGTGGCCAAGTGGTATCCGCCGCGACTTACAAGTTGTAGGTCGTGGGTTCGAGCCCAGGTAGGCGCTTTACTTTGTGTAAATTATTTCATCACCACTGCTCTCAAAACGGTGAAGGAATACATCGTGAGGAAACTGGCATGTCCTAGAACCAAAAACTCGAAGACATGTTCATGGGCGTGGAAATATGAATATACATTTGCATTTAGTATTTGAGTTTTATTCTTAATAATAGTTTTACATTAGATAGATTTTCTTCAGAACAAACTTGCTTGACAGAGAAAGAAAAGAACGTCATCGCAATATTTTAAACTAAGACCATAGGTGTTATTTAAGTAGTTATAGGTAGGTGTGGCTGCGCCACACAGTAAGTGCTAGCGACGAATAAAGCAGTGCGAATCAATCCGTCTTTAAGTAAACAAAAAATTCTAAATCTATGAAGTAAACACCTACGTAGGCTTCATAAACAACATTGGCGACGAGTACCTACATTAATAAAATATAAAGATGTTCGGTGTAAATTCTTTATTGGGAGCTATATGCAATTTTGATCACCATAGTCAAGACTGGAAACTTTACGAGGGGCGGCTTCAGCAATGGTTCATAGCCAACAGCATTGGCGAGGACAGTGATAAAGCTGGAGTAAGGAGAAAAGCGGTACTGTTAAGCGCACTCACGTAGAACACGTATCAACTGGCGTGTAACCTCGCCTTGCCTGAAGATTTGGATACGAAGAACTATGAGGATATTCTGAAAATCTTGGACGACCACTTTGTGCCGAAGCGCTGCGGGTTTGCGGAGAGGCATAAGTTTTATACAGCGGTGCAGCAACCGGGTGAGACGCAATCGCAGTGGGCTGCAAGGTTACGAGGTCTAGCTACTTACTGTGCGTTCAAGAATTTGGAAGATCATCTTCTAGACAAGTTCGTCATGGGCATGTTACCGGGTCATGAACGAGATAAGCTCTTTGCTAAAAATATCGACGACTTAACGCTGAGTAAGGCGGTAGATTTAGCAGAAAGTACCCGCTGTGCACGCGCAGGCGCCGCGATGGCACCAATGGGTAATACCGATGCAAATCATGACGCTGTGTTCAAGATTGATCAAGGAGCCAAAGTATCGAACGGATCGCGTAAGGATCAACATAGTGTGTTGTTGTTGTGTGTGTTTTCGTCCTAAATCATCATCCATTTCGCTACAAACTTGCAAAAGTGCTAATTCGTACGCGAACTAGCTTCTTACTGCTCATCACAGCATCTATCTCTTTCTCACGAGTTGTCGGATGAGATAGCAGGCATTTTAACCCCGCGCACAAAATAGTTCGTGCCGTCGACTAGTGTAACATTAAGGTTCCCCTAGGCGTCGGCACGAACTATTTTGTGCGCGGGGTTAATATGCACGCTATTTTATAAACAGACCTTTGGGAGTCTAGATATCATGAAAAAACGACTAAATGTATACCTATTATCAAAATAAAATTATTTGCATTGTTGAACTACTAATCTATCCATGTATGGTGGCCGTTTTTAGGGTTCCGTACCCAAAGGTTAAAAACGGGATCCTATTACTAAGATTCTACGGTCCGTCTGTCTGTCTTTCTGTCTGTCTGTCACCAGGCTGTATCTCATGAACCGTGATAGCTAGACAGTTGAAATTTTCACAGATGATGTATTTCAGATGCCGCTATAACAACAAATACTAAAAACAGAATAAAATAAATATTTAAGTGAGACTCCCATACAATAAACGCTAATGGCACGAAACCCTTCGTGCACGAGTCCTACTCGCACTTGGCCGGTTTTTCAATTTTCCTTCTTCTTATGGTATTTATTTCCGTCCAAAAACGCGTTAAAATTAGTGTTGAAATATGGAACTTTCGACACTCATAACTTTCAAATATATATTTTTCTTACTTTTTTGATTCCATACAGGGCTAGATAATGATGAGACAAATTGATATATTTTAATTTTTATTTTTAACGTACATCGTCAAACAGTGGAGTAATCGCCAGACTACGTTTGTATGGAAGAATGATCGACTAATGATACCTTAACTACAGAGCGGCTTGATTGTGGTTTGAAATCTGGACACACTCAATACGAGCTCCTAGATAGTTGAATAGTGATTTAAGGTGTATGGCTTCTTTAGCGGGTTCGGTGATCGAGCAATACCACTGACCTCTATTATACAAATGTTAGCGTTCAGTGAGCAATACTCTGCTTCGGCCGTAGAAAGTGCCACACTCTTTTGTTTTCTCGAGGACCAGCTGATGTAGCCTCCTGCATATATGAAAAAAAACCAGAGAAAGACTTGCGGTCTACTTTGCAGGCGCTCCAGTCTGCGTCTGCCATGCCGTATAACTCTTGATCTGTCTTTTTAAAGGCTATTCCGATTTCGGAGGTGCCTTTGAGGTATCTTAAAACACGTTTGGCACTCTAAAAATGTTCGGCATTGTAGCAATCATTAAATTGCGAGAGATAACTGACCGCGAACATAATGTCTAATCTTGTGGCAAACTTAACTTAAGTTTTTGTACGGCAGTTCCTTTTCAATAGATTTTTTGTCTATTTCTAAAGACAGCCCTGGTTCTATAGGTGTGCTGGTAGGCTTGCATTCATCCATTTTAAATTTGAGTAAAGTGTCCTTGATTTAGTTTTCTTGGCCTAATTTAGTAGACTGTATTGTGAATATAAAATCGATTCCTAGCATTTTTTGTGGTATTCCCAAATCTTTAATTTCAAATTAATTTGCAAGCATTTCCTGAATTTCTTGCATCTTCTTAGTTCCTGTATAGGCAATAAGGATATGATCAACTCAGATCGCTGTAATAATCTCCTTTCTGCAGTATGCTTACGCATGGATCTGCTTGTGACGGACCAAAACCAATATTTCTTAGTTCCTTTTCCAATCGAATGTATCTACCACTGCCTCCCGGATTGTTTTAGTCCGTACAAGGATCGTTGTAATTTGAAGACTTTTTCTTCTTTAATGTTCCTTAAACATTCCAGCATATTTCTAGCCTTGTTATATATTGTAAGGTCATCCTGTTCGCTTTCATCGATCATGATTTCTGTCACATATTTTTCTAAATTTTCAGGTACCTTCATGGATATGTTTTCGTCTATATCGCCGTTTAGATACGCTGTTGTCGTGGAGGCGATCGGCGGTGGCAACCTCTCGCGTCCGGCCCTGGTTTAGGCCATGTTACGGAGCGAGAGGGTATGGGAAGCTGTCTCCTCCTTTTGCGAAGCAGTAATGCTCGTGAAGAAGGAGGCGAAATGCGTGAGGGAGACGCAACGGAGACGCCCTGGGCGTCGGGAGTCGCAAGCCGATTCCCGGCCACCGTAGGCGCGGGCTTGCGGACGGCGAGTAATAGGTAGCTCGTCGTCCGATAAGGACCAGGCCCGAGTCGACGGCGCGTTGTGTTCCACGCGCGCCTCAAAGAGATGTCAGCAGAACTGACGGGGTCCGCGAGAGCCGATGCCTGTCTGGGTCACGGATAAATTTGAAAAAGAATTACCACGGCCCTGGCTTAAGCAACTGAAGGAATACGGGTGGGTTTTAGTCAGTAAAAGTGTGACACGCCCTGGGAGGGCGTGTCACACTTTTGTCCTCACCCAGAGCGGGAGAAGTCTTAGGATTAGTCCCCACCCAAAAAAAAAAAAAGACACGCTGTTGTGCATCGCTGTATCCATCTGCATCAATTTCATCAGGTCAGGTCTTTGGGTGAATCCCCGAGCTATACCAAGTAACACAGGAAGCATTTTAACAAACGAATAGTAAACTTATGTAGAACTTAAGGTCCGTATAAACTCTTATATAAGTTCACCGAGCATCCTGACGCTTTATATTGGCATTTTTAAACCATTATGATGCTTTACACTGTATAAAGTTTGGATAATGGCATATGAAAATGCGTTTGTAAAGCCTTTAGTTTGAGTGCAGCAAACCACACCGCAGCTGTACAGCTTTGAGCTGTTATTAGTGCATTTGGATTTACAATAGCATTTTTAAGTAGTAAATAAATGCTTAATGCTGTTTAATGGAATATACATGAACCATTATAATGCCACGTAAATCCGCTATACAGCTTTCAGCTGTTTTTAGTGCCTTAGAGTCTACAATAGCATTTTTAGGTAGTAAGATAATGCCTAAAGCTGCTTAATAGCATAAACTTGTACCATTATAATGCACCGTAAATCCGTTATAACGGTTTGAGCTATTTTTGATGCCCTTTGTTGTATAATAGCACTTTTAAGTGGTTAGTAAAAGCCTAGAGCTGCTGAACAGCATAAAGATCAACTGAGTTCTGTTGTCTAACTAACAGCTCTTTAATAAAATACACGTGAGTTATTGTAAGGCATAAAGCTGTAGGTTCGTTTTACTATATTCGTAAAAGCATTTGTCAGCCATATTGAGGAAAAGCACAATATTCGCTATAAACATGTTTTTTGTTGTTGACGGCACCATAATTATTTTAATAAGCCATGCAGAGGCATATGGAGATCATTTATTAATTAATTTATTTAATTAAGGTTTAACAACAGTTGTTACGGATATTATACAGATGGGAACATATAAGCAATTGTGTCTTAAATCTAACTGCACAACCAATTATAGGCAAACACCACATGCAAATTGCTCTTTTTAATTATAAAAACTAAATGTACTTAAATTCTAGATAGTTATATTATATAGTGGACGTCAACTAGGTCGCTGCGCTCGTTCACGAGTTTGCACATGCGGGGTATAGGCGAATTAGCACCAAACACTGTATGGCGAAGAGGCGGAGCTAAGGGTGTTATGTGTTTGCGAGGTGGTCTACGGGGTACTCTGAAATTGAACCTAAATACCAATTGTGGGCAGTCAATGGTGTTATTGAGCAGTTTATATGTGAATCTCAAATCCAAGAGCTCCCTTCGAGCTTCCAGGGTACTCATTTTGTAGCAGCCTAGTTTAGCAAGGTAGGGGAGATATTTAAATTGCCTTCCCTTTGAGTACCCTAGGTATCGGATAAATCTTTTTTGGACTCGTTCCATCGGCTGTGAGTGGGTTGCGTAGTGAGGCCTCCATATTAAACTGCAGTATTCCAAGTTGCTTCTTATAAGGCTATTGTAAAGAACTAATTTAGTATGTGGGCGTTGAAATACCTTTCCATTACGAATGACAAATACAAGCATACGTTGGGATCGACTGATTATGTTCTCAATATGTGGTACAAATGTGAGTCTGAGTCTAACATAACTCCCAGGTCTCGTACAATATGCACCTCGCATAAGTTCATTATATTTATTTGGTACGCCGAATTTAGTATACATATTTACTTTCCTGGTGAATTTTATGTAGTTACATTTCGAACTATTTAACGAGATTATATTATTATAACACCATGCAGACAATCGGTTGGAATCTTCTTGCATTAGGTTTACATCCTGTTGAGACCTAATGGCTCTCGAAATTTTCAAGTCGTCTGCAAAAAGGAATATGCTAGTATTGTGAAAGCAAGATATTACGTCATTTATATATATGATAAATAATACTGGGCAAAGATGAGAACCTTGTGGGACACCCGAGGCAATTGCATACCCGCCCGACCGACAACCACATAAAACTCCCGACCAGCCAGATAAGAACCAAACCACTTTAGAAGACTACCGGTGACACCGTACATAGCTAGTTTTTTAACAAGCAGTGTATGTATCTTATCAAATACCTTGCCAACATCCGTATAAACAGCGTCAACCTGTACTCCCCCATCCATGGCTTCGCATGTGGCTTCAACAAAGGACACTTGATTTGTACTCGTGGATCTGTTCTTTACAAAGCCGTGCTGATGATGATAGGTAGGTATAGCTTAAATGCTAATAAAATGCGCCTGTAATGCAATTAAACAACGCTTGTGAACCTATTTAGGATCTAAAGCCGTATAATTTGTGTCCATATAAGCATTACAGTAGCCGTATAATCGTTTGTAATGCTACTATAGAACTAACACAAAATGCGAAAACGATACAGAAATGCTGTAAGTCGGCCGTTATACTGCTTTGATTTGTTACTTGGGAAGGCGTCAAGTGTGACCTGAAGAAGAGCCTTGAAGAAGTAAGAGGAGTAGAAGTTAGCTTGTGGACGGTCAGGATGAGGCTTTTTGCTGCCAATATCAGGAGTTACCGCCCGGCTCGGGGCCCTAAATTAATCCGTGAGCACACACAAGTTCAGTTTGCTCGAAACTGTTCTTCATGGACTCTGGAAGACTGGAAAGTGTTGTTTTCTGATGAAGCTAAGAATCTCTTTGTGTGGAGAGGACCGACGCCGGCGAAGACCACGGGAACGCTATGCGGAAGTGTGTTTTGAAGAAATCACTCCTTATGGCGGAGTCTCCGTTATGTTTTTGGCAGCAATTAATTCGACGGAGCGCACGGAGTTAGTTTTCATATAAAATAATAATAATAATAATAATAATAATAATAATTTATTTGCAATAAAAAGGTGTACATTTGAACAACATTAGGTTACAGACAAAGATATGGAGACGTTATACATTAATATGTTTGGAGACTCTAGCACCCTTGCTAAGTTGCCAAGACAACTTGTATTAAAGGCGCTAGGCCCAACCCTTTCATGGGTGTCTTATAAAGAAAGTTTGTCTAATTATCGAGAACATATTTTCATTTTTGCAGCAAGTAGATGGATAGACAAATAAATCATTTAGCAAAACAAGTAAAAAAAATGGAACATTAATTGCACACCGGTACATAATGGAAGTCCTAATTCCATTTGCACAACCCGCATTGACTGCAATTGGGGAAGATTCCATTTTAATGGACGACAATGCTCACCCGCACCGTTCTGGCGACGTGGAAGCGTACATGCAAGAAGTGGGGATCCGTCATTTATATTGGCCAGCTTGAAATCCTGACCTCAATCCAATTGAGCATGTCTGGGATGTTCTAAAGAGACGGGTAAGATCAGTGCAACCTGCTCCACAAAACATCAGGGAGCTAAAGAGTCATTTGTGCGTCAGCGTTCGTGAACTTTTATATAGCGCTATGCCAACGTCGCAGCGCAAAACAATTGAAAACGCGTAAAAAAAAACGGGGATCTTCCTCGTTAAAAATGTTTGCATAAAAAATACGGTACCGAAACGTGGTCCCTCACAATGGGCCATCAGAAGGCTTAAAGTCACCCAAAGGGCCAAGGAGAGAGCTATGATCGATGTTTCCTTGCAAGTTCGAATCAGAAATGAAGACATCCGCAAGAGAACCAAGAAAAAAACGAAAAAAATATATTATGTATACGTAGTTCAACGCAGCTGCACTCGCGTTGATGGTCTAGACCCTAAATGTAGTGGTTATATTCTCTGTGGACGCTACTGGATACAAAATCGGCTCGTGTAATGTGTTGCCGGAGAGTCGGCACCGGTTACCCGGCAACCGGAGCGTGTGAAAAGGGACTTATTGTTTGGCCGTGTACATCGGTTTTTAAAGAATTCATCGATTTTTTTTTAATTCAAATCGACCTTAGAATGTAAAGGAGACGGGCATTTCTGGGCCCAGCAGTTAACTAGTTGAAATGTGTATAAAAAAATCCGTTATTTTTTTCTAAGGGAAATCACAAAAAACAGTAGGTACCATGTTTCTATCTAGGAAGCGAGAAAAGTTAAATTAAGTTATGAATCTAAATAATCGATTAAAAAATTGGTAAAATCTCAAACTAATGTTTGAAAATCGAGTGATAAGTGCTTATCAGTCGTTTGGTGGAAACGAATCATAGCGAATCGAGTTCCTTTAATTTTTCATCAGTCAGCAACAAGGAATATAGTACTCTCTACCGAGAGGTCAGCAATAGGTACTGGTCACTGAATGCTGACAGACAGATGACAGGCAGAAAAAATAAACCGGCACTCGTTCGAAAAACATAAAAGAAACTACCTACAATGTTATATTGTAACCTCACTTTTAGTATATTTCATACAACTTGATTCCTGGATAGCCAAATTTCACCATATTTTCAGTATATCCTCTTACAAATAAAGCAAGTTTGATTGTGTTGACACCTGGGCCCAGAATACTATGGAGTC
The DNA here is from genome assembly GCA_948252205.1 of Orthosia incerta. Taxonomy (NCBI): domain Eukaryota; kingdom Metazoa; phylum Arthropoda; class Insecta; order Lepidoptera; family Noctuidae; genus Orthosia; species Orthosia incerta. The sequence continues at coordinate 10,067,459 of OX411754.1, read as the reverse complement.
TTGCCCTTCTCCTTTCATAGGTGTCCGTTTTTTTTGCAAAAGAGTGTATATATTAGGTCATTACATATGAAATTGGCGTTTTGTAAGGGAGGAACATAAAGTCGTTTTTTTTTTAAATATAATATGTCGGGTTTAGTCAATAGTACGGACGTAAAAACAAATCGCAAGCACGCCCCTAGCGGCAGTCAAGAGCAACTACGCATTAGCGCGCTTTTATAAGCACTAGCGTGGTGCAGAATAGAGCAGTTGAGTCAGTTGAGTACTGACAGCCGTAGAGCTAAGACGTCGTAGAATCAGTGTCGATCCGTAATATTAGTAAGCAAGAATGTAACTTGTGTCTATTTGAATAAACCCAGTGTATCGAATAACTTATGTGATTTCATTTGCACGATTATACCCACCGACCTGCCCACACACGATGTCTTAACCTAAGGGAATACGTCCTGACTTCCCGATGGTTTGCATCTATCGGCCAGCCTTGATGCGACATCAGAATTGGGATTCGATCGTGCTAATGAGATCACACGTAAAAACAATGCAAAACAATGCTAGTGAAAATAGTTAGTCTTGCAAAAAAATTACGGTGTCAGTTGCGACTACCCTCGAAAACAAAATAATGAAAAACAAGTCCGGAGCGGAGCAGCAAGGAAGCTAGCAACAACCAAGGAGCTGAACAGGTCAAGGAGGAGCGTGTGGACGAGTGGAAAGATCCATACACACGGATCTTTATGCCAATCTGGTGAGTCGTTTTCATTTTGTTATGACTATGGCCAAGAGTGTTCATTATTCAAAATTCTAGTTTTGTGTATGGTATGGCGGTCAGTGGATCGTCGGGGTGGCCCCTATCGGGTCATAATTTCACTTTAGTTATAATCGATGGTCAAGTTTTGGTATTATTGAAGAGTTATTGTTCTACTATCACTGAAAATAACCCTTGGCTGGCCTTGGCTGACTATCATTGTTTAGAACGATATGGTGACAGTGACGTCCTACCTTACATTTCAGTCTGGAAATTATGACAATTCTAAATGAAATATTTTGTTTAGTTTTGTAGTGTGATAGTTTCATGTAGTGAGAGTTAACTAAGTTTGAGAAGAAGCATGGTATTCTTCTTTTGTGGTCATCGGAGGGCCAGACTGTCTAAAAGGTGGTAATCCCTACCAGACCTAGAAATTGCGACTTAAAATGCTATGGTATTCTTTGTATTCTATGAGGCCCATATATCTACCTACCTGGGCACATGGGACACTGTATGTCAATGTGTGGTTCATGTCCACAATAACCCATTTTGCTGTGCCGGTTTAGTTTACTACACCGCTGCACCGGTTAATTTCCATCAAATCTGAGTATGGTTAAGATAATTGAGTGAACATATACTCTCGTAATGTTTTTTACGTTTCAGATACCATATTGCGTCGCAGTGGATCCTCTGCTGCAGGCTAGCGGTTCAGATGGTGTATGCGAAGGCTGATGTGTCAACACCCGAGAGGTTAAGAGGAACGGCAGGCTAGTAGTTCGCAGGTGGTAGCCGAACATTACAACCACAGTTGTGAAGTCGGGCGCTCGCATGTTTCGAATGGAATACTCGGTGAGTCGCTTCTATTTTATTTCGATAATGAGGTCGAATGTTCTCTAGTGAAGAGATGCTATTTCGAGCTTTAAGAGAGTTCATGTTTGACCACTGAGTTGGTCGTGGTTATATCTAGCACTATCACTAGGTAATTAAGACACACTTAGTAAAAAGCAAGTAGTTAATGAGTTTCCTATTGGCGGAATAGTTTCAACATTTGAATCAGTACGTACTTTAGGATTTAATATCCCATAAGAAGATGAGCTCGTGGCTAAATAATAACAGCCGCACGGGTCGATCATCAAGGTTAAGCAACACTTGACGAGGTCGGTCCGTGGATGGGTGACCATTTCAACATACCGAGTTTCCTCCGTGCCTCGGAAAGCACGTTAAGCCGTTGGTCCCGGCTGTCATTTGAAGATCTTTGACAGTCGTTACGGGTGGTCAGAAGCTTGAGATCTGACAGCAGTCTTGCCAAGGGGTACCGTGTTACCCAGTTACTGGGTTGTGGAGGTCAGATAGGCAGTCGCTCCATGTAAAACACTGGCACTTAGCTGAATCCGGTAAGACTGGAAGCCGACCCCAATATAGTTGGGAAAAGGCTAGGCAGATGATGAAGAAGATGATCTATCCAAAGTGACTTAACAACTAGTCATTTTCAGTGGCAAAGCGAGTTAGTAAAGTCGTTGGGCGAAGGCAATTGTATTGAGTTAGTAACGGTACTGGTCATTTGCGTGTATTCGGAACAGATCTTATGTTGCGCAACGATTTACAACCACCGTCTTTAGATCTGAATTCACTTGCTTACTTTCAAAGTAATATTATGATAGCAGTAGATCTCGCGATCGTTTTCCTTACATGAAAACTGAGTTAGTGTGCGATAGTAAAGGGTTACTGTTGATAATTTGATTTTAACGATATTGATCTGAGTTAATTCGTGAAGCTCCTTCACAGGAGTTATTAAAACGCAAATATTATGAGGCTTAATTGTAACCCTCATATTAACAGTCGGTATGCTCCAATATCTTTGAGTAAAAAGAGCGAATCTAGTAAGAAGGATCCTCGATCACCAAGTTCCTTGAGAATTAGACGTCATAATTGATGACAGTGGTAGTGAGACCAAATCTGATGGCTTGTACACTTGTCATACTCAGAACTTTGGACTGCACCTCATGAGTAACATGTGGCGATGGGTCAACGAAGAAGTTTCATGAGTTGAGTGTGCATTGCCTTTGAATTTTGGTAAAGAGTAACTGAACTTTTACGATTACTTTGTTTAGTTGTTGAACTTTTTGATCGTTGGACCTTTTTCTAATGAAATATTGTGTGGGAATCTCTGGTGCGAATAGGCCCTGTATTAAGTCCACGATAGGTGATTATGACAGGACGGTGATCGTTATACACCGAAAGTTTTAAATAGGTACGCTTAGAACCTACAAGTATGCACAAGGTAGGTTAGGGGCAGATGCCAGCGGGTCATGTACCAGTCGATGTTGATGTCAAAAGGATTTTGATGATAATGAGCAAGCTTAAGGTGTCGAGTAATTCAGTCTATCGAACGTATTACGTTTGACCGTACCAGTGGATTCTGGTGGAGGTCGGGGTCTAGAGAGAGACCGAGAGACCGTTGTCAGAGCAATATAATTGCTGGTCGGCTAGAGAGCCATGGCGTTGGAGGTTTTACTCGAGGGTTTCTGTAAGCTTGGCAGTTTTTGCTGCAGAATAAGTTTTAAACTTTGTTTGGAGCGACTAGTGGTACATGGCCCAGGGTAATTATTTAGTTAAAGAGTAGGGTTCTAAAATTGCTCTATTTTCACGAACCCAATAATCTAGTTCGGTCAGGAGTAGCCGAGCGTTGTTTGGCAGCTGTGAGCCTAGGTGGCAACTGTTGGCTTGTGTGGCAACTGTTGGCCTGTGTGGCAACTGTTGGCCTGTGTGGCAGCTGTTGGCCTGTGTGGCAGCTGTTGGCTTTTATGGCAACGGTAGGCCTGTATGGCACCTGTAAGTCTGTGTGACACTATGGCTAGTGTGAAAATTCATGTTTGTGTTAGGAACCTTACAGAAAGTTCCTATTGAGTCATGAGGTTAAAGGAAAGTAAACTCTCAGTCACGCGTGTGGAGAGATCATGTTCATATTGATGACGTTCGAATCGTCAAGCTCTCATTACGAAAATTTAAATAGTTTTGGTTTTCAAATTTGATTACTATGCGTAGATCGTGTTGGTAAGACACACAAAGCTGAGATAGCTAGTAGAGCTATGTAATGGCTAAAGATCGTGAATAAGAAACCTGGTTTATTGTTTCTTTTGTTCGATTTAATTTGAGATTTATGACTATCAGTGGTACTTGAACTTTGTAATCACGAAGATTGGGTGCTTTTAGGTACCAAATCGATGATTAAATTGCTATTTTCTTTAAATTGGAAATAGAGAGATTTAAATGATCATGTTTGATTGTTTAAAAATGTTTCCTCACTCTAGAGTCAGGATTGGACGAGCAAATACTGTTTGAAAATTTTGTATTTTTCAGAACAACCCTTGTATGATGGGCGATTGCCAGGATGGAGTGGACTAAGACTACGTGTGGTGCAACACGAGGTGACCATGAGATGACATGGAGCAAGGACAAGAAGATGATGCCTGCGGGTGATAGATTTGGGGATCTGTCGCCTGAGAGAGGCCCGAGAAGGCGACGTGTGTGTTCCACGTTCGCCTCTCAAGAGGAATTACGGCCTAGAGAACACCATGTGGTTTTAGTCAGTAGGAGTCTGACAGACCCCTCAGCTTTCCCCAAGGGCTGAGGACATCCATTGAGGATTTCCACATGATTCGATACACTGTTAGAACCTGACAATGAGGAACAGACGAGGACGCCTGTCTCGCAGGATGGCCGTGTCGGGTTTAGTCAATAGTACGGACGTAAAAACAAATCGCAAGCACGCCCCTAGCGGCAGTCAAGAGCAACTACGCATTAGCGCGCTTTTATAAGCACTAGCGTGGTGCAGAATAGAGCAGTTGAGTCAGTTGAGTACTGACAGCCGTAGAGCTAAGACGTCGTAGAATCAGTGTCGATCCGTAATATTAGTAAGCAAGAATGTAACTTGTAACTTGTGTCTATTTGAATAAACCCAGTGTATCGAATAACTTATGTGATTTCATTTGCACGATTATACCCACCGACCTGCCCACACACGATGTCTTAACCTAAGGGAATACGTCCTGACTTCCCAATGGTTTGCATCTATCGGCCAGCCTTGATGCGACAAATATATTTTTTTAATCAAAGTATGTACCATTGCTATCTATGTACTTTTGCCATCTCATAGGTAGTTCATTGATCCCTTTACAAAAAAAACCATTCGGATGGGAATCAATCAAATCTTTGAATGCGCTTTGGACTGCCCAATCGGAGTTGAATTTTTTCCCTTGCAAGAAGTTATCCTAATTTCGAAAAAAGTGGTAATCTGTTGGAGCAAGGTCCGGTACGTTGGATGGTACGGTGGATGTCTTAGACATTCCAATTGAAGCTCCTCTAATTTGGTAGCCGTTTGTTGTGCAGTGTGTGGTCTAGCGTTGTCCTGAAGCAGCAGTGGCCTAGAGCGATTGACCAGCCTCGGCTGTTTAGCAGCTAGCTATTCCATCATGGTTTGCAGTTGCTGACAATAGACATCCGCCGTAATCGCCTGGCTAGATTTAAGAAAGCTGTAGTGAACGACACCGGCACTAGTCCACCAAACGCTCACAAGTAATTTTTTTTGAGTCAATTTTCGCTTGGGGCAGGATTTGGCTGGTTCGCCAGGGTTCAGCCATTGCGATGAGCGTTTCTGATTATTGTACAGGATCCACTTTTCATCACAGGTAATGATTCGATTTAAAAACTCTTCATTATTGTGCCGGTTGAGTAAAATGTAACGCAGCAGTCGACGCGCGCGAATTCATGAGGTACCTACCTTTCAAGCTTTATCACCTTCTCAATTTTCTTCAAGTGGATTAAAACAGTTTTATCACTAACCCCGCAGCCTGCAGCTAACTCGCACGTGGTTTGCGATGGATCAGCTTCCACAATAGCCTTAAATTCTTCATTATCAACTTTGGTCTCCGGCCGTCCACGGGGCTTGTCCTGCAGGTCGATATTTCCAGAACGAAAACGTTGGAACCAACAACGCACTGTGTTCATTGAGGTAATAATGTGCTGTGTTTTCTTTTGCGACACCGTCGCCATACACATCATTAATTCTTCGAGCCGTTTCTGCAGCACTGGTGCTACGATGGAACTCGTACTCGTAAATAACGCGATGTTTCAAGTTTTCCATTTTGTAAACTGACTGGCGCAAAGAAAAAACCAAAAGAGGAAAAAGCAAATGAATTACGGTATTCCAAAACAAAAGAAATAGCTATATAAATTTATAATTGGAATTCCAAACCAAAGAAGAGATATTTGAGATCAAAGTGGCCAGTACGACAAAACGCCAATTTCATAGGTATGGACCTAATATATACCTACGTTATATTCTTCTTGTTGATGTTGTGTTGTCTAGATACGTTCAAAAGTGCCGCCATTGGACCATGCTGCGGACGCTGATCCCTGTAAACGCGTGTCATGTAATGACACGTGTCACGAGCCGATTCATTCAAAGTCTATGATCAAAGTGATTGTATTTGAATGACTGTTCGCGGCACAGAGAAACTCAAAATCAAAATCAAAATCAAATATTTTTATTTTACATAGGCCTACATGGGCACTTATAAAACGTCGACAAAAGGTGCACGGTTCGGGTTAGTCGTTGCCTATGGAGAAGAACCGGCAAGAAACTCCATGGTTACTCTTTTAATTTTTTTTTGTTTACAATATTTCAATGTACAGCATTAGTACTTGGATATGAGGGGACAACGTAGGCCCGACAATAAGTCGTACGAAATTGAAACAAAAAAACAAACAAAAAAATAATGCACGAAATAAAAAGTTAACAAATGTTAACAATCATCTAGAAATCTAGAAAGCCTACAATGTTCACACATTCACAATAGGTAAAAGAATCTATACAAAGGTAAAAAAAAACACAACACTAAATTTAACATGTGGCACAAATACTGTAATCAGTGCTGTAACTATTCTTAGCAAAGGGCTATAATGATGATTGAAAAATATTGTAAAAAGTCTAATTAAAAGAGAAAAAAAATGAGATTGAGAATAGTTAGAGATATCCATATATTTGTGCCGTTTATGAGTTACCAGGGAAGCCGCATGCGCAGAGGGTGTCAAAGCCAAATTTTTTATCTTCAACGTAGTCCTTGATTTTATAATATGCTTTTTTAATAAGGACACGTTTGATGTAGTTTTTGAACTTTCCATCGGTCAGTTCTATAACTGACTTAGGCAACTTGTTATAAAAGCGTATACTGTTTATAAGAAAAGACTTGCTAGTTTTCGTTAATCTGAATTTGGGTATTACAATTTCGTGCTTACTGCGTGTATTTAAATTATGGAAGTCACTTCTAATTTTGAAAAGCCCTCGATTTTTGCGGACATACAAAATACATTCCAAAATATAAAGTGAAGGTAGAGTCAGTATATCGATCTCTTTAAATTTTTCTCTGAGGGACTCGCGAGGACCCATTTTATAGATCGCGCGGATTGCCCTCTTTTGTAAGATAAAAATTGAGTCAACGTCTGCTGCTGACCCCCACAGCAGAATGCCATAAGACATAATACTGTGGAAATAAGCATAGTATACTAGTCTAGCTGCGGCTACATCGGTTAACTGCCTTATCTTCCTTACTGCATAGGCAGCCGAACTTAACCTGCCCGAAAGAGTTCTAATGTGCGGTTATGTGCGCGCCCCACTGCAATTTTGAATCGATAGTAATCCCCCAAGAATACAGTTTCCGTTATTATTTCAAGATTTTTGCCGTCAAGATTTAGATTTAGGTCACGTTGAGGTACATTTGGTAAAGAGACTTTAGACATTTTGTTTTTTTCGCATTCAGTAAAAGATTGTTAGCTGTGAACCATTCCGAGAGAACAATTAGACTTTCATTGACATGTAAGACATCCGTATCTTTCCTATCTATTTTAAAAATTAGCGAAGTATCATCAGCAAATAGAATTATATCCGATAATTTGGCCATCATAAAAGGGAGATCATTAATGTAAACAAGAAAAAGGAAAGGGCCGAGAATTGAACCTTGGGGCACGCCCATTTTGACTAGAGACCCGGAGGACGTCGCCCCATTAACATTTACTTTTTGCTGTCTGTTTGATAAATAGGAAAGCACAAGATCAGCAGCTTGTCCTCGAATTCCGTAGTGTTGTAATTTACAGATCAGTGTGTTGTGGTCGACGCAGTCGAACGCTTTTGACAGATCACAGAAAATGCCAATGGCATCCTGGGATTTCTCCCAAGATTCCAAGATGTGGCTGATGAGTTTTACTCCCGCATCCGTTGTCGACCTACCTTTCGTGAAACCAAACTGCTGACTATGCAGGCTCCCATTTGAATTGAAATGAGACAACATCTGGTCCAGCATGATTTTTTCATAGATTTTACTCAATGCTGGTAGCACGGATATAGGTCTATAATTAGAGGGATCGCTCTTACAGCCTGATTTGAAGATTGGTACTACTTTACTGTGTTTCATTAAGTCAGGAAACGTGCCGCTGTCCAAACACTGATTGAATATGCCTGTTAGGACAGGAGCAATTGAGTCAATGATATCTCCAAGAACCCTAACGGATATCCCCCATAAGTCTTCAGTGTTTTTTATATTGAGACTTTTGAACGCGTTTTTAATTGTATCAATGCATATTGGTTTAAATTTAAAGGTTGGTATGTCTTCAGTAAAGTATTCCTTAAGAAGAGCTGCAGCCAATTTAGATGAGGAGGGAAGTGACTTCGTAACCTCTAACGGAATGTTGGTAAAGAAATTTTCTAATGTCTCAGCGACTTCTTGCTTATCAGAAATGGTTTGATTAGATATTTTCAAAGACAACTCATTCTGATCGCGTTGTTGTGTCTTTCCAGTTTCTCTATTAATTACTTGCCACACAGTTTTTATTTTATTATTAGAAACACCAATTTTGTTAATTATTATTTGAGATTTTGCTTGAGCGCATACTCTTTTGAATATTTTGGAATAGTTTCTAACATATGTGTGGAAAACTTGATCGGTAGTCAAAGATTTTTCGTAATATAAATTATATAAATTATCTCGGCTTTTTCTTATGCCCACAGTGGCCCATTCACTAAATTTCGATTTGGAATTGTTGACTTTAACTGTTTTTATAGGACACGTTTTATTGAATTCTTGGCAAATTGTAGAAAACAACGTGCCGTAATTTATATTGGGGTCTTTTAAATCAAAACTGGCGTTACAAAGGTTGCTAAAAACATTATTATTAAAAGAATTTAATTTATTTTTAGTAAGAGGTCTTAATCGAATTGATTTAGCTAGGTTATTTTTTTTATCTGACTCAAAAGATACTAGCTGACCAGTATGGTCTGACCTAACGCCACTAATTAAAAACGATTTTTGTACTTTACAATTAGTGAATACATTATCTATGCACGAAGCTGAAGTTGCTGTTATTCTTGTCGGTTCATTAAATAAATATTTTAAGTTAAATGATTTGAACAATGAAATGAGCTTACAGTTTTCAGGTGAATTGACTAACAGATCTATATTTGAAGTCACCACAAACAAAAACTAATTTATTATCTCTGAAAAGTTTACTTAACAATTCTTCCATTGTAATTAAAAACAATGACAAGTTTGATGCTGGTGGTCTGTAAACACACAAGATAGTATGCCCCTCGACCTCTGCACATGCTACCTCACATAAGCGATCAACAGAGTAAGCATTGTTATCCTTTCTTTTCTTATATTTGAGATGACTATTACAAAGTATCAGGGTACCACCACCCACTGTGGATCTGTTGTACGCGCGAAACTTATATATATAGTTCGCGGAGTAGGAGACATCCCAAGTGCACTTATGTCACGCGAATAAGTCCGCTTAATAACTAATCGCTACAGTCACAGGATTGATGGATCATGTTGTAATGGGCATTTGTCCGCTCCTCCACCCTTTCTTACCACGCGACCCCGTCGGTCGAGGTTGAAGATTTTTGAGTCGTATTTCACATGTTTCAGGACATCACATCTAAAGGACGAAACACCACCGGGATACGACCTTATTGACAGCACTCTTATGAAAAATCTTACAAAAAAGGAATCGTTGCAATATTCAGCAATCAGGATATTCAATGCCTGCTATAGTTATGCCACTTCCCAGGACAGTGGAAGATAGCGTAGGTGATAATGTTACCTAAACTCGGAAAGCCACCAAACGATTAGCCTCATACCGACCTATTAGCCTTCTGCCCATAGTAGGAAAACTCTTTGAAAAGATGTTACTGAGGAGGATGAAGGCTCACCTAAACGAAGTAATTCCAAACCACCAATTTGGCTTCAACAGGAACAGGTTCACCGTATCGTCGACGTCATAAGCAGATCGCTTGGAAAAAAGAAATTTTGTTCCGCAGTCTTTTTGGACATTAGCCAGGCTTTTGATAAGGTTTGGCATGAGATCCTGTTATATAAGGTCAACAAGATGTTCCCACACAAATTTTACCACATATTGCAGTCATATCTAAATAGGCGATGCTTTGAAGTTAAGTTCCACGACGAACTTTCAGACCTTTTCGAGATTAAATCAGGCGTACCTCAGGGAAGCTTATTGGGACCAGTCCTATACACCATATTTACTGCTGATATACCAACAACTGACAACACAATTGCTGCAACATATGCAGACGACAGGGCTTTACTCTCCACACATACGAATCCAAGTACGGTATCTGAACATCTAAAACATCACCTAGACAAAATCGTGAAATAGCTTAAGATCTGGAGAATGCACATAAACCAAAGCAAGTCAATTCATGTTAAATTTACGCTCCGGAGAGACTCTTGTCCTCCGGTGAAAATTAACAATGAAGAAATTCCGCAGGATGATCATGCAAAATACTTGGGCATGCACTTGTACCGAAGGCTGACATGGCAAAAACACACATGGGCCAAGCGGAAGCAACTTGACTTAAAATTGCGCAGCATGTTCTGGCTAATAGGACGCCACTCGCAAATGCGCTTGCCCCGATGGAATGAGACACCTAACTGTGAAATGACTCACCAAGCTAAAGAACCCAGACAGATACAATGTATCGGACAGAGAAGTGGAAAAAAATACCGATTTAGAGTAGTGTGATGACTAGCTAGTAATTTAGGTTCCTAACTGTTCCTATCTGGGATTGCATTAAATTGGATAGTATAAAGACTGTTTTAGCCTTAGCTTCCTCCCAATCGGCAGTCCCACTCTTTATCAACCGTCACTAGACACGGGACAGGTTTTTTAGGTACTTGAACAACTGTTTCGTATGTGTGTCAAAAGTTTATAAAAAGTTAAATATATTGAGATCATAGAACCTGCACGTACTGTCAACTCGATAATTGCTCGACAAAAAAATCAAAAAGCTGTCGATATTCTTTTGATTAAATAAAATAAAGAAAAAAAAAATTGTTTACCTCCAGTATACACGTAAAGTGGGGATGTATTTTTTTCTCGTCTATTCCATGGTGTGGGGTATCGTTGGACAAGCCATTCAAAAATGTTATGGATCTGTGAATCCATTTTTTGATTCAGGGACCCGTTTGCGTAAAATTAAGCCTTAAATGGCAAATTATTGTTAGAGGCAAGTCTCCCGCTCCCTCTGTCAGCTAAATGGTTGCTTTTGGACATGTGAAAAAACTCATGGCAGTAGTATATATAACGAAATTAAAAGGAAAACTATCAGAGCTAAGTAGTTTTTACAGGTTTACGAGTCTTCCAACTTATAAAATGTACTTGGAAAAGTAAAAATTTCGTATATTTATGTATTAGAGACAACAGTTTTCGAACAGCAACGTTAATTTTGTCCCTTCATTAGAGTAATGTTCGATGATTTCATTGTTCATGAACCTTAGTAATATGACCTTACATTTTGGTGAATGTAGCTGTTAATATGGAACCCTCTGTGCGTGAGTCAGACTCGCACTTGGTCGGTTTTTTTTTAATGTTGCCCCACACTTTGAATTACTTCCTGTATCGTGGAAGCGTTTACAAGTACTTAAATTCACATACACAAAACACCTAGATCCGGAACAACTATCTGTAGGCCATACAAATATTTATTCCGGGCGGGAATCGAACCCGCGACACGCAGCACGCAGCGCAGCAGCTGATCGCTCAACCACTACGCCAACCATGTCGTCAAATTATAAACAAAAGTAACTGAGAAAAAAATTGTAGTTCTAAAAACTAAAAAACACGCTTTATTGGTAAGGATAATGGGACAAACTGTTTAAATTATTGCATTGTCATCGGTCCTTGATAAGTGTGCAAAGTTTCAAATCAATCCAACGTTTTGAAGTGGGTGAAAATCACGTTCAAAGATTCCGTTACATTGATACATTGATACATTGTTACATTGATACATTGATACATAGATACATAGATACATACATACCAAGCTAATAAAAGCGTGTTAAAAAAACTTTTTTACAAAAAATACTACCGACTTCCAAATAAGAAAACTACAAAGTGAAAAATAACTTTATTTTTGGAAGTCGGCGTCTTTCGTAGGTACCATTTTTTTGCGTTATGGACATAGTTATTTTTCACTTTGTAGTTTTCTTATTTGGAAGTCGGTAGTATTTTTTTGTATAAAAGTTTTTTATTTTTCACTATTATTTATTTGTGATTGGTTTGCTCTTAGGTTTACTTTTTAGTTGTACCTACCTAATAGGCAAGTTGTTTAGTAAGTTTCTCATAACGCCAGAATAGATTAGTCGAATATCATGAAACTTAACAAAACCGATCAAAAGAGAGCTCTGCTTACCCCTTAAGAGCGTACTGGCGTGATGTTATGTTTTTCTTTTTTTGTTATGATTGGCTCGCGCTTGACCACTATCTCACCTGATGGTAAGTGATGATCTGGTCGACGATGTAGCACGCTTGCCTAGAAGAAACCTATTCACTCTTGACTTAAAGACTCCCAGGTTGTAGCTATCAGGAAATACAGACTCTGGCAGGGAATTCCACTCCTTAGCTGTACGCATAATGAAAGTACTCATAAAACGTTTGGTGCGTATGGGTGGGATGTCCACCATGTACATGACGCATCGCCGTACGTCTTGTAGTCCGATGATGGAACGGGCTAGGAGGAATTAGTTCATGCAATTCCATCGCACACTCCCCAAAATGTAACCGATAAAAAACCGACAGACTGGCAACTTGGCGCCAATGTTCAAGGCTCTGGAGCCTAGACTCAACCAATATCTCATTGCCGATGAGCCTCTTGGCCCGTTTTTCGATCGACTCCAGTGCATCCAGCTGGTACTTGGCAGATCCATCCCAGATATGAGAGCAGTACTCCATGCATGACCGAACTTGCGCTTGGTACAAGTTGAGCAACTGTTCTGGCGTGAAGTATGTTATGAAATGGTATAAACAATAAACAGACCTGCGATTGCAGCAGTCCCGAGAGATTTGCCGTTATTTATTGAAGAGTTCTGTTGTATATCTTCGAAGTTCTTCATCAGATCTTCACCAAATTAAAAGGTACCAAGGTTTTTTTTCAATCGGTCCACAATTGACGGAGATATCGTTGAACATACATTAAAAAAAACATACAAGAAGTCGAACATAGAACCTCCTCCTTTTTCGAAAGTCGGTTAAAAAGTTGGACAACTATCGATCAATTGCTCAATTTGTATTGCAATCTATTGGTGTGCATACCATCGACTAAACACTCGAACCGCGACTGATCGTGATCAGTCACACACGTCACGTCTATGGAACAAAGCACGAACTGGATCTTTTTTGTTAATTGGTGTTGTATGTAGTACCCGGACTTTAGTGTTGCCGAAGAAGTCGACTGCATCGATTGTATGCGCACCTCCACCTCCAACCACCAACCTAAACGGTTTATGCCGAACCTAACCCGAAATCTAACCCGCGATGTCGCCTCTGTTGCCAAGCGGCACCGCAACCTACTTGTTGGCCGCTACGTCGTCGGTGGCGGAAGTCCTGACGAGCGGAACCTCCACGGGTTCCCCGCCTCGACAATACGGGCACCGGAACCCACCCGGTTGGAATCTCTTTATTTTTACTTCGTGTTGGAAAGTGCTCATTGGATGTCTTCCGCCCTGAAGAGGCGGAGGGTTCTGTCAGACTCGAACTGGCTAAAAACCATCCCGGCGTTCCATCTAAAACATACGTCGGGGATCGCGGGAACGTACGATACCTTCCGCAAACCTAAATAATTTTCAAGTAAGGCGGCCACACACCTATAATATTATGGCACGATATAAAAGAAATAAGCTATTCGAAGTTCTAATGCTGCGCAGACGAATTCGCGGGCAACAGCTAGTCTTATTATAAACTGCCTACCTAATTTGCTATTTACTGCCAGTTGGACTTTTTTTCCCGTCTCTAATCAACAAACTTATCTGCTAGATACATAAAAGGTGCAAGGGAATGGGACAATACCTTCCACCTAGTGCCCAAAATAATATCCCAATAATACACATGAACTTGTAATGCAATTTATTGTATTTTAATAAATTTTGATCTAAGTGTTATGAATTAGACTATTTACGGATTAACTAGAAGATATTTGGTTCATGTTTGAATTACTTAGATATAATCGTGACACTCATTTCAGAAAACAATGCATGATATCATAGTTAACTAAGAGTCTTCCGTACAATATTCCAGTTCTTTTTTATTAATAAAATTAATAAGTTCTGTTGCAGCCTCAAGCATAAAATCTGTTGTAAAAGAGGTCCTTTGTTCATCACATGTTTTCATTAGTCTTAACTCTATCAGTTGTTTAATTTCATTGAATATATTTTTAGGAGAATTGACCTTAACAAAACTTCCGTTCCCTGCTGGACGGTCATCAAGTTCACTTAAATCAAATGTTTCTTTCGTATTGTTGATAGTACCAGCTGAAATAAATTTTTTCAAAGACTTGTCTAACAAGATTGTGAACTCCGTTTCACTGTGTGTCTGTGCCGAACGACATTCAAATAAATCATGTTGAGTGGCTAGTGTGGCTACTGCTTTTTCTTTTAATAAAACATGTTTATCTTCTTCAGGTTCAACCATTACTGTTTCTGTATCATAGGAATGTTTTATTTTGTCCAGTATAGCTTTAATATTGTTTCCTATTACATTATCGTCATCACAATCGTAGGATTCCCTCAGGTCAATATTGCCTTTGTAAAAGTATTCATTTGGTAAAGCCAAGCCTTGTACATACAAATCTAACACTCCCCCATACCTTGGCGTGGTCATAGGCTGTCGATAAATACATTCAAATTTTCCAGTTGATGTTGATGGATTTTGGACATGATCAATAACAACTGTAAGAAATTTTAAACGAAATTAACCACACTCATGTGACAAATTAGAATTGTTATGTAGGCGTAGGATACCGTAAATCGTGTTTTCATTATCAGGCATCTTACGTTACACTATTTTGTGTTTTCGACAGAATAGCACTAGTGTAGTAGAATGATAATAGTAGACTATGCATTTCGGAAAAAAAAAGCAGTTTCTTAACTGCTTTTTATCCGAAATGCATAGTCTATGTATGTGCATGTGCATCTACTTTTACTTATTCATCATCTTACTAGATACTCAAATTTGGTATTTTATTTTAATCTTACTTTTATTTACTAACATAATTACTTAACAGTACTTACTATTACTATCCTAAGGGTTTAATTTAAGGACAAATCAAAAATTTGTATGTCTATTTTGTGGCGAATAAACACCTTTCTTTCTTTTTCTTTTCTTTCATAGTTTATAGTTGGCAATACAAGATACCAGAGTAAACTGGCGAAATGATCGAGGGAGGGTAGAGTTTAAATCACGAGTGCAGCGAAGTAATACTAGCATCCCGAATGCAGCGAGGGATTCAAATTCATCAAAATTCACCTACTCGACAATGTTTAATTATATAACATGGAATCTCAAGGTAAAGTAAATCATTACCTCCCAAGGAAGGTAAAGTTGTATAAAACCCCCAAGGGAGTAAAATGATTTGAATTTAGAACGTCAATTTTTTGTGGAAACTCGTGGAAATATAAGTAAAAAATTGCCCATATATGGCATTTTAAAGAGGTTTGGTTGAAAATCGAACTGGCCACCATAAGCAGAACTGGAAAAAAAGAAAAGGCGCGGTTTCAAAGAATGTGAAACAAAAGACGGTGTTCGGTGCTGTGATTTTCAGTGAGTTTTTTTGCAACATTCGTGTTGACAAAAAATGTCGAGGGATAGTGATTCTACTCCAAAGTTTATCAAAACAGGTGCTTTAGATATTATAATCAGGAAATAAATCAAAGCACACAAATTAAGGGACAGATGTATCTGACTTGTATACATCTGTCACTTACTCGATCTCAAATTGATATCGCTCTAAGAGCTTATGGTCACCCCCCCTGATACGAAAAAGTCTATGACGATATTGTTCAATGGAGAACAACTATATTGTGAGACTTTTTCGGAATCTGTCCTTGTAATTAATTTCCAACATTTAGCAAAAACTCGAAAGTCAAGCAGCCTATGGTGCATTTATTCAATGCTCAGAACTACAATAAGCATCAAACACAATATTTATATCAATACGTTCAGCTTTTTATTGTCTCGCAGAAGGTGTGAAAAGTAGAGTTTGCTCCTCTTGGATAAAGCCCATGTCTTCGTCTTGAGCAGCTTGAACCTCTCGCTTCACTCAGGACTCTACATAACTCCTTCACTTCGCTAGGGAGTTAACTCAGTCCCTCATTACGCTCAGGGTTTTATATGCCGCCCGTAACGTAAGACATTGCTTTATCTCCTTGGTGCATAATCTACTAATATCTCCGTGGAGGTTCCACGAGGAACCACTCCTGCAGGTCACCGCGAACCGAGGTTCCAAATTCAAATCACTTTATTGACTAGTGGGTAACAATGAAATTCAGTACAATATTATTGCCCGGCTTTCTACAGCCTTTACGAGAAAACCCTCTTAGTTTCATGAAAATACGATTTACAGGATCCTACGTAGACATATACATATCCGCCTTTATATTAATAAAGGCTTCGTAAAACTCAGTTCTTGAAAAAATGCCTCGTCGTCAAACTTACCTTTAATTAGATCTGACAAAACGGCAGGACAAATCTTAGCTGTAACGGGAGTAGTGTGGTTAAGATCCGGGCTTGAATTAATTTCAATCAGCCATGGTTTATATTCTTTATCGAGGATAAAATCGCAACCGTACAGTTCAAAGCGGTTCTGACTAACAGGTAAAGCGTCTTGGCAAGTTAACATTATGCCAATAATAGACTTCTTCATTCCGGGGTAGATGATTTTGTCCCAGACTTTGCTCTTGTCAAGCCCGACCAAATAATCTTTGTACTTTGAAGAATCCCACATGTTGGCGGTTGGAAGTTCTTTGTTTCTGCCTGCACAATTCTTGTATTTCCTTTGAACTGCGTTGTTGGTTAAATGTATAGATTCATGATAGTTCTTAAGATTGTACTTCTGTGAGCTGAATTTCAAATAACAGTCTCGGTACATCCATATCACTAAGGGGTATGTGCTTGTGACCAAGCAGTATTGTCTTATGTCGAATTTCGTCTCGTAAATCAATAGCGGCTCTTCTACAAACAAAATACAATAGTTGCATACGTTTGGAATCTATCAATTACCTATTTTATTAGGATCACTTTCAGGCAAATAAGTACCTAGGCACGACGATTTCTCAAAATTCAAACATAGTATTTATACACTCAGTGGCAGTAAATGTGACGCAACACTAAACTCGAATTGCTTAGCCAACTACGCCTATTCTCTAGGACTTTTGAAGAGAAAATTAATTAGGTAATAAAAAATTAAATAAATAAATAGTAAATGAATTATTTCACATTGAGTTGCAATAAGTGCCACTCTTCTAGTAGGTATGGAAATATTTTGTAATGATGACTTGTAACCCGTGCATTGTCATTCAAACCAAACGTGTATATATCCAAAACTTTAGCTCAAATATTGGGATAACTGTTTTAAAATTCGGTTGCAAGATTTGAACCAAACTTACTGACTAACAAACGGACTGACTAAGGCATAGCACGCACTGCGATTTTTATTCGCGCGATTTTTTTTCCGCCCATTCTGTAACCTATGGAAATTTATGAAGCTGCACGCACTGCGGAAAAAAATCGCAGTGCGTGCTATGCCTTACACGGCAAGTAAAATAAAAGCTTGTAAAAACAAATCAGTTGGCACGTACCGATATATTTCTGGATGACATATTTATCGTTAGCTCTGTTCAACAGGTCATTGATGACTGTCAATTTAGAAGCCAGTCTTATTCCTCTGCCTCTTGAATTATGCGAAGGTTTCATGATCCAAATGTTATGGCAACCTTCGCAACTTAATTGGGGTCGGAATCTATGCATTTGTTTCAGTAATAATTTTGCATATGCCATATATAGTGGTAACTTATTTTCTGTATCCTTTTGAAAGACGTCGTCTTTGCCTATTATGCGGTAGTATTTTTTCAAGAAGCTATTCCATTGTTGTTTAGATGCGCTGCTTATGTCTCGATCTATATCTTTGTGCTCTTTTCTATACAAATATTCTTTGCATCTACACAGAGCAAATAGCACAACGCTCAAAGATGTCTTCCCGTTTTCTAAAAACACCGGCCTCTCATTAGCGACCATTGAAAGAACCCATTTCAACAAGCTAGTACATGCAGTAATTCGGTAATCGTGTAGGAATCCTTCCATTTCTCCAGAATCACCAGTGCTATAACTGCGCGGGCCCATAACTTCGGCTACATCTTCAATGTAGAACCAGTAATTCCTTTTCATCGAAGAGCATAAACCCTGCTTCGATGACCACAAGGCATCCGTCTTAAGTCTGTTTACAATAATTGGACAATCTCTGCTGGCCATGTTTATAGAAGTATCGAGGATTGTATCTCTTGTACGCCAAATGAAATTGGGTGGGTATTTCTCGACCAAATTTGATAAAAACAATTTTTCTAGTTCACCGAGTACTTCAACTTTCGTGCTAAGGATGCCGTTTTTAATTTTGGATAGATTCATTTTCTCTACAGGTAGTTTTTCTACCCATCCCCTTTCCACCAAAGCTTTTCGTATACCATTACAAGAGCCGTACACGGAAAATATTTTATTTTCACGTATAGCTTGTGAAGCTTGGAGTTTTAATGATTTGTAACGATCTAATTTGGCCTGACATCTGCAAATTATATAACTTTTTTCTTTGCATGACAGACCATCTGGACGATTAATGCTTTTATAAGGCATCGTGTTGCTCTTATTGCTCATTACCAAGTTTGATTTTATTACAAGTGATCTTTTCTCTTTTGCTGCGCCTTTTTCACAACATTCTCTTTTCTGCAAATAATATGGAATATTCATGGAATGGTCGTGTTCATTATTTGAAATAATATTTAATATTATTTTTAGTACTCATACTGTATCTGGTTTTTTATTTGGAGTTTTGTTTTGCTTCTTAATAATAATACAAGAGCGTCCATTTTGATGTAGTTTCGTATGTGTTTTGGTCCCGGTTGGTTTCTGTGGATATCAATAAATTATGAACAATAAAATAAAAAATATGTTATATTAGGTATTGTTTGTAGGAATAGATGGATGGAAAGAAATCTTTTGCCTTGGAATGGGCAAGGGCTTGTGCAGGGCAGAACGTAAATTTTTAGGGCTTTAGGCTAACACTACTCGTAGTATTACCCTAAAAACTGTTATTTTTCTCGAAATATACCTCTCTGCCTCTCTAGACAAATCAAATCTTCGAACAAACTTCTCGGGACTATTTCGGAATTTTCTTTCGAACAAAAAAGAATTTTGCCAATCTCTTTTTCTCAAATATGACGGAGTTATGCCCGAATATACATTAAAAATATATATATACATATACACCGAATTGAGAACCTCCTCCTTTTTGGGAAGTCGGTTAAAAATAATAAACTTTACCGAAAAATATTCACGGTTTTTTCTAACCTCTGCTATTATTAGTATAATATTTAATATTTTGGTTAAATAAGTGAAATACTCCTATACTGTTTTCTGCAAGAGTCGAGAATTTGATCAAAAGGCGAAAATAAACGAATTCTAAAGTGAATCTCACGTTGGAGAAATAAGCTTTTCTTTTGAGTATTCATTCAGATATAATGATAATTTTGTTGACATATATGCAGAATTAAGTGAATGTTGGATGCCGGATATTTTAGTAGATACCATGCCGTGGATTCGTTTTTATTCTATCCAATTACTTATATAGAATTAGGATTTTGTCTTTCGCAGAAAAACTGCAAATCAAATATCCTAGCAACTTTTATCGAATAGATTATTTTTTCTATTTAAATATTTAAAAAAGTATTAAAAAGTATTATTGTAAACCCCTCTTGGCGACTGAGATTCTTTAGACTCTAGGCCGAGGCTCTCAGTCTCTATAGGCCCGGGCCTATAGAGACCGAGAGCCTCGGCCTCAAAATTGTTATAATGTCACCGGTGACATTATAACAATTTTGAGCTTATTGCTACTTTGGTACTAGTAAAATTGTGGGGGAGCTCCAACTCTCGGAGCCCTGGTGGACCAGCTACTACAACAGCTACGCCACAACACACGACACTTTAATCCGATTCTTATTCGATTTTAGTAGTTTTTGTACCTTCACTATTCTAGTTACCCGCCTATTTAACAACATTGTCAATAGACTGCCCCCCCCATCTCAAGTCTTGAAGAATATTAAATAATTTAAGTCAACCGAGGAATATTATCTTCAATGAAGGCTGGAGGCCATTTATATTATCTATGGGTCCCTAGACTGCAGCCCAAACAGCCCGACCGATCCGGCCCTGGGCATGTGATGAGAAGAAATGAAACGCATATGATCAAAAAAGTGATGAATATGAATGTTGATAGATGGAGAGGGAAAAATTACCATTGAAGAGATGGATGGATTTTTTGAGAAATGTTATGACAGTCAAGGGAGTGAATGATGACAAGACCAATGACGGGGGATGATGGGAGAAGAAAACGTGTTGCGCAGACTTCAAATGATATCAAACAGGGGAAGACAGGTGGTGAGTTTCTTTTCATAGGTACCTTTTTTCGCTTGAGAATAATCTTCTTTCGCCTCGCCATTTTTAAGTGGTTTCATTTTTATTCAAGTTGAAGGGGAAACCTGTATCTCTACAAAGTATTAAAAAGGGATAAAAAAATAAACAAAATAAAATACAGCGTAACATTCGTTTCTAGATATTTAATTGGTAAAGAGTAGGTTACCTACTAGCAAAATATATAACGCGAAAAAATGTTACATAACAAAAAAACCGGCCAATGCGTGTCGGACTTCGCACAATTAAGTCGGAACCACTCTTACGTGGCGTGACGTGGCGTGGCGTGGCACGGCATCCACCAATCAAACGACTCTGTTTCAGCCTACGTCATAACACAACGAGTTTTGTAGCCAATCAACTGCGTCAGAAGGCGCCACGCCACGCCACGTAAGTGTTTTTCCGTCTTTAGGATTCCGTACCAAACTACAAAATTAAGTTGGTTGTAACAGGAAAAATTAGAATTTCAAAGAAAAAATCTGATTAATTTATTGGTGATTAGTAAAATATACGTTATAATAAATTTTATCACCAAATTTTAAGTTCATAGGTTGTAATAAAAATATGACTTTGGTGGCTTCTCATTCCTTTGATTTCCAATATTTTTTTAAACAAAATATACAGTATTTATCTACTCGACAAGCTCTAAACAACGATACCCCACTTGACGTAGTATTTTTTTTGCACGCTGTATGGGGAGAGCCCACCTTAAAAACATAAAACAATCTTTTTTGACAATTTGCATGGTTTTGGGTCATCATCATCATATCAGCCGAAAGACGTCCACTGCTGGACATAGGCCTCCCCCAAGCGTCGCCACATTGACCGGTCCCGTGCGTCTCGCAACCAGCGATCCCCGCAACCCTCACCAAACCACAACTCGTCATCGGTCTACCTGGTGGAAGGCCTTCCAACGCAACGCCTTCCGGTTCGCGGTCGCCACTCCAGAACCTTTCTGGCCCATCGGCCATCCGTTCTGCGAGCAATGTGCCCTGCCCACTGCCACTTAAGTTTGGCAATTCTTCGGGCTATGTCGGTAACCCTGGTTCTCCTGCGGATCTCCACATTTCTGATTCGATCACGCAAGGAAACTCCGAGCATAGCCCTCTCCATTGCCCTTTGAGTGACTGTAAGCTTTCTTATGAGGCCCATTGTAAGCGACCACGTCTCAGAGCCATATGTCATCACTGGCAACACACACTGGTCATAGACTTTTGTCTTGAGACACTGTGGTAAGTTGGACGAGAAGATACCGCGTAACTTCCAGAACGCTGCCCAGCCGAGTCGGATTCGACGGTTGACCTCTTTCTCGAAGTTGGCCCTACCCAATTGGATCGTTTGTCCCAGGTAGACATAGTCGCCCACAACTTCGACCTTGATAGGAGTGGGTGTAACATGAGCATTCAACATCACCTTGGTTTTGTCCATGTTCATCCTAAGACCCACTCTTTCGGAAGCTCTACTGAGATCATCGAGCATTGTACTGCGGTCCTCCATGGTCTCAGCCATAACCACTATATCGTCGGCAAACCAAAGGTGACTGATGTACTCGCCATTGACGTTGATGCCTAGCCCTCTCCAGTCCAGAACCTTGAAGACATCCTCCAATGCAGCGGTGAACAGTTTCGGATATATGACGTCTCCCTGTCTCATACCTCGCTGCAGAAGGACGAGTTCCGAGGTCTGATCCTGAAGTCGAACTGACATGGTGGCGTATTTGTATAAACAATTTAACACTTCGATGTACTGGTAGTCAATTTGGCACCGTTGGAGAGTCTGCAGTACAGCCCAAGTCTCTATCGATTCGAAAGCTTTCTCGTAGTCCACCATCGCTAAACAGAGAAGCAGGTTGTACTCTTCGGTCTTCTGTATAACCTGCCGCAGCGTATGTGAAGCAGGTTGTACTCTTCGGTCTTTTGTATAACCTGCCGCAGCGTATGTATGTGGTCTATACTGGTGCTTGTTCGGGAGGCTGGAAATCGTCAAAACTACGCGCGAGACGATTCGTGATGACTCTTGAAAACAGCTTGTACACATGGCTAAGAAGTGAGATCGGCCTATAGTTCTTTAGTAGGGCATTGTCACCCTTCTTGAAGAAGAGCACCGGAATGTCTTCGGTGTAGTGTCGGGTCAATCTAGCTCTAGGGTCATTCGCTAGATTCGCGACGGGTTTACTGGTTGACCGATCCTGCCATCATCGGTTTTGGGTCAACAAGATGCTTATACTGTGAAAATTTGAAGACTTATGTAGCCTCAACCGTTTGGCCGTAAACCCGTGTAACAGACGACGGACAGCCGGCCAGACGGACAGACAGACGGACACGTGAGCGACAGCAATAGGGCTCCGTTTGGAACCTTCGGGTACAGCACCCTAAAAAACCGGTAAAGAGCGTAGTCGGACGGTCGGACCGTACTCTTATATAGGGTGTAATATGGAAAGGTGCGATCATATTTTAAAGTCAAAGTGAAATGAAGTCAATTTTGGTCAACTGTCAGCTGACCAAAATTTGTGTGGGATTTTTTTTTTTTTCAGCACCTGTCCGGAGCCTGGATTTGCACCACCAACAGTCTCGCTCACTTTGACATGTCAAAATGTGGGTGTCAGTATCTCTGCCTTTCCCTTCAAGACTACAGGTCTTGAAGGAAGGAATGTTGTGATGTTAATTTGTTTTGGGTAGGTAGGTACCTAAAGCTTAAATAACCGAAACGAAATAAAAATTTAATCAAAAATAAAATAATCTCCCTACACAAAAAACCTCTAAAATAAAAATAAATGCCTCGTTCTCGCGTCGGGGAACCGTCAATGATTACAGTATTTTATTTTATTTACTTAGCGGTTCCCCGACGCGAGTAGGAGGCTTATTTTTTGTATTCTAAAGGTTTTTATGTTGGGGACTTTTTAAATTTTATATTTAATTTTTATTTTATGCTCTTTAAACTTCATATAATATATTTTTAAAAAATCTAGTAGTAGACCCGCTTCAATCGACAATCTATAGATTCAATTATGACATCTTGCCTTAAAGTAGGTACTGATAACTTTTGAACAGCTGAACAGATTTTAATCAAACAAATAAAACTAAATCAAAATCGGTACATCCGTTTACGAGCTATTTATTATGCAACACACATCAAACTTGTAACTTTTTTCCGTCGGGGGGGTAAAAATAAATCAATTTGCTCATGAAATTTAGCCTAGATATCTGTACTTGGTACATTATACCTATAATAATAATGTCCTTGTAGTTTCGCAAGTTCATTCAACTTGCCCCGTATAAATGGGCCTTATTTTGCAAATTCTTTAAGGGACTTATAACATGCGCTATCAGCAATCACACCCTTTATGATCATATAAATGTACTTAATCATAATTTGTTTTAAATATGTGGACATTATGAAGCACAATAAAGTCGCATGCCTGATGTAAACGAATTTTCGAGATTCGGACTAGTCTTTCTAGGTACTCTAACTACATACCTACATTGTACTTCATAACTACGATAAAATCACTGCATAAAATAAAAACAAATAGATACCTTTTCATATAATGGCATTTCTCCCGTAATTGTATTATACATAATTTACTGTAGCAAGTAGGCATATAATTTTTATTATATATTATTACATTTTATAAAATTTACTTGAAATTTTGACAGAACTTACTGACGTAACTTTGACGACTAGACTTCATATTTCTGACATTTGACTTATTTATACTTTGTTACCGAACAGTATTTATTAATTTCTTGGTAAGGTTGTAGCAGTTATGTAAGGATAAGGGATCCATGACAATCAGAGTATCTGCAAGTAAAAGTATTACATAATTTTTCCAATACTTTATTATATATTATAGAATCTTAAAATTTGAAGATGCCAACAGTCGATAGCGAAAAATAATATTACTTTAACAATTCCAAATGTGAAAATTCGACATACTTAAAACATTTCGAAGTCTTATAAGTTTTACATAATTATTATTTTATAAACTACATATTTTATTTATAATAGCAAATATCAAACATTGAACAATTTTGAAAGTAAATAATATATGAACACAGTTTCTTTTTCATTATTTCTTTCTTTTTAAGAAAGAATTCGAAGATTCGTCGTTTAATGGCGAAAGTACGACCCTGTACGGCGTATATAACGAGGAGCAACTCTTTGAAAACGATATAGTTTTATTTTTGTTTCTGTTATTACCCTGTAATTTGCAGATACTTGTGCCTATCGCACTTAGTTTTTTGATTGAGTCAGAATCGTCGAGACTATTTCGACGGTTTAACGCGTCAACAGATTTTCGATTAGAGCTAACTACACTCGATTTTGCGAGTCTCACGGACCCGGCTGGTTCTGGTCTGCTAACTACTTTATTCTGAACTGATATTGTAGACCGGAGAATACTAGCGGTTTCCCGCTCCCACTCTATAGGGTCTATATAACAACGTTTGTTACCGACCGACCTGTCAACCTTGGTCTTCTCGGCTTTGCTCGCTGATTCAGTCCGGTATTTACCGGTCTGATTAGCGAACTGACCTTCATCAGGTCGACAGCACGAATGCGGCACGACTCTTCGTTTACAGTCCGTATTTCTTTCTCGTCTTCCTCGATGAATCCTAAAAGAAAGTGATGTTTTACGCTTTTTCGGTGCGCTCTTTAAAGACATGCTGGATTTGACCACAGTGATAGCCTGGCGTACCGTGAGTGAGTCTTTAGGGCCTAGTAAAATTCCGTCTTTATTAGTGGGCAAAGCATCATAAGGGTTCAACCAAGTGAGGAAGTCTGTGATGATTGGTCCGCTGTACTCCGCCGGGATCGGTTGATCTTGATCTGGGATGGCGTCGCCAGAGGGCACTCGCGGTGCCACTGGGATGCTGTCCCGACTCTTCGGTTCGTGTCTGCGCTCTTTGTACTTCCTGACCACTCGCTTGCCATTAATACATAAGGATAAACCAAGATACGCTGGAGCTTTTGGTATTGTTTGCTTATAAGCTAATTCAAAAGGTCCTGTATCAGCCTCAATATTGTAGCGCCGATCCAGAACAACTGTGAAAAACATGTTTTTTATATTTTTGAATCCATCACCATATACGTTTATGTCTAATTAAATTTGTTTAATTACCTTTTATAACATCCTCCAGACATTGAGGGCATAACCGGGCTGTAACGGATGTAGTAGGCGCTAGGTCAGGGCTCGAGTTGATTTCAATGAGCCACGGTGTGAAGTCGTCAGTCAGCATGAAATCAGCTCCATATAGTTCGAAGCTATTTTGCCTCTTATCCATGGTCTCCTGGCACGCTAACATTGCGCCTATCAAGCATTGTTTAATTCCAGGATATATTTTCTCTTCCCACAATTCATATTTTCCTATCTGTCTTCAAATACCCAATAAAATTGTGAATTAATTACAGATTTGTGTAAAAATTAGGTATTCAATGTGAATTTTGAATTCTTACCTGAGATAGGCCTTGAATGTATGGCAGTCCCACATATTTTCATCGGGTAAAGCTTTATCTCTCTCACCTGTATTTTTATATTTTGTCTGGACTGCATTATTCGTGAGATGAACCGATTCGTGGTAGTTCGACAAACTAAATATTTGTGAGCTAAATCTGAGGTAGCTGTCCCTGTAAGACATAAAAAACCAAACTGTGATATGTCTAAATCTTCGGAAAATTTTAAGAATTTTGGTTGCTCTTACTTGTAGACCCAAATTGTTAATGGTTGACAATTCGTTATTAGAAACCACTGGCGTATATCGAATTTAGTATTGTAGATGACTAGCGGATTTTCTGTAAGCAAAGATGTCGCATGTAGTTAGCATGTAAACCATATTCATTGATTCAACAAAGGACCCAGTTCTACAATACCGATATATTTCTGCACGACGTATCTAGTTTTCTGAGCGGGTATGTTGATCAAACCTATTATGTCTTTTATGTTATTCATGAGCTGAATGCCTCGACCGCGGCACTTGTTTCCAGGCTTCACGATCCATATGTTTAGTACACCATCGATATCAATTTGAGGCCAGTACTTCGCCATTGTTGCTAAAATTTTCACAGCTTTTCTTTCTAACTGCCTGTAAAATAAATTGAGAAGCTAGAAACGAATAATCCATCCATATAATATGTGTATCTATCAACAATGTGTACCCGTTAAAAAGACAAAAAAGGACCTCTCTACCACTCATACTGTGTACTTACAGTTTCAGTCTAACATTGCTTGTGCGATATCAATAGCAGATACTAAAAGTTACATTATCGAATCTCATAAAGCGTCATTGTTGACAATACAATTCGCACACTAGCCTGAAGATAATAAATATTGATGAATTGTTTTCAGCGACGGAATCGATACACAGTGATCTAATTTCTGCAATATTGATACAAACATATTTACACACAAATAGCGACAAACGGAATGATTACGAAATATCAGCGTACCGAATATTGGAGTTTTTATCATCCATAAATTTAGCCTTCTCGTGCACCAAGAGATAATGATGCGTCAGGAACTGATCCCACTCGTGCTCCCAGACATGTTGCTGGTCTTCAGTGTCATCGATGTCCTTATGGGTAAGGAACACTATATATTCGTTCAGTCTGGTAATAGCAAAATCTATTGCGCTGAATGGAACCTTTCCGTGAGCCTCAATGAGCTTTTGCTCGTTGTTGTTTTGTAATGCCTTTGAGAGCCATTTAAGGATACTAATGCAGGCTGTTATTCTAAAATCGTCGATAAATTCCTCGAGGCTATCCGAGTTGTGAATATTGTAACAACGTGGGAACTTTGTTAATGCCACTCCTGGTTCTGTGTGCCAGTGCATTTGCGTCAGGGAACTTGTTAAACCTTCTTTTGTAGTGAAAATCGATCTGCAAAATCTATCAACACAATGTTAGGATTAGGAAAGTGCATTTACTAATAATTTTCTCGAGTTAACGGTATTTGTGTGGTTACCTGCTGATCATAACATCCTTGTTGCTAAGCAACCAGTCGTACTTATCTCTCTTCGTTGTCCACAGAAAATCAACAGAGTGGTGCTCCATAAATTTGTACAAAATCATTCTTTCTACTTTAGAGAGCTCTTTACCGTGCAATTTTTTGGGATCTACACTTGATGGAGGATGACGGACCTTGAAATTGTCGAATTTAAAAAATAAGTAAACGACTATTGGTTCTACTTAACCCAAAATATAAGCTACGAAATAATTAAGCGTAAATTTAGTTAAGGTTTCAAACTACTGATAGTTTGATTTGGGGTTAGCAGTCGCCCATAATTTTCGGCCAATTAGATTACATCTAGAAACATGTTGACCACTGACTCACCCCGGGCGGTAAGCTTTGAAATACCTTATGGGACTCATATTTCTCAATCCACCCTCGGTCGAGGAGCGAGCGGCGCACCGCGGGGAATCCTCCTCCTTTTATCATAAAGACTTTACGATCTTTCATAGCGGCATCAGCGATCTTTTTCAGCTCATTCCATCGGTCGTTGCTTACCCAACTTTTGTATTGTTTTAATTGCTCAGTTGATGTAGACGTTTCTGTCAAATAATGTAGCGTGATATAACAAATACGTTCACACATGCTGTCGTAGAATGAGACAGTAGCTCTGAACTGCATCATGTCACAAACCTGGTCCATGTTCAGATCTTGACAATGAGATAGCACTGGATGGCCGCAGCTCCTTCTTGGAAGTGCTATCTCGATGCAACTTAGAGTCTGACACGCTCTCCTCAAGCTCCATCGTTACAGCCATGAGCCTCGCTTGCCACTCACTTGAATTCTGCAACAGACCAGTCCGTTACATCTGATCAACATTTTAGTATTCAATCCGTAACTTCATGTAGACGTGTACACAGTTCGACAGTCTAACTTGGACTGGCCGACTAAAAATAACTCGGTAGTGCAATAACCTACTTTATTTTAACCTACATCGTGGGTCCTTGGCTATCAGTAGCACCCGTGCACATCCCCGCCTGGCACCTGTGCGAATGACGTCATAAAGTACCTACCTCCTTGGGAAATCGTGCATAATGTAGTTACACGGAAATTAATAAACCCAAATTACTCTTACCTTCTATTATCAGGCCAAAGCTCAGAAAACTAGGTTAAAAAACGATCACAAAAGCATTCATAAAATAAAATTTTGTGTTTGTCACCAAAATAAACTGGAAATTTATACTTTTAACATCTTCAATTTCTTCAGATATTTGCCATGATCTAATAGTAAAATATGTATAAAATATTCTCTCTTTTCTGATGGCGTTGAGAGAATGACATGCAAAATGACATTGTCAACGTTTGCTTTGGATACAGACAGATGGACAATACCGCACTTAAATCAAAAAGGATTTAATCAATTAATTATAACAATATAATGCTCGAAACAGACGAGAACAGCATATACCAGCCGACTACCGCTGGTATGCTGGAGAATCTATAACCTAAATTATAAGCGAAAATTACTCTCCCCTATATGCCTATAGCGACCATATACCTCTCCATCTGAAACAAGTTACGGAAGTACTCCAAAACCGTTTTTTAAGAAACACCTTATACAACGCACTTTGACTCTGAAACAGCTGAAATTTTGATGATCCGTAGGTGGCATTTGTGGAATAAATTTTTTAATAATAAATTATGCTACTAATGGCACCTGCGAAAAATATCGATAGGTGCCGTATGTGTAATACCTCAGATGACATTCACTCAGGTGCCGTTTATGCGGGTGCTCAATGTGGAATACGTCGAAATTTTTCACATTTCAGTGTTCTCCTTATGGTAAAAGTTGTTCATATCATTCGATAGTTCGATACCTACTCACTAAACACATCATCTGCCTAGTACCAGTTTTAAAACATGGAGCGACTGTCTATCTGACCTTCACACAATCCAGTAATTGAATAACTTGTAATCCAGTTACTTACTGCTTGTTAGATTTTCGGGCTTGTCTCGGTATACAGAAGCTCGAAAGTCTAACAAACACTTACGGTGTATAGTCCTCGCCAAACTACTTGGCCGCCCGAAGTTAGCTTTCCGATGCGCAAGGCACGAACCGGTGCTGTTTTTGTGTGAGATTTATTACTGCGCAGCCATTGTCACCAAATTCAGGGTGGCCAAGAAGTTTGGCGAGAACTATAACTATTGGTCTACTGCTAAACATCTACATATAGACCATATAGACAAGATAATATCAAACGCGAACAATATGCTAGCAATCACGCGAACAATTTTTCATGATGTCTAGACTGCCAAAGGTCTGTTTATAAAATTTCGCGCGCTCGGTTTCGTCCTGAATCATTATCTATTTCGCAACAAATTTGCAAAAGTGTGTTTTCGTACGCGAACTAGCTTCCTACTGCATATCACAGCATCTATCTCTTCCGCACGTGTTGGCGGTTGATATAAAATGCATTTTAACCCCGCGCACTAAATAGTTCGTGCCGTCGACTAGTGTACCACCTACGTGTCGTGGCGTGGTTGGCGTTGTAAGTATGTGAGAACCATGTTCCTATTTATCAAGTGAAGAAATTTCCCTGTTAGTGTTTGTAATACTTTATACCTATTCGTAGTATAGTAGTGCTGGGTGCATCGTCCTCACGTATATGAATTTATGTATATTATATATGTAAATGTTTTAAAACACTTTTTTTTTAAAAGAGTAAGTATGGAGTTTTTTGTCCGTTCTTCTCCTTAACAAACAACTTTTCCGAATGGACGGTAGAATCAATCAAATAAACAATTTTTGTCCTTTATCGCTTTTGCGGCGTGGCGCGGGATCCACCAATCAAAAACAACTCTGTTCCAGCCTACGTCATAACACAACGAGTTTTGTAGCCATTCGACTGCGTCAGAAAGAGCCACGACACGACACGACACAATAATGTAGCCCCTGCGGGGCAAGCACGGCCTACTGTGACAGGCTTGAGTCACACATTTTTATCACAGTTTGGAAGCAAAAACCGTAATAAAATGCGTGACTTAAGCCTATCACAGAGGTCATGCTCGCCCTGCTGCATTAGCCACGAGCTCTTAGAAGGTACCTAAATATTTTATGTCACTTCGCCTTCTTTTTTTCATGTCGACAGTATACCTACTTACTATACAGCAGTCAGTTTTGCATGTAGTGACATATTACATAAGTCCCTTATTTTTTTGGTATGTGTGTGAAAGTGTGTACCTATCTCTAGTATAGTAGTAGTATCTAATACAACTTCTACATAAAAATACTAATGTAGAAGTAGGTAGTAGATATGAACTATAATAACTAAAATTATGGTTAGCAAATCAATTTCATAGTTTTTTTTTTAATTAACGTTCGTGACTCGGTTAATTAAAATTAAAGACACCAATGTTCTGCAGACTATGACAATTGAGTTGTAGGTAATTAATTTCGTTGCGTGATCCACAGTTGTAAATGAATGCCAATATTTTATTGTACAGTGCAAATGAACGGATTGGCATATTAAATAATAATAATTACAGTTGATTTCGTTCCGTCAGTTACCCGATAATTTTCAGGTAGGTAGGTACCTATAGTTCTCGCCAAACTTCTTGGCCGCCCTGAAGTTGGCTTTCTGATGCGCAACGCATGGATCGGTGCTGTTTTAAACCGACTTCCCAAAAAATAGGAGGTTCTTAATTCGGATGTTAGATTTTTTAAATATTTTTTTTGTTAATGTTCGGGCACAACTCCGTCATATACACCGTGAAATTTAAGTGGTTGTTTTCCCGCGGCAGAACGACTTGCCTTTAGGAGTACTTTCGAAGCATAGAGTTAAAGCTAATCGAGTTATCTTATCTTATCTTATCTTAAAGTAAAAAAATAACGATGTTTTTATTTTAAAAGTACTACTCGCGTCACCACCGTATTATTCACCGTAGTACCTAGTACCTACAAGTTACTATTGTTACTCACTTTTTCGAGTTTATGTTTTTTTTTTAAATTATTTTAAAACAAAAACATCGTTATTTTTTTACTTTAACTCTATGCTTCGAAAGTACTCCTTAAGGCAAGTCGTTCTGCCGCGGGTAAACAACCACTTAAATTTCACGGTGTATAAACGGATTTGCAAAAATCTCAAAAAGTATATTCCGAAATGGTCTCATTTAAATTTGGTAAAGATCTGATGAAGAACTTCAGAGATATACAACATAACTCTTCAATAAATGACGGAAAATCTCTCGGGATTGCTGCAATCGCACGTCTGTTTATTGTTTACACCATTTTCATAACATACCATCACGCCAGTATGCTCTAAACCGATACGCAGATGTGTACAGTTCACCCTGGTACACTCTTATTCCACTGGTTATTTATAACATGTCCATTATGTACCACTCAAAAGTGAAAAATAAGAAACATTTTTACAAAAAAATACAACCGACTTCCAAAAAAACACTACAAAGTGAAAAATTACTTTAATTAAGTTTTTGTATGAGATTTATTACTACTGCGCAGCCATTGTAGCCAACTTCAGGGCGGCCAAGAAGTTTGGTGAGGACTAAACCGAGTAATTTTTTTCAATCAATCTGACTTAGTCTTTGGCTCCGGTCCATAGTTGCCATCACAACCTGCTGAAATTTTCTCGACGATGTAGCTTCTTTCACTTGGTCAGACCGTCGTGTTGGCGACTGGCCTCTTGCTCTTTTTCCTTCGGTATTTCCAACAATGGCCAGCTTTTCCAGGATCAGCCAGGATGCTATCTCGCATTCGTATTATGTGGCCGAAATAGGTCAGAATACGCTGTAACCAAAGTTGGTAGACAATCGAGTATTGGTATGAAGTTGAAAAAGGACAGACACATTTGTGCCCATGACTGCCCATGTTATTCGGAGCATCCGCCTCCAGCACCACATTTCGAATGGGTCTATCTTCAGTCTGTCTCTTGTTCTGATTGTCCACGTCCAAACTGCATAAAGGAAAATCTAGAAAACTATAGTTTAGAAACTACTTAAATTGAGATTCAATTGTCCAACGATACCCACTTTTATCGATTCAGGCATATTACAGGACAAACGTGATGAAAATATGTTGTACTTATAGCTGTGCCCGCGGCTTCGCTCCCGTCTACCCTACTTAACTACCTACCTTTATTTTTTCTGGGGTCATTATTCTTGTGCGGAGAATCTTAACACCGCTATTCAGAAAATGACTTCAAATGCACAACGTCATCTATCGAATATCGAGTTCAACTGTCCGAGTATCTGAATTGCGTGTCTTGTGATAATTTTACTTCTTGAATACTTTAAATTCGTCTAACTTTTGATAGAGTGAACCGATTGCTATGAAACAAAAACTAAGTAATTCTTCAAGTTACGCACAATTTTTATGTATAATTAGTAGATTATTAACTAAGGGGATAAAGCAGTGTCTTCTGTCGCGGGTGACGATTTAAAATACGAGCGTAACGAAGGACTCGAGGTTTACTCCCGAGCGTAGCGAGGATGTTAAAAACTTAAATCACGAGCGAAGCGAGGGATTTAAGACGAGTCCTGAGTGTAGCGAGGGATTTAAGTTCACCCAAGACTAAGACAGCTTTATCACCGAGGAAAATACAACTTTTCGTACCATTTGCGAAAAAATAAACTTAACGTTTATGTATTTGAAGAAAACAAAAATGCGGCAAATTCCTAGACTAATATTTTTTGTCGGAAAAGCGGAGGGAATCAAGCTCATACGGCCTCGTCGGTTTTCGTAATTTTATTTAATAATCATAATTCCATAATAATGATGTATAATGCTTTATATACAAACTCAATGGTGTAAACACAGATGTAGTTCAGTATAAATTTCGGTAAGTATTCCAAATTTAAATCACATTCTCCCCCTAGAGGATGAATACAATACAAATTCAGTACAATTTTCTTTCCCTGTTTTAACAGATTAAAAATGACTATTGTTATGTTCGCTTTTTGTGGCATAGAATGACACTTTTTTGAGCAAGTGGTACGAAAAGTACATTATGATATAAGTGCGGTGAGTTGAAAATTACAGGCGAGGGCTACAAGAAAGCAGAGGCTGTAATTATCAAAACGCACGTATGTCATACAACGTTTTATAACATATTTGCGAGGAAATAAATAAAACTCTGACTTTAAGCAGTTAGAAAAATTTGAACAATGTCTAAAATTGATTATTACGAGTACGTTGCCAGTTGGCATTTTTTATGTTGTCAAGTTACTATTATTAGTTACAATTTCACCAGTCTCTCTCTCACTCTCTTGAGTGAATGTAGGAGAAACGAGACCACAGAGTTCTGCAGTCGGTGGCGGCGACGGAGGCGGCTGCGGCGGCGGCGACGATGGTGGAATGTACGCGTGTGTGCTCGTAGATGAGCGAGGGTCAACACTTGGCTCCAAATTTATATTTCTTGTAATGCGGGCGCTAATTTCTTCTTTATATTTCATCAAGTCATCTATGTGGCCTTCGGCTACACTGTTCGACCGCCACCCTCCGTGGCGTTTTAGTGTGAATAATTTCGCACCTGAATCGGCGACCAATGTAGCCGAGGACCTTCTGAAACTATGCCATGTGGATCATCCAAATTTAAGAAAGTGGCAATTTGTTTCGGCATTGCTCCAAATTTTTTTATGCCAATGGTTTGGCTAGTATATTTTCCATTTTGGTAATTTTGAAAAAATCTGTTAGACATCGCTTTTGTTGAACGAAGCGCTTCGTATTTCTTCACTATGACGTGAAAAGGTGTATTGTGAACGATGCTGGCATTTTTGTGTTTTTGACCTGGACAAGAAGAACTCGCCCATGGTTCTCGACATCATTAGTTGTGATGTTTGCCAACTCTTGACGTCTACATGCACCATTTATACCGAATATTAATACAAAGTGAAAAGAAATAAAAACAGTGTACAAAACACCTATATTGTAAAGAAATATGAAAGTGAAAGAAGTTTCAATTTAGTTTCAACTGACCTTTGTTGCCAAATATCGGCAATCCAGAGTTTCTTTTAGGAACATCTTGACATTGTCAGCTGAAAATACTTTCGACTTTTTACTCACATGGCCACTTGAACGCCGTTTTAGAAATGCCAGCAAGTTGGATAATAATAAACTTATATGACTTGATATCAATACCATGTTTTGTTTTTACAGTGCTTTTTAGCATTGAATAGTAGCACCACAATGAGTTTGACTTATATTTTTGCGAAAGTTCCATGAAATAGGCTAAAAACACACATGATGGCTGAAAATCGTGCATAAGATACCTGCAGCCTAATTGCGTAAGTGAATTCTGCAAAGCAAACAAGTCGATTCCATCCCAAAAACGTAAATTGATTCGATACACTGTTAAAACCTGACAATGAGGAACATACGAGGACGCTTGACTTGCAGGATGGCCGTTTCGGGTTTAGTCAATAGTACGGACGTCGTAGAATCAGTTTCGATTCATAATATTAGTAATTAAAATTGTAACTGTGTATATTTGAATAAACCCAGTGTATCAAATAATTTTTGAGATTTCATTTTCGCGATTGTACCCACTTACCTGCCCACACATGATATCTTAACCTAAGGGAATACCTACATCCTGACTGCCCGATGGTTTGCATCTATCGGCCACCCTTGACGCGACATATGCATATATTATATGAAGGGTCCACTGCAATAGTGATAAATGTCCTTCGTTTATCGTTCTGAGATAATCGGGTTTTAAGGTTATAAACGGTTAAAAAAAACACAGTGTTAGAGATAGGAAAATGGTTTTTATTTATGATATAGGGCATGTATTATAGTAATAGCTCTTTGGAAAATAATCATTCTTAAGTAACTTTAAATAATAAAAAAAATATAAAAAATAAGGTAAGTACTAAAAATTAAGGACAACAACGGTCAATGTCCACACTTTGACCATGGTCAATAATGATAGTTGTCCTAGGTTAAAGAAAACGAAGTTAAAATAGTTAATAATCATCATTCTAATCTCTAATTGCAGCATTAGGAAGCTTATCGTAATAGTCTCTTGTTTCAGGCCTACAGAATCTTTTCAAAATCTGCAGGTCATTATACTTTTCCCTGGATATAGGCAGCCTGTCTTTATAAGCTAAACCTGGTAATTTAAATTCTCCCTCATTAATATCCTCCTTCATAGAGCGAAGACAAGCTGGTGTGTTAACCACAGATGATTCCCATGGACTACTACTAAAATTTCTATGAAACATGAGTCGTGGATGTTCTTTATGGACTCTAAATTGACGCACAGGTCTTGTGGGAAAAGGGCAAGTTTGCATCTTGTGAACATTCGATGACCTCGAAAGGTTTCGGTCTTTGTCGAGCTCCACGCACGTGATCAGCCCATTCTTCAGGGAGTTCAATCCTAGCCTTTTGATTTAAGAAGGCCATGTTTCGATCACATTCCATGTACGAGTGGCCTCTTATTGGGAATACAACTTTCACAGATTCTAAACGATGGCAACAGTGAACTATGTAGTGTAATACTCTAAAGATGGTGTAATTTTTGTTTTGACCGCCACATGAGTCACAAAAAATTATAAGAGCCTTGCACTGTTCGTCGATTTCATTAAATATGAAACTGAAGAGATGAGAGGCCACATCATCTGATCCTTTTCGTCCAATGCTCTCATCATATGCGAAAAAATATGATGAGGAATCAGCAAGCAGGAAGGAAAGCAAGGAGGAAATAACACTTTTTTATGTTTAATAACTTCAAACAACATTACACAACGCCAGACGAATCGAGAATGACAGACAAAACCAAGTTGGCGGGATAAAAGATGGCGACCTATTGTTCGAAGCAAGGGACATAGATCATTATTGCCGTGAACACCTGTGACGTTGAGCGTTCTAACCGTGTAGCCAAATATTAAAAACTCAATTATCTCGGGACTGGAAGCGATATTGCTAAGTTTGTAAATGTTATCATAAACTGCATATATCAAGTAAACGAATGACGGTTTTAGTTTGAATTTTAATTTTTTTGGACATTTATCACTATTGCAGTGGACCCTTCATATAATATTATAAAGAGGAAAGTTTTTTTTTTGTTTGTTTGTACTGTGAGGACTCACCAATTAAGGTTACACTAGTCGACGGCACGAACTATTTTGTGCGCGGGGTTAAAATGCATTTTATATCAACCGACAACGCGTGCGGAAGAGATAGATGTTGTGATGAGCAGTAGGAAGCTAGATGGCGTACGAATACACACTTTTGCAAATTTGTAGCGAAATGGATAATGATTTAGGACGAAACCGAGCGCGCGAAATTTTATAAACAGACCTTTGGTAGTCTGGATATTAGACCGATAGCGCTGGCCAATTTTGATGTCATAAGTTTAAAAAATTCTAAAGTTTCAGATTTTTTGCCTATGGATAAAGTCGTACCTATGTAGCTTATTATTGCGTTTTGTGTCACATCTGTTACTTGCATTTTCAGTAATTCGATGATTTGTGGTTGATAATTTTTATTCAAATCAAAACTGGCAAAAAAAAATTAAAGTTTAAAATAATTATGGTATCATATCTAGGATAGCCTGTGGAGTGTGCAAACCCAATTTGTGTCATATTTGCCCAGTGCAAACTGAAATAGGGTCAGTATGTAAAAACAATGCGAAAAAAAAATTAAAGTTTATGAAATAACTATTTCCTTTCTCAGATCACTTATATATGCCTATTATTTAAATTTGTGCCAAATTAGTGCACGCAATTTTAAGATTTTCAATTGTTTTGTTTTTCCAAGCTACAAACGCTTCAAAAAAATATTATAATTATTAGAGTTCACATAATCAATATCATAAATGCATGAAAAATCGACATTGTAAATTTGTGTCATTTTCATGCACGATAAGTATTTAAATGAATAAAACACAAAAACAATGGTTGCGGTCGAAGCAGGCAGTCGAAGCGGGCGGACGCGGTCAGGCGGCATTACGCACGCACACAATCATGTTCGTTCGGTACGATTTCTTTTTAGATGCGAAGGCTTCCTATAAAAATAACATAACTATCATATTGAGTAATTATTGACTCTTATCTCCGCCACGTAATAAACAAATGTGTAGGTAACCTATAGAGATGAAAATAATGACGTGCGAATTATGTACAAAGCGCGCGTGTCTGCATTCTCATTGCCTACGAATGTCAATTTTCAATGCTAAGAAGACGGTCAGTATGGTAAATATTATATTAGATTGACCCTTCGATTCGCTTCGAATTTGAACCTGAAAGCGGTAGGTAGGTAGGTAGGTATCGGCATACCTACCTATATAGCTTTCAGATTCAAATTAGCCGTATAACAAAAAAGCGGTAGGTAGGTAGCTAGGTATCGGCGTACCTACCTACCGCTTTTTTGTTATACGGCTTCTCGATATCCCGCGCCCCGCTTCGAGTAGGCAGTGTTCGAGTTCGAGTGTTTAGTCAGCAATACAAAATATACACGAAGCAAAAAATTTTAGATATTTTTGTTGTGTGGTGATAGTGATTAAGTTAAGTTTTATTACAGCGCGCTCCTTAAAACAGTCTGCTTTTCCGTCATCCCTTACAATGTTCGATTTTATGAACTTCAATAATCCTCTTTCTTTAACAATCACTGTATTAACGTCTAGTATGAGACCACATATCGACACCCAATATGAATAACATTGTATCTTTAGTTACACATTGAGTTACAACTTTATGTCATACTAGCTGTTGCCCGCGGCTTCACTCCCGTGGACCACCACACAGGACCCGTTTT
This sequence comes from Orthosia incerta, assembly GCA_948252205.1. Classification (NCBI taxonomy): domain Eukaryota; kingdom Metazoa; phylum Arthropoda; class Insecta; order Lepidoptera; family Noctuidae; genus Orthosia; species Orthosia incerta. The sequence goes on along the minus strand of OX411754.1, from coordinate 10,028,924 downwards.
TGGGATAAAAATATAGCCTATGTCACTCAGGAATAATGTAGCTTTCTATTAGTGAAAGAATTTTGTAAATTGGTCCTGTAGTTTCGGAGCCTATTCGGTAAAAACAAACAAACAAAAAATCTTTCCTCTTTATAATATTAGAGTATAGATGAAATCAGCAAGAACAGAACTTTATTTCTGCCTTTTCACCGTATTTCTGTGCCAATAAGAACTACTTTTGTAAAATAAAATAAATTCATTGTAATTAAAAATGAAAAATGTTTCTACTATACTTGTAAATCAAGTTCCAATACACAAAAGTTTGGGTAACAACGGTTTCTTTGTGTTAAATTCATTTTAAAATGAAATACAATGTGATAATACAATATTTTAAATTTTGGACTATTTATATTTTAATACAAGAGCGGTGGTCGCCCAGTGGTATCGGCCGCGACTTACAAGTTGTAGGTTGTGGGTTCGAGCCCAGGCAGGCGCTTTACTTTGTGTAAATTATTGCATCACCACTGCTTTCAAAACGGTGAAGGAAAACATCGTGAGGAAACCGGCATGTCCTAGAACCAAAAATTCGAAGACATGTGAAATCCACCAACCCGCACTGGGTCCGCGTGGTGGATAATGGCCCATTCCCTCTCACAGAGAGGAGGCCTGTGTCCCAGCAGTGGGAACATTAATAGGCTGATGATGTGTGATGTGTTATTTTAACCATAATTGTAATTTTAAGTTACAATGTTTTTATTCTCAAATATAATCACTTACTTTAAATGTTATCATTGTTAAGAAAGATGGTGTTGACATCGAGAATAGGTTTTTAGTTCATCATTTGAATATAATCGTATCAGCATAAATGGCCTTGGAGAAAAACTAAGAGTAGTGTATATATATAGTAATGTTTTTAGACTCATTCAATATTACAGATATGTGAGAAAGGAGAATGATTAGAAAAAAATGTGAAGAAGTAATTGCAAACGATAGGCGTGGTAAGCATTAGGATAGGATACATAGGTCCCCCTTTTCCGAACATAGACTACCATTTTGTCCATTGTGCGTTTAGGCTTCCTATCTGGGAGAGGAAATGGGCCGTAATCCACCACGCGCGTCCAGTTTCGGTTGATGGATGTTACATGTCTTCGTTTTTTTTTACTTCTGTGTTTTGAGAGCAGTGGTGATGAAATAATTTACACAAAGTAAAGCGCGTGCCTGGTTTCGAACCCACGACCATACTTGTGAGTCACGTCTGTTACCACTGGGCCATCACTGCTTTAATAATAATAATTAATCATCTACCATCGTTCTACTATCCACTGCGTGGTATGCATTGCAATGGGGGAACGTATTTTTATATTTGATATGCTCGCGCTTGAACACTACCTCACCTGATGTTAAGCGATGACGTGGTCGAACATGAAGCACGCTTACCTAAAAGTAACCTATTCAAAAACTCCAACTTGTACCTATCGGGCAACACAGACTCCGGCAGGGAATGCCACTTCTCAGCTGTGCGCACAATGAAAGTATTCCCAAAACGTTTAGTGCGTATGGGTGAGATCCCCACCATCTATCGATAGCAAATCACCGTACGTCTTGTAGTCCGATGATGTAATGGGCTAGGTGGAATTAGATCATGTAATTCCATTGCACACTCCCCGAAATGCAACCGATAAAAAACCGATAAGCTAGCAACTCGGCGACGATGTTCAAGGCTCTGGAGCTGTGACTCGACCAGTGCCTCATTTCCGATGAGCTTCTTGACCCGTTTTTTGATAAACTTAAGTGCGTCAAGCTGGTATTTGGCAGATCCGTCCGAGAAATGAGAACAGTACTCCATACATAATCAAACTTGCGCTTGATAAAACTTGAGCAACTGTTCTGGCGTGAATAAACGTCTCACTTTTGCGAGGATCCCCAACTTTTTGGCAGCCAACTGAGCGTTTGCCTCAATGTATGGTCCAAAATTGAGGAAAGTGTTAAAAGTAATGCCAAGTAGCTCAAAATGGTCCATTAACGCAACGTTTACACTTCCGAGGGAAGGAGCCGAGTGGAATTGGCTCATTTTAGCGGAAAAAAGACATGCCTGGGTTTTAGCGGCATAAACCTGACCAAATTGGCATCGCCCCATTTGGAGACTGCCTTCAAGGATAAACTGAAACGCTCCACCATACCATCACAAAGGACAAGGATAGACAAGTACCTCTCAGCAACAGTGCTGTCGTCTGCATACCCAAGTTTTTAGCAGATCATTCATGTGCAGCTAAAATAAAGTTGCTGAGAGTACCAACCCTTGAGGGATCCATTCATATCCAATTGGTCCGACGAGCAGCCATCGATAACCGATAGCAACTGTTCTGGCGTGAATAAACGTCTCACTTTTGCGAGGATCCCCAACTTTTTGGCAGCCAACTGAGCGTTTGCCTCAATGTATGGTCCAAAATTGAGGAAAGTGTTAAAAGTAATGCCAAGTAGCTCAAAATGGTCCATTAACGCAACGTTTACACTTCCGAGGGAAGGAGCCGAGTGGAATTGGCTCATTTTAGCGGAAAAAAGACATGCCTGGGTTTTAGCGGCATAAACCTGACCAAATTGGCATCGCCCCATTTGGAGACTGCCTTCAAGGATAAACTGAAACGCTCCACCATACCATCACAAAGGACAAGGATAGACAAGTACCTCTCAGCAACAGTGCTGTCGTCTGCATACCCAAGTTTTTAGCAGATCATTCATGTGCAGCTAAAATAAAGTTGCTGAGAGTACCAACCCTTGAGGGATCCATTCATATCCAATTGGTCCGACGAGCAGCCATCGATAACCATTCGAATGGATCGATCCCTCAAGAAATCTGCAATCCAATCACACATACTATTACCAGGCAGACCGGATGAAGGAAGCTTACTAATAAGGCTTCCGTGCCAGACCCTATCGAAAGCTTTCGAGTTGTCAAGAGAGACGGCAAGCGCCTCCCCTTGCCTCTCGATGGTCTTACTCAAGATGTAAATGTAGAAGATCCCCTGTAGAACGATATCGGCGGCAGCCGTATTTAGCTTCTAGGTACGCCAGCACACGTAGAGATGGGTCTGTAATTGGTCGGGTTAGATGGACTGTCCTTCTGGGACACGGGCTGTACGTTAGCTTACTTCCAAGCATTCGGCACTTTTCCAGTTTCATACGAAAGGCGAAATAGACGTGTCAAGATCGAAGATAGTTCGGGCGCACAAGTTTTAAGGACAAGTGCTAGTATCCCGTCCGGTCCACTAGCTTTGTTTAAGTCGAGGTTGCAGAGTACGAACCCTACGAACTTCAAATAGAGAGGCAAATAAGTTTGCCTTCTCCTCAGCGAAGTGGGCTAGCGACTCGTCGATAGTTTTAGCAGTGGTCGTAGTGAGGGATGGTAGAAGTTCGACTCAACCGACTTACCCAGGAACCAAAACGCTTTACTACCTGCTAGGTAAGAAGCTAGTTATGTCCCTATTCGGCCAATGTGGCCGAACCGAGCCCCTCGCAACTCCTTCTTGCAGGACTTGGCAGCGCTGTTGAAGGCCTTCTTTTCTAACTTACGTGACTCGCACTAACCGTTCGAGCGTCGATCCATGCCAAATAAGCCTCATGTTTAAGCGCGTCTGCATGGCCGGCCTTTGCTAGACATTGGTAAGTCAGAGAACGGAATGTAGTACTTAATTCTCCAAAGCAACACATCAGTCACGGCGTCCGCGCAAGATGAGGGATCAGCATGCGAAGAAAGATCGTATCCCATCCCAATCTGCCAACTTATACCTACAAACCCGCCGTGTGCCTCTTGGGCGAAGAGTAGACGGACACAGACTTTACCAGACAGCGGTCGGAACTACCCAAGGTGAAGTTATCGACATAGAGTACCTATCGGTCTGGATCGGTTTTCAGCAGAAGTTCCAAGCAATTGGCCGTGTGCGAATCAACATCCCCCGTTGCCGTTGCCCCCTGAACCAGATGGCTGATTAGCGCTAACGAAAGCTTACGCATGTCTCCTCCAGCATGATCAATGCACTGGTATGGGAAGAGCCACTCCTGGTGGTGAGCATTGAAGTCCCCCCGTGTCACTAATTAGCCGTAAGGGTACCGCTGCTGTGCCACATCAGCCGCTTCAATGAATATTAATTGAATTACAATAATTATTAAAAAACGAGTTTTATTAGCTCTTCCATAGTACTTCCTGTACTATGGAACCTGTATTTTTATCCGAATGTAACATTGACACACATTGTAATTGATGCTTACAATAATATTTATCAAAGATGTTGTATGTATAATTTTGAATCGTACAATAAGATACAATAATATTCACAGAAAAAATCTTTCAAAAGTTTTCATGGCCCCATTGTAACGGTAGTTACAATGCTATATTAAAAATGCTTAAAATCTGTACATCGTAACATTGCAAAAATCATACTTGGAGTGATTTTAACAAAACTGAAAGAGCAATTAAAATTAGTAACATGAAACCTACAATTGTACAAAACAACTTATGCCTGCAGCTGAAAATAAATAATAAACAATGCAAAAAAATGCTGTGTTGAAAACCATGCCTTAATGAGTTACAATACCTGCATTTAAGTCTTTCACAGCTTCATAACTAACTTGCGCAAAATACTTAAATCAGAGTTAGTTGCTGACACTAGGTTAAATTGACAGTTTGATTTACAATATTGTCAATTGAACCTCGTGTTAGCAATTCTGAAAGTTTTTCGTGCAAGTGGGCCTTAATCAATCGAATACATCATAAATAACGCACGACTTCTTTGTTGCAACTTACAAATACCGAATGTAAACAAAGAAACGCGCCGCGCGTCTGGCTGGCTGGCACCCGCCCGCCGCCCGCGCCCGCGCCCGCGCTTTTACACGCGCTCGCCCTTCGTGCGAAGAAGTCTAGTTTTTTTTAAAAATAATATGATATCGTGGATAAAAATGACACAAATTATGAATAGTGTTTTGTTATACCATAATAATCAAAAGTACGTAAACTCTAATAACTTGCATTTTCTTTTGTGGATATTACAAGTTGTTGTAGTAAAAAAATTAAATATCTATAAAAGCCGTGGATGAATTCGACACAAAATATTTTAAACAACAGATATCAGTACTGAAAAACGCGTAACACCTATTTTACCTATTATAATATTCTTTTAGAGCTAGTAGGGCTACGTGTTAGGTACTGGTTAAGTATTAGGATTCCCGTGGACAGAGATGACACAAAATGCTTATGTAGGTACATCAGTTACTACTTCGTTATTATCATGAAAGTAAAATTTTCATCTCTAATTTTCTTTTCGTCCAATACTGGTCGAAAAGACAAATACCTAAATTTCTACCTATGCAAATACCTAGGATGACACAAACTTAGGTATTAGGTTGGGCAAATGGTCCGGAAACTATATGCAAAACACAAACAACTTTAATATTTTTGAAACCTCAAAACCTAGCGCTATCGGTCTATATCATGAAAAAACGACTAAACGTATCTGTTCAAAATAAAATTATTTGCATTGTTAAACTACTAATCTATCCCTGTATGGTGGCCGTTTTGGAATTTTCCGTCTTCTTTTGGCATTTATTTGCGCCCAAAAATGCGTTAAAATTAGTGTCGAAATGTGGAACTTTCGACGCTCATAACATTCAAATATTTTCTTTTTTTACTTTTTTGCTTCCATACAGGGCTAGATAATGATGACACAAATTGATATCACTTTTTATTTTGAACGTACATTGTCAAACAGTGGAATAATCCCTAGACTACGTTTGTATGGAAGAATTTTCGACTAGTGTACCCTTATGAAGGCAACCTACTTGCCTATATTAAGACTGGCAACAGATAACTTCTGAAAGGTAATTGAATTTCGAACATGAAAATAGGTGAAGATGTTTTTTGATAAGCTTGACTGTCCTAACTAGATTGATCGCCTGAAGGCAGGCTCGTTATTGCTAAAATACACCAAATGAAACTAATTTATGTTTAATTTCCCGTAGACCACTGTATACGCCCTTACAGTACCGAATAGGCTCTGGAACTATTGGACCGATTTAAAAAATTCTTTCACCAATAGAAAGCTAATTGTACATTATTCCTGTGTGGGGGTTTTATGTTTTAGGTAAAATACTTAAGTATAATTTTTTTTCATTTATGATTACCTGAGGCGTATTATATTATCTGTGCTAAGGCTCATGTTGAAGCTCCCGTTTCTGGTTCTATGATTTTAACAGAAATTATGTTAAAGTTAGATGTGATTGGACACGCCGGGAGGGGACGCCCTCGAAGAACATACATAGGTAGTCCTTATTTATTTAATACTTCATGCACACATACGTACAGAGGCGGACTTAATGCCATAGGCATTTTCTACCAGTCAACCTACCTTATTGGTGATGTTCTTAAGCCAGGTGCGCAGTACTCATAACCGGCGTGCTAGATGTATGAACGTAAGTGAAGCAAAAGAAGTATGTAAGGATCGTAGCAGGTGGCGTTCTGTGTTCTGCTTACTCCCATGGGAACAAGGCGTGAGTTTATGTATGTATCTAATTAAGTATGCACAGGATAGGATATTATCCATCCTGCCATTTTACTTTTATTGAATATCAGTACCTATATTTAACCCTCAATAGCCATGTAATTCAGGCCCGTGAATATTTGCGAGTAACGGGATTAGGTTCGGGACAATACTACATGTTGGTAGATGTCGCTTTTTTCAACAATTGTCTGTAGATAATTATAACTAAAAAGAAAGCCAAGAAAAACTAGAAAACTGAAAGTGATGTCATCATGTCGAATATAATATGGAGACACAAGTGCCCAAGGAGTTTTGAAAAGAAAGAAAACCATTTTTTACTATCCGTCACCCTACCAAACGTTAACAATAGTTATTTAACTGTATACTAGATGGCAGCGCTTAGAAGCCCTGGCTACTTCTCTACAATTTATTTTCGTCTTTGGGTTACTAAAACATTTGTAACAAATTATGTTTATAATTTATACAATTAAAATAGTTGTTTTTAAACTTGAATAGCGTATACATTTGTATTAAAATAATAAATAAACGTTTTTGTTTTTAATGTTCGTAGCCAACTTCAGTTTGATGTTCCTTAGGTTGCCTAACATGCAATGACGGTATACAACGGTATTGATTCTGAAGTTTGGCACCACTGATTATGACATGAAAGCAAGATGGCGAGTTCATCTCTGTTTGATGGTTCTCTGTGATAATTCACACATTAGATGTCATTTTTCGAACTTATTTCGTAATGGTCTGGCAAATCAAACATTAGTAAAAAAATCTCTAAGTAGTGTTAAAGTGTTTTAAGTACTGTAAAGTGTTCTTATTTTAGTTAGATGTGCATCTAACCCACCTGAGGAATGTTGGTTTTTTCAGTGATTTGTGATTCGGTCAGGTGTTTTCGTTTTAGTCAAAATTAATATTTTGTTCTTGCGCAGTGAGTGAAGTTACGTAGTTCAGATGTATTTGTGCTGTGGGGATGCTAGATGTCGGGACTGTTTCCAATGTTGGGAAACAAAAGCGTGAACCATTTGTTTTGATAGACCGTGATAAATAAATTGAGAAGGTCGGACGGAGAAAGAGCTCCGGCCGGAGTTATGGCCTTCAGTGAGGTGAGTGTCTTTTTAATTGTATTTATGTGGCTTCATAGTCTTTGTTGTTTGTTACCTGCCTTACTGAAGAAATGTATATTACCTACTTTTGTACAGAAAAGTTTTTTGTTGAAAACGATATGTGGCAGGCTATTACCATGCGATTAACTTTATTGAAATCAGCAACTTTGGCACTTGCTAGTTATAAAAATATTTGGCATTGATAACTCTGTAAGTCTCTTATCTATATCTAAGAATTAATTATAAGTTTAGATTAGAAAGGAATTGATAATACCTTGTAATAATCCTCTGTGATGCATGCATAATCGTGTATTGGTATGCCAACATGTAGCTGCTACTTGTCTCTAGTGATTGTAACTTTAAGATTGTGAGTCATTTTGAACATTGCATTTATCAAACTAGTTTTATCATACCATATTTTAGATGACATCACAAGTATCTCATTGAAAAACAATACTCTAGAAAATTAATAAGTTTTAACAAAATATTAAAGATATTATAATTTGTGACTGTTCAAAGCCGGTTTTTACATGTTGCAATGCTTATGACTGATCTTTGAACTCGGTGACCTCAAATTCTTTAGTAGCTCTGTAGTTTGCTTTTAAGCATGCAGAAATAATTCAATTTTATTTTTGATAGTACTTTTAACACCTACTTATTTGAAACTGCTAATGAAACTTCTGAAACCAGCTGTTCAGTAAAACACAATTGAAAATAATTCTTTCTTATTAGGTCATTTTAGTTGCTGATTGGTTTATTGTTTGAAAGAAATCAATCAGTTAACGTTGCAATAATACCTTAATTAAATCAAATATTAATATATAATCTTGAGACTTTTCCAATAAGAATGTTTCTTTTACATAATAGTCCACATATATTAGGTAGAAGTGTTCATTAGGTGTTTAACTAGAAATAAATGTAGTTATTTACTTCAAAGAACTATGATGACTTTCTTCCTAGAAATGGCTGCACTCCGTACTTCAGAACTTATGTTGCATGTAAGTATAGGAAGCACTAGTAATAAAAAATGTACTTCTATATTAGTTTCAAAAATCTCCTCCTTTCTTGATGTTGGTTAAAAAGATACCTCCTAAGGTTTATATACTTCACTTTTTTAAGGAGCTTGTAATCACAGTAATATTAAGAGGAAATGTGAGCAGAGAGCTCCATTTGAATTTCCTTAGTAAAAGTCACAATTCGAGGTTTGGCTCTCGCCTATTTCCTCCTCTAGTATTGGACAAATTTAAAAGGTTGTCCATAAATTGAATTAAAAAGATATTCTTTTCTGTTTTTTCATTTATAGTTGTCAATTTTGTACACTAGGTCTCTCTTGATAGTGCAATTTTCAGCATATTTTGAGTGCATTTTTCAGCCTAGTGCCTCTAAAGATGATGTATATCATGATAATGAAAACTAAGGGGCACAGTATAATATCTTTCTTTTTCAGTTTATGGAATATCTTTTAAATTGGTCAAATATTGGAGGAGGTAATAGGCAAGAGCCAAACCACGAATTATGAATTTTTACTTATGATATTAAGTTGGAGGTCTGCGGTCGTATTTTCTCTTAAACATATATTGATTTACAAAAATACCCATTACTCAAATAGGTGCTTTTGAATTTATTGATTGCTGAAGTACTCAATGCTTATCTATTGTAATGTTGTATTAAAACATGAGTAATTACGAGTTTTAAATGAATCATTCTATCTAAAGTGTTTTTGAAGTGACAAAAAAAACCATTTGGGAATGAGTTACTGGTAAACATTAGAGTAAATTAGATGTATCTTTCTAAATTACTTTTTAAATAACTTGCCCATTTACTAGCTTAATGATTTTATGGAGGACTGTTAAATACTTGAAGAAAATGTAACAAACTTTTTAGGTTTTTGTATATACCTACTGCACATTGAATCAGTGTGCAAGTAAAATTTATTTCAGGTATATAGTGTTGAATACATCCTGAATTCCTAGACAATCCATTTTAGCCAACTTCAGGGCGGCCAAGAAGTTTGGCGAGGACTATACTCCTTATTGAAAATTGCCATTTGAACAAGTTATAAACCACCAGAATACCTAATGAGTAAGATGATTAAAAATAACTGCCTTTCCTATTAGATGTTGCAATTTCTAACTAATTAATTAGGTACCGTGCCAATGAATTCCACAAACTGTGTTCATGTAGGTAATAAATTTAAATTGTGTTTTACCTCTTCTTGTTCTTTGAAGTCTCATAAACAATTTCAACAGAATGGAACCTAGCAACTTTCAATTAATTATTTTGCTATGTCCTTTCCAAGAATGCAAGCTCGATAGAGTGCTTAGAAGGACTGTAAAACAGGCATAAAATGAATTAGATTGAAATGTCTACAAAAAGTGTTTTACCTAATATAAAATCAAGGCTGCCTGTACTGGTTCACCTAAGCACTAAACTTTATTACAATAGCACAGATTATTTATAAGACCCAGTTTTGACGCATTATGTTTTATGAGAGCTCATTGCTTATTCGTTCCTGGTGCATTAGTCTGAATACTTCCATTGTGCTAAAAATTATACATTCACAACTTACACAATAGTTACATCTCTAATTTGAGAGCTCCAAAATGTCAGCATCGGGCGGATTGGCCGCGGCGCTGACGCAACAACCGTTACAAATTCACACGACGGGTTTGTGACTCCTCGGGGGCTAGCGATGCTACAGCCAGTCAGCTACAGCCTACAAGTGTCTTAGTAAAGTCATTCGACTTTGGGTGAAACATCCTCAGATTAGTGGTAGGCGTTTCATAATTGTGGCGTTTAGCGGCAGTTTCCCACGGTTCGATTGTTATTCTGTGCCCGATGTGAGACGCGTCGTGCGTAGCCGTCGAGGTGACTGATATCGCTGCGTGAGACTGCACTGTTACCTTTTCGGAAACTGAGCCATAAAAAGTAGGCCTCCGTCTTCCTCATGCCATTGTTGAGCTTGCTGTAAAATTTGGCGCAGCGGACATTCATTTTATGCTGTAAATGTAGGTAAATACACAACAAGTACTTACTGAACGATAATGTTATAGGAAATAGTAATATTTAATTTCTGTTTGCAACAGGAAAGTGTTGCACTAATTACGTAGGCATGAGTGTGTGTATTTACGGAAGCTGCGGAGTGTTATGTATGTAGGTTTACATACCTACGTTTCTTCCTGTTCACTCCTACATAATGCTTCGTTACACGTGTTCTGGAAAGAAAGGACAAGAATCGGCGCTAAGTAAAAGCCGGTTTACTGTAAAAATCACTAAACGAACAAAAATATCCATGTAAATATAAAACAAAAAGAATTGAATATATAACTGGGGAACGGGTAAATAGCCTTAAATTGGAGTAAGTTAACGGAATTTCTCTCAGGCTAAAATAATCATGTCAACCTAAATAATACGCAAGACGAGGCTTTGCTTCGTGATGTTCGTCGAACCAAACTGGAAAAATTACCTAGAAATACGAATGAAAAAACTGTACTTATTCTACCTAAATTTTGTTTTCATATGAACCTACGTGACCCTTTTAATTTTCCAGTAAATATTCAGATATCCCCTTGACCTGGCTGTATTTAAATGTGCCGACTGCCGACTAATTAATAAACAACCGAATAGCAGAAATAAAAACCCATTTAAAAACAAAAAGAACAAAAGTAGGAAGTGGTGTACCGCTTACAACATATCGGTACCTATTAGCGTGCATAATGTGATACGGGCATAAAATATCATGTTATAGTTTCCTATGAACTTTACCCGTGGCCGTAGGTAAGTGCCCTATTGTGTGTTACAAAGAAACAATGTGGTCTAGTTAGGAGGTAGAACTGGTAGGTAGGTAAATATTGTGGTGTTTGCCTAGTGTGGCGGTCTTATCTATATGGGCCGTAGCTTCCTCGTTGGCCCCCGATTGCACCCGTATGCGAACGAAATCTATCCTTTTATTTGAAGTTCGTTAGTCTCCAAATTTAATTGTTGGTAGGATCTAACAGCATTGCCTGAGACTTGTCAGGTTGGTAGTCTGGTAGTTGCCAAACTTAAATACGTTTTGTGAATGTTGCCCGCCTCGGATGTTTGTGCTGCGGCGTCACTGAGTTTAATGAAATGCCAAGTATTTAACTCTGTCTACGTATTTTGGAATTCGTTGGGGTAGCATTGTTTCGTAAACTTTGTCTAATTCTCAAGTCAATATTTAAATAAAATACTTTCCGAAACCGTCTGTTTGTTTGGTTGTTTACGTAGAAATTGTATTTAACTTGTAATCAAAAAACCAAACAATGAACAGGATAGTCTGTAATATCTATTAAATTACGTAAGGTGACTGGTGTTATTATTTATCATTACCTAGAAAAATGAGGTAAATAGTATGTTGATTGCTGACTAGCTACGGAATCCAATACAAATGCGCGTCACGCGCCTTTACCCATCAAATTCTTAAACACTATTTTGAAATAGTCGCGGTATCCATCCAGCCGATGTAGCTGTTCTCTCATCATGACGTTCCGTCAAAACGAATCGGTCAAATTGTAGGCAGTCGTGCGCGCAGGTCATCAACCCGAACTTTATCAACAATCAAATTGGTAGAGCCCTCCGAACGGCACAAGAACAACAAGTATTTGCATAGGAGTCTGCCCGTGCCACCCACAAAAACAAAAAGTTAACCAGAAAATTTCCATTTAGCGTAACGTACATTGTTTAGTTTTGAACTTAAATTCTCCCGAAGGATGATTCCACCCAGCTATGTACAGTCAACTTGGATAATTTCCAAAGCGACGAACAATTTACTGTCGAGCATTGTAAACACCTGCTGTAGTCAGACATTCCCTTCTTTGTTTATCTTTTCTGGATGTCACAGTCGTTTGTGTGAGAAACATACAGCGAAAGATAAAACGAGTTTAAAAACTGAAAAACATATTTTTTATCGGATAATATATTTAAACTCGCTTTGTTTCATAAAATGAAGTTAAGTTATGGTAACATGGCTAACTAAATTTATAAGTTTTCCTTAAAATTATTTATTATGCACCAGTAACTCATATCATCACATCATCATCGGCCTATTAATGTTCTCACTGCTGGGACACAGGCCTCCTCTCTGTGAGAGGGAATGGGCCGTAATCCACCACGCGGGCCCAGTGCGGGTTGGTGGATGTCACATGTCTTCGATTTTTTTTCTTTCTTTACGATGTTTTCCTTCACCGTTTTGAGAGCAGTGGTGATGAAATAATTTTACACAAAGTAAAGCGCCTGCCTGGGGTCGAACCCACGACCTACAGCTTGTAAGTCGCGGCCGGTACCACTGGGCCACCACTGCTGTCACTAATATAAAACAAAGTAAAAATAAAGTTCATGTACAAAGGTGAGCTTATCTCAAAGTTAAGCAACAAATCTTTGAGTGATAGATAGGAGATCAAAATAAGGGTTTACACACGTAAATAAGTATTAATAGTCTGTACTGTAATGATATTGATGTTGCTAATAAATAAAAAACAAAACGTCTTACTTAATAGTTTATAAATCGACTGATATATTAACGTAATTCACCTCTGACCTCGTTCGTGCTCCACGTGAACTATGGGGCTCAATAGGTGAAAGGAGCGTGATCGTACCACCAAGTACTACTTACGGTTATATTACCACTCGTGGTACCTATACGACGGGTTATTATGACCTAGACACAACTTGCTAGCCTTGTGACATGATTGATCTGCAAGGAAGTGTTTCCAAAGAATGTTTAAAAAAAATGTTCTCGTTTATGTCAATATGATATCTTTTATTAACACCCGACGCAAAACGAGGGATGTTATAAGATTGACGTGTGTTCCTGTGTGTTTGTGTATCTGTATGTGGCATCATAGCTCCTAAACGGATATAACGATTTTGATTTCGGGCGTTTTACTGTTTCAAGCGGGGTAATTTCGCAAGATATCGTGTCAAAATTACGTGTTCAGTAGATTGTCAATCAATCTATTGAACACTTAATTATTATTGATCGTGTTTACTACTAGATAAATTATATAGCATGAAATAAAAATGTGTCGAGAGCTTTTTAAATTTTTCTTGTTAAGTCTATTTTTGTCAATGACGGAAATATATCTGATGCGTAAATAAATTCATCAATATTGTATAAAAACATGAGCGAACATTATAATACAAATAAACAGAATAACAAAGAATAAAATGCGGCTATACGGAACTAACTCGGCTTTTGATCTGATACGTTCACTTCTGTCGTGTCGTTGTTATATTCATCGAGTTATTGTGACGAAACTCGAAATGTTGACCTAAATATGTAAAAAACATTGTATTTTTAAATGTTGCACTTTATTTTGATACGCGCTCGGAGCCAGTTGAAATGCTTTAATAAAATAAACACGCGTGAAGGAATGTGGGGCGAAATTGGAAAGCATCGAGTTCTTACCTATGTTATAGCCATTTGTAAAATTTTACGAAGCAATATGTTTGCCTGGCTGGAGGATATAGTTTAGTCTCCACAGGATCGCCCGGCTAAGCAGTAGCCAATCACTTGGATTGACCTCCGAGACGCCACATAAAAAAAAAATGCAATATTTTAAGTAAAAATTATTTATTTAGTTTGAAAACGTATTTGTAATTTTGTGCGCAAGCTATTTAATTATTCTCTCCGTAGTATTATATTTTAATGTTAGTTTTACAATGAAAATTCAATAAACATTTACTTATTCAGCATTCTCTTTGTAAGTACGGGTTCTGAACGATTATTGCCTACTTGAATATACTTAAATTATAAATTGCTTATTGAAAACAGCCGAATGGTAGACTTGAAATTTTTGATAATTTCTTCATCATGTTATTTTATTGTATTTTTTTTACTTCATCACCACTGCTCTATAAACGGTGAACAAAAACATCGTGAGGAAACCGGCATTCCCTTTCACAGAGATAAGGCCTGTGTCCCAGCAGGGGAAACATTAAAAGGCTGATGATGATGATGACATTTAATTTTGTAAACATGAGAAAATGACATAAACATTACGTGCTTTTCTCACATCACAAGACATAAGACGTCTTGCAAGACTTGCATAACTTAAACAAAATTGACATTCAAGCTTTTATGAAATGTTAATTACTGTGTGCCCTAGCCGAGGGACGTGTCTAAGGAACGTCGCCAAGGCATAATATCGACTTGCACCTTAAATATTCATACGAGGCAGCCAACGCCAGGCCATCAATATTAATAACTTACCGACCCGGTGATAGAAAAGTGCTTCACCAATAAATTGTTCGGGCAACTGTTTCTTAATTTTATTTAACCGCTGAACTATAGCTTGTCTTATTTCGCCTGCATGTATTTAAAATAGACGGTAGTTTAGCCGTTTGGATACATGTAATTATAGACGATGGTACAGCTGAACGCGTCTATAGTAATTACGTTTTTAATAGCGCTGATATGATCAAAAGAATGTCGACAGCTCCAATTAATTTCAGACTATTTTTATAAAACAAACACGTGCACTGATTTCAACTTCCCTGTATTGTTTTCTCTCCTTCAAAACACCGTTCGTGCTAATAATGAGTACATTTAAAGAACCGCAAATTTATAGTGGATTTAAATGAACAGGTTTCAGTAGATAACATCTAATGTGACCAGTTAATGAACTTACCAACACATTCCGGTACATCCCAACTCATTTATCTTCTCATGATTGCAGTTTTTACATACCTTGTTTTACATATACAGACTTCAGGAACAGGTTTTCTGTTTCGATTAGAATTTACTTCAGGTCATCAACTTTAATACCGTAAGTAGGGTTTGCTATTAAATAACCGTATATTCTCGAAGCATGCTTGCTTTACTTGTACTGAATATCAATCGCCTTGAGGCCGTTCGTATTTGTTTTTTTTTTTCTAATAAGTAGTGCCTAAATGCTATGCTATTATTGAATTAAAATGTTCAAGTCTTAAGTAATTTTCCATGACTACCAATAAATTAATGAATAAAATTATAAATTCGGAGTGGGACGCTTTGTATTCTGACAAATATTGTCCTTATCGCTATGAATTTGATTGATTAATGTGTCCGAAGTTAAATTAAACCTTTATAACAAAGGATCCATTATTGTTCGAATTGTGTTTAGGTACCAGTATTTACTTAGTCATTTTATGAATAAATGTTGGAACTAATATTGAAATGACTCCCTTCACGAAGCAGTGGAAGGAATATTTTCGTGTTCTGAATGATGCAGCACAATCTCAACGCAAAGTACCGTATTCTCGCCAGTTCGCCACTGGCCACACTAACAAGGTTATTCGATGACGGATGGACTGGATGATTGATCGTAAATATTCATTATTTTAAGTGTTAATGGCTTTATCAGTTTCGAACATAAGCCTATGAAAAATACCTAAAATTGGGACTTGTTATGGCAAATTCTAATGAAAAACTTATAAAGTATTATTTCCGAACTAATGGTGCTAATGCCTCTATCATTCGTTTATAAGATTGATAAATTTAATTGTAAGCAAGTAGCACGATGATGTTCCGAGGTCGGGCCCGTTATAAGTCAGGTTTTGACTGACCCATGGCCGGTTTACGGTGCACATTATGTAAATAATCAACGGTTTCATATGCCACAGATTAACCAATAACGTTTGGTATTTGAGATAGAGGTTCCAGGTTGCCTGGAAGAGATCGCTGTAAGCGATACGGCCGCCCGTTGTATGTATTTTAGTTTTAAGTTTCCTTTTCTATGTTTTAACTTGGTGTACCTACAATAAAGCATATATAAATAAATAGAGGAGCCAACTGCCAGATTACATCTGTAAACCAGCAATAATACACGCTTTATTGGAAATATTCAAATCAACGTGTTGATCTGCACAAGCTTGATTATTTAAATTTAATTCACGTATAGCGGGTTAAACCTGGATGAGGCTGGCACAGGAACGTGGGCACAAGGAGAGAGGCCTATGCTCAGCAGTGGGCGATTTCGGGCTGTGGATGATTATGATGATACGAACGAACGAACGTTCGAACGTTATCTAAATTATCACACTAATATTAAAAAGGCGAAAGTTTGAGTATGTGTGTTTGTATGTTTGTTACTTCTTCACGCCAGAACGGCTGAACAGATTGGATGAAATTTGGCACAGAGATAGATTATAGTCAGGAATAGCACATAGAATACTTTTTATCCCGAGAATATGTCCCCACTGGGTAATTTTCGACATTCACGCGGGTGAAGCCGCTGGCAGAAACTAGTTATTAAATAACAGTCAAATAACAAACACAAATTGAAGACCTACAAGTTATGACCCAAGGGTTTAGGAAAACTAGAGTCACATTAGCAGTTGATTACATAAAATGTCCAGCAAGACATTATTTTCTTATAACAGCAACGTAATTGCGAAATTACAGACAATGAAAACGTCCGGTTGTGTCTTAAGTAGTAATTGATTTCCAGACATGGTAAGAGAGCTTGCATTAATTGGAGATGCGTGTACATCCGACCTTGGCCTTAGTTATCATTATTTTTGTGTACCACACGCGATGTCGCGGCAATTATTGTTGTAAGATATAGCAATTACGTATGCAAATAGTATACACATCTGTAATTTAATGAAGCCCGATTGTCACAGTACTTAAGTACTTCCCAAGTTGTTCTAATTATCTTTCAATTTATGTACTCCAGGCGCGACTTACGGTTACGCAAGTTTTATTCTATTCGACTATCCCAACCACAGACATAAATTTAACTAGATAACGCAAGTTCCACCATCTGTTTGAAAACCAAGCGTGCCACTTTTTCACGAACAATTTAAAAACAAATTTACTTACCAATGAAAGAAAACATTTCCAATGCCTCGGCCAACTTTTTCTATACAGTCTTTACAGATCAGTAAGGCATAAAAGGGCATTTTTCTAGATTTCCGGTGCCGATAATGCTAAATGAAAAGCTCAAATTACGATCATTGTTCGTATTTTTACGGCGTTTTTTAACACGCGAAGTACATACAATCGCGTCATCTAGTTAGATTAAGGCGCCGATTCCCTTGAGTAGCTGATTTTAAAATGAGAATCACGCCTAAATGGCTCGTCGTAATTCTTTGAAAAAAATATATGTTACATTAGACTATTTTCTTAATAATTTGATCTCAGCAAATTTTGAGTTATATTTGTATAACATAGTGTAATTAATTTGTAAAGTTATGTCTAAAACAGACAAAAACACGACAATCACACCAAAACCGCTGAGCGTATTGTAATGAAATTGACACCATCTAAAAGACAATTTAATTATCTACATTTTGATCTGAAGCTTTTTTTTTTAAAGTCATAGAATAATAAGAAAAGTACAAAAAACTACAAAATTTTGTGTCGCGCGGGTGTGAAACGAGTGCGCGTTTTGTTCCCTCAAGGTCGTTGGCGTTAGTCGTCGTCTTAATATCTGTGATCTCAACGAAATCGCTATCTACACAATTACTGCGTTTCAGAATACGCAGTATTACGGGTCTTGTTTGAAAGTCCAAAAAGGCCACAGTTTTATCTTAACATTTTTCTTCATCGTCTTATCAACGTTATCGCGGTCCAGATTATCATCAAACAAGTTTTAAGATGAACACTGACACGTTATGTTGAAATCTCTGAGAACGCCTTTAAAATCCGATAAATTACTCGGTAATTTCAGTTAAGATTAATTGACCTGAATTGTTTGTTCTGTTCGTTAGCGTTTTGATTGTTTTATTAATCTGAGGATTGTTTGCGTCATTTATTAACGAGCCTTGCGGATTGATTTATAGTTTCGATAAATCTAATTGAAAATCCTAAACAACGTGTGGAAACTATCTTGGAAACAAGAACACTTTTGACATGCACCAACCCGCATTGGGTCGGAATGGTGGGTCCACTCCCCCTCACTCAGAAGGTATGTCTCCCAATACTGAGCATATTATAATATACCTAGGCTGATTATGTCTTTGCTAGTTGAAAGTCTAAACGGTCTAATTCTTTTTCAATAAGTAAACTTTTCCCTGTAACCTATTTTCTAGATCAAGGTGTGTCGGGCTATTTTCAGCGCGAAACCACAAGACTTCAATCGATTTGTTACACTCAAAATAGAAAGAGTAGATTTGCTGTATTTGTACGACATATAGCTACTGTATATTTAATTGAGATATAGTCTGATACAGGTGCGATATTTTTGATTTAAACCTAAACTAATTTGCATACTAACCAAATTAAGGACGCGAAAGTGATGCCATTACCGTTATATTAGTGCTAAAACCCCGAACGAAATAAAATTGTCTACATTCCGTAGAAACGTTGAATAGAGATGACCATAAATTTTAAGAAAACTGGATTCCTGTCACCCGCCACGCTTTATCTTTGCTCTCAATCATTCTTGCACCGTTAGTGTTGGTGATGTTTACTTCTACTATTTAAGGTGTAGGTATGTAATCTGCTTCGTAAATAACTGAGAAATGGACTTAAATGAAGTAATTAAGAAAGGAAGAGAAAGTCAACTCCAAATAGATATATCTTGTGACAGCTCCAAGTTGACATATGTGGGAACTAAGTGACTTTGAATGAAATATGTTTTCTCAATCTATCCTGGAACTGTGGAACCTTGCTACCCACCCATGCTATGGTAATTCTCTCTCAACAGCGCTAAGTATTTCGTCATAACGCGTTTCACGTAGGTGTCTAGTTCCTGCCAAACTTCTGGGCCGCCCTGAAGTTGGTTTGCCGATGCGTAAGGCACGAAACGGTGCTGTATGAAATTTACTACTGCGCAGCCATTGTAGCCAACTTTAGGTCGAGAAGAAGTTTGTCGAGAACTGTATCTGACACTACAGTATATTACGCATTAAATATTCACAATACGTTTGTAAATTCATGCTAATTACGTTCTTACTAAGACGTAAGTACATGTACTTACAGTGTCAGCATGGCCTTGAAGAAATAATATTACTGGCTTTTATGCCTTGTAAGTATTTGATAATTTATGAACATTGTGTAAACGAATCTAATACGCAAAATAATAGGATTACATTTTCAAGTGAATTCATTTCTGTTTACTTTAAATTTTATGTCGAAAAAAAAAGATTTCAAAGTGAAACTTTTGAGACATAACGTGTTACCATATTTAGTAACCATTAACTCCGATTGAGTTCATTCTAATCGACGATTTAATGTTGCGTGACCGTTCGTTCTAGTCGCTTGTAAGCACTTTCCAAAATTACGTTCATTCAGTTAAGTATTGATAGGACTAGTAGGTACTATGAGGACTGTAACTCCACCTGGGTGAGCACGGCCTCTGTGATAGGCTTGAGTCACGCATTTTGTCACAATTTTTGCTCCAAGCTGTGATAAAAATGTGTGCCTCAAGCCTGTCATCGTAGGCCGTGCTCGCCCGGCAGGTAAGTCGGGGTCGCAGTGGCTTTGGCAAAACAGAACGCCCCCCGGTCCTAATATTTTAATCCAACCTAAACCTTTTGCAGCTATTACAAATCTGAAGGCACAAATAATATTTTTTTTCTGTTCATTTACTCATAAAATCCTATTCTAAAGTCGCATGATGCTTCAAATGCAGACAGAAATATACATATACTGCCAGCCTGACATGCTGCAACCTCCAAACTCATCACAGTTCACCATCTGTTACCGAACTAATCCGTAAAGTTCTGAACTGCGAAGGTCACCCTCATTCAATAAACTCACGCGCAACTTAAGTACTAAATTATTTACAATGAGATTGCATTGTTTTACGTCCATTTTTAGTGAGCACCGCTTTTGTCTAATAAACGTCATTTACTACACTAATCGACTATAATAAAGTTTATTGAAACATACAAAATAACGTTTCATCTCGTCTTGCGCATTGTCGTAAAGTTACAACGAAATTTGAATTCAGTGTTATTTTATGGTTCACTAGTATGTTGTTAAATGAGTACTGAAAGCGCTAATGTCGAGTAATAATTTACCTTCGAATAATCAATTACGTATGTTGTTACATATTTCAGTTAAACACCCTTTATCGCAGTTAGAATTCGTATTACGGTGTAATTATTCAATATTGATTGCTTCTCCATTAGTAAGGTTGTTTTAATCTCTATAGAAGCACGCTTAATTGGTGAGAGCTTAGACCGACTGACGTTTATTAAAGCTATCTATAATTGAAGCGATACTATATCGTAAAAGGAGTTCTCTTTTGCATAATCACAGTGGTTGGCGTTTCAGCGTAATTAACTCGTTTACACATAAACATTATAAACTGTGAAAGTGATATAAAATAGAGAGACAATTATTTAGAAATTAATTATCTGTAAAGAACTCAACTACTTATAGTCACCCAAAGAGCAATGGAGAGGGCTTTGCTCGGCGTTTCCTTGTGTGATCATGTCAGAAATGAGGATATCCGCAGGCGAACCAAAGTTACCGACATAGCCCGAAGAATTGCCAAACTTAAGTGGCAATGGGCAGGGTACATTGCTCGCAGAACGGATGGCCGATGGGGCCGAAAAGTTCTGGAATGGCGACCGCGAACCGGAAGACGATACGTTGGAAGGTCTCCCACTAGGTGGAGCGATGACCTGGTTAAGGTTGCGGCAAGGCGCTGGATGCGAGACGCACGGGATCTGTCAATGCGGCGACGCCTGGAGGAGGCCTATGTCCAGCAGTGAACGTCTTTCGGTTGAAATGATGAAAGAACTCAAATCGCTATAAAGATTTATCAGTCACGCAACGTTGTCATTGTCACCCTACTATGCCTGAATCAATATTATGATTTAATTGATTAATAAAACCTGTATTTAAGATTTGGTTAGAGCCTTTAAACTGAAAGTAAATAGGTTAGTGGTTTAATTAATTTGATAGTCTCGTTAAACTTTGTTGAACTATTCCCAGTTCCACCGCTAACTATACTGTCAGTCCAAACAGGTGTTCAAATATACATGGGAATAGAGAAATTTCTTATTTAGTTTCTGTAACTTTCAGGGGCGACCTCGCCGTAAGTATTTGATACAAAGTTTGCGGGACAAGACTCAAGAGGAGCAATATTGTCAAACAATTATTCAAGTGGTTTCGATGTTTTCCTTAATATATTTTTTCTATTTGACCTAAAAT
This sequence comes from Orthosia incerta, assembly GCA_948252205.1. NCBI lineage: Eukaryota > Metazoa > Arthropoda > Insecta > Lepidoptera > Noctuidae > Orthosia > Orthosia incerta. The sequence continues at coordinate 10,007,190 of OX411754.1, read as the reverse complement.
AATGGGATTACTTCCGAAATTGAATGCTAAGTAATCTGTGTTTTTGTTTAAAACGCTAATTATAATTCATAGTCCCGCTGTGGTCCTCGCAGTCTCACAAACAAAGTGACATATTTTCAACCACAAACTTTTCTAACGGTACTAGAAGTGGAATTAGAGCTCTGCTAGACAACACAATAAACACTATATTATTATACTTGCACGCGCTCACATTCACACAATGCACGCCACACAAACAAACGCATCGAACATGGCGTCAAGTTTCAGCGCAAACGCATAATATTTTACTATGAAAACGTGATGTTTTCGCACGACCACTCGAGAGGAAATGGCCCGTTTTACATTATACAAGTACACAACTTATCCGGTAGCTAATTTGTTAAGATTCATCTGAATCACACCGGCGCCAAATGTGTCATGATTGTTAGTAAATGCACCGCTTTAGGTTCGTGGTTTGTCGCAATCAAAATGTGCTCAGACTTTCTCTTTGTAAAATACGCTCTAAAGTATTATTACACACGGTTTAGTAGTTTGCAAAACTTAGTCCTTAAGAGGAAATGCGGTCGCAGGCATCCGACTGTGCATCCTAAATAAAAAGTCATTAACCGAGGGTTGGCTCTCGCCTATTGCCTCCTCCAATATTGGACCAATTTAAAAGATATTCCATTAACTAAAAACGAAAGATATGTGCCACTTTGTTTTCATTTTTGATGATACATTATTATCATTAGAAGCACTCTTAAAAAAATGCTCGTAATTGCGCTGTCAACAGAGGTCTAGTGTACAATATTGACAACTATAAATGAAAAAAGAAAACATAGAAGCCCAACATGAACATATTTTTTTGTTAAAAATAGATAAAACGACGTTTTCTAAAAATGAAACCTGCATACAAAATTTCATGAACATCGTTTGAGCCGTTTCCGAGATTCAGATAATATATGTATAATATAAATGCATAATATAATGCAAGAATTTCTCGTTTAAAAGTATTAGATCAATATCTTTTAAATTTGTCCAATAACGGAAGAGGAAATAAGCGAGAGCCAAACCTCGAATTATGATTTTTTACTGAGGAAATTCAGTCGGAGCTCTCTGCCCGCATTTGCTCTTAGGCGAACATACCAACTAGCATGAACTTTTAGTTCATAAACATGTTGTACGAACGTAAGTCAGCTCCGCAAAAGTAATCCGTAGCTCGTGCTCTAAAATTGTTTTTCTCGTAACTTCTTTTAGTTTGTTGAAAACTATTCTAACATACAGTGCTGCCGGTGTTGGCGCGGCACATCGTTTTCTCCCGTCGATTTTCTTTTTCCACTAGTACCATGTGGAAATAGCTCTTTTCGGACGATTGCCGCCGTTGAATTCGCTCCACACACGGTTGTACACTGAATAATCGAGAGCTCTTGAGCTAGACGACGTAGAATCGATAGAATTTTATTGGAATGAATTTTTCAACAAAGATTTTTACAGGTTACATGTATTTTATCTCCCCGGATGAAACATTGATCGACTTTATTCCACATTTCCTCGAAGGATATTCACTGGATTTTATTACGATACTCGAGATTTAGCGCATGAAACCTTGGCATAGATATTTTTTGTAATAAAAGTAAGCTATTCAGTGATGATATGTTTGTGAATCTGTAGCGTCTGAGTGATATCTACGACCTACGTAAATCAGGGTAACACAATAAATTCTATTTCGTACAGTTACTCAAATAGAGCGTTGTTAATGAACCACTAGCAATTATAATTAGTGTTCACTGGACTATAAAACACTAATAAACACAGCGACACTATTTCACCGTTAATGTACCGGCGGGAAACATAAAACGGGACGTGGCACATCATTCACACCCCACACGGCATTGAGCACTAATACAAAAAACTTACACTGTTTGTTTGGGACGCGAAGGTCCCAATACACCTCCTTTGAATAGAATCTAAGCGTAATATAAAATAGTTATCTTCTTCAGAAGTAACTAAAGCTCTTTATTTCCTAAGATACAGTAAATTGGGATGAAAATATCAGCGGTAAACATGGACGTAAGAAGAAAAATCTAAATCCTGTAAATCCTTGTCGTTAAACCAAACGCTCAGTCGTTAACTTAATTTTTTAGGGTTCCATACCCAAAGGGTCAAAACGGAGCCCTATTGCTGTCACTCATGTTTCTGACTGTCCGTCGTCTGTCACACAATTTTGTGCCGAAGATTTGATCTACGAACTTGAAATTTGGTGATAATGTTTATTATTACTAACAAATACCAATATATAGATAAATCAGATTTTTCTTTGGTACGGAACCCTAAATGTGCGAAATCCGATGCGCACTTGGCCGATTATCTTATTTGAATGACTGTTAACACTCGTCTGTAAAGGCCGTCTGTATCAAAATTTGCATCGGCAATGCAAATACCTGGCAAGACCTCATAAATTAATTAACATTATTAAATCAATTAAGCCGACGATCTCTTAAGAATTTAAGATGATACGAGCTTTACGCTTTCTATTTTCGTTTATGCATGCTTAAAAGTCAATTTCGGAAATGTGTCTGTTTATTCTTCGCTTCTTTACGTTGAGCTTTGAATACATTTAAAAATGCAGGTTCTATAACGACATTTAGTGGCGTCGATCTTGTTGTTGCTTGCAATACCGGTATAGTGGTACCGGTCGGATATTGCGCTCTTATGGCGTCGTCGGTTCGCTTAATGCGTTTCCGATGTGACGCAAATGGGATGTTTTGTGCCTCCGCAACAGCGCTCACGTCACTCTACCGCTACTGGTGTGCAGGTGTGAACGATCCAACTGGGACAGTTTACTGTTCCTGCATAGCAACCATTGTATCAAGCAATGCTTTTGTTACCTCTTGGCTTGTAGTCACAGTTTAACGTCTATGTACGGGCGTTTTCAACACACTTGCTAGTATTTTTCTCTTCGGATCCTCAAATATTAATTTCATCATCATCTGCCTAGCCTTTTCCCAACTATATTGGGGTCGGCTTCCAGTCTTACCGGATTCAGCTAAGTACCAGTGTTTTACATGGAGCGACTGCCTATCTGACATCCACAACCCAGTAACTGGGTAACACGGTACCCCTTGGCAAGACTGGTGTTAGATCTCAAGCTTCTGACTACCCGTAACGACTGTCCAAAGATCTTCAAATAACAGCCGGGACCAACGGCTTAACGTGCTTTCCGAGGCACGGAGGAAACTCGGTATGTTGAAATGGTCACCCATCCACGGACCGACCTCGTCAAGTGTTGCTTAACCTTGATGATCGACCCGTGCGGCTGTTATTATTTAGCCACGAGCTCCTCAAATATTCATTTCAATTTCCTCAAAATGGACTCACAAAGCTACAGCTTAGACATTGAACAGTGGTTTATCGTCGTGAAAACTAAATCGTGGCTATAAATTCCACGTCCAATGCGTTTAGAAGATTTATGTTCTGAATGTTTCCAAACTCTAGTTTGCATCGAAACCCTATAAACTAAATTACGATTACACCTATGTTTAGATTATCATGGTTTCTTAGTGGATGAAGTCTCTTGTTAACGAAATCGGGCAAATGTGAATTTGATTTCATAAGAGATTTTTGTCTTTGTTGTTCGTGCAAGAGTTGTTATTTTTACAATATCTCTTATCAAATATCTTTACACTACCTAGAGTATGGAATGTAATGTATCACGATAACAGTTCTTATCGTTTACCTTGCTTTGTCTAAGCGACGAACTGATATAGGGAATTAAGATGATTTCATTCAAAACTGTTCTCGTACTACTAAATGTTTAGAGAGCCTTATCACGTTCACCTTCTACATTATTCGGATCGCTCGTGTTAGTCGAGCTCGAGACTAAAGCGCCATTTTAAAAGGCTTCTTTTTTACATTGGCCCACGTTTGTGTTTAAGTTTTTGTTCAGAAAGTAATCATTGTTCCTAGATAGGTTGTCTCCATTCTTTATAATACATGTCGGTGTTGGTTCGTACGTCGTTGATTTTAGTCACGCGTAGGCTTCGCCGCCTGTCGGTTGGATGCCTTTGTTTTTTAACTAATACCGTTTGATCACTGTTTATAATGAACATTATAGCTACATAAAAAGTGACAGTAATTGTGATTAAACTCATTCACAAGTAAAATAGCGAAGTGATTAATCAAAGTCGTCCATTAGTCCTCAGATAGCAATATTTATTCTCTGCTTGGCTTATGTTGAGGTATATTACCCCCTTGAGTCCATGTAGCTTATAAATTCAACAGCCTGGTAAATTCCTGATCATTAAGTACGTGTATTTCACGTTTATCATAACACCGTTCATATTAATTTGATAACATTTAAACTGTCATAGAAGTATGACGCGACGCGACCTCGTTTAATTCCTCTATGAAACCCACGCCTGTTCGCGCACCTGTTCACGTCTTGTTGATGTCTCTGAGTCCCTGTCAAAATTACGCTTAATTAATGTATTTGTCAAACTTAGCTAAATCATAAAATCACAGTTGTATATTTGTGAAGTTTCGTGGTTGCAATAACAAAAAAGACATTGTTATGAAAACCATGACAGGACTCACAAAAGGTTCTAACGGACCGTAAACCAAATAATGTAAATGTATGTGGGCCGCATTGCCTAATGTCGAACGCTTATGGCGATGCGTAGCACTGCCGTAAACGCATGGAATTCCTTCCAGTTCAGAAAGGACCGTATTCAATGCACGACTGTGCGGGCGGTGACTCCTCGCGGCAGTCCACCGATGCCATGCTCGGCCGTCCTCACACTGAATACTAATGCACCTTCTATTGTGCGTCCAAATTCAGACACTCGTTGTTGCGGCCCAACGAAAGTTTTGTAATGCCTTTGTCTTTCTGACTTTCGCGCTCGCTAACTGGAACGCTCGTTTGACGGATTGCCTATGGCTATGCGAGTCATTTGCTGCTTGGCATGTTTTGGTAGCTATTGATGAAGATGTTTTCGTGAACGAGCCGTTAAATAGGCGTGTTTCTCTTATGTGTTTGTTCCATCCAAGTCTCTCGTTAAGTATCCAGGTCATGCCATAATTTTTTGTTAACACTAGTATAAATAATTTGTCAGCATAACTTTCGCTATTCAAATAAAGGAGCAATGCTTGTAATTTCATTCATGTTAAATTCTACTTTGCTAGTATGTGGGGCGATAGTATCGCGGACTCTGCACGCATCTGCATAATTTGTAGATCGCTGGCGACGAGCAAATGATATGGCAATAGCATTGAATAGCTGTGAATACTTATGCACTGGTGGGTACATGAAACCTGCGCGCGAGTTTCGCTGCGTTGCGCCGCCGGAGCAGCCGCTGCTGCACGCTCCGCTGGCGCCGCAGCCGCCCGCGCGCTCGCTTCACCCCCGCGGTCCCTTGCGAAAAAATCATAATGCAATCGCCAGGACGGCCGGTGTGGAACGCTCGGCAACCACTCGCAACACGCAACCAGTCTACATTCAAATGCGTTGAAACTCACACGCCATCCATCATGATGGATTTGTAGTGTCAGGAAACTGATTTCTCTAACAGCCGGTGGTGTGGAAACTATCTGTGTAGCGGTGACCATAGTGACGTTAGAATCAAAGTTGCCACTGAATGTTGTTATTCAGTGATGTGAACTTTACATTTCGACTGTCCTTATTTTCGTTTTATTGACTGTCCTACTTCATGTAGTTACTGGTGCTGATTAAAATTCGATTAACGTCTTCGGTACATTAACGGCATAATCTTCGTCGTGCCCTAAAATTGCCGATTTAATCGAACGGTGTGGGATGACAGCTTCCCTGGGGCACACTTTGGAGACCTGTGTTCCTCGTCATATTAAGTAATTGCGTTAGTGAGGCTTCGTTTACTTGTGTTTTTGCAAAGTCATCGCCCGAAACAGTTTTCAGATCATTAGAGACCTTTGTGGACAAACAATTGTCCATCAAACATAAATTAATTCTCTACGCGTCTCGGTTGCGTCCGGTGACGGTTGCTTTCGAGGCGTTCATGTTTTCAAGCTGTCTTTCCATCGCGAACAGTGGCCTGGATCACTCGCTACCGACTGGTAGCCGATTGAAAATGTGCGCGTTATCAAACGTTTATAAGAATATACAGTGAAACGATTGGCTCAATTGTAATTATCGTCGTTTTAGGAGATAAGACGACAGGTGAAACTCACGAAATGCCATTGGATGTCAGTGCTTTACCAATATCGATGTGATGAGGTGATATTTAGGTTGTGCAGTGTTTGTGAGTGACTCAAGACGTGTAGTATAATATGTGGGGGGCAGCGGTGTCGAATCCACCGCATTATCACTATGTTCAAGGACCTGCGAGTCCCATGCCACAAGTTGGGCCAAATGGTCCCATATTGTCTGGTCCTACAACGAGACATTTAAGACCACAGTCATCGTATTCTCTGCCACATGGAAGTAATGGGCCCGGTGCTCGTGGCTGGGGTTGGTCAGGCAATCATGTCTCGTCATTTGACCGACGACAGCTGAAGGTGCCTCCGCAGCCTGCGCGCCCGGCCCCCGTCCGACCTTCTCAGCCCCGATATACTGGAAATAATGTAAGTGAAACATGGAAAGCAACCAACCGCCTTGTAATTCTATGCGTTAGGTTAGGAGGTACTTTCATGTCCTGGTATAACGTGCGTGAGTTGATCGGATGTTTTATATAGCTGTAATTTATTTCCTCGTCTCTCGCAATGCGTGTCGGATGTCGGCTTCTTGCGCATGCGTCATTCGACACGAACTGCCATTTCTCTAGTAGGAATACCACGTATGTCCCTGGTTACATGATTACTATTCGATCTACCTAAAATTTTTTTATAAATATCGGATCGATTGATGTTATTCAAAGATAATTTGATAAAAATAATGCTGTGATTCAAATTATGCTAATGAATGTTGATAAACTAGGGTTCTAACAAAAATTCCGCATTTACTTGCCCACTTTCTCACGACACCGTCCCCTCAAACGTCCATGTTTACTTATTTACGTAACTCTTACGAAGGTCCAGCAAAAAACGAGTGTTCGCCGAACGCATGCCAGAGCCGTTAGTCCTTTTATAGTGTGCCGGTGTAAGACGATTTCCTATATAGGGTAGTATCTAATGAATAGCAAATGTAGTCGTAAGTGAGGTTGTTCTGTATACGGTACGAGCCTACGCTACGAGGACACCGGCGTTAAGGTGACTACCTCCAGCGAAATGTAACGGAGGCATGTCTTTGCTGTTGGAGGCACTTTACACTTAAGTTTCATTATTCTATTGTTCGGTTTAAATGTGTTGTTTTACACAAAACGTTCCATAAATATTCATGCTTTTGACGAGGAAATTCAATCCCGCATCAAAATCTCAATTGCGGGATCGGGGTTATCAATCCAGGGGATCAGCAGGATTTGCGTGACTGTAAAAACACATTGATTGGATTTTCTCATTTGAGTTGAGTCTCTATTTACCCTATTTGCTATCGAATGCTCTCCTTCTTCTTTTCGTGTGAGGATGTGGCCACCTCTGGTGCCAGAGTTAATTAAGCCGCCTCTAGGAAGGGCAACCCCACAGGCCTCTCTCTGAGTTTGCTATTTCAGACTTACATTAAAATAATGCTCAGTAATCTGTAAATATTGTCCATTTTGAAATTCACAAAAACAAGAGCAGGCAGCATCAACAACTAATCCTTAATGAATTAAATAATCAATAAGTATGTTGTTCATTGCAAAACGTAATTAAAATCAAATCTATTTATCTTCAAGCTGCGTAACCGGTGTTTAGCTTTTCTTTTGCAACAAGGTCAATGTTGCGTTATAATAGCAGCGGGTATCGTGACTGGATTGCGACAGATATCATTATCATGAAAGTTTAATTACTTCACCATGGTAACGCAAACGCATATGCCACAACCACGATTTGGTCATTACGACTTTTGAATATATTTATGAATGTGGGCGAACCCGTTGGCAGAAAGCTAGTCTATCAGTGGGTTCTTCCGTTTGAAAGTCTGAAATCATCCCAAGGCATAAAGAGCAACCTATGTCCTTCTCCAAAATAGAATCTATCCCTATGCAAACACATCAAAATTATTTCAGGGGTTCGGACGTGAAAACGTAAACAAACAAACAGATTTATATTCGCATTGATAATATTAGTGTGGATTGAAATACAGATGGAGATAAAAATATGCAGATAGAAAGAAATAATACAATTTTAAACAGAATTTTCTGTTAGTCACTGAGTTTCCTTTAGTCAACTTTGTATAGTTCTCGCTAAACTTCTGGGCCGCCCTGAAGTTGGCTTTCCGATGCGCCAGGAACTAAACGGTGTTGTTTTGTATGAGATTTCCTACTGCGCAGCCGTTGTAGCCAACTTCAGGACGGCCAAAAATACGTGTCCAATATTATTTGATATACTCACTGACGGGGTAAATAGAATTATGATTTTTCTACCCAGGACACATCCCTATTGTGTCGCGACATCATGAATTTACCTATAATTAACTTGAATAAGTAATTAACATAAACTAGCTTTAGCATTATGACATCAATATAAATTATTACAACGTGAGTGGTCTGCTTGGTCCCACAGAACCCCTAGGGCCGCTGTTATCTAGGGCAGGGATGGCGAACCTTTATTAGAAAACGTGCCATTTTTTTTTTTTTTTTTGACAATGAAATGCCACCAAAATTTTTTGACTTTGTCTTATTTGACAAAAAATAAAACTCTAAATGCTATGAATTAATCAATTCTTTATTTTCACCCAGAAATTCTTACAGCAATCCTCTTAATTATTTAAAGTTTTATGTTGTATTTAAATAAATGTAGGAGTTGGTGTCATTTCTGCTGTTGTAAATTACCTAGATTCTAATTTCTGATTTTAGCGTGCGCAAAATATTTTGTCGTGTGACACCACAGGCACGCGTGCTATAGGTTCGCCATCCCTGATCTTAGGGTTTTAGCGATGTCATTAAAAGCTTTATACATCTCTCTTGCCAATAAAATACAGCCTTGGTATTTCCCATCCACGAATAATGTAAGCCCAGACATTTTAGCAATCTAACCGAAGCTAACTTAAGCCGGGACGGCCTTCACCTTTTCGTGATAGAACTTGGAAAATGTTTTTTATTAATACCGCATGATAATTTGAGTTGAAAAGAAATTCACGTCGTGTTTCTGAATGGATTATATGAAGTTGAGAACTTAAACTTTACATTAGTATCAGCATTTGTCTACATTTTGGCAGAGAGTATAGAGTTTGTCAAGTTCGAATTCTCGGTCCAGACACCGGGGATTATAAAAGGATATTGTTAATCAGACCTTTTTTAACCACTGATGGAAAAAGAGGGGTGTTATAAGTTTAATGTGTGTACCTGTGTGTGGCATCATAGCTCCTAAACGGATGAACCGATTTTTTTTTTGTGACTTTATCTAGTGTTTTTAGCTATGTTTGATAATAATCGATTCAGCGGTTCAAAAATCATTGGCGTTTTACTGTTTGAATCGGGCTGCTCTCGCAAGATATAGTATCATAATTACGTGTTCAATAGATTGTCGATCGAAGCGTGTCTACGACTAGATAAATGTAGTACCTATGTAATGAAAACATTATGTTGGGTGCATTTCTTTTTTAAATTTTTCTTGTATTGTTGATAGGCTCGCGTTTCATCACCATCTCACCTGATGGTAAGCGATGATGTGGTCGACCGTTTTATTTACAAAGATAGAACAAAATAGAACGTTAAAATCTCACTTTATACATATCAAAACAATACGTAAAGTTTCGCAAGGCAAATTGACCAACGATTTAGAAATTAAATACCAAAATGGTTTGGCGTGGTTTACGACACAGCTCAATCACGGCCGTACCAATCTGGACGTGACTCTTATTAAGTGAGATTATCGCGGTAAAAAATTAACATCAGCTTTATCGCGAGTACCTACCTTATCTCACAATGGACGGCCATGGATAAAACGTATAAAGTATTATAAAAATAACACTCCATTAGGGTCTGTGTCCATAGCTGGATGGTCTGACGTCATTACGTCGCCCTAGCTTACGTCATTCTATATACAATCTGTGTAAAACATAACTTTTTGTAGCAAAAAATCATGTCATAGAGCAGTTTCTAGACTGTTTGTAACGTAAACAGAACTAAAAATAGAATTATTGTGTGTACCTACTTATTACTGTTTATTTTGTTGGTCAGATATGGGTAAATCAATACCAATCATTTATCGCGATTAGATTTTATGTAGGTTAGCCACTTAGTTACTTACGAGAATTACCAAAATAATTAATTGGATACTAAAAAAAGGACAATAACTTTCTAAGTTTATCTTGGACATCACAGGCAATGGTGAAGGAAAATATAAGTTAGAGGCCTGTGGGGCTTCCAGAGGCGGCTTAATTAGCTCTGACACCAGGGGTGGCCAAATCCTCACACGAAAAAGAAGACTAATATAATAGTGAAATATTAATTGATCGAAATCGACAAATAGTGAATCATTTTATAGTGTTAGGCGCAGGCCACATAGATATGGCGACGGGCGCGGACATAGCACGGGCGGCTTCCTATTCCATTCAAATTTCATACAAAATGCATGGAAATAAAGCGCAAATTAGGACACACGGTATGTCGTTGCTCGGACGTGATTATGACGACAAATTTGTCGAATGGAATAGGAAGCCGCCCGTGCCATGTCTGCGCCCGACGCCATTTCTATGTGGCTGGCGCCTAAATCAAAAATTCAAGATCTCTTAGACCTTCTGATTCCATTAAACCATTCAAACTTGCACAAAATTATCTTAAAACAGTGTGTATGATTACACATCATGAAACATTTCCTCAATGTAACAGACCAAACAAACAGGTCTGTTCCAACGGTGATCGTCTCCATTATTTCATCAAAGGTCTTCGCCCCTCGCCGCCTGTTAAATAACTTTATTCCTTTCTTATCTACACCACTTAGTATTTTGTTTCGAAACTTTTCGCATAATGTTAAGCTTATAAAAGCTTTGATGATGGACAAGTTTCAAAAGTTCAAGCATTTAATTAATTCGAGCAAATTTATCTAGCTTAGTTTAATGATAAAAGGGAAATTCCATAATAATTCACAAGTATGCTATTCTCATTTTCTTGTTGGTTTTGCGTTAAATGAGTACCACACACAATGTAATGTCCAAATATCATCATCATCATATCAGCAGAAATCCAGCGGATCCCCGCAAACTTCAGCAGGTCATCGGTCCATCTAGTGGAAGGCCTTCCGACGCAACGTCTTCCGGTTCTCGGTCACCACTCCAGAACTTTTCTGCCTGTGTCCAAATATGCGATAAATTAAAATAGTACCCTACTTAGTCCCTTCGTGCCAAAAACAAAAGATTGTTGCTAATCACAAAGTTTTGTTTGATTTTGTATTTCTTTTAATAAAACAAGTAATTAGAAGGCGAACAATAAACAAAGGAGATATTATTCTCTGTTGTACTAAAATATTATTTCTTAACGTATAACTTAATCTCGTCTTAAGATCTCATATTTTAGAAGCTCTTGTAAAATTGACTTACCGAAGACAATAAGTAGCCCAGTCAACGGGGCATTAGTAACCCGAAAAATTCTCCTGCCAGTGAGAGTAGGTAGTGTGATAAAGTAAGGTAATACAGATTACAGATAACAAATTATCCAAAAGATTTTGATAAGAGAAGTTAGGTATTTTTACCTAAACATGAAAATTGCTTATAACTCTCTGTGAAAAATTCCTCAGTCTGAAATAATTTCTGTATACGTACGAATGTATTAGTTAGAATAGGCAAGTATAGGTATCCAACATTTTTTCGATTTGAGAAACACTCCAAATTTAACTTATTACATTTTGCGCTATAACTTCTACTGAAAAATTGGTCTGGTAATTTTTATTTTTTAATATGGTTTTATTTTCTTAAATAAATAGCTTTGTTAAGTTATCCAAAAGATTTGCCTTTAAAACATTTCTTTTTTCATTTTTACTTAATAACATCATGTGAATTATTGCTCAGGTTAATTTAATACGTTTATTAGTTATGAGTCGCTGTATTTTAATAGGTTTTTCAATAATCCAATGGAAATTCGGCCTAATACCAAAGCTTTTACAAACTCAATAATTGTTAAGTTGCCGTCGGTTAGCAACGACCGGTCGCGGGAGTGAAGAGGGGTGCGGGGCGCTCGCACAGTGGTGTGGCGACGGGCAGCGTGTCTCGCTCGAAGTATGAAACGGAGCAGCCCGGCGAGCTCGGCCTACTGTGACATGGCTTAAGTCACACTTTTTATCACAGTTTGGGCGATAAAGCCATTTTGTCTTAAATGCTAGCACGGCGGCGTGAGATATTTTCTTGACTTAACTAATTAACTGACTATAACTTCTTGACGTTTATTTATATCTTTTTCGGAAATTTTCCAATTTTATTGCAGTTTCGGTTTAACCTTGGCCATAAAAACCATTTAGGTTCTGTGAAGCATAGCCCTACGACGGACTGTTTCCGAATTATGGGCCTACGAATCTTGTTTTATTTTGCATAAAACGCTCTATATTTCTAAAATGGTATCTCGAAAACGGTATGTCCTAGGCAAAAAATAACCAAAATTTGGCCCCCCTTTGTCACACCCATACTAGCAGCATCCCAACATGAATTTATGAAAGTTTTTTTTTTTGCTTGGTTTTCGACTTGAACTACAAATTCTTAAAAGAAAATATTTTCGGTCATGACAAGTTATGATAAAATATGTCATGTCTTACAATTTGTCTTAAATGCTAGCACGAGACAACCATGTGACACAGTTTAAAGGCGCGACATGCCTTTGCCTTTCTTGTTGCTGACTTCACAGTGCGACATAAATTGAATAGACGACCAAATAAAATAGTACGTATAAAAGTGTACCGTTCATACAGATAAACAACTTCTTAATTTTGTTGGGAACAAATTAATATTTGACCCACGACCATAGACTTATGCACACTTTATTTTTCTTTGTTTGTTTGATAACATAGTAAATGTTTGTTAGAAAGATATAATTATTGTGATAACTTTTAATAATAACTTAAAAATATAAAAGTTTGGACCCTGTTCCCGATACCGGTGGGTCCCATTTTTTTTAATTTTAAATGTTTTTTGGGGGTTTTATTTAAGAAACATTTAAAAATGTAGAAAGTAAGAAGAATATGGAATAAAAGAAAATAATTATAAAGAGAGAAAGTGATACATTTTTCTGAATCATCTGTCAAAATGTGACATTTGTGACAAAATGGGTGCGCCCGTATTAGCAATTAAGACCCGATGGAAGTTTTGGCGGGAACGTGATGGCGTCTATGTTGCTTCTCTGTTTTATTTTCCTAAAATTGTGTTAAATTGATTATTAATAGTGTAAAAAAGGTGGTTTTCTATTCTAATAATAAAAGTGAACGTGAATGAGTGTGGGCAAGTAAAACACAGCGGTAGAACATGAGTTTGTACAAACTCCGTAGAAGCTTCCAATAAAGTGACCGCCATTTTATTGGGGCCTAAATAAATAAGACATTGGACTAAAATCTAAAGAAACTAGAATTCTTAGAGAACTAGAATTCTTTTTTCTAAACGTGACAAAAAATGGCTCTGGCTAAATGCACAAACCGTGCGAAGCCAAAACTTAAAAAAAAAAAAAAAAAGGTGCGACTAGTCCCAAATAAACGTCAGGGAATTTTCTCACGCAGCCGGTGCTATTATGTCAAAATGGCTTTATCGCCCAAACTGTGATGAAATGTGTGACTCAAGCCATGTCACAGTAGGCCGTGCTCACCGGGCAGCAACAAGAAAGGCATGTCGCGCCTTTAAAACTTTAAAATTTGTCACATGTTTGACCCGTGCTAGCATTTAAGACAAATTGTAAAACATGACATAATTTATCATGTCTTGTCACAAATGTCTTGGGTACGCCCATGGTCGCCGGGCAGTTGTGTACCTACCTACTTGTGCATATTTATTATTTTACTCTTTGTACTTGTGCAAGGAACGTTTGTTTAAAAATGTGTGTGCTGTGTAAAAAAACCTTTAATAGTGGGGTTTGTTAAAGTGACATAAAAGGGACTTCAAAAGACTCGACAATCAAGCCGAAGAAGAGATGTTGGATTTTGCTCGCAACTTATTGAAGTTTCAAACCTTACAGTACACGTGAAATGTCGAATATGATATATAAATGATGCCATGATCAAGGCGTTTAAAAGGAAGAAGATATTATTCATGAATGCCACAGCGTTAGAACCACCGGCAGCGAACATCCCGCCTATCGAATTCGATTTCCAGTCAAAATGTCTAATAATTATACCCCCACCGCAGTATCTCTACGGTGACGTCGTGGTGGGCCCTACGTGCTACAATGAACCCTAGGTCGGTTCCGGTAGATTCTACTTTGCCGCAACATGCCTTGGGTGAGGGTCAATACAATCCACAGGGCAGCTTTGTGGCGAGTTGGTGGGCAGTGGCGACCCCACGGACCTGATCTCTAGGCAGAAGTCATACCCCTCGTCTCCGCCTTGCCTTTATTGGCCGGTCGGTGTGAACACCGACGGGGAGCAGGGCTTCCACATCTCTCTTGCCTTAATTGGCTTGAGTGGAGATTCGCAAGAGCATACGATCTCGGAGGAAGGAAGTTAACCAAGTAAGATGCTGGTACAGATCTTGACCGTACTTTCGGGATTGTCCTGATAGTCGTGGCGTACCCCTCCACTCCTCAAGCACCTCCGTATATGTTGCTCCCTTGGCGCTATGTCACTAAAGTGCTAGAGACTGTTTTGGGGAGGCCCATTAATTGAGTGTGCAAGTCATTCCCTGCCATATTAAAGCCGTGTAGATCAATAGTGGTCAGGCAGGGGCCAATAGTCCATCTATATTTTTAGGTAATCGATCTACGAAACCTCTCAAACCCATAGCTCAATGTGTTTTGTGTCCATATTCTGCAATAGTCCTGCACCAGCCGGGGTTTGTCCTTTGGTTCCCTTGTGTAGTGACTAGTGCATACAGGGATAATCGCCGGTTGGTGTCAAATTTCATCCTACATGTCTAACAAGGCCTCTGCGAATTGGTTTCAAATCACAAAAAAAAATATATCAAAAATAATAATACCACAAGAAGGCCTATGACTCAGTGATACATGGCTCATGAGGGTGCTGGAGTTGTATAAAATTGATGCAACTCTGCGCGCTTTTCTGACGTCATTTATGGGGCAGTGGAGGACGGTCCTTCACTATCCAGGATGTCGACAGATTCAAGAGAACAGCGAACCTATAAGGATCAAGCGTGGAATATTTCAGGGTGATAGTCTAAGTCCGCTGTGTTTTTGTTTAGCCCTAAACCCTCTTAGTACACTGCTGGTAGGTTCGATCCTGGGCTATCGGTTGAGAAGAGGAGGTCAGGTCATGTCACACCTCCTTTACATGGATGATCTAAAGCTCTTTGCCCCCAACAACTTGCAACTGATGATATATAATATACAGATGGTAACAGAAACCTTCAGTAACGCCATCAGGATGGAATTTGGTGTGGACAAATGTGCAGTCATGCATGTAAAGCGAGGCAGATTATGGAATCCGTGGGAATACAACTCTCGGATTCCATACTCCTTAGATCCCTTTACTCAACCGAAACTTACAAGTATTTGGGTATGTCGGAAGCACTACCTAGGCATCGATGCTACTGGCGTGAATCAGTCGTTAAATGAATCGTCGTGATGTACACTTTCAGCATACTCAAATGAACTCATACAGAACTTGACACCCTGGATAGGAGGGTCTGCACACTGCTTACCGCAAATTACATGTATCACCAGGGTCATCGGTGATGAGACTGTATATCCCGCGGAAGGACGGCGTTCGAGGCCTTTTAAATGCTAAATCTCTGCACAACCGCGAGGTATGCAGTCTCAGGGAATACTTTCAGAAAACCTACGTGGGTATGCATCGTGATGTGGTAGCGGCGGACAAGGGCGGACAACATCCCGCCCTCCTTGGCTATCGATAATATGCGCAAACCTATAGTATTAGATACCACAGGGAGGTATGGCAGAGCAAGGCGCTTCACGGGCTCTTTTAGATCTCTTAGCGTCCATGGCCTGGTTGCGATTTGGTGACCTTTTCGGGGAAACCGAAGGTTTTGTCTTTGCGATTATGGACGAGTTATGATGACGAACAACTACCGGAAATACATAATGAAGGGCGGCACGGTTGACATTAGTCGGGCATGTCACCGGCCGGGGGAATCCATCCGTCACATTATCTCCGGTTGTTTTAGTCTAGCTAACGGAGACTATTGCATAGACACAATTTTGTAGCCAGGATTATCCATCAGCAACTGCTCTTAAATACAATCTTGTGGAATGGGAAGTACCGTAATATAGGTATGTGTCCGACCCAGTTCTCGAAAATGACAATATCACGTTGCATTGGGATCGGTATATAATCTCTGACAGGACTATTGTTGTTAATAAGCCTGACATAGTGGTGATCGACCGACTAGAGCGTCGCTCAATGATTGTTGACATAGCGGTCCCTCATGACGAGAACCTCGTGAAGGCTGAGAAAGATAAAAAAACTAAGTATCTTGATCTGGCTCGCCGGGTTGTCGACATGTGGGATGTGAATACAGCAGTCATTGTGCCGATAGTGGTGACGGCCAATGGCATGATATATCTTGTTAGGCAGTTGGATCAAGGGCTTGATCCAGAAAGTAGTACTCCTGACGCGGCGCGTATCGTTAGGAGATTCCCCTCTCAGGAGCCCTGACCACCGGTAGCTTGGACCCTGTTCCCGATACCAGTGGGCTACTCATCATCATCTGCCTAGCCTTTTCCCCAACTACCAGGCCCCTCAGAAAGTATTGCGAAAAAAAGTTTTTATATATGGGAGACTGGCCAGTTATAATGTTTTTCGAAAATATGATTATTTATAAGTAAAAATAAGTAAGTTCCAATTTCAAAATTTCCCTCCACATTTTTTGCGAGTTAATTCAAAGTATTGTGTCTCACTGAAATATGGATCTGCGCCGGGAACATTTTAGAGCTATGATTTTATACGATTTCAAGTGTCGCCTGAAACCGGATGAATCGTACGATAGACTTCAAATGGCATTCATGGATGAAGGCCCTTCCAAGGCAACCGTGTATCGTTGGTATAACGAATTCAAGCGCGGTCGACCAACTTTGGGGGATGACGAAAGAAGCGGTCGCCCTTTGACGGCTGTTACCGAAGAAAACGTGCTAGCAGTGAAAAATTTAATCCAAGACAATAGGCGAATTACATATCAGGAGATTCAACACATATTGAAGATTGGATCGGGAAGCGTTCACGAGATTCTACACAGCCATCTTCGCGTGAGGAGGATAGTATCACGCTGGGTGCCGCACAACCTCACCGATGCTCAGAAGCAGGCCCGGGTGGAATGGTGCCGTGATATGCTTAACAAATTTGAAGCAGGCTCGTCTCGGCGTGTTTACGACATCGTTACAGGTGATGAGTCCTGGATTTATCAATACGACCCAGAAACCAAGCGCCAGTCGACTGTTTGGGTGTTTCAAAATGAGCCAACGCCTACCAAAGTGAAGCGATCTAGAAGCGGGGGTAAGATTTTGATCGCTAGCTTTTTTAATTTGACTGGCCACTTGGTATCAATTCCCTTACGGGATCAAAGAAGCATTAATGCCGAATGGTATACTACCAAATGTTTGCCAGAAGTTTTCTCTGTTATAAGCAACAAGCGACCAAACACAGGGCTCCGCGGGCTACTGCTCCACCACGACAATGCACCTGCGCACACCGCACTCAAAACGAGGGACTTCCTGGACAGCACGCCAGTCAAACTCCTGGGTCACCCTCCTTACAGCCCTGATCTAGCACCGTGTGACTTCTTTTTATTCCCAAAAATAAAAAATCAGCTCAAAGGGATACAATTTTCGTCGCCGGAAGATGCGCTGGCTGCGTTCGAGCAGGCTGTAAACGAGGTGTCTGCGGCGGACTGGAAAAAGTGTTTTGAAAACTGGTTTAGGCGCATGAATCTTTGTATAGAGGCTGGTGGAAAGTACTTTGAAAAGATTTAATAAAAATATATGTACGTATAGAACAATTTTTTTTAGTTTCGCAAAACTTTCTGAGTGTCCCACGTATATTGGGGTCGGCTTCCAGTCTTACCGGTGCGCTACTATTTTTATATTTTAAATATATTTTTATTTTATTATTATAAACTAATATTTAAAAATGTAAAAAGTATTCACATAAATTAAACAAAGTCCCAATATATTTATCTCCATATTTAACAATAGTGCTCCATATTTAGCAATAGACTTGTACATCATGCTTGAACCCTGTTCCCGATACCGGTGGGCGTCTATTTTTTATATTTTTAAAAGTTTGTTTTTATTTTATAAATATATTTTCAAATGTTTTTTTTTAATTTAAATTTATATAAAAAAAAATTTTTAATGTAGACAATATAGTACAGTCAACAGCACATCAGGTTATACAAAACTGTAAAATTTCTCCAAATGATTTTAAACCATAAAATGTTTTAGTTAATTTCAAAATCGAATGAGAAAATTTGAGATTGTGGTACTTGATGACTTTACATAAATTGTGCATATTAAGATAATAAACATTATTTGTAAAACTCGCCTACACTAATCCAAAAGTAGTGCGTGGCAAAGCAGCTCTAAGCGGTCAAGTGAAGGTCAACCCTTACGTTCTAGCATAAATCGGCAAATTATCCTAACAAATATAATGAACGTTCGAAAATTTGTTGGATTATTGATTATTATGTTTTAATATAAAATCATATTACTAATAAAGGTATGAAAATGCACGGAGATATTTTTCACGTCACGTAATTAATCAAAAATCAAAATAAATGTTTTAAAAAGGAAAATCTTTTGGATAACTAAACAAAGCTATCTATTTAAAGATATAAAAACATATTTAAAAATAACAATTAGCAGAGCAATTTTTCAGAAGAAGTTATAGTGCAAAATGTTAAAAGTTGAATTTGGGGTATATCCAAAATCGAAAAAATATTGGATACCTTTACATACTTATTCTAACTAGTACATACATACGTATAAAGAAAGTATTTCAGTCTGAGGAAATATTCACAGAGCCTTATAAGCGATTATCATGTTTAGGTAAAAATACCTAACTTCTCGTAACAAAATTTGTTGGATTATTCTACATCTGTAATCTGTATTACCTCATTTCATCACATGCCAAATTTCAGAGGCGGGAGAATTTTTCGGAAGTCTCCATACAACAAATATCCTCGTTGACTGGACTAAAGCCTTTTTGTTAAAAGTGAGGCTTTTATTTTATCATCCCCTCTTCGGAGTCCCTTACGTGTGGCATTTTAACAGAAAATAATGATGTTACGTTTTCTACCTTGTTGTTTGGCTACCTGCTTTTAGGCTACCTTCTTTTATGTACACATCCTTACTTCCACGAAAGCTTATTCTACTCTCACCAATTTGTAAAAAAAAATATACCAAAACGTAGCAGAGTTATCAAACAATTCTGGCTGTTTATTTTTATATTTTCAGTCTGAGTTAGCTAGTTTCTAGAACTAGAAACCTAAATAGATTTCTCCAAAGTATGCGTATAGTTTGCGTAAACGATTCGTATATTTCCAACTCTTCGCTAGAAATCCTCTAATTCAGTCGCAATCGATTTACTTACCCGCTTATCTATCGCTTCGACATTATTGGAAGCAGGCGCGGATAAATGGAATGTCTCTCTCGATATTACCGACTCGAATAGATTTACTTAAACCTAAAACAGTTTTATTTACTGCTTACGCTACTAGATTAAAAATAAGAAGATTTACGTCTCAATATGCTCTCTGGCGGAGCTCATTGGTAGTCTGGTCACGTCCCCTCCGACCATGTCTCGTGCCGTCTCAACTCGGATAAAACGATCCACGTGCTGTACTTATCGCAACGTGAAAACTATTGAAGCTTTCGTCAAGATCTCATTTAAAATTTTCTGCTTTTCTCCAATGTTTTTAAAACACGATTTGCCTTTTATGATAGAGCCGTTCATAGATTTCGCAATGATATTGAAATAAGTATCGTGCATCATTTAATGTGAGTAATAAATCAAATATCTGGGACATAATTTATTGATAAGATAACTCAATTTGTTTCATGTTAACAGCACTTGTAGCGCCGTCTATTTCTCGCGTGTATTCAAAGGAATGCGAGTTTCACTCCATGAATTAGCTATTGGATTGATAGCATCCCCAGATTCGTTATTAAACAACTTCATTTTATCATCTCACGATTTACCGATCGAGATAATTGAAGACGTGATAACTTTAATGCTGTTGGGTGCTTCTACCTATAAAATAATGACGTTTTTGAGGGCTCCAAGTGCCTCTGTTGATGTTTAGTAAATTTTGTGATAGTTTTTCTATTAGTCATTGTCATTGCAGTACTGAAGTAGTTGCCGTGGTTTATATCCTTTAAGATAACAAAATTGTTGCTAATTTATTTTCATGACTCAGTCCGTGACTGCCACAAAAAGCATTCATAAGGAATATTATACCTACATATTTTGAAATAAAATTATTGACTCATGCGCTGTATCCTTGTTCAAAATTCCCTTAGTTTTTCAAGATAAGCCTCATAATTATGCATACATATTACATTTTGTGTGTTCGATTAAGTTTTCGTAGCCATGTAGTTGGCAGGTTAACTCCGATTGCATCTCTGCGCGAAGCCTTGACTCCGCATGCAATGTCAGTTAAATGCCAAAAGGTTCACCTCTGAAGCTTTGTTGTCCGTTGTGCGGCAGATATAACATACTGCAAATAAAACCTCTAAAATAATAATCCTCTGTCTAGACTAAAACGGAACAACACAAGGTTTAGCTCAAAGCTAGCGAGGCATACGCTGATTAGAGGTCTGTCCGCCCGACCAGGCAATCACACTGAGTCACCCGCAAAATGTAATCGTGGATAACATAATCTCGGCATGGCCACACTGTCCACGGTTCTCCTACATAAGACGACGACTAACGCCAACGACCTTGAAGGAACAAAACGCGCAGTCGTTTCATACCCGCGCGACCCAAAATTAAGTAGAATTAATATACGTTTAGGGATATTTACCATGTCTATTAAGATTTTTTGCTGAGAGCTCGATATTTCGGCACCGTTACAAGCGCCATGATCACGAGAACGAACACACATACCTAACTAATATAACTAATATACATGGTAAATATCCCGAAACCTATATTATTTCTAATGATTGTAACCATGTCAGCTTAAAAACAAAATTAAGTAGTTTTTTTGTACTTTCCTTATTATTCTAGGACTTTTATTATTGATTCATGTATATTATTTGTGAAACGTGTTTTTTAATAGTTTGGATTAAAAAAAAAATAACAGTACGATGTTTTTTCGCAACTTTTGAATACTCCTCCAAAACGCCTTTGATATTTAAAAATAATTTTACACAGAAAAAATGATGGCTAGAATTTCTTTACAACTGAAATAGCATATGTAAATCAGAAATATTTTGCAAACAAAACTGTCCAAAAGGAGTTTCAATATTGATATTCTGGTTCCGAGCGGGCGCACGGCCAGTACTGCGTTAATATTAGGAAATATATACGCCTCAAGTAAAACAGATAACTGTGGAACACTAGCAGAAACAATTGACGCAAAACCTCATTTCCATGAAAAGTTACGTTTTAGAAATAAATTTTCTGCTTTCTTAAAATTGTAGAAATATTGTACCTGGGTAGGTGCTCGGTGAGAAACATAACCCTTTGACATGACATTATGTGGTAGGTAATCAAATCATTCTTATTTAAAGCATGTTTTTCAACTATCATCTATTAATCAATCGTTATCAAATTCCGTTCTTATTACTTAGTCAATGCGTCAGGGTTTAAAATACTTCTTGAGAGATATGATAATGATCGATAACTGAAAACACTTGATTTAAATATTGATTTAATGTAAATAGTAGACATTTCAATATCATGTGTATTGTGGGAGACTGCGTTTCTCCGTACCGAAGGAAAAGGCAACGATATAGAGCTCGTAATAATGTCAACAAAATACAATTATCTTATTCACAGATCGTGCGTATGAATATTTTACTTTACGCTATGAATAATCAATCATTGCTTTGAACATCATATTTGCGTATAAATAAGGCACCTTAAATAACGCTTAACTTTAACTTATGTGCCGCCCCGTCTGTTTAGCTCGTTTATTTTTAAATTAAGGCACGTGTCTTCTTATTCATTACATGATACTTTGCCACATTCACGCACATTTATTTGTGTTCATTGAATTTTACGAAGGAATACATCTTTCCTTGATAGAGCCATTTTGTTCATGAGACAAGAATACTTTATAGAAGTTGTGTGATTTCGTTAAAGGTATCGATTTTTCATCATGGTAATAGAATACAATGTTAAAATTTACTGTACAAAAACCTGCAATGCGATAAATATTGCGTTTGTTGTAGATTCGTGTGAATCAAATTATTAACATTATATTTTTCTTTGTTCTACAGAAGGTCGACCCCGAGCTGATCTTCACGAAACAAGAGAAGATCGGCAAAGGCTCCTTTGGTGAAGTGTTTAAAGGTGTCGATAACAGGACCCAGCAAGTGGTCGCTATTAAAATAATCGACTTAGAAGAGGCTGAAGATGAAATCGAGGACATCCAGCAGGAGATCATGGTGCTGTCACAATGTGACAGCCCCTACGTCACTAAATATTACGGATCATACTTGAAGGTAAGCGCTACATTCATTTCTAACTCACTATATCATGTCTGATCCAAATGAGTTTAGCTTGATAGACGATGTGATAAATAACAACCGGCCAGGTTGTTAGCCATTCAGCAGATTTGACATTCGTTACAATATTATAAAGGCCTATGATCTAGTGCGTATTCATATTTAGCCACAGAGAAAGATAAACCTTGTGGAATACATTACGTTTTATCTTGTCAGGCTGGGGGCACGAGGCATCAATCATTGTCTGTAGAGCTATGCCTTCGTCTGCTTATCAGCTGCCAAGGCTTTATAAAAGACAAGGATCAAGCGTAATGGAGTCCATTACGTAGTGTATTCTCTTGTTGAGTGATACCCCCCTGCGAATTCGTATTCCCCGCTCCCTGGGCTGTTCTTTGGCACAACAGCGCTTGCTATTAGAACGTTGAATTGCGTGACATTATCTGTTGTGTACAACAGCGTGACGCACCGGAATGCTTTGCAGTTTCGCAGTATTGTTACCGCTTACCCAGTTGGAATATCAGAAAGCGCTGTAGCACTGTCATGAAATACTAGGATAGTTATTACCCACCGTTTTGCGGCGTAGCTGTTGTCTCTTTGTAATTGTACACTTGTGGTATTACATTCAGGTCTAGGTAATAGGACATTAATAGTGTCGTGACTGTGCGAAATCAAATTTCGCCTAGTAATAGATAAGCAATTTAGCTACGAATGCGTTATTGAAATCGAGACCGGTGTGATTTTGTTTATTAGATTGTAGTGATTGCGCAATGTGCTCTGTTGAATGTCACGAATTGTAATAAAGTTACTATGGAACGTTCACCCGATCGCGTAAACGGTCGCGTGCTGTACCGAATCGCAGCGACTGTACGTTGTACGACGTCCGTCACGAAGAGTTTGGGGTCAGAACACGACATTAAACACAACCGGTCAGTTATATTTAGACCCACAATGCCTTTGGGACTTTACACAAACACATATGCAATATGGTTATAATACCTGCCTTACTTTTTGCAATAACGTACCGTTTGAGACTAAACAATATTCTAGACACACAATGTTTGACTTCAAAAGGTTAATGATTTAGATTCTTATGATCTTAAATAATAAGAGTTTTGTGTCGACAGACCCATAAAAACTAGAAGTTAAGTCGCAAATCAGATCAGCAGTAAGAGAATAATTAATCATGTTATTATAGCCTTTGCCCTTCTTTGATACACGATGAGTTATATGAGTAAGATCGTGGGCGGCGTCGTAAACAGATTTGGAAACAATAGCTGGCGGATTATGCCTAATAGTCGATTTCGAAAACACTCCTATTCATAAGCTGACGAATTTGAAGTACGTCATACTGTGAAAACGTGGCCTCTATTGAAAGAGTCATTGAAAATTTGGCTCTCTGTTTTCAACATTTCTCCGTGCTAAAAATAGCATATTGTGACATTTTCGGGCCAATTTGCTTTCATTACGCCTCCGACTTCGTTGTCGTCAACAACAGACGAATCGATATGGACATTTTACAACCCATATCATGAACTCGTATAAAGCTCGAATAGAATGGGAAGCATCCCGCCACCACACACAATAATGTCTGGCCCGTTATGATCGATATTTGCATTTTTATTGTTCCCCACTCAATTCAATTTTATTTATGTGTCTGCGTAGATTAGTGAAATGGGTTCTAATGAACAGTAGGTTTAACGTAACTGTTCACAAATGAACACCTACAGTTGTTTTTTGTTCGTTTAGAATCCTTTCTCTCCAATGCTCACATAAATTCTGAAGATTTGTAGCTCTCGATTTGACTAGAATTCGTTTTTGCTATTATGATTTACTATTTATGTTATGTGGCGACTCTCTAATAATACTATTCATTTCTGCATCGGAAATGTAGGGAGCTCTAATGTTGCTAACGCGGAAGGCCTTATACATCATTGGTAAATGTTTACGATGTGTTGCGTTTCCCGCTTAGCGCATCGCGGCTGCTCTACGTTGCTATTGCAATCTTGACACACTTTCGAATGTTGTTGTTATGCGTGCCTTGCAAAATACGATGCAACGTATGCTGATCGGTATGTACATAAATCTGCAACACCGTGTACGAAATTATCTTTGATCTCAACTATTTACACAGTTTTATTAATAATAATATTGAGACCATGACAAAATTTTATATCTCATTTCGCTTTCATCTGTATTTATGAATACTCGGACTGAAAAGTTACAAAATCAGTTTGCGATACGGATTTGGATAAACAACATGAGTCTGGCGTATGGAAGGTGATGGTACTTGTCCGAGTTATGAAAGGCCGGCTCGCTCAATTAGCAAATGAACTTGACGTTACGTGACAGCAACTGTTTGTAGGGTACGTCCCACTTTCATCTCTTATATTTATTAATATACGTTAGATCCTAATGAAAGCAAGAATTTCTTGAACAATTTAAAATAAAATATTTTACGTCTAATTCCGTGCTGCTGCTGACAATCAAACAATACGCATAGGTTAGCACTAGGTATTTTACAGCCGTCAACAAGTACGGTGTTTACGTAATTAAACAAATATTTCTATTGTTTTACAGTAATATGCTTTGATGAGCAAATATAATGCTCACAGTATTTCAGTACCTACCCCAAACACTTGGGTGGGACCTACTCACTACATTCGCGTTGTCGCGTGTTGTGTTAATGACCGTGAATTTTACTGTCACTAAATGGTATTGCATATCAAGGACAGTTTTAATTTGTTTTTGTCAACACGGCCGTTGTTATATGTAGATGTATATTTCTGAATCGTAGTTCTACTATTGTTTTGTTGTTTCCACCTTTAAGCAACTTGCATGCAAGTTTACATTACAGCGATCGAACGATTGATCACATTATACTTCGGTAGCCCGCAATGTAATGATAATTGCATGCAAGCTGGTTGCGGATGGAAACGTGGCCTTACAAACAATTTTCTTGGCTCGCGGTTATTTTCCTTTGCGACATTTACTATTTTGCGATTTGTTCTGCAGAGAAAGTGTGGTACTGTTGCGACTGTGTCGTAATCGCAATGATTAGCGTCACTATTTACTTGGGTAACGGTTGTTGTTTCTTTTCTTTCATCTTTCTCGTAAGCTCGTAATATCTTCGTTGACCAATCAACTAACTACACGATTGTATGATCCATTAGTTCTGAGAATAGAGCTTGATTTAAAGGAACTTGTCTCTTTTGACATTGATTACCAATTTTGTTTCCAAGTGGTGCCGTTCTGCCTCCACCACGGAAAGGTCAAACATTTGAGTCATTACACTTAAGTATGTTTCCAGCGTGCTTAAAAGGCTTTTGTAGAAGAATCGTCGCATTTACGTCATAGTGAATGAATTAAAGTGTGACGTGAATAAGCTGTGCTCGTCGAGAGAGGGTTTTAGTGGGTAAAATTGTGAATGCGGATGTCGGGTGGAGCGGCCTGCCCGAGGTGAAGGACGCTGGTGACTCATCGTGTTAGCCTCGAGGAAAAATGTCAAGAATTTCTCACATTTACGGTGCTAAACATAGTTATGTAAATATCAAATATTCTGAACCATTGCTAGGTGATGGATTAATAGTCTCCAACTATTTTTGGCATCAGGTTAAAATTGTTTGTTGTGTTTATTTTATAGATCTTGCTAGTATTGTTATTCCTCCAACTTATCTCAATAGCAACAACATCGATTATTTTAATGGGCACATATTCTCCTAACTCTCCTTCTTCTTGTTTGCGTAAATAGACCAACCATTTAATTCTAGTCAATTTCGATGGTTTATTGGCAACTTTCAGGTTATATATAATGTATAAATATTTTTAGGATTGAACAATATAATATGGAAGACATCATACATGTTAATGTATGTGATTTCCTCAATATAAAATGAAATGTAATCTTGACAGAAAATCTCAAACAAGGATTCGAGGAAAACGAACTCTGAATGTAACGTCGGTCCATAAATTCCACATCAAAGCAAAATCTGGTCTATACGAGTATTTTACTCTTGTTTTATTTTTAGGATTTAAGAAATGGCCGTTCAGGGCCGTGCGATGACTATAAAGTGCGCAAGGTAGAAAGCCGTAAACGCATTAGGACCACCTTGACCTCTGCTCGTATACCGGGTGGTGTCAAGGTCCAGCTAGCCCTATCGAAGCTTTCCATAGCGTTTTATTACGAAGCTGCCCCCTGAGTCCCCCCCACACCAAATAGCCAAATGTCTCTTCATTGTTGTTCAAACTAGCTATTGAATTCGAAATTTGCATTCAGCGTCTTGACAGCAATACTGCAAATAATTGTGCAGTTCAATACAGTACATAAGGAGGTCGACGACTTTTGAACGACGCGAGGAGTCATATCGTTGAGTAGAATCAAAGGATTTAAAAGACTTGATACAGGTCTGGTTCTTATTTCGCATCGTCCTTCTGTTTCACTGCAATGCGGGCCGGGCGCGGCGAGGGCGGGTAGTGGGGGGGAGGAGGGGTTCAGTTCGCATCTGAACTTGGAAGGTCAAGTTCTGAAAGTTTACAATTTGCCTTATTGAGCGACTGGTTTTGACGACTCTATTTCAACGCTATTATGAAGTTGAAATTGGTAGTGTCATTGATTCGTTTTTTGCAAATTGATATATTTATTTTAGTAAACAGATTTAACTTTCAGTAAAGTTTATGTGGCTAGATTTCTGTCTGCCATTGAAACACGATTGCCTGAATTATTTATCATTCTATTTCCAAGTTGATCTAAATCCTAATTATTTTAATGGTAAGTTAATTAGGTATTTCTACATGTTGACTCTTAGCTACTTCTCTAATGTTAATTGTAAAGTTTTCTTGGCAATTACATTATCTCCGAAGTTCAACAACTGGTAACTTCGTCAAGGCATTTCTTTTTTCGCTGCACACTCCCCTTTATTGAGTAAACTCGTTAAGAGTAACCTATCAATAGATTTAATAGAATCTGAGAATGAAGATTCTTTGAAACTAATTACTTTGAGGTCGATTACGTTTGATATGTTTTCTTCAATTTCATAGATTTTTTTTGACTGATTTGTAATTCTAATTGAGTAATCACTTAAAAATTCCAAAATTGGTCAACCTTTAGTTTATTTAGATAATAATATGATAAGATTTATGCCGAAAAAATTTAATTGGATTTGATTTCTCTTACTGTTGAATACGGACCTTATTGCGTATAGAATATTTTTTTGTAGATTTATTGCTTGTGTGTGTGCGTAGATAGTTTTATGTGATTTTGTCGGATCTAAAATATAATTTTGATTGTAATTTTATATCTTCATCTACTTCTAAAGTCTACGATTCATTTTTATTCACAAAATCAACTTCTATAACTATTGATTAAATTTTCGAACGTTCGGCGAGTATCGTCCTTTCAAATTCATTTTCCATTTCTGGTTATATTTTCCGCAAATTGCCGATGACATCGCAGCTTTTTACAAAATTACATTTTGATTCCTCCACATTTCCCTCGTCGAGAGATTTTCAATGACTGATGGCATATTTAATTATGTACGAAGTTGTTATGATAAATGAGATTAAGTATTGTAGCCTACCACAGACAACCACTGTCGTTATTTCGGTTTTAAAGGCTGATATCATGATTCATTAACATTCATGTAAAAGATTCCAAAGAGCGCCTCTTGAGAATCGTAATCATATTTAATGCTTTTCGTATATTTCCTTAGGGATAAATCAGTTTTTAAATTTAGTTTTTATTCTTCAATCGAATCGCAGCACGAATCAAAGTCGGATTCCTTGAATAAACGGTACATTTTAAGGTCATTTACTCGTTTTGTGTATCTTATTATACCGGTTTTTAGGGTTCCGTACCCAAAGAGTAAAAACGGGACCCTATTACTAAGACTCAGCGATCCGTCTGTCTTTCTGTCCGCCTGTCACCAGGCTGTATCTCATGAACCGTGATAGCTAGGCAGCTGAAATTTTTACAGATGATGTATTTCTGTTACCGCTATAACAACAAATACTAAAAACAAAATAAAATAAATATTTAAATGGGGCTCCCATACAACAAACGTGTTATTGTTGTCGTTTTTTGCAATAATGGTACGGAACCCTTCGTGCGCGAGTCCGACTCGCACTTGGCCGGTTTTTTTATTATTATTGTGAATGTGGTCAAGATGAATTTATATTTAATTTATTGCTCAGGTTTTTTGTAATAAAAATATACATTTTATCATATCAAGTTGTTAAAAACTCTTTTTGAGTTTCATCTACCGAGAAAGCTTCTACTTCTTAAATAATTTGTTTCGTTATTAATTAACCATCTCAAAGTCTCAAGTGATTAATTAATAATTAGGTAGCCGTCTTCGTTCATCTACTTTGATTAAAAAGGTAGCTAAATGTGTTTACTTATTAAATACTTAGGATTTATTTACCACTTAAAAGTATTGGCCATTTTCCCTCGGCTTTTGTCTCATTTTCTTATTTTCCATGTTGAATTATCTTGTTATCGGAATTCTGTTTTCATTTACATAATTTGTTCCCGGAATTGTTTTCAGTAAATTAGATTAAAAACAGCGGTTGTTTTGAGTCTCAAAATTTCTTAGAAATACGTAGCAATATTATTGTAAGATTCTAAATGACATGACACGATGTATCTACCTACTCTTGTTTGTCAATTATTATCACCAGGATGTTTGCTATAAAAATGTTTGCTTGTTAGCTCCTTCCGTATTCATAACTAAACTACCTGCGAAATGTTAAAAAATACAGTTTTTCATGCAGTATTCAATATAAGATTTTATTACTCTGTTTGGTATTCCTATTAGCCCATATTGAGCTCAATAAATTGTTATGACAGCATTAAGAACGTGATGACTGCTTCAATACGTGTCTACGGGCTATAAAGCTCACGTTTTCATCATAATCTGCCTTGTTATAACCCTACCGAGATATCGCATGTTATCCTCAATGAACCTAAATCCAGGACTTATGCGATGAATGCTAACGACCTGAAGCCCTTGTCTGCTTCGTTAGCTGTGAACATAAAACAGTGTTCACTCTGTACTGAGTCTATTCAGTTACAGAAAATAGGTCCGAATCTCTTCAAAGCAAGAGTGAACAGGCTTCTTCTGGGTAAACTCACTCCATCGTCGTCTCTGTCTCTGTCACCTAGAAAAGAGTCAAGAGCAAAC
Source organism: Orthosia incerta (assembly GCA_948252205.1). NCBI lineage: Eukaryota > Metazoa > Arthropoda > Insecta > Lepidoptera > Noctuidae > Orthosia > Orthosia incerta. Next base: position 9,977,219 of record OX411754.1, on the reverse strand, counting down.
TCAAATGAAAAAAAAACAATGTTGGATTTTCTCTTTCATAAACGGATAAAATGATTTCCATCTTGCAATTAAAAAGTTTAAATTCTTTCTCTGAATAAATGAAAACTGATTATGATTTAATTGTGAAGGGATTATCGGATTTATTTGTTGGTATGAATGAATTGAATCCTAACATATTTCGGCATAATCTGCCAAGGAATGTGCTTATCGTAATGCTACTACAGTGACGCACATTTTTGAAATCGGTATAAAAATAAGTTGTAAGTAGTACCTCTGAAGTGCAGTACATGAAATTGCGATCTTAGAACTATAAGTAGTTGTTCTAAGTAGCACTATTTATTGCTAGATAACTAATATAATTATATTAAGTGCCGCAATATCCCCCTAAAAGTGACGTAAGTTGCAGCATAACAGTCGTAAATTCACAGCGCTGTACGCTGACAGGATAGGTAGGAGGGGAGCATGTGATGACATCTGAACCGATAAACAAGATTACTGTGTGGTACCATGTAGGTACTGGAACGTGGACGTAACTTGTGTCTTGGTAACAGGGTCGAGTAAACTGTATAAAGCTAGCGAAAATAAATAGCAGATCTACAAAAAAAGTGCGAGTCGGACTCGCGCACGATGAGTTCCGTACCATTATCGCAAAAAAACTGCAAAAAGATCACGTTTCTTGTATGGGAGTCTTACTTAAATATTTATTTTATTCTGTTTTTAGTATTTGTTATTATAGCGGCAACAGAAATACATCATTTGTGAAAATTTCAACTGTCTAGCTATCATGGTTTATGAGATACAGCTTGGTGACAGACAGACAGATAGACGGACAGTGGAATCTTAGTAATAGGAACCCGATTTTACCCTTTGGGTACGGCACCCTAAAAAACATGAAGGGTCATCATAACACTTACAGTAAGCATCTAAGATAATAGTAAACGGGTATGGTATATATCACAGAACAAAAAAAACGCCTACTACAATAGAAGTCGCAAGTGGGCGGGGCCCGCGTACCCCGAGTTTTGCTCAGTTCTGCATATGTTTCCTTCCGCGCACACACTACGCACATCAGTCTTGGTTCAACCGTAACGGTGACAAAAACTTGAAAAAAAATATAAAAATGCCTTATTGTGCTGTTTTAGAATGTAAACACGATAGCAGAACCAAAAATGTATCAAATGTAGGTATATCTTACCATCGGCAAGTCTTAATTTATTTTATTTCGATAAAAATGTAAAAACAATATTTTATTAAACAAGACAAGTAAAAGTTGATTTTATGATGTTAAATTTAAAGTCTACTTTCTTTAAAACTCAAACATTGTTCTCGAAGATTCCAACTATGCACATGTCACATTCAGCTACTCAATTAGAGATTACCAATATCGATAATGAGTTATCGATACTTTAAACTTACAATATTCGAAAAAATCTTCTTACGCGCGAAAAACATAACCCTTTCCTTGCAGCCGTGTAAAAGTAAAGATTACGACGAATTGAGAACGTCCTCCTTTTTTTGAAGTCGGTTAAAAATCTACAAAGTGCAATAATAATAACACATGAACATATAGAACCTCTTTCTTTTTTTAAGTCAGTTAAAAATCGGCTTATGTGTTAGTCTGAAATTTAAGATCTACTGGTGTATAGACCAAAATTTCAACAGTTCGATAAGGCGATATATACACCCCAATGCTAACGCAGTACTGGCCGTGCGCCCGCTCGAGTCCAAAATATCAAAATTGAACCTCCTTTTGAACAGTTTTGTTTGCAAAATATTATTTGATTTACGATATGCTATGTTAGTTATGAAGAAATACCAGCCATCAATTTTTCTGTGTAAAATTATTTTTAAACATCCAAGTCGTTTTGGAGGAGTTTCCAAAAGTTGCGAAAATTATCGTGTTGTTAATATTTTTTTTAAAGTAAAACTATTAGTTACACGTAAAAACCTTGTGTTCAAAATTATGTAAATGAATCATTAATATTTTTTTTTTCATACCTTTTAACCTAGCCGTTACTAAGGAGTATGCTTTAGAAAGTTGCCGTTTTACGGCACTAAAGCGTATGTAGGCCCTTAAGGAGTTAGTCAAGCTAATCATAATAAGAGTGTAGCCGCAGCCGAAAGCGTAAGCTTCCCATATCAGTAGGACGTATTGCATTTGTAGTGTAGTCTATCGCATAATTAATAATAGTACACCAAAGACTACCTAAAGTACTGTATTTCCTTTCATTTTTTAAATCCATCCAAAGGTTGTCTTGAAAAGATCGCTTTTAGCGATAAGGCCGCCATTGTGTCACCCAGTGTAATATTTTCTTGGTCTATACTTTCTGTAACTTATATGGTGTACATAATAAAGAGTATTCTATTCTATAATTCTATTGATAGAAAAAACACCACATACAATCATTTTCAAAATCGGATCAGTAGTTTACCATAAAATATCTTAATTATTCTTTCTATAAATCGTAAGTATTAGAATAAATTTATATAAAAACTTGATTACAAACATAATAATATTTATCGACTCTAGTTATTGACTGTATTTTGTTTGAATATAAAACGGGATGTCGATAAATAAGCCAACGACAGTGGTACATGCCTACAGGAGGACGGATAGTAATCACCTCATTTCGCAAATATAAATCTTATCGTTAACGAAATACGACTTTGAATTGAATGCATTTATTATAGTGACATCTAGCGGCGGGTAGCGTAACTTGCTCATTAAACTATTCCGTGTACGCTTTAAACGGAAAAAGTAATAAATACTCAAAACGTGTAGACAATAAACCAACTCTATGGTCATAAAGCTGTGGTTTATTTTCTAATAAGCGACGACTGACATATTTTCTACTTTCATCTAAAAATTAAACTACCAATCACACTAAAGATTTCTTAGTGTTATGAAATACAATTAATCTGTATATGTGTGAGTTTGGGTACGCTGGTTCCGATACTAATGAAGCTATATGCGACTTCTACTGTCTTCTCTGTTCTGTGGTATATATCATATATCTATGCAAGAAATGTCAATGCATAATGTCATACAAGTATTATGCAAGGACAGTCGTGAAACTAAATGCAATCAACGGTTTTATAGTACTGAGCATACCTTAATAAATAGCTATGGTATAATGAATATTGGTGCCATGGGTATATTCTAGAGATGCCGCGAATGCTCGCTATTATACGGTATTCGGCATTACTCGATTTTTTTTTTGTTATTCGTCGAATACCGAATAATAGTGTCTATTATTCGACATTCGGCGAATCGTTGTCTAAATAAAATAAACTTTTAATGAACAGAAAAACTATAGACTTCAAATAATTAAAATGTTATTAATCTTTAAAACAAAAAAAAACACAAGCTTACCTAGTAATCTTTGATATAAAAAATTAGCCAAAAATTATTCATGTTTAAGTTAATTAGTTAGGCTTTTTAATTATTAAAGGGGTAGATTGTGGTCAGAAAAATAGTTTTCTGTACAGTAAGTAAGTTCAAGAAACTACTACAAGTGTACTATTATTATTTAAGGATAATTTAACTATTTTTTATAGTCCTTTTTTATGTCAAGTAATAATGGCGAGTATTCGATTATTCGTCATAGAGAATGGCTATTAATCGGTATTTGACTATTCGCTATAACAACAATGCGCGGCATCTCTAGTATACTCGGCGGATCTCTAGAATCTCTAGTAAAGCTGGTGCTGATCTAAGAATACCTATCTGTCCAATATAGGTTTCTTTAGATCAGCGCCAGCTTTTGATCAAAAACTATAAGGCGCAGGCCTCATAGAAATAGCGTCGGGTGCGGACATGGCACGAGCGGCTTCCTATTCCATTCAAATTTCATACAAAATGCATGGAGATAAAGCGCAATTTGATCAGTCGCGGGCGCCGAAATAGCGCGTCATAACCACGTCCGAGCAACGACATACCGTGTGTCCTAAATTGCGCTTTATTGGCCTGCGTTTAAGACCAAAATCAAAGCACCCAGAATAAAAGTCTAGGAAGTGGTGACAGGAGATCTTTTGTAATTTTTGACGTTCAAAAAATGTTGATTCTCAGTCTAATTTGAATAAATAAACTAGTATTGCTAAAATTATCTCAAAATTTATTTACGTATCTCCCCATGTTGACGGAAAACGATCGAAAACCGATACTAGCAAGTTACGAACCGCTTTAACGTTGTTTCGTCGTAGCCCGTAGGTTAATCTTATTACGTGGCGTACTCGAGGCTTCCTTAATAACTTAAACACCACACCACTACTCTATTATCCCTCAGACGACTCTAAGCCATAAATTGAATCATAAAATGACATTAAATGAGTTCCACGTGTACTTGTTTTTGTTGTTCAACAGTAAATTCGGTAGGAAAACGTAAATTCGCGAATAGATAGCGTATAATAGATACGAGGAGGAAAAAGCACCCAAGTAAACGTTTTTGAAATACTTTCATTGTGCGTAAAGGAGTGGAATCCTGCCGGAGTCTGAGGTATCTGATAGCTACAACCTGGGGATCTTTAAGTCGAGAATGAACAGGTTACTTCTAGGCAAGTGTGCTTCAGCGTCGACCACATCACCATTAAGTGAAATTGTGGTCAAACAAAAAACCGGACAAGTGCGAGTCGGACTCGCGCATCAAGGGTTCCGTACCATAATCGCAAAAAACTGCAACAAAACCACGTTTGTTGTATGGGTGCCCCACTTAAATATTAATTTTATTCTGTTTTTAGGGTTCCGTACCCTATTACTAAGTCTCCGCGGTCCGTCTGTCTGTCCGTCTGTCACCAGGCTGTATCTCATGAACCGTGATAGCTAGGAAGTTGAAATTTTCACAGATGATGTATTTCTGTTGCCGCTATAACAACAAATACTAAAAATAAATATTTAAGTGGGCTATACTAAGACTCCGCGGTCCGTCTGTCCGTCTGTCTGTCTGTCCGTCCGTCCGTCTGTCACCAGGCTGTATCTCATGAACCGTGATAGCTAGGCAGTTGACATTTTCACAGATGATGTATTTCTGTTGCCTCTATAACAAAAACAAATACTAAAAACAGAATAAAATAAATATTTAAGTGGGGCTCCCATACAATAAACGTGTATTTTGCCATATTTTGTGATAATAGTACGGAACCCTTCGTGCGCGAGTCCGACTCGCACTTGGCCGGTATTTAGTATTTGTTGTTATAGCGGCAACAGAAATACATCATCTGTGAAGATTTAACTGTCTAGCTATCACGGTTCAGGAGATACAGCCTGGTGACAGACGGACAGACAGACAGACGGATCGTGGAGTCTTAGTAATAGGGTCCCGTTTTTACCCTTTGGGTACGGAACCCTAAAAACCATTGGGTGGAAGATTGTTTGCCATGTTATCTCTTCACCACTTTTGGTTGACTTACAGAGAATGCCTAAGGCATTAAGTCCGTCTTTGTACCTTTCTGCGCGAAATATAATCAAATAATAAAACATCAAAGTTCGGGTGATCTTGTAAGTGTTCAATCGAAACCTAAACATTAAAAAGTTCAGAGAGCTATAACAATGTGGAGACGAAGAGAAATTTCATCCTTAATTGGTTTCCCGTTTAATTGTTTTAAAAACTTCTCAAGTTTCCACTTCGCGAACTTACAAAGTATTCGGTGTCTCGTACAGGAAGATGCTTAAAAGATTTCGCGAACCTTCAAATAATAATTGGAATTCTATTGGAAATGTTATCTACTAATTTGCGTAACAAGTCAAGCAACATTGAGGAAATATAAATAAAAGTAATCTAATTTATTTATAAGAACTCGTTATCGATAATACGCTTTATCCCTCCAATGATATTTAAAAATTTAAATTACATATGGAAATAAAAAACGAGCCATTAAAAATGTAATAGCACAGAGCAATAAAGTGTTTCCCCTGTAATCTAGAAGTGGACACGTGTTACGAAGATGACTGCGTTAATGTCGTCTTTCTTATTGCTCAGCTTCCCTTTCATTCCTGCAGAAATGCTAACGCTCGCTCCGGGCGATTCAATTAATCCAACGTTAGATTACATTCGACCGTATCCATCCCATTCGAACAAAACTTTTTTATTGCTCACTCGAGTTCAATCTGTGGGTTCAATTTACCATCCGGGTCACATGGCATAACATGGTCATTGCCATTAATTGAGTATACCTCTAAAAGTGAAAATAACATGAAATTATCTATAGTGAAATCCACGGTCAATTACCGATTACGGACACTTCCAGGTACCTACGCCTAATTACACCGTAATGATAACGTTTATTGTTGGTTCAATGAAGACCTGTTTCGTAACACCGCGGCGGGTCGGGTTCGTTATCCTTTGTCGACCTTGCAGCTGCTATAAATTCAGTTAAATTGACCGAGGAGGCGGGCATGCGTCACCGAGGCCGATGCGCTCAGATTAGCAACGAAAATGTAATACTCGTAAATAAATCGACCTATCTGTGCAACCAATTAATTCTAGCCATTAAAGGGAGGACCGGATGGACCGTGCGCACACGCAAGCAAAGGCACAATTCTACCAGTGCCGTGTAACCTGTAACGGGTACGTGCTAGTTTTTACTGCTTTTGTTACGTATGCGGGCCTATTCATAGTGGCGCATACCTTTATCCTCTTTCGAATAACATATTCAAATACGTACGTGCTACATCCCTCGAATCTCTGGCGGTCGCTTTGGTCGTCCATCTGTGTGAAACATATTCCGCGTCAGATGTCTGGAATACAATGGGTTTTCCCAACAATTCCTATTTCTCGGTGTGTCGGGGGGGCGACGGGTGTCCGTTCCAAAGGCAAGACATAAATTCCGGATTACCCAGACGCAGCTGACTGTCCGCTCGGAAAATTGAAATTTGCGCCTTCGACCTGCCGGTTTGTTCGCCATACTTGATTGGAATCCTCGTTTGAGTTTGGCGTAAGAGATGTGTGGCAGAAGGAAATCGATCCTTGTGGATTACATTTTACATTATTTAACACGTTCGCTGCCAAAGACTGCTCGCATGAGACACTGCATTTTAATTGTTTCAGATATTACGGCAGCGTACGTGTTGAAGATGTTCTATGACCTCAATCTTGTGTCTCATCTATCAGATTAGATCGAATTCCTTTAGGCTTTAGCTTGCCATAAACTTTAATGTTCTTGAACGCGGTTTGTTGTAAAGATCAAACAACTATATAAACTAAGTACACTTGTACCAGCAACATGCAGAATCTTATACCAGGTCATGTACGATTAAGCCTTTATATAAAATCAAGGCTTAATCGCTGGTACATGATCGCTAATGTGCCGTCAACGTTTCCAATATGAAAATTGATCTCTGACCGTGTTCCTAACTTATCTAGGTCGTAGCAAACGTCGTTAATGCGGGACGGGAGGCAATTAGGACAAGCCAATAAAACATAGCCATCAACGAACACCGGTCGTTCCTCCCCGCCTGCAGCACTAGCATCGTAATTCAACTATTCACTTTTTTTTTTTTTCATATATCAAATATATGTACGATATGGCGAACGAACGAGGGCTTGTTCTCGTTGTTTCATATTTATCGCGGTGGCTAACTTTTCATATCCTTCTTGAAACCAATAAATCCTTGTTAATGAAAACGTGGCAGTTACGAAACAGTCTCTGCGGTAGCCTCAAGGTCCAGCGGAAGACGAGCATGGAGCGGTGTCCCGGCGACGCGGGGCCTATGTTGCCGTCACCGATGTCAGAGTTAAGTGCCGTCGTACTCGACATATCCGCACAAAGGCCGCTCTCTCCGCTTTGTTCCGCCTCTTTGTTTGACTTGACGAAGGCACAGTAAAAAACTTCAACACGGCCCACGACTACACGACTGTTCTCTCGGATCTCGGGAACTAAATGTACAGCTTTATTGGACCTTCCCTGCTCCAGTTTGAATACGAATACGTTTTGCATGATTAATGGGTTCTTATATAAACGAAAAAGGTTCTACCGAAATATGGGCACAATCCTTTCGGGCCAACGTTAGTGGTTTCGTGGAATAACGTATATAGTTATGGAAATACACTATGAAATATTCCGTTACCTCAAATTACACTAAAAGGCCCATCCTCTCAGATACATTATGAGGCGTCAACTTGCGGAAATGATCCATTGTGGTCCTGTCCCTCTGCGCATGGGGTCCGTAGCTATTTTCGTTATGATGATGTGTTGATGAAGTGCTCTCTTTATGAGGGGTTCTCAAATTACCCTACTTCACAAACAAGATTCTAGGTCGTTTTAATATTGTATATCGGTCAAAACTATTTGTTATTTCATTTATTGTTTCCTCCAAATAAATGAAGGTTGCTGTTTTTTAGGGTTCCGTACCCAAAGGATAAAAACGGGACCCTATTACTAAGACTCCACGATCCGTCTGTCTCTCTTTCTGTCAGTCTGTCTGTCTGCCCGTCTGTCACCAGGCTGTATCTCATGAACCGTGATAGCTAGACAGTTGAAATTTTCACAGATGATGTATCTGTTGCCGCTATAACAACAAATACTAAAAACAGAATAAAATTAATATTTAAGTGAGGCTCTCATACAACAAACGTGTTTTTTTTGCCGAATTTGCGATACTGGTACGGAACCCTTCGTGCGCGAGTCTGACTCACACTTGGCCGGTTTTTTTTAATTTGCGACAGCCGTCTTGTGAACAGTTAGTCAGACACAAGTGGCCTTTAAATGTCAAAAAAATAGAACAGGTGCATTACCCACCATTGAACCTCATTACCCTTTGTAAATGAGCAGATGTTTACCCTCGTTAATTACGTTTTTATTTATAAATTGTGTTCGCTCTACTTCGTAAACAGTTGCTATTTATATTTCTATAGACTACAGAATATGGCGACACTTGGGGAGATCTATGACGTATAGCAATGGACGTCTTTTGGATGATATTGTAGATAAGCATTTGCGATCGTATTTTATATCTGGAAGCGTGGAAGTATTATTCACATTTTCCCCATCAAGTGCTTGATATTGTAAACATTTCCCAACTATCTATTGAAGTGCTCTTCGTGCGCTTTTATCTAATCGATATTTTGTTATCGTCGCAGTCCCTTGATTTCCGTACTTGTCTCAATAAATTGCACTAATTTATTATGTGATGGAAAATGGAATGTTCCGAGATTATTTTCAAGTCGTAACTCTTCAACAAACATTGTAATAGCCAGTGTTAGGAAAGTATAAAGTTTTGCGGCGCAATTCATCTTATGTTATTGGATTTAAAAGTTTGAAAGCAATCTTCAACCTTAAGAACAATCTGGAATTCATTCTTATCACCAAAGTTTGCTTTGGAGCGTAAGAAGATAAGTGCTAACTTGTGAGATCGTTAATATTATATGATCGCATTTGCCCTGAATTGCTTGTAATTATGTTGAAGATTTCGGTGGTTTTATTAGTCTGTTGCGAACCAGCCTGAAGCTAAATTAATAGGTCTTTGATCGATAGGTATGGAACATCTGTGGAATCGAATGTTTCCAATAACCACAGAACAGTTCCAATAACGGTGCGTTTTGTTATTTCAATTATTTTTATTATGATTTCGGATCATAGCCTAGAAATCCAATTGATTTCCGAATAAAATTGTTATAAAAAAACTGCCTCGTATTTATTTGTAGCGAGATTTATTAGTTTTTCATGGAATCAGTATATTTTATTGATAGACAAGTTTGAATTGCTCTTATTTCATGTTGATTTTATTTCAATTTATATGATCGCAGTTCCAATAAAATCCTCATGCAATATATATCACTGAATATCTATTTTAAATAATTATACTATATTAAAAATTATACCATTGTTTGGATTCTACAGTAAACGGTCAGAGAGAGTCCAGTGTCACCATCGTAGGAGTCAATGACCGAATGACTGTACGGTTGACCGGTCCCGTCGCGATCTGATTGTCGCGCCAATAAACGATTTGCATGTGGTGTGTTGTGACAGTGTTGCGTTTGCGCACCCATGCCTCACCTAATTGCTGTTATCAGGTTGGTCAAGCGCTGTTGTGGTAATCTTATTGTACCGTGGCTTGGTTTGTGTTCTGTATTTCATTTGGATTACATAGTTCACGTAGGCTTATTGAATGCCAAGGTTCAAATAATATCTTCATCCAAATAACATACAGCTCACAAATCAGCCGAAATCTATAAATTCCGATCATGCGATATATATACACTTCCGAATTACTCTAGATACACGTAATGGATTGTGGCAAATGGGATTCAATTTCCTCTCCCTCAACCCTTCCGTATCAAACTATTCGGCAAACACTGTTATGAACAGCTTTGCTATTGGCTATAGTGCAAACGTTGCGAGCCATATAACGCTTTTGTTAACGTAGTGCCAGTTTTAGTGCCGGTGTTGATTTACTGAAGTCGATGGTTTCATTCGGTGCGCACTAAAAGCTTTTGTGCGTAATGGATATCGGTGATAGATCGCAATTCTCGAAGACTTGGCGAGTGCACTTCTTGACGTTTTTATCCTCACTTTGGCAAGCATAACAACGATTTTCGAACTGTATTCCTTTCAATATCAAAGATATATTGCCAATTCTAGTCCTGCATTTCACATTTGAAATAACATCAAATATCGTCGAACAGTTCAATGGTGTTGAAACGGTTGTTTTTCCCAACTTTTCCGTTCGATTTATACGGTACCTCAAAACAGCACAATATTGGTTTCGTGAAAATGGACACCGATTTTTGTAGGGCTTCTTTGATTTACTCATAGCTGTGAATTGAATAACGAATGCCTATTGCCTACTGTCCCACTAATTGGATGGGTTGCAAGCAACTTGTTGTTAATACTGCATTCAATTTGTTGGGTTTCAGTAAATTTTGGCATTCAATTAGCTCAATACTGTTGATATTTGCTGTCGTTCAAATAATTGCTTTTATGCGTCAACTTTAGTGCTTTAAAATAGGTTAGCAGTAGTTAATTACATCTGGACTGTGCTGGTTTTAATTATTGAGAGGTACTGTTTGTTTTTGCTGTGTTGCCAATGCAATTCAATCGAGAATGTTGGAAATAATTAAAAAGGAAAAAGTGTTTTTATTTTTATTGTTCATCTTTATTGGATAACTTGGAATGTTATTTTCGTGCTATGTCACCGACTGCCATCCCAATCTCCTATATAGCTGGAAATGTGCGATTTCCAGTGATATATTGCACATCGACAATGCAACATGACTGTATGTGTCAGTGTTAGCATATAATATAGAGGTTTGGAAAGGTGCTACAAACTCGATCATTTGTATGTTGAGATCAGAGAAGGCGCGCATTATGCAAATCGTTCTCGATCAATTTCTTTATTCCGTTATATTGCCCACATACACCAGAACCAGACAGCAAATTCGACAAAAAATCGCATTGCAATCGTGCCCAGTCGTGGTCAGGTTGCCGATTACGTGCGCAAACGCTTTTAATTGAATCCCTGTTGCGGCTTTTTTTTGTGGTGAGTGCGTTAATTTTTGGTACTTTGGTTTTTCGGCTAATTACACAGGATTTCGGGTGCGAGCGAAAATGTTCACAAAACAGGACGCAACTGTTATCATAATAATTGTCTCTGTCGAGTGGTATCCACCTGTTTTACCACATACCTGCATTTCGTTCGTGCATTGTTTTAAGTTAGTGTACAAACAGTTGCATTATCCCCCTCATGAATCACTGACTATTGTTTACCGTCAACGACATATTTGGATGTGAACATGTGTTTCGAATGGAAATCTGATAATTATCAATCATGCGTCATAATTATTCAAGTTTCAATTGCGAATCTACTGCTAAGTGAAATTTGGGACCGGGACAATAATATCGTTAGCAGTGATCTGGTAGCTCATGATCGTGACATATGTGATTTATTTTTAATTTTAATATCATTCATAATGTCAGCGTTTCAATTGGATTTATCTACACAGAAAGGCATGTGCATAACAATGACAGAAATATTCCAAGCATCAGTCACGTATCACGTTGTGTGTGATGAATGCGATTAAATCATAATTCGAAAAATAAAGATAACTACCTACTTCAGCCCACATGTCAACAGAGCAATTGAAGCAAGGATAACAAAAGTCGTTTGAATCGATGCGTGACAGTAATCGATCCTCAATCATTAAATAGTGCGGTATCTGTTACGCCCGCATCGATTGACATCAATGTGCATCGAGTATTAGTGTTGCGACATGCTTATCGATAGCCTAAATACGACGCGGGCGGTCGTATGACTCACCGTACCACCAGACTGTGGGGTAACACCTACCAAAAGAAGGATCCGATGCTCACATTTGATTAATTTACCATTTATAAATTACATTGGCGTCTTTCTTAGATACACGAGTGTTGGAACATGAACGTTATTGTTCGATTGCGCAATGTATTGCGAAACACAATTTGTAACGTCGTGTTAACTGTCAATTGTAGTAGAGGCCTTGGATCATGGATAAGGTAAAGCACGCACTATGATTAATCGCGCGTGAATTATAACTGGCATCGGCTATAAAAAGCTGCTTTCCAAACATGCAATGTAATTAATAGACGGTAACGGTACCAAAAAATCATGACTGCAGTAATTACAAGATCTTGATCAGGCCCAGAGATTAAAGCAATAATCCAAGCGACATTTTGTCTTTTGAAGAAGATACTAACTGAAAACTATAGTGTATTGAATGCCTGATAACGATGTGCGGTGACCGCTATGACCGTGCTAATATCGGATGACCGAGATAGCATCAATAAATAACACGTCATCTTCCTAAAAGGTGCGGTGGGTGTGTCGCAGTATTTAGTATCGATATCAAGGTTAGGTTTACGCAAGCACTAGTCACACCATACACCTAGGTCATTTAATTTTTTTTTACAATTAAGTACAACCGACTTCCAAAAAAACACTACAAAGTGAATAATAACTTCAATTTCGGCAGTCGGTGTTCGTGTTTTCGTTTCTTTGTTTTTTGACACCTCCTTCCGAAATTGAAGTTATTTTTCACTTTGTAGTGTTTATTTGGAAGACGGTTGTATTTTTAACACGCTTTTATTAGCTTGGTATGTATGTATCTATGTATCTATGTATCAATGTAACAATGTATCAATGTAACGGAATCTTTGAACGTAATTTTCACCCACTTCAAAACGTTGGATTGATTTGAAACTTTGCACACTTATCAAGGACCGATGACAATGCAATAATTTAAACAGTTTGTCCCATTATCCTTACCAATAAAGCGTGTTTTTTAGTTTTTAGAACTACAATTTATTTTATTTTGTAAAAAAGTTTTTTATCTTTCACCTTTTTAGTGGTACATATTGGACAAGTTCTATAGTAAGGTACATATAATGCCCACAGTGATGCCAGAATACCCGTAACATGTAATTTGAACATAACCGGTGGTATAAGAGTGTACCAGGCTACCAGGGTGACCTGTGCACATCTGCGTACCTGTTTAGAGCATATTGGCGAGACGGTTTGTTATGAATTGGTGAAAACAATAAACAGACATGCGATAGCAGCAAACCCGATAGATTTGCCGTCATTTATTGAAGAGTTCTATTGTATATCTCCTTAGGAGATATACAATAGAACTCTTCATCTTTACCATATTTAAATGGGACCATTTCGGAATAAACCTCTTTCGAACAGAAAAAGAATTTTGCTAATCGGTTTATTAATGACGGAGTTATGCCCGAACATACATAAAAAACAATAGAAACATCCGAATTGAGAACTTCCTCCTCCTTTTTGGGAAGTCGGTTAAAAATACGACTTATGCCTTTGTGGGAATTTAAGTTTGTGCCAAAACGCCCTACACCGTCATGTTGGGTTTTTACTCAAAATCAAAAGTAGGAATATCTGATCTTCGTTTTCATTACAGTAGTAAATTATTTATGCGTTTCGTATTGCTTGGGTTTATGGACGGATATGAGTACACCTACATAAACATTAAAATGTATGACTGCAGAGTCACAAATACAACTTCTTGTATTATTAAAAGCTCTAAATTACGTTTAGATACTGCAATAAACTCCAAAAATCATTATTTGCTAGCTCTCCCTTTTGTGATAGTGCCAAGTAGAAACAAAATCAATAAATAAAACATGCGCTGCACTCATTTTACTTAGCAACAATTTCTCCTTCAATCGCATTCAAATGAAACAGCTCCTTTATTGCACAGCATAAATAATTAAACTTGCATAATAATCACGTCTTTATCAACCATTGAGAGATAGATAACTTCACGGTAGGTGGTGGCACCTCCTCTGAGATACGATGTCCTCAGAGTGTATTGTGTGGGCTAAAACAATGCCACCTTTCTATTCCCCGATAGAACGCTTCGCATACCTGATTGAGTTATTCCTCTGATCCATACGAATGACGCATACCTACTTCATAATTGATATCTGCATAACTTGAATGTCAGTCGATATGCAGCTTGTTTATTTTGCCTTTATCGTTATCTCCGCACTCAAGTTCTGAGTTAAAAATCACATGATTGACAGCGATATGGTTAAAATTTAAGATTTTTATTCTATCTGGTTTTATTTTTCCAGCAGCACGTTTAATTTAAATGTCGAACAGAACGATGGACATCCGATACCTACCACACGATATTTATTGACCAGACATTTCGATGCTGCTGAATGAATTTACCGTTGTAACAGTACGCTCATTGTAAGTACAATAATGCAGCACGAATTGTTTGCTTTCATCAGTCCATTTGACAACGTCAGCGCAAGTTCCAATCCGAACGCCGAAAGCTTGTATTGTTGAAAATAAAATGTGATTTTTACTCGAAAACTGTCAACAAAAAGCTCCAGATGTCCTTGCCAGAGTTTTTATCTGAGAGACAAAATTCATTGTACTCTGTTACTCGTGAAATATAACAAAAACGTGTTCAATGAAAATCGATAAATATCCGGAACGGTTGCCAAGCTGTGTACGATATTAAATCATCGCCACATTGAATCGTGTCAGTAGCAGCAGGTAGATCGCTATATATAGCGTATAACCTTTTCCGTAAGTCATAGACAACGTTCACGTCTATAATTAGCGTGACGTATTTATTTATGAAGGGAAACAAACGTCGCAGCTCCTGGCACGAGGGCCTCGCGACCTACATTAGATCTATGTGATCAAGTCGTCGGAAGTTGACATTTCGCATTTCATTTCAACAAATACGCCAATCAAATGTTAATAGTAGCCATCTGGGATTCGATCACGTAATATTTTATATCGTACCATAAAAAAGTTGGGTGGTAGCTGGTAATTGCAACTTTTTCAATTCGAATTTCACAAAACTGATTAAATTGGGTGTTTTACTCGCCACTCGCCATGTTTTTCCTGGTTGTGGCGTTACCATGTTTTTCCTGTTCCTACCTCTTCCTTTTTTAGGAACGTGTATTTTATAATTTCCTAGTTTTACTGCCTCGTCGAGTTTGGTTTTTGTAACTTTTCGTACCTAGGACCAAACATTCTAGTACTAAAATATATTCCTTTAACAATGTTCGAGCTGTAATTTTTGTGCCCTCGTCTCCAAGTTCTATTTTTCTAAAAGGTTCTAACATTTCTCTGGTGCGTAATGAACGACATTTAATGCACGGCTTTTAATGCTGGGACCTCATTCACCGACCTCTTTAATAAGCAACGAGGCTGCGTTTGTTTATTTCCTGCATTTATTTATATGTCGGTCACCGCACGGTTTCACGTTATGAAACAGCGATTTAAAGTGATCATAAATTATCACTTCTACTGAGTACTCTGCTAAATTGTGTCGACAAATCCATATTCAAAGAGTGAACTAAAAATATCGTTGAATTATTTAGTAGATACTATTAAATTGATTAAACCTACAAGGTTGTTTCATAGGCCAGCCTCGTAAGGGATATTCAAGAAATAGTCGTCGGGTAGCCGCTTTAGTAGGTCCTGAAGCCACCACAACTACAAAGAGATTTATGTTCCTAAAGTTTCTAGGTTAGTGTACCATATGTGTAGTTAATGTAACAACAAGAAACCTGTGCCCTTTGTCGACCTACTCAAAACAAACTCCGGCACACAAGTGATGATTAATTAGCAAACATCTAAACTTCTGTGTATCCTTGAATTTCGCTGACACGCTAAAGTTCTATTAAGGGTATGTACACTAGTCGACGGCACGAAATATTTTGTGCGCGGGGTTAAAATGCATTTTATATCAACCAACAACACGTGCGGAAGAGATAGATGCTGTGATGAGCAGTAGGAAGCTAGTTCGCGTACGATTACACACTTTTGCAAATTTGTAGCGAAATGGATAATGATTTAGGACGAATTCGAGCGCGCGAAATTTTATAAACAGACATTTGAAAGTCTAGATATCATGAAAAAACCACTAAATCTATTTGTTCAAAATAAAATTATTTGCATTGTTGAACTACTAATCTATCCCTGTATGGAGGCCGTTTTCAATTTCCCGTCTTCTTATGGTAATTATTTGCGCCCAAAAATGCTTTAAAATTAGTGTCGAAATGTGGAACTTGTGACGCTCATAACTTTCAAATATTTTCTTTTTTACTTTTTCGCTTCCATACAGGGCTAGATAATGATGAGACAAATTGATATCACTTTTTATTTTGAACGTACATCGTCAAACAGTGGAATAATCCCTTGACTACGTTTGTATGGAAGAATTTTCGACTAGTGTAACCTTAATTCAGTTCGTCTCTACATTTCGTACTTTAGCTGTATGAAATTGTTGAACAGTGGTAACCTCAATCACCTCAAGTCCTACTATATTAATAACAGGTTAAACCTCCTGTTATTAAAAAGCACTTTGCGGTCAACCACTCGTATTGTTTTTACCTGTACTTATACATTATGAGCATTTTGCCGTGACTTCAAAACCCTTTTTTTGTTGTGATTGTATTCGCCACGGGCGGTGACTTGATGTCAGCACATCGATTAATCATGATGACACTTCCACCACACTGATACGACCCCGATAATAACCTACATCGAAAACATCTTCATTGCTCTTCTAACCCCAATACATTCCCTTCCGACATTGACGTATTACTTGAAAAACTATTGGACCGTGCACCCCTTAGGGTTAATAAGTTATCGGGTCAATATATACAAATCAGTTCCCTTGGTTCTGTGCCAAAGTTGTCTGAATATAATTCTGTTGACGTTTTCCTGTATCGGAATTTCTGGCTCATTTAGTAAGTACCTTTAAGGCCGTACCCTGACCAAAAAATCAGCATGAGATACGAGCATTCCTATTGGCCTAGAGGCACTGGTGGCGCATGAATTACGGTAGTAAATACGCCCAGATTTTAGAATAAATTCTTTGTAAAATCGAATATAGGTCTTTTGATAAAAATAAAACTTACAAAATGTTCGTTATCAAATTGTCTATCCATTAGTGTTAGTATAAAAAATAATTAATGAACACTTTACGAGGAGATGCATGCTATCAATAATTATTTCACATTTTTATGGTTTTGTTGCCTCTTTAAAAAAAAAAGTGTACTACCATTTTAGAATCAATATTATGTAGAAATTTAATGTATTTTTATGCAAAAGATTCGTCTAGCGCGGCGTTTTGCTTGGGGAGGCGCCTTAAGTGATCATGGTTTGCGTTTTCTAAATTCGTAACTCATTCGATATTTCTGTAAGATAATCGCGAAAATGTTTGTGCTGCACATGTTTAGTGATAAATTTTCCAGGTTTCCAATCACAGCGATACGACGCAATAGCGATTCTCCGGTTTCGGTCGTTACGTTTTGTGTGCGGTTTTTGCTCGGCGGCGCGTGCCAGGCCCGGCTATCTAGGCAAATCCTATCCATTGTGCGCGGTGACAATAGTTCCGGTGCTAATTCAAGGACGGCCCGCCATTGTCCCGCGGATGACGATGCGCGTCGCTGCGCCTCCTGCCATATCTACCATTCTATACCCACAAACGTTTATCGATTTGTTTTGTCACGGTATAATAAGTAGTTGATACAATGATACAAACATATTTATGTTGTAAATGGAAGTCAAATTAGACGACGTCACAAGATTTTATTGTTTAATTTATTGCTTCTATTTCCGTCGAGCCATGTCCACGTTATCTTTACAAACATGTAATGTGTAGTGGTAATTCCATTAATCAATTTTAAAGATACAAACATTAAAAAGTGACTGGATAACTTTGTTAGGTAGGTATTGGAATTTGTATAATTGCCTTTCAATCAAGCCTCAAATATTTGAACCCAGTCACAGAATTTTAGCCATTTGCAACGATGTGGTCGAAATACCAATAGTATTGTAATTCCAACATTGTATCCCTATTCAACCTTATTCAAATTCAAAGCCATTCCATAGCCAATCGATTGCGCCCCATAATGTTAGTACAATGTGAGTTAGTGACAAGTGCCACAAAGGATTGGCGTGTGCGGTGTAATGGCTGCGTGCAAGTTTAATCGTTCACTGTAGAAGCCTCGCTTTAACACCTTTGCTGCCTCGAGTTAATGAGGCAATCAAACAGGAAACATTTCATGTCCCTACACAACGTACCACCAACTTTCATATTTCTTTTCGGTTTCCTTTGCGAAATTTTTTACGTCTTCTTCCATGTGACATCGTTACAAATTTCACCACGTCTTTGTAAACCTGACTTGATTTATGTCTGTGATAATAATTTCCGTGTTGAGGTAGGGCTCGTCTCGCCCGCATTATATTGTAATGGGGCGCTATTTGCAGCGGTGGCATTTGCGGACTTGGGCAAACTCGCGGGTCACGTCATAACCTACGAGTATAATATCAGAGTTACGTGACCATATTGTGAAGGTACGATAACGTCTATTACGATATCAATTATCATGTATTATGCACGCTAAACGGGTATCATCACAAAATTACAAGGCTTATTGATTGTTCTAATAGTAGGTGGCAGTGCACCCCCTGTCTGGGTCGCAGATAAATTTGAAAAAGAGTTACCGCGGCCCTGGCACAATCAACTGAAGGAACACGGGTGGGTTTTAGTCAGTAAAAGTCTGACACGCCCTCCCAGCGGGAGAAGTCATTGGATGATTTCCTAATCAAAAAAAAAATGTGGCAGTGCACCTGCAGTATTCATAGTTTCTTCATACATTCTGATTACGCTCCTGCACGTACGATACCCTGTACACTCATATTCTAACGATTATTTTTTGGCTTGGCAACGCTAAGAAATCTATTTAAAGCGTTCATTAAATAGTCTTCAAAGAATTAATTAAACATATATCTGTCATTATTATTCACTTAAGCAAGGAAGTTAATAATAAATACGGCTAATAAAACAACATTAAATATCTTTACCATCGAGCCACGCAAGCAAGAGTTTTTTAAAAGCGAAAGAAGCCAATCTTGCTGGCAATTCCGGTTCCTAGAATATAAAATGGCTCATTATTCCGTCTCGGATGAATTCGGGAATAAGTTTTATTGAGCGGACGGTGATTCCAGTCGGCGTCTAGTGTCGTTAGCATTAAGACTTGGCAGTAATTGGCCCCTCTCGTTACACACACTGCAGTGATTGGCTCGATTAGTGTTTAGTGCGTTCGACGCTTTGACTACAAAGTACAAATGCTGTCTAGACAGCGGGGTCCTAAGTCAGTTTAATAAAGCGCTCGGTGTTTATACATTGTATGCTTAGTTCGTTTCGTAAAGCGCCTAAGGGCCAATTTCACCAATTAAACTAATCGCGATTAGTTCTTTAACTAAACTCAGTTTATGCAAATACAGCTTCCTGATTGGTAGTTTCTCAGAGGGCTCAACCAATCAGAACGCATTTTTTTCATAAACTGAGTTTAGTTAAAGTAATTGCGATTAGTTTCATTGGTGAAATCGGTCCTAAGGAAGGAAAATTTAAAGAAAAATAATGATGGAAAATACATAGTTAGTAAAACTGGGGTCCCCGGCCTGTCAGCCTGTCCTGGCGCGATCTGGCCTGTGTGAAATCAGCCTGTGGGGCCGAGGTATAAGATTTGGGATTTCTACAATATAACTAAGGGTCGATTTTACCAATGAAACTAATTGCGATTAGTTCAACTAAACTCAGTTTATGTAAATACGCCGTTCTGATTGAGACCGCTGAGAAACTACCAACCAGAACGCTGTATTTGCTTAAACTTAGTTTAGTTGAACTAATCGCGATTATTTTCATTGGTGAAATCGGCCCTTAGACAAACTACAAGACAGTTCCATTCTGTTAATTTAATTCGAACCCGGTAAAGCTATAGTGCCGTAAGTTAGCAGTTTCGTGTGTAAGCGGCATTTTACAGACCCCTGTTTCGGCTGCCCTGTAACGCCACTGTAATGGGAAAAGTTACGGCATCTTGAGAGCGTTTGGCGTCGGCTACACGGCTCACTGCCAAGATATTGTTTTTCTAATCATAATGTTACGGTGTTACAATGTTATAGGATTTCGTATATTAAAAAAAAAAAAAAATTTTTCGTTTTAAATACGAGGCTTTTGGCTAATTTGTACCTATAGTGAATGCCACCCTTTATTTTGTATTGTGCGTTTAGTTTGTGCAGAATAAACAATTTTTCTTTCTTTCTTTCTTTTCTATATCTCAATTATTTTTATGAGATGAATTTTTCAGTTGGCCTTTTGAAAAGTTTTTATGAAACGTTTTGGATGTCAAATCGCTGTCTACCTGTCATCTCTAAGCTCATTAAGGAGAATTATTCAACAAGCTTTCTACAATCTTTATGAAAAACTAATTCAAATATTCTTTCTATTTCAGGTAATTAGATGAAAATCATTCTACGAACAAAATGAACGCACTTGTTAACCGTGTTCAAGGTTTGTTGAAATTGTTATTTTTCGTGATCACTTGAATAAATTTTAAATATTTACTTAGCTATGTTTGACGATATCACGTGGCGTGGTAAATGCGTGATATATTCGGTACTTAACGGTTTTATGTTTCTCTTGATAAATTAAATTAAAACTAAATTTTTAACAGCGTAAAGACTTCTTTTCTTTAGTCCACCAAATAATACTATTTAAAAGCTTTAAAAACAACCCTAGGCAGCTTGTTCAGCCGTTTAACGATGCATGCTATTAAAAAATATTAAGAAATTTATTGTGCCATAATGAACTCTGCAGTATTTTGCTATAAATTAATTTTAATGAAAACTGTTAGAACAAGCAATGCATATTTACGTTCTTATTAAAACGAGTATCAAAATGCTCACACAAAAGCAAGACGTGTTTTCTCTTCATATGAACTGTTTACCGTTTCTCATTTCGTATGGCAAACAAACCGAATGTGCACTGCTCGCAGAGATAAAACGTGAACCCAATTAAATTGCATTAAATGTCGAACTGAAAAGCAACAAAAACAAAACGCGAGCGAATTCGCCCGGCCAGCGAATTTAAGAGCAAACAACAATTATACTTATTTCTATTATCTCGCTAACCTCATTAATTCTAGAGGTCCTTTGAGCGCTGTTTGAAAAAACATCGTTAAGATAAATGTTCAGCAAATGGAGGCACCACGGGAAATTAGCTGAGCGTCCAATTTAAATAGTCGGGTTTTTACAGATGGGCACGGGACGTCTCCAGTCTCCCGTGTTTACCCGGTTAGTAGCTGCCGCGTTTATTCGCCTGGTTGCTTCAGCTCAAGTGCAGCGGCCACTCTTAAATTGTTTACGTCTCCCTGCTTCGTTACTCCCTGGGCGGTGTCTGTTCCGCCGAGAGATGTCTTACTTAGTATTTTTTTTCCCTTTCCGACTCATCGAGCCAAATTACTTAGATACATTTTGCTGATGAGAATGTTTTTACAATGTATTTGGTTTTACTGAGATTATGGCTCAGGAATTTCCGCAAATTGATATTATTAACGATCCTTCGCATCGCTATAGGCATTATAAACTTTGTAAAATATGATTGAATATCTTTGAAACCGGCCCTTAGACGGCCGCGAGCGGTTTTGTGTCCATTACGCAAATCGTGACGCGACAAGGCGAAGTTATGGCGAAGGCTGTTTTATACGAGCTATCAAACTTGTTTAGATGCCATGCTAGAACTGGCCACAATAATGTTCACAATTTTGTTACAGCAGTGTGATATTGTAAAGCCGGACAAAGTGCACGCAGACAGTTGTACAGCAGTGTGATATTGTAAAGCCGGACAAAGTGCACGCAGACAGTTGTAATCCTGTGCTAGACGTGCGGAGTTTAGAAATTGGTTCAATAAATGTGAATGCGGCTGAAATACAAAAGAAGCTTTCGGGCTAATAATTTAGAGTGTATTTCGCTTTAACTTCTCTCTATATCTAAATAGTCTTTGAAATATTTTATAATCAGTCTACTAGAAACTTAATAAATATTTAACAAATGTTGCTTGTTCATGAAAAGAACCATAACAAAATATAAAATGCCAGAGTTATCCCCGTAGCGACCGTAGTCTCGTCCGCTCCTTGCAGAAAATAATTTATGGCAAAATCACAGCGTAGCGTATGTTGCCTTTCATAGACATGCCTGATAAAATATGAAAAGACGTGTTTATTTAAAGGGAGATCTAAGCAGACGAGGGAGACATTGCAAAATAAATAAAAAGTTATGTTTGACACATGCAGAAGTAAATAAAATGCTTTGAAAAGATGACGGGGACCCATCTAATCGGTTAACAAGTGAACTGTAATCGTTTGCGACAGCTCTGACAAAGGAAAACAAGGCGTAACAAAGCAGAATAAGCTCGCCTTATGATGCAATTACGTTTCTCTACAGAATATACAGGTGGTAATCTCCAGATTTTCTATTATCCCTTTTTCTCTTCCCTCCAGTTTTGATATTTTGTTACAATATTTTCCCTGTAAATTCGCCCGTGGCGACATCACCGGCTCGGGTTGCGAATATCCCGCGAGAATTAAATAAAATTTGCTCACTTTCCCCGAGCGCATAGATTTAATTTTCACGTTACGGTTGGTTTATTTTCATGATTTCATCACTAACATGCCATATGTTACTATTGGAATTTTGTCATATTCCAATAACTTTAATGCATATAAAATTGATGTTGAAGCTTTGTGTTTTGGCAGATGCATTGTGGGCATATTATGGTTTTAAGATTAAGTTTATTGTTGTCAGCTGAATGATAGTGTCCAAGTGTCTACGGGTGATGGAGTGCGCCAATTTTGTTAGACTTGTACTACAATCCAGTTTATAGTTTGCTCATAAGACTTGTCTTACGAGTATTGTGACCGTGAAAATTGTGATGTACTTGTTAGGTAGTAAGGTACCCAGCGATATTCGAAGTATATAGAATCATTTGCCAGCAATCGGCATAAATAAAACATTCAGTTTCAGTACTGATCGTTTAGCCGTTCGCGATCGACGATTTCAATCGCGTCTCGATGGATATAAAATGTCGGGACGTTTACCCGCAAACTTCCTGTAAACATTACATTTTTGCTACTTTTATTACACACGTTATAGCAATGTAAACGGCGTGATGTTATTTTAATGTCGCAACCAACCGCTGAACGTGATCAAATGTATCTAACACAATGTGGCAACAACTGTATTTATTCTTGTACCATAAATTACGCTTTCATTGTTTAGCTTCGCGTATTATAATTAGGAAGTAATAAACGATAAAATAAACGTGACGAATACGCGAAAAAGGTTGGTGGTATTGTTCTGCGAAAGCAATGCGGCAGTCGATTGTCACAAGTAATAACATTACATGCATAGAGCGATATTGGGGTCCGTTATATCTCGAACACACGCGATATTCGCGCGAACCACCAACGGGATTTATGCGAGCACCACGCTTTTTATACGCCGAAGGAAATTGGCCAAACGTCAGTTTAAATATAGAACGTGAGAATCGCAAAAGAACGTATTGTTCACCTAAAATATCATATTTTGTTGTTTACATGCATCTTATTAACCTTTGCCACTCTGAGAAAGGGGACGCACGCAGCGTTGTTTACGCGTGCTCCGTTTACGGTGAGTTTTCACTACAAGTTATTGTTTAACTCCGATCATTGACATTTGTAGCCTGTAGTTTACAATGTACGTTGTTTACTGTTTCGGGTCACTTTCCCTCATTAGAACTGATTTACTGACACTACTAGAAACACGCAAGGTTTGCGACAAGGTTTCGTTTTCCTATGATTTGAATATCGGTGATTTGTACCTTGTTGATAATATTATTTATTTTGATCTGAATGCACATTTAGATTTTTATTGATTGGATTAGGTTTTCAATTAATCAATTTAATTCGTCAGCTAACCGACTTATTCGCTGGTAAAGTCAATCTCATAGATATACCAATACAGTAAATAGTAGTTACACCTCGTTAGTTCACTATCGAGTTTATGAGACAGGCATTAGATACTGATCCACGTGCGATTTATCATCGTGTTAAACAAATCTGTTACACAGTAAGTTGTATTTCTAAGAATGCAGTTGCTAAGCTACGCACGTAACCGATGCAGCTTGCTTGATGCTATGCAACAATGGCATTTCGTCTAGCTATCGATCAAACACGCCTGTTGTACCAATTGAAAAAATGTTCATGTCAAGGCCCATTACGATAGCATCCGCAGTGCTCATAGCCTAGCCTAGAATATTGGCTATACAACGACTGCACAGGCTCCAATAGAATTGTCCAATATTTGAATTGTACTAGGAATTGGCGAACGAGAAACTTTCTAAGCGCACTCAACTCCAGTGCAATCGATTTTAGTTTGATGAAAACTTGAATTAGGATATTCACTAGAACCAGCTTTAGAAACATGTTCAATTTATATGGTATTGAAAGATCTATGAGAGCTACCCATTTATCTAATTGGGTTCGAATGTGTCCACTATCCAGAGCCCTATTAATCACGGAGTAATGGTACAGCATTCATAGCGTAAAAACTACTAACGCAGCAATAACGCCGGCTGTGTCATTACAGAACAAGGCAAATAAAATTACGGACCATTGCAGTAACATTAGAAAGTATGTTTCGTCATACAAGTAGCTATTCATCGGAGTAATGGGTAGTAAAACGACATCCACCGCTGCTCTTGAGAGCAATAATGAACTGGTAATGCGGCTACGCATAATGCTTGTTGACGTGTGGGAGTCATACCATTGTGTCTATTGTGATGTGCTTTGATGAGCCAGGAGATTCGTAGGCCCGGGAAAGCGGCACTCGACCGCTTGGGAACTTGGCCGCAGAAAATAATGAAAAAGATAATGCGTGATGATAAGATTAGTCGTTTTAATTAAATACGTTATAAACTGCGTATCTCGGCTTGTATTAACACTTTGGTGTTGTTCTACTAAAGTAACAATAAAGTTTATTATTGTTGATTACAGTACATAAGATTTAATTTACTAAAATCTTTCTTTATTGCAGTTTTTTTGTATCATGGACAGAGACAATTTTCTAGCACAAACAATAAACACAAAGTCACAAACAATTAAGTTAACATAAAAATGCGGGTGATTATGTCACTGACACCAATATCAAATGATATATTAGACCCCAAACGCTGTTAAATCAGCTGTTGAATTGAATGGGACAGACAACAGACTTCGTAATAGTAAAAGTATGTTGGCGGGCCAGCCACACTTATTGGCCAAGGACTATTACTGCTTTGTTCTCTGAGATACAGTCCCATTGTCGATTTAACTATAATTTATCTACGCCGATAAACATTATCTTCTATTATAATTACATTCAAGTAGGTGACTAAACTTGTTTATGATCACACTCGGAACTGAGGGTCTTTGTCATTTATTGTTCTTGAGATAATAAGTGATAAAATCATAAATTGCTGTCCTGATACTGAAAGAATGCGTTACATAAGTTCTAATCTTAAGGAAATAAAACTGATAACTCGTGTTTGTTTAGACCTAGAATGAAAAGTCCCGAATTATGTTCGTCGAGATTCGTATAATAAACAAACAAGTTTTTGTCTGCATGATACTCGAGTAGATAATTGTTTAAGTAACTTAGTTCTCTCACTCAGTTACTACGGTTAAAGTTTAATGACTGTGTTCGTGAACATGCCATGAGATAGCTGTAGACTTGAGGGTGTGAGGGAGTTTGTTAACTCACCAATAAAACTTTACAGCTGCTAAAAGCTTTCACACGAGTTTTACAGGAGATTGAAGGTTTGTTTTTGTCTATTGGAGCATCTAAGTAAGTCCCTTTGTATATGTTTAAAATGGTTCAGACTGTTCTGTAAATCACCCACGTATGGACCTTAGTCCCTAACAAATCGATTCATTGGAATTCGAGGCCACGTATAGATGTAATTTAGCCAATAAATGCCGACTAAAGCGATTCTATCGAAACTAAATAACCCTTACAACGTTTCCTTCCAGCATTGGAATCGTGTGTAACTTGGTTACACGTGGCTCGTAGAATAGTGGCTCTTAGATATGAGAGTCCATTGTGCGGTGTGCCCTGTGTGTAGCGATGCCAGGGATCCGGATAAAGCCGGACTCGGTCAGGCTTTTTGGTTGCGTGTGCGGCCAAATTAGACGGTGACCGGGCTGTCCGGCTTTTGTTACGCTTTTGTTTCCTTCCAGCATTGGAATCGTGTGTACTTGGTTACACGTGGCTCGTGGAATAGTGGCTCTTAGATATGAGAGTCCATTGTGCGGTGTGCCCTGTGTGTAGCGATGCCGGGGATCCGGATAAAGCCGGACTCGGTCAGGCTTTTTGGTTGCGTGTGCGGCCAAATTAGACGGTGACCGGGCTGTCCGGCTTTTGTTACGCTTTTGTTTCCTTTCAGCATTGGAATCGTGTGTACTTGGTTACACGTGGCTCGTGGAATAGTGGCTCTTAGATATGAGAGTCCATTGTGCGGTGTGCCCTGTGTGCAGCGATGCCAGGGATCCGGATAAAGCCGGACTCGGTGTGGCTTTTTGGTTGCGTGTGCGGCCAAATTAGACGGTGACCGGGCTGTCCTGCTTTTGTTAGGCTTTTTAAATTTGATCATTTTTATATATATTTGTCATGTATTGGTTTGCGTCCCGACCGCTCCGCCTGCCTCACCTTGTATCGCTAGCGCAAGCGAACGGACTAGCACTGTGAATTTTATTTTTGTTTCATTAGAATTTGAGATTAGTGCAGTGGTAGTTCAGTATTTTTTTTTTGAGTGACTTCTCACAGTTCATTTAAAGTGATTGGTTACTGCTTAACCGGACTATCCTGTGGAGACTAAACTAAGCCTCCAGCCAGGCACAAATTTCTAAACCTAAGCGACTGCGCTGAGGGCTACCCCAGGTGGGGTCGAAACTTGGCTCAGGGCGTCGCTGGAAGGGACAGCAAGGGGACCTGACTATTATTGATTCTACCATCAGTTCGTAAAGTACCTACTGTGGAGAAGAATTGACAAGAAACTCCACTATCTCTATTTTGATTTTGTTCAACAATACGCGGGCTGTTTTGAAATAAATCGGGGCCTGTTTTACGGGGATTTCGTGACGTTCCTCGGCGGCGAGGATGGAACGATTTTGTACTACGGTTCAGTGGTATCCGCCGCGACTTATAAGTTGTAGTTATTTTTAAAGTTAAGCTTTACTTTGTGTAAATTATTTCATCACCACTGGTCTCAAAACGGTGAAGAAAAACACCGCGAGGGAACCGGCATCTCCTAGAACCAAAAACACGAATACATGTGACATCCACCAACCCGCACTGGGCCCGCGTGGTAGATTACGGCCCATTCCCTCTCACAGAGAGGAGTTCTGTGTCCCAGCAGTGGGAACATTCAAAAGGCTGATGATGAGATTTTATGTTAAATGATAAAAATTCTGTTATTATTTGAGAAAAATTGTCGTGTCATACTAAGACTAAAAAATATTGTCCGGCCTTTTTACCTAAATAGCCGGCTAAACTGACTGGTCTGTCCGGCTTTTCGGTTTTAAGCACTGGCAACCCTACCTGTGTGACTCAGCCCGGTCCTACCAAAGCCAACACTCGACCTCAAAACTAGATTACGAACACCGTTGTTTTGGGGAGCCGCCTATTGTCTCGCGTCTTGCCGCAAACCGTGTCTAACTTCACAAAATAACACCCAGATTACCAAGTTTCCGAGATTAATTAGGAAAACTTTTCCCGTTTCTCTATATAATAGTTTTTTATAGGAAGCGTTTGATTCTCTTTAGTTCATTAAGATCGTGCGTTGTGGCGTGTGACAATGCGTTTTTGTGGTCGTCACGGTTACGTCAACTGCCTCTCAAATAAAGCCGTTAGTTGAAATTGTTTAGATTTCACTGTGACCAAAATTGGTTAGTCAATATCGAAATTGTATTCGCTCTAGGGTCAGGTACAGTAATATTTATTAGAAAAAATCAATTAAGGTTTCAGTAATTTTGCCACATACACAAATAATCGAGGTAAACGAACCTCTGCCATTCAGGACGTTCAAATTGTATGCAAATAAGTCATGTAAATCTATTTCTGTTAAGTACAAAGTGCTCGTCGGTACATATCATTCCTACCTCCCTTTCAAACATTACGTACGTCGAATAAGATTACTAACATTTGCATGCCGTCAATATCCGAAACCGTACGCGTAGGGAACGTGGTTACTGTCCCGTTACAGCGCGTTTACCATTACGCTGTTACTGCCTTACCGGGGGAAATGTCTTCAGGGGCTTATCAAATGTCCTATATCAACTTTGGAACGTAAGCTTGTCTTATCCAAAACCTTTTTCCTAAACATTTAAATGGGAAACCCTTGTGTTCGATTCGATTTCGTTTGTAATAGCAACATTACATTTATTTAATACTCCAGAGCTTCACATGATAACGGAACAAATAAAAACCGGCCAAGTGCGAGTCGGACTCGCGCACGAAGGGTTCCGTACCATTATCGCAAAAAACGGCAAAAAAAACACGTTTGTTGTATGGGAGCCCTACTTAAATATTTATTTTATTCTGTTTTTAGTATTTGTTGTTATAGCGGCAACAGAAATACATCATCTGTGAAAATTACAACTGTCTAGCTATCACGGTTCATGAGCCTGGTGACAGACGGACAGACAGACAGGCAGACAGGTTTGTCTGTCTGTCCGTCTGGATCGCGGAGTCTCAGTAATATGGTCCGGTTTTTACCCTTTGGGTACGGAACCCTAAAAATAATGTGCGTAAAGGGAAAAGCAGTACAGGAACTGCCTATGCGTAAGCGTCTCCAAAGGTTTTACCACAATGAAACCTCGATAAATTCGGTGTTGTTATTACCGGAGCTATAAACCACGAGTTTTAGTCGGGGGTGGAACGCATTGACGATAAAAAATTTGATTCGCCGTGTAATTTTTGCTTCAATTTGATGCGCTGCTTTATGCATTATGAGTTTATGAGTTCAGTTTAAATTGGATTTGAGTTACGTTTCTTCCTTCTTTGTGTAGGTTTGAAATCTTGAATTGCTATTTATTACAACATCAGCACGTAAATCTATCTCGGTCTTAAAACAAGCAGTCTGCAATTTAGTGTTTGCTTACAAATGAGCAACGATACCTCACGCCTTGGCGCCAGGCCCAATTACTACAATCGATAGAGTCATATCGATTAGAATATCGATCGTGCATCTTGGATGTGTGGGTTGCAACACAATACAGCAGTCGATGACACGACTCGCTCGCATAATGGTTTGCGCTCAGCACTCATCCCATAGTTAGTCGATATTGTGTCAAGTGTGTTATTATAATAATAACATACTTTCGCTATTGCTCACAATTAGAGGCGTGTGCTATCTGAACTGCATATTATTTACCTTACTAAGATTTCTTGCCTGAAGGAAAACTTCAATGCCTTTGTGTAAAGCCACTGTTGATCATGGGCCCATTAAGAAGAAACGGGGGCAGAGAGCGCCGACTGAATTTCCTTGTTAAAAGTCATAATTCGAGGTTTGGCTCTCGTCTCTTTCCTCATCCAATATTGGACCAATTTAAAAGATATTCCGTGAACTGAAAATTAAAGATATATACTAAGTCCCTATATTTTCCTTTTAGATAGAAGCACTAGAGCCCTCAAAAAATGCTCAAAATCGCGCTGTCAACAGAGGCTTAGTGTACAAATTTGACAAATATAAATGAAAAAAAGAAAAACATAGGGACATAGTATATATCTTACTTTACCAGTTTATGGAATATCTTATAAATTGGTCCAATATTGGAGGCGAAAAGATACGAGAGCCAAACCTCGAATTATGACTTTTTACTAAGGAAATTCAGTCGGCGCTCTGTGCCCATATTTCCTCTTAAATCAAGCCATGAAAAACTTAATTCATAGTGCCACCAAAGTCTGAACAAGTTACTAGGACAATAGTCTACTTGGCCTAAACTAGTTTTACAACTAGGCTAGTTTATGTTGCGTCATATCATTAGGTCATACGCCATACCACAAACAATACTCACCGAACAGGGTCAATAGTTGAACAACCATTTTGAAATACTATTTACAATTTAGCCTTATTTCGGCATTGACTTCTTTTATGGGGTTTGTTTATTTATTTTACTTCGTTCGACGTAATGTCCTGTGTGTTTGTGTACCTGTCTGTGGCATCATAACTTCTAAACGGATGAACCGATTTTGATTTTGTTTGTCTTTGTTTGAAAGGTGACTTTATCGAGAGTGTTCTTAGCTAGGTTTGATGAAGATCGTTTCTGACGTTCAAAAGTTATGTTCGTATTACTGTTTGAATCGGGGTGTATTCGCAAGATATCGTGTTATAATTACATGTTCAATAGATTTTCGATCGAATCGTGTCTACTACTAGATAAATTCATCATCTGCCTAGCCTTTTTCCCAACTATATTGGGGTCGGCTTCCAGTCTTACCGGATTCAGCTAAGTACCAGTGTTTTACATGGAGCGACTGCCCATCTGATCTCCACAACCCAGTAACTGGGTAACAAGGCGGTACCCTTGGCAAGACTGGTGTCAGATCTCAAGCTTCTGACTACCCGTAACGACTGTCAAAGATCTTCAAATGACAGCCGGGACCAACGGCTTAACGTGCTTTCCGAGGCACGGAGGAAACTCAGTATGTTGAAATGGTCACCCATCCACTGACCGACCTCGTCAAGCGTTGCTTAACCTTGATGATCGACCCGTGCGGCTGTTTTTATTTAGCCACGAGCTCTCCTAGATAAATTATGTAGCATGAAAAAAAAATTGTCGAGTGCTTTTTTATTTTTCAATTTTACTTACTACCAGACACATCAAATGAGGCTTATTAGAAGAAAACCGAACTAAAGCTACATCAACTTTTTGATTACTTAGACAGTGTCTTAAACGCCCTTACGAACACATAAACTTGGAAGACTATCCCTAATCTAAAAGCGCCTGGTTTCAGTCGAAAGTTTTTATCACCGCCGTTTTTGTGAATCCACAATCTTTATGGGGGTAATTTTATTTGGGTACTCGTAAAACCGGGATCTCCAGATTCTCAGGCAATAGTACTCTGATCGTTATACGTTTAATTTAAAAATGGTTCCACGGCTGTGTTCGTACAAATTTTATAACAATTCCAAGCTCTAGCGTCGTTTATACTCTTTACCTTCGTGCCGGTCACCTTGAACAATCCTCAAGGGGAGGTTTTATGAGGTGGTGGCTGTGACGGGTTTATGACCGGTACGACGATGTCGAATAAGGGTTCTTCAAATGTTACTGCGAACATTTCCTCCAGCCGTCACTTTATATACCTTTCTGCTTTTCATATTACTAATGAAATGAAGCTTCTTTACAAATCGACTAGCTTTTGCCCGCGACTTTGTCCTCATCAAACTCGTAAAACATCAACAATGCCACTATAGACTAATAATTTTGTGCTTCCGATGAATCCCAAAAGGATCTTATGTATTTATCTTTATAAATCGATACTGTACAAGGAAACGTTGCAGTTTCTCAACTCACGAAACTCATTTTCGGTTATCAAACTTTCGCCACGACTTCGATGTGCGTAGACGTTATATGAATAATTTATTTAGTTATTATCGCGCCTCTTTGTTCTTTTATTCCCTTGTAACATCGAGAAGAAAGAGGCTGTATCTCGAACCCCTCGGCGTTGCTGGCGGCTATACGGCCGTCGCTGCGCAAAATGTTTGCTAGCAAACAGCCCGCCTAACGCTGCAATGGCCCTTATCTCTTGGCAAGGCGAGACCATCCTACAAAACCCGACTGAAGCTTTTAATAATTTCGAAACTCTGCACTATATTCTATTATTAAATATTTTATTAACCTTTCCTTTCTTAGTTCTTGTATCTTCTTTACGTATCATCTCGCGGAGTGCCTTGGAGGCATTCGGTCGTTCGGGATAATTCCCTGTAATATGGGGATTACTTGGCGTCTCGGTCGCGCTGCAGCTTATGACAAATGGGGAAATGTCGCCGGGTCTTAACTTTTGCCGTAATACGACTAAACTTTTGGGGACCCCTCAAAAAGTTTTCTAAGTACAAATTACTTGGTAAAATGTTACGTGTGTGAGTAATGGTAGGTAGATATTTTACTGCTACTTTAGTTTATTCTCCAGGAACGTAACCTGCAGAAATGCTTGTCTTTTTTAACACGGTTTTATTAGCTTGGTATGTATGTATTAATGTAACGGAATCTTTGAACGTGATTTTCACCCCCTTCAAAATCTCGGATTAATTTGAAACTTTGCACACTTATCAAGGACCGATGATAATGCAATATTTTAAATAGTTTGTCCCATTATCCTTACCAGAATCTTCAGGATTAGCGACTTTTTAGTTCAATTTACCATTAAAGCGTGTTTTTTAGTTTTTAGAACTACAATTTATTTAACACGCTTTTGTTAGCTTGGTATCTATACTATCTATGTAACGGAATCTTTGAACGTGATTTTCACCTCCTTCAAAACATCGGATTAATTTACAACTTTGCACACTTATCAAGGACCGATGACAATGCAATAATTTAAATAGTGAGCTCATTATCCTTACCAGGATCTTCAGGATTAGCGTTGGAACTAAGAAGAAAAAATATAGTTCGAAAAACTAAAAATCACGCTTTGATAGAAAACAAAACTATAAAGTAGAAAATAATGTACCTACAATAAGTTTAAATTTAAAAAACTATGATTGATTCTTTTTTTTGTACAGTGGCGTCCCCACGCCAAAAAAAAAATTCAATCATATAATCATAAAAATGCATGATGTCAATTAATATTGGTAAAATTAGAGTCATTTAGAAAATATCTTACAAAGCACCGCAGACAATTTTTTTTTACATTTTTACTGCAGATCCTTGTATAAGCCAAAACAGTATTCGTAACCGTAAACAATCTTCGAAATTATACGAATTGTCCGAATAACCACAAAATCTTATATCCCTGCGGTAATAAAATCCGACAGCATGTTACTGTCCCAAGCAATACGGGAATTCTTTATCACTTTTCTGATAAAGGGAGGAGTGGGAATGTGATTTGTACTAATACCGGCTTTTAGGAGCTTTCCCTGCGGACTGCGTTTGGGGATCTGTCCTACGGGCGTTATCTCTCCTATTCTTTCTGATCCCCTGGCTGTAAGAGCTGCCGCTGCGCTCTCGGTTTGAAATGAAATTGATTCCGCAGCTAGTCCCGCCGTGTAAATTGAAGTGCACTGAATTAATTCCATCACTGATTGAAAAGTTTTCACCAGTTCAGGGGACGAATTTGAAACTGTGAAGAAGTACTCGTCATTTGCATACTAAAATTATTGCGAGGTATAAAATAAATGTTAGATATTGAAAAATACGAACCAAATTTAAGTATTTATTCTATGCATAGGTAATGAACTTATGAACCTGTTTGTTTATTTTTGTGAATTTTAATTAACTTAATGAATTCAATGCTCGCACACCTGATACCGTTCTAAATTAAAAACGGTAAACAATGTTAATAGTTTTTGTTTGTCATCACGTACCTACAGCTAACGACACTGGCTCGGTAGGTGTCCAGCTATCTCCACTGTGCAACAAAACTAAGTTAAATTGGCCGCATAGCTTTTGTATACAGGCAACTAGCGGCATCCAATCGTCCGGGAAATTATTAAGGCGGGCGGAAGTTGGGCGGCGCTCGCCCTCGACGCGTTGCCATGGCGACGCTCGAGCCTTGAATTAGTTAAACGAATGATGAACTCCACCCTTGCTCGTTCATTGTTGGCGTGTCAGGCTGCACTAGCGTTTATTCTTAGATGCTAGTTTATTGTGCAGTACCTATACCGAATGTCCGTGTACCAGTAATAACCACGGTTACAGGCTGTGAATGGCGTGTTACGCCATTGAAGATTTTACTGCTAACTGTTATTTATTTTATAACATTTCTGAGAGTTCCAAATCTCTGAGAAATAATATTAGGTTGGCCTATTATTATAATTCCATTGATGGAATTTCAAGAGGGTGTCAATGAGATCAATAAGCTCTGTTTATTTGTTATATCAAATGTGGTTTAATAAATCTTAAAATCTCGTGTATGGTACATTATGTTTTTAACCGACTTTCGAAAAAGGAGGAGGTACTATGTTCGACTTCTTGTATGTTTTTTTTTTTTTTTTATGTATGTTCACCGATATCTTCGTCAATTGTGGACCGATTTTGAAAATTCTTTTTTTGTTTGAAAGAGTATGTGCCGAAATTGGTCCCATTTTAATTTAATGAAGATCTGATGAAGAATTTCGAAGATATACAACAGAACTCCTCTTTAATAAATAACGGCAAATCTCTCGGGACTGCTGCAATTGCATGTCTGTTTATTGTTTATACCATTTCATGACATAACATCACACCAGTACGCTCTTAAGGGGTAAGCAGATCTCTCATTTGATCGGTTTTGTTGAAGTTTCATGATATTCGGATAATCTATTCTGGCGTTATAGGAAACTTACTAAACAACTTGCCTATTAGGTAGGTACAACTAAAAAGTGAAAAATAAAAAAACTTTTACAAATAAATACTACCGACTTCCAAATAAGAAAACTACAAAGTGAAAAATAACTTTATTTTTGGAAGTCGGTGTCCTTCGTAGGTACCATTTTTTTGCATTACGGACACCGACTTCCAAAAATAAAGTTATTTTTCACTTTGTAGTTTTCTTATTTGGAAGTCGGTAGTATTTTTTTGTAAAAAAGTTATTTAATTGTAGTTTCGCAAAAGCTTATTGATTGACTTGATATCCTATCAAAATTAGATATTTTTAAGGGTGACATGTACCATACAAATTGTTACAGAAATAAGCATTTTACGAGATCACAGTAAAATTAGCAGTTTATTGACATAATATACATCAACCACTGCGAGGATGTGCGATTTCCTTATTTTAATTATAGCATGCGATCTATGGGGCAAATAGAATACGAACATGATACAAACTCATTTCGCTCATAAATTAGCTATGTTGAGTACTCAATGGGCAAAGTTTATACGCTATGTTATCTTCAGAATATTATGAGCTTGTGAACGTCCACAGCTGATCATGGAACATGTAATATATTTGCAGTAATTGTCGTTAACTTGCTTCGTTAATAGAAATGGTTTGGCAATATGTTGCCACCATAAGTCTGAAGTTCCATTTTATGATTAAACGAGATCTCGTGTAAAGTACCACCGAAACAGAACACAAAAAGTTCCCTACCTCACCTCGTGGTGAAAATCGAAGACGTGTAATAACAAAACTTTTACTACGGGTTAGTTATTTTCATATGAAATCGCGTGCAGTTTTGCCCGACATTCTTCATCGTCAAAAGCTCTGCAACTTTCCGTCCATATAAATAATCCGTTTTGTTTTATGGCAAACGTGTTTAAATCTCATTAAAATATTGCAAGTTCACTCAACTCTAAAATATAGCTACATCCTAATGAATGAAGTTGTAATGAATTAACAAGTTCGAAGTCGGGTTAACTTTCATAATTAAAAGACTTGTAGTCTTTTTAATCCTTCTTTGTTGAAATCTGTCGAGAAAGTAAATATTTCCATCGCGAAGGCTCTCTCGTTGTAGCTTATTGGATGATCATAATAAATTACTTCGCATTAACAGATATTTTATTAAGCCCTTTTTCATATAAAAACAGCTACAATATCATCGTTGAGTTCCCTTTTTGGAAGTTATCAGCGCGATTTAATTTAACGACCCACGAAGACTCAACATGGGGTGATTCTATTGAGAAATTGAATTTGTATGTGCTATATTCGGTACGTTTTTACTGTTAATGATCAAAAAATTTAAAGTTCGTGACGCATGCTATTGGCTCTGTAGAATTACTTTAAGAAACCCCTATTTATGGTTATAATACCCCTGTGTAAAGTTCCCTAGGAAGGATTAATAGTACGTTTTCTTGTTTTACTTTAGTCGATGTCGCGACGCCGAGGTCTATGACCGACGCCATTGGTTGCTATGCCAACGAATACCTACGTGATGGCTACATGCAACGAGCCTTTGGTTACTGCTATGAAAAAGCTTATTATGAATACATACATCCTTTTGAGTTTTCATTTCTCGTTAACATTTTCTTTTATGTAAGTGGCTACTACCGCTGCGCCCTGGAAAATTATATTTTGTTCGTGGAAATCGTGCTATGATTGTATTGTATGTAAAATACTGACATAATTATCTAATTAATAACTTTATTGATAACGTGATTTATCGTTTCAGGAAGTAATGCATATTAATTACCTTCATTTGATATTTACATGTTATTGGAATTGAACTAAACATGTGGCCAACGTGTAATTTAAATCAAATAAATATACCACGGTGTTTAGAGTCAAGTTAACGATGGGATAATTGAACAAATAAACAATAGTTTTCATAGTATCTACTTGTTTTTGTTGGCACACTAAAGCATCTCTCGTTTTACATAATATTATTCTCTGAGACGTACTCATTCGGCCGGATCTACGGCTAAGGCACAAATAGCTCGGAATGGAATTATTTATCTTTCCATTTCCAATGTAACTCGCGTTCATCTTGTATTAAATTGGACGAGTGGTGTCTGTATTATCGCTTGTACCGGTTATGGCAAAATATCGGCATGTTGCGAATTTTGTTAGCGCTTCCAAAGATCAAGTTTGGAGCCCCCGAAAGTTGTGTAAAATATCTGATACATTCGACGTTGTTGCTCTCATCCTTTATTTGTAATAATACCGATACATGACGAGGCATTGTACGGTAAACACAGACGCTTGTGTACCCGAGGGTTTACCTGCTCCGGGAATTTCAGGCATTTGTTTTCTTTTTACTCCTTTTGTTTGATGTTTTGTCGAAATTATGTCTTTATGGACGTTCAGACTGGTATTTTATATGTTTCACGAAGGTTGAAGAAATAGATCGGCATTCTTTAGATGTAACGTTTTTTTATCCACATGAAGAATTTTCAACAAATATTTGGTATGTTTTGTTGTTCTAAGTATAAGCCGCAATTTTTTTTTGTAAATTTTGTTTATTGTAAATCCGTAATTGGCTGTAATAGTAGTACAATAAGTGTGTTAAGGTTTTTTAAGAGCTGGTGTATTTTGGGATTAATATATAAATTTTCAGCTATAAAGAATGTCTACTTTCCAATCATTTACCGAATAACATCATAAAAATGAAAAGCCGAAATAAATTACTATGTGTTTGATTCAATTCCTCAAATCCCACATCATAGCAAGCTAGGCTTTTCTATTTATTTCGCGGCTTTGCGCCGTCAAAACAATCTATGTTATTTATTCTGGACTTAGCCGTTGTTTTCCTGTGCGGGTACATTTACATGCACGTGCATATATGTAACCCTGACACGTGTATGTGGGTACGTTCGCTGATGGAGCGTGAACGGGTCGCGCCGGATCTGAGCTCCGGTGCGCCCATTGTCGTCTTCCGCGTTGCATTACTGCATGCAGCGGTGCTGTGGCACTGTCTGTTTGTTCGTGTACATGTGCACTATCCGTACATTAATTACTGAAAACAGAGATGAGTAAGGTCATGCCAGATTCAGAACAGGAACTAAATTTAATGACGACGATTTCAAATGATAATCATCTGGTCTATAGAGCATGTAAAATATAATCATTAAGGTTCAATTCTGTTCTTATTTTAGATTGGTTAATACGCCACTCAGTAGCGACCTTCGAGAGAAAACCATAAGTTTTGCCTGTGAAACTTTAGTGTAGGTAATGTTTTATATTTATATTCTCTAACAGCCAAGCAGTTTGATATCAGGGTTATTTGGAATTTACACTTTAGCTGAGTCAGATCTTGTTAAGTTATCGTTCGGGTTATCCACAGAATTTATGCAAATTCTTTCCCTTCCAGCTTAGCGATACTATGAATTTCGGGTTCGTACGTAATGCGATGAATGAGTAAGCAGGTTTTCACTCCACCTCCGACTACGTAATTTGTTCCTCAACCGTTATCACTTACACGTAACTCTGCAAAGTTGATTAATTTCACGAAACTCGTTACCTACGTTTAGGCGCTTTGTAAGGAAAATTTTACATACAAATGAGCTGATAAGGAGAATTCCGCTTTTGGTTATTTAACAGGTTTCCCTATTATTAATATTATTATGTAGGATAATTAAAATAAATTAATATATCGGCTTATCGGCATTAATGCTATCAGAATGTGACACAGTAACACGTATTTTTTATATTTTGCTATATATGTGTATAAATAATTGTACGCAAGTGTACATGCATATGGGAAGTACCCGCCCGCTCTTGTACGCACTTGAGGCTCTTGAGCCATATCCTTCTCTTTGCATTATTGATTGTGCCCAGACTGCCCAGACATGACTAAACAAACAAAGAAACAAATACGTAATTAAATACAGTACAACTATATTTTTAATGTCCCTCGGCAATTATCGCAGTTCCGAATACAAACGAATGCTAATTGCCATGTACATCAATTATTAGATTTATCGTGTATAATAATTTGAATTCAGAACTAAGTACTTTATTGTTGCTTTGATTTCCGTGTGAACTATATAGAGCTGTATAACTATTTTCCTTTAGTAGCGTTCCTCCCTTTTATTAAATAAATTACATTAAGTTAGAAGAGTATGAACAACTCTATATCCTTCCAAGTTGTTAGAGAGCGTCCGGTCTGCACACCAAGTGCAAAGGGCAACTGATCGACTGATGAAACACGAAGTTTGCCGAGGGACAAAAATAAAATAGTTGTACTGTAAAGACTGTACACAAATATGTACAGTGTCATAGCTTTCAAAATTCGTGCAATCAATAATTGTCAAACTCGAATAAGTGCTAACATCAATTTTAACAATGCCCCGTACAAAAGTTATTTCCTTTAGTTAAAACTTTGACAATAAATTATATTTTGTCCCTTTTCAAAATGTTATGGAAGAATTTGTATACTTATTTAAACTTATTGCTCAGATGTTGTGCATTATTCTTCGTAGTACGATTGTAAGACTTTGGGGAACGTAACTTGCTCTGTATAAGACTTTGCTGTTTCCTTTGTACACTATTTCTAACTTTCTAGCACATGAGACTGTTTTGCTTAGCTTAGGACTAGTCTAGACTAGACTGACTAGTCTAGTAGGGAATAGTCTCTTATAAATAGTTAATGAGAATATATAGTCTAGTAGGGAATAGTCTCTCATAAATAGTTAATGAGAATATAATGGTCTTGGGATTGAAACCTCGCAAAATTGTGAAACTAATGAATTCTCCTCCTCATCATGAAAACATTTCTTAACAATATGGCGATGAAAACAAACAAATAAACGGTGTTTATCTCTGAGCGCAAGACGTAGCTAACTGAGGGAAATGGAGTATTATGTAAATTTCCGACAGCTGTACTTTGTTAATATGCCGCCGTCAAGTCAAGGAAAAAGAGGGAAAACAGCGTGAGCTATCATAAATGAACATAAAATATTTATTTGAATTTATACTCGTACTTTTCCATTTTCGAGATTAAATGCTCTCATTTCACCGATTCCTAAAAAAGGACGTAATCAATTCGACACGTATGTATGTAATATTGTTGTACCTATATAAATGTTACTCTGTATGCCATATTTCATAAGTGTATGTATGTATTTTTGTTTGTCCACGCATTTCTCCGAAACTACTTATCGGATCGTGATCGTTCTTTTCTTTTTATTGGATTTAGTATATCTCAACTTAGGGAACAGTGCAAGTTTCATCAAAATCGGTTCAGCAGTTTTTAAGATATGGAACATTTGTATTTTTCCGAACTCTTTAGCGACAAACAGCACGAATGTGTAAATTAATTTATTATGGGTATTTTATCAATCCTTTACCTTACTTTAGAACTGGCTCAAATTTTAGTGATAGGGTACTAAATAAAACGACTTCTAAAGCAAAACACAAAAATGTGCAAAAATTACTTTCGTTTTGTTAGTGTGTTTTCACTATCCTACGCTGATTTATTTGCCAATAATTTGTCGTGGCAAGCCTCTAACAAGTTTATCGCAGAAAACTTTTCAGTTGGCTGATGCTTCAAACCATATACTTATCACAATTACACGATATATGGCCGTGGTAAGAGAGATAAGGTACTTACGGAAAAACAAACAAACTTGAACACTGAAGAAGTTTTAACAATACAAACAACTACATACAATAATTATGACGCATATGAACACATAGTTTACTCGGTCAACAACAGCCTGCGTATATGCTTAAATATGCTAATACATTTTCCGAGCTGAATAATCTATATTAATGAGGGTTTAACCGTTGGCCTAAAGGTCTAGAATAAATCTGTCGGCTGATAGACGGACAGACTTAAAATGTTGCGGAAACGTGCCGCAGAAATATCTATTCCAATTTGCTACAAAAGCATTTATATTAAAAAAAAAATTGAACAAAGAGATTTGTTAAAGATTTTTTTATTAAAACGGGCGAGAAAATATTAATGAAAAAAATTATTTGGTGAAGTTTTTGGGAATGATTTTTCAAATCTTTTAAGGTGACCCCAAGACAAGTAAATTTTAAACCTGTGTGCTAATAGACAGGTATTATTGTTGACCATAGATATAATTTACTAAAATGTCGGTACCTACATATAAATCAAAAACAATTCATAGAATCAATTAGAACAAAATGTTGTTGATATCTCGGGGAAATTCTGAATACTGCTGTGTTTAATAATAACCGACAGACCTACGCAATACTACGCATAAAAGGCACATGTACTCATTTTCTTTTTATTCTTTCCAGGGAACAAAGTTATGGATAATAATGGAATATTTGGGTGGGGGGTCGGCCCTGGACCTGATGAAGGCGGGCAGCTTCGAGGAGATGCACATAGCTGTGATACTCCGAGAGGTGCTTCGAGGTCTAGACTACCTGCACTCGGAGAGGAAGCTGCATCGAGACATCAAGGCTGCTAACGTACTGCTCAGCGAGATGGGAGACGTCAAGCTGGCTGATTTCGGTAAGTTGACTTGTACTTGATATCAAAACATCTCCCATCAGTTAATATTTAAACAAATTCTTGAGAAGAATTACATATTCAAATCTCTTTACTGTTGCCGTCATACACTTATTTTTTACGGAGTTCCGGTCTGCTGGATTCACTCTGATCCAGAAAATTACTAAGAAAATTTATCAGCTTTTCTCTTTTTTTTTTTTCATTACAACAAAGTTTATTTAAATAAAAACGCCGCACAGAAAATATAGACAAGATTGTAATAAGGGTTTAAAATGGTTTTGTGTTCGCCGACTTCTGCCGTTTCGCCTACATTTTAAAAGGGTAAAAAATTCGTAGATAAGGAATGGCGCCGCTTGCACTTTTAGCTTCCATCCTTGACCGCCTTTCGCCCAACGATAAATTGTCCCTGACGGTGAAAATATTCACAAAGAAAGAAGAGAAATGCGAACCGAATTTACATAATATTCATATTGAATGTAGACTGGTTCTTGATAGCAGAATTTTATTGATTTCTACTCAATAGTAATAAACTGTTTAAACTACACTAGGTATCTCCGAAAAAGTATGTTTGTTGAAGATAGGATAATTACTTGTCCTCTCTTACATAGCTTGGTATTCATCATAGTTATTATTTAAATTTCTTTTTCATTTAGAATATGATATTTATTATAATATTTATAAGTCAATTGTTTTAGAAATTATTTAAGTATTTTATTCGTTAGATAGTTTGTTAATATCCGACTTTAATTATTGTTCATTTTTTTTGTACTCCTACCACTGTTGTGACCTTTTTAACCCAATAGTCGATTGGTAGAGAATGCCTTGCTGCATTAAGTCCGCCAATAGAATATAATAGTTTTTTTTTTTGCAAATATGGGTAATATACAAAAGTTGTAATGATTTTTACTTTCTTCTACTCCTATGTATCACCATTGTACATGAAGTTTAAATAAATAAATAAGATAGGGTTTTCCCGATGTGACAATGCTAA
Organism: Orthosia incerta; assembly: GCA_948252205.1. Classification (NCBI taxonomy): domain Eukaryota; kingdom Metazoa; phylum Arthropoda; class Insecta; order Lepidoptera; family Noctuidae; genus Orthosia; species Orthosia incerta. Next base: position 9,934,844 of record OX411754.1, on the reverse strand, counting down.
TCTTGGCCTGTGTCGTAAGAGATGATTTACTGATACTAATAGAGCGGTGACATTCATATCATGGCTGCTCTAATTTAATTAATAACATAATTGTAACATTGACAGGCATCAACAGTTAAGTGTCAAGTCTCTCAAGTGCTATGATTATAGAACTACACTTCAGATTATGTATCAGTCGACAGCTAGAGTCTGGCAAACGAAAGTAGAGACTGAAAACTTGCGCGGCAAATTCAAAAAATATCAGCATAGCAACCCCAAAACTAGTATTCCTGTACCTGGAATAACCTAATTTGATACTTTAGCATTATTTATTTTATTTCATCTGAATAAAGCCAAAAAAATCATAGCTAATATAAAATACCATAGCTAATTGAGGTAGGTAATATTTTAGACATTATTTATCAATCTCAATAATAAAAACAACAATATTCTAAAATAATTTTGGTTTATTAAACTTATTAGCGTCATACTAACTTCCAACTATCCAACACCACACGTAAACAATCTTGTTTTTGTTTGAATTCGACGACTTTCTCCTGATGTTTTTCTTGATATTTAGACATCATGCGAAACAACATCTCCCGCAATCCACTTTTAATTGTTTTATTCATTTTCCACTTAATAATTGCTATTATCAAGACCACAACAAATCACCAAAAATTTATGTTGACATTAGTATAGCATTGCCATATAAAAAGTTTGCAAATAATTCGAGTGTCTACTTTCGTTTGCCAGACTCTAGTATCAAGATCACATTCTTATTCATAACTAGCTTCTGCCAGCAGCTTCAAAAGTGTTTTCTTATCCCAAGGGAACATTATACCGGGATTAAAAGTAGATATATAGCCTATGTGCTATTCCAGACTATAATCTATCTCTGTGTGCCAAATTTCATCCAGATCCATTCAGCCGTTTTAGCGTGATTGAGTAACAAAGATACACACATCCATGCAAACTTTCGTATTTGTAATATTAGTAAGATTGTACGCCGTTATGTATGTAAATACACGTGCATAAATAATAACTTTCTTCAACTCCGTTCTTATACATCTCTGTCAAGGTTTTTCTCGCATCAGCATGATTTAGAACGCTATGCAACAGTGATACGAGTTTCGAATATACTCGCAACGGATGGACGGCTGCTCCTGCGCGCATAAAACGAACGATGCATGCAGTTTGAACACGAAAACCATTCACATTGAACGCTTATCTTAGAAATATATCGGTAATGAAGAATTTAGAGCAATTGTATGTACAGGCGTGTTTCTGTTCATGTTCGAACATCAATTGTTATAAATGGTTTTTGAATGACATTGATGATTGTGGCGGCTGGCGACCATATTATTATATTTAAGACCCATGAATAAAACAATGTTGTTCTGTAGGTAGATGCTATTGCCCATCCTCTGAACGTAATGGTGTCAACTTTTACGACACCTAAGGGACGTGTTTACAACTGCCAACACTGACTGACTGTACATAATTGACGATAATTTAATCAACAACGAAGATTGTGTGTGCTGCATTGATGAATTTGTCGTAAACTCTGCTAACCTAGTTAGTTGTTACGCTTCAAGTATAAATGAACAATTTTATCAATAAATATCATTTACTCAGTCGTTATTGGACACCATCTGCATTTAATAGGTATAATTTAGCGTCGAGTTATTTATTAATCTAGCCGTCTCAAGTTCATTTAATTAACCGCGCCTATTAAAGCAGTTAATAAGATTTTTTGGGACAGCAGCAAGAAGCCATTTATCAACACCTTAATCTCTTAATAAGTTCCTAAAGTGTCATCCCGGAAAATATTGTTAGGGCGAGCGAAAATAAAGTTTTATAATTTTCATGAAGCTGTCCAGATTTAATCTTTGGGGAATTAAATCAAGATGCTATCGCACAGAAGAGGTCTGACTAAGCCCTGTTTATTTTGTAAGGAAACTCAAGTACCTAACCAGTGCGGCGAGCACGGCCTCTGTGATAGGCTTGAGTTACGCATTTTGTTAAGGGTTTTTGCTCCCAAACTGTGATAAAAATGTGTGACTCAAACCTGTCTCAGTAGGCTGTGCTCTCCTGTATACTACTCGTACAATGATCTTCAATATGTTTTCTTTGAAGTCCTTTTTAGGGTTCCGTACCCAAAGGGTAAAAACGGGACCCTGTTAATAAGACTCCGCGGTCCGTCTGTCTGTCTGTCTCATGAACCGTGATAGCTAGACAGTTGAAATTTTCACAGATGATGTATTTCTGTTGCCGCTATAACAACAAATACTAAAAACAGACTTAAATAAATATTTAAGTGGGGCTCCCATACAACAAACGTGCTTTTTTTGCCATTTTTGCGATAATGGTACGGAACACTTAGTGCGCGAGTCCGACTCGCATTTGTCCGTTTTTTTATTTCAACAATAAATATGTTGTCGAATATTCTTGTTCTCGAAAAAGATGTCATACCAACAATATGCAAGCTTGCATTATAAGTTAAGCGTGCATTATGGCCATGAATTCTGGCTTGAGGCCAATGTTTGAACCGTTTGCGAGGCAACTGTGTGCCGTGCCAAAGTAAAGTGAACGCCCTTTTGCTTCGGGAAGAGCGGTGTGAAGACTTTCAAGCTCTTCAAACATTCATGTTTACTTCTGCTCTGTTTGTTTGTATAGCACTTGTAAGGGATCACAAAAAACCTGTACCTTCTAAACTTTATAGCTGTGATCTTCGGCACTGAGCAAGACACATTTGAGTGTTTTGCGAAGTAGGTTAATAGTCAATTGGCGCTGGATTTTAACTCCTTGTATTTATGGCCACTCAACGCCTTAACCTTTAGCTTTATGTCGTTTCGAATTCGTTCGACACGTCATATTGAGGAGTTTTATGAGCTGAAAGCACTTTATCGATATGCTTGTGGAGCTTTGTGGAGCCCTAGTACCAATCCGTACCCATGCACTTCTTTTGATTCATGGTTTGGTTAACCTTGGTGCGTTACCGCAGTAGGGGACAAAAACGGAATGTACCGAAGACCATTCAAAGTTTAGCATAAATACCTACCTTATCGATTTGAGTATACAGTCACAGTATAAATATGGACAAACAGTACGGAAACTACCCACAAACGTGCACATCGACGAGACCCCTAAGCGACTCGCACTACTGACAGCACTGCGGACATTGCTTAGGGGTCTCGTCAATGCGCATGTTTTTTTAAATTTTTACGTGTTACGCGTTTTCAGGTAGTTTCCTTACTATTTGCCAATATTTATACAGTGATACAGTTGAGAAGGTAAGTAAAAAGTATTCTCTTTATTTTTTTTACCGTTGGGGAAAAGGTACAAAAACACAATGAGTCACAAAAAGCCCGATGACTTTACTGACCGTTGATTTGTTGGTGGGCCCTTTACAACGTGTATAAAATAACTTTTATTAAAATACAAAATTGTACCGTGAAGTCGTGACTGCATATAAAACCAAGAAATGCCATGGTAAACCACTTTTATTAATAATTCCTTGCATATAAACAATTATTTTAAACATCTATAAAAGGAGAAACATAGCTAATCTCTGACAATATTCTCGTTTAATTTTATAATGACAACAGACAGACTTTCGGTAAAACAATAAATAAGTTTTTAAAAGTACCCAAGTTACCCCATTATGTGGTTTTCCTTGACACGTGATGTCCAACGATTGATAATGCGGTTTTAATACGAAGGTCTCACATAAATCAATTTTAATGTACATAATGTATGTAACTGACATTTCGCCCAGAAAAATATTTTGTTAAATAAATGACCCGTTTTCCGACCCTTGGGTAAACGTGCGTATACATACGGTTAAACTAAGAGCCATGTCGTAAATGAAACTTTAATGTACCGTATGTACGAACATAGTCCCATCTCATGCAATTGTAATTATGATGAAGATGTACGTTTTCCTTTGAGATGGGGGCACCTGCTATTAATTATTTTGTGACATTACTGTGACACTTGCTGCAATGGTTGGATACTTTGCTTTTTAGGGTTCCGTACCCAAAGGGTAAAAACGGGACCCTATTACTAAGACGCCGCGATCCGTCTGTCTGTCTGTCCGTCGGTCACCAGTGTGCTTAGTGCGAGTTTTTTAACGTACTCACTGGTGATAACGTTAACGATCTCTTATGTCAAAATGTATACAAAAAAAGAGGTTTCGCCTTGCCGTCACCAGACGGCGCTTATCCAGTTTCAATACAAATTGGCGTTAACGTTTACGCGATTGAGCGTGAGTAAAAACTAGCACTAAGGCCTCTGGCTGTATCTCATGAACCATGATAGCTAGACAGTTGAAATTTTCACAGATGATGTATTTCTGTTGCCGCTATAACAACATATATTACGCATCATATTAGGTCATATCTACCATATTAAGTCTAGGTACTATTTTACATATTTTTCTTATCGATTGAAGTTGGTATATTGTTCGCTTGTACCTATAAATAAGCGTGACTGGTAGCAAATTAGGAATGTTCCAATAATATGCCAAAACAAATAATACATTCTGTGATTTATTTGTGTTTCTTGTTTACTCGTATTTTTACCGTGACTCATTTGTTGGTATTGGGCAAGAAATACGTCACAACATCTAGCTACAACGTCTGAGAATAGAACCAAAACAACAATTCTGAAAAATCAGTAACAATGTTCCAAAAAAGGCTAAAACTATACCTAATCCAAAGAAGTTTCTACTCTGTAAAAGAATATTTAGAGTAGCTTAAAATAACGATTTTCTCTCAAGTGGGGATCTGTCCTATACAAACAATAAGATTTAGTCTATCCTATTTAAGTTCTTACAAAAATATAATTATAATTTGTTTTACCCAAAAAGGATGAGGAGGATTAATATTGCTGAATAATTGTATTCAACTCATTATTATTGACATTTAATTTTGACATAACTATATTTTTTTTCAATTTAACTGTATTATTGTAAATTTAAATAATTAAGTTATAATTATGTTTAATGCATGCTAATTTAGGATGGTAAGGACAGGTGAATGATAATAGTAATGCTTGTAAAAGGCTGCTAAGTCATAAGTACTAACATACCATAACACCAACATTATACACTTAGTTCGCAATAAACGTTTTGACTTTGACTTTGATAAAAGTTACAAAAAAAAACACTAAGTTCCAGTTTAAAAATTACATAGTTTACCGAATCATGCCTTCTCAGTGGGCTTTCTAGTTTGATGATACGCCATGTAACTTACATTACAACAAATATTTATAATTCCAGGTGTGGCGGGCCAACTAACGAACACGACAAGCAAACGCAACACATTCGTGGGCACACCGTTCTGGATGGCGCCTGAGGTGATCAAACAGTCGTGCTACGACAGCAAGGCTGACATCTGGTCCCTCGGCATCACCGCCATCGAGCTGGCCAAGGGCGAGCCACCCAACTCAGAGCTCCACCCCATGAGGGTGCTCTTCCTCATCCCCAAGAACAACCCCCCGCAACTCACCGGCAGCTACTCGAAACCCTTCAAAGAGTTCGTCGAGGCGTGCCTGAATAAGGACCCAGAAAATGTAAGTTACAAACAGTCTCATACGGAGACGGAGGATAAGGATTAATTTCCCCGACCGACGGCTTTCGTGTAGTGTTTTTGTTAGAACCCTCCCGAGTGTTTCGGATTACGCGTGATCCCTTAATCTGGCAGATACATATAAACGCATAGTCCATTGCGCTAAATAGATTGTCTTAGAGATTCACTACTCCCTAAGCTTTAATCTTATCTTAAGACAATCAAAATTCATTTAAAACTTTTAGTATTTCTTGTAGCAATTTTCTGTCTCAACATAATCGATGTTTTGAAACATTCTTTGCTTTGTGTTTCAGAGGCCAACAGCTAAGGAATTACTAAAGTTCCAGTTTATCCGGAAGGCTAAGAAGAATTCGTATCTAATGGATCTTATAGATAGGTATAAGAAATGGAAGGCGCAACGGAGCGAGGAGAGCGAAACCGAGTCGGAGAATTCGGATTCGTGAGTATATTTCATATTTTACACATTCTTTTGTTAACGAAACGTGCTGTTAGATAAAATATTAAAAATAATTAAGTTTTTGTGAAAGACTAGATGTAGAATATGCTTGTTAAACAATCATGCTTCAATGGCTGTGCGATTGTGGATAAAACTCTTTGCCACATAGATTGACCATAACCTGTGTTAAATTAGGATACTCCTAAAATAGTACTAAAATAGGATACTGTTTATCCGGGTAGTATGTGCCCGCGTGCTCAGTTCATTCGGGAGAAGTTGCTGGTTTAAGCTAGTATAGGAAGTAGTAGTGGGAATCTCTTTTCCGCACTTCGATTTGGTCCGTTGTGCGTGAAATGGTAGACTAGAATAGAATATATTGTATTGTACACCATAAAGTTACATATCTCTTTACAAGAACTTAATACAAAGGCGGTTTGATCGCTAACAGCGATATCTACCAGACAACCTTAAAAATGTGTTTAGTATAAAAGTGTATAGAAATTCATTCATAAATATCATGAGGGTTGAGCTAACTTTATTCCTATAAAAGTCTCTTATAATAATCGATCGATAACCTACTTATGATATTACAATAGTGAGTTCTAAGAATAATATGATTTGGAAGTTACCGTCCTACTTGTAACGCAAAACCGCCTAATATGTTTTCAATACCGAAATATTAACTTGTGGGTGGCATAGCAACCGACATACACGTACCGACCGATATACAGACGTTTCACATACTGAATAATTAAATTATCCTTTAGGCTCATTATAGCATACCCTTAATACTCAAGTACAATACATTGTGTGTTAGCATATTTAGTAGTAGTTTGTAGTATTAGTATAGGGACTCCCATTTGCCGTGCTTCTTTCCGTTTTGTGTGGAGGTCCTGGCTAACATAGCCAGCCTAAACTCCATTTGAAATAACATTAGACATTTTTCCAAATCTATTTACAGTCCGTTCAAACGATTTTAAGTTCTATACCGTAAACATAAGGATGACATAAAAAGCATAAACCTGTTACCAAAACCAACTGTTTACTACAGCTACGATTTGTCGTATCACCAACGCAATAGAAGTCAAAATCGGTTGAACGGGCTGTAAAATGGGCTAATTTAAACGTCTAATGTTATGGCAAATGGAGTATAGCTCCGCCCAGAAGTATAGAAGCTTCCTGGGGTCTTCACAGGCTTTTTGGAGCAGCTTCACTGTTTCGAGGATTTGTGCACGTTGAGATTCCACAACCTTTCATTCCAGGATGATAGTACCTATAATCACTGTGTTGCCCAAATTCTCACAGGGCATGGTAACTCTAAAAGTAAATTATTTGCCTTCAAGCTCGTTGCCTCGCCTTTATGTCAGTGTTCTACATCTGACTGCGAATATGTACAATCTGCACATCATATCTTATGGGAGTGTATTCTTTGGCAGAATGAACGCAATATTATGTTGAATAATGTACAGGCTGCATCAGGAGTTGTTTACTATACGGACCTTGTGGAAACTAGAACAAATTGCCGTGCGTTCAAGCGTTTTTGCCATACCTATTATTAGAATCAAATATAACAGCTCAGAATGTTAAGACCCATTAATATTAATGATAATTTTTATCCGTGGTGCTAGGCAACTGGGCTTATTCCAGTTGTAAACGACCCTTTGTGCCTATTGGCCTTGTTTTTTCTTTCTTCTGCTTGGTATGGAGGGAAATGGAATTAATATTTTTTCCTACTCCTCCGTTATTCTTTTCTGATTAATTTCGTTGCGAAATCCAAGACAGGTAAACTCATTCTCCGGGACATCGTCGAGCTTCATTGCCTCGGCGCTTTTCTGGTGGTCGCCACTGTTGATTCTGGCTTTCAGGAGTTGCAGTGGTTTAGGAATAGTGCGGTGGGATTGATGTCGGGTTTTTTGGCTTCTAGTCAGTTCTAGTTACCCGTAACGACGGAGGACGGACTCGGTTTGTAATGGATGGGCTCCCAACCACGAACCCACATCGAAAGCATTGTGCTTAACCTTGAAGATTGACCCGAGCGGATGTTATTATGTAGCCACTAGCCACGAAGCTCTTCCTAGTAAAAAAAGTTATATTTATAGTACAACTATTTGTTTTTATCGAGCTATCGTTTGCTTATAGACCCACTGTTTATCATAAATCTTATCTATCTTTTCTATAAATCTTCCAGAGAAGAATGCCGGAGTGGTGACGGCGAAGCAGACGAGCCGTGGATCATGACGGTCCGCGGCGGAGCGCTGCAGGCGTCAGCCGAGCGGGACAACAAGCGACGCAATAAACACAACAATGACGACGACAATGGTATGTGTTCGTATCATCTTTCATGACTCTTATGATCCTGGAATATGGGTTAGAGATTTGTTTTTTCAACCTATGTTGTCCCACTGCTAGGCAGTGGTTTGTAAAATTTATTGCAATTTTTAAATGATTATAATCAACAAATTTCCCTTCTCAATATTGTTACTCAGCGCTGTGGTACGTGACCCATCTCATTAGATGTCTTTTCTCAGCTTGGCATAAATATGTTGGTCCTGGGCCATTCTTCAGTCTTCTTGCAAAGTTAATTTCAAGAACCTTCAATGATCGTTTTCGAGAAGAAATAAAGTTGTAGACTCGGTACTTGTTTACTCGCCTTGGTGTGCAGATCTTTCTGACAGCTGGATGTAATTTGGTTCGTCTGGAGGTGAAGCTGAGTTTTAAAGAACAACACTTCAAGTGATCGTAGGCAACTTCAGGGTAGCATATTGTTGTACACGAATGTGACTACTACTTAAGCACCGTCCCAGTTAAGCGGTAGACCTGTGGTTTTAGCCATCATGCTCTTACACCATCAAGTGTGTTGTTTCTATTAACTAACATGTACCAATCCATTTCCAGTGCCTCCCCGCGAGCGGGAACCTCGCGAGCCAGTAAGCGTAGGAGCGGGCGGCAAGCAGAACGGCGCGCTGAGCGGCCGCGCGTCGCCGCCCGCGCTTCCCTCCGAGCCACCGCCGACCACGCATCAGCCGCACGCGCCGCACGTGCCGCACACGCCGCACGCACCGCACGCAACGCACGCGCCGCATGTGCCGCAGCACACGCATGCGCTCAATAATAATACTAATGATAAGCACCCGGTAAGATGTCAATCATATAAATGTATGTATTTGTCCTCTGTGTTAGTTGTGCTTATGTCCAGAGACGTTACCTTTTCGTGACCCAGGTTGACCCTGGGTCACGAAAATGGGCGTCTCTTGAGTGTGGCAATTTGACTACATTCGTGAATTAATAAATAAAATAAATAAACTTTCTCTGCCCAGCAAAACAGTACGAAGTAGTGATGGGCGAACGTTTTGGGGGACTGTCTTTATGTAGAATTTTGACGTTCAAAAAGTTCTGACTCTCAACTTATGTTGAATAAATAACTAATTTCGATAATTTACCTGTGACCTTCTACAGACTTGACATGTATATTGATGGAACCACTGATTTCTATAAGCAAAAGCCAATGTTCGAAAATTTTCAAATAAATTGTCAACTTTTGTGTGTGGGTCAATGAAAACAGCTGTCTTGAAAATTGTTTGCGGATTTGCTGATCGGAGATTTGATGCGACTATTAAATCTGACATTATGAACATTTGTTCATGAAGTACGATTCCACATAAGATGTGGGCAGACTTTGAACCAATCTGTTGATATTTCATAATTTGATAATTGTTATAATTCCACGAATGGTTTCAAGGGAGAAAACCATAACTTATCCGATTATTTGTAACATTCCAGTCTCGGCAATCGTCGAACGTGCAAGTGAACGCGGAACAGAGAATCGTGAAGGAACGCGAGCGTGACCGCAGTGACCGCAGTGACCGCGACGAACGCAAGGAGCGCACCGAGCATCAGCCCTCCAACAGGGATAGCGTAGTCTATAACAAAAACGTTAGTATTACATGCATGGCAAAATACAGTGTGGTTTATTTTGAAGAAGTATTTGATAGTGGATGTCATTGTATGCAAAATAATGTACCTAATGATTGAGGCGCCAACAGCCCAAAAATGGCGGAAAGAATGTGTGGAAAGAGATACATGTTTTCCCTGAAGTGACCATACAAGCTAGGTACGATAGAAGATATATTTCTCACACATTTTTTTTTTAAATTATGTACTAATTATGAAGCTGGACACTAGTTGGGGTTCCGTACCCAAAGGGTAAAAACGGGACCCTATTACTAAGACTCCGCGGTCCGTCTGTCTGTCTGTCACCAGGCTCTCATGCACCGTGATAGCTAGACAGTTGAAATTTTCAAAGATGATGTATTTCTGTTGCTGCTATAACAACAAATACTAAAAATAGAGTAAACTAAATATTTAAGTGGGGCTCCCATATAACAAACGTTTTTTCTGCCGTTTTTTGCGAAAATGGTACGGAACCCTTCGTGCGCGAGTCCGATTTGCACTTGTCCGGTTTTTTATATCTATCATGCTTATTATATTATACTGACGTATTATAAAATGTCTGTTTTACAATTTCAGGCCGCCCCTCTGGACCATAGAGGAACAAATAGTGAGGAGAACAAAGTTAAGAGACATCCTTATCTGCAACAACTTATATACCCACTACTGAATGAGGTAAATAAAATAATTTTTCTTCCAACTATGCTTTAATTGCATCACAATCACACTAAAAACTCAGTACAAAGCGAGTCTTTAATGCTCTAGAGCAATAAAAATGTATGAAATTTCATTATTGCACTGTTTTTTTTTAATCGCACCAAAAGTTGCCAATCTCAATGGATTAGCTCTATTCAGCCAGCCGATATCAATACTTTTTTTTTACGTACGTATTATTCATTTCTATCCTACTTGTTCCAAATTTAAAAAATGATTGCTGCTAACTCTGATTTCAAAATGAAAGAAATTTGTAAAAGTGATTTATCTACTATTCCTATAGGTAATAGTTGAAATAAAAGCAAATTATGCACCTCGCCTTAAGTAATTTATATTGCCCTCGTGCCTGTTAGATTAGAGCCCGAGCGCTAGCGAGGGATCTAATCTAACAGGCACTCGGTGCAATAATAAATTACTTTGTGCTCGATGCAATAATCTACTATTGTATTTAACTTTCGTTTAAGTTTGGGCAGAAGTTTTCGCTTTGATGTACACTCTAACTTTAAAGCGGGCCGTAAATGTTTCTATGGTTCAAAATTCTGATAAAAATCTATAAGACAGCGTCCTCGGTGACTGTCAAGTTTACTGGCCTCTTCGTACAACTCGTCCTTTACAAGAGTTAAATCTTGGCAGGAAGAGATAAAAAAAATCTTATCATCCATAAAAGTACCATATCTATACCAGTGGAGCTGATATATGAGCATATCACTGATTGCGGTCAGTGACTTCATTGTCGCAGATTTTTGTCCTTCTGTACGTCGACGTTTAATCTTGCAGGTGTGAGAAGATAGCAAAGTAATATAGTGATTTACTTAATATTACATTACTGCAGCGGCCAGCAAAAGAGGCATTGATGGACGAACGTGTAAATGTGGGCTGAGGCGAAGCCGAGGCACACATACGTAGGTCCATCAATGCCTAGTTGCGGCCAAGGCTTGTATAGTACTTTTCTCAAATAATGCGCGAAAATTAAAACTAAGTAGCACCAAGAACTCATTTTGTCAAATACAATTACTTTCAAAATCAAAGACGAATTTTTGCCGCGTTAAAGTAAAGTGTTCATGTTTTGTTTTTTTTTTCAATAAACAGCTTTCTATTTGCAAGCCAAGTTCGAAATTTAAATAAAACCTTTGATAAGTTACCTCCTTGGTTGCCATGTTTCGGAGTAAAATATCGTTCCTTTTTTAAATTACAGATATGAGTTTTCTATGTAATTTATTTGGCCGCTAAACACGACACATATGGATTTTCATAAAACTTTTGCCGGCCGCTGCTCGCATGTATTTCTAGAATGATGTATATCTCGAAGAAGGTTGTCAAAATAATGCTCAAATTTCCAAGCATGTTTGACAAAATGTGTGTTAATGTATTCCAGCTGTCCCGCAAGCACGGCTCGGGCAGCGCGCCCGCCATCGAGGAGCTGCGCCGCGCCTTCGAGCACGCCGAGCGAGCCGCGCCGCACCTCACCAGGGCCTTCGTGCAGCAGGTAACTATATACATAGAGCGTAGAGCTGCGCCGCGCCTTCGTGCAGCAGGTAACTATATACATAGAGCGTAGAGCTGCGCCGCGCCTTCGAGCACGCCGAGCGAGCCGCGCCGCACCTCACCAGGGCCTTCGTGCAGCAGGTAACTATATACATAGAGCGTAGAGCTGCGCCGCGCCTTCGAGCACGCCGAGCGAGCCGCGCCGCACCTCACCAGGGCCTTCGTGCAGCAGGTAACTATATACATAGAGCGTAGAGCTGCGCCGCGCCTTCGAGCACGCCGAGCGAGCCGCGCCGCACCTCACCAGGGCCTTCGTGCAGCAGGTAACTATATACATAGAGCGTAGAGCTGCGCCGCGCCTTCGAGCACGCCGAGCGAGCCGCGCCGCACCTCACCAGGGCCTTCGTGCAGCAGGTAACTATATACATAGAGCGTAGAGCTGCGCCGCGCCTTCGAGCACGCCGAGCGAGCCGCGCCGCACCTCACCAGGGCCTTCGTGCAGCAGGTAACTATATACATAGAGCGTAGAGCTGCGCCGCGCCTTCGAGCACGCCGAGCGAGCCGCGCCGCACCTCACCAGGGCCTTCGTGCAGCAGGTAACTATATACATAGAGCGTAGAGCTGCGCCGCGCCTTCGAGCACGCCGAGCGAGCCGCGCCGCACCTCACCAGGGCCTTCGTGCAGCAGGTAACTATATACATAGAGCGTAGAGCTGCGCCGCGCCTTCGAGCACGCCGAGCGAGCCGCGCCGCACCTCACCAGGGCCTTCGTGCAGCAGGTAACTATATACATAGAGCGTAGAGCTGCGCCGCGCCTTCGAGCACGCCGAGCGAGCCGCGCCGCACCTCACCAGGGCCTTCGTGCAGCAGGTAACTATATACATAGAGCGTAGAGCTGCGCCGCGCCTTCGAGCACGCCGAGCGAGCCGCGCCGCACCTCACCAGGGCCTTCGTGCAGCAGGTAACTATATACATAGAGCGTAGAGCTGCGCCGCGCCTTCGAGCACGCCGAGCGAGCCGCGCCGCACCTCACCAGGGCCTTCGTGCAGCAGGTAACTATATACATAGAGCGTAGAGCTGCGCCGCGCCTTCGAGCACGCCGAGCGAGCCGCGCCGCACCTCACCAGGGCCTTCGTGCAGCAGGTAACTATATACATAGAGCGTAGAGCTGCGCCGCGCCTTCGAGCACGCCGAGCGAGCCGCGCCGCACCTCACCAGGGCCTTCGTGCAGCAGGTAACTATATACATAGAGCGTAGAGCTGCGCCGCGCCTTCGAGCACGCCGAGCGAGCCGCGCCGCACCTCACCAGGGCCTTCGTGCAGCAGGTAACTATATACATAGAGCGTAGAGCTGCGCCGCGCCTTCGTGCAGCAGGTAACTATATACATAGAGCGTAGAGCTGCGCCGCGCCTTCGTGCAGCAGGTAACTATATACATAGAGCGTAGAGCTGCGCCGCGCCTTCGTGCAGCAGGTAACTATATACATAGAGCGTAGAGCTGCGCCGCGCCTTCGTGCAGCAGGTAACTATATACATAGAGCGTAGAGCTGCGCCGCGCCTTCGAGCACGCCGAGCGAGCCGCGCCGCACCTCACCAGGGCCTTCGTGCAGCAGGTAACTATATACATAGAGCGTAGAGCTGCGCCGCGCCTTCGAGCACGCCGAGCGAGCCGCGCCGCACCTCACCAGGGCCTTCGTGCAGCAGGTAACTATATACATAGAGCGTAGAGCTGCGCCGCGCCTTCGAGCACGCCGAGCGAGCCGCGCCGCACCTCACCAGGGCCTTCGTGCAGCAGGTAACTATATACATAGAGCGTAGAGCTGCGCCGCGCCTTCGAGCACGCCGAGCGAGCCGCGCCGCACCTCTCCAGGGCCTTCGTGCAGCAGGTAACTATATACATAGAGCGTAGAGCTGCGCCGCGCCTTCGAGCACGCCGAGCGAGCCGCGCCGCACCTCACCAGGGCCTTCGTGCAGCAGGTAACTATATACATAGAGCGTAGAGCTGCGCCGCGCCTTCGAGCACGCCGAGCGAGCCGCGCCGCACCTCACCAGGGCCTTCGTGCAGCAGGTAACTATATACATAGAGCGTAGAGCTGCGCCGCGCCTTCGAGCACGCCGAGCGAGCCGCGCCGCACCTCACCAGGGCCTTCGTGCAGCAGGTAACTATATACATAGAGCGTAGAGCTGCGCCGCGCCTTCGAGCACGCCGAGCGAGCCGCGCCGCACCTCACCAGGGCCTTCGTGCAGCAGGTAACTATATACATAGAGCGTAGAGCTGCGCCGCGCCTTCGTGCAGCAGGTAACTATATACATAGAGCGTAGAGCTGCGCCGCGCCTTCGAGCACGCCGAGCGAGCCGCGCCGCACCTCACCAGGGCCTTCGTGCAGCAGGTAACTATATACATAGAGCGTAGAGCTGCGCCGCGCCTTCGAGCACGCCGAGCGAGCCGCGCCGCACCTCACCAGGGCCTTCGTGCAGCAGGTAACTATATACATAGAGCGTAGAGCTGCGCCGCGCCTTCGAGCACGCCGAGCGAGCCGCGCCGCACCTCACCAGGGCCTTCGTGCAGCAGGTAACTATATACATAGAGCGTAGAGCTGCGCCGCGCCTTCGAGCACGCCGAGCGAGCCGCGCCGCACCTCACCAGGGCCTTCGTGCAGCAGGTAACTATATACATAGAGCGTAGAGCTGCGCCGCGCCTTCGTGCAGCAGGTAACTATATACATAGAGCGTAGAGCTGCGCCGCGCCTTCGTGCACGCCGAGCGAGCCGCGCCGCACCTCACCAGGGCCTTCGTGCAGCAGGTAACTATATACATAGAGCGTAGAGCTGCGCCGCGCCTTCGTGCACGCCGAGCGAGCCGCGCCGCACCTCACCAGGGCCTTCGTGCAGCAGGTAACTATATACATAGAGCGTAGAGCTGCGCCGCGCCTTCGTGCAGCAGGTAACTATATACATAGAGCGTAGAGCTGCGCCGCGCCTTCGTGCACGCCGAGCGAGCCGCGCCGCACCTCACCAGGGCCTTCGTGCAGCAGGTAACTATATACATAGAGCGTAGAGCTGCGCCGCGCCTTCGTGCAGCAGGTAACTATATACATAGAGCGTAGAGCTGCGCCGCGCCTTCGAGCACGCCGAGCGAGCCGCGCCGCACCTCACCAGGGCCTTCGTGCAGCAGGTAACTATATACATAGAGCGTAGAGCTGCGCCGCGCCTTCGAGCACGCCGAGCGAGCCGCGCCGCACCTCACCAGGGCCTTCGTGCAGCAGGTAACTATATACATAGAGCGTAGAGCTGCGCCGCGCCTTCGAGCACGCCGAGCGAGCCGCGCCGCACCTCACCAGGGCCTTCGTGCAGCAGGTAACTATATACATAGAGCGTAGAGCTGCGCCGCGCCTTCGAGCACGCCGAGCGAGCCGCGCCGCACCTCACCAGGGCCTTCGTGCAGCAGGTAACTATATACATAGAGCGTAGAGCTGCGCCGCGCCTTCGAGCACGCCGAGCGAGCCGCGCCGCACCTCACCAGGGCCTTCGTGCAGCAGGTAACTATATACATAGAGCGTAGAGCTGCGCCGCGCCTTCGAGCACGCCGAGCGAGCCGCGCCGCACCTCACCAGGGCCTTCGTGCAGCAGGTAACTATATACATAGAGCGTAGAGCTGCGCCGCGCCTTCGAGCACGCCGAGCGAGCCGCGCCGCACCTCACCAGGGCCTTCGTGCAGCAGGTAACTATATACATAGAGCGTAGAGCTGCGCCGCGCCTTCGAGCACGCCGAGCGAGCCGCGCCGCACCTCACCAGGGCCTTCGTGCAGCAGGTAACTATATACATAGAGCGTAGAGCTGCGCCGCGCCTTCGAGCACGCCGAGCGAGCCGCGCCGCACCTCACCAGGGCCTTCGTGCAGCAGGTAACTATATACATAGAGCCTTGACCAACATCTGAAGGTTCTGAGGTGCCTTTCAATAGAGACCAAAGGCTTGGCTCAGAAAGCAGTACTTCTGGACATGGCCCACGATTCCAATGGACATCCAGTCAGCGAAAATCTAACTCTAATTTCGCGACACGCTCCATTTTGCATTGCTTCTGTTTGTGCCATAAAGAGCAATTTCGTTTTATAACCAATTTACGCTTTTATTCCTGCTAACGTGCCTAGAACTTATTATAATAGCTAAACCGAGTACAATTTCATTACTGTAGTAGTGACTCATTTTCATTTTGTAATTTCCAGGTGGTGCAAAGGGTGGCAACACAGTCGCACCAGCCGTCCACGCCCACTCACAACCCGCCCGCGCAGCAGTGGATGAGGTAGGTACGGTAATATCAACCTTTATATCCAACAATATACTGCACTACGGTAGACTGGAGTTTACTTGCACAGGTGTTGGGTATTTTGATGTAAAAAAAAAAAACTAATACTGCATATTGAAATTTAGCTTTCAGCAGCTTTTGGCCAATGATACATCCAATTTGGTTTGTAAATGATATAATAAAATACTATATTTTCTTTCTAAGGTACAGGTTTTACTTTACATCATGAAACGGTTGATAGAATATGCGCATGTCAAATTAATTATGATGTTTAAAATTAAATAATATGATATATGTAAACAATTTTTGGTGGTGGTTCTTTTTAATTAACCATAATTTGGTTTGGTTGATAATGCACAATAATAAGGTTTGGTGCACTTTGAAGTATACTGATATAAACTCAGTTTCATGAACTGAATCATAGTATAAAGCTGATGTAGACAGCTCACCCAGCGAAAGTCTCCTATTTGATATTATTTTACCCTTGTCAGAATGGATTGGTTGATACTTGCTGTGCCGGTTAGTGATCGTAGTCCTTACACAAAGATAACTGTGATTATCCGTCATCCGTCTAATGTAGAAAACCGGACTTACATTTTTTGTGGTGTTGTGTGTCATGAGTTCATGACCTCATCGGCATCAAAGTCAGATCCTTGTCGGTTAGCGGCTGTTTGTTTTAGTATTTTAAGTTTTTTAAATTATCTGTATGTACAAAATCTAAGCATTAAGATTGTAATTCACAGCCGAATATTCTGATTTTGTTGATTACTAGAATAATTATTATCATCATTTCAGCTGAAACACGTCCACTGCTGGACAAAGGCCTCCCCAAAGCGTCGCCATGTTTCATTTTTTAATATAATATTTTTGTGTTCTCAGGGACCTATAATAACCTATGCGCTGGTGCGGCGGCGGCACACTGCGCTCACGCGCACACAGGAACACACTGCACTCCCGACGGAGCCGACCGGCCGCCGGCTCCGGTGACGAGCGCTCGGCCACGGCTAGCTATACCGACATCACAGGAACAAACTGTCTCCATAGTTGTCACCATTCGTCGGCAAGCTCGTCAAACGCTCGTCATCGGAACTCGGAATCAACATCTACTCACATCAATTACAATTTTGTAAAACGATTTACAGAATCATGTTTGTACGAGTACTATTCTCTATATTGTGTATGTTGATTTCTAAGTCTGCGCATTATCTGTTCCAATATGTGAAGAATTGTTTCGACGGTCCACAGTCACGGTTTTCCTGTTTATATTTTAAACTGATACTTATAAGAGTTCTGTTATCTCGCTTGACATTGAGCCGCTGTGTTCTTATCAAGTCACTGAACGCTCTATCAATTCGAAATTCTTTCCGAATGACTAAATCTTCCGTATGCGTACTTTATAACAGTCAAAACAAAATGTTTTATTTACTGTGATTATCATATTATAATTTGGTGAACTGAAACCTGTCGAAAATATTCTTACCCATACCACGGTTTTGACGAGGCATTAAACTATTAGCCCATCTGGGGGGTGACCATAAGCTCTTAGAGTAAGGTTATTTTGATTGTGTGTAGGAGCCAGATGTATATGACTTGTATACATCTGTCCCTTTACGCACGAGCTTATGGTCACCGTCCTGTGCCGCTAACAAGATTATGTTACTGTAACGAAAGTCGACGTGTAGCAGCAACCGAGTCACAAAGTTGCAATGCCATAGTGTAATAAATAAAACTATAACGTAATAAATACTTAAGATGGTTATGTCTTATAATATTTTATATTATGTGCATTATTTGTGTAAATATCATTTCACCCCGGGGTAAGTAAGTTGTGCTAACATGTAACATTACAGTGCTTGACGCTGTATAACATAATGATATCGTAACGTTTAGTCAGCTCGTATGTATAGTGCGACACACGTGTTGGTGTGTACAATACTGTCCGGTCGTGTGGCCGCATGTTTAAGTTTTCACTGTGAGTTGTTTTAGTATAATTTTCCCGCGTCTGATTGTTGAGTGCTTGGGTTTGTTTTACAACGGTATTGGATCTTTTTTAACTTAAATATTCGTGGAGAGCTCATTCGCTACACTTCGCCAATATTTTGCCATAATTTTTCTTTTTCTAAAATTATTTTTTACTAACACAATCGTTTTGTATAGAGAAGTCTGATTAGAATTGTGATCAGTCGTCTAAATTCTAACATATTTATATGCTTTAGAAATCGATGTTTGAAACTTTATCTAGAAAGTGTTAAGTGTCATTCCAAACAAAAGACAATGTTGTCAGCATTTATAGATTATTTGTTTGAAATAATTTGAGTTGATTTTTGTGAAGTCGCTACATCTGTGAACTGTGTCCGTTTATGAAAATTGTTATAAATTCCCGTAGTTTAGTTATTTGAAGCTTAGTTTTAGTTGTGTATTCGGCTACTTACCGATTTGGAATAAATTAGAGACTAATACAAGTTCTAAAAGAATTATAGTCCGATCACGGTTTCATAGTTTTGTTCGTATTTAGGAGAGAATAATGGTAGAGTGATTTGAAGAGGGATTTAAAGTATTTTGTTAATATAAAATGATGCTGACACCAATGACCATGCGGTGTCGATATAAATAATAAAAAAAACATGCTTAATATGCGACAATATTTAGCAATTGGGAGTATATAGAGTATATTATAATGAAACTACAAACATTATTATTGCTGTGTAAAAATGTAAACCTAATATAAATGTAAATTATGTAGTATAATATAAAGCTGTTTTATGAAGTGTTCTTATAAGCATATGGAGAGTAGTTATTGTCTTTCCAGTTGACCTATGTGGCGCAGGCGAGAGTGCGGCCCGCGTAGTTGGTCACGTCTAGTTCGTAGAGTCCAGGTAGCTTGCTATCGTAACGTAACAAGTACCATTACATAGCCTCTGACGCGTAGTGTATAAGTGTCAGCAGGCCGCGCTCTCACTCTGCGTATTTTGCCTTGAATTTTTGTTTTGCCATGTGAAAATATCATGGGAGATGTTAGTTTGATTTCGATGGAGGATCAAAAATTATTTTTCCACTTGATCGTATAAATAAAGCGTGTAGTGTTAGAGGTGGGCGATAATTGTTGATTATTGATTAAAATTAGGTGTTTGTGGCATTGGATAGTAGTTGAGACGCGTTGACACCGTCGTGTGGCGCGCGTGACGTCACGCCGCGCGTGTAGTGGACTGTAGTTATTGTTATCTTCGGATGTTGCAGAAATGTTTCGGGATCGCGTCGTTTGGTTCATGGGTATTTGTGATCATATTTGCATAGTTATTAAAAAAATAAAATCTATATTATTATAATAAAAGTCTGTATTGAAACCGACATTAGTTATCCGTGAAGTAGTTACTGCGCGCGCCACGCTGGGATCGCTTCATTTGATCGTTCAGATGTAACATGTAAGACGTATTGGTGCCGTTCGGGCGGGTTATAAATACTCGTCCAGTCATATTTGCGGTTAATTAAAGGAATTAGAGTTGCGAAGTCCGCAGATGGGTAGTCGCACATTGTGCACATGTTGTATGCGTTCGAGGAACGTGACGCGCGCACTAACACGTCATACTGGATATATTCACGGCCCTCCACTCGTGCACCAAGTTAACAGCTAACGGCGCGTACCATTAGTGTAATGGTCAATTAATGTTACGGCGTCATCATTCTAACACGTTTATGTAGGAAACAAATTTGACTCTGAAATAAAAGAAGTTATTTAATTTTGGAAGTGTTTGTTTCATTTTATTGTGTTCTTACCCCATTATCAACGTATTATAACGCAGGGCTATTAGCGAGTACAGGTTGCCTGATCGAATCAGAAATGAACTGCAAGAGAACCAAAGTTACCGACATAGCCCGAAGGATTGCCAAACTTAAGTGGCAGTGGGCAGGGCACATTGCTCGCAGAACGGATGGTCATTGGGCCGAAAAGTCCTGGAGTGGCGACCGCGAATCGGCAGATGCAGCGTTGGAAGGCCTCTAGGTGGAGCGACGACCTGGTCAAGGCTGCGGGAGTCAGGTGGATGCGAGACGCACATGACCGATATGTCCAGCAGTAGATGTCTTGATGAATCACCTGCTGTCCAATATTACTACTTGTTCCAATATTAGGTAGGTACTTGATCACGATTTAGGTAAGTTATATTTGCAGCTCAATTCACTATGCTCGCTGAAATAGTACATTTTAGAGCTGACCAAAACCTCAATTGGCTGCCGTTTAAATAATAGCCTAGCGTTATTGGCGAGAGCCTATAAAGAAAAAAAAAAGGTATTATTTTTGTTGTACCAACAAAACAACTGAAGAAAAAGAAATGTTTGCGTTTTGTTTGTGCATACAGCCACCGCCGCCGCTTACGTACTTTGTGGTACAGCTAGCTAAGGAGTGCAAGTCCTTTCTGGAGTTTGTGTTTCGCTATACGCTACAAGGTTGAGCAAACGTTGTCACCCGATGTTCTTTGGCTGTAATTTTTTTAATGAATGAAAAAGGTTCTGCTTTGAGATTGGGTTTATTTGTTTTTTTTTCATTATGTCGGGTAAATAATATCTTCAAAGTGCGCCATCAGAATTGATTGACTTTCGGGCCCGAATTATTGGAATTTTCCATCACTCTTGCCAGAACTGCTGGCGATAGCTATTCTCTTTGAGGGCTTCAAAGAGTCTGAGGCTGTATGACATAGGCCCGCGACTTCAAAATCCCCACAAAAAGAAGTCTGTAACAATGTAACGGTTAAATCAGGCGATGCCAGTGCCAACAATAAACAAGCGTAAACAGCCCACCATTTTTGCATTTTTGTTTTTTTTGGATTCCGCTGGGAAAAAATGCATTACACATACCCGCCCATTGGGGGAATGGGGGGCTATGTGGGACTCCCCGGGATGACCCGGTATACCTACTAAAATAACCCAGCGGCACTCCCGCATCGTCTGTATGGAGGAGGACTGGGAAACCGGCACAGCCTTTACGTCCAGTCCTCCGCCGACGATCGCCCGCCTTTTAGGGCTGGCCCGCGAAGGCCAGGTGCCGCCCTCCGCGTCTGCGGCGGCGCGTCGAGACCGACGCTCCGCCGCCTCCTCCTTCCACCGACTTTTCCCTGCCGACCATCCCACGTCAATGGAGGGTCGGCAACGATAAGTCATCACCTCCCGCCGCACAACGGCGGCACACCCTCGTGGGCCCACCTCCCGCAGAGAGCCGGGCGCAGAGCCAGGTGCAGAGCGGGCAGAGCCAGTTGCAGAGTGGGTAAAGCCGAATGCAGGGCCGGGCAAAGCAGGGTGCAGAGCTGGTCAGTGCAGGGTGCAGAGCTGGTCAGAGCACTCGGGGAACTCCAACCGCAAGAGAGCCGAGTGCAGAGCCAGGTGCAGAGCGGGCACAGCCAGGTGCAGAGCGGGCAGAGCCGGTCGCAGAGCCGAGCAGAGCAGGGTGCAGAGCTGGGCAGTGCAGGGTGCAGAGCTCGGGTGCACCCGGGGAAACCCTCCCGCAGGGGTGGGTGGCCCGCCCAGAGGCCCGGAAGTGAGCCCCACCGCTTTCCTACCTAACCATACCTACCCTGACCTACCTACCCAGCCTAGCCCAAGCCCTATGTCGCATCTGGAGTGTCCCATGCTAATCAGGGGAACACCCAGAGCGACGCCTACCCCCCCCCCCCCCTGTCAGGTTATTTGCCACCGCCAACAAGAATCCACGAATGGAAGTTATTGACGGTGCCCAGGGTGCACCAGCCCAGCGGGTTGCTCTTCTCCCCGGACGTATCCGAAAGAGACCAGCAACCAACTCGGCCCACGTGGAGGTTACACGACCTGCTCTTCGTGGGTTATACGCGGATATTCGGTGCACCAGAAGCGATAATTTGGCTTATTCACATATCGTCGCTCATGATGATTTTCGATGAAAAGTTGGCTCTCTCATGGTCGGAAACAATTATTATTCTGCTTTTTTAGGAGTAGTTAAGGCGATGCATGTCTTGTTGACGTGTATTTTGTAGTTTACCTACTTAAAAAAAAATGTTAAAAGTGGAATTGACATTTACCGCCATTTGTAAAAATAATAGCAACTTCCGATAGGGTGGCATTTCCCATCACTCTTGTCCTTAGAGCATTTCTCTAAGCTCTTGCCAGAACTGCCGGCAATAGATACCTACAATAGATATTCTTGAGGGCTTCAAGAGGTTGAGGCTTATGAGAGTATAGATCCGCGACTTCAAAAAGCCCCACAAAAAGAAGTCTGGTACGGTTAAATCAGGCGATATGCCAGTGCAAATCGCCAACAGTGAACAAGCAGGCGCAGATACCCCTGAGTAGCTGATTTTAAAATGAGAATGACTTCTAAACGGCTTGTCGTAATTTTTTGGGTAATATTTTTTTTTTTTTTTTTTATTTGTGATGGGTTTGCTCTTGACTCTAGTCTAGGTCAAAGGTGACAGAGACAAAGTCGACGATGGAGTGAGCTTACCCAGAAGAAACCTGTTCACTCTAACTTTGAAGAGATTCGGGTTGAATGCGTTCGGAAACACTGACGCAGGTAGTGAGTTCCATTCATTCGCTGTGCGCATTATGAAGGATGTTTGGAAGCGTTTGGTGCGAATTGGTGGAATGGCAACAAGGTAAGGATGATAACTTGCAGTACGTCTAGATGTCCGATGGTAGAAGGGGGCTGGTGGGATGAGGTCGTGGAGTTCTTCAGCACACTCACCGAAGTACAGTCTGTAGAAGACCGACAAGCAGGCAACCTTGCGGCGATGAGCCAAGCTGTGAAGCCTGGCACCCGCCAGCTCAACGTCGCCAATGAGCCTCCTGGCTCTGCGTTCCACCGAGTCAAGCGCGGCAAGCTGATATTTAGCTGAGCCATCCCAAAGGTGACTGCAATACTCCATGCAGGATCGGACTTGCGCTTTGTATAGGGTTAAAAGCTGTCCAGGCGTAAAGTATCGCTTCACCTTATTTAGGATGCCTAGTTTTTTGGCCGCAATTTGGGCTTTGTACTCAATGGAGGCGCCAAAGTTGAGACTGGATGTCAACTCCATGCCTAGGAGCTCGAGCCGATCAGTCACAGGAACAGACGCACCCCGAAAAGTAGGAGTTTGATCGAAAAGACTCCTTTTAGCGGTAAAAAGACACGCCTGTGTTTTGGTGGCGTTAAAAGAGACCAGATTGTCATCACCCCACTGGGAGACAAGGCTTAAGGTCAAATCTGTCCGCTCCACCATAGCCTCTCTCAAGGATCGAACTTCATCCGCACTGGTTTTTGCGCTGGACAAGTATCTCTCTGAAACAGTACTGTCATCTGCGTACCCAACAATACCAGGCTGAAGAAGGTCATTGATGTGCAGCAGGAAAAGAGTTGCAGAGAGAACAGACCCCTGAGGAACTCCGGCATCAATAGCCATAAGGTCAGAGGAGCAGCCGTCAACGACTACTCGGATCGACCGTTCACTGAGGAAGTCTGATATCCAGCTACAAAAACCAGCAGGGATGCCATAAGCAGGAAGCTTACTAAGTAGACTCGCGTGCCAGACCCTGTCAAAGGCCTTCGAGATATCAAGCGATACAGCAAGTGCTTCGCCGTGTCTCTCGATGGCTTCGCCCCAGCAGTGCGTGACATACACAAGAAGATCGCCAGTTGACCGTCCCCGGCGAAAGCCATATTGACGGTCACTGAGGAGATCATTGTCTTCAAGGTAGGTCAGCAACTTGCTGTTCAGTACCCTTTCCATAACTTTGCACAGAATGGAGGTAATGGCGATCGGACGGTAATGGGCAGGGTCTGCACGGTTGCCTTTTTTGGGCACTGGTTGCACATTTGCAAGCTTCCAGGATTTCGGCACCGTTCTTTTTACAAGAGAGAGGCGGAACAAGCGTGTCAATACAGGAGACAGTTCAGGCGCACACTGCCTCAGCACTCTCGCTGGAATGCCGTCAGGCCCGCTGGCCTTATTCACGTCTAGACTGGACAATACTCTCCGGACCTCTTTAGTGTGCACAGCGATCTCCGGCATCGAAGAGTCACAGTGAGGTATAATAGGTGGTTGCTTGGAGCCAGCCTCCAGACGCGAGTTGCCAGCAAAGAGAGATGCGAATAAATTTGCTTTCTCACTCGCAGAGTGAGCCAGCGACCCATCAGGTTTCAGCATTGGAGGTAAAGTGGGACGACAGAAATTCGCTTCAACCGCTTTAGACAGGGACCAGAACTGTTTACTACCCGGAGGGTGCGATGCCAGCTTGGCCCCAATACGTCCAATATGGTCAAAACGTGCCCGACGCAGAACCCGCTTGCAGAACTTGGCGGCAGAATTAAAGGCTCTTTTCCTCGCGCGAACCCTACGTGCTCTTACTTTGCGGTCACGGGCCCCGACCCAGGCTTGGTAGGCAGACTCTTTTCGGGCCTCAGCGTGGGCGCATTCTGCATTATACCAAGGGCGGGATTTGTGACCGAGCGGAATGTCGGAAAAAGGAATGAAATACTCCATTCCCTGCCGAATCACATCCGCAACCGCGTCGGCACAGCTCGAGGGGTCACTCGAGGAGAAGCACACATGCCGCCAAGGATAAGACGCAAAAAAGTGCCGCATCTCGTCCCAGTCTGCTGACTCGTATCGCCATACTCGCCTCGTGCCTCTAGGGCTCTGATCTGGAGGAGAGCAAGTCGACACGGATTTCACCAGACAGTGGTCAGACGTTCCCAGCGGGGCTGAGACCGACACCGAATGACTGTCCGGATCAGTTGTCAGGAGAAGGTCCAAACAGTTGGGTGTATGGCCGTCAACATCCGGTACCCGCGTTGCCACATTCACCAGCTGGGTTAGATCTAGCGATAGAGAAAACTTGCGCGCCTCTAACCCGGCATGGTCAGTTTTCCGGTACGGGTACAGCCACTCTTTATGATGGGCGTTAAAGTCCCCCAGAAAATTAAGCTTCGCTGTTGGGTACCTTTGCTGGGCCATATCAGCCGACTCCACGAGGCAATTAAAGAGCGCTGTCGTCTCCTGGTCACCGGCGTGCGATCGGTAGACGCCGATGTAGAGAGATTTCTCCACGCCAGTGTCCACAAGCAGCCATATGGCAGAAAATCCCGATTTCTCAAAGCAACGGAGACGACGACAACAAATGTCATCGCGGACGTACACACAGACCCCAGCTTGCTTCTTGAACTTGTGTTCAAGAGCGTAACCCGGGTAGTTGAGGTACGCCACGTCCGACGGGGTTGTTATCTTCGTCTCCGTTAGGAAAAACAGGTGCGGCTTCTCGGTCTCAAGGTGGTGGTGGACCGGATCGAGATTAGAGTGCAACCCCCTGATGTTAGTGAGGTGCACTTTTAGTGGGAGGAAGTGCAGCCGTTGTTTCACCTTATTCTTCTTTTTTTTGCTCATTTATTGTGTTAGAGTTTGCTGGGGAAGAAGTCGAACTGTCGAGGCGCTGCTCAGTGAACCAAGTGGAACACTAGAGATAACCCAACCTATGGGGAACTCATTTGGAGACTGCGGGGACGCCCGAACCCCCCCGGATATGGCCACCGGGTCCTCCCATCCAGTCGCCAGCTGGCACGGTGGAGCATACCGGGATTTTTCGCGAGTTGGCGGGGCAGCCTTTGGCACGTGGCTGGCGTGCTACTTGGGCCCCCTACTGACTGCGGTCGGCCAACGGCTGGCACCGTGCTTCGGATCCCGCTACCCTCCAAAATGAGTTATCCGGCGAGTTTTTCCCAGAGACCAAGACCGGTTCTGAACAGCGCAACTGACATCCTCCTTCTCCCCCAAAGGCACTGGCAGTCCCACACACCGACGGAACACAGCAAGCTGCTTGGCGCCGGACTCCGGTGGGATGGTGGTCGCGAGCCAGGCGGCCCCTTGCGGAGCCTACCACCGCTTAAGTGGGATCGTTCAGCCGTACCACAGGCAAGCCTGTGGTGCCGTTGCCCGGGGTGGACCGCTAGGAGGTAGATCCCATACCCACCCCAAAAATATATATGTAATGTATATATATGTTACATTAGACCATTTTCTTAATAATATGATCTAAGAAAATTTTGAGTATTATTCGTATAACATAGTGTCATTAATTTGTAAAGTTATGTCTAAAACGGACAAAAACTCGACAATCGCACCAAAACCGCTGGGCGTATTTTAATGAAATCAACACAATCTCAAAGACAATTTAATTATCTACATTTTGATCAGAGACTTTTTTTTTAAAGTCATAGATTAATAAGAAAAGTATAAAAAACTACAAAATTTTGGGCCGCGCGGTTATGAATCAAGTGCGCGTTTTGTTCCCTCACGGTCGTTGGCGTTAGTCGTCGTCTTAAACATGCAGTAAATTTTAAACGGTGGTATTTTCGGTGCTCCAGAAGCGATAATTTGTCTTATACACATATATCGTCGCTCATGATGATTTTCGATGAAAAGTTGGCTCCCTCGTGGTCGGATACAATAAAGCCTCGTTTTTTAGGAGTGGTAGGTATGGCGTCTCATGTCTTGTTGACGTGTATTTTGTATCTGTTTACCAATCACCGCCCCCTTGTCAGAAAAAGTAAGCAAATCCTTAACTTCCCCATTAGGTACGTTTTTTTATACTTTTCAGATTTCTTTAATGTTATTCATGAGCAGCAGTTTATAAGCAATATCAATGATTTCGGGCAATCCCTCAATATTATTTTTATTATACTTGTGTGTATAAATCAGTACCTATCTAATTTTAACAAAACAAGGGAAGAAATAGCTAATTACAGACCGGTAGCCTTAATTCCGGTATTGTCCACAGTAGTAGAGAATCTACGAATGACTTAACAGTTTTTTTATTTAAATATGACATTTTGTGTAATGAACGAAAAGGTTTTAGGAAAAACAAAAGCATTAATACGGCTATTTTCGAGCTATACAATACTATCATCAAAAATGTAGATAGCAAAGTACCTATTTGCGCAATCTTCACAGATATGACGAAAGCTTTTGATTGTGTCGAACATGACATTCTACTAAACAAGTTGAGTGTTTATGGAATAGGGGGAAATGTAATCAAACTTATATTAAATCATACCTAAGCGATCGTAAACAGTACACGGATATAACTAGAATTTGCCCTAAGACGAAGAGAGAAAGAAAATACCGATCCGAAGGGCCAACTGTAAAATATGGGGTACCACAGGCAGCGTCCTTGGGCCACCCCTTTTCTTAATTTATATCAACGATTTGCCACGTCATGTTGATAATCCAATGGTGTTATTTGCCGATGAGAGCACCGCGTTGGTAAAATGTGAACATCCGGATAGCTATGAACAGAACATATATAAGACCCTAGAAGATATCGTACATTGGCTAGAAAGAAATTGAAAGAAACAACTTAGTGATAAACCTACAAAAAACTAATATATGGTGCACTTCCATCAACGCACAATTTTGAAACAAGCATCTGTAGGCTATCTAGCTAGTGGAGCAGTGGTGGCCCAGTGGTATCGGCCGCGACTTACAAGTTGTAGGTCGTGGGTTCGAGCCCAGGCAGGCGCTTTACTTTGTGTAAATTATTTCATCACCACTGCTTTCAAAACGGTGAAGGAAAACATCGTGAGGAAACCGGCATGAACTAGAACCATAAATTCGAATGTGACATCCACCAACCCACACTGGGCCTGCGTGGTGGATTACGGTCCATTCCCTCTCACAGAGAGGAGGCCTGTGTCCCAGCAGTGGGAACATTAATAGGCTGATGATGTGATGATGATCTGTAGGCTACAATAAACAACAAATTAACCAAGTTAAAGTGGCAAAATTTTTGGGGATAAACATTGACAGGCAACTGAATTGGCAACCACAAGCAGAGGAAATTTGCAAAAGGATGAATTCAGCGGCATATGTCCTTAAAAGGTTGTCCAAAAAAGTTGTCATTCAAACTACTTTAGTAGCTTATCATGGTCTGGTTGCATCGGTCCTGAGATTTGGTATTGTTTTCTGGAGCAATTGCAGCTCAAGGGAATATATATTCAAAGCGCAAAAACGTTGCATTAGAGTGATGTGTGGTTTGAAGACCACAGACAGTTGCGAACCAAAGTTTAAGTCCCTAAAAGTGCTTACATTTCCGTCATTATATATTCTGGAAGTGGCCATGTTTGTAAAGACCAATAAAAACCAATTTCCCATGATATCAGAAACTAGTAAACGACCCGTTAGAAATCAATACAAAAATTTATTACAAATCGAGTCCAGCAACACAGCGTTATTAAGAAAAAGCGTTATTTGTATGGGTCCTACCATCTACAATAAATTGCCAGAAGTAATAAAAAATGATACAATAAGAAACTTTAAAAATAAATTAGTGGCCTTCCTAACAGAAAAATGTTACTACTCGATTAATGATTTTTTAATGGACAAAACTTTTTAATCAGTAATGTGTATGTTTTATCCTGAACACACATCTTATTTAGATTTTTTTCAATATTAAATAATGTATTTGTGATAATTCTGTGACTTATTAATCTGTAATATTATTGTGACATTTTTCAGTATTAATTAATGTATCTATAATTGTAATAATTCTGTGACTTTTTAATTTGTAATTTCATTTTGACATTTTTCAATATTAATTAATGTATGTCATGTATTGTAATAATTTTGTGACATTTTAATTTGTAATTTTATTTTTTAAATACTTATTTAACAATTTTATGAATTTTTGCGTGCCTATTTCTAGGCAGAATGTACATGGCTCACTCCTATTTACTCCACCTGTTTTTTAATGTAACCTACATTCATTGCAAATAAATGATTTGATTGATTGATTGATTTAAAAAAAGAAAATACAAAACACCACGTGACAATGGATAGATAAGCAATTTTTTGGGGAATACCTGAACATGTTTTTATAGGGCAGGGGTGGATCGTGAATTTATGGGGCCCTAGGCTAACATTACTTGAAGGCAGAGCTGGGCAAAAGAAGCATAAGAAGCATGGCCATTAAAAAAACGCAGAGCTTTATAAGTATGGTGGCCAGCGAAGGGAATTCATTGACATTGACATGGTCTATAATCGTTTGCTGAGAATTACCACATTTTTTTTGCTGCACTTTTGGGAGAAAACCAGGAATCGGCAATTTGCCGTGGCCTCTTACCCAATCCTATTCAGGTACTCACCGAAGCAACCGTGCCCGGTTAGTACCTTAGCCAGCCACGTGCTATTCAAATAACCATTCGCCGTAGGCTGTTGATTTTAGTCCTGCGGCTTCGGACATCTGACAGTCTGTTTCTGCCTCCGAGATTGGGCAGCAGTCTATGCAAAGCACCCAGGCCTACTAATCCGGGGGAACAGGCGCTCGAAATTCTCTTCGAAGCCCCACCATTCAGGGTTAAACCAAGATAGTAGACTTGCGCATTTTCTATTGTCACTAACGAGCTGGTTGGCTCTTTGCTTCTAGGTAGTACCTCAGTTTTATGAGGCGCGTATATGTAACCCGAGTTCGCGAATCCACGCCGGCCGAACGACTCCTGGCACTCCGAGCTCGGCAAGCTGGTGAAAGCTGGGAAAGCTATATGATAGAAAAGGTACAACATAGGTTTCTACGTGCAATGCATTACAGATGTCATAGATCAAATCTAACCTACAGCCAGTTACTCAGTAAGTACAAGCTTGAACGCTCAGTCTAGGCGTAAACAGTTGCAAGTGATGACGCTGTTTATCATTGTTCATAGCCAATTTAATTGTACTACCTTAAAAGGCGAGCTTTGATAAGCAGTCCCTGGAACTGTACACAGACGTCGGGTGCATGCAGGCCAACTGTTGGCAGTGGCCTCCTGTCAATCTAACACTGGTTTGCGTGCACCAATTCGGAGAATGGCAGCATCGTATAATGAGACCTTTGAACATATATACATATTTACGTGCTCCCAGGCTAAATTTCGGAGACTTCTATATGTTACTTTGTCAACTATTTGATTTAATGATATGTTTTCTTTATTATGTAAGTTTTTATTTTATATAATTTTATATACGTCGTTATCCCCATGGGAGCTTTGTGGCTGGGGTGAGTGTGTTTGCGATACTGTTTTTAATTTAAGATGGTATGCTAATTTTATAATAAATATGTTTGTACCTACCCAGTTATTTCGCAATCACACTTACTTTGTCATATAGGCTTTTTGGACAGAGTGTGTAATATCTAGTGCATGCGTGGCTACTTTCTAGCGACCTATAGTTTGATTCAGTGACCATAAGCTCTTAGAGCGGTATCAATTTGAGATCGAATAAGGGGCAGATGTATCTGACGTGTATACATCTGTCGCTTACTCGATCTCAAATTGATACCGCTCTAAGAGCTTATGGTCACCCCCAGGGCTGCATTATTACGTATGCAAAACTATTTTATATTTCGAATGTTTTATCCTATAATGTAGTTCTTTACTGTTCTTTATATTAATAAAATAAAATAACGACATCCAGTGCTATTTGAGCATTTTGTTCAGCGTCTTTCCAATTACCGCCATATTTTCATGTATATTCTATTTATTTATTGTGTTTACATATTTTTACATTTTTAAACATCATTCTATAAAAAATAAAATAAAAAAACATTTAAAAATACAAAAATAGTAGCCCACCGGTATCGGGAACAGGGTCCAAGCTACCGGTGGTAAGGCTGCTGAGAGAGGAACCTCCTAACAATACGAGCCGTGTCCAGGAGTACCGCTTTCTGGATCAAGCCCTTGATCCAGCTGCCCAACGAGAGCATCCTCAGATGTTCGTCGAGGCTCTTGGCTATTATACCATTGGCCGTCACGACTATCGGCACAATGACTGCTGTATTCACATCCCACATGTCGACAACCTCGCGAGCCAGATCAAGATACTTACTTTTCTTATCTCTCTTTGCCTTCACGAGGTTCTCGTCATGGGTGACCGCTATATCAACAATCATTGCGCGACGCTCTAGTCGGTCTATCACCACTATGTCAGGCTTATTAGCAACAACAGTCCTGTCAGTGATGATAGACCGATCCCAATACAACGTGACATTACCATTTTCGAGAACTGGGTCGGGCACATACTTATAGTAAGGCACTTCCGATTCCACAAGATTGTATTAAAGAGCAAGTTGCTGGTGGATAATCCTGGCTACAAGGTTGTGTCTATGCAAATGTGACAATTATTAAAGATACATTGATGATATTGATTTTGCTGGATGACAAAAATTATTTTAATCTATCATAATGACGACTAAAGGAGAAAAGTATCTTAAAGTTGGTTTTCTTAATGCTGGCTCATTAGGTACGGGTCATGATAACTTGATTGGTGCACTCGACAGGCATTGCTTGGATGTTATGGCCATTAACGAGACTTGGCTCCGACCGGGTGAGGAGGGGCGCGCTCCAGCTGTACCGGGCTACCGTCTGCGTCACACCCCGCGGCCAGAGAGTGTCCGCGCGGGCCGTGGTGGGGGCGTTGGGTTTTACCTGCGGCGTGGACTGAGCGCGCGTACTTGTCCCGGCTCGGTCGATCCCAGTTTTAAATCGGTCGAGCAAATGTGGCTTACGCTCTCTTTAAACGGCAAAAAAATTGCAGTTGGAACAGCTTACCGTCCACCTTGGCTCGACCTTACCCTTTTCCTCGATGCCATAACAGATTCTATTAGTTCGTTAGGAATCTGCGACAATTACATACTACTTGGTGACTTCAATGTTTATCTGCTAGACATAAATGGTATTAAAACTAAAAATATTAATGAATTTCTAAATTGTCTCAGCCTTACACAGTTGGTCACATCTCCTACTCACTATACAGCATCCAGTGAAACTCTCATTGATCTCATATGTACTGATCTTCAACCTAGATGCACAGTGGTGGAATCTATCGGTACAATCAACGGACACTCTATTGTAATAAGCGAGTTTAACGTTAAGCGCGAAAAATTCAAACAGTACTCTGTAAGATATCGGCCTCTTAAAAATGTGTGTATGGAGACATTTAATATGGATCTATTGTCTTTAAACCTAGGAATTATTCCCTCGCTTGACACTGTTAATGATATGGTGCGTGCGTTTAATACTAAAATAACTTTGCTGTTTGATGTTCGCGCACCGATCAAGACGTGTACTGTAAGGGAAAAGTCGTATCCGTGGATTACGGAAACGATCAAACTTGTGATGCGTTTACGTGATGAAGCTTTGAGTAGTTATAGAGCAACAAAATCTGAATCTAAAAAAACATATTATAAAGATTTAAAGCGCTTGGTAACTGGTTCGTTATACAATGAAAAAACTGCTTATTTCAAACAAAATATTAACAACAAAATTCGAAGCCCTAAATTGCTTTGGAAAAACCTGAAATCCATTATATTGCCCTTTAATACTAGACAAGACCTTCCGTCGCATTTTACAGATCCTGACATTATTAATAAAAACTTTTTGATTGTCCCTGGTAACCCCGTAGCAAGCTCATCGCTTATTAACTATTGCGAAAGTCATAAATATGGTAAAGCTATTTTCACAATTACTCTAGTGGAACAGAACGAAATCTCACGCACTATCTCGAGTCTCAAAAGTAATGCCGAAGGCTGTGACAATATTACATTGGAAATGATTAACCTGACTCTGCCGCACACATTAAATGTTGTTACGGAGATAATAAACCGCTCAATAGTGACGTCATCTTTTCCTGACCAATGGAAGATTGCTTCTATTAGGCCTTTGCCAAAAAATTCAAATCCATCTACGCTGAAAGATTTACGACCTATAAGTATATTACCATGTATATCCAAAGTGTTAGAGAAAATTATCAGCCGCCAACTCACGGTTTTTCTTGAAAAAAATAACATTATACCTGATTTACAATCTGGGTTCAGAAAACAACGCAGTACGTCTACCGCTCTGTTAGACGTTACTGACAATATCCTATCTGCCCAGGATAAGGGAATGTGCACATTACTGGTTTTGCTAGATTTTTCCAGAGCATTCGACGCAATTAATATTCCATTGTTATTGTCGAAGCTAATTTTTTACGGTTTCGACTCCAAGGCTATAGAATGGTTTCGCAGCTACCTCAGTAATAGGGAACAACTAGTTGACCTGCGCTTGAGTGACGGTACTACTCTTAGATCTGCATCTATTCCCATAGACAGAGGAGTCCCGCAGGGCTCTATCTTAGGTCCCATTATTTTAATTTTATACTGTGCGGACATAATTAGATGCCTCCAGAGATGTAATTACCACATATACGCCGACGATGTACAACTGTATATTTCTTTTAAAGCAGACGAGTATGATAGCGCCATAAAGGATCTTAACGAAGATCTTCACCGAATCGCCGTTTGGTCTGAGGAGAATTGTCTGTCGCTAAACCCCACAAAAACAAAATATGTGGTGTTTGGCACCAGACAGCAGCTGTCTCGACTACCTACGACTTTTGACGTACAACTAATGGGTGAACAAATTGAACGAGTGTACGAGGCGCGAAATCTAGGTCTCATCATGGACAAGGACCTACGTTTTGAGAAGCACGTAGCATTATCAATAAGAAACTGTTTTTATCGCTTGAAAGTTTTGTACAGGGTGAGGCCTTACTTATCTGAATCGTTGCGGGAACAGCTGGTTGAAACACTGGTTCTATCTAGGTTGAACTACGCTGACACTGTGTATGGCCCGCGCCTGTTAGCTCGTACAGATAGGCTCATACAAAGGGTACAAAACGCGTGCGCTCGGTTCTGTTATAACATTCCTCGCAGAAGTCATGTAACACCCTTTCTCAATGAACACTTTGTTCTAAAAATGAAGTCCAGGCGCAAATTACACTTGGCATGCCTTCTGTTTGGTGTGGTTAAATACAAAAAACCGGATTATTTATATAATAAACTTGGGTGGATAGCGAGTGGACGGGAATGTGGGAGAAGGCTATGCTCGCAGCAACTCTCGACGCAATCGCATAATACAGCAGCGTTCAGAGGCAGCTTTCGTTATGCGGCTTCCAAAGTTTGGAATAATATTCCACCACCGATCAGAACAGCATACACAATGGACAC
The DNA here is from genome assembly GCA_948252205.1 of Orthosia incerta. Classification (NCBI taxonomy): domain Eukaryota; kingdom Metazoa; phylum Arthropoda; class Insecta; order Lepidoptera; family Noctuidae; genus Orthosia; species Orthosia incerta. The sequence goes on along the minus strand of OX411754.1, from coordinate 9,900,381 downwards.
GTTTAGGAGACGTTTACGGCAGTATCTAGTGGAGGCGCAACGTAAGCTGGATATGGTCGCCCTGAATGCCTCAATAGTATGACGCATTAGCCTACCTACCCACACCACATTTATTGTCACCACTCACCTCATTTATTTATTCTTATGTAGTGTACATGTATTTTTTTTTTTTTTAATATAAACATCTATTCTTATCTTTTATGTAAGTAAGTACTTGTTTTATATACACATTTAGTTACTGTGAGACTGCTTTACGTCCGTCACGTCGTCGGTAGCAGGTCCAGTTGAAAACCAGCGTCGGGCACTAGTTGCCCGACATTTTGCTGAACTGGTCCTATTTGGCGCAGCCGTGGGACACACAATGTTACTTTTATATTGTTTGATTGTTTTTTTTTTTCTTTTTATATTGTTGTTGTTTAGTCTAAGTTTTTCTTTTTTTATGTTTGTGTTGTGTGCTCTGGCTTGTGTCAAATAAATGTGTTTTCTTTCTTCTTTCTTTTCTTTCAAATAGTCTCTGTTAGCCAGACTAGAACAACCGGAAATAATGTGTCTGATTGATTCCCCCGGCCGGTGACATGCCCGACAAATGTCAACCGTGCCGTCCTTCACAATATATTTCCGGTAGTTGTTTGTCATCATAACTTCGTCCATAATCGCAAAGACAAAACCTTCGGTTTCCCCGAAAAGGTCACCAAATCGCAGCCAGGCCACGGATGCTAAAAGATCTACATCGGGCCCATGTAGGACCCGGTAGAAGCGTCCGTGAAGCTCCTTGCTCTGCCATACCTCCCTGCGGTCATTAGTATCTAATACTATAGGTTTGCGCCAGTTCTCGTTAGCCAAGGAGAGCGGGGTAAGGCCCTTGTCCACCGCTACTACATCTCGATGCATACCCACGTCGGAGGCCTGGAAGTATTCCCTAAGACTGCATACCTCGCGGTTGTGCAGGGTCTTAGGATTTAAAAAGCCACGACCACCGCACTTCCGCGAGATATACAGTCTCATTACCGATGAACGTGGGTGATGCATACGATTTGCGGTAAGCAGCGTGCGGACCCTCCTATCCAGGGCGTCAAGTTCTGTCTGAGTCCATTTGAGTATGCCGAAAGAGTACCGAGTACCCCCCTTGTTTCCGCCTGATAAAAGACTATTTAGTACTTTATTCAGGCGGCCAAAGAAGCGTTCCTTCAACGACTGTTTCAAGTCACTAGTATTAATGCCTAATGCTTCCGACATACCCAAATACTTGTAAGTTTCGGTTGAGGAAAGGGATCGTAGGTATATGGAATCCGAGAGTTGTATTCCCACGGATTCCATAATCTCCCCTCGCTTTACATGCATGACTGCACATTTGTCCACACCAAATTCCATCCTGATGGCGTCACTGAAGGTTTCTGTCACCTTCAGTAGCTTCATCAGTTGCAAGTTGTTGGGGGCAAAGAGCTTTAAATCATCCATGTAAAGGAGGTGTGATATGACCTGACCACCTCTTCTCAACCGATAGCCCAGGCCCGAACCCTCCAGCAGTGTACTGAGAGGGTTCAGGGCTAAACAAAACCACAAAGGACTCAGACTGTCGCCCTGAAATATACCGCGCTCAATCCTTATAGGTTCACTGTTTTCCTGAATCTGTCGACATCCTGGATAGTAAAGGACCGTCCTACACTGCCCCATACATGACGTCAGGAAGGTGCGCAGTGTTGTATCAATTTTATACAACTCCAACACCCTCATGAGCCATGTATGTGGCACTGAGTCATAGGCCTTCTTATAATCTATCCAACATGTCGCCAGATCCTTGCGGGAACAGCGAACCTGCTGGCTAATGGCAATGTCTATGAGGAGCAGCTCCTTAGTACCGCGGGACCCGTTCCTACATCCATTCTGAGAAGCAGACATGATGGCGTTATTGTCAATATGTTGATTAATTTTCGCTCTCAGAATGGAAGAACTTTATAGACCGTCGGTAAACACGTTATCGGTCTATAATTTTTAGGTTCCGCAGTACTACCCGATTTATAGAGCAGATGGGTTATTCCTGTCGTAAGGAACTGGGGCAGCGAGCCTGACTCTAAGGCAGACTGGAATTGAGATGCCAAACGAGCGTGCGACCTTTGGAACCATTTAATACAAAAGTTTTGCAGTCCGTCCGGCCCTGGAGATTTCCAATTGGGCAACGGACGGACTGCACGAGCCACATCTTGGGGGCTGATGGTAATTACCCCCATTTGTGGTATCGGATCGCACGCTTGCTCGACCATGTATATAATTATTAGTAAGGCTGTATCATCAGCATGGGTAAACAAGGAGCAGTTTGTGAGTGGAAGTGACAAGTCATTAATATAGACGAGGAAAAGTGTCGGGCCGAAAATGCTACCTTGAGGGACGCCGTATTAAATTTTTGCCGTATCACTCACGACCTCACCGATTTTAACATGTTCATATCTGAAAATATCCAGTGCAATGCCATGTATACCGATGCGCTCAAGTTTCGATAAAACTATTGGGACAAAGATAGTATCGAAAGCTTTGGATATATCTAGAAAGATACCGAGACTCTTCTCTTTTTTATCCATGTTATAGTTTAGCTCACAAGATAAGGTTAACTTACCTAACCTTTGAGCAGAGCTCACAAGGTTCGGTTACCTTGTACTAGAGCTAACCTTACCATGTGAGCTAACCTAACCTTTTGAGCTTTTTTTCTCTGCAGAATATTTTTCTCTAGTAGAATATAAAAAAAAAAACTGTTTGCAATGGGGGACGGGACTCTTTATATTCACGGGGTTCTTTTTTTTTGGGTGGGAAATCATCCAATGACTTCTCCCGCTCTGGGTGAAGCGGGAGGGCGTGTCAGACTTTTACTGACTAAAACCCACCCGTGTTCCTTCAGTTGCTTGAGCCAGGGCCGCGGTAACTATTTTCAAATTTATCCGCGACCCAGACAGGCATCGGCCCTAGCGGACCCCGTCAATTTTGCTGACATCTCTTTGAGGCGCGCGTGGAACACTACGCGCCGTCGACTCGGGCCTGGTCCTTATCGGGCGGCGAGCTACCCATTACTCGCCGTCCGCAAGCCCGCGCCTACGGTGGCCAGGCATCGGCATGCGACCGCCGACGCCCGGGCGTCTCCTGCGGTGGCTTGGGGCGTGAGGGCGCCTCCGTTGCCTTTCCCTCACGCGTTCTGCCTCCTCCTTCGCGAGCATTACTGCTTCGCAGAAGGAGGTGACAGCTTCCCATGCCCTCTCGCTCCGTACCATGGCCTGAACCAGGGCCGGACGCGAGAGGTCGCCACCGCCGATCGCCTCCACGAGGACACGGCGTTGCTCTGCCCAAGCGGGGCAGACCTCCACCGTATGTTCTACCGTGTCCTCCGGGCGATCCGCACAATGGTGGCACCCGGGCGTTTCCTCCCGCCTTATCCTGAACAGGAACCTCCCGAAACAGCCGTGTCCGGTGAGGACCTGCGTCAGGCGGAAGGTGAGGACGCCGTGACGCCTCTCAAGCCACTCCTCAAAGAGGGGCCTTATCGCCACTATTGTGGCGTGCCCAGCGCTGGGTTGCGACAGTCGCCCTCTCCATGTCGCCATGAGATCTTGCCGGAGCTCTGTCCGCCGAGCCGTGATTTGTCGCGGCAGCGGAGTTTCGCCCCGGCATTTCTCCTCCTCGCGCCATTCCCATATTTGCGCGAGGACTTATTCACGGGGTTCTGGGCTTTGAATAAAGCCGGCCCTGATTAAGAGGGCGGAAGTTTGAATGGTGACCCAAATTTGGTTATTCGAAGTACTAACGCTTTGCAGACTAAGTTGCAGGCAAAAGCTAGTAGGTCATCATCATCATCAGCTACTGGAACTCAGGGCTCCTCCCTGTTTGAGGGAAAAGCTAGAATTTACTTAATTAATACAATTATTGTTGACGAAATCACTATCCAGACGGCCCTTCCCCGTCTCATTTCTTCAAAAATAAGCAAAGCAAACACTATGCTGCTGCTGCGATCCTGCTACGACAAAGCTACGACGCCGCTACGACGACGCTGCTCAGTCTACGCTACGACGCTGTTCCAACAACGCTACGAAGAAACTACAACGAAAGCTTCGTTGCCAAAACCTTAGGGTCACGAACTTATATCGTATTTTAAAAAAACTGTCTTTTTTTAACCTTTTTGCACAGAAAAATAATAGCACCTTCTATACAAACGACAATGCTATAATTATTGCACAAGTATCTGGGCATGTGATTTATACCATGTAGTAGTGATTTGTATAGTTCACTGCACTGTTAGTGTACCTACATACCTGCTGAGCTCAGCTAGGCACAATAAATTCAAATTCAAAAGTCATTTATTCAAACTAGGCTGAGAATCAGCACTTTCCGAACGTCAAAATTACATAAGACAGTCCTCCAAAAACGCCCGCCCTTCACCACTTCCTAGTGCTTTTGCTGGGAAGAAGTGGCGCAACAAACTCCCCAGCAGCACAGCTGTCTGTTCAGTTAGAAAAAAACAAAAACTTGATTCTATACAATAGTATGCAAATAATTTACATTGGGTACTCAACACAAAAAAAAACAAAATGAAATATATTTGCCATAATGACAGCTAGCACACGCCAATATACCAACAAAAACATCGAAATCTAAACTCAAGCGAAAATAAAAACTTAAAATAAAAACGTAAACGGAACTTAGTACCCGAATTATAAAGCCTCCAGGTATAAAGGGCGTGCCCGCCTACATATAGCTAATACAGCTGTAGCTCGAAGTCACATAATTATGATAACCTAGGACCTATATAGGTACTTACTTACATGGTCATATAATCACCACATTTCACGTGGAACGTGAACGAATCTTCAAGTACTCTTTATTTTAAACAAATGTACATTTCCTAAATTCCATGTAGGAACAAAGTCTCAAAACTTGAGTTTATGCCCAGAAAAATTGAGACCAACCCTCGATTTCGAATAAAAAATTGAATTGCAGCATTTGTTAAACTCCACTTTAGCCTGAAAAACTTTGACATTACAGTAGTACTCGGTTCGGATCGGCTAGCGGCTGGCATTCCTTAGATGCAAATGCAGGAAATGGTCAAATATCACGTACTCGTGTATTTAGCTAAGTTTGTCTAGGTAGATCAAAACAAAGCTCTTCCGACAGCCGACACATGTGACCGACCAGCTCAGTTTGCGCTGTTTAGGTTTTAGAGCGCTGTGATAAAAATAAAATATAAGACAAAAAATAGGTTTTGATAGTTTACTGTCATCAGCACAGCAGCAGCATTTATAGCGCACTCTTATTTCGTCAGTTATATGTAAGTCCCATGCGATCCTTTTGTAATCAAACGGGCACAAGTCCAGACTCCAGCCTACTACTGAGAACCTTCAAAAGAAAAAACCCAATAGCACTTTGCCTGACTTAGGAACCGAACCTAGGACGTTATGCTCAGCAGTAGCTTTTGCAACAATTAGACCAACAAGGCCCTCAATATCAGGACTCTTTGACAGCCGACAGATGTGACCAGCTGAGCTTTGTTGTGCTCAGCATTTTCGTTATTGGAGCGTTCGCGTTGTGGAAAAAAACTTTTTTAACAAAAAAATTACGCCGGCGGCGGCGGCGCCAACTAAAAATGCTAGTGGAAAAGTTTTCAGTTCGTTTTTTTGTCGGTTAATTTTTTTGATAAAAAGTTTTTTTCCCTTTTTTAGTTTACTTTATTTAAATATAATCGGTTCACAACTAATAGGAAAATTATAAATAAATAAGTTTGTTTCTACATTTAAGGGTGGATTTTTTTTTTACATTTAAATGGGATTAACTTTTACTCTTACCAATAAAAAACAATTTTTAGAAATCAGACCACTTCATAAAAAGCAGTATGTAGTATTATATTATCTGTGATAAAAATATAAGCGTGATCCTGATATAAGAACATAAAATATACATTATCGAATTGAGAACCTCGTCCTTTTTTTTCGTCGGATAATAAAACACAAAAAATAGGTTTTGATATTTTACTGACTAGCTTAACAAGTGATACAAATGTACAAAAATACAAAATGCGCTAGCATAATAGATAATCATATCATGGTAATAAATGTCGACATTCAGCAAGATTCAGCGCAGATCAATCAATAACACTTAAAATAATGAGAAGTAACTAAACATTATAATTATCTACTATCTATGTGATGTTTGTTAATAATTTAATACTACAAGCTATATTACGTAAGTATGGAAGATTATAACTGAAAAATTTAACCGAGACTTATGAACTTTTTACTTACTAGCAACAAAACTAGTTTAGCATTACATATTTTAACGATGTTTTTTTATTAATAACAAAGGTTTGCCTAAATTTATTCAAAACTCTATTAAAACCGAAATTTTTTTTTGTAACTTTAAATTTAAGCAAACCCTTCTGAAAATAGACTTTAATAAAATAATATTAAATTAAATAATTGCCCTCTCAAAGAGAGGAGGGAACGTTAAAAGGCTGATAATGATGATGATATAATTAGAAAATAGCAAAACTCTGTTTTGTTGCCAGTAAGAAAAAAGTTCGCAAGTCCCAGTTATTTTTTTCAGTGTAGTTAGTCATTATTTACAGATGTTTATCTAAACGTTACAGCTTGCTAGTGTTTACATTGGACTATAGTATTTACATAGTTATAACTAACGGAAGTACAATGCACTTTGATAGCGTTTACTGCATTATTCATATTACACTGTATTTAAATTGTGTACAATTCACACAAATATGATTGTTTACAAGTTGCTGGTGGCTTTATGAGATTATGTAAGTTACATTGAGATGAAAATGTTCCTATTATTCGGCTAAATTAATTTAGTGTTACTTTTACATGATTAATCGCAAGCGTAGACTTTGCTTCAATTACAAATACAATACTGTTTTTCTAATAACTTTGGTTGAACAGTGCCAAAAATATTAATTGCCCTTTCATAATTTTAAACATAATCTAATCATTCCTAAATAAATCATTCTTTCGTAGGAACTTATATAAAAAAATTACGTACCTATCAACTAAGCCATTTAGAACATTGCAACTCGCGGAATTGTGTGGTTAATTTAAAATTTTAAATAGACATGTTGTCATAATTCTAATGAATAACAACAGAATGGAACTCAACAGGAACGTAGCCAATAGGCGATCACGTTTGGGTTGATTCGGGCTAAAACCCGTTAGTCACAAAAGTGTTCCATCTGATTGAATCTGCCCACTAGGTATTGTAGCACACCTACGTAAAAAAATCACTAAAGCATTCTACTTTCGCGTAGCTTTCTCCACAAATCATTCATTAGGTCACCACTAATGTTTTAGAAGTACAAAAACTGTCTATTTATGTCTGTCAGTCTACTTATTCTTGTATCCCGCGCTCAGTAAGTAATACGGTACTCAGTCAACACAACTCTACAATAGAATACTTAACGAAATTCTATTATACATAAATATTCTAAATTAACGATGTCTTTAAAGAGATGTTAATTATGCAGTTCGAAAGAATTATACATATCGATATATTTCTACGTAACGCAAAACTTTTTCGTGTTTAATGGTTTGTGAGTCACCCGTTAAGTTGTTTACTAATTCGAATCAACCTTGCGTGTGTAGTGTAGTACACAATGCTAAGAGATTGAACTCGTATCATGAATACGTTGTTTTATTATGCGTCAACACGGTTCAATACGGTCTGTGTTTACTGTTAGATTACAAATCAAACAGCGCTCCGGTGACTCATCCAACATCTCTTATTTAATCATCTTAAATATCACAGAGGTATTAATTACATAATTCAAAATGTCGGTGCACAGATCACCGTGCTGTGGCTAATACATGCCCTTTCACGGCTCGACATGGTAACGACACATGTAGAAAATAGCTGTATCAAAATAATACGCGGTAGCATGTTATTCGCAGTTGTTTCTAAATGTGACGTCAGATATAAGCGTTCAGCGTCTGACAGTGAAGAGAGAATATCCAGTGCGATAGCCACTAATGGGCGAGGCGCAGATCGTATGCAAAACGTATGCGACGATATTTTAATCCCGTTCCTGTCAGGGTGCGTCGGCGGCGCGGCGCGGTGATGTGTGAACCGACCTTAATACTTACAACTACGGTATAAAATCTATTCTAGTTACAATTTGCGACGCGAACACCGGACGAATGTAATTTCTTCATCGTGGTGTTGATCACAGGCAGTGTTGGAATGGAATATTGGACTGGAAAGGGGCCCCGGTGACTACCGCTCAATTGTTTAAATGCAACGGCTTGTAATTATTGCGTCTGATGATTCAGGCGTTCTTCTTTTCAGAATTGTTGGGACTTTCACGATGGGTAGTCATTTCCACAGGCCCCCTGGTCCGCTTGACCCTGATCTTCGGTCTTCGATGATTCAGCCAGCAGGTAACACCTATGGGGAAAAAATACACATATTTTAATATATGAGAGAGAAGCGCGGTTCGCGGCATGTCACTGTGACTCAGAGGTTACGTGACGCGCGGGTGACTCAATCTTGTTAGCCACGAATAATGGACTACTATTAGGTATGTGCCTTTTGATGACGAATCTATAGCGTTATGGGGAATGAGGTTCGATAATGTGTGGTAAAGGATGTGAGTGATTAGCGGGAAACGCTTTCACGACACGATAAGTATCATTCAGGAGTCTTATAGTGGATAGAAGCAAAGGTTCCGGTTTAAATATCTTGAAACGACTGTAAAGTTGTTAGATATTAAAACTTCAAGTTAGGTACTCAGACTCACTTTTGTAATTTGTTGTCTTAAAAATTCAGATGATTTATTTTGTAACTTTAGCTAGTGTTATGTAAACTAAAAGTTTATAGTAACCTGTCATTTTTGTTTTGTATTTCTCCTATGTTCGTGAATGTCGTGTGAATTTCTTTTTGTTTAACGTGTAAACGGCTACATTCGCTACTGTTTCCTTTGTGGCAAAGACGTAGCATAAAAACATACGAAGTAGTTTCCCAAGCCTACAGTTATACAGGTAGGTACTGTATATTAGACAATGATACCGCATTGAATTTATACCTAATACAAAAACTATAATAATATCCGTTCAATACAAGAGAATAAGTACCGTTCCAAGGATTATTGTGCAATCTTTGTTAAAAACAATAACTATGACAAATAATGTTTCTTATGTACCACACCATGAATAATACTTGCATAGCTGCATAGTTATGTAAACCATGTTATTTACATATGGGATTATAATAATATAATAAATTATATTACACAAGGAAGGGCTTATCGCAACTCGTAATATTGTACACGTTCATTCATATTCCTTAGAGGAAAAGGAATTTTCAAGTTATAATTTTAAAAAATTGATTAAAACTGGGTAGTTAATAGTTTACGTCCATTCACTGTTGTTATGTTGTGTTTATCATTACGAATCGGGTTCTTATTTAACTACCAGTTTATTGAAACCAGAACCGCTATAATAATAAAACCGGTCGACTGCTACAAGCGGACAAGTCACCTATATAAAAATGATGTACAATACAACATAAAAGGAGCGCTGTTTAGTTGGCTACTTTGTCAGTAATATAGTTTGTGATACAAACATGTCTGTTGTCTCTTATTAGACGAGGCATCCTGCTTACAGGTCCCGACCTTTTATCGGTCTCATGTATCAAGTGGGCAGTGAGCACTGGACGCATAAAATGACCGGCATTCATTCTCAAGGTATGAGCTCGATCGACGCGACTGCCTGTCGTGCGACTGGAGATACCGGTCGCATGGTCCACATAGTCATTTTGAAAGTGTGTCTACGACTTACGATTTTTGCAATGTTTTCGTGGTATGGATTTATTTGTTTAAGGAAACCGAAGCGTGATTCGCGAAAGCTCTGCTAATATTGTTCTTAGTCAAAGAGACTACCATATTGCACGTCATGGTGATTCATTCCCTCTCGTACAAAAATACGCCCAAATGATCGCCAAGAAACCGCAATGTGGTGTCGCTAAGTCGTATTAAAGAAACCTTCCTTTAAGCCTACCTAAAACGGAGATCGTCTTGGTTTCGTCAGGAATTCTAAATCGCGGTAGCAGCTTATTAACAACTTGTTTGATATACGCAAGTCGCAACCATTCAGTAACTTTCGTTTAATTATGGTGTAGTTAATTAGAAAACAAAGAAGCTTTAACTATTTAATGACGAAACTTCGAGTAACTGAGTATCAGATAGACTTATCATTACGTCTATAATAATAAGTGTTTCGCATTCGGTTTTATTTACCAAATACAGGGCAGTTTTAACCAAGTAAAGTATGGACCTTTAAGTCTATTTTTTTAAAGATCAACACAGTTGCATCAACACAGCCTGGGGATCACGCTGGACTCAAGGTTGCAATGGGGTCCTCATTTGGTATCCCTTGCGGGGCGGCTGAGTTCGGCGGCTTATGCTGTTGTAAAGATTCGTAGGTTAACGGATGTGGATACCGCCAGACTAGTCTATTTTTGTTATTTTCATAGTATAATGTCTTACGGTATCTTTCTATGGGGAAGGGCTGCAGACTGGCTGGGTACTGTACAAAATGTTACAATAAATTTCCTCCCCATATTCTTGAACTGAATGAGACGAAATTTAAAACTTGTATAAAACGCACACTTTGCAGGCTGGCATATTATAAGTTGGGGGATTACATCACTGATAAAAATGCTTGGCTAAATGCTAGTCCTGCTCCACATCCACTAGGGTGCAAAAACAAATGATATGCAGAACATTATTGTTTTGAAGTATTGTTGGACCTTCTGAAGACTGTATGAATATATTTGTATTGTATAAACTCAATTTCATTCATCAAGGTATCTAAATATTGTATTTTTTTTTAAGAGTAAGTATGGAGTTTCTGGTGCATTCTTCTCCTTTACAAGCTACTTTCCGAATGCACGGTAGAATCAACTATTATTACTTGTAAATTTTAATGTAACGTTCAAAGGGCCGCTTGGTGGCCTACTTGAAATAAAATATCTTTGTCTTTGTCTTAGTTTTCCCAAATCTAGACTATTGATACTGGTAATTGACGAAAACTGTTATGCTCTCGAGACTAGACATGAAAATCTGAGCTATAGGTACCTAACTGTAAATATATGTCTATAAGTAGGTTCAGTTAATTTCAGTAACTGTTCAATAATTTGTTGGTTTTTTTTTTTTGTCGGTCAAACGGCAATGAACTTATTGCCGATCAATTGAAAGTAACGAGAACTGATGAGCTGAGAGATTAGCAAATAAGTTGCGGGGATAATTCAAACTCAGGCGCATGTAGGTAGATCCGATAATGTCTGCCGTCTGTGTAATAATACTATATTTATCATTATGGGAAGTCCAATTTTCAATGAATGAATGACGTATAGTAACGGGCGCAAAACAGGAAAACAAATACGTATAAAAAGATATAAAAACAAAAACCTTCTTACGTACATCGTCTGATGCGTCAATAAGCACATAAATATATTACCTTATGTACTTAGGTAAAGACAACTTAACAGAACAACAAGTGAATGTTACTTTACCTTATATAAAAATGTGGAAGTGAATTCTTTCTGATGGGCAATCTTTTCTTATACCAGAGCTAAGGAAATGGTTTAGTCTCTCTGTTAAAAATCTTTAGTAAATAAGAACAAGAGTTATGTAATACATTTACTGAGAAAAAAAAGGGAACCGATAATGTAACAAGTCGATGTTTTTTCTGAGATATCCAAATATATAATCCAACGTCAAAAGAGTTGTTCAGGATTCTATTCGTTCAGTTAATTTTATACGTTTCATCGTCTGCCTAGCCTTTTCCCAACTATATTGGGGTCGGCTTCCAGTCTTACCGGATTCAGCTAAGTACCAGTGTTTTACATGGAGCGACTGCCTATCTGACCTCCACAACCCAGTAACTGGGTAACACGGTACCCCTTGGCAAGACTGGTGTCAGATCTCAAGCTTCTGACTACCCGTAACGACTGTCAAAGATTTTCAAATAACAGCCGGGACCAACGGCTTATCGTGCTTTCCGAGGCACGGGGGAAACTCGGTATGTTGAAATGGTCACCCATCCACGGACCGACCTCGTCAAGCGTTGCTTAACCTTGATGATCGACCCGTGCGGCTGTTATTATTTAGCCACGAGCTCCTCCTTTTATACGTTTACCTACTTAAATTGTGTCTCTGTATTGCATTTTATTTATAATTCCTTGAAAATTTATAAGGTTTAGCTAAAAGAGTTCTTTACTCTTTAGCAATTTATTTTATTTCTACGAATCAACAGTAGGTAGGTAGGTCTACTTAAAATTAGTTGTGAATGACTTGTAAGACTTGTTCCTTGTCTTGTCAGTGCCATAAAAATACATACCTACAGAAGTAAAATATCGTTGTGTATCACGTATTGCTTAGCTTAGATGTATTTCGAATTACATTAATAATTATCAAGATCGATGATTCACTTCAGGTAGTCGCTTCGTGTCTTGCAAATTGTTGAGATACATATCACACTATAATACATTATCTTAAATGCAATTGCATTTGAACAGGTGAAATAAATAGCTGTAGCCTGCCTGCCTGACACTCAGCAGTAAGTAGTTTATATTTTAATAATAGGAAATAATGCAAAACCAAAAAAAATATTTAAAAAAAGTATTATTATAATTAAAATATTTTAATAATAGTTTTAAATATATATATTTTTTTGTTTTGTCCCCTCATATATAACGATATCAATATTATATGACGACTAATTAACATTTAATTTCAAGGACTACAGTTGATTACAGGGTTAAAGGAGCCCGCTGGTGGTGTTCCTACTTAAATGTAAAGTTTTTTTTCGTTTATTTTCATTTGAATGACAAATCTACTCATCTCGTCTGCGGAGTTTCTGTAAAAATTTAATTTGTAGCCCATGAAAAATAATACTCAACTATGTTTGACTGAGATTTTATTTTCAAATAGGTCACGTGTCAGATTTCTGTAAAACGTACTATGGCTTCAAATACCTACTTGCAACTCCTACTACTTAGTTAATTCATTGCACTACTAGCCCCTTTCCTTTCATTTCCCTCGCCGCTTACTTTGTCTACTATCCTACGTATGCAAATAGTTAGACCATTAAATGAGTAGTAACCAGCGAGTTATCTTAACCCATAGGTACGTGGGTGGCGACTTACGACACTGGTACAACCGCTACACTAACTGTTATTGCTAAATTAATATCGTGAACGAATAACGATTTCAATTTCTAAGAAACTCGATGTAGTTTTCACGCTAAATTTAATTTCCTGCTGGACAAACTGGTTGTGCGGTTGATATTGTGTTTGTTTTATTATTTATGTTATTTCTGTATAAAAAACTGGTTAAGTTACTACTGTCAATTACACAGAAAACAGTGAATAATATACAGACATTTTATATTTTTGTAAAAAAAAAGGTCTTCTAAAACTTCCTCAACATGACTGTATAAGTAATTAAGTACTGAGGAAGTTGGTTTATTAATAAAACTTGAATTTAAGTTTAATATCATATATATAGTTCTCGCCAAACTTTATGGTCGTCCTGAAGTTGGCTACAATGGCTGCGCAGTAGTAAATCTCATACAAAAACAGCACCGATCCGTGCCTTGCGCATCGGAAAGCCAACTTCAGGACGTCCCAGAAGTTTGGCTAGAACTATACTAAAGTTAAAGTCCATTCGTTTATTCAGTATAAGTTTTTAACTGCATACAAGAGTCTGAAAAGCTAATACATCGAAATTATTAAAAACAAGGCCGATTTAACCGAAAATAAGGGCAAAACCTTGAACAGTTGATGATAACTGGCAAGGTTGACGGCAGGAAGCTGCGGGGTCGCAGCCCTTTCCGATGGTTGGACCAAATTCGTTCAACGCTCATCACCAATTAGCACGATGCACTCCACGACGACGCGAAAGATAGACACAGATGGAGGAGTTAAAGAATTAGGTTGATCTCCCGTCGGGGGAATCACGACCCTCAGTAATGAGGAACACGGCTCGAGGAGAAGGAGGACTGCCCATATCGACTGTCTTAAATCTACAAATGACAGCTTATTGATATATAGTTAGTATATATGTAGGTAAGGTACACAGTTACACATGCATTTTATCAGGAAACACTGGCAATGATCCCTACCAGGGCTATGAATATGACATCATCACCGACGCAATATTTCACGAAGGATGTGGCTGTAGGTGAACACTACTCATATTATGAGTGATAAATAAGCAAGTAAACTCAATAAATAATTGAACATTTTTATTGACAACGCATGAAGTCTCGGTATTTATTTGTCGCGATGTCCTCATCGTGCTCCAATTCGATAAGTTGGAACAATAAAGGTAGGTAGGTATTTAAATTGGTACAATTGTTTTACTTAAATCAGTGTCGTACGTTTATTTCTTCAATCTATAATATTATTATTATATCAAAGTGGAGACCAATACCGCTTTGAATTCAATGGTATTGTCCAATCAAATCATTTATATTTATAAAACGGTATTTAATAGTTATTGTTACTCTAACTATTAAGTACCTACCAATTGAATCATTTATATCAATTCATAACATTCATTCGGATGGAACTGACAAAGGACCTGTGAGTAAAATAAAATATACTTGTTGGTAGATTTAAATTCAAATGAAATTTATTGCATCCATAATGTACATACAGGTGGTAAATATAAGTTACAGAAACAATTATGGACCCTGTCGGGTACAGAAACATTCTAGATACAGTCGTCAGTCAGACATATGAGAGAAACTCCTGTGCTGAAATAACTTGTATAAAAGTGCCTCCCTCTTAATTACCTTACAGCAGAATAAAAGGAGGTTTTATTGACAAATTCGTGCATTATTTGTCTCTACATAATAAATACAGAAAAGAAAGCCTAATATCTAATGGCTAGTAAAGATTAATGATATAAATGTAAATTATTCGAGAATCTAAGTGGAATAAATTAATCAAGATGACGTCTTGGTCTCGAGACCAGTGAATGAACGATAAAAATCAAGTTTTCGACACGGTTTTTTTTCCGTGAAAAAGGTGACTAATTTCATGAGAAGTCAAAGTGAAGGTTGCTTCTAAAATGAATCACGATTCTTACGGAACCGTTAAGTTTGTTATTTGCTATGGTCATTTATTTGCTGGCATAGATTTCTTGTCCATTTTTAACGTCGGTCTCGACGATAAGTCTAAAAACCTTTAAAGGGCTTAATGGCAGTTTAACAGCTTGAAAGTCTATTCTTGTAGCTGTCAAAGCTATAAAACTTCACGCTATTTACGGGTCATTGAGGAATGGAGGTAAAAGTTTATTGTTGGGAAGTTGTCACTCAAAATATACTTATATTTATGTACAGCCATTCCAAGTAGGTTGTGTTACAGAAGAAAATGTACTAACTTTCAGCATGTTAAATTGTTTGAAATTTTGTAATACTCGTAGAATGACAGATTCGTTATATTATTGCATCTTTTATACTTTTAAATGTATTTATTTAACGATGACTTGATACGTAAAATAATATTTTACTGGACTTTTAAGTAGACTTAGATTCAGATATTTACATAATATGATGTCGGTTAGAAGTAAAATGTTGTAGAATCTTTAGAAGAACTTCCAAAACCAAAGGCTTTGTATAATATATTATGTAATCTGTAAATGGCTATAATATACTTATTAAATCTAAAGTAATTGCAAGCACTTGTAAACTTGCACGTTGAACCGTGTCAAGGTGTTGCGCCAAAATATGATAGCAGATCGATACGGTCATTAGTTCAAAGATTTACTTTGTTTATCTTTGAAATAGGGTTTACTTAGTTTCGAACTTACGGCTTATGTAATGATTGTTATATGATTGATACTTGTGAGAGACGAACAATGTGAAGTACTGACTAATGTTGGTCTTGATTGAGATAAACATGTACGTATAGTCTCTACAGTATATAGTATAGTGCAGACTCTATATTTAGTATACTAGTAAAAAACTCTATTCCAATATTGATAGGTTAGGCGATTTAGAATTTAACAGCCGGCAATGCCGACTTAAGGCAACATTGTATGTTACTACAACGTGTTGTTTTTGTTGTTTGTATTATTGTTGTTGAATTGTTGTTGTTATATGTGACTTTAGACTGTTCATTTACGTCATATATAACTGACCAGACGTCCCGTTTTGAACGGGACTGTCCCTTTTTATAATTACGAGTCCCGGTGTTACCGAAATGAACTCTGGGTCGCAAAATTGTCCCGTTTTCTGAAACTGCGAGAAAATTTCAGCAGTCGAGCCGGCCTCTGAAAAAGCCATTAATAGGTATTGGATGTGGAGCCCATGTAATTGACAATGCAATAAAATCTGCTGCACTTAGTTTACGAACGCATTATTGTAAAGATATATATTTTTTTTATATTTACACGATTCGAGTTGAATCTCTAAAGGAGTTTTGCGCCGAAACTGAAACGGAATAGCAACATAAATGCTCTGCTATAGAAAAACCAGATGGCTGGCTCTTATGCCTGCCTTGCAAAGTGTTTTAAAAATGTATCAGCCATTAAACAACTACTTTTTGAGTATTGAAAAATGTCCCCTGTTACTAAAAAACGTTGTTGAAGATCCCACATCCGAATTGTGGCCAATGTCTCGTTTTGAGTCAAAGAAGAAATGGTCACGTTAGTCATACAGCATATTGTACTATATCTGCTTATAGTCTTATATGTATTAAGACATTTACAAGCTGATACTGTTTTATAACCTTTATACGATCAAAATTCTCAGTACCACTGTAACTATAGGAGGGTTTTGAACTGACAACATCTATATTTACGTAAAGTTTTATGCATAATGATGTGCGGAAGTTCCTATTTGTGAAATAGTGAGTGAATTAGATGTGTGCGATAATGGCCGACGTACGACGCGACGTGAGTTGTCGTCGATGACCTCGAGTTTTCATTCGTGGGTGTTAGCACGTATGGTAGCATTGTACTCGACTGTAGTCTGGGAGAGATTTTTATATATTGCAATAATAATTGTATGGTGTTGTTACTGATAAAAAAGAAAGAAGAGTTAAAAATAATAAAAATTTCGCTTTAATAGAAAACCAAATTAAAAAGTAGAAAGTAATTATCAATAAATTTTTGTAATTATTGCATTGTCTTCGGTCTGATAATTGTGCAAAGTTTCAAACTAAGCCGACGTTTTGAAGCGGGTGAAAATCATGTTCAAAGATTCCGTTACATTGATACATATATACATACATACCAAGCTAACAAAAGCGAGTTAACAAGAAACGAAAAGAGTTTATTAGCGTCCAGTACACTGTATAACGCATACCAAAAACTCAAATACAAATGGGAAACGCATGGGAAAGATGTTTTTTTTTTTGCATACTCTTTACTTGACTATATTTTCGGAGATATATAGTCTTTACTTTTAAATATATCGAGTGTCAAGATAATAGTTTCTTTTGCTAATAAAAAGTCTGAGACACACACACAGTCTGTATAAGATCACACAAAAAATTATTTTGTGTGATCTTATACAGAGTGTCGAAAAAGTGTCTATAGATATTTTCACGCTATAGGTATACATTTTTCAACAAAACATGACATTAGTAAAAATTATTAATTTTCAGCTTTTCAAGCCTTCCTTTTGTTGCAAATTATTCGATTTAATTTTCTATAACAATTTTGTCATGTGGTTTTCCGCTTAGTTTACTAGTGTTAAATTATATTTTCTTGCTTATTGGGGATCACAAAAATCCTTTTGCGTGAATTATGTCTAATATTATTATTACTTGAGCTTATTACGTAAATCGTATTAAGATACGTGATAACCTGAGTATTCAATTGTTTCTCTTTTTAGTTTATAATAGATACGATGACGTGGTAAACCCCAAGACGTCATTAAAAGGAGAGGGACTGAATCATGTAGGGTTTTATATATTAAATTCAAGTACTTACGAGTTTCTATAACTACTAAGTAGGCTATTTGTCTAGGTACTGTCCAATTTATCGCAGGGAGTGAAGAAAAAAGGCACTAAACTTTTTTTGTTTTTATTTATTATTTATGGATTCCCATTTGACCACTATCGATAGCTATGATGTGGTTGACATTTGACTAAGTATAGTCCTCGCCAAACTTATTGGCCGCCCTGAAGTTGGTTTACCGGACGTGTGAGGCACGAAACGGTGCTGGTTTTGTATGAGATTTTCTATTGCGCAGCCATTGTAGCCAACTTCAGGGCGGCCAAGAAGTTTGGCGAGAACTATAACAGCGGATTATTTTAGTATTGATAAAAGTACCTACTGAATTGTAAATCCAATACCAAGACTTGATGACTAACAAAAGCAATATGCATTCCTCGTTCTAGCAATCTCTGAAGAAGCTTATGTTCAGTGCTCATTTACAATCCAATATGGAGATGAGGATTTATTCTGAAACCCGATATATCTTCATACATTAATACGTTGCCATTGTACTTGCCATTGTACCTTCAATGAGAATCTACTACTGTGTTAAATCTAACTGTTGAGAAGTTGTTTTATTACTTACTTGATAAACTCAAAACTGTTTTACACCCGTTTCTGAAATAAAAGTTATATCGATACGTCGCATATTAAATGAAAGTCTAGTCTAGTGATTTGCTGTTCATAATTCATTCAACCAATCAAAATAGCTTTGAAAATTTGACATATTATCGTTTTTAAAACTGGTTTTGCTAAATAACGCGGAATATATTGGTAGTCAAAGTTTTGAAGAATTGAGATGAACTTTTGTTAATAGATTCTATTCGCTTGGATAAGGTAGATCTTTTTAGGGTTCCGTACCCAAAGGGTAAAAACGGGACCCTATTACTAAGACTCCGTGGTCCGTCTGTCTGTCTGTCTGTCACCAGACTGTATCTCATGAACCGTGATAGCTAGACAGTTGAAATTTTCACAGATGTATTTCTATTGCTATAACAACAAATACAAAAAACAGAATAAAATAAATATTTAAGTGGGGATCCCATACAACAACTGTGATTTTTTTGCCGTTTTTGCGATAATGGTACGGACACCGTTCGTGCGCGAGTCCCCGAGGCTCGCACTTGGCCGGTTTTTTGATTCTAAAGATTGCCTGGCGCAAGACACGTTGTGTTCGCATTACAGACAGTAATAAACATATATCTTTTACTTTCTCAAATACTTTATTGGCAAAGACGGTACAGAAAAAGCACAGCCTGTATGTTAGACCACCAAGTAATCAGCATGTAGGTATTCTACATAAGCTTGGCTTGTTTCGGCACACCTCATTTTTTGTTCAGCTTTTCGGTCTAGCGGCACTTAATAGATTAAATTGTTCATAAATATACATACACATAGATGTCTTGACCGCGTGTTGGCCAAATGATTTGTTTTTTGTTTCAATCACAACATGCTAGACTGGGAAGTCGTTGACCTTCGGCTTTTAAAACCCTTTGCTGTGTGTAATATCTTCTTGTAAATCTTTTGGTAGATACTCGTATCAAGTAAAAAGATGTTATGTTTTCGAGAGTTTTAAGGTTTCTAAGTTTCGATAAATTATGGATAAGATAGCTTATTCTTAAAAAGTAAGAAATAATGGATACCTAATAATGTTTTTTTAGATACATATAAATATACTATATAAATAATATTTTGAATAGTTCCACTCACTGAAATCTTCAGCTTTACTTAAGGTTTGACACCTAGTGCATGTACACTTCATGTGTTTAGTATTGTTTTTTCCTCATAGGTAGCTAAATAATTAGGTTATTTTATTATATTTAAGAGTCGCAAAACATGGTTTAACCCACAGTTATCAGTTGACGCATGTACTCATCTGTGCGTGGTACTTTTATATTTAGCAAACACAATAGGTTTTTAAGTTGTCTTATAGGATTGTATACCTATAGTCGTCATTATATTTACATGTATTGTATTTTACCCTATTTTCCTTGTTGATTTACCTGTATTTAGTATGCAATAAATAGAAAAAAACGTTGGTAGGTGGTACACCGTTTCGACTGCAGAAGTGCAGATGTAGGTCACGTATGCGATTTAAAGTATAAAACAAATCACATACGTGTGCTGAGTCTGACAATGATAATATTATTATTATACATAGTTATACTTATAACAAGTACCTTATTGTAAATATTATAGGTGTTTTGTTGGTGACTTTACAAATTATCTTTCAATACTGGGTAAAATGCAAAAAACCAAGACATTGTGGCAACTCAACATACAATATACATACATATGTATCCCGAAACAGCGCTGATAAAAAAGCATTTTCATGTTCGGCACGCTGGCATACATTTTATTCAACTGAACCCGTATTTGGCAAAGAACAAAGAAGTAATATGTGCTCACATATTTCACTGCATTTCCTCTGAATTTAGTTGGTAATGTCCTTATACGAGTACATTCTCGGCAGGGGTGCCAACTCGACGCGCCGTAGTGCGAGGGTCAAAGTTTTAAAGTGTCTGCGTTCACTGAACTCTACGTAAGGTCATATCTCTACAACCGACTTTATACCTTACACATTAATAAACCAAATAAGAGGTTGACTTACGACCGTTTGGAATGTATGTTAGTTTTTGTGTGAAGAGGTATGAATTGAAAAGTACTCGAGTCGAATTTTTGCGCGGATTATAATGCTTTTTGCTGTCTATTTATAAGTGCAGTTTTTCAGACTCTTACGGGTTTTCCTGTTATTACATCTGACGGAGGTATTTCTTATAATATGACTAAAGTCTCTGAGTAAAACTTAGCTACAATAAATATTATTAATGAAGAAAACCAAGATCTCGCTTTGGTTTTCCTTTAGGTAGATATACAAAAAGATTGATACTTGGCATATAGAAATTAACATTTAAAGCCATTGTTAACATCTCTCTAAGGATAATAAATATTGACGAGCTTCCAGTGGCAGTGCTACTTACTCATAAAGCTTAGTCTTATGCTTGCAATAATCATTAGACTTTATTGAGGGATTCCTGTCTGGATTGTTTAGTCTGGTGTGTGAGTTTACATGGCTCCTGCAACTATATTGTATGTACACAGCTATCTGTATGTACATCAAAAGCTTTTGTTCTGCGTTTCCTAAGTAATAGGTGTTTTTTTTTCATCTTTTTTTTTTGGTTGGTGTTTTATTTTGGTGGTTTTAGTAGTAGTAGGTGGTTTTTAGGGTTCCGTACCCAAAGGGTAAAAACGGGACCCTATTACTAAGACTTCACGATCCGTCTGTCTGTCTGTCTGTCTGTCCGTCTGTCACCAGGCTGTATCTCATGAACCGTGATAGCTAGACAGTTGAAATTTTCACAGATGATGTATTTCTATTGCCGCTATAACAACAAATACTAAAAACAGAATAACATTAATATTTAAGGGGGCTCCCATACAACAAACGTGATTTTTTTTGCCGATTTTGCTCGATATTAATAACGGCAACAGGTAGACGCTTGAAATATTCACAGGATATTTAGTTGTATATTCACTTCAAAAAATAATAATCATTAAATTAAAATAAAATAAATTAAGGGGGCTCCCATACAACAAACGTGATTTTTTTGCCGTTTTTTGCGATAATGGTGCGGAACCCTTCGTGCGCGAGTCCGTCTCGCACTTGGCCAGTTTTTTGGTAGTGGTGGTTTAAAGTATTCGTAGATAGTGTTTTGCTATACAACTTTGAAGAACATAGTTTTCTGCTGTAAAGGGTTGAATACAACTGAGTAAAATTAAATTTGTCAGCGAAATGAAATTCCGCAGACAGGACGGGGTATCTAATGAATGACGACAAAACAATAATTCGAAACTTTCAATTACATAAAACTTCAGCAGACTACGTGGTCAAAGGCCAGTACTAGTTTAGTTATTTGAAATTTAGATTTTTTGTATCATCATTAGATATCAGTACCCCATGTAATTTAAATTGACCCTGTATATCAGTATTCCGCTTTTTATTTTACAGTAATGAACAGTTACCTAATCTTAGCTTCGAATAGAGCCTTTTGCTTATGCATACTATCTGTGGCACTGAACTAGCATAAAGATGCCTCATCCCATACACAGAAACCGTGCCGACGACGCAACTAGCATTTTTTTAATTAAGCTGATTATTTTTATAAGTTCGGTTTCGTTCCACGACTAAAGATGGTGTTAGCAGCGACTTGCAAGTACAAGGGTTTTCTCGGTACGTGACTATTTTTTTCTTTAAATACAGTGACGATTTGTTTTATAGTATTTTTTCGCAAGTTTTTACAGTTTCATTGTACCAAAATGTGTTACAATACAAATTTAAAAAATCGGATGGCATGCCTCAGAAATTTAAAACGGCGCCATCTATTGGAATAAGTTTTAAATGATCCGTTCAAATAATCTTTGAAATGTGAATTAAGAGCCCAATATGCCTTAATTTTGTGCTTAAGAGAGTTAATATCATATTATTAAACAATACAATATTGTGATCAATTATAGAAAATGTTAATTTTACATACAATTCAATAACAAATCGATGCATATCGTGACATTTAGTGACATTTATTTGAACCAAATTAGCGCTGGGGCATACTAAGTTAAAGTATTTATTGCCCGTATTTTTTTAGACTCTAAAACGAGTAAGACTCTCCAGTAACACAAAGATGGACAGCTAGTACATATAATTGGTGCAAGCTATCGCTATAATTTACTGCACATTATAAATCTATTAATGCATAGCGTGGCCTCGCTCCGCTGATAAGCTTTTAATGTCACTGCCTTATACTGAACGCACAACGAATGCTGTGTTGCATCAAATCTTACTACCTATTAGGTAAGGAGTAAAAACAATGTTTAATACATGATATTTGATTGTTTGCATGAGTAATTAAATTATTGTGGTAGGTAGTATGTTTTTTTGTGTAAGTTAAAAGTAAAATCTTGTCCTATGGATAAAAAAACTACCTATGAATAAAAGTTGTGAAAAGCACATGGTAAATAAAATTTTGCGAATAAATTAAATTATCCAAAAGCGCCACTTACATAATTATTACCATTTCTGGTTTTAATAGACAGATATTTTAATATTTTGTACAAATTTATCGTTATTTCATCGGCCTATTAATGTTCCCACTGCTGAGACACAGGCCTCCTCTCTGTGAGAGGGAAGGGCCGTTATCCACCACGCGGGCCCAGTGCGGGTTGGTGGATGTCACATGTCTTCGAATTTTTGGTTCTAGGACATGCCGGGTTCCTCATGATGTTTTCCTTCACCGTTTTGAGAGCAGTGGTGATGAAATAATTTACACAAAGTAAAGCGCCTGCCTGGGCCCGAACCCCCGACCTACAACTTGTAAGTCGCGGCCGATACCACTGGGCCACCACTGCTCTCAAACTATAGTCACCACTGCTATCGTTATTTAAATATGTAAAAAAGAAAAATATGTTTTTTTCCTCAAAGCCGAAGCGGGAAGCTTTGATTTGCTTTAGAAAAAAAAAGTATTTATGTAAATTGGAGAAGACTGAGTTAACTAGGTTGAGTTTGGAATTGCTAATTGGAAAAATACACAGCTCTTTTTTTCCACAAAATCTTGTTATGAAATACGAAAGAATGCAGTCATATACCACCATCCATATACACCTATGACGGTTCTTCCACAAAGAAGATTAACCTCGTAATTACACAGATTGGATCGCGATACCATAGATAAGAGATGTTTGCCGGAGATAAAGAAATATCCAAGTTCAAAACTTGTTCTGAACACTGGAGGCCAAAGATAACTGTATATTTTTTATAGCTCTTCAACTTATTGTATCTTTAATTTAATTTTACTACTAGATTCATTAATTAAAGGGACATAACAAGATGATTTGTCGCTCGCACGCGCTGTCTTATGAAATGGGTGTCAACCGAATGATAGATTTTTTTAAACAGACAAACAAACATTTTGCAAAACAGAACATTTTGTTTCAAACGGGCAATTCTATTTAGGAGATGAGTAACACCTATTTCAAATTCATCTTCACTCGACTCAATCAAATTGACATATATAGTTTCCTTCAAAAAGACTTAGGAGGTCTATATTTTTAGTCCCTTTGAATTAAACTTACTACAGTATAAGCTATAACTGTCACTTTGATCTAGCGAGGTGGAGTCGAAGTAGAGTGAAGTGGAGTCGAAGTAGAGTGAAGTGGAGTAAAGTACTTAAAATATGATTATGTGAGTTTGATCACGATATCGAGGTCAATTATCACATTAGAACCAATACTAAAATAAAACCGTTGTATATAAAAAGGTAAGTCATGCAGATTTCTTGCGAAATCGCAATAGTACATTGCGACAGTAAAACAGTACAGTAGATCGTACTGATAGCATTTCACAAGTAGTGATTAGCTCATCGATACAAGATGTGCAGAGAGAGATTAATAGATATATATGCAGTACAGTTTAGTCACGACAAGATACATGTAGTATACGGTAGTTATATTGGAAGTGGAACAAAGTTTATATCGTTCGTGTTGTGTAGAAGTAGCATTGTTTGTGACAGAGACTTCATTTGCTATACGCATCCTGTATGTGTAGATGAAACTGGCTACACATTTATTTTGTCAATTTAAAAAAACAATGCGGACTATCATTAAGTCGAAATTCGTAACATTCTATGACATTGGAATGTAAAAGAACTTTGTCTCTATAACTATAAAAAGGACAATTTGAATTTGTGGAAATAAAATAAACTGTATCACAAAGGGGACAAAACCTTTCCTTGTTTATTTACACTTAACCACAATGACACACGTACTTTCCAAATTCGACCAACGGTGTAACTTCACTAATCTATCATTCGTAAGTATAGTTGGAAGGCAAATTAGATTTATGTTGTAAACGAAGAGTTATTATAACATAAATCGCACTTTACACCGAACTACATTGCTCAACCATGCCATAAAATAACGATAGAGGAAATAGAGACCATAACTGCATCTTGCGACTGTGAAGCGTGCCATATACTACATTCCTATCTATCGGTTTACGATGACAAATAATGAATGGAAACGGAGAAAAAATAAGATATATTTTAAGAAGATTTAAGAAATGTTAGTCTTTGTAAAACTGTTTGCGTCTGTCTGCCAAAATGTTGATATATTGAAATTATTTACCACTTACTTATGCTTGGAAGTATGTGAAATGAATTCGAGATATTAAGGTTACACTAGTCAATGGCACGAACTATTTTCTGCGCGGGGTTAAAATGCATTTTATATTAACCGACAACACGTGCGGAAGAGATTGATGCTGTGATGAGCAGTAGGAAGCTAGTTCGCGTACGAATACACACTTTTGAAAATTTGTAGCGAAATGGATAATGATTTAGGACGAAACCGAGCGCGCGAAATTTTATAAACAGACCTTTAGCTGTCTAGATATCATGAAAAAACGACTAAATCTATCTGTTCAAAATAAAATTATTTGCATTGTTGAACTACTAATCTATCCCTGTATGGAGGCCGTTTTGCTATTTTCCGTCTTCTTATGGCATTTATTCGCGCCCAAAAATGCGTTAAAATTAGTGTCGAAATGTGGAACTTTCGACGCTCATAACTTTCAAATATTATTTTTTTTTACTTTTTTGCTTCCATACAGGGCTAGATAATGATGAGACAAATTGATATCACTTTTAATTTTGAACGTACATCGTCAAACTGTGGAATAATCCCTAGACTACGTTTGTATGGAAGAATTTTCGACTAGTGTAACCTTAATTTATTTATTTATGAGTTTATCCTCGCACTGGAACGCCTTGCAGCAATTACACCAATGGAGCACAATCTTCGCGAGGAGATGTTCGCAGTAAGCCTTTAGCATAGAATTGGGATCTGTGGGTATTCATTTATTCATGGAATAATGATTATGACCATCTTTATTTGATTACAGCAGTATATGCCACGGTGGTATTTATTTTCAGAAACTTCACGGTAATCCTTTGCTCCAGATTGAGCAGGGCTACCAAGTTCCAATAGAAAAATGAAATCTTTATCTGATAACGTTTTTGGTGTATTTTTTAAGATACTTAAGTTAGCTGAATATGCAAGTGTCTATTATGTCCTACATTAACTGTGTTTGTAAGGAGCTTGTATAAAGCAAAGTGAACGGATTCCGTTGCAGTCTGCAGTTATAAAACATCAAGGTTGTTGGAAAGAGAGTAAATAATAGCTTAAGGTCGGACATGATTGCAATTTGCAGGTTCCAAAGATTCGATGGATTGATATTAAAAGACCTTGATAGACGATACTTTGTGCCTAGAATTAATAATTATTATATATATTTTATATATGTATATATCTGCCTAGCCTTTACCCAACTATATTGGGGTCGGCTTCCAGTCTCACCGGATTCAGCTGAGTACCAGTGTTTTACATGGATCGACTACCTATCTGACCTCCACAACCCAGTAACTGGGTAACACGGTACCCCTTGGCTTGGTGTCAGATCTCAAGCTTCTGACTACCCGTAAAGACTGTCAAAGATCTTCAAATGACAGCCGGGAACCACGGCTTAACGTGCTTTCCGAGGCACGGAGGAAACTCGGTATATTGAAATGGTCACCCATCCACAGACCGACCTCGTCAAGCGTTGCTTAACCTTGAAGATCAACCCATGCGGCTGTTATTATTTAGCCACGAGCTCCTCTATTATATATATTTTATATTTATTATATATTATTTGTTTATTTTTCAAGGTTCAATCCTTTAATTAACCGCGATGTGTATGAAGGATTGGCCTTTGGTCAGTTGTAGGAGCATGTTTTATTAATATTATAATAACTATTATTCTTCATAATAGGTACCTAAGAGCAGCAATGATGTCATTTACTCCTCAATGAAACGAGTAGGCAATGAAAGTAATGGAAAAACAAAATATATTCAATTCAGTCAATGGAATTGTTTTCGATGCAAAACAATAATTTTACGGGAAATATACTTAAGATGATGTGTAGTATGTACTTCAACTACATAAACTGGTCATTTAAATTAACAAAGTTGAGTAGGTAAATGAATAAAATAAATGTGCAACGGTTATAAGGAGTTCCAATATGTACCTATATAAAATGTTTAGGTAACAAAGCAAAAAAGGTAAGCTTTGGACTGGAATCCCCAAGGGAAAAGATAGCGTGGGCGTCCCCGTCAAACCTGGCGTCGCACCGTGTTGGCAGAAGCGACGAGCATCGGAATGACATGAGGTGAAGCTCAAGACCGATCGCGTTGGAGGACATCTGTGGACGCCCTCTGCCCCATCTAGGGGTTATAGTAGGACATTAATTCATATGTTTTTTTTTCCGGCTATAGGTAAAGCCGATTGCATTGTCACTCATTATGGTATACCATCGGTGGTTTTTCCCTTGACAGCGATGCGGACGAATTTGTTATTACCCATCGAGCATTTTCGCCTGTTCCTCGTTTTTGGCTTGTATACCAATATAAGTTGTCCAGCTACTATTTTTTTAAAATCTATACTAATATTATAAAGAGGTAAAGGAGCTCAACCAAATTGGTGCCGTGTTGTACATTCTTAGATTTAATTAAGAATTAAAAGTGAAATTCATCTCTGTCAACAAAAAATATGTTCTGCAGGTTGCCCTAAAACATCAGTTGACTTAAAATTATGTTAAGTTGTTCCCAATAAGTAACGAAATACATTTTGGTCTTGATATTAATTACAGAATAGAGCCGTTTTGTATCAACATTTGAATCAAGTCATCTAGTTATCAAAAGCAAGTGAATTCTGTGAGTATTCTTGTACATTAGTTAACGTTACTAATTATTTACTAACAAAATTAAAATTTACATATTATAAAATACTTAATTAACAATAACTATCTATATATACATTAAAAAAAAAACCTACGGACGCGTATAAAACGGCAGGGGTCATAGGGCATCAAAAAATTCGTCCACATCGCTGTCAACGTGAAAAGTGCCCAGAACGCTAGCAGCACTGCCACGTTGGATGGCAATGCTGATTCTGTACATTAGTTATATTGAGATAAGTTTTGTTGCTGTACAAAGAACTTAACGTCGGTACCAAAGCTCCACAGAAAGTGGTTGATCTCCTTTGTTAGTTTGTTTGTAGGAAGTAATAACACAGAACCGATTTTGAAAATTCTTTCACCAGTAGAAAGCTACATTATTTCTGAGTGTCAGAGGCTACTTTTTATCAAGAAAACAAAAAGGGTTCTGCGGGGCGGGCTATGGGAATAAAACCGCGGTAAAAAGGTAGTAGTAGTTACGGTATTTATTTCTATATAAATCAACTTATTGTTAGCATATCCTACCTTATTAGTTCGTAAAGGCACATACCTAATATATCTATTTTTACCGCATGCTAATTTCAGACTGCGCGGTCAATGCGTTTTGATTGCGTTCTCGTGTGTTTATAGTGGTGATAAAAACACGCGTCGAACATTCGGAGTCAGAACTTAGGCCTACTAAAGAGCAATGAGTTTAAAATAAAGAATCAGAAAACAGGTCGTATTTCCCGTAAGGGCACAATAAGACATAAGTGTTCTCATAAGTAGATATATGCAAAAAAAACCCACGAACATTATATTTAGGCCCCATGTGATATCCCGAGCGAGCCTGTCATCAATCGGGCACAAATATAGACTCCAAAATTTCCATATATAAGAATTCTAAACCACTGCCCGAAGAGGATCGAACCCTGTAGGTCTCCAAATTTATCAGTCGTGATTTTGACCAACGGATCAAAAAGAAAAGAAAAACAAAGAAAACTCACCATTACTACCACTTGCCATAGGTAGGGTTCTTGAATGATGACGTAGGTGGTTTGTATAGAGGATTTTCGCCCGTGCAGTCCTCAGCATCAATGTTCTGGTACTGAGGGTCGTTGAGAGGTACTGGGGGGACCGTGTTCATGTGCTTCCAGAGCATCACACCGCTGACCGCTGCCACCGCTGCTACGATACCCAGGACTCCCAGGATTATTGGCACTGAGGGAGGAAAGGCAATATAGAGATATACTATTGATGGATTACGTCTCAGGATTCAATAAAATAAGTAAAAAGAACCAATACTGCGAATTGTAGTTAATGAAGATGTAAAGAAGGCTGACGCCAAACAAAGCATACAATTCTACTAGTGAGATCTTAGAACGACACGCCTTGAAAACATTGATGATTGAATACAAATTCAAATAAAACAGCATATGGGAGAAAATTTGTACAATTTAATGATATTATTTTATTTATTTAGATTTGAATGGCTCCGAAACATTCGTTGGTTAATGACTTGATTCGAATGGACGGTAGAATAAATTATTAAATTTATATTTTTGTCGTACAAAAGTGCCGCATAATCACCTAGTTGAAATAAAGAATTTTTGTCTTTGTCTTTGACGAAGGCAGACTAGATGTTAAAGAGGCACAAAGATATCTGGGAGGTGTGTTTTATAGACAAGAGGCTTCATTCACAGTATACACGTCAATCAAACAATTACGATACCGTTAATTGAGGCACTTAAGTCTTTTCTGGTATCGAGAAGACGTAAGGTAGACATACAATCAATATTAAACAATAGTCGTTTTACGTAAGGCCGATATTTAAACCTGATTTTCTATTAAATTAATTTGTACTAAGTGTTGGGGGAAAACGCATGACGAATAAAACTAACAACTTTACGACAGCTCATAAGCAAAACAATACAACTTTCCTCATTTTAAATACAAACAAACAAACATCGTATAATGAAATGTAAAGCGGTTTCATTGTAGTATCCAGTTCTGCCTACAGCCCACACACTTTTCCTTTTAGTTTGCCAAAACAATGCAGCTGTGGGCGTTACTTGATTATAATATGGGCAAAGAAACTGCAAAATGTCACGTAGGTACCAGGTATATTAGGTAAAATAAACTGGTAAATATACCTTATCTACTATAAGTATTTAGGAGCCGATTGGCTGGGAGGGATATTGTTGCAAGTAGGAATCGGCTTTAGTGTAACTTATAATCTTATGCAAGATATGGAACGGTTAGTATTTTCTCTATTGTGGGAGTAACAGCGATAAATGGTATCAGATACTTATCATCCCACTCTAGTCGTAAACGCTGAGTAAAAGGGACTCTGTTGTACCAAGACGTCATATTTATAAATGCCTTGCCTTTATTTGGTATGGCGTTTCTGGGTTTATATCTGTCTACACATTTCTCCTTTAATGAGCTATATCCAGTCTTAAGTTGTACTACTAAATAGTTTGACTATAAACACTGGATGCTCTCAACTGGCTCTCAAAACCGTCAAAAAAAAAAAACGTCATGAGGAAACCGCCCTTGAACAAAAAATTCGAAGACATGATGACATTAACCACTAGGCCCGCGTGGTACATTATGGCCCATTCTCCCATGGGAACATTATGCTTCTAAATAGTTAGATTATAAAGACTGGATGACCTACTCGAAAAATTTGCCATCGGTTCATGTTATTTCCCAATACCCAGGTTTTAATTGGTTCGTCATATTACGAGTAATACACCATTTTATGAGTATTATGGGCAGTCCCATAAAATTCATAAAAATGGTGTACCTTTAGTATCATCTCTAGAGAAGGGATTCACATGCATTAAGGGTTATTTATTCAGACTGATACTGATTTCAAAAGGACAATGTTTGTAGAAAAAATATTTGTTTTCCTTTTGAGGGACGTAAAAGGGGTCGAAGGCAAAAAGTAGTGATTCAGTAAGTTGTTTATAATGACCGTCTGTCGCCCCCTTATCTCGAAATGTTGTCATTCTCTATCGGTGGTAACTGGTGAGTAAATATTGTCATAATGTGATATAATGTTCTAGGTCAGTACCTAACAATTGTTACAAAAATGAGCAAATAAAATAATACACAATTGTCTCAATCAATTTTAGTTTGCAGCTCGCTTTAGTTAAAGGTTTAAAATAGATTGTACCTATGTCGGATTCTAATTCATTTACCTGTATCAAACATTTAACTGGTGTGCGAGAAAACCACAGAACCAGTAAAACAAAACTACTCAACATTGTTACAAGAAGGTACAAAATCACGACCTTTGAACGCTAATAGAATTTCCTGTCTTAAGGGACAGTAAGAAAACTTAAAACTATAATAATAATAAATAAATGATACTATACAAGTGGACATGATTGTTTTAATAACAACGATAGAACAAGACCAAATGATAAATATATGTGCGAGTATGTTCTAAGAAAGCCCGATACGCAGCTGGTGTCAGAGCGCATATATTTGTTTTGTTATGTCAAAAGGCTGGAATTATAGAACACATCTGTGTAAATTTTAATATACCAAAGCCCAAGAAAAGACTCTATCCCCAACATGTAAAGTATATTTTTGAATACAGTACATGTATGCATATGAAATTAAAAATTACTTTTTCATTCATAAGAAGCTTATTGTTCGAAAGTGACGCAAATAAGATACGGAGCGACATGGAATTCGCTGTGTGGCAATTTCATAACAAAGTCGTTCGTAATTAACGTTAATTTTTGTTTAAATATATCGTATTAAATTAAACTTTTCTGACAGTCATGTTTATTGAAATAATTTATCATTAGGTAACTTATACAAGTTTTTTGTTGAAGTTTCAACGTGTTGCAAATTGTACCTCATGTGTTTTTTGAATACTAAATGTCCTTTTTTTTTCTTTAGCCTCATTGGCTTATGATTCAAACTGAAGTCCATCTTTAAGATGACGTTTTTTATTTCTAGATGAGTAACCAAGTTTCTTACCTTTAGTATCAGCTACAACCGCAGCAGCACTGATTTCGTTGCAGTGGTTCAGCATCATTACAAAAATCTCTCCATGTTCATCTCGTTTAGCGTAGAATTCTAATCGACCACAATCATCAATAGTTTCACTGCACTTTACCCAAACTGTTCTGTTTTGAGTATCTCTTTCTGTCATCCGAGACTCATTATAGCGTTGCATGGTCATGAGATGGTTGCATTTGTTACATTCTCCGATGGTATTGTTGACCAGGCAGTCTTCACATTCGCTGGCGACGCTGCAGAGGCCTGCGCAGTTGTTCTCCTGGTCAAAGTACTGGGAGCCATCTCGGTCTGTGTAGCAGATACATGTCTCGCATGGACCACAGTAGCCGTTGCCTGAACAGTCCGCCTAGAAATGTTTAGTTGTGAGACAGGTGAAAAGAAATATAATTATGTTAACTTTATAATTATGTTAACAACAAGAAAAGTCAGCATGTATAATGTTCATAATAATATTAATAAGTGAACAGTGAACATTATGATGGCTATAAAGATTCGAGGCTTCATATGTCTTCCTACATAATATTTTTCCTCTTTCATAGAGAGGAGGCCTGTATCCCAGCAGTGGGAACATTAAAAGGCTGATTATGATTATAAAAAAATTTTGGGGGGACTTGTGTTACTTACATCGTTTCTTGGGTTCAGTGAGCACTGGTTTATATCTCCTCGTTTTTCGTCACAATTTAGTGATGGCTTGGTTGATTTGTCGCAATATTGGCCTGTCCTGTAGAAGAAAATCACTTGATGACATTGGGAGTTGGCACATTACAACGTTATTATAATTTCAAATGCTTACTTAGTGCCTTTTTTGTTCAGTGTTTTTAGAAAGGCTGCGTTAACTACAGTTAGGTTTTGTTTTAGATTGAACAATAGTATCCTTGAAAGATTTCGGTCAATCGTATTAGGTACAGTGTTTATTTTTGGATGACATGCAATACTTGAAATGTGGATAGTAAGTCAATGCCAAGTGCAACAATATATGAGGATGAAATAAATGAATGAAGGAAATATATGATTAAAATAATTATTAGGGATCGCATTAGCCGAATCGCTCTTTAAATAAGTTCAAAATTTATGAGGAAGATATAGAACACAAAAAGTTTCTATACAACAATGTTGACTAATAATAAGAATTGCCTAAACCTACATAAACATACTAGAATTTCTTGAACGGTGAACGGGCTATTGATAATAATCAGGAACTAATCGGTTATCGGTCCATAGCTGACGGACATCCTATCACCGTATCGGAATATGGTTGAAGGCACTATGACCGTTATGTTATACTCTATGTGGTAATAGACAGGCAAAACAGTTCCGCATACTTATTTCGTAATTATATTTGAAAATGGATGGATATTATGATGTTATGTGCTAATGTTCGAAGCATGATAGAAGCATATACCATCTTTTTCAAGTGCTTTCTCTGGTCCAATTTTGTTTCCAGTAAATTTGACAGGTAAACTTCTACTTAGTGTTCTATGCAGAAACTTGTTAGAACAGTATAATCTTCAAACAATTGCATCAAAATAATTAGATTTTAACATGCAGCTGCTCCTACAAATTGTATTGCATCAAAACATGGAACATTTTTAATAACCCTGCCATTCAGATGAAAGCCGGCTCTTGTGCCACAATTAACTCCACATCGATGGTCGGACAAAGATGTTTTTGTTGGGTTGAACTTAAATATTTACTGGCAATTAATTTCTATGCGAAATTCAACCTTAGCATGTGGTGTTACGACATAGGTTGCTTGTTGGATTGAGTCGTGTAGAGCTTAATTATGATATTGCTTTTTTTTGCTTCATATGCCTCATTTATATGAACAACGTTCACCTACTCTTCGTGAATTTGATCGTAACGTGTCATCAACTGTCCTGCCTGCATTGATTGTTCTATCTAAATAAGTTTATTATGTTTACGAGCTGTGATTTTACGAGCGTTTTAGTATTTTGTTTTACTTCGACTTAACTTATGTATGTTACAGTGGGCATCTATTACTTAAATCTTTTGTTTTGTGTTTGTTAACAAAGTGACTGCATCTTACATCCACTCTAAGATTTGCGGTATTAATGTATGTGTATCGCATTTCCATAATTCGTATATATATTTTGTTCAGTTTAAATGGTATTGCAATTGTCTGCGTACATAACGGTACGCTTGTACTAATCTACACCTTCTTTAAGTGTAATTATAGCACGTGTTAAGTTAATTTATACCACGTCTGCTGAAATACCGCATTTTTTATCATCTTTAGGCTCGCGTTTGACCACTATCTTAATCGATGACGTGGTCTACGGTGAAGCACGCTTGCATTTTTTTAGTTCTGCAGTAATCGTGCGAACATGACATGTTTTCCTTGATTTACAAAGATAAATGTAATTTCAATGTCATTTTTCTTCTGAATAAGTATTTTGAATTAACTAAAAGGTTAAATTTGAATATTGCTGAATAACGCAGTTTTGCACTCTTGGGCTTGATTAATAATCTTGATGACATTGTTATTACCTACAGCCTTTGCAAGAAATTACTGATCATTTTTGAACCTTCAACAACTGGGATATTTTATCATAACTCAAACAGCTACAGTAAATATCCATATAAATAATCAAATCTTTGATACATACCATCCAGGATCGCAAAAACAAGCCCCACAGGAGAAGTTTCCATGTTTGTTACAAACTGGCGAGCTCGTCACCATCTTTTTACTGCATTCACACGCACACGCCACGAAGTACTTCACGCGAAATTCTTCACTCAAGCCAAAGTTGATTTTCACTTCTACTGACTCTGTGACTCCTCCAGTAGCATTACAGAACTCTTGGGTAGGAGTAGCTTCGATGGTGGTGACACAATAGGCCCCAGAACATTTAGTGTCAAGTAGCTTCAACTCGATGTTGAAGCTTTGCGACGAATGCACGATCGTCATCTCTGGCTGCAAAAGTTAATATATGTCAGGAAGTTTAACAATAACTAAGGTTTAAGTGAGAAAGGATTGCACCATTATTAAGAGGATGTGGAATCTCAACATACGAGAATTTGTAGTGACTCACCGTTCGGTTATCCTTCAAATCAATATATCGTGCGCTCATATTTTTGGAAATGAGCTGGGATTGTGTTTGATCTTACTTTATTTGAAAGGTTTGTAAGTACAGAGGGTATATAACAATATTATCGAAACGCTTAATTATAGTTTACATAAGTAGCAAGCGTGAAGCTAATGCTTATCAACAAAGTGGAACTTTAGTTTAAAAAGTTTGTATCTAAAACACAGCATTTCATTATACAAATTGTTTATATAGTATTTACTAACATAGCATTAGCATTGGTATTTCTTAACAAATTTTGTAGGAACATTACCTAAAATTTGACCATATTATATTTTACTGGACGAGGCATGTCCTATTTGGATCAGTTTTCAGTTGGTTATCTAATCAGCTAAATGTTTGTGACTTCTTCAAACGTTTAACTATCATCTACTTTAACTATCAGGCTAGATAGGTTGCCGGCCTTTCGCTTTTCTACCGTCCCAACTATCATATTTGTATAAACTACCCGCCTATTAAAGCGTAATTATAATTATAATATCATTATTTAAGCGTACTTTGCCGTAATTATTACCATTATTATAATTGCTGTAATTATTTCAAAGGGAACGGCTAAGCGTGGTAGAGATGCTGACGCTAATTTTTAAATTGTTGAGACATCTAGCTGTTAGAATGATACGTGGTCAACTATTTGTTTCCTCGTGTATGTTGCTACCGTCATGGAAAATGAAAGTTAAATTAAGTTAGAATCTAGCTTACGTACATAGATAATTAGATATGTTTATTAATGCTCTGAAATTACATGGAATTTAGTTAAAGTTTAGGTAAACAATTTAATGGATCTTAACAAGTTATTAGACTGCCAATTACATAGGCTATATTATTTAAAGCACAGGTTGACAATGTTACTAATATGATAATATCGTGAAACAAAGCTTAAGTCACTCATAAAATGATCTAATTACATATATCCAATATTTTATTTTATTCAAACACCTGCGAAATTTATTCGTACGGCCCTTAGCTAAAACTGACATATCCTCACGTACATATTATACAGTTTTAGTCACTCAACGTCTGGGCCCTGACGATAATGTGGTGTGAAATCAACGTTAGATTTAACAACCATAACATATTTGTAAGCAAGAAACAATTTGGGTTAATTGCCTATACTTATTGGTCTAAATACATTAAATGAATCATAGGCAAAACTTATTTTGTACTTTTCATGTCATGTTTTTGAAGTATGTTTGACTATAACATCAGTTTTATTGTTACGTAATAAGTGTCAACTAGTCTAGTGACAGCTATTATTAGTCTTTTCTATCGTTATAATCCTATTCTTAGATCATTATTGTGACACTCGTTGACCTTAATTCTGGCGGTTGAGATCTTCTCGGGCGATCCGGCTATCATCAGTCAATACTATCAATGTTACAATGTTACCTTCATTTTTCGATCATCGGAATTTTTAGATGTTTGGATTTCGGTGATACTTCTTAAAGTATGCCACTACTTAAGAGCAAGTGATTTATACTACAATGGACCTTACCTTCTGTTTACTCTTCGCTGAATAGTGGATGTCGATTTTGTTAGGCTCTCTGATGTACAGGGTCCTCTCGGCGTAGACTGGGTTGATTTCGGCGCCTTTGTTTTCCGGCGCTACTTGAAATTCTTTGCGGTACTCTTTGTCATTGGAACACCAGCCATCTCCTGACGAGATCGAGCAGTGAGACGACTGTAAAGAACGAATGAAAAGACGGTTATCGATTGTCTTTAGTAAGTAGGTAAGCTTATAAAGGTGAGAGACGAGTTGAACAAAATTACAAAACTAAATGTCGCAGAAGCAAAATTAACATTATTATATTATCAGTTATAATCGAAATAGTAAATTATAAGAAATCTCTATCGAAGAATACCATAGTAAATAACAGTTTCATAGCCTAGTATGATATCTTTCAACAATTTAAGCCTGTGGCACTCCTACTATTGCGAAATATTAACAGCGAAAATAGAAATTTAGAGGGCTTTACAGCGAATAAACGTTTCACGAAGGTGTGTTAAACAGGCCGTAGGGTATCTATAATATTCTAGGTGCTACGCCAGATTGAAATTGTCCAGTTGAGGATATACTAAACGAAAGTACAAATCGTACAGGCGAGCCGTTTGCTGTCCCGTTTTCTACAATGTTTAATGTAGGAGGCAGGTGCGGTTGAAAGTGTGGAATCGGTTTAAAGGGCGTTTGAATAAGATTTGGCACTGAGCCTTTTTGAATGCTGATTAAGATTCTTTTTTTGTTGTTAAAATACATTAGTGTTTGTGCCATCTGGAAAGCGACTGAGACCATACAACAAATTTAGTTGCTTCTTCATCAATTCAAGTCTTATTCAGTATGGGGAAGAATAATTAAGTAACTGCAAGTTGTTATTTATTATGCCTGAGCCTGTGAATAAATGCAACAGCAAATTATAAATCTTTCCTTTGTCCACATTAAACTTGATGTCACTTTGCCACCTTATAAGTCTTGCTTGCCTACTAATATCTCTATTTACACAATATAAATCTAATATTGTGAGCCAATTATAACCATATATTATGAACAAAGGAATGTGCTGGTCTGCTTGGTATATAATTCTGCTATATATGGTGTGTTCCTAGACATGCAATTATATAAATTGCGATGTTAAATGATGCTGTTCAGATTCAAACTGGTTGAAATCACTAACAATGTTAATGCGCTAACTGGATGTGACAAGGGCGTGAAATTCGCTCTAAGTAGAGCGTGCCCTGTAAGACTGGCGATTCATCCTTGTAATTTTATGCAAGAAGGTTATAGTTTTTTGTACTTTTTAGTAGTTTTAGCTGTAACTAATTTACCATTAAGACGTTTATCACTGTTTCAGTGAAGAATTTCTTTTGTTGCCAGCGAAATAATGAAGACATTACAAGTTATGCAAATTCTTAAAACACAAGTGCACTGTTAACAGTACACTGTCATATAAGGTAATTAAAACTTCGATGCTTATCAACAGGGTCTTGTACAACAGGTCCGAGGCGATAGCTGGCACAAGGCCAGAGATGTTCGTCGTTAATGTCATTAACTGGCCACCGGAATATAAACGAGACACGTATTTTAGGTTGATAACCGAAGATGCTTACAGGCATATAAAATGCCATATTAATTTTGGAGCGGTGAACAGGAAAAATATGCGTTAGCTATTTGCTTTTGTTTGTAATGACAGCTGCGGATGCCTGTGCAATCTATTCTGTGACTAAACATGGGATTCATCACATACCTAAATGGGAGACTGATTAGCAAACGCAGAATATGGCATTAGAAATAATGTACCTAATATTTAAGCGCGGCGACGGCAGTTGTCTAATTTTCTTTGTTATATTTTTTTTGTCAGTCAATGTCTGCTGTGTCT
This sequence comes from Orthosia incerta, assembly GCA_948252205.1. Classification (NCBI taxonomy): domain Eukaryota; kingdom Metazoa; phylum Arthropoda; class Insecta; order Lepidoptera; family Noctuidae; genus Orthosia; species Orthosia incerta. The sequence continues at coordinate 9,862,076 of OX411754.1, read as the reverse complement.
ATCATAAACAAAGTAAGTACTGCTAATAATTTCTGACCATTTATTTTGTTCTTATTAACACAATTCACAAAAGGCATATCCGGTCAACATATTTCCATGTATAATGCGTCGCCTGGCGCCAGCGCGATTCAAGTAATGACCAAGTTGGCAGCTTGCTTGAGTTGCTTGCTTCACACCGAGTACATCCATACGCTACCTGCCTTCATTAAGCACATTGTTGACTATGTTGTATGAAGGACGTATGAATAATTCGATGGAAAAGCACAAGTAAATATATTCAGGTATTCATTGTAAAGTTGTAAACAGATACTTGATATTGCTAGTATGCTACCTGGTTTTGCGAGATGATAAATTATGGACGGTTGTTACAGCCTGAGCTGTAAATCGATTTGCGTACTGCATTTTCCGATTATGTAAGCGATTTGCGATTTTGCCGCGGGGTTGTAAAGGTTCTCTATTGTTGATGTATCAACTTTGATTTTAGCTCTTGTGCAAGCTCTTTTTGCAGGACATTTTATGAAATTTCAAAACATAACGTTTCAAATACCGATGAATGGAGCGAAAATCATTGCTTTGGGTTCCGTGTCAAAGCGGCTTATCTATAGTCAGTCAGTGTATTTTTTGTTAACGATTCCCAAAAAACACTTATTTAACATAAAAATAAGAGTCATTAAGCATTCATTAATTTTGTTCGTCATTAAAGATTTCTTTGAGTGAACAAGTGCGTTAATAACGAAGTAACCAAATGATTGGGTAACTTTTATTAATCGCCCTTTGTTGCCCGAGGCTTTATTACAAATCAATGTACCTATAACTAATTTATGAGAGTAAGTTATAAACCGACTTAAGCTGTAAAACCACGTTGATCCGTTCCAGATAATTATAATGCAAGAAACGATGGGTGTGGGGTTCGACGCCTACGCAAAAAATACTTCTCAAGGAATGTGGTTTCAACAGGATAGGTAGAACTTTATTATAATAACATTCTCTTGTGGGGGGATTTTATATTTCTGTGAGCTTAGTGAACGAAGACTTTTCTTTATCTTAAAGGCGAAAATACACAGGCTTGTAATTTGTTTATAATTTTGCAAGTATAGTACTCGCCAAACTTCTTGGCTGCCCTGAAGTTGGCTTTTCGATGCGCAAGGCACGGCGCGGTGCTTTTTTGTATGAGATTTACTACTGTGCAGCTTATATTAACTTTGCTACAGCGCAGTCACCTGTTAGCCACCCTGTAGTCAACTACAGGGTGGCTAAGAAGTTTGACGAAAGCTATAGCTTGGATGCCGTTGTGACGTTTAACAATCAGAAGTTATTATGGCACAATGGTATGCAAGCTACAGGCATGTCTATTGGCCTAAAGGGGCCAATAGACTTAGTTAGCTTAGTAGCTTATTCCCATAGGCACTAAGAGACAGACTGACAGGGGATAGTGAAAAATGAAACTTGCTAAAGTAATTTAAAAAAAAATAGGACCAGAACAGACAAAAGATAACAGCTAATTGAAACATATCTATATTTAGCTAAATTATATCTAAGCTAAATTAAAAAAATTGTCGTTGCTGTTTTACCAAAAAATGGACTTAAAGAGGTATTCTCTTCAAGCAAAAAGACTAGGTAATGATTGCCATACGAAACTCAACCTTCCGTTAGTCTATCTTTAGTTTAAGATACGCATAAAGGGATCTCAGAAACCTGTTCGCCAAGAACCTAGTTAAATTATCGAGAGCTTGAAAATACAAATATGGGCATAATTGGCCTGTCTCATGATAGAGCCATATCTTAACTAAGTCAATGCATTTTGTTCTTTACAATTTAGGGCAAAAATGATAATCTTTCTTTGTGGGAGTCACGAAGTATCGTAGTCTTCGTAGCTCATTATTTCAGGGCAATAAACCCTTTAGTGGCCGTTAGTGCATATGAAACAGCGCCTGTGGGTGTCACAATCACAATAGTAGCACAGATCTTGACGATTGCTCTCGACCTGAGTAGATCTAACCGATACCCCGTATTTCTTCAGAAAGTGTGACTGAGAGAGCGATACTTACTATAAAATTACGGAAGTAGGTTTTGAATAGTGATACGCCGATTAGACTGATATATCGAATAATTATTCGACTTACTTGTTTATAATCGAATAAGTTTTACCTAATAAAATAGTAGTGAGAAAATGATTGATGAATGCCCAGTAAAATATTGTTATAATAATTAAGAAATAAATTAACGTTAATAGCTTTAAAGGCCATGATAAAATTCTTGACTCGGCCTTATCTCAGTGGTTTGCGTTGGGCCATTGTTGACGAACATTACGGAAATAGACTATCACTTGATATGGTTTGTTTATTGCATCTATTGAACACTTGATTTGTGGTCTTACGTAAGAATCTACATTTAGGCTTAGTTTTGTAATAAATTCAGAAAAAAACAATATATTTTTTCACAATTGTACTGTGGGAAACGTTGTATTTGAGAAACTATCGAAAGTTTTCGAATAATTCTACTATTACAAGGCACATCTCTAGCTAAACCATGTGGGCGTTAGGCGATATGACTACCTATAGAAAGGTTGTCTCCCTGTTGCGACATCACTGGCCACTCTAACCAGTTATAACGTAAATAAAAATAATAAACATATAAGTGTAGAATCTGATTATGTTGTTCTGTTGTAGAGTTTTGGCTTCGAATTCAATAGAAACTTGATTGAGATGATGCTCAAAGAAATCGAATTCATTTTGGATATATTGTATTTAAAACATGTACTGTCCTAACAGGTTGGACAGAGGTTTAAAACATATCAAAATGCACCAGTTAAATACCCATGAAGTTGGGGGCGAGCTGATCGCGCCATCTACCAAGAACAAATCAGATTTCGGGCTGCTTCTCCGAAAATTCCAATTAGTAAAGCTCAATGGGCAGTGGGCAGGGCACATTGCTCGCAGAACGGATGGCCGATGGGACAGAAAGGTTCTGGAGTGGCGACCGCGAACCGAAAGACGTTGCGTTGGAAGCCCACCAGGTGGACCGATGACCTGGTGAAGGTTGCAGGGATCCGCAGGTTGCGGGACGCACGAGACCGGTCAATGTGGCGACGCTAGGGGAAGGCCTATGTCCAGCAGTGGATGTCTTTCCGCTAATTATGATGATGATGATGAAAAGCTCAATAACCATACCCGACGTAGGAACCGAACCCAGAGAGGATCTAGACAAGTGGCATTAGATGTCAGCGAAGCCGATAGTCGAAATGTCAAAATGTTAGGGATTGATCACGTGATTTTTTGATATCGCGCTTGTCAATCCCATACAATTTTGCCTTTTTGTCAATCGCTATCGCCACACTTTCGATGATAGAATGCCACTTGACTAGGGCCTCAGGACCTCACGCAAGTAAATTCATTAGTCTATGGACTATGATATTACTGCTATTTTTATAGAATAATGAATGAGAAGAAGCATATACAAAAGTCACTTTATTGATTAAACTTTAGAACAATGGCTGTTCTAACCCTGAGACAAAAAGTTATTGTTTGTCCTAAATAATGAGATCACCCGCATCATGTTTTCTCGGTAATTCCACACCGTTTGAGTCATTTCTGTGGTGATATTTCTATAAAATTATATTCTTAGAAAAATGTATTTTAGTTCACCCTAGCAAGTATTTTCCGCGCTGTTTGTCAATCAAGAACCACAAGCTGTTTTTTAGTCCAATTAAAATATTATTTCTTGAGTGATTTAAGTTTGACGACTTAATTTTAGAAATGACACCTTTATTTTAGCTTCAGGTTAAAATCACGATGTATTTTCTGTTTTATCAACACTAAAAGCTAATGTTTGACTTAAAATGCTGCCATTACTGATATTTGTTTAACAGTCAAGTTAAACACGGCCATGCATTTATTCACTACACTCCGCATTCCAATACGAAGATTGTTGTGTTTTAAAAATGCTTGACTGTCCTAATTACAAATTTTATATTTTGCTTTATATAACATTTTGGCACAGCGTATTGTCACGTACGGCGGTACGGCAGCCAAAAAAGAAAAAAATCAAAAGCGCTGACATACATTCGTTATTAAAAATAAAAGACGTGTGACGTGCGTTCTTGGTTCTTGTTCTTCCTACATTCTGTGACACCGAGGTCGACGCACTCAGAGTGAATTTTAAGAGAATTGCAAAAAGTACCAGACTTGTAAACAAGTTTGTAGAAAAATCGATGAGTAGCTGGCTGAAATCCAAAAAGTTGTACATCACACTATTTTTCTTGTGTTACCGGTTAAGTGAACTTTCTGTGTCAATACAGGAAATAACTATTGTGTGGAAAACAGCAGTGAGTCTTGTCAATAGGTAGCTAGCAAAACCTTGGGATTATGGGGTTTTTACCACATGGTATTATTCTTTGGAAAAGTGCCAAATAATACAAGTTAATAATCACAGTAAAATAAAAAGTACCTAGATTTACAAATAAAACAGACATTCCCAATCCTAATATCATCGCAAATTATTCAACAGGAGTTCAGACAAAGGGAACAAACTCGTAAGCAAGAAGTTATTTTCAAGAATTAAAATAAAACCGAAACTTTAAGAGTAAACCACTGTCGCAAACTCGCAATGCGATTCCAAAAAGAGGATACGAATGCAGGGATTAAGTATCATCAAGATAACTTCAAAAGACTTTTATTAAACTAGAATGTTTGTAGAATGGAGTTTGTGCCAACTTTAGTGCGCTGTCGCCTTTTTGGTATACAGCGTGAAGTATTCAGTTTCCGCACTTAAGCAATAAAAGATGCGATTGATTGAGTGGTGTACAAATATTATGGAGATATGTTATACATATAGAAAGTCAAAGTGGTTTAAGAGCTGTTTAAATATAAGTTGAGAAGTGCAAGTAATATTTTAATTACGGAAATGATACCCAAAATATAATGGAAGAATCATAAAACTAAGGCTTTGAAAATTTGATACTTTAAGGTGCAAGCGACTATTACGATAACATAAGAAGCATATTGATCGTTATAAGAACTTACTATATTACTTTGCTCGATTCAAATTCGATTGCAATAGCTTGTGTCAATCAAATCTTTGATGTTGCTAAATTTATGTCTATTGTGATACCACATGTAAGAAGTAATGATTATATTCATTACAGCGTGATTAGGAAATTGCGGTGTTAGATAAGGAAGGCAAAAGTGCGGCGTTTATCTCATAGTGATTATGGTAGATAATGCTATGACGTCTTTCACGAAATGCATTGTTTGTGAGTCAGATTTTAATACGCTTTCCATAATATTAATTTTATTTAAAGTACGTATTTATGGATAATTATAGTTCTTTGTTTATCTTTAAGATATGTTTAATCGAATACTCTTTAAAAATTTTAGAAATTCAAACGCATATGAAATCAATAGAAAATGATTTTGTTGCACCATCTTTATCTATATATATAAAAATCAATTGCTGTTCGTTAGTCTCGCTAAAACTCGAGAACGGCTGAACCGATTTGAATAATTCTTTTTTAGTTTTGTTCCCCAGAATACAGGGAAAGTTTAAAAACAAAAAAAAGTAGGTAGGTTGGATAGGGTAGGTTAGGTAGGTAGGTAGGGTAGGGTAGGTATGGTAGGATAGGGTAGGGTAGGTATAGTAGGATAGGGTAGGGTAGGGTTGGGTACGGTAGGTAGGTAGGGTAGGGTTGGTAGGATAAAAGAACAATGAATTAAAAAAAAAAATTGTTGTTTTGTTATTTTTATGGCAAAACAACGTTTGCCGGGTCAGCTAGTTATAAATAAAATTGTGATGAACATCGCGACCGTGATATAATTTTACTTTGTTTATCTTTGTTTTTGTTTTATGATCAAAGATTCTTTAAAAATTATAGAAATTCAAACGCATATGAAATCAATAGATAATAATTTGGTTGCGCCATCTTTATTATAAATACAATTTTGATGAACATCGCGACCGTGATACATTCTTTAAAGTTATTGTAATGAAAAGATTCCATGATTTAAAATAAAGTTAAATTATAGATATGGAGTTTAATATGGAATGACTATTTACTAGCAAAATTGTAGTTCTGGGATTTCCCAATCCAATGTCGGTTCCTCTGTTGTCAATTGATTGTGGATAAGGCCATCCGTACTGACTAAGTGCCTACTCGTATGTATTCAACCTCCGACAGCGAATTGCTTCAGGGCCTCACTATTGCATTTAATAAAGCGAATAACCAGATGTAGATAGACAACGTTGCTCTTCACATTAATAAGTCGCAATTACTCTAGCAGTCAGCTATAATTTCAGATTTAAGGGCACGATAAATTAACTGACCCAAGCTGAACTATGAAGAATCAACTTCATTAACACTATAGTTCTGATGAGAGATCCACGGTACGGTAATAAACTGTACAAGTGTTGCCAGGCACTCAATTATGCCTAGACACCTGTAGGTGAGATTGCGTTATCTTATTAACTCACCGAGCAACCCAACTTGAAATAACATGCCCTTTGTAATACGAATTTTAAAGGTAAAGCTTACGCAAGGTACGTTAACATAAAAAATGAGAAGTTTTACGCACTCAGTGTTAAAATCTTTAAAACATGTTAATAGGTAAGTGGAGCGTACGTTAATTGCATTGATTGATATGCAATGGGATCTTTTAATTTTTCACGCGCACCCATTTTTGGGTGTTCCGTTTATTTTTGTTTTTCAGCAGTAATTAGCTGTGCGGAGTCATCGATCTGTGTTGGGTCTGATGTGATATTTAACTGTTGTGTTGGTGGTCTCATTTGTATGACAAAAGTACTTACTTTACTCTTCTTAAGTACCTCTGTTTAAGACCTTACTAAATGCATGATACCGTGTGTCGTAAGCAGTAAAACAAAACCGCGGAAAACCAGTTATGGTTGGGTTGTATTGTAGGCGACGAAATTGCGAACTCTGATCTAGCATAGTGCCACTTAGAACTACGCCTTCGTCTTATTGTTTTGTTCCTATTTATGAGGGATGTGCTTTTGTATGTAGGTAGTATAGTGGGGAACTTTTGTAATCGTCTTGGTAATGAAATGAATCCACGAGTCTTACCAATCGGTACTAGGAAAACTTCCAATTAATTTATATTACCAATACTGGAGCATAGTGAATAAAAAGTTTTTCAGTGCGAATGCAAGATGATCCTAGGAACGAAGTATTAACAATAAAGAAGACAAAATCACCATCGGGAATGTCTGAAAAGCCTTTATTGAATGTTTTGTATTGTAAGGGTCAAATGCAGACAAGTGGTGGTTTTGCAAAGCAAATGCACAACGATCCGCCCGTTTTGATCATTAGAACAGAGTACCTAGGGGTCTTTAACTGATTGTTTGCTGTAATTACAGAAACAATTAAAAGGCCATTGTGTCTCGTGTGGATCCACGTTTTAGGCAGTCATGGAATAGTTTACTTCGAGGCTAGAGTACTTCACCGTCGACTCACATCATCACTTGCCATCAGGTGAGATAGTGAGCAAGCGCAATTCTATCTGCATTAAAAAAAACCCTATAATTAACCTAATTGAATTACCTACAACAAAAAAAGTACAGACTTTTGAGACCAAACAGTTGTCCGTAAGAATCTTAGCTGGGTAGAGTTATTTCGTAATTAGCCGGTGCATTTCATGTCATGGTCAGTTGACCAGTACTTGCTGCACAACTCTATCGCTAAAAAAGTTTACATCGATGCAGTCTTTGCGATAGCGATACTAATGGAGTTTTTTGCACAGTTTTCCATTTATTTTTGTGTAAATGCTTAGATTTTGTATTTTAATTGTGCTTTGTGTATTTTCTTGTGTCGTACCGAATAAATGTTTTATCTATGGTCTATATATTTAGGTAAAACAACTGATACAGGATCAATGCTGCGATTTTTTTTTTTTTTTTAAAGTCAATCGCTTTCCAAAAACTGGGAACTAAACTTTTTTGGCGAACAATTTAAATAATCTATTAGAAACAGAACTTTAGTGCATTGTTTATAGAGCATAATAGTAGTTTATGATACTGTTGCATAATAAGGGGTATTAAAACATGAGTGTGAGTTTAAAAACCGAGCCGTAGGCGAGGTTTTTAATAGTATTCACACGAATGTTTTAATACCTAGTTATGTGCAGTTTCATACACTACTTTATCTACACTCATACATTTTGGAATTGAACCTACTTAATCTTATTTTTTGCATTTTCCATGCCATAAAGTCGTGATAAATGCATCATATAATAATCTCGACTTTGCTGGTAAGAGATTATGAGTAATGAGTAATCCTTCGCCGCATATAAAATATTTGGAGGCGTCAATTTTTCTTCACATTCACTAATATCAGACATTTTAAGCAAGAATTTTAAAAAGGCATGAAATTCAGTACAACGAAACCTGCAAAACGTATGAATGGCGCCAAAACCCAGCACATCACCGTATTCAATTGCGGTAAAAAAATCGTGCGGCAATAATACCGCATGAAATCCGAGTTTTGCAACAGAATCCACCGCATCGCAGCGCGAATGTAATTCGCGCGAATATTTTGAGCTCTATGAACAGGTGGAAAGAGACAAAAGTTCGAGTAAATAAAAATGGCAGTGCGTAATAAGCCTAAAGCGGGCATTGTTACAGACAAGTTAAAATTGGAATCATTTATTTTTTATTAGGTACTATAAAAATGGCATTTCAAAAAATGTAAATAATTGATGGAATCTCCTTACTGATTAACTTCTTGGATTTGTCCTGTATCATAATAGAAAAATAGTACATTGTGATACAAGGGTGGGAAGTAGGTTATTGCAAACGAGCTGTCATTAACAAGCCCGAGCCGAAGGCGAGGGTTTTTAATGACACGAGTTTGCAATAACCTACACACCCGTGTATCACACGACGTTTTTCAATACAGTTGTGAGAAACAGTAAAAACAAATCAAAGAATTAGATTTGTTTATTCACAAAAAATAAAATTTTCAATATGGCGCGTTTTTGCAACTGGACATATTTTTTTACAAAGAAAACAGCCTATACAGCCTATTTGATTTTTGACAAACGTTAATGTGAAAATAATTAACTTAAAACTGTTAATTAAACATATTAAACAACTTTAAAAAAAAAATTGAGAATTCAATGCTAAAACGTACGGAATTATTAATTTTTCCTCGTATAAAATCGTATCCCATTTTATTCTATGTATGAAAACTCCTTGCTACTAAACTTTTTTAAATTGACTGATGGTGCGTTTTTGCAACTGAACTTATTTTTTTTACAACGATATCAGCCTATACAGCTAAACAGCCTATTCGATTTTTGACAAATGTTGATGTGAAAATAATTAAATTAAAACTGGTAATTAAATATATTAAACAACCATTTATAAGACTTTTGAGAATTCAATGCTAAAACGTACGGAACCATTCATTTTTCCTCTTAGAAAATCTATCCCATTTTATTCTATGTTTGAAAACTCCTTGCTCCTAAACTTTTTTAAATTGACTTATAAATTTAAAACTAAACTGCAAACATAATGATCGAGCTTGTAAACAAAAGTCACGACCGCGTAACAGAAAGATGCCTATGCGTAAGATTTAACTTTCGAATCATAATTATAGCCACTGAAAGTACGCCATGTTTAACAACTGTATTGAAATAGTTATTTATGCTACAAGTGCGGGAAGTAGGTGATTTCCGATGAGTGGCATTTTTATTCACGAGCGAGCGAAGCGAGTGAGTGGATAAATCGACACGAGTCGGAAATCATCTTACGCACGTGTATCATACAACATTTTACTATGCATTGTGCGAGGAAATAAAAAAATATATCTGAACCAAGCAAGAAATTAATAAAATGGCGCTTATTCAAGGGCGCTCAGCATATCCACAGATTAACTAATAGTTCATAGTTCTACTGCGCATGTGCAATAGCTGTCACGTCATAACGCAAAAAGGCACGAGCAAAATATTAATTCTGCCAAACATATTTAATGAATAATTAAAATTAATTTATTGAGTAAAATCTAAATCTAGAGTAATTAAAAACGCCTTAAATGACGTATTAGTTTTGTTTTACTTTTTATATGAATGATAATCTGTACTTAACTAATTTTAAAACTTTTCTCAAATAATAAAAACTCTATGCGGCGGGCTGACGTTGGAGTTAAAAATTAAAAAAGTACAGGAAAGTAAAAAGCACTAGTAAAAAAAAGTGACACTTTCCGCACAGTTTGGCTGCTTGGAAAACGCTCTTTTCGAGGACATGCATTGTAAAAGTTATTTTATGATGCAGTTGTTTGAAAATCGAAGGAAAATGTTGAACTATAATGGTTTTTTTTTAATTTTTCCTATCCACGAATATAAAGTATGTGTTTATACAATATTTTTTGAATTCATAATTGGAACATTACGTTGTGAGTGTAGATAAAATGGAATAAGGGCGTCAAGGATATCAATATCGAGGGCTTATATCGTTAAATACATTATGTGTATAATGCGGAGTGAAAGCCCGAAGCCAACAAAATAAAAGTGTCATATTACGACAAACACAGCTTTGTTTTCTAAGTAAAATTAAATGATTGATCAGATTTGGATTCAATACAAGGCTAAGTGGGCATCAATATGGATAGAAGTCGAGTTTATAATTTATAGCTTAGATTTTATATTAAAAAAGTTTGTTACAAGATAAGCTTAATTTATTGGACCAGTTTACTTTCACTGTTATTTAAATATTGGGAAATTGGAAGACGTTGTGATGTGTTTTTATTCAGTTTATAAAAAAGGAATCTAATGGCTTAAGGTGATTTATACGCCCCAATGTTAACGCAGTACTGACCGTGCGCCCGTTCGATGCCAAAATATCAATATTGAACCTTCTTTTGAACAGCTTTGTTTGCAAAATATTATTTGATTTACATATGGTATGTTAGTTATGAAGAAATTCCAGCTATAAATTTTACTGTGTAAAAATATTTTTTCAACACACTTGCTCATAAAGTGGCTCTAATTTCACCGCAATTAGGCACATAATGATGCCTGTTATCAAACTGTGACTTTTTCATTACTATTATTCACAGAGTGAGTTATACAGTTTTTTTTTAATTTATTGGTTGAGTTGCTTTGTTCTTAAAAAAGTTTCGAAACAAAAAAGGTCGTGCTCAATAGTACAAATAAATTAATGTACCTATTGCTTGCTCATTTCATGCAACTTCGTATTAATTTCAACTTGTACGTGCTTAATAAATAAAACTTTGACTCAAATATAAATTTTATTTGCTCTGTAATTAAGAAAAATTTAAATTTCCTATTTTGTACGTGGTTAAAACTCTATTCACGATAAGCCAAAATAAAAAGAAATTTCATTCTTTTAGTCTATGGCCGATCGCCATTGTAAGATGCGCGCGCATAGGAAAATTAATTAATTTTGCCCGCCATTTTGAAAAAAATTCACAACTAGTTTTTACTGTTAAAAATATTTTTTTGTATTATTTTCTTCACAAGTGTGTTGAAAAACGTCGTATGATACACGTGTGTATTGATGATTACCGTCCTCGGCTCTCTTAAGACCCTCACCTACGGCTCGGGTCTCAATGACGCCTCAGCGGTAATCACCAACATTGCACACTTGTACCATAATGTACTATTAAACATCCAAGTCGTTTTGGAGGAGTTTCCAAAAGTTGCGAAAAAATATCGTGTTGTTAATTATTTTTTTAAAGCAAACATATTAGTTACACGAAAAAACCTTGTGTTAAAAATTATGTACGTGAATCAATAATAAATATATATTTTTTTCAAACCTTTTAACCTAGCTGTTACTAAGGAGTATGCTTTAGAAAGTAACCGTTTTACGGCACTAAAGCGGTTGTAGGCCCTTAATAGACATTTGATTTGTTTTGTCAGAAATCAAAGAGTCTAACTGATCATGTAATAAAATTACCTTTTCATGTATGATTAAGTATTTGGGAATAAATCCATAAGAGACCGTAACTAATTTAATTTAACTGCCTTGGTGAAAATCGTTTCAGAAATACACAAGTAAACACCGAGTTTATCTGTTTTAAGAAGTCATCAGAAAAACTGGACCGTGTTCCATTAAAATATGGTGCCAATGAATTGAGAAATAGATAACGAAATGAAATGTCAGCATACTTAAACATAAACCGATAAACTGATAAACCAGCGTAATTTCCAAATAAATCGTTACGATAATTCCTTATAGACATTTAAGACGGGACCCCTGACTGGAAATTTGAGTCAGGCCTGACCTTTTTACATGATCTGTGTCAATCTTGTGGGCCATATGCGAGTGGCTCCAAATGTCAGGTGTCGTGGTTCAAGCCCATTCAGAATACCAACATTACCCAACGATCAGTAACCCCATCAATCAATCATTCGGAGGTTATGATTATCCTCAATTTAAAGTATAAGTAACAAAAGGGTAACTTGGATTCAATGACATTTCGAAAGCGTGTAAGTGACAAAAAATAATTGGGATTGCGTATGTTCACAACTTATTACTTATAGCAATGATTGATGACAGTGGTGTGTTTCATCAAGTGCGTTTTAACGGTTCCCTCGATTACATTGACGTGCATGAAAATTGTGTAACATTTTAATGTATAAAACATGCCCAGATATAGGTCAACGGGTTGTATTTATAATTTCTCAGAATGGTGTGATTGCGCGGATGTTTGGTGGCTGTTCGCACTTAATTGCGCCTCACGTGTACTTACCGCTTAGCTGGAAGTTTATTCGAGATGAATTACATTGTATTGTATCGATAATATGGGATTTGTTTTTGTAACCAATTTAGAAATCTTAGAACTTTTCTGTCTGTTACAATATTTCCAAAGGAAGTGCGTGTAAAAACAATGCTTGTTACTAACGTTTTGAGTACGACTGGTACTTCTAACCTAGTATTTGACAATAACCTGGATCATGTAGTGTTCGTCATAGTAAATTGGCAAAGAACGGGAAGCCCATTTTATTCGCGTCTTGTGCCTACGTGAGTGACCGCAGGAAACCTACCGCATTCCGATTGGGTTTTTTTCTTGTTTGACTTTTTATTTCCTAAGACGTAAGGATAGCAAAACAAAAGGGCCTTAAACAAACAACAGAAAATAACTGAAAAAGATTTTGACTGATGCTCTGCAAAAAATTATGATACAGTATTAAGAATTTACAAAACCAGATCAGATCTTCCAGCACATTTTGCTATCATACCTTCAAAAGCAATCCATTTCAGTTATCTTGATTGCACTGCAACGCCATTGCGTCTGCTGCGAAACTGCATCATATCATTATCCTCCGTTACTAATATTATCTTTCGTTTAAATACGAATGCCGTTATTCAAACTTCTCTGACAAAAGGATATGAATATTAAGAATGGCACGGAGCCAAACGGTTTAAAGCATTTATGGCAAAAATAACAATGATTGAATATGAAAACATGATTCACTACGGCACTGCATTCATAAGACTGTTTTGTGGCTTTTAAACTGATTGGTAAGACGTAAGTAGGTACGAACACAGTGCAAGTAACTCTTAATGGCTTAAGGCTAGACTTGCACATGGAATTCTCGTGACGTCATCCTTTCGAGTCTCAGTCCGGGTGGCGACGTCTTCGCAGTAACTAATTTATTGGTCTTACTGCAATGGATGTTGCAAGTTTTTGCTTTTTATTTATTGTAAAGGAAGCCTATTTTAAGAATTTACTGGTATTTTTGTCAGCTATTTACTACTGTTTTGTGACATTTACTGCAATGTTTTTGCATACCGTACGAAAAGGTAAATGGGTCTTAATTTTATATTAATACTTACTTCGATTTTCCCTTAATGTTATTAGCTGTTAGTTTTCATATAAAAAGTAGTTTGTTCTGAGCAGGCGGATATTGGAAAATGGGGTTGCGCAGGAAATTCGTGTATCGATCGCCATTCAAAGGCACTTCACTTGATTGTGTATTGTCAGCTTAATGAAGATTTTGTACTTGTGTGTATGTATATTTCTACAGGAATATTGACTCTTGGGAGCTATAAAACAATGAAAGAAGTACAATGTTTATAATCAATGACTTAATTTATATAAACTTTAAGTCTAGGTTTTCAGCTTTGCTTTATTGACTTTTTGATATTTGTATTATCCGTTAAAATTATTTTGTGAGGAAAGGAAGTTTAACTTATTTTTGTGAAGTCTAATTATCGAGTATAATAAAGTCAGTTTCTGACACTTCGATAATTTTAGTAAATAACACTTTTTCTTATAGAAGAAGTGAAGTTTTATCTTTCGAATGTGGGAACTATGGTGCTCGTAAAAAGTAAGAGCGATAAACGGATGTTTCACTGGTGACTAAGCGTTGTTAACGTCACGATCCTGACTGGAACTTAAAACACAAATATAAATATAACATCACGCACGTATACCCTGAAAGACTAGGCAGAGGGGGACCTATAGTAAACCCACATTTCACCAGTTATGTCCAAGTCCCTTGTAATAGGGGACGAGATACCTAATAGTCATCAACCGGCACAAGAGTTCAGACTCCGAGGTGCTATTGAGAATTCCAGATAAGTGAGTAACCGTAGAAATAAGTTTTCTTGTAAAAGAGATGTGTAACTTTTTTTTAAGGTGTACACATCACATTTTTAGGTGTACACATCACATCACATCATCAGCCTATTAATGTTCCCACTGCTGGGACACAGGCCTCCTCTCTGTGAGAGGGAAGGGGCCGGAATCCACCACGCGGGCCCAGTGCGGGTTGGTGGATGTCACATGTCTTCGAATTTTTGGTTCTAGGACATGCCGGTTTCCTCACGATGTTTTCCTTCACCGTTTCGAGAGCAGTGGTGATGAAATAATTTATACAAAGTAAAGCGCCTGCCTAGGCTCGAACCCACGACCTACAACTTGTAAGTCGCGGCCGATACCACTGGGCCACTACTGCTGCTGCTGTTTAGGTGTATAATAAAGTATATTCTATTCTAACTCTTTGCCCGACCTGGGTATCGAATCCAGGTCCTCATGTACAGCAGTAGCACTTGCGACATCTAGAACATGCATGTAAGGTACGCTAAATAAATTAAATATTCAGTAAATATTAAAGCAGAACTTTATAAAATAAACCAAAAGAGTGAGACATTTTTAAGTGTTAATTTTACTTAGTTAATTGTAATGAATGGGGTCAAAGTTTGTGCAGGACGTAGCGTGTTCATTGGCCCCGAGAAAAGAAGGGCGTAAACCTTCTGGCCATTGCCGCTGAACGCCCCATCCACATCAACGAAAACAAAGGTTCTTGGATGCCTAGCTGCAGCAGTGACGTAGGGTTGCAAATCGACTCTAACGATTCAACGATGTGTTGGCTGTACTTGAGTTATTTCCAGACTCCGGGTTGCCTACTTCTGGATCAGCACTCCTGGTGTCCAGGTTCCGAGGTTCAGCTCGACAGGATCGAAAAGGGATGTCTTCATAAGGGTTGAAGTCGATGAATTAAATGAAACACTAAGTTATTCAGTACACGGCACGATTCTAGGGCTCTCAACAATTTCTGAGACTTGATTCTATATAAGAATTACTTCTTATTTACTAAGACAAGTACAAGCGACTAGCTTTGGATGACTACAAATTCTATTTTGGGCCCGGGGGTTCTTTATACCCTCGCATCGTGCCATTATTGAGAGCCCCGCAAATTCTCGCCGAAAATAATTTTTTATTTATGTAAAAAACCCTTATACATATTTGGTAAATAGGGTTACCGCACCCCTTCCATGGTGCTATCAATAGCTGGATTCCTTCGTACTGTAACACAGTAACGCCCCCTATCTATGTATCTAATCAATATACCTAATTTCCAGGTATTGATAGCTTCCCTAGACTATTTCCATGAAATAAAAGGACAATTCCCTTTATTTCCCAGTTAAAACCTTAATAGCTTTCAACCTAGCCTAAGGATATCTATAGGTTGGGTTGACCTGCTGGTGCCAGTAGCAGGCTGTCTGTTGACGTCTAGAAAAAGCTTATTTTCGGGAATCTTCTATGGGATATCATCCCTTATGTAATGAATCTATAAATTCCTAAGTCATTTCACCGACTTTAGGACTTCCTACTTAGGCTAACCAGACAATCACCGCCTATTATGGGGATTCTGGTAGCCAATAGACCACACTTTACATTTCTAGTGTTTATGTAAGTCTATCTAGGTCATATGCACATAAGGTGCCTTGATATGTACAAATTTGATAGCCGGTCACTTTCTTTGCGCCCAGCTATCAGAGAAATTAGATATAAAAACACTAATAAGATTGGGACGACACGATGGTGCGTTCAACGGGCCATCGGGAGGTCCCCAAAAATTCCTTATTTTCGGAATTCCCAGGGGTGTATAGTCCCGGGAAATGCCAAAAACTGACTAAAAATTACGTTTCCAGAAACCTATTTTCTGGAATTGTACTTAAACTACTTGAGCGATTTTCGCTCCAAAGTGATGGCTTGGTAGCTAGTCCAGCAAGCCATCCGAAAGTACTTACACCATGAGTACATCTATTCCCTTCATGGAGTTATTCCACCTGAAGGGTCTACAAATTTCAACGTTTTACGTTGTTTACATTTTTCACGACTGCTTATCTCGTTGACTATCCAAGCGATTCTTCCCATCTAGAAACCGCCTGGAAGCCCTTTTAGCAAGCTTTCCAATGGTAGTACTTTTACCAGTACACCTATATGTTTCTAGGTACTTAGGGCACCTAAAACCGTAAGCGATTGCCAAAAACCAGATAAACAGCAGTTTTTCTATTATATACTGACTTGATATCTCAAGTAAATGGGCTTTATATAAAAGACTACGCTAACTATGAGGTGTATATAGGCTTCCTGTCTCGGTCTAGGTCCCCCATATACCCTAAAATGACCTAAAACCATATATTTGGTGTTTGAGATATCAAGTCAATATTCCTATTTACATAGCAGAAACTATGTGGTCTTCACATAGTTTCATCATTATGTACTGATTTCATGTCCAGTACATAGGATAAGCCCTTAAAAACATGATTTTAATTACTATAATATTTTCGAAAACCACCAAAACTATATATATCGTGTGGTTCCCTCTCACGGTTCATTCGGAACTAATCCGTCGTCGAGCACAGACGTATCGTATGACAGAAATTTATGTTTTTTACTATGATAACTCTTATCAGTATGCTTTCTAATGATTTTACTCTGTTAAGGGTGAACTATTGAACCCTATAACATACTGACAAACACTAAAAACATTATACTACTATCTCAAAAAATGTAGGTAAAATTTTAGTATAAATATAAACGTGCCTCTAAAATTCATTTTAGTATCAGGTGGCGCGCCGTGGTAAGCAGACATGTCTACACATACAAACTTCAATTTCTATGAACCATTTAGTATGGTTGATGACGCTTCGTCGCGAACATATCTCCCGCCGTGCAGTGCTGTGTCGACTCGCTGTGTCGACTCGAAGTGTTGTCGGCGCGGCGCTGCATTCCTTCGGTGAGCGACGGACGGCATTTCTCGGCTGCCGGCCAGGCCCACCGAGAGGACGGTCGCCGCTCCGGCATCTCTGGTTACTGGGGCAGTGGGACGAGTTTCTTCACCGGACGCTTCAAGGTACCGCCAAGCGTGCGTACCTCAGCGGTCCGGATTTCTCCGTCGATTCCTGGATACACGGCCACAATGCGGCCTCGCGGCCACGTATTGCGGGGCAGCTGGCCGTCGGCTATCAGGACAGGGTCACCCACTTTAAATCTGGGCCCACTACTATGTGGCTCCCGCCGGTTTTGGAGCTCCGGCAGGTACTCTCTGACCCAGCGACTCCAGAACATATCAGCGAGGATCTGTGATCGTCGCCATATTTTCCTGCTGTCTATATCTTGCTCGGTGAACGTGCCAGGTGTAGGTAGTCTGGCTGACCCACCGAGTAAGAGGTGATTCGGTGTGATGGATTCATCATCATCACCATCTACCGACACGTGTGTCAATGGTCGGCTATTTACAATGTACTCTGCCTCACAAATCAGTGTGGACAACACCTCTTCGGTGGGGTGTTTTTCTGTAAGTACATTGTATAGTGTGTTTTTTACACAACGAACTAGGCGCTCCCAGGCGCCTCCCATGAATGGCGCTGATGGCGTTATGAAGCGCCATACGATGCCTCTACGACTTGCCTCTGTTTTGAAGGCGTCTCGCAGCTCTCTGTCGGCGCCGTGCATGTTGGTGCCATTGTCTGAGTGTATCTCAGCTGGGCATCCTCTGCGTGCGGCGAATCGGCGCAGCGCCAATATGGCGGAGTCTGCGCTAAGGCTGGCGGCGATTTCAAGGTGCACCGCCCTTGATGTGAGACACGTAAATAGTGCTACGTATCTCTTCTGATGCTGCCGACCGACGGTGACGGATAGCGGGCCGAAATAGTCGAGCCCGGTATATGTAAACGGCCTCTTATGGTGAGCGAGGCGCGTTTTCGGGTGGTCGCCGGTCGCAGGTACTGGTGGCTGTGCCTTGCGTATACGGCAATGCAGGCATCTTGCTATCACCTTCTTCGCTGTTGGTCGCATCTTCACGACCCAGTAGTGCTGCCGTACCTCATTAATTGTGAGTTCGGTGCCACTATGTTGTAGACTGCGATGTGTCCAGTCTATGTACAACTGCGTTATGTGATGGTCGCCATGTAATATAGGCGGGCGCATCACTTCTTCAGCTACCTCTTGCGTAGCTGCTATGCGACTTCTTAGTCGCAGCACGCCGTCGACGACCTGAATTTGTAAAGGTCGCAGCGAGCTATTTTTATTTATTTCTTCAACATTCGCTAACTCTGAAGCGAACGATTGTTGTTGTGCGACCTGGACAAGTATTTTCTCAGCTTCTTGGAGAAATTCTGCTTCTATGATTTGTCTGTTGACCTGGGTTGGTGCTCTGCATGCCTGCTTCTGCTTCTGTGCAGGTACAGCGGGCTTCTTGCGCCAGTCTGGGTCCTTTTCAGCGTTTTTTCTCGTCCGTTTATAGGACGTTATCTCTGTTCTATTTTTGCAAAGAGATATAAAACGCAGAACTGTGGCGGTCGCACGAAGCAGTCGCTCCCATCTGGAGAATCTGCTTGGCTCTGGAACGGCTTCTATGAAGCTCTTCTTGTCCCCTTCTGTGACAACGAAAGTTTTTTCTTCTCCCGTGTCGTTTGTAGTCGGAGGTTTCTCTGTGGGCCATAATTCGGGCCCAAGAGACAAAAAACTCGGCCCGCAGTACCACTCGTGGTCCGAGTTGAACCGCAGTGGCACGTCACGGGTTGCTGCATCAGCGATGTTCATCTTGGTGGGTATCCATCGCCAATCTTCGACTTTGCTATTGTCTTCAATAGCAGCTATTCGGTGAGCAACGAAAGGTTTGTATACTCTCGCTCCTCTTCTAATCCAGGTCAGTACGGTCTTGCTATCTGACCAATACGTTACTGACGTGGGCTTGCAGTCGTGTTCACTCATCACTGCTGCGGCTACGCGGGTTCCCAATACCGCGGCCTGAAGTTCGAGTCTCGGTATCGAAAGCAGTTTCAGTGGGGCCACCCGCGCTTTCGCCATAACAAGGCTTATTAAGTGCTTGCCTTCCACGGTCGTGGCCCGCCAGTATATAGCGGTAGCATATGCCATCTCGCTTGCATCAGTGAACACATGCACCTGCATTTCTATAGCGTCGCTATATCCAGGATAGCATCTTGGTACGCTAACGTTTTTTAGTTGGCGTAAATGTTGTACCCAAATTTTCCATTGTAATGCTAGGTCAACATCTAGCCTCTGATCCCAGTCGACGCCTCGCCTCCATGCTTCTTGCAATATTTGCTTCGCCTTGATGGTTACTGGCGAGGCGAGTCCGAGTGGGTCGTATAGCGACGCTACTATTCTGAGCGCCTCTCGCTTGGTGGGCGCCTCTCGGTCCAAGATACCCTCAGGCAGACGCGCGAGTGTGAGGTTGAAACCCAGCGTGTCTTCGCCTGGCCTCCATATGAGGCCGAGTATCTTTTCCGACGTATCTATATCTCCAATGGATACCATCTCAGTTTGTATATGCGATGGGTCCATTTTTTCTAGGAGCTGCGAGCTATTTGAAACCCATTTCTTGAGTTCAAACCTCGCCTGTAGGTGTATTTTTCGCACCATACTAGCGACTTCTGCCGCCTTCTCGATAGTTCTATAACTATCTAGGTAGTCATCCATATAATGACTACGTAGTATAGCATCCACAGCTTCAGGGTGCTTCTCTATATATTTGTTTGCGTTCCAGTTCTTTGCAAAAATTGCTGTGCAAGGCGAACTGGCTGCGCCGAAAATGATGGACGTCATTCTATATTCTTCTGGCGCTCCTTCTCTGCGGTTTCCCCTCCACAGGTAGCGAAGCGCGTCTCGGTCTTGGCTCCGCACCTTCACTTGCATGAACATCTCCGCTATGTCACCGGTTATTGCGACGCAGTGGCGGCGAAACCGCATCATTACGCCTGGCAGCGACTGTAATAGGTCGGGCCCAGTTAACAGGAAGTCATTCAGTGACATTCCTCTCGATTTGGCGGCAGCGTCATGTACGATGCGAAGTTTGTCTGGCTTCATTGGGTTGAAGACATCGAAGTGTGGGAGGTACCAAGTTTTGCCCGGCGTGCTAATTGCGGGTGCCCTTTCAGCGTACCCTTTCGCAATTAGCGAGTCCATCTGGTCTGAGTATCTTCTTAGAAGTTCCTGGTTCTTGTCCAGCTTCTTTTCTGTTGAGACGAGCCTCTTCAGAGCTGTCTCAAAGCTATCTGGCATCTCAGCATGCTCATTACGCCAAAGCATGGCGGTTTCGATGTGTCCATTCTCTAATTGGACAGTTGATCGATTCAAAATGTCCTCTGCCCTTCTTGCTGGGTCAGAGGCGGGTCGCTGTGGGTTTATGCACAACGATTCTATGGCGAAATGTTCGCGCAACTGATGATCCAAATTGTCATCAGTTGTTATTCTATTGACATGATGTACTTGTTGTCGTAGTAAACTACTGTGCGCGCCATGTAGTGTCCAACCCATTGCTGTAAGTGACGCAATTGGTTGGTGTCTTGGACCTCTGCGAATCTCGCTGGCCAATAACAAATGCCAGTTGTCTTGGCCGACGAGTATTTTTGGCACGCCATTGTTGTACATCAACTCTTTTCTCAAGTCGGTTAAATGCTTGCAGCGTGCGACAACCCTATCGCTCACTGTTTGTTTTGCCAAGCTGAGTTTAGGTATAGTACGTGCTTTAAATTGTACCCTTCTCTCTTGCGGGCTAACCAGCGTCACCTTGACTCTTCTTGAGCATGGGGTGGTGAGCATGGTGTTGCCTATCGCACCGATCTTGAGCGGGTCCACAGGGCCCTCTGCCCCGACTTGCCTCGCGATGTCTTCATCCATCAGCGAAACGGTGGACCCATCGTCTAGGAGAGCGTATGTTGCTACCTCTCCCGCCGGTCCGATTACCCGGACCGGCACTATCTTGAGGTACGCCTGGCTCGATGGTGACCCGAAACTGGCCACCGTTTCCTGAGGATCCTTGCGGGATTCAGGAACATCGGGCTTCTTGTTGGCTTCCCTCTGCTGTTGCTTCTTCCTATGAAGAAGCCGATGGTGCGTATCTCTGCACCCGTCTTGGCCACACTGTTTTCTCTTACAAGTGTGGTTGCCTCGTCGATGTTGAAGGCAGCGATAACATAGATTGTGTTTTTTCGCTAGCTCCCATCTTTTCTCGACAGCTACGCCCCTGAATTGTGCACATCCAGTGGCGTAGTGATGTCCCACGTCGCAAACACGGCATTTTCCTACCGGTTGGTCCGTAGCTATATGCGTCCTTTGTGTGACGCGTCTGTTGGTGTTCGCCTCGGCCGAAGCGATGCCTTCGGGTGGGGCGAATGGACTACAGAAGTGTGCCTGTTCAGATATAAAATTACTGAACAATGAAATATCTGGCACCGATTGGTACTTCTCCGAATATGATCGGTACCATTGTGCTCGTAGCGAATTGGGTAACTTCTCTGTTAACAATCGCATAAGCTCCGCGTTCATAAGGTAATGACCCTTTTTTAACGCGCGGAGCGTGACTACAGCACCTCTTACGCGACTTGCAAACGCGCAGATGTCTCTTGGTGACTCACTGCAGCGCGGCAGTCCGCGTAATCTATCTGTTTCAGCTTGCGCTATGGAGTCTGGACGGCCGAACTGCAGCTCGAGTTCCTTCATGATGTCATCGGGCCTGGCATGTCCGATGAGTTCTGAGCTGACGGTTTCCATTGCACGTCCATGTAAGCTTCTCCTCAGCCTCGCTGTATTCTCGATATCCGTAAAGTACGCTCGAGTTGTCTCATATATGGCCCGAAATGATAGCCATTCAGTATGAGAACCATTGAAATTCGGCAATGTCATGACGAATTTCGACGCAGAGGGGTTCGGTTGGTCCCGCTGTTCTATTTTCCTGTCGGCTAGCGACGCTATAGCGGACGTCAACTCCGTCAAGAATGGACGGAGACTATCCCTCTGACCTCCTGTACCCTCAGCTGACGCTGCAACTGGAGGCTTTCGCACTTCTCTCTCCTTAGGATGCTGACCTTCTATTTGCGATTTGGTGGCGGCCGCAGTCAGGGGTCTATGCATAGAATTTCTGGTTCCCCCTTCAACGACGTTATCCTCCTTCTCAGGCTGAGGTTCTGGTGCCTCTTCTAGCCATGAACGCACGTATTCGTCATTCGAGTTTCTGTCATCCAAGTATTCAGCTTCGGAACCCTCTTCCTCCGCTCTCTGAAGTGCCAGTTGTGCAAGTTCCAACTTAATTTTGAGTAAGTCTTCGCGAGCTTTGTCTATGTTTTTTCGTGACCGAGTCACTCTAGTTGACGGCGGACGGCTATGTTCGATACGGGCGTCACCCCGGGTAGTCATCGGCATCGCTGTACGTCTGTCTTCTTCGGAAATCTTCTCTTTCTGAGAAGGTTTCAATGTTGTGTCTGAAGCTCCTTCTAATCTGGTTACTCTGGTAGAAACCGCTTGATCAGTTTCTATTGGTTGATGCGTCGGAGTGCTTTCAGTTTGAGGCGCTAGATGGCGCTGCTCGTCCGACGGCTCGGTCCCTTCGGTTGTGGAAGGTGAACACGGCGGCAGCTCATGTCTGATGCCAACTGGCTGATCCAACTCCACGGTCCATGCCTCCGGCGTCTTGCCTTTGGATCTGGTTATCGGCATT
The DNA here is from genome assembly GCA_948252205.1 of Orthosia incerta. NCBI lineage: Eukaryota > Metazoa > Arthropoda > Insecta > Lepidoptera > Noctuidae > Orthosia > Orthosia incerta. The sequence goes on along the minus strand of OX411754.1, from coordinate 9,838,848 downwards.
GTTGTTGAAATATTTTCTTTTGAAAACTCGAAGTTAGTTTTCAAAGATAAGTCCCAGTTCCGGGCTTCAGCGTTCAAACCGACGATCTCCAGAAGTTAACCTCCACTTCGATTGACTATAATTCAATCTTCAAATAAAAAATCACTAAAAACTTACGGTCAGTGATAAGTCTTCAGGAAACTTCAGGCATTTGCTATACAAGTTTATTTTTCCCATAAACGTGTATGTTCTATTTGATTGACTATAATTCAATCAAATTCTAAATCACCGAAAAGTGAAGGTTACTTTTCGGTGGTGATGCTTCATGAACTGCTTGTCCAAAGCATCAGAGCCGTGCATCAATCTTCCGAGCACGTATCTTGCTTGATTGAAGAAAATTCAATCTTCAAATAAATCACCGAAACGTCAAAGTTATTTTCAGTGATAGTGCTTCAGGAACCGCATAGTCAGTACATCCGAAACGTATCTAAGTCTTCAGAGTACGTTTCTTCCATTCACTGACGAAAATTCAGTCTTCAAAATTTTCCTGAAAACATAGGGGTTGTTTTCAGTCATAAGGCTTCAGGAATTATTCTTCAATCATCAAGGATGCACATCAGCCTTCTAAACGCACGTCTTGTATTTTTCTGACGGGCGCTCGTTTTTTAAACAAATCGCTAAAAACATAAGGGTAGTTTTCAGCGATAAGTCTTCAGGAACTATTCTTGGGGCTTCAAGGATGCGCATCTGTCTTCATACAGCATTTTGCGGCTCACAGAAAATTTCTTCTATTTTCTTACAATTATTGAAAAAATAGGGTATTTTCAATAACTGTCTCCAGAATTTTACCTCTTGGATCCAGCGGCAAATAGGGCACTTAGGACTTGTTCCCTGCAGTGCACGTCGATTTTTGGTTTATTTGTGAAATTAATTTCTCCAAAATTCGAAAAATTAATTCCACCACTGTTTCTTCCTGACGTCCTGGGGCGCTCCAGACTTCGAATTTCGGCTCGAACGGGTCAACGTTGTGTTGCACGTAGCCGACTTAATATGCAGGCACCCAGTTGTTTTTTCTGGATCTACTGTTCCCGACGTCCTGGGGCTCTCCAGGCTCCAAAATTCGGCTCGATAGGACCATTAAATGTGTCCGTCGTCGAATTTGCCGGGATGCCAGGCTCCAAAATCTGGCTCGCAAGGACCATTAAATGTGCAGGACGTAGCGTGTTCATTGGCCCCGAGAAAAGAAGGGCGTAAACCTTCTGGCCATTGCCGCTGAACGCCCCATCCACATCAACGAAAACAAAGGTTCTTGGATGCCTAGCTGCAGCAGTGACGTAGGGTTGCAAATCGACTCTAACGATTCAACGATGTGTTGGCTGTACTTGAGTTATTTCCAGACTCCGGGTTGCCTACTTCTGGATCAGCACTCCTGGTGTCCAGGTTCCGAGGTTCAGCTCGACAGGATCGAAAAGGGATGTCTTCATAAGGGTTGAAGTCGATGAATTAAATGAAACACTAAGTTATTCAGTACACGGCACGATTCTAGGGCTCTCAACAATTTCTGAGACTTGATTCTATATAAGAATTACTTCTTATTTACTAAGACAAGTACAAGCGACTAGCTTTGGATGACTACAAATTCTATTTTGGGCCCGGGGGTTCTTTATACCCTCGCATCGTGCCATTATTGAGAGCCCCGCAAATTCTCGCCGAAAATAATTTTTTATTTATGTAAAAAACCCTTATACATATTTGGTAAATAGGGTTACCGCACCCCTTCCATGGTGCTATCAATAGCTGGATTCCTTCGTACTGTAACACAGTAACGCCCCCTATCTATGTATCTAATCAATATACCTAATTTCCAGGTATTGATAGCTTCCCTAGACTATTTCCATGAAATAAAAGGACAATTCCCTTTATTTCCCAGTTAAAACCTTAATAGCTTTCAACCTAGCCTAAGGATATCTATAGGTTGGGTTGACCTGCTGGTGCCAGTAGCAGGCTGTCTGTTGACGTCTAGAAAAAGCTTATTTTCGGGAATCTTCTATGGGATATCATCCCTTATGTAATGAATCTATAAATTCCTAAGTCATTTCACCGACTTTAGGACTTCCTACTTAGGCTAACCAGACAATCACCGCCTATTATGGGGATTCTGGTAGCCAATAGACCACACTTTACATTTCTAGTGTTTATGTAAGTCTATCTAGGTCATATGCACATAAGGTGCCTTGATATGTACAAATTTGATAGCCGGTCACTTTCTTTGCGCCCAGCTATCAGAGAAATTAGATATAAAAACACTAATAAGATTGGGACGACACGATGGTGCGTTCAACGGGCCATCGGGAGGTCCCCAAAAATTCCTTATTTTCGGAATTCCCAGGGGTGTATAGTCCCGGGAAATGCCAAAAACTGACTAAAAATTACGTTTCCAGAAACCTATTTTCTGGAATTGTACTTAAACTACTTGAGCGATTTTCGCTCCAAAGTGATGGCTTGGTAGCTAGTCCAGCAAGCCATCCGAAAGTACTTACACCATGAGTACATCTATTCCCTTCATGGAGTTATTCCACCTGAAGGGTCTACAAATTTCAACGTTTTACGTTGTTTACATTTTTCACGACTGCTTATCTCGTTGACTATCCAAGCGATTCTTCCCATCTAGAAACCGCCTGGAAGCCCTTTTAGCAAGCTTTCCAATGGTAGTACTTTTACCAGTACACCTATATGTTTCTAGGTACTTAGGGCACCTAAAACCGTAAGCGATTGCCAAAAACCAGATAAACAGCAGTTTTTCTATTATATACTGACTTGATATCTCAAGTAAATGGGCTTTATATAAAAGACTACGCTAACTATGAGGTGTATATAGGCTTCCTGTCTCGGTCTAGGTCCCCCATATACCCTAAAATGACCTAAAACCATATATTTGGTGTTTGAGATATCAAGTCAATATTCCTATTTACATAGCAGAAACTATGTGGTCTTCACATAGTTTCATCATTATGTACTGATTTCATGTCCAGTACATAGGATAAGCCCTTAAAAACATGATTTTAATTACTATAATATTTTCGAAAACCACCAAAACTATATATATCGTGTGGTTCCCTCTCACGGTTCATTCGGAACTAATCCGTCGTCGAGCACAGACGTATCGTATGACAGAAATTTATGTTTTTTACTATGATAACTCTTATCAGTATGCTTTCTAATGATTTTACTCTGTTAAGGGTGAACTATTGAACCCTATAACATACTGACAAACACTAAAAACATTATACTACTATCTCAAAAAATGTAGGTAAAATTTTAGTATAAATATAAACGTGCCTCTAAAATTCATTTTAGTATCAGGTGGCGCGCCGTGGTAAGCAGACATGTCTACACATACAAACTTCAATTTCTATGAACCATTTAGTATGGTTGATGACGCTTCGTCGCGAACAAAGTTTATACTTTCAATGACACTCCAGATAAGATTCTTGTTGGGCTACAAAAAGTGTTGTTATCACAACTTTTTTGTTCGACTTTTTCATTGTTGTAAGTGTTAATGGAGATGTTGGAATTCGAAGCAGTCATATTTAAAAAATAAACGTAGCTATATGAACTCTGCTACAACTGTTTTCAAAAATAATTACTTAGATGGGGCTTTCTAGGTAAACAACCTTATTCAAACAACTGCCCACATTAATTTACACACATTTTTATGAACTTGTCTTATAAATTCTGTACAAATGTTGGACGAACAATTAGCTTAATTAGTGAAGGGACAAATTAGTTTGCCGGTCAGGGTTCATTCATGTGGATAAAATGAAGGTTGCAGCTTCCAGCTCACTCAAAAGGTGATAATCGTTTGAAATTTGTGATGAAATCGACAGAAGAATAAGATTTATTCATGTTTTACAGCTATGCTCTGATTAATCAGCAAAATTAATTGAATAAAAAACGAGAAAATCAAATGCAACTAGGAAATACCCCAGATAGAGAGGTGATGTAGAGTAAGCTAAATATATATAAAAATCAATTGCAGCATATTTAAAAGATCCTCACTTGAGAACGGCGGATATATTTATTGTTTAGTTTGTAATTGTCAGGAAAAGGTTTCCAAGAAAAAAAACATGGCTGCGGGTTGCTGTAAGAGTTAAAATCTTAGGTATCATAAGGTTTTAACTCTTACTAAGCTCTAATCCTCTTAGATTACTGAACCTGCCGCGAAATTTTTCTTCCAACGCATATAAAATTGCCTAATTTGTTTTTATGGAATAATCATGCCATAGAATAAATAACAGTAGATACTGACGTAAATATTCATCTTTCAGGTGCGTCATGATCTGTAGTACTAAATATATCCATAGGTTCAGTATCTCTATTGACTTTCCCGGCAACATAGGCACAATTTGATAAATTAACCCTCCCTACCGTTGTATGTATGCAATGTTTCTAGCCCTCCTTCCGATTCAATCTTAGTCACCCAATTGAGACACGGGACCTGAGGAAGTGATCTAATCGTGGTCGTGCCCTGCTGTACCTACTTCCTCTTAAATAAAATTTGTAGGTAGGTAGGTATTAAGATCGAACTGCAATGTTTCTGAAACCATATCTTTGTTATCATTGTATATGCATCGGATTTTAATACTATTTCTTTTACAGACTATTTCTGTAAATAATAGTAATGCCACAGTTTGATAGAAGCAGGCTCTTAGTTTTACCCTGAAATCTTATGACTACAAGACAGAGGTTCGCCATGTTTGAACTAGGTCTTAAACTGCAAACACGTTGATATTGATCGATTGAATTCGAGCTGGCTATTGAAGCATTTTGTACGCTGTATGATCGATGAACCACTCCTAGTTCTCGGGTTTACAGGGTAGGTTTGTTACAATTCGTTTCAAAAAATAAAATAATGAATTGCTACTGTTATAGCATAGAATACATTGCGAGGACTCAATTTTTTTTTATATTTTAGCCTAAACAGGCCCACTTCTCGGCAAATGCCTCCCCCAAATCCAAAGGTACCAGCAAAAAGGCCTCAAAAGCATTGTCATGAATTTTAGTGTCTTCTGTAGCCCTGTATACCTGTACCCACATTTCGTAGTATGATGGGTATTTTCAAAATAAACCCAACTTCGCTAAAGGCTTATTGACGCATTGCTCCGTAGAATATTTACATAACACCTATGCTCTATGTACATACTATCCATATACATAAGTTCGAGAATGACTGCACATATTTGCATTCAAATGCGTCTTCACTGGTATAACTCACAGGCTCCCTGTGAGTTTATAGCTATTAATTGTGTTGAAAGAGATTTAATTTGGGGTAGTCTTTGGTTAGCTAGATTCAGCTAAAGGATACATTATTTTTGATAGGACAACGCCCATTGATCGAGTTATTAGTTCTCGCCAAACTTCTTGGCCGTCCTGAAGTTGGCTACAATGGCTGCGCATTAGTAAATCTCATACAAAAAAGCACCGATCCGTGCCTTGCGCATCGGAAAGCCAACTCAGGGCGGCTAAGAAGTTTGGCGAGAACTATAACTCTCGTGACTCGTGTGACTAAACATGACTACATCTGATACTGGGTTTTTCTAAAGTTCAATGAGGTGTCTACATATTTGTCATGAGTTGTTCTAGACAAATGTTAGTATATCAGGCGAAGGCGATGGTTGAATGTATGTAAGGGGTTGGTCATGTTATATGCCGATAGCACTCGACACCCCACATACATTTGTGACTTCTTCTAATCGCAATCGCAACGTTTTCGTTGATACGAGAAGAATGTCACTTGCTTTAGCCAGAGCCTTAGAACCAAACGAAATAGCAAGCATCATATGAGTAGTAACCACTAACAAATAGCTCCAACTACTAAAACTACATAATATCGTAAGTATTGACATGGATTTTAAAAGTGGGAACGTTCCTATGCGAGTCTTATCGACACAAGTGTAAATTGATTGTAAAGGTCATTGGCAGCCCGTAAATACAATATGTCGGATCTACTCCAGACATAATGTAATGCTTCCCTTGTATCTACTACACTTCACTGGTCACGATTGGTTCTATACCTGACCTTACATGATGGCAGAATATCTATGGAAAAATTATAAGACAAAGACCTTGTAAGGGTTTCATGAGATATATCATTAAGAACACTAGAAAATATGAGAAAATGGTTCCTATGGAATACTGCTATCTAAATCTAACTTTTGTTCGAATAAAGGGGTAAAATTGTATCTTTATATGTTTGATAAAGGTAATCTCTGGCAGAAGGTACTGATCCGATTACAATAGCAATGACAGAAAGCTACATTATTACCAAGCTTGTTCTATCTTAACAAGTAAATGAAGCAGTCGTGGTCGTGGCAGAACTGCAGAAACTGGTCTTGTAGCAAAAAAATATCATCTTAGCCCATATTACTGAAAGATTAAGCTGTTTGAAATAGCAAGTGGAGGTTTGTTCAATTAAAGTTGGTTATAAATTATCCTTTGATCAAACTTTGTTTACGACTACAGCGTTGTACAGGCAGGTATGATGCATTATGTTGATGATCAAAAATAGATTTTCTCGGTCGGTCAGTAAGTACGTTCATTGAATCAATTGTTTCCTTCCGCTCCGCCTGACTTCTGACATCTTCGTTTCTTTTTCTTTGATCAATTTATTGCTCTTTTCAATGCCGTGGTGGTCATTTAAAAGTTCTCTTTTTGGACCTGTTTGTGGTGGACTAATTCTATTTTCTTTTCTAATTGAAATCTTATTTCCTTCGTTAATAACCTAACGGTTGAGTTTATTACGTTCTTCGTAATCGCTTATTTAATGACATTTCATTAAAGTTAATTGATTTCTACAAATGTGTCAGTGTAATCGGAATCGAGTTCATAAAATTATTAAGTTGTGTCATAAAAATAGCTATTTATTTCCAAAATACGGAATAAATGTCACTCGTGTGATAATACGTATTTGGATGCAAATCTGTTTAATGAGTTCCAACCTATAAAAATATACTGGCTAACTTGAAATTACTGATAACTTTTCTACTTAGGGTTGTTCGATATTTAAACGAATTTCTTCGAAGTTGTTATGATTAAATTAGTGTGGCCTAATATGTAATTACACAATTGTTTGTGTTGACAAGTGCTTAGATTAAACTATGCAAACGAATTATGATTGATAGAAAAAGGTTAAGGAACTGACAAGACTAGAATTTCTGATTAGATCCTTGACTGCCAATCAAGAATCATAATATCAGAATTATTAAGTAGGTAGGTGCTTTTAGGATCACCACTATAGCTTCACACAGCTAGTCAATTTGCTTACTAATTTAGAAGTTACTTAATTGGATTTCTGGCTAATTAAATATGTGAATTTAATTAGTGTTGACGTAACATTATTTATTATTATTATTTTATATTTTAGGTCTTTTTAGTAAAGACAAAAGAATGTAATAAGAAAAGAAATTTAGGATTAGTAGTTATTTAAAAACCATCTAGTATGGTCATGATTATTCCACGAAAAAAGGACAAAACAATGTACAAGAATATTTCAGAAAGATGTGTTACCTACGAATAAATTACCGATTGTCGATTAACTGAAGATGGGGATAAGTGATTTTGAGTTCCAGCGTGACCGGTTTCTTCCTAATTTATATTCAAAACAAATAAAAAAATATGTCACTTACCTCGCTAGGTTCTCTACACCATTCTGCACCGCATCTGATGCATTCATCGCACGTAAACCCGTTAATATCGTGAGAAGTACATACGTTTCCGAAAACTTTCTGTATCGAAACGAGCACTATCATCGAAAACCACACACCAGCCATAGTTCTCATTTTTAATTTAGTATTTGTTACAAAATATTAACACTACCGTAATGCAATTAAATCGTAAGGACAAAATGGCGCCTTATTTTTTCTTTTTATTAAAAAAATCGAATTGGAAGACGCGATGGCGCGTTCGAAATCCGAAATGCGCGCGCTCGGTGGCACGAATGAGTACGGACTGTGGTGAACTATTGTCAGATTGAGACTACCGCCAGTCGCCACACCACCGTGTGTTCAACCCGCGATCGAGATGAATCATAGCATAGTCGCGGGCGTGATAGGAAAATTCGCGGAAATTACTTTTTACGTGAGCGTCTCGTCAAGATGTCGTAATGAATTGAATTCGTTCAATATTTCTCGTTCTTGTGATACGTCACGTTTGGCGTCTGGGAAAGTGGGAACAAATGTATGGTGGATGTGCCACAATTTAATTTCATATTTTACATACTGTCTGCCCGGCTTCGTACGGGTACTAATGAAGAAAATGAAACTATTTACCTTTCATAAAAACCATGTCCTGACAAATACAAACACAACAAAAATGAAGTAATTAGTAAATAATCAAATTATTATAAAAACCAAAAATCTTAAACCTGCTAGTTTTTCTCTTTTCAGTTAATGAATTTTTAACAGTCGGGTTTTTTTTAATAATAATTTGTTATGTGGTAAAAGATTATTTATTTTGCTCAAAAAGTTACGCTCATTTTGAATTTGTGGCGAAATAGCAACATAAAAGTGTCATGTTTGTATTTTTGGAATGGCCTATTTAGTAGCTTTCATTTGATACCCATATTGTAAGGATAATGATGAAAAATTGTATCCCCCCTTCTTTTAAGGGGTGGCGCTATTTTTCACTCCCACAATTGAGACGAATCCTACAACGGCATTTGTCATAATCCGTCAAGCCGTTTGGGCTGTAGAGTATGTAATAGAAATGGACTTACTTGCAATACATACCTACATACTCTCGAAAAACATTACCCTGCCGCAGTCGGGTAAATAAGCCGGTCTGAAGATGCCCTTTACGTACCTACATTCGGCAATTGATTTTTATTTAAGTATATTAAGGCCGATTTTTCAATAGTCAGATAACTTTTAACTGAGGAATAAAAATGGCCGTTTGACATATTTTCTATACAAAAACTGTCAAACCGCCATTTTCATTCCTCAGCTAAAAGTTATTTGACTATTGAAAAATCAGCCCTAAGGATTTTATTTTTGTGCTAATATTATTTTTATGTGGGTATCAACAAAATATTGTTGTTTTTCTCACTTCTCTTTTCACTCTAATCTGTCCCTAGTTATGGAGAGGAGTTCGGGGACTCGGGGATATCCGCGTGGGTTGATCTTCAGGTTTAAGCAACACACAGAGACTTCTCCGTACCTCATGTTTCCGGGTGTTATTTGTAAATCTTTTTCGACGTCACGATAGTCAGCAGCCAGAAATCTGGCACCAGTTTTGCTAAGGGGTGTGGAGGTCAGATAGGAAGTCACTCCTTGTAAAAAGAACCCGGATAAACTGGAACCCCAAACCAAACTAGTTGGGGAAAAACTAGGCACAGTAAGTTATTTAGACGTTTGGATGATTGTTAATCAGTTACACCTCAATGGATGACTGGATTAACTGACTGGAGCTGGAAAAACCGGCTAAGTGCGAGTCGGACTCGCGCACGAAGGGTTCCGTACCATGATCGCAAAATACGGCAAATAAATCACGTTGTTGTTGGGAGCCCCACTTAAATATTTAATTTATTCTGTTTTTAATATTTGTTGTTATAGCGGCAACAGAAATACATCATCTGTGAAAATTACAACTGTCTAGCTATCACGGTTCATGAGTTACAGCCTGGTGACAGACAGATAGACAGACAGACAGACGGACCGCGGAGTCTTAGTAATAGGGTTCCGTTTTTACCCTTTGGGTACGGAACCCTAAAAAAGAAGACAGCCGACTTTCACATGGGCGAAACTAGTAAATAAATAAAATTAACATCGAGTTTGAGGCAACTCGTACAAAAATCGGCCAAGTGCGTATCGGACTTCGCACATTTAGGGTTCTGTACCAAACCGCAAAACAAGTTGGTTGTAATAGGAAAAATTTGAGAATTGAAAAAAAACAATTTATTGGTATTTGTTAGTAAAATACACGTAGGTAATAAATAAACATTATCACAAAATTTCAAGTTTCCTATGAACAATTTCAATGAGAATTTAAAAAATCCTCGGCACAAAATTTTGTAAAAATGCTGACTTTGTTGGCTTCTCAATCCTTTGTTTTCTAATATTATTTAAAACAAAAAATACAGTCATTATCTACTCAATGAGCTATAAACAAATCTTCAGATAAATCTTCGTTTTTGTACTTGAGCCCCCCTTAAAAAAAATAGCATTCTGTATGGCTTTGGATTAACATGACGCTTATTATGACGCTTATATACTGTGAAAATTGTACGGAACCTAAAAAGGGAGTCAAATATTCTACATCAGTGGGTTTGAAGGCAAGCCCTCAATCGGTCCGAAGGACCTTGCGACAGTTAAGCGCACGTCATCGCCGGCCGCTCGCACAAGGGACGAGAGTGCGCACGAACTGGACTCATCGTCAGGACGAGACCTTAGGTCACTCTGGCGAAAGGTCTCTTCCTCGAGCAGCCGGGGGACTGGGTGTCTCGACAGCAGGTCCAGGACGAAGCTTTTGAGCTTTGTCCTCGACCAACCGGGGACATAGGTGACAGGTTAACCCCTGTCAGGCATCAACGCGTCTTCGCGTCGACCGAGGAGTGAGGGGGTGGTCTCTCTCCTCAGGTGCGCGACGACGGGATCCACACAATAAGCTACCCCAGGCAAATCGTGCTTCTCAGGAAGTGGATTTAGGGTAGCTCCACCCCACCACTACTTTACTGCGTAGAAAAGGACTCCCCAGTACATTTTAATCGCGCTTGTACCTATACAACGAACAACGAAAACATTGATAGCGTGATGTAGAATTTTCAAATAATAAGTTACATTAGAGTGCAAAATGTAACACAATTCACCATGAATTATCCATTTAATGTATTATTAAATATTAAAAGTCATTAGTTTCAATTTATTAAGCTGTTTTATGTTAGTTGTGGGAAAAATACCTTTGTAAATGTTACATGAGCGACAGTAACGCCATCTCGTATCGGTATGACACACTAGTTGCGATTTTTATGTTAATTATGTCGTCATATTTAGGCACGTATCAATCGACATAAATAGTGCTTCGTAGTTGAATAACATTTTAGGTTTCTTTGTTAGGATACATAAAATAAATCTTAATTATAGTAACTCAATAATTAATCGACCTGCAACCACTAATACTTAATTACAATTGATTTCAGAGGATATCTGAATTTAAATATAAATTGGTTAATCATACTAGTGGTTAACCGTATAATAATTTAAAAAGGGGCAAATAGCCAGGTACTTGTTCAACTTGTTGATTAAATTTATCGACACAAAACAGTAATTTTTTTAGTTTTTTTTTTGTTGGTATATTATTATATCATTTATTTTTAGTCTAGACTAACATAATTTAAGTACTTAGTATGTATGTAATTTTGGAACATTTAAACATTTTCCTTTCTTTCTTTAGGCGCGAGAAACCGATATTTTTTTTCTGATTACCCACATTGGAACAACAATTATTTTTGTTACTACTGTAGCTAAGTTATGTTATACACAGAAAGCATACCTAAGTGTTAGTAGACAATGTCTCTCTATCCTGTAAAATCTGTATTGAAAATATGCCTCTTTTTTCCTTTGATCGGCCAAGGTCCTATTTTTTTACCCTATTATTTAAGCGGGCAAACGTGATAAACAGATGAGATATACTTCCGTATTTATATGATTTTTTTATTCATTGACACATTATTATTATGGAATTTCTTTGGACCTTATTTGAACCTTACCTAGAACCGGTCCGGGTTCTAGGTCTTCGTCATCTGCCTAGCCTTTTCCCAACTATATTGGGGTCGGCTTCCAGTCTTACCGGATTCAGCTAAGTACCAGTGTTTTACATGGAGCGACTGCCTATCTGACCTCCACAACTCAGTAACTGGGTAACACGATACCTCTTGGCTAGACTGGTGTCAGATCTCAAGCTTCTGACTACCCGTAACGACTGTCGAAGATCTTCAAATGACAGCCGGGACCAACGGCTTATTAACGTGCTTTCCGAGGCACCGAGGAAACTCGGTATGTTGAAATGGTCACCCATCCACGGACCGACCTCGTCAAGTGTTGCTTAACTTTGATCATCGACCCGTGCGGCTGTTATTATTTAGCCACGAGCTCAAAAGAGATCCAAACAAATAACCTTACCTAGAACCTAGACCTATGTTGGCTTACATCCCTAGTTAAATTGATATCATGCTTCAGATGAGACAGGCAGTCGTTCCGTGAAAAAATCTAAGTAGTTTTCAGCTGCACCCGGTTATTAGACGGCAAATTGACTCCAAGATAGTTTGTATGGGCTAGGTAGATTATGACTGATACAGTAAATCATGTTATGTTCTTGAATGTTAGAAGTATCTATCAAATAAATGATTCAATCCAAAAATGATTCGAAGTTGAGATTTTACAAATTTTTGCTATATGAATGTGAACAGGCGTTTGGCAACTAAAGTCCTGAGAATGTCAAAGAATATGCACCAATGCGTTCCTTGCGAAATATGTGTGGTGTAACTTTGAATTATATGAGGAATGATGTGATAAGACAACGTTGTGGTGTAAAAGAAAATGTAGGGACAAGAATTTAAAAGAGTATGCTTAGACGGTCTGGTCATGTTGATGAATGAAAGTCGACTAACAAGAGGTATTTATAAAGCAGACATGAGTGGAAACGGGGAAGACGACCTAGAAAGACTTTGCACTGATCTTATTGGTGATGTTTTTCAGAAAGACCAGGTGCGCATTATCCAGATGTATAAACGTAGGTAAATAAAACAAAAGGACTAGGTGTTTGATAATCGTACGTAGCAAGTGGTGTTCTGTAGTTTATGTCTACGCCCAAGAGAAGAAGGTAAAGAAGTTAGAGTGAACCAATTTAATGAGAAAAAATATAATTTGTAGAAAAGTCGTTTTTGTACATTGAAAATATGTACATCCAAAAATAATATCCAGGGTGTTAAAGGATAACCAACAGAACCCGTTTCTAGCATTTTTGCCTGTTTAGTTGTGCAAGCATCACGTAAAATGTACGAAACCAATGCAAATGTAGATAACTTTTATACATAAAAATAGTGCGTAACTTGAAGTATTACTTAGTTCTTGTTTCATCGCAATCAGTCCTCTCTATCAAAAGGTATATGAAATTAAAATGTTAAATAAGTAAAATATCACAACACACGCAATAATGCAGATACTCGGAAAGTTGAACTCCACATTCGATAGATGGCGTTGTGCATATTGACGTCATTTTCTGAATGGCGGTGTTAAGATTCTCCGCGGAAGAAAGTAAAAAACTTGGGAATATTCATTGATAGGATTTTTTCTTGGACTGCCCAACTGCAAGAGGTTAGCCGCAAGCTATTTGCATCTGCTGCATATTTGAGGAGACTGCGTAATTTTCTTCAGACTGCCACCAGGATTGCGCTTGCACAATCTCTTCTTCTACCCATCCTTGATTATGCTGATGCTGTATATCTTATATAATATTTTTTTAACACTGGTATTGTCACACCAATAACAGCCCCACTTCGTGTCCAGCAATTACTCTCCATACCTGGTTGCCTGGAAGAGATCGCGGAATGCGATAAGACCGCCCATTGTATTGTTTTTAGTTTTAAGTTTCCCTTATAAATGTAACTTATGGTGTGCAATAAAGTATATAATAAATAACTAAATAAATTCCCTAGAAAAAAAAATGGTAGGTAGGTAGGATAGGGTAGGTAGGCAGTTGACAAGAGCGAAGCTGCGGCACAGATAGTAGGTATTAAATAAAACTCGTACTGTCTCACTATTTAATTTTAATACAAAAAAGAAAGGAATACTTGGGAAAAACATAGTTCGAATAAATGCATCCACAGATAAGGGTGACGCGACAGTAAGGCAACGCATTTTCTCAGAAATTATTCTATCTTTAAAGCAATTTCTGCTAACGCGTTGTCACTTGTCACTAGTTGTCACATTATCACGTCACGTTTGTGAGAGCCTTAAGCGCTGTTCAAACAGTTCCGCGTTTCCGTCCCTGGCGGAACACGGAAAATCAGTTACATACGAATTGTATGAACGATCAGTATATATCCGGGGGGGGATACGGAGATGTGTGGACAAGTTCATACAAATCGTATGTAACCGATTTTTCTACGTCCCTGCCGTGTTTTGTCAGGGACGGGAAATGTGTAGACAGAGCTTTAACCTGAATATGAGGGTTGATAATGACCCAAAAGTTCTTTCGGACTCGTTATCTGCGGCTGCCAATAACTGACATTATTAATAAAAAACGGTGTTAAAAAAGTTTCGGCCATATTTGGATTAAAGCTAGGACAACGAATTTATCGTATATCAACCGATCTCTTTCTAAATGCGGGGTTATTGAAGGTAGTGGTGGGAGATTCGTACAGCGGGTTGCTGCTGGGACCCGAAGCGTCCAGATTGTTCTGATGCATGAACTTCAAGTACTCGTGGCGGTCCCGAGCGTCTGTCAGCAGCTTCCAGGCGATCAGCGTGCCGGCACCAACAAGAAGGAGCGTGATGAGAAATATACCGCCAAATACTGGAATATAAAACAATGTAATTTAATTATACCAAACTAGAAGGACATAGGCGGTTACTATTGGTGATGATCTTCAGAAAGGCCGTTGCGTGTATGACCAGATGTATGAACGTAAATGAGGCAAAGGGATGTAAGGAATTTAGTAAGGATCGTAGCAGGTCGCGTTCTATAGACAGAAGCCTACTCTCATGGGGAAATGGCATGCGTGTTTGTAGTCACCAAAATCGCGTGACTACAAACACGCTCTTTCTCTCTTTGAATTTGGATAGGATTTATTATAATCTCGCAAGCTCGACTAATTACAAATTTACGTTGTCTGCAATTAGTGCTGCGTTCGTTTATAATTAATCGTGTGCGATTGTAAACTCGTTCTTCTTCATAAGACACGGTTATATTGTGAGCTATCAAATTTGGATGAGTTTTCATTGTAATTGAAATTGTTCTAAATCTGTTCAGATTATTATCATCATCATCGTCTTGCACTAAAAGCTGTCTCATGTTACTTGAATCTGTTCAGAATATATAATATTGAGATTGAGATTTTATGACCTTGCAGGATTTATTACAAACCCACGGTGTTTACTATAATCTGGTGACAAGTATACTCACAATAATAATTTGGGGCGCAATCCTTTTCTTTCTCCACTACTAGTTCAACGCTATAGTTGTTGTCGTTGTATCTATAAACGAAGCTCGTCTGGCAGCCGATTTCCACCTTTACGTTACTGCACATATTCCATAGACCACTGTTTTTGTGCTCCTCCGTTAAGGACTCTACTACTTCTACCTGGGTACGGTCATAGCAGGAGTCGCAGTTCTCATAACCATTTCTACGACATTTAGCGCATTTTATCAACTTTCCGCATTGTCGGTCGTGACAGTCGGTGCAGGGTTCTACTACGCATTTCGAGGTTTGGCTGTTTCGGGCATCCCATTCAGCGAGTGGCTCACATTGGCAATCACCGCACACGCATTTTCCACGATTATTGCAAAGCTGTAAATTTATTATCAAGGTAAGTAAGAAGCACTTTGGCAATTATGCAGCCAGACATTTATTTACCCATGAGCATAATTATGCTATAAATTAAAGCAATGATTTTCTTTCTGGCGCCCAAACATTATTTGGAATGGGCCTTAGATTAGAATGTCTTAGGTACTTACACTGCTGCCTGCTACTTCACATTTCGTCTCTGGTTTGTAACAGTCGCATGCGACGCCGGAATACTCGGATTTACATTTGCATTTTCCACAGTCACATTCACCATGATCTTTTCCTCCACAAACGCTCTCTGGCGAATTCTTCATACTATGAGGACAGCTGTCCATGTTGCATTCGCAAAACTTACCTTTGTACCTAAGAAATAAGTATTATTTAGCATTGCATAGAAATCTCTGTTTTTGTGTGTGTCTCATAAAATTCTACTGATGTTGTAGTTTTGCATCATTACAGGCTTAAGCTGTTTGATATATATTTTTACTTTTTAGTTAGGATAGGTGGAGTCTTACCTATCTCTGCATTTACAAGTACCACAAATACATTGTCCCTGATTGCTGCAAATGTCAAGGCTGCCCTCGGCTATGCAAGTTGTGTTGTCCGTATAACCGTTCTTCCCACTTTTTTCACAACCGCATCTTTCACCGTATCTACGAAAAATGGTTGATTAATGCTTGGCTCACTTATGTCCAAAATTGATGTTTTTGAAATTAATTTCATGTTTACAATAATGGTACAGTCGGTAATAGCTGTTACCTGAACCACCCTAAAACGAACGAATTTAAAGTATCCTTCTGGTTGTTCAGGTAACAGCTATTACCGACTGTACATGTCGGTGCATCATCGCCGTCGTTCTTGAAGTCGCACATAATGCTGGTTTGCATAATAACATCACACCTGTTTTCTCCGAAGGCTGAGCAGAGGTGCACGAATAGTAATACCTCATTTCACCATCTATGTTTAAGTCCCATGTTAAGGGTGCGAATCTATGGCAATCGACTGGGCACAAATAAATACTCCAGCTGCTACTAAGAAACTCCAGATGAAAAAAATTCAATGACACTTTGTCCGACCAGGGAATCGAACCCAGGACTGCGACCACTAGACCAATGAGGCAGTCAATAATTCACAGGGACAATAGTAATTATTGGAGAAATGTTTAATACTAAAAATTAATAATTAAATATCTTAATTTAGTTCAGGGTGTTTATCCCATGAGCTGCGATAAAATGCTCTGCCGTTGGCATTACATCGGTTTTTATTCACTAAAAATGACAAGCAAATGTAAAGTTAACCGGGGAAGTAATAAAGAATAGTTAAAAAAAAACTTTATAATAGAAAACCAAACTAAATTCATACATAGATTTACAAGAAGATGCGAAATCGCTGCAGTCGTTTATGTAGGAATGCAAAAAGGCGCCACATTCACAACTCAATTGATAACTTCAACCCAGCACAAGTATGGCAATTTTTAAAGACTCTTGGTATTGGCAAAGCCATTAGCAAGAGTTCTACTGATAAGATGGACCTCAATGCACTTAATGCACACTTTTCTAAGTCACCAATCACCCTCGACAACCACGTTAAAACCTCCACTCTCAAAGAACTCTCTAGTCTTCCTTTGCCAGCAAATACTTCTTTCTCATTCCACCCAATTACTGAATTAGATATTAAGAAATGTATCCAATCCATATCCACTAAAGCGATAGGTGATGATGGCCTTCAACTCCAAATGTTCCTACCTATTTTAAGTGAAATAGTTCCTATCATAACTCACATAGTAAATTTTTCTCTTTTCCAAAAGTCCTTTCCTTCAGCTTGGAAGAGGGCTCACGTCCTACCCCTTCCTAAAGTTTCAAATCCCTCCTTACCTTCCCATTTCCGTCCAATATCCATCCTACCAATCCTCTCCAAAGTCCTCGAGAGTATTGCTCAGAAGCAACTTTCTTGTTATTTGTCCTCTAATAGCCTGCTGAGTCCTTACCAATCTGGTTTCAGACCTGGCCATAGTACTGTGACCACTCTTGTCAAAATAACTGACGATATAAGACTGGCTATGGATAATAAATGTCTTACTGTATTGGTTCTGCTGGACTTCAGCAGTGCTTTTAACTCAGTTGAATTTGACATACTCTTAGGAATCCTTTCCACTCTTAATGTCTCTGCTTCGGTAATTGAATGGTTCAAATCTTATCTTCGGGGCCGCTCGCAGTCTGTTCGAGCCGATGAGGACTCCTCTGACTGGTGTGACTTGACTGCGGGCGTTCCCCAGGGTGGCGTCCTCTCTCCTCTCCTCAATTTTCATAAATGCTATCACTAAGGTCCTAACTTCTAACTATCATCTCTATGCAGACGACTTGCAGCTATATCGACATTTTAAAGTGGGAGATCTGGTTGGGGCTGTGTCTGCCATCAATAGTGACCTTGAAAATATTAACAAGTGGGCAAAATCCTTTGGACTCTTACTGAACCCAACCAAATCTCAAGCGCTCATTGTTGGTGGTAGATACATGCTCAGCCTTTTAAATCACCAAGCCCTCCCACCAGTAGTTTATGATTCAGTGCCCATATGCTATTCGAAAAGCGTGAAAAACCTAGGCGTCTATATGGATACTAACCTCTCTTGGGAGGTTCATGTTGCTGATGTAAGTAAAAGGGTCTTCTACTCTTTTCAGTCTCTGAAACGTCTTCAAAAATTCTTACCATTTCGCACTAAGGTCACTCTTGCTCAATCTCTTCTTCTACCGCTCATAGACTATGCGGATGTCTGTTTTCTAGATGCAACGGAGGTACTCCTAAATAAACTCGAACGACTGCAGAACTTGTGCATCCGCTTTATTTTTGGCCTCCGCAAATACGACCACGTGTCGGAATTTCGGACTAAATTGAAGTGGCTGCCGATTCGGCGTCGTCGAGATACCCATATCCTATCTCTCCTCTATACTATCCTACACAATCCTAATTCTCCTCAATACCTTCGTGAACGCTTTGAGTATTTTGTCCCGAGGGGTAAACCCTGTCGCACTTCCACTTCTCTTCTCCTTCGTACCCCACGTCACACTTCCAGCCGCTATGATGGCTCCTTCTCTGTTACTGCAGTGCGTCTCTGGAACTCTCCACCACATTCCCTACGCGACAGCCCTTCTCTGAATGTCTTCAAGAGGAAAATCAAGGATCATTTTCTTTCGGAATGACATAATATTAGTATATGTATGTTTTATATTTTGTACTTATGTATGTATGTATTTTTTGTACTTATGTATGTATGTATATTTTGTGCTTATGTATGTATATTTATGATTTATATTATATTATTCTAAAATTGTACACTGGACTACTTCTCTTCTTTTGTAAACTCTCTCTATCACTCTAAGGTTTGCTGGTAGAAAACTCTTCTTTGAGTTAAGCTCGCCTTTGTACATCAACTTTATAATCACTCATGTTGTATATGTAATTTTTTGTGTACAATAAAGAATTAAGAATAGACTGATAAACACATCCTTCCTCCGGCAGACGGGTAAAAAGTAGAAAATAATTTTCAATAAATTTAATAATAATAATAATTGTTTATTGGTGCAAAAAAGGTTACATTACAGTTTTCATAAACGTACAGTCAGCTATATTGCAAGAATTCCATTGTAACCATTTTGAATAATGAACCCTGCCTCTCAAACTAGGGGCAACCTGTATCTTGAGAGACAGTATTCAGGTAAGATTTTACACAATATTAGCATTCATATACAATATGTGGTAGGTACATAGTCGTCGCAATCACAAATTATTATCAATAAACTATTCAAGAAAAAGACTAATTAATAAAAATTAAATAAAAATAACAGTTAAAGTAAGAATTAAAAACATAAAATAAACCAAAGTGTGTGTAGGGTGAGTACTGGGGTGTGGAGTGGAGTGTGTAGTTGATTAGATTTGATGTGTAAATCATTTATCTAATTAAGAATAAAGTAAATTATTTTATACTTCTTAGTTTGGTCACAGATAATATAATACTAGCATACATCTGTACGCTAATATTATATTATCTGTGACCAAACTAAAAAGGCATGGAAAGGATGCGGCATCTGCCTCATCCCATAAAAATAAACCTTCCCGACGTAACTAGCGTTTTTCATCTGATTAAGATGATTATTTTATTAGTACTGTGCAGAAGGTGGTTTTGCAAGCACATTAAAATGCGATTTAGGAATGGATATTTGTATTCAAGATTATTACAATATTCGATCGCGTTCGGTTCCGTTCCACGGCTATAGACTTGCAAGTAGGTTTTCTCGGTTCGTGACAATTTTTTTCTTTAAATACAGTGAGGGTTTTTTTTATTATTTATTTATTAGTTTATCCTCGCACTGGAACGCCTTGCAGCAACGTCCAAAATAAACTTGGAAAGTACATAAGAGTTGAAAAAATAACATTGATTCTTGCCTTGTACTTTATAATATTTTTTGTAGGTTTTTACAGTTTCATTGTACCAAAATAATTATAGTAATAATTTTATATTTTTAAATATAAATCGTGTTTTATAAAAATATTTAAAAATGTAATAAATAAGAAAATAGTTAAATAAAGGACAAAATAATAAATAATCTGTGGCCTGACTTGTTCAGAGTGACAGTAAATAGTTATTTATGCTACAAGTGCGGGAAGTATGTGATTTCCGATGAGTGGTATTTTTATTCACGAGCGAGCGAAGCGAGTGAGTGGATAAATCGACACGAGTCGGAAATCATCTTACGCACGTGTATCATACAACATTTTACTATGCATTGTGCGAGGAAATAAAAAAATATATCTGAACCAAGCAAGACAATTAATAAAATGGCGCTTATTCAAGGGCGCTCAGCATATCCACAGATTAACTAATAAAAGCTGTCACGTCGTAACGCAAAAAGGCACGAGCAAAATATTCATTCTGCCAAACTTATTTAATGAATACTTATTCAAAATTAATTTATTAATCAAAATCTATATCTAGAGTAATAAAAACGCCTTAAATGAAGTATTAGTTTTGTTTTACCTTTTATATGAATGATAATATGTACTTAACTAATTTTTAAAACTTTTCTCAAATAATAAAAACTCTATGCGGCGGGCTGACGTTGGAGTTAAAAATTAAAAAAGTACAGGAAAGTAAAAAGCACTAGTAAAAAAAAGTGACACTTTCCGCACAGTTTGGCTGCTTGGAAAACGCTCTTTTCGAGGACATGCATTGTAAAATTTATTTTCAACACAATTGCTCATAAAGTGGCTCTAATTTCACCACAATTAGGCACATAATGATACCTGTTATCAAACTGTGAATTTTTCATTGCTATTATTCACTAGTGAGTTATAGAGTTTTTTTTAAATTTATTGGTTGAGTTGGTTTGTTCTTAAAAAAGTTTCGATACAAAAAAGATCGTGCTCAATAGTACAAATAAATTAATATACCTATTGCTTGCTTATTTCATGCAACTTCGTATTAATTTCAACTTGTACGTGATTAAGAAATAAAACTTTCACTCAAATATAAATTTTATTTGCTCTGTAATTAAGAAAAATTTAAATTCCCTATTTCGTACGTGGCTAAAACACTATCCACGAAAAGCCAAAAAAATTAAACCTCATTCTTTTAGTCTATGGCCGATCGCCATTTTTAGATGCGCGCGCATAGGAAAACTGATTAATTTTGCCCGCCATTGTGAAAAAAAATCACAACTCGTTTTTATGTTGAAAATTATTTTTTTGTATTATTTTTTTCACAAGTGTGTTGAAAAACGTCGTATGATACACGTGTGTATTGATGATTACCGTCCTTGGCTCTCTTAAGACCCTCATCTACGGCTCGGGTCTCAATGGTGCCTCAGCGGTAATCACCAACATTGCACACTTGTACCATAATGTACTACATAGCTCATGAGGTGCTCTTCGTATTCTCTATAATATATTTATCAAACCGTAGAATATCACCGTTATTTCTGCATAAAACTAAATTTTAATAATGTCTACATATATATATATAATAAACCAAGAAGAAAACAAATAATATAATTAAAATGCCAAACAATACAAAATCAAACTAAACATGACAAGGTAAGAAGAAAATGTTGACACGAAGCCAGGCCCGAGCAAAGAACACTGCGTAATGAATCACGGAGTAGCCGTGTCTCGCCGACCTTGCCACCGGCCGCGGTGCAACTGCAACCCAATGTTTCACCGCGACCCGACCATGTTAGCGAGGATGACGACGACGGGGCTATATCCGTGAGTACCCAGTGCAATGTACGATTGAGGAGCGCTTTGGAGTGCATTTCGATAGTATCGTTCCACACCGCCTGAGCTTAGTCCTCGATTACCTCATCTGCCCATGCAGAAAAATAGTGCTGGTGTGTGCTCTAGATTCACAGCTATCAAATGATTTTGATAGCAGCAAAGACCTTGCCGATACCCACTCTGTCTTGTACTGTGCGGCTGCAGCGGCATGTCGTGTAGCTAACGTAAAATTTTCCAAAACTGATAGAGCTATACGAACTGCTATAACCAGCTTGGCAGTGCAGGATTGAGCGTCGTATCGGTGAAGCTATAATACTCATCGGCAAGCTTATCTGCTTCAGGGAGGGCAACACTCGCACTAGAGAGATGCGCTTTGTGAGGCGAGCATTCTCGAGGACTGATATCAGTTCTCGAGATTATCTGTCCCACGTCACAGAGCGCATCGACTTCCTGAAGCAGAAGATCTATGCATGGGCAAGCCGTATTCGTCGGTACAAGCGGCGAGTGGAGCGTTACACTCAGAATCGCACATTCCAGAGCAACGAAAGGTGGGTTTATAGGGCTTGGGAGCGACCCGACCAAGGTGTGACTGATATGCGCCAACTGGATAATGACGCCATGTGTTCGTTCTGGTGCGATACCTGGTCGGTGCCTGTCACACCTAGGATGACTGGAGTCGGGAGGTCGAGCAATCGTGCGATCCGATACCACAAATGGGGACAATTACCATAAGCCCCCAAGATGTAGCTCGTGCAGTCCGTCCGTTACCCAAATGGAAACCTCCAGGGCTAGACGGACTGCAAAACCTTTGGATTATATTGTTCCAAAGGTTGCACGCTCGTTTGGCATCTCAGTTCCAGTCTGTCTTAGAGTCAGTGTTGCTGCCTCAGTTCCTAACGACAGGAATATCCCACCTGCTCTATAAATCGGGTAGTACTGCGGGTCCTAAAAATTATAGACCGATAACGTGTTTACCAACGGTCTATAAAGTTCGTTCATCCATTCTGAGAGCGAAAATTAATCAACATATTGACAATAACGTCATCATGTCTGCTTCTCAGAATGGATATAGGAACGGCTCCCGCGGAACTAAGGAGCTGCTCCCGCGGAACTAAGGAGCTGCTCCTCATAGACATTCCCATTAGCAAACAGTTTAACCGTTCCCGCAAGGATCTTGCGACATGTTGGATAGATTACACGAAGGCCTATGACTCAGTGCCACATACCATACATAGCTCATGAGGGTGCTGGAGTTATATAAAATTGATACAACTCTGCGCGCCTTCCCGACGTCATGTATCGGGCAGTGGAAGCCGGTCCTTCACTATCCAGGATGTCGAAAGATTCAGAAAAACAGCGAAACTATAATGATCGAGCGCGGAATATTTCAGGGAGACATTCGGAGTCCTCTGTTGTTTTGTTTAGCCCTGAACACTCTCAGAACACTGATGGAGGGTTCAGGCCTGGGCTATCGCTTGAGGAGAGGTGGTCATGTCATATCACACCTCCTTTACCTGGATGATCTAAAGCTCTTTTCCCCAACAACTTGCAACTGATGAATGAATGAACATAAACCTTCAGGGACGCCATCAGGATGTAATTTGGTGTGGGAAAATGTGCAGTCATGCTTGTAAAGCGAGGGGAAATTATGGAATCCGTCGAAAAACCACTTTCGGATTCCATACACCTTAGATGCCTTTCCTCAACCGAAACTTACAAGTATTTGGGTATGCCGGAAGCACTAGGCATCAATGCTACTAACGTGAAACAGTTGTTGAAGGAACGCTTCTTTGTACGCCTGAAAAAAGTATTTAATAGTATTTTATCAGGCGGGAACAACGTGCGCGCTTTCAACGGTTGGGACATGCCGGTCTTGATGTACTCTTTCGGCATACTCTAATGGACTCAGACAGAACTTGACGCCCTGGATAGGAGAGTCCGCACATTGCTTACCGCAAATCGTATGTATCAACCACGGTCATCGGTTATGAGACTTTATATCCCTCGGAAGTGCGGGGGTCGTGGCTTTTTAAATGCTAAGACCCTGCACAACCGCAAGGTATGCAGTCTTAGGGAATGCTTCCAGGCCTCCGACGTGGGTATGCATCGAGATGTGGTAGTGGGTGGACAAGGGCCTTACCTCACTCTCCTTGGCTAACGAGAACTGGCGCAAACCTATAGTATTAGATACTAATGACTGCAGGGAGGTATGTCAGAGCAAAGAGTTTCACGGACGCTTCTACCGGGTCCTACATGGGCCCGATGTAGATATTTAGCGTCCGTAGCCTGGCTGCGATTTAGTGACCTTTTCGGGGAAACCGAAGGTGTTGTCTTTGCGATTATGGACGAAGTTATGATGAAGAACGACATATTTTTTTTATTTTTATTTGGGACAATCCCACCGCACTATTCCCAAACCACTGCAACTCCTGAAAGCCAGAATCAAAAGTGGTGACCACCAGAAAAGTGCCGAGGCAATGAAGCTCGACGAAGTCCCGGAGAAAGAATTTAACTATCTTGGATCCCGCAACGAAATTAATCAGAAAAGAATAACGGAGGAAAGGAAAAAATAATATGAATTTCCACTTCCCTCCATTCAAGCAGGAGACAGAACAAACAAGGCCAATAGGCACAAAGGGTCGTTTACAACTGGGATAAGCCCAGTTGCCTAGCACCACGGATAAAAATTTGCATTAATATTAATGGGTCCTAACATTGTGAAACATGAAGAACGACTACCGGAGATACGAGTACATTGTGAAAGACGGCACGGTTGACATCTGTCGGGAATGTCACCGGCCGGGGCATACATCCATCACATTATCTCCCGTTGTTCTAGTCTAGCTAACGGAGACTATTTGCATAGATACAACCTTGTAGCCGGGATTATCCATCAGCAACTTGCTCTTAAATACAATCTTGTGGAATCGGAAGTGCCTTACTATAAGTATCCCCGACCCAGTTCTCGAAAATGGCAATGTCACGTTATATTAAGATCGGTCTATCATAACTGGCAGGACTATTGTTGCCAATAAGCCTGAAATAGTGGTGATAGACTGACTAGAGCATTGTGCAATAATTGTTGATATAGCGGTCCCGCATGACGAGAACCTCGTGAAGGCTGAGAGAGATAAGAAAAGTTAGTATCTTGATTTGGCTCGCGAGATGTGAATAAATCGATCATTGTGCCGATAGTCGTGACGGCCAATGGCATAAATGCCAAGAGCCTCGACGAATATCTGAGGAGGCTTTCGTTGGGCAGCTGGATCAAGGGCTTGATCCAGAAAACGGTACTCCTGGACACGGCGCGTATCATTTGGAAGTTCCTCTCTCAGGACCCCAGGGGGGTGACCATAAGCTCTTAGAGTAAGGTTATTTTGAGTGTGTGTAAGGGACAGATGTATATGACTTGTATACATTTATCCGGTAGCTTGGACCCTGTTCCGGATACGGGTGGGCTACTATTATTTATATTTTTAAATGGTTTTTTTTTGTATGTGTATTGTAAAAAATATTTGAAAATGTAATTAATAAGAAAATGGTTAAATAAAGGAAATAATAATACAAATTAAAAAATCGAGTGGCATGCCCCAGAAATTCAAAACCGCGCCATCTATTGGAATCATATTTAAATGATCCGTTCAAATAATCTTTGAAATATGAATTAAGAGCCCAATATCCCATAATTTTGTGCGTTGATTAAAAAAGAACATAATTTTTTTTATAATATATTCTAGAAAATGTAAATTTTACTAACATATCGCGCCATCTAGTGACGCTTTGATACTTGGCACAAAGACACTACCGAGTATCGGATATAAAAAAATCGCCAATCCTGAAGATCCATGGTAAGGACTAGGATACTGGGACAAACTATTTAAATTATTGCATTGTCATCGGTCCTTGATAAGCGTGCAAAGTTTCAATTTAATCCAACGTTTTGAAGGAGGTGTTTTTTTTATTATTATTGGTAGGCTCGTGCTTGACCACTATCTCACCTGATGGTAAGCGATGATGTGGTCGACAGTGTAACACGCTTGCCTAGAAGAAACCTATTCACTCTTGACTTAAAGACCCCGAGGTTATAGCTATCGGGAAACACAGACTCCGGCAGGGAATTCCACTAATTAAAGTATTTACAAAACGTTTAGTGCGTAAGGGTGGAATGTCCACCATGTACCGATGGCCCATCGCCGTACGTCTTGTAGCCCGATGATGAAACGGGCTAGGCGGAATTAGATCATGCGATTCCGTCGCGCGGGGAGTGCGAAATACAACCGGTAAAAAACCGACAAGCTGGCAACTCGGCTGCGATGTTCAAGGCTCTGGAGCTTTGACTCAACCGGTGCCTCATTGCCAATGAGACTCATGGCCCGTTTTTCGATCGACTCTTGTGCATCAAGCTGGTACTTGGCAGATCCGTCCCAGAGATGAGAACAGTATTCCATGCATGATCGAACTTGCGCTTGATACAACTTAAGCAGCTGTTCTGGCGTGAAGTACCGTCTTACCTTCGCATGGATCCCCAACTTTTTGGCAGCCAGCCATACCTGTTGGGTAGGAAGCAAATTTAATCGCTATCCGGCTGATGAGGTTGAACCGAGCCCTTTGCAACACCTTCTTGCAGGACTTGGCAGCCCTGTTGCTTTCTTCCTCTTTCCAACGTCACTCGCTACGCGCGTGCGAGCGTCGACCCAGGCACGCCTCTTGTTTACGCGCATCGGCGCCAAACCAAGATCGGTCTTGGCTAGACATTGTTACGTTGGATAACGGAATGTAGTACTCCATTTCCTGATGCAACAAATCCGTTACGGCGTCCGCGCACGATGTAGGATCAGACGAAGAAAAGCAAAGCTGCCAAGGATAGCATGCAAAGCAAGATCGCATGCCATCCCAATCCGCTGACATGTACCGCCATACCCGCCGGGTGCCTCTTGGGCTGGGATCGGGCGGGGAGTAGACTGATACAGACTTCACCGGACAGTGATCCGAAGGAGAGGAGAGGAGATGATCTGAAGGTGGATCTGTGGTCAGCAGAAGGTCCAAGCAATTAATGCGAATCAACATCCAGCACCCTCGTTGCCCCCTGGACCAGCTGAGTGAGGTTTAACACTAGCGCAAGCTTTCGCGTCTCTCGCCCTGCATGGTCAGTGTACTGGTATGGGAAGAGTCACTCCTGGTGGTGAGCATTAACAGCGCACATCCGCGGCCGGTCTGTCTGCAGTGGAACAGCTATCTCGACCCAAATCCTCTAGTTGTACACCGAGCATCGTACCGGAACACGGCTAGACCGTATGGCGGTACCTCTTTGCCCGGGTGGGTGGTCGCAAGTCTTCGGCTCAAGCCTACCACCAGTTAGTGTCGTCTGATTTGCACCACCCGGGGACCACGTGTAGGGAATCAAATGGGGTACACTCTTTCGGACGTGGGTGACTCAGCCCCCAAAATCACGTTCAAAGATTCCGTTACATAGATACAGACCCTGGGCGACCGAGCTCTGCTCGGGTGAAAATAGAGAAAACGTCGTTTTCTAAATATTAAACCTAGCTACATCGATTTATCGCCCCAGAAAGGCCCTGCATACTAAATTTCATGAAAATCGTTGGAGCCGTTTCCGAGTTTCAGATTATATATACTTATTTATACAAAAATTGCTCGTTAAAAGGTATTAGATACACACCAAGCTAATAAAAGCGTGTTAAAAATGATAAAAAAATTAAGTTGAAAAAACATCAAACATCAAAATAAGGCCTGGCAATATAAACTCAGAAGAAAAGAAAAGTATTTCTCAGTAGATAAATATGTATTAAAATTAAATAAATAGAACGAATATTGACAAAGTAAATTCTTATTAAAATGTATCAGGGTGTTAAAAAATGTTAAAGAAATAAAAAGGTAGCTGTCAAATTAAATCCTTATAGCAATTCAACCGAAAATCACTGATTTTTTAGAGAAGTAGGAAAGTAGTTGTCATATCAAATAATTACATAAATTCCACCGCAATTACAACATATTTAAAGAATAAGAAACGAAATAGTCAAATTAAATCGTTATAAATTCTCAACAGAATGTTCAATATTTTTAAATAAAACGGAAGCGGTAATATTACTCAAACAAATCAACACGGATTTCAAATTAAATATGAAATAATCAAAACGAACAAAATTAAATCAAATAATGATTTCACGCCCATATATAAAACAGCAGAATTAAATACGCACCGATTTTCACTGCAGCTACACAGTCCACACACCCTCTTGTCTCCGTAGCAAAATGCAGAATTGATCTCGGGATGGCTTTCGCAATCACATGTTTTGATAGAATCAATATCAAGCGTGAGCTTCTCCCCGATGCCTTCTACTAATATATCTATAACAGCGCTTTCTGCAGCATCATATTGTACCGTCCCAACAAAATGTTGTTCTTTACCAATCTCTACGTCACAAGCAGGATTATTGAAGTCAGCAGTACAGTCAGGCTCAAAGGATATTTTAAAATGTTTCTTACTACCTGACCTTGCCTTTGCTACCAATTTGATTTTCTTCGAAATGTTCTGGAATGAAGACATTTAATACGTGAATTATAATTTCTTTTGGTTTTCTTTATAAAAGATTTTAAAGATACAATTATTAAAATGATAAAATTATTAACATGTCATGGCGTTTGATTCACCTCATAAATATTTTTTAATATATTGTCTATCGTATCATTTTTCTCCGGGTCTCGGGTAAATTTCGCAACCTGGGAACCGCCCACTACACTCTTAAGTCTACGGTAGGTCTCCAGGTGGCGCTCGTCGACGAGGAAGATAACTATAATATCGCGTTCAGTAGCTAGCTTTTTTATCATAGCGACTGACGGATAATCCATTTCTAGTTCTTTGGTATAGGTGCCATTTTTAGTATAGCATTGACCATCGTATGGCTCAAATAAGCCTGCAGATTTTCCATCACCAGCAGCATGGTACGGCCCATCAGTTAAAAGTACTACTATTTTTCTGGACTCGTTTCTCCATCCTATAATATCTTTGCAGACCAAAACTTGGGCAAGTGCGTCAAGGCCCCCTTCCTGTGGATCACGATTAGTCCCACTGGCCGTTTTTGATACTTCCTCTTTAAATTGCTTAAAGTCATCAGCTAATTTCAAACGGTGTCTAAAAGAGTAGATTAATTCGTCGTTCGTACTAAAAGAGAAAAAATGTAAGTATGAGTAAATACACCAAAGGAAAAAATATATTTAGAAAATGTTTCTACTCACTTGCTCATGATCGGCAATATTCGTTTGTCTATAAATGTACCGAATCCTAAATGAACATTATTAGTCATTTTTTTAATGGCCCTATAAATATTTTCGCCTTTACTAGCGGTCATATTTTTAATACTATCCATTGTATTAGAAGCGTCTAGAAGAAAATATAAATCTACTGGGTAATCTGGAGAACCCTGGAAAGAAAAATTAAAACTTTGCGGCATTCCTTGCCGAAGTTTTAACTTGTATCGCTGTGGCTTTATTTGGATGACTTGCTCTGAAACGGAGCTAAATGCTTTCGTTTCGAAATCCTTAACCTCATTTTCTGGGTTTTGGCGTGATTCTGGACACCAACTGTCTTCAACAGAACTTTGGGGCATGCATCTCGTTGTAAGATTGACGTCGTTCTGAAATGATTAACAGAATTCCTAAGTTACTTAAAAACAATATTTTAGGAGCATTTGTGACTCGAATTATTGCGTTATGAGTTTCCTGTTACAGTCTAAACTATCGGTCTATTTAAAAAAAAAAAAAAATTATTAAGGCCTTTTCCCAGCAGTGGGATAGTGTTGGCTAAATTATATATATATTACTAATTGCAGAGAATTAAGTAGGTAATGTTTCGTTTCAGCATATTTGATATGATCGTAATTTCAGCCACTACCTTCCGATCTTCCACACCGTTAAATTACCGTATAATGGTCAATTTGACTATTTAATTAGTCTTTCATTTATTTGATTTAATCGAAGGTTTTTTCGTTTTTAGGGTTCCGTACCCAAAGGGTAAAAACGGGACCCTGTTAATAAGACTCCGCGGTCCGTCTGTCTGTCTTTCACCAGGCTGTATCTCATGAACCGTGATAGCTAGACAGTTGAAATTTTCACAGATGATGTATTTCTGTTGCCGCTATAACTAAAAACAGAATAAAATAAATATTTAAGTGGGGCTCCCATACAACAAACGTGATCTTTTGCCGTTTCTTGCGATAATGGTACGGAACCCTTCGTGCGCGAGTCTGACTCGCACTTGGCCGGTGTTTATTACGACTCAGTCGAGTGGAGGTCCCTGACTTGGAATATGGGCAGTAAATCTCGTTTATTATAAACCTTACCCGCGCCCCGGCTTTGCTTGTGTCATAATAATACCCATCTGGAATAATGTACCTTTCAAATGGTGAAAGATTTTTTCGGGTTTGGTGTTTTCATAGATTACCCTACATATATCTAAACAAACTCTCAAAATTCTCTTTATAATATTAGTTAAATGTTTTGATTCACCGTCCAACACAAAAGCACAAGTCGTTACATCTACAGGTAAAATGCAAAACGAAATCATATTTTCCTTAACTTTAAATTCATTACAAAAACTAATAAAAAAAGAGAGCATTTACCTCGGCACACCAAACACAGACACTGGCATCGCTGATACATTCTTGACACGTAAGTTTTTGTTGACAAGAGTCTGAAGTGGAAATCAATTGATACTGCAAACTTAGACCCACAAAAAATATAACGTATTTAGCAAACATGGCGCTGAAACGGTCACGCTATACTAAATATATATATTATGATGACATAGGTACTGAATACAGTACAGTAGTCATGAGGATAATAACGTCCTCTTAAGGGGAAAACACATCCTGTCCGTCCTTTGCCATACACTGTAATAATTATTTTTAATTACAGTGTATGGCAAAGGACGGACAGGACATAATTATTTTACATAATTTCGTCGTATTCATAAAAAAATCGAATTCTAAAATTGTTTAGCAACTACTGTTATGCAACTCATATTAAGCTAAATCTTGTAGGTATAGAGAAATAGGCAGGCGCTTTACTTTGTGTAAATTATTTCATCACCACTGCTCTAAAAACGGTGAGGAAACCGGCATGTCCTAGAACCAAAAAATCGAAGACATGTGACATCCACCAACCCGCACTGGGCCCGCGTGGTCGCGTGGTCCGCTCTCACAGAGAGGAGGCCTGTGTCCCACCAGTCGGAACATTAACAGGCTGATGATGATGATGATGATGACAGAGAAATAAGATTAAGATTCTGCTGTGTTATTTTTACCAGTTTTTGACTTTATATTTAGATCTTTTCTATGTAAAAGTAGTCACAGTCACAGGTCATAGCAGGGGGGTGACCATAAGCTCTTAGAGCGGTATCAATTTGAGATCGGGTAAGTGACAGATGTATACAAGTCATATACATCTGTCCCTTATTCGATATCAAATTGATACCGCTCTAAGAGCTTATGGTCACCCCCCAGATCTTTGAGTCTCTGAAGTTAGGTTCTGCGAACGATTGCGCAAAAAACAGCTTGTCATCGAGTATACTGCATACAGTAATCGAGATAGGGCGATGCTACAAACGTAAGCGAGTGAAAGAGGCAGTTATACAATGCTATTCTACTTCAAAATTGACACAAAAATAGCAACTGCGCAGTCTTGCAGCCAACTTCAGTGACACAAAGATCCGCTGTGACTACTGTAGGTACCTGCGAAAACATGGATGGATTTTGATGAGATTTTGCAAAAAACATTCGCCAAAACAAGTCTATTAATTGTCACGCTATTGTTCAAAAGAGTAGGGTAGGTGCTCCAGTGAATGAACATATCCCAATTAATGAAAAAAACGGAGTAATTTTGAAAAAATAAGAAAGTAAAGCATTTTTACCTAACACAGTATTTTTTTTCGTAATCGCAGCTCTTTTTTCTATTATTTATTAATTCGAATAAAGGATAGTTATACTAAATGTCTCAAATCGATTTCATTGTCATTTTAGCCAGTTTTAAGTAAATTATTAAGTGTCCCAGCATTGTAACTCAAAATCGTTTGTAATCCGGTGAATGAACGGCCGTTCATTCATTGGACAAACGTCAATTTCATATTTTTATTCAAATATGTAACTTTCTTTACGCCATAAGATTCATGTTTTGGGAGTAGTTTTAGAACTATATTTCTGATCTTTGGGCCAGTATTGTAACAGGTATGTTCATAAAATCTAGTGAATGAACTAACATTTTTCATCATGTTCAAATATTAGCTTTCGTCATGAAGATAGGATCAATAAATGAACACAACATTTAGAGCTAGATTTCATCCTTGTAAGACCTAGATTTCATCTTTTTAAGACCTAGATTTCATCCTTTTATGACCTATATTTAATCAAAGGTCCATCTCACATTTTAGCCATGTCTACAAGTTGTTTTCAAGAATCATCACGAATCATCTCGCGTGCAGATTTTATGATTTCCAGTCTTCCGAACAAGTCGGATTACGAAAAGGCTTTTTTACCATAGATCAAATACATCCGCTGCGGCAGGTTTTACAGAAGACCGAAGAGCTGCCTGACCTGCCCCTCTGCTTTATGACCTCAATTGGGTCTTAAAATGAACTTGGACAAAACGAAGGTCATGTTTAATGTCCATGTTACACCCACTCCTATCAAGATCGGAGACTCTACCCTCGAAACTGTTGACGATTATGTCTACCTGGGGCAAACGGTCCAGTTAGATAGGTCAAACTTCGAGAAAGAGGTCAACCACCGATTCCGACTCGGCTGGGCGTCGTTCGGGAAGTTGCGCGGTATCTTCTCATCCAACTTACCACCGTGTCTCAAGACGAAAGTCTATGACCAGTGTGTGTTGCCAGTGATGACATGTGGCACTGAGATGTGGTCGCACACAATGGCTCTCATCAAGGCTTGAAGTCACCCAAAGGGGAATGGAGAGAACTATGCTCGGAGTTACCTTGCGTGATCGAATCAGAAATATCCGCAAGATAACCAGGGTGACCGACATAGCCCGAAGGATTGCCAAACTTAAGTGGCAGTGGGCTTGCTTGCAGAACGGATGGTCAATGGGACTGAAAAGTTCTGCAGTGGCGACCGCGTATCGGAAGACGCAGCGTTGTAAGGCATCGTTCCTCCTAGAGAGGTGGAGCGATGCCTTTGTCAGGACTACGGGCAATAGCTGGATGCGAACCGCGCAGGACCGACGAGGCGGCGACATTCGGGGGAGGCCTATGTCCTGCAGTGGATGTCATTCGGCTCAAATGATGAATGTCGATGATAAAAGTTTAAGTAGTTAATTTAAAAATTTACGTTTTAAATTTACAATTATTGTTACCTAATTAATTAGATACTGGTTTTTAATTTTTATTCTGATATAGGTATTAAACACAATTTACGGGTTTCATTGAGTTTTCGTCTGAAATCACCCAAAAAGCGAGTATGATAGGTATAAAGCTTATTTTTTTTTATTTTTAAATGAAATTGATATAGGTCACAATACGGGCTATCTAACTTTAGAACGAACAACGTTCCATTGTATACTGTGCCTTATTGACGAGTTTCCTCTTTTGCGGCTTAACGTTTTCCGTTCTATCCATGAACAACAAATGATACCAACAGTAGTCATTAACCGAACCGATGTTCGTGTTTTAATACGTTCCATATTTAAAAAAAAAAATAACTTAATAGTTGGTTCAGAATTGACTTTATCTCTCGTGATACCCGTAGTCGGAACTAGGTCCATAGTTGGGCCAAGTTCGCTATGAAGATCACTACAACAATGGTGAACTATTTAGTCCCCATTTTATTATTCTTTTGTATTAATTATGTAAGATGTGAAACAGATACATGCAATTTTCGTACTTGCGGCGAGTGTATCAGAGAGCCTGAAGGATGCGTTTGGTGTTCTAAGGTAAGTAATTAAACTTTGTGTTCTCTAACATTCCATCAGTCTGTATTATTCATTCTTTTAAGATTTTGTTTATGCATTAAAGTTTGACTGCAATGATTCATAATGTCACTTTTCAGAATGGCTTATAAATCTATGTTTAGTTCATGTGAGCAAAACTTAGTGGGTTTAAAATTTAATAAAAAGATATATGTTGTGCTTTTTCTTTTTGGTAATACATTATCTTTAGAAGCAATAGAACCCTCAAAAATTTACGAAAATTCGCGGTCAACAGAGGCCATAATGTACTAATTTGACAACTATAAATGAAAAAAGAAAAACATGGAAGCACAACGTTTATCTTTTTATTCAATTTATGGAATATCTTTTAAATTTGTCCAATACTAGAGGAGGCGAGAGCCAAACCTCGAATTTTGACTTTTTACTAAGGAAATTCATTCGGAGCTCTCTGCCAGCATTTCCTCTTACGTAGGCACTAAGTGGTGGAATAACTAATGTCACTAATACCACACCCATGTCTTATGTTTATTGAATAAACAACTGACATCACGTCAGTAAATATATAACAGCTAACTTGCTATTTATGTTCATGAGAACATACTAATATAATCCTTTATATAACACAATTTAAATGTAGACCTACTTATCCAAACTTAATAATATAAAATGCGAATGTGCCTTGCTTTTTTGTTCGTTGAGTGGGTTCCCTGGTATGTTTACCGACTTTCACGCAAGTGAAGCCGTTGGGATAAGCTAGTACTGAACATGGCTTACTAAAGTACTAAGTGGGCGAATGACTGTGAGCAACTACAAAATCTGCATGACAGGGACTGTATAATACAAATGAGTTATTAGTGTATCTAAACGAGCAGCACAGTAACTTATGTTGCGATTTTTTTCCTATTTGAGTAACAAATTTACAAATCATAGGTTGGTTTTACATTCATAATACCTAATAATAATATTCGTTTTAAGACGCAATCGTAGGAGCCCGTTTCAGTCTATAAGATTCATAACACGACGGTATGATGGGTTTTCATTCGCTCGCTACGCTGGCTTAGTCTAGTCTCTGTTAACCAAACCTCACTTTTTCATGTCGGGGAGCCCTAAGTTTCCGAACACCCTTCGCTCGCTCTTAGACTAACAAGCTCAAGAGTTATCGTGATTGGGTCAGTGAAAGTGCCAGTAATATCAATATAGTTAAACTCGCCCATTCAGTATTTTTCGAGTTGGCCGCTTCAGTATTTCATTCGCTCACTTACAATTTTAAATTAAATTACCAGCTCAGATTTAATATTTCCCACTAATGGCGGCCCATCCCATTTTATATTTATAGTTAGTGAGAGGTACTTATTATCCTATTAGGAGGAGGAACTCGTGGCTAAATAATAACAGCCGCACGGGTCGATCATCAAGGTTAAGCAACGCTTGACGAGGTCGGTCCGTGGATGGGTGACCATTTCAAAATACCGAGTTTCCTCCGTGCCTCGGAAAGCACGTTAAGCCGTTGGTCCCGGCTGTCATTTGAAGATCTTTGGCAGTCGTTACGGGTAGTCAGAAGCTTGAGATCTGACACCAGTCTTGCCAAGGGGTACCGTGTTACCCAGTTACTGGGTTGTGGAGGTGAGATAGGCAATCGCTCCATGTAAAACACTGGGACTTAGCTGAATCCGGTAAGACTGGAAGCTGACTCCGCTGAGTTGGGAACACGCTAGGCAGATGATGACTTATTATCTTTTTAGGTCGACATCACAGATCGCAGATGTCGCCCCCTGAGTTACACGAACACAACCGAATCGTGGTGCAAGGATAATGTGGTCGATCCAAAGCCAAATTTGACTGTGGAACGGAATGAAAATTTTAGTGAAATTATAACGAAAGAAGTCCAATTCAGGCCACAACTGATCAAAATGAAAGCACGTCCAGGGATAACTATGAATTTCGACATGTCGTTTAAACCTGCCAAAGATTACCCTTTAGATGTTTATTACCTTATGGATATTTCTGATACAATGAAAAGAAATATAGAAGACTTGAAGGAGCAAGCATTGAAAATACACAGTGACTTGTCAGCGTATACGAATAACGTAAAACTGGGTATCGGAAGTTTTGTAGAAAAACCTAGCTTCCCATTCTTTGATCCTAATAAGTAAGTTATTTAATTGTACTTCATAACGTGTAATTGGAATAACTGAAAATCCGAGGAGGGGTCATTGTTGGTAAATGTAGCTACAAGATGATGATGATCACTTTTGAGGTTTGAATTATTTAAAATTATGATGAACCTTATCCATAGGACCAGCCCTGAGATCGCGAACGGAATTTCAGCTATTTCATATTTTTTTCGAGCTACGGGAGCAAAAATGCATGGCAAAGCTGATTTTTTACTGACCGAAAGAAACCTGTTATTATAATTATTTTAAAATTAACATACTTCCATTCCAGGCACAAAAGTCATGCTTTTAAAAATGAGGTTCCTTTAACAAGTGATATGGACAAATTCGTGGCGACGATTGATGACATTAAAAACAGGTTCGGATCTAACTTCGATGACCCGGAAGCGGGATTAGACGCTCTGATGCAAGCGATGAAGTGCGAAAATGAAGTAGGATGGAGGCCAGGTGCGAGACGCATCATAGTACTGTGTACGGATTCAACGTATCATAGTGCAGGAGACGGGAAAATCGTAGGCGCTATCAAACCGCACGATATGAAATGCCATTTGAAAGATAACGTATACTCCGAAGCCTTGACGTATGACTATCCATCTGTAAGCCAGATCAACAAAGCGGCAATTGATGGAAACTTTATACTTATATTTGCTATAACAGAAAATTTGCAAACTCATGTAAGTACATTATCAATTACAATGAATAATGATCTCAATATTCGCTCACGGTCGCCATTTTCAAGGAAGACTAGCTTAATAGCTAGCTTTCGTTGAAAAGCAGGGTATTAGATAAACAATGTAGGTAATTACGTGGTACAGACAATTAGCACATTGATTTCGATTAAATTTACGGTATGTAAATTATGAACATCACTGACTAGACTAACCCCTTTTAAATTTTAAGTTCGTTTAGTGCCTCCAAAGGTTGTCTGTTTATACCCATACAAATAGGAATAGGTATTGTAAAAGAGTTTTGTTAGAAGTTTAGTGTATTATGAAGTATATTTTATCTATTTATATTGTATTGATAATATTTAACTAAAGATCTCACTCAACCTAAAAAAAGAAATTTGGAACATTCATTTATTAATTCTGTTCACTTAAAATGCAGAAAATGCCTGATACGGAATACCAGGAATTAGCCAACCAGATAGTTGGAGCCAAATATGCAAAATTAGAAGGTGGGGAAAGTGTCATTAAGATTATCAAAGAAGTTTATCAGGTGAGAAATACTAACATATTTAATAATCTAAGTAAATAAAAATCAATTGCCACATGTATGAAAGAAGTTTTTTGAAAAATCAACTTCAAATTAACCCGTGCAAAGCCGGAGCAGGTCGTTAAGAAACATAATTATAGGCCTTATGCCGAGTTTTTTAACGTACTCGATCATGTTAAAATAAAAGCGGTTTTGCTTACTGCCTCCAGACGGCGGCGGCGCTTATACAGTTTCACTACAAATTGACGTTTACGTCAACGCGATCGATTTTAAACTCGCACTAAGCCGACTGATGCCTGTTTTAATAGAACCGATATGCGACTGGTGACAGAATACCTACAATCCGACAGTATGTCGAGAAAAAAGTGACTGTTTTGTCATTTTTACAAACTTTTGTTTAACTTGCAAATTTTCACCAATATGTTCCATTTTCAGTATATTGAATTAAAAATATACGGTCCAGAACATGTCTAGTATATTTTATAATTTAACTCTTTTTTTTAGGAACTTTCAAACAAAGTAGAGTTGAAGGTTCAACAAGCCCCGGATTTTGTAGAGGTAACCATAGACCAGAACTGCTATTCAGATCCCAAGATAAATTGTGAAATTCCGCACAAAGAGATAGTCAGTATACCAGGAACTCTGAAAGTAAAAGCATGTCCTTCTAATGATGATAAGAGCTCGACATATAATGTCACGATCAACCCTTACGGTCTTCCTGATAAACTCACAATACAACTGGAAGTAGACTGTAAATGTGATTGTGAGATGATAAAAGGTGTGACAAGTGATAAATGCAACAATGCAGGCTTTTTGCAATGTGGAATTTGCAAATGTGATGAAGGAAGGTAAAATATTTTCATATATTTAATGTACCTGTAACATAAATCTATACGATATATTTACGCCCAGTGGCTATTGATTTATTATCCGACGAAATAACAAGTGAGGTCCTCAATTCGACTCCTATATATTTTTAATTTATGTTATTGATGATCCAATACTCACTTCGTCGTACTCAATCTGTTTTTTTTTAAGATATGGCGTCAACTGTCGATGCAACGGCTCATCCACAGATCAGACTGATATGGCAAGTTGTAAATTCAAACCCGACGATGCAAAACTGTGCAGCGGTAGAGGAAAATGCAGGTAAATGTCAGACGTATGTAAAATGTACAATAATCATCATCAGCCTTTTAATGTTTCCACTGCTGGGACACAGGCCTCCTCTCTGCGAGAGAGGGAATGGGCCGTAATCCAGCACGATGTACTATGATGATGCTATAATGATCTACAGACGGACCTGTAACTCATCCTGGTTGAATTATATGTTTGTTGGTTTGTCTATCTGAAAGAGTTTTCATATTATTTTTGAGACATCATCATCTGCCTAGCTCTTTTCCAACTATATTGTTGCACTCAACAAAGTATGGATTGAGTTCCAGTCTTAGTGTATGCAGCTGAGTACTTGTGTTATACAAGGAGCGACTGCCAATCGGATATTCGCAATCTGAATACAGGTTAACACGAGCTACCTTGTTAAGATTAGTAGCCCGTAAGGACAAAAATCTCCAAGTGACAGCCGGGACCAATCGACGGCGACGAACCGAATTCGACGAGTGTTGTTCTTGTAGATGTGGAATCATACGGCTGTTATTATATAACTTCCATTTGGTTACTACACAAGTAAGTTCTTATAAATATTGTCTTGTTGTTCAGATGCGGTAAATGCGAAGATTGCCAACAAGGGTTCTCGGGTGATTATTGTCAGTTTGATGATAACTCATGTCCTAGGCCTAATAATCAGCTATGCTCTGGGCACGGTGTATGTCGACGAGGGCAATGCCACTGTGTTGCGCAATGGACCGGGCCAGACTGCAGTTGTCCCATTAGTGACGGGACCTGTTATGCGCCGTATTCTAAAAAGGTATTTAAATCTTTTTACTACAGTAGCATTAACGGAAACAAGCATATTCGGTGCGGGCAATGAGGTGAGCCTCATTCCCCGCACCGAATATGCTTGTTTCCTCAACCTATCCTTGAATGTAAGTTCCATAAATACAATCTGCAAGTACTATGATTGAGGGCCAAGGCAAGAATAAGAAACTTAACGTATGCTTGAATAAACTAATTATTCTAATTTGTTTTAGGTCTGTTCTGGAAACGGGAAATGTGTCTGTGGCGTGTGCCAATGTAACGCAGTACCAGGCAAAAACGAAACATTTTCCGGAGCGTTTTGCGACAGTTGTGAAGAATGTGCCGAAAAACGCTGTAAAGAACTTGAAAGCTACGCTTTTTGTAATTACCAGCACATGAAAGACAAGGCATTCTGTGACAAATTGAACAACGAAACGAAATCAGAAGTAGATATCTTCTTTGTGAACAAAACTGAAATTAATGGACCAACACTGTATATGGCTAAATTTTGCAAGAAGGAGCTGGACAGCCACAATGGCACTTACATGGTTTTCAAATACCAATATGAAAAAAATAAATTAAAAATTACAATTCAAAAGGAATTAGAAAGCCCACCCGAAGCTAATATATGGAGTTAGTATTGTTTTCATATAGAATTGTAGAACCTGGCAGAGATAATTTGTAAGTTGTGATTGTGAGTTGCTTAATTTACGCTTCATTCGGCTTATAATGTAAAAGGTTTGTATCGCACGGCAACGGAATATGAGCCGAATTTGATATGAACGTAAATTACGTGATTCATTGTTGAATGAACCCGAAATCACGATCATTTAGCAATCTCCCGGGAATCGAACCCAGGGGAGTGACCATAAGCTCTTAGAGCGGTATCAATTTGAGATCGAATAAGGGACAGATGTATCTGACTTGTATACATCTGTCACTTACTCGATATCAAATTGATACCGCTCTAAGAGCTTATGGTCACCCCCCAGAACCGCATTTTCAGCAGTAGTGCTTGCGACCATTAGGGCGTTTACGCACTACATACGATCCGTGTCTATGAAATTTCGGTGCCGAAGTAGGCAGTAGTACTTCTTGTAGAAAAGCTTACGACACGGCTTACTACATCCGAACTCTCTATCCATCATAATTCATACTTAATAATATTAAAAATGCGAAAGTAACTCTGTATGTTATCTTTTCACGTTTAAACCACTGAACCAATTTCGATAAAATTTGGAATAGAGATAGTTTGAGACCCTGGACATGTGGCGGTGGAAGAGGGCAGGAAGTTGGTACGGTAAACTAATAATTTCTCAACTAAGACGGCCCACACACCTGCAATATTATTGTGTGATATACAAAAAATTGGCAATTTGAAGTCCTAATGCTACGCAGACGTAGTCGCAGGCAACAGCTAGTCAGAACATTTTGAACTCTGAACTCAAATCACGGACACAGATCACGGACGCTGACGTGTAGTGCGTCGCCGACCTTAGAACAATGAACCACTTCTCTTCTCCTTCGTCCTCCGCGACACACTTCCAGCCGCTATGATGGCTCTTTCTCTGCTATAGCAGTGCGACTCTGGAACGCTCTCCCACACTCCCTACGCGACAGCCCTTCTCTGGAGGTCTTTAAGAGGAGGATCAAAGATCATTATCTGGCTCAATGACATAATATTAGTATGTTTATATATATATATATATATATATATATTTATTTATGTACGTACGTAGTAAGTATATTTATGTGTTAATATAATTCGTCATAGGTTATTTAATATTGTACACTGGATGCCTGCCCTCTATAATTATTAAATTTCTCTGTCACTCTCTAAGGTTTGCTGTAAGAGAACTCAGCATTGAGTTAAGCTCGCCTTTGTACATGCACTTTATTATCACATATTTGTAATGTTGTTTCTTTTGGTGTCCAATAAAGAATTAAAGGGTAAAGAATTAATGAACCAGTCAGTGCTACAAAAATCTCATATTTCTGAGACATTACAATCGGTCTGTACATTTATTTGCAGTTGCTGCTGGCTCGGCGGTGGGATTGGTTTTGCTGATTGGAATATTAACCGTCATCATTTGGAAGATACTTGTAGACATACATGACAAAAAGGAATACCAGAAATTCTCGGCCGAAGCTTTGTCCCAAGGTTACGATGTGTCACAGAATCCATTGTATCAAGACCCCTCTATTAACTTTTCAAACCCAGTTTATAATAATCAATGTAATTGATGATGCAAACAAGGAAAAATGTATTATGTGTCAATCCTATATATAAATATGAATATTTGAGGAAAACAAACAGGATTATCCGTAACTGTTGTCCAAAAAGCCTTTGCCTACAACAGTAGTATGAAAATATGAAAAAGGCATGAAATACAAAGTCTTCAGATTTTTTGTCTCGGCCTGAGCAATAAGCAGCGCACACTACATTTCGCATTTACGTATTCAGTACAAAAAATAACTGTGCGGTCACCCTGTAGTTTGCCATGGCCCATACAAAATGTACGAAAGTGATGTGCTTTGTCTTTTTACCTTGTATGTTAGATAATATCAGACATTTTCTTTGTTGTAATAATATTTGTAGTCTGTAAGATATTTCTAATTATAGCTTTTTAGACGGACTTTCAATTCCTTGGGAATCTTTCACGACCTGAAGTACAAAATTATGAATGTGAACAACTTAACCTAACTAGAAACGTGGAAAGGGTAGGGTATTCTAATCTGTGTGTTTTACGTATTTGGTCTGGCTTTGTATAACAGACTGCACGTGGTCAGCGGTGGTAACTCTCAGATCTTAGACCATAAGCTGGCGTCTAGCATAGTACGGCATTTCAATAGAATACTTGGCCATTTTTTCTGCCACTGATTTGCAGCCTATTGTACTAACACAATATGAATAAAAAGCCAAAGTATTTTTTTTCAATTAGGCCATTAAGCGACACTTTTGAACGTCAAAAATTTAAATGTAAATGTATGAACACATTTATTCTACCATGAAAAAAAAAATGAGATGTAAGAATTTAATGTAATCCAACCTTAAGCATGAAAACTTAGCATTAAAGTAGGGTTTGACAAGTTGTCTATTCAAAAACTGGGTGATGAGTATTTTTGTATGAAACAGCAGTAGTATTATATATGTCGTGCAGTTTCCTTAAGTTCTTTGACCTGCTGAAATACCTGTCAATGAATTCAGTCAGACCGTTTATTTAAATTAAAAATCTCTTAGTTTTAAGGTTTATTAGGTAGGTACTCAAAATTTGTATAGTATCCGCCGCCTTATTCGAAATAAATATGTAATAAATTATAAGTATAAATAAAAATAATAAAAAATAACTTAGAAATGGTTTACAAATTTTGTTACAACCTTTACACATATATTACAAATTTTGTTCTATAGAACCTTTTCAGAAACCGGGTAATAGTGTATTTTGCATGAAACCCGCAGAAAGACTTTCAATGGATTCAGTTAGACTGTTCATTTCAATTAAAAGTCTCTTTTATTTTTAAAGTTTATTTGGTAGTTACTCAAAATTTGTACAATACCATTAATCGAAATAAAAAAATCCAATAAATTATAAGTATAAATACAAATAAATAACTTAGAAATCGTTTACAAATTTTGTTACAACATGTTCACAGCACCACGCCGATGCCGTGTACGTATTTTACAAATTTCATTAAATATAATCTTTTCAAAAACCGGGTGATAGTGTATTTTTGTATGAAACCTGCTGAAAGACTTTCAATGGATTCAGTCAGACCGTTTATTTAAATTATAAATCTTTCATCTCTTTCATCTTAAAGTATATCAGGTAGATACACAAAATTTGTACAATATCTCGCGTTATTCGAGATTTATGTGCAATAAATTATAAGTATAAAATAAAATAAATAAAAAAAAAGCTTGAAATCTTTTACAAAATTTGTTACAACATTTTCACAGCAGCACACACACCGAGACGCCGTGTACGTATTTTACAAATTTTGTTTAATATATTTTTTTAGAAACCGGGTAATAGTGTATTTTTTGTATGACACCTCCTGAAAGACTTTCAATAGATTCAGTCAGACCGTTTGTTTAAATTTTAAAATCTCTTT
Organism: Orthosia incerta; assembly: GCA_948252205.1. Lineage (NCBI taxonomy): Eukaryota > Metazoa > Arthropoda > Insecta > Lepidoptera > Noctuidae > Orthosia > Orthosia incerta. The sequence continues at coordinate 9,795,669 of OX411754.1, read as the reverse complement.
CATTTTTAAAGTTTATTAGGTAGGTACTCAACATTTGTACAGTATCCCCCCGTTTTATTTGAAATAAATATGCAATAAATTACAAGTAAAAAAAATAAAAATAACTTCGAAATCGTTTACAAGTTTTGTTACAACATGTTCACAGCAGCACACCGATGCCGTGTACGTAATTACAAATTTCGTTCAATAGAACCTTTTAGATGGAGATTGTAATCTCCTTTTAAAATGTTTCCAGTGTCGTTCCAACAAATAACGACGGATCCTTCCAAAAGAGAAGAAGTAACTCCGGTCTAGTGTCAAGTCCTTGAGTTTGTTTAGAATTCGACATTCTGTACTGTCGAATGGTGGATGCAGAATGCCAAATTCCTTGTGTGCGTGTGTGTTACTTTTTGGTTGCGGAGCGTGACGTCTGCCGGTCGTGACAGCGACGCAGCCGAGTGGGTGGCTCGTCGTTGTACGTGAGTCTTCTGTCACGGCGCTCTTCAGCTTCTTGTCTTGCAGAGGTCATCTGGGAATTGGGATTAAACTTTTGATTTCAGAAACATACAGAAAACTAAATAATACTCGCAATGGAGGTAAGTTCAAGGAAGAAGTATATGTTCGACAACTTTTAGTTTGTAAGAGAACCATATAGAACGGGCCACTCTGTGGATCGAATAGGAGTGCGCATTAGAGGTTAGACGTATTTACTCAGAGTAAAAAAAAAATACATATAGATGATCGCTCGTTAGCGAGACCGCTCCATAACGACGTGCTAGGCACCCGCCATCTAGTCATTTCAGTATGGACGCACACGGCGGTTTCACATTAATGTTTGATTTGACTAGCAACCCGCCCCGTCTTCGCACGGAACAAATTATATATACCAACCTTATTCCTTCATCGCTATCTCTATTTGTGAGAACTTTATGTAACCAAAAACCCGACAGAGGCAGACATAGCAGACATAACCTTAGTTTTATACTATTTAAAAATAGAGACACATTGCACCCGCCTTAGCATTAAATTTGCGCAAATACTTTAATTATTATCGGGACACTAACTCTGTGGATATCGGGTCGTGGGCGACGCAGCGTGGCTCTTAGTCCACTGGATGGTCGGGCAACCAGATCCCCGGCAGATGGCAAGCTGCTTGCCACTAAGTTGAAGTTTTGAGCGCTGCAACCGCACCTGAACCCAATAAAATAATAATTCAAATTTCTTCCATCTACATTTAAATTTACCTTTTCGTTGTTTACAATGCTCTTGGCTCTTTTGGGGGATAAGACCGCAGGAAGTGTATATTTTTTTAGACTAAATCCACCCCATCGATGATGGTGATCTTATGAGCACGTAGAAGTAGTAAGGCCTCGTGACCTCTTAAAACACCACTCCAGAACCCCTTCTGTGCAATGCCTGTTAGGCCACATTCCAGGAGAGGCTGAATTATTCTATCTAGACAAATGTAGTCGGTGTTTCTTGTTTCATTCTTCATCATTTGAGTCCGACTGCCGAAATTTAAGTTATTTTGCAGTTTGTTGTGTTTTTATTTGTAGATTTTTTTCGAGGTATTATTACCCACGTCCCGGTATTTAGGGAGCTTTCACACTCACAAACGCAAAAAAACGGCTTAAGTCAATTCACATGTAATTAAATAATGGTAGTGTTATCTGCTATGTCATAGCCCTTATCAAACATAATATGGCCAGTTAAAGACAAGAATTATTGCTGACCCTACGTTGGAACACCCCTTCACGTGATAGCTAAGTCTATTTGCCCATGTCAGATCTTTTTAATCGACATAAATGAACTTTGACAAATAATTTATTTTTGTGTCTCGAGCAATATAAACATACGCGACTTTCTCTGCGCTGGCGACTGTAGTTGGCGAGGACGCGAAACGCCCATCATGATGAGGACTGGTTTCTCTAGAACTTGCGATAGATCTGCGACAAACCGCCTCCCGCACCTGTTCCAGGCGTCTCCGCTCCTCCGCCACTTTGCGATCCAGGTCCGCTACTGTTTAATCAAAGATTGCTAATCTATTTCTGTAAGTCCTAATCAGATTACCTAGAAAACTTTATTTAGACTAACATTCTTTTATGCAACACAGTATATCTAGGAGAAAGTATTTATTTATTTATCTCAAGTTGCCCCACACTAGGAATTTCTCCTGTATCGTGGGAGCGTTTACAAACATATAAACTCACATACACAAACACCCAGAGCCGGAACAACTATTTTGTAGATCATACAAATATTTGTTCCGTGCGGGAATCGAACCCGCGACACGCAGCGCAGCAGTCAATCGCTCAACCACTGCGCCAACCGTGCGCCCATTTACTCAATGCACTTACAGTTTTACCCAACGCGTGCAGAGAGTCAACAATTTAGGTACCTACTATTACACATATAACGTCAAAAATTTGTCAGAGGATTAAACAATATAAATAAATTAATATAATATATAATTGTATATATTAGGTAATGAGTAGGATTCATATATACAATTATATATTATATTAAATACTTTTTCAGGCCAGGAAAAAGACTATCATTTTTATTTATTGCTATATATGATCAAGCACCGATGGCCAGTGGTGGCATATTTAGCGTCATCTTGACACAGGCCGCAAAGTGTGCATTTAATTAGATAATTAGGTATCTAAAAACCTAACTAACATTGTGATTTAAAGAAACAGCAGATAAAATCCACCAAAACGCGATAACAGGAAAACCTAAGCTTATAAGGAAAAATAACATAATAATTAGAATAATTGTATCACAAAATGCTATTTTGGTACTAACAATAAAATGGATCAAAATTATTCCTGTAAACAAAGGAAGGAAAACGTATCTAAATAACCAACTTACTGTGTTGTTGCGCATTCCGTTGCTTGTTGAGGAGTTCATTTTCCAATGAATCTATCCTCTTTTGGAGTGCTTCCTCTTTGGTCAATTTATTTTTCCAAGAGCGACATACTTTAAAATGGAGAAATGATAGCTCTTGGGCGTCCAAACTCTGAAGAGCGTCAAGCTTCTCTGCTCCCTAAATGTAATATTAAACAGTAAGACGAGGAACACTAAATAAAGAGGACAACCAATAAAAATTAAAAAAACCCGACTGCATAAAAAGCGAACTAAAAAGACATATTCGCGAGCGGGCTGACCAAAACCAGATGTATCCTCCGACTGCACAGAATGATTTTCTTCTTGTGATTCATTAAGTCTTTTTAGTTCACTTTTTATGCAGACCGGTTTTTTTTGGTAACTTTTTAGTTTACATCAATTACAACAACAAGTAGGTACATTTAAACATGTAAGTGTTGTATATTTTTGCAATCACCTCTTAAAACCCTTTATTTTGCTATCCCACTCGATGAGATTGGAAGAAAAAAATCGGGCCCCTACAATATGGCGCCCAAAATCTGCCATTTTACTATTTTAATGTGTACCAGTGACAATTGCAAGGTTAATACGAATCGTAAGAATCACCAAAATCGGCCAACTCGTTTGGTCTCTAGAACGCCACATAGAAACAAACATAGACTAATAAACACATTACCCTCCTTCGGCAGTCGGGTAAAAATAAAAGAACAATAAGAATCGATTTATTATTGCTCTTTTATTTTACTTGTCTAAGGATTTTAGTACTATCAAGTAAGGATCTGCCTAGAATAAACAAATAATTAAATTGTTCTTACTCCTATATTTGCATTCAGAATCTTATTGACGATGTATCTTAAATATGTGTGTTCAGCCATTTTCCGCTGTTCGACATCAACTTGTTCGAATATGTTCCTTATAGTGTCCGACACGTTTATGTCCATGGAGCAGGTGCAGGGACCGCTCAAGGTTTTCTTGGGCTTCACGTTAAACGCCTCTACTGTAGTCTTTGTCAACATCCTGGTATCATCTCGACTCTTTCTTCGCTTCTTAATTTCGGGTGATATAATTTTTATTGGTTCCTATATAGTTCAAAGAACATATTAATATTTATTTTTAATTGATTAAAAACGGCCGCAGGTCGTGTTAGCGGGACAGCATTATTTTAGTGGTAAATCTAGCATTCTAAGTTCAAAAAGAAATCTGGCATTCCTAATGGAACTCAGTTTCCTTAATCTTCTATGTTTTAAAAGCTTATTCCATACGACTACACTAGAAAATATATTTCTGTTATTGCTCTAGAAAATATCAATGTAAATACTTTAGTGAGCTAAGGAACATATTCTGAAAATAATAAGAAAGCCTTACTAATTATATTGTTTTGTTTTTCTTAGTAAACTTTACAAATCACCATGATTCCTTCAAAAATAAAAAAAAATATCTGTAAATGTACTTAAATCCCACCAAAACATCAAAGAAAGCAGAGTTCTTGAAACAGGCTTCGCTGACAAAAGAAAAGAGATTTACTCTATACTAAATTCTCTCAAAGATACTTAAATCATACTGCTTTCAGGTTCCTATCATGCACAAACTTTTTCAGTGTCTTTAAAAGATTTTTTTTATTTTCTTTCAAATTCAAATTATTTGTTTGCAAGTTTTAACTACCCACCAATTTAATTTTTTGTGTCAGGTTGTCATGTCCCACTATTGCGTAGCAAAGAATATACCTAACAAATTTTTTAAAGCAACTGAAGAACGTGGTGCCTACATCCACACCAATTTTCAAGTCACCTGGAAGCACTCATAACTTTTAATGAGTGAGTGGTTTATTCAGTAATAACAACAGGTATGTTCGGACATCATTATCTTTTAACGGTAGGAGGTTTTTCATTGAAATTTGGGATTTAATTTGGGATTTAGTAGAAGGAAGGGAAGGGAATCTTACTTGACATGCAAAATTGTAAATGTGTAGGTCTAATATGTTTGAAGTTAAGAGGGGGTCGAAACTAGGCCGTAATGTTTCGGCTTTGCAGTAGGCCGATGCAGATGGTTATATTAGAATCATCTGCATCGGCCGACTGCAAAGTTCGCGTAAAACTTACCTCATCTAAACATGTCTTCGAAACTTTAGCTTTTGTTTTCAAAGCTCGATTTTCTTTTTCTAATTTATCTGCCTTTTTCATAGCATCCATACTCATCGCTCTTAAGTTTTCTACTTCACTTTCATGAAGCTTAATAATGTCTTGTAGAGTTTCTTCGTGTAGGCTTTGTATACTTTTCACACCTTGGTTGTGTTCATTTATTATGCTTTTTATATTGCTGTCATACTGCACTTTAATGGCTTCAATTTTTTTCTTGTAATCTTTTTCAATGTTTTCTAGTGCCCTTGTTAGGGTATTAATCTGTATTTCATAGTCTTTATTTGCATCTAATTTGGCCATAATGCTTCGTTCAGTATAAATCTTTTGAGGACTTCTGTTACTAGATTTACTGTTACTCGAAACGTACTCAGTGAAAGACATTTTACTTAGCCTTGATGGGCTATCATTTTTTTCTATCGTTTTTAATAAATTAAATCTCTCATCACTCTTTGTCTTGCGCAACTCGGGTGCGATTTCACTTTGTACAGTATCTATGATGTAATCTAATCCAAAATTTTGTCTCATACCAATTTGGGGTATTTGTTGGTCTTGTTCTGCCTTAAGTAGAAGAACATCGGCTCCTACTCTGGAAAGTTTATGATGAGATTCGTTGTTCAAAGGACTAGAAATTCTAGCCTTTTTACTAGGAATTTGAGAATGTTTTTGTTTTGATGTACCACTATCCATTTCAAAAGCATTCCGTTGATTAATTCTAGGTGTTACAGCATCTTCATCTGAACCCATACTTAAAGAATTGTATGATCCCAATAACTTTTTGCCTTCGTCGGATATCGTTGGCAACGAGAAAATTATAGTTTTGCCATCGAAGCGTTCGTTAACTTTAGTATCTGAGTCGAATCGTTTTGGGGGTGAGTTAAGTGCGAGATACGAATCTAATGATTTCTTGTCGACATCTGAGGTAGTAATAATAGAAGGACTGTCTGTTGTAACTCTCGGTATATCAATTTTAAGCTTATGTTTTAGGGTGTCTACGTTGTAGTTTTCTTCATTTTGTTGAAAAACAATTGTATCTTCTTCAATGTTCCTTTTACGGTTAATCACATCGGAGATTATTTCTTTTTTTGTGGGATGAATAGTTACAGCCTCAACGACTATACCTGGACCTTTACCTGACCATGCTCCTTTTGAAGGTTCTTTAATATTGTTACCACTGCTATCACTGTCTTTGTAAATAACAAATAAATCTTTGTCTGCCGATTTATCTGACGAAGATTCTTCATAAGTTTTACTATCTTTGTATTTACTTATTATATTGTTATCTGTTCCATAACTTTCATATGTTGCTGTGTATCCAGTAGATTTTTCTTGACTTTGAGAGGCATGTTTACCCCTAGTCATATTTTCTGACTCATCAATTTCTTTTGAAGATGAATTATCTATTGATTGTCTATTATAAATATCGATTAAATTATTGTCTTTAGCATTCGTATTTTGTTTTTCAAATTTTGAAGACTTTCTTGATGGACTATTTGTGGTCTCTATATTTTCTTTACTTTCTTCTTCGCTAAAGCAAGTAATAGAATGTTGTTCTAGTCTTCCTATGCTTAATATTTTCATTTTGTAATCCACATAACTGCTTCTGGTGACGTTAAATGGTTGTTCTACAAAAGCTGCAGCTACTACTTCATTTACAAAGAATGGGTTTTCCATGTTCTTTTGGGGTTGAGTATGCCGTTCTCTATCAATCTCTTGTATTTTAAAAGGTAAGTTTTCCGCTTCTGATTGACATCCCACATTTATTTTATCCTTTATTGAAGCCTGAGCTTCTACGTTTTGGTGCGATTTTTTCTTTAACTTCAAAGTATCTAGTTCATTTTGCAATTCCGCCACTTCAATCGATTTCTTTCGTAAGCCTTCCGTTATTTCTGCCAACGCTACTGATAGATGGCTTTTATCTTCAGTCATACTAAGCAACTTTTCTTTTAATTCGTCTATTCTTTCAACAGAGTTATTGTAAAGATCTTGAACAGTGTGCAACTCTTCTTTTAATTTAGAAATGTAATCTTCTGTAGATTTATTAATTCTATCAATAATCAGTTTTTGATTTTTTATTTGTGACTCCAAATTTTCAATTAAAACTTTATCATTAGCAATTTGCTTTTCAAGTTTGGCTTTGAGGTCAAAAAGTTCTGTTTCCATATTTTGTTTATCTATGATCGCATCTTCTTTCTCACTAATAATTTTTTGTTTCTCCCTTTCAACAATTTTCTTTGCCTCATCCGCTTTACTTAAAAGTAATTGTGAAGATGTTTGTACTTTCAACAATGTACGTTCTAACGAGGAGCTCTTAGTAGTTTTCGATTTTAAAGATTTTCTAATCTTATCTAGTGATGCTAAGATATCTTCAATCTTGCAGTTATTTGGTGCCAAGGCAGAGTCACCGACACTTTCCAATTCAAGTTGTGTTATATCAGTAACAATTATCTCTCTTTCATTAATTAAGTGTTTTAATTGGGATGCGTATTGATACTTATTTCGTAAAGACTCATCAGATTTTATTTTTGTAACTGATAACTGTTCAGATAATTTAAAGTTTTCATTTTGAAGTTTTGCTAATTCCATCTTCATGTTATGTGTTGCTCTTGAGTCTAAACAAAAAAATACATTTTGATGCAAGCGGGCAAACTTTATCATTGCAGCCGAGGTGAAATTAATACTCTAGCAATGCGAAGCCAAGACTGCAATGACAAATGACCATGCATCAAATGACGTTTTAAAATACACGAACAAACAATAAATAACATTTTATAAACACAATAATAGCTCTCGGATTTTTGTTTCGTACTTTTTGTTCGATTTTCGTGCAGTCTGACCTCGGACTTGAATAATCATAGTAATAGCTTGATTTATTACCTAGACGTCGAGTCCCGCCACGTCTACTTGTTCTTTTGTATGATGTTTATTACTACGATGAAACAAATCTGCCTGCCGCCACGTCAATTTTGACGAAATGTACAGTCAATTAAACAAATTATTCACTGCCTACCGTCTCTCCCTATCAACTGGTAAAATACAAACACTAGTTGCAAGGTCTCGGCACACAAACACTTCACTGTACTTCGCAAACCGAGTCACCTAATTCTCAAAGGACCATGTAGAATTTAGCGCCGGCTTGGTTTAGCACTAAACTCGTGAGTTGGTTGATTTGGTTGACTTTATATTAATAACGTGTAATGGTTTGGTTATTGGTATACGACCACTGGTTTAATGATACGCAATAATGTATGGTTTTAATGGTTATAATGAATACTAGTTAATTGTTAAATGGTTAATCTAAGCTAAAGTAGCACTAAGATGGTTTGATTCGTGTTAGGCGATTGGTATCCGAACTCGCACTAACTGACGCTATTTGCGATACATGCATTTATGAAAATGCACGCAGGCAATAGTGCTGTTCGGTTGCAAATATTGTACCGAATAAATCATAATATTTTTTTTTGACAATCATAGTAATAACTTTTAATACAGAAATATAACATTAACATTTCTGTACAAATAAAAATGGTTAAGTAGACGTGGTGGTGATAAAAGAGACGTTTTCAACGATTCGACGAGGCGGGAGTAAAAGCGGGCGTTTTCGAAGTAGACGTGGCGGCGACTCGATGTGGCGGGACCCGACGCGACGTGGTGGTACCCAACGTCAAGGTAATAAATCCAATTCAAGTAGACCAAGGGTCAGTAAAATAAAAATCATAAAAATTCTGGCGGCCGCAATTTTCCGCAAGACTGCAGAAATGTGTTGTATGTTAAATACAAATAATCTAAAGACGGGGTGATAGCAGCCAGTTTTCAAGTCCCTTACTCGAAAACTGGCTCCTATGTTGTATGTATTGCAAAGATATCAACCGTAAATAAATTGAAAAGTAGGTAAGTCTTTGTCCAAGATTTGACATTGAAAACATGATTTAAAAAATCTTTTTACAAAAAAAATGGAATTGACTTCTAAAACAAATCACTACAATGCGAAAAATAACTTTGTTTTCCGAAGTCGGTGTCTTTGGTACCTATTGTTTTTTCGTTTTTCGACACCGACTTCGGAAAACAAAGTTATTTTTCGCTTTGTAGAGTTTGGCTTTAAAAGTCGGTTTAATTTTTTTGCTAAAATGTTTTTTATTTCACTCATTTTAGTGGTATAGTCCTCGCCAAACTTCTTGGCCGTACTGAAGTTGGTTTACCAGATGCGTGAGGCACGAAACGGTGCTGTTTTTGTATGAGATTTACTATTGCGCAGCCATTGTAGCCAACTTCAGGGCGGCCAAGAAGTTTGGCGAGGACTATTTCTCATATTAGTTACCATGAAAATCATTTATAGCCAGAGTACATCTCATTTTAATTCCAATAACCCCAAACACGACTAGAATTCATTGTTTTATTAGGGAGTCCAGTCCCTACCTGCCGGCTTCATGATCAGACCAGTTCGATGGTACGTACCATTTTCATCAGTATTTGGTATGGTTCCATTTTGTAATGTATTTGCTTAGAATAATATGGATGTATTTGCTTCATCATAGTCGCTTAACTATTCGAGATATCTTATACTCATGACATGCTTAAAGTGTTTCAGTGGCCATGTGGTATTCTTCATCAGTTCCTTTTTTTATTCAAAGTAAGTCCGTTTTTCTCCATAACAAGCTACTTTTCCGAATGGATGGTAAAATCAATTATTATAACTTGTAACTTTTAATTGTTGACGTTGAAAAGTTTCGTTTAGTGGCCTTGTTGAAAAAAATATTTTTGACTTTGAGTTTGGTACTTTCTGAGTGCAAATAAATGCTTGCCCCGCCATGATATTGAATATACCAAAATCACTATATCTTTGCCTATTATGTTTGAGGAGTTCCCTAGATTGCCATGAAATCCCATTATCTGATTCTAATTTGGAAACAATGGCACCACACAAAAAAAGTTCAAACAAAAAAAGAATTTTGTAAATCCGTCTACATATGACGAAGTTATGCCCGAACATACATAAAAAAAAATAGAAAATCTGAATTGAGAACCTCCTCCTTTTTGAGCAGTCGGTTAAAAAGATGGACACTTACGATGAGCTTCAATTTTCTGTAAGGTTCCCATCTTCTCCAAACTAAAATCTTTAATTTGTTCACCGGTGCTGATAACTTCATCCAAACTGCTGTGAAGCCGGAGCACTTCTTCTTCCAATTCATTTATATGATTTTGTAAAGTTGCTATTTTGCTATCCCGAACCGCGACATCGTCACGTAAACTGGATATAAAATTCTCCTAAAAATAACTTTATGAATTATGTTACGTTCCTTCATATGAATCATTATCAGCCTTTTAATGTTACCACTGCTGGGACAGGCGCGGATCCAGCCCTCAAAAATGGTTATGGTTACAACCGACCAAATAACGGCCAAGTGCGAGTCAGAGTATGTACTACGAGCGCCGCCCGCAAGATCAGCTACGTCATTTCATACTAAGTCATGCCGCATGGCACATGTTCATAAAAGTGATGCTAAGTTTCGAAAAAAATGTGGAAAAAATTAGAATTGGCCGAAAGTACAAAAAAAGTAACACTTCCGGTGAAAACAAAAATAGCACTTACGTCATTTGATACCGAGAGACTTGTTGCATCAAATAGCACTATATTGATAGTTACAGAAATTGTATGCCAGTTTCTGTATGGTCGAAAGTGCTCGGCAGACTTTTTCAAAGATAACGCGATTCGGACCCCCGATCTACGTCATTTGATACAAAGATGAAATTAGTCGCAAATGTTAGTTATTATTTCAGAGTAATAATATACTAATAAATGCTACAGACACTGATATTATAATCATTATATTGGCAAACTAGCACCTCGCCCGCGACTACGTTCGCGTAATTTCGTTTATCCTATAAATGACTCTCTTATGAGCAGTTAGTGAAGACAACCAAAAATAAGCTATTGTTAAATTAATAAAAAATTGGGGATCGTAGATATACAGGGTTTTTTGGTTTGGGACGATTTGTTTTTAGACCCAAAGAATCATAAAGTTTAGGTTACCGCCACAAAGTAAAACCTCCCCGAAAAACGCAATAACCCCATTTTACCCCGTTGAGACTTGAGGGTCGAGTTTTGAACAACCCAAATAATTATGTTATTCACTCATTTCTTCTCTTTTCTCATTTTTTATTTTTCGTTTATGTTAGTAAGATGCCGCAGTAAGACTCCTCAAAAAAACGTTAACACCCCTTAACCCTATCTGGGGGGAAGTTTTGAAAAATGTTTTTTGTAATATTCGATTGATTACTTTGTACGACAGGAATAAGATTTTTCATACTAACCAATTATGCCCCTTTTCACGCCCTTAAAGGTTGAATTGCCGAAAATTCCTTCTTAGTGCTCCCCTAGAATCCTACGTCAAAAACGAAAACGTATCCAGTCGATTCTTAGCTTGGGGTTAGTTTCGAAAAACCTTAATGACAACCTTTATTGTTTACATAGGCTGGTACTTACGCCAAGCTTCATTTTTATTAACCCAATATGATTTTTCAAAAATTGACACCCCCTACTTCGTCTCTTGAGGGAAGATTCGAATAACTAATAACGACAACCTTTATTGTTTACTTTTGTTGGTATTTATATCAACTTTCAAATTTATTAACCCAAGAATTAAAATTCTTCAAAAACATTTTAACACCACCTAAATTGTCTTTTGGGGGTAGTTTAAAAAAACTAATACTGAAACCTTTATTGTTTGTGTAGGTTGGAATTTATGTCAAGTGTCATGTTTATTAACCTAAAAAAATAAGATCCTTCAAAAACACTTTAACACCCTCTAAATCGTATTTTGGGGGTAGTTTCAAAAAACTATTACAATCTTTATTGTTTATTTAGTTCTGCTCGGTCACCCAGGTACTTATTATTACAAGTGTCAATGGAAGCAGTGATTACGATAGTGAGATATACTCGTATTAGTCGAAAGCAGTGATTAGATTTATGGCTTTTTATTTTAATTGATTTTATGTCGATGGAAACACTTTACTGACTGACTCACTATACATATTTTTCAAATAAAACTGATTTCCTCACAACTGTATCTAATTTAAGTACGTGGGGAGGGGTTCCGGCCAGAATATCATGGGCAGACTAGTACATCATTTAATATAGAATTAATACTTAACATTTGCGACTAATTTCATCTTTGTATCAAATGACGTAGATTGGAGGTCCGAATCGTTACTTTTGAATCAGTCTGCCGATCACTATCGACAATTATATAGGAACTAGCAGACAAGATTTTTCTGTAACTGCCAACATTATAAAGTGCTATTTGATGCCGCAAGTATCCTCTCGGTATCAAATGACGTAAGTGCCATTAATTTTTTTCACCGGAAGTATTACTTTTTTGTATTTTCGGCTAATTTTAAATTTTTCCACCAATTTTTTGAAACTTTCACGTTCTTGTTCATCACTTTTATGAACATGTGCCATGGGGCTTATCTTAGTATTAAATAACGTAGTGGATCTTGCGGTAGCCGCTCGTACTAATGAAGTCGCTCATGACTCATGATCGATATAGTGCATTTTTACAAAGAATATGTTTTAAATCGCCCTGAACAAGATTTTGTACAGCGTATAGTTCCACGTGGGCATAGTTTGTTCGTTTACGAAAATTACTAAAGAAAATGTGTGTTTGTTTGCACATCACAGTGTGTCATTTAGACTTTTTAAACCGATATCAGTTATTTTTTTTTAATAATAATCTTGCGCTTGACCACTATCACCCGGTAATGCCCGGGAATGCCATTCCTTAGCAGAACGCATAATGGAAGTAATTCCAAAACGTTTAGTGCGTATGGGTGGGATTCCACCATGTGCTGATGGCGAATCGGCGTAAGTCTTGTAGTCCGATGATGCAACAGGCTAGGCAGAAATGGATCATGCAATTCCATCGCATGCTTCCCGAAATACAACCGATAAAATACCGACAAGCTGGCAACTCGGCGACGCTGTTCAAGGCTCTGGAGCTTTACCTCGACCAGTGCCTCATTGCCGATGAGCCTCTTGGCCCGTTTTTCGATCGACTCTATTGTATCAAGCTTACTTGGCAGATTTTTTCAGAGGTGAGAACAGTAATCCCTGCATGATCGAACTTGCACTTGGTACAACTTGAGCAGTTGTTGTGGCGTGAAATACACTTGAAATGAACCCTTAATACAATGCAATAAGGTGCATACAACTGTCCAAGTGAAGAAACCTGATCTGTTGTTGTCTGTACATAAAAAGTAAAGGACACGGATGGAAAAAAACAAAATATAAATCTTATTTTTGGATAATATTGAAATCGCAGACACGATATACCTCATAAGGGGCCTGTGTATGGGCAATCTCCTTTGTAGCGAAATAGATAATGATTTGGCGACGTACAAAACAAAATTCCAAAAAACAAATGATCAATTTCGTATGATTTAAAAAACATTAAATCATACAAAATGCTTACGATACATACTGCGTATTCTTGTCGGTCGAGTAGGTCCCTAATTTTTTTCTGGTTCTGTAGTTTTTCTTGTCGCATTACTTCGATTTCATTCATAATGTCTTTGAATGGCTCAAACGTATCGCTGGATTTTTTAATAAGCTGAAAACAATGAAAACAAATAGAGAATAAAATCTGTAAAATAAGATGTGATTGACAAAATTACAATATTGTGTTTGTATCACCTCTGTCCTTGCATCTATTAAAGCGCTCTCCAAGTCCTCGCTATGAGTTAATAAGATTTCACTATGACTATGCAATTCTGAGTTCTCATGCTCGATCTTCCTTAGCTTATCCAATTGCCTATTTAGTTCAGATTGTAAATTCTCTTTCTCACGCGTCATTTGATCATGTGCATGCTTTAATGTTATGTATTCGCTTGCCAAAGTTTCATAGCTTTTAATTTTATCTAATAATTCGAAGCTTTCTTGTTTTATTACGTTTAGTTTACTTTCTGTTATATTTTTTTCGTTTTGTAAGGTTTCCATTGCATTTGTAGCTGTGACTTGTTTAGCCTCCAATGATTTAATCTGTTCAATTAGTTCTCGGTTTTCTTCAATCTTATTCTCTAGTGTATCGTACAGATGGTTATATTCTTCTGTTTTGTTTACCTCTAGGATATTCTTTTCGTTTGATAACTCAGCCAAAGCCGTTTTCAAACCTTTTGACTCTTGCTCTAAACCATCAGCTCGATTTCGTTCTTGTAATAGTTTATCATTTTCCATTTTCATATCATTCAAAATCTGCAGCAAGTTGTCCAACTCTCTTGTTTTCTCCAGTAGAGCTTTTTGGACTTCATATTTTTCGCTAGACAGGTTCTGACAAGCTTCCCTAATCCTAGATATCTCATTATCTTTTGAGCCCTCAGATTGCTGTAGTTTGTCTATAATTTCCTCGCTTTCTCTTTTACTCAATCGAATGGAATGTTTTGCATTGTCAAGTTCATAAGAATTTTCAAGCAACTCATTTTGTAGGCGCATTTTCTCATTTACAAGTTTTCCGTGAGAATTTTGTAAATTTTGTAGTTTAACTGATATATTATCATAATCAATAATTTTATCTCTTAGCTCATCACTTTCTTTTTGAGTGGAATCTAAAGACATTTTATATTGATTGTTTTGATCTTGTAAACTATTGATACTCTCAACAGCATATTCATTAATATTGCGTAATCTTTGAATCTCTTCTACGAGAATCGAGTTATGATTTTCTAGACTATCTAAATTTCTTTTTAAATTTTTATTTTCCTCAACCGTAGCCATTAATAAATCTTGTAGTTCTTTGTTGTCTCGTAATTGTTGTTCCAAAGATTTTGTTACATCAGCTTTCTTATGGATAACCTCATCATAATCTTTAACTTTATTTAATAACTCTTTGCTTTCTTGTCTAGCCACCTGCAATGATTGAAGAACTACCAACTTTTCATTTTCTAAGCTGACGCGGCTGATGTCAAAACTATCTCGCAGTTCATTCAATTGTTTATACAAATTCCTATTTTGATCTTTTTCCTTTTCTACCTCTTGCATTAATTTATTTATTTCTTGCGATTTATTTTTGATGACGTTAATTAAATTTTCTACGGCATTAGATTTTTCTTCCAGATCGTGATTTGAATGTCTACTTTCATCTATTAAACTATCATTATACTTTTCCAAATAGTCATTGCGTTGTAAAGTTTTTGCATACGTGCCTAAAATCAAACAACATTATTTCAGTACTAACAGTATAGCTTTTAAAAATAAGCCGTTTCATCACGTGACATTCAACCTTGAAAATAAATCGATATTTTAGATATCGAGTTTGTGCCTAGGTATACTTATAAAACTTTGCACCACCTTATCATGCAAAGCCTGCAAAACGAATGTTAGGTAAACGTAAATAAATTATGTACCAATTTACGATTTCTTAAGTCAGCCAGAGTCCCCGCAGTTTAACCGATATACAATGTACTGGGCAAATCCAAGTGTGCGCGGATGGCTCATTTCGTCGATTCACTTTGTTTAAGTCGTATTTATTTTAAACAAAAGTAGTCTAAGGTAATGTAAACTAGTTTAGTAAAGAACTTTTTTTTTTATTAGTAATCTCTGAAAGTACTGATCGGGTCGGATCCCGGAAACTATTGCACTGTGGTAAAGCTACTCTATCGTTCTGTGTTAGGCTATTCTTATCCCGGAAAATTGTACGGGCCATGTGGAATAGGTCAAAGGAGCGAATCCGCGGGAAAAAAGCTAGTATTAATAGAAACTGCTTTACTTTTCCAATCTTCTATTTCAAGCTTGAGCGCATTGATAAGTTCTAGGTCATGTTGGTAGTGTTGTTGTATATCTTGTTTTTCTTCCTCATTACAAAGAAGGGCATCCTTTAAAGTTTTAACAAGGTCTTTTAAAGATTCCATTTCATCTAGCAATGCTAATTCATGAGTTTCTTGGTCTCGTGAATAAACCTGAAATAAATAAATAAATATCTAAACATTTAGAGCCACTTGCGCGTTCCTGGGTTAATAGCCTGGTGTTAACAGATAGCTCAGGGTTAATCAGATCCTTCCCGGTGGGTTTCCGCATTGACGAGGCGGGGGCCTCAGTAGCCGTGGCTTAGTCACCCACGGTGAAGCGAAGAGGAACCTGAGAAGAGGCCGCTCGCCAGAGCTTTTGCCGATCAAGCCGACGACGTAGAGACCAACAAGCAGGTTGCGGTGCCGCATGGGCGACATAGCAACTGAGGCGGGCCGCGATTTCATATGGGAGGCATCGCGGCTGAGGGTTGGAGGCCGCCGCGGGCGGGCGATAAGTGCCGGTATCGCAGTGCGCCGCTCTCCCTACGTTCCGCGGCCTGGACGGGGTCACCAACGTCTGATGGCGGAGGCGGTGGGGGCGCACGAGTGTCGGTTTAGCCCTTTCCCTGCGGCTATGGCAGGTGATGGGGTCAGTGGACCTGACCCGTCACAGGGAGACCAAGGGTGCCATATACGGGGTGGTCTGGCCTATATGTGCTGGTTTGGTCCCTGGGGTGGTTACGGCGAGCATTGTGTTCTGGTACGCTGGTGATGGGGGGTACTCAGAGGAGGGTTAACAGACGAATGCTAATGCGTTCCCGTGTTCCCACCATAAGCGGCACAGGAGGGTTGGAGTCCCAGATAACTGCGCCATCTTCCTTTGGTAGCAAAGTATGCATGAGCATATCAAAGCAAAAAAAGGGTTAATCAAATAAATCTACTTAAATAAGAGTTATATTTTGTGACTATACACCGTGAAATTTAAGTGGTTGTTTTCCCGCGGCAGAACGACTTGCCTTTAGGAGTACTTTCGAAGCATAGAGTTAAAGTAAAAAAATAACGATGTTTTAGGCAAGTCGTTCTGCCGCGGGAAAACAATCACTTAAATTTCACGGTGTATATATCACATAGAAGTAAAATATCACCCGATGTGAAATTATGAAAACGCGATTTCATTCCTTTTCACGCGAGCAGAGCTCGGTCGCCAAGGTACTTTGTGAGGGAAGGCGAGGGTGGGGGGGTGGCATAGTTTTTAAGCAACCTTTTATATCGAGCCACTTTTAAAAATTGTCCATATCGAAGTTTTCGAAGTCGTCAGATTTGGGGAAAGCATACAATTTCATTGCCAGATTTTTTACCGCACAAGATCAAATGAAAATGAATGGCCCTGCACGTCAGGTGTCCTTTTTGGAAATCTGAAAGTGGACCCCTGACCATAGGGCTCGTATGTGAAACTTTTTAAATATATATTTTCGGTGTTGTCTCAGCAAGCCGCACGTACTCAGCCACTTTTCGCATCTAATACGCTTGGTCTAGTTCTCCCTCTGTAAGTATTTTGCTCCAGATGTTTTTCGTAATCACTTAAAGTTGACACATATTATTAAAAGAAAACCTACCTTTCCCTGGTCTTGATCAAGTAGCTCATCAATTTGCTGTAACAATGTTTTAATTTGTTGCTCTTGACACATTATTCTGCAATCAGCTTCCTTTAGCTTACACATTAAATTATTTTTCTCCTTTTCATGAGCGATTGAAGCCTCATTTAACTGCTTCGATAAAGAAATGGTGTCAGACCGCAAGCTATCTATCGCCTTACATTTAATGATATTAATTTCTGATTCAGCTCTTAATTGTGTCTCTAAATTGGAAGTCTCATCTGTTAGTACAAGATATTGTTCTTTCAATGAGTCAAGATCAGCAGAACGCTTTTTAAAATGTTCTTTCTCATTCCATAAAGAATTATATTCGTGCATTTGTTCTTTTAAATCTTCATATTCTTTCTCCACTTCATCATAATTAAAACATCGTTTTTCTAATCTTTCGTTTTCATGTTTTAAAGTTTCATAACATGTCATTAATTCATCGTAATTAGCTTGTAGACTTTTCAAGCGGTTGAAGTTCTCTTTGTCTATATTGTAAAGATTATCGACAATTAAGCCTTCGTCTTTCTGATCTTCACCAGATATAATAGGTGAATTGTCCATGCTGAGAATTAATTTCATTTCTTCATTTTCTATGATATCAGCAACAAGTTGTGCTCTTTTGTTATCTAGGTTTGGCGTTTGTAATTCTGCTGTACTGAGTGCGTAGGTCGTAGTTGGATGAACGCGGGATTCTACTAATTTAACATGATAGCAAGCACAATCTTCAGTTTGTTGAGGTTGTTGTTGTGGGTCAGCAAAGAATTCTTGAGTACAAGGAGCTATCAGTGCGCAGCTAAATCTTTCTAAGACTTTGAGTTTGAAGAGTATTTTACCTTTAATATCAATACATCGAATATCTTTACCGGCAGTCTAAAACAAAGAACATTGAAAGATAAAAAGGCAAATGCCGCATAATGGATAGAGGCCACGCGCACTGGGTAACTTTGTACATCATAGAATCAGTAAAACGTTGGTCGCTATGTCCGTTCTAACTATATATAATCTATGGTAGTCTAGGAGTAGAATAGAATAAACTTGATTTTACACCAAAAAAGTTAGGCTTCTGTCGAGTCTGATGACTAAATCCGCGGTCTAGTCACCCAGTGCGTGGAGCTCGCAAAAAGAGACGGTATATTACAGACCATTAACTTCAAATACTGTCTATACTTGTCATTTTGGCAAAGAATACCAAATATTTTTTCTAATGCTGTATAAATGTGTGCATATATACAGTAAGGTTCGCATACATCATTTTCCATAACCTGTAACAGATGAAAATATATTAAGTAATTGTGGGTTTCTAATTTAAACAAGAAATAAGTTACCGTTACATACAGCTATTGTATTTCTCATAGCGTTTAATTTTGCGTCTTTTCTGATAATTGTATCTTGCATTTCGTCGATTCTTGGATCTTTGGCCACTGTTGATTAGAAACGAGAAGTATTAGTGATACACATACTGCGACGAAAACATAATTATAAAAAGTGGAAAAAGTTCCAATAACTTAGTCTGCTGTACTTATTGACGTGGTAAGAGACTTTACTTAATTATAATAATCATACTTAAATAAAGTTACGTCTTTCTGTAGGCAGAAACTACAGAACGCCACCAGCTAAGCACTTTTATTTTTTATATTGACAGCGTCCCTGCACCCTAATTACGTAAAAACTTAGCAAACAGTTAGATCATGTCCAGGATTAGGTCATAGAATTTAGAGTTATAATCCCGGGAGACCGATGACCTGGTTAAGGTTGCTGGAAGGCGCTGGATGCGAGACGCACGGGATCGGTCAATGTGGCGACACCTGGGAGAGGCCTATGTCCAGCAGTGGACGTCTTTCGGCTGAAATGATGATGATGAATCCCGGGAGTATGTTCACTTGTGTGATAATAATAATAAACGGCTTTAACGCGGGTGAAGCAGCTGGTAGAAGTTAGTTTGTATAAAACCGGCCAAGTGCGAGTCGGACTCGCGCACGAAGGTTTCCGTACCATTATCGCAAAAAACGGCAAACAAATCACGTTTGATGTATGGAAGCCCCCCTTAATTCATTTTATTTTAATTTAATCATTACTATTTTTTGAAGTGAATATACAACTTAATATTCTGTGAATATTTCAAGCGTCTACCTGTTTCCGTTATTAGTATCGAGCAAAAAACAGCAAAAAAACACGTTTGTTGTATGGTAGCCCCCCTAAATTTATTTTATTTTAATTTAATAATTATTATTTTTTGCAGTGAATATACAACTAAATATTTCGTGAATATTTCAAGCGTCCACTTGTTGCCGTTAATAATATCGAGCAAAAAACGGCAAAAAAAAAGAGCCCCCCTTAAATATGTATTTTCTTCTGTTTTTAGTATTTGTTGTTATAGCGGCAACAGAAATACATCACCTCTGAAAATTTCAACTGTCTAGCTATCACGGTTCACGAGATACAGCCTGGTGACAGACGGACAGACAGACAGACGGATCGCGGAGTCTTAGTAATAGGGTCCCGTTTTTACCCTTTGGGTACGGAACCCTAATAAAAAAATAATAGTAAGTATTATTTAGTTTTTCCTTACGTGTAGCAACCTCACATGTACACGGATCATTTTGAACGGCTTTAGAGTCCATACTATGGTTCTGTAAAAAAAGCAAAAGTACACTCAAATACACCACTTTAAGTATCCACAAGTTCTTGGTACAATGCTTGATCTGTAGCCCTGATGCCAAAGTTTGAAGAAAGGTTTTCATCTTGTTCAAAGAAGTAGTCTGACTGAGGTTTGCTTTTAGATAATTCAATTATGGGTTAATCTCGCCTTTGTACATGAGTTGTCCGTTTTTCAGGGTATCAATAATCCACCACCAATATTCACTTTTGTGAAACTTTTTATTCTGCAACCACCTTATAGCTGACTCTGTAGTCAGCTGTAGGCACCGATTAGCTTGAAAAAGTACGTGTAGGTCAAATTCATTTGTTTTTGGTGGAGCCTGTACCTCAAAAATCTCTTCAAATTCAATTTATGGGGCGCACCATGAGCAAGTTTATTTCCAATGTGCTGTATACACCTGTCATGTGTCTTACCTTACTACTACTGTTTTTTGTTCTTGTAATCTGCTAATATTTATATGTCGTTTGGTGGCAATTAAATACTTTTTCCTTCTTTCTTACGCACAATGTAAATAACCTTGCTCCAAGAGCTTATGGTAGTGATCCCAGAAATCGGATCATATTAAATGTATGTAGGAGTAGACGAGTCATTAAAACTAAAGTGAGTTATCTCAAGAGCGTTAGACATACTTACTGGTGGCTCTGTTAGCTGTCTTTTTTTATCTATTAAGCTTTTGGAAATGGCAAAAAATCCAATATAATTATCGAAACGGCTCACAATATTTAACAAAAATCGGTTGAGAAATGCGACCTGTAGATGAGAACAGCAGGACATCCGGACAGACATACGAAAACATTTTTGGGCAAGCTGAAACGAAGACGCTTTGCTCGCACTTCCCGCTCGCTCGGTCGATTATGGATATTTTGGGTCAGGTTAATAATAGAAGTTGCAGTTTAAAAAATGACCGTAATACCTATAATATTTTAAGTTAATTACCTCATCTCCCCTCGAATGGCCGGTCTGGAATAAAAAAAAATAGTATTAGAATGAAAATTTAAAAATAAATATCCAACTAATAAACATTCAATCAATTAATTACCGCAAACCCTTCCGAATCGACACCCTGAAAATTTATCAATAATAATTAGTATAGTTTAAATTTTATAGATAAGTAATAAAATAAATTTTCGGTATGAGCAACATGTTTATGTTTTGATACATACCTCCGTAAAACCGGATAAATCCAAATCTAAGAACTGAAACCAAACAGGAAAATTAGCAGGGAATAATATGTTGCTTTAATACCTATTTAATATATTCAACGTCATTTGGGTACAAGTAAATCAGAGGTACTGTTTAAATTATTATTCAATACCACTGTAAAGTTTCAACAAAATCCGTTAAGTAGCTATTGCATAAAAGAGTAACAAACATCCATATTCACAAACTTTCATAATTATTTATAGAAGGTTTTCTTAAATACCTACAATAAAGAAGGCTCTTCATGACTCATCTCGATATACCACACTGTATTACGTCCATTTATAACTGACTCAAAAATAAATTGTAGTTCTAAAAACTAAAAAACACGCTTTAATGGTAAATTGAACTAAAAAGTCGCTAATCCTGAAGATCTTGGTAAGGCTAATGGGACAAAAAATTTAAACGCGCACCGGTGTAATCAAATTTTATTACTTGTAAATATTATTTTTTGTCGGACTTTCAAAAGTACTTTGACTAAATTATTGCATTGTCATCAGTCCCTTGATAAGTGTGCAAAGTTTCAAATCAATCCGACGTTTTGAAGTGGGTGAAAATCACGTTCAAAGATTCCGTTACATTGATACATAGTTACATAGATACATACCAAGCTAATAAAAGCGTATTAAAAAGAGGACGTTTCAATTCGGTTGATTTTTGTATTTGTTACCTCATCGTCATTTATTAACAAATTAGCTTTTTTCAGCGGCTCCGCCAGCGTGATAGTCGAAAATAATCCCTAGGGAACATATTCCTGGCATAAAAGTATCCTATGTTGCTATTCCTGACTATAATCTATCTCTCGTTTAGTCATTTGACACACACACTCACAAACTTTCACCTTTATAATATTATTAGTTTCTCCCAGTGGCTTCGCCCGCGTGAAGGTCGAAAATTATCCCGAGGGAACATACTCCCGGGATAAAAGTATCATATATGCTATTCCTGACTATAATATATATCTGTGCCAACATTCATCCAGATCCGTCTCGCCGTTTGAGCGTGAAGAAGTAACAAACATACAAACACACACTTACAAACTTTCGACTGTATAATATTACTAGCTTCTGCCAGCGGCTTCGCCCGCGTTAATGTCGAAACTTATTCTGAGTGAACATATTCCCGGGATAAAAAGTATAATATGTGCTATTCCTGACTATAACCTCTCTCTGTGCCAAATTTCATCCAGATCCTTCCAGCCGTTTGAGCGTGAAGAAGAAGAAAAAAACACACACACACAAACTTTCGCCTATATAATATTAGTGTGATAATATATATAAGTGTGAGTACTAGCGTCTACCACCGGCTTCACCCGCGTGAATGTCGAAAACTGTCTCAAGGCAACATATTTCCGGGATAAAAAGTATTATATGTGCTATGCCAGAATTATAATCTATATCTGTGCCAACATTCATCCAGATCGTTCTCGCCATTTGAGCGTGAAGAAGTAACAAACATACAAACGCACACACACACTCACAAACTTTCGTATATATAATATTAGTTATTAGGTTATTAGTGTGATATATAGTGTTATTAGTGTAATCTGGAATTATTATTTTTATTTAAAAGGTTAAACAAAGATGTTGGTTCTTTGTGTATGTACAATGACCCAACATCTAAATCCCTATTCAACCCTATTCAACTTAATAAACAAAATAATTATGACGATTTTAGTTTTCTCTTACCAGTTCGTCGAGCTCTTTATTGGCCGCTTTTATTGCTGCATGCTGAAGAGGAATAAGAAATGTGTATCATTATTTATTTGTATTCTTCTTTAGAAGAAGTTTGAAAGTGGCGCCAGTCACAGAACAGATAAAAGGAAACCGTTTGTCCTGGTATGGTCATGTGATAAGGAGGGATGAAACGCATGTTAATACTCTCCGTCCAGCCTGTTATTATACTTTTGACAGCTCAAAAATGCATCAATCAATTAATATTCGATTCTTCACCTTCCTTTATTCCCATCTTCCACCTTCGAGCTTAACTACAGAATATTTTACTCAGAATTTCACAAGATCTCTCAAGAGGTAACAGAACCGACATAAACAGAATTTGTGAATCTGCATTGGAATCTGATTGCAATTGTGATTTACCAACAAATTTAATAATAAAAAAATAATATAATAAAATAGAAAATAAATTATCAAAGTCTTTTCTCGAAGGTGGGCGATGCAGATGGGAATAAAGGAAGGTTGCAGAAGACACTAAATAAGTGCCATTGACCACCGGGGTGGCAAGCTCGAAGGTGGCAGATGGGAATAAACCGCTTTAAGGCCACGTTTCCACCTGGGACTGGCTGTATTACATTGCGTCGGGATACCTAGATTTAATGTGATCAATCCTTCGATCATGCCCCGCAATGTAATTTTTGCATGCGAGTTGTTTGCAGATGGAAACGCGCCCTGAGGTAAGGCCTATGTAAGTCCATAAATAGACGTTAGGATGAGTTATATAATGGTATACGGTAAGGAAAATTACAAGCTTATTATGTACAAGGAGCAATAAGTCGGTGTGCTTGCCAAAACTCGTAGGTACCTACGTACTAATGTGGTTTGTTTGAACTTTTGTTTGCCGATAAATCTCATAAAATGTTGACTGCCGAAAAATCCATTATTATAATCACTGATTCATACCTTGCCTTGATTTGCCAAAACCAAAGCATGCGTTTCTCGCAATTAAACATTTTGTGTTTAAAAATAAAGACTGTTATTTTGTTACAATTTTTTGTTTAATTTACTTCTTCAAGTTCGGTTCGGTTACAATTATTTGGAATGTTATAACTAAATGGGTAAACTTTAGTACTTATTTCCTACAAAATAAAATATTATATATGTAGGTACCTAGGTACCTACTGTCTATAGAATTAAAATTACGCAAACCAAAAAAAAGAATAAACGAGGCAATATTACCACATGTTAATTATTTTTATCACAATTACCTAGTCGCTGCCAGCATTATTTTTAGTTATTAGGTTTTTGTTAAAATTATTACGAGTAAGTAGTTAGTTATAAAAAGAAACGGCGTTTGCGCCTTTTGGAAATTTAATAAAATACACGTACGGGTTTAGGCAAGTGCACCGACGCGTACGGTTACTTACAGCATGAGCAATTTCGCATTTCTGTTCGCACGAAAGCTCCAGTTGATCGTATGCAGTCATCATTTTCTCGAATTCTTCAATCTTGCGTTTCAAGCGTGCGATTTCTGCATTCTTGGCTACCATAAGCGTGTCAACGATCACGTCCGTCGGGATATACTTCGCTGTGACTATCTCGTTGTTCCTTTTTATTACATCCACCAAATGCTCGGTCTTATCCGAACCGAAATGGGACCAGGCTCTCGCGTCCGTACACGACGCGTAGTCCTTTAGCTTCCCTTCATTCCTCGACGGCAAATCGAATAGGTCGTAATCGTTGAACACACGTTCCCTTTTCGTTATGAAAGACATCGCAATGCCAACTGTTTAGTCTACTTATAGAATAATATATTTTTCTAAACATATATACCTAGAGCAGCATATGTGTATATAAATATATGCTATTTTTCTCCGCCATCCATTTTAAACATACCGATACGATTTTAAAATGTTTTGTTTTGCAATTAACTTAAGACAAAATGTGTATATCGAAAATTATCAAATATTTTGAACTGTCAAAAGAATCTAGGCGGATTGGTGACTTTAAATAGAATGTCAAATTTAAAATTGTTTTCTTTGTGTTTGAAATGCCAGTATATTAACGGGAAGCTTAAAAACTTTGTACCTATTCTTCTTAGGATGAATCTTTTTCAGGAAACTTCATACAACTTTGAGACAACTAAATAGAAGTGTTCTGTGGTCATAGAGTCTGTGGTTCTAGAAATGTGATATCGTGACAGTAGCAGTTAATAGGCATAATCATTTTGAATTTCTAAATTTTTCGTCAACATGGAATCGCAATTGTAAAATAATTTCAGAAGTGTATTTATTCAATGATTCTCTCATTCTATGATCATAGTAAGTTACGACTTTTCTCGCGCAACGAGGGGAAGATCAAATCATACGATTCTTGCGGAGACCTCAGAGCATGGAGTCATGACTTATGGGCGCGCGATCGTTACCTCAGGGAATGGATAAAGGCCGATATGCCTATCTGCGTATTACCCACGAGCACTTTATCCAGATTTATGAGGATAATGACGTGCAGAAGCCGAGGCAGGGTAAGATAACAACGTTGTAAATTTTGATAGGCAAGTATAGTGGTGTCTCAAACATAGTCTCTATCCAACCACGTATTAAATCATGCGTTATTACTAAAATACTTGCCAGGTCAGTAGATTTCGCTTATAAATTGCTTTTTGGGTAAAGATATATATACCAACTTTGCCAATCAAGGTACCAATGGCAAAATTGGCACATTTCGCGGTAAGTACCTAACTAGATTCCGCCGTGCCTCGTATTAGCACTTTAAGCTGGTGATCCCGGCTGTCACTCGTACTTATTACAGATACTTATTCAGACGCCAGGAAGATGGAACACTGGTATCGTGTTGTGGAGGTATTTAGCAGCATCTGGTTTGGTTAGAGTCTAACCACCATTTCTTTTAAAAAAAAAATCCGGGGTGGAATATCCTCATTGGATGTCCTCCACCCTGGGGAGGGCGGAGATCCGGCAAGTATGCAAGCCGCCTCGTAGGAGATCGTGCGATACCCCCTGATGACTCTGACGGCCATCGCTCTCTGCGGCTTCCGCAGGACAGCGATGCTACCGGCCGTCAGGTTAGCCGCTCAAGGCCTTCGATCGCACGATCCCCACGTAGAGCCGCTTACAGGCCGCGCTCGGGCCCCCCAGATTGGGAAGCAGCGTTGACAGCGCCCCAGCCGCGCCCAACAACTTGGGCGCCAGCCGCCGGAAGTGGGGGCCGAAATCCCACCGGCTGTCGAGCACCAATTCTAGGTACTTCATGGTAGACTCGACAGCGATTCGAGCCCCCCCCGACCACGATGTGGGCATCGGGCGGCATGGCCTCCGACTTGTTGAGGGCCACCTCCAAGAGTAACCACTAAGTCTAACCATTATACTGTGAGCCGACCCCAACGTAGATGGGAAAAGGCTAAGCAGATTAATTGAATCTATTAAACCAGATTATAAATATACAAACAAAACTATTAGGCCTAAAAAGGTAAAGGGCATCTAAGTGCTGATATTTGAAAAAAAACTTTCGTCTCTTAATATAGAAATCGGACCACTTTGGACTTAGTCGGTCACCATTTTGCACTTGTACCGATAGACGATAAAAACAACGTGTGTGAAATATATTGCATTTTCAACATAAAATTAATGCAATAAGTTGCATTACTTTTATGTGCATAGTTTCTGAGGAAGTGTTTTGAAAAATAATATAATCATTTAATATTAATCATAATGATAATCCTCACCATCATTCTTCCCAGGCTGCGCCCCGTTGCCATCCAGATTGCAAATCAAAAGTCGTGCTAGATAGTATTTGCAATTCATGCCATATAATGAAAAGTTGTTTAAAAAATGAACAGAATTTTGAAAAGTATTTTGACGATGTGAGTATTTACTCCAAGAGATATACATTGATTTTAAATATTTAATCCAAGCTATATATCACTTTTACATTTTTAGGAGGAGTTTGAAACGAGCCACTGGCCCTGTGAACGATGCTTGGAGGCTCTTAAAAGCTTCAAGATGTTTTGGAAAATAATTGTTGAAAAAATATTCAATGTATCTATTCCGAAAGATGAAGTTCTTGCTCAAAAACGATGTTGCAGTACTGATAGTGTGCGGTCTGTAGCAAAGCTTTGGCAGTCAGAAATGACCCAACAAGCTATGTTTGTGAAAAATATCTCTTATTTGAATCGTCCTCCTCATCGTCCCCCCATCTGGGAAGGGAGGACAGTGAAAAAAGAAACCACCCCTTGTATTGATTCCAGCAGTCATACATATCATAAAAACAATGACATCGTTGAAAGTGAAGAAAAAGCGGACTGTAGAAGTGGTTTCACAATAAAATCTTTCAAAGCTAAGTCAACAGACACTGATTATTTATCAAACCCTATGGTAAATAGATCAAACAGAACAGGATCATCATTAAATAGTCGAAGACACAGTAGAATCAGCACTGCGAAAGCCAAAATGGTAGACACGGGATGTAATTGCAACGAAATCATTGACGAAATGAATGCTCAGAAAACTATATTGTTGAATTTACAACAAAAGTGTACCTGTCAAAAGCAAGAAATAGACAATCTGAGAAGAGAAAATAGTTGCTTAAGAATTGAGCTTCAAAATATTTACAAAAATGCTTCTTGGAAATCAGCTTTTTTTACTCCTTCAAGATGTACTTGTACTCGTAATAGTCATGATAGCATTGCTGTACTACCAAAGCCATTTGAATGTTATGCAGACGATAGAGGAGATACAAATCAGGTTAAAGGTGTAGAGTCAGAAATGATCATTACAATGAAGAATGGTAAAAATGAGGTAGTGTATTATGTTGTGTACAATAACAAAAGTTTATGATGTAGGTATCACCATAAATAGATTATTAACATAAATGAGTGTGAGTTTATAAATCGAGTCACAGCAAACGCAAACGAATATTTTTACCTAGTTATGTGCAGTTTCATACACTTTACTTTAGTAAAATATCGTAACTATGTCGCCGAAATGACACATTCCTCCGCGGGGTTATGGACACAAAGGCGTGAACTCAACAATGAAACGCAAACTGTAATCTATCAATAAACGTTAATTTTACAGGATTACGGACACATTTCTTTGCTACAAGTTCTTCATAAAACCAATAGTCCAAATATGAGAGAATTAAGTCTGGGACATACTTGTTCTAAAAAGAAAGAAGATCCTATTGAGTTGTTGACCAAAGGTATATTAATATTTGTTATAACAATTTGGTTGTGAGCGTGTTTTGTTTATAATAAATAACACATTTTATAAAAAATAAACGCTTTCCAGTACATAACACTTTCGGTGCTATAGTGAAACGAGAAATGGTAATAGCGAATAAGAATGAGAGTGAAAGCAAATGTGATATTGATGCTTCGTTTAATAAATTGAATGCATGTAAATCTGCACATTCATGTTCAACAACGACACTTGCGAGTTCTGAGTCACATTTTGCATGATTCTTATTGCAAATATGAACTGAATTGTAAGTAGCGACTTCTTTATTAAAACTTATATTGTACTACCCTCTGCCCGCGGCTTCTCCCGCGTTCATAGTTCAAATAAAATATGTTCCGATCGCCACCAAACTTTACAGGAAAATTTCATTAAAATCGGTCCAGCCGTTTCGGAGTCTAGAAGGAACATACATACATACAGACAGCATATAATCGGGCAGGTCCCTACGAAAATAGACATTTCTTTTTTTATAATCTTGTACCTAGTTCTAATAAAATATTTTAGTTATAGTTTACATATAAGCTCTATTGATACCATTGTTTTAGATAATATTAAACTACTGCACCTAATGTACAATTTTGTGACCGTACTTACTTTTTAATAAATATTATTCTTATACTTTCTCTTTTATATATATAGATTTAATGCCACTTCTATGACATAATATGTAATTTTATTGTTTTACAGAAAGGACGAGGTGTGAAAATCAAAGATAAACCATAGAAGGAAAAAATTGTAAATGTATTGTAATGTAATTTGTTTTGTCAAATAATATAATAGTTTATGGGTTGTATTTAAATTGTGCCATTATATTTAGCAGCCGGTTGTAAATTAATTCCGTCGCATTTATGGCGAACACGAAATCTAAATGGTTGAACTTAGCCAGAGGTACTCTATACATCCCGATTGCTGTTGGGATTTCTACAGCTAGTTTTTTGACATCTTTAGGTGTTGATAGCCAGTCGTTATCAGCATAGTGGAGAAATACAGGAGTTCTGATTTTCTTTAGGTCATATGCC
Organism: Orthosia incerta; assembly: GCA_948252205.1. NCBI lineage: Eukaryota > Metazoa > Arthropoda > Insecta > Lepidoptera > Noctuidae > Orthosia > Orthosia incerta. The sequence goes on along the minus strand of OX411754.1, from coordinate 9,766,438 downwards.
GGTGGTTTTAAGCTTCCATATATTCGTTTGTTCGCAATCCATCCGTAATCAAATTGTACGAATTTCCCCGATTTATATAATTGACCAAAATGTATGAGTTGTCTCGTTGAAGCTCCTGCTGGTGTATGGCCTATCACAACTGGCAACATCGTCTGAAAATAAAATTATCTTATTAGTTCTGAATGATGTTTTACACAGGGTGAGTTTTTTAGGTGGGCGTGGATGGCCAATGCCGGAACTATGAGGAATAGCGGAAAAACCAATGATACAGTTTTAGATTTGGCCATCCTATTTTCTAGTTTTATTCTAGTTTTTAAAAAAACCTCGACTAAACGATACTTAAATAGAAAGGTACTTCACTACAGGTGTACTTATATTTACATCAGATGTCGTAATTGTTATACATAGATACTATATATTTAAATGACTTACTGTATTCAGTTGCTCTGAATTAAAGCCACAAATAAGGAATAAAAGGTTTGTACACAGAGATTGGGTTATAGCTTCCTCTACACACAAGCTCTGTCCTGCAAGTTCATTTATCTTGCCATTCGGTAGTATTTCATTGGTCCCTAATATTTTTAATATAACCTGAAATAAATAATAATAAATATTTTTAAATGTTTTTAATAATAGAGTATACAAATATATCCGAATAGATTCGAATATATAGGTTCTTTAAAAGTGGTTGCAATACACGAAAAGTTATCAGAAGATAGATTGTGATGGTACCGACATATCATTAGAAGAACAGAACAGCACGTCAGCTCTGAGCCTACCTGAAAGCAAAAGAGGCCAAGGACGACCTCCATTGACATGGTGGATTAGTATGACGAAGTTTCTGAAAGAGAAATTATCTAACCGGATAACCCTCGCTAGAACATCATAGCGACGTGAATTAGGTGGGACACACCTAAAGAGGGAAAGGCTAGAAAAAAAGAAGATAATAAAACCGTGTAAATGGTAAGAAAATAAAATCATTAAAATTTGTCCCAACTTACCTCAAGGGAGTTTGTGAAGGGCGCAATAGCTTTTATAAGAGGACTCTTTATATTGCCCACATATCCCACGGGCGCTAAAGCTTGCATAGCAACAATTTTATCGTTATATTCTGGTCTTGTGGACATCAAGACCCAGAAAACTGTGGTGCCTTGAGAGAATCCAATGTACTGGATCCTGGACGCTCCAGTGTCTTTGAGGATGTAATCAATCATGGCAGGGAGGTCATAGTAGCCTATTTCATGCCAACTGAACTTCCAATAAGCGGATGACGTAGGCTTCAGAGAGACGTGCCTATGCGAGTAAGTGTTTCCTCGCGCGTTGCCCATCCATACATCATAACCAGCGTCTGCTAAGATGTACGCTGAAATAAAAGTCTATTGAAATAATCTTAATAGCATTAAATATGATTAAATATTAGTGAATGCATTGTATAAATCAGGATCCATGCCAGTAGCATTCACATCGACGTTACTTTAAATAAATTATATTCTCTAAATCTAAAATCTCACGACATACCAAGCCCTCGCCCAGGTTTCATTAGCACCCATTCGGCGGATGAAGATAACAACCCATGCTGCAAAAGAACCACGGGCGCCGTCGTTGAGTTGCTCGGTATTCGGTGCATCTCCAGTATATATTTATCTGCCGTATAAACACGATGAATCTCGCACGGGTATCCATATTTTTTTATCAAGGTGAACTAAGGAGAAAATTGTGAGTCAGCGCAAACTTCGACCAAACTTGCCAAATAGTTTGGAAAGTTACATATACACCGTGAAATTTAAGTGGTTGTTTTCCCGCGGCAGAACGACTTGCCTTTAGGAGTACTTTCGAAGCATAGAGTTAAAGTAAAAAAATAACGATGTTTTTATTTTAAAATAATTAAAAAAATATTCATCAACTCGAAAAAGTGAGTAACAATAGTAACTTGTAGGTACTAGGAACTACTCGCGTCACCACCGTATTATTCACCGTAGTACCTAGTACCTACAAGTTACTATTGTTACTCACTTTTTCGAGTTTATGTTTTTTTTTTAAATTATTTTAAAACAAAAACATCGTTATTTTTTTACTTTAACTCTATGCTTCGAAAGTACTCCTTAAGGCAAGTCGTTCTGCCGCGGGAAAACAACCACTTAAATTTCACGGTGTATATGGTGAGTCACCAAATTATGAGATAGATAAGGATAAAAATGTGAGTATATTTTAAAGATTCACTTCCGATCATAGCGGCTCCGGCGACACTAAATGACGCCGCGACATTTCGATCGCAGCGGCCGCGGCTAAACTAAAAGTACCATAAACGCAATAGAACTTCCCGCGACTTCCCAGTGACGACGGAGCCACTGTGATCGGACGTGAGCGTTAATACCAGTAGTTGTATTGTATTTGTTGTACTAGTATAGCATGTACTTGCACCGATATACCGAAATGCCGAGATAAAGGAACCATTGAATAAGAATTGAGTGACCCCTTTGACTTTCTTTCTATAACTTTTTGTTTTTGTTTTACAAATTTTCTACTACTTTTACAAAATTTCTTCATCAATCTTTTTTTAATTTACGGTTGGGATAATCAATCCTTACGCACATGTTTCTGTTACTACTGCGAATAAATGTATTGCGATGTTACTAATTTTAACGACCTACTTTTTATTTGATAATAAATATAATAAAATACAATATCGTCGTTGCTCGGGAAGGTTCCCACGTCACCATGCGCTCAATGATATTGTGCGGAGGGCATTGGTGTCGACAGATGTTCCCTGCGGGCTGGAGCCTGCGGGTCTGTATAGGACTGACGGCAGGAGGCCGGACGGGCTGACCCTGGTGCCTTGGCAGAACAGCAAGTGCTTAATATGGGACGCAACTTGTGTCAGCACTGTAGCCGCCAGCCACCTTGGTCGCACCGTCCTCTCACCGTCAGCAGCAGCAGACGATGCCGCTGAGGGGAAGAGGGTGAAGTACGCACAGTTGGTAAACCGTTATTATTTTGTGGCCATTGCCGTTAAGACCATGAGCAGTTGGGGCACTGGGGCCAAGAAGCTCATTAGCGAGATAGGGCACAAGCTCCGTGACAAAACGGGTGACCCCCGCTCCGGCTCGTTCTTGGTTCAACAAAGGTTGGCCATTGCCATCCAACGCGGCAATGCAGCAAGCGTTATGGGCACCTTTGCGCCGGGAACAGTTAGGGGCGGGTTATTTGATTAATCATAGGACGTGTCGTGGTAGTTATAGATTGTTGTATTAATAAGGTTTTTGTGAATTAAAATTAATTAGGTATTCGATGTAATAATATTTGTTTGTGGGAATTAATAAATAATTTACCTACTCAGTTAATAATAATATATTACGATATATATAATATAATACTTTTATCGGGCAAGATGAATAGATATAAAAATGGAAGTCACAATAATGAAAACAAGAACGATGATTATGATTAATTACTTACCGTATCTAAGCGTGCATCTTCTAATATGTCGAGAGAAGTATGTTCAGACGAAGTTTCGTCTGAAGAAGAATAGAAACTATAATATTCAGATGCAAGAACAATTTGGGGTAAAAACACTAAGGCTAGATAGTACACCAGTTTTGAAAAACAAAACATTTTGGAAAGCAAATGATTATTTAGTAATCAGTGAACAGTCCTATCAAATTTAATTTATAGTAGGTGAAGAGCCATCAATTGTTAATGATAGACTGTTGACTAAAGTTAATACAACAGTTTCATAAGGGCTAGATTATTTGATTAGCTAGATACGATAAGCCCATTTTCAGGGCAATGCACGCATATTGTTTGGTGACCTACTTATTATTTATTTCCTTATGAGTTTGAAGTAGGCACTAGTGCTGTAATTTTATCGGTAGAACAAATATTGGATTTGTTTTATATGATTTGTTGTTGATTTGATTTATATGTTTGACTACTGATTTCCACTCTCACTACAACTGACCACTTTCTACTCTAGTCCACAGAATGACGCGCGGCGGTTTTTCGAATAACCGAAACCTAGTAGTTCGTAATACTTTTGCATGAATTGTACATGCAAAAGTATAACGAACTAATATGAGAGTTAAGTTGCCTGAACATATGTATTTTAAATAAACAACAGCGGATTTCAAATGAAAATATGTAGAAATAAATTGAAAAGTAATGTACCAATAATTTAAAACGAATTAGGCCTCGTTTACAGAGACGCGGGGCGTCGCAATTCGCGTGCAGCGTGGCGTCTTGCGGTGCGTTGGACGTTTCTTCAGAGGCCTTAGTGCGAGTTTTTACTCACGCTCAATCGCGTAAACGTTAACGCCAATTTGTATTGAAACTGGATAAGCGCCGTCTGGTGACGGCAAGGCGAAACCTCTTTTTTTGTATACATTTTGACATAAGAGATCGTTAACGTTATCACCAGTGAGTACGTTAAAAAACTCGCACTAAGCACACAGTTTACAGACGGCGGCTCGTACAGCGACCCGCGTCATCATATGCGCAAACTGATACTTATGAAGATGCGTGGCGTTCGACGCCCGGGTGACGCTACGTTTTACCGTGAACGGAGAATAATTTCTGTAGTGCTATTCTCTTAGGATACAGCCTCGAACGCAGCGCTGCGCCAACTACGAAAATACTAGTTTTGTAATAGTTTCATCGCTGCTGCTGTTTTGTGCTGTTTCGCGCTACTGTTACAACACTAAAGTGTGGTGTTATTCTCTAAGGATGAAGAGTATGAGCAATCGAACAATCACATAGACGGAAACCCACTTGGCATCTTTCATACAAGGCAAGGCAAAGGCTGCAAGAATAGTGAGCGGCAACGCTGCGTGCACCGCCGCCGCCGCGCGCCTCGTCGCCGTCCGCCTCGATGAATATCGCGTGTGACGCAGCAATACCATCCGAGGGCTCCGCGTGCATTTCAAGCAAACTTGTGTAAAATCGCTTCTCCGTAAATTGGTAAACGCTCTCATATAAACATATGATTCATTATAAGGCGTTTGAATTTGGGTCTGCTGAATCCTCACCCCTAGAAATGTATCAAAAGCGACATCCATGGACAGGAAGATTGGAGGATATACTACGATGTTTACGTGCGCCACATGCGCGCCATCTCTGTGATATCAATGAAACTTCGATATCTTGAACACTCGATGTATGGAGTGTACGATATAATGAATTTTCGATTTATTAGCCATTTGATATTAAGAACGTTCGAGTATTTAGGCGTTCGATTTATAGTGGTCGATCAATTGGTATTCGATTTGGCATAGTACAACCGAATTTAGTGTCCATGACTATGTCAATTCTTGTTCGGGAACGGCAGGAACACATTCCTTGTCGTTAAGCAGAGGGTAAGTGATGTACGAGCCCACGGGCGCGCCGGAGCTCGCGGACCACATGCCGCTGCGACAGAGCTCTGTCAGACACCAACTGTCGGTTCACAACCCAGTAACTGGGTAACACGGTACCCCTTGGCAAGACTAGTGTCAGATCTCAAGCTTCTGACTACCAGTAACGACTGGCAAAGATCTTCAAATGACAGCAGGGACCAACGGCTTAGCGTGCTTTCCGAGGCAAGGAGGAAACTCGGTATGATGAAATAGTCACCCATCCACGGACCGACCTCGTCAAGCGTTGCTTAACCTTGATGATCGACCAGTGCGGCTGTTATTATTTAGCCACAACCTCCTCCGTGATTTCTACAACCGTGTTCACAACATTTAGCGAATGTATAAAGGGTTTGTTTCATTTTGATCTTCAAGAGATGTACCAATATGATAACTAGTTATCTAAAAGAATCAGCTGTTTAAATAAAATAATATCTTAATTAATGTATAGGTAATCTTGATAAGGTCAATATTTACGATAAAATATTTCGAAATGAAGTAGATACAGCTAACAAGTAGCCGTCTACTAGCTGAGGATCAAGGTTAGAAGATTAAAATAACGACATTGCGACATTGGCCCATGGATTAACTACATAATCAGCTTGCAAGTAGGTAGGTATGTCGTAAGGTTATGCTTGGGTAGTTATATACAACGAATAAGTGTTACATGAGTAAAAACACATTTCTTTCTAAATGCAAACCATTAAAACGAATATTAAGGACATACCCTTAATATTGCCAAAGTTACTGTTCCAATCAGCACGATTGTACAAAGAAGTAGGTAAGTAGCAAATAATGTTAAGGGCAGCTCATCACAGCAGTGGTTTATTTACACGACACGGTGCTTTCTAGTAAGCAGTACAGTTGGTAGGGGACCTAACTTACTTTCTGTGAGTTGCTATGAGTTCTAAGAATGTACCTAGGTCTAGATTTTTTACTACGTATTGATAGGCTCGCGATTGACCTTTTAACTCAATAGGCTCTTAACTCAAGCGTATCCCTGGCCAAGTCAGTCGAGTCGAACTTCTGCCATCCCTCAATACCACCACTGAAATCTGACGGGTCGCTGGCCCACTCCACTGAGGACAAAGCAAATTTCTTTGCCTCTCTTTTTGCGGTATCTTCACTTCTTAATCATGGGGTCGCGTGGCCCCCTCCTTCTGATGGATGCGAGACGAGTTTGCCGGACATTCGCATCCATCAAAATTACGTCAGAAGGGTGCTGCGCAACCTTAACGTGAACAAGGCTTGCGGCCCTGACGGAATGCCAGCAATAATTCTTAGAACCTGTGCGCCTGAACTGGCTCAGATCCTGACACATCTATTCCACCTTTCGTATGAGACTGGCAAAGTGCCGAATGCCTGGAAGCAAGCTAAGGTACAGCCCGTGTCCAGGAAGGGCAGTCGAGCTGATCCGGCCAACTACAGCCCCATCTCTGTAACGTCGTCTCTGGAACGTGTACTTAAAACTCCTGGCATACCTAGAAGCTAACTATATCATTAATGCCCTCCAATACGGCTTCCGCCGACATCGGTCTACTTTTAAAAAGGGTCTGGCACGAAAGCTTTATTGGTAACCTTGCCTTTATTCGGTCTGCCCGGTGGTCTGTGTGATTGGATTGCAAACTGCATGAAAGATCGGTCCATTCGAGTGGTTATCGATGGCTGCTCGTCGGACCAATTGGATATTAATGCCGGAGTCCCTCAGGGGTCGGTACTCTCAGCAACATTATTCTTGCTGCACATTAACGATCTACTTAAACCTTTAGGTATACAGACGACAGCAATGTTGCCGAGATCCAACGCACGGGCTAGCGAGCCTCTGATCCGGTCTCTTCATGAGGCCATGGTGGAGCGCTTGAATCTGTCCTTGCAGGCAGTCTGCGAATGGGGCGATGCCAATCTTGTCAGGTTTAGAATAGAATATAGAATAGAAAACATTTATTCGACATAGACACAACACAACAACAACAAACACAAAGTAACAGAGAAGAACAGTAAAAAAAAGTACAAACAAGGTTTAAGAATGATTGCGCCGAGCGTGCCCACACCGAAAGGGTTACCAACTCAGCATTTGCTGGGCACCAGGCACCCAGCGCTGATTTTCAGTTGGCACCCCGCTAGTGACACACGGACGTGGGTAAATAAAATAGATATTTAAAATAATGTCATAACGTGAATATGTAGGTGCTTAACTTATAAACTTAAAAATATGTAAAATAGATAATGTAAAGTAATAGAAAAATATATAATGTATTATAATATAAAGTATAATAAGTGCTACAATATGGTGGTTACATTTTTCCTCCAAAAACCCCAAATGATAGTGTTGCATAGACAACCCGCCTATCACATCCAGCCAACCTCTTCCCGACTCATTTCCTAGAAATATAGGCACACCACTTGATGGATTATAGTTATTTATGCTACAAGTGCGGGAAGTATGTGATTTCCGATGAGTGCTATTTTTATTCACGAGCGAGCGAAGCGAGTGAGTGGATAAATCGAGACGAGTCGGAAATCATCTTACGCACGTGTATCATACAACATTTTACTATGCATTGTGCGAGGAAATAAAAAATATATCTGAACCAAGCAAGAAATTAATAAAATGGCGCTTATTCAAAGGCGCTCAGCATATCCACAGATTAACTAATAAAAGCTGTCACGTCGTAACGCAAAAAGGCACGAGCAAAATATTCATTCTGCCAAACATATTTAATGAATACTTATTTAAAATTAATTTATTGATCAAAATCTAAATCTAGAAACGCCTTAAATGAAGTATTAGTTTTGTTTTACCTTTTATATGAATGATAATATGTTCCTAACTAATTTTTAAAACTTTTCCCAAATAATAAAAACTCTATGCGGCGGGCTGACGTTTGAGTTAAAAATTAAAAAAGTACAGGAAAGTAAAAAGCACTAGTAAAAAAAGTGACACTTTCCGCACAGTTTGGCTGCTTGGAAAACGCTCTTTTCGAGGACATGCATTGTAAAACAATTTTTTAATTATCGTGGAAATTATTCATATTAAATAATATATATTGGATTGAATTAAATTAAAATAAGAGAAAATAAGAATTAGATAAATGATTTGTCAATATTAATTCCATTAAATTTTATTTGTGATGTCAGAACGAATGTCTTAAGTTTAGTCTTAAAAGTTATTATATTCGTTATGTCCCTAATCGGCGGTGGAATGTTATTCCAACATTTGGAGGCTGCGTACCTAAAACTTCCTCGGAAGGCTGCAGTACGGTGGTGCGGGGTAGCCAATTGTTGAGCACAACGCCTGGCCTTGCGCTGCCGGTGACTGTTTATCCACGCAAGCTTCGAGTACAAATATGGTGGACATTTATACTTGATGACACCGAAAAGTAGACAGGCCAAGTGTAATTTACGACGCGATTTCATTTTTAAAATATTATGCATGTTAAGAAAAGGTGTAATGTGGCTTCTTGGTGGTACGTTAAAACAAAATCGCGCGCAAGCATTCTGAACCCTTTGAATCAATCTCACAGTACGTGCCAAAAGTCGAGGTCCCACAACGGTATCAGCGTAATTTAACTTAGACAGAACCAGACTTTCAACTAGCTGTATACGCAGATCTTCACTTAAATATCTATCGGGCGCATCTTATATAATACTTTTAGGCGGTAGAAGCAGTTTTTTACACAGTTTGCAGTATGAGCCTCAAAACGCAGTTCCTGGTCCATGATCAGACCCAGATTTCTGTGTGGGTCAGAATGGCGGGTGTACTGTTGCAGAAATGAATATGTTATATACGAAAGGAATGTACCAGCAATGTACTTGAATGTACCTTTAATTAAATTCAATGTACCTCCATGTAACAAGAACAATTACAATTTTAAAGTGAGCCGCAGTCCTGACAGTAAGAATGGCGGGTGAATACTGATATGAATGTAATAGATATCTTATGGTTACCTAATATTTACCAGAGGAATGTACCTTCAATGTACCTCATGAAAATATAATCTCAAAATACAATGCGACTAGTAATTAACGAGAAAATCAAGAAAACAAATTTTGACGCCTGCCACTTTTTGCATAGCAATATGAGTATAGTTGTATTTGCTCTCATTGAAAATTTGGAGCTAGGACGCACACGTTTTAGCGTTCTGCAGAAATGAATATATTATATAATAATATGAAAGGAATGTACCAGCAATGTACTTGAATGTACCTTTAATTAAATTCAATAAACCTCCATGAAACAAGAACATTTACAATAATAAAATGAGCCGCAGTTCTGACAGTCAGAATGATGGTTGAATACTGATAATGAATGTAATACTTACCAGAGGAATGTACCTTCAACGTACCTCATAAAATATAATCTAAAATGCAATGCGACGAGCAATTAACGAGGAAATCAAGAAAACTAATTTTGACGCCTGCCATTTTTTTCATAACAATATGAGTATAGTTGTATTTGCTCTTACTGAGAATTTAACGTGAATAGGAGAAGGATTATTGAGATTTATATTGTCACTTTAAAATTGACAGAATTGATGTGCGTTTCGATGGCACGGCCATGGCGATTTAAAAAAAAAGACTGCTAAGATTTGAAGTAAAAGTATATCAAAAAAAGAATAAGAAAGAAAGAATAAAGAAAGAAAGAAAAAAGAAAGAAAGTATTAGAAAGTACGGCAAGTTTTAAAAAAACAGCAAAAACCAGACGTAGGTACCTATATTAAAATTTAACTATAAATTGCGCAAAATTGAAGATTTTTTTTTTTTTTTTTTTTTTTTTTTATCATTACGATGTAACTGAATAGTTACCTCATAACAGTCACAATCTAGCATCGAGGCTAATAAGTAACTTAAATTTAACCTAATTTGCTAATAATTTATATGGTAAAGAATGTGTCCATTGGCACTTTTCTTATTGTCTCTATTATGATGGGAAGACACTTAGTTCATGTGTTCTTAAAAGGTAGCACTCACTGCACTTCGTAACACTAATTTCACTCTAAGTCTCATAAACTAACTCAAAAGGCTTAGTCCTTTTCAGTCTCCTTATTATGTCCGTGGTGTCAAGGAGCTGGATAGCCTCGACATTCACATGTTTATGAAGTCTCTGTTCATGAGCTTCGGCGTATTTTTTTATAACTTTGGCGACGAGGTCCACTCCTAAGTCCCGGTGGATATCCTCGTTTCTAATATACCAGGGAGCGTTTACTATGCTCCGCAGTACCTTGTTTTGAAATCTTTGAATAATTTCAACATTGGTACGTTTTGTACAGCCCCAAAGCTGTATACCGTATGCCCATACAGGCATAAGAACTTGTTTGTACAGAAGTACTTTGTTGTACACTGACAATGATGAATGTCTGCCAAGTAGCCAGTACATATTCCTGTAGCGGATATCTAACTCCAGGCGCCAAGCGTCATACCCAGGTATTTTGCTGTATTTTCGTAAGGTATTATGCAACCGTTGATATAAACCGGTGTATAATTAGGGCTTCGGTTTGTGAAGTCTATATGGGTCGATTTGGACTCATTTAAGTTAATTCGCCATTTTTTTGTCCAGTTGGTGATGGAGTTCACAGCAATTTGTACTTTATCTACGGCTTCTTTGTGAGTGACACCTATAGCCATGATGGCTGTGTCATCTGCAAAGGTTGCAATAAAGTTGTTTTTCATTTCTGGGATATCACAGGTGTATAATAGGTACAAGATAGGTCCAAGAACACTTCCTTGTGGTACACCAGCTTTTATTTGCTTGAGATCTGAGTAAGCATCTTCATGTCGGACTCTAAACGTCCTCTCTGTTAGGTAAGATTCTAAAATGTCTGCAAACTGTTTAGGAAGCATTTTCCTTAACTTATAAATTAGACCTTTATGCCAAACCTTATCAAATGCCTGTGCTACATCTAGAAAAACTGTAGAACAGACTTTTTTTTCTTCTAGGGTTTTTTCTATAATGTTGGTAATTCTGTGTACTTGGTCTATCGTGGAGTGTTTTTCTCTGAAACCGAATTGGTAATTGGGAATCAGTTTTCTGTCTTCTATTATTGGTTTTATGCGTCTTATAAGTAGTTTTTTAAATAATTTTGAAATGATTGGTAAAAGGGATATAGGTCTGTATGATGTTACTTCCTGAGGCGATTTTCCGGGTTTGGGGATCATTATTACTTCAGCAACTTTCCAGATATCAGGCACGTGTTTCAATCGGAAAGTTGCATTTATAAGGGTTGTAAGTTTTACTATGGCTTTTCGTGGCAGATTTTGAAGCAGTTCTCCAGTGATAAGGTCGTATCCAGGCGATTTCTTTTTGGCTAAGTTTTTGATCATATTTTGCACTTCTTTCGGCGTAGCTAATCGTATATTCAACTCATCATGGTGAGTGACATCTAGTGTTATTTTTTCAGAACTTTCCTCAGCACTTGTTTGAAAAGTTTGTTGTAAATGCTCTGCAAATATATTTGCTTTCTGTTCGTTGCTTATGGCCCATTTGCCATCTATTTGTTTAATAGGTGATGCATGAACAATAGGCTTATTTAGACGTTTAGTGGCTTTCCACAGTGAGTGTTCTGTTTTTCCACTACTTGTTAATTGGCTTAAGTAATTATGTGTAGCATCATCATGATATTCCTGTATTGCTTTACTTAATCTTTTTGTAAGTCTATTTAGCATTGTTTTGTCAGGTGGATATCTTGATTGTTGCCATTTTTGCCTCTGAGCCCTCTTTATGGCTATGAGGTTTCTTATTTCTAACGGATAACTATGACTTGCAACTTTTCTTTTCAAGAGAGGTGTATTTCCCCAAGCGCAGTTTTGAATGTCTGTCACAAATTTTGACACTTCTTTATCCAATTGTTGATTATTTTTGAGTGGTACTTTGAGGTCAATCATATTGTCTAAATCGAATTTGAAGCTATCCCAATCCGTGTTTTTATTCACTAAAGTTGGATTGCTTTCTTTCTGAATTATGGTTTCACTTAAAGTTAAGATAATGGGCGAATGATCAGAGTTCATATCAAATCCCTCCTGTATGTGAAGATATGTAGCCGACAGATTCTTAAAAATGAAAAAGTCGATCAGATCTGGAATTCTTTGGGTATCAGTAGGCCAGTAGGTAGGCTTTCCTGTTGATATTGCATTGCAATTGATTTCTCGCATAGCACTAAGCAATTCCCTGCCTTTAGTGTTGGATAGTCTAGATCCCCAACTTATGTGTTTTGCGTTAAAGTCACCTCCCAATATAAACGTGTTGCCAAGAAGTTTCAACAGGTTTCTGTACTGCTCTATTTTCAGAGCATGCTTTGGTGGACAGTATATAGCTGCTACGGTAATGTGATGATGTTTAGTTTTGACCCTAACGGCTACAGTTTGTATGAACTCTTCTTCATATTTAAGTTCTAGATAATGGTAGATGTTCTCTCTTATTATAAGGGTGCTTCCCCCTCTCGCAGTATTGACAGGGTGCAGTGCATGATATATTTTATATCCGTTAAGGTGTATATACGATTCTCTTGTGAAGTGAGATTCCGATATGAGGCACACATCAATTTTTTCTGTGGCAAGGACCGCCTGTAGCTCGTTTTGATGCTTTAGGAGTCCGTTTGCATTCCACGCCATAATTTTTAGAGTGTTCTTCATTTTTGAGTCATACGAGGTAGCTGCGTAGCACTATTTTCTAGGTTTTTTAACCTTAGTTCAAATGAGGTTAAAATATTCAAAATTTTATTTATATTTTCATTTGTGTCGGCGTCTATTGACGTGGAGGGTTGTGAACCGTGCACTGGTGGTTGTGGTTCAAGAGATTTCGTAGCTTGCGCATAAGAAACATTCTTTGATACCATTTGATACTCTTTGACATTTTTCTTAGCACTAGGAGCCTGAGTGACAGGTGTAGTAACTTTTTTTTGCATGGCTTTATTTTTCAGTTGTTGCAATTCTTTGGCTACCATACACCCTCTGTAGTTGGCTGGGTGTGGCTCACCACAGTGAACGCATTTGGGTTTATCTGCTATAGGTTTTGTGCAGTCTTTAGTAAAGTGTTTACCTGTGCATTTTACACATCTAGGTTCCTTGGAGCAATATTTCTGTGTGTGGCCATATGCTTGACATCTCTTACACTGTGGTATTAGCTTGGAAGTTTTTAAAGGCTGCACTTCTACTTTACAACCTAATATGGTCTTAATACTATAAATTTTATTTATATCTTCGTCTTTTTGGAAGGAAAGCATAAACATATTTAGAGGTTCCTTAGTCCTCCAACTTAATTTGTTTACCACTTCCCGGATTTTAAAGCCGTTAGCATTTAATTCTTCAGCTATTCTATTTGGCATACATGATGAGTGTAGATTTTTTGCTATGACCCTAATCGGTCTGTCTTGTTTGTTCTCATAGGAGTGCCAGAGACAATTATTTTCTAGTAATAATATAGTAATTGCTCTGTAGGAGTCTTCGTTCCTGGCGTTTACTTTGACAGTATCCCCGTTCATAATTTTGACCACAAAGGACTCTTTATTTGAACAAGTCAAGAGAAGATCATAAAACTTCTGGTAGTTTCTACTATGACTGGGGGAGGTGGAGGTAGTTTTTTTATTTTTGGTTGCTCGGACTTTGTACCAGCCTGAGGTTCCATGGAGCTTGCTCCTTGCGATACTGGAGACAGTGAAGCATTCATTTTTCTTTTCTTTCTACTTTTTTGTCGTACCCACTCAGTTTCTCTGGCAAGGTCCTCTTCATCAGTCTTATATTCGACTGTTGACTGGGGCCTATCATTTGTCGAATATTCCTTCTCTGAAGTAACATTATTTTGTTCCTGGATAAGCTTCAGCTGGTGTTGCAAGGCTTCTACCTGGCTACTGAGCACTTGTACTAGTTGCTGCAGTTCTTGGCGCTCTTTAGCTTCCTCTTTGTACCGGGTGTACAACTGATGTTCTAGTTCAGTTTTGAGGACTATTTTATTCGGCGAAGCCATACTTGTTTACAAGTTATAATTATAAAAATTATAACTTACCGCAAATTCTCACAATAATACATGATTCACTTACAAGTCTAGGTCATTGCACCGCCCGCGAGGGAAATACGCGGCGGAACTAGGCTGCAGCGTCAGCACTTGTTCACGAGCGCAGACTTGTGTAAGAGCGTGCGTGACGCGACCGTTCTCGCTAGAAGTCGATTGACCACAAATTGAAGAATAAGTGCCTAAAATTTTACTTATGTTGATTTTCTTTTAAAATTGCCGTGGCCGCGCCATCGAACCGCACATTGTTTCGATGAAGCGGCCACGGCGATTTAAAAAAAAATACCTTGTCAAGATTTTGTAAAAATTTGTAAAAGTTGATACCCAAAACCATAAATTTGTCAAAGTAATGGTTAAAAAGTCTCACGGTAACTATCAGACCTGATTTCTACATATTTTTTGCGTAGTTCTATACAGATTAAAACATCGGTTGATTTGTTGTATTTAATGTCTCAAAGAAAGAGAATCAATCATTAAAAAAAAAGATGACCGTTTATTTGCTTGCTGTTTTTGCAAAATTAAAACGATCGTTTAAATATATGCCGCGTTGGTTGGACAGTTGGGGCGGGCGGCTAATTTCAACACACGAGGATAGGTCACGGTTCCAAACACAAATCATCATCCATGATGGTCTGTGAAGGGAACCGGGCTAGAGGCGGGACGGCAAATCTGTCGCTGCGGTGTCCATCTAACGCCTACTCTCCCCCTCTGCTGACAGAGGGTAGTCGAGTAGGCGTGGAGTAGAGATGGAACCCACTCCCAAGGTCTCACGTGCTGAGGGGATGAATGGCCAGAGGGTTTATATCCGGTCCCTAGCGCAGCATGTTTTTTGTTCCTTTTTGTTCCTTAAAAAGGAACAAAAAACATGGACAGCAGACTAAAGAAAAAAAATCCGCAGGCGGGTACCCTTGCGCAACGCAAGGGCGAGTCCCTCCCCTCTAGGGATGTCCTAGAGGGCAGCCCCATCGTATCTGAGGGGGGCACCAATAGTCTCGCGGGCCGGCAGACCACCGTCGACCTGCGCCAAGAGAGCCACGAGCGAGAAAAGGAGCTCCAGGAGAACCTGGAGCGACTGCGCGAAGTGGACGCACCACTTGCCGTCGTCGACGGCAACAAGAGCCGAGGAGGCTCAAGTCCCCATGTGGACATACCTCTTGCCGTCGCCGACGGCAACAAGAGCCAAGGAGGCTCAGGTACTGGAGACAACTTGTCCAACCTGGACTCGTGCGGTCCCCCAATTCTTGGAGGAAGCGTCCGCGCAGCAAAGACTCGGGGTCGCTGGGTCTCTCCTCAAGTGAGGAGAACCTGTCGGCCCCGAAGGTGTCAACTTGTCGCGCGGTGGCGGGTGTAGCCACCGCTCAGTTGCTAGAGCGTGACGTGCGGGGTCGTTTTGTTCGACCCGATACGCCTGCCCCAACGGAATGCGTGGAGAGTGACCCTGGGCACATGAGTGCGGACCAGAGCGGTGACTTCAACGCGTCCCTGCTGGGCAGAAATAAGGCGGAGGCGAATGCTGCAAAGCGGGCGCAGCGACATACTGTCGCGGCTGACGAGGTCAGTGAGCTGGCCCGACAGGCCCGAGAGCGGCGCTTGGCTCGGACGGCTGCCGTTGGTGATTTATCGGTGGTGGCGCTCAATCGCCAGGTGATGGACGGGCTAGAAGTCGTCCTGAAGGTTGCCACCAAATCAGGCAACCTCAAGGGCACATTCACCTATGCCCTGAAGCAGGCGGTGAGCGACATCCAAGAGGCGGTTGAGGTCCTCAGCAGCCGCACAACCACGGATGAGACAGCGAAATTGTGGGAGGAGAACCGCCGTCTGCGATCCGAGTTGGAGGACCTCAAGCGGCAGTTTTCCGCCCATAAAGCTGCCTCTTCTGTCACGAGCCCATCGCCGGCCCCATCTTCGGCCCCGTCGTCGGTGCAGGGTCACTTGCGGATGCGGATATCGAGATGATCGCGCGCATCTGCATGATGCAGTGCGGCCAAATGGTGAGTGCCTGGATGGAGGCCATAGAGGCGAGGTTGCCCCCAGCTGAAACCGTCCACCCACCACTCGCTGCAGACAAGCAGAGACAGGAGGGGCCCGCTAAACCGGCAGCCGCCACGACTGAGGCGAGAAGTGCCGGAAAGGGGGCCACTAGGCTCACGGAGGGGCCCAGTAAGCCCGCTGAGGGTAGGTCCGTGCCTACTTCCCATTCGGCGGCTGCTACCCCGCCGACACCACCTGGCCCCCTTACGGAGGCCTGGACGACGGTGGTAAAGAGGGGCCGCCGTCGAAAGAAGAGGACAGCGCTGCCACCGGCAACCGCTGGAGTACCCGCACTGAATTAGGCCGCGGGACCGCCTAAGGTCAGAGCACCACGCTCCGTGGCTGTAGTGATCACGCTGCAGCCCGGAGCCGTCGAAAGGGGCGTCTCTTATAAAGCGGTCCTGACAGAGGCGAGGGCCAAAGTCGCATTCCCCGACCTTGGTACACCGTCCGGCTTTAAAATGAGGCCGGCGATTACGGGGGCGCGGCTGCTCGAGGTGTCGGGTGCCTCTAGCGCCGAAAAGGCGGACATTTTGGCCTCAACCCTGAGGACTTGCGGGTGTCCTGGCCTATGAAGACGTCTGAGCTGCGTGTCGACGGTCTGGACGACTCGACGACTCCAGCTGAGGTCGTGGCGGCCATCACCCGAGCCGGCGGATGTCCATCCGAGGACGTGCGGACGGGCGAGATCCGCGCCGACGCTACCGGGCTCGGCATGATTTGGGTGCGGTGCCCGGTGGCGGCGGCGCAAAAAGTCGCTAACAATGGAAGACTGCTGGTGGGGTGGGTTGCAGCGAGGGTCAAGCTGCTGCAACCCAGGGCATTGCGGTGCTATCGTCAACCCAGGGCATACCGGGCTGACCGCAGCGAGCAGTGCTATCGCTACGGTCAGCCCGGCCACAAGGCGGCCCAGTGCTCTGCGGCGCCAAACTGCAGCCTCTGTACAGCTGCAGGGAGGCCCGCTGGGCACAGAGCGGGCGGAAAGGCCTGTGGTCCACCCGCGTAGCAGAAGAGGAGAAGGAGGGCCAAGGTTGCCGGGGGCTCTTTACCCCCTCGTCAGTCTGGCTGCTCTTCGGCTGACTCCCGGCCTAGGAATGGAGTGGAGGGAATGGATTGCGCATAATGGCGCTCTACCATTTCCAGAGCAATATCAACCACTCTGCCAGAGCTCAGGATCTCTTGCTCCAGAACATGGCAGAGTGGTCGATTCACGTGGCTGTGGTCGCCGAGCCGTATTTCGTCCCACCCAGGGATAACTGGGTTGGAGACCTCGACGGTTTAGTGGCCATTATTGGCGGGGCTCTTGTCGGCCCGTCCCGAGGTCGTGGCTGGGTGGCCGCCCTCGCGGACGGCGTTGGCATAATTTGTGCATATTTTTCGCCTAACAAGAGCCTCGCCGACTTCGAGAGTTTTCTTGTCGAGTTGGGCGCCGTCGTAGGCCGACTCCACCCTCACCCTGTGCTGTTGCTAGGGGATCTCAACGCCAAGTCTTTGGCGTGGGGATCGCCGGTAACCGATGCTAGGGGTGAGGCGCTGGAGGAGTGGGCAGTAACCACCGGCCTAGTCATCTTAAACCGGGGCTCGGTTTACACGTGCGTGCGAGCCGTGCCCGTGACTGGCATGTCACCGTGGAGGTGGAGACGTTATCGGATCACCGATATATCCATTTCGACGTCTCCACCCAGACCACCGGCGGCCGCACGCCGGCCCCGCGAATAGACCGTCCGCGCTGGGCGCGCAAGCGCATCGACAAGGAACTTATCGAGGAGGCCACCATTGTCCAGGCCTGGATCCGGGAGTCGGCAACAACCGGACCCGTCGACGTCAAACAGGAGGCGCTGTGGTTCCGCGGGGCGATGACGCAAATCAGCGACGCGTCCATGCCCCGTGTCCACGCACAGTCAGTGAGGCGCCAGGTGTACTGGTTGTCCGCCGAGATCGCACAGTTGCGTGTCGCGTGCGTAGCGGCCAGACGCCAGTACACCCGATACCGGAGGAGACGTCGTCGGGTCCCTGACGAAGAAGCCGCGCTGTATGAGGTGTACCGCGCGGCGACGCAGACTCTGCGGCTGGCCATCGGCGAGGCGAAGAAGCGAGCCAAAGAGGAGATGTTGGAGACTCTAGACGGGGATCCTTGGGGGCGCCCTTATCGAGCGGTTCGAGGGAAACTTCGAGCCGCCGCGCCTCCACTTACGGAGAGTCTCCAACCCGAGCTGGAGGAGGTAGTCGCAGCCCTCTTACCGGCGAGAGCTGAGCATATCCCGCCACCGATGGCTTTTCCCACGGCCGCAGAGTCTACAGAGGAGGACGCCATCAGCGTCCCAGAGGTGGCACAGGCAAGAGATGAGGGCGGCAGTGATGCGGCTCCGGGCCAAGAACGTGGCTCCGGGGCCCGACGGAATCCACGGCCACGTGCTAGCCCTCGCTCTGAAGGAGCTAGAGCCCTGGCTGAGAGGACTCTTCACAGCGTGCCTTGAGCGGGGCCAGTTTCCCACTCTGTAGAAATCTGGTCGTCTGGTCCTGCTCAGGAAGGCGGGGCGCCCTGCGGAGTCGCCGTCCGCGTACCGGCCCATAGTGCTGCTAGACGAGGTGGGCAAGCAGTTCGAGCGGATAATCGCTTCCCGCCTCGTCAGCCGCTTGTACAAAGAGGGGCTGGACCTGGACGAAACCCAGTTCGGCTTTCGGCATGGGCGCTCCACCATCCACGCGATATCGCAGGTGAGAGTCCTGGTGGAGGAAGCAGTGTCCCGAGGTGGGGTGATGTTGGCGGTGTCCTTGGACATTTCCAATGCCTTCAACACCCTGCCCTGGAGTTATGTTCGGGAGGCACTGCGGTATCATCGAGTGCTTCCCTACCTCCGCCGCATCGTCGGGGCTTATTTGGCGGAGAGGTGTGTCACCTATGTGGGATGTGATGGCGTCGAAAACCAGCACCGCAAGTCGTGCGGTGTTCCACAGGGCTCGGTTTTGGGCCCACCCCTGTGGAACATCGGGTACGACTGGGTGCTGAGGGGCGAACTCCAACCGGGTGTAGACGCCGGTTGTGGTGAGCCGCATACGGCGCCTTGGCCTGGAGGTGGCCCTCATCAAGTCGGAGGCCATGGTCTTTCATGGCCCCCGGCGGGCGCCACCGCCCGATGCCCAAAACATCGTCGGGGGGGGCTCGAATCGCTGTCGAGTCAACCATGAAGTACCTGGGATTGGTGATCGACAGCCGGTGGGATTTCGGCCCCCACTTCCGGTGGCTGGCGCCTAAGTTGTTGGGCGTGGCTGGGGCGCTGTTAACGCTGCTTCCTAATTTAGGGGGCCCGAGCGCTGCCTGTAGGCTGCTCTACGTGGGGATCGTGCGATCGATGGCCCTGTATGGAGCCCCGATCTGGACGGCTGACCTGACGGCCGGCAGCATCGCTGTTCTGCGAAAGCCGCAGAGAGCGATGGCTGTTAGAGTCATCAGGGGGTAACGCACGATCTCCTACGAGGCGGCTTGTGCACTGGCCGGATCCCCGCCCAGGGACCTGGAGGCGAAGGTATTCGCGTCACTGTATCGGTGGCGCGAGGAAGCGCGGGCGCGGGGTGTTGGGCTGATGTAGCGACATATGGAGTTGCGTCAGTCTCAGCTTCGCGAGGTCCTGGTGGTGGAATGGCGGGACAGGCTTTCACGCCCTACCGCCGGCCTCATTACCATCGAGGCGGTCCGGCCAGTGCTCGAGCGCTGGCTCGGGAGGAGGCACGGCTCCCTGTCGTTTCGGGTGACGCAGGTGCTCTCGGGGCATGGTTGCTTCGGGAAGTACCTGTGTCGCATAAACAGGGAGCCGGACGCCCGGTGTCACCACTGCGTCGACTGCCGGGAGGACACGGCGCGGCATACGCTGGCAGTGTGTGCCGCTTGGGAGGAGCCACGCCGTGCCCTCATCTCTGAAGTAGGCAGTGACCTGTCGCTGCCGGCCGTAGTCGAGTCTATGGTCGGCAGCGAAGAGTCCTGGAACGCGGTGGTATCCTTCTGCGAAACAGTCGTCTCGCAGAAGGAGGCTGCGGAGAGGGAGAGGGAGATTTCATCCGCTCACCCGATCCGCAGCAGACGCGCCGGGCGTCGGCGGAGGGCGGACAACGACCTCTTCTAGCCCCCCTAAATGGGTCCAGGGGTGACGGACTTGGGGACGTCCGTCACCACACATCAGAACCCGAGGTGGCGGCGCGTTCAGTTCGTGTATTAAATAGCGTCGAGTTTGTGTATTAATTTGGAAGTTCTATACGCGCCCGCCAGCGACGGACTTGTATAGGTTTCAAATGTTCGTCGAGCTCGTCTATTTTAATACGACACTTAATTATAAGAGAGTAAGTTATTCTTAAATATTTGTGTTCAACATGTTTGTTGTATATATTATTTATTAAAATAATATATACAACAAACATGTTGAACACAAATATTTCAAATAACTTACTCCAATCAGTTTGATTGTACAAAAATCTGTCAACGGGTGTCTAAAACCTGATATTTTAAATATGGCTTTATTAAGATAGCTACTTCATTATGACCGTTAACTGAATTATTATGGTGGCAATTATAGTCAGGTATTTTAAAACTCTGTTGGTCTTTTAGCCAAGTTTCATTTATTAGACAAATATCTACATTTTTATTTCGTAGAAAATTAATGAATAAGGATTTTTTTATTATTTAATCTTTGAGCATTATACATAAGGAAGTTATAATGTTGGAAGTTATAATGTTGGAAAACGTCGTCACGTTACGGTGCGTAAATAACAGCGTCGAAATATTGATCATCGTCTTCGGACGAATCACCTGGCGTAGGGCTGATTCTCAACAGATCGCAGCACGACGCTGCTCTACCGAGCACAACACCCCGCGAGGAACGGAAGTCGTCTACAGACTATTCCGAGCCCCGACATCGAACTGAGGTAAATTCGGACCTTCGGAGCCGTGATGCAAGCGTTAAGCGGACAGTATCGATCTCCGCGATCCAAATGGGCTTCGACGTCGCACCTCACGTGCTGAAGCGCGACTAGTAAAGTCACATTGCTTAGAGCCTCCCGACTGTCGGGGCTCCATAGTGAGCATATCCTTTCCGGATTCGGCTAGGCTGGTATTCCCGCGGATAATAGCTTCGCACGACCGGCCGCTCAGCCGAGTGCATGAACCAAACGTCCGAAACTGCGGTTCCTCTCGTACTGAGCAGTAATACTATCGCAAACTTTTTATCCATAACTTTGACAAATTCATGGTTTTGGGAATCAACTTTTACATATATAAAATTGATTATTCTAAAAAAAAACAAACCGATGTACAAATACAAAAGGGAGACGGAAAAGAGCTCATTGTGCACCAAAAAATTCGTCCACATCGATGTCAATGGGAAAAGTGCCCAGAACGCTGCCAGCATTGCCGTTACGTTGGATGGCAATGCTGATTTTCTGGCCGAAGAAAATGCCAGCCCTCTGGTCACGTGAAGAGTCCGTTAATAAAAGAATTGTTTATCATTTGATATACTTTTACAAATTTTTACAAAATCTTAGCAGTCTTTTTTTTCTTAAATCGCCATGGCCGTGCCATCGAAACGCACATCAATTCTGTCAATTTTAAAGTGACAATATAAATCTCAATAATCCTTCTCCTATTCACGTTAAATTCTCAGTAAGAGCAAATACAACTATTGAGTATTGTAATGAAAAAAATTGCGGGCGTCAAAATTATTTTCGTCAAAAAGTTTTCTTGATTTCCTCGTTAATTGCTTGTCGCATTGCATTTTAGATTATATTTTATGAGGTACGTTGAAGGTAGGTACATTACTCTGGTAAGTATTACATTCATTATCAGTATTTAACCATCATTCTGACTGTCAGAACTGCGGCTCATTTTATTATTGTAAATGTTCTTGTTTCATGGAGGTACATTGAATTTAATTAAAGGTACATTCAAGTACATTGCTGGTACATTCCTTTCATATTATTATATAATATATTCATTTCTGCAGAACGCTAAAACGTGTGCGTCCTAGCTCCAAATTTTCAATGAGAGCAAATACAGCTATACTCATATTGCTATGCAAAAAGTGACAGGCGTCAAAATTTGTTTTCTTGATTTTCTCGTTAATTACAAGTCGCATTGTATTTTGAGATTATATTTTCATGAGGTACATTGAAGGTACATTCCTCTGGTAAATATTAGGTAACCATAAGATATCTATTACATTCATATCAGTATTCACCCGCCATTCTTACTGTCAGGACTGCGGCTCACTTTAAAATTGTAATTGTTCTTGTTACATGGAGGTACATTGAATTTTATTAAAAGTACATTCAAGTACATTGCTGGTACATTCCTTTCATATATAACATATTCATTTCTGCAACAGTACACCCGCCATTCTGACCCACACAGATTTCTCGCCTCATAAACACGATCAATACTTTGGCCCATTACGATTACGTTAGCAAGACCACTGTTTATAGTATTTAGTTGACTCCTTGCACCAAAAAGCATAAATTTAGTTTTAACTGGGTTGAGTAACAGGGAGTTTTGTTTCGACCAGTCCACAATCCTGTCCAGATCTTCGTTTAATAATTTAACTGCGGTCACGTAGTCTTCCGGTTTAAAAGAAATGTATAATTGAATATCATCAGCATAAATATGAAATTTAGAATTTTTATAACATTAATAATATCTGCACTATACAAAATAAACAAAGGAGGACCCAATATAGATCCTTGTGGAACACCCTTTACCAATGGTTTAATTTTGATAAAACCCAGGCGTGTCTTTATTCCGCTAAAAAGAGCCAATTTCACCTCCAACTTTCCGAGATATGACCGTCCCAATAACGGACCATTTATAGCTTCTTGGCGTTACGTTACATCGACTCTCAATTTACTCCCATACATTACGTTACGTTACACGGTGTTACGTTACATCGACTCTCAATTTACTCCCATACATTGAGGAAAAGGCTCAGTTGGCTGCCAAAACATTGGGGACCCTTGCGAAGGTGAGAAGGTACTTCACGCCAGAACAGCTGCTCAACCTGTATCAAGCGCAAGTTCGATCATGCATGGAACGGATTTGCCAAAAACCAGCTTGATGCACTAGATTTGATCGAAAAGCGGGCCAAGAGGCATTGGTCAATTCAAAACTCCAAGCCTTGAACATCGTCGCTAAGTTGCCAGCTTGTCGGTTTTTATCGGTTACATTTCGGGGAGTGTGCAATGGAATTGTATGATCTAATTCGGCCTAGCCCGTTTCATCATCGTACTACCAGACGAACGGCGATACGGCATCGACACATGGACATGCCACCCACACGCACTAAAAAAAAGGAGTAGAATTCCCTGCCGGAGTCTATTTTTCCCGACAGCTACAATCTAGGGGTCTTGAGTGAATAGTTATCTTCTAGGCAAGCGTGCTTCACTACCGATCACATCATTGCTTACCAATTACCATCAGGTGAGATAGTGGGTCAAACGTGAGCCTATAGATTATTAAATAAAGAGATCCTTTTGATTGTCGTCGAGATGTTGAAGGAGATGGCAAGCGCTTTAATTAAAGTAATTCTCGATGGCCTAACTCCAGATGTGAATGGCATACTCTATAGTTTGAACGAGACCGCTGTACCGTGCCCTAGGTATGTGCACGGCGAGACGGACGGGGCAAAGCAGGCTGCTCCGCTGTCAGTCCACCACAGAGAATGCAGTCCACCGTCAACGCTCACGGCGATAGCTAGTGTCATTTGAACCGGACTGTCTATGTCAGACGCACATGAGATAACTATCCAGAGATGGGTCGTGCGTTATCTTATGCGGATGTCTGCTTCCTTGATGTGACTGAGGAACTTCGTGATAAGTTCGAACGTATGCAGAATTTGTGCTTTCGCTTCTTGTTTGGCCTCCGAAAGTACGACCATGTGTCGGAATTTTGGAAGCGGTTGAAGTGGCTGCCTATTTGACAGCGCCGAGATACCTGCACTCTTTCACTACTCTTTTCTATTCTTCACAATCATACCTCTCCTTCGTATCTTCAGGAACGCTTGGGATATATTGTTCCGAGAGGAAAGTCTTGCCGTTCCTCATTATCTCTTCTCTTTCGTTTTCCTCCCCAGTCATCAAGTCGTTACGTTTAGTCTTTTACTGTTCGTGCTGTCTGCCTCTGGAATAATCTTTGCACATAAGCCTTGCAAATTTGTCTTTGTACATAAGTTCTGTATTTTTTTGTGTTGTGTACAATATAGAATATGAACCTAATAATTAAATTAATTAATATTAATTTGTTTAATTTTCAGAACGACTCTGATCTAAGTGCGGATAGCGAAACGGCAAATGAAGTTGAAACAGAATCTATGTAAGAATAACCGTAGTTAATTCAATAATTATATGTTTTAATTTGTTTAATTTTGGTTCTGATAGTATTTAATAATGTGAAACAAAAAAATATGGAAAAAATACTCGTAATTACAATTTTAATCAAACCTTCCTAGTTGCTTATTTCACTTACCATTATAGTAGTATAGTATTTCGTAATATTTGTACGAAGCTATAGCTTTATAATATCATAAGATCTGTCCGACAATATGAATCTCATGAGAACTCATGCTCTTCCCTTCCCGTCCCCCGTCTCGCCGTGCTTTCATAAGGCGTTTTAATGATCCCCTGTTTACTGTTTCTGGTGGAAGCGGATGCTCATATATTCTAAGTAGGTATGCCAAGAGCTTATAGCTGAGTACCCGTTTCATACTCTTACAGAGAGGGAGTTACTGACATACATACCTGCGGGAATTTTCTTTGTCTCTTGGAAGTATCACAGAGTATATGCGTTGATTTAACACTAATCACTGCTGATATATTATTTTGACAGTTTTAAATTAATATAATAGAAAATACCATAGAAAATACATAGTATGTGAAACGAAAGACGAAAAGAAAACTTTTAAATTTTACCGCCACTGCACTAACCCGCCAACACCAGCACAAAATGTCTCTGAGCACAAAATATTTTTTTTATAATTTTGGGTAGTGGTCTTTTAGTAGCAGAAAAATCTGACGAAACCTTCTAAAGGCTTTATCACACTGGATGATTCTGCGTCCTGCGGTTCGGTTACTCGAATATTTCCTGCATCTAATGTTCGAGTGACCCAACCGCAGAACGCAGAACGCATCCGGTGTGACAAAGCCTTTAAAAGTTTTCGTCAGAGACTTCTGAACTATGTGGTAATGTGGATCCAGAGAGAAACGACCATTTTTTTTTTACTTTTCCGCTCACTATGCAGTTCTCTTTTGCAATATAAATATGGATGCAATGTCAGCCGTCGGACCGCACATCAAAAATCGACGTATGCCATAATGCTGTAAAAGTAATTAAAACGCGGGGTTTCTACATCCGTTAACTGTCTTATCTTTCTAACAACATAAGTGGCTGGGCTTAGCCGCAACAGATGTTATATGAGGACCCCAATGTAATTTGTCATCTAGAGTGATTCCTAGGAAAACTGTTTGATATATGAAGTCCAGCTTTTCATACACAATATGATGTCGCATTCACTACTTCTAACATTCGGTAATGTAAATCTAATAGATTTGTTTTTTTTTTCACTTAGTACCAGATTGTTTGCTATGTATCAATTTTGGACCTGATGAATAGAGTTATTCACATCATCAAGATTTTGTGACCGCCGATCTATTTTAAATATCAAAGTTGTTTAATCGGGAAAAAACATTGGTACATTGGTTGATTTTGTAGTAATTGGGGGAAATCGTTAATATAAACCAAAAAGAGGAATGGCCCCAATATCGAGCCTTGAGGGACGTCCATTGCGATTTCCGACCCTAGTGAGTTTACGCCATTTACCTGCTCTTTAACTTGTCTGGCTTTCAAATATGATCTAAGTAACTCAAGAGCCGTATGTCTAATCCAATAGTGCTCGAGCTTCAACAACAGTGTCTCATGGTTTCCGCAATAGAACAACTTTGAGAGGTCCCAAAAAAACCAATGGAATCTTGTGCTTCCAGGCGTTAAAGATGTTCTTTATTCGGGTGACGCCAGCGTCAGTTGTGCAACGCCCTTTGGTGAAACAGTACTGTTGATCATGAAATATGGAATGTTTGTTAAAATGACGCAACAATTGGTTGAGCATTAACTTTTCGAAGATATTATTGAGTACCGCCAGAATTGATACAGTTTTGCTATCTTCGGATTTTAACAATGTATAATCACGCCGCAAATCCATCTCAACATTCTTATCTCTGCTACATGCAATCTCCTTTCATCCATCTTTTTCACAGCCCAACATTCTGATCCAAACCTACTTTAGGGCCGGTTTCTGAAGACGATGTCACATATCAAATCCGCTGACAATTTGTCTCAAATTAGCCAGCCCTCAGTTGTCAGTGGGTTTCTCAAAACAGCATCATCGAAAAATTACGAAATCCCTTGTTACATTAAATAATCGGCATCAATTTATTTCGGTTGGCTACCTTAGCTGGTATTCATTCACTTCATTTGATACTATAACGTAATCAGAAACGTTAAATAGTATTTTGAGCGGCTGGGTTGGTATAGCCGCCAAGTTAAGCAAACCTTACCAAAGACGATTTTTGGATGGGTAACCACGTTTATTTTGGTTTGCTTGTTTTTGGATAGGTGACCCCACCAGGGTGAACAACACTTACCAAGGCCAGTCTTGGGATGGGTGACCATTTTTTATTGGATCGCTTGTTTATGGATGGCTAACCCCACCAGGGTAAGCAACACTTACCAAGGTCAGTCTTTGAATGGGTGACCACTTTTTTCGGTTTGCTTGTTTTTGGATGGGTGTCCCTTCCAGGGTAAGCAACACTTACCAAGGTAAGTGTTTGGATGGGTGACCACATTTCACCCATCAACCCACCACACCACCCATCCAAATACTGACTGTGGTAAGTGTTGCTTACCCTGGCGGGGTCACCCATCCAAATACTGACAGTGGTAAGTGTTGCTTACCCTGGCGGTGTCACACATCCATAAACTAGCGATCCAAAAAAGTGGTCACCGATCCCAAGGCTGACCTTGTTAAGTGTTGCTTACCCTGGCGGAGTCACTACCCCCGCCGCGCCGCTTCAAGTTAAACACAAACCTATCCAGAAACTGATCTTGGTAAGTGCTAAGTACAAGGTACAGCCAACATTAATGCGCGTGAGGAAGGTTCGATGCCCAGGTCAGTAACAGTTTGTTTTTTTTATTTTTAGTTACATATTTAAATACAAATAACTATTTTTAATAATTGTGTCAAGTTTTTATAATAATTATTTGAAAAAGTTTCAAAATCTTGGTAATTAAATAATTTATTAACATATTTTTTATAGTCAACCCAATTATCTTTTAAGCCTTTAAAATCATAACATTAATTTTAATCTGCGAATAATCGACCAATTTACAAAAAAATATAAATTAGGCTCGTTGACAAGAGATTAACTTTGAAAAAGGTTCTCAGAAACCCAAAACTGCTGTAGTTAACAAGAGGTTAATTCGAGATTTTTCTCAAATATGACAAATTGTCAACCGCTTGTCACACTTGGTGATGAAAAACTGAAAGTAGAATTAGCCGGCGATTATTCGTCGATTACGTTAACAGCCCGATAATCGAGAGCTGGGAAATCGGGTGTTACTGTGTTTCATGAGATCCGGATAAACTACTTGATCGACACTTGTGATTTAACACAAGTGTCGATCTAGGAGTTTTTCCAGCAGCTTCGGCTTGCTGGTCACCTCCGGCGCCCAGCCTCAGCCAATACGACACGCACGGGTTTTTTGTTACAGCGGGCAGGGGTTGCTCTCCCTTCGCGCCTCCAGTTTTTATATACACTCTATGAGTAGCAGTCAAAAGACTACGTGAGGTCGGTCGGGGGGTAAGCCCCGATTCAGTTTTGGAACAGATTCGACCTATTTTAACTTTGAAGTGTAATAAATAATGTAAATGTAACTACAAGGGGAACGGAATGAATGACACGTTATATCAGGACTCACGGACAGACAGACGGACTGACGGACAAACGGACCGACGGACTGACGGACAGACGGACAATAGATTGATCTTATAAGGATGCCTTTTTTTACCTTATGAGGTACGGCACCCTAAAAACGAACATGTAAACGCAAAATGACGGTTTCACTGCTGCCATGTTAGTGAAGTCATGGATTTCACGCATGACAAACCCGACATTTTTTAAGGGTTTTCTCATAACTGCACCTGCGCGCCGCCGCTTACGTACTTTTGGACTGCACGAAGTTGTGTCAATTATCCAACCCTGTGGAACAAACGCGCCAGTTGCAAGAGTACCTTAGTCGGGCGGTTGTTCCGACTGTGTAGAAGAGGTTTTATTGTACTAACATTAAAAATATAAATAAATTGAATGTTATTAAAGTTGTGGACCCTGGCAATACCTACTTCTTCATGATTCTGGTCTTTTTTTTTGGTACTGGTAGGGAACGATATTCTAAAAACTAAAAAGTGTTTTGTGCCGATTTTTAAATTTATTAAAAACAGTTGTGGAAGTGTGTAGTCAATATTATTACAATAATATTATAGAATTGCTCGACCTAAGAAAAGTCAGAAAAATCCCCATATATCGCCCAGGGCGTCGATACTGACCCAAAAGAATTAAAGAACTGAAATTAATATTTTTATGTTCTGGTAACATTGCAGAACAATATTTTGGTAATCTGTAGCAACTGGCATTGTTTTCTTTCAATCAATCAAAGCAATTTTGCGTCGTTTCGTAGATTCATTTTCTATTATTTATTTTGCTTTGTTAGAATATTAAATTAACATATTATGCCCATATGTTAACTTAGTGGTTTATAATGACGAATCAGGAAATAAGTTTAAAATGGAACGGATATCAGAGTAACATACTGTTCAACGTTAAAGAATTATTCAAAGACGAAGGCTTGTCGGATGTGACTTTGGTTTCCGAGGGCCACAGTTTTAAGGCTCATAAAGTGATATTATCGGCGAATAGTTCAGTTTTCAGGTCGATATTTCAGGTGAATTACTAAAAGTTGTACATATTGCCTATAAATGGTTTCCTTACGTTAAGTTTTAGTCTAACGCCTACACGTTTTTTTCGTAGCAAAACCCCCACAAGGATCCAATTATAGTGCTTCATGACATCAGTACGGCCTCTCTGCGAACGCTGCTGACGTTTATGTACAATGGCGAGGTGAATGTGACTGAAGAATTCCTGCCAATACTATTGAAGACTGCAGAGACATTGAGAATTTGTGGTTTGTCTACAGGCAGTGAGGTTTCGCGCGAAGAGGATGTAAGTTTCTGCCTTATTAGCTGTAAATATTCTTATTAGTTTCAAATAAATGAACCTTGAAATAAAAGTATGTTTACTCATGATCATTATAAGAACTTGTTGCATTAGTGGAAAACTTGAATTTATAAAATAATTACAGAAAACGACAGGGAGTACTGTGCCAAAAAAGCGTAAGAAAAGTGAACAAGAGGATGGTAGTGGCAAATGCAAGAAATGTGTGTCTGCACAGAGCAGGCAAGACTCGACTCAGAACAGGCAAGACTTGGCTCAGAATGTAAGTCATAATTTTTACTGTAATTTGTTTTTTTTTTCGTTGTTTTGTAGATCCCTGTAACTTGTAGTCACACACATCAAGTGACTTATTGTTTTAGAGCCAAGGCTCAAACAGACACTCAGAAGCAAAGAGATCTGACACCATTCTTGTCAAAAGGTAGCTTAGGTTAGGTTAAAACGGCCTGTTTTCCGCAACTCCACGACCAAGCGTGTATTTTTCTGTCAAAAGGTATTGTGTTACTCAGTTACTGGGTTATGAAGGTCACATAAGTAGTCACTTGATTTAAAATACTACATCCAGTTAGACTGGAAAACAACCCCGATATAGGCGGCAAAATGATTTGGCAGATTGATTCAACCAAATTAATAAATTTGACCTGTATTTTATAATAAAAAGATTCCATAACACGTAAATCCAGTGATTACCAGTGCTGTTCTCATTCCTATTTCACTGATGTAAATCTCAACACTAGTTTAACTTCAGGGTTATTCTCATCAGGACTGCTGATCTTTACTATTTGCAAGATTTGTTGTTAGACTATGATCTGAAGAACTTGTTGAAATAAATGATGATCTATTCTTCTATTTCACATGATTGCAGAACCTAGTGCCAAAAATTGAACCAGCGGAATCACCATTGACAGATTATTCCTGTGAAAACACAAATGATACTGAAATACCAGTGCTAGACGATTTTGTGGACAAGAAGCATAATGTAAGCATTTGTTTGATGATGATAATAATAATAATAGCCCCCTTAGCGCAACGTCGTTCAAGTGCTAGCAACCGTTTATGGGGGCCCATTAATTGAGTGTGCAAGTCACACCCTGACATTTTATAGCTGTGTAGTTCAACTGTGGTCAGGCACGGGCCAATAGTCATTCTATAGTTTTAAGCAATTGATCCACTAAACCTCCCAAACCCATAGCCCAATATATTTGTCTCCATATTTAACAATAGTCCTGCACCAAACGGGGATTGCCCTTGGGTGCACTTGAGTAGTGCATACAGGGATAATCGTTGGTTGGTGTCACATATCATGATGCTTGTCTAACAACGCCTCTGCGAGTTTGCCTTAGCCCCTGGCTTGCCTTTCAAAGGACCAGGACCTCAGAGTTCCGAGATTGTTAAAGAAATAATAATACCAGCCTGTTACTGACCCACTGCAGGTCCAGGTTTCCTCACTATGTTTTCCTTCACCAATGTCAGGGATGACTAAAATAAACTTAAAAAGTACATATAAATACATAAAGTCACATTGGTACTCCCACACCCAGATTTGAACGCAAGAGAGGCGAGATCTTAGGGCTTGATGGCAATACATTGTTTGATAAATTGGTTAAAAATAAAATATTGACAGCCTAAAGTAAACATTTTATCTATTTTACAGAAATCAGGAGCTCAATCAAAGAAACGGAAAAGGGCAGAACAAGACAACAATAATAAATGCAAAAAGTGCATACCAACTGTAGTTTCTGATAACATACACAAGATTAGCTCAGATAGTGGAAAACAATCTGTAAGTGGTTTTTTTTTGCTTTTGGGAACTTTCCCTTTTGATTTTAAAAGTTGCTATTAACTACTGTATATTTTTCCAGAATGTAGTACTCAAAATCGAACCCATAGAGTCGCCCCTCACTGACTATTCTGGAGACAACACAAATGACACAGACATAGCATTACTAGAAGATTCATCAGACAAGAAACACATCAGTACTGAAAATTGTCTAAACAAAAAAATGTACATGCTAAGTGACCGTATTGATAAAAGCGAAGTAAGCAGTACGCAGCCTTGTTTGAATGAAAAGATCAACGCTGGTGACGCCTCTGATGAAATAATTGAAATAGACAAGGAAGTGGAAACAGTATTGCAAAGCGGAACAAGAATCGAATCGCTGAGCATTAAAACGGAGAATCTTAATTTGGTGTCTACTGATGCACAGAACTGTAAAGGTATAGTAATTCCCTTCTGCTTTTTTAGGGTTCCGTACTCAAAAAGGGAAAAAGGAACCCATCAGGATCACTTTGTTGTCCAAGATACATTGAAGTTGCTACTAATTTTCTTGATCTTATTGCTTAGACATATTCTCCTGTATCAATGTTAATAAAAAAAAGGAAAATTTAGATTTTTGCTGAGAGCTCGATATTTCGGCACCGTTACAAGCGCCATAATCACGAGAACTAGTCTTTGCGGGTGGGTGTTATTTACGAGCTGACATATCTGTCTACCCTCTTCTTCACTCGTTTTTCACGCACGATGCCAAATAATCAAAATTAATCTTAATATACATGGTACAAATCCCAAAACAAATATTAATTCTGATGATTGTGACCATGACAACTTAACAAAAAAGTAGTTAATCCTTAACAGAAAAGAACTATATCCTGCGTCCAAAGAAGAACTTGATAAGATCCATCCTCCTTTAATTTGCAGATCCATCATTCCCTTGCCCGTTTTGTCCTCGCATATACAACAGTTGGGGGTATAGGCGAAGACATGTGAAATCTAGACACGTAACCAACAGGTAAGTGATATTAATGGACTCCTGAGGCATTAGATAAATGAAATTGTAGCGTTTGGAAAAAGTAAAAAATCATATAAAAAATGGCAAGCGCTATCAAAATTGCACTTTATCAATCCCATACTTCTTGGCATTTCAAGCATCGCCAACGTTGATAGAAAGACACTGTCAAGTGCCTCTGGTATAGAATTATAAATATTAAATCAAAATTCAAAATCAAATAGTTTATTTCAAATAAACCTTAGAGGTACTTTTGAATTGTAAAACAAACAAAAACAAGATGACTCCAGTTGGAAATTCGCAAGCGTCAGTCTCAATGAAGAATTTGCTAAAAACTCCACGGACACTCTTTTCCATCAGTTTTAATTACAAGTTTTTGGTTACATCATTCTTGTTGAGAAAATACATTTATGTGAGAACGATGTAAAAAGACGTGCTCGTAAAAGCGTCTAGAGTAACAAACAATTTAAAAAAATACAATAACAGGCCAAGGCAGCTAAGTTATGACCAATCCCAACTGATGGCGCCCGTTCACGAACATGACGCATGGATCGGCAACACTCAGCTCAACCATCATGAAGGCCAACCATTAACAGCTCTTTAATCTTTTCTCATTAATCTTTCACAGCATAATTAAACTACTTCAAAAGCTGAAAACGCTCTAGACAAAAGGGACATTGTATGGGTTACAATGATTGTCGAAAACTCAAAATGTGTGGGCTAAACCACTTGACGTTTCGGTAGCTCATGTCAACTCCATACATTTGTACTTTTTGATAATCGTTCTGGCCATAGCCAGCCTAGCTACTCCCAAAAGCACATAAGCCTTCTGGGGGCGCGGAGCCACCTCGTTGTTCCGAGGATTTCTGACAATCTTCTTTCCTTGTACAGCCATCTATAGTCTAAATCTCGCTTGTTCTAATTCCAGGCTGTCTTGCAAATGGTGCGTGTCAGTGCTGCCGTCTACCGGCGCGTGGTATACCCACGCGACACGCTCCCACGGCGTCCCACACGAAGAGGCGCGCAACTCACTGGTCGTGATGGTCGAAGCACACGCTGTTCTGACCCTCAACGAACCTAACGTCACCCAGCTGCTTGTCTGAAGGAAGATGGAAGAAATTTGTGTGGAGGTGTGAGGTATGACATACAGGTTGTACAGCAATGTTTTTTTTATATCGTAGTGCCGGCACTTATAATCATAACTAGAGAAATGTCACTTTGGTCTGTGACAAAGTGACACTATGGTCTGTGGCGAAAGTGACACTATGATCTGTGACAAAGTGACACTATGGTCTGTGACAAAGTGATATTCCAGCGATTGCCAAAATTTTTGGGACAGATCACGTGACATTTCGGCATGTCAATCCCAATTTTTTTTACTTTTCGACAGTCGATGATGTCACTTAGTCCTAAAGGCTTTAAACAGCGGTATAGTCGCAGAATGAAAAGGTAAAGCACCTTCGGTAAATCTTCTTCTAACCGTGTCGATGCAAATAGTTGTTAAATATTCTGTTTGGCCCAGTATTCATCTACGGCAACACCATTCGCTGACGCGGCCATAAGATCCCCACAAGTGCAGGCCACGGCCTTACTAAATAACCATTATTTTAAATTTTGGTGAATATTGACCAGGGCCAGGGAAGGCAGGAGAAGAAGAATTGACATGTATGTGTTTTTGACATGTACAAAGGATATAATGTATTCGAAAAAATGCTTAACCTTTTCGTTCGGCGAATGAACATATTTTTTACGGAATTTGTTCGATCTCTCAAATCCATTTGCTGTGTTTACCTGAACATCGTTCTCTTATAATTATTAAGAAATAACTTGTTTTTTTGTTTCCTTCTGGAAGGATGACGCAAGTTATTGATACAGCAGTTTATTGCTCTCTTGTCTTATTGTAAATGTGTCAGTTTTAACTGTGTTTTTTAAGGTTCAATTATACGGTTTTGATTTGCATCGACATAAAAGCAAATAACTTCATTTGGGTACCATTACTAAAACTAGAATCTATAAAAAAAATATTATTAATAATAAAAAGGAACATTTTATTTTGACATTGAATGGTCTAATTGAAATAAATAGTTTGACTTTGAAATAAGTATTTTTCTGAAAATACTCGCTAGGAAATTGCACAACGCAAGCCTCGCGCGGCGTCACGTTTTGTGATGTAAAGTAAACCTAATGCTTGCAGTCATTAAAATTATACACAGAAATGGTTATCAATCATATTGATGCAAAATCAATCCGTATGAAAGTCTTAAACATAGTAGTACCGTAAGTTTAACTTTGTATTGCACAGTGAGAAAACTTCTGGTCTTGTCCTTTTCGATTTAAATAAATAAGTAAGTACCGTACGGCCAGTTCAAGCATTATTTGGCAGTAACATGGTCAGTAATATACACTTGTTTTTATTGTTGCATTTATTTTAAGGTATGGAATGGGATTATTTTCTGTACAACTGTATTGTTGATTTTTTTATTCACTAGTATTGGTTATGCAATGCGCTAACAAAGAAAATTTGGTTCAAATAAATCTCACTAGATGTCGCGATATGCATCGATTTGTTATTGAATGGTGCGTAAAATTAATATTTTCTAGAATTGGTCATAAAAGTTGTTTGTTCTCGTTTAATCAAGTCGGCGCTTCATTTACATTTCATAGATTATTTGAAAGGATCATTTAAAATTGAGTCCAATAGATGGCGCGGTTTTAATTTCTGAGGCAAGCCACTTGATTTAAATTTGTATTGTAACACATTTTAGTACAATGAAACTGAAAAACTTGCAAAAAAATACTATAAAACAAATCGTCACTGTATTTAAAGAAAAATAGTAACAAACCGAGAAAACCCTTTTATTTGCAATTTGCTGCTAACGCCATCTATAGCCGTGGATGGAACCGAACGCGATTGAAGTACTTATAAAAATAATCATCTTAGACGAAAAATGCTGGATACGTCGGCACGGTTTCTTTGTATGGGATGAGGCATCTGTATGCTAGTATTATATTATCTGTGTCTTTACATAACCAATACGTATGCCTAGAATCAAATCCAATGTTTGCCTTTTGTCGGTAAGATATTTTTTTAGTCAGCCATGACGCGTGTGTGTGTGTGTAAAGCTGGGTGCAGATAGAAACTTAAGTCGTGTTTCGAATTTCGTTGACGCAGTCTGTACCCTGTATTAAAATGATATAAAGCATATAAAATTAAACATATTAAATATTTTTGGATATTATATAGGATAACTTTGCTAATATATATTTTGTTTGTTTGTATTTATTGTTTAAATTGTAACTATAGATATGTGATGATCTCAAAGTTAGGAAGTCACGGTTTCTAGTAACATAAGCGCCATAATAATTGCTTCTACATAAATAATTAACAAAAGAACTTCACATTGTATATTCTAAGTCACTATTTGCACGGGATTATTAGGATTAAATAATTAATTTCTGGGCCAACCCTAATCAATCATTTAGCTTTAAATAATTTGACATAAAACTATATTTGGTAATTATTGTACTAATTGTAAGTCACACTATCCCAATAAGTTTTCAGACAAAAATACCATTAAATGGATTCCTGGGGGGTGACCATAAGCTCTTAGAGAGGTATCAATTTGAGATCGTATAAGGGACAGATGTATCTGACGTGTATACATCTGTCACTTACTCGATATCAAATTGATACCGCTCTAAGAGCTTATGGTCACCCCCCTGTTCTTAATTCTGATGTTTCGATATCGCTCTGTTATTAATATACATCTATCCTATATACTTTCTTCGAGGGATAACTTATCGAAATTGACCAAAACAAAATGTGCTAAAGGGTGCAACGACCCCATGACTTACAAGCGACTGTGAGCTTGCTTACCTCTGTAGAGGACTCATACAGCCCAGTATTTAACTAAACCTAGAGTTAGGTTACACTTTTTCGTGTCGCTGGCATGACAGTAACTCAGATTTTTTAGTCTAAAACGTCAATTCCACGGCATCCTCGGTAGCAGTGCAAAGGTTACCTTGGCTGCATGTATTGGGGCACAGAGGGCAGGACCCAGCTGCTGTTCTAAATCAAATTATTTGCATAGAGGTCCGTCGAAGGAGTCCCATTTTGTGAGGTTGGAGTTACACCTTCCTACTTGGGTTCTGAGGCGGTTCAAGGGCTTCAGGGTTAAAATTATACTCAAGTGTAACTATGAGGCTTTCAAAGGTGTTTGGAGCTGTACGTCGATTGTTACGAATGATCACTTTAAACAATCTTATCATAAGATTTGAAACACCATTATTGCCGATCATTTGAGACAGTACCAGCTCATTGGTGACTGTAATTTCTGTAGAATAAATTTCTTGTAATATTTAGAAATACCCTACTTGTATAGTCTTATTTATATTTTGGGAACATTTCCCTCAAGAAAAAGCTCTCTAGAAAGTTTTTCCTTACTTTGAACTTATATAGATATTTCAGTTTTATTTTTCGAAATTGAATAGTAGTTAATCTTAGCGGTATCGAGACATAAGATTTCATTGAAGCAAACATGTTTTACCTACAATTTATATTGAACACTTTAACACATTGACTGAATTCATAGAACTTAAGGTTAATAGATCGTAATAAATACTTGATATTTTTATAACCCTTTTGATGTATTTTTCTAATTAAACCACTAGTTATTAAGTCAATTATACGGCAATAACATTAGTATGTGATTTCGAGAGATATATAAAAATTAACATTTCGGAAATTAAATATTCGATTATAAATTATGCGTGGCCTAAATTAAAAAGAAAGAAAATATTTATGGGAATGAGATTAAAAATAAAGTAGACGTATATTTTGGTACTTTATTGCATTAACTATTTAATTATTTTTTTCACGTGTTTTAATATGTAAGGTAGTTGAAAGTTTGTGATCGTAAACCATTTTATGTGATTATTTTCATCGCATTGTATAATGTGGGTGTACTCTCTAGTGGCACGTTGTGTCATACTTAAATTAAAAAAAAAAACTTTCCTTTGATAAACCTCATTCAATATTTGTACTTTTTCGAAAACTAATTTTAAAATGAAAAGCAGTGTCCAAGATTCATTTGCACTAGAAACAAAGTGTAACAACAAATGCTTAATATCGACATAAGAAATAAAATAAGCATACGAATATTTAACATTTAAATATAAATCAAAGTTTTAACAAACATATCACACTGTACAAATTATTCGATCGAGCTTTTTTAAATAATAACAGTGAGCTTATAAGCATAATAAAACGTACCTCTACGTACTGTATCTATTTATTTGTTAGTATTATGTAATTTATGAGCGATACATTTAGTAAAATAAAATCTAGAAATAAAATCTTCATTCTTAC
This sequence comes from Orthosia incerta, assembly GCA_948252205.1. NCBI lineage: Eukaryota > Metazoa > Arthropoda > Insecta > Lepidoptera > Noctuidae > Orthosia > Orthosia incerta. The sequence continues at coordinate 9,728,554 of OX411754.1, read as the reverse complement.
TCATTAATAATAAAAAAACTTCAATTCGTTCTTAGTCTCAACAGCTACGAAAAACACGCTTTTAAGGTCAAACCGCACTACGCGTCAGCGGAGCGACGCGACGCGACATGACCAAATATACTTTGTATGAAATTGTATGAGATAAACTGCACTACGTGGCAGCGGAACTACGCGACGCGACACTTTATCTCATACAATATATTTTGCCGCGTCGCTCCGCTGACGCGCAGTTACGCCTAGTGCGGTCTGACCTTTACAATAAAGGATATGATATTTTATTAAAAATATAATGTATCGCTCATCAGTAAATGCTACACATACATGGACCATTCAACACTGTGTTTCTGTGGTAATAGCAACCATGTCGTCACCACACTAGTTTATAAGCAAATATAATAAGTTACCAAAGCAATTTCGGTTAAGGATTAATTAAGATTTAATATAAAACTTGACATATTTTTTTACGATGTGATGAAACCCTAAAAACGTGTTAAATAACACAACGTTTCGCCATAATTCGCTTTAAGAACAATCTTTTGTATTTAATATACTTAACTCTATTGAGATATAAATTATAATTAAGGAATTAACAAAAATCTTATGACTTACATAAAACTTATGGCTTTAAAAAACTTAACTGTCAAAAACAATACTAATATTGTAACGCCATAATTAAAAATAATAATGTATGCGGACTTCCAATGCAATGGAGATTAAATATATTTTTTACGAAACATAATTTGTCTTTTTATAAATCTGTGACGGTACCCTCGACTGTGATTCCTGGCGCTAATTCCACTTTCTCGCTTTCCGTTTTCTGGCTATCGACTTTATTATCGTCTGAGCCGATCAGATCACTTAATGAGTCCCTCTTTTTCAATGCAGCAATGATAAGGTCTTTTGAGTTTTGTCTGATGATTTCTCTGCTTGACGACCGTGGTGGAGGTGGAGTTGGAGTGGCCCTGTTGGACGGAGGAGCCTCGGGCGCCATTTTGCTTGGTGGAGGAGTAGGCGCAGTACGTTTAGTCGATGGAGGAGTTGGAGGTGGTTTACCTGTTGTCGGCGTCTGTGGGGGCTGTTTAGGAGCTGCCGGTGGCTTCGCCTTGCTCGGCGAGATAATATGCTTGGCAACCGTCTGCTTTTCCTCCAACTCATTTCCTAACTCATTAGATCTTTTCATGGACGCCCTGTTCCGCGGCGTTTTCTTCAGCATTGCCTGGAAATTGAACGGCGGATCATCCTCGTTCATATCGTTGGTTGATTTAGCCATCAACTGCAGCTCCATGATCGGATCTTGCGCTTCCGTGTCAATAGCGTACATGCTTCTGGTGTAGTTTGATTTTCGTAATTTCGGTGCTGTGTCTTCGAGAATATCTCTGTCGTCTCTTATTCCTTCCCAGGGTTCTGGTGGTTGATAGTAGCTTTGTGGTGCTTGCCCTTGTTTCTTCTTATATACTGCTGGTCTGTTGGCTGGTCCGTCTTTGCGTGTTTGGTTTGGTGCGGGTGGCTTGTCCGGTTCATCGGGTGGTAGGACGGGGACCGGCTGCGTTGGGTCTCTGCAGAATGGCACTGTGATGAGCGTCTGTGTGCTCGCTGATGTGGTGTCGGTTTGTGCTGAACTAAATCGACGTTTCAACGGTTCGTCCCACTGCTCGTGGTCAGAATCATATTGACTGGCAAATGTGTCGCTACAAGAAGAAATTGGACATGTTAATAACTGAGAATGAATTCAAAAGATGTAATAGTCAATAAAAATGTAGAAAACTAGACGATCTAGTTTTCTACATTTTTATGCTAAAACATCTCAATATGTGGACCTTATTTTCTTGCAAAATAAAGATGAGATTAATAAAAAATATTAGGCACGTATTTTCTGTTTTGACACGTAAACAAAGTGACGACGATATAATGCTTTGAAATATCATGTGACGTCACGCCGTTTGGACACTTTATACTGAAATAGTGACGTCACAAGCCCCCACTCTATCTTTGTAATCTTATTTTGGTTTGGTAAAGCAAAAAATACGTGTCCCATATTATTTGATAATCTCACTGATGGACTGAACAGAGTAACCATTTCCTACCCAGGAAACATCCCTATTGGTGTTTGATAATAGTTATGCTTGAATAGCGATAACAAATAACATCAAACGATGCAATACTCACTTGCTCTTAGCAGAAGGGTCGCACATATATGAAGTATCGTAATACTGTAGCTGGTCGATCCGGAACGGTAGCTTCCATACGGTAGGAGGGCCAGAACCAAGGAAGTTACTCTCCTTAGAATGAGGATCCACTCGGTCTAGCAGGACCGAAGTACTGGTGTTTAACAGTGCTTCTAAAACTGCTTGGTTGTAGATATGCACCTGGAACAAAGATGTATCCGTTATTCTAAGATGTTTTAGGACCAGGAAGTTGATTAAAATAGACGAATGACGCATTTGTCTTATCTTTCTATGGGCTTGATTATGTCTGTACGTAAATTACTGAACAAAGTTTGTTTATTTTTGAAAAACTGGTAGTTTGATAATAAGAAACCAGCAACTCCGTGCAGTTGCAATTTGGCATTGAAGACTTGCTTATTATTTTGCAATCGAAGATAAATAATCTGAAAATGTGACTAAATCTAGAGGGTTGGTGAAGTAAATGACTTAGATACGCATAAATAAAGGCTGGCCTCTTGAACTTACCCTATTGCAACAAGTTTTGTCGGTAGTAACACAGAAATGATAAAAATAAGGTTTTATATTAGCTTTACTTCTATTACAACAACGCCTACAGAATGAGGAGGTTGACTTTTACCCAGTTGGCATGCACAATTAATCGTAGCACTAAATTTATGTAGAAAAAAAAACATCTATGAAAACCATTAAATAGATATCTAGCACCGTTCGGAAAAAACTGCTAACTTGGCTCTAATGAAGAATCATGACGAAGATAGTTTCTGATACCACCCGTGCACTTTACGTGAACCGAAAATCGCCAGTCTAGAAAAAACGTAGTTGACTCCGCAGTTATCAACAGCTTTTATAGAACTACCACCATTTAACTCTTCGTACTTGACTGTTTGTTGTGACATATCAGTCATACTTCTCTTTATCTGTCTCAGGTATTGTCTAGGCATCTACAAAGTCAGACAAAGAAGGTAGACATGTTACAATCGTACCTACGAAAATTGTTTCATCCTCCCCTTTTCGCAAAAAAATTGTGGTGTTGCAAGCAAGACTACAAAAAAATAAAAAATAAGGGGGGGATGAACCATTACCTATGGATAGATGGAACAGTCTCTTACCTGCTGTGAAAAATGCACTAGATCCTGATAGCGAACTGCTCGATATTGCAACAATACTTGAAATATTGAACGGCTTTTCCATCTCATAGCAAATCTCTTTAGGAATGTGGCTGTCTCTTCGTCGATCTGTCCCGTACTTCTATTTATTAGTGGCCCGTACGCTTTGCGAACTATATATCCACGGTAAGCTGTAACAAAAGTGATGTGTTCGATGAGGATATATCTTAGAATTGGGTGTTTTTGCATTTTTAACAACCGGTAGGTACTTATGTATATAATTGTGCTAATGACAGTTTGATTTTCAGAAAGCGCACGGGAGTTTGCACTGTGTAGCTTTGTTCGGTCACATTTTTGATTACAATCTTTTGATTCTTTCTTCGTGATATAATAAACCACGATACCCTTACGAGCTAAGTATATCCGATTCGTGATCGTTAAATTTCGGTTCTGAAGTAGCCGTAGTACTTCTTAAAGGAAATCTTACGCACTATATCCGAACTCTATGCGTCATAATTCAGAACATTTTGAACTCTGAACTCAAATCACGGACATGGATCGGATGTTAGTGCGTAACCGCCCATAAATCTTCCTAAGTATTGCAATTGAACATTATAATTAAGAATCTCCTGGTTTGTTATTACTTGAAGATGTAACGGAAATTGAGCTGCATCGGCTTCCAGCAGAGTTAATTTAGAAAGAAGAATCCAAAGTGAAGCAAGGAAAGAAAAGGTGAGTATGTAATTTCATTATTATACCTTTTTGTATCAATAATGCAGCTTCATCCTCAGTTACGTTCATTGATTGTTGTTTCTTGAGTTCCTTTACTGAAAAAAAAACCTGTCAGTTAAATATGTATCATATTATTAAAGTTTTCGTCGTCCTCTATACTGATTTCAACTCACTATGTAGCGCTTTCGATTTGTCCTTATTCGCTTTTCTTCTTGCTAAGAAGGCCCTCATCATGCATTGCACCTTAATTATTTTCTTCACCTGCGTTTCGTAAAGCCTGAAAATAATTCAAGGTTAGATTCTCATTTTCTTCATCTCATTTATGTTCTTTAATAACCAATGGACATTACCTTGATAAGAATTCCTCGTTGTAATACTTCAGAAATACTTTAGTCTTCCCAAGGACCCAACCTTCCATCTTTAGGCGAATCATCAGTAACCTGCAGTTTTCTTTCGTCACTTCCACATTTTCATCGAAATCAAACGCCAGAAATCGGTATCTATTGTAATAGAATTAAGGCATAATTAATATCGGTTAAAATCATAACCCTCCTTTCAGCTTCGCCGTAGTCGGGTAAAAAATTGATCCAGTATTGTGTTTCACTAAATGTCTATTGCAAGCTTTGACAATCTGGGCGACACCAATTGATCAGAAAATCTAGTTCCGCTCACCATGGCTTGTTATTTTTTTTGCATTTAGGTTTGGGAGAAAAGTTTTAAACCTACTCGTATCTCGTTTTCGAATCTACCAACTCACCTTCGAATGAATTCCGCAAATGGAATACGACTGGAGAATCCATTCTGCCGTGCTTTCGCCGTGTCTAATATTGCTAAGGCTCTAATTTGCTGCCTCACCACTTCAGTTTGGAACCCCTTAGGGTTGTCATTCAGATCTGCCCTGACGCAGCGGACATAATGGGTGCCTCCACTGCCAGGACCAATGGACAACTGCTTTAGAATCTCCAAACTAGTGGCTCTGTAGGTTGCGGCAGCGGTCCTCATTCGATGTACTTGAGAATATTGTCCTTTGGATACGGTGTTGTATTTCTGAAAAAAATATTACCTAATTGATATTGTGGGGGCTTTCAATAGTGGGCATTAAAGACCGATGAATCAAATAAGAAGATGCAATACGGTATAATATGTAATAAGAATGAGTGAGGATTGACCTACTAAAGGCACTTAAAGAATTAATATTCACGTGATATAAGCTTATGTGACTTACTCTGGCTTTCAGATTTTCCATTTCCTTTTCAGATTTAGACCTTACTATCGTGACTTTTGGTTGGCTGGAAGACACAGTCAAGTTTCCAGTTTTGGTTAATTTATTCCTAAAAAGTTGTTGAACTGTTACATTGATCGAAGCCCGCATAGTTTCTATCATTTCTGGAGGAAGAAAATCCTTATTCTTGTCTCCCATTTCTCTGCAATCATAATTCACTTTTCCGGTGTAATGAGCTACGCTGAATTCATGACTGCCTGATAGTTTGATATAGGGTCCTTTGCATGTCGTTCTTATTGTACCTGAAACGAAAGAATTATTTATTTTCCATCTCCAATATGTTAAAAAAATCTTGTAGAAGTTAACTTACTCATAATAAATTCTTGTCCACTACTAGTCCGGCTGGCCTCATCTAAAATATAAAATAGTCCAAGAGGTCTGCCCATTAGTTGATCAACTGAATTCTTATTATCATAAAAATGCAAAGATACCACTGGTACTTCTTCTTCTGCCGTTTCCTGCATCTCCCACGCAAACATCCTCTGGTTGTATAGAAATTGTATTTGTTCGTTCGTTGTATTCACAATTAGCTGTTCCAGTCGATTTCTGTGGTAGCATTCGAACCCAAACATATCGAGCAAGCTCACTGAATATTTATCGCCACTGTAAAATAATTTTATCGGATAAAATATTAGCTAGATTAAAAATACGTTTATTTACAATTTCAAAATAATAATTAATACGTACAATACAGATCTCATGAATGATAGCTTCGAGTTGATTAAATTGATCATCCAGTCAATAAGCCTCTTGTATAGTGCACTCGCTAAAGTATCTCTTGCATCCCTCGCCTCATCTGTAGAATGTCTCCTTTTCACAGCAGTTCCACTTTCTATCAAACAATAATTTAGCAACGCCCAAAGAAACTTGACCTCCTCTAGAGACAATAGTTTTGCAACTTTTTTTGCTTCATCAGGATTCTCTATTTCTGCTGTACCACTTTTTCCGTCTTTGAACCTCACGTTACCAAGAACTAAAATAGATGCTAATACTGTTTCGAAAAATGTTATGTCTTCCTCTTCCCAGTCAAGAGTTTTGAGATTTTCTATAAATTCAGTGTACAGTGCAACGTTATTTTCTGTACTCTCCCTTACTCCTTTTATACCCTTCGCCGCTTCATCTTGTATCCTCAAATATCGATGTTTTCTGTTTGTCTCTAAACAAAGTTCTTCTGTTCGATTCGCAGCTTCCATAGCGTCGTAGAAATAGTAAAGAAGATCAAAGTTGGCTTGAGACCTGAAACACTTCTTTGACTTTTATTTCTATTGGTAAATGAACCCTAATATATCACTATATTCTACTTACATGTCAGTGGACGAGACACGCCATTTCTCTAGTTGATAAAGCCAAAATATAGCACCACTTAATTTTCCGGAACTGCCGTAAGTTACTTGTATTTGGAAGATACCTCTCGTAGAATGTGCATTTAATGGTGTTGCTCCAGTTATAGCGGCTTGTATGACCTTGGTTGCCTTTTCAATCCTCTCAGCTGTGTTATTCTTCATCGAACCTAAGAAGGTGAGGTGAGATAATGCATGTAGCATATTGGTAGTCTTCCCTGATTTACATTCACCAGAAAATACGACATGCTGAGGCTCATTGTGATGAAGAGCGTCTTGATATGCACTGTCTGCTACCGCAAAAATGTGGGGCTCGTTATCAGATCTTGATTTGCATCCATATTTTTGGTGGTACTGGAATGGAAGAATTGTAGATATATTGTTTATTTTATATCGTAATTATTATTATTAATTTAGTTTTTTACTCACCGTTTCGTTGTAAATATCATCATTTGTATTTGGATTGAGAATTAGGAGAACATCGCCAATAAATGACGTAAATGCTCCTTTGGCTAATTTAGTTTGCAACTCGGTCAGTATATTGTCTTCTGTTAATTTTTCTAATGCAGCTAGATCTTCCACTTGCAAGGTCTCTGGGTCGGGCACTCCTTGAATGGTAAGTAGACCATCTTTCATAATCCTCTCAGGTACTTTATCCGCTAGAGCTATATCCTTCATGTCTGCTGCTAGGACTTTAAGTTCTGTGGTAAGCTGAAGAAAACACAATTTTTAGTTAGTTTAAAACTTAGATTATTATTAGATGTGTTGAATTAAACTTACATGAAAATCATTTTCTGGGACAGATTGTATGAAAGGATGCTCTTCTAATTCCATCATGTAGGGTCGATGTTCAGGATTCTTTTCAAGGCATCTGAAAACATGTAAGCTACTTATAAGATGTTCCTATATTAGAAAACTATTGAGCAAATGTTAGGAAAACTTACTCAGTGATAAAGTCATTAATGTCATTGGACCACATGGCTGGTTTCACAAGCCCTGGTGGTGGATTTCTAACAATTTGAAAAAGCGCTCTTGTTGGATGCATGTCTTGGAACGGCGCTTTCCCATCAGCCATTTCTATTGCCGTTATACCTAAAGCCCATACATCTATTCTATTCCCGTAACCTTCATCACCGCAAGTCACAACTTCAGGAGCCATCCAGCTCGGCGACCCAATATTTGTCGTACTCGTATCCAGAGTTCCATTCAATTTGCAAGACAATCCAAAATCGGTCAACTTCACTTCGCCATCCTTCGTAATCAGAATGTTGCTGCATCTTATATTGCGGTGTATCACTTTGTTCTCGTGTAAGTAAACGAGGGCCTAGAATACAAATGAGTGAGGTAGAATTGATTGCACCAATCGAGGCAGTCAACACGGTAGTTTGACAGGGAGTGATGGAGTGACCGCCCCTAACGCGGAGAACTCGCGGATTGTTAAGACGGTTGGGCGATAGCAACGTCAGCGTCAATCAAGTCCCCACGCCCCGAAGATTCATTGGGGCCTATTTGCATACGTATCGGGGCTTCAGTGCTGTCGCAGGCGGGTTGTCCGCGCTCTCTGCTGTCTGATATATCAGCTTGTTTAATGCGTTCATTACGATCGTTTAGTTGTTAGTGATGTACTCAAAGTGTATCGATAGTTTTTGATGACGGTGATTAGCGAGTTCGCATTACAATGTTTTTTGCTTGCCAGCTTTTCATAAGATATAATTAAAATCATTAATTACGACTTAAATACAACTAATTTAGTGACACATACGTTATTTTAACTACCTATGTACTTTTTTAGTTTTAAGATAGGTACCTAAATTTTTTATAATAACGATTTTTTTGTTGTTTTTGGTTGGTACCTACTAAATACCGTAACCTCTTTGTGTTAAGATGTATTTCTGATGTTAGCTCTATAAATTTGTTTCCAATCATGTTAATGCGCGTTCCGTCTTAGCAGCCCTATTGTTTTTATCGTATAATAATAAAACTATCGATGTGACATTTCATCATAATATCGACAAAGATGACATCACAAGTTCGGCTTTGATCGTACTTTACGAGATGCAACATCGATAGATATGCGTGGAAGATCTGCCTTACGAAGAGGACAGAGCACCGGTATTGTGAACCAAGTGGCTTGCATAAAGATAATACGCATTTAACCCTCTCCGATAACTTGAGAGCCCGAAGAAGGAACGGGCATTGGTTGTATTGAGGCTTATGTAAAGGGCATAAGAAAGGTTTTCGATTGACTGATCCGCATTAGAGAGATCATCGGCTACTGCGCCTGAGATCCGTATATCTTGTGTGCGCGAGCATTATTTACGATAATTGAGCGATGCGCCGCGATGGGGGGCCATCACGGTGTTGTCGGGCGCGCACCGACATTCGCATCGACAAGTTCGACTGTTCCGTCGCGAATCACATCAAATAAAGCGGCGTGCATTTTAAGTAATGGCTCTAGATTGTATTTCAACGTACGTGGACATTCGCCTGGCAATATTTTATTCGACGTCACGCGAGTAACAGAAATAGCCGGGACACAGATCCGAGAACAATTGAGTTTGCATTCAAAGTACCTACCAATTGATTCAGCCGTTGAAAGGTGGACTGGCAGGCCCTTTGTTTTATAAACAGCCATCTCGACTCGTATGTGACGAGCGACATGTTTATAGTCAGTCCAATATGGTCTTACCTTGATCGTATATTTGAGGATGTAAGCGATGTGTTCCTCGGACATTTTTCTGTCTGCTGCTTTCAGTTTTCTGACAATATCGATGACAGATCCACATTCGCACAACTGGAAAATAGATGATTCATTGTATCATTTGAATCATGACGACTTTTGCGAAAAATATTAGGGACACTCTGACGTTAAAATGTAATGCTGTCTATAGACTTCTGTTCCGTTACCCGTTGTTTATGCACAAAGCATAAACAACGGGTAACGGAAGCTTATTGAGTTTGGATTCAAAATGAATTACTGTATAAAAGTACGTACCTCAAGCACGAACCAAATTTTCTTCACACGTTCCGATTTATCGCAGAACACTCCATAGAAATCTATCAGGTAAGGATGATTTGTGAAATCCCTGAGTATTTTGTATTCTTCCTGTATGTGGTCTTCATTTTCGTCTGTGTAAGTTTGGATCTTGACTGCGACATTTTTGCCGGCTGCCTGTGAGTCTGAGGCTCGGTGAACTTCGCCGAAGATGCCCGATCCGAGCTTACCTTCAAGCTTGTAACGGTCGAAGGGGCTCAGCAGGGCCGACACGTTCAGTCCGTCCGTCATGATAGACGGATCATGTAACTTGGAGAAATCCTGTAGAAGGTTTAATATTATGGGCTGAGGTCTTTGCAATGATACTGGTTGCCGGATGGATTCTTCACGGTGTTCATTATAATATCAGTCTGCTATGCCCCATTGCAGGGTACAAGCCTCTTTTTATATAAAGAAGAGACGACCAATATAATCATTAAACGAGCATTAACCAATACGGTTGCTCAAGGCGAGATGGCGATTTTAAACTTATATTATTGTTGTATTATTTACTATAAGTCCAGCAGCCTAATTGCGTAAGTGAATTCGGCAAGGCAAAGGGATTTGATCTCATCAATTGACCAATCATATAGACGAAAATCCACATCGTATCTTTCATCTTGCAAGTGTTTGGACGATTGATGGGGTCAAAACACTTTGTCTTGCCGAATGCACTTAAGCAATTAGGCTGCACATTCCCTCACAAAATTTTCCGTCACCGAAGTCAGCGATGTCCAAGATAAACTTTGTAAGAAGAATCCACGACGGAGGCGAGGTCTAAGCCGCTGGGCCACAGCTTTGATCATTTGACATGGGAACATAGTTCCTATTGCATTTGATGTATTATATTCACACTTGTCTACACTACCAATTATAATGTATGTATGTCACGCTTTTCATATTCAACACTAATTAGATTACCATCAGTAACTTCGGGGATCCGATTGAGGTCTTCTTTAGGTCACCAGCATCAGTTCTCGTGAACGTCGTTTGCCACAAACGGCCACAAGGAGTCCTTGCAGCAATAGACTATGATTTACAAAGTATTGTAGGCCATGGAGGCTAAAGGGCAGTATTCCCGTCTTTGCAATTTGTATATGAACTCAAATCTCATGTTGACATACCTATGATACAATGTTTTTATTTTGGCCAAGAAGCATGATTTGTAAAACTGACTGAAAACAAGCTACAATACTGTTCTTTTTGCTCACTGATCATCAGTTTACTGTGCAATTTCTTGAACCACTTTGTACAAAAAATTATAAAGCTCATAGTATTAAAAATAAATAAAATGAGACTTACCCGGTTTCCCGCTAGTCAGTTCCAACGACTCGGCATCGACAGCGGCGCAGGGCCGAGTGGCCATCCACAGCCGAGCGCTCACAAGTGCCAGGGCTTCGGTATTAAGAACACTGCTAATCCCCTTAATAGTATTATGTCATAATGCCCGACGACCTTCCTGCATGCCTTGGATACAATTTAATTGGGGACGCGTTTAATTGTATCTAGTGTTTCTTTAGTTTCATTATGTAGGTGGGAACTATGGCCTCGTTTTTATGTTTTTGCTATTTTTGCAATGATCGGTTGCTGAATTGCGTATTTAGAGTTAAGAACGTATAAAACCCTGCTTCAACCGGTTCACAGTCCCATGACGCACATATGACATATTGCATTTGTGATTGTTTAAACTATTGTTTTTGCTATGAGGACAGTGAACCTGTTAATGGGTTGAGTGCCGTAATTACTGAAACAATTAAAAAGACATTGTGTCTCGCGTGGATCCATGTTTTAGACACTCAAGGGATTAATGCCAAAGATGGCTTTCAGGTCTTTATAGTAGTTTTACAAACAATCCAGGTATAATACATATTGTTATGATACTTGGGTCCGAATTATTTTATTAAATAATTTTTTATTTCAGTATTATTAATTAGAAATACCAAAATTATTATGACATTATAAACTCTGACATTGCTTACTTATGTATTTTGATTTATGACATTGTATAACGTATTAGTTTTGAATTTATGACATTGTATAAAATATTAATTTAAATTTATGACTTTGTATTAGGGTATTAATTTATGAGATTTTATAAAGTATAAATATGAATTTATGAGATTGCATATGGTATTAATTTTAATTTATGAAATTGTATAATTTTAGTGATAATTTTGCATGCCTGAATTGGTACAACACAGTGGACTGCGCATTCACTTGACATCTGGAAATGTATGAATATGTACTGTGTTGAGCAATAAATATTTGAATTTGGATTTGAATCCTCAAAACCTCAAAAAAACCTTCTAAAAAAAAAAACCTTGTTCGATCAGTATAACTATAAAGTACGGTGTCAAAATCAATCTCAATCTGTATAAACTCTGCCGTATAAAATCCGCCGTTCCAAATGACGACTGTAAAATTCTTGTTTAGGTAACAATCTTCGAAATTAATTCGCAACACCCACTCCATTATCCATATCTTTTTCTACAGGGTGTCTGGTGGCAGATTTATATTTTGAAATTCGAATATTTCAAAAAGTAATAAACGGTGTGGGAGGAGAATGGTGTCGTTGGAATCAGTGATAATGCGGATTTCTCAGTCACGATGTCGCAGTGGTCGAGTAGGCATCGCGCGTTCGCCATCGAGGCATTTTTCAAGAGTAACGATTCGTTCATAATTGGTCAATTGGTCGTCGACAATTTTGTTCACACTTCGATATTCGGGCCGAGTGTGAATTTATTTCGTCCCTGGGTGCAGAAGTTCCGCACAACTGCTTCGGCTATGAACAATCCACGGCCAAAGAAAAAAATCTAGAAATCAGCACAATTGAACCAAGTTTATTGCAGCGTGTGGCGCAGAATACGAGGCTCCGTAGTAATCTGTGGCTCCGTTTCGAACAGTGTGTACAACTCGATGGAAAACATTTGGACGACATAATCTTCAAAAAATTAAATCCGCATTATTATTCTGTCGTTCAATATTTTAATTAAAACGATATGTCAAATAGTAATTTTTTTTATTTAACTTTGAAAATATAAATCTGCCGCCAGACACCCTGTATAAGAAAAATCGATCCGTCATGCCAACAAGTATTCGATCAAGCGCATTTAATCTTAAAAGCAGAACATCAATGAATACAAAATGGACGTCTACCGTTAACCTGTCAAAAGTATTCAAAAATCTTCAAATAGACCTGTCAATATACAGTTAGGGAAAGATGTATGAATGAGGGTATTTGTGTTCATTTGGGGATGAAAACGGAAGGGTGGAAGTAATTTCTTATAGTGGTTTTTAGGGAGTTTGATTTTTGGGTAGTATCGTAGATTACGTGGCATAGAAAGTAGCGGAAAAAGCTCTTATTAAAAACAAGCGGTCCACTAAAGATATTAATGTAATACATATCATTTAAAAATGGCAAAGTAGGTATTCATCGCACAAAAGTACTCTAAGTATTTTAAGGACTTTCATGACCTTATTATTGTGTTGTAAACATAATATTCATGATCTCAATTTTATGAGATCTCATCGACATATGCCCACATATTATTTCATACAATAAAAACAACTTCTCTTTCATTATTTTTCTTACCTCTACTTCAAAATGTATCCTTTCAAAAGTATCTTTTACAATGCTTGAATTGAAACCCATCAACAAAGCGTCAAAGCACGAGGGTTCTCGAGATGAGAGGTCAAATTATCCGAGAGTAACACGATAATTTGTGAGCCTACTTGAAATATCGCTTCTGTATGTATTTCAAGTAGGTGCTTAGCTACTTGAATTTGTTAGTGTTTGTGAGCATTTGAGTTGTAAGATTTGTTAATAATATGATTCTAAATCAAGTTTATCATAAATATACTTTTTGAATACTGTATACCTTTTGAGAGAAGAATAAATAATTGAAAGAAGTATGTTTTGAACTAGTCTACCTAGCCTTTTCCCAACTATAATGAGGTCGGCTGCCAGTCTAACCGGATTCAGCTAAGTACCAGTGTTTTACATGGAGCGACTGCCTATCTGACCTCCACAACCCAGTAACTAGGTAACATGATACCTCTTGGTAAGACTGGTGTCGGATCTCGGGCTTCTGACTACCCGTAACGACTGTCTAAGATCTTCAAATAACAGCCGAGACCAACAGCTTAACGTACTTTCCGAGGCACGGAGGAAACTCGGCCGGATGTTTTGAACTATAGATAAAAAAAAATTGTTTGGAGAGGGAGACGGAGGCCACAGAAAAGATGGGTGGATTGTGTAAGAAATGAAGGAAAAGGGAGCATAAGATAGCGTGACACTTGACAGGACGGAACAGAAGGTGAAAACGTTGCGCTAACCCCAAGTGACATGGGCAGGCAAAGTTTTGTTTGGTAAAATTTTACCTTTACCTACTTAAATAAGTGTGATTACTTTTTACCTTGACAATATTTCAATGCTTTCTGTGTCATACTGAGTTGACCTTGAAAACGTATGGAATGTAATTAAATACAAATAAATTCATTAAAGATTTTTAAGGGAGTTGATGACACATTTAATAATAAGATAAAGAAGTCCTAGTTACCAATAAAAAACTAGATATCCCTTCATAATTTTTATTTCCTTAAATAAAAACCGTCGGTACAAAGTCTTAGATCTACAATAAATAGTTAATTCAATAAATATCACCGAACAGGAATGCTTAAGTACAATAAGTATTAATTATTACGTATGTGAGTATTTACATAATGGAATTTATGTAGATAGTTAGGTACTATAGGTACGTCTAGTAAATACATAAGTACATTAATTAGGTTTAATACTGATTTTATTAACAACTTAGCTTAAGATTTATATTTTAAGAAAAATTACGTTACGCGTTAACAAATTTGAACTTCGGACCATTGATGTGATTCGTCTGTGTGAGTGGAATGTATTTAAGATGTGCCATTTACTATTAAAACTTTAATGGAAATGTGTTTTATCTGTAGTTGGAAAAGCTCTTTTTATAAGAGCACCTCTTGCTATTGTATCTACTTCTGTTTCCTAGCAATATTGGTGTAGTCCATTTTATTGCAATAAGTGCTCTAGAAATGTCACTATGCAATAACCATATATTGTACAAGTAGCATTTTATAGAAATCGAGATTATGTCTTTTTAGAAACATCAGTTTTTGAAGAAATAGTACATTTCGTTTCGAGCATAAAAAGTCGAGATTTTAACACGAGCGATGTAGCCAATTCGAAAGCTACATGCGAGTGTTAAAATAAAGGCTTTTTATGCGAGACACGAACGATTCTTTTTCCACTACCTTATGAGCTTACTTAATTAAATGTAAATAAGTTCCAACAACAATTTATAAGAAACATCAGACTAAAAACCACAGACTATATACACACTATCAACTGGCGCTTTTTCAAAAGGTAACAGGTTCAGTATCATTCAGCCAGTTACATAATGATATCAAAACTCCATACAAAAGTCATTTCGTAACTGTTATTATGTAATTTTGTTTTTTTTTCAAATTTTTATTTTATAATCTTGTGTCTAAATGTTCATATTTCGAAACGAATTTCTTAGGTAATGTGTACATAATAGACGAGGTAGTGGAAAAAGTATATTATGGTAAACTATCTCAAGATACCACACATCACATCATCAGCCTATTACTGTTCCCACTGCTGGGACACAGGCCTCCTCTGTGTGAGAGGGAGTGGACCACGCGGACCCAGTGCGGGTTGGTGGATGTCACATGTCTTCGAATATTTGGTTCTAGAATATCCCTTGTTCCTCACGATGTTTTATTTCACCGTTTTGAGAGCAGTGGTGATGAAATAATTTACACAAAGTAAAGCGCCTGCCTGGGCTCGAACCCACGACCTACAACTTGTAAGTCGCGGCCGATTCCACTGGGCCACCACTGCTCAAGATACCGTCTATTGTCATTCAAAGGTTAAATTATATATTGACAATTTATTGACAATCCCTTGAGGTGTTTCAGATGCCTGTAGGCCTTAATAATTTCTACAAATGCCACCACTTCAATAGATATCATGTCTTTGCTCTAAGTATGGTCTAACTAGTAAAATAGTTAAAATAAACTTAACAAAAAATAATATCATTATTTGGTTATTCGTATTTGCAGTGATACCTAAGTAAATTGAAGTATTTATCTAATAATGGAATGTACACAGGAATGTTATGTTGATATATTGAGGAATAATACTAATGTACAATAAGAAATAGGTACGTAAGTACTTATTATTACATATACTCGTATGGTGTAACGCTCGGCACGGCTGTGGCCTGAGACATAAGCGGGAGCGAGACGACAAGTGGTAGCAGGTAAAAAAGGTAAGCAAAGATATTACTCGCTTGATTCCGTCGCTGCAGCTTAGTAATTGTGCTCCCACACCGCTGTTTAAATATGTTAACAAACTTTAGTAAACATTTTCCTAACATTTGTTAGTAAGTGTTAAAAATGTTTGTAATTTTTTTTAACAGCCGGTGTGTCAGCATCAATTAGATCTAAGAAATTAATTGTTTGCCGTTTTTGACATAAACTCCCGATAAAATTAAACCTCAATAAGGTTGAAACTATCCGTCACATTTTGTTTTTCTACAGTGACATTCAACCTTAAAGTGGTAAACAATTAATTGCCCTGACTTTTAAAGATAGTGCTTACCGGAGAAAGCACTTTTAATTCACTCTGCACCACCGTCGTCGCCTGACTTTTGACACAAGAGCAACATTCAACAGTCAAAAAGGCAACATTGTTTGGGATTGACTAGCGCGATATCGAAAAATCACGTGATTGATCACTCACATTTTGTCATTTCGACTGTCGCCTTCGCTGACACCGATTGCCACTTGTCTACAGTCTCTACCTTCGTCGTCGATTGACCTCGTGACATTTGACATGGTAAATCCCAAACATATTGACTTTACGACATTCGCTATCGCCGGTACAGTGTCGCTTATTACCCCAGGTACAATTTTTCCTTTTTCTAAAACTACTTACAAATGGCGACCCATTTATCATCACGACATCTCTCGCAATCGACTCTGCAGCACCAGTGGAAGGTGCAGTTGCATGGCTTGATGCTGGACTTCCTGATGAGGGCATGTCCGCGGCCGCAGCAGAGCAGGTCGCAGGAGCCTGTCCTGGACGTGCGACCGATGCGGCAGACACGACCTGACGTACCTGCGGAGTCCGTGCGAGGGTCCACCTCGCAGAAACTTGGGGATCTAGAAGATACAGGGTAGTTGAATCATGTTAAAGTTCTTGGAACATAGTAAACATAACTTAGCACACGCTTTAGCTTAAAAATTATCCCGCCTCTATCTTGCATTTGTAATTTAAAATATTGTGCCCTCCCCGCATAAATGCTATGCTGCTATGTGTACCTATTAGCTATGTGATATTGTTAAAAAATAAAGTAAGACTTATGGCCGGTTTCTGATTTAAGTATTAGAAATTAAGAACTTGTATCCCTACTTTATTGCCAAATTTTGACAGGTTTGCAGGCCGAATTACCGTTTGACAAATAATAATTTATTCATTAAAAAAAATATTTTTTAAAACAAGCTTTTTTCGTTTCATTTGATACCCATATCATGGCAGCGCACAAAAAATAACTAGTCCGCAATCTTGGGCCGTCCGCCATATTGTATTTAGAATGACGTCACTTAGCTAATCATGCATTGTCATCCAAAATAAACGTGTACTCAAAATTTCATCTTAATCGGTGGAGGATAAAAAAACATAGAAGCACAACATATATCTTTTTTATTAAATTTATGGAATATCTTTTAAATTTGTCCAATACTGGAAGAGGAAATGGGCTATAGCCAAACCTCGAATTATGAATTTTTACTTAGGAATTTCAGTCGAAGTTCTCTGCCCGCATTTCCTTTTAAAGTTGCGTCTTTTCGAGTTTCTTTTATTATACATTGTTTAGGGACCATTGAACCCACCTCTCAAAAAACAGCAGGCTTGTCTTGGGAGCTGGTCGTGCTTTCCCTCGCCTCCTACCTCTAGGTCGACCCCTCAGAACTGAGGGACTGTTGTTCAACTCCTCTTGAGCTACCAATAACGCCTGTGAAAATAAAAAGAAATCAATATTTTAAAACCAGTTAAGTTATTTTTTTATTATTTTTTATTTGTGATGGGTTTGCTCTTGACTCTAGTCTAGGTGACAGAGACAGAGTCGACGATGGAGTGAGCTTACCCAGAAGAAGCCTGTTCGCTCTAACTTTGAAGAGATTCGGGTTGAATGCATTCGAAAACACAGACGCAGGCAGTGAGTTCCATTCATTCGCTGTGCGCATTATGAAGGATGTTTGGAAGCGCTTGGTGCGAATTGGTGGAATGGCAACAAGGTAAGGATGATAATTTGCAGTGCGTCTAATTAATGGATTCGTGTTTTTTCTTTATTTGTGATTCGATTTGGCTCTTATCATCCACGTAGATTTCTATTGATAGGT
Source organism: Orthosia incerta (assembly GCA_948252205.1). Classification (NCBI taxonomy): domain Eukaryota; kingdom Metazoa; phylum Arthropoda; class Insecta; order Lepidoptera; family Noctuidae; genus Orthosia; species Orthosia incerta. Next base: position 9,710,414 of record OX411754.1, on the reverse strand, counting down.
TTTATATTTATAACATTTTGATTAACGTGGTAAACAAAGATAGTTCTTTCTCTAAAACGCTGAGTCTAGAAGCATGAAATTTTGCACAGAAGTTCCTTGTATAAAGAAGATGCAGCACTAAGGACAAATTTTCATGTCATTCAGGTGATGAGAGAGTAGTGGTCCCCCAGTGGTATCGACCGCGAATTACAAGTTGTAGGTCGCGGGTTCAAACCCAGGCAGGCGCTTTACCTTGTGTAAATTATTTCATCACCACTGCTCAAAACGGCGAAGGAAATCATCGTGAAGAATCCGGCATGTCCTAGAACCAAAAATTCGAATACATGTGACATCCACCAACCCGCATTGGGCCCGCGTGGTGTATAACGGTCCATTCCCTATCACAGAGAGGAGGCCTGTGTCCCAGCAGTTGAAACATTAAAAGGCTTATGATGATGAGATGAAAATTCTTCCTAAAAATAGGAGGTGAAAGACTTGAATTTCGTCATATTTGCTAGTAAGTATATATGGCACCGTGGCTCGTGACTTTGTAAGTGTAACGTTCTTCTTATATTGCTGCAAGAGTGTTCTTCTGGGCTCGCTCGCTCCTTCGTAAATCTCGTCGATCGCTAACCATCAGGCGAGATCGAGGTCAAACCAAGGTTCATCAGGAATAAAACAAAAATAAATATTGTGCCAATCATAATTACCTTTCTATATTGTCGTTTGATGGTAGAAGCGACTGCCCTAAAGTCTGGCGTGGCTCTCCAGCATGTCCTGAGTTGGCAGCTGCCTGACAACCCGTGACATTTGCACCGCACCTCCATGTGAGAGGAAAGAATCTGGAAATAAAAGGCAAAGAAATACATCAGAATAAGTTTACGGCAATTGATCGGTAAGTCATTGTTTCTATTATCATTTTAGCTTACACAAATGGTAATTCGCAATAATCTATTGAGACTTGTTTCATAAAATGTGCTGAACTTACGATTTACAAATCGGACCCAACTTATAATACGAATACTAGAACAAAAGCATCAACCAAGACAAATCGTAAGTACCGTCTCAAACATTACAAGAACCTGCCTAAACGAAAAGGGGAAACCACCTACACAAAAAAATCAATCACAGTCCATATATCACAAATAAAATGTCCCAAACACAATCGGAAGAACAGACTATTCGCAACCGAACACAAAAAACCTGAAACAATAATATTATGATACAAACTCGCTCTCACATCGCGTCGAATCGTAAATCTGTTGTCTCTATACGTGACCGCATCGACACTCCGCACTGATTGTGCCACCCACCGCTAGCTTTACATTTACATAATTAAACGCCTTGCTGCAATCAAACTGACGTCTTAATTTCGCCAGAGCCGCCGGCCGAACAATTTCCCAAATTGAGTCGGAGCAAAAATTCAAATAAATCGCATCCTCCACGCCCCCTCGAACCCCAGACTTTAATAGCGTAGTATTAAGAGCGTTCGCGATAGAATTCGCCACCCAAGACGTTTGTAATACGTTGTAATGAAGCCGGAATATTAAAAATGGTTCCGAACCGCTTATTATGTTCTCACCTCGGTGGGGCGGCGGACTCGTGAAATACGGCCGGCTAATACGGAGCCCCAGGCCTCTTGAGCCTCCGCCACTACCAATAGTTCCTGATAGTGGCGCTATATGCAACACGGCTCAATTCACTTTTATGGCATTTGATCACGACTTGATACGTGATGGGGAATCTTAATGTTTGATTCATTGGAACCTGTTCTTTGCAACATTATACCGATATTATCATGCAAGAATCTTAATACGATAGAGCGTCTTAGTACTGATTTTCAGAAGGCTGAGGTTCAATTTACTACTACTAAAACTCAGATCATTTAATCTGAGTTTTAATAGTAGCTGAACAGTAATCAAGTAGGTTGGCCACATTTCACGACAGAACGTTTCAACAGCGTGGTTTCAACACGATTTATTTAATTATAATTCCACTTAAACCCATAGGAATCATGAGAATTTAATCACGTATTTTACCCACTTGTGCGTTAATAACTCTATAAATCATTTAATTTAAGTGCTAAAAATAAACAGCGCGTCTGGGAACTTCACCGTGGTTAATTAAACACCAGGAGCTCCGAAGGACTCAATCATCGGGTACCTATCATCAATCTAAATTACCTTTAAGCACTATAGTTGATTTATTTACTTAATGACTTCTGCAGACCCTTAAGTGCAGACTAAACATGTTATCATTAACGTGCTGTTAAAATATTATGGTTTATTTATGTGCTGTTTATGCTCTGCTCAGATATTGCTCATTAACGTTTATTTTGATATCTGGGAATACAGGGTGTTAATGGGTGGAAATATATGAAATACACGTTTAAAAAATATATATAAACTGAAAAGTTTGAAAACTACATTTGATTGGTTTTTTTTGTGTCCCATATAAAATACAATGTACTCTACGATCATTTGCATCACTTATTATTGGAATCTGTCGTATCATGTTTACTCTATGTCTACGCCGAAACGCAACTCTTTCAATTATTTCATGAACGCACCCTACGTCGGCGAGATTCGCTGCAACTTCACGGCGGACTTAACTTCACTCAAGATAGCTTGCCAACAAAACGCCATATTTTTGTCGCGACACGGTACCTATATTTTCTGTACATTATACTATTGTTGAAGAAGAATAAACATTTGTAAGAAGAGGGTCGATCTTTTAATGTATCGCCCACACTCTATCTTCATTATATATGGAACGTCAATAAAAGGCGGTGGTTAGCGACAAACTGTTTATTCGGGGCACAGTACCCGGCACTGTATACGAGTGTAATATTACTATGCTTATACCTATGTTTCCGGTCGTCACATCTCTCCTCGCCAAGACCGTTACAAATAACTAACTAATTTAACTGTAACTTAAACAAATTAACAAACTTATGTTACTTAATCATTAAAACGTTTAGCCCGATTGAACGCACGCAGTGCTCGGGCAGATTCACCAGGTGGTGTCGGTTGTGGTGTACGAGGTGAACGCTTTTCTGATTCAGCCTCTGGTGCTGGTCGTGTTTCTGTTAGTGGCGCCTTCGCCACCTCCCCGTCACCACCTGTTGCATCCTTGAACATATCATCGTCGGCTCCCTTATCGACCATTCCTCCAGAAGAAAGATTCTGGGTTTGTTCGTCCATGGCTACCCCACTCATTCGGGATAGAGAGTACCTACCTTTTTTACTATTTATTGGGATAATTTGATCGGCATGACGCCGCCATTCTACCTCACCCCCAACATTAACTTTGTACGATACGGGGCCGGTCTTTTTAACCACTGTAGCTTCGGTCCATTTGTCCCCCCTTGTCGTATAATCGCGGGCTAAAACCGAGTCTCCCACATCAAAATTCCTATCAGTGCCTGAGATGCGGGCGACTTGTCGCTCTTGCTTGGCGCGCACAGTGGCCGCCACGTCCGGTCGCAGTGCGTCCAGCCGGCTGCGCAGTCGCCGCCCCTGCAGCGCCACTGCGGGTGATACCCCGGTCGTCGCGTGTTCACAGTTGCGATATTGTAATAGAAATTTACAGAGAGCCGCATTTACGTCGTCATTTTCGTACAACGCTCTCTTGATCGCCTTTTTTACAGTTTTAACTGCGTTTTCCGCCGCGCCATTTCCCTGCGGCCTGTAAGGAGCCGACGTTGTATGTTTTATACAATTTTTTTGACAGAATATTTTAAATTCTTGAGACGTAAATGGTGGTCCGTTATCGGTCACGAGCTGCGATGGTAATCCGAAACGCGCGAAAACACTTCTCAAGACTTTAATTGTTGCGGCTGCATTTGTATATTTCATTGGTAACGCCTCAATCCACTTAGAATGCGCGTCCACCATCACTAAATAACGAATGCCTCCACAATCCGCGAAATCGGCATGTACGCGCTGCCACGGATGCAGCGGGAACTCCCAAGGATGCAACTGCGCGTGCGGTGGCGCATCGCGAACTATGCGGCACGCGGCGCACGATTTACATAAGTCCTCTATATCCTTATCTAAATTCGCCCAATAGATATAGTTTCGCGATAAACTTTTCATTTTACTTATGCCTAAATGACCTTCATGCATTTCCTCCAAAATTTTCTTTTGTAAGGCAGCAGGCACTACTATTCTATATTTGTAAATAATACAGCCCTGGTTTACCACAAAATCTTGTTTCCTGGAAAAATAAGGTTTTTCCGCATCGCAGCTCGGGGCCGTCGGCCACCCAAACAGCACATAACCTTTAATCTTACTTAGAAACACATCGCGTTCCGTCTCTTTTGCAATATCCTTATAACAAACAGGCAGTGACGACGCCTCAACTAGATTTAAATAATCCACGGTGTTTGTGTCCGCAGAGTGACCCTCCTGAGGTAGCGGTAATCTGGACAAAGCATCAGCCGGACCGTTGTTCACCGATCGCACGAATTCTATACGGAAATCATACGCGGCCAGGCGTGCCACCCATCTTTGTAAACGACTGGCTGCGGTTTGCGGAATGCCGCCCTTTTCCCCAAAAATATGCGTCAGTGGTTGATGATCAGTACGCAGTATAAATCGCCTACCAAACAAATATTGGTGGTGTTTTGTGACCCCAAACAAAATAGCCAGTGCCTCCTTGTCTAATTGACTGTAGTTGCGCTCGGGCGCACTAAGCGTTCGCGACACACAGCTGACGGGCCGCTCGCTGCCGTCCTCGTACCGATGAGCGAGCACTGCGCCCAGGCCGTACGCGCTGCTATCTACCGATAACACTAGCTCGCGTCCCTCCTCGTAGTGTGCCAGTACACGTTCACTCAGGAGGTTTCGCTTTGCTTCCGAAAAAGCCTTTTCACACTTAGAGTCCCAATTCCAGCAGACCTCTTTTTTTAGCAAATTATGCATTGGCTGTAATAAAGTGCTTAAATGCGGTATGAATCGCCCATAATAATTAAGCATACCCAGGAAACTTTTAAGTTGAGTTACGTTTTTAGGTCTCGGTGCGCTGGAAATGGCCTCTATTTTCTCTGGATCTGGCCGTAAACCATCTTTATTAATTATGAAGCCTAAATATTTTACACTGTCCTGTAAAAATCGACATTTACTTAGCTTGACAGTAAGACCCGCCTTACGTAATCTTTCGAGTACAGCTCGCAGATTTTTTATATGTTCTAACTTGTTTGAGCCTGTCACACATATGTCATCTAAAAATACCACGCACCCGGGCACCCCGCGCAGAGTTTCCTCCATAATCTTTTGAAATTTCTCAGGGACGCACGATAAACCGTACGGTGTGCGTCTATACACATAGGTACCCATGTGTGTTGTTATCGCCGTATAGGCTTGCGAATCCTCAGACACAAAACATTGCTCATAAGCATGACGCAAGTCAATTTTTGTAAATTTATCTCCACCGCTAAGGTTTGCAAATAATTCTTCAATTCGCGGTAATGGGTAATAATCTCGTTTTAATTTGGGATTGATTGTGACCTTGTAGTCACCACAGATACGTATTTCCCCATTTGCTTTTACGACAGGAACGATTGGAGTTCCAAAATCAGAGTAATCTACGCGATAGATTGTACCATCTGCCTCTAAACGTTCTAATTCCCTCTCAACTCTCGCGCGGAGTGCCAGCGGCATAGGTCTCGCTCGCACGTACACCGGTTCGTTATCTGCGAGCTGTAGTCGGATGGATTGTTTACACGTTCCTAACTTATCACAAAACACTTCTGGGAATTCAATACGCAATTGTGTTACTAAGTCCTCATCTACTATTTCATTGAGCGTAATTTGAGTTATTTTTAGAATGCGCATCCACTCTCGTCCCAATAGAGGTCGTGCGCCACCCTTAATAACATAAAGACGCAATGAATTCCCCTTTATTTCCCCTAAGCACACATCTACTAAAATATAACCTAATGACTCAATTCGTGAGCCCGAGTAACAACGTAATAATAAATTGTCCGCGATAATTTTTTTATTCGAAAACATCTGTTTGTACATATCCTCACTTATGGCCGAAATACGGCTACCTGTATCTACTTCACATTTAATGTCCATGTTGTCAATTGTCAATTCAATAAAATATGGTTTGTTACCTCGAGCTGCGACTTCCATGTTGAACATACCGTCATCCGACTCTCTATCGCTCACGTAATTCTGCCGACCACCTTTGCCGCGCACTTGTTTACACATCACCCTCAAATGACCTTTTTGACCGCATTCATCACAACTATAGTTTTTGAATCGACATCTATCAGCCAAGTGCGCCTTGCCGCAACGCCAACAGGATGCGCGCGAGCTCACCGGCTCCGCGCCTGCGCTGCCTGCTCCTGCGCCTCTGCTGCTTGTCCCTGCGCCTCCATTCGAGGCCCGCGGTTGGTGCCCGCGCTGGCCGGCTCGGCCGCCGCCGCCGCGTGCGTAGTGCAGTCCCTCGCCTGCCGCGCCATCCGCTATTGGTTTTGAGTCCGCCGCCGTCACCGCCGCAGTGGTGTTGCCGCTCATCTCAGCATGTTTCTCTGCTGCCTCTAGAGCCAGAGCTAGCTCCACTGCCTCTTTATATTGAATAGTTTTTTCTGCAAAAATCCTAGACCGCATTGCGTCGTTTGCTAAACCCGACACAAACTGGTCGCGCAGATTTTCTTCCAGGCTTGTGCATGCGTTACATTTGCCGAAATTGCACGTCGTGGCGAGATGTTTTAACGCTTGTAAATATTCTGTGAGGGATTCTCCTGTTTTTTGCCTTCGTAACCTGAACACATGGCGCTCCGCTATCTCTGAGCGTTGTGGCTCCAAATGATCCGTCACCAGTTTTATAAGCTCATCGAAACTTTTATTTTCTGGGAAACTAGGAGAACACAGATCACACATTAACGCATATGTTTCTTCACCGACCACGGTTATTAACATCGACACTCTCAAGTCATCGCCAATGTTATTTAACTTGATGTATTGGTTAACGCGGCGGATATATGCTGGCCACTGGTTGGAATTTAAACTAAACGGTTCAATTTTTCCGATCGGCATATTGTTAAAGTCCACGCACAATACTAAAGCCAAAAAAAAAATATATTAATCCGTACTCGTCGCCAATGGAACGTCAATAAAAGGCGGTGGTTAGCGACAAACTGTTTATTCGGGGCACAGTACCCGGCACTGTATACGAGTGTAATATTACTATGCTTATACCTATGTTTCCGGTCGTCACAATATAGATCTTGAATCTTGATGCCTTAAAACCTTATACCATTACCAGCAGCTGTTGACTCATTAAACAGCTGTTTAAAATTACATATTTTTATTTTATTGTCGTTACATATCGATGCCATGTCACATAAATTAAATTTGACCTTGGGCTTTAAACAAAGTGTATTTTATTACATTGCCCAAAAGTTAAAATGGATGAGATTGACTTCGTGATAATTCGGTAATGCATGCCAATCCCAATGCGCTTCCACTGCATTTTAGAGTTGATAGTATGCCACTTTTTCTAGACCTCCTACCCTACAACTAAAGAAACATATTATAGATAAACAAATAGCTGGACATTTCGTTAACGTTGTGAAATGTGAATCACAACATAATCTCGCTGCCGATTAACAGACTAACGCTAATAGGTTTAAGATGACCGTGGTTAATCTGACGGGCAAATTAACCATTAGTTAAACCGCACACGGAGAAGGCGCAGCTTCTAACTTAGGTAGGGTTGTCGATGAAGAAGAAAACGAGTTTGATGCGTGTTATAATCTGCTTTGCAATTTATTAATTCCTTACGGCTTCCTTTTTGTTTGCTTCGTTCGGGCACTATTCCACCTGATCGAAAGCGATGAAGTGGTCGACGATGGAGCACAGTTGCCTAGATGTAGTCTTGGTTTAAAGACTCCTTAGCAGTAAGCACAACGAAAGTATTCCCAAAACGCTTGTTCATATGGGTAGGATTTACACGTACGACATTGCAACATATGTAAGTAGGTACACCTACTTACATATGTTGCAATGTCGTACGTTTTGTAGCCCGATGACGGAACGGACTTGCGAAATTAAATTCTAAGAAGACATTTCATTACTTCACCAGTAGAAGTTTGCGAATCTTTTGACTAGCTAACGGTCTTGCGGAAGGGATCTTTTAATCGAGGAATCAAGAAGACTCTTCTGCTAATAGAGATTTGATACAGCAAACGCAAAACCTGAAGTGCATTGCAGCACCACTTAAGAGAAACTATTTCCTAAGATTGACTATTGAATTCACAATTATGAGTGTTAGGAAAGAAAAAAACAAAATTAATTTAAAGTTCTTTCAAACAATTTTGACAACCCTAATCAACGTTAGTTGGAATTTTGTTACGGAATGACGTAAACTTGTTCCAAACTGAGACTGTATTTATTTGGTTATTCACTAGTCTGGTGGAAACGCATTAATATTGCGCCCAATTCGACGATAAGTGATTTTGAATCATGTTTTTCTGTTGTACCCATACTCTCAGACGGGTCGTAATATCTCTCTTAAGTGTTTATAGTGTCATTTAAAGAACATTAAACGCTTTGGTAAATGAAGTCTAAATCCTCTTCGTCTAGAGCCTCTGGACGTGCCAGAGGATCTTTTTTTTTTTTTTTGGCTTGCGCTTGACCACTATCTCCCCTGATGGTACGCGATGATGTGGTCGACGGTGAAGCACGCTTGCCTAGAAGAAACCCATTCACTCTTGACTTAAAGACCCCTAGATTGTAGCTATCGGGAAACACAGATTCCGGCAGGGAATTCCACTCTTTAGCTGTACGCATAATAAAAGTGTCCCCAAAACGTTTTGTGCGTATGGGTGGGATGTCCACCATGTACCGATGACGCATCGCCGTACGTCTAGTAGTCCGATGATGGAACGGGCTGGGCGGAAATAAATCATGTAATTCCATCGCACACTCCCCGAAATGTAAACGATAAAAAACCGACAAACTGGCAACTCGGCGACGATGTTCAAGGCTCTGGAGCTTTGACTTGACCAGTGCCTCATTGCCGATGAGTTTCTTGGCCCGCTTTTCGATCGACTCTAGTGCATCAAGCTGGTATTTGGCAGATCCGTCCCAGAGATGAGAACAGTACTCCATGCACGATCGAACTTGCGCTTGATACAAGTTGAGCAGCTCTAGACGAAGTGTTTCATTTTTCATTCCCTAAGCCAGGGCTTTCCAATCTTTTTTTATATACTGTGACGCCCTTTACATAGTGTATATTTTTTGCGATGCACTTGTATCTTAGTATTGATTATTAACTACTTTTGCTTTACTTGAAAAATATTGATTGTTAGGAAAAAAAGTAGTCAATGTGCTCGTTTTTCTGATCAAACCTTACAAATCAGAGCTAAAGTTTTGTAAAAGTTACTCCCCTTTCATTTTCTCAGTTGATGTGTAATCTGTCATCATCATCATCAGCTTATAACAGTATATTGCTCTCTTGTAATCTGTACTACGACTTAATTACTGCAACTGCAAATTAGTCAGTTTCGCATAAGAAGGTGCGACGCGACGTACCTATCAAGCGGTACTAGGAATCTTCAGTACCCAGAGTTGGATAATCTTGGGATACATTACTCTAAAATTGAATTACATTGTATTTATCGAATAGTAACTGTTAGTATTTATCAAGTAGTATTTTGTGATTTCAGGCTCGTATTACAAAATTCTAACAGCTGTTCTTTCTCGTTTACGACGCCCGTGACCGATGCACAGTTTGGGAACCTCTGCCCTAAGCGATGGCCGTGTCCGAAATGCCAATATGTAAGGGATTGACTTCGTGACATTTTGATGGCTCTGGGCAATCACATAATTGTTTCGAAATGCTTTTCCGACGCTTGCGTTGATTGAGTTTCAGGTTCTACCATAAATCTACCAGTGATAAGCTAGTATCAAAATTGTACATTCTTAATCGCTGGAATTTCCAATCTTCTCCTCAATTCCACTTGCATTAACAATAAGACAGTACGCATTTAATTAAACATCAAAAAAACTAATCCAAACAATGATTAACCAACTCACGTCAATTCTAATTCATCTTACATGATAACAAAAAACTCAAACAAAACCATATTTAAATCGAGATTCGACTCATCGAAACAACGAAATATTAACTCATCGTATAGATTTTTTATAACATAATTATCACCTCGGCTCTCTAATGTGAAACCTAATTTCTTGTGTGGGTCGACGCGAGATCTTTTATAGATCCCGCTGAGGGGCCTTGAGGGCTGCCTGTTACACCGAAGTGTTTCTATTGGCAGACGAATGTTACCTACGTTCGGCAAGGTTCGGCAATATGGCGTCGGTGTTCATGACGTAGAACACCAAAAGATAGTCGCATGGGTTCGTATTTAACGATGTTACTTGACATTCGTCTGCATATTTAGAAATCACATAGTATTTGATCTCTAGTTTTTGGGATAATCGTCATGTTCTTGCCCCATGTTATTCGGGGTCGGCGTTTTCTTCTTCCATGCCATCCTGTCAACCAGCACGCTATCATTGAAATAGTGCTGTATCGGTTTCTACCAAGCCGCACTAGATTCGAAATAGCACTTAATCTGAATTACCAGAACCGATTGCCTTCTATGGATTATCTGTAAACGATACAAAGCTTGCAAAGATTAATTGTTATGTATAAATTATGATAATTTTCAATAGAATAAACAGGTGGGCACATTGTTAGAAGTTTGCGTCGTCTGGTTAGTGTAGATTCATATGTAGGTATCGAGAAAGGCCAACATATTGAACAATTACGTTATGAAAAAGGAACTTTAAGAATAAAACTCACAGGCCACAGCTGGGTTCGTAAACCACTGCAGCTGGCCAAAACACCTGTTTCAAAACGGTGTGAGCACCTCCGACTTTATTTTGACATTAATAAAAATATCATCGCGGGGGTTTATTATAAGCGAGCGTGTCTAACAGATCTCTCTGGGAGGCTGTTAATTATGTGGCCACAAAACAAAATGTCGGATCCCTCCGGAACAATGGTCAAGTGTGGTCCGGACCACCGGCTTCGCTCTCACCTTAATGGGTCAATTTACCTTCACGGCTTGATGCGTAATATGTAATATTAAATATTTGATGTATATGGACAAAAAGTGGGTGAACACTGATGGTTGCAATTGATGGGTTTTTATTTGGATTGCTCGCTTCGGGTGTCTGTGTACTTGGTGATTGTTGCGAAAAGTTATTGCTTTGGCTCAATTATGCTAGTATTATATTATCTGTGGCTCAAGGTTACCACAGAAGTGCAGACGCGCTGCGATAATGCAACAACGATGCGAAAAAACGTTTTCATTTTAAGGGTTCTATCTGTAGAACAAATTCTGTAATAAAGCGTTGTCGCATTATTGGGTCACGCTTGTCTGCGACTGACATAATTATGTAATACTCGTATATAAATTATGTTATTTTGTGCAGCAACTAAAACTAGCTGACGTACAAATAAAGCGTTAATCTCTAATACTGTCTGGGGAAAGCTTTTCCTGTGGTTTACCATGCTTTAGGAGTTTCAAGAGGATGGGTAGGTATAGGCTCGCCAAACTTCTTGGCCGCCCTGAAGTTGGTTTACCGGATGCGCAAGGCACGAAACGGTGCTGTTTTTGTATGAGATTTTCTATTGCGCAGCCATTGTAGCCAACTTCAGGGCGGCCAAGAAGTTTGGCGAGAACTATAAGCATTTTCATTTTACGTACGTCATGCAGTAAAGTAATAAAAAAAGTAGTCATGCGTAGTTTATGGATGACATCGTCAATATTATAAATAAATTATGGGTTCCTCTTAATTGTCATTAACTAATAACACCAGTCTATAATAAATCTAGTTAATGCTGATCAAATACATTATCTTATTCAGAGAACCCACAAATATTCAACGAATGCTCACTGCGTTTGATCATTTAGCTCAGGCTCTTTACTGACATCATTTATAGTTTTATAAGAATTTTCTCCAAAAAAACATAAGCATGAAATTGCATTAAACTTAGTAGTAAACAATGAGAAATTAATGAGACGAAAAGATATTGCGTCTATAAAAATTAATTCTACAACATTTAATATTTTTACGACATGTTGTGGTAAATTTTACTAATGGCAACATTGTAGCAGTCGTTATATTTAAAGATCATCCGATGGCTTGGACATTAATGTCGTAAAACTATGTGGATAGTTGTAAATTACTTTTAATTACTAAATGATAATCGCTGCTACTAGTCTAGGGTTATAGTGCTGTTTTGTATGAAACTAAGTACTTGTATAATTGGGTCATGGTCTCAGGAAACTTGAATATAGATAAGTATCTTGTTTTGTGACCTTAGGTTGTAAAGGTAAAATGGCTGACGTCCTGTCTTATTTTTAGCTAACTTCCCAGCAGCTTCGTCCGGTTAAAAGTCGAAAATTATGTCACAAGACCGTACTCTTGAGATAGAAAATCCTGGTTTCAATTTCTGGTAATGACCAATGAGTTTGCATGCGGTTCAGGAATAGAACGAAAGACTGACCTCTACCAACGTCTTTACAATCTTCCACTAAGAAGGACAACTTTTTTCTGAAAATAATTTTATTATCATTTCCATTTTTTATGTAGGTATCAAATTATAATTATCATCATCTTGATCTGCCTAGCCTTTTCCCAACTATATTGGGGTCGGCTTCCAGTCTTACCGGATTCAGCTAAGTACCAGTGTTTTACATGGAGTGACTGCCTATCTGACCTCCACAAACCAGTAACTGAGTAACACGAGGTATCTTGGCAAGACTGGTGTCAGATCTCAAGCTTCTGACTACCCGTAACGACTGTCAATGATCTTCAAATGACAGCCGGGACCAATGGCTTAACGTGCTTTCCGAGGCACCGAGGAAACTCGCTATGTTGAAATGGTCACCCATCCACGGACCGACCTCTTCAAGTGTTGCTTAACCTTAATGATCGACCCGTGCGGCTGTTATTATTTAGCCACGAGCTATCAAATTATAATTATGTTTCTGATTATTCCTTACGTTTTTTTTTTCCTGAAGTTGATAATAACCACAGAACATAGAGCACCCACTGTTGTTTCTATGATCTGTGATAAAAACGAAGTTGCTTTTCGAACAACACTAGTCTAGCGATGTAGGTTAATGAAAAACATTGCATTATTTTTGATTTAATTATTAAATTAATTCTCAAAGTTTTTGCTGTACATGCTCAATATTTATATACCAGTGCCAACTTCCATAATAGGTTACGGGCTTTTTATGTTTCATTGTCTATAAAGATCACATCTGATTAATTACACTATGGCTCTTTGTTCGCGGGCATAAATTAAGAACAGTGTAGATACAGCCTTATTATCTCGCTATAAATGTCACTAGACTCCGGTGGGTCCAAAATAAATTAAATGGCCGTCTCCCACTATAATTAACAACTATAAACTTATTACAAATTAAATAATTTGTAGGTACCTAAGCGTCGTGTTTGTATTAAAAAAAAGAATGTATGAACGTAAATTGTATTAAATCGTAAATCCCCTTAATAAGTAAGCAGGGGACGTGGCATGCCGGTTTCATGTCAGATTTGGTTACGGACATTAGTATAATATTAATAACCGACTTAATTTGGGTAGACAAACAAATCTAACACCAATCTTGCGCTCTAAAACATAAGGTATAAATTCGTGAATATTTCAAATGCCGTATCTGCAAAATTGACTTTGTTGGGCAGTATTTAACTTTGGTTTGACATGTTTATTATTAGACGGAAGGTGCCTATTAAATTATTTGTAGTAATCCTGCACGGTAGGTCCCGGTATTTTGGTTCAACTGTCGGCCGCTCGTGTCAGAATGCTTGTAGCATTAGCTGGTGGCCACAAATCAGGGCTTACGGCATGTTTAGGTGTCAGTGAAGAAATTATAATGATACTCTAGAAGGAGATACGATGGATTGGAATGCTAGAAACGTCTGTGGCTTCGTATTTGCGGTTGGTACGAAAAAATGGAGCGAATATTAAGAAGTCTCTGAATAAAATAAAGGAGTATGGTTTGGCTGATGGCTATTTACACTTTTTATAACTTTCTACTTTGAGCACTTTAGAGCGACCATCAAAAATTGGGGATACCTGCATTCAGGAGTGTAAAAAAAATGTCTACTTCCCAAAAAGTTTAGTTTAAAAACTTTGAGTTTACTTAAGGTTACACTAATCGATAATTCTTCCATATAAACGTAGTCTAGGGATTATTCCACTGTTTGACGATGTACGTTCAAAATAAAAACTGATATCAATTTGTCTCATCATTATGGAAGCGAAAAAGTAAAAAAAGAAAAATATTTGTATGTTATGAGCGTCGAAAGTTCCATATTTCAATACTAATTTTAACGCATCTTTGGGCGGCAATAAATACCATAAGAAGAAGGAAAATTGCAAAACGGCCTCCATACGTATGTAAACACATGTTTTGACAAATAAATCATCTTTATCTCTTTATCTTTCATAGAGGGATAGATTAGTAGTTCAGCAATGCGAATAATTTTATTTTGGAAATATACGTTTAGTCGTTTTTTTCATGATATCTAGACTCCCAAAGGACTGTTTATAAAATTTCGCGTGCTCGTTTTCGTCCTAAATCATCATCCATTTCGCTACACACTTGCAAAAGTGCTAATCCGTACGCGAACTAGCTTCTTACTGCTCATCACAGCATCTATATCTTTCGCACGAGTTGTCGGGTGAGATAGCAGGCATTTTAAGCCCGCGCACAAAATAGTTCGTGCCGTCGACTAGTGTGACTTTAAAAGCCTTACAAATAACATAACTTCACGCTTGTATTCGCCGAAGAGTTAAGCAGAATTGTACCTTTATTATTATTATTGATTCATGTACATTATTTGTGAATCATGTTTTTTTCGTGTAACTAATAGTTTTGCGTTAAAAAAAAAACTACTATGGGATACTCCTCCAAAACGACTTGGTTGTTTAAACATATTTTTACACGGAAAAATTGATGGCTAGAATTTCTTAGAAATAGGATATGTAAATCAAAGAATATTTTGCAAACAAAACTGTCCAAAAGGAGATTCAATATTGATAGTCTGGCTCCGAGCAGGCGCACGGCCAGTACTGCATTAACGTTGGGAAATATATACGCATTAACTTCACATTCTTATTTCAGAAATCAGGGTTTAATCACTGACAGATTGCGACACCATCAACACACTTACATTACGTCTCTTTACCAACCGAACACATGTGGACTATAAAATTAAAACAGAAAATTATATCACACAAGAACATGTGCGTATAAACATAATCGATCGGGAACTTAATACCGTATACGACAAAGTTTATAGCACATAAAATGGGGTGTGATCATACAAAACGATCGGCCAATGCTATATAATACCATATTTTATAGGCATGTATCGCCATAACAGGAGACCACCCACATAGTCGATTTTCTAAAGCCACGCCCATAAACCGCTCTTCAATTTTGAAGAAATAAGCTGGTGTTGGCTTGACGCCTTACCTTACTAATTTAGACACCTACGATATATTTTTGATTTGGATCATGATCGGTTTCTATTCGGACTTTGATGGGTCTACCTGCTTAGCCGATTAGTCAGTTTTCTTTACCGACTAATTTTGTTATGAGGTCTGTTTTTTTGACAGCTGTCATTGTAAAATGTTTGCCGATATATGTTTTTGCGACAGTAGACACTAAAGTAAGATTTTAACGTCGTGTTTTAAAAACATTCACATTTAAATGATGATAAGTTTAAAGTTATTTATTCAATCACTTTAAACTTATCCTAACAGGTCACCCTAATGCGATAGTCAAGTCTTCAATTTTAAAAAAACTCCTAGGTATTATTTTATCTTCTCAAGAAAAAAACAGTCTCACCAGTATTATCAATAGTTATGGTTATTAGTCTTTCATCCCTCCCACCGCTGAATTGCAATCGACTAAAAGAACCGCAGCGCACAATAGTCCTATTCGACTAATAAAAACGTAGACACTTGAAGTGTTTTCATAAACGACGGGACCACACACGAGACTCATTAAATTATTAAAGCCTCTCCCATTCAGACTCCAATTTGACGTGAATAAATTGGGTGTTATTTTGACGTGTTTTCTTCATAATTTGTACACCTACGTAATTTCGCTGTAGGGGTGCCGATGACATATGGACTAGACAGTTAAATTACACCATTTTTAAGGGCAGATTTTTCATTACTTGAGCAACATTTATCAGAAGAATTAATATGGTTTTTTGACATATTTTATTTATTTATTTATACATACCTATTGTACACCAGTCACCAACATAAAACAATGCTTAAAGAACCAACGTACAATAGGCGGCCTTATGGCGTTCCGCGATCTCTATCAAACAGATATATAGATAGGTATATGTTTAAACATTTTAAAAGTTATCTGAAGATTGAAAAATCAGCACAGATTACAAAAAAGAACGGAATTACTTGATTGATTTCACAGCTATTAGTTAGCTTATCTAGGAGGGCATGACCAATATTTGATTAAGCTAACTTGTCTTAATAGACCGACACAAAGGAATCGGTAAGTTGAAACAATCGATTATTGGAGTAATGACTTCATCGGTATTCCTATTCAAATCGAATCGAAAATTGAAGGTTGCTTCGGCGGCTAATTTTAGGTTGTCACGTCGGTAAATTACACGTCGCATTTTCTGTGGTATCATTAAGGCAGCTTTATTTCAATAATTGAGTCATTTCGAGGGCTTATGTGTCTTTTTATGATGAAAACATTTTGTAAGAGGCTTGGGATTAAATATTTTAATATGCCCAAGGATTTATGATAAGTCCATGCTTATGATACTTACGCAAGTTTTTGCAAGGAGGCGAAATTGAAATGTAATCGGTATCCTCGAGAGCTTGGCCGTTTTTAGTAAGTTTGTGATGAGTACATTATTTTTGCAAGTCGTTGTTGGAATAGAATTGGATCTTTGTATTCGACATAACATACAATTGATATTCACAAATATTTACTCGTTAATAATGGGTGTAGTGAGAAGATTTTGATGTTGGGACATATGCGTAGAAAATACTATAAAGTCTAAAATATTTATCACCATTTTAGTAAAATAGTAGAAAAGAAGGAAGTTCGATTTCGTGATCAGTGTTTTTAATTATGTCAAGTTAAGCATCTATCACGACATCTTTAAAAGGCGTCTGTCTATTGTTTTTCTATTGTTTCGCTAATTATGGCAGATTAATGATTGACACCAACAATATTAACTAGTGCTGGAATAGTTTTTGATCAATCAGATTAAGTACGACACTTACATCATTTTAATTTCTTTGTCGTCCCTAATAACTGATTTGTAATTCACCCTTACACCAAGGCATATAGGGTCGCTAATGAAGTAAATTGAAGTGTCATCGTGTTCCTGCAGTGTCTTTTGTATCCTCGTGTCCTGCTCTTGATTCTTGAATATGACATCAAAGATAATATTGGGGGATTCGTTTTTGTGCACGCATATGTTTTGTTTTAATGTTTGACTGTGAAGTATTCGGTTTTGTTAGAAATATATAACTTGTTTCGATGTATTATTAAAGCAAGCTGTTTATTTAAATGAGGAGGTTCTATGTTCTACTTTATGTATATTTTTTTGTTTTCACCGATTATTCCGTCAATTATGAACCGATTTTGAAAATTCTTTTTTTTTTTTAAATGGTATACTCTCGAGGTGGTCTCATTGTCACCAAGTCAGGACCTGATTAGAGGATCCCATGGGAATTCCTTAAATTTTATAGGCATACATTTAGCTATTTTCATCAACATGGCAAGCTTTTGCATTAAAAAAATATCATTTGGTGAAGTGGAACTGATGAAGAAGACCACAGATGGCCACTGGAACTTCTCAATGTTAAGTATGTTTTGGGCATAAGATATCCCGAATAGTAAAATCACTGTGATGAAGCAAATTTAATTAAATTGTTCTAATAAAAATGGTACCATCGAACTGCTCTGGTGATGAAGCCGGAAGGTAAGCACCGGAACTCCGTTCTTTAACAATGTATCCCAGTCATGTTTAGGCTTGTCGGAATTGTTATGAGAAGCCCTCTGACTATAAATGATTTTCACGGTAATTTAAGGTAAAAAAAAATAAAAAGATAAAAATAAAAAACTTTTTAACAAAAAAAGCTAAACCGACTTCCAAAACAAAACAGCAAAGCGAAATCGAAAAAAAATGGTACCAAGGACATCGACTTCCGAAAAGAAAGTAATTTTTCGCTTTGTAGTGTTTGTTTTGGAAGTCGGTTTAGTTTTTTTGTTAAAAAGTTTTTGTAGCCTGTTTTTAGAGTTCCGTACCTCGAAAGGAAAAAACGGAACCCTTATAGGATAAAAGATAAAGGTGAAAACAAAAAGTTCAAAAACTCACCGATCTTCCAGCATTATTATTATGGACATTAATCTTCGACTGCAGATCATCCACCTGCTCTCTAACGTCGAGAAACTTCTTGGAGAACTCGATGCCATAGGCCAGATTGTGGGAGCAGCCACTCCACTCCCATTTATTGACCTTCGCCCTGCCGCGGGGGTCGTGGGAGGCGCGGTAGCCGAGGGGGTCACAGCCGCAGGAGATCAGGCGACCTTGTGCACAGGCGCGTGCTACGGAGTGCGCAACCCCTGCCGCCGTTAGTGCGTACAGGAATGAGGATTCGCGGAAACCTGTGGAAGAGGAAGGATAGTTAGTATAAGGGTTACTTTACGCTTTAAGAGAATATGTGTTACTTAGACCGCTATAAAATAATTTAATTTCGAAAAACTGGGTGGATCCAGTTGGGTAGGGCCAATTTCGAGAAAGAGGTCAGCCGCGGCTGGGCAGCCTTTGGGAAGTTGCGCGGTATCTTTTCGTCCAACATACCAGTGTCTCAAGACAAAAGTCTATGACCAGTGTGTGTTGCCAGTGATGACATATGGCTCTGAGACGTGGTCGCTTACTATGGGCTTAATCAGAAAGCTTACAGTCACTCAAGGACAATGGAGAGGGCTATGCTCGGCGTATCCTTGCGTGATCGAACCAGAAATGTAGAGATCCACAAGGGAACCAGGGGTACCGACATAGCTCGAAGAATTGCCAAACTTAAGTGGCAGTGGGCAGGGCACATTGCTTGCAGAACGGATGGCCGATTGGGTAGAAAAGTACTGGTGTTGCGACCGCAAACCGGAAGACGTTGCGTTGGAACGCCTCCCACCAAGTGGACCGATGACCTGATGAAGGTTGCGGGGAGCCGCTGTTTGCGAGACGCAAGGGACCTATGTCCAGCAATGGACGTCTTTCGGCTGATATGATCGTGATGTATCGTTTGATCCACGATTTTTGGCCCACCCTGTAAATGCAAAGCTGATAGGCCCAAAAGATACTTGCAGTTGACCTAGAATCATAAAATTTCGCTTCAAGCAAGGTCTCTTTACGGTACAGAACCCTTCGTATGCCATTCCGACTCGCACATCTCCGGTTTTTCACTAGTTGGAAAATGCTGCAAGAAGCAACATGGAAACCCGTCACATATGAATCCGGATAGTGAATTCCAAGTTTATGCATTCAAATTTTATTCAGACACCTAAGTGAATTACCTAAAAACTAGATCGTAGCATAAAACTAGTCAATAAAGTAGACAACATAAATGGCTCACCCAAGCTAAACTCGATTGCTCTCATTAATATTAGCTGGGTAAAGTTAACTAATCCTGTTAAGCAAATCACTACTTGCTGTTCATGTTAAGCGAGGAAAATGAATAAATATTTGAATATTGAAAAGGACTAGTTTATCTCCTGGTGTAAAAGTAATGTGATTGCGTTTGCTGGGTTAAAAATAGATAGCGTGGACATAGTGATTCTGGATGGACCCCAATTTCAAAAATTAGCTTGTTTAAACTAATTGATATGATAAGTAGAAAGAATGAAGAGGTCTTGGACTTTCAAGCTACGGATCTGAAAGCAGGCTTCCAAATGATCTCGAATAATTCCAGCACCAGTTAATGATGCAGCTAGCTTTTATCGGCAGATGTGGATATTTATCCTGTTACAATTAAGGTGCTTTTGCTTCGATCTAACGTTCCGATTAAGACTTTGCAGTAAAATAATAAAATCTACCAAGTCTTCGTCTACGGATGGCCGATGGGGCAGAAAAGCTCTGGAGTGGCGACCGCGAACCGGAAGACGCTCTCCCACCAGGTGGTCGATCACCAGGATCGATGATCTGGGGCATTTTTTACGTAAGCTATCTCTTCTTTACACCCTGTTACCAAAATATCGAGAAAACTATAATCCAACATTTCTCATTATAATACATGCAAATATCATTATTTGATCTTATATGTCCTATTTTCAGAACAAAATCATTCAACCTATCGTTCCAATATTTTAGACTCTCTTTCAAACCGTTTAAGCTTCTATTTAGCTTTAGAACTTTATCTTTTTGCTCACATTTTACTCCTTATGGTATCTTTAAGTATACATCTGATTCTAGTATTCCATTTAGAAATGCTGTCGGAATGTCCATTTGATGGATTTCAAAATAATTTTGCACTGCATGTGACAAGAAAGTGCGGACAGTGCTCATTCTTGTGACAGGGGAATAATTAACCGTAAAACCATCATCTCTTTGTAGAAAGCCCCTTGCAACCAGTCTCGCCTTCTTTAATTTATTATCTTTCTTCACAAAAGCCATTTAGCATCAATTGCTTCTTTTCCATTTTTTTTTTTTTTTTTTTATTATCTATAGGCTTGACCACTATCTCACCTGATGGTAAGCGATGATGTATTTGGTAAATCAGTGATTGTCCATGTTTTCATATTTTCTAAAGCGTTAAATTATTTAACAATTGCTTCATTCCAGCCCATTTTTATAGCTTCATTGTAACTTTTAGGCACATCTTCCATATATGTACAATAAAAAAACGACTACAAGAATATGAGACACACTATGCGTGTGTCTCTTGCAGTCGTTTTGGTTTAACAATTCTTGTATATTTTTCCTTTGGTAACTTTTCTTGTATTGTTCAGTTGCATCATCAAATTTATTCTCATCATTACTGTCTTTATCATTTTCAGTCACAGTAGGACGTTGTGAAACTTTAATCTCACCTTTACCTTTTTTTTATTTTAGTTCTGGTGTACTTGATTTGATTTAATTTTCATCTAATCCTCTGTATATTACTGAATATACATTGTCTCGTTCGATGTCTCTTGTTCCATCATATCTCACATTTATTTCATCAAAATAAACATCTCTCGACATTTTAATTTAATTACTTTCTGGAACCCACAATCTATATTCATTTGGACTATATCCAATGGCTTTTGCTCTTTCTTCAAATTTTGACTTTCTTGGAAATACAATCAAACCAAACACTTCACGCTCACGCTTTCGATCCAAATATTTTCATATTATGTATATATTCTATCTCATATTTACCATAATACAATCTGCTGTTGTTTTAAATTTTATAGCTCCTGATGAACATCTATTTTTTTGATAAATTGCACACTTAACTGCCTCTTCCCATAATTCTTTCGGAAGATTGGATTTCATCATTAATGCTGTTGCTTTATTATGTACAGTCCTGTTCATTCTTTCAGATACTCCATTCATTTGTGGACTGTAAGGAATCGTGTACTCCATTTTTATCCCATTATTTATCACAAATTCGTTTATTATTCTATTCATAAATTCGCCACCATTATCGCATCTTATCCTTTTTACTTTATTTGTTTCTGTCTTTCTAAATATCTCATAATTATAATCTATTAAGTTTTGAGTTGCTTCATGTTTATAATTCAACAAATATATTACCCCATAATGTGTATAATCATTTACAATTATCTGGTAATATCTTTCTTCATATATGCTGGGTATATTTACTGGACCTACAATGTCAGTGTGTAAAAGTTCGCAAACTTTTTCTGATCTTGGCATAACTACTGGATAGAATGGTAATCGTTCCGTATAGTGCCGGACGTAAAGAATTTCACCATCCCATGTCTTCCCGTGGGTGTCGTAAGAAGCGACTAAGGGACAAACCAGAGAATGGGCAGCAGCGTTCTCTGTGCTTCTACAACAACCATACTGCGATCGCCAACCCGCCTGCCAAGCGTGGCGATTATGGCAAAAACCCCCCATGAAAAGCACAAATAAAAAATGGCCCCTAGTGCCCGGCAGCCTGCCTACCCTCGACTACGGTAGCGGTCGAGGTTACGGCATGGCAAGGGGTGCCAAGAATCTCCGGACGAGATTCGGCTACCCAAAGAATTACCGACGACTGTACCTGGCAACGTACAACACGCGCACACTTCGGACCGACAAGAAGATCACCGAACTCGAAGAGGAATTGAGCAGTTTGCGATGGAGTATTATAGGGTTATCTGAAGTCCGAAGAGAAGGGGAGGACTCGATAATCCTCAAATCCGGTAACCTGCTCTATTTCCGAGAGGGTGACCAGCAGTCCCAGGGTGGTGTCGGGTTTATCGTCCACAAGTTCCTTGTGAACAACGTGGTGAAGATCGAGAGTGTGTCGACCAGGGTGGCGTGCCTTATACTCAGAATGTCCCCAAGATATTCGCTGAAGGTCATACAGGTCTACGCCCCAACCTCGGCACACCCCGACGACGAGGTAGAGACCATGTATGAGGATATCTCCAGAGCCTTGCATGGTTTCAAAACTCACTTCACCGTTGTCATGGGGGACTTCAACGCAAAACTGGGCAAACGAGACGAGGATGAACTGCAAGTGGAGCAATTTGGAGTTGGACGACGGAACCACCGGGGTCACCTACTGGCCAGTTTTATGAAGAAGTAGGGCCTCTTTATGATGAACTCCTTCTTCAAAAAGCGTGAACACAGGAAGTGGACCTGGCAGAGCCCCGATGGTGCAACAAAAAATGAGATCGACTTCATCATGTCAACCAAGAAGCAAATGTTCAATGATGTCTCTGTCTTCGGTAAAAACCGGGAGCGATCACCGCATGGTAAGAGGCACATTGAACATTAATATTAAGCTTGAAAGGTCTCGACTGATGAAGTCCACGCTCCGTCCAGCACAGATCCACGTCCAAAACCCCGAGAGCTTTCAGTTCGAACTCCAGAATCGTTTCGAGTGCCTAGGGAGCTCCGTGGACGACTACGCCGACGGGTTCGTGGAAGCTGTCCATACGGTCGGGTCTAAGTTTTTCAAGACCCGTCGTACAGATAGAAAGAAAAAGCTCTCTGATCAAACCCTCAAGCTTATGAAGGAGAGGCGTGAGATGATCCTGCAGTCGTCAGATAAGGCGTGCAAATACCGGCAGCTCAATATACAGATCTCTAAATCCTTGAAAAGAGACCTCCGCCGCTTTAATACCGAGCGTATTAAAGACACGATTGAGCAAAATAAAGGCTCCAAGGTTTTTTCAAGGGATCTGGCTATTGGGCAGAGCCAGCTCACGAAACTGAAGACCGACGATGGCAGGATCGTATCCGCCAAACCGGAGCTTCTGAGGGAAATCGAGACATTATATGGGCAGTTGTACACATCAATCAGCAAGCCCGTTGCGAGTCTAGCAAACGACCCAAGAGCTAGATTGACCCGACACTATACCGAAGATATTCCGGACGTCAGCCTGTACGAGATTAGGATGGCTCTGAAACAGCTTAAAAACAACAAGGCGCCGGGTGATGAGGGAATCACGGCTGAACTCCTGAAGGCGGGTGGAAAACCGGTCCTTAAGGCCCTTCAGAAGCTGTTTGATTCCGTCATACTCGAGGGCAAAAGCCACAGGCATGGTGCAGGGGTGTGGTGGTACTCTTCTTCAAAAAGGGCGACAATGCCCGGCTGAAGAACTATAGGCCCATCTCACTTCTTAGCCATGTCTAGAAGTTGTTTTCAAGAGTCATCACGAATCGTCTCGCGCGCAGGTTTGACGATTACCAGCCTCCCGAACAAGCCGGATTCCGAAAAGGCTTTAGCACCGTAGACCACATACATACGCTGCGGCAGGTTATACAGAAGACCGAAGAGTATAACCTGCCTCTCTGTTTAGCGTTTGTAGACTACGAGAAAGCCTTGGATTCGATCGAGACCTGGGCTGTACTGCAGTCTCTCCAACGGTGCCAGATCGACTACCGGTACATTGAAGTGTTTGTACAAGAACGCTACTATGTCAGTCCGTCTTCGGATCAGACCTCGAAACCAATTCTTCTCCGGCGCGGCGTGAGACAGGGAGACGTCATTTCTCCGAAACTGTTCACTGCTGCGCTGGAGGATGTCTTTAAGGTTCTGGATTGGAAAGGGCTTGGCATCAACGTTAATGGCGAGTACATCACTCACCTTCGGTTTGCCGACGACATAGTGGTCATGGCTGAGACCATGGAGAGCCTCAGTAAAATGCTCGATGACTTCAGTAGAGCTTCCGAAAGAGTGGGTCTTAAAATGAACATGGACAAAACCAAGGTCATGGTGAATGCCCATGTTACACGCACTCCTATCAAGGTCGGAGACTCTACACTAGAAGTTGTGGGCGACTATGTCTACCTGGGACAAACGATCCAATTGGGTAGGGCCAACTTCGAGAAAGAGGTCAACCGTCGAATCCGAATCGGCTGGGTAGCGTTCGGGAAGTTGCGCGGTATCTTCTCGTCCAACTTACCACACTGTCTCAAGACGAAAGTCTATGACCAGTGTGTGTTGCCAGTGATGACATATGGCTCTGAGACGTAGTCGCTTACAATGGGCCTTATCAGGAAGCTCACAGTCACTCAAAGGGCAATGGAGAGGGCTATGCTCGGCGTTTCCTTGCGTGATCGAATCAGAAATGTGGAGATCCGCAAGAGAACCAGGGTTACTGACATAGCCCGAAGAATTGCCAAACTTAAGTGGCAGTGGGCAAAGCACATTGCTCGCAGAACGGATGGCCGATGGGGCCGAAAAGTTCTGGAATGGCGACCGCCAACCGGAAGACGATACGTTGGAAGGCCTCCCACTAGGTGGACTGATGACCTGGTTAAGGTTGCGGGAAGGCGCTGGATGCGAGACGCACGGGATCGGTCAATGTGGCGACGCCTGGGGGAGGCCTATGTCCAGCAGTGGACGTCTTTCGGCTGAAATGATGATGATGAGAATGAATAATCTCGTGGCTTTTACTCTCATGCACACTTCACATCTTTTCTCATCATTTGGTAAATTTAAAGTTCTCAACCCAGTCTTTGATGCCATATATTTGTATCATTTGCAGTTGATTCATTCTCTGTTTATATTTTCAGTTGCAGTTTATGTAATTTTCCAAATTTTTCTCTATACACTCTCAAGTCATTATGTATCATTTTTACAACATTTCCTTGAAATATCAACTAATTTACTTACTGAAAGTAAGTTTTGCGTTAAATTAGCCACAATTAGGGCTTCAATGTCTATGCATCTGCCTTTAACTTCTGTTTTTAACATTCCTCTCTCATTTGCTTCTAAATACTCGCCATTCGCGACTTTTATTGTTACTGGTTCCTTCAATGTTTGAATTTGTGTCATATAATTTTTGTATTTATCCTGTACCATGATGTCTGAAGCGCTTGAGTCTATTATAAACTCGATTACGAACATATTTTTTGTAATGTTTGCTTGTCCATCTCTACCTCTATCATTTCTTCTGCCTCTACCAAAAATATTTCCTCTAAAGTATCTACCTCTTTGATTACTCCTGTATTGATATGCTTTGTGTCCTTTTTGCTTACATTTATAGCATACTATATTTTCCGTCGAAAAACTTGTCTCGGTACCTGTATCGTGATTTCTATTTTCACTACAACTTTTAATTTTTAGCTCAGCGTCTAACAATCTTGCTTTCACAAAATCAATTGTGATTTTCCTTTCTGTTGACATTGTTTCTAGTGATGTTATTACATTTTCATAACTATCTGGCAGTGTTAATAATAGGTGACACACTTTATCAGACTCAGACATGCTTTCTCCAATATCAATTTCATTTATTATGTTATCAAACCTTAGATACTGGTCCTGAAACTTTGTATCTTTTTGACATTTAAAATTCAGCAATCTTATCTTTAGTTGCAATTTATTGAAAACAGATTTTTGTTCAAAGATAGCTTCTAAAAATTTCATAATGTCTAATGATGTTGTACACTTCTTTATATATGATATGTACTTATCTTACACATTGTACGTATTGACCTTGCTTTAACATCCATTTCCTTAGTTGGGATCTCACTTTTTATCGCTTCTACAACTCCTTTTTCCTCTAACAGTTGATTGATTCGAAATTTCCATTTTTGAAAATTGACTTCCTTTTTCAGAAATGGCATCGCTTCATATTTTCTCATTTCCATTTTTATACTTTTGTTTTTCGCTGACAGCTCAAAATTTTCCTCTCCTTTAAATGTTTTCATTTCATTTACCATTTTTCTTCTTTATATCAGCACAAATATGCGGCCCATAACCTTTTATGTTCTTACTGCTAAAGAAACGTTTATTTTTTAGGTTTAGGATATTTATTTTACATGAGCCATCATCTACAAAATTACCTTGACATATTTCATCTACTTATAATATATTCAGGCAAATATAAGTAGGTTACATACCTACTTAACAACCTCGAATTATGACTTTAATTATTTATTATGAATTATGACTTAGGATATTCACTCGAATGTCTGCGACCGCATATCCTCTTATTGAAATCGTATCAAAACTTTTAGCCGCATCTTGTGCCTCTAAATCCTTGTCTGCAGATATATCTGGTTCTTTATTTCCCTTATTCGGTGTGTGGTCGGTTCGTCTCACGCGGAAGGCGCACGCAGCATTCCACACTATGCGTACTTGTCTACTTACTTGCAGTATCAGCTCAAAATCGACTTGCATTTAATCTTCATAGCAATAAGATTGAAGATTGAGGCAAATGAATACGCTGTTGACGTGGCTAAATAATTATTCTGGTCAAAACGTATTCAATTTTAGAATCATCAATACGACAAAGAAGAAGAAGCAAAAAGATTCAGGCAAATAAGCGGGCGATGCATTTTTTTTTCCTATTTGTTTAATTTTCGGGTTCCGTAGTCAACAAGGAACTACTACTAGAAAGATATATTTTGGCATGTATATACATATTAATCACGCCGACAAAGTCGTAAAATAAAATTTTGCAAAAACAAAATCCTGTATTTACATGTAAAGTGGTGTTTAATTTTTTTTCGCCTATCCCATGGTATCGGGGTATTGTTGGATGCACCATTCAAAAATATTACGGGTCTTCGAAAACCATGTTTCCATTCAGGGATCCGTTTGCGTAAAATTAAGATTTAAATTGCTAATTTTTGCGAGAGTCAAGTGTTCCCCCTGCCAGCTAAATGGTTGCTTTTGGATATGTGAAAATATTCGCGGTAGTAGTATATAACGAAATTATAAGGAAAACTACCACAGCTAAGTAGGCTTTAGGCCTTACTGTAAAGTCAAATGACCGTTTAAATAACAGCAACGCCATTCAATATTATGCTGGGAGTCAACCTACAGACTATTGATTTTCCATAGATAATGCCTTGCTTGGGAGAAATATTACCTAAGTGAAATATTATGTAGCGATTGTCTGGCACGAAAATATACTAACTCACATGTCATACTCATCTGCCTAGCCTTTTCCCAACTATATTGGGGTCGGCTTCCAGTCTTACCGGATTCAGCTAAGTACCAGTGTTTTACATGGAGTGACTGCCTATCTGACCTCCACAACCTAGTAACTGGGTAACACGGTACCCCTTGGCAAGACTGGTGTCAGATCGCAAGCTTCTGCCTACCCGTAACGACTGTCAAGATCTTCAAATGACAGCCGGGACCAACGGCTTAACGTGCTTTCCGAGGCACGGAGGAAACTCGGTATGTTGAGATAGTCACCCATCCACGGACAGACCTCGTCAAGCGTTGCTTAACCTTGATGATCGGCCCGTGCGGCTGTTATTGTTTAGCCACGAGCTCCTCACATGTCATACTAAATTACTAATAATTTTTTATAGAAAACAAAGGCAGCAATATCCAATTTTACTGAAAAGGCCATTGATGGTTTTATTTCAGTGTATACATATTTGTATACAATGAAATAAAACCGTCGATGGTTCTGTACTATTGTACAGAACATTGCCAGTGCTGCAATTAAAGTAAATTTTGGATGACGCTGGTTATTTTAATATTTGGTCAAGAAAATTTTACGGAACACAATCAAACTCCATTAAAAGTAGTCAAAATGAAAAAAAATGTGATGCTGCATTATATGACTACAGCTACCGTAATCTTAATTGAAACAACTGACAATCGTTTACCTACAAGGAAGAGTGTTGAGAACTGTAATTTTTCGCTTTAAATTATTTCAAGCTGTCCATTATCGCTTTAGCAGATAGCTGCAGCAGTTCTAATAAATCCAATGCAACAAGAGTATACAGCGCATTCCGATGATATCGCGATACGGTATTTATCATGTATAAACTAGGAGGCTTCCAGTCCACATTCGATTTATGTAACGTGACCAGAATATTTTTGAATTAAAATGGGACTATCGAAAAAAGGAATCTATCGAATGTTCACCTGTCATGTTATTTCTAAAGTTATAACGGAACTTTATCTTTGTCCTTCATTTGCGGTAATGAGGAACTTCTGCAAGAAAATATACCACCGCATCTACCTCCGCAAGTTTTAGAGGAGTTGTGCCGGAGGTCTATTAAGCGTTAATCGATCACACTAAGGGCTTAGTTTGTACCTAAAAATATTTATGAATAAATTGTAGATTCAAGTTTTGCTACCCTGTCACTGCGGTCGCCAGATCCTGTACCAAGTAAGCGACTGTTTAGTGAAACTAAGTATACGGAGTGTATTATTATACCATGGTGAAACCAGTAATTTTTTGAACTACAAGAAATTGCCAACAGTGATAATGCTGAAAAATGGCTTCCATTATATTAATAACTAGCTGTGCCCGTGGCTTCGCATCCGTCATCTGTCTGCCAAAGTGCCAACCCTACCCTACTAACCCTACTAACCCTCCTGCCCACGCCACTGCTACTTACCAACCGACCATTTTTTTTCTATAGTCATCATTCTTTCGCGCAGAATCCTAACACCGCCATTCAGAAAATGACTTCAAATGCACAACGCCATCTATCGAATATCGAGTTCAACTGTCCGAGTATCTGAATTGCGTGTGTTGTGATAATTATACTTCTTGAACACTTAAAATTCATCTAACTTTTGATAGAGTGAACCGATTGCGATGAAACAAAAGCTAAAATACGCACAATTTTTACTACTACTACAATTTTTGTACTTTGTGTATGAATATTGTTATATATAAATATATTACGTTTATATTCATAAAACATTTATTTACACCAATTAGTAAAATTTAATTGAGGAGTCATGTCAAATCGATTCGATGAATTACTTATGATTGAGCCTTACCTACTACAGTATGCTCCGCGCTTGCAATATAAAAAAAGGTCATTGGCAGCTGTCAGTGTAGTCTACGAAATTAAAAATTACAGTATAGGTGGACACGATTGCAGAATGAATAGCTCGCTACTGACATTTTCTCCCGGCACCATTTTTGAAAGCCATGGGTGGCCTGCATCCTAAATCAGAGTAGATTAACAGAGCCCTGCATTTGGAACAAATGAATTTAAAGTCAATACGTAGGAATGGTAATTAATACAATCCAAAAATGCTTTTGAACTGCACTCTTGCGCATAGTTGGCAGCGCGAAGCATGCTCAAGCGTCGGTATTTTGTCTAGTCCAGCAATAAGTCACGACACTTACACCACACACATGTTGCAAACTATTTAAGAAAACAATAAAGATAATAAAAAAAACTTTTTGTGGCATTGTCGCGAACATAAGACACGTACTTACATCTCAAAATCATAAAAGACATGAGAATCTTCGACGATCATTAAACCACAATATTCCCGGAGTTAGACAAAAGGACTGTCCCGCTAAAACCTAAATGTCTGGCTCCACAGATTTGTAGGAACGCGGAACGCAACAACTACCATTTATCTGTTTTATTCCAATAAATTAAATAGTGAATCCATTCGCGTGATGTCGAGATAAGCTGAACCCGCACAATGTAATCTTTTTACCATAAATAGTATGACGGCCGATTTGCATTTGAGTTAGGTCTGTCTTTAAATTAATTGTGCTATTCTTGCTATTTCATTGTGTTAACCTGAATAGGCCTTTGGATTTTAAGTGCCATCTTTAATGGGCAATTATGGGGTTTACCTGCTTTGTTACTTGTTTCTTGAGCTATATGAATCGTTGATTCGTGGGTGCGTGCACTTTATTGCGTATATCTTGTTGAATATGATTAAAGCTTTAGTATGGTTTTAATTTCGATTTGATTGCTTGTGATATGGGCTTATTGAAGTCGCGTTACACCGTTTAAGTATTTTTAATAGTTTTCTTGTTTTTTTAAACTTATTTGTTGCTGTATTACGGCTTATTTGTAAGTTTTGTCTTTTCTGGCACGAAAAACTTATTGACCAAATCATCAGAATCTTATGATGGGATCCCATGGAAAGCGAGGGAACTCCTCAAATATTATAGGGAGACATATTGTGTTTTTAGTATTTTCAATAACATGGGTAGCATTTGCATTCAGATAGTATCATTTGGTGAAGTGGAACTGATAAAGAAGACCACAGATGGCCAATTGGCCACTGGAACTTCTTAATACATATGTCATGGGTATTAGATGTCTCTAATACTTAAGCGACTATGATGAAGCAAATACATATAAATAAATGGTACTGATGAAAATGGTACCAACGAACTGATCTGATGATGAAGCCGGAAGGTAACTCCGTAATAAAAAAGACTCCGTTTTTATCGTAGTCGTGTTTGGGCTAATTGGAATTGAAATGAGATGTACTCTGGCTATAAATGATTTTCATGGTAATATGAGGTACCAGCACTAAAAAGAGTAAAATAAAAACTTTTTAACAAAAGTGATAAACCGACTTCTAAAGAAAAACACTACAAAGCGAAAAATAACTTATTTTTCCGAAGTGGGTGTCTAAAACGAAAAACAGTAGGTACCAAAGACACAGACTATCCGAACGCATTCAACCCGAATCTCTTCAAAGTTTCAGCTCTTCAGAGTGAACAGGCTTCTTCTGGGTAAGCTCACTCCATCGCCGACTCTGTCTCTGTCACCTATGACCTAGACTAGAGTCAAGAGCAAACCATTACAAATAAAAAATAAAGTCTTCGGAAAACAAAGTTTTTTTATCGCTTTGTAGTGTTTTGCTTTAGAAGTCTGTTTATTATTTTTTGTTAAAATGTTTTTGCATGAAAGAGTAACAAACATACAAACACACTCACAAACTTTCTACTTTATAATATTATTAGGATCATCCAGTTCTTTTATTTCTAGTCTTTCACACAGGGTTCTGTAGGCTACCGGATGCACAAATTACATTTTTGGTCGTTGTTTAAAGTGACCACGGCATAAAATGCATGACTTTTATGCATTTATTTAATAAAACTTTATAAAGCCTTTTTCCCTCCCCCCTTTGTTTTTGTTTACAGGCTTGTTTTTTTTAGAATATACAATTGTAAATATGTTGATATATTTGTTACATTAATTAAAACATACACAAATTAAATAGGAAGAAGAAAACGTGTTGCGCCGACCCCAAGTAACATGGGACAAGGGCAGGAAGATGATGATGATAACATTAAAAAAACATAAATATGTAGATGTAATTTATAAACAAAAAACTGCATGCAACATAAAAGTACATAGGCGGACTTAATGCCTGAGGCAATCTCTACTTGTCACCACTACCACCACCCCAACACCACTTCGTTGAACTTTATGAAGTATATCCTGAAAACCTAAAGTGGAAATTTTCATCCCTGAATATCTATTGACGTCTATACTAGTAACCAAACCCATAAATACTGTGAAACAAGTAAAATTAATCCATAAATCCAATATAAAGATTTATAAAACCATCGGTCCTCGTTTCTGTAAAATGTGAAAAACGTAGATGTGCCAATATATTACTAGGTGAGCGAAATGATGCATGAAACAAAATCGTAATCAGATCGATCGATCAGTCTTCCATCCGGGCAAAAAAACACAAGTAAGATTTCGGTGCCTGAATAAAGTACCAATCTCTCAGGTATCGTAATCTCCGATCTGTATAAAATAATCGATTCATAATTACTAATTAAGTGTCCTCATAATTAGTAAGTTTTTTTTATTCAATCGTTGTTTTTCCTCGCTCCCACGACTGCACCCGAATCTTTATCTCGATATATTTGATCCGAATGAATCGAATAAATTAAAACGATTGTATCGAGTGATTAATTCGAGGATCCGAGTTATCTCTACGGATTAGTGGCTCCCTCTATAGAGTGAGCCTAATTGACACTCAGGGATATGGTTTATTAAAATAATGGGCGTTTTATTTTTGAGTTTTTAAAGCTTTCCTTTTTTTGTATCGATGGCATCATATTCGAAGTTATTACATGTAATTTTGTGTAATATGTTGTAATGTTCTACTATAACTATGTTGTTATATTATGAGTTTTGTTTGAAGCTAAGTTAATTGTCAGAATTGACATATTAAGGTTACACTAGTCGAAAATTCTTCCATACAAACGTAGTCTAGGGATTATTCCACTGTTTGACGATGTACGTTCAAAATAAAAAGTGATATCAATTTATCTCATCATTATCTAGCCCTGTATGGAAGCAAAAAAGTAAAAAAATAAAATATTCGAAAGTTATGAGCGTTGAAAGTTCCACATTTCGACACTAATTTTAACGCATTTTTTGGCGCGAATAAATACCATAAGAAGACGGAAAATTGCAAAACGGCCTCCATACAGGGATAGATTAGTTGTTCAACAATGCAAATAATTTTATTATGAACAGATAGATTTAGTCGTTTTTTCATGATATCTATACTGCCAAAGGTCTGTTTATAAAATTTCGCGCGCTCGGTTTCGTCCTAAATCATTATCCATTTCCCTTCAAATTTGCAAAAGTGTGTATTCGTACGCGAACTAGGTTCCTACTGCTCATCACAGCATCTATCTCTTCCGCACGTGTTGTCGGTTGATATAAAATGCATTTTAACCCCGCGCAGAAAATAGTTCGTGCCGTCGACTAGTGTAGGTAAATCAGAATTCCACCTAATCAGACTTAGATCGGGTTTAATTGAATGCAGAAAGGGCCATCTTACATTCCATATTAGGGTTGAGCTATGATTCATATTAGTTATCAAAATCTCGGTGTGTACATCCCCACAAAAAAAAGCCTGACGATTCTACATCGTGTGCGAAAAATACCTAGAAAAGTGAACTCATCTTCACAATGGTAGATTAAAGTTCTAGTAAGCGGATGGCTGCAAAAAGTGCCAGACATGATTTAGGATGAATCACGTTTAATATGATGATAATCATTATAAATCAGCCCATTATCTTCGTCAAGTGATCGTCCACTCGATGAATTAATATTGTATTACGATACTTTATACTTCACGACTTTTAGAGGATCTCATTTTGATTTAAGAACCTTTAGACAAAAGGTGGGTTACTGAATTGAGTATATGGAGTTAAGAACGTGTCAAACCCTACTACAGTGAGTCAATTATAAATTGTCCCGAGACGCACTGTTACTATTAATATTAATAGTTTCAATATTGAAACTAAGGCGTCAATCAGACGAGCAGCACTTTGTTGTCGACAGAGGCAACTGCAAAAGCACCTGCTGTACGCTCCTAAGCTTGGCAAGCTGTTGTGCCAACATGACGCCAAGGGACAAGTTATGGTGAACGGTCTGTTTACTGCCAAATTTTGACATGCTAAAGTAGAGCTTGACAAATACTCAACTTCAGATACTTATAATCGTGTCAATCGAAGAAGTCCGATGACATTTCTCATTTCACATGCCGCGATAACTTTGTCCGTTAGAAATTGTAAAATCTAAATCATAGTCTAAATTAATAATCGTAATCATCTAGTTTAATTATTATTAAGTATTTTTATAGCTGCCAAATCAGACTTCTTAGATTCTCACGGGTATAATTCAGAAATCGGGGAAAAGTGACTTTCTATCAGCAAGAACCATGGCCGAAAAGTCAAAAATGAATGAGATTGACATTGACATGCACTACCTAAATTTCACGTGCAATCCTAAACATTTTGGCATTGTGACAATAGCTATCCCAGCTCTAGAAGTTGTGCTATAACTTTGCGTGACTGGCAAATCCAACTGCGTTTTTTTTGCATAGGTTAAAATTTATACCGTCTATAGTTATTTTCCGATCAGCAGTCTAAGCCGCAGTAATCCGCAGCAGCTAAAGTTGTATTTTTTCGAGACGTTTGTAATGATGATAAGATCTTGATGGAAAAGTAATAGATGTGTTTGATTTGTTGTGAATCTCTCATACGAGTAGGTTGTCTGGTTGCATCTTTACGATCTCTCATAAACATTGTTCTGATCCGTATATACATTTTTATGAAAACGGTGTTGATTGTGTTGTGTTTATTGACAGGTTTCTGAAATTGTTGCTGCTTTTTGACCTTTCAGTAGCAGATTTTCTGTGTAAATTAGGTAATAGTTTTCCTAGAAGATATTTCGGTCTATCAACATGATTCGTGTCAGCCAATAATTTATAAGTTTCTCTTAGTCGGTCCCTCATGTCTGAGGTTAGTAGTCAGCATCAGGGTTGCATCTGGCTGGAGCGGACGATCTACCTCCATCAGTTTCTGTTCAGCGCGTCCCTTACGACCGTGTAGAATTTTGAGGTCGACGAGTCTTTTACTTGATCGGTCCATCTTTTTGGTGGACGACCATGTGATCTTGCCTTCGGTGTTTTCAACCAGAATAAATTTTTCCAAATACTCGTCGCCTCTGCGCATTGCATGGCCGAAATATGGAAGAATCCGTTGTTGGCATGTTGTGGAAAATTGAATTTTTACTACTATTTGGGCCCGGATCAATGCATTGGTGCGTTTTGCCGTCCAAGGTACTCTCAGCATTCGTCTTCAACACCACATCTCGAATTTAGTTGTCTGCTATGAGATATATATTTTTGCTTTAAAAGTGGAACTCAATCGATCCGACGAATGATCGGAATCGTATGCTATAAAAGCATTCTCTTACTATGGTTATCACTCGAGATCGAATATAAACTGCTGATGTATGTTACGGTGTCCCATCCAAATAGGGTGATGTTATTGTTTATTTATAAACTTTACCAATCCAGGACGTGCTTTTTCCGACTGGCCAGTGACAAATTTATATTTGTCGATCGACCGAGACGCGATAGAATCGATGCGTCGCGATTTATACCACGCTCGATTGATCGATTTCGATGATCCCGAGTTATGTATCGGATTGGGTGTACTGTTATCGACGAATTATTGTATGCTTGCCAAAGTTTGTTTGTCTTGAAATGGGGACTCGGCTCTTGTGGGAAGATTTCGTAACGGGATGAAGAAAGCGGTGTTACAGACCAAATAAGATTCGCTTGAGTCCATTTTGGTAATGATTTTTAAAGATAAATGCTTGACAGTCCAGAATGTAATTGTAATACCGTAAACACTACATTCTGTCTACTTTAATTGCTTACCAATTAACTCACTGTATGCTCTACATTTGTAATGTTGTGTTCAGTAATGATACAATTAATTCAAGTTTTTGTGTCTTGACAAAGGGACGTCTAGGCATCACTAAATGGCGGCATTCGTATGATGAGTTAAATTTAGATATTATTATACATTTCATGTTTTACTTTTATTCTGTATAGCGGAGATGCCTTGTACGAACTACAATAAAACTGAAACAGCTCTGGGTAGACCAAGTTAGTAGATGGGACCCGTATTGTCCATGCAGACGTTCTCACACTAACAAATAATTATGTGCATAACTCCAGCTTCCTCATATGTGATAGAAAAATTCTATCTATGCTAATAATAAAGGCATAATAGCAGCAATCAAAGTTCCGAGTCTTAATTTAGGTGCCACAAAAACTTCGTTAATATGAGTCGTTTAGTATGTGTTAGCTGGAGTGACGTCACCCCAGCTTCCTCATTCAATACAGGCAAACCAGTGAGGTTAGGGTTTTGGACTATAGTCAAAAAAATAAGGCATAATAGCTGCACATGGAAGGAAAGAACTTAACGATAATACTTAAAAAGTGATGAAACTATGATAAAAAAACGTGTGTGTAAGCTGGAGTGACGTCACCCCAGCTGCCATGTCATATCTTCCGAACAAAAGAAGATATGATTATGTACCATAGCTCAAAAATTGAGGCAGAATAGCAGCCATTGGCAGAAAAAAATTCAGACCTCTGGTCAAAATACTCTATAAGTTATTAAACCGACAAATATGTGTAAGCTGGAGTGACGGCACTCCAGCTGCTCATGTCATATCTTCCGAACGAAAGAAGATTTGATTATGTATTATAGCTTAAAACATAAGAAATAATAGCTGCCACTGGCAGAAATTTTTTCAAATCTCTAGTTCTTGTAGTTTCCACGTAGTAAACAAAAATATAGTTTCCGCGCCAAAAAGATCAAATTATTACTTCGGAGGAGGTACGGAGCGGCGTTGCCATTCCGTGCGCTACATTATTGCAACCAAGTTTGCACTTAGTAAGCATACCATTAGAAGTCATTTTAACTTGCGCTCAAAATATTTTATTGAAGATATAGACTGAGAGCCGACTGAACTTTAATAGAACTATGAATGTAATATTAAAAAGTGGATTCTTATCAACTTTAGACGACGAGAGGTCTACTTACATTGTTTTTTTTTTGTGACTTTGTTCTCTGTAGTTCGGTTAAGGTGGATGCACAAAGTTAGCCCGCGAAATTTCACATGATTCTAATGAATAATTGTGATTTATACTAATCATATTTTATCTGATTTCATAGAGTGTAAATTGTACCAAAAATGTGATTTATAACAAAAATATACGAAATTGTTACACTTAGATTTTTGAATTTTATTTCATCCTATGTTTAAACAAAAAATATAACTGTAAAAATCTGAAAACTTACATAGTACCTACAATTAAAGTGTGTAGTCGGCTCCCAGTCTATAATCTAGTTTAAACAACCTCAAACTGATAATACAGCGCACGGAACGCAACGCCGCTCCGTACCTCCTCCGAAGTAATAATTTGATCTTTTTGGCGCGGAAACTATATTTTTGTTTACTACGTGGCAACTACAAGAGAATGACAAGACAACCTAACAGTGACCTGTAAATTGCAGAAAACGTAACAAAATATTAATTTCGCGGGCTAACTTTGTGCATCCACCTTAACCGAACTACAGAGAACAAGTCTAAAAAAAAACAATATAAGTAGTTCTCTCGTCGTCTAAAGTTGATAAGAATCCACTTTTTAATATTACATTCATAGTTCTATTAAAGTTCAGTCAGCTCTCAGTCTATATCTTCAATAAAATATTTTGAGCGCAAGTTAAAATGACTTCTAATGGTATGCTTACTAAGTGCAAACTTGGTTGCAATAATGTAGCGCACGGAATGGCAACGCCGCTCCGTACCTCCTCCGAAGTAATAATTTGATCTTTTTGGCGCGGAAACTATATTTTTGTTTACTACGTGGAAACTACAAGATCTAGAGATTTGAAAAATTTTCTGCCTGTGAAAGCTATTATTTCTTATGTTTTAAGCTATAATACATAATCGAATCTTCTTTCGTTCGGAAGATATGACATGAGCAGCTGGGGTGCCGTCACTCCAGCTTACACATATTTGTCGGTTTAATAACTTATAGAGTATTTTGACCAGAGGTCTGAAAATTTTTCTGCCAATGGCTGCTATTCTGCCTCAATTTTTGAGCTATGGTACATAATCATATCTTCTTTTGTTCGGAAGATATGACATGGCAGCTGGGGTGACGTCACTCCAGCTTACACACACGTTTTATTATCATAGTTTCATCACTTTTTAAGTATTATCGTTCAGTTCTTTCCTTCCATGTGCAGCTATTATGCCTTATTTTTTTGACTATAGTCCAAAACCCTAACCTCACTGGTTTGCCTGTATTGAATGAGGAAGCTGGGGTGACGTCACTCCAGCTAACACATACTAAACGACTCATATTAACGAAGTTTTTGTGGCACCTAAATTAAGACTCGGAACTTTGATTGCTGCTATTATGCCTTTATTATTGGCATAGATAGAATTTTTCTATCACATATGAGGAAGCTGGAGTTATGCACATCAAATAATTAAGCATGACTCGAAAATTAGTTTTATTGAATTCTAAGTAGACACAAACAATTATTTGAGCCGACTGGTTTAAAAATCAAACAGGAACATATCTATATAGGGAGTTAACTGAGCCGCATTATACCACGGTTGTATTGTAATTACCAGCATCCCACGTTTTAGTGTCAATTTGCGCCAATTAGTCGGCTTTAAGGTCGTATATCGTCCGGACCGATGGCCGTGCCGAATTCTTTAATCGACTTTAATGAATTCCGATTATTCGTTTTCGACTTTTTCCAACGAAATGCTCTGAATTTGGAACGGGTGACAGATTTTAAATTCTTCCCTTACACTTGTACCAAAGCTTTTTGTACGTGTTTGTTTTAATAATGCATGATATGTAATTATTTTTGTTACGAGTCGACGAATAAATAAAAAA
This sequence comes from Orthosia incerta, assembly GCA_948252205.1. Taxonomy (NCBI): domain Eukaryota; kingdom Metazoa; phylum Arthropoda; class Insecta; order Lepidoptera; family Noctuidae; genus Orthosia; species Orthosia incerta. Next base: position 9,671,705 of record OX411754.1, on the reverse strand, counting down.
ACGTTCGGCGATTTACGACACTCGGTCTACAACGAGTTCTGTCCTCATATAATTTGTTGCTGTATAATTAATATGGGACCGATATTTGCAATTTAAATATTAATTTATCTGTCCAATAGCGTTCGCGTTACCCATAAGTAGGTATACAATGTTGAAATCGAGGCAGTTTTATTCACATTTGCGATTTAAAGTTGGTCGGCTGGTCAACGTAGCAAAAACAAGTAACGCTTCTGGACCTAATTACTTATACCTGTCCATCAGTGGGACAGCCGGACGGCTCACGTCGACGCTCGCGACCGCAGCGCCACCTCGATTCCTCGAACCACGGATTAAATTGGTAAATCTACATTCGGCCCATATACGGCGACGCGGCGCCGACTTGCAAAAAATCAGCGGCCTAAGTAAATACAAATTTCAATTTTATTATTGAACGTTTTATTTCATTTCCGATTCTTAAGCGTATACGAACGCGGACGTTTTATTTAATCGAATGCGCATAATGATCGGTTTTTCCGAGCAGCGTCGGCGGTGGTCGTCTTTTTCCGTGTTGTGTAACATTGTTTCTGATGCGCGTGCTCGGCGCGGCCGACGCGCATGCTCGCGCATCATGCGTGATTTACGATTGTGCACTTTGTGATTTTTAAAACAGTTTTTAGTGGAGGTTCTCGCTTCCAAGTGGATAGCTTATAAATCTGGCGCCAAAATGAATGAACTCCATTGAGTTTTTCGCTTGTCAATTATTGGAAATACTCCGTATATATTCATACAATTTGTGCAGGACGTAGCGTGTTCATTGGCCCCGAGAAAAGAAGGGCGTAAACCTTCTGGCCATTGCCGCTGAACGCCCCATCCACATCAACGAAAATAAAGGTTCTTGGATGCCTGGCTGCAGCAGTGACGAAGGGTTGCAAATCGACTCTAACGATTCAACGATGTGTTGGCTGTACTTGAGTTATTTCCAGATTCTGGGTTGCCTACTTCTGGATCAGCACTCCTGGTGTCCAGGTTCCGAGGTTCAGCTCGACAGGATCGAAAAGGGATGTCTTCATAAGGGTTGAAGTTGATGAATTAAATGAAACACTAAGTTATTCAGTACACGGCACGATTCTAGGGCTCTCAACAATTTCTGAGACGTGATTCTATATAAGAATTACTTCTTATTTACTAAGACAAGTACAAGCGACTAGCTTTGGATGACTACAAATTCTATTTGGGCCCGGGGGTTCTTTATACCCTCGCATCGTGCCATTATTGAGAGCCCCGCAAATTCTCGCCGAAAATAATTTTTAATTATGTAAAAAACCCTTATACATATTTGGTAAATAGGGTTACCGCACCCCTTCCATGGTGCCATCAATAGCTGGATTTCTTCGTACTGTAACACAGTAACGCCCCCTATCTATGTATCTAATCAATATACCTAATTTCCAGGTATTGATAGCTTCCCTAGACTATTTACATGAAATTAAAGGACAATTCCCTTTATTTCCCAGTTAAAACCTTAATAGCTTTTAACCTAGCCTAAGGATATCTATAGGTTGGGTTGACCTGCTGGTGCCAATAGCAGGCTGTCTGTTGACGTCTAGAAAAAGCTTATTTTCGGGAATCTTCTATGGGATATCATCCCCTATGTAATGAATCTATAAATTCCTAAGTCATTTCACCGACTTTAGGACCTCCTACTTAGGCTTACCAGACAATCACCGCCTATTATGGGGATTCTGGTAGCCAATAGACCACACTTTACATTTCCAGTGCTTATGTAAGTCTATCTAGGTCATATGCACATAAGGTGCCTCGCTATGTACAAATTTGGCAGCTGGTCACTTTCTTTGCGCCCAGCTACCAGAGAAACTAGGTATAATAACACTAATAAGATTGGGACGACACGATGGTGCATTTAACGGGCCATCGGGAGGTCCCCAAAAATTCCTTATTTTCGGAATTCCCAGGGGTGTATAGTCCCAGGGAATGCCAAAAACTGACTAAAAATTACATTTCCAGAAACCTATTTTCTGGAATTGTACTTAAACTACTTGAGCGATTTTCGCTCCAAAGTGATGGCTTGGTAGCTAGTCCAGCAAGCCATCCGAAAGTACTTACACCATGAGTACATCTATTCCCTTCATGGAGTTATTCCACCTGAAGGGTCTACAAATTTCAACGTTTTACGTTGTTTACATTTTTCACGGCTGCCTATCTCGTTGACTATCCAAGCGATTCTTCCCATCTAGAAACCGCCTGGAAGCCCTTTTAGCAAGCTTTCCAATGGTAGTACTTTTACCAGTACACCTATATGTTTCTAGGTACTTAGGGCACCTAAAACCGAAAGCGATTACCAAAACCAGACAAACAGCAGTTTTTCTATTATATACTGACTTGATATCTCAAGTAAATGGGCTTTATATAAAAGACTTCGCTAACTATGAGGTGTATATAGGCTTCCTGTCTCGGTCTAGGTCCCCCATATACCCTAAAATGACCTGAAACCATATATTTGGTGTTTGAGATATCAAGTCAATATTCTTATTTACATAGCAGAAACTATGTGGTCTTCACATAGTTTCATCATTATGTACTGATTACATGTCCAGTACATAGGATAAGCCCTTAAAAACATGATTTTAATTACTATAATATTTTCAAAAAACTCCAAAACTATATATATCGTGGTGCTCCATCTGACGGGCCATTCGGAACTAATCCGTCGCCGAGCACAGACGTATCGTATGACAGAAATTTATGTTTTTTACTATGATAACTCTTATCAGTATGCTTTCTAATGATTTTACTCTGTTAAGGGTGAACTATTGAACCCTATGACATACTGACAAATACTAAAAACATTATACTACTATCTCAAAAAATGTAGGTAAAATTTTAGTATAAATATAGACGGGCCTCTAAAATTCATTTTAGTATCAGATGGCGCGCCGTGGTGAGCAGACATGTCTACACATACAAACTTTAACTTTTTATGAACCATTTAGTATGGTTGATGACGCTTCGTCGCGAACATATCTCCCGCCGTGCAGTGCTGTGTCGACTCGCTGTGTCGACTCGAAGTGTTGTCGGCGCGGCGCTGCATTCCTTCGGTGAGCGACGGACGGCATTTCTCGGCTGCCGGCCAGGCCCACCGAGAGGACGGTCGCCGCTCCGGCATCTCTGGTTACTGGGGCAGTGGGACGAGTTTCTTCACCGGACGCTTCAAGGTACCGCCAAGTGTGCGTACCTCAGCAGTCCGGATTTCTCCGTCGATTCCTGGATACACGGCCACAATGCGGCCTCGCGGCCACGTATTGCGGGGCAGCTGGCCGTCGGCTATCAGGACAGGGTCACCCACTTTAAATCTGGGCCCACTACTATGTGGCTCCCGCCGGTTTTGGAGCTCCGGCAGGTACTCTCTGACCCAGCGACTCCAGAACATATCAGCGAGGATCTGTGATCGTCGCCATATTTTCCTGCTGTCTATATCTTGCTCAGTGAACGTGCCAGGTGTAGGTAGTCTGGCTGACCCACCGAGCAAGAGGTGATTCGGTGTGATGGATTCGTCATCATCACCATCTACCGACACGTGTGTCAATGGTCGGCTATTTACAATGTACTCTGCCTCACAAATCAGTGTGGACAACACCTCTTCGGTGGGGTGTTTCTCTGTAAGTACATTGCATAGTGTGTTTTTAACACAACGAACTAGGCGCTCCCAGGCGCCTCCCATGAATGGCGCTGATGGCGTTATGAAGCGCCATACGATGCCTCTGCGACTTGCCTCTGTTTTGAAGGCGTCTCGCAGCTCTCTGTCGGCGCCGTGCATGTTGGTGCCATTGTCTGAGTGTATCTCAGCTGGGCATCCTCTGCGCGCGGCGAATCGGCGCAGCGCCAATATGGCGGAGTCTGCGCTAAGGCTGGCGGCGATTTCAAGGTGCACCGCCCTTGATGTGAGACACGTAAATAGTGCTACGTATCTCTTCTGATGCTGCCGACCGACGGTGACGGATAGCGGGCCGAAATAGTCGAGCCCGGTATATGTAAACGGCCTCTTATCGTGAGCGAGGCGCGTTTTCGGGTGGTCGCCGGTCGCAGGTACTGGTGGCTGTGCCTTGCGTATACGGCAATGCAGGCATCTTGCTATCACCTTCTTCGCTGTTGGTCGCATCTTCACGACCCAGTAGTGCTGCCGTACCTCATTAATTGTGAGTTCGGTGCCACTATGTTGTAGACTGCGATGTGTCCAGTCTATGTACAACTGCGTTATGTGATGGTCGCCATGTAATATAGGCGGGCGCATCACTTCTTCAGCTACCTCTTGCGTAGCTGCTATGCGACTTCTTAGTCGCAGCACGCCGTCAACGACCTGAATTTGTAAAGGTCGCAGCGAGCTATTTTTATTTATTTCTTCAACGTTCGCTAACTCTGAAGCGAACGATTGTTGTTGTGCGACCTGGACAAGTATTTTCTCAGCTTCTTGGAGAAATTCTGCTTCTATAATTTGTCTGTTGACCTGGGTTGGTGCTCTGCATGCCTGCTTCTGCTTCTGTGCAGGTACAGCAGGCTTCTGGCGCCAGTCTGGGTCCTTTTCAGCGTTTTTTCTCGTCCGTTTATAGGACGTTATCTCTGTTCTATTTTTGCAAAGAGATATAAAACGCAGAACTGTGGCGGTCGCACGAAGCAGTCGCTCCCATCTGGAGAATCTGCCTGGCTCTGGAACGGCTTCTATGAAGCTCTTCTTGTCCCCTTCTGTGACAACGAAAGTTTTTTCTTCTCCCGTGTCGTCTATAGTCGGAGGTTTCTCTGTGGGCCATAATTCGGGCCCAAGAGACAAAAATCTCGGCCCGCAGTACCACTCGTGGTCCGAGTTGAACCGCAGTGGCACGTCACGGGTTGCTGCATCAGCGATGTTCATCTTGGTGGGTATCCACCGCCAATCTTCGACTTTGCTATTGTCTTCAATAGCAGCTATTCGGTGAGCAACGAAAGGTTTGTATACTCTCGCTCCTCTTCTAATCCAGGTCAGTACGGTCTTGCTATCTGACCAATACGTTACTGACGTGGGCTTGCAGTCGTGTTCACTCATCACTGCTGCGGCTACGCGGGTTCCCAATACCGCGGCCTGAAGTTCGAGTCTCGGTATCGAAAGCAGTTTCAGTGGGGCCACCCGCGCTTTCGCCATAACAAGGCTTATTAAGTGCTTGCCTTCCACGGTCGTGGCCCGCCAGTATACAGCGGTAGCATATGCCATCTCGCTTGCATCAGTGAACACATGCACCTGCATTTCTATAGCGTCGCTATATCCAGGATAGCATCTTGGTACGCTAACGTTTTTTAGTTGGCGTAAATGTTGTACCCAAATTTTCCATTGTAATGCTAGGTCAACATCTAGCCTCTGATCCCAGTCGACGCCTCGCCTCCATGCTTCTTGCAATATTTGCTTCGCCTTGATGGTTACTGGTGAGGCGAGTCCGAGTGGGTCGTATAGCGACGCTACTATTCTGAGCGCCTCTCGCTTGGTGGGCGCCTCTCGGTCCAAGATACCCTCAGGCAGACGCGCGAGTGTGAGGTTGAAACCCAGCGTGTCTTCGCCTGGCCTCCATATGAGGCCGAGTATCTTTTCCGACGTATCTATATCTCCAATGGATACCATCTCAGTTTGTATATGCGATGGGTCCATCTTTTCTAGGAGCTGCGAGCTATTTGAAACCCATTTCTTGAGTTCAAACCTCGCCTGTAGGTGTATTTTTCGCACCATACTAGCGACTTCTGCCGCCTTCTCGATAGTTCTATAACTATCTAGGTAGTCATCCATATAATGACTACGTAGTATAGCATTCACAGCTTCAGGGTGCTTTTCTATATATTTGTTTGCGTTCCAGTTCTTTGCAAAAATTGCTGTGCAAGGCGAACTGGCTGCGCCGAAAATGATGGACGTCATTCTATATTCTTCTGGCGCTCCTTCTCTGCGGTTTCCCCTCCACAGGTAGCGAAGCGCGTCTCGGTCTTGGCTCCGCACCTTCACTTGCATGAACATCTCCGCTATGTCACCGGTTATTGCAACGCAGTGACGGCGAAACCGCATCATTACGCCTGGCAGCGACTGTAATAGGTCGGGCCCAGTTAACAGGAAGTCATTCAGTGACATTCCTCTCGATTTGGCGGCAGCGTCATGTACGATGCGAAGTTTGTCTGGCTTCATTGGGTTGAAGACATCGAAGTGCGGGAGGTACCAAGTTTTGCCCGGCGTGCTAATTGCGGGTGCCCTTTCAGCGTACCCTTTCGCAATTAGCGAGTCCATCTGGTCTGAGTATCTTCTTCGAAGTTCCTGGTTCTTGTCCAGCTTCTTTTCTGTTGAGACGAGCCTCTTCAGAGCTGTCTCAAAGCTATCTGGCATCTCAGCATGCTCATTACGCCAAAGCATGGCGGTTTCGATGTGTCCATTTTCTAATTGGACAGTTGATCGATTCAAAATGTCCTCTGCCCTTCTTGCTGGGTCAGAGGCGGGTCGCTGTGGGTTTATGCACAACGATTCTATCGCGAAATGTTCGCGCAACTGATGATCCAAATTATCATCAGTTGTTATTCTATTGACATGATGTACTTGTTGTCGTAGTAAACTACTGTGCGCGCCATGTAGTGTCCAACCCATCGCTGTAAGTGACGCAATTGGTTGGTGTCTTGGACCTCTGCGAATCTCGCTGGCCAATAACAAATGCCAGTTGTCTTGGCCGACGAGTACTTTTGGCACGCCATTGTTGTACATCAACTCTTTTCTCAAGTCGGTTAAATGCTTGCAGCGTGCGACAACCCTATCGCTCACTGTTTGTTTTGCCAAGCTGAGTTTAGGTATAGTACGTGCTTTGAACTGTACCCTTCTGTCTTGCGGGCTAACCAGCGTCACCTTGACTCTTCTTGAGCATGGGGTGGTGAGCATGGTGTTGCCTATCGCACCGATCTTGAGCGGGTCCACAGGGCCCTCTGCCCCGACTTGCCTCGCGATGTCTTCATCCATCAGCGAAACGGTGGACCCATCGTCTAGGAGAGCATATGTTGCCACCTCTCCCGCCGGTCCGATTACCCGGACCGGCACTATCTTGAGGTACGCCTGGCTCGATGGTGACCCGAAACTGGCCACCGTTTCCTGAGGATCCTTCCGGGATTCAGGAACATCGGGCTTCTTGTTGGCTTCCCTCTGCTGTTGCTTCTTCCTATGAAGAAGCCGATGGTGCGTATCTCTGCACCCGTCTTGGCCACATTGTTTTTTCTTACAAGTGTGGTTGCCTTGTCGAAGTTGAAGGCAGCGATAACATAGATTGTGTTTTTTCGCTAGCTCCCATCGTTTCTCGACAGCTACGCCCCTGAATTGTGCACATCCAGTGGCGTAGTGATGTCCCACGTCGCAAACACGGCATTTTCCTACCGGTTGGTCCGTAGCTATATGCGTCCTTTGTGTGACGCGTCTGTTGGTGTTCGCCTCGGCCGAAGCGATGCCTTCGGGTGGGGCGAATGGACTACAGAAGTGTGCCTGTTCAGATATAAAATCACTGAACAATGAAATATCTGGCACCGATTGGTACTTCTCCGAATATGATCGGTACCATTGTGCTCGTAGCGAATTGGGTAACTTCTCTGTTAACAATCGCATAAGCTCCGCGTTCATAAGGTAATGACCCTTTTTTAACGCGCGGAGCGTGACTACAGCACCTCTTACGCGACTTGCAAACGCGCAGATGTCTCTTGGTGACTCACTGCAGCGCGGCAGTCCGCGTAATCTATCTGTTTCAGCTTGCGCTATGGAGTCTGGACGGCCGAACTGCAGCTCGAGTTCCTTCATGATGTCATCGGGCCTGGCATGTCCGATGAGTTCTGAGCTGACGGTTTCCATTGCACGTCCATGTAAGCTTCTCCTCAGCCTCGCTGTATTCTCGACGTCCGTAAAATACGCTCGAGTTGTCTCATATATGGCCCGAAATGATAGCCATTCAGTATGAGAACCATTGAAATTCGGCAATGTCATGACGAATTTCGACGCAGAGGGGTTCGGTTGGTCCCGCTGTTCTATTTTTCTGTCGGCTAGCGACGCTATAGCGGACGTCAACTCCGTCAGGAATGGACGGAGACTATCCCTCTGACCTCCTGTACACTCAGCTGACGCTGCAACTGGAGGTTTTCGCACTTCTTTTTCTTTAGGATGCTGACCTTCTATTTGCGATTTGGTGGCGGTCGCAGTCAGGGGTCTATGCATAGAATTTCTGGTTCCCCCTTCCACGACGTTATCCTCCTTCTCAGGCTGAGGTTCTGGTGCCTCTTCTAGCCATGAACGCACGTACTCGTCATTCGAGTTTCTGTCATCCAAGTATTCAGCTTCGGAACCCTCTTCCTCCGCTCTCTGAAGTGCAAGTTGTGCAAGCTCCAACTTAATTTTGAGTAAGTCTTCGCGAGCTTTATCTATATTTTTTCGTGACTGAGTCACTCTAGTTGACGGCGGACGGCTATGTTCGATACGGGCGTCACCCCGGGTAGTCATCGGCATCGCTGTACGTCTGTCTTCTTCGGAAATCTTCTCTTTCTGAGAAGGTTTCAATGTTGTGTCTGAAGCTCCTTCTAATCTGGTTAATCTGGTAGAAACCGCTTGATCAGTTTCTATTGGTTGATGCGTCGGAGTGCTTTCAGTTTGAGGCGCTAGATGGCGCTGCTCGTCCGCCGGCTCGGTCCCTTCGGTTGTGGAAGGTGAACCCGGCGGCAGCTCATGTCTGATGCCAGCTGGCTGATCCAACTCCACGGTCCATGCCTCCGGCTTCTTGCCTTTGGTTCTGGTTATCGGCATTGTTGTTGAAATATTTTCTTTTGAAAACTCGAAGTTAGTTTTCAAAGATAAGTCCCAGTTCCGGGCTTCAGCGTTCAAACCGACGATCTCCAGAAGTTAACCTCCACTTCGATTGACTATAATTCAATCTTCAAATAAAAAATCACTAAAAACTTACGGTCAGTGATAAGTCTTCAGGAAACTTCAGGCATTTGCTATACAAGTTTATTTTTCCCATAAACGTGTATGTTCTATTTGATTGACTATGATTCAATCAAATTCTAAATCACCGAAAAGTCAAGGTTACTTTTCGGTGGTGATGCTTCATGAACTGCTTGTCCAAAGCATCAGAGCCGTGCATCAATCTTCAGAGCACGTATCTTGCTCGATTGAAGAAAATTCAATCTTCAAATAAATCACCGAAACGTCAAAGTTATTTTCAGTGATAGTGCTTCAGGAACCGCGTAGTCAGTACATCCGAAACGTATCTAAGTCTTCAGAGTACGTTTCTTCCATTCACTGACGAAAATTCAGTCTTCAAAATTTTCCTGAAAACCTAGGGGTTGTTTTCAGTCATAAGGCTTCAGGAATTATTCTTCAATCATCAAGGATGCACATCAGCCTTCTAAAACGCACGTCTTGTATTTTTCTGACGGGCGCTCGTTTTTTAAACAAATCGCTAAAAACATAAGGGTAGTTTTCAGCGATAAGTCTTCAGGAACTATTCTTGGGGCTTCAAGGATGCGCATCAGTCTTCATACAGCATTTTGCGGCTCACAGAAAATTTTTTCTATCTTCTTACAATTATTGAAAAAATAGGGTATTTTCAATAACTGTCTCCAGAATTTTACCTCTTGGATCCAGCGGCAAATAGGGCACGTAGGACTTGTTCCCTGCAGTGCACGTCGATTTTTGGTTTATTTGTGAAATTAATTTCTCCAAAATTCGAAAAATTAATTCCACCACTATTTCTTCCTGACGTCCTGGGGCGCTCCAGACTTCGAATTTCGGCTCAAACGGGTCAACGTTGTGTTGCACGTAGCCGACTTAATATGCAGGCACCCAGTTGTTTTTTCTGGATCTGCTGTTCCCGACGTCCTGGGGCTCTCCAGGCTCCAAAATTCGGCTCGCAAGGACCATTAAATGTGCAGGACGTAGCGTGTTCATTGGCCCCGAGAAAAGAAGGGCGTAAACCTTCTGGCCATTGCCGCTGAACGCCCCATCCACATCAACGAAAATAAAGGTTCCTGGATGCCTGGCTGCAGCAGTGACGAAGGGTTGCAAATCGACTCTAACGATTCAACGATGTGTTGGCTGTACTTGAGTTATTTCCAGATTCTGGGTTGCCTACTTCTGGATCAGCACTCCTGGTGTCCAGGTTCCGAGGCTCAGCTCGACAGGATCGAAAAGGGATGTCCCCATAAGGGTTGAAGTTGATGAATTAAATGAAACACTAAGTTATTCAGTACACGGCACGATTCTAGGGCTCTCAACAATTTCTGAGACGTGATTCTATATAAGAATTACTTCTTATTTACTAAGACAAGTACAAGCGACTAGCTTTGGATGACTACAAATTCTATTTGGGCCCGGGGGTTCTTTATACCCTCGCATCGTGCCATTATTGAGAGCCCCGCGAATTCTCGCCGAAAATAATTTTTAATTATGTAAAAAACCCTTATACATATTTGGTAAATAGGGTTACCGCACCCCTTCCATGGTGCTATCAATAGCTGGATTTCTTCGTACTGTAACACAGTAACGCCCCCTATCTATGTATCTAATCAATATACCTAATTTCCAGGTATTGATAGCTTCCCTAGACTATTTACATGAAATTAAAGGACAATTCCCTTTATTTCCCAGTTAAAACCTTAATAGCTTTTAACCTAGCCTAAGGATATCTATAGGTTGGGTTGACCTGCTGGTGCCAATAGCAGGCTGTCTGTTGACGTCTAGAAAAAGCTTATTTTCGGGAATCTTCTATGGGATATCATCCCCTATGTAATGAATCTATAAATTCCTAAGTCATTTCACCGACTTTAGGACCTCCTACTTAGGCTTACCAGACAATCACCGCCTATTATGGGGATTCTGGTAGCCAATAGACCACACTTTACATTTCCAGTGCTTATGTAAGTCTATCTAGGTCATATGCACATAAGGTGCCTCGCTATGTACAAATTTGGCAGCTGGTCACTTTCTTTGCGCCCAGCTACCAGAGAAACTAGGTATAATAACACTAATAAGATTGGGACGACACGATGGTGCATTTAACGGGCCATCGGGAGGTCCCCAAAAATTCCTTATTTTCGGAATTCCCAGGGGTGTATAGTCCCAGGGAATGCCAAAAACTGACTAAAAATTACATTTCCAGAAACCTATTTTCTGGAATTGTACTTAAACTACTTGAGCGATTTTCGCTCCAAAGTGATGGCTTGGTAGCTAGTCCAGCAAGCCATCCGAAAGTACTTACACCATGAGTACATCTATTCCCTTCATGGAGTTATTCCACCTGAAGGGTCTACAAATTTCAACGTTTTACGTTGTTTACATTTTTCACGGCTGCCTATCTCGTTGACTATCCAAGCGATTCTTCCCATCTAGAAACCGCCTGGAAGCCCTTTTAGCAAGCTTTCCAATGGTAGTACTTTTACCAGTACACCTATATGTTTCTAGGTACTTAGGGCACCTAAAACCGAAAGCGATTACCAAAACCAGACAAACAGCAGTTTTTCTATTATATACTGACTTGATATCTCAAGTAAATGGGCTTTATATAAAAGACTTCGCTAACTATGAGGTGTATATAGGCTTCCTGTCTCGGTCTAGGTCCCCCATATACCCTAAAATGACCTGAAACCATATATTTGGTGTTTGAGATATCAAGTCAATATTCTTATTTACATAGCAGAAACTATGTGGTCTTCACATAGTTTCATCATTATGTACTGATTACATGTCCAGTACATAGGATAAGCCCTTAAAAACGTGATTTTAATTACTATAATATTTTCAAAAAACTCCAAAACTATATATATCGTGGTGCTCCATCTGACGGGCCATTCGGAACTAATCCGTCGCCGAGCACAGACGTATCGTATGACAGAAATTTATGTTTTTTACTATGATAACTCTTATCAGTATGCTTTCTAATGATTTTACTCTGTTAAGGGTGAACTATTGAACCCTATGACATACTGACAAATACTAAAAACATTATACTACTATCTCAAAAAATGTAGGTAAAATTTTAGTATAAATATAGACGGGCCTCTAAAATTCATTTTAGTATCAGATGGCGCGCCGTGGTGAGCAGACATGTCTACACATACAAACTTTAACTTTTTATGAACCATTTAGTATGGTTGATGACGCTTCGTCGCGAACATATCTCCCGCCGTGCAGTGCTGTGTCGACTCGCTGTGTCGACTCGAAGTGTTGTCGGCGCGGCGCTGCATTCCTTCGGTGAGCGACGGACGGCATTTCTCGGCTGCCGGCCAGGCCCACCGAGAGGACGGTCGCCGCTCCGGCATCTCTGGTTACTGGGGCAGTGGGACGAGTTTCTTCACCGGACGCTTCAAGGTACCGCCAAGTGTGCGTACCTCAGCAGTCCGGATTTCTCCGTCGATTCCTGGATACACGGCCACAATGCGGCCTCGCGGCCACGTATTGCGGGGCAGCTGGCCGTCGGCTATCAGGACAGGGTCACCCACTTTAAATCTGGGCCCACTACTATGTGGCTCCCGCCGGTTTTGGAGCTCCGGCAGGTACTCTCTGACCCAGCGACTCCAGAACATATCAGCGAGGATCTGTGATCGTCGCCATATTTTCCTGCTGTCTATATCTTGCTCAGTGAACGTGCCAGGTGTAGGTAGTCTGGCTGACCCACCGAGCAAGAGGTGATTCGGTGTGATGGATTCGTCATCATCACCATCTACCGACACGTGTGTCAATGGTCGGCTATTTACAATGTACTCTGCCTCACAAATCAGTGTGGACAACACCTCTTCGGTGGGGTGTTTCTCTGTAAGTACATTGCATAGTGTGTTTTTAACACAACGAACTAGGCGCTCCCAGGCGCCTCCCATGAATGGCGCTGATGGCGTTATGAAGCGCCATACGATGCCTCTGCGACTTGCCTCTGTTTTGAAGGCGTCTCGCAGCTCTCTGTCGGCGCCGTGCATGTTGGTGCCATTGTCTGAGTGTATCTCAGCTGGGCATCCTCTGCGCGCGGCGAATCGGCGCAGCGCCAATATGGCGGAGTCTGCGCTAAGGCTGGCGGCGATTTCAAGGTGCACCGCCCTTGATGTGAGACACGTAAATAGTGCTACGTATCTCTTCTGATGCTGCCGACCGACGGTGACGGATAGCGGGCCGAAATAGTCGAGCCCGGTATATGTAAACGGCCTCTTATGGTGAGCGAGGCGCGTTTTCGGGTGGTCGCCGGTCGCAGGTACTGGTGGCTGTGCCTTGCGTATACGGCAATGCAGGCATCTTGCTATCACCTTCTTCGCTGTTGGTCGCATCTTCACGACCCAGTAGTGCTGCCGTACCTCATTAATTGTGAGTTCGGTGCCACTATGTTGTAGACTGCGATGTGTCCAGTCTATGTACAACTGCGTTATGTGATGGTCGCCATGTAATATAGGCGGGCGCATCACTTCTTCAGCTACCTCTTGCGTAGCTGCTATGCGACTTCTTAGTCGCAGCACGCCGTCAACGACCTGAATTTGTAAAGGTCGCAGCGAGCTATTTTTATTTATTTCTTCAACGTTCGCTAACTCTGAAGCGAACGATTGTTGTTGTGCGACCTGGACAAGTATTTTCTCAGCTTCTTGGAGAAATTCTGCTTCTATAATTTGTCTGTTGACCTGGGTTGGTGCTCTGCATGCCTGCTTCTGCTTCTGTGCAGGTACAGCAGGCTTCTGGCGCCAGTCTGGGTCCTTTTCAGCGTTTTTTCTCGTCCGTTTATAGGACGTTATCTCTGTTCTATTTTTGCAAAGAGATATAAAACGCAGAACTGTGGCGGTCGCACGAAGCAGTCGCTCCCATCTGGAGAATCTGCCTGGCTCTGGAACGGCTTCTATGAAGCTCTTCTTGTCCCCTTCTGTGACAACGAAAGTTTTTTCTTCTCCCGTGTCGTCTATAGTCGGAGGTTTCTCTGTGGGCCATAATTCGGGCCCAAGAGACAAAAATCTCGGCCCGCAGTACCACTCGTGGTCCGAGTTGAACCGCAGTGGCACGTCACGGGTTGCTGCGTCAGCGATGTTCATCTTGGTGGGTATCCACCGCCAATCTTCGACTTTGCTATTGTCTTCAATAGCAGCTATTCGGTGAGCAACGAAAGGTTTGTATACTCTCGCTCCTCTTCTAATCCAGGTCAGTACGGTCTTGCTATCTGACCAATACGTTACTGACGTGGGCTTGCAGTCGTGTTCACTCATCACTGCTGCGGCTACGCGGGTTCCCAATACCGCGGCCTGAAGTTCGAGTCTCGGTATCGAAAGCAGTTTCAGTGGGGCCACCCGCGCTTTCGCCATAACAAGGCTTATTAAGTGCTTGCCTTCCACGGTCGTGGCCCGCCAGTATACAGCGGTAGCATATGCCATCTCGCTTGCATCAGTGAACACATGCACCTGCATTTCTATAGCGTCGCTATATCCAGGATAGCATCTTGGTACGCTAACGTTTTTTAGTTGGCGTAAATGTTGTACCCAAATTTTCCATTGTAATGCTAGGTCAACATCTAGCCTCTGATCCCAGTCGACGCCTCGCCTCCATGCTTCTTGCAATATTTGCTTCGCCTTGATGGTTACTGGTGAGGCGAGTCCGAGTGGGTCGTATAGCGACGCTACTATTCTGAGCGCCTCTCGCTTGGTGGGCGCCTCTCGGTCCAAGATACCCTCAGGCAGACGCGCGAGTGTGAGGTTGAAACCCAGCGTGTCTTCGCCTGGCCTCCATATGAGGCCGAGTATCTTTTCCGACGTATCTATATCTCCAATGGATACCATCTCAATTTGTATATGCGATGGGTCCATCTTTTCTAGGAGCTGCGAGCTATTTGAAACCCATTTCTTGAGTTCAAACCTCGCCTGTAGGTGTATTTTTCGCACCATACTAGCGACTTCTGCCGCCTTCTCGATAGTTCTATAACTATCTAGGTAGTCATCCATATAATGACTACGTAGTATAGCATTCACAGCTTCAGGGTGCTTTTCTATATATTTGTTTGCGTTCCAGTTCTTTGCAAAAATTGCTGTGCAAGGCGAACTGGCTGCGCCGAAAATGATGGACGTCATTCTATATTCTTCTGGCGCTCCTTCTCTGCGGTTTCCCCTCCACAGGTAGCGAAGCGCGTCTCGGTCTTGGCTCCGCACCTTCACTTGCATGAACATCTCCGCTATGTCACCGGTTATTGCAACGCAGTGACGGCGAAACCGCATCATTACGCCTGGCAGCGACTGTAATAGGTCGGGCCCAGTTAACAGGAAGTCATTCAGTGACATTCCTCTCGATTTGGCGGCAGCGTCATGTACGATGCGAAGTTTGTCTGGCTTCATTGGGTTGAAGACATCGAAGTGCGGGAGGTACCAAGTTTTGCCCGGCGTGCTAATTGCGGGTGCTCTTTCAGCGTACCCTTTCGCAATTAGCGAGTCCATCTGGTCTGAGTATCTTCTTCGAAGTTCCTGGTTCTTGTCCAGCTTCTTTTCTGTTGAGACGAGCCTCTTCAGAGCTGTCTCAAAGCTATCTGGCATCTCAGCATGCTCATTACGCCAAAGCATGGCGGTTTCGATGTGTCCATTCTCTAATTGGACAGTTGATCGATTCAAAATGTCCTCTGCCCTTCTTGCTGGGTCAGAGGCGGGTCGCTGTGGGTTTATGCACAACGATTCTATCGCGAAATGTTCGCGCAACTGATGATCCAAATTATCATCAGTTGTTATTCTATTGACATGATGTACTTGTTGTCGTAGTAAACTACTGTGCGCGCCATGTAGTGTCCAACCCATCGCTGTAAGTGACGCAATTGGTTGGTGTCTTGGACCTCTGCGAATCTCGCTGGCCAATAACAAATGCCAGTTGTCTTGGCCGACGAGTACTTTTGGCACGCCCTTGTTGTACATCAACTCTTTTCTCAAGTCGGTTAAATGCTTGCAGCGTGCGACAACCCTATCGCTCACTGTTTGTTTTGCCAAGCTGAGTTTAGGTATAGTACGTGCTTTGAACTGTACCCTTCTGTCTTGCGGGCTAACCAGCGTCACCTTGACTCTTCTTGAGCGTGGGGTGGTGAGCATGGTGTTGCCTATCGCACCGATCTTGAGCGGGTCCACAGGGCCCTCTGCCCCGACTTGCCTCGCGATGTCTTCATCCATCAGCGAAACGGTGGACCCATCGTCTAGGAGAGCATATGTTGCCACCTCTCCCGCCGGTCCGATTACCCGGACCGGCACTATCTTGAGGTACGCCTGGCTCGATGGTGACCCGAAACTGGCCACCGTTTCCTGAGGATCCTTCCGGGATTCAGGAACATCGGGCTTCTTGTTGGCTTCCCTCTGCTGTTGCTTCTTCCTATGAAGAAGCCGATGGTGCGTATCTCTGCACCCGTCTTGGCCACATTGTTTTTTCTTACAAGTGTGGTTGCCTTGTCGAAGTTGAAGGCAGCGATAACATAGATTGTGTTTTTTCGCTAGCTCCCATCGTTTCTCGACAGCTACGCCCCTGAATTGTGCACATCCAGTGGCGTAGTGATGTCCCACGTCGCAAACACGGCATTTTCCTACCGGTTGGTCCGTAGCTATATGCGTCCTTTGTGTGACGCGTCTGTTGGTGTTCGCCTCGGCCGAAGCGATGCCTTCGGGTGGGGCGAATGGACTACAGAAGTGTGCCTGTTCAGATATAAAATCACTGAACAATGAAATATCTGGCACCGATTGGTACTTCTCCGAATATGATCGGTACCATTGTGCTCGTAGCGAATTGGGTAACTTCTCTGTTAACAATCGCATAAGCTCCGCGTTCATAAGGTAATGACCCTTTTTTAACGCGCGGAGCGTGACTACAGCACCTCTTACGCGACTTGCAAACGCGCAGATGTCTCTTGGTGACTCACTGCAGCGCGGCAGTCCGCGTAATCTATCTGTTTCAGCTTGCGCTATGGAGTCTGGACGGCCGAACTGCAGCTCGAGTTCCTTCATGATGTCATCGGGCCTGGCATGTCCGATGAGTTCTGAGCTGACGGTTTCCATTGCACGTCCATGTAAGCTTCTCCTCAGCCTCGCTGTATTCTCGACGTCCGTAAAATACGCTCGAGTTGTCTCATATATGGCCCGAAATGATAGCCATTCAGTATGAGAACCATTGAAATTCGGCAATGTCATGACGAATTTCGACGCAGAGGGGTTCGGTTGGTCCCGCTGTTCTATTTTTCTGTCGGCTAGCGACGCTATAGCGGACGTCAACTCCGTCAGGAATGGACGGAGACTATCCCTCTGACCTCCTGTACACTCAGCTGACGCTGCAACTGGAGGTTTTCGCACTTCTTTTTCTTTAGGATGCTGACCTTCTATTTGCGATTTGGTGGCGGTCGCAGTCAGGGGTCTATGCATAGAATTTCTGGTTCCCCCTTCCACGACGTTATCCTCCTTCTCAGGCTGAGGTTCTGGTGCCTCTTCTAGCCATGAACGCACGTACTCGTCATTCGAGTTTCTGTCATCCAAGTATTCAGCTTCGGAACCCTCTTCCTCCGCTCTCTGAAGTGCAAGTTGTGCAAGCTCCAACTTAATTTTGAGTAAGTCTTCGCGAGCTTTATCTATATTTTTTCGTGACTGAGTCACTCTAGTTGACGGCGGACGGCTATGTTCGATACGGGCGTCACCCCGGGTAGTCATCGGCATCGCTGTACGTCTGTCTTCTTCGGAAATCTTCTCTTTCTGAGAAGGTTTCAATGTTGTGTCTGAAGCTCCTTCTAATCTGGTTAATCTGGTAGAAACCGCTTGATCAGTTTCTATTGGTTGATGCGTCGGAGTGCTTTCAGTTTGAGGCGCTAGATGGCGCTGCTCGTCCGCCGGCTCGGTCCCTTCGGTTGTGGAAGGTGAACCCGGCGGCAGCTCATGTCTGATGCCAGCTGGCTGATCCAACTCCACGGTCCATGCCTCCGGCTTCTTGCCTTTGGTTCTGGTTATCGGCATTGTTGTTGAAATATTTTCTTTTGAAAACTCGAAGTTAGTTTTCAAAGATAAGTCCCAGTTCCGGGCTTCAGCGTTCAAACCGACGATCTCCAGAAGTTAACCTCCACTTCGATTGACTATAATTCAATCTTCAAATAAAAAATCACTAAAAACTTACGGTCAGTGATAAGTCTTCAGGAAACTTCAGGCATTTGCTATACAAGTTTATTTTTCCCATAAACGTGTATGTTCTATTTGATTGACTATGATTCAATCAAATTCTAAATCACCGAAAAGTCAAGGTTACTTTTCGGTGGTGATGCTTCATGAACTGCTTGTCCAAAGCATCAGAGCCGTGCATCAATCTTCAGAGCACGTATCTTGCTCGATTGAAGAAAATTCAATCTTCAAATAAATCACCGAAACGTCAAAGTTATTTTCAGTGATAGTGCTTCAGGAACCGCGTAGTCAGTACATCCGAAACGTATCTAAGTCTTCAGAGTACGTTTCTTCCATTCACTGACGAAAATTCAGTCTTCAAAATTTTCCTGAAAACCTAGGGGTTGTTTTCAGTCATAAGGCTTCAGGAATTATTCTTCAATCATCAAGGATGCACATCAGCCTTCTAAAACGCACGTCTTGTATTTTTCTGACGGGCGCTCGTTTTTTAAACAAATCGCTAAAAACATAAGGGTAGTTTTCAGCGATAAGTCTTCAGGAACTATTCTTGGGGCTTCAAGGATGCGCATCAGTCTTCATACAGCATTTTGCGGCTCACAGAAAATTTTTTCTATCTTCTTACAATTATTGAAAAAATAGGGTATTTTCAATAACTGTCTCCAGAATTTTACCTCTTGGATCCAGCGGCAAATAGGGCACGTAGGACTTGTTCCCTGCAGTGCACGTCGATTTTTGGTTTATTTGTGAAATTAATTTCTCCAAATTCGAAAAATTAATTCCACCACTATTTCTTCCTGACGTCCTGGGGCGCTCCAGACTTCGAATTTCGGCTCAAACGGGTCAACGTTGTGTTGCACGTAGCCGACTTAATATGCAGGCACCCAGTTGTTTTTTCTGGATCTGCTGTTCCCGACGTCCTGGGGCTCTCCAGGCTCCAAAATTCGGCTCGCAAGGACCATTAAATGTGCAGGACGTAGCGTGTTCATTGGCCCCGAGAAAAGAAGGGCGTAAACCTTCTGGCCATTGCCGCTGAACGCCCCATCCACATCAACGAAAATAAAGGTTCTTGGATGCCTGGCTGCAGCAGTGACGAAGGGTTGCAAATCGACTCTAACGATTCAACGATGTGTTGGCTGTACTTGAGTTATTTCCAGATTCTGGGTTGCCTACTTCTGGATCAGCACTCCTGGTGTCCAGGTTCCGAGGTTCAGCTCGACAGGATCGAAAAGGGATGTCTTCATAAGGGTTGAAGTTGATGAATTAAATGAAACACTAAGTTATTCAGTACACGGCACGATTCTAGGGCTCTCAACAATTTCTGAGACGTGATTCTATATAAGAATTACTTCTTATTTACTAAGACAAGTACAAGCGACTAGCTTTGGATGACTACAAATTCTATTTGGGCCCGGGGGTTCTTTATACCCTCGCATCGTGCCATTATTGAGAGCCCCGCAAATTCTCGCCGAAAATAATTTTTAATTATGTAAAAAACCCTTATACATATTTGGTAAATAGGGTTACCGCACCCCTTCCATGGTGCCATCAATAGCTGGATTTCTTCGTACTGTAACACAGTAACGCCCCCTATCTATGTATCTAATCAATATACCTAATTTCCAGGTATTGATAGCTTCCCTAGACTATTTACATGAAATTAAAGGACAATTCCCTTTATTTCCCAGTTAAAACCTTAATAGCTTTTAACCTAGCCTAAGGATATCTATAGGTTGGGTTGACCTGCTGGTGCCAATAGCAGGCTGTCTGTTGACGTCTAGAAAAAGCTTATTTTCGGGAATCTTCTATGGGATATCATCCCCTATGTAATGAATCTATAAATTCCTAAGTCATTTCACCGACTTTAGGACCTCCTACTTAGGCTTACCAGACAATCACCGCCTATTATGGGGATTCTGGTAGCCAATAGACCACACTTTACATTTCCAGTGCTTATGTAAGTCTATCTAGGTCATATGCACATAAGGTGCCTCGCTATGTACAAATTTGGCAGCTGGTCACTTTCTTTGCGCCCAGCTACCAGAGAAACTAGGTATAATAACACTAATAAGATTGGGACGACACGATGGTGCATTTAACGGGCCATCGGGAGGTCCCCAAAAATTCCTTATTTTCGGAATTCCCAGGGGTGTATAGTCCCAGGGAATGCCAAAAACTGACTAAAAATTACATTTCCAGAAACCTATTTTCTGGAATTGTACTTAAACTACTTGAGCGATTTTCGCTCCAAAGTGATGGCTTGGTAGCTAGTCCAGCAAGCCATCCGAAAGTACTTACACCATGAGTACATCTATTCCCTTCATGGAGTTATTCCACCTGAAGGGTCTACAAATTTCAACGTTTTACGTTGTTTACATTTTTCACGGCTGCCTATCTCGTTGACTATCCAAGCGATTCTTCCCATCTAGAAACCGCCTGGAAGCCCTTTTAGCAAGCTTTCCAATGGTAGTACTTTTACCAGTACACCTATATGTTTCTAGGTACTTAGGGCACCTAAAACCGAAAGCGATTACCAAAACCAGACAAACAGCAGTTTTTCTATTATATACTGACTTGATATCTCAAGTAAATGGGCTTTATATAAAAGACTTCGCTAACTATGAGGTGTATATAGGCTTCCTGTCTCGGTCTAGGTCCCCCATATACCCTAAAATGACCTGAAACCATATATTTGGTGTTTGAGATATCAAGTCAATATTCTTATTTACATAGCAGAAACTATGTGGTCTTCACATAGTTTCATCATTATGTACTGATTACATGTCCAGTACATAGGATAAGCCCTTAAAAACGTGATTTTAATTACTATAATATTTTCAAAAAACTCCAAAACTATATATATCGTGGTGCTCCATCTGACGGGCCATTCGGAACTAATCCGTCGCCGAGCACAGACGTATCGTATGACAGAAATTTATGTTTTTTACTATGATAACTCTTATCAGTATGCTTTCTAATGATTTTACTCTGTTAAGGGTGAACTATTGAACCCTATGACATACTGACAAATACTAAAAACATTATACTACTATCTCAAAAAATGTAGGTAAAATTTTAGTATAAATATAGACGGGCCTCTAAAATTCATTTTAGTATCAGATGGCGCGCCGTGGTGAGCAGACATGTCTACACATACAAACTTTAACTTTTTATGAACCATTTAGTATGGTTGATGACGCTTCGTCGCGAACACAATTACTGGTAATGATTACTTACGTTTTTGTCGTTCTTTATATGGATAAAAGGGTGGTCGCATTGTGAGAGTTGTATATGCCTAAAATTATATAAAATGCTAATGAAATAACATGCAGATTTTTACTATATTCTGCAATTCAAATAGTTTGAACCTTTTTACTGCAAAGTGCTCAGAACACGTTTATGGAAATAATTCAACTTTTATAGTTAGCCAGCATTATTTAAAGATTTTAAAGGACTCCATTATGTAAATGTGTTCCATTTATGTACAACTGTAGTACTATTCAGCTTAGTTAAGCAACTCTTTATGTAAAAGGAATGTGCAAACTGTTTTACCGTCTAAATCGCCAAGCCAAATTGGATGGGGTTCTATAGCAACTCAGTCGCTATTGTCCTATTTGGTCTCGTTCTATAAAAATCAAGAATACAACAGTTTTTTTTTCACGCTTGAAGGTTTGTTGAGCGCACAAACAATGAAGACATCAGTAATATTATTTTAATTGATTGGCTTAAGTTTACTGGTTGATTTGGTTGATGATAGAGCACGCTTGCCTTGAAGTAACCTAAATTGATGAAACAATTCACAATAAATTAGAACCGATTTTAAATCAACTGCTTAATTTTAGTCTGTACCTATAATACCTAAGCTAGATTATACTAAACAGTACAGCCTCTTTAACAAAAAAGCTCCAAAATTGCATTACCAAAAAATATTACGAGCAGCAGATACGCGACGCTGCAAGGGTTCCGTAGCAATTAAGCCCCGTTCGATACCTTCGGCTTGTGTTGCGAATCGCTAATTATTACCAAAACCAGACGATAACTCGGTTGTGACGTCGGCAAGACTAATTTACGATCCGTAGGGATCGCACGTGCTTCAATTAGATTTGGTTTAATATCGAAATTGAGAAGCTGTGACGTAGTGATTTTGTGGGGATTCCGAAATGGAGTAGAAAGAGCTGGCTGTTACCAAATATCTAAGATAGAACATAAAGATGGGGATGACATTTTTGACATGGCAGATACAATCTGGATGAGAATGGCAAAGAAGTGTGGGGGATTGGCACAAGAAGAGATTGGTCTATGCTCAGCTTTGGGCAAAGTCAGGCCGTGGATGATAATGATGAAGGAGATGGTGGGATAGCGTTTCGTTAAAGGTTTTCAAGAGAAGAATAAAGGAACATTTCATATCAACATGACGCATAAATATAACAACTATTACACTAATTTTATAAAGGTGAAAGTTTGTGAGTGTGTGTTTATATGTTTGTTACTTCTTCACGCTCAAACGGCAGGACGGATCTGGATAAAATTTGGCACAGAGATAGATTATAGTCAGGAATAGCACATAGGATACTTTTCATTTCAGCAATATGTTCCCTCGGGATAATTTGCGACTTTCACGGTATTTATAAAAGATTTTAGTTATGTATTATATTGTAATATATTATGTTTTATGTTTACACTTATCTGTTTAGTTTATGTAGTGTGTAAGGATTTTAAATATCAAATGTTTTTGAACTTGGTTTTTTTTGTGCACTTGATGCACTGTCCCCATACGCAAATTTCCTTTTAACAACTGAGGTTTGCTGTTAGAGAACCCAATTATGGGTTAACGGTCTTTGTACATAAACTGTCCATTGTATTTGTATATTCATTTTATGATTTGTGTGCAATAAAGAATATGAATGAAGATATCACAGAACAGATAGGTATCTTTAGGGCTCGCCCATTCTATCGTGTATCTTATCCATGGCTTTCCATCGGGCAAGATTGAGGTCAAAGGCTGGCTCATCATGAAATAAAACATCGCTTAACCAGACTTCTGAATAAAATAGGGGAATCTAAAGAAACTAACATTAGACAGTGTAGATGGCGTAGATGCAACCAAAAGCTATGGAAAACGTTAATTACGATCATAAGAACTGTCACAAGAATGCGAAAATTAACACCAAAAACCGGCCAAGTGCGAGTCGGACTCGCGCACGAAGGGTTCCGTACCATTATCGCAAAAAACGGCAAAAAAATAACGTTTGTTGTATGGGACCCCCCCTTAATTCATTTTATTTGAATTTAATCATTACTATTTTTTGAAGTGAATATACAACTAAATATTCTGTGAATATTTCAAGCGTCTACCTGTTGCCGTTATTAATATCGAGCAAAAAACGGCAAAAAAATCACGTTTGTTGTATGGGAGCCCCCCTAAAATATATATTTTCTTCTGTTTTTAGTATTTGTTGTTATAGCGGCAACAGAAATACATCAGCTCTGAAAATTTCAACTGTCTAGCTATCACGGTTCAAGAGATACAGCTTGGTGACAGACGGACAGACAGACAGACGGATCGCGAAGTCTTAGTAATAGGGTCCCGTTTTTACCCTTTGGGTACGGAACCCTAATAATAAACGCCTTCCTTGAAAATAGGAGATCAGCCCTCTGAACCCTCTTCGAAAGAGTCTAAGCTGAATTCAGATGGTTGCATGATTACTGAAAAATGGTTGGCATGTCACATGAAATATAATAGATTATAAAATTGAAGAAATGGGATTCCAAAACAACTGGATTTGGATTTCTAGGCAGATGCCTAGAAATCCAAATCGTTCGCATTCCAAATCGTCGAATGATAATAAATAGCTTTTGAGTGCTACATTACCAATTTTAATGAAATTCGAATGTCACTCTGAACTAACGAGTGATTTCGGTAAATGAAAACAATCAAATAAAAAAAGTGGGATTTAAACCTACCAATCGATGGAAAATAAATTAAAGCTAATAATAAACATGTATCCTTTTGGATGAATCATCGTAATTCCACTATATCATCGTTTAAATTTCCGCAAGACCACTAATACAGGTCTTGACTTAATTAACCCTTAAAAGCAGACTCATAATCCGACAGGGAACAAAAAGGGCCAAACAAAAAAAGCCCACTCGATGTCACGTCTAAAACTGGGAACTTTGGACAAATTCATGTTTTTATGGGCCCTTTTGTGTGTTTTTTCTCACAGTTGTGAGGCATCTGAAGGAGCACGATTCGGTAACGCACCGAGGAAGATGTTATCGCGACCATTAGAGGGTTGAGCTACATCGCATTGAGACATTTCGACACGTCCAAGTTTTTGTTTAAATCCTTTTAAGAGTTGTTATTTTAGGTCAATGATGGCGCTTTATCGGTATTCGTCTTGACATTTTACCGTGCGTGAGTCGTCGCAACCGCAAATTATAGCCGCAGAATTTTTGACGTCTCACTTAAGGCGCTACATTTCGTCCAGAAATTATTAACATGACACAAGCCTCATAAAAAAATGCCCGATTCCCTTTTAATAAAGTCGTCTCGTCTCGCCGACTCAGTTCCCACGACACATCGTCAGATAAGACACAACAGCGCATCATGTTTTTGCAACATCATAACCACATTGTCGACGGCACTCCGTCACCTGAAGACATGTTGTTGATATAAAACGCCAATAAATGTCACTTTTTTATGACACATTCGCGTCGTGAATTCACGTCACGTGCGCTCGCGCCGTCAGATTTGTATCGACGCATGCGCGCCACCCTGTTTGCCCCGCTGCTCCGACGCGCGCCATTCTCTCACGCGACCACGCCGACAGCCGACGCGTCGACCCACACATCTCACGCTAATCTCTCCTACCATCCAACTATTAACGCCCGAGGCGAAAAACTTTTCCGACAATAGTCTCATTAGCCTCACAAAAGTCATTAAATGTTTGACAGTATATTGTAACAGCGTCACGTACAAGAGCGCTAACAACGTGTGGAGGATCTCGGGGAAGCGGAACTAATCCCGTGATCTATCCAGAATGCCATCCGTCCACAGCGCTCTTTCATCGATCCTACACGTTCGGACAAAAAAACCAACGGTCCGGAATCATTATTATCTTTCTTCTTCGATCATCGATCGCTATTATCCCATTTAAAAGCATCTCGATTTGTTCTTCACTTTTTTTTCGTTTCACTCTCCCGTCGGCGTTCAATTCGAGACCCCAACAATGGGCACGTTAAGAAAGATGTTTAAGTGTTTAGTTACGCTGTTTTTTTCACAATTTTTCAATTTAAACAGAGTCGTGTCGCTGAAGGGCCGGAAGGTGTCGTTACGGGCATTACCAATACTAATAATGTCGTCGATACAATGGACTCAATAACATTCTTAAGTTTGATCTCTCACTATTTAAATGTTCAATTACGCTTTATATGTGAGTATCTATTTTAAAACCGTGTATTATCCAATCTGCGTTTAAGAGGTTTTATTTCAAACTGATATTAAAATGCGCGCAGCAATAAAAGGGCGTGGAGAAAATTGAGTAACTCCGTTGGTACTCGAGTTCAGGCAATTCCAGTTAAGATATTAATTGGTTGAGCGGCTAGAGGGACAGGGCGGGGTAGTGGGAGGGGGCCCGGGGACCCACACGTAGCGTGAAATCGCGGGGCGCGGGTGCGAGCCCCACCTGGACACCACCAGCTTATTATTTGTTGTCTCCCATCTTCCATGCTCGTAAATTTCCACGTCAACGTGTGCGATGATTATGGAAAAAACGAGGTCGACAAAGCCTTTTCACACCCGAAGATAGGACATAAAGACGGACGACTCAGTAAATACGTATATTAAGAATATAATACGTGGATATGTCCGTTCACCGGTGGCCTCTTAATGTGCGTGAATAATTTTTCGTCGTAATAAATTCGGATTGTAATGGTGGCTCGCGATTGGTTTGAAATTTTAGTTGCGTTTATTTTAATATATAAAAAATAAGTATTATGGAATTACGTTCATGAGGGACTGGTTTTGGCATTAATCGACAATGATTGCTACCACCAACGTTTTTGGAAATAATCTCATGATGTTATTGGTCCTCTGTTACGTCAAAAGCTTAATAACTACGTGTGTTTATTATGTTTTTGAAGGCTTTATTTGAGCTTGTATAGTTTTAAGGATAGTGGCGTTTGTCTTCCGTTGCTGAGGCAGAGTAATCATGTGAGGGCTCCCAGACTAGTTTATGTGAGACCCTTGTCAGTTTTACTCGCTTTAGGCAGCGTCTCCTGTGACTTCGTTATTATTTTCTTTGCAATATAACATTTGAAACGTTTTACTATGATTTGAAATGGAGTAGCGTGTGGTTTTTGACACTTATAGATGGAGTCGGTAGCCTACCTATTACTCATTATCATTAGTATTAAAATAGAATAACAAAACTAACCTCTTTTCATAATAGAAGTGGCATGAGGATTACTGTTCTTTAGCAAGAGGCTGGAACAATTCCACCGGTGCCATCGGAACTGATGCTGGCATTCCTTGACCGCTAGCTGAAGACCTTCGAAGGCTATGGCGACTGTATCGGGGGATTCGTGACAGACGGTTCTTTGCTCCCTGGTCAGGCCTCCGACTAGGCGGCAGGTGAGAGATGAACTTAGTTTCACGTGGCTTGGCAGCATGTTGTCTCGGGAACTGGAAGAAGAATTTTTGAGGTTAGTTTGAACAATAACGTGAAGGTTTATGAGTCTGGCGATTTGCGTGACCTGCCGTTTTATGCGATAGGTAATATCGAATAAGACTCCGCATCAGCACTTTTAAACGTCAATATTGGCGAAAGTCTGCCTTCAAATAATCCACCGTTTATCTTTTCTTTTTCTTCTTAGTTTCTGGCTGTCTAGTACCTACCTAAAAATGCTACAGGGGTCGGCAAGTAATTTTAAAATGGGGTCCGAATTGTTGGCATTTTTTATAGAGGTCCAGAAAAACAAACCTCATTTGTATAATGTAAGATAAGGTAATAATTATATACCAACAACCTAAATAGAAAGTAGAATTCGTAAATTTTTTATAAATATTTTTTTACAAAAAATATTATTGATGTATCTTTGAGATTCTCGAGACAGGGGCTGAATTCAAATCGCAGAGGTCTTGTTAGACATTTAAGATTATTATTATTATAGCTTTATTTATCTGTACAATTAAAAATTACATTCTCAGTGATGTACAACAAAATATTATTGGAGGGTAAAAAACCTCCTCTATCCTTGCCTACTTTATTTGTCTTTGGCGGTGGTCATTCAGTTTTTTCCAGCCATTTTTACGATATCATCGACCCATCGTTTCTTGTCCATGTCCATCTGTTATCCTGGTACCTAGATATGTGGTCAGCCCACTTCCACTTCAGTGTCATGGCTTATTGCAATGCATCGGTGAGTTTTGTTTTGTTGCGTAAGTATGTCAACAATTCGTGTTCTATCTATTCTTCTTAGTATTCAGGATAATTCTTTCCATAGCGTGCTGGCACGAGAGGATCTTCTTTGTCTTGTTAGTGAAAGTCCAAGTCTGACTTATTTTTTACAAACATATCCGAAGCCAAACTTAATAGCTAAGTTGATAGTTATTTGCAATTTTCATATTTTTTATAACAATTTTATATATATTGAATTGGTTTACCGACTAATTCGCTAAAGCATGCGCTTTTTCACAAATTTAGACAGTATCACACATTTGTATAGTTGTAGTCTAAGATAACTAACCAGTTCCTAAATAATATAAATAAATTTAAAGACCACCCGGCTGATATCTCAATCGCATTCAACCATAGTGAATAACATAATTTTACCGCACAGCAAGCCATACCAAATAATTATCGTTTAATTTATTCATACCTGTCGCTACCTCTTACAAATGGTGACAATAACAATATTTAATAACTAATGACTAATCTGGCAATATAAACAAACTAATACTACGTGTGACCACCATGTCCCACTAATTGGGCTATTCTCATAATTAAAGTCAACGTAATTAATTTATTTGTGAATAGGTTCGGATGGTATCGCGTTGTTCGAATAGTTTTCGAATGAAACAATTTGTTCGTTTAGTCAGTAGCTAATATTTCGATGGTATGTGAAAATGTTCCAGCGATTTTATAATGAAGTCTCGATGTAAAAGTTATGAGCTCCGTTGTGGATGCCTGTGAAATGTTTTTGTTCGAGGACCGTGGGCGAAGGAATTTTACAGACTTTTGAAATTTAATATTAAATTCAATATTAAATACCTTCGAAAGTTGTGCTGTAAAGTTTTGTGGTATTGTTTTAGGTCTGGAATGAAACTTGGTAACTTGTTGTTTATTTTTACCCGGCTGCAAGGAAAGGGTTATGTTTTTCACGCGTATCTTGTATGTTTGTATGTATGTAATATTCTTTATTACCTCATATCTTTCAAACTAATTGGCGGATTTTTATAATTAGGACATCGTTACGGTCTTGATCGGTCTTGACCGCCCAACTGTTCTTAGCTAAGTGCCGTTTAAAAAAAAGTAACATGGCGGATTTTGGACGCCATATTGTGGGGGTTGCAATCTTTTATTTTTTTCCTCCCCACCGAGTGGGGTATCAAAATGAAGGGTTCTTAGAGGCGATTACAAAAATATAAACTACTAATATGTTTAAACGTCATTCGAAAAAAAAATGATAACTAAAAAGTTGTAAATAAAAAAAGTTAGTTTAAAAATTAAAAACCTGCCTGCTTAAAACATGATATTTTCTTGTTTACAGCTTTTTAGTTCGCTTTTAAGCAGGCGGGTTTTTGATTTTTTTTACGCTTGTTTCTCAATATAAAGGGATGTTTCTGTACTTGAAAGCTTGGAAGTAACTTTGTGAAGCTATAAGGTTGAGTCATTTTCTTTTTTGTATTCTGCGTCAAATAAAATGATGATACCTATTAATTTTTAACCCCCGGCGGAAAAAAGAGGGGTGTTATAAGTTTACCGTGTGTACCTGTGTGTTTGTATATCTTTCTGTGGCATCATAGCTCCTAAACGGTCGAACCGATTTTTATTTCGTTAGTTGACTTTATCGAGAGTGTCCTTATCCTATCACCTGCTAATTATCAGACACTTGACAGATATGGGGTTATACTTCATAAAAGATACCTTGATCTCTGCGACATATGTCAAACTGACGTATATGTTATTGTTACATTATTGTTAGCCTGTCAAGCGCTATTGTTACTGTATTGATACTGACAGCTGTCGCAGATATCAAGCTATCTTTTATGAAGTATAGCTATGTTTGATGAAAATCGGTTCAGCCGTTGTAAAGTTATGAGCGTTTTACTGTTTGAATCGGAGTGTTTTCGCAAAATATCGTGTCATAATTATGTTTTAAATAGATTGTCGATTGAAGCGTGTCTCGGTTGATAAATTATGTAGCATGAAATAAAATAAGCTCTTCTAGTTTTAAAATATGATCGACATGTAAAAGTGTTTGTACAAACCAACTTACTTATCAATTGTATATATGTTAATAAAGTAAATGTATACTTACAGAAATAAAATCATTTATTATTTAAAAATGTGTCGGAGGTTGTATACATTTTTATTTTTTTCTTGTATATTTGTCTATTATTAAACACTTTTTATATTTTTATATTTGTTTCAATAGTTACTTAACTAAATATTCACACCAACCTTCAATAGTCCAAACAACTTTCACAAAAAAAAATCGTGACAATTCAAAAACTGAGTTTCATTCCAAAAATAAAATACATCATAGAACTAGATGGGGCATGACAGGAAGTGTCACAGATTAAATAAAAACTATGGCCGCACGTAGGTACTTGTGGTAAATCTGATGTACGCGACTGCTCTCCGATCAACACTGATAAACGACGCACGTGTGTTATATGTGTTAACGTTTCGGATTTACCCGTCTGTTGGCATTTTTTTATCTGTGGATAGATTGATATTTAAAAATGGAGCATGTAATAAAATGTTTTTTTTTGTGTTGTTAGGTTTTGTTCAGAATAATCCTCTTTGGGTACTGTGAATTTTGAGTACGTTTGATTTGAAGAGTACAATGTCGTTTAGATGTGGTACCAATTATTTAAATTAATATTTTAAAGCAATAAAATTGTTCCTTTATTTATCTGTTTGTAAAAGATAATGTCTGTAATCTGTAAATATCTGACTGTAAAAACTTAGGTAAAATAAAATTTAAACGAGTAGATGTCAATCCAAGATTGGATGACAGTACACTTCAAGACCATTTTATGTATACCTAATAAGATAGTTAAAATTAATCATCATCATCCTCATTTCAGTCGAAAGACGTCCACTGCTGGACATAGGCCTCCCCCAGGCGTCACCACATTGACTGATCCAGTGCGTCTCGCATCTAGCGCATTCCCGCAACCTTAACCAGGTCATCGGTCCACCTAGTGGGAGGCCTTCCAACGCATCGTCTTCCGGTTTGCGGTCGCCATTCCAGAACTTTTCGGGCCCATCGGCCATCCTTTCTGCGAGCAATGCCCACTGCCACTTAAGTTTCGCAATTCTTCGGGCTATGTCAGTAACTTTGGTTCTCCTGCGGATATCCTCATTTCTGATGCGATCTAACAAGGAAACTCCGAACATAGCCCTCTCCATTGCCTTTAAGCTGTCTGATAAGGCCCATTATGAGCGACCACGTTTCGCCTGGGGGAGGCCTATGTCCAGCAGTGGACGTCTTTCGGCTGAAATGATGATGATGACGAAGACATAATTTATCTAGTAGTAAGTACTCACGCTTCGATCGACAATCTATTTTGACACGATAACTTGCGAAAACCACCCGATTTAAACAGTAAAACGCCCATAACTTTTGAACGGCTGAACCGATTTTTATCAAAGATAGCTAAGAACACTCTCGATAAAGTCACCATTCAATCAAACGAAATCAAAATCGGCTCATCTGTTTAGGAGCTATGATGCCACAGACAGATACACAAACACACAGAGTACACACGTCAAACTTATAAAATTCTCTTTTTCCGTCGGGGCTTTAAAAGTAGGCTTGATTATAAGTTTTCACGGCAAGTAAATATTTACCATAACATATTTATCACTTATTAACACGCTTTTATTAGCTTGGTATGTATCTATGTATCAATGTAACGGAATCTTTGAACGTGATTTGAAAATCACGTTCAAAGATTCAAAGATTCCCCCTTCAAAACGTGGGATTGATTTGAAACTTTGCACACTTATCAAGGACCGATGACAATGCAATAATTTAGTCAAAGTCAAAGCCAAAGTCAAAGTCACAATGTTTATTCAACTAGACCAATAAGCGGCACTTTTGAACGTCAAACAAAAATTAAAATTTACAAATAATTAAAGTTGTTTCTACCGGGCGCGTTTAAATAGTTTGTTTGTGTGTTTGTTGTTTGTTTTGCCTTACCAAGATCTTCAGGATTAGCGACTTTTTAGTTCAATTTACCATTAAAGCGTGTTTTTTAGTTTTTAGAACTACAATTTATTTAAATCTGAATACCGTAACCATTTATTATGCTACCATAAGCTTTTGCTATGTATTGTTTTACCCGCGGCTTTACTCCTCTGGCCTATCCTATAGCGAGTAAAAGCTGTTTCTTTATAATTGAGACTTGCATTTCCGTACTGAAGAAACAATAATACTTGTGTTATAGAACGAATTCCTCAGTTTGTTTGTTCATCACATTTCCTAAGGGCGAGGCATACACGACTATTTAACTGTGTACAAACGTTTCTTATCACAAAGGCGTATGTTCTTCATTTGGAATGGTCAAGTGTGAACTGACGGCATGTGTAATGGTTCTATATATAAGAAAATACGTTTTCATTTTTCTTTGAAAAATTTTCTTCAACTCATAATTTCTACTAGATTTTTACTTTGTTAAATCTAAACATTTGAACGATTAATTCTGAGGACTTCCTCCTCTGCCAGGCGAGTATAGGCTAAATTATATACTTAACTAGCTTTTGCCAGCGGCTTCGCCCTCGAGTTTTATATATAAACCTCTCTCTTAAATCACTCTATCTATTAAAAAAACCGCATAAAAATCCGTTGCGTAGTTTTAAAGATCTAAGCATACATAGGGGCAGACAGACAGCGTGAAGCGACTTTGTTTTATACTATGTAAGGATATGAAACTCGCTGGGCAAATAATGTTGTAAAATTTTCTATTATTCTAGAGTCGATTGAAAAGCGGGCCAAGAAACTCATCGGCAATGAGGCACTGGTCAAGTCAAAGCTCCAGAGCCTTGAACATCGTCGCCGAGTTGCCAGTTTGTCGGTTTTTTATCGGTTACATTTCGGGGAGTGTGCGATGGAATTACATGATTTAATTCCGCCCAGCCCGTTCCATCATCGGACTACTAGACGTACGGCGATGCGTCATCGGTACATGGTGGACATTCCGCCCATACGCACAAAACGTTTTGGGGACACTTTTATTATGCGTACAGCTAAAGAGTGGAATTCCCTGCCGGAATCAGTGTTTCCCGATAGCTACAATCTAGGGGCCTTTAAGTCAAGAGTGAATGGGTTTCTTCTAGGCAAGCTTGCTTCACCGTCGACCACATCATCGCTTACCATCGGGTGAGATAGTGGTCAAACGCAAGCCTAAATACAATAAAAAAAAAACTAAGAAAATCTTACTTTAAAACACGTACCTTTTTTCATAACCTATAATTTTTTATTGTTAGCCGCATAACTCGATGGAGGAAATACTGTACATTCAGCGAAATAAATACACTCATAACTTATAATAATCACAATTATTTATAATTTGCGACGGTAACACAAAAACTCATTTCCACAACAAAAAGCATGCAGCCATCATTTTGCCCAGTGTCGGTTAATTTCTTATTTTAATAAGGAACGCTAAAACAATCATAACTAACCTCAAGTTAAATACAGTTTTCCGTCTTTGCATAAGTGTTGAGTTATCTTGTCTCTTCCCACGCTGTGCGGTATCATTACACACACAGGGTGGGACTAAAGGTGCGTTTACACTGGTAATTGTTAAAAATTATGTCTCGCAACACCTAGCAATGTATGGCAATAGACATAAACATTGTATAGAAATTGTCAAATTTAAGTTGCTCTTGTAAGAGGAAATATGGGCAGAGAGCTCCGACTGAATTTACTTAGTAAAAAGTCATAATTCGAGGTTTGGCTCTCGCCTATTTTCTCCTCCAATATTGGACCAATTTAAAAGATATTTTATAAACTTGAATAGAAAGATATGTACTATGCCCCTATGTTTTTCGTTTGCATTAATTGATGTCAAATTTGTACGCTAGGCCTCTGTTGACCCCCCCCGGTGGGTTCCCGCTTTGTCGAGGCGGGGGGGCTCAGTAACCGTGGCTTGGTCACCCACGGTGAAGCGAAGAGGAACCCGAGGAGGGGCCGCTCGTCAGGGCTTTTGCCGATTAAGCCGACGACGTAGCGGCCAACTGGTAGGTTGCGGTGCCGCTTGGTAACGGGCGACATCGCAACTGAGGCGGGCCGCGATGTCTAATGGAGATTTCCAGGTCCCATACGATATCGCGGCTGAGGGTTGGAGGCCGCGGAGGGAGAGGAGTGCCGGTATTGCGGTGCGCCGCTCTCCCTACCTTCCGCGGCCTAGACGGGGTCGCCACCGTCTGATGGCGGACGCGGTGGGGCCGCAGGGGAAGAGGTGTGTCGGTATAGCGTTAGCCGCTCTCCCTATCCCCTGCGGCCGTAAAATGGTAGGTGGCGGGGCCATTGACCTCGACCCGTCACAGTGGGACCAAGGGTGCCATACACGGGGTCGTCTGGCACCCATGTGCTGAATTGGTCCCTGGGGTGGTCCCGGCGTACAGTGTGTTCTGGTGCGCCGGTGATGGGGGGTACTCCCCCGAGGAGGGTCCGGTGACGGATAGCCGCGGCGGGTTCGCGGTGAGTGCTAACGCGTGCCCGTGTTCCCGCCATAAGCGGCACTGGAGGACACCGTGGAGTTTTAGTGGGTTAGAGTCCCACATAACTGCACTATCTCCCCGTGGTAGTGCAGTATGCATGAGCATTTCTCCACGCAAAAAAAAAAAAAAAAAAAAAAAAAAAAAAAAAAAAAAAAAAAAAAGGCCTCTGTTGACAGCGCAATTTTGAGCATTTTTTGAGTGTTCTATTGCTTCTCACGATAATATATCATCAAAAAGGAAATCATAGGGACATAGTGTATATCTTTCTTTTTCACTTTATGGAATATCTTTTAAATTGGTCCAATATTGGAGGTGGAAATAGGCGAGAGCCAAACCTCGAAGTACGACTTTTTACTTAGGATATTCAGTCGGAGCTTCTGCCCACATTTCCTCATAAGACCGTGCCAATATCAGAGTCGAAAGTTAAGTTTCTATTGTGTTAAAATAGTTTTCTTGTCTCAAAATCAGAACTGTTTTGTCTAACGTATAAACCGATTTATGTTACATCACATCTGTTTTTTTTCACACAGTTTTGTGTTGGGCTTACAAAGTTTTGTCTTGTGCCAACACAGTTACATTATTTAATAACACAGCTTTTTTATGCACCAACACAATTATGCCTTGCGACAACACAGTTTTGTCTTGTGCTAACGCAGTTTTGTCTTGTTCCAGTGTTTCTTTATTGCACACAAAATATAAAATGAAGATATAAATACAATGGACAGTTTATGTACAAAGACCGTTAACCCATAATTGGGTTATCTAACAGCAAACCTCAGCTGTTAAAGGAAATTGCGTTTGAGGACAGTGCATCCAAGTGCACAACAAAATTCCAAGTTAAAAAACATTGAATATTTATAATTCTAAACATAAAATAATAATAAAAAGAAAAAAAAACATTCAAAAAAGATAATAATAATATTCTTAAATACAGCAATCATTGTGCCGATAGTCGTGACGGCCAATGGCATAATAGCCAAGAGCCTCGACGAACATCTGAGGAGGCTCTCGTTGGGCAGCTGGATCAAGGGCTTCCAGATCCAGAAAGCGGTACTCCTGGACACGGCGCGTATCGTTAGGAGGTTTCTCTCTCAGGAGCCCTGACCACCGGTAGCTTAGACCCTGTTCCCGAAGCCGGTGGGCTACTATTTTTATATTTTCAAATGTTTTTTTTATTTATTTTTTTATAGAATAATATTTAAAAATGTAAAAGTATGTAATTAAAATGAATAAATGGAATATTCTTAATATAAAATACAGTTATTTTTTGCGAATATGCGCGTTACTACTGTTTTTACAGAGCCATAATCTGTCCTCAAAATAGGCATGACTCAAGTCTGCGCACAGTCTTTATACAAGTACATACATTCTTACGATAAGACAATAGTCGTAATTAAAAAGGACCATAAACATATTCTCTTTCAAAGAAACTTATATCTCTAAAACTTATATAAAATCGATCTGAATCCGTGTCATCATTACCAGAATAACAATAACAGGGCCTTATGCAAGAATATTTTTCACTTTGAGTATAAAGTCAAAGTGAAAAACGTATACTAAATAGTTATGTATGGCCTTACACATAAAATTTAACCTCAGCTCATTATTGTGGCTGTCCGATATTTTTTTTTTTAAACAATATCTATCAAAACATTTCAAAAACGCAGAAAGGCGATTTTGGTTGCATAAAAATGCAAAATTAAATACAATTACGTCCAATGCCAAACGCGAGTAATAAAAGCATTTAAATCGTAATGTTTACATCCCAATAAACGTAAATGTTTGCAAAATAAGTTGGCTTCACCAAAAAACCAGCCACACATTGCCAAAGGATTTAGCAAAACGCCTAACAGCTCTTCCAAAGTCGTTAAACCCGACTGATCCAATTAAAACACGGCGCGATACTTAATAATTGCTTTAAAAATTCCTCATGACGAGATAAAAACAATAATTTCGTACGTTAATACCGTCGACGGTAAAAAATAATAAATCCGTTGGCGTTGTCGGTCTGATGAAATGCTACGATACCCATTCAGAAAGGTTATTTCAATACAAATTACAGCTACTTGCATTGCTTCTCTCTGCGTGCCGACAATTCTGCAAATACTTTTATCCTCTCTAACACTGAGATTTAAAATGCCTTACCTTTAGAACTTCCACGGAATATCCATCTCTAAATTTAAATTCGTAAGGGGGAGAATCGCTTGTTCCCAGCCTGCAATTATGGCATTTTACGCATGAGGCGTGCGAGTCTGATTGAAATTCCGTGTACTAACATTGTATATAGGTACTCTATACCTACAGAAGGATTTATACTCTTCTATGAGATACACTTAATTTGTGGTACGCTGAAAAATGTTGGAACAGTAGCAATTAGTCCGATAAGTGTTAATATGTGCATAAATCGGATAATATCGCGTTATCGCGAGTCTCCAAAGGCTTCACCGTGGCGAGTAGTATCGACAAATCAGGGCTATTTATTGTTATTTAAGATGCATTAATTTGTCCTGCTCTTTGCGTGGTAATGATAAAATGTATTTTATGTTTCTTATTTCGTTGTGCCTTTAGAAAGTGGTTTAATTTCCCTTTTCGATTAAAATGTCGAGTATTTGGACCACCGGCGATCGAAACTTTTAACTTTTCCTTGTTACAATTGGTGATTGCTGAGATATTTTGTTGGTATTTCATGACTGACATGTTCGAGAAACCAGTCCTGAATAATCTTGATGACCCAAGGCTACGGTAATAAAAAAAATCTGATGAAATATAATCTACAACATAATTTCACACGCGTCGCTGTCTTTAGTACTAAGTTTCCTTCACGTCATACATTTTGTGAAAATCACGTTAGAGATAGGTTTATTAATTTACCTACCTATACTATAATTTAGCGAATATAATTCAGCTTTTATGGACCTTTTGTTTTTCTTGGACACAATATACAAATAAAGAGTTTTTCCGTAAAAGCCCGGTAAATTCCCTACACATAGCAACACTGTATGGGCATTGTCCACTATTTAGCATCACAGGAAATGCTCCACATGCCATATCCTTATGTTTTCTCTTCTTATTCACTGAAGTTAAATATGCATATTAGTGCGAAATAAAATTTAAACGTTTCCGCCTATTCTCTGAAAAAGGAAGTTATAAAAAAAGGAATAAAATAAATGATTAATCGGTTGAACCTTTATTTCAGAACACTTACCTAGTAAATGGTTATAACTTTACGAATACTAATAATACGGCTTTTCATGAAACCTAATAAGCTTATATACAAATTCTTTTGTTTCATAATACTTTCTTAAAATATTCATACAAGCTATGCCGCCATTACATATTGGTACCGAACGATAACTTCGATTATGAATATTAACTTCACACCAATCCAATTTTGCTGGATGTGATCATATTTTGTTGTTATATCGAGATACTAGATGGCAGCACTTAGGTATAAGAAAACAATGCTATAGACTTGATTTCATTGTGGCTAAAATTACTACAATATTTTAAAATTAGTTTTCGACCACATTTTTACCAGTTTCTTGGTGGGTTTTAAACTGTTTTAAAAGCCTTCCGACTTTCCAAAAAGTAGTATGTTCTATGTTCGACTGTATGTATTTTTTTATTTCTGTTCGCCGATTTCTCCG
The DNA here is from genome assembly GCA_948252205.1 of Orthosia incerta. NCBI lineage: Eukaryota > Metazoa > Arthropoda > Insecta > Lepidoptera > Noctuidae > Orthosia > Orthosia incerta. The sequence goes on along the minus strand of OX411754.1, from coordinate 9,633,952 downwards.
TCAATTGTAGACCGATTTTGAAAATTATTTTTGTGTTTGAAAGGGTGTACTGCCGAGGTGGTCCCATTGTCACCAAGTCAGAATCTTATTATAGGATCCCATGGAAATCGGGGGAACTCCTCAAATATTATAGGCATACATATAGCTATTTTGGTATTTTCATCAACGATGCAATCATTTGCACTCAGAAAATAACATTTGGTGAAGTGGAACTGATAAAGAAGACCATATATGGCCTCCAGACCGTCTTATAGATAAGTATGTCACTGGTATATGATATCTCGAATAGTTAACCGACTATTATGATGCAAATATTTGGTAATGATGAAAATGGTACTTTTGAACTTATCTGATGATGAAGCCGGAAGGTAGGCACTGGAAGTCCGAAATAAAACAATGTAACCTAGTCGTATTTGGGCTTATTAGAATCGTCATGAAATTTATTTTGGCTATAAATGATTCTCATGTTAATTGGAGGTACCAACCAAAACTAAAAAGAGAAAAATAAAAAAAAAATACAAAAAAAACAGACTTCAAAAATAAAACACAACAAAGTGAAAAGTACAGTAAGTGCTGTATCAATCCATAAAAAAATCTTAAAAAAAAAAATAAACTGACTTCGAAAAAGAAAGTAATTTTTGGCTCTTTAGTGCTTTTTTTTTTGGAAGTCGGTTTATTTTTTTGTTTAAAAGTTTTTTTTATGGATTGATACTGTACGCCGCGCACCGGTCATGCTTTGGGATTTGATGAGATGTTGCAACTTGCTATTTATTTATTTTATTTTATTAAAAATACAGAGTAGACTTATAAGCTACGCACACTCCCGCAAAACTGCACATACAGTTTGACTGCGGGATCAATCATACTCGCTTTACAAAAACTAGATTATGTAAAAAGTAAAAAAAAAAAGTAATAATATAAAAATAAAATATTCAATCAGCAGCAAGGTATAGATGTTGATCATATGCAAGTAATGTTCCGCATCCACTATTCTTATTCTGTTCTTTGTGCCTCAAAATAAACAATTAAAGGTCCAAAGTGATATCAGTTCTCCCACCGGCGATGCCGAGTAACTTGTAGAAAATTTTAAATCACTGTCCGACAGTGTTTTTTTTTTGCGACAAGAACAAGATGTAGTTATGTTCAGAAGCTACCTATTGTCAGTTTTCTAATATTACTTTATTGTAGGGGACAACTCGGTAGGAACAACAATGGCCAATAACTACTAAGGTTATGTACCCAGTGTACAGATCTTCAATATCCTTCGTGTACAAATAGTCTATTAAGGTAATATAGTAATCCATTATCATCTGGAAACGCCATCATACGCCATTGTCATGGAGGCTGCAATACGCGTAGGTAGTATCGGTAGATTTGTCAGAATATTTTATGTTTTTATGTCGCTTTGGTTACGTCATGTCATGTTTTTGTTGTGTTATATCGTGAAGGTATCATCAATCAATCAATACATATAATAAATCTGTAGAAAAGTATTTTTGGTACATCGAAAATATTTCCAAAAAAAATAGGCAGGGTGTTAAAGGATAACCAACAGAACCTAATTCCGGCATTTTTTGAATTTTGTCTGTTTGTCTGTTTATTTGTGCACGCATCACGTGAAATGTACGAAACCAATGTAAATAACTTTTATACATAAAAATTGTGCGTAACTTGAAGAATTACTTAGTTTTTGTTTCATCGCAATCGGTTCACCCTATCAAAAGTTAGATGAATTTAAAGTGTTCATGAAGTAAAATTGTCACAACACACGCAATTCAGATACTCGGATCATTTGAAGTCATTTTCTGAATCACGGTGTTAAGATTCACCGTGAAAGATTGATGACTATAGAAACGGTAGGTAAGTAGGGTAGGCAGGAAGGTAAGTAGGGTAGGGTTGGCAAACAGATGACGGGAGCGAAGCCGCGGGCACAGCTAGTTTCTACATAAACATGATATTTTACTATATACTGAATACTATATAATATATATACTGAATACTAATACTTTACGCTAAAATCTAACCCTCTTACTAATAAACGCGGTTTAAAGTTATACCAAGTATAAACCTATGAAAATGTATGGTTATTCCTTTGTTATACCTGGTATAACTTTATACCGCGTTTATTAGTAAGAGGGTAAGTGTTTATGTTTTACTACCTTCAGGTAGGCAACACACTTTTTTTTACCTCGTTATATTGTTGTATTACAAATACCAGAGTTCATTGCATATTCCTTACGTGTCAAAAGTGGTGTCGACAGCGATAATGTAGATGATTTTGATGACAGAAATAGAAAAAAATAATGTTAGCGGTAGAATTTCGTTGATTCGTCGCATTTGGTAGGATATTAACTATAAGCTTATGCTTTGCGTAAAGGGAGTGGCTCCATTTAGCTAAAAATTTACTCCAAGACTAAAAAATATGACGGATTTATGTCAGCCAATAAATAAGAAATAAAATATGAGAAAACTATTACCATCTAAAAATCGTAACTGTTATTTTATATTTATTGATATGGCAAGTAATTAAGATAAAACGATTTATAAAGAGAACCTGTTATAAATCTGTTTACAGTAATATTTGGCTTGGTGAAAAATATATGTATTGTTTTTTTATAATAATAATGTTAACTGCATTGACGTCAGTAAAAATAAACTTTGATTTTAAAACACTATTGTTATTAGCTTATAGTTAGTTGTTATCACATTTTTTATTATTCACTGTTAGACTTTGATCTTTGACATTAGAAACAGGTTTTGAAAATATCTTTTTGTGTATTGGATTCTTTTATGGCCCGTGAAAATCTAAAAACCATGCCACCATAAAATGCTACGATATGGTAATGCTTTACTTCCAAAGCTAAAAATTCACATCTTCCCCAAATACCATGAAATTCAAAACCGACCATGCAAATGGAAGAATATCCGAAATCGGTTCAACGGTTCGGAACTCAAACATATTTCTCTATTTATGATATTTGAACAGATAAAAGTGTACTAATTGCATGCTAGTAAGATTTTCGCACCTTTTATAACGGTCAATAAAACACATTTTGACGAAGTTTCGTCTAAATTAGCAAGTTTGAGTGTGTGAAACGATTTTCTGTGAATAAAATCGGATTGAACTAGAATGTATGGTTGGGATATAAACGGGCGTGGAGCCATTAAATTTTCAATGCTGGCAATGAAACAAAAAACGAGAACTGTGTATATCTGTGTATCACCTGTTTGCCGTTTCATAGCCCGGCACTAATTGAACGTAATTGGTTGTTGACCTTTCAATCCAATTCGAAATTCGAATGGTGTCCGGGTTTTAAGTGATCAGTCTTGGAAACGTATTTAAAAGTGCTAAAGGAGATTGCAGCGGTATTTGACCTACTGATGGTAATGCTGTGACGGATATAATAATGAAGACTATATAGATATTGAAGTCTGGCTTGATGGATTACTGATTTGAAAAATCCAAGATTACTAATCGAAGCTGCTGAAAATTTACAAATTTTCTAATTAACTACTGACATAGCACACTTTATAATGGCTAATGGAAAAGGAATGTTCAATCATCACATTTAAAAATAATCTCAGCTCTCTACAATTTACCAGAAAGCGATACAAAAACCAGTTTACACCAATAAAAGAAGCTCATCCAGTCCCAACTAATTCCGCGGCTCTGAATATCAATCACGAAGCAAACAGCCCTACGATTATGCGACCGCGTGCGGTGGCATATCGACACATTTACATACTACGTAAATCTCGCCACTATTGGGTGGGCCGACAAAATGATTGTCACCTTTTAAATTTACATTTATTACCATACATTACGCGACGCGGATCATTATTCATTAGTCCCCGTGTTGTCTACTTAGGACCGTTTTGCATGATTAGGTGTCGTGATGTTTTAGTTTGGTATTCATTGCGCCCCTATTTGTTTGAAGCTTGTTGGCTTATTTTCTTTGTGCATGTGTGTGGCTATTGTGTAGTTTTATTACCCCACGTTTTTATGAACTATCGTACTCCTCTGTGAATGTTGTTGTGCTTCATTAATACCTATAATTATCATTGCATTTTGTTAGAACATGTCTAAGATATTCTGCATTGCGTATAGGTCCTGGAAAAATTTATAAATATTTAGTACCTATAAACCATAACTTACCTCGCAATATTCAACCAAAATACCAATAAGAAAAGTATTGCTGGATGAACTGTCCTTTGCATTCTGTTATTTCCAATAAAAACACGCAGTTTTTTCATGTTGGCAACACTAGGTCCTCTTTTCGCGGGCGCATCGTTTCAACTTGTCACTTTTACCGCGAAAATTGATACAACGCACTGGTTTCTGTCACTGAACGTCAAAACATCTTTGAAAACAGTTCCAAATGTTATTGTTCGCTCCAAACTTGAATTTAGAACGTGAGTTTTAGAACGATTGGTTGATATTTGAATGTTGTTTTTAACTAACGGTTTTCGCGCCGTTTCTTGTATTTCGTGTATGTTTGTCGCGTGTTTTTTATTCGCATTTTATTGTTTGTTTACGTTGTTAGTCGGTGTGCCGTCGGCGCGTTGCCGTCGGTTTGTATAGCGAGCGTGTTCGGTCGCGCATGGCGGTGCGTTCGGCGCGTGGGACGCGAGGCGTTCTCTTCGCGCCGCCCAGACGTCGAGAAAAAAAAGCTAGAGGGGCGTCTTCGGAACGGCCCCACCTACTCGCGTCATTATCCTCGTTTACGCGATTATTTCCTATATTTCGGCACGAAACAGATGATTTTTATGTGTTATGGACGGCCGTGTGAACTCTGTGAGCTCTCGTTTGACAGTGGCCCGCTGGACGCAATCCCTGCGTATAAAATGCCGCCCCACGCGTCATCCCGACTGTGGGAAACAATATCCCGTTGCTATTGGTTTTTTGTGATTGAGTTTTCATTGCGTGAAGTTAATAGATACTCCGTTAGTTAATACATAACATAGACCACATAAAATGCGTCAGTAAATGAATGTTACGAATATTTTTAGAACTGTTAACAATAAATAAAATATCTTTAAAGAAATTAATGAAAGAACTTTAAAAATTTTAAATACTTACTGCAAGCTAGCACACGTGTTACAAATAAGAACTTTAATTTCACTTGATCACATTTGCTTTTGTTCTTAAACAGAACAGTTCTGATTTGACTGCAAACAGTAATAATCACCATAACCAAATTTTAATAAAAAATCGGTCTTGTATTTTCCCAATTATGTTGGGTCGGTTTCTAGTTTAAGGGCCTACATCCGCTTTAGTGCCGTAAAACGGTAACTTTCTAAAGCATACTCCTTCCTTAGGCACGGCTAGTTTAAAACGTTTGAAAAAAATAATATATTTATTATTCTTTCATGTGTATTATTTTTAACACATGGTTTTTTCGTATAGCAAGTAGTTTTGCTTTAAAAAAATAATTAACAACACGCTAGTTTTTCGCTACTTTTGGATACTCCTCCAAAACGACTTGGATGTTTAAAAATATTTTTACACAGAAAAATTGATGGCTGGAATTTCTTCATAACTAACATAGCTTATGTAATCAAATAATATTTTGCAAGCAAAACTGTTCAAAAAGAGGTTCAATATTGATATTTTGGCATCGAGCGGGCGCATGGCCAGTACTGCGTTAACATTGGAGCGTATATATCGCCTTAACCGAATGCAATTGAGTACCAGTATTTTACTTGATGCGACTGTGTATCTGACCTCCACAACCCAGAAGCTGGGTAACACGAGAAATAAAAATAAAATATTTAAAACATGACGTCATCTCAACGAGACCAGCGTCCGAACTAGCATGAATGACAAATTGTTCAATAATCGAAGGGGTTGCGATAATCGCAGGTCACAACAACCCTTAACTTGAGGGCGACGACAACCCCTTAGTTAGGGCGGTTTAGTCGCGTGCGCAAAACAATCAATTACCAACAACTTTGTCATTAAACTTACTATAAACCTTATTGCAACTAATCAAAGCAGAAAATCCAAAATCTATACCGTACAAAAAATATTGTAATGGTTTATTCAAACCGCCACAGTATAAAAAAATCACACACGATCTCGTTGTCCTACTGAGGTTTTGAACGTTGTTCAGTATGATTTGGTTTTTGTTTAGGAAACAATGCTCTTGATGGCATTTAATAGACTTCTCTATGTCAACTATGATAGAGGGTCATGTCATGGCATTATTACTTTTTTAGGGTATCATGAATACAAAATATTTGATGATAGTTTTTTTCTTTATTGTTAAGTTGGGTAAATGGGTGGTATAGATATTAATTGCATGCAATATTTTTTATTCGGAATAAGTTCTTTTTTCTGGCGGAGTTAAATTAACATATTCATCTAGTTTAACTGCATCTGGGTCGCGATAAACCGAGGAGAAAATAGCGGGACGTCTTGGATGGCTTCCTCGAGAATTGACGAGATGAAGCACAAGACCGAGAGAAATAAGCCTTTGCCTACGAGAGGGACATTGAAGGCAATGAAAAAATAAAACTACCTCTGGTATCATAAAAACCGATTCCAAGCTGACTGATAAAATCATGAGAAACCTTTTGAACGGATATTTAATTAATTGGAACAGATACATGTGTAAATAGTCGTTCTGATAATAACCAAGTTTCGATCAAGTTAAATTTTCCGTTTAAATTCGAATAGATTAATCATCTGCCATGTAGTTGCCTTTCATTTGATTGAAAATACTTTTTAATTCGATTTTATCTTATCAGTAAAATCGGAGTACGATTTGAGTATGTGATCTTTTAGCTTGTTACTGTTTTTTAAAGTTGCTCAACACTAAGAATTTATCCTGTATTGTAGGTGCGTTTACAAACATAATTATAAATTCACATATACAAAGAGCCAGATAATAATAAATATATAATAATAAACTAGGACAACTATCTGTAGTCCATACAAATATTTTGTTCCTTTCGGCTTCGAGCCCGCTAGCGATTGAGTGGTGTAATTCAATTTTGGATTTCAATGATAGATATGGAGCAGCAACATCAAAATATATCCCCAGATTTCGTTATCATTTGGATTGCCACTGTATGGAAGCAAATGTGTAGACAATCCCCGTCAAAACTTGCATATAATTTCAAAACCCCTAGAATTTCACGTAACAAAAACATCTGCCGTCATCCTAGCTATTTTAATCTTACTTTATGCGGAGTCAGGGTATATGTTAATGCTACCTTTGATCTCATAGCCACGCGTCGCCTCTTCTGCTGGGACTTGGCCTAAACATTTGTAGTATTTCCAGTTTCTTTTAGATCTGACGTAGTTATTATAAGTCTGTATGTTGATGAGATTTAAGTGTCTGTCTTTATGATATTGTAGAGTTCTTGTTGATTAATAATTTTATTTTATTGCTAAATATTTTATAGTTCTGAAACGCTTACCAATGGTAAATGAATTAGGGCAGATTTCTGTATTGAGTATTTTACGTTAAAACTCTACTTTAGTGCCAAATTTTGACAGGTTTTCAGGCTACAGTACAGTTTGAGAAATACTCAACTTCAAATGCTGCAACTTCTATTAAACCGTTGTGGACGAAACTTGGGAAGGAAGGTTATGCTGTGTGGTGATTTCAACATTGATATCTTGAAAAATACCAGAGTATCTATTGAATTTCTGAATCTACTACTAAATTACAATCTGAAACCAAGTATAAAACAGGCTACGCGTATATCTTCGGGAACATGTATTGACAACATTATCCATAATGTCAAGGGTGGTAGTGGTGAAGTTTTAGAATTGGCCTTATCTGACCACACAGCTCAACTCTTTAAGTGTCCTGTAAAAAAGTCCTGCTCGAGTGATCACTGGTACGTACTAAGTCGAGATTATAGCTCTGAGAACGAGTCTAAGTTTATTGAAGCCATTAGTAATCTTAGTTTTGTTGAGGTATACAACAGTACCGACCCAGAACAGGCTTTTAATTCGTTCCATGACCTATTTAAACTTTTCTACGATTTGTGTTTCCCGACTCTGAAAAAAAAGATCTCTATTCGTAAATCCCCGAGATGGATTTCTAAAGGTATCAGAAGATGTAGTAAACGAAAAAGAGAAATGTTATGGCGGTATAGGCGATCACGTAATATTGAAAATAAACAGTTATTTAAGCAATATTCAAAGCGATTAAAAAAAGTGATACACTTGACACAAATATCTCAAAACAGTCATGTAATTAATAGTGCTGAGAATAAAACTAAAGCTACGTGGAAAATTATTAATAGATGTAAATCAAACTTCCCCTCTGAATCCGTAAAAAAAATACTCAATGGTGATAAACTAATAAGTGATCCTAAAGAAATGGCTACGGCATTCAATGATTATTTTATAGACTCAATTCATCCTGAAATTAATTTTAGTACTAGTAATGCTATATCTTGCGTAAATTATTATCCCAAGTCTCTATTCATGAGACCGACAGATTCATTGGAAATATTTAATATTATCAATTCATTAAAGAACACAAATAGCGTGGGTTATGATGGAATAACTACTAAAATTTTAAAATCTGTGTCGCATATAATTGCGCCTGTTTTGAGTTTTATTATTAATCTATGCATAGAACATGGCCACTTTCCTAATTTATTAAAAACGACCATAATTAAACCACTGCATAAGAAAGGTGATAAAGCTGCTCTATCAAATTATCGTCCAATAGCTCTGATACCAGTGATGTCAAAAATTTTTGAAAAGGTAATTTATAGATCTATGAACTCATTCTTTGAATTAAATAATATACTGGCTAAAGAACAATATGGTTTTCGAAAAAATAGAAACATTAATAAAGCTGTCTATGAATTGTTTACAGAAATTGTTGGTAGTGTTGACAAAAAAAAACCAATTGCAGCAGTGCTTATGGACATGTCGAAAGCCTTCGATCACGTAAATCACGAAATATTACTGGGTAAGTTGGAACGATACGGGGTCAGGGGCAACATATTAAATCTAGTCAAATCATATCTAATAGGACGTAAGCAAGCCACTATTATAAATAGAATTTGTTCTAAATCCAAGATAGAAGCTACTCATATGTCGTCAATTAGAGATACAACATGTGGTGTACCCCAAGGAACTGTCCTTGGGCCCTTGTTGTTTCTCATATATGTTAACGATTTGCCAAAATGCACTGAGCATCAAACTATTTTGTTTGCAGATGACAGTACACTTATTGTTCCATGTAAAAATATAGAAACTTATGAAGATGACATAAACAAGTCCATCCTTTGCATCATAAATTGGTTACATAAAAATAAATTAAAAATAAACTTAGATAAGACAAAGCTTATGACATTTTATCAAAGAACAACAAAACTCAACTTAAACATAGCTTACGATGATCAAATAGTAGCTGAAACAAGCAGTGCTAGATTTCTGGGACTTAACTTGGATAGTCATTTAGACTGGAAATGTCATGTAGAAACTGTTTGTAAGAAACTAAACCAGTACTCATATGCGCTTTACAATCTAGCAAAAATTGTGAATGAGTCCGTTGTTCTAATTTCCTACAAGGCATATGTCACATCCACATTACGTTTTGGAATAATATATTGGGGCAATTCCACGGACAAAGAACTTGCGTTTAAAGCCCAAAAAAGATGTGTGCGTTCTGTGTTTAAACTGAAACCGACTGATAGCTGCATTCCATATTTCAGAAATTTTAAACTCTTAACATTGCCCTGTATGTACATTTTTGAGACAGCAGTATTTGTCAAATCCAACTTCCATCTGTTTGAAACCTTGAGATCTAAACGTCGCAACGGAGAGATATGCACTAAGCCACATAGCACTGCTCTTTATGCAAAAAGTTTTTTAGGAATGGCACCTAGAATCTATAATAAGATCCCTAGACGAATTAAAGAAATAAACAACATAGACGATTTTAAAAAGGCTTTTCTAAAAATATTACATGTAAAAACATATTATACGGTGAACGAATACCTAACTGACACATTATAATTACATATTATTAATTTTTGTTTGACATTTTAATTGACTGTAGATACTAGAATTTATTATTATTATATTTTATTGGAATGTATTTTTTTTAATTTCGACTACTTAATTTATAATTATTTAATAATGTGTGATAATTTATTATAATCAGCATGTTTGTACCAAATTAATGTTTGTACGCCGATGACGGCTAGACATAGCGTTCTTTAATAATCACAACATCTGTACCTAATCTACCTATGTTCAACAAATAAAGATATTTGTATTTGTATTTGTATTTGAATGCTTAATTCAGAAATCAGGGTTAATAAAAATTAAGTTGGGCATTTGTCAAACTCTACTTTAGCCTGAAAACTGTCAACATTTGCCATTAAAAGTGTTTAATTGGGTTTAACACGTTCTTAAATCTAATTACTCAGCTCAGACCCTTAGGCCCGCTTGGGCCATCCTCGGTTATTTTACCAACTCCGAGTTAGCAGCTAACAAGGCCAATAATGTATGGCATATTTTGTTATTTAACCGCGTATTAACAACTAACTCTGGGTTAAGTCTGTGGTGCAAATGTGCCTTAGAGAAACAACCCTTAGATACAATCAAGGAAACAAAACGCAATAAGCGTTAATGCTCTACACTCGTACAATAAAACGCAGCAATCGAATAAAACGTCTGATGAAAACGTGACTGAATAATAATGAAACTGTATACTATGCAAATACCAAATAAAGCAAACATAACGCTTTTTGTATCATTGATCTATATCCTCAATCTTCGAAAATAATATATGAAAAGATATAAACCGAGAGAAGCAGTGCGAAACAATAGTATCTCCAATACACCTAGATGACGCAAGTCTATATCTAGAACATTGTTAGTATTAATTCAACTGAGAATAACAATTTAGTCTAACAATTGAAAGCTGAAATAACTCAGGTTTAGTTATATTAACAGATCTACCGTCTGACTGTTATGCTCCATTATTTATATTTATTTCGCTCAGTTATAAACTGTGACTTATTGCAGTTGATTAAATTGTAGTTGTTGTAGTTGGAAAACAAGTGAACTATTTGCTATCAATCGACAAATCTGAAGAATCTGCTAAAGTGTTTAGAGAAAATACCGTGCTTTTTGCATTTTTACCTTGAGGTGTCGCAAAAAGGCTTTGTTTATCAGCCTGAAGTGTCCCACTCCTAGGCAGAGGCGTCTCCCCATTCCTTCCATTACCTTCTGTGTTATGATACTTCACGTCAATTTTCTAGGAAGCTATACAAGGTGTCCCGCCATCTTCTTAGTCTTTCGCGACCCCGCCGTCTAGCTGTATCAGGGTGTCTTGTGATATACGGGCCCACAGCTTTGCTGGCATCCGGCAAAAGGACTTTTTTCTTCAAAAAATATTGTAGGTATTGGTGAAAGGAAAATGCCTGCAAAAAGCCTACATAATTCTCGCTGTAAATCATAGAATATCTCTAAAATACACCGTTGCAAATCTATTTTAAACGTTCCACCTAAGGTAGTGTTTACACCTAGTACAGCACCTAATTTTAACATCAAACCGTCAAGCATATAACTAGCAGTTTCCCCTACGCAGTAGGAAACGACAGGAGTATGTATGCTTAGGAGACTAACCTCTATATTGCAAGTCATGACCTCCATGTCGACGGCAGCTCGAATTATTAAATTGACATTTAAAGCTTGCCAGAATCTCCACAGTGACTACCAGAAAAACGCCGAGCAAGGATGTTCACTGGAGTTTTTCGCTTCTGTGCCACCCATATCCAGTATCCAGTATTTAGAGTTTACTCGCTGCCAGACAACACAACAAACATTTTTCTACCAGTCCTTGGGCTACCAGTACTCAGTCACTGCCTTACTTCGCCTGTGCTGGAGATAGTCCTCTTCAATACCATGCCTTTAAACATGCTCCTTACAGTGATTCAAAGCAGACGGTTCCGTCGAGCTTCCGGAGTTGATTTCAAAATAAATTATAATCATTTTTGGGTCATAGGTCCTCTATAATAGTACTCGTAAAATTGTTCATTTGTAACAATTCAAAGTGCCTTTGTTTCAGCGATAATGACTGCCGAAAAGTCAAAATTTAAGGGATTGACAAAGTTACATGTTGGTAGTGTTTATCAATCCCGTAAGCTACACTTGTGAATTATTATCGCTGAGAGAATTTCACTTGTCTAGATCATCTTGTGACATTCCTTTACCATTTAGTAGCCTATATTCTTTACATTTCTTGCACGTTCTTTTCCATACAGACCTACGGACGCTTGCGAAAGTGCAACTAGCTTTATCGTTTGCTTGACAATTCAAAAGTACCTTTAAATGTTTTAGTGAGGGCTTCCGTTTTTGTGGCCACCAGTTGGCAACACTGGCGAGTAAGGTCCTTAAACAAAGCTGCTAAACGTTGTTATTACGCAAACGGCAATTAGAAATGATTTGAATTCAAAGCAAAGTTAAATATAAAATCTAAATAAATATAAAAAAGGATAATATAAATATAAGTGCGATTAAATGTAAAATCGAGTATTGCACAGCCACTTTTATCGAAAAAAGGAGGATAAAATTTTCCGGAACATTAAACTCGTATAGCAGTGGTTTGAGCGTAGATCGCGTAAATTAAGTTTGGCCTTTTTTTTTTTTTTTTTTTTATTTATAATGGGTTTGCTCTTGACTCTAGTCTAGGTCATAGGTGACAGAGACAGAGTCTACGATGGAGTGAGCTTACCCAGAAGTAGCCTGTTCACTCTAACTTTGAAGAGATTCGGGTTGAATGCATTCGGAAACACAGACGCAGGCAGTGAGTTCCACTCATTCGCTGTGCGCATTATAAAGGATGTTTGGAAGCGCTTGGTTCGAATTGGTGGAATGGCAACAAGGTAAGGATGATAACTTGCAGTGCGTCTAGATGTCCGATGGTAGAAGGGGGCTGGTGGGATGAGATCGTGGAGTTCCTGAGCACACTCACCGAAGTACAGTCTGTAGAAGACCGACAAGCAGGCAACTTTGCGGCGATGAGCCAAGCTGTGAAGCTTGGCGTCCACCAGTTCCACGTTGCCAATGAGCCTCTTGGCTCTGCGTTCCACTGAGTCAAGCGCGGCAAGCTGATACTTAGCTGAACCATCCCAAAGGTGGCTGCAATACTCCATGCAGGATCGGACTTGTGCTTTGTATAGGGTTAAAAGCTGTCCAGGCGTAAAGTATCGCTTCACTTTATTTAGGATGCCCAGTTTTTTGGCCGCGATTTGGGCTTTGTTCTCAATGGAGGAGCCAAAGTTGAGACTGGATGTCAACTCCATGCCTAGGAGCTCGAGCCGATCAGTCACAGGAACAGACGCACCCCGAAAAGTAGGCGTTTGATCGAACAGACTCCTTTTGGCGGTAAAAAGACACGCCTGTGTTTTGGTGGCGTTAAAAGAGACCAGATTGTCATCACCCCACTGGGAGACAAGGCTTAAGGTCAAATCTGTCCGCTCAACCATAGCCTCCCTCAAGGAACGAACTTCATCCATGCTGGTTTTTGCGCTGGACAAGTATCTCTCTGAAACAGTACTGTCATCTGCGTACCCAACAATACCAGGCTGAAGTAGGTCATTGATGTGCAGCAGGAAAAGAGTTGCAGAGAGAACAGACCCCTGAGGAACTCCGGCATCAATAGCCATAAGGTCTGAGGAGCAGCCGTCAATGACTACTCGGATCGACCGTTCGCTAAGGAAGTCTGATATCCAGCTACAAAAACCAGCGGGGATGCCATAAGCAGGAAGCTTACTGAGCAGACTCGCGTGCCAGACCCTGTCGAAGGCCTTCGAGATATCAAGCGATACAGCAAGTGCTTCGCCGTGTCTCTCGATGGCTTCGCCCCAGCAGTGCGTGACATACACAAGAAGATCGCCAGTTGACCGTCCCCGGCGAAAGCCATATTGACGGTCACTGAGGAGATTGTTGTCTTCAAGGTAGGTCAGCAACTTTCTGTTCAGTACCCTTTCCATAACTTTGCACAGAATAGAGGTAATGGCGATCGGACGGTAATTGGCAGGGTCTGCACGATTGCCTTTTTTGGGCACTGGTTGCACATTTGCAAGCCTCCAGGATTTCGGCACCGTCCCTTTTACAAGAGAGAGGCGGAACAAGCGAGTCAACACAGGAGACAGTTCTGGCGCACACTGCCTCAGCACTCTCGCTGAAATGCCGTCAGGTCCGCTGGCCTTGTTCACGTCTAGACTGCACAATACTCTCCGGACCTCTTTAGTGTGCACAGCGATCTCCGGCATCGAAGAGTCACAATGAGGTACAGTAGGTGGTTGCTTGGAGCCAGCGTCCAGACGTGAATTGCTAGCAAGAAGAGATGCAAATAAATTTGCTTTGTCACTTGCAGAGTGAGCCAGCGACCCATCAGGTTTCAGCATCGGAGGTAAAGTGGGCCGACAGAAATTCGTTTCAACTGCTTTAGACAGGGACCAAAACTGTTTACTACCCGGAGGGTGCGATGCCAACTTGGCCCCAATACGTCCAATATGGTCAAAACGTGCCCGACGCAGAACCCGCTTGCAGAACTTGGCGGCAGAATTAAAGGCTCTCTTCCTCGCGCGAACCCTACGCGCTCTAACTTTGCGGTCGCGGGCCCCGACCCAGGCTTGGTAAGCAGACTCTTTTCGGGCCTCAGCATGGGCGCATTCTGCATTATACCAAGGTCGGGATTCGTGACCGAGCGGAATGTCGGAGAATGGAATGAAATATTCCATTCCCTGCCGAATCACATCCGCAACCGCGTCTGCACAGCTCGAGGGGCTACCCGAGGAGAAGCACACATGCCGCCAAGGATAAGACGCAAAAAAGTGCCGCATCTCGTCCCAGTCTGCTGACTCGTATCGCCATACTCGCCTCGTGCCTCTAGGGCTCTCATCTGGAGGGGAGCAAGTCGAAACGGATTTCACCAGACAGTGGTCAGACGATCCCAGCGGGGCTGAGACCGACACCGAATGACTGTCCGGATCAGTTGTCAGTAGAAGATCTAAGCAGTTGGGTGTATGGCCGTCAACATCCGGTACCCGCGTTGCCACATTCACCAGCTGGGTTAGATCTAGGGATAGAGAAAACTTGCGCGCCTCTAACCCGGCATGGTTAGTTTTCCGGTATGGGTACAACCATTCTTTATGATGGGCGTTAAAGTCCCCCAGAAAATTAAGCTTCGCTGTTGGGTACCGTTGCTGGGCTATGTCAGCCGACTCCACGAGGCAATTAAAAAGCGCTGTCGTCTCCTGGTCACCTGAGTGCGATCGGTAGACGCCGATGTAAAGAGACTTCTCCACGCCAGTGTCCACAAGTAGCCATATGGCAGAAAAGCCCGATTTCTCAAAGCAACGGAGACGACGACAACAAATGTCATCGCGGACGTACACACAGACCCCAGCTTGCTTCTTGAATTTGTGTTCAAGAGAGTAACCCGGGTAGTTGAGGTACGCCACGTCCGACGGGGTTGTTATCTTCGTCTCCGTTAGAAAAAACAGGTGCGGCTTCTCGGTCTCGAGGTGGTGGTGGACCGGATCGAGATTAGAGTGCAACCCCCTGATGTTAGTGAGGTGCACTTTTAGTGGGAGGAAGTGCAGCCGTTGTTTCACCTTATTCTTATTTTTTCTGGTCATTGTGTTAGTGTTGGGCCTCTGAAACGTATCTACTCTTGGATTACAAAGCTGTGATTTCCACATGAGTATGTATCTAATAATGTATGAGGTGGCACGCCTCATCGTCGGCAATTGCAGGCTCTGGGCCATCATTAGTACGTAAACACTCGTATTTAAATAAATATCCAGAGACGATTATGTGGCGGGTTGGTTACTACGGATACTGTGGGGTTGCCAGGATTGAAAATGTTGTGTTGCATAAAAGTTTATACCATAACATAAGGACATTAGTTTTAATAGGTAGGAATATTAAAATAGTATATTTTTAGGAGTCTTAAAACTTAGAGAGGTTATCTTTACTCCAGATGCTCTAGACAAGTGCTATTCCATCACTGAAAGCTTCACAAAAGCGATTAGGAATAATTCAAAAATGTACGGGATTGTCCAGCATTTTTGCTAGAGTCTAGACGAGTGACATTGTATCAATTTTTTTTTTATTTCACATAGGTCTACATGGGCACTTATAAAACGTCGACAAAAGGCGCACGGTTCGGGTTGGTCGTTTCCTATGGAGAAGAACCGGCAAGAAACTCCACGGTTACTCTTTAAAAAAAATGGTTTGGTTTTACAATATTTCCATGTTACAGCATTACTTAGATATGGGGGGACAACGTAGGCCCGACAATAAGTCGCAAGAAACTTAAAAAAAAACGGGATAAAAAGATAACAAATGTTTACAAGCATCTATAAATCTAGATGGCCTACAATGTTCACACATTCACTATACAATCTGTAAAAGAATCTATACAAAGGTAAAACAAAATAAAAAAATAACACGACTAAATTTAACATGTGGCACAAATGTTGTATAAGTATATAGTAGTAGTAGTATCAACGAATACGTCACCATAAATTATTGAACAAAGTCAAAAATTTATGGAAATGCCAAGCTAAACGTCATTTCGTCATTTCGACTATCGCCAACGCTGACATCTATTGACACTTGTATTTTAAAGAACCTCATGTCACACTACTGAAAATCGTGATCATAAATAAATTTTAAAATCTTTGTAAAATATTACCATCCTTTTTTTAATTCTAGCAACACAGATCCGCACTTACAAGCGATTAAGTGTTACATACAACACATCGCTTGCAGCTACTGTCATGCATCATTTTCTGTCATTATCAATTACCCCGCGAAGGGTTCGCGTCACCGCAATATTGGCTGGGAAATGTTCGCGGCGTGTGGTGTTGCCAGCCACATTTTGAAATTACCCACTATGCGAGCAAAAAATCATTTTATATTTGCGGTTTTGTGAGTGTTTTGTTTTATGGGCATTTAAGAAAGGAAAGCTTTCTTTATGGCTTTTTGGGGTTGTATGCAATCATTTAATACTATATCTCGTCATCTATCTATACTATTATAATATTATAAAGAGGTAAAGTTTGTGAGTTTGTGATGTTGTAAGGGGTAACCTCTGGATCTACTGAACCGATTTTGAAAATTCTTTCATCAGTAGAAAGCTACATTATTCCTGAGTGTCATAGGCTACAATATGTTTTAAAAAAAATAGAGATCCTTATGAAAATTGCAATAATGTAAGCCAAGGTAGCAAAATGTTGTCAATAAATTTCTTTGGCGTGCGCTGAGAAAACTATTGATGATAGATCAAAATTATTAGGTACCTACGTAGGTAGTGTTGGGTAGGTAGGGAAGGCAGGGTAGGCAGAGTAGGCAGGGTAGCCAGGGCAGGCAGGGTAGCCAGGGTAGGCAGGGTAGACAGGGTGGGCAGGGTAGGCAGAGTAGGCAGGGTAAATAGGGTAGGCAGGGTAGCCAGGGCAGGCAGTGTAAGCAGGGTAGACAGGGTAGACAGGGTGGGCAGGGTAGGCAGAGTAGGCAGGGTAGGCTGGGTAGGAAGGGTAGGCAGGGTAGGCAGGATAGAAAGGGTAGGCAGTGTAGGCAGGGTAGTAAGGATAGGCAGGTAGGTAGCCAGTTGACGGGAGCGAAGCCGCGGGTGTCAGCTAGTGATTAATAATAATAAAGTAGATAAAACAAAAAAAAATTGATGGATGCATTAAATTTAATTTTGAATTCGAATATTATTTTCCAACAAATTTTCTGTGTACAACACCACTATATTTATCGAATACACAAGTCGCAACGCACTTTAGAGAATATCATATACCTATGAATAAGAAAACATTAATGGTCAATATCGTCTTTTCAATATAACGATTCTTCATATGAAATAGCCCATACGCTTTCAACTTTTACGACAGGAAGATCTCGGCTTTCATAGGCACCATCATAAAATATACACCAACTTTTAATTTAACACATGTATTCATCAAAGAATATTCTTATAAACTACGCTAATTATTTTAACTAAAGATTGTAGGGACGCTTCACAGACTCAATTAGATAACTTTAGGGGGCTTTATAAAAGGGCTATAAATCAGCAGAGGGTCGAACGCGATATTTTAGGCTGTTTACATACGTTAGGGTTAGTGCGACAGATGTTGCGACAAGGAAAACGCAATTTATTATTCAATAGTGTGTTTTAAATGATAAGTAAGGAGAGCATTTGTGGCCCAGTGGTATCGGCCGCGACTTACATGTTGTAAGTCGTGGGTTCGAACCTTTACTTTGTGTAAATTATTTCATCACCACTGCTCTCACAACGGTGAAGGAAAACATCGTGAGGAAACCGGCATGTCCTAGAACCAAAAATTTTAAGACATGTGACATCCACCAACCCGCACAGGGCCCGCGTGGTGGATTACGCCCCATTCCCTCTCTCAGAGAGGAGGCCTGTGTCCCAGCAGTGACAGCCGATGATGAAATGATAAATGGTGAGTGCTCTCGTGTCGTTGGTCAGTTAGTTGGTAATTAATAAACAATTTTAGGAAAGATAGTTGTATCAAAGTGTGATTATGAGTATTTGAACATTATGCTAACGTGCCGAAGCAACCTGAAAAAAAAAATACAGGAAAACGTATCTGAAAGTAACGATGTTGTCAGAAAAAATCTGCCAAGCCAAGTTACAATTTTAAATTGTTTACTAAGCACCAAAACCACTTAAAACTTGCGACTAATTAAACGCAGAATCACAGTCAGCCTATCTCCGATAGCCGGGCGATCGGACCGGCGCGGCGTGCGTCCGGCTGGCGGCCGGTGCGTACGGCCGTACGGCTTGAGGCGGGATCTCGTTAGCATGCTTATGCGACATTTCACATGAACTAATTGCGAGCATTTAGCCATCTTGATAAACAGCCCCGGTTGCCCTACACGCATCGCGATCGGGTAGATTATACTGTTTGTAATTTGTGCAGACTCGTTGTTTGTAACAAATAAACACAAGTGGGAAAGGTTAACGGAGTGGGAAAATATGATTGTAGGTGTATTAATTGCACGGAAGCTTGTGGTTAAAATATTTTGAAATGACTTTTTAAAAGGTGTTGTCTGTCTGCTGTTATGTAGGTGCTTCTAACTACCTTCGTTCGTTTGTATTCAACCCATATGTGAACTGGCATAAAATCATTGTTGCATTAAGTCTGCCGATGAATCACTGTATATTAAGTTTAAAAAAAAAACAAATATGTAACTCTGTGGTGGCCCAGTGGTATCGGCCGCGACTTACAAGTTGCAGGTCATGGGTTCGAGCCCAGGCAGGCGCTTTACTTTGTGTAAATTATTTCATCACCACTGCTCTCAAAACGGTGAAGGAAAACATCGTGAGGAAACCGGCATGTCCTAGAACCAAAAATTCGAAGACATGTGACATCCACCAACCCGCACTGGGCCCGCGTGTTGGATAACGGCCCATTCCCTCTCACAGAGAGGAGGCCTGTGTCCCAGCAGTGGGAACATTAATAGGCTGATGATGTGATGTGATGTGATGTGTAACTCTGTTTGAACAAATAATACTCAAAAATCTTTAATAAATCTTCAAAATGGACACTCAACCCTTTCTATTTGTATTTCGAACCAGTTCTTTTGAAACTGTAATGAATCAAGAATCTATTCGAAGCAATTATCCCGGCAGGTTCATGCCTATTTTGTGCTCTGTTTGCACATACTCTCTGGCACTAGTATCTATCCCATCGATTTCCTTCCATTAGCATTCTAAACACTCTCCCTAGCCAACTTGAATGATAATTGAAACACGGCACTAAACATTCTCAAGCGGTGCCAGGAGTAGTATGCAAAATGGAGGAATCATGGAAAGAATTCGCGATAGGAGTGAAAAACTACATACCTATTCGCAGCGTAAGTGGCACTGCTGATAATGAACCCTGTTGAAATCAATCTCGTCTGATGGTAACTGGCTAAGCGATGATTGAAGGTAGATGATTTA
This sequence comes from Orthosia incerta, assembly GCA_948252205.1. Classification (NCBI taxonomy): domain Eukaryota; kingdom Metazoa; phylum Arthropoda; class Insecta; order Lepidoptera; family Noctuidae; genus Orthosia; species Orthosia incerta. The sequence goes on along the minus strand of OX411754.1, from coordinate 9,613,976 downwards.
TAGGTGTTATGGATCACTGATGCTGGCATAGCCTCTACACGTGTTAAAACCATAGTGAAGAAACAAAGAAAATTCTGTCCAACGAAAAATGTTTATTAACTGATCTAAGATACCACTTAAGGGAAGAGTGAGACAGCTCCGACACAAGTACTATTGTAACTTACTGGGGCTGCCTCAGTTGATGTATAAAAAAATGTTTGAGTTACATTTTTTTTTGTATTTTTGTATCTACAAGGTTGTAAGATGAGATTAACTAGGTGCACTATTAAAATCAATTTTGTTTGCCCATATAATTTAGGAAACAAAGATGGATAACCACCTTTTTTTTCCTATCGTTTAATTTGTCATAATTCAATAACAAATGATTTATTTACCTTATATATGTACCTACAGCTGTCGTGATTGGTGTTGTTCGGCGCTGGTGCTCTTGTATTTGTGTATATTTCGCGTGACGCGGAGTATTTTGTGTCGACAACGTGTCTGGTGGATGCTGGAGTCTCCGGTAGAGAAGACGACGCTTATTCCTTATTGTCCTTTATTATATATATATCTTCCTACCAATACCCCCACACCACCCGGCCACACCCACGAATTGAACGTCCCCAGGGGTCTCCGCGGGAATCAAGGTGAGTAATTCGACCAGGTGTGATTGACCGACAGGTTCACGACAAAAACAGTTTCTTATTGTTGCGAGTGTATTCTTTTTTTTTTAAAGGGGTTTTATAAATAAGTGACAATCTTAGCACATTTATTCTGCGTTATTATTCATTTGTAGCCTAATTTATTACAGAGGCACCTAGACTCAATGTAGCACTCCATTTGCTTCATACTCCGTATTCACAAGTATTAACCAAGTATACAAATATTTTTATTATTCTGTCTTCTTGCTGATTATGCGTTAATTTATACACGTTTCAGTATAAATTAATGATTGTAAAATATCTTTAGTTTGAATTGTATTTGCATTCAAGTATCTTAGTTAATTGTTGCGATAAACTTTAAGATGTTTGTATGTTTACTTTATTGAATTATTGTTTATTTATTGGAAGATACGATTAATTTGAAAGATAAATGTATTTTAATAGGATAGGCCAATATTTTTGTATCTATAGAAACGATTGTATTTGTGAATGATTTTCGCCAGATTTGAATAATTTCTTATTTTGACAGTAGAACTTTCATACCTGGTTTAACGACCAAAACTATCTTAATTTATTTGATTAGGTTATTTCACATCACATCACATCATCAGCCTATTAATGTTCCCACTGCTGGGACACAGGCCTCCTCTCTGTATGGGGGAATGAGCCGTAAGCCACCACGCTGGCCCAGTACGAGTTGGCGAATGTCACATATCTTCAATTTTTTGGTTCTAGGACATGCCGGTTTCCTCACGATGTTTTCATTCACCGTTTTGAGAGCTGTGGTGATGAAATAATTTTCACAAATTAAAGCGCCTGCCTGGGCTCGAACCCACGACCTACAACTTGTAAGTCTCGGCCGATACCACTGGGCCACCACTGCACTGCATTTGGTTATTTAATAAATAGATACTTTATCACAAAAATAAAGCAAAACCAACACAAATTTTATTTTGCTATAACTAGGTAAGTGTGCGATCTTCGTAAAAGTCGCAGCAAATTCTTCAGCTTTATACGGCATTCGTAATTCCGTTCCCACAACTAGAGAGCAATTTTCCATTCATACACAGGACTTTAATTGTTGGTGACATTAAAAATGGAATTAATTTTATTTTTTACTAGCTGTTCCCCGCGGATTTGTTCCCGTGGGCGGTGGCCCACGTGTGCGGTGCCACAGGAGCCGTTTTCAGCATTAAAAATAGCCTATGTTACTCAGGAATAATGTAGCTTTCTATTGGTGAAAGATTTTTTAAATCGGTCCAGTAGTTTCGGCGCCTATTCGGTACAAACAAACAAAAAAACAATCAAAAAAATATTTCCTCTTTGTTATATTAGTATAGAAGAACGCCACTATGTCAGTCCGTCTTCAGAATCAGACCTCGAAACCAATCCTTCTACAGCGCGGCGTGAGACAGGGAGACGTCATTTCTCCGAAACTGTTCACTGCTGCGCTGGAGGATGTCTTCAAGGTTCTGGATTGGAGAGGGCTTGGTATCAACGTTAATGGCGAGTACATCACTCACCTTCGGTTTGCCGACGACATAGTGGTCATGGCTGAGACCATGGAGAGCCTCAGTAAAATGCTCGATGACCTCAGTAGAGCTTCCGAAAGAGTGGGTCTTAAAATGAACATGGACAAAACCAAGGTCATGGTGAATGCCCATGTTACACCCACTCCTATCTAGGTCGGAGACTCTACACTCGAAGTTGGTGGGCGACTATGTCTACCTGGGACAAACGATCCAATTGGGTAGGGCCAACTTCGAGAAAGAGGTCAACCGTAGAATCCGACTCGGCTGGGCAGCGTTCGGGAAGTTGCGCGGTATCTTCTCGTCCAACTTACCACAGTGTCTCAAGACGAAAGTCTAAGACAAGTGTGTGTTGCCAGTGATGACATATGGCTCTGAGACGAGGTCGCTTACAATGGGCCTTATCAGGAAGCTTACAGTCACTCAAAGGGCAATGGAGAGGGCTATGCTCGGAGTTTCCTTGCGTGATCGAATTAGAAATGTGGAGATCCGCAAGAGAACCAGGGTTACCGACATAGCCCGAAGAATTGCCAAACTTAAGTGGCAGTGGGCAGGGCACATTGCTCGCAGAACGGATGGCCGATGGGGCCGAAAAGTTCTGGAATGGCGACCGCGAACCGGAAGACGATACGTTGGAAGGCCTCCCACTAGGTGGACCGATGACCTGGTTAAGGTTGCGGGAAGACGCTGGATGCGAGACGCACGGGATCGGTCAATGTGGCGACGCCTTGGGGAGGCCTATGTCTAGCAGTGGACGTATTTTGGCTGAAATGATGATGATGATAGAAAACGTAATATGTCTGCTCGTGGATTTTTCCGAAAATAAAGATTTAATTGTGATTTGCTCACTGGAACGTCATAAAAACTTTAACTGGCAATATTACCGTAAAATTAAACAGATAAATAGAAACACAGAATCCCTTATACATAAAGATTAGTTTAAAAAAAAACTTGAAAACACACTTTAATAGAAAACCTAATTAAAAAGTAGAAAATAAATTTAAATTAAGAATAGTGTGCTTAACAAAAAAAAAAAATTTTATTATAAAAAAGCGTGGGGTGCTTAATGTTAATTGTTATAATATTTTTTTGACAGATATTGGTAAAAGTAGAGTCATTTTGAAAATATCTTAAAAAGCACTTTACGCTTTTTTATAATAAAATATTTTTTTTGTTATTCACACAAAGATTTTTAGTTTTTTTTTAAACTATTATTTATTTATTACTTTTTAGTTCAATCGCTAATCCTGAAGATCCTGGTAAGATTAATGGGACAACACATTTAAATTATTGCATTGTCATCGGTTTTTGATAAGTGTGCAAAGTTTTAAATTAATCCGACGTTTTGAAGGGGGTGAAAATCACGTTCAAAGATTCCGTACATAGATACCAAGCTAATAAAAGCGTATTAAAAACGAAACCATTATTCATAAAGGCTGATTTGCCTTCATCTCGCCTCATGACATGCAATCTTTTGCACAAAAATACGCGGCAAAAAAATTAGAACTAGTCGTTTTAATGTGCCCAAAGACATTGTATTTAACTCAAATGAGGATTCATACTGATACTTATGTTCACATTGGAAAATAATTTTCACACAGTTTTACCAGCCAAGAAACAAAACACTTGTAAGAATTACAAGTCGTTATTGAAAATAGAAACCGGTCACTAACGAAGTAAAAAATAATCAAATGTACGGCCTTCCCAGAGTCAATTAGATAGTTATTCGTCAGTGTGCACCGAATGCCAGCGTCTGATTCATTACCTCTGCTCACATAGCTAGCGTGCCGGCGTGATTATACGCATATATGTGTGTATTGGTTGCTGTGCTATAAAACTGACCGTTTTGTTCACTGGTTAATGAGGGTTTTTTGAAGTTTTACGAAAGATTTTTCTTCGGATTTCTCTCGAATAATAAGATCTCGTCATGTCCTAGAACCAGAAAACTGAAATACCAACCTGCACTGGAATTGCGTGGTGGATTACGATGTATCTCCTCTCTTGAGGTGGCCTAGGCGGTGACCCCAGCTTTTGCTGAGTGAGAACTTTATAACCTTGATTTTTGATTTTCTTTGATGATGTTGGAATTAAAGTAGAGTTTAAAACGTTCTTAAGGGTACACTAGTCGACGGCACGAACTATTTTGTGCGCGGGGTTCAAATGCACTTTATATCAAACGACAACACGTGCGGAAGAGATAGATGCTGTGATGAGCAGTAGGAAGCTAGTTCGCGTACGAATACACACTTTTGCAAATTTGTAGCGAAATGGATAATGATTTAGGACGAAACCCAGCGCGCGAAATTTTATAAACAGACCTTTGGCAGTCTAGATATCATGAAAAAACGACTGAATCTATCTGTTCAAAATAAAATTATTTGCATTGATGAACTACTATTATATCCCTGTATGGAGGCCGTTTTGCAATTTTCCGTCTTCTTATGGTATTTATTTGCGCCCAAAAATGCGTTAAAATTAGTGTCGAAATGTGGAACTTTCGACGCTCATAACTTTAAAATATTTTCTTTTTTTACTTTTTTGCTTCCATACAGGGCACAGATAATGATGAGACAAATTGATATCACTTTTTATTTTTAACGTACATTGTCAAACAGTGGAATAGACTACGTTTGTATGGAAGAATTTTCGACTAGTGTAACCTTAACTCAAAATACTCGATTCGAAAATCAGCTTATAGGCTCATAGATTATCCTAGATTGTACTAGAATAAAAACTCTTATAAATAGCGTGGGCCAAATCCTTGCCAAATAAAAATGACTCTGAACTGCTAATTAGCAGCTTGCATGCAGCGCTTATGCAGTTTATTTAAACCCTAATAAAATATCAAACTGACGAACTTACACCAGCATCCTTGCTTCAGACAGGACACAGCGTAATTTGTCAGTCGCATATCGATTATATCGACTCTAAGATCGATAGATTTATCATGTTAATCGATCTAATTTCATCAGTTCGCCCGGTGAGCGATGGCGTGCGCTGTGGGAACGCCTGCGCAGTGCCAGTCATGCCACAGAGTAGTTGGTAAATCGATTTGTAGATGAGACAAATTAATGCTGTGATTAATGTTACTATCAGAACAAGGTACAGATTGATTTATTAATGTCTATTGTGTACTGTGAATTAAATTCATTTGCATAGAGTTAATTACGGGACATTAAGTATAAAATAAAAGACGAACACACATTTATTTTTATATACATGTAAGATTACTCAACGCATTTTTGACTAAAATTATAAAATGCTTCAGATTTTGTAGTGAATTACATTACAATTACACAACCCTATCTTTTCTGTGCAGTCCGAGAGTGACCACGATTTAGGTCTTGCCACGGCCATAAATAGGTGAAGATTTATTTATTTGTCTCTTTTAGCTTTATTCTGTTGCTAGCTGTTCCCCGCGGCTCCGCACATGACCCGTTTTCGGGATAAAAGAAATAATGTAGCTTTCTATAGCTTTGGTGAAAGATTTTTTTTAATCGGTCCAGTAGTTTCGGAGCCTAATCGGTACAAAAAAAAATCTTTCCTCTTTATAATATTATAGTACATGTACCTAGTTAAGTTATACGTCATCCTATTTTGTAAGTAAGATTTAAAACGTTGATATTTCTATTAGAATCTATTAGAATACTCGAATACTAATATTATCTAAGAAAAAGAGGCTATGGTAAACAAAAAGTGCTGTTATAAGCCTTTTTTGTTACAAATCAATTATTAAGCATCGTATCGAAAATGGAATCCTGATTTTCTGCTCGCTTTAGCCTCTAGGAAGCTTTTCTATTGTAGGCATAAATCGTATCCAATCTTCAATAATCTATCTATGTTTATTATTCCTATTGCGACCACCAGCGTTCAATCCGCGTAGACATGAGAATATTTGGACTGCGGTTTAATTACCACCCATTGTGGTCAAGACCCAATTCATTGGGCCATTGTGTGTGCACCCATTGCAGTCCATTATTGTTTGAACAGACTCCGACTAATGGATAGATCATTACTTTGGTTCAATGGACTTTGGTGTTACATGGCCTTCGATTGGAATGGATTTGCGAGAATCTACGAGCTAAGTACGGAGCGTAGCAATCTTCTTATTCTTAGCGTATCGATGGCAAATACAGTTTTTAAATACATATAGTGTTTGTGTATTGATCACTAGTGCGGCGTCTCTCCGCAGACCATGGCCCACCTTTCGTCTTGTACTACATGCCCTGTAACCTGTAATGTTGGGATCTTATGGCCAGCGTCAGCGAATGGTGTTGGGAGGGGCGCGTAGCAATATATGGTGTGTAGAGGTGTAGAGGTTCGAAATGAAACACTATTATGTGCTTTGCTGTAGGTGGGTCCTAATTTAAATTTCTGTTGTTAGTATCATTGTAACTGGGTTGTGGAGGTTAAATAGGTAGTCGCTGCATGTAAAAATACTGGTATTTAGTCGCATTTGTCTAGACTCGGGGCTTCAATAATTTTCATTTATATTTCACGTCTACAAGGGACAGATGTATCTGACTTGTATATATCTGTCACTTACTCGATATCAAATTGATACCGCTCTAAGAGCTTATGGTCACCCCCCTTGTAAGGGATGTTTTCAAATTTAGATCGTAGTTATACCATGGACTGGATCTGTTAGCCCGGTTATACGTTGCAAGGGATCATTGCAAGGATTCGCCAGTGTGTCAGTGTGCGTATGTGTGTAGCTATAGGTTACTTTTTTAAAGACACACAGGCGACGTCGCATTAGTCAAAAACAACGATTGAGAGATTTTAGTCTGGATCCACAATTTCTTAGTAAAGTACTCGACGACCACAGTTCGATGCCTGAGTAGATAACGGTGTCTGAAGATTGAAGAGCAGTTCAATTGAATAGGTACACAGACTTAATGGTTCAATGACTAATCAGTTTGTAAGTAAATTGTGCAATTCTTAGTACGTTTAGCTAAATACCCACAAGATATAAGTGGGTATTCTCCGTAAATTCATGAATAATGTTTAAAGGAATCTTCTTTGAAGATATTTTTTTTTATTTTTCTTTTATTTGCTATATTTTCGAGGTTGATCTCTTTTTTATACGATTTCTCTTGTTTTAACCTGTGTGTATGCATGCCCATGAGTGACCTATCATTTTATGTGATTTAAAAACTGGACTGAGCTGGGCTTTGGGTGGTAGCAGCTGGATGAGCTTGCCTTGAATCGGGATAACTGGCGTGTGGTTGGAGAGGCCTATCCAGCTGTGGACTGCTGTAGGTTGAAGATGATGATGAAGAATAAGGAGTCTTCTAAACCACACAAAAATTGATAGGGCACTTCACACAGGAATTACATTACAGCTCTCAGGAAACACCCAGTCAAGAGTTCCACACCATACAGGTTGGTAATCTTTTAACAATAGCCACAAAAAAAAAACAAACGAAAAATTTAATTAAAAAACAAAATCTTTTAAAATAAGAACAACAAATTCAGTCGCATTGTTTCGCCGTCTGGTTCCGCTCAGGGAATTGTTTAGCGGCGAGAAATTTCTAATTTCGAAACTATGGAATTTGAAATTGAAAAAGCTGGAAATGCGCGGGTGCGGGGTGCGGGGGGCGGTGGGCGTGGTCGGGGCGGGGCCTCCCTAGCCGGCTGACGCATAGGTGCTATATCGCGACGTCGTTGATAATACCTATCAGTTATTTTCAGGCGTGCAAAACGTACAAGTGTAACGGAAGGTTCAATCATATTTTAATAACTGCTTCTGCTCGTATATGAACAATTTTCTCCAATGATGCCATAATAGGGATATTTCCTGGGTAGAAAATTATACTTATATTTAGTCCGTCACCTCAGTGAGATTATCAAATAATATTGGACACGTATTTTTTGCTTTACCAAATCATTAAAAATGTACAAAGTTAAAGCGCATCAAAGTTCAGTGACGAGTGATGGCTAGTGACGTCACTAAGGCAGTATAAAATGTACTAGCGGCGTGACGTTTCACGATATTTCAACGCATTATATCGTCGTCACTTTATGATTACGTGCCAAAAGAAAAAATAGGTGTCCACCTGACAGATTATCTACCTGACAGACAAACAACAAATTTTCAGTAAACTACCCTATTCCTAAAAGAAAATTTGGATTTCCCATACGAAGTTGTCGTCAGCTCATCAAAATTTGTATGTGAGTTCCAAAATTGTATTTGAGAATTGACTATGACTTGCTTGGAGAAATATATGTGCAGAAGCAGTATTTAAAATTTGATTGTACCTTTCCGTTATCTAGGAGCTCGTGGCTAAATAATAACAGCCACACTGGTCGATCATCAAGGTTAAGCAACGCAAGTCGAGGTCCTTTCTTGGATGGGTGACCATTTCATCATACCGAGTTTCCTCCGTGCCTCGGAAAGCACGTTAAGCCGTTTGGTCCCGGCTGCCATTTGAAGATCTTTGACAGTCGTTACGGGTAGTCAGAAGCTTGAGATCTGACATCAGTCTTGCCAAGGGGTACCGTGCGTGTTACCCAGTTACTGGGTTTTGGAGGTCAGATAGGCTGTCGCTCCATGTAAAACACTGGTACTCAGCTAAATCCGGTGAGACTGGAAGCCGAACCCGATATAGTTGGGAAAAGGCTAGGCAGATTGATTGATTGACCTTTCCGTTATAACCTGTTTAGTGTTATAGATATATTAAGATGGTGATGATGAGTTGTCAGCCAATTAAATGTCGTAGGTGCCTAGTGGCTAAGATCTCATGCTTAAGGTTACACTAGTCGATAATTCTTCGTTCAAAATAAAAAATGATATCAATTTGTCTCATCATTATCTAGCCCTGTATGGAAACAAAAAAGAAAAATATTTGAAAGTTATGAACGTCGAAAGTTCCATATTTCAACACAAATTTTAACGAATCTTTGGGCGGCAATAAATACCATAAGAAGAAGGAAAATTGCAAAACGGCCACAATACAGGGATAGATTAGTAGTTCAACAATGCAAATAATTTTATTTTGAAAATATACATGTAGTCGTTTTTTCATGATATCTAGACTCCCAAAGGTCTGTTTAATTTCGCGCGCTCGTTTTCGTCCTAAATCATCATCCATTTCGCTACAAACTTGCAAAAGTGCAAATTTTTACGCGAACTAGCTTCTTACTGCTCATCACAGCATCAATCTTTTTCGCACGAGTTGTCGGATGATATAGCAGGCATTTTAACTCCGAGCACAAAATAGCTAATAGGCTTCAAATTTCGCTCACAACGTTGTCAGTTCGGTCTGATCTAATCTTCTAGTCCTATGACCTTTGAAGTGTTATGTTCTCAAACTATCTTTCATCTGCCTGTACTAACTCAGTTAAATCGATGACAGATACTACATTACGTATAGAATTCGTTTTATTTTTGTTGTTGAGTAGAGGGTAGCCCTAAAAAAGTTGCTATTTTACTTTGATAGTAAACATTGTATCTACAAAATGGTTGGTATATAACTACCGTCATTCATGTTTCGGAAACTAAAATAAGAATATCTACATACCTTTGTTAATTTGAATTTCTATGAACTACCTATATCAATATTGAGATACCATGATTGGCTAGTGGCTACCACTTAACGAAATAAATTCTTTCTGCATTCAAGGCTATTAGAGAATCAAATTGCTTCAAAATTACCCACAACATAATTTTTACTGACGCATTATGTCAAAATTAATCAACACATCAGATCCATTTAATTTTTTGTTGAGCTGAACCCTAAAATTGAAAATTATAGAGAATGATACGCAAATAATTACTTTACGATACGGCGCGTCAAAATCACTTTGTTTCAAACGTCAGTGCACAGACGACGAAGATATTTTATGGAGTGGTCTACTGATAACCATCGCTTAGCCGATGGGCAAGCTTACCCTCTTCTACCATTATGACCCTTACCTTTCCAGCAATAGAAATGATTTTCGCCCTTCCGAACGCTCTTGGTACATTTGTGAACGGTATATTAACGTGTCAATCGCTCCTCCTTCTGAGTCGTTATTAATAATCATGTCAATCCTCTCGCCGTGAGAAATATTTTAAACCTAGAGGGGTAACCAATAATTTTGACCATAGACATTACGATTATTGGGTAATATAAGTTTGTTGTATAATTAAATTCTTGTGTAATTTTTATATTATTGTGGGAGTAAGCTGAGTCATCGAACTTTTTTTTTGATGATGGTAAGCGATGATGTGGTTGATGGTGAAGCAGGGTTACCTAGAAGTAACAAAATCAAAATCAAAATATTTTTATTTTATTTTACATAGGCCTACATGGGCACTTATAAAACGTCGACAAAAGGTGCACGGTTCGGGTTAGTCGTTTCCTATGGAGTAGAACCGGCAAGAAACTCCATGGTTACTCTTTTAAAAAATTTGTATTTACAATATTTCCATGTTACAGCATTAGTACTTGGATATGGGGGGACAACGTAGGCCCGACAATAAGTCGTACGAAATAAAAAAAAAAAAAACAAAAAAAATAATATAAAACGAAATAAAAAGTTAACAAATGTTAACAATCATCTAGAAAGCCTACAATGTTCACACATTCACAATCGGTAAAAGAATCTATACAAAGGTAAAAAAATAAAAATAAAAAACAAAACAAAAAAAACAAACCTATTCACTCTTGACTTCAAGACTACCAAGTTATAGATATCAGGAAACACAGACTCCAGCAGGGTATTCGACTCTTTAGCTTCGCGCACAATGAAAGTATTCCCAATACGTTTAGTGCGCGCCCGTGGACCCGAATATCACGTACCCTTGGCCTAACGACAAGGAATGGTTTCCTGCCACAATAATACCTTTAGTAGTGGATCTCAGAGCCAAACCTTTCTATCAAAATTCTTTGTGATATTCCTAGAAAAAAAAATCGTCTTCTGTTTTCTTGACAAACGAAATATGAAAATTTGAAAAATTATAACTAGCCTGCTTTGACAAATTAAAAAAAAGGCTAAAGCAAAGCGTCTTGTAGCGATCACGCTACAGTACCTATAGGTGATATGCTCACCATGTATCTTAATACACTCTTGTTTTTCTATATACCAATATTTAAAGGAAGAAAGATTTTTTTGTTTGTTTGTTTGTACCGAATAGGCTCCGAAACTGCTGGACCGATTTTATAAATTCTTTCATCTATAGAAAGCTACATAATTCGCGAGTAACATAGGCTGTAAAGTATTTTCAAAAAAATTAGAGATCCCTATGAAAATTGCAATAATGTAACCCAAAGTAGCAACATTCTGCCTGTAAAATTCATTATTGCGTTTGCTGAGAAAACTATTGATGATAAATAAAAATCATGTAGTACAATGTTTAAAGAATTCATTATTAAGTACAAGAAAGTGTGCGAGATAATATATCTCACTATCATAGTTAAGTCACAATAGCAGCTTTTGTATTCTAAAATAAATTGTAGTTCTAAAAACTAAAAAACACGCTTTAATGGTAAGGATAATGGGACAAACTGTTTAAATTATTGCATTGTCATCGGTCCTTGATAAGTGTGCAAAGTTTCAAATCAATCCAACGTTTTTAAGTGGGTGAAAATCACGTTCAAAGATTCCGTTACATTGATACATAGATACATAGATACATACATACCAAGCTAATAAAAGCGTGTTAATTAAATTAGTTCGCTGATAGAAACCAAAGTTGGTTACATTCTTATTGTAGTACCTATTAATTCTTATTCAAATAAATAGTTTTACAAATTGGTATGTAGGATAGGGTATGTAAGTTGAACGGTAGGGCAGGTGAGTAGGTAGGTAAGGTAGGTGGGTAGGTAGGGTAGATAGGTAGGTAAATAGCCAGTTGACGGAAGCGAAGCTAGTGAGTGAGTCAGCTAGTGTTTCTATAATTTATTAGCATTATGTATGGATCTTCAAAGCCTTGTTATTATGTATTTGCAATGATTATATATATTGTCTTGATTATATCAATTGTGTGTTAATGTGATGTGTTTCTTATACTTTAATTAAACGTTCTTCCAGGTAACTGAATGAGTTATTTATGGAATATTTTAATCTAAGAAGTTGCTGCTGTATATCTTGAACGTAGTCACTTAGTTACCTAGTATTTTGTACCGTTTGATAGCGGGTTAAGAAAAGATTCGATGTATATCTTCCTGGAACTAAAGATCGAGGCTTCCTAGGTGCTTGATGAATCATGCCAGTGTTTTTTCCTTACATTGTTTAGAATTGCGATTGACTACTAGCTGGTTTTCTCACATGGTGTAACATATATAAGTATTTAATACAATTCTTTAAATTCATTAGAAACCGGTATGTCCTAGAAGCAAAAATTCGGAGACATGTCACATCCACCAACCCGCACTGGGCCCGTGTGGTGGATTACGGCCCATTACCTCTCACAGAGAGGAGGCCTGTGCCCCAGCAGTGTGAACATTAATAGGCTGATGATTTGATGTGATGTGAAATTCATTAGTTTCTAACACTCAGCTCAAACCGCTAGCACTGAAGCAAGAAATTTTGCTCAAGACTGCGTTATGGTAAGCATTCCGAAAGTGACCAGGTAAAAATTCATGCCTTAAGGTTACACTAGTCGAAAATTCTTCCATACAATCGTAGTCTAGGGATTATTCCACTGTTTGACGATGTACGTTCAAAATAAAAAGTGATATCAATTTGTCTCATCATTATCTAGGAAATTTGTATGGAAACAAAAAAGTAAAAAAAAAAGGAAATATTTGAAAGTTATGAGCGTCAAAAGTTCCACATTTCGACACTAATTTTAACGCATTTTTGGGCGTGAATAAATACCATAAGAATAAGGAAAATTGCAAAACGGCCACCATACAGGGATAGATTAGTAGTTCAAAAATGCAAAGAATTTTATTTTGAACAGATAGGTTTAGTCGTTTTTTCATGATATCCAGACTCCCAAAGGTCTGTTCATAAAATTTTCATAACCATTATCCATTTCGCTATAAATTTGAAAATGTGTGTATTCGTACGCGAACTAGCTTCCTACTGGTCATCACAGCATCTATCTCTTCCGCACGTGTTGTCGGTTGATATAAAATGCATTTTAACCCCGCGCACAAAATAGTTCGTGCCGTCGACTAGTGTAACCTTAAAGGGTTAAAGGGATATGGAAATTCTATCCTGCACAAGTGTTAGACTTGTATTCTGAATAATTGTCCAAATTATGACATGCATTCAATACTTAATGCCCCTATTTCGAATTAAGAATTTGAAGATTGAGTATTTGTTAAACTCTACTTTAGACTGAAAACATGTTAAGGTGTTAGGGTTTGACAAGTAGGGCTTGAAAGGGGCTTAACTCCAAATACTATTTTTTTCTAATATAGGCTCGCGCTTGACTACTATCTCAAACAGAAATCTTACTTACCCCCAATTTATTCAGAAGTAATTGTCAAACTCTTCTTAAAATTTTACTTATGCCTTTAAGGTTACACTAGTCGAAAATACTTCCATACAAACGTAGTCTAGGGATTATTCCACTGTTTGACGATGTACGTTCAAAATAAAAAGTGATATCAATATGTCATCATTATATAACCCTGTATGGAAGCGAAAAAGTAAAAAAGACAGAAAATTGCAAAACGGCTTCCATACAGGGATAGATTAGTAGTTCAACAATGCAAATCATTTTATTTTGAACAGATAGATTTAGTAATTTTTTCATGATATCTAGACTGCCAAAGGTCTGATTATAAAATTTCGCGCGCTGGGTTTCGTCCTAAATCATTATCCATTTCGCTACAAATTTGCAAAAGTGTGTATTCGTACGCGAACTAGCTTCCTATTGCTCAACACAGCATCTATCTCTGCCGTCGACTAGTGTACCCTTAAGTATGCTTTGACACGTTCTTAACTCCAAATACTTAATTCAGAAATCAGTCATTATAATAGTTTGTGAAATTTTTTCATCAATGCCTATGTAAGAGTTTCCAGAAGAATTATTGCTGTATGTATTTCTGATGTTGTTTTTAGAAGAAAGAAAGAAATTCGATTACCTTTTATATCTAAGCAAGAAACAAATATTCGGTAGATTCCTGTCGTGACTCAGCATGACGCTGTGCCAATGAGGGACATTGGTAAGAGTATGTACATAATTTAAGTGCTTACTAATACTATTGTTTAGGATTTGACTGAAGAAAAAATAAAAAAATTGTAAATCGTTTTTGTGGCGAATAAACACTTTTCTTTCTTTCTTGTGTGTAGATACACATAATATACCTTCAGTAAGTAAACTGTATATTAAGTTTTTAAACTGTCATGGTCACTAACACTAAAATTAACATTAAAAAAGTGAAATATAAAAATCTTTTTTACAAAAATTAAAACCGACTTCCGAAATTGAAGTTATTTTTCAATTTGTAGTGTTTTTGTTTGGAAGTCGGTTTTAATTTTTGTAAAAAAGATTTTTATTTTTCACTTTTTAGTTGTGGTACATAATGGACCAGTTCTATAGGCTAGGTACCTATAACGCCCAAAGTGAAGCTAGAATAGATTAACCCAATAACATGAAACTTAAATAAACAAAACCGGTGGAATGACAGTATACCAGGGTGAACTGTTCACACCTGCGTACCCCTTTAAAGCGTACCAGTGTGATGTTATGTTATAAAATGGTATAAACAATAAACAGACATACGATTGCAGCTATCCCGAGTGATTTGCCGTCATTTAATGAAGAGTTCTGATGTATATCTCCGAAGTTCTTCATCAAATTTTGATGAAAATTAAATGGGACCACATGACAAACCAGCTTTCGAATAAAAAAAGAATCATCAAAATCGGTTCACCCAATAAAAAGTTCTGAGGTAACACACATAAAAAAAAAATACAATCGAATTGATAACCTCCTCCTTTTTGCGAAGTCGGTTAAAAAGGGGTATTTACCATGTTTACTGTTTGTTGTATATCAGGAACTCGCAACAAACAGTAAACATGGTAAATATCCCGCTTTTAATGTTAATGTTAGTGTATAATTATTATTCCTTTGTATCAAAGTCTGCGATGCAGGATGCACTTTGAACCTTGGACCCTTGATATCAAAACGTTTACCTGTTCCAGGGTTTTCCCTCATAGCCTATTCATTACTTTGAATACATGATTCACTTCAATAATGATACAATTATGGCTTGAATCACTTCCTTCCCCTAATAGTTTATTAGGGGCCAATGACGTATATTCAGAGAAACACGGATTTGAAGAATTTTTCGATCCTCCATAAGTATTTTCCAAGTGGTAGCAATTCGTTCTGGTCTTAAGTAGTGCGTGAATCAGAGGCGATGATTTTGTACTTAATACGGTGACTAACGAAAACGAAAAGGAGCTCGTGGATAAATAATAACAGCCGCACGGGTCGATCATCAAGGTTAAGCAACGCTTGACGAGGTCGGTCAGTGGATGGGTGACCATTTCAACATACCGAGTTTCCTCCGTGCCTCGGAAAGCACGTTAAGCCGTTGGTCCCGGCTGTCATTTGAAGATCTTTGACAGTCGTTACAGGCAGTCAGAAGCTTTAGATCTGACACCAGTCTTGCCAAGGGATACCGTGTTACCCAGTTACTGGGTTGTGGAGGTCAGATAGGCAGTCGCTTCATGTAAAACACTGGTACTTAGCTGAATCCCGTAAGACTGGAAGCCGACCCCAATATAGTTGGGAAAAGGCTAGGCAGATGATGACGGTGACTAACGAAAGTTATACGATAAATAATGACAGAATTAAAAAAAGCATAGGATAATAATAATAAGTATTATTCATTTCTATTGAAACTATGTAGTACATTTGAAATAGATGTGATTTTTTGGCGATAGTCTTATGGGAAACCCGTAAAATGTCTTACTCTTCTGCTGTGAGATTACTTAGATAGTTAGAATGAAATTCAAATAAACGGATCCTACGAGCAGCTACTTCATTAAAACCTCTGCCATTCATAAAAAAAATACATTTCCTATGAGATAGATCGTTTTCTCCACTTGGCTCAATCTCATTGACAGATAGCTAGTTATTAATTAACATTAAATGAGGGTTATTTTGTCCGTGGTCATGTCAACAGTCGATTGTAGTGTCGGAAGTTGCCTTCAAAAGGATTAATAATATAGATCTTAATTATGTTCTCGTATCTATCTATTCAGAGTAACAATAAGTTGGTAAACCCTAAAGCTATACAATTACAAATTGTTTTTGTGTCATGTTTTTTATTTAATGTGTAGTTGAGTTTATATTTTAATTTTAACTTAGTTGATTAAGGGCGGGTTTCTGATTTGAGTATTCGACGCTAATGAAACTCAAAATTTGCTTAGATCAAATTATAAAAAAAATAGTCTAATATAAAACTTTTTTTTTCAAAGAATTGGGACTAGCCATTTAGACGTGATTCTCATTTTAAAATCAGCTACTCAAGGGAATCGGCGCCTTAAGACATTGTATTTTATGTGTACATCTTTCGTTGCAAGTCCTTAATAAATAAATATATAGCACTCGGATTTGCGGTGAATACAATATACGACAATCTTAATGTCTATCCGTTCTATAAATTAAGAGGTCCATGTACAGCAGTCGACAAAATGATTTAATGTTGACAGGATAAAAAACACTAAATAAAAAATAAAAATCTATTGAACATTATACAGACCGATTCACACCTACACAGACGCGCAAAAATCAAATTCTAAGAAATTAAAATTGGAGCACAAATCGAGACGCTGTCAATCATTTTGACTCATTTCCGTCTAACTATAGTGGCGATTTCATCAATGAGTCAGAAATACCATGATGAAATATCATGGGGATACACTTAATTCGCTTCATTCCCATGAAATGCTTACAGGCATATTTTCGCATGGGAATTTTAGCGCTCGCACGAAGCCGATTCCCATGTCAACCTACCGCATCTGAGCGATAAGGAATGATCGGTATTTTAGAGATTTTTTGTGAATTAAAAGCTGGATGGCTTAAGATACAAAATGTGGAAATTAAGGTCAGACCGCACTAGGCGTAACTGCGCGTCAGCGGAGCGACGAAAATAAAGTTTCGCGTCGCGTAGTTCCGCTGCCGCGTAGCGCGGTTTGAACTTTAATTAAAACCTTGGGCTTAAGACGACGACTAACGCCAGCGACCTTGAGCGATTGGGAGGAGCTTGCGCCGCACCCCCGCGACCCCGCAACTACACGCTCGTAATTTCGTAGGGTAACCATACGCTTCAGACGGTGGGGACTACTGGCTGTTTTTTTTATGTAGTGATAAATAATAAGGTAGCCTTTCCTTTTTTAAATTTCCTTTTAGATGGTGAAAGTTTCATAAAAATACGCCCAGTGGTTTTTGCGTGATTGTCGTTTTTTGGTCCGCGTTAGGCGTTACTTTGCAAATTAATTAAACTATGTTATACTAATATATTTTAAAATGTACTCAGATGAAATTATTGAAAAAACGCTCTGGTATTACATATATTTTTTCCAAAAAAATACGACTAGCCGTTTAGACGTGATTCTCATTTTAAAATCAGCTACTCAAGGGTATCTGCGCCTTAAAAATTGAATTGGTAGGTACCGAAGAAGGGCACTGTTAACAGTGACGTACAATATTTATAATAATGACTAGCTTCTGCCTGCGGATTCGCCTGTGTGAAAAGTTTTGATTATCCCAAGGAAATTTTACCAGGATGAAAAATTCAGGTTTTGGTCTATCCATATGCCAAAATTCATCGAAAGCCGTTCAGCTGATAAAGCGTAACAAACCCACAAAACTAAAAAGAGATTGAATGGTACAATAGTTTTATAGAAATGCGAGTAAAATTCAATATTATCAATGGAAGCACGAGTCTAAAAAACAAAACGAAAAAGTAACTGCACTGCCCGGGAATCGAACCCGGGTCGCAAGAATGGGAATCTTGCATGATACCACTACACCAGCAGTGCTCGGCCTTGAGACGCGAAATAGTTGAACATGTACATAACAAGCTAAGAGATGGCGCGCACAATCATGTCTTTGTGTATGGAAAATCGTGCTTTTTAACACGCTTTTATTAGCTTGGTATGTATGTATCTATGTATCTATGTATCAATGTAACAATGTATCAATGTAACGGAATCTTTGAACGTGATTTTCACCCACTTCAAAACTTTGGATTGATTTGAAACTTTGCACACCTATCAAGGACCGATGACAATACAATAATTTAGTCAAAGTCAAAGTACTTTTGAAAGTCAAACAAAAATTAAAATTACAAGTAATAAAAGTTGATTCTACCGTGCGCGTTTAAATTGTTTGTCCCATTAACCTTAACAAGATCTTCAGGATTAGCGAAATTTTAGTTCAATTTACCATTAAAGCGTGTTTTTTAGTTTTTAGAACTACAATTTATTTACAAGTTTTTTTAGTAATATATTTTTAACCCCCGACGAAAAAAGAGGGGTGTTATAAGTTTGACGTGTGTACCTGTGTCACCTGTGTGTTTGTGTATCTGTTTGTGGCATCATAGCTTCTAAACAGATGAACCGATTTTGATTTCGTTGGCAAACCAACAATTGTATATACCTTCTGGTAAAATTTCTTATAGGTTACCACTGCATGCATGCCTCATAATAATGTTACAAGTTAAATAAAATTAACATTTATTAACTTGCCTTGTTGAGTTTATTATATGGAAATGTGCGATAATATAAAAGAAATAAAAATATATATATATACGGTTGAATTGGGAAACCGACTCCTTTTTGGGAAGTCGGTTAAATCCTGCCCATGTAAATGAACAACTTTCTCCAAGAAAGTCATAAACGCGGACTCTCAAAGATGACAGATCAATTTTTTTTTGTACCCCCACGATGTGATTTTCAAATGAAAAATACTTTTTATTTATTTTTTACTAGCTTCTGCCCGCGGCTTCGCCCGCGTTAAAAGTTAAAAAAAAATGCTCCGATCGCCACCAAAGTTTACAGGCTTATTCGCTGGGTCAATCTAAAGATTGTCTGAAAATTTCACTATTTCTGTCTGTGTCTTTTCGGAGTCTATATGGAACATACAAAGATTAAACAAATGATTTTGTGACGCGCTCGCCACCCTTAGCTTCTCAATAACTCCGAGTTAGTAGCTAACCCCGAGTTAGTAACCCTGTGTTATATCTGATATTTATGTATGACATACGAGTATTTTAATTTCGTGTCAGCAATTAACTTTGAATTAGGTTTTTGGCGCAAGTGGGACTTAGGGTGCCCCCACAAAACCGCGATGCGATGCGATACGACGCGATATCAATATAATAATACGTGCGAGCTCGCAGATATTTGCGACGCGTTGCGAATTCGCAGTTATGTGTGGGAGCCCTTAGGCCGAGTTTCTCACCTATAACCGTGACACATTGTCAAGCACGCGTTATCTTCTGTTATTAACTGTTGAAAATTCATTCAACCAATCACAGCAGTTAACGCGTTTATCATTATTTCAACATTCCATGAGAAAACTTACCGTAGCTTTTAACAACTTTATCTTCAAAGATATTTTACTCATAAGTACCTACTTCCAATAAAGAAAAAAAAAACAGTGACACTTGGGTTCGTACCACCTTTTCTCACACTGTCGTCGCGTCGGCTGGATGCCGAATTCGTCTCGCCCTAAGACTGGACCGTGTTTGCTCAATATTTTACAGGCATTAACGTTTTAATTTATCTGCCTCTAACCTGACTTTATAGGATTAAAGAACAGCTTAGTGATAAATTCATAACTTTATTTGGATTTTAATTTTATCTGCCCTTTTGTTGTTCGTTTTAATGATTTCATTTGGCTCGGTTTGACGGCTGTTGGGGCCACCCTGTGTGTAGTTACAAAAAACGTTTAGTGCTTACAATTGAACAGATTTGCAAATTTTATTTAAGATTTCGACATTTTCAAACAAAATTTTCAAATTTTTTAGAGTTCCGTACTTCGAAAGGAAAAAACAGAACCCTTGTAGGGTCACATTGATGTCCGTCCGTCCGTCAGTCTGTCTGTCAAGACCCTTTTCCTCAGGAACGCGTGGAGGTATCAAGCTGACGACCTGAGAATTTATGTTAAATACTCAGGTCTACTGTCCCTTAAAGCTGTGAAAAAATCAAACTTCTAAGCCAACGAAATCAAAAGATACAGCCTTTTATGCCGCAAATTTCCGCAAATTTTCGACACTCGCAAGGGAATCAAAACCTACAGGGTACTTTCCGTGAACTCAGAATCTTGAAATTTGGTGCGAAGCAACGTCTTATAGCACAGATAAAGGAAACATTGCGAAAACCGTAAATTTAAAAATATTTTTAATAATTTTAAACTTATACTACCCCTTACCTCATGTACGCGTAGAGGTATTAAACTGAAATTCATATCAAATACTCAGGTCTATAATACCTTTAAGCTGAGGTGTGTACGGAACTCTCGGTGCGCGAGTCAGACTCGCTCTTGGCCGGTTTTTCACACGAATATAAACGCTTCACTCTGAACTAATTATTCCAAACATGTATAGATTGCTGCTCGAAAAAAAAATGTGGTTTTACCTCAATATTCAGAGCATGCCACCTACAGCCCAGCGCCGAAAGCGAACCGGACGCTTACATGTAAACACTCGGATCAGCGCGAGCGCAATAAAAACGCTGTAAAATTTTGATGTTTCTATTCAAGACCACCCGTCTCTCTCGCACGGTTAAAAAATCCTATTTTCATCTCGCTCTGCACCTGAGAATGGCTCAGATTATTATCAATGCACTTTACACAAAGCAGAAGACTCCGACTGAGGCTGACATTTATGTGATTTTGAAAGTAAATCGTGTAGGTTTAGTACCTGATAAGTAGCACGGGAACGAGGTGTCAAGTGATAAAATTAATAAATGGAGCTAGATCTCATCGTTACTAGAACATGTCTGTGAAATTATAACATATCTCTACAGTGATACAGCGAAGCATCACACAGATTTCAGACCAGTTTGAAGACTCTGAAGTGCTTTGATGTCTAATTCAATGGATTCAATTAAACTAAATTGTGTGCGAATAAACTTAAATTTTTATCGCCCCATACTAAATGTATGGTATATCGGCGTACAAGATCAGTAATGAACTTATGCACCACATCTAAGAGAAGGAATTGTGACTGATATTGCTTCAGATAGGTTTGGTTAAAACAGGCTGTTTTCCGCAACTCCACGACCAAGCGGGTATTTTGCATACGGGTGGGAATTAACCTCATGCCAACTTGCTCACTCGATCCATCCCAACTCCTCGAGGAAGGCCAGCAGTGCCTTCGTGTTGCTGACTACCTCCTGTACGGTACCTGGGTATTGCTTCAGATTCAAACCGAGTGATTGATTGGCAATACTGGAATACTATTGCGACTTCAAAATCAACATTATCGGTTCAATTTATTCTATTCTCTTCTTTTCTTCTGGTTTTGCTCCTCTAATAAGGTGAGAAAAGAACATTAACCATGGAGTTCCCTGTGCCAGCAGTTCTCATACCCAGTCTTAATTGTAGTACCTATGTCTACTTTTATGCCCGTTTAGTGGCTCACTTCTTAAAACATAAGTCTTCATACGGAATTCTTCTTTTACGGGTGTTGATGGCAATTAAAATAAAGGGCATCAGTTAGGTGACCAAAAGAAGTTTCTATTCAAATTCAAATTCATTTATTTATTGTTTGTCACAGGTGTCAAGGTAGTGCTTAGAATCAGTATTTTTGTATCACTGTAACATACCCATGGGTTGTACAATATTTATATGTTTGTCAATATTATTGGCTATATTAGAAATAATTAATAGTCATACAATTAGCCTCCTACATTGCTGGTTGTTTTACATTGCAATGATTGTTTCGCCAACTTACTTGCAATTTTACTTGCTTCTGCTAACTTGAGTTCTGAGTTTGTTTAGAGATCTCCAGGTAAATCAAGGCAAATAATGCATACAGACTTGATATTAGTCATCCCAAACGAGTTTCGGTCACAGCCAGTTAATCTCAAAAGATTAGCAAAATAAGCACGAGAACTGTCCCTTTACTCTTATAGTCCGATGGGACGTTCAGTAGATTTAGGGCCAACGGGCTTTACGTGTTTTTCAGGGCACGAGATGTCAAGATACTCATTTCCTATCTCCGAAAGCCTCAAAAGAAAGCTATGGAGAAAGTCTTAATAGCAGACCGGCGTTTGGCATTTAGTGGATTAATGCCCGACATGGAAAACGCAATATATACGTACGAATACAATACACAACAATAGTAATATATGTTTACGAAATAAAGGTACCTATAACGCCCAAAGTGAAGCCAGAATATATTAACCCAATAACATGAAACTTAAATAAACAAAACCGGTGGAATGAGAGTATACCAGGGTGAACTGTTCACACCTGCGTACCCCTTTAAAGCGTACCAGTGTGATGTTATGCTATAAAATGGTGTAAACAATGAACAGACATACGATTGCAGCTATCCCGAGTGATTTGCCGTCATTTAATGAAGAGTTCTGATGTATATCTCCGAAGTTCTTCATCAAATTTTGATGAAAATTAAATGGGACCACATGACAAACAGCAGCTTTCGAATAAAAAAAGAATCATCAAAATCGGTTCACCCAATAAAAAGTTCTGATGTAACACACATAAAAAAAAAATACAATCGAATTGATAACCTCCTCCTTTTTGCGAAGTCGGTTAATGTAATGTACGTATATGTACTCAACAGTCAAGCTAAAAAAAAAAGCTGTCGCACGCTGTAACAACGGGGCAGTTGAGCTGGGCTAAGACTACGAAATGAAAGCGTCGTGATAGCGATTGGATAAAAGTTATGGGGCATAGACGAGTGAATGAGAGTGTACTTGATACACTCTCATTTCACCGGTTATGTGCAGGAACACATCTGCGTACCCCTTTAGAGCGTACTGGCGTGATGTTATGTTATGAATTGGTATAATTAATAAACATACATGCGATTACAGCAATCCCGAGAGATTTGCCATAATTTATTGAGGAGTTCTATTATATATCTCCGAAGTATAAGATATATCTCTTCATCAGATCTTCACCAAATTAAATTGGAACCAATTTCAAAACATACTCTTTCAAACAAAAAAAGTATTTTCAAAATTGGTCCACAATTGACGGAGAAATCGGTGAAAACACACAAAAAAAACACAAACGAAGTCGAACATAGAACCTCCTCCTTTTTGGTAAGTCGGTTAAAAGAATGAATAGTAATGTCAAACGTTATCGAAATGTCACGTGTCCGCACCCTCATATTTGGACATTTCGACCATCGCTTTTGCTAATAGTATGGCATTTGGCGCTAGTAGAATTAGAATAGAAAATATTTATTCGACACAGACACAACACAACAACAACAATCACAAAGAAACAGAGAAGAATTAAAAAAAAAGTACAAGTATCAAGAATTATTGCGCCGGGCGTGCCCACACCGAAAGGGTTACCAACTCAGTATTTGCTGGGTGTCAGACACCCAGCGCTGATTTTCAATTGGCACCCCGCCAATTAAACTTTGTCTACAGCCTCTGGGTGTCTCGGAACGAGATTATTATAGTACAGCTAGCAAGGTTAATGAGGGAAAACTGTGCAATATTCACGACCTAATTTATCGTGAATATCTTAGTTAATTTGCTACCTAGCCAGCAAACAGCGTAGCATCGCAGGCGCATCGAACGGCACCAGGCAGAATGATGTTATATAAATTAATTTTGGGTGCAAATTACTCGGCGTGGCCTTTAATCAAGCCGGCCGCATCATTTTCTGACTGAGCTTCTACAAGAAGTTAGGAGGAATTGGATATGATATGTTTTGATTAATTTCGTCGACACGGTTGGCGTGGTGGTTGAGCGATCGGCTGCTGCGCTGCGTGTCGCAGGTTCGATTCTCGCACGGAATAGATATTTGTACAGCCTACAGATAGTTGTTCCGGTTCTGGGTATCTTGTGTATGTGAGTTTAAATGTTTGTAAACGCACCCACTATCCAGGAAGAAATGCCTAGTGTGGGGCAACGTTTTCTTAAAAAAAAAGAAAAAACGATAATCGTCTAGATTTTTTACTTCCATCCTTTCCAGCAGTCTAATTGGGTAAGTGAATTCTGCAAGGCAAAGAGTTTGACCCCATGAAAGAGTATGAACAATCGACCTATCACATATACGCTAATCCACATCGCATCTTTCATCTCGCATGTGATTGGTCTATTACTAGATTTTTTTTTCTCTAACTCAAATCTTGAAAAAATAACAAAAAAAGATGTTCAGTACATATTTGTTGTCATTAGACTCTTTTAGGTTTCAATCAAATTAGTACATAGAATAAATCTTCAAAGATCAATAGGTACTTGTGTCATGTCAATATCGTGCCTCACTCATTTTATTGGAGCTTTAAACCATCGTCAAAACCATTGTCGGATCAAAACAAACCTCAATAAAATAAACAAAAGACGACCTCAATTTAACCACCATCTTGGCACTTGACCACATTTCACACATCACTCCTAAGTCCCAAGTGCCACATCCAAAGAACAAAGGGCTCATTGTCATTCAGTATACCCAGATCCTTATCTGATTACCAATTTCATCGGAATGCGATCGCTGCATCATCGATACAGTTCCCACCTTAATGGAGGTATATTAGCAAACCTATACTTACTTGAGGCCAAAATAACGCCATGTTTTTTGCAAAGATTAAGATATTTTTCGGGTGGTGAATAAATAGTTTGGCAGTGAGTTAATGTTTCTGAATGGTTGCGGAATTATGCGCTTATAATGGTTAAGCAAACGCTACTACTGGATATGAGGTCCAGGGGTTCTACTCCCTAACTCTGTTAACGAAGTTACGGGCCCGTCCGAAAGTACTCCGGCACTTCGAAGTGAACCCAACTCCGTAATTATTAAACTGTTCTGACGGGTAAAAACACATCGGGCGTATATACAACTGTCAAATTGTGTTGTCAATTTATTAGTACCTATAGTTGTCGGCACGTAACTTGGCAATATTTTGGCGTAGTCGGGGAAAGTTCGCGCATAGGGCGTGAACTGACCAACAACCATATAGAACGAACGGAACGTAGACGCGACGCGATTGGTCAGTCGATCTTTGTGTCAACTGGATGGCATCTAACGACTCTCTCCGTGGGGTAAACTGAACCACCAAAGTGGCTACTTAGTCTTACTCCCACACCATTCCAGCGCTTATGGCCCACCCCATCGCAGCACCAATTCCAGCCCCCGACCCAGTGGCCCCTGCTACCCCCATGCCCGTACAAAGCCACAAGGTGGCTTCCACCACCGCGGCTGCCAAATGCCCACCCCCTGTCGCCCTTACCGGGCATAAGCCATCTGAGCGTTGCTGAAAATATAATCAGCGCGTATTCCATTTGGATTACCCCCCAGGGCCGAGCTCTGGATGCAGAAATCCGGCATGCAGGCTCACTCGCTCCCGCTTCATGCAGCGTCCTCTTCTCGAGGTACGAAAGCATAACTAGGGAGCTAGATAGCTTTGTCTACAAGGACGGCCAATGGGTTCGTAATTAGTACGAACACTATTAATACCGATACACTTAGCACACAAAAACGACCGCATTCGTTCCGTCCTCGCCGCCGAGGCGCGCCGCGATGTCCCCGTCAAGATATGCAAGCCAGCCCGTAAAATCTAGTTAGATAATAAATTGGAGTTTCTTGTCCGTTCTTCTCTGAACGGATGGTAGAATCACTTTATTAAGATCCAGGCCTAGTTGTCCCCCCTGCGACGCCCTGAGCCGAGGTTCGACCCCACAGGGGGTAGCCCTCAGCGTGGTCGCTTAGGTTTTGCTTTTTGTGCCTGGCTGGAGACTATAATTTAGGCTCCACAGGGAAGACCGGTTATGCAGAAGAAAATCTTAGTATTTAACTGCGAGACGCCAAGAAAAAAAAAACTTGCGACTCTTGCCAAGTTACGTGCCCACAACTATAGTTCGCACCCGTAAAGAAGGGGGCAACTACGGAATTTATCTTCATTCTCCGGGCAAAATTTTATTGGGTTTCTCCGTCTGGAATATCTTAATAGTATCCCGGAGTCTGGTCTTTTGCCTGATTGATGGCAATAGGCTCGCCCCCTATTACAAGGGACTTAAACATAACTGGCGAAATAAAGGTGCACTATAGACGCAACTCTGCCAAATCCTTTGGGGAATTCGGTCGTGATCCTCTTCATCTTCGTCGTGGTTGCATGAATTTTGTCCAATCGCTGGTGTTGTAACTCGCCGCACGATCTCTCTCCATTTGGCTTCGTTACATGAAAGTTTGGCGCACTCATTTCCAGGACCACTAACGGCGGGCTTAATTTGATCAGTCCACCTCATCGATGATCTTACGCGTGGCCTGTTAACGTCCACTCTGCCCTGCACCAGTAGGCGCTCAATGGAGTCGTTATTCCGCCTCGAGACATGGCCAAAGAATTTCAGTATTCGAGACTGTACTACTGCTGATTGACGCTCTTTGATGCCGAGTTCATGGAGTGTGGAGACGTTTGTGCGGAATTATGTCCAATAATTATTATAGGTATTACACCTATACGTGATCTTATTTTATGTTTTTTACAAAGTTTAAGATTCTTGTCGGTTGGCGAATAAATAGTTTGGCAGAGGCAGAGGTGAAGTTCCGAAGGTTGCAAAGTTATGAGTTTATAATGGTTAGCAACTGGGTGCTGGGTTGTTCATTTTATTACCAGGTTGTGAATCAATTCTGGCTTCTGCATTTACAATTTGGCTAACATTGAAAACGGTTTATTATAATGGCAGCCAGTAAAATCTCTTATCATAATAAACTTTAGTTTTAGATGCGGTGTGGTTTGAACCGAGGTCATAGATTGACGCCATTTTCTGTAGCGTTTGCTAACTTAGGGTTTAGATAAAGTGACATTTTTCAGCTAAAACGATTATCAAGAAGTCCAAAGACAACCGCTACTGAAATGTCAATCTAGGTCGATCCTAAACTTTTTATGCGAGTGCGGTGCCCTTGTCAGACCCTTACAGACTAAGTCCGCTGGGGTGTCCCGACTGTCCAGTTTCAATTGGACTCTAGATGCCCGGGCTTTCTGACGCTGCAATAAACGTGGCCATGTACTGGGTCCAAACAAGTTAGTTAAATGCAACGTCGAATCGAAAAGAAGAAGATACGAGTATATTTCTTTGTCTTTAGCCTGTCTTTGTAAAATGACTGACAGGCCTACCAATTATTGGTGAACATTTCAAATTTAGTATAACACAGCACTTTTCAAAAGGGGAGTTTCCTTTACCTCATTAACATTACTAGGGGGACGTACCCAAACGTCAGCACTGTACTGAATAACAGCACCTTGGCGAAAAAGTAAAAAATATTAATTACTAGTTGCCAAGTGAAAAATATACGGCAGAATTTGTCTTTTTATAATAGCAATATTTTTAATACGAAAGCATCCAAGATGGCGTCAGTAAAGTGATTCAATGAAGTCGTTTTGCAGTTACTGTAATTTTTCGGCCATTTTAATACAACGGCGGTAAGTTAGTACTTTAATTTAATATTCTATTTGTAGTGTTTTAGACAATTGTAATGAAATTCTAGTTTTATAAGATGTATTGTAACCCTTTTTAGAATAAGATATTAAAACTTACCGTTAACTTATTGCAAATCAGAGGGTGTCAATAATTGGGTAAACATTTTTAATTTTTCTAATTTATCAGCACTCTTGAGTTAAAAGTGTATACATTGATTTGGTGGTTTTTAACACGCTTTTATTAGCTTGGTATGTATGTATCTATGTATCAATGTAACAATGTATCAATGTATCAATGTAACGGAATCTTTGAACGTAATTTTCACCCACTTCAAAACGTTGGATTGATTTGAAACTTTGCACACTTATCAAGGACCGATGACAATGCAATAATTTAAACAGTTTGTCCCATTATCCTTACCAATAAAGCGTGTTTTTTAGTTTTTAGAACTACAATTTATTTAATTGTTATCTTTGTTGGTATTATGGAATAAGGTTATTTTTAAAACAAATGTTTAACATTAATTTAGCTGATATAATTTGTTTTAATATAATATACCAATTTGAAGTATGACAATCACTTAAAGTGCTGATAATTGGTTCTGTCACAAAAAAAAAACACATAATAATATATAACAACGGTTTGTACTAAAGTTTGGTATTATTGTAACAGGAATGAGTATTGTGTAATTGTCTAATCTGTTCTATATAAGATTTTTTATCTCTGTGCAAAGATGACTCAGAATAATTTTAGAAGTCAAAAGCTGTTACAGTTGTAGTCTGTTTATTCCATGTGCTTCTGCGGGTGAGTGTGTTTACTAAGAACAAATCGAATAGAATCATTACTAGTAACAGACAATGACTCAGAATCAATCAGAAATCAGAAGCGTCAGTTTAAAGCAGTGTACCTTTGAACGCTAGGTTTGTTGAAAAAGAAAACGATATTTTCCGATGTACTTATCAATATTACTATATATTAATATAAATTTATTAATCAATCAATCATACTAAATCAATAATACTTTTATTATGCGTACAGCTAAGGAGTGGAATTCCCTGCCGGAGTCTGTGTTTCCCGATAGCTACAATCTAGGGGTCTTTAAGTCAAGAGTGAATAGGTTACTTCTAGGCAAGCGTGCTTCACCGTCGAGCACATCATCGCTTACCATCAGGTGAGATAGTGGTCAAGCGCGAGCCTATAATAGACTAGCTGTTCCCCACGGCTTCGCTCCCGTGGACCACCCCACAAGACCCGTTTTCGGGGTTAAAAAATAGCCTACATCACTCAGGAATAATGTAGCTATCTTTTGGTGAAAGAATTTTTTAAATCGGTCTTGTAGTTTCGGAGCCTATTCGGTACAAACAAACAAAAAAGTCTTTCCTCTTTATAATATTAGTAAAGAAAAAAAATATTACGATATTTCGATATATCAACACCAAACAACGATATACTTACACCAAACGAAATCGCTGTAGTTTAGATTTGTAAGAAAAAAAACAGTGTTCGGGTTTTGGCAGTCATGGGTACCGTCGACAGAAGTGAAAACTTAAAACTCTGGAATAACTGTGGTTTTGCACAGTTATTCGGTCACACGACACATTAGCATGCCGATGACGCTGTCACATAAGCATGTTGCTGACGCGAAACCATAAATTGTGCCCCTACCAATAACCACTCAACGCGGCTACATAAGTTTTCACTTCAAAAATTATAATGCGATGTTCTTTTTTTAATGTACACCAATAGCGATATCCATCCAAAAAATTCACCGATTAAAAGATGTCGATACTATAAGTTTCCCGGCTTTATGATACTTTCGGCATCCTTAAGGGCCTACATACGCTTCAGTGCCGTAAAACGGTAACTTTCTAAAGCATACTCCTTAGTAACGGCTAGGTTAAAAGGTTTGAAAAAAAAAATATATTTCTTATTGATTCATGTACATAATTTTGAACACAAGGTTTTTTCGTGTAACTAATAGTTTTGCTTTAAAAAAATAATTAACAACACGATATTTTTTCGCAACTTTTGGAAACTCGTCCAAAACGACTTGGGTGTTTAAAAACATTTTTACACAGAAAAGTGGATGGCTGGCATTTCTTCATAACTAACATAGCATACCTATGTAAATCAAATAATATTTTGCAAACAAAACTGATCAAAAGGAGGTTCAATATTGATATTTTGGCATCGAGCGGGTGCACGGCTAGTACTGCGTTAACATTGGGGCGTATATAGCGCCTTAATGAACGCTTTCAGTGTGAAATCGCATTATTAGTCAACTTCATCCGTGACATTCAAGGTTACCTACCTACTCCGTAAACGATAAGTCGGTTCGATGGTATTTATTACAATAATACAATACTTTTAACATTCATAGATATTAAATCGATTTCTTTGACCAAGTAGCAGAGGCGTGAAAACATAGCACTAAGCTTAAGGCGTAGTATTCCCCAATGCTAACGCGGTTCTGGCCGTGCACCTGCTCGGTGCTAGAATATCGGTCGTCCTTTTGGACAGTTTTGTTTACAAAATATTTTTTGATTTACATATCAAATGTAGGTTAAGAAGAAATATCACCGATAGATAGATCACCATCTATATCCGTGGAACGGAACCGAACGCGATCGATGTACAAAAACTAATCAGTATAATCAGAACAGTACGTCGGCACGGTTTTTGATTTTTTTTGGAACGAAGTTCCTTATCGCGCGTTGCGAAAGTGGGCTAGACGGAAAAAATTAAGACGAAAAGTTGTAACGACACTTTTTGCTATAGTTGTAAGCCGTACGGCGTGCGCGTGTTTCGTGCGTGTTCTAACCTATACGCTGTTGTGCTTACGAAGTCGAGAGAGTATATATACATATATATATGTATATGTATGTTTGTATATATGTGTGTGTATATATATATGTATGTATATATATACTAAAGGAACTTCGTTCCATCCGGGTGTCCCTTGACACCTCTCAAGTTTTTTTTAAGAAAAACGTTGCCCCACTAGGAATTTCTTCCTGTATCGTGGGTGCATTTACAAACATATAAACTTACATACACAACACCCAGAGCCGGAACAACTATCTATAGGTCATAGAAATATTTGTTCCATGCGAGAATCGAACCCGCGACACGCAGCGCAGCAGTAAATCGCTCAACTACTGCGCCAACCGTGCGTGTATGTTGTTTCTTTATATGGGATGAGACATCTGTAAGCTAGTATTATATTATCTAGTCAGTATAGTGGTATAGTAAGTGGTATTAGTCATACGAAAAATCAAATCAACAATAAATATTTATTTTTTTAAACTTTTTAACCAAGTAAGGTGTATGTTTTAGAAAGTAACCTTTTTACGGCACTAAAGCGGAGTAAGGGCATTGAGTTTTTTTCTATAGTTAACGATTTTATTGTGACGATGAAGTGCTTATTGCTAAGTTATATCAACCACATGGGTCGATCTTCAATGTTAAGCAACGCTTACCGAGGTCGGTCCGTGGATGGACAAAGACAAAGACAAAGATATTTTATTTCAAGTAGGCCACCAAGCGGCACTTTTGAACGTTACATTTTACAAATAATAATAGTTGATTCTACCGTGCATTCGGAAAGTAGCTTGTAATGGAGAAGAATGCACAAGAAACTCCATAATTATTCTTTAAAAAAAAAAATATATATATTTAGGTACATAAGTACATACCTTGATGAATGGAATTGAGTTTATACAACACAAATATATTTATACAGTCTTCAGAAGGTCCAACAATAATTCAAAACAATAATGTTCTGCATATCACTTGTTTTTGCGCCCTAGTGGCTGTGGAGCAGGACTAGCATTTAGCCAAGCATTTTTATCAGTGATAAAAATGAATAATAACTTATAATATGCCAGCCTGCATAGTGTGCGTTTTATACAAGTTTTAAATTCCGTCTCATTCAGTTCAAGAATGTGGGGAGGAATTTTATTGTAACATTTTATACAGTACCCCATGAAAGATGAGGCTACTTTAGCCAGTCTGAAACCTGGTTGAACTAATTGGTCCCTATTTCTAGTAACATAATTATGTCTGTCGCCGTTTTTACAAAAAATATGTAAATTCTTTCTCACGTACATGATGTTTTCATAAATATATTGACAAGGAACCGTCATGATGTTAATGTCCTTAAACAGTTCCCTTAGAGAATCGCGCCGGCGAAGATTGTATATCGCTCTGATGGCTCGTTTTTGCAGAATGAAAATTGACTCAATGTCTGCAGCCCTTCCCCATAGTAAGATACCGTTAGACATTAAACTACGAAAATAACTAAAATTGACCAGTCTGGCGGTATCCACATCCGTTAACCGACGAATCCTTCCAACAGCATAAGCCGCCGAACTAAGCCGCCCCGCAAGGGATACCAAATGAGGACCCCATTGCAACCCTGAGTCCAGCGTGATCCCCAGGAAAACCGTTTTATCGACGAATTCTAGCTTCTCCTTGTTTAATATAATG
This sequence comes from Orthosia incerta, assembly GCA_948252205.1. Classification (NCBI taxonomy): domain Eukaryota; kingdom Metazoa; phylum Arthropoda; class Insecta; order Lepidoptera; family Noctuidae; genus Orthosia; species Orthosia incerta. The sequence continues at coordinate 9,581,794 of OX411754.1, read as the reverse complement.
TCACAATCAGTACTTTTGACATTCGGCAAGGAAAATTTTACGCACTTAGTTTTTTTTACCATTTAAAACTAAATTATTGGCAGTGAACCAATCCTGAACCTGCCGTAGCGCGTTATTTACGTCGTCAACCTGACAAGTACGTCTATTTATTTTAAAAATTAAGGATGTGTCATCAGCAAATAACACCATGTTAAGTTTGTTTTCCAATAAACGGGGTAAATCGTAAATGTATACTAAAAATAAGAAAGGACCTAAAATTGAGCCCTGGGGTACCCCATTTTAACGTTTGACCCGGACGAATTCACACCGTTTATTTGAACTAATTGCTGTCTATCATTCAAATAAGATTTAACCAAACTTAACGCTGATTGACCTAGCCCGTAATGCTCCAGTTTCAGAAGTAATGTTTTATGATTAACGCAATCAAACGCCTTCGACAGGTCGCAGAAGATACCTATGGCATCCTGCGAATCTTCCCACGCATCAAAGATGTGTTTTAATAGAGCGACACCAGAATCAGTTGTACAACGTCCTCTGGTGAAACCATACTGTATATCATGCAGGATGTTATTCGTATTAAAATGAATGAGCATTTAAATTAGCATTATCCTCTCAAATACCTTGTTGAAAACCGGCAACACGGATACTGGTCTATAATTATTTGTGTTTGTACTGTCCCCGGATTTAAAAAGTGGTATAACCTTACTATATTTCATTAGATCCGGAAAAACTCCTTGATCCACACACAAATTGAAAATCAACGCTAAGTACGGCGCTATAGTCTGAATAATGGAGGTTACAAGCTTTGATGGACATTCCCCACAGATCTTCAGTCGGTTTGATCTTGATTTGCTTAAAAGCTTTTATTACTGTCATGGGGTTTATATGTGAAAAGTTAAACACAATCGGACAGGTTGAAACGTTCGCGTTTAATAATCCAAAAGCAAGCGAGGGCGAAGAATTTAAAGTTTCAGTAGTTTTAATTGGGATGTTGGTAAAGAAATTAACAAATTCTTGCGCAACTTTTTTGTTATCTCTAATAAGTCCGTGTGTGGTCTCAAGCGTGTAATCACTACTATTTCTTTTATTCCTATTCGTTTCATTGTTTATAATTTTCCAAACCGTCTTGATTTTATTTTCTGCTAATTTAACCTTATTGATAATGTACAAGACATTAGCTGCCTTGCAGGAATTTTTAAAAATTCTTGAGTAAGTAGCAACATACTTATTAAACGTTTCAGTGTTAATACAAGGCTTAAGGCCATATAGCTCGTAAAGTCTTTCCCTACTTTTTCTAAGTCCTGTAGTCGCCCAGTCACTGAATAAAAACTTAGGGCATATAGTTTTAGTTTTCTTCTTAAAAGTGTTATTGAACTATTTTTGAACCACTGAGAAAACTTCATCATACAAAATATTACCATCATTCACTGTGAGGTCCTGGTCGCTGAACTTACTGATTAAAGTGCTGTTAAATTTATTTAATTTACCGGATGTTATTGGTCTGGATTGAATCTGCACTTGTTTTATTAGCATAATGGACTCAAAGGCTACCAGTAGCCCACTATGATCCGAAGGCAGATAATTTATAATGGCCTTGTCCAAGTAGTTGCAGCTACAAAAAACATTATCAATACATGTAGCAGAAGTCAGTGTAGTTCGGGTTGGTTCCATAGATGGGTGACCATTCATTACATAAGCCCGTTATTAGCGGTCCCGGCAGACATTTTTAGATATGTGAAAGTCCTTACGCTATTCAGAAACACTGAAATCTGACACCAGTCTTGCCAAGGAGTAAAATGTTACCCAGTTACTGGTTTGTCGAGGTCAGACAGGTTCGCTTCATGTTAAATACTGGTACTCAGCTGAATCCGGTTAGACTGGAAGCTGACCCCAACATAATTGGGTAAAGGCTAGGCAGATGATGATGATACATACTTACATGCATAAATACATATACAGGATGGGCCAAAAATCGTGGATAAAACTAAATAGGACGATATTTGGGGCTATTTGCAGTAGGTCATAAAGTCATTTCTTTTTTTGCTATTTTTTTTCTCACTGTTTCGTTTGATCCATGATTTTTGGTCCACCCTGTATATACATACATATTGTAGTCACAGCGGATCTTTGTGTCTCTGTGATTAAGCAAGAAACAGTTTGTCATCGAGTAGACTGCATTGAGTAAGCGAGATAGGGCGATGCGACAAACGCAAGCGAATGAAAGGTGCAGTTATGCAATGCTATCTTCTGCTTCAACATTAGCATTAGCCGACACAAAAATAGCAACTTCGCAGGGTCTTGCAGGCAACTTCCGAGACAAAAAGATCCGCTGAGACTACTTTACTAATCTTCTTCTTTTGAAGACCTTCACTCATCCTCTTGAAGACCTCCAGAGAAGGGCTAACGCTTCGTGTAAAATATTGGTATCTATTCGGATGAATCCGGTTAGACTAGAAGCCGTGTCCGGGATAGTAGGGGAAAGGCTTGGCAGATGGAGTTGACGATTGGATCTGTGTCATCATCATCATCATCATCATCAGCCTTTTAACGTCCCCACTGCTGGAACACAGGCCTCCTCTCTATGAGAGGAAATGGGTCGTAATCACCCATGCGGGCCCTGTGCGGGTTGGTGGATGTCACATGTCTTCGAATTTTTGGTTCTAGGACATGCCGGTTTCCTCAGTTTTTTTTCCACCGTTTTTTGAGCAAACCTAATAGGCTCTTACATACTGTTCAAACACCAATACAAGCGGCAACGTATCAGAGCTATTGTTTAAATAAAGGCTTGTAAATACGACTAATTAACTAACTCATTACACCGAGAACTGGGGCTAATAAAATATTATGTTATGTTATTAAGAAATTACTGTTAACGTTTGTTACTCCGCTATTAAAAGTGTGTTGTGGACGCTGTTGGATTTGTGTGGACATGGCTTGATATTGTTTTTAACCGACTTCAATAGACGGTTCTCAGTTTGACCTGTATGTTTGTATGTTTGTCCGTGATTTTCTCGCGTTTGGCTGAATAGTTTTTTAGGGTTCCTTACCCAAAGGGTAAAAACAGGACCCTATTACTAAGACTACACCGTCGGTCTGTCTGTCTGCCTGTCACCAGGCTGTATCTCATGAACCGTGATAGCCAGACAGTTTAATTTTTCACAGATGATGTATTTCATTTGCCACTATAACAACAAACACTAAAAACAGAATAAAATAAATATTTAAGTAGGGCTCCCATGCAAGAAACGTGATATTTTGCTGCGATAATGATACGGAACCCTTCATGCGCGAATTCGACGCGCACTTGGCCGGTTTTTTTTATTACTGACTGCCTCATTGGTCTAGCCTAGCTCTCGTGGTTTACTGCAGAGCAAGAGGTCCTGGGTTTGATTATTGGGTCGGGTAAAGCGTTATTGGGTTTTTCCGTCTGGAATTTCTTAATAGCAGCCTGGAATAATCTGTATTTATGCCCAGTTGATGCCAAAGCCAATAGGCTATGTTGAAAAACTCGTGTTTGACCACTATCTCGCCTGATGGTAAGCGATGGTGTGGTCTACGATGGAGCACGCTTGCCTAGAAGTGACTCATTCACTGCTGATTTAGGCCCAGTTTTTTTATCGGTAGTTAATTCAACTAATGGTTAAATATGCTAACCAATGGTTTAAATTTTCGATAAAACTCTTTAACTCGTCAATTTTTAGTTAAACAAATAATTAACTCTACAACTTATTTGACCATTTGTGAGATTAACAACTGAAGAAATCTGGTGTTTCAACGAAATTTACAACCATTGGTTAGTTGTATATTTAAACATTAAAAAAAAACTGGTTTTTTTTTTCTTTCTTTCATTAGTTGTGTTAACTAGGGATTAAAAAAAAACTGGGCTTTAGACTTCCAGATCGTAGCAGATTGTTTAAATAAAAACTAGAATTTTATAAAAGCAGGTCACCAATATTCTTTCTCTCCATCAAAGAACAATAACTCGTAAATATTTATCACGCGTTGTAAATGAATATTTTTCAAGGGGCACTAATTATTTCCACAATCTGCTGTAGAAACACAGCGAACAATTGATTTGACTCAGGTTTTTCACTTTTAAACCTTTACCATTGGACGTTAATGGTCATTAGGTTGAAAAATGCTACTTCTTATTTTATTATAAAGGGTCTTTTATGATTTTGTGTGTGTGCTTGTGGGTAGTTCCCTTTTTGTTGATGCTTTCACACGATTTTGACGAATGCCCCTTTAAGTTTATTGGCATGTTGTTAAAAATGTTCTGTTGAGTTTGTCTTTGACAATTTATTTCAAAAGTCATTTGTTTTTTTTTCAGCACATTGGTTTTCTGATAAGCACATTAGAGGATGTAGACAAGTGGCATTTTATCAACGAGTTCGTCAAGACAGCGATTGGAAAAATGTATAGTCTGGTCAAGTTAGCCCGAAAACTAGGGGTACCTACCCTTGCATAATAAACAAAGTAGCTGAAAATTTACACGATCGTTAGGAATATCATTATGCTCATTTCTTGAAAACTAGTAAACATAAGTGAAACTTATGTAAAAAAAAATTGTGCACAATTGAACAAGAAACAAATTTGCTCTGAGCACAAATTGCAGTAAAATCATAATCTCCGAGAACTAAGAAAAATACTTATTTTTCGGAGCTCGTGGCTAAATAATAACAGCTGCAAGGGTCGATCATCAAGGTTAAGCAACGCTTGACGAGGTCGGTCCGTGGATGGGTAACCATTTCAACATACCGAGTTTCCTCCGTGCCTCGGAAAGCACGTTAAGCCGTTGGTCCCGGCTGTTATTTGAAGATCTTTGACAGTCGTTACGGATAGTCAGAAACTTGAGATCTGACACCAGTCTTGCTAAGGGGTACCGTGTTACCCAGTTACTGGGTTGTGGAGGTCAGATAGGCAGTCGCTCCATGTAAAACACTGGTACTTAGCTGAATCCGGTAAGACTGGAAGCCGACCCCAATATAGTAGGGAAAAGGCTAGGCAGATGATGACTTATTTTTAGGAACTTTAACCTTGAATAAAATTTATTGCACACATAAATCGATGACGGCTGTTCACAATATCATTACAATAGTATCCCTAACGTTCATGTAAATGTTCAGCTTCTTTGGAATTTATGAAAGGGTGAATATCTATTTTGACTGGACTAAAAATGAATGCCAATCGCTATAATACTTACAACGGATCTTTGTGTATCTGAATAGGCGGCAACACCCCGCGCAGTAGCTATTTTTGTGTCAATGTTGAAGTTATAGATAGCATTGTATTACTGTCTCTTTCACTCGCTTACGTTTGTCGTATCGTCCTATCTCGCTTACTCTATGCAGTATACTCGATGACAAACTGTTTTGTTGCGCAATGGTTGGCAGAGCCAACTTCAGAGACACGAAGATGCGTTGTGAGTATTATACTAAAATGTCACGTTATCAATCCCTTTTTGGCGTTTTGACCATCGTCATTGCTGAAAGAAAGTCATATTGTAAGTATATGCTATTCTATTCTCTTGTCTAACGCCTCTGTTTGCTTCAAATTGAATAACTATCGCGTGTCTTGTATCATTGAATCAAAATAATTTGATAGAAAATCAGATGTCATAATTAAATGCGATGTCTGTCTTAGGAAGCAGTAACCATCTAAGGAAAAGCAGAATAAAAAACCTTCCAACCAACTCATAACTCTTGCACATTTCGAATAATAGCCACTAACCTATCTTATCCACACCCTATCCTTTACGCTATCAACACAACATCCTTTCCATGCGTCATTATACGTCACAATTCATTAAAATTATCGTCAAACTGACTTCAATAGGGATGTCGAGTGACTGCTATTGCAAGACATATCGACATTATAATCTCTGATCACTATCGACATTCCTGCACAGTCACTTGACTGGGGTGGCTCCGTCGCTTTGTGTTACTAGTACCATATTAAGCGTCTAATGTATGGAATTTAATTTCTAAAACTCATCCAATACTGTAAAGACAGTTGGTAGAATGTTCGTAATGGCGTTTAAGACGTTTCGTTTAGATCGTATCTTATGACATTGGTCGTAAGTTGAAAGCTAATCAAAATGTTTTAATCGATGACGCGATAACATTAGTGATGCGCTTGTCTTGTTTTTGTGGGGGTTTTTGCTATCGATGATTTATTTAATTTTCTTTAGTGAATGATGTATTGGTTGTTAATATTTCATGAGGGTCTCAAGATGTATTATTTAATGTGTGTAGTTTAGAAAGCTAATAATATATGTTATGTTTGATTTTAAGTCATTCTTAGGCTATAGTATCTACCATTAAACTCTGATTGTTTGTTTAAATAAAATTTTATAGAAATAGTTGTTAAATGCATAAATATTCAAAGCTTCTGTTTGGTGAAAATAAATGATATTACTAAACTCAGCCAATCTTATTAAGATAAACAATTATTCAAATTTTCATCGTATTCTATAACTTTACATTTGTAGACAGGTACCGGTTTCTGACGAATAAGGGACACTTATTCGTTTACAAAAAAAGTTAATAAAAAATATAATTATTATTATTATTTTACATGTAAAGGTAAAAATTAAAACTTTACTTGGTTATTATAAAACAGCAAAATAATTAGGTATTTGCTATTTCAAAAGAATAAAATCTTTTTCAAGGATTTGTACCGAGATATTATCATCATTATGAGTTGCACGGTTAGATAATTTTGCAAAAATCTTCTAAGTTACTGAATTTGGTCTAAAAGTCGAAGTTTTAGCAGACCATTAGTCAGCAGGACATCGATATCGACATTCCCCGAAATACGACCAGCCCAATCACAGCACTAAAGGTGAATGAATTCTTTGCATTACTTAATTGATTTGTTAGATATCTCTCGTTGAGTGAGCCGTATTTAATTGAGATTCTAAAACATTATATCGTTCTTTTGGCTGTGGCGAGACCACCTAAATTGATTTCAATTTGTTCAAAAAAAACATGACCTGACCCGTCAGCCGAATTAATTCCGATTATTAATCATCTGTAAAAATAAGTAGTTCGATAAAAAGTTGTGCTATATCCGCCATTTATTTCGAGAAGTATTAGATAGCATTTACTCGCCAGACAAAAAAAAACTGACACCAGTCTTGCCAAGGGATATCGTGTTACTCAGTTACTGGGTTGTGGAGGTCAGATAGGCAGTCGCTCCATGTGAATACTGGTACTCAGCTGAATGCAGTTAGACTGGAAGCCGCCGACCCCAATATATTTGAAAAAAAAAGACTACACAGACCCGTCTGTGTAGCCTTTTTTTTTCAGCGTCAGCGCAAACAGAGAGGAATAATCCCCGCGCGATCTCGGGCATTTTCTTTACGGATCGCGTATGCTTCGAGCTTGGATTCCCGCGTATCTTCAAGGACGCGCGAGCATTTTTTGTCAGGTTCAAGCATTTATGCACTTTATTGTAATAATTTTTAAACGTTAATAAAATCCTCTCCGCTGCGCTCCGTTCTGTCTGCGCTGAGCCTAGAGAACTAAAGATGTGAAAGAATATCGTAAATTTCTAATTCTCAAGTGGTAGGTAACAACCGCGACTTGCAAGTGTATGTGTCGTGGTGGCCCAGTGGCTAAGACCCCACCTCTCGTGCTTGGGGTCTTGGGTTCGAATCTGGGCGCCTTTTTCAATTCATATGTACTTTCTAAGTTTATCTTGGACATTACTGACAACGGTGATGGAAAGCATCGTGAGGAAATCTGGACTTACGGTTTATAATAAGTTTGTGCTCCATTGGTGTAAATTATCTTAGACATAATTTACTTACTAAGTCTGTTTCATCTCCTGTTTGAGGCGCCATCAGAATCAGAATCATTTATTGCCAATAATGTAGGTATAGATATAAGATGGGTATTTTTGTAAACAGTCCCGGTATATTTTACCTTACGGCATGCAAAATTATTCAGTCTAATATAATAATTTAAATGCTAATATTCTCATCCCTTGCCAGCAAAACATTATACTAAAACGAAAAAAAACTTATTAATGAAAATCATTCGAAATTGAACATGATTCTGTCATCAAAATAACTTATTCATTATCATCATCATCAGCCTTTTTAATGTTCTGGCTGAGACACAGGTCTCCTCTCTGTAAGAGTGCATGGGCCGTAATCCACCACGCGGGCCCAATGCGTGTTGGTAACTTAATATCTTATTACTTAAATTACAACAATACTCAAAAAATACGGAAGGCATTACAATATTTCTATTCACCAATTCTTATGCTGAACCGCAGGTAATCGGTATGCTGATCCTACTGACTAGTTAGTCTTCATCTACCTAGCTTATCTACATCTATTTTGGGTCTGGCTTCCGACTGGATGAAACTGGATGAAATGGTATCCGGAGGTACTTTCACATGGAGCGACTGCGAGCTGACCTCCACGATCCATTTGATCGAAGAGCAGTGGTAGCCCAGTGGTAACGGCCGCGACTTACAAGTAGTAGGTCGTGGGTTCGAACCCAGGCAGGAGCTTTACTTTTTTAAATTATTTCATCACCGCTGCTCTCAAAACGGTGAGGGAAAACATCGTGAGGAAACCGGCACGTCCTAGAACCAAAAATTCGAAGACATGTGACATCAACCAACCCGCACTGGGCCCGCCTGGTGGATTTAGGCCCATTCCCTCTCACAGAGAGGAGGCGTGCACGCACAACGGACCATAAGGGAGTCTAAATGCGGAAAAGAAAGTAGATCCATCTAACCCATTTGATCGAACCGTAAGTAGTTATTTTTTACCCACGAATCCCGTATGATTCGTTATTGATATTATTTGAATTAAGGTAACACTAGTCGACGGCACGAACTATTTTGTGCGCGGGGTTAAAATGCATTTTATATCAACCGACAACACGTGCGGAAGAGATGCTGTGATGAGCAGTAGGAAGCTAGTTCGCGTACGAATACACACTTTTGCAAATATGTAGCGAAATGGATAATGATTTAGGACGAAACCGAGCGCGCGACATTTTATAATCAGACCTTTGGGTGTCTGGATATCATGAAAAAACGACTAAACGTATCTGTTCAATATAAAATTATTTGCATTGTTGAACTACTAATCTATCCCTGTATGGAGGCCGTTTTTCAATTTGCCGTCTTCTTGTGGCATTTATTTGCGCCCAAAAATGCGTTAAAATTAGTGTCGAAATGTGGAACTTTCGACGCTCATAACTTTCAAATATTTTCTTTTTTTACTTTTTTGCTTCCATACAGGGCTAGATAATGATGAGACAAATTGATATCACTTTTTATTTTGAACGTATATCGTCAAACAGTGGAATAATCCCTAGACAACGTTTGTATGGAAATAAATTCGACTAGTGTAACCTTAATATACGTATCGGATATTAAATAGTAGCCCCCGATTTCTGAAATGCGCACTATTTATCAAACTATACTATTTAACCTGAAAACCTGTCAAGATTTGCCACTAAAATAGAGTTTGACCTTTGACACGTTCTTAACTTTAGATACTCAACTCAGAAACCGCCCCCAGGTCCGATTGGGAACTAAGCATTCACAGGATGACATTTAGAAATGTGATTTATTCCGTTCTAATAGAGTGGCAAACGAAAGGAGACTGAAAAAGCGCGGCAAATTTAAAAAATATCAGTAATAACAACCCCAAAACTAGTATGAAATGTAGAGAAAAATTTAAAGTAATGTAGTGTAAAGAAAAATGGGTGAGTTAAACCATATGTTGCAGGAGCGCCTCAGTATCTTCATAAGTAAATGGTTTTATCCAATTTGTTAGCATTTTTTACATTCATGTTGTTGTTTAGTGTATATGTATATCTCTTTGTTTACCATATTATATAGCTGAGCAGAACGTTTGTTGTATTGTACAGCAGCGAATTTTGTTCTAGTTTGAGGGAGAATGATTCAACTCATATTTATTTTCTATTCCGAACGATACCAGTACTACTCTTTAAATAATTAAATTTTGTATGCGAATGAATCCGCAAGAGAACCAGGGTTACCGACATGGCCCAAAGAATTGCCAAACTTAAGTGGTATTAAGCAGGGCAGATTGCTCGCAGAACGGATGGCCAATGGGGCAGAAAGGTTCTGGAGTAGCGACCGCGAACCGGCAGACGTTGCGTTGGAAGGCCTCCCACCAGGTGGACCGATGACCTGGTGAAGGTTGCGGGGATCTGCTGGATGCGAGACGCGCAGGACCGGTCAATTTGGCGAGGCTTGGAGGAGGCCTATGTCCAGCAGTGGACGTCTTTTCGTTGAAATTATTATGATTTAATTATGCGAACGCATACTAACAAGTTGAATTTAGTACAGTCAGCTCAGTCAAATCTAATCAAATTAAAGGACATAGCCAGTTTCTGTATGGACGTCGGCATTTACCTACAAAATCTAAGCAGATAGTAAATAGTTGGTGGATATAGACAAGTACAGTAAGTCACAGATGATGTCTCATTTAATATACATTACATTTATACTTATAAGTCGGCAGAGTGTGTCGAAGGCTAATGATAAAAGCTTTGATTTCTGCCAAAACTTGCCCAATCAAATTAATCATGATTTTATTGTATTTTAAAACATGCGATGAAACTTTTAAAACAGTATTATGAGTCGTAATTTTTATTAATTTTCACAGAGTTCCACAAATAGACGTTTTATCATTGAGGTAATAATGCGTTTTATTGATATTTTACTCGTATTTTATTGAGTTGTCATGTCTATGAATGCTTGAACTAAGTAGGTAGTTAAAGTTCGCAATTATGACTACGTACTACGGTAACGGGACTTTTTGTCTGATAAAGTAAAAATATCAAGTTTATCGAAGCTCACACAGTTATACAGGACACACAGGAGCTGAAACACAAGCAAACACACACACACACACAGCGCAGGGAGTACAGGAGAAATTATAGGTTCTATAAAACTAACTTGAGACCTGAGAATTGCATTAAAGATCATCAAGACATCAAATGTGATGACAAACAAACACAAACAAAAAAAAAGGTTTGTGAGTGTGTGTGTGCTTGTTACTTCTTCACGCTCAAACGGCTGGACGGATCTAGATGAATCACTGGATTGGCACAGAGATTTATTATAGTCTGGATTAGCATAGTATACTTTTTATCCCGGGCATATGTTCCCTTGGAATAATTTTTGGTCTTCACGCGGGCGAAGCTGCTGGCAGAAGCTAATAATTTCATAGATGTGTCCTTCCTGATGGTTCGACGCGATTAGATTTATATCACACCTGTTGTCTTTTACTTATAAGACTAAAAACTTGTTTGGGTATTTCAGCGGGGACGACGATGTAAATAAAAATGTTTAAAAGGGTTTACTCACCCAGTGTATTCTCATATCAAATACCCAGTTACACAAAACACAGTTTATAGAACACAGTTTATAGAATACAGTTGATAAAGCAGCACTTACTTATTTATTTATTATAAGGTACACAAACAGAATTAAAGACCTGTCGTCCTGTATGGATCAGAATGTTGGGCTGTGAAAAAGATGGATGAAAAGAGATTGCATGTAGCAGAGATGAGAATGTTGAGATGGATGTGCGGAGTGACGAGAATGGATAAAGTGAGAAATGAGTATATTAGAGGAAGTTTGAAAGTGGCGCCAGTGACAGAAAATTTGAAAGGAAACCGTTTGTCCTGGTATGGTCATCTGATGAGGAGGGATGAAACACATGTTACTAGAAGAGTTATGAATATAAATGAGGATGGATGGAGAGGGAGGGGACGGCCAAAGAAAAGATGGATGGACTGTGTGAGGAGTGATATGAAAGAAAAGGGAGTCAGTGATAGCGTGACGGGGGACAGGACGGTATGGAAGAAGAAAGCGTGTTGCGCCGACCCCAAGTAACATGGGACAAGGGCAGGAAGATGATGATGACAAACAGAATTACATACAAAGCAGTTTGTAGTAAACAAAGAAAACATAAAGGTGCTGGTATGTATGTATGCAAACTTATCGCTTACCAACCTGACAAGTAGCAGTCCATCTTTGGTTGCAAGCGCAAAAAAATCAAATTAATTATTGCCAACAAAAATCACATGGTGTGCTTAATCTATACTATCATCATCTGCCTAGCTTTTTTCCCAACTATATTGGGGTCGGCTTCCAGTCTTACCGGATTCAGCTAAGTACCAGTGTTTAACATGGAGCGACTGCCTATCTGACCTCCACAACCCAGTAACTGGGTAACACGGTACCACTTGGCAAGACTGAGAGTTGGTCCCGGCTGTCATTTGAAAGATCTTCAAATGACAGCCGGGACCAACGGCTTAACGTGCTTTCCGAGGCACGGAGGAGACTCGGTATGTTGAAATGGTCACCCATCCACTGACCGACCTCGTCAAGCGTTGCTTAACCTTTAGGAGCCGAGCATAAATGAAATATGTTGCAAAAACGGGCAAAAATATACCTTTTTGAGAGCTTTTGTTGCGTGCGCTGCGTAAACGGTTTAAGGCGCCTCCCCGAGCACAACGCCGCGCTAGTCGAATTTTGTGCAGTTTTTAAGAGCTATCTACTCTTTATTTAAAAAGAAATATCAATTAATAAAAATACATAAAATTTCTACATAATGTTGATTCTAAAATGGTAGTACACTTTTTTTTTTAAAGATTTCTATGTGTCACTAATCTCCTTCCAACAAAACCATAAAAATGTGAAATAATTATTGATAGCATGCATCTCCTCATAAAGTGTTCATTAATTATTTTTTATACTAACACTAATGGATAGACAATTTGATCACGAACATTTTGTAAGTTTTATTTTTTTCAAAAGACCAATATTCGATTTTATTAAGATTTTATTCTAAAATCTGGGCGTATTCACTACCGTAATTCATGCGCCACCAGTGCCGCTAGGCCAATAGGAATGCTCATATCTCATGCTGATTTTTTGGTCAGGGTACGGCCTTAAGTTACGCAAATATAAAGTATGAAGGAATTGTTCTCCTTTAAAAGTTCTATAAAAAAGTCCGCGACAGCATATGTCTATCTTTTAAGATTGACTCACAATAGCAGCTTATATGTTCTAAATTTTATTTAGATCGCCGCCGCCAATAGAAACAAAAGTTTACAGGTTACATTCGTATATTAGTAAGGGTAGGTAGGGTAGGGTAAGTAGGGTAGGGTAGGGTAGGGTAGGTAGGGTAGGGTAGGTAGGGTAGGGTAGGTAGGGTAGGGTAGGTAGGGTAGGGTAGGTAGGGTAGGGTAGGTAGGGTAGGGTAGGTAGGGTAGGGTAGGTAGGGTAGGGTAGGTAGAGTAGAGTAGGTAGGGTAGATAGGGTAGGTAGGTAGGAGGTAGGTAGGTAGGTAGCCAGTTGACGGGAGCGAAGCCGCGGGGGTCAGCTAGTTAAGTATAAAAATCGCTAACAGTCGGCCATTCGTTTATTAAGTACGATCTCGTACGTGACAAACACAACAACAACAAAAAAACGAAAACGAATACCCGTCTCAACACCCCAACTCAATACCGACTGAACACCCGACTCAATACCCTACTCAATATCCACCTCGACACGCTACTCAGCGCCCGACTCTATCTCCAGCTTAATATCCGACTGAACACCCGACTCAGTAACCAACTCAATACTTAACTGAACACCCGACTCAATACCCGACTGAACAACCGACTCAACACCCGACTAACCAAGCGACTCCATACCCGACTGATCACCCAACCAAGTAACCGACTGAACGCCCGACCCAAAACCCGACTCGACACCGACTCTATACCCGACTGAGTCGGGTAGACTTTGTACCCAACTGAATGCTCAACTGAACACCCAACACAATACCCGACACAAATAAATAATTGACTCAATACCCGACTCAGAATCCGACTCTATAACCGACTGAACACCCAACCAAGTACCTGTAACCTAACTTAACACCCGACTTAATACTCGACACAACACCCGACTCAATACCCGCTTTGACACCATTCCCTATACCCGGCTTAATACCCGACTAAACACGTGACTCAATACCCGACACAATGCCCGACTCAACACCCAACTTAATACCCGACTGGACACCCGACTCAATATCCGCTTCGACACCCTACTCAACACCCGACTCTATACCCGGCTTAATACCCGACTGAACATCCGACTCAGTACCCATCTCAACACCCGACTGATCACCCGACTCACAACACGACTAAACACCCGATTCAGAACCCGACTAAAAAAAAGTGCACGTGATTTATTTGAATAATTTATTTTCCTGTCTTTAAACTTAATTTCGTCTTATGATTTTAGACGAAATAGATTAGACGATCTAGCTGTCCCACGCGGCTTCGCTCCCGTAAACTGGCTACGTACCTACCCTACCCTACACCTACCCTACACCTACCCTACACCTACCCTACACCTAATATTCTTTCCCGTTTTTGCAACATTTTTCATTTATGCTCCGCTCCTATTGGTCGTAACGTGATGTTAATATATAGCCTATAACACTCTGGAATAATGTAGCTTTCTACCAGTGAAAAATTTTTTTGAATTGGTTCATTAGTTCCAGAGATTACCCCCTACATACAAACTTACAAATTTTACCTCTTTATAATATTAAGTATAGATAGACACATTTTTTTTTATACAACTTGATTTTTATCATCATCCAAAAAAAAATCAGACACAAAAAATCATTCAAAGAGACGAGAAAAAAATCGATGCTAAAATATCAGCATATAAAACTATAAATACATAGTCACGTAAGTATATCTGTAACCGTGGGAGTACAATCAAACAATTCGAAAACCAAACAAGGGCTTATTCTAACTCCAGGCAATTATACGTCTAGTTGGTCTACTGAAGGGACATCGGAATCGTTTTAAGTCGAGCACACACTTGACGTGTTTGTGTTTCGAGAGGGCTAGTCTATGCCGTGACGAGTGGGCCTTGTTGTGTGAATACCGTAGCGATACGCCCGTGTGTTTGCGGCCTATGGAACTATGCTGTGTGTTTTTACTGGTTTATAAAGAAGTCTGTCCACGATATCGTATAAGTAACTTGGTCGTGCTAGAAACGTGTTTGGCAAAAAAAAAATTCGAGCTTTTATTAATATGTCACTTGTCCCGGTGTCTGTAATCAAATCTAGCAAGTTAAATTTTACCCACTTCTTAGCGCCGATTTCACCAATGATACTAAACGCGATTAGTTTAACTAAACCACAGATAATAAAATTATACAGATGCGGATGCCTCATCCCATACAAAGAAACCGTGCCGACGTAACTAGCGTTTTTCGTATGATTAAACCGATATTTTTTTGTCCATCAATCGCGTTCGGTTCCGTTCCGGCGATAGATAGATGGTGTTAGCAGCAACTTGCAAGTAAATGTGTTTACTCGGTTCGTGAATTTTTTTCTTTAAATACAGTAAAGGTTTGTTTTATAGTATATTTTTGCACGTTTTTACAGTTTCTTTGCATCTAAATAATATATGTTGCAATGCAAATTTAAACAATCGAGTGGAATGCCTCAGTAATTTAAAACCGCGCCATCTATTGGCATCAATTTTAAATGATTCGTTCAAATAATCTTTGAAATGTGAATTAAGAGCGCAAAATTCCATAATTTTGTACTTAGGAGAGTTGAGGAAACAAGAACATACAATTTTTATGTTAAATTCCAGACAATTTTAATTTTATACACATTCAATAACAGATAGGTGCATATCGCGCTATCTAGTGAGATTTATTTGAACCAAATGTTCTTTCTCAGCGCTGAGACCCCGTGAATAAACTCAAGTTTATGCAAATACAGCGTTCTGATTGGTTGCAACAAATCAGAACGTTGTATTTGCATAAA
The DNA here is from genome assembly GCA_948252205.1 of Orthosia incerta. NCBI lineage: Eukaryota > Metazoa > Arthropoda > Insecta > Lepidoptera > Noctuidae > Orthosia > Orthosia incerta. Next base: position 9,565,935 of record OX411754.1, on the reverse strand, counting down.
CTGAGTTTAGTTGAACTAATGACGATAAGTTTCATTGGTGAAATCAGCCCTTTGTTTCCGATTGAGCTGAAATTATGCACACATGTTTGTTTCTCGTGACAAAGTATTTTCTTTTATAAAATAGCTCCTTTTTTAACCGAAGGAGGAGGGAAAATGGCAAATCATTGTATTTATTCAATTATCTAAATTAAAATTTATGTAATATAAAATACTTAATTAACAATAACTGCCTTAAATAAATAAATAAACTACGAATGCGTTTAAAAGGGCAGTGGTCATAGGACGTCAAAAATTCGTCCACATAGCTGTCAAAGTGAAAAGTGCCCAGAATGATGGCAGTATTGCCACGTTGAATGGCAATACTGATTCTCTGGCCAAGGAAAAGCCCAGCCCTCAGGTCACGTGAAGAGTCGAGTAATCGTTTGCTTACATCTCGAAATACTCGATGAGCACTCGGACCCCATGGACCTAATGTTTCATCCCCAAACGGCTCAAATATATAACTTCCAATAAGGTTGTTGTATTTGCGCCGTTTGATGTTTTCTGCACCAGCAGCACCATAGCGGCAAAGCGCGAAGAAAAAAATTGCGACCAAAACAACAATAACGAATGAGGGACATAGCCAAATGTATATTAATTTTATTAAAAAAAAAAAAAATTGTCTTTGTTTCGGACAAGTAACATCCGGGTTAGTAAACGAGACAAACTTATACCTATGTTAGTACACTCTTAAAATAACTTACACTAATATTTAAAATAACTTATTTAGAGACGAGGTTGTTGTTCCGAATGCATTTCAGAACAACATCCCTTAATAACGGAGTGTCGTACCTCCAAGCTATGGTTTAATCGGGGGCACGTATTCCGGACACTTACCACCGACAGCCCTAAAGACCAAGTACTCGCTCTTTCTGACATTGTAGATAAGTCCATGCTTCTGAGCATAGCCCTCACAACATGTCAGAAGTTCTCTAAGCGCCCTAACCGTTGGGCTCAGCAGCACCATATCGTCAGCGTAACTGATGTTATTGACACTAACGTCATCAATACGACATCCGATTTTGTTGCTGCTGAGCTCAACGATTAGATCGTTTATATAGAGGTTAAACAACTTTGGTGATGTTATCCCTCCTTGTCTAACCCCACAGTCTAGTCCATACGACACAGACAACCTATCGGCCCATCTCACATTGTTAGTCTGGTTGTGAAACCAGTACTGGAAGATACGCAACAGCTCCGCCGGCAAACCTCTCTCCCGTAACTACTCCCACAGGACCTCGTAGGATACCAGGTCAAAGGCACGAGAGAGATCCAAGAAGCAAGCATACACTGGTGTCCGACGTTTAGTGTAATATTGCACCGTATGTTTGAGTCCGAGAATCGCACTTTCAGTACCAAGATCATTACGGAACTCAAACTGTGCATCGTGTAATTTTAAAAGGCTATCTAATCGTGCATCCAGCAGGCTGTCGAGCACCTTCGCGACAACAGTAGCCAGAGAGATGGGTTGATAGTTACACTTATCAGCAACGTCACCCGTTTTGTTTTTTATAATAGGCACGACAATAGTTCGCATGAGATCACAGGAGGTACGAGTGACACAGGCACAATGAGTAAAACATAGCGAGTACCCTGACCATGTGAGGACCAGCATGTTGCAAGTGCTCAATGCTTAGACCGTCGCGACCCGGGGACTTCCCTCTCGTCATCTTCTTAATTGTACTAGACACCTACTTGGCCGAAAAACGAACCAGATCAGAATCACGACAGCAGCCGTCATCGAGAACTCGCAACGACGAGCCCAGTGGAGACTCCACTTTGAAGTGGTCCATAAACATGCTGGCAATGGTGTCCGGCTGGGCAGCACCCCCGACACTCACAGGAAGGCCAGGCCTAACATCGAACTTTTTAGTAGCCTTCCAAAACTTTTGAAAGTTGTTGGCTTTACGGTGCGAAGCTATAATATCAAGCTTAATTTGTTCTTGATGAGTCTGACACCACACAAGTTTGCTTTTAAACACCTTTCGTGTAAGGCACATGTCGTTATAGACATCGTCAGAAGTTGGTTTGTTATGCCACAACCAAAGCTGATATTTAAGCCTCGCCCTCGCGTGAGCCTCTCGTACGTGCTTATTCCACCCGACAACACGGCCAACATGTCTATGAGTCCGAGTTTCCACATGGCTCTGTATCGCGGCTTCCGACAAAATAGCAACAATATTGCCAGACATCTCGTCCAGAATTTGTCTGTGTTGAGTATTATTACAGTTTTTGTTACTACACAGACCAAATTCCTGGAGGTAATCAATTAGCTTCAATTTACTATTACATAACTCATAGTACATGTTTACTTGATCGCTGTCCCTTTCCCCCCAAATTACTTTATTACGAGATGTTTTATGATCATTTAACTTAGGCTTAATCTTATCCAATCTACATTCAACAAATATGGGACAGTGATCAGACCATAACACATCGTGCACTATACCTATATCAGCAACAGTTAACCAGGCAGCTTGTGTGACGACACAATGGTCAAGCCATCGCCTACAACCGTGCGCGTCACTGACAAAGGTATAGCTATTCGAATGTAGCCCTAATTTTTCAATGTCTGCACATATCCACTTTTGTTCGTGACAGAAATCTAAAAGTTCACATCAAAAAGACATACCAGGGTGCGAGTTGACCCCCCCGGTGGGTTCCCGCTTTGTCGAGGCGGGGGGGCTCAGTAACCGTGGCTTGGTCACCCACGGTGAAGCGAAGAGGAACCCGAGGAGGGGCCGCTCGTCAGGGCTTTTGCCGATTAAGCCGACGACGTAGCGGCCAACTAGTAGGTTGCGGTGCCGCTTGGTAACAGGCGACATCGCAACTGAGGCGGGCCGCGATGTCTTATGGAGATTTACAGGTCCCATACGATATCGCGGCTGAGGGTTGGAGGCCGCGGCGGGAGAGGAGTGCCGGTATTGCGGTGCGCCGCTCTCCCTACCTTCCGCGGCCTAGACGGGGTCGCCACCGTCTGATGGCGGACGCGGTGGGGCCGCAGGGGAGGAGGAGTGTCGGTATAGCGTTAGCCGCTCTCCCTATCCCCTGCGGCCGCAAAATGGTAGGTGGCGGGGCCATTGACCTCGACCCGTCACAGTGGGACCAAGGGTGCCATACACGGGGTCGTCTGGCACCCATGTGCTGAATTGGTCCCTGGGGTGGTCACGGCGTACAGCGTGTTCTGGTGCGCCGGTGATAGGTGGTACTCCCCCGAGGAGGGTCCGGTGACGGACAGCCGCGGCGGGTTCGCGGAGAGTGCTAACGCGTGCCCGTGTTCCCGCCATAAGCGGCACTGGAGGACACCGTGGAGTTTTAGTGGGTTAGAGTCCCACATAACTGCACTATCTCCCCGTGGTAGTGCAGTATGCATGAGCATTTCTCCACGAAAAAAGAAAAAAAAAAAAAAGGGTGCGAGTTGAAGTCCCCGAGAATGTAAACAGTTTCAACGTCACTAGCTTCGACGATTGCACTCACTTCACTTAAACATTCGATGAATTCTGCCAAATTTTCACTAGAGTCAGTCGGCATATAGACACTGAATACTATTACGCATCTGTCCCCAAGCGAAACTTTAATCACTGTCAAACGCGCACTTACACAGCTGATAACCGTCACTGCCTCAAACGCTCGCTTACGCCACAGGATCGCAACGCCACCATACGGTCGTCCCCTCAATAATCCTGCTGACGTATCAACAGCTGACTTTCCTGTGTACTCGAAATCGCTATGAATTTGTCCAAGAAAAGGTATATCATGGGGAAGCAGCCATGTTTCCTGGAGGGCAACTATGTCAGCTGTCAGCTAACTGACACAGACACTTAACTGCTTCAACAGACCGCTTCACTGATTTGCAGTTGAAACTTATAAATCTACTCGTCTGATAATTGCTGCTGATGATTTTAGAGAGTCTGTCCGAAATATCGTTGAAATTTTGGCGTCAATGAATGGAGAAATATTATCTTCCAAAATTGGGGAACCTAGGAGGTGCAGTGAACTTCTTTCTGCAATTTTGATCTCTGGTGCTATTGTATTGAATTTTTTAAGGGTCGATTGTCTGTCCGTATTGTCACAGAGGAAAATTCCGCATTTGGAGTAGTTGATTTCTAGGCCAATGGACTGGAATTGCTGCTTCAGGAATTGTAAATCTTTCAAAACTGTATCTACGTCACCTCCTAGTGTTCCATCATCTAGATCTAGTTGTTTGATAATAAGATGAATAGCCAAACTGAAAATGACTGGCCCAAGAGGGTCACCTTGTTGGCATCCTACTCCTGATTCCAAAAGATTTTCTTTATATAATAATTTAGAAGGGTGCCTGTAGCACTGCCAAATAAAACCGAAAATTTCAGGCAGTTCCTTTTTTACCTCCGCCAACAAAGTGTCCCTGTTAACAGAATGAAAACAGAGGCGTTATTAACGTCACCCTTGAGGATGATCTCACCCTTGTCAGAGTTTAAAAAAGTAGAAAGAGCATGTACGGCAGCCTTACAGCCTAAGCTAGAGCCAAAGCCAAGCTGTAGGGGCTGGAACTTGTTTGTGAGCCTTTGGCCGTAGAGTTTGCAACAATTTTTGGCTGCCATACGCCTGTAGGTATATCCGACGGCGTATGCAATAAATGTATGTATAAATCATGCTCAAATTAAACCGATAGTATTAGTAGTACTTAAATTATGTGAGTATAGAAAAAGTGACGACAAGGAGCGAACAGAATCTAGACAGATGCATGTCGTGACTGTGACACAACGGCGCAGCGTGTTGCTGTGCCATGGAACCAAACTGGGGAAGAAAACTTTTTCTTTTTTTTTCACTAAACAATGAAACATATCAGCACCGACAAAATATTCTTGCCGACAATTGTTAACACTGACCCGTATGCACGGTTACGACACGTTCATATCACGGTCGTGTATGATACGGTATAGTGGACAGACTCCTTAAAAGTAGGTTTTTGTTTGTGGTTATAGGACTAACTACTACTAGCTATTGGACAAAATGGTGTAATGGATGGAGAAAAGAAAATAGGCAGTATTTATTTGGTAGCTTAGTGTAAGGTAGTGTACTGTACACCCGGTTTTTTGGAAGAATGTTGTTAACTTTCAGGAATTTGGGTGGATTTACTTTGTTTTGTTAATACAGCAGCTACTATGTGGTTTAACTATAAACTTGATAGGACTAGTTATTTATTATTTATTAATTAATTGCAATTACTCTCTCTATAGTAATTATATAATTAATACACATGATATTAACTATTTACAATTCACACATACCAATTTTAATACAGGAGTTAGGAGCTTAATAATCATATCAGATATTAAAGTACCTAACTAACTTTGACTGGAGAGGGAACCGAAGACCAAAAAAAAGATGGATGGACTGTGTGAGAAGCGATATGAATGAAAAGGGAGTCAGTGATAACGTGACAGTTGATCGGACGGTATAGACGAAGAAAACGTGAAATAAAAAAAATTAATTAAAAAAATCAATAAACCCGACTGCTTAAAGCGAACTAAAAACCTAAGGTTGTCTGTAAGAGATTGCCCTGTGCGATAAGACCGCCCATTGTACACTTTGTTTTTGAAAATGTTTGTCCTGTATGTTTTTTTTTATTTTGTGGTGTACAATAAAGTTTATAATAAATAATAAATAAATAAAAACGTAAACAAGAAGAAAATCATGCTGTGCAGTCGGAGGATACATCTGGTTTTGGTCAGTCACCTCGCGAATATGTATCCTCCGACTTTTTTTATTTATAAATTTTTATTTTATATTTTTTACATCTAAACATACTTGTATAAGTGAACCCTAAATTTTGATATCCCACACGATGGGTATGGAAAAAAATATTGGGCCCCCACAATATGGCGTCCAAAATCCGCCATTTTTCTATTTTAATGTAGCCAGTGACACTCGCAAGGTTAAGACGAATCGATCGACGTAATAATCATTAAAATCAGCCAACACGTTTGGTCTCTAGAACACCACATAGGAACAAAAATCTGACTGTTAAACACGTTACCCTCCTTCGGCAGTCGGGTAAAAAAGGCAGGAAGATGATGAAGTTCTTAACTAAAGTAGACGTCGTGACAGAGCTAGATAGAACAAACATCCAGTCATAATATATTTCCCCTGGATCGAAAGACCTGGAAGTCATGGCGAGAGAGAGGCATTTGCCCATCTGTGGTGGATCGATATAACAGTAACCTAACTGTGATTAAATTAAATTTATTTACTTAACTTGCTTATGTTTAACGTATTTTAATAATCCCCGGTATCTGGCGCATTTGTAAAGCGGAGATATAATCTATTGGCAACAAATAAATGTCACAAGTGTCTTGTCAATGTATAAAATTGTATACTTTGCGAGCAATTGAAAAGTAAAGCGGTAGGTACATAAAATTGCAGCGTTTAGTAGCTGATTGCAGACCTACTTTTAGACCACAGTTTTTAGGGTTCCGTACACGGATTAAGTTTTCTTTTTGAACGCTTTCCTTATAATACTTTTTGAAAAACAAAATTACAAATTAGAGTCAATGATAAATGGAATTAATTATGTCAGCAATGCAAATGGTTTAGAACAAAACACAAAAAAACTAAAATTATAACAAACAGCATAAAGGCACCAATACACATTAACAGTGTCTTACTAGAATATGTCCAAGAGTACAAATATCTAGGCAAAAAAGTGTAATTTAAAAAGTCTAGACACCAAATGAGTTACTGAGGCGTGTAAACATGGTCTGGAATAAATTTGGAGCATAAAATAAATAGTAAAGTCAAATATTTCAATGAAGCTGAAGAAAATTGTATTGTACTCTTGTATCTTTTTTTTTTTTTTTTTTTTATTCGAGGTGGGTTTGCTCTTGACTCTAGTCTAGGTCAGAGGTGACAGAGACAAAGTCGACGATGGAGTGAGCTTACCCAGAAGAAGCCTGTTCACTCTAACTTTGAAGAGATTTGGGTTATATGCGTTCGGAAACACAGACGCAGGCAGTGAGTTCCACTTTTTTGCAGTGCGCATTATGAAGGATGTTTGGAAGCGCTTGGTGCGAATTGGTGGAATAGCAACTAGGTGTGGATGGTAACTTGCAGTGCGTCTAGACGTATCTTACCTTCTCTCACCTATGCTTCCAAAACATGAATTGCAATAAAAAAACAGAAACAAAGTATTAACAACACAAAGAGCCATGGAACGGAGCATTCTAAATCTTAAATTTATATACAAAAAGAGAAGCACAGATATAAGAAAAACAACAAAGTTGATTGATGCTCTAGAACACTGTAAAAGACTGAAATGGAAGTGGGCAGGCCACATTGCACGTATGAACGAAAACAGTCGGGCCAAGGAGATTACTCCGTGGAAGAGACCTATAGGCAAGAAAACCAGAGATAAACCGGCAGAAAGATGGTTTGATGAAATTTTGAAAGCAGCAGGCAGAGATTGCACTGTTGTAGCGATGAACAGAACTATTTTAACATTTTCCAGTGTGTATATTATTTAACTGTTGGTTGGCCAATAATTATAAACAAATAAACATAGCATCACTGCTATATGCCGAAGACTGAGAGGTGTATCTATAGTACACTCCCATTTCGCAGTTCGGTATCAATCAATATAATTATGTTGCCACCGTTATTTTACTAAATGGAAATTTTAACAGCGTTTATCATCTACAACTATATGATAGTTATTTATTTAAGAGATTAAAATCTTATGCCTACTAACAAAACAAACTTACATACAAAGGGGAGAGGAAAAGAGGCTCATTGCGCATCATAAAATTCTTCCATATCGATGTCAATGGAAAACGTGCCCAGAACGCTGGCAGCATTGCCACGTTGAATGGCAATGCTGATTCTCTGGCTGAAGAAAAGGCCAGCCCTCTGGTCACGCGAACAGTCAACTAACCGTTTACTAATGTCTCGAAACACTCGATGAGCACAAATTAATCCTTAGATAATATCATTTATACAACATGTAATACATCCGATCCGAATCCGACAAATTTCGATTCCGAAGTAGCCGTAGTACTTCTTCTAGGGAAGCTTAGGCACTGCATCCGAACTCTATCCTTCATAATTCAGATCAGAACTCGGAACTCAAATCAAGGACTCGGATCGGATGTAGTGCGTAACCGCCCTTAGGTTAATTACTTATATTATACAGATTTATTTTTATTATTTATAGGCTCGCGCTTGACCACTCACCTAAAATTAAAATTAATTAAAATCTAAACAAATGTTTTCAAGCTGATTAGCTATCCTATTAGGCTTAATATCATACGAAACTGCGACAATTAATCGAAATTGATACGAAGTCTTCTGAACCACCGACTAACTCACGACGACAACGTGACAAAGTATGGGAAATTCAACCTTTAAAGGTCACACGTATTTAAATCTAAAACAACATAGATACGGCTTCTGTCTGATAATAAAGACGTATTTTCGAACACAAAAATTTGAAGAAGCCACTACTCCCCAGTCCTAGTTTGTGAATGATGAGCGTGCCTGTCACTGAACCATTTGCAAAGGACCACCTAGTAAATTTTTACTCCAGAATGAAATTGCAAATAAGTTGTTGGTTTGCCCTATTTAATTAAATAAATAAATAAAACCTTAATATCCTTGTTTCACCATTCACTCAAATTAATTACACTTGCACTTTATCTGTTATATCTTTAAAAAAAATCCTAATAGAAGATAATACGGAACCCAAACAAAATTCAATCAAGTTTGTTAATACCTGACTTTTTTGCTCCACAGCCAAGCTTGTTGCTGCTAAAATATTACGCGAATTAGCGAAACGCTTCTAACAACAGTAATTACTATAGCTATTAACGCTATAGGACAGCGGTACTCAACATGTTAACAGGGAGAAACATGTTAAAAGAGAAAGTATGAGAAAGGCCCGTTCATTTCGTCGACAGTGCAATGCATCACTTTAATGCACTGTAGAGCAATTCCATGCTTGTGAAACTGCAATTTGGTTTATGGTTTTGAACTGATAAAAGTTTTTAATTGAGAGAGTATATTGAATTAAGTACCTCTCGTCTGATACATAAAATTGAATATCAATCTGTCTGCCAGGTTAGTTGATTATAACAATTTCTTTTTGATTGCTCGTTTTAGCGACCAAAGCCCTTTGTTCAACAATGGATCCTAACGAGATGTTATCATTAACGTTTTTTCCTCCTTCTTTACTATTTTTGTTCTAGCGAAGTTCTTTAGTTATACAAGAATCAGGTTAAAGTGCCAGCAGGTGTGCATTGGGGATGTACATAACTCTAGATTCAATAGTACAGGTTTAGAATCGGACTAAGTCGGTTGTTTGCGCAAATAAATACCGGTAACATTTTTGGAATTGGTGTTCAAAAGTTGCTCACTAACAATACAGAATAACATAAACCAGTTACAACCCAAATAAAGCAAATCACACACGACTTCAAATAGCGTTAATCAAACATTCAATTTGACATAACAAACATATTGATCACTTTGACCCAAGCTGACAGACATGGCAAATATTTATTAGGCAAAAAAGGTGTCAATTGAAAAAAGTTTGAGAGACACATGTAGGGGGCATACGCCTACCGTTGGCCACAAGTATGGTTGTGATAATTGGCCACTATTTACATAATTGGCATATTCGTAGTCTGTGGGCATAGGTATTAAGTTGCTAGACGAATATGACAGTTTGTGGTCTTGTAATATTTTAGTGATGTTGGTTTGTGGTGCGGTGGTAACTGGAAATAAACCTTGTTTTGTAACAAAATAGATCAGTTTTTCAAGATGTTTGTGTAGCATGGTATTCTATACAATCTTTCAAGTAAAAAATCATGGAAATGTGTAAACAGATTTAATAAAGATACTACACACATAAAGACACTACACACTACCGACTTCTATTCCTACTCCTTCACTGTGAACGCCGTGCGTTTGTGGAACTCTCTTCCGCCTGACATAAGGGATTGCCAAACTCTTTCAGTTTTTAAAAGAGAAGTGAAAAGACACTACCTTTCCATTCCATCATAGTTGCATATAGTTCTGTATTATTATCTTTTTCATATATATTAGTAGGTACGTAGTTATTGCTATAATATTTATTTTAGTAGTATGTATGTATATGATAGTATATTTTATTTGTATCTAATAATTATTTTATATTATTTAGCTCTGAATTGTTTTATGTGTTCATTTTTCCCTTCTACACACGATGTCTACATCTCTTTTTTCCTCTTTCCTTTCGCAGGTATGCTGGAAGAGATTTCATTAGAAATAAGCATCACCTATGTACATATTTTTCTGTTCCTCCTTATTGTCTGTATATGTGTGTGTGCATAAATGGTTAAATAAATAAAAAGATTCGACCTAGGTATCTTTTATTTATGCGTTTTTATTTTTTTCAATGATTCTGTTAATTTCTAAGAACTTAGACTTAAGGCGTATACATCCCGCAAAGTTAACGCATAACTGGCTGTGCACCCACTCGGAGCCAAAATATCAATATTGAGCCTCCTTTTGGACAGTTTTGTTTGCAAAATATTCTTTGATTTATATAAGCTATTTCAGTTATGAAGAAATTCTACCCGTCAATTTCTCTCCGACATCGATAACATCCGAGTCGTTTTGGAGGAGTATCCAAAAGTAGCGAAAACATAATCGTGTTGTTAATTATTTTTTTAAAGCATAACTATTAGTTACATGAAAAAAACAAGTTTTACAAATATTGTACATGAATCAATTATTTTTTCAAACCTTTTAACCTAGCCGTTACTAAGGAGTATGATTTAGAAAGTAACCGTTTTAAAGCACTTAAGCGGTATAAGGTCCTGAAAAAAATTAGCTATACCTACGTAAGAATGAAATACCGTGGTGCATCTTCTAAATTGACGGTTCACTTCATGTTCACAAGTTTTCACAATTTTTTTGACAGAATAGCACTTCAGGTGCTAAAGCGAAGTTAGTGGTATTTTTAACTATCGTTTTACGGCACTAAAGCGGTGGAAGGGCCTTAAAAAATTTGCTATACCTACCTAAAAATAAATACCGTGGTGCGTCTTCTAAATTGACGGCTCACTTCATGTTCACAAGTTTTCACATTTTTATTGACAGAATAGCACTTCAGGTGCTAAAGCGAAGTTACTGGTACTTTTAACTATACTCAAGCTATAAGGAAAAATGGCTACAGGCTGAGTATTATCACTCATCCGTAAAGCACATAAATATTACAAAGATACTGGTTACAACTCCTTTTTCGCAGGTACGTTTAGATTTTACTGCCTTTTCAAGTATTCATTATTACGAGCTGAAGGCATCTTCAGCCAGTTGAGAACTGTTCCCAGTGATTGGTTAAAGTGAAATGAATAGTTAAAAGTTTATAAACAACTTTAACTGGGGACAACTCTGAAATATGAAAAAAAAGAACAAATTCGTCTACTCAACAATAACTCAACTGAACAACTCAACTTCTGACATCTTGGATGACGTGTTTAGAAAGACTTGAAGAAGTGCGGTCTGTCTACAGAAGATGCTTATTAATGGAACAGGTGGCGCCTCCGGGCTAAGGAAGCCGAGCCCGAGTAACAGGTAATGGCGTGGTAGAAGAAGCAGAAGCAAACAATAGTGCTATAAACTTTTCTTAGGGATCCATACCGGTAATGTAAAAACTGGAACAAGGTAGTCCCACAAATAGTTGCGACGCGGTAAGACGACGACGTGTTTTCTTACAAATAATAGCTTTAGAAAAAAAAATTGGTGCGGAAAACCGTTCACATGACGCGCTGTCGCATCACGCCTGTCTGCAGGTGTCTTGCGTTCTAGTCTGCCCCCATCCTAAGGCGATTTCAACTCTATTCATCTCGTCAGCTGCACTATCCTTAACTTCACAACCATTGGCCTTATTGCGAGTTTAGACTTATCGCATTAACGTAAACGTAAATGTCAATGTATATAAAATAAATGATTTTTCCTTACTGTCACCAGACGGCGCTTATCTAGTTTCAATACAAATTGCATTCACGTTTACGCGAAAGCACGCGTAAAAACTCGCACTAAGCCCACAGTTCCCAAAAAGTCGAGCAATGGCTGCATGGTTTACTTTACTGTCACCAGACGGCGTTTAGTTTCAATACAAATCGCATTCACATTAACGCGAAAGCACGCGTGAAAACTTGCACTAAGCCCACAGTTCCCAAAAAGTTGAGCAATGGTTACATGGTTTTCCCTTACTGTCACTAGACGGCGCTAAGTTTCAATACAAATCGCATTCACATTGACGTGAAAGCAAGCGTAAAAACTCGCACTAAGCCCACAGTTCCCAAAAAGTTGAGCAATGGTTTCCAATGTCGAAAAACGGAAGCGAATATTATAAGCAATTAGCTACCCAAACAAAGTCTATTAGCAGTGTGAAGTGTTTACTTTAAAACTACGCTTCAAAAGAATTATTCCACAAAACGCCGTTGTACCTAACCGAACTTCAAAGTAAGCCATTGCATTTTTGTTTGACACCATTTTGCTACAGGATATTTTCGTTTTGCGATGAATATTCTTACGGTTTCTAGCTTTGATATTCACTTTGTTTAATTTTCTTTTGTGAAGATCTGCAGCTGGTTCCTAGAAACCGATTAAGTTTATGATATTATTCGAGAAACGATATTTGTATTGTAGATTGTAAATAATTATAGGAGTAAACTATACAAAATTATACTTACACTAACTACGTACACTATATACAAAAGAAAGGTACACTTAGGCGTCCAAGTACTCCTCCACATCGTTGTCTTCCGGGAACGTGCCCAGAAGACTGACAGCATTGCCACGTTGAATGGCAATGCTGATTCTTTGCCCTCAGCAGCCGCAGCAGCAGCGCCAGCACAGCCCGCCGAACTAGGAAAATGAGATGGCGCAAGGGTGTCGACACAGGTTGCGTCCCACCAGAGGCCTACCCACCTTCCACGGCACCAATGTCATGCCATCTGGTCTCTTCCCACCGTCACGTACCAAGCCGTTAGGTTCTAATACAGCTGGTACGCTGGCGGTAATAAGTGCTCGACGAATAGGAGTATAGGAGTTACGAGACAACTAACATTGTCTGACTAGTGTATCTATAGTTTCGAACAATGTGTACTTAATTTACCAGTAAAGCTTAAGCATCCTCTTGTTTTAGAGCCTTAGAGAATGGCCATTTTATCATAAAACCGTTTTCAATACAAACGATGAGCAAACTTAATGCTTAAATACTTTATTAAAATGTCAATAATATAAAATAAACAACGTTTTACAGCTTTTTAATGCTACAATCTCGATGAAAACACTTTAAAAATCGTAAAGTCAATAAAGCGCCAATATTTGAAATGTGAGCAGCGTAATAAATACACGATTGTTTATAATTAGGTGCGCTTCTTACTTTAATGGAGTAATAAAGCTGCAAATTGCTCGCCGATTGTTTTTCTAAAGTAAACTTTTCAATGATCTACTACTCATGACGTCATTCGCTGGGGAAACTTTAAAGCTTCGCTTGAATACAAACGTATTCTATTATCCACATAAGGCAACACATCAAACTGTGTATTAATATATGGTGTTATTATACCATCATAATTCGTTTTATTATACCAGTTTACATCCCATTTTCCGTGTCACACAGAATGTATGTCACGTAAGTAAAATTAGTTACATTTTATTAATGTCATATCAAGAAGACGCACAGAACCGCCAGGTGTAGGTACACGAGATTGTTTGTTTAACACAATTAGAGTTTCGCACGTGTATTCTTATTATAGAATGTGTTCCGAACGCTTCTCACTGTCCATCACTCGGAATCAGGCAATGTCTGGTTCGTATTAGTGCTGCCCTATGGGAAGTTAAACAGCTGTGCACCGCTGTGAAAAATATGCACTTCGTTTTTAATTTATTTTTATCTATGAATGCAACTGTAAAATCTATTTATGAAGCCATTAAACCAACATTGGCTGCATTAATAGCTGTAAAACTGGATTATTGAGAGGTTTATAATTTAATTAATGCAGCAAAAGAGATAATTTAGTGGCTCGCCCACACGCATCGTTAATTTAACAAATTCATATCCCCACCTTTATATCTCTAATCACGCGAAGCCTAATCTGCTAAAATCTTAGCCAAAATAGCGCGAAAATCGTTTGTGTGTGCGCGTGCGGCGGGGTGAGCTCAGGTGAGCGTCAGTCCGCGCCGCGATCTCCCGCCGACAGGGATCCACGCACGACACGCCGCGAAATTTCGGAACTGTTTAGAAAAATCGAGCGCATTTCGTTCTCTACACAAAAAATAACATAAAAACAAATCGAGTCGTTTAGAGAATAGAAATGGGGCGAGTTTTGAAGTAAAGAGGTTTTTTGGGTGTTTTTCGGGTGACGAGACATGGTTGCAGCCGAGGTTTTGGGGCAGTGATGTCCGTCCAGCGATGCGGCCTGTTGTCATCGCCGCCTGCTTGCTGCTGCTCGCGCCCATCACCGACTCTTGGTGGTGAGTACTCGAAGAGCTCTATTGAAGCCAAATCGATGCATATAAAAATCATTACCGTAGAGTAAACAGTAGCAATCTGACAAACCAAAAAAATCTAATAAGAATCGTGGGCTTAAAACAGCTGATTTGTGTTTATTTGAAGTTTTTGTTGGTTTTCGATTCTGTTGAACGTCTCCGTCGCGTTTTTGTTTGAGGAAACTTTTCATTTTTGCTTTTCTTATTTGTATTCTAATTTAGCTTTTAAATATGTGGATTAATTTTGCTGATCACATATAAATCAGTGTATTAAAATAACTGTGTATTTTGCACGATTGAATTCAATTAAAGGAGAGTGCGCTGTGTGATTATGAGATAATTTTCTATAAATCTATAATATCGGATGGTGTTTAATTTTGATTATCTCAATTAAAATTTACAAATTTACTGTGTATTTAATAAGTATTTTGTCTTGCCACGTCAAGTTTTGTTTAACAAAGACCTCATGTTCGATTTTTGGAGCTACTAGGAAACGAACACAGACATTATGAACCTCTTATTAATTAATTAAAGGTGTTATTAATTAATCTTTACCAATCAATATGAAAATAAATCATAAGAAGGTCTCATTAGATACATTGCCAAAGCTGTTTAAATATTTTTCTCAATTTTAAAAGCTCTACCGAAAGTGAAAACGAATTCACACCTGTTTTAGACTCTCATTTTTTATATAAAGATGTGTGTCTATTTCTACCTTTTAAATTAGTCTTTTGAATGCTTACATATACCATTAGGTAGCTTTATACTTGTAAAAATAATCTAGTCACTAATGTGCATACGTACCTATGTATGTGCTCGCACAACAAGCACATATGATTTAATAATGGGTCTACAACATTATTAAAATGTTCTATGTAATAATTATAGATGTCAGGCAATTAATTTTGTCGGTAACTGTACTTGTGGTTAATGATATACTAAAAGTTACCATACCAGCCTGTTCTTAAAAACTGCAAGGCATTTTTAACAGAGTCGTTTAAATAAGTTTAATATTTTTTGTAATTTTAATTTATAATAGGTTTCGTTTAGATATAAGTATGGCATGGACTAGATGATCCATTTACAGGTGTAGGGGTATTGATCGGAACTGTGGTGTTTAAGTCGTTCTGAGTCCGACATAACCCTTCGTTCTCTAGACGGAAAGTATCCATGACGATTTCCCCACAAAAAAGTGAAGTAAGTAGCCCTACACCAAGTTCCGTTCAAGTCATTGTTTGTTAATGATTTTATTTCTGTAAGTTGGTTTGTACAAACACTTTTACAGTCGATCATATTTTTAAAACTAGATGAGGTCGGCGTTTCCTATCTGACTACTCTGAGAAGAAAGGCCGAAACAAACTCAGAGGTCACAGTCTCTTTTAAAATCCAGACAAAACTGTGTTTAGTTATAAACCTGCCTGATGATGCCAGAAAATTGTATTTTTTTATGATATCTATTGTAAGCCTGCTATTCAAGAATAGAATAGAATAGAAATACATTTATTCGTCACAGAAACAAAAGAACAGCAACAAACATGGAATGAAGGACAGTAAAGAACTGCACAGTAAAATTGCGCTAAACGTGCCCATACCTTTACCAACTCAGCATTCGCTGGGCGTCTTACTCTTTAATCACTACTAATGCTAAGGCCTGCGTTCTAACTTTTATTGCTTAAAACCTTTGTAATTTAAATTTCCATTGGAAAAGGAGTCTACCGGAAACAAAAAAAAGTGAAAGTGACAATGTTTTTGGTAGCACAGACATAACGGGCTCACCACTTAGCTGCAAAAAAGTTGGGGATTCTTGCTAAGGTGAGACGGTACTTCACGCCTAAACAGCTACTCAACTTGTATAAAGCGCAAGTTCGGTCATGCATGGTGTACTGCTCTCACCTCTGGGATGGATCTGCCAAATACCAGCTTGATGCTATTGAGTCGATCGACAGACGGGCCAAAAGGCTTATTGGCAACGATGCACTGGTCGCCTCAAAGCTCCAGAGCCTCGAACATCGACGCCGAGTTGCCAGCCTGTCGGTTTTTTATGTTTTACATTTCAGGGAGTGTGCGACTGAACTGCACAATTTGATTCCGCCTAGCCCTTTCCACCATCGGACTACAAGACGTACGGCCATGCGCCATCGGTACATGGTGGACATCCCTCCCATACGCACGAAGCGTTTTGCTAATACTTTCATTGTGCGCACAGCTAAGGAGTGGAATTCCCTTCTGGGGTCTTTGTTCCCTGATAGCTACAACCTTGGGGTCTTAAAGTCAAGAGTGAATAGGTTTCTTCTAGGCAAGCGTGCTTCACCGTAGACCACGTCATCGCTTAACATCAGGCGAGATAGTGGTCAAACGCGAGCCTATAGATTTCAAAAAAAAAAAACCTCATCCAGCCCATCCATTACCTAGAGTTGGGTATACTCCTAATGTCCTAAAGAATTGACGTGGGCTTTTGTTATTTCAGAAGCACATTAAGCTACTTTTTGATAAGCTTTTCCACGTCATGTTCTAGTTTCTTCTGCCATTATTACCAATATTTCTGCAACTGTGTTCTTTTTCTGTTTTAAAGGCAGTGTAAAGGTTTGCCGGTAATATTTGAATAGTATAAAATCTCTCAGTTTTGGGTCGGGTTGACTAACGTATACGCTTTGAAATCAAAGGCACATTGAAGGCTGGCTATTACAAAACTGTTGTTCAAGCGTGTCCATGATTCAATGTTTAAATTATAATTAATTTATATGAGCTACGACCAGTACTCAGTCACTGTGATACCTTTAGCATTGGCCTCGCCAAGATCTCTCATGGGGCAAGCAATGGGAAATGGGGTGTGGTTCCGATCGAAGTACCCCATCTTATCATCTAGGTTATCTCTTTGCTTCGTAGTCGGTTTTGAGATTTTTAGGTAAGCCATGACAGTTTGTCGCCCTCGGGAGCTTTGCTGCAGACGCACCTTATGCATTATACAGTAATCACAGCGGATTTTTGTGTCTCGGAAGTTGGCTGCAAGACCCTGTCACAGATAATATAATACTACAGTCCCTGCGCAGTTGTTATTTTTCTGTCAATGTTGAAGTAGAAGATAGCATTGTGTAACTGCCTCTTTCACTCGCTTACGTTAGTAGTATCGTCCTATCTCGCTTACTGTATGCACTATATTCGATGACAAACTGTTTCTTGAAGCATTACTGCTTCGCAGAGTGTACTTTAGAGACACAAATATCCGCTGTGACTACTGTACACCAGATTGCATGAATAAAACATCAATACTTTTACTTGTTACCGTAGTTAACAATCTAAACTTACTAATGTTGTAAAGAGAAAATATGAATTTTGTGTATTTGAGTAGGTATGTCAACGGTTATCTCTGGAACAACTAAACATTTTTGAAAATCGTTTCACTATTGGAAATGTATATTAAGTATAGATAATAAGTATATGTAGATACTTATTATGCATATTTATATGTATTTATCGGGCATAGCCGGGGAAGACTGCTATTAATTTACAATTTATACATATATATAGCTGTCTATGTTATATGTTATACATCTAAAGGCGCTTCAAAGTCTTTTCACCAAATAGCTTTTTTTATTGTTGGTAGGCTTGCGCTTGACCACTGTTTCACCATCTATTTCACCAGATGGTAAGCGATGATGTGGTCGACGATGAAGCTGCAATCCTTTTTAGGGTTCCGTACCCAAAGGGTAAAAACGGGACCCTATTACTAAGACTCCGCGGTCCGTCTGTCTGTCTGTCTGTCCGTCTGTCACCAGGCTGTATCTCATAAACCGTGATAGCTAGGCAGTTGAAATTTTCACAGATGATGTATTTCTGTTGCCGCTATAACAACAAATACTAAAAACAGAATAAAATAAATATTTTAGTGCGACACCAACAAACGTGATCTTTTTGCCGTTTTTTGCGATAATGGTACGGAACCCTTCGTGTGCGAGTCCTGATCGCACTTGGCTGGTTTTTATTTCTAGATCTATCTATAGGTAGTAAAAAGTACAAATAAACTTTTCTTCTAAAGTTCAACGACATAACAAAACTTCGGTTTATCTATGAAAGTTTACAAAATTAACTCTAAATCAGGATTCAGAGTTAATTGAGATGTCAACAGTTGAGAGGCCGAAATAAGGATACGAAATTCACAACCCACCGAATCAACTCGAATTTACTCTCTCCAGTTTTATTGTACTCTCAAGAATTTATGCCCAATACCTTGAAGATGATATACGTCTATAGCTAGACAACTTTCTCACTGGCAACTTTTGTCATAATAATAAATTATAATGACTTTTAACGGCTTTAAAGCTCACGGTTGAAACATTACCTACTTATTCTACAAGATCGATAGCAAATGGACGTTGTTTTGAATAGGAATAGTCAGCATACAATAGCATCACAGAAAATGATTATGTTTATTTTCTTTGCTAAACAACACAAATCGTTTTAGGGTTTGACAGCCTGAGCTGGTTCGGTTCCCGGATCGGGGAAGGTATTATTGGGTTTATGTGGATTTTTTTAGTAACAGGCGGGGTCTAGATTTGTGTTTTGTGCAGTTTAAGAGGAAATATGGGCAGAGAGCGCCGACTGAATTTCCTTAGTAAAAAGGCATAATTCGAGGTTTGGCTCTCGTCTCTTTCCTCCTCCAATATTGGACCAATTTAAAAGATATTCCATAAACTGGTAAAGTAAGATATATACTATGTCCCTATGTTTTCCTTTTTTCATTTATATTTGCACACTAAACCTCTGTTGACAGCGCAATTTTGAGCATTTTTTGAGGGCTCTAGTGTTTCTAAACATAATGTATCATCTTATATATATATATATATAAGAGCCGGTCCACACACCGAGTTGCATCATCGTTGCGTCGACGTAGCGCGCTGTCGCTGCATTTGACCATTTGTTAGACTAAAAATTGATGAAATGCGTCTAGCATTATAACGAAATTTGAAACCGGTGGTTAGCATATATTTAACCATTGGTTGAGTTAACTACGGATAAAAAAACTGGACCTTAGTCAAGAAGAGCCAGGTGCGTTCAATTCAGGTCATTATGACCAATCGCTTTTTTGTCAACGATGCAGAGTTATAACTCTATCAATTTATAACTGGAAAGCGCAATAAAGATGATTTTCAACGGTCTAATACACGTCTGCGTTTATGATACAGTGTCAAATAAATATTGGACGATGTTAATATGACTTATTATTATTTATGTTTTGATCCGTAGACATTATTAATTATAATGCTTTAGAGGTAAGATAAGCAAAATTATACTTTAACTCTTAAAAATAGAGCTCAGAAATTGTTAGTGTTGTCTGGTCGAATGGATGCCCAAAAAAATTGAAAACTATTCTGTCAATATATAAAATGTTGAGGTATAAATGTAGGTGTCGTTTAGTTTCTTTAAAGTTAAGTGTTAATCAAGTTATATTTTAAGATCGGCATTCACGTTATTTAGTAGAGACCACTATTTATAAATTCCAGTAGATTTGTACGAATTTGTTTATGAGGCGATAAAATCTGGCTTGCCTAAGACATTTTTTTTCTCATAAAGCTTTTACTTTTTTGAAGAAGCTCAGTGAAGGCATAGCGGTTTTTTGAAGAAGCTCAGTGAAGGCATAGCGGTTCCATTTTCACTTAATATTATTTATTTTTAGAACACTGACTGACTTAGTATAAGGTCTTTCGCATTTATATTTTAGTCTTATGTACTGCTTCTACGTCTCCTCAATTTATCAAGATAACTGGTTTAATACTAAGTTCCACATCACAATTTTTGGATAACTCCTGAATAATGTGGTGACCACTACCACGATGACACAAACTCAAACGTTTGAGTCATCGTGGTGGAAGGATTAGTCAGCTTACAGAATCTGTGTTACTGAGTGCCGGGCTTTTGGCTACTCGGTGAGGCTCCTTCTATACAGAACTTTATAAACCGACACAGATGACAGACCTTAAAAATTCAGTGCTTATCTGTCACCATTATAAAACTGTAAAAAGGACCTTTTAATATCTAATAAAGATTTTCCCTCACCATTAAAGTACTAGAAAGTAACCAATCGACAACCAATTATCGACCTGTAACTGAAAAACTTGTCTTATCCGTAACAGACCACACGGCGAAACAGTTACAACAAAACAATAAATAATGAACCTTATCGCTATAATAATAATTTAGTTATTGGCACATTAATCATTTGCCATGAAATTCAATAAAGTCATATTCGACAGGCACCACCGAGCTTGGGACTTTAATTTGCAATTAATCAAGCCAGGACTTAAATTAGGAGTTTCGTGCACGATCAACAAAAATGGATGCGCGTACGCAACGCCGCGTCCATAATGCTGCATGCATATTATTATTTCTTGGCATTATTCGGGTAATAAATGTTCGAATAATAATTTATTTATTGGATGTAATAATATGGTGGCGGACTAATAAAGTCATCGCTGGTGTGAAGATTAAGATTTATGATTTGAACTGTTTTTTGCTAGGTTGTAATTATTAGTTTTATGAATTTAAAAGGTTGCGTTAATCTTAATAGGGTCGTCTATATCAGTAACAATAACAACTTCAAAAAGTCTGCGTTTCAATGATGAAAATCACATACAGAAATTAGATTTAAATTTAAAGTCGACTCAAATGCGAACGCCTGCACACCGTACACGCATCTTTACCACACTTTATGGTGGGCAGTAAGTCAATGGGGTCTGATGGGACGTCCAAACGCCGATGGTCACTGAACGCGCCATAATTGAGAGGAATGACTCAATTTTAGCAATTTGAAAGTCCTCTCGAGATTGATGGATTGATGTTTATGTTCCAACGGAGAAAATATTGACTTCATAAATGATTTTTTGCTGCCGCGAACATCGATTATTTTCAAATAAATTGGTAGGTAGCGTTAATTCAAGTTTCAAAGGTTATAAATGGATTTTGCACGGGATTAACTTAATAATCGTAATTGAGTGCGGTTGGGGTGTTTTATACTGTGGCTGCGGCTGTGTCCACGGAAATTGTAATTAACTGATTTTTATAAGCTTTTATTTAACTTACCTTTGTTATTTGTAGGGGTCAAATCTTGAAACAGTTATCCCCAACTGGTCGAGCTGTAATTTTGCATTCACTTTTGGTTTGGATGACAATGAACGGCTGGCTTCTTCTTTCGTGTGAGGTGTGGCCACCTTTGGTGTCAGAGTTAATTAAGCCGCCTCTGGGAATCCCACAGGCCTCTGACTTGGCTATTTCAGACTTACATTAACTATGTAAGTCCAGGTTTCCTTCACCGTTTCCTGTGATGTCTAAGATAAACTTGGAAAGTACATATGAATTTTAAAAAGTCACATTGGTACTTGCCCGGATTTGAACCCACGACCTCAAGCACGGGAGGCGAGGTCTTAGCCACTGGGCCACCACGACTTAAACGGCTGGCTAAAAACTGTATTTAAATTAATAATTTATTCTACTGTTTGTTATTTTATCAGCAGAGTTTATTTATTGCGCGTTTTAAGTTATATGTCGAAGTCATAAACACCGTATAGTCATAACACCTATTTACTTTTGTTAATTTGTTTTTCAATGAATCAAGCGTTTCAGTACAATGATTTTCTCTTTTCTATGAGTCGCCGTAGCGGACCTCGGATATCCATTGTCCTAGGATGAAAAAAAGGGGAGGAACTTTTCTGAAAGTTAAACAAGAAAGAAAGAAAAATAATTTAATTGTCACAAAACTACATACAATATAAGTACATGTTTTATGCTGAACCCCTAACAATAACAAGGCTTATTGATAGGGGGATAAACATGTCTGTGGGGGTATATATAAACCGATCAAATCAGAGCCTCTAGACACACTACATTCTATCAACGAAAACGTCGCGGCAGCGATCGGAAAATTACAAAAATGTCTGAGATTGTACAAGCGCTATCAAAATGAATGAGTTATATTTTTGACATTGTTTTTCTTATCTGGTCTAGAGTGTTTTTTCTAAAACACTCTGAATTTGGATTATTATCATTTTTTGTTTTTGTTGTGTGGGACATTATTTATATTTTTTTTTTTTTAATTGTTGTTCAGTTTTATTTTTGACATTATTTTTTTTATTGTTTCTACTGGAATTAATTTAAGATTGAATGTACATTATTATTATTTTTAATTTTCTATTGTAATATGTGACCTTTTTCAGAATTATTATTGAATTTTATATTTGACTCTATTTTTTAAATGAAATGATCATTAATTTATTGAGATACTGTTATTTACAATTTTTTATATTTTCTCTTATTTTAATCGATTCTTTTTGAATGGTTTTGTTCTATTTTGGTTATTCTTTCTACACAATGTAACCTATGTTGTTAATAAATAAATTACTTATAACTTAAGTCACGTGACCAATCCTATATATTTTGGCATTTCGACCATCCCCATTGCTGATATCGAATGACACTTATCCAGAGCCTTTGTTGTTTTCATCTCTAGAAACTACTTTCGATGTCTGATCCCACAGCTTATAGACTGAAACCATATATTTATTCATAATGTGACAAATTTCCGATTAAATTCGGCCGATAGAATTAGTAGAGTTAGCTGCCATGTGCTCCTAGCCTTAGATAAACTAATCTATATCCTTAAGATATCCATCTATTTAACGCTTAATAAAGTTTCTTAAGTCCAACAATTTATCTCTGTAATAACTTTAAATTTAACATTACAGTTGCAAGTGTAACGTGTTTCTACTGGCAATAAATCTCTGCCTAAGCTATGTCCGCTAACCGAAGATTGAATTAAATATAGATTAACATTTTACATTTATTTATTGACCGTCGAATCCGACTCGGCTGGGCAGCGTTCGGGAAATTGCGCGGTATCTTCTCGTCCAACTTACCACAGTGTCTCAAGACGGAAGTCTATGACCAGTATGTGTTGCCAGTAATTACTTAGGGACAGAGACGTGGTTGCTCATAATGGACCTAATCAGAAGGCTATAAGTCACCCAAAGAGCAATGGAGAGAGCTATGCGCGGAGTTTTCTGCCGTGATCGAAACAGAAATGCAGACATCCGCAAGAGAATTAAGGTTACCGACATAGCCCGAAGAATTGCCAAACTTAAGTGGCAGTGAGCAAGGCACATTGCTCGCAGAACGGATGGCCGTTTTGGCCGAAAAGTTCTAAAGTGGTGACCGCGGACTGGAAGACGCAGCGTTGGAAGGCCTCGCTCTAGGTGGAGTGACGACCTGGTCAACGCTGCGGGTGTCCGGTGGATGCGAAACGCACAGGACCGATCAGTTTGGTGACGCTTGGGGGAGGCCTATGTCCAGCAGTGGACGTCTTTCGGCTGAAATGATGATAACGATGATTTATTGATTATATATAGGTGCCGATTTTGAATGATTCGATCAGTTTTTGGTGTAGATTTCATAAGGTTCACATCAAGCCTTATTGTGTAAGTGAGTTCCACAGGGCAAAAGATATGAATCCATGAAAGAGTATGACAAATTCCCTTTAAAATTGTTGGGTATTGTCAAAAATTATTGGACTTTTTCGAAAAGAATATCTTCACAAATGAAAGCTTTCAAAAATGTTTGGCACTACCCAATAATTCTTCTCACTTAAGACTCACGCAATTTGCTGCAGGTCATCTGTCCACCTAGAGGAGTACAGTGAACAACATATGTATGAAGAAGTAAAAAAACGGGTTACAGCTTTCTGATTTCAAAAGCTCGTTTGAATGACATGTGCCAACAAAAATCCGGCAGCCAAGAGAAGTCGTGGGCTAAACCTAGTTTCACAACACGCTACAATTTACTTAATGATGCGTTAAATTAGATACACTACTTAGCTATAAAAGTCGAATCTATTAGCTTATGTAGGTGTTCGGGTTTCTTTCGCCCACGGTTTCCATAAGCGGGATGTTATCGTTAATTGCATTTTTTGTTCGTGTTAATGTTGATTAACGTGTTGCGAGATAAAACTATGTGTTATAACATTCTACTTAGAAGATACTTAGTTTCATAATAGGTCTATTCCATGGGTATGGCATGCCCATATATTGCATGCCAATAGGGATGTTAACTGAAAATTTGTCTTTTGTCCGTCAGATAGGTTAATAAAAAATATTGGACACATATTTTTCTTTTGACGTAAAGTGACGACATGAACGTCACGCCGTTAGTACACTTTATACCGACATAGTCACGTCACAAGCCCCCACTTCTGCGGGGCGAGCACGGCCTCTGTGATAGACTTGAGTCACGCATTTTATCACGGTTTTTGCTCCCAAACTGTGATAAAAATTTGTGACTCAAGCCTGTCACAGTAGGCCGTGCTCGCCGGTCTGATGCGACACCTTTGATGCGCATTATCTTTGCCAATTTTTATTGATATAGTAAAGCAAAAAATACGTGTCCAATATTATTTAATAACCTCACTGACGAGCTAAATATAATTATAATATTTCTACTCAGAAAACAACCCTAAAAGACGATAGTTATCGTGAGGAAACCTGGACTTATAAATTTACATAAGTCTTAAATCGGTATTTCGCGAGAGAGCTCCGACTGAATTTCATTAGTAAAAAGTCATAATTCGAGGTTTGGCATATTATTCAATTATAGTCATAATTTAATAAAAAAGCTTTAAGTTGTGCTTCTCTACATGTTTTCTTTTTTCATTTATAGTTGTCAAATTTGTGCACGGCCTCTGTTGACAGCGCAATTTTGAGCATCTTTTGAGGGTTCTAGTGCTTCTAAAGATACTGTATCAACAAAAGTAAAAAACAGGGGCACAGTATATATCTTTCTTTTTCAGTTTATGGAATATCTTTTAAATTAGTCTAATATTTTTTGGAGGAGGAAATAGGCGATAGTCAAACCTCGAATTATGACTTTGTACTTAGGATATTCAGTCGGGTGTCTGCGAACGCATTTCCTCTTAAGCAAGCGTGGTGATTAATGCTCATGTATTCTCTGTATGGGAAGAGGCCTTTGATTTGCAATGGGGTGGGTGCATCCATGTTGCTTGCTCTCAACGTAGAATCCAGATGCCAAGATGTTTAACTCATAATAGACATAGCTACTACTACTCTTTGAGGTTAAGCAGTTGGTCCCGACTGTCATTTTGATAGTCGTTACGGGTAACCAGAAGCTCGAAAGTCAGTCACCACTCTCGCCAAGGTATCAATTTACCCAGTTACTGGGTTGTGGAGGACATATAGGCAGATGCTCCGTGTAAAATACTAAGTTGGAAGAAGACTGGGCAGATTGGTTGAGACAGAGCTATAATACTACTGATGTTTTCTGTTATAGACTATAATATAGTGCTTTATTCTCTTCTCAAGTCAGCAGTAAGGATTGGGGTCGATAAAATTTGCCCGTTGAACGTCTATGACTGCTTCTGTCAAACAGACTGTTGCCTCATGGCTCAATTCAGATTAAGACTTATATAATAGGAATCGGATGGCTCCTGTCATAATAGTAGTTTATCGTCCGGTTTCGCCTCGTGTGATAAAAATATCACACGAGTGCTTTAATACCTAATTATATGCCGTTGCTTACACTACTTTATCTTCACTCATACAGTTGATATAAACCAAAAGTGGAAACGGAAAAATATGTGGTATGGCGGGCAATTTAGATTCTCATTGCGCATGATTGCGCAGCGCGCGCATCCACAGACAATGACACTATTTGTGAAAATGTTGCACTGTAATGTTTTTTTTAAATTTTACCTGTCTACAAATAAAAAGTACGCGTTTAAACATTATTTTTTGTGCTCACATTTGTAATATGTTGTGAGCGTAGATAGAAGTTTATTTTGATGTCATCTTTTCGTGTCAATTTGATTATTTATTTTTCCGACCAGTATGTAGCTGGATAACCCTGTTATTGGCATCGATCAAATGCTGGAAGGTGCAAGAGGATGTGCTTGCTGAGTAGGAAAGGAAGTGCGTACGTCCTTCCATGTGAAGGGGTTCCACACTGGCACTTTCTTTGGAATGGGTCAAAGTCCCATTTGGCCAGATGCCTTCAACAGCGACCAACCTGAACGATTTCGAAGTATTCCTGAAGATGTCTTTTGTGAACGGCAATCCTGCAGTCTCTCCTATGCCTCTAGAAGTCTAGACATCTTGCCCATAGTTGTAATTGCAACAAAAAGTTCTGGTTTTCCTTAAAACCAATTAGACATACATACAGACCGTTCATATCTTAACAGTGGGTTATCTATCAAGTTTTATTGGCGTTAGTAACCGGTATCCGAATGTTTTGATCGCTGCGGTTACAAAAGCGGATATTACCGTGTTTATTATATTACTTAAGGGCTATAGAGTTTTGACGATTGTTTTATTTGTATTTAGCTCTTGAAATGAGGAAGTAAAAAATATAGACTTTCTTTGTATTTGTAATTTTGTTTGTCACTAGCCGCCGAAAGGATTTTCCATCATCATAATTACGAACTTACATAATAACCGTGTTTTAAAAGTTTTCAAGAATCTTTTCTTAGTGCTCACCTTCTTTGTAAAATGCTTCTAGATCTGCCACTCTGCCAGCGGTTCAGGCAGTATTTGTGACAAAGTTTGTCAAGCTCAAATTTTGTATGTGACAAAATTTGTCAAGCTCAAATACATCTAGTCGTACACGGTACACGCATGATATTCTGCCCCTTAACAGTTTGATAGTATTGTAGCCAGTTTAACGCGAAGTAAATAAATTAATTACGCTGTAAATCTCATCGCGATGTCAGATAAAATCACCTGTCAGTTAACCGTTCTCTGTTACTATAATCATAACAAAACTGTTCGCGACGAAGCGTCATCAACCATACTAAATGGTTCATAAAAAGTTAAAGTTTGTATGTGTAGACATGTCTGCTCACCACGGCGCGCCATCTGATACTAAAATGAATTTTAGAGGCCCGTCTATATTTATACTAAAATTTTACCTACATTTTTTGAGATAGTAGTATAATGTTTTTAGTATTTGTCAGTATGTCATAGGGTTCAATAGTTCACCCTTAACAGAGTAAAATCATTAGAAAGCATACTGATAAGAGTTATCATAGTAAAAAACATAAATTTCTGTCATACGATACGTCTGTGCTCGGCGACGGATTAGTTCCGAATGGCCCGTCAGATGGAGCACCACGATATATATAGTTTTGGAGTTTTTTGAAAATATTATAGTAATTAAAATCATGTTTTTAAGGGCTTATCCTATGTACTGGACATGTAATCAGTACATAATGATGAAACTATGTGAAGACCACATAGTTTCTGCTATGTAAATAAGAATATTGACTTGATATCTCAAACACCAAATATATGGTTTCAGGTCATTTTAGGGTATATGGGGGACCTAGACCGAGACAGGAAGCCTATATACACCTCATAGTTAGCGAAGTCTTTTATATAAAGCCCATTTACTTGAGATATCAAGTCAGTATATAATAGAAAAACTGCTGTTTGTCTGGTTTTGGTAATCGCTTTCGGTTTTAGGTGCCCTAAGTACCTAGAAACATATAGGTGTACTGGTAAAAGTACTACCATTGGAAAGCTTGCTAAAAGGGCTTCCAGGCGGTTTCTAGATGGGAAGAATCGCTTGGATAGTCAACGAGATAGGCAGCCGTGAAAAATGTAAACAACGTAAAACGTTGAAATTTGTAGACCCTTCAGGTGGAATAACTCCATGAAGGGAATGGATGTACTCATGGTGTAAGTACTTTCGGATGGCTTGCTGGACTAGCTACCAAGCCATCACTTTGGAGCGAAAATCGCTCAAGTAGTTTAAGTACAATTCCAGAAAATAGGTTTCTGGAAATGTAATTTTTAGTCAGTTTTTGGCATTCCCTGGGACTATACACCCCTGGGAATTCCGAAAATAAGGAATTTTTGGGGACCTCCCGATGGCCCGTTAAATGCACCATCGTGTCGTCCCAATCTTATTAGTGTTATTATACCTAGTTTCTCTGGTAGCTGGGCGCAAAGAAAGTGACCAGCTGCCAAATTTGTACATAGCGAGGCACCTTATGTGCATATGACCTAGATAGACTTACATAAGCACTGGAAATGTAAAGTGTGGTCTATTGGCTACCAGAATCCCCATAATAGGCGGTGATTGTCTGGTAAGCCTAAGTAGGAGGTCCTAAAGTCGGTGAAATGACTTAGGAATTTATAGATTCATTACATAGGGGATGATATCCCATAGAAGATTCCCGAAAATAAGCTTTTTCTAGACGTCAACAGACAGCCTGCTATTGGCACCAGCAGGTCAACCCAACCTATAGATATCCTTAGGCTAGGTTAAAAGCTATTAAGGTTTTAACTGGGAAATAAAGGGAATTGTCCTTTAATTTCATGTAAATAGTCTAGGGAAGCTATCAATACCTGGAAATTAGGTATATTGATTAGATACATAGATAGGGGGCGTTACTGTGTTACAGTACGAAGAAATCCAGCTATTGATAGCACCATGGAAGGGGTGCGGTAACCCTATTTACCAAATATGTATAAGGGTTTTTTACATAATTAAAAATTATTTTCGGCGAGAATTTGCGGGGCTCTCAATAATGGCACGATGCGAGGGTATAAAGAACCCCCGGGCCCAAATAGAATTTGTAGTCATCCAAAGCTAGTCGCTTGTACTTGTCTTAGTAAATAAGAAGTAATTCTTATATAGAATCACGTCTCAGAAATTGTTGAGAGCCCTAGAATCGTGCCGTGTGCTGAATAACTTAGTGTTTCATTTGATTCATCAACTTCAGCCCTTATGAAGACATCCCTTTTCGATCCTGTCGAGCTGAGCCTCGGAACCTGGACGCCGGGAGTGCTGATCCAGAAGTGGGCAACCCAGAATCTGGAAGTAACTCGGGTACAGCCAACACATCGTTGAATCGTTAGAGTCGATTTGCAGCCCTTCGTCGCTGCTGCAGCCAGGCATCCAAGAACCTTTATTTTCGTTGATGTGGATGGGGCGTTCAGCGGCAATGGCCAGAAGGTTTACGCCCTTCTTTTCTCGGGGCCAATGAACACGCTACGTCCTGCACATTTAATGGTCCTTCGAGCCGGATTTTGGAGCCTGGAGAGCCCCAGGACGTCGGGAACAGCAGATCCAGAAAAAACAACTGGGTGCCTGCATATTAAGTCGGCTACGTGCAACACAACGTTGACCCGTTTGAGCCGAAATTCGAAGTCTGGAGCGCCCCAGGACGTCAGGAAGAAATAGTGGTGGAATTAAATTTTCGAATTTTGGAGAAATTAATTTCACAAATAAACCAAAAATCGACGTGCACTGCAGGGAACAAGTCCTACGTGCCCTATTTGCCGCTGGATCCAAGAGGTAAAATTCTGGAGACAGTTATTGAAAATACCCTATTTTTTCAATAATTGTAAGAAGATAGAAAAAATTTTCTGTGAGCCGCAAAATGCTGTATGAAGACTGATGCGCATCCTTGAAGCCCCAAGAATAGTTCCTGAAGACTTATCGCTGAAAACTACCCTTATGTTTTTAGCGATTTGTTTAAAAAACGAGCGCCCGTCAGAAAAATACAAGACGTGCGTTTTAGAAGGCTGATGTGCATCCTTGATGATTGAAGAATAATTCCTGAAGCCTTATGACTGAAAACAACCCCTAGGTTTTCAGGAAAATTTTGAAGACTGAATTTTCGTCAGTGAATGGAAGAAACGTACTCTGAAGACTTAGATACGTTTCGGATGTACTGACTACGCGGTTCCTGAAGCACTATCACTGAAAATAACTTTGACGTTTCGGTGATTTATTTGAAGATTGAATTTTCTTCAATCGAGCAAGATACGTGCTCTGAAGATTGATGCACGGCTCTGATGCTTTGGACAAGCAGTTCATGAAGCATCACCACCGAAAAGTAACCTTGACTTTTCGGTGATTTAGAATTTGATTGAATCATAGTCAATCAAATAGAACATACACGTTTATGGGAAAAATAAACTTGTATAGCAAATGCCTGAAGTTTCCTGAAGACTTATCACTGACCGTAAGTTTTTAGTGATTTTTTATTTGAAGATTGAATTATAGTCAATCGAAGTGGAGGTTAACTTCTGGAGATCGTCGGTTTGAACGCTGAAGCCCGGAACTGGGACTTATCTTTGAAAACTAACTTCGAGTTTTCAAAAGAAAATATTTCAACAACAATGCCGATAACCAGAACCAAAGGCAAGAAGCCGGAGGCATGGACCGTGGAGTTGGATCAGCCAGCTGGCATCAGACATGAGCTGCCGCCGGGTTCACCTTCCACAACCGAAGGGACCGAGCCGGCGGACGAGCAGCGCCATCTAGCGCCTCAAACTGAAAGCACTCCGACGCATCAACCAATAGAAACTGATCAAGCGGTTTCTACCAGATTAACCAGATTAGAAGGAGCTTCAGACACAACATTGAAACCTTCTCAGAAAGAGAAGATTTCCGAAGAAGACAGACGTACAGCGATGCCGATGACTACCCGGGGTGACGCCCGTATCGAACATAGCCGTCCGCCGTCAACTAGAGTGACTCAGTCACGAAAAAATATAGATAAAGCTCGCGAAGACTTACTCAAAATTAAGTTGGAGCTTGCACAACTTGCACTTCAGAGAGCGGAGGAAGAGGGTTCCGAAGCTGAATACTTGGATGACAGAAACTCGAATGACGAGTACGTGCGTTCATGGCTAGAAGAGGCACCAGAACCTCAGCCTGAGAAGGAGGATAACGTCGTGGAAGGGGGAACCAGAAATTCTATGCATAGACCCCTGACTGCGACCGCCACCAAATCGCAAATAGAAGGTCAGCATCCTAAAGAAAAAGAAGTGCGAAAACCTCCAGTTGCAGCGTCAGCTGAGTGTACAGGAGGTCAGAGGGATAGTCTCCGTCCATTCCTGACGGAGTTGACGTCCGCTATAGCGTCGCTAGCCGACAGAAAAATAGAACAGCGGGACCAACCGAACCCCTCTGCGTCGAAATTCGTCATGACATTGCCGAATTTCAATGGTTCTCATACTGAATGGCTATCATTTCGGGCCATATATGAGACAACTCGAGCGTATTTTACGGACGTCGAGAATACAGCGAGGCTGAGGAGAAGCTTACATGGACGTGCAATGGAAACCGTCAGCTCAGAACTCATCGGACATGCCAGGCCCGATGACATCATGAAGGAACTCGAGCTGCAGTTCGGCCGTCCAGACTCCATAGCGCAAGCTGAAACAGATAGATTACGCGGACTGCCGCGCTGCAGTGAGTCACCAAGAGACATCTGCGCGTTTGCAAGTCGCGTAAGAGGTGCTGTAGTCACGCTCCGCGCGTTAAAAAAGGGTCATTACCTTATGAACGCGGAGCTTATGCGATTGTTAACAGAGAAGTTACCCAATTCGCTACGAGCACAATGGTACCGATCATATTCGGAGAAGTACCAATCGGTGCCAGATATTTCATTGTTCAGTGATTTTATATCTGAACAGGCACACTTCTGTAGTCCATTCGCCCCACCCGAAGGCATCGCTTCGGCCGAGGCGAACACCAACAGACGCGTCACACAAAGGACGCATATAGCTACGGACCAACCGGTAGGAAAATGCCGTGTTTGCGACGTGGGACATCACTACGCCACTGGATGTGCACAATTCAGGGGCGTAGCTGTCGAGAAACGATGGGAGCTAGCGAAAAAACACAATCTATGTTATCGCTGCCTTCAACTTCGACAAGGCAACCACACTTGTAAGAAAAAACAATGTGGCCAAGACGGGTGCAGAGATACGCACCATCGGCTTCTTCATAGGAAGAAGCAACAGCAGAGGGAAGCCAACAAGAAGCCCGATGTTCCTGAATCCCGGAAGGATCCTCAGGAAACGGTGGCCAGTTTCGGGTCACCATCGAGCCAGGCGTACCTCAAGATAGTGCCGGTCCGGGTAATCGGACCGGCGGGAGAGGTGGCAACATATGCTCTCCTAGACGATGGGTCCACCGTTTCGCTGATGGATGAAGACATCGCGAGGCAAGTCGGGGCAGAGGGCCCTGTGGACCCGCTCAAGATCGGTGCGATAGGCAACACCATGCTCACCACCCCATGCTCAAGAAGAGTCAAGGTGACGCTGGTTAGCCCGCAAGACAGAAGGGTACAGTTCAAAGCACGTACTATACCTAAACTCAGCTTGGCAAAACAAACAGTGAGCGATAGGGTTGTCGCACGCTGCAAGCATTTAACCGACTTGAGAAAAGAGTTGATGTACAACAATGGCGTGCCAAAAGTACTCGTCGGCCAAGACAACTGGCATTTGTTATTGGCCAGCGAGATTCGCAGAGGTCCAAGACACCAACCAATTGCGTCACTTACAGCGATGGGTTGGACACTACATGGCGCGCACAGTAGTTTACTACGACAACAAGTACATCATGTCAATAGAATAACAACTGATGATAATTTGGATCATCAGTTGCGCGAACATTTCGCGATAGAATCGTTGTGCATAAACCCACAGCGACCCGCCTCTGACCCAGCAAGAAGGGCAGAGGACATTTTGAATCGATCAACTGTCCAATTAGAGAATGGACACATCGAAACCGCCATGCTTTGGCGTAATGAGCATGCTGAGATGCCAGATAGCTTTGAGACAGCTCTGAAGAGGCTCGTCTCAACAGAAAAGAAGCTGGACAAGAACCAGGAACTTCGAAGAAGATACTCAGACCAGATGGACTCGCTAATTGCGAAAGGGTACGCTGAAAGGGCACCCGCAATTGGCACGCCGGGCAAAACTTGGTACCTCCCGCACTTCGATGTCTTCAACCCAATGAAGCCAGACAAACTTCGCATCGTACATGACGCTGCCGCCAAATCGAGAGGAATGTCACTGAATGACTTCCTGTTAACTGGGCCCGACCTATTACAGTCGCTGCCAGGCGTAATGATGCGGTTTCGCCGTCACTGCGTTGCAATAACCGGTGACATAGCGGAGATGTTCATGCAAGTGAAGGTGCGGAGCCAAGACCGAGACGCGCTTCGCTACCTGTGGAGGGGAAACCGCAGAGAAGGAGCGCCAGAAGAATATAGAATGACGTCCATCATTTTCGGCGCAGCCAGTTCGCCTTGCACAGCAATTTTTGCAAAGAACTGGA
The DNA here is from genome assembly GCA_948252205.1 of Orthosia incerta. Lineage (NCBI taxonomy): Eukaryota > Metazoa > Arthropoda > Insecta > Lepidoptera > Noctuidae > Orthosia > Orthosia incerta. Next base: position 9,532,242 of record OX411754.1, on the reverse strand, counting down.
ACGCAAACAAATATATAGAAAAGCACCCTGAAGCTGTGAATGCTATACTACGTAGTCATTATATGGATGACTACCTAGATAGTTATAGAACTATCGAGAAGGCGGCAGAAGTCGCTAGTATGGTGCGAAAAATACACCTACAGGCGAGGTTTGAACTCAAGAAATGGGTTTCAAATAGCTCGCAGCTCCTAGAAAAGATGGACCCATCGCATATACAAACTGAGATGGTATCCATTGGAGATATAGATACGTCGGAAAAGATACTCGGCCTCATATGGAGGCCAGGCGAAGACACGCTGGGTTTCAACCTCACACTCGCGCGTCTGCCTGAGGGTATCTTGGACCGAGAGGCGCCCACCAAGCGAGAGGCGCTCAGAATAGTAGCGTCGCTATACGACCCACTCGGACTCGCCTCACCAGTAACCATCAAGGCGAAGCAAATATTGCAAGAAGCATGGAGGCGAGGCGTCGACTGGGATCAGAGGCTAGATGTTGACCTAGCATTACAATGGAAAATTTGGGTACAACATTTACGCCAACTAAAAAACGTTAGCGTACCAAGATGCTATCCTGGATATAGCGACGCTATAGAAATGCAGGTGCATGTGTTCACTGATGCAAGCGAGATGGCATATGCTACCGCTGTATACTGGCGGGCCACGACCGTGGAAGGCAAGCACTTAATAAGCCTTGTTATGGCGAAAGCGCGGGTGGCCCCACTGAAACTGCTTTCGATACCGAGACTCGAACTTCAGGCCGCGGTATTGGGAACCCGCGTAGCCGCAGCAGTGATGAGTGAACACGACTGCAAGCCCACGTCAGTAACGTATTGGTCAGATAGCAAGACCGTACTGACCTGGATTAGAAGAGGAGCGAGAGTATACAAACCTTTCGTTGCTCACCGAATAGCTGCTATTGAAGACAATAGCAAAGTCGAAGATTGGCGGTGGATACCCACCAAGATGAACATCGCTGATGCAGCAACCCGTGACGTGCCACTGCGGTTCAACTCGGACCACGAGTGGTACTGCGGGCCGAGATTTTTGTCTCTTGGGCCCGAATTATGGCCCACAGAGAAACCTCCGACTATAGACGACACGGGAGAAGAAAAAACTTTCGTTGTCACAGAAGGGGACAAGAAGAGCTTCATAGAAGCCGTTCCAGAGCCAGGCAGATTCTCCAGATGGGAGCGACTGCTTCGTGCGACCGCCACAGTTCTGCGTTTTATATCTCTTTGCAAAAATAGAACAGAGATAACGTCCTATAAACGGACGAGAAAAAACGCTGAAAAGGACCCAGACTGGCGCCAGAAGCCTGCTGTACCTGCACAGAAGCAGAAGCAGGCATGCAGAGCACCAACCCAGGTCAACAGACAAATTATAGAAGCAGAATTTCTCCAAGAAGCTGAGAAAATACTTGTCCAGGTCGCACAACAACAATCGTTCGCTTCAGAGTTAGCGAACGTTGAAGAAATAAATAAAAATAGCTCGCTGCGACCTTTACAAATTCAGGTCGTTGACGGCGTGCTGCGACTAAGAAGTCGCATAGCAGCTACGCAAGAGGTAGCTGAAGAAGTGATGCGCCCGCCTATATTACATGGCGACCATCACATAACGCAGTTGTACATAGACTGGACACATCGCAGTCTACAACATAGTGGCACCGAACTCACAATTAATGAGGTACGGCAGCACTACTGGGTCGTGAAGATGCGACCAACAGCGAAGAAGGTGATAGCAAGATGCCTGCATTGCCGTATACGCAAGGCACAGCCACCAGTACCTGCGACCGGCGACCACCCGAAAACGCGCCTCGCTCACCATAAGAGGCCGTTTACATATACCGGGCTCGACTATTTCGGCCCGCTATCCGTCACCGTCGGTCGGCAGCATCAGAAGAGATACGTAGCACTATTTACGTGTCTCACATCAAGGGCGGTGCACCTTGAAATCGCCGCCAGCCTTAGCGCAGACTCCGCCATATTGGCGCTGCGCCGATTCGCCGCGCGCAGAGGATGCCCAGCTGAGATACACTCAGACAATGGCACCAACATGCACGGCGCCGACAGAGAGCTGCGAGACGCCTTCAAAACAGAGGCAAGTCGCAGAGGCATCGTATGGCGCTTCATAACGCCATCAGCGCCATTCATGGGAGGCGCCTGGGAGCGCCTAGTTCGTTGTGTTAAAAACACACTATGCAATGTACTTACAGAGAAACACCCCACCGAAGAGGTGTTGTCCACACTGATTTGTGAGGCAGAGTACATTGTAAATAGCCGACCATTGACACACGTGTCGGTAGATGGTGATGATGACGAATCCATCACACCGAATCACCTCTTGCTCGGTGGGTCAGCCAGACTACCTACACCTGGCACGTTCACTGAGCAAGATATAGACAGCAGGAAAATATGGCGACGATCACAGATCCTCGCTGATATGTTCTGGAGTCGCTGGGTCAGAGAGTACCTGCCGGAGCTCCAAAACCGGCGGGAGCCACATAGTAGTGGGCCCAGATTTAAAGTGGGTGACCCTGTCCTGATAGCCGACGGCCAGCTGCCCCGCAATACGTGGCCGCGAGGCCGCATTGTGGCCGTGTATCCAGGAATCGACGGAGAAATCCGGACTGCTGAGGTACGCACACTTGGCGGTACCTTGAAGCGTCCGGTGAAGAAACTCGTCCCACTGCCCCAGTAACCAGAGATGCCGGAGCGGCGACCGTCCTCTCGGTGGGCCTGGCCGGCAGCCGAGAAATGCCGTCCGTCGCTCACCGAAGGAATGCAGCGCCGCGCCGACAACACTTCGAGTCGACACAGCACTGCACGGCGGGAGATATGTTCGCGACGAAGCGTCATCAACCATACTAAATGGTTCATAAAAAGTTAAAGTTTGTATGTGTAGACATGTCTGCTCACCACGGCGCGCCATCTGATACTAAAATGAATTTTAGAGGCCCGTCTATATTTATACTAAAATTTTACCTACATTTTTTGAGATAGTAGTATAATGTTTTTAGTATTTGTCAGTATGTCATAGGGTTCAATAGTTCACCCTTAACAGAGTAAAATCATTAGAAAGCATACTGATAAGAGTTATCATAGTAAAAAACATAAATTTCTGTCATACGATACGTCTGTGCTCGGCGACGGATTAGTTCCGAATGGCCCGTCAGATGGAGCACCACGATATATATAGTTTTGGAGTTTTTTGAAAATATTATAGTAATTAAAATCATGTTTTTAAGGGCTTATCCTATGTACTGGACATGTAATCAGTACATAATGATGAAACTATGTGAAGACCACATAGTTTCTGCTATGTAAATAAGAATATTGACTTGATATCTCAAACACCAAATATATGGTTTCAGGTCATTTTAGGGTATATGGGGGACCTAGACCGAGACAGGAAGCCTATATACACCTCATAGTTAGCGAAGTCTTTTATATAAAGCCCATTTACTTGAGATATCAAGTCAGTATATAATAGAAAAACTGCTGTTTGTCTGGTTTTGGTAATCGCTTTCGGTTTTAGGTGCCCTAAGTACCTAGAAACATATAGGTGTACTGGTAAAAGTACTACCATTGGAAAGCTTGCTAAAAGGGCTTCCAGGCGGTTTCTAGATGGGAAGAATCGCTTGGATAGTCAACGAGATAGGCAGCCGTGAAAAATGTAAACAACGTAAAACGTTGAAATTTGTAGACCCTTCAGGTGGAATAACTCCATGAAGGGAATGGATGTACTCATGGTGTAAGTACTTTCGGATGGCTTGCTGGACTAGCTACCAAGCCATCACTTTGGAGCGAAAATCGCTCAAGTAGTTTAAGTACAATTCCAGAAAATAGGTTTCTGGAAATGTAATTTTTAGTCAGTTTTTGGCATTCCCTGGGACTATACACCCCTGGGAATTCCGAAAATAAGGAATTTTTGGGGACCTCCCGATGGCCCGTTAAATGCACCATCGTGTCGTCCCAATCTTATTAGTGTTATTATACCTAGTTTCTCTGGTAGCTGGGCGCAAAGAAAGTGACCAGCTGCCAAATTTGTACATAGCGAGGCACCTTATGTGCATATGACCTAGATAGACTTACATAAGCACTGGAAATGTAAAGTGTGGTCTATTGGCTACCAGAATCCCCATAATAGGCGGTGATTGTCTGGTAAGCCTAAGTAGGAGGTCCTAAAGTCGGTGAAATGACTTAGGAATTTATAGATTCATTACATAGGGGATGATATCCCATAGAAGATTCCCGAAAATAAGCTTTTTCTAGACGTCAACAGACAGCCTGCTATTGGCACCAGCAGGTCAACCCAACCTATAGATATCCTTAGGCTAGGTTAAAAGCTATTAAGGTTTTAACTGGGAAATAAAGGGAATTGTCCTTTAATTTCATGTAAATAGTCTAGGGAAGCTATCAATACCTGGAAATTAGGTATATTGATTAGATACATAGATAGGGGGCGTTACTGTGTTACAGTACGAAGAAATCCAGCTATTGATAGCACCATGGAAGGGGTGCGGTAACCCTATTTACCAAATATGTATAAGGGTTTTTTACATAATTAAAAATTATTTTCGGCGAGAATTTGCGGGGCTCTCAATAATGGCACGATGCGAGGGTATAAAGAACCCCCGGGCCCAAATAGAATTTGTAGTCATCCAAAGCTAGTCGCTTGTACTTGTCTTAGTAAATAAGAAGTAATTCTTATATAGAATCACGTCTCAGAAATTGTTGAGAGCCCTAGAATCGTGCCGTGTGCTGAATAACTTAGTGTTTCATTTGATTCATCAACTTCAGCCCTTATGAAGACATCCCTTTTCGATCCTGTCGAGCTGAGCCTCGGAACCTGGACGCCGGGAGTGCTGATCCAGAAGTGGGCAACCCAGAATCTGGAAGTAACTCGGGTACAGCCAACACATCGTTGAATCGTTAGAGTCGATTTGCAGCCCTTCGTCGCTGCTGCAGCCAGGCATCCAAGAACCTTTATTTTCGTTGATGTGGATGGGGCGTTCAGCGGCAATGGCCAGAAGGTTTACGCCCTTCTTTTCTCGGGGCCAATGAACACGCTACGTCCTGCACAAAAACTGTATTAGTTAATGTATTAATTCGGTTTTATTGTTTATTTATGGCCATTATACAAGCTTGTGGAGTAAACAGAGCACGATAAATGGATTTAGTGTCAATGAGGTGAATGGAATCGTTTTACCCAGTTTCTGGCCTCCAGTCATTTAGGCAGCCGATGGTACCGTTATTTGGGGTCGGGTTTCCTCACTCTCCTGCGCCAAGTTGACCTGTCTTGGGTTGTCTCTTCGGGCACTTGGGTTTTCTTTAGGTCTCTTTCTATATTGGACCACCAGAATGAACGCAATATTATGTTGGATAATGTACAGGCTGCATCAAGAGTTGTTTACTATACGAACTTTGTAGAAACTAGAAAAAAAAGCCGTGCTTTCAAGTGTTCTTTCATATACATATTATTGGAATCAAATATAACAGCTCACAATGTTAGGACCCATTAATATTAATGATAATTTTTATCCGTGGTGCTAGGCAACTGGGCTTATCCCAGTTGTAAACGACCCTTTGTGCCTATTGGCCTTGTTTGTTCTGACTCCTGCTTGAAATGGAGGGAAGCGGAAATTTGTGTTTTTTCCTACTCCTCTGTTATTCTTTTCTGATTAATTCCGTTGCGGGATCCAAGACAGTTAAAGTCATACATCTGGACTTCGTCGAGCTTCATTGCCTCGGCGCTTTTCTGGTGGTTGCCACTGTTGATTCTGGCTTTTAGGAGTTGCAGTGGTTTGGGAATAGTGCGGTAGGATGGTAACAAAATAATATAAAAAATATTACCATCAGGTCAATGGTGTGCGGCCTTTACGTCTTTTTTGATCTGGAAAGTGCAGAGTTATTTGCACCAAATGGTCCCCACTACGTCTCTTGACGTGCCCATACCAACCAAAGCTCTGTATATTTTTTTTACCAAACAATAATGGCTTTTTCAATACATTTCCTATAATATCTATCCCCACGAGTTCATAAGAATTCTTCTGACGTAACTGCACAGAGAATGGTGCGAACAATTTGTGATACAAAACAGATTTATCCATCATACCCTATAGTAGTTTTAGCTGAAGTTAGTTTTAATTGGCGCACTGTTTATTATTTAACTTTCAATCAAATATTGCGGGACTCGGTCTAGGATAGCGAGACTTGTCTGCATTATTTTAGGCTGATTATATTTGTCTGGGAATAATAACAGTTTGTGAATGTTATTAATATCTGGTGATTACTTGTCTTAATCTTGTATTTGTTCTTTGATTCACGGAAAAAAATTGGCAGTTATGGGGACTGCCGGCAGGAGTGAATACTTCAAACTTTGGTATACCTGTTCTCACAAAAACACATCACATTACACATTATTTCAACACACGTCACATTATCATGTCGATGATGCCGACAAATAAGCATGTCGCTGACGCGAACCCATAAGTTTTGTCCCTACCAAAAATCACTCAGCGCGGCTAGAGAAGTTTTCACTTCAAAAACACAGCATGAATCTTAATCTCGAATGTGTCTCCTACTTTGCACACTAAAACTTGCACCGAAAACGTGTTAACAAAGCCACGTTTTGGTGAAGTTGATATCAAAGTTTGCTGAAGAGTTATCACTAAAAGTACCTTTATATGAATGATCAGATTCCTAAAGCAGGCAGCTTTTTACCAGTAAGGTTGATCATCAAACAGCAAGGAACACTGCCTCTTGATCTAATCCATTCATCGCAGAACACGAAATTAAGCCTAGACCAAAACATCTGAAAAAAAGACATGTCAGCCCATTCAAATGACAAAGCACCTCCCAATTTTACCTACACGATAAAAAACCGAAGCGGCATACCGGTGCGTATGAAACTAGTTCATTTAGCACTCGGTGCGATGCCCTGTCACACCGCCACCCGCACCAGTTTGCCGTCCGCTTAGCGATGCGTCGCTAACTATCTGCTGCTTGTAGCTGAGGCACGGTTTACAGATACGGACGTAGGTAGAAAAGTTACGCAGGAAAGATTTTCTTGCCTCATCATCATTTCAGCTGAAAGACGTCCACTGCTGGACATAGGCATCGCATTGGCTGATCGGTCCTGTGCGTTTCGCATCCACTGGATTCCTTCAGCTTTGACCAGGTCATCGCTCCACTTGGAGGGAGCCTTCCAACGCTACTTCTTCCGGTACGCGGTCGTTACTCCAGGACGCGGAATTCACACCAGGACTTTTCGGCCCCATCGACCATCCGTTCTGTGAGCAATGTGCACTGCCCACTGCCACATAAGTTTGCCAAATTCTTCAGGATTTTTTCATGTCTTTCTTTGACGTTATAACCTGTGCGCCCTGGATGTGGCAGAGGGCGACAACAATAGATCTCCCTCGCAATCTATTTTGAATTTCACGCTTCACCTCGCTCCACGTCATTATTAAAAGAAAAGGATTTTCTTAGGCGCAGAAAAGACTATCTCATTCAAAAATCGAAGATCGAGCGCTCGCGCGCTTTTGTATTGTGTGATGTAAGTACATTGCTGAGATAGGGGTCAATGTAACCCTTATAATGATCATGATAAAATAAACACATTTCACATTCGGTAGTCGGGTAAAAAATTAATACGATGTATAATTTGTATAATTTATGTCAGGTTTTCAATAGTCACATAACTTTTATCTGAAAAATACTTATGGTGGTTTGACATATTTTCTGGGCATGAACTGTCTCCGCCATTTTTATTCCTCAGAAAAAAAGAAATTTGACTATTGAAAAATCGTATGGGTCGAATTTTCAATAGTCAAATCTCTTTTCATAGAAATGGATGGCAAAGTAGTACCAACTTAATCAAGCGTATAATGAAATCATTGTGCGCTTCATCTTTGTCAAACTGACATTTATAGCTCTGTATATTGACACGTACCGCGTGTTCTTTCCATTGTCATGGCCACTGAATCGAGCAGAGGACCTTCAAACATGACTTGGAAAAATGCGGGCCTAAGTTTATTAACATAGAGAATAAGAGGCTGTACTACGAAGTGCCAATGCCATCATGATTCTGCTTTGAAATAGGGGATACTCGTAGTGCTATTCGATTGTACGGCTCCGTCTCTCTCTCACACCGAAATCTTGAAGGTTTTAACCCTTCATAGTACTGAAGCTTCTAACCATTAGACTCTCATCTCTATCTACACACTTATCTGACTCAAAGTGTGAGTTATCACAGATCCATATTAAAGTCACATCTGCGCGCATTTCATAGTCTATAGCACTGAATGTGGAGGATGACCGTGCGTCATTGTACGTAGTATTTCAACAATTATCGCATCCAAACCATTATTGATTGACACAAACTACTGTGGCGCTAAATCCACATGGATGACGAATTGGCTCCAATGTGTTTGGATGTCGAGGACGACGAATGAAAGTCCTTGGTCCTTGTAAAATATGTAAGGCATACCTATTTTTTTTTCTAGTAGGAAGCAACGAATGAATCTACAAAGGAAGGTGAAATTTTTCGTTGAAGAAAAAGGCTTGGCTTTCTTTGAAGAAAATTTACTTGGGTCTGGTCCAGTACAAAGAATAGTGTTCAAAGCACAACATTTATTTTCAAAGGCAACAGAGATAGCAGTTCTTTCAGGCCACTTTTTTAATGAACACATGTCCCACTACTGGGCAAACGTTTCTCCAACAGGCTTTCATTCTTCCCTTCTTTTTTTACAGACCAACAATCATCGCAAGCGTGTCTTTCTTGCAGCGTACACAATTTTAACAAACAATTTCGCTCTTCCGCCAATCCATCACATTGAATAGTGAAACTAAAAAAGAAGTTCAAATGACAAAATATCGAAAGCTAACATTACGTCCACACTTTCGAAAGCGTAAAGCGACCTAACAATATGTACGGGACGGTCTCAGACCCAATTTTAACAACATGACAAACAGTGGACATGGTCGCTACATGCCATACCTGCCATGAGAGTTCATGATGCGAGCGCTAAAACCTTGAGACAACATTGCTCATAGCCACATAAACTTTTAAAAGTGTTTACTTGCATACAGTGACAGAGCAATCTAGTATGACGATTGCGGATTGTTGACAGATGCCTATAGAACTGTCACAACCACCCTTTTTACATTCGAAATAGAGTTCATTTTGTGTAAAGGTTTTCTAAATTATTTGTGTATAGTAATGGTAATAATGTTTACAGTTAAGTCGTCATGCAGCCGCTAATCGCGTCGAAGTCGCGAGTTAGCGCCTCGCCCGGTGTCCGCAAACACTGTCATTCATTGTCACCCTGACTGAAAAGAGACCCTTCCTGATGGATGGTTAAAAGGCTCTTAGTTATTTTGGTAATGTTTTGGATAATGATTTATAGTCAAGGATGTACGTACGGTCTATCGATTAATGTGTCACCGTTTTTAGACGGTAACTAATACATAATTTTGAAAACAAACAAAAAAGCTTTCTGTAGGTTAACAAAGCTTTCTAGTTTTCTATTTCATTTATTAATTGTATGTAGCTAAAGTAACAGACACGAGGCGTGAGTGAAATATCTGAAAACCATGAATGAAATCACGAAACACTATCAGCTCTTTCCGTAATTTTTTCGATTTACACAAATGTAAAATAAAATTATGGCTAGGTGTTTTTTGCTCGATGTCAAGGTTTGTCTATTAGTAAAAGTTGTAAAGAATAATTAGTAAAATGACCCCTTAATTTTTTTGTGATTCCAATTAAGTGTATGAAAGTGGTATATGAAAATGATGAACCATCTGCATGTGATGATGCACGTTCAGTTTCCTTTTTGGAAATCTGTGAGTGGACCCCTGACCAATTCTATCTGAAACTCATCAGATATTAGTTCTCGGTGTTCTGTCAGCAAGCCACACCTACTCACCCAACAACTTTTCGTCCTGAGTATGCTTGCCCGAAACCATTCCAGGTCCTCCAAGTAACTAAGTCTGGCCATATTATGCATGTCGAAAATTTGTCACAACATTACGAAAAAAAACAATCTCGCTTTCTCAAAACCCTGTGGTATTTCATCCCGTTAGCCAGTCTAGTAAACAATTACATATAAATCTCAGGCCCGTTAGCCACAAATATCTCTCGTCGCTCTAAACGACAGGACCGCGTGCCAAATCCATTGTTGTCATAGGTCAGGGTTAAACCGACGATCCGTCAGACCGTCATCGCCTGATTCGTGTGACAAGTGACAGATGGAACGTCAAAGCGTGAAGGGCTGACGCTTGTGTCAATCGTAACTTCATTGGTCATAGTAGGTACTAAAACTAACAACTCTCTCATCTGATTGGTTAAAATTACGTCAACGACAGTTGACAAATGACTCTTTCTTAACAATCCAGCTGTTGCCAAAGAAGAAAAAAAAAAACAATCCAGCTTTGGGAGAAGCTTGGATAGCCATAGGATAATTTTTCTCCAAGTTGTACATACCCGAAGGATACTTTTCGTCTTTCCCGCGGGTGAAAGCTATTAACAAATAGGATTGTAGCTACAGGTATAGTTATAACGTCATAGCACACATTTCTGGACTATTGGATCGGCGTTACAAGGAAAAGGCGTGTATCCTACACTGGTTTATACAGGTGCAATCATTTTGTTGACGATTGGCCAGACTGAAAGCTAGCCAATGGCCCTTCTCAATAAGAACTGCATCTACATAAGCCCAAAACGTAACGAATACTTACATTAAGCGTACAGCTTAGGAGTGAAATTGAGCTGAGGTCTGTGTTTCCTGATAGCTACATCCTGGGTTCTTTAAGTCAAGAGTGAATAGATTACTTCTAAACAAACGTGCTTCCTCATCGATCACATCTTCACATGCTACCAGCTGAAATAGTGATCGAACCATAAAATTACCAAGGATTGAGCTAATATAATAGCAAGATATAGTACCAGACTGCAGGATGTCTTTGGTAAAAGTGACTGATGGTTTGACGTACCCAGACAAGAGCCGTCTGGCTGAAGTGATTTTGATGACTACTACACCACTTACTGCTGTTTTATTCTGTAAAAATCTCACATCACAGTGAATATGAAGTCAAATATCTCTCCACTTGGTCTCTTATCTCTTCTTGATTGATGGATTCATGCTCACTTCATGTTCACTTCACTCGAGTTTTCATGATATATTTTTACAGAGTTCATCACTACTGGTTCTTACATTTCTAAATCAATTTTAACCACCATAAGTTTGACTCTATGTTCTGCCAACTGAATATAAAGATCAGACTGTCCACGATCTGCCTTCGTCGGATTATAGAGTTCTTTGGTCACATACACAGAAAGGATGGATACAATCTGAGACAGTTGGTGATTACTGGCAAGATTGAAGGGGAACAACCTAGAGGTTGTAGTCCAAAAAGATGGTCAGACCAAGTCCACATATCGTCGAACACCAAACTGCACGATGTTTTCCTCGACGCAAAATACAGACATAGATGGCGCAAATTAGTGAAGGAAAAATTGTTTCCACGTCGACGGGGATCCCTCAGTAATGAGGAACATGACGCGTGTAGGGAAACGTTTGACGTAAAAAGCTACAATGCTTAAATGCAGTTTAAAAAAGAACTTGGTTTATACACTTGTAGTAGGCTACAATAGGTAATACAAAATAAATTGTGTTAATTATTTGTCTGTCGACAAATAATTAACACAATTTCTTTTGTATAACTGATTTTGTAAATTTGAGTGAGAAGTAACAGTTTAGAAGCAAAGTTAGGAGAAGAAATGCTAATACTTGGCAGATTACCTATTTGATGCATAAAGATTTTTAATTTTTCCCGCGACTTCGTTTCCGTGGTCAATACCACAGAAACCGTGTATTTATCTAGGATAAAAAAATTGCATATAGAAAACATTGTGAGAAAGCCGGCATGTCCTAGAACCAAACATTCAAAGACATGTGACATCCACCAACCCGCACTGGGCCCGTGTGTTGGATGACGGCCCATTCCGTCTTACAGAGAGGAGGCCTGTGTCCCAGCAGTGGGAACGTTAAAAGGCTGATGATGATGATGATGACTCAGCGATAATTAAGCTTTCTATTAGTGAAGTGAGAACTTTTGCAATCGGATAAGTACTTGAATGTACAAACAAAAAAAAAAACTTTATTATATAAGTTTAGAATTTAAATTATATGAGTCTGACTTCCTCATAATTAATTCAAACACCCTGACTTTCTTTGATGTCAGCCAAAACCATTACACATTACCTTTTAACCGATCGCACAGTTGATTGTTTAATAAATAATTTCTCATCGCACTTCTACGCTGCAAGTACTTCTTGTTAGTATTGGTGTCATTATATCTAACCACTTCCTCGCCTTCAGACCAGATGGGGCTTTGAAGAATAATTAATTGACATACAACTTATCACAGCTAATTTATTCGTCTGAGTATACAGAGGTGTGTCGCCAGTTTGGCAGGACTCCATTTTTCATCACTACATTGGAAATGAAACTCTAATTTGACATAGATAAAGTTGATTTTTAGTTCATTGGTCTCTTGATTTTGATGGTAGAATCCTGGTGTTAGAACAGCGAAATTTTTGCCAAAATAAATTCGAATCCGCTCAGTGACGTAATCTTAACTGTACTAGATTTACGTATAGATTTTATAGTAAATATTGAAGTAACTAAAATTGGACACGATGCTGTAACTACGTGTGAAAACGTATTGAATAAAAATTTTGATGTCAAAGGACCACGTTTATGATTTCTCGCTTTAGCTCTTACAAAAAGATCATGATTAGTAATTCGTTTCGTGGTGAGTATTTAAATATAGATACTAGATCGATAAAAAGGGTGTGGTAAATAGTAAGAAAAGTAGGTAATAATTTAGTATTCTCGATGAAAAAAAACTGCCAAATCGATTTATATTCGACTGGTAAATCTGGACCGGATCTCTCGAGTTAGAAGCATGACAAGTGCCCATAGCTAAAGATAATAATATTATTCCTTATACAATTCAGAAACAAGCAATCAATTAGCACAATATAAAAGTGATAAGCAAATGATACTTTACGTTTTAGGTCAACCAGCAAATAAATATTAGATATACGAGTAATAATAAAATATTGAATTCAAAACTTCGCATAGAGCTGCTAATTATATTAGTTTTATGGAAGTTGTAAATCAATTTGAATATTTTATTTATATTCCAAATGACAGATTATTCGCCCACTGTGCTCACTCGTGGGACCTAAAAGTGGATTAAGATAATTCGTTTTTGTGTTTATTATCGCCTAACGCCGGGGCTGCCCTGTCGTAAATTAAATTATTCCTCATATTTAATCTTCCTTTATTCTGATTTGTGTTGTTACAGTATATCCTTCAATTCAATGTATCTTTTGTCAAAGGCTTCCTCTAGCTGGTCCACTAAGTTCTGTCACGAGACACTCTGCTCCAGTTAGGACCCGCTTTTGGGTTTGATTCATCCTCTCATATTTTTATTTGTTTTCCCTGGTTGGTTACGTTTACTGTCGTAAATTTAATTGTTCCTCATATTCAATCTTTCTTTATTCTGAATTTTTCTTTGTTTTGTTTGTGCTGTTACAGTATATCTTTCAATTCAATGTGTCTTTTGTCAATGGCCTCCTCTAGATGTTTCCACTGAGTTCTGTCACGAGCCACTCTCTTCCAGTTAGAGCCAGTATTTTTTTTTGATTCATCCTCTCATATTTTTATTTGTTTTCCCTGGTTGGTTACGTTTACTGTCGTAAAATAAATTGTTTCTCATATTCAATCTTTCTTTGTTTTGAATTTTTCTTTGTTTTGTTTGTGCTGTTACAGTATATCTTTCAATTCAATGTGTCTTTTGTCAATGGCCTCCTCTAGATGTTTCCACTGAGTTCTGTGTCGAACCACTCTGCTCCAGTTAGGGCCAGCTTTTTGTTTTGATTCATCCTCTCATATTTTTATTGGTTTCCCCTGGTTGGTTGCGTTTACTGTCAAAAATTAAATTGTTCCTCATATTCAATCTTTCTTTATTCTGATTTTTCTTTGTTTTGTTTGTGCTGTTACAGTATATCTTTCATTTCAATGTGTATTTTGTCAAAGGCCTCCTCTAGCTGTTTCCACTGAGTTCTGTCACGAGCCACTCTGCCCCAGTTAGGGACAGCTTTTTGTTTTGATTCATCCTCTCATATTTTTATTGGTTTCCCCTGGTTGGTTGCGTTTACTGTCAAAAATTAAATTGTTCCTCATATTCAATCTTTCTTTATTCTGATTTTTCTTTGTTTTGTTTGTGCTGTTACAGTATATCTTTCATTTCAATGTGTATTTTGTCAAAGGCCTCCTCTAGCTGTTTCCACTGAGTTCTGTCACGAGCCACTCTGCTCCAGTTAGGGCCAGCATTTTGTTTTGATTCATCCTCTCATATTTTTATTTGTTTCCCCTGGTTGTTGGCATTTACTGTCGCACAACTCATAGTCGTTGTAATCAAAATAATATTTTTTTTACAGAAGCCATAACCAACAGGGAAGAAATATATTTCTTTTGAACCTAGTGACATCATATAAACACCTTTTTATTTAAAGCATACCCTAGGAAATATTTAAGGAGCCAGTTCAAAATCTTTTAATAAAGCTGCCAGCAACGTTTATCGTTTGCTGAAACTAAACAATAGACTTCAATTAACTTAAAGATTCATAAACTTCAAAACGATTTCACCTAAATTGAGCAAAATGATTTATAATACAAACTACCATCATCCTTTTGTTATAAACAAAACAACTGTGTACTTGCTTGAGCTTTTCTTCGCTTATCCCCTAAGACATAACGCGCGTTTCTCCATTGGACATACATCGCCAACTGTCAGCGCGCGCGCATTGAGATGCCACTCCCGCGCAGCGATTGATTCGCTAATATAAGCCTTCGTAATGATGATTTTCTATCTTGAAATGCGTTAAGTAGTTTAGAATTGAGAAACTGTTGAGTTTTCTTACGAGATGTATCAAACGAGACTAGCTGAGACACGATACCTTGGCTTTCATATACGTATCTACTACAAACTGTTATTTTTAGGGTTCCGTACCCAAAGGGTAAAAACGGGACCCTATTACTAAGACTCAACTGTCCGTCTGTCTGTCTGTCACCAGGCTGTATCTCATGAACCGTGATACGAGTAGCTACATAGTTGAAGTCTACAAATACTAAAAAGAGAATAAAATTAATATTTAAGTGGGGCTCCCATACAAAAAACGTGATTTTTTTGCGTTTTCTTCGATAATGGTACGGAACCCTTCGTGCGCAAAACCGACTCGTACTTGGCTGTTTTTTTATAACTCGTGTTAAGACGGAAGAAGAAAATGAAATAGAGCTTTACATTCATTTTCGCGGCTATCAATGAATTTGTCCATCGGTGCACTATTTTTACTATTAAGAAAAATCTATTTTTATGTCTAGAATAATAAATACTTACAGTAACGGAAACAAAATAAAAGAAAGAGAATTTATTTGCGCCAAACATGACGCAAAGGTACTAGAAAAATACAAAAAGGAAAAACTAAGTACATAAATACGAGTGAATAATAAGTAGCATCCGCGCAAAGTGGCCATAGTTCCATATAATGCTGGGAATCATATGCGAGGCGGAACCAAAATGCTGGTTCTCAACTTCTCAGCAACAGCCAGCGTTGATTAAATGAGTTCGACTACATCATACAGCTTTGAAAAACGTACCTATACATAATTACCCTTCTACCATCGGACATCTAGACGCACTGGAGGGTACCATCCTCACCTAGTTGCTATTCCAACAATTCGCACCAAGCGCTTCCAAACATCCTTCATAATGCGCACAGCAAAAGAGTGGAACTCACTGCCTGCGTCTGTTTCCGAACGCATACAACCCAAGTTAGAGTGAACAGGCTTCTTCTGGGTAAGCTCACTCCATCGTCGACTTTGTCTCTGTCACCTCTGACCTAGACTAGAGTAAAGAGCAAACTCATCACGAATAAACAAAAAAAAATTACCTATTTGCAACAGAATTTAATTAAAAAATTTGACAATCTAAAAATATAGGTAAAAAGCCGTAAAATAAACAAATTGCAACACTCCGTTACGCCGCCATGCCATCGAACGGTCGAAAGCTTTATTACTATTTTCATAGAGATTTCCAAACCTTAATCCAAGATATCTTGCATCATAGTTTTTCCCACACAATAGAAATATGCACAAAAATCTAACCAGATAATACAGATACAGATAATACTGCCAATTTAAACCAATAGATAGTCCCTTCATCATTATAATTTCAGTCGAAAGACACCCACTGGTCATTCTTGAGGTCTAGCTCCCCCAGAGTCGCCATATAGACTGGTCCTCTGCTTCTTACATCCACCGGACACCCGCGGCGCTCACCACAAGTGACGTTCTATTAACGAAAGGATCTTGAGAGCGATTGGAAAATGTCAAAAATGTATGGCACTGTCAAGCTCCAACGAATATCACGTGACCAATTCATTACAGAAGGTTTAACGTCACCCAAAGGGCAATGGAGAGAGCTATGCTCGGAGTTTATAGTCACCGGCATGTAACTTGGCAAGGTTTTGACGTAGTGGGGGTAAGTTCGCGCATAGTGCGTGAACTGACCAACCACCGTATAGAACGAACGTAACGTGGACGCGACGCGATTGGTCAGTCGATCCTTGTGTCAACTGGCTAACCAATCGCGCGCTCGGAACGGTGCTAAACGCTCCCCGCATCCCGCGAGGTAACCAAAGAGACCTAAAAAATGATATGTGTTCTTCTGTGATCTAACGACTCTTGCCAAGTTACGTGCCGACAACTATACTTGCGTGATCGACTCAGATATGAAGACATCCGCTAGAGAAACAAGGTTACAGACATAGCCCGAAGAATTGCCAAACTTAAGTGGCAGTGGGCACATTGCATGCAGAACGGATGGCCGTTGGGGCCGAAAAGTTCTGGAGTGGCGACCGCGTACCGGAACCCGACGCGTTGGAAGGCCGGCCTTCCAACACGTCTCTTCTAGGTGGAGCGAATACCTGGTGAAGGTTGCGGGGATCCGCTGGATGCGGGATGGACAGGACCAATCAGTGTGGCGACGCTTGAGGGAGGCCAGCAGTGGTCGTCTTTGGGCTGAAATGATGATGATGAATTCCTTACATTTTGGCATTCCAACCATTGCCTTCACTAATAGAATTAGGTTCGGTCCCATTGCCCACCCGACCTAAGAGCAATGTGCCCTGCCAACAACTACTAAGTTTGCCAATTATCACGGCTATAAATGGAAACACACGTGTCGTGGCGTGGCGTGGCGCCTCCTGACGCAGTTGATTGGCTACAAATCTCGTTGTGTTATGACGTAGGCTGGAACAGAGTCGTTTGATTGGTGAATCTCGCGCCAGGCCACGCCACGACATGACATGTAAATGTGTTTCCGTCTTGTGTCGGTTACCATGGTTCTTCTGCAAGTATTTTCATTTCTGACGCCCACTTTTGCTAGGAATACAGTTAGAACTCTTGCAGACCAGACAGACAACTTTTCCTAAAACTGTTGCCCATAACCATCTTCAAACTATTCATGCGTAAGAAGATCAAGTACTTAAAACATTTTTTTTTATAATCTATAGGATCGCGCTTGACCACTATCTCATCTATCTATTTTCGTAATAACATAAGCATTGTTAATGATTACATTTCTCAAATAAAATATGACGCAAATCATGATTTTAATCGTCTTTCAACGATTTTTGTAGTAGCTGACAAATCATTCCTAACTTATTTTACGAATTACAAATTACAATGTAAATACGAACTATGGAAGAAAAATTTTTGGATGAGGTAACTTTTTTTTTTGTCAATTCCATATAATTGTTCATTGATCTTTAGATTATCTTTCTACTTTTGTTAGTTTTTCGAAAGTTCAGTCCTTCTTGACATTGTCAGTGACCGAATCCTCCGAATCTTTGCTATATCGAATCTAAATACATTTTATTAATAAATACATTTATCAATTCATTTGATATAACATCAATGTATCAAAAGTACTTGCAGTGGTAAAATACCTCAGAAAAACCTGAAGAACTAATCACTAGTAAACTTTTGCCCCTCTCGATTGTATCCTCACACAAATTTTCATAGAGTTTCTAGTTATAAAAATAAAAGCCACAAAAACAATTCAATAACTAATTTTAAAAAGCAATAACACACCTTCAATATAAAGTTTATTTGAACTTATAATTCGAAGTCAAACCGAAGTTATCACAGTTTAAAGTGACCCGTTTGACACAATTTCATTGGTTACAGACCTAATAGTATGCGATCCTAGCTTGTAGTGACAACAAGCGAAAGTAAGTGTGCTAATCACCACAAGAAGACTCCGTTAGAGATGCAATAGCTACTCGATTATCGTTCTGGTAGCCATTAACTATTTAATATTTACCTGATACTTATCAGTCTAGTTTTCTTTCAACTTTGTTGAGGTTCAAACCAGTTAATCGAGATACGGCTGTATATCACACGGACATAGGAGACGCAAGAGTAAATTTACTTCTAAATCATATCAAAACACACCAAATATGCTAGACAAGTATCAGACTTTAAGAATCCCAACTGTTATCACACTTTCGAGACCTACATTTATATATTCGTTACCGGATTCTTCTAGACACGTAGTAGGTAAGTTTTTAATTAATCTTGCAATATTATAAAAACAGATCATTTTAAATAAGTTAACTATATAATCACTTCTATCGATAGTTTGAAATATTCCCCTCTCATTGAGAAGAATGGTTTACAATTTCACGCGATTTATTGCACACTGACGGTGTTTGCGATAATCAGGTGAACTATTCAAGGAATGATATCAAAACCTTAGACTGATAGTAGGACATCGGGTTTCTCTCCGTGCTTTTATATACGACCATTTTCCACGACCTACGACCACAAGTCTGAGGTAAAGAAAACAACTGGTACTAGTAAATAAAATAAATAAATAAAAAAGCCTTTTATTTCATGCATTACATTTTTTTACATTTACAGATTGTTTTTTTAGATTATTAATTTATTCAATCACTATAATTAGGTAATGGCAACAAAACTTAAAAACATTGTTTAATACCAATCAATCATCAAAATCATAAAAAAGATTCGTAATCATAAAATTTTGCAAACAATGTTCAAATTGTAAAATTGGTTCTTATGCATACTTTCAATGATAAGATTCCTGCCAAATCAACGTTTAAAAATAGTAAAAAATAAAAGTGTATATAAATAGAAAATATTTCATTCATTTGTATAACAATTCTTGATAAATAAAGCGATTAATTTCATTAATGATTATTACAATATCATATTATTGTTTGATCAAAAGGTCTTATAATAAATAATTGCATTAACTATGTTCTTTTTTTAATAATTTGATAATTCAATAATCTAATAATTCAAATAAAAATAAACTGGTACTAGTAGGCATATTAAACTAAAACTTACCGTCGAAAAAAAAGCAGTCGTAATTTGGCTCGAAGAAAAACACCCAAAGCATATTCCGAATACCGCAGGGATTACGTTTACCGCTATCATCGGTGTATGAAGTATTACGAAACACCAGTTCAACAAATGTAAACACAACTAATACTGTGGGGGTTAATAAAATCATTTTGTAAACCAACCTGTAATTCACAGATGTGTTGTGGTCGTAACTTACGTACTCCTCGACTTTTACTGTTGTACTCGCCGTTCATTTTTACTGTAGTAGTAACAAGGCCGTCTAGTATACCATGAATACAGAATTATTTCTGTTAATCTCTAGAATGTTCTGTAGAATTGAAGTTGTGATGGGTGTGTTTCCTGTTTTTCCATGTAGGATGGAATTCGTTCAAGAAACACATCATCGATGTAAAAATGGTTCTGCATCTGATGTTATTGGATGATCTGAGAACATTATCGGTAATCTATAGAACCATTTTTATTTCATAGTAAATTAAGTAAACATTCATCTTTTTGTGTAAACTGAAGCACGTGCGGTGGCTAAAGACTATCAAAGCAATACTGAAAAAATTTTTGCTTGCTTTTGTAACTATAAAAGTTTCAACATAGAAAAAGAAAATAGAACACTTCAGAATTTACTGTATCACTTGAAGTAAACTTCAGTTTAAATATAAGACTTTTAATTATAATTAAAACAACATTATCGTGCCAAATATTTTCTTCGCAAAAAAAGAAACCATGAATGAAATTAAAAAATAGAGACGCTAAGTATTTGTATCACATAAAACTATTTAACGCAAAACATTCGAAGAAGGAAACATTCGAAAAACGTGCAACATAAACATTTCTAGTTTGAAATAATGAAGATCGATTGCTATCAAATCTCGGTTGATTGAACAGTGTCGGGTAGACGGATGATATTGTAACTAATTCTTACTTTTAACGAGATCAACTTTCTCGTGAATCGATTCCGGGAAGCAGACTGGTCTAAATTTATTCGAGCTAGCTTCGCACTCGATACTCTGACAATGAACTCTAATCGAGTAAACAAAGGATCAGTCAGCGCGACCTGGCGCTCGCCTGTCGACGCTCGCGTGGCGGCTCGTAAATCCGATCCGATACCGAGTTAGAAGAACAACACTAGTCGTATTGAGTGAGTCGACTTTTATGACTGATTCTATGATTATGAATTTTTTGTCTTGCGTATCTGTTGATAGGAATATGGTATGTTAAGTAGGTGAATCGATACTAGACAATTTATGTATTTAGTTCACTACTACTGCCAGCTACCGTAATTAGGCTCAAGTAAAAATAAATATTGGATGGTTTCAATATAAATATACTATAAGTTTGGTTTATTAATACACCTTTGCAATTCGAAGGTTTTATGCATGACGCAAAGTATGAACATTGAACTGAACCAAATCAGCTGACGAGATTTAAAACGCGGCCACCGTTAGATTGCATAGTAGAAAAGATAAAGACAATATATGAAGCATTTTATCGTAATTTTTAATTTATAATGTTTTTTAGTACATCCCAGTCTATCATTTCTCACGAATGGCTATAAACAAAAATATATTCACAAAAATAAAAATCTTCATTCTTTTGTTCCAGGGCGTCTGGCAGCGCAGTGATATTAGATCCTCGTATGATCTGCAAGAAGAATCGACGGACGAGGGGGAGACTGGCTCAAATCTGCAGGAACGAGACGGGTCTACTGAAGGAGATCACCAGGGGGGTGACTTTGGGTGCCACGGAGTGCGCACACCAGTTCAGGAACAGAAGGTGGAACTGCACCACACAAAGGAGAAGCATGAGGAAGATACTCATGAGAGGTAAGGTGGTATAGATAATGTAGATAGCAAACGTTTCAAACAGTGAAAAAGAGGTTTAACGACAGACTAGTCACTCAAAATCTCAAAGGCAATATATGACAAGATGTATAATAACTGTGGTCGAAGATATAGCAGATTCTTGATTCCAACTATTTTTAATAACCTCCTATTTGACATTGAAATTTGTAACATTAGAAACGGGATATTTACCATGTTTACTGTTTGTTACGAGTTTCCGATAATAATGTTAGTGTTAGTGACCATGACAGTTTAAAAACTTATATTGAAAGTTATGTCACAATGTTGTAGAAATAAAGAAGGGAAAGCATTAATTAGAAACAGTACAGTAAACACAAACAAAATAATAGTAGTCGTCTTAAACACACACCATCTTTTTATCCAATTTAAAATCATTAATAATGATAAATCGTGAATGTTAAAGTTGTTGAATATTATAATAGTTACGAAAGGTAATAAACTTCTACTTTCACATCACAAAGGTTAAGGCTTATTGAGTATCTATAAAATGTCACAGAGCTCCTCACGTTTTGCCGGTAAATAATCTTGTTAGAAACATACTGCTTGCACGAAGAGACTGCTACGTGTCTTGAAAAATTACGAACTTAATCAGTTAGTCATGGTTAATATTTTAGCCTGTAAGTTAACAAATATGCTGCCATCTCGTAAAGACACAGAACCAACGGTTGTGAAAATCTATGGGATGACTTCGAGAATCCGCTGGATGGCACAGGTCCGATCGATGTGGTGGCACTTGGGAGAGGCCTATCTTCAGCAGTGGACGTCTTTCAGCTGATACGATGATGAGAAAGCTTTCGCAGTCCAGCAGTGAATCTTTTTTGGGTGCTGTTGTAAAAATGACAGTATAATAGAAGCTCGTAGTTTTCTTACATTAAAAAAAAATGTTTCGTCAGCATGACTGACCTTACAAAAAAAACAAATATTACAATCGCATGTTGTGCTAAAAATTATGAACTCACACAAAATTTTGGATCAGCAAGTATGATCGGATTGCTAAAACACCTTGTGCCAAACGAACCCGTTTACGTCTGTTCCGTCAAATCAACTCTAATTACGAATCAGAGTTCCATAAAACAAACCCAAATAAAAGATATCGATCCAAATCGATTCAGAAGTATCGTCAGCCAATAGATATATAAATTATCGATGAGTTCACCAACATTTAAGATATTGTAGGATGAGGACTGCTACCTGCTACCTTTATTAGTCGATGGACAAAAGAATGCAAAACGTGTTAAATCGTACTGATGAATATCGGGACCTAATTCGATTAGGCCAAAGGAGTTGATTTTTATTCGACCGGTCGTTTATCTATACGAATGGTTTAGGGATGTGCCTTATGTCGATGGTTGTATTTCGAAATGTCGATCTTGTTTATGGGCGTGCGATATATCGAACTTGACGTTACGAGATGCAGAGAAGAAGGGCCAAGTTTCAATGTACGCCTTATACTTACATTATAATACTTAATAATAGTTAACGACGGTTTTATTTTGGGTGGAGCTCGTGGCTAAATAATAACAGCCGCACGGGTCGTTCATCAAGGTTAAGCAACGCTTGACGAGGTCGGTCAGTGGATGGGTGACCATTTGAACATACCGAGTTTTCTCCGTGCCTCGGAAAGCACGTTAAGCCGTTGGTCCCAGCTGTCATTTGAAGATCTTTGACAGTCGTTATAGGTAGTCAGAAGCTTGGGATCTGACACCAGTCTTGCCAAGAGGTACCGTGTTACCCAGTTACTGGGTTGTGGAGGTCAGATAGGCAGTCGCTCCATGTAAAACACTGGTACTTAGCTGAATCCGGTAAGACTGGAAGCCGAACCCAATATAGTTGGGAAAAAGGCTAGGCAGATGATGATGACGGTTTTATTTTGGGTAGAGGTAATGTTTGATATATAATTTAATAAAATCTTCGCATGTTTTCAGAAGCTATTTATAACCAGCAAACATTTCAGAAATATATTAGTTAAGTGCCTTTGCTTTATAAAATTCTTGGAGGTTATAAAATCGTATCGAACCGTGCTTCCACATTGTCTAAACATCACTCATAATTTAGTACTGAATACTAGTTAGAAGGTAATCATGTAGAAAAACAGCTCGAAAGGTTATCGGAAACATTAATTCCACACCTACACGACATCGATAGAGTGACAACACTACGGGCCGACCATTCGTCGTCAACATGCATTCATTTCAGATTCATTAACGTAAATTAAGTGGTATTTGTCAAAATTTTGGGCGCACACAAAATATTTATAAAATATACTACCCTGAGGCTTTTATAACGTTCTTCAATAAATTATCAGCGATTGTGCCCACACCATTTTTGGTCAGATTAACAAAAAAATGTATTATCCTAAATTGTTTATTGCATATACATAGCTGCCTATAAAGTATAAAATACGCGTGGATATTAAAAATCAACGCTTGTTTTTACGACTCTGTTGGGTATCGACAGCCATTTTGCTAATGTAAAATACATTAATTAGATACTTTATTGCTGGGCATGATAGCTTAATTTGGTGCTTTTGTTTCTCATAAAAGATCATCTTTTTTTAGCGAAACGGGATCATCGTTATCTTATTAATTGAATTCTCGAGCTTCTAAATCCAGGATTAAAATGCATTTTGGAGAGATAAGGGGGACGTCATCAATACTAAATTAATTATTAAAAAAGTAAAACAAAGATGGGAGTCGCGTGGGCGGTGGGTCCGGGACGGGTGTCGAGGTGTGAGGGGTGGAGGGGTGTACGGTCAACAAATTAGGTTAAAAGCCTATAAATTGATGCGAACAGCGATGGGTGGCGCGGGCGCAGCGGCCTACAGAGCTGAATTAGTCCCGGATTTTTTATCACATGGTGACAAGAAAAAATAACGCGTACAGGTTGATGTGTTTCAATGTTATAATTGCCTGTATATTGGGGGACTTGAAAGTGTACTAAGGCATTTATTATATGCACGAGTTAGTTAAACTTATAAGGAAATTCAGATTGCCAACCCAATATCAATTAATGATATTGTAAAAATTAACCTCCCTAAACTTTACATTCCAAACGATCACGTCTGGGTTGCAAAATTTAGAAGTAGTGTACCCATCAGGGTATACTGGCAGCGGTTATTGACCCCGTAGTCACCTGGGGGTGACCATAAGCTCTTAGAGCGGTATCAATTTGATATCGAGTAAGTGACAGATGTATACAAGTCAGATACATCTGTCCCTTATTCGATCTCTACCTTTGAGTCCGCTCAAAGCGTTGCTATTTTAATTGATACCGCTCTAAGAGCTTATGGTCACCCCCCTGGTAGTTGATTAAAATTGAATATATTGTCTTTTTTACGCACATAGGTATAACGATACCATCACATCTGCAAAGTTCGCTAATTAATTTAATTTCACTCTGTATAACTGATAAAGAATCTAGAACAGAACAGCAGAAGTGACAAACCTATTAAAGGCGAATCCATAAATAGTATCTTTAAATCTTCCATGCCGGAGTGTGTATTTCCTGATAGCTACAACCTGGGCGTCTTTATGTCAAGAGTGAATAGGTTTCTTCTAGGCAAGCGTGCTACATCGTCGACCACAGCATCGCTTACCATCAGGTGAGATAGTGGTCAAGCACGAGCCTATAAAAGAAAAAAAAAACGGCCAAAGCGTTTCTCAACTATTTTGGGGTCGGCTTCAAGTCCAACCAGATACAGCTCATACAGCTGATTGGATACCAGTATTTTACGTGGAACGACTGTCTATCTGACCGCCACAACCCAGTAACTGTGCAACACGATACCTTTTGGCAATACTGGGTGTCAGAGATCCTAGCTTCTGACTAACCGTAACTGCCCTCAAATATCTACAAATTACAGCCGAGAAGTGCTTTCTAAAGCGAAGCGGAGTCTCGATATCTTACGCCAGCCACCCATCTTTGGACCGACCTCGGCAACCGTTGCTTAACCTTGACGATCAAACCGATAGCCACGACCTCCTATAAAACAGTCCCACAGAAATAAATCCCCCTGTATAAAGCAGCAGTACTCATGAGAAAAAAAAAAACATCGTTAATTGGTTCCTTTCATTAGTAAGTCCGTGGTCGTTGCATTCCAGCTACACTTCTTTTTCTGTGTCAAATCTTTATCAATGAAAAAAGGATTTCATTCTTATTTCAATTTCTTTATCAGCTGCCTGATGACCGCGGAACGTTTAAATTATGTTTCACTTACCCACTTAATATTGGTAGGTACCGTTAATTTATTATTAATTATTTTTAATGCTGCAACGGTTAATTGTTGAAAATTATCATGCGTTTGTAATTGATAGTATGAGTGGCTTTATGTCTAAAACATGCATAGGCGAACTAAGTACCTGAAAGTGGCGTTTCTATTGTTATTTTTTTATTCGTGATGGGTTTGTTCTTGACTCTAGTCTAGGTCAGAGGTGACAGAGACAAAGTCGACGATGGAGTGAGCTTACCCAGAAGAAGCCTGTTCACTCTAACTTTGAAGAGATTCTGGTTGTTTGCGTTCGGAAACACAGACGCAGGCAGTGAGTTCCACTCTTTTGCTGTGCGCATTATGAAGAATGTTTGGAAGCGCTTGGTGCGAATTGGTGGAATAGCAACTAGGTGAGGATGGTAACTTGCAGTGCGTCTAGATGTCCGATGGTAGAAGGGGGCCGGTGGGATGAGGTCGTGGAGTTCATGAGCACACTCGCCAAAATACAGTCTGTAGAAGACCGACAAGCAGACAACCTTACGGCGATGAGATAAGCTGTGAAGCTTGGCATTATCATATTAGAAAGAGAAACGCCATTTTCCGGAAAGGTTTTTATAAAAATATATGTGTGGCTATAACCAAGAATCACATCACTCGTAGCTGGCCACAATTTTAATTAATCCATATTGTACCACTGCTCGGCCAAGGTCTAGCCATCCCCTCTCTCCATAGCCTGCCAATATTCCCGGGCCAATCTCCCGTAAACGCTTTTATTCTGGCTACAGTTAGTACAGTTAAAACCAAGAACACACTTCCCTATAGCTTTAAAAGCTCCGTCGAGTAACCGTACAGCCACAACATTAAAGATAAGCAACTTTTATACTCAACAACAAGCAAGCCAATCAAAACATCGTACACTATAAAACGGCAGCACGATATCAAATCGTAAATACCACGACACCTTATCTCACTACTCTCGCTAGAGCTGACGCCGAACTCAATCCCGATTCCCACTCAAACAAAATAGCCTAATTAAGTTATAAACAAACCCACAAACACGGACTCCGTATATACTCAACTAAAGGACCATACGGTCTAATCTCATGTGGCCATTACCTGTCGACAGCTCCCAGCAAGGAGTCCCCAAGAAACTCGTAAAGATTACCACACGATAACCTGACTACTGAACCCTTAAGACCTCACACATGCCCCAAGAACCCGACATAAATACTTAAGAATGACTTCATATCGACAAAAAAAAGGCAGCGATAAATTTGGCGCCCCCTAACACGTAAATGTTCTTAATTATAGTGTAATATCCGGGCTGCATTTCGTATCTAATCTCAACTCTTATGCGCATACGATCCGGGCGGCTGTCGTTAGTTTTATCGATATCGATTATTGGCTTAAGCGTAGCACTTACGCGATCATAAACAGTCTTATTTATTTAATAAAATGTTTAGCCTTATTTTGTGTGAAAGAAACAATTAAACAATCGTTCCTTATATTAATAACTAGCTGTTGCCCGCAGCTTCGCTCCCGTGGACCACCCCACAGGACCCATTTTCGGGATAAAAAAATAGCCTGTCACTCAGGAATAATGTATCTTTCTATTGGTGAAAGAATTTTTCAAATCGGTCCAGTAGTTTCGGAGCCTATTCGGTACAAACAAACAAAAAAAGAATCCGCTTTATAATATTAGTATAGATGAAGGCTGTTAAGCTAAGGTCTATAGAAACAAAAAAATAACGTCATACATAAGTTTTGAAAAGCCAAACACTACATTCTTCACTAAAGATGAGACCTATCCATCACAAAGAACCAACTTGGAGAAGGTTACAAGAATTTAACTTTCAACAGCTTATAAACTAAAACTCTCCATTTTATTAGAAGCCTCAACGTGTCTGACAAACGATAGCAGATCTCCAAATAAAGCTCGACTAAATATTTATAAGTGGTCGATACAGCGGATGTCAGCCTGTAGCCTTGTGGTGGAATAAACAATAGCCACAGCGAGCTATTTGAAAGTCAAACATCGCCTCGCAACCAGTAATCGACGTCTCAAGCACGAAATTGTCGGTAGACTCAACCCCATCACTACTGACCAAGGAACTCACAGGAATCGAGCCTTTTGACAATCCGCCTTCTCCTTCCAACTTTCAGAGACAGGAATATAGCTATCTCCCTCATAACTTAATGCTGAGCAGCACTTTATTTTTCTCCCAGTACGTCGAGCTGTCCGTCAGAGTGACAGGCCGCACTTGTCACCACCGTCGCCCCTTGCCAAATTAAACGAAATATCCGACTACGACATAGGCGCTGGAAACCACGAAGGTACCGTAGTTTTTTCAAAACGTTACCTTTAAGGAATTAAAATACCGTTTCCGAGATAACTTTGTGTTAAAGTGTTCTTTCGCTGGATTTTAATGAGGGGAAAATGAGGGAAGTCGTTTATTGCGGCGGTATTCAGGTTCGTCGATGTCCACCCGTCAACGTGAGAAATGCGTTTACGGCCCGCTATGACGCGTAACAAGTTGACTGATTGCGAAGTGTCGCCGCCTGCGCTTTACACGATACGGCCGAGCGTGCCCTCGCATATCAGCCACAATAGTAATGCTGCTTCAATGTGACGCAACGCCGCCTAGAGCAACCACTGCGTTAATTAAGCGTTAACTGGTAAAACAAAAGTTAACAGCACGAAGTACACACACGATCCAACAGAGATATTCCACTGGACCGACCGGCGCGCGCATTAACAGAGCTAATTATTCCCATTAAACGGGCACAATCCATTCAAATTAGCCATCGGACGTCGTTGAATAAAGTATTCGCGTTTTGTGCGCGGCTGAATGACGCTCGGCCCCTTCCGGTGGGTGGTTGCTGTCACAACACGCAATGCGCGTCGCGGACGCACCGCACCGCATAATGAGACGCTTACTCGCATTAGCTAAAGAAATTGACAAGTGAACAATAGCGGCCCGAGGGAAAAAACGAACGCGAAAACTGCAGAAAGAGCCGGACAGTGTCGTATCGTATTACCCGACGTAAAATATCTGGGGGAAAGGAATGAGAAACGATCGTTCCATTTAAATACGGGGTACGAGACGGGTGAGTTCGCGTGCGTTCAGTAGCGTGAGAATGCGCTTTATTCGGCGGCGACAGCGCGTCCCTGGCCGGCCAGCGCGGGACGTCGATAAATCAGGTGCGCGGGCGCAGCGGGCTCGCCACGCTCGTATATCGGCCGCAGCGGCCACAATGGACCGCCGGTGACACGCTGACACTGACGCAATTGCTCGCATGCGCCGTCCGCCGTCACGCCGACAGCCGCGACGTCACCGGCCGCCCCGCCATCCCTCGCCGCACCCCCCACACCCGTATTTATTGCGCTAAATATTTGAATTAATCAGATGAGATAAAATGGTCGCGTTCGTTTAAACATTCCGATGCGGTCGCGGTGACAACTCGATGTATTGTCTTCGTATTAAGCTGATCCGCGCTTAAACAAGCTATCGCATTTTTTTATGCGGACGATTTACTTTGTCTGCTCATGTCTCTGTGAATTTATAGAAAGTCAAATCACCGAGAATCTTGGCTAATCAATTTGCAGAATTAATCTGTGCTTTCCATCTTTGTAAGGTACTAAATGGTAATAAAGGTTGTTATGATCGTTTTACGAGCGGTCCGCGGTTGGCGCACGTAGGTACAGGTAGTGAGTATGACATACATGTTTACGACACCAGGGTTCGCCCGACACACGATACTTGACATCTCGGCAAGGAAACATCGCGCCGCGCGACGCATGTTTCACTCGGGCCCGTAAGAAATGGGGATGAAGATATTACGTGTAGGAATTTTGCAAGAAATGGACCTCCTATAAATCATAGTAAATTATTTAACAAACCTAGTGATGCGATATTTTCTGAAGTTACACTAATAATAAAATTAAACACTTCTGTGATTGAGAGACGTTAACACATCACCGGAAAAACGGTAGTTTAAAAAGATAAAAAAACCCATCTTATCTTAAGCTGAAGAACTCAATATAACATAAAGACCGCCACCGGCGACAATCAGTCGCCACTGGTGGTAGTGACACAATCGAAAGGCATGAAGATGCCTTCATACTAATTCAAAGAAAATTTATAAGGACCAGAAGTGTAGCGCATTACTGTCGCACTCAAGCCTTAAGTTAGGCCATTCTGATAAGGCCATAACAGAATGCTTCAACAGCTCAAAGGTGCAAACACTGCTGGCTGACTAACGACGACGTCAAACTAATAAAAAAGGTCCATCTTGACGACAACCTCGTGAAAGCTGAGAAAGGTAAGCAAACTAAGTAGCTTGCAAAGATTGTCGGTGGGATGTGAATCCAGCAGTCATTGTGCCCATAGTCATGACGACCAATGGCAGTGGCAGCGAAGGCTTGGATGAAAGGGCTCATCCAGAAAGCAGTGCTCCTAGATACGGTTCCTACTGTTAGGAGTTTCCTATCTTTGGAGCCTTGACCAACGGTAGCTTGGACGCTGTTTCCGATACCGGACAGCTACTATTAAAAAAAAATACCTTTGAAATTTAATATTTTAAATTGTAATTAATATGTATCACATCACATGATCAGCCTATTAATGTGCCCACTGCTGGGACACAGGCCTCCTCTCTGTGAGAGGGAATGGGCCGTAATCTATCACGCGGGCCCAGTGCGGTTTGGTGGATGTCACATGTCTTCGAATTTTTGGTTCTGACATGCCGGTTTTCTCACGATGTTTTCCTTCACCGTTTTGAGAACAGTGGTGATGAAATAATTTACACAAAGTAAAGCGCCTGCCAGGGCTCGAACCCACGACCTGCAACTTGTAAGTCGCGGCCGATACCACTGGGCCACCACTGCTCACTGATTAATATGTATACAAATAAAATAAATGGCATAATAAATATAAGAAAAATAACACGAAAACAAGCACAAGCAAGAAGCAGACGAGACGGCCTCTGGTAACACACCACGAGAAAAACGCGATGCGAAATCTATTTCACATAGAATAATCCTACACATGCATCAAAAAAAAAACCACATTAAATTATTCACATAGCGTCTGCCGTAATATAATCAGCTGTTTATTAACTCTCGGATGCGAGCAACAAGTGTCCCGATCTCCGCTTGCATCCATCTCAAATCTAAAATTCCTGAACGGGAGTGCGTGAACGGTTAATTTAAAGTGGCCTGTGAGCGAATGCGACTGCGATCTGTATCGGGGAGCGAGTTTCAGTTTATCAGTTTCTAGCAGGAACGTCCGGCCGATTTGTGCGATGGTCCCTGGAGTAGGCTGAAGCGGGTGGTGGGTTAAGAATTCTCAGACTTCTAAGTTTATTTTGAACATCGCTAACAACGGTGAAGAAAAACATCCAAATCGGGATGAAACCTTAACTTATAGTTCACATCACATCATCAGCCTATTAATGTTCCCACTGCTGGGACACAGGCCTCCTCTCTGCGAGAGGGAATGGGCCATTATCCACCACGCGGGCCCAGTGCGGGTTGGTGGATGTCACGTCTTCGAATTTTTGGTTCTAGGACATGCCGGTTTCCTCACGATGTTTTCTTTCACCGTTATGAGAGCAGGGGTGATGAAATTATTTACACAAAGTAAAGCGCCTGCCTGTGCTCGAACCCACGACCTACAACTTGTAAGTCGCGGCCGATACCACTGGGCCACCACTGCTCCACCACCGGGCAATTTTTTTTTTCACTTTTAGTTATATTTAAAGGCCTACCTAGGTCTAATAAGCGGGTTCTACATTCAAATCCTGTATAGAAAAGTCCAGTACCAGTCGCTAAAGAGCGATGAGACTTTTATAAATAAGGTCCTTTGCGTTCACGGCGAAAACCATTCAGCTACGAAAACAGTAACAAATATCTTAACACAAATGATCACACAAAGTCTTTGGTTTGCTTCCTAATTTGTACTGCTGGTGACAACCAATCAGAAACCAACAGATAGCTAACCGAGTAAGAACCATTGGGTTCAGCAGAAGCAAGTAATGGCATTTTCTGCACAGATGAAGCAGTTCTATATAGAAGGGTATCTCATAAAGGATTAGAAAAGAAAAATACTGATCTTATTAAAAAGTTGGAATACCCATCTGGGGCTTACTCTGACGTAACATTACTATCATAATTGTGAGAAAGAGTCGAGGCAACACAGTGTGCTTATTCCGAGTTTTTTAACGTACTCACTCGTGATAACGTAAACGATCTCTTATGTCAAAATGTATACAAAAAAAATAGTTTTTTTTCTTACCATCACCAGACGGCGCTTATCTAGTTTCAATATAAATTAAAGTTAAGTTCTGAGGCGTTAGTGAGTAGAAACTCGCACTAACGCCTCAGGACGAAGCGCACTGCAACTTTTTCACGGTAGATGGCGTTGAAACGGTGACCACCACTGATTCTTGTAATCCCCTATCAATCTGCCTAGCTGTTTCTCAACTATGTTGGGATGCTGCCAGTCTAACCGGATTCAGCTGAGGTACCAGTTTTAACATGGAGCGACTGCCTATCTGACCTCCACAACCCAGTAACTGGGTAACACGATACTCCTTGTACAGACTGGTGTAAATTTCAGGCTTCACACTACTCGTAATTACTGTTAAAGATCTTCAAATGACAGCCTCTCGGCTGCTTAGCGTGCTTTCCGAGGCACGAAGGAAACTCGCTTTTCAAAGATGGTCACGCCCATCATTGTGTGTGATGCGGCTGTTAATAACCACAAGCTCCTCATGTAATCCTGCAACTACTTCTCGCTATAATCTCATAACATCGACCGTCTCGTTATAAATAAAATTAAAATTGCAAAATTCTCAGCAATTTCACATACGGGCTGAGTTCGAGATCATCTCGAGACGTCTTTCCTCGCGTTATCTGCTCAATTTGACGTTACCCCAAGGCATTCGATGTACTATATCAACATAATTTATGTTGTTATTACAAGTGATTAATGTTGTAATTTGCGATTTATTATATACAGAAGATTATATGTTAGGCTTGTAATTATCCGCTTAAACAAAACGTGGAAAAAAATGTTTTTGTAAGTTAGCAATCAAATGTCAAATATCAGATATATATATAAGACAAAATATAGAGGATCTGTGTCAGGTTGTATTAAAACAATCTAATAATTACATGACATTTTTATTTGTTTTGGATTTGAATAGCATGTTTTATCAATTTCTTCTTTTAGTTTCACTAGTGAGGATGATCATGAATCTTTTTCTGCATTCTTCTTCATCTGTTTTTCATCCGTAGTTTCCAAACCAAGTATCTCTTTTAGGGTCATATTATTCTGCTGTAACACCGTGCACACAACAACTGCGAAAATTGTGTAATGTACAAACAAACTTATGTTCATTACTGCCTAATGGATGCATTTCACTTGCAGTGTAATTAATTCAAATGTTATTGAAATTGAGTCAGTGAAGATATCAAACGTCATATCATGTTGACAGCCCTGACAGCCATTAGTGATCTATGGCCACTAACTAGCAAAAAGGTTTTATGTTGCTTGTAAAACAAGTTCCAAGTCATATTAATTACACATTTCCTACAAGAACAGGTTGTGCACTTGACTTTATAGTAAGAATATGCTCATACAAAGTTGTTCCAAATTATCCAGGAGCAGAAACTTCTTGCAGCATTATGATGAGCCAGTCCACCAGCACGTGCGACTGATTGGCTCGATGTGAATGGCGGAACGACTTCCAAGTATTTTGAACCTGCAAAAACACTCGCGATATTGAAGCCATACAACCTTCAAGTGTGAATCAATTTGATTCCATCGGTTTTATTGATTGATCGACAATTTCACTGCATTATTCAATGGACACAAATACCGACATTCCGCGGTCGCTCGTGGCAGACCAGGCAAAAACGCACCTCGCGAGGCACCCGAATATAATCGGCGGACGTCGTGGGAGTGGTTCGGCACTGGACATATTTTGAAGCCGGAGACGCTTGAAAAAAGCCAGCGTTTGGTGATGAGAATGTCATGTCCCCCGTTTCCAACGACATATTTGCGAGTCGGGCCCGCGTTTTGTAATAATTACAGCGCATAACGCGGGCGGCGCGCGCGGTATGCGCGGCTCTGAGCTCACCGCCACGGATTTATAATGACGAGCGAGTGTCGCGACCGCGCTGCCCTATCGACAGCGCAGCGCAAGGCAGAAAAACGGAGGCCTTCGCGGCATCCGCGCGGGGCGGAGCAGTTCCCATGCGCGCTTGCACCCCTCTTCCCCCGCCACGAGCACCGCACCGCCAACACGCACCTTTTTTACCCGCTGCTAAACGACTAGCGAAATATCTCGAAATTGACATTCCTCTCATAATTCCAGAGGACGCAT
The DNA here is from genome assembly GCA_948252205.1 of Orthosia incerta. Taxonomy (NCBI): domain Eukaryota; kingdom Metazoa; phylum Arthropoda; class Insecta; order Lepidoptera; family Noctuidae; genus Orthosia; species Orthosia incerta. The sequence goes on along the minus strand of OX411754.1, from coordinate 9,498,258 downwards.
CCTTGGTCCGTCGAAAAGTCCCCGTATCAAATGTTAGAAAAAACCGTTCGACCAATTTGGCTGAAATACTGCGATACTCGTATGCCGAGAGAAAGTTAAAACAGCGGTTAGTCCAGTTAGACACAGTTTTATGATAAAGTCAGAAAGAAGATTTTTTTTATTTTTCATTTATGCACACACACAACACATAGGAAAAAAATTATAGACAGAGAAGAGCAATAAGATACCTCTGCTTATTTCAGAAGTAACTACTTCGTTAAGAGTACCGCTGAAAAATAAAAAGTACCACATCAATCATCACGATGGAAGCGCATAGATCATTTTGGCTCCATATTTTGGGGCACAGAGGGCAGTTTTAGAGGTGGACCATAGTTTATGAGTCGGCTCCACAGGCAAACCCGGCTGTTTTCCCGTCGAATTAATACCATATTGCGAGGTTTGAATAATACATTCTTACTTAGGTTCTGAGGCAGTTCAGGGACTTTCAAGTCGAGTAAAGAAGGTGTTTTTATTATACAAATAGCTGTCCACGCGGCTTCGCTCCCGTCAACTAATACCCTACTTGCCTTGCACATACGAGATGAAAGACTTTATATGGATTTCCGTCTTTGTGTTTGGTCGATTGATGGCGGTCAAACCCTTTGCCTTACCGAATTCACTTGCGCAATTAGGCTGCTGAACGATAGAATACAGTCTGTCAACTATGTGTGTTGGGATCGGCTTTCATTCTAACCGCATTTTACATGGAGCGATTGCCTATCTGACCTCCACAACCCAGTAACTGGGTAACACGATTCACCTTGACAAAAATGGGGTCAGGTTTTATGGCTTCTGTCTACCTTTACGACTGTCAAATATCTCCAAATGACAGCCGGGACCAACGGCTTAGCGTGCTTTCCGAGGCACGGAGAATGGTGATGGTCTCGGCAAGCGTTGCTTAACCTCAGAGATCGACCCGCGCGGGTGTTAATACTTAGCCACGAGCTTCTCCGAACCTGGAAAGTAGATAATGCAACCCTTCAATAGCTACTCCACTCACCGGGTCAGTCATCAAGTCCTCGTCTATGGACTCGTAGACACATCTAATGAGCCCACATTCGATGGATGGAATAGTTGGCATCCAATGGCTCTGATATCTACAGTCCAGCAGGTCAGTCATCAAGCTCGCTGGTAAATAAATAGTACTCGTTAAGACAAATCCTTGGGCCTATTTTTTTTTTTTTTTGCCTGGGTAAATGCTCATGCATACTGCACTACCACCGGGAGATAGTGCAGTTATGTGGGACTCTAACCCACTAAAACTCCACGGTGTTCTCCAGTGCCGCTTATGGCGGGAACACGGGCACGCGTTAGCACTCACCGCGAACCCGCCGCGGCTGTCCGTCACCGGACCCTCCTCGGGGGAGTATCCCCCATCACCGGCGCACCAGAACACACTGTACGCCGTGACCACCCCAGGCCAATTCAGCACATGGGTGCCAGACGACCCCGTGTATGGCACCCTTGGTCCCACTGTGACGGGTCGAGGTCAATGGCCCCGCCACCTACCATTTTGCGGCCGCAGGGGATAGGGAGAGCGGCTAACGCTATACCAACACTCCTCTTCCCCTGCGGCCCCACCGCGTCCGCCATCAGACGGTGGCGACCCCGTCTAGGCCGCGGAAGGTAGGGAGAGTAGCGCACCGCAATACCGGCACTCCTCACCCGCCGCGGCCTCAAACCCTCAGCCGCGATATCGTATGGGACCTGGGAATCTCCATAAGACATCGCGGCCCGCCTCAGTTGCGATGTTGCCTGTTACCAAGCGGCACCGCAACCTACTAGTTGGCCGCTACGTCGTCGGCTTAATCGGCAAAAGCCCTGACGAGCGGCCCCTCCTCGGGTTCCTCTTCGCTTCACCGTGGGTGACCAAGCCACGGTTACTGAGCCTCCCCGCCTCGACAAAGCGGGAACCCACCGGGGTGGAAATCCTTGGGCCTAAACTTGACTGCATGCACATAGTGGTGTTTCATAGTTACCAGTCTCGAAAACCTTGAAAATGACACCCATGATGAGCAAGAGTCCCAGAAGTGGGATCATTAAAAGGCTGATGATGATGATCCTGACTACAATTACAGCTGTAAGTAGCTTTTTTTACTCCATAACTTTTAAAGCCTACTTAGTTGCAAAAGTTAACCTTATTGAATAATTGTAACGGTTATCCGGTTTATTTGGTTGGGACACATGACTCTGAAAAAATTACCACTAACCCTGAAATAAATACGTGTCCATTTATTAATAATCTAAAAGACGGACAAAAAACAAATTTTACACATCCCTATTCATGGACATGTCATTTTTATAATAATGAAAAATACCGTAGTTTTACTATGGGCGTTAATGGGATCAAGCATGCCTAGCGTTGACAGGGAGTGACGGGGCGTAATTACGTTCGAATTCTGAATCGGATTGGTGTGCACTCTCGCTTTTTTGTCGCACGTCAATTATATAAATTGTTGGTGCAATAAATTTTGCTGTATCTCTGGGGACGGGTGGCGGGACGGGAATGCGGCGACGATACGGCTCGTCCCGCCGTCCCGCATCCCGCTCCGGGCCCAATTAGCATGGGATCGATAGGCGCTGCTGATGCCGATCTGCTGTCAGCTGCACCGCATTGCGCAAGCACCGCGGTTATCTAATCTGAACATAATGAATGCTACAATACTATCGCCGAACTGAAGTTAGCGGTGGTCAGGTGAATGTGCGTACTCGTTGGTGTTTGCAAAGTATTGCCAGCACTGAAATAGAACAGATCATTCATCATCATTAATCATCAGCCTTTTTTCCCACTGCTGGGAAATTGGCCTCCTATCTGTGAGAGAGGGAATGGGCAGTAATCCACCACGAGGGCCCAGTGCGGATTGGTGGATGTCATAATGTCCTGTCGCAGGTCTGCTGTAAGAAATTTCTATTGAAATAAGCAGTACCTTTGTGCTCTTCTATCTGTATTCTTTCTTTTCTCTGTTATGTGTTTTGTGTGTACATAAATAAATAAACAAATAAATATGTCTTCGAATTTTTGGTACTAAGACATGCCGGTTTCCTCACGATGTTTTTCTTCACTGTTTTGAGAGCAGTGGTGATGAAATAATGTACCCAAAGTAAAACGCCTGCCATGGTTCGAACCACTGGGCCACCACTGCTCTAAATAGAACAGACAATACATATTTATGCCAGGCAGTAACTATAGAACGCCACCTGCTACGATCCTTACATACTCTTTTGATGGATATTGTCTTTGGATGTAACTTCAAGGGTCTATCTACTGAGCCTGTAGTCTCTGCAGCTTAAGTCAGTTAGAGGTCTAGCTCACGTGGACCAGTGATAATCAACTCTGTGGACATGAAATTTTATTGAATTTATTGAAAACTTCCTGTGTTTTTTTCGTCAGTAAAGAAAATACTACCTGTTAAACATGAATACCTAAACCAACTGGAAAACTGAAACTATCTTCCCGCATCCCACTTTCCAAATAACGCTTATAACAGTAGTACGAGTATTCAGGCATCCACATAACCCAGTCATTTTAGCAAATAACCTCGGAATGAAAGATAATAAGCTGAAAACTCAGATACACTTTGATTTTATCTTTCTAAAAGTTGTCTCAAAAGTCTCACAAAATCTCGTGTCGTTAGTTATTCAAGGTCAAAGGGCTCAAAAATCAGTTTTTTGCTTAATTCTTGGCAAGTTATGATTTTACAGCAATTTGTGCTCAGTGCAAGTTTGTTCCTTGTTCAATTGTGCACATAATGTCATTAATGATAAGATTCATTAATGTCTAGATATAAGCCATAATATTTTTATTTTTGTGTTTTTTTTTGTATTTAATCTGTGCGTATGGTAATTTAGACTTGTCAAATTATGCTCAAGAGAGCCGTTCAACGGTTTTGACAGCAATATTATCAATTTTGGGTACAATCAGAAAGTTACTGAAGGGACAAAAAATACTCAAGGTACTGAAATATAGCCAATTGCAGTGCTATTCACTGACAGCAGAAAAGGTAAAATTAAAAATTTTGGAACATAATTAAATGTGAGATTTTTTTCATCCCGCTTACACCGCTGAAACGATTTAGATAAAATTTGGATAGTTTAAGACCCAAGCAAGGGCATAGGGTACAATTTTACCCTGGAAATCACCTCAAGAGGGTGGAATAGGTGGTGGAAGTTTGTATGGTGAAACGAGAATTTCTCAAGTAAGGCGGCCCACACACCCACAATATTATTTCGCAATATTAAAAGTAGGCTATTCTAAGTGGTAATGGTACGCAGACGAATTCGTGGACAAAAGCTAGTTTCTAATATAAATCTCCTATACCCATTCATTAAGAATTCAACTCATACGAAATCACCTCATCAGACTGATTACGATATGACAATAATGTACAGCATAATAGGCTATAGAAACGGACGCTTTGTCCGTTAATGACCAATAGCCTTTATCCGTTGTAAAGCCGATGTGATTCGCAATTATCATGGCCTCAGTACCGTGAAGCGGCAACAATCGCAACTAGATTATTGACATGCTGTATGACTGACGCAATTATAAGTATGATAGAGTTTAGATTAGTTTAACAGTTTGTATTCGTGAAATATGTATTTGAATTTACGTGTATGTTGACTGATGATGTCTCCTTACAGTGCTCAGAAGGTCAGTGGTTATATTATTTAGGTAGCTGCCTAAGCCTTGGGGAAAACAGGTGTGATATTACTGGTTACTGACTTCCAACTGTTTCGGTCCAGGTCTAGTGGGGGGTGACCACGTTCTTAGAGCGGTATCATTTTGATATCGAGTAAGTGACAGTGTATACAAGTCAGATACATCTGTCCCTTAATCGATCTCAAATTGATACCGCTCTAAGAGCTTATGGTCACCCCCCTGGAACACTTTGCAGCATTTACACCAATGGAGCAATTTATACAAAGTATAAGTCCAGGTTTCCTCACGATGTTACGTTGTTGTTAGAGATATGAAGGCAATGGTAATGTTTTCCAGGATGTGTCATCACATCACATCATCATCATCAGCCTATTAATATTCCCACTGGTCCGACACAGGCATCCTCTCTGTGAGAAGGAATGGGCCGTAATCCACCACGCGGGCCCAGTGCGGATTGGTGGATGTCACATGTCTTCGAATTTTTGGTTCTAGGACATGCCGGTTTCCTCACGATGTTTTCCTTCACCGTTTTTGAGAACAGTGGTGATGAAATAATTTACACAAAGTAAAGCGCCTGCCTGGGTTCGAACCCACGACCTACAACTTGAACTCGCGGCCGATACCATTGGGCCACCACTGCTCTCTACTAGGATGTGTACAACATGTTAAATTTTCTATACAAAGTTATGGTCAGGTGACCAATGAGAGAACTTATTTTTTTAGAGAATAGATTCCTTTTTGAAAGTTTTTTAGAACCCTTTCAGTTACACCCTCTATAGATACAAATACTTGGTTATACACATACAGGGTGGCCGGAACATTGACGTCCAAAAAATAAACGTTGGCTCTCGTATTGTGGGGTATCCGAATCACCCCCATGCATTTTCCGCGACTTTCATAGTTTTCGAGTTGTTTTTTTTTTCATATTTTTTGAGAATATCTGACCTGACTGACTTAAGACTTTGTCGAGTTTTTTTTTTGCAACTCAGTCTTCATGAGTAGTACTTTTATGCATAAATAACCAGCTTCGTAACTGTGATGAAAGTTATGAAAATGTTGGTCTAAAGTGAAAAATTTTTGTTTGGTGAAATATGACTTAAATTTTCAACTTTGAATTAAAAATCTAAACGGGTTTCTAAGTGGCCTACTTAAGAACCATGATGTCACCAGTTTAGATTTCAAGAATGCGAAAGACGAAAGAAAAAGTTAAGGGTTAATTCACCGAACGTAAATTTTTAAATATAGACCAACATTTTATTAATAAAACTTTACTTATAAATAGAAATTCCGTTAGTGCGTTGATTTAAGCTTTTCATCGACTAAAGGTCGCTGCAAACGTAACTTATTTTTATCCGGACGAAATGGGCCAATAAGTCATGAAATTATCGTTTCATACAAAATACCAAGGGACGCCACGTCGCCGTTTCATACATGCACACGTGACTCTTTCTTATGCATTTTGTCTCATCTGCTTAGCTTTTTTCCAAACTATATTGGGGTCGGCTTCCAGTCTTACCGGATTCAGCTAAGTACCAGTGTTTTACATGGAGCGACTGCCTATCTGACCTCCACAACCCAGTAACTGGGTAACACGGTACCCCCTGGCAAGACTGGTGTCAGATCTCAAGCTTCTGACTACCCATAACGACTGTCACAGATCTTCAAATGACAGCCGGGACCAACGGCTTAGCGTGCTTTCCGAGGCACGGAGGAAACTCGGTATGTTGAAATGGTCACCCATCCACGGACCGACCTCGTCTAGCGTGGCTTAACCTTGATGATCGACCCGTGCGGCTGTTATTATTTAGCCACGAGCTCCTCGTTCCGTCTAAATTAATAGTTAATAATAATAATAATTGATATAATTCATAGCTGACAGGCTTGATGAGAGTCCTATAATGTGACATCTCATCAAAACAACACTGTCTGTCGTAGTGTATAAGTATTAACATAGATCATAAGCCATATTGTTACTAACATCCTAGAATTTAGGTACTAACGTAGGTCATAAGATAAATTGTCACTAACATCCTAGTAGTATATAAGCAATAACATAGGTTATAAGATTTTATATTGTTACTAACACCCTTTTAAGTATTTGTATTTTGTCAGTGTGGACCTTTTGATGTCTGATAATAAATAAATTATTATATTATTATTATGAAAAACAACACACACAAAACGTGTGATCGTGTCGTGTGATGTGTAATTTTTATGGTGTTCAATAAAGTATATTCTTTTCTATTATTAAAACACGTTACGTATGCAACGACTTTAAATTGCATTTTTACAACAGATACGACTGTAAACTTCAACAAAGTTTCAGCAATAATTCACACAATACTGAAAAAGCAATACAATCAAAATATATTCATAGAATCGCGTAGCATATCCTACAATGAAACTACAGCCATTACAAAGTCTATCAAGAAGAACTCAATGTTATTGTAACTTTAACACCTGAACAAAAACATTGCCGCTCTGCTGATGTCCAAGGCATATTCAATGGTTGTCTGCCGCACCGATTTTCACATTATTCATGCCGACTGCATATTCATAAGACATAGCTTGACCTGCCATTAATTGTTATAGCCAAGCCTGTTAGCATGGGACACACTGGTGGCCAAATTGACAAACTTCTAAAAGAAAGAAAGAAACATGTTTACTTGTAACCCGCACAGGAGACACTAGAGATATACAAAAAACAAAAAATTAAACAATAATTATAAAAACAAACGCCGCGCGAGTCCAAAAAGGCGCATATCTCAGCAAGCACAGTGATATTTATAAAAAAACTTTTTACAAAAAAATACTACCGACTTCCAAATAAAACTAATAAGTGAAAAATAACTTTATTTTTGGAAGTCGGTGTCCATAACGCAATAAATTGGTACCTACGAAAGACACCGACTTCCAAAAATAAAGTTATTTTTCACTTATTAGTTTTATTTGGAAGTCGGTAGTATTTTTTTGTAAAAAGTTTTTTATTTTTCACTTTTTAGTTGTACCTACCTAACAGGCAAGTTGGTTAGTAAGTTACCTACTCGTATAACGCCAGAATATATTACCAAAATATCATGAAACTTGAACATAACCGGTGAAATGAGAGATCTGCGTACCCCTTAAGAGCGTACTGGCGTGATGTTATGTTATGAAATGGTATAAACAACAAACAGACATGCGATTACAGCAATCCCGAGAGATTTGCCGTTGTTTATTGAAGAGTTCTGTTGTATATCTTCGAATTTCTTCGTCAGTCCTTCACCAAATTAAAATGGGACCAATTTCGGAACATACTCTTTCAAACAAAAAAAGAATTTTTGAAATCGGTCCACAATTGACGGATATATCGGTGAACATATATAATGTCGAACATAGAACTTCCTCCTTTTTGGGAAGTCGGTTAAAAATAATAAATAACGCCACGCTAGTATTCTGATAAGGCCCAATGTTGTTGTTGCCACGGACACACTTAGGGAAACTAGAAGATTTTCACTTTTGGTGGATTCACGATTGGCCTTGGAAACTAGAATATTATAGGTGTTGTGGTTTTCCATCACTACCCGACTACGGCAAAGCCAAAAGAAAGGGATGATTTGAGCAGTCTATGTATGTTTGTATTTACGTATGTTTCTCTGTACCACCTAAACTGTTTATCCGATTTTAATGAATAAGATGTCAATCGATTCGTTATTAAGGCGCGGGTATCATAGGCTAAGAAAATCCTTATTCGGTTTACAATTTTAAAACTTATTGCTTGTTTTCCAAATCGGATTAAACAGACTGGTTTTTTTTCTATAAAAAAAAAATATCGCTAACATCATTGGTGACATATTATGTTTGAATAATATTTAATTTTGCCAGTACCTAAAAAAATCGTTCAGGAAATATTTAGTTAGATAAATAGATATAATAGAGTTTCTTGTGCAACAAAATATTATAATTAGTTACACAACTAGCAAGCTAGACATTTCGTTAGATTTCACTTTATAAAGCCATTGTGTCTCGCGTAGATCCACGTTTCTGGCAATCAAGGGGTTAAATCTTAAGTTTTGTTGTTCTTCTCTAGTACGTATGTATCTTTAAGTATGATATTTCGTAGGAAGTGTCGCTTTTCCTTTTATATTTTCATCTAGATATTTAAAATTTTCCATATCCACCGAGCAAATTGGCACGAAAACCTGTAAAACCATCTCTCATTGTATCCCACCCAAATGTTTTATGGATGGGACCTTCGATTTGTGAAGCTCATCGTATTTTATTATATGACTCTTGTGAATATTGATTTTTGGGTCAACAGCTTCACTTTGTATCATTTGTTCGCCGTATGTCGTTTAGCATTTTATTTCTATGCCCTACGATGACCACGACTAATGTGTACGGTGATAAAATGGCTGGCATATGCGAATATGACTAGTATTGTTTCGCAATGTGTGTGTCATATTAAATATGCATTGTTTATGCTGATAACTTCAGTTATTACAGTAGAGTGTTTGTTTTCATTATTGAGTTTGAGCTGTAGGGCTTGTAGTTAATAACTGTTGTGATAATGATTGAGTTTGCACTTATCATTCTATAGTATCTGGTATAAGTTTAGTGTTGTTACTAAGTCCCGACGCCTAGTCATCTTCCTGACAGTTATTGGTTTGTATTCTTACGTCATATCCTTAAATGTGTTTTGCCTTGTCCACAGACACTAGGGAGACAGGGTTCGTGAACGCGATCACGGCGGCTGGCGTGACCTACTCCATCACGCGAGCATGCACCGCGGGATCCCTGCTGGAATGCTCTTGCGAAAAGGTTTGACATTTAGTCTTTGTATACCTAAGCGCGTATTCATTGGGAAGCAAAGTGGCGCAACAGTTGACAAACACTGTTTCTTCTGTTCCTGGGAACATTACATCATATCACATCATCAGCCTATTAATGTTCCCACTGTTGGGAGACAGGCCTCCTCTCTGTAAAAGGGAATGGGCTGTTATCCACCACGCGGCCCAGTGCGGGTTGGTGGATGTCACATGTCTTCGAATTTTTGGTTCTATGACATGCCGGTTTCCTCACGATATTTTCCTTCACCGTTTTGAGAGCAGTGGTGATGAAATAATTTACACAAAGTAAAGCGCCTGCCTAGGCTTGAACCCACGACCTACAACTTGTAAGTCGCGCCGATACCACTGGGCCACCACTGCTCCTGGGGAACATAGTTGCGCAACTTCAGTTTCCCAATCAGTGGGAGGCTTTATATGTCCTTGTTATTCCTATACCACCAAGACATTCCATCCCGACCGAATTTTTGACATGGTGGTCAATCTCGGAGATAGAATTACTCCACATATTATAATATCTAATAATTAAAGCATTTTTTCTAAGGGAGCACCAAAACCGCGTCGCGGACGTGAATCCGTCACGCTCCCCCCCTCTCAGGTGCCAACAGAGAGGTGGCAGTGGGGGGGATGCAGTGACAACGTCCGCTTCGGTCTCAAGAAATCCAGGGAATTCATGGACAGCCGCTACAGGAAACGGAGCGACATCAAAACCCTGATCAAACTGCATAACCATAATGCTGGGAGGTTGGTTAGTAAGAATTTTCTTTTGGAAGTCAAGTAATGAGTTCATATGCCACTTATATTGTATGCCTCTTTTTTCGAACATTATAGGAATATAAGATAATCATTTTTCTTCACATCACGCACTTCATTCATCATATTTTCTTCATCATCATCGCTCAATCATTTACTCTTATTGCAGTTCTTTAGGGTCCAGAATGAATTACATATTACACACACGTTGCTTTTTATTTTATCTTTACAAATACAATATTGTGGCAACAGATAATGATCTAAGTCCATTTGTACAATTCCTATAGTCAGGCCATGGCCAGATTTATTAAGCTACTAACTAAAGTGATTCAACGCACGCCCTAGACAAGTGAGATTCTATCATCGAAAGCGTGGCGATTGTCAAAAAGGCAATTGTCAGACATCGAATGATCCTTTTTAGGCTTCCGTACTCAAAGGGTAAAAACGGGACCCTATTACTAAGACTACGCGATCCGTCTGTCTGTTTGTCTGTCCGTCTGTCACCAGGCTGTATCTCATGAACCGTGATAGCTAGACAGATTAAATTTTCACAGATGATGTATTTCTGTTGCCGCTATAACAACAAATACTAAAAACAGAATACAATTAATATTGAAGTAGGGCTCCCATACAACAAACGTGATATTTTTACCGTTTTTTGTGATAATGGTACGGAACCCTTCGTGCGCGAGTCCGACTCGCACTTGGCCGTTTTTTTCTTTTATGAAATTCTATATAGAAAATTTGAATTAACATAAATAATACATCGCGCCTGTATCCCCAAAGGATTACGTAGAAGGATTACGTACACCTATATATTTCGTCTCTCAAATCGAATGTAGGGTCAGCTGAGGTTTACCCCATGCTACTTTTTTTATGGCATAATAACATGTAGAAATTTTCATTATGACCAGATAATGTAATATATAAATGGAGTTTAATCAGTATTAATTAAGAAGCCCAATTTTAATTGTCACTATTTATGTTGCCCGGTTATTATACATACTACCCTGATTCATCACTAATGGTCCATCTATCTATCTATCTACTTACATAAAAGAGAAAGTATGTATGTATGTTCCTTATAGACTCCGAAACTACTGGACCGATTTCAAAAATTCTTTTACCGTTAGAAAGCTACACTATCCCCGGGTGACATAGGCTACTTTTTATCCCTGTATTCCCACGGAAACGGGAAATACGCGGGTGAAACCGCGTGGCGTCCGCTAGTTATATATATATATATATTAATGTTTGTATAATTTTATATCTACCTATATATTTTATGGTTTAATTTAGTAGTACATCGCAGACTACCTCCACCCCCCCCCACTCCTCCTACCACCAGTTCCTTCAGTCCACCCAAAGGTAACTGGTAGAAAACGCTGTTAGCAATTAGACCCCCATTGTACCCGTAGACGTGTTTATAAAAAGAGTTGTAAATAATTTGGTGTACAATAAAGTATTCTGTTATTACTTTAATTCAGTTCCCACTCACACTCACACACAAACACGCACACACTCACTCACACACACTCACACACTTACACACTCACACACTTACACACTCACACACTTTATCTCTTATTAGTTTAAGATTATAATTTTCTATTGAGGTTATAACGAATATTTTTATCGATAGGCAATCAAAAACAACATGAAGATGGAGTGCAAGTGCCACGGGCTGTCTGGCTCCTGCACGCTCAGAACTTGCTGGTGGAGGATGCCAACCTTCCGGGAGGTGGGCGATAAACTGCGGGACAGATTCGAAGGTGCTGCTAAGGTGAGCTGATAAAAAGAAATAATAATATTAATTTGACGTCCGTTCTTCAGATACACACAAAAATTTAATTAAAAAGTGTCAATTTTCAGTTTTTGCCTCATGGGTGCGTCATGAGAGGTCCATTTACTACCCCAAGGGTACTTTCTACCAAAATGAAAAGTACTCCATATCCTAATGCAGGTCATCGCCTATACGAGTGTCAAGTTTCATCAACATCCATTCAGAGGTTTTGACGTGTAAACGCAACAGACAGAGACACCTTCGATGCTAAAATATTACTATAACTGACAGCGGCTTCACTGTCGTACCCAAAGGCTAACAATTATCATATGTCCTTTTATAAGTTCCAATCTATCTTTGTATCAAAATTCTTTCAGCGGTTTAGGCGTGAAATCGTAATTAAAAGACAGACAGACAGAGTTACTTTTGCATTTGTAACATGAATCATAAAAATATAAATTATACTTCGCCCGCATCCGAATCAAAAGTGTTTTATTGCTTCAATGGATCGTTATAGCGGGATGAAAAGTCCTAAGTAAATGGTATGTCCTAAACCAGGTTCTGGTCAATCCTAATCCGTGGAGCCGTTAGGGCGTGAAAGCGAAAAAAAAAAACATACTCACATTTATAATATTAAGAGTCCCCACAAGTTCCACGAGCCAAAAACAGAAAACAGCTACTTTTTCAGCGAAAATTTCTCAATAACTACAAGATATATGATAAAAAATATAACAGCAAAAAAAAAACGACACAAGTCCGTCGTCTACAAGCCCATGAGCGAAATTGAATGTCTCGCGCGTGCGCAACGGTTTGTAAGGCAATATTCAGACAATTTATTAAAATTAAATAAGTACTCAAAAATAAAATATGAAAATTGGATTCTATTGATAAACACCTCAAATTTCAAATTATTTATCAGTTATTTTTATATTCATCATATTCTTACACGTAGCCGACGCTTTCGCACATGATAAAATTGCCTTTTTTCCGCGAGGACAATATTTTTTTAAGTACAAATACAATAAACTTTAAAAAACTAAATTGGTGGCTCCCTAGTATACTATATGCTCAGTCTACACCATTTTTTGCAGATTGTTATTCGCCATCAGTAAGCTGAAAAAGCAATTGAAAAACCTGGTGTTTCGGGATTACGTAAAAACGTGTGTTAGGAATTATTTTTTTCTAATTTTAATTGAGCAGTTATCAAAAATGTGTAATGTCTATTCCCTAGATAACTTTATGACGCAAAAAGTTGTTTTAAAAGATTTATCACATATCTTGTAGTTATTGAGAAATTTGCCCTAAAAAAGTAGCTTTTTTCTGTTTTTAGCTCGTGAAACTTGTGGGGGCTCTTAAGGTTACACTAGTCGAAAATTCTTCCATACAAACGTAGTCTGGGGATTCCACTGTTTGACGATGTACGTTCAAAATAAAAAGTGATATCAATTTGTCTTATCATTATCTAGCCCTGTATGGAAACGAAAAAGTAAAAAAAGAAAATATTTGAAAGTTATGAGCGTCGAAAGTTCCACATTTCGACACTAATTTTAACGCATTTTTGGGCGCAAATAAATACCATAAGAAGCCTGAAAATTGCAAAACGGCCTCCATACAGGGATAGATTAGTAGTTCAACAATGCAAATAATTTTAATTTGGAACAGATAGATTTAGTCGTTTTTTCATGATATCTAGACTGCCAAAGGTCTGTTTATAAAATTTCGGGCGCTCGGTTTCGTCCTAAATCATTATCCATTTCGCTAAAATTTGCAAAAGTGTGTATTTGTTCGCGAACTAGCTTCCTACTGCTCATCACAGCATCTGTCTCTTCCGCACGTATTATCGGCACGTTGGTTGATATAAAATGCATTTTAACCCCGCGCACAAAATAGTTCGTGTCGTCGACTAGTGTACCCTTAAGTGATATTAGTTAGGTTATTGTAGGTATTATACGAGTAGTAAAGAATGTGTGAATACAAAAGTGAGTAAATATTAAAATGTTGTTCGCAGGTAATCGCCAGTAATGATGGTGACAGTTTCATGCCAGAGAGTCCAAGTATAAAGAAGCCTGGCAAGAAAGACATCATCTACTCGGAAGAATCAGCAGACTTCTGCTCAGCCAACATGAAGACTGGCTCCCTAGGGACGCTGGGCCGAACCTGCAACATCAGCTCAGCTGGAACCGACAGTTGCGACCAATTGTGCTGCAGGCGAGGTTACAAGGAAACCTCGGTCAAAGAAACTGAGAACTGCAACTGCCAATTTAAATGGTGTTGCGAAGTCATCTGTGAAACATGCTTCGTTAAACGAAATATACAAACATGCTTATAATGTGATAGACGATATAATAAATGTTTACTATTCAAATTTATTTAACAGTTTTATTGTTTTAATACATTTATTTACTCATTAATATTTTATCACCGGCAAATCTTCTCTTTTCCGAAAAAGTTTAGCACATGCTGGAAGTGTTTCCATTTCTTTCTTAACAATGTAGTTGTACAGCACTCTCAATTTCTTGATGTCCGTTTTAGAGAATTTGTGATTCTCTTCTAAAGTTTGTTGTCCTCTTGCATCCTGTAATTATGTTATTTGACAATAGATACATATATTTTAAGTTAGAAGGTGATAAGTAACTAGTTATTCGAATGTCTGTTTTCATTAACATTGGGCGACACCTTACTAAATTGGATTTTTAAGAGGAAACGGGGGCAGACAGCGCTGACTGAATTTCCTTAGTACTCGTAAATAGTCATAAATCGAGGTTTGGCTGTCGCCTATTTCGTCCTCCAATATTAGACCAATTTAAAAGATATTCCATAAACTGGTAAAGTAAGCTATATACTACACTTATTTTACTTTACTACTACATATTTTTTCATTTATATTTGTCAAATTTGTACTCTAAGCCTCTGTTAACAGCGCAATTTTGAGCATTTTGGGAGGGTTCTAGTGCTTCTAAAGATAATGTATCATCAAAAAGGAAAACATAGGGACATAGTATATATCTTTAGTTTTCAGTTTACGGAATATCTCTATAAAAACACGTTTGTTGTATGGGAGCCCCACTTATATATTTATTTTATTCTGTTTTTAGTATTTTTTGTTATAGCGGCAACAGAAATACATGATCTGTGAAAATTTCAGCTGTCTAGCTATCACGGATCATGAGATACAGCCTGGTGACAGACAGGATCGCGGCGTCTTAGTAATAGGGTCCCGTTTTTACCCTTGGGGCACGGATCCCTAAAAAGTAACGAACCAAAGGCAGGGAACAGATGATTTTTGGATACTGATAAAAAACAGGCAGTATTTAATGATAGTATTAGAGCTTATCGCCGGTCTACAAAACAGATTAATAAACTATCAGACATGCAAAAAAATCCTACTTATGTCGCTGATAAAATAAATCTTACATTAACTTGAATGGTTGCCTTTCCGTTAACTGAATATGTGTGGTAGTCGAAATGTCCAGCACTACGGTGGTCGTAGAAATTATTATTAAATGGCCACTTATTGGCATGTAGTTTTTCGAATTTTTTTTCATATCCTGGAAAAAAAATGATGTTATGCGAAAAATTATGCACCCTCTGTCTGCCTTACGTTTCACCAAATATAATGGGGGCAGCACAACTAACCGGATTCAGTTAGACCTACTTAACATAAACCGACCACCTATCTGACCTTCACAACTCAGTATCTGGGTAACACAATATACCTCTGCAAATCCCAGGACTCTGAATAGTCAGATTTCAGTTTGACTACCCGTCTCCTCCTAAATCTCTTGGCGTTGCATTATGTCAGAGTTCATGCCTAGCTGGAGAGTCTTGCACTTGCACGTAGAACTGACGATATTAGAGCTGAACTACTAATACGATGACCACTTCTGGTAAAGGCCATACCGCACCGACAAATATGTAGGTATAAGTTTCGAAGGAATACACTTTAAAGGCTTCAGACTAAGTCAGACATTGGTAAATGCTCTATTAATATCACTGCAATAAATCACTAGAAGTCTGGCAAACGAAAGTAGAGACTGAAAAAGCGCGGCACATTTAAAAAATATCAGCATAGCAACCCCAAAAACAAGTATGCAATACCTGGAATATTTGATACTTTAGAATTATTTATATTACTTCGTCTAAATAACAAAATAAATATAAAGAATAGTAAATATTAAAAAATACTATAGGTACATTTAAATATTACCACCTTAGATATATCAATCTGAATAAGAAAAAGCAACAGTATTCTAAAATAATTTTGGTTTATCCACAATCAATCAAAATCTGAATCTAAGACTTCCATGAGAAAAGATTCATAAGAGTCACAGGAATCATTGTTTTCTACATTAATAATGAAACTTTTTAAATTATTAAATAGAGAAAATGTTTTTACAAAAAGATAAATAGTGATTACGAATTAAAACAAAGTATCAACTTAGTAGCGTCATACGGAAAATTGGGGTTGACATTAGTATAGCATTGCCATATAAAAATTTTGCAAATAATTCGAGTGTCTACTTTTGTTTGCCAGACTCTATTTATATTGCAGCTGATTTTAGGCTTTTATTTTCATGGTAATCTAAGGTACTCCATACTGCCCCGTCTTCCTTTTATTCTTCCCTAAAAACTACCTTGTATAAGCTTATTTACAAGGCAATAAATAGCTTCTGCCCACGGCTTCGCCCTCGTGATCGTCAGAAATTATCCCAAAAGAACGTATTCTCTGGATAAAAACTATGCTATGTCCAGAAGGACATAGCATAGAGACAGATTGGCCAATGGAGAACCATTGGCCAATCTGTCTCTATACCAAAATTCATCAGAATTATCAAAAAAGCAGACCAGATTTAGTTAGCATTTATAAAATTTGTATGATTTTATTCATAAACCTTTCTTACTCATTACCTGGAATGATATTTTCTTTTACAATCGTGATATATTTGTCTCGATCAGGTGAATTGTGCTGGGGTGGTACTCCTGCTATTGCCAACACTGCTGCAGCCAGCCCTTGACCCGAGGACAGACAATCGTATCCAAAATAGACATTCTAGTAATCAGAAGAAAATACATTAAACATGTTGGTTTAAATATAAGATACGAGTATATTCAAATCACAATTTCACTAGTAATTAGTATCTGTGAACATGCTTCTACGTTGACCTCAACATCATTTATGGTAGCATTCAAATGTGAGTCAATAAAAAGACAGAAAAACAGTAAGTATGAGAATTTGTGAGAGGAAGTGTTGTTAAAACTTTTTGTTAAGTATATTATTCATTGCTAAAAATTCAGTCATGAACAGAACCTTCGTGAAACAGTAAATTTTGATGCAAGTGGGTAAAGTTTGTTATTACAGCCGAGACGGAATAGACGCAAGAGTCGAAGGCGAGACCGTCAAGACGACGACTAACGCCAACGACCTTGAGGGAACAAAACGCTCACTCGTTTCACACCCGCGCGACCCAAAATTTAGTAGTTTTTTCTTATTATTCTAAGACTTTAAAAAAAAAGCCTCAAATATTTAAAATGTAGATAATTAAAATGTCTTTGAGATGGTGTTAATTTCATTAAAATACGCTCAGTGGTTTTGGTGTGATTGTCGTGTTTTTGTCCATTTTAGACATAACTTTACAAATTAATTACACTATGTTATACGAATAAAACTCAAAATTTGCATAGATCAAATTATCAAGAAAATAGTCTAATATAACATATATTATTTTCAAAAAATTACGACAAGCCATTTAGACGTGATTCTCATTTTACAATTAGCTACTCAAGGGTATCAGCGCCTTAAGGGGCCGAGAGACTGCAATGACAAATGGTCGCGCGTAGACAGAGAAAACTATAATAGACGACTAGATAGCTTGAATCTCATTCACACAAGAAAGAGAACGGCTTATGCATACGTCATGTACAGAAATGAGATAGCATGATATGATTTTTTTATTCATGGCGCGTGCCGGTTTATTCAAGGTCATCACAGTACTGTGCTAAACAAACATTGACAGTTCTACCTAAAAATATTACTATTTGGTGTTGCCTGCGTTTGAAATTATTTTTCCTCAAACCATATAATTTTATGTCATAAAAAAATCATAATATTGTTTTACTTGTACCTAAGTGTGAATTTAATTACATATATACATAAACAAAAAATATAATGTATGGTATACAAAATATTGAATTGATAATGTATAGTTAATGATCTAACATGATAAAACTTATTTATATATTTGTTAATAATTCTATATTTATATATATATATAAATGAATGTAACGGATAAAACCGAGAGGTCCAGCTAGTTAATCACAGATGGCCTTCGACTAATTATGGACTACAAGCCCTGAATCTACGATTGCTAAAAATGGGGGTAAAAGCTTTGATATGGCAATACCATCTGCATATCTTCTATCGTACATGCGGCACGGCAACTATTTATCTATAGTTGCCTCTGTCTACGTGTTCGCGTGTGTAACTATGCACTTCATACGTCAAGCGACCCCACTCCCGACTACCTCGTTCGCCAATAGCGTGAATTGAACGTCAGAGTGACATTGACAGTTCTAAGTGCACTGTTATTTTGACCGTGTAGTACAATAAACACTTCGCATCGTGCTTAAAAAAAAAATAAGTTGTTTGAAAAACTTACTCTACTAAAGTCTCCGCCAGATAACAAAAAAATATAAGTCATTGATCCGACTTGTACCAAAAAGTATAACTAAGGTACGTAACTTGAAGCAAGCCAGTGATCATACAAACCAATTCAAAAAAACTATCATATATCCAGATTTTTTTATCATCATCCAATTTTTTCCAGATATTCGAAAAAGAAAAATTGTTTATTCAGCACAGAGTAACGCGTATTATAGAAAATTTTAAAACTAATATTAAAAATAACACAATGCAAAACATGAAATGCAAAAATTAATTGTATTGATTTAAAGCTTAAACTGTCTTTGATTCTTTCCAATGCCTGACAACATTTTGAATGTTGATCAAAAAATCAGGCGTTATTTAAATAAATATTAAAATGGTCACCTGAACTCCTGTATTGGTGTTGTTAGTAGAAGAATAATCAAAGCAGCCCAGTTGGGCATGAGGGTTGGAGAAAAGCACATATCGAGTCTTATTGTTAACTGGAATATTTGGTAACTCTACGAATCTCAACATTGTCAGGCTGTTAACGGTGTTCAGGAACAAACGGATTCTGTCGCGAAGAACTTTATCTAGAATGGAGAAACAAGCAATGCGTAAGCTCGATGTAACCAATACAATCTGTTAAAATTATTGTCAACGAAACTATAGTAAAATGCATTACATTTTATTGGTCTCTTTTGAGGTATATAATCAAAGGGTACGATTAGTACCTATGCAAATAAAGTTTGGCATAATAAAGCATATGGTACTCTAAAAATGAGATCTGGGGGGTGACCATAAGTTCTTAGAGCAGTATCAATTTGAGATCGAAAAAGGGACAGATGTATATGACTTGTATACATCTGTCACTTACTCGATATCAAATTGATACCGCTCTGAGAGCTTATGGTCACCACCCTGGGCTCTAGACAAGTGACATTCTATCATCGTAAGCGTGACGATACTCGTAGCGATTGTCAGAAAGCAAAAATTGTATGAGATTGACAAGCGATATCGAAAAATCACGTGATCAATGACTATCACCTTCGCTGACATCGAATGCCACTTGTCTACAAAAAATAAAAAAATACCAATGCCAAATTGGCATTTTTTTTAATTTTTTTTTGTGCATCTCGCAATTCAATCCGAGTGATTGGCTTAACCGGGCGATACTACTGCTTAACCAGGTGACCTACGGGGCCGAACCTCGGCTCAGGGTGTCACTGGGGACACACCTAGGGCTGGATCATGATTAAGTGATTCTACCA
The DNA here is from genome assembly GCA_948252205.1 of Orthosia incerta. Classification (NCBI taxonomy): domain Eukaryota; kingdom Metazoa; phylum Arthropoda; class Insecta; order Lepidoptera; family Noctuidae; genus Orthosia; species Orthosia incerta. The sequence continues at coordinate 9,478,286 of OX411754.1, read as the reverse complement.
TCCATTCGGAAAATACCTACGTGGAGAAGAACAGACAAAAAACTCTTATTTGTTCATTATTTAACTACGGCTCAGCATTGCGCGGGCTGGCGTAAATATCTTGACGGGGTTGTCGCAGTAGGCCTCGGCGGCGAGGATGGAACGAAGGTGGTTTGTGCCTTCTAAGGGTGCTGGTCCCCCTGCGGCTCTCTTGGAGCAGGGTGGTGGCATCGTCGGGAGCGACGAGAGTATGCCTTGGTCGGCTTCGGAGTGATTTGGGAGGGTTCGTAGCGGGAGGCCGCTTTGATTAGCGGATTTCTATGTTTAACTGCAGTGTCAAAGAAATGCTTTGAAAAGCGTTTCATGAACTGCTTAATCGTAGGGATTCTGAGGTCTAAATGAAGTTCTTTATTTCGGGCGTACCAGGGGGCTCCCGTAACTTTACGGTTTTGGAGCGTCTACATTCAGTGGAGTTAGCGGGGCTTTGCGTGCGCGAAGACAACGCAAGCATAAGTCATAATGGGACGGATGACCGCGGTGAATATGCGCATCTTGCACTTGAGGGACAAGCCGCTGCGAGTGGTCAGCATCCCGTGCAGTCTGCCCACAGCAAAGGCGGTTCGCGAACGTGCCGCCTTAATGTGCTTGGCGAAGGAGAGGTGGTTATCTAGAATGACACCTAGATATTTGGCTTGCTTCTTCCAAGGGATTGGCTTGCCGTACATATTGATTGGTCTGGGGAGGGAGGGTTTCGTCGTCGATCACTCCTTGAGAAGAGGACCGCATGACCTTTTTCGGTGGTAACCTCGATTCTCCACAGCCGAAAGCACTTGCCCAGTACGTTTGCGGCAGTTTGGAGAGTGCGGGCTATGGCATTGGGCTCGAGTGTGACGCGCGACACCTATCGTCCGTGAGTGAGACCGGCTAACGGTCTTCTGTCGCGTGTCTCGCGTCGCAGTCCCACGATATACTCTGCGGCAGCTGTGCTTCGGGTGAAAAGGTAACGTCACGTAAAGTTTTGCCCCTTCACAGGTCTTTTTCTTTTTCTCAATCTGTCTTTCTATGAGTTGCGATATACGCACACCACGTGCCCTCTCCTTTTCTTTCTTTCTATTGTGTCGTGAGAAACTTCGTTCCTGACGGAGACCCAGCGCCTAGACAAAATACCTTCCATAAATGCTACGGACCTGAACGTGAGAGGCGGCGTAATACGCGTCGCTTACGCGTCCGAGTTAAAACACCTTGGATCACAGTGGCGCGTGAAATTACGTATCCTTTCCGCATGTAATGGCATTGTTTTAGAATTTGATTTTATCGTCTGGTATTAACGCTACAGATAAGTTTTTTGTGTAGGTCGGCTGGCCGCAAACGTTTTTATTTACATAGAAGTCGCCAAAACAGATAACGCCACGCCTGAGGGTGGATTTAATATGATGTCAAGATTATTAAATAATTACCAGAAAATTGTTTAGTATGAATATAGTAAGGTATCATTCCTTTAGGCCACAGTTTAAACTTTTTAATTTCGTCTTCACTAAACTCAGAACCAGCTTCATCTTTAACGTCCTTTAGTGCTTTTCCATCAAATTGTATGATACTCATGAGTTGTTTGTTGACCCAATCAGTGCGTCTGTTATGTGCACTAATATCAGTGAGGGCATTTCGTGATCTTTTGACTCCGTGGATATATTTTTCCTGCTCGGGACCCGCGCGGATTCCTATAACAAAATAATAAAGGTAATGGATGAACGGATGGTCGATGGAGCCGAAAACTTCGGGGGTGGCGACCGCGAACCGGAAGATGAAGCATTGGAAGGCCTCCCACGAGGTGGACCGATGAACTGGTTAAGGTTGGGGAAACTAGATTAGATGCTAGACGCATGGGATCGGTTAATGTGGCGATGCTTGGGGGAGGCCTATGTTGAACAGTGGACTTCTTTCGGCTGAAATTATGATGATGATGAGAGGGACCTACTTACAACGAGTGTCAAACTTAATGGCTGTGAAATTTGCAGCTCGCTGCGCACTACTTCACCCCTTATCCCCGTTGTTAGGAGAATTTACTGCTGCGCAGTGACTGCCCTCGTGTATCCATCTGCCATAAGGTTGAATCCCGCTGTATACGATGCTTCATCGCCAATAGGGGAAGCTTTGTTATGAGTGTTACCATGTCAATTGATCGACGATAAAAGGGACCAGTCGTCGAGATCGTCGATCGACAGTTCCTACAATACAAATTGACAGACTTCGATCACTGTCATCGATCGGTGTGTCAAGACCCTAAGACATGCTTCAACTCCCTAGGTGCCTCCTGTTCTTGGTACTTGGTAGATAAATTGGTGATTATTATTAATTTATGGTTGAATATTTTACTATTAGGTAAGCGTGCACCATCGTAGACTGCATCATTGCTGATTACAAGATGAGATACTGATCTGAAACCATCAAAAATACAAAAGAATTACTCACGTTTTGGGCACATAAGAAATATAATAAAAAATAAACTTGAACATAACACTAAACCTCGTCGAGGCATGCTTTTGATTATGAGTGAAATAAGTAAAATTTACTAGCGTTCATTTTATTGTATAAATTCAATAAGGCATTTCGATAAGGAATATTAGATTTTTACTTACGAAATGCAGCAGGGTTATACAACCGGTTAGCATAAAAATAATAGTTGAAAGCGGTGCCGCTCATTTAGTATAATAATATTTACTCTATCTTCAACAAATTAGTCCAATGATGAGCGAAGCGAGCCCGGGAACAAAGGAAACCTTGAATCGGATTGGTTAGGTTCCAGGGGATGACGTGAGCTGAAGTGAGAGCGCAAAGCGAGCGAACTAAGCCCCCGCAGCGGGTGTCAGTCGACTTTGACTTTGTTACTCAAATAGTAATTTATATTTGTATAATAATTTTTATTTGTATAGATTCTTTTACCGATTGTGAATGTGTGAACATTGTAGGCTTTCTAGATTTCTAGATGATTGTTAACATTTGTTAACTTTTTATTTCGTTTTACATTAATTTTTTTTTTTTTTTTTAATTTCGTACGACTTATTGTCGGGCCTACGTTGTCCCCTCATATCCAAGTACTAATGCTGTGACATGGAAATATTGTAAACACAATTTTTTTTAAAGAGTAACCATGGAGTTTCTTGCCGGTTCTTCTCCATAGGAAACGACTAACCCGAACCGTGCACCTTTTGTCGACGTTTTATAAGTGCCCGTGTAGGCCTATGTAAAATAAAAAAAATGTTTTTGATTTTGAGTACCAAATTGTAATTAAGTACCATACTGATTTTATAGTAAAAATAATTTTCAATATTCAAATATTTAATAAAAAAACACCTCTTTTTAGGGTTCCGTACTCAAAGAATAAAAACGGGAGCCTATTACTAAGACTCTGCGATCCGTCTGTATGTCTGTCCGTCTGTCACCAGGCTGTATCTCATGAACCGTGATAGCTAGACAGTTGAAATTTTCACAGATGATGTATTTCTGTTGCCGCTATAAAACAAATACTAAAAACAGAATAAAATAAATGTTTAAACGGGGCTCCCATACAACAAACGTGATTCTATGCCGTTTTTTGCGATAATGGTACGGAGCCCTTCGTGCGCGAGTCTGACTCGCCCTTGGCCGGTATATATTTTTTTTTATCAATCCCTATAACTTACTAATTTCAATAGTTTTATCGTATTAGGTACCTTCTCATATTGGGCATTTTTCAAACTGTGTGGTCATTATGAATAATGCCGTATTAACAACTTGTTCCATAACATGTATATTTTATTAACATTCATAACATATACATTTCGGATTTTTACCTGTAAGACTTGGTAAATCTTAGGTTTTACCGTAGTTTTGGCTTTTACAGTAACATATAATATACGATGTTACACTGCTGCCAATGATTATTTCTTCGGTGGATTTTCTTAAGACATCAAAGAGAAAATATGTTGAGATAGTAACTTCTTCATTCTTATCCAATGAGTTACCTACATTATTTTGAACAAAGAATACCATTCACACGGTCAAAATCCGTTTGCATGAAAAATTATTCACGCTATTTCAGATTCAGCCGCGCCGTCCGTATCTCATATGACAGATTTCTCTGCTCATAAACATAAATTTTCCAGCGGGGCCAATACTCGTGGGAACCCACCTCGGGGCGCACTCGACCACCAACACTCAACGACTTTTCACTTTCTTAACCCAAATATAGCCGAAATTAAACTCTAAAATTACCCACGTAAAGTGCAATTTCGGTGCAGCAAAAATGCCTGCTAGAAAATAAAGCTGTTTCAGAAAATTGCACGCTATCAAAACTACAACGGTTGCGTTCGCAATAAAACAAAATGGCGAAGGTTTTGCAGGGTTGTCATTTCTTTCAAGTAATGATGAAACTTGATAGGCACATGTAAACGTAATTGTACAGGTATATCAGTAAGATTTAGTATCACTTGGATCTACTCAACCGTCTTTATTCATCACTGAAAATGTGCTGCAACACTTTTAATATATGCGCTTTTCAAATGCTAAGTCCACGAATTACATACAAGACGGTTTTCAAATAAATCAAATAGTCTGCCAAAGGAATTACTGATACAAATCCTCTCCATTAGTGCTTAAGGAATGAGGAACATAGACAGCCCTATGACAGTTGCATAAATAAATGCGCGCATATAAATTTCAAAATAAGAACATCGTTTATCGAGGAGACATCTTTGGGTATGTATTATGCTATATATCGAAATTAATGCTTTTAACATCGACCTTCTTTATGAGAGAGAGGGAGACAGAAGATGGATTGGAACGAGATAAACGTTGATAATAAAGGTCTAATGGAAATGTTCTTGTCTTGTACATTTTGTAACTGTATTGCATAATGTTGTTCGCATTTCGTATTGTGGACGTACTTTTGTAATATATTAAGGAAGCAATGAAAGGGGACGTAGATAATGTGTCCTATTATAAGATTATGATTTGTAATTTTGAAAGTACATCGAGGCTGATGTATGCTAAAAATATAGGGTAAATAGATCCCTAATTTTAGATAGCAGTTTTTAGGAACCAACCTGGAATAACACTACTACAGGCAATGAAAAGTATCAATAAAAAGGCAATTTAAGTTTTTGATCAATTTAATATTTTTAGTAACAACTAATCAATATTTTAATTATAAATAGATACTGCTAATGTACAACCAATATTACAATAAATGGTGTCAACCCCAAAAAAGCGGTCACTGGACGAAATATATTTCAAAAAGGTACATTTATTATACAAATAATAAGATTTGAGATTCAGATAAGTTCAGCTGATTTCAATTGTATTTTTACCTAATATTAACAATTTAAAATGCTACATTCACATAAATAACTTAAAATAATTCATAAAGACAATATTTACATGCATTAAAAATGTTTTCACAATGACGAATTGACAATAATTCGATTGGGCAGATTAACAATTTTGATTAAAACCGGCAAAAGCTGTCAGGTGTAAAAGGTTAAAAAATGGCACCAATTCGATTTTCGAAATTCATAACGGTTTCGGTTTTAAATTACGTTAAAATACTTTTTTTTATCACAATAGCTATCATGCTAAAATTCAAAACAATGGCTTTAATAGATCCAGTCATGGATATTATAACTACGAAATTAAAAAAAAAACTTCAGTCTTTTAAATCCGATGCGTATCAGTTCCTCAGACTCTGTCATTGAATTCCGAAACATTTTTAAAAGTTACCTATGTACAGAGATCCGATTTTTAAGCGTTTTTTTTTAACAATACTTTGATAAGTACTCGAATACCTGTTTTAAATAATACCGATTGTTTTAACATCGGATTTTTTTACTAAAACTAAGAGACTGCCTGATGGCGCGACGCAATTAAAATTTCGTCGTTAGGCGATATTGCGCACGTCCTTTCTAAGAAAATTTCAAGTACAAATCGGCTGAACTGCATTCTATTGCGTCCATGTGAGCGTACATGTGAGCGTACATGTGAGCGTACATATGAGCGTACATGTGAGCGTAAGTACTTGTGAAATAAATTGAACCGCATCGAGCCATCAGGAAAATCGCTAACACGTTACTTTACTTTAATACATTCAGTGGGTAATATTAAAGTAAAATAAAATAAATTAAAACAAGTTTTTTAATAAATATTTTTATATAAAACATACTTGACGAGTTAGTATGCTCAGTGCTTTTTATTATACAAAATAATTAAGCTCAGTAGGATTAGACTACCTATACATACTTACTGGCTATACTATTTTTATATCACATTATGAATATCATTCAAGTTGATATAATTACTTGTATGATCAATAAAGCTTCCACATATACTGGCAAACTATCGAATTTGGAATGTCAACATTTTTGTCATAGAAATTATTCCAAAAGAAAAGAGATTTTGTCAAAAGATTGTTAATGTTAATTTAAAAATATTCAGCTTTTGAAGTAAGTGCGTTATGTTAGTCGAAAGGTATGAATATGAAGGATGAAATGAAGGTCCAAATATAAACTCGTCAAGTGAATAGTTTGCGATGCAATCTGTCTAGTTACAATAATAATGATAAAAGATTTACTATTGCAGTAACACATGCATTAAGCACATAACGGTTGAAGGGACGAGCATCTCTGCACCTGTACAAACGCGTAACGAGAGTCCACCGTGCGCTGTTTCGCGTGCAACACTATCTCCGTGTATCAGACGCAACACGCATACAATATTATACATATAATACTGATTATTTAATTCGTTTAATATTTAATTAAAATTCTCCAGAGCGTTTATCTCGTAATGTGGGACACTTTTACGATGGCGCTACTTACTGACTGATAAGGGCCCAACGCAACCTCCGCCGCTGAACACCCAAGAAGACACTTTATGCAAATGTCACTAAGCCACATATTCCATTAGCCGGTTTAATTATAATATGAAGTTATAATTATTACAAGATTATTTCGCTGTTGAATCTCAAAACAGTTATGCGAGCATGCACCCAACGCGGACGTCCATAAAATAGAAAGTATTTATAAAACTCAAATGATTATTGCCGCTGTTATAATAATTGCAAATAACTTTATTTGAAAAACCTGAGTATTAACTTTAGAATGGTATTAAGAAATATCATTTAAAGTCTCGTACGTTTTATTTTGCGTACGTGTCTTCTTGGGGCTGTTCAGACGAGTATGTATATAGCACGATACCTAGGAATAAATATATTATACAGCTGACCGCGTAAGGAAACCAATAAGTCCAATTTAGAATAAATACAAAATGAGTCGATGATAGAAATAAATCGTCTGTTAACTGGTCTCATTAATTTCCGAACGACAGTGTCCAAAAAAATAAAGTTACTAGATCACATGTTCGCACTTAATAGTCAAATAAATTAACCGAACGGGTAGCTTACTTTAATTTTACGCCGGATCAATTATCATGTATAAAAGAAGAAATAAACAGTGATAGAGAAACTATTTACATAAGTCAACATGATATACGATTTCGACGACTTCGATAGATGAAAAAGTGAAGTGATTATATACAAGGTCCGTTATCTGCCTCCGAATAAGAAAACAGGTCCACTCTCGAGTCTGACTCACAGTCACTTCGTCCGACACTAAAGTTTCTCTCATTGATCACTTCGCCATCAGCGTCCGTCTATAAACACGTGTGCACCACTTTTTCAGTGCGACAGAGTTTGCACTTGACCTCGCAGCACCAATGGAAGGTGCAGTTACATCGTTCCACTACAAACATGGTCTCCGTCCGGTACCCTCGGCCACAGCACATGAGGTCGCAGCCGTCCACCCCGATGCTGGTATCGTTGCAGGCGCGACCGTGTGTGCCGGGAATGCCCAGTCTCGGGTTCTTTTCGCAGAAGCCCGGCGATGACTCCAAGTAGACCAAGTCTTTCGCCCCCGGTGACTTATGGTCTGGATTGTGAGGTCGCAGTTGGAACCTGTAGCGGTCTCTTCGTGGTACCCTGTGCGGCGCCGCGTCGTTGCGCTGCGCCGGTGGCTCCAGCTCCGTGTTGGGCATCATGACCCGTGACGCACCGTCGAAGCGGTCCTTCAACGAGTCACCCACGGAGCGGAAGCTCGGCAGCCTCATCCAGCAGGTCTTGACGGTGCACGAGCCCGACATACCGTGACACTTGCATTCCTGTCGCATCTCCGTTTGCACATGCTGTGAACAAAACAACACAATAAACATCTCGTGCTTTAATTTATTCTATCATGGGGAGGTCTATAATGATGTCCAAATATCTTTAAATTCCACCGATAAGCTTCGATACAGTGTGATCGATGATCTTTTAAGCGTAGTCCATCGATCGCATCTCACGATCGAGCAAATTGTTACAAATCGTGAAGAGGTGGGCCGGTCGTCACCGCGCGTGGACCGATCATAAATCATACTCTAGGGACATTCATCATTCTTAGAAGGTAGATAAATGACGCGCGGATGGGAGACAGTCAATATTTTCCTATCTCGGAGCGCAGGCGCTTCGGAGAACGTCGTCGACGGTATTTATTCATTGACATGTAGATGGCCGCGTATGTTATACAGCCAAGTGTCCAAATATGTGTTAAACAATCGATGGAATGCTGTGAATATTCATCAGGTGGACACCCAGTGCGTCTGTCGTGACAGGAATTGAGCTCTTCGGTTAATGACGCGTCTGGGTGGCTCGGGGCGCCCGACGTCCCTTTTTGATGAATTTTGGGAAGGAGCGAACAGAGGATATGCAAATGTGGGTGTGCGGTGGGAGGGAGATGCGCGAGCGCAACGAATGAGTGCCTGTTGCGCAGTGTCCCTCCCCCCGCGCCTCCGACGCGTCATTAATATTACACAACGCGACATGTCAAGTGGCGGACGATCGATCGTCATCCATAATGGTAATGTAAATACGGCTTGATGACAATGGCCGTCATTGGCGATAACTGATTGTGTTATGGATGTTTATAAGGTGCTACTGTCGAGTGTCGATTGGATAGGCATGTTGAGAGGAGTGTTCGACACTTACCGATCGTCCGGCTTCGTTGTTGTGTAGGTTCATTTTTTCTCTGAGGGTTTTGCCTCTTTCGCCGGTGTCGACGAATTCCCGGCTGAATCGGAAGCCGAAGCCGATGTTGTCGCTGCAGCCGCCCCACTTCCAGACGCGCACGTTAGCGGCGGCGGCGGCGCGGTTGCGGTGCGGCACGCGGTCGATGTGCGAGTAGTCGCACGTGCACGACTCGATTGAGCCCTCTGCGCACGCGCGTGCCACCGCGTGCGTCACGCCCGCGCTCGTAATCGCGTAGATGAACGCCGTTTCGCGGCAACCTGGGGACAATAGAAATCATCTCTCATTAATATATGCTAATTAATCTAGAAAGGAAAAGTTGTTCTGCAACCTACTTAAAATATTATCTAATAGACTGGAATTCCTCTTACAGATTTGGGACATCACCAAACCAGGTGGCACAAAGATTATCTAGATAATCGTTCAGATTAAATCTGTTGAATAAAAAAGCATACTATTATACCTACGTTATTGAGTTAGGCAGTTACACATATTTCACTTTGGCATGTTTGGTATTCGTATAATTAATTCATTCCAACTGCAGAGGGGTCCATATTTTAATCAAATTTTATTATTGCTCCGGGTATAGGGATAAACAATCTCGACGTTTTAAAATATTTTAGGTATTATAATTTAAACACGCAAAACATTTGGGCTCATCAAGCAACTGCAATCCGAGGGATTGAATTGGCTTTGCTCTTTTTAATCGTATTGTTTTATTGACATTTTTAATTTGTTGACAGTATAAAAATCCTTTTCGAGAGCAATGGGCACATTAGATTTTTAATTTCCTTCGTAAAATTCTATCTCAAGTTTCGACCTGTCTGCCTCATTTTATTTTTCATAATTTAAGAGCGTCGGTCTAAACTTTTTAATTCTAAATGATACAGAGGTAACCGGGGCGAAGGTGCAATCAAGTAAACTGAATATTCCGGATAATCACTGTCTTTGGAGTTATCAAGGTTATAATCGTTTAAAAGCAACAAGATCATTAAGTTTATATTCACACAATAAAGACTTGAGCAATGATTGCTTCGCGTTCATTCATCCCGTTCGGACGAATACATAAATCGATGCTCGCATCCCGTATCGAATACTATAAATAATTAATGGCCCGGCATTAGAATCAAATACTCATAAAATACAATTAAAAGAGAGAGAGGGTATACCTCTGAGATGAAAATAAAAGAACTGCCTCTTACCTACCCGAGAGATTATAAATTTGATCATTACAAGTGGTACGGCGCGCGCATCGAATTCTCTCTCTTAATATCGATTTAATAGCCCTTGTACTTTTAACGATTAATACCATACCGAGCCTTTGTCTACGTAGCTCGGCTCACAATGAGACGATACTATTAGCCGTGTGAGACCCTGTAACGTAGCCCATCCACCGTACGACATCATTCAAATATTCAATTAAAACGATAAATGGATCATAACACCCAGATCATGATTTCGAAGGCCGCGTATATTACAGAGCTCGAGCAAAGACGTTATCTCGTAGACATTGTAATTTTACAATACAGCTATTGTTGTTACGGCTCTCATCACACGCTCTCGCCACCAAACGCATCCAAGGTTATGATGGAATTTCTCAAAAGCTATTAAGGGCCCACCTCGATGGCTGAATACCTGAGTGAAAATAAAACTGGCAATTAACGCCGTTCTAACACAAGTGTAATCACGCGTCACCTCGCCGACTAATGCCATTCTTTTAGTAATATAGTGAAGCTCGCGCTCGGACTCCTTAGGTGGGCTTCCGGCCACCGACGCTCCACTATAAAACCCCTTTGGAAAAAACACACCGACCCCGTATGGATGTAAAAATAATAAGGAACGCGTATTTGTTGTTATTTATAATAATAATATGTGGAACGGGCCCGGAGGAGCCCGCGCCAGCTTTATTAAGGACTCAATAAGCAAATGAAATCATTTTTTTATTGAGTTGTCATCGTGCACCGATATAAATTACGGTGCGCGCACACTGCCGCACCGCGCTCTCGGATTCGCTTTTTGTGCTTCCCTTTGGGATGTTATACAAAAGTATTTTATTCAGCAATTACTTGAGACGTTCGACCGGGAATTTTAATGTCAATTTCGCCATCATTCAATGCTCGGACGAAATTAATTCAAGGTAAGGATACGTACATACGAGCGGACGAGGACTCGCGCATTTATCTTTTGTAATGACTTGAAATGTACGGTCGCATTAACTATAACGTATAGGTGAGGCCAATTAAATATGGCACACGTAAATAACGCTTGTGAAATTATAGCTATCGGCTAATCGGGTTTAAAATTGAGGGGTAATGTGCGATGGTCCAGGTGATGAGCATCAGGGGTTACAGTACAGCTTTGCGAAGTAATGTTTGTGTTTTATGGTTGGGTTATAAATCGGAGGCTTCACGGATATCTGTTTTAGTGCGTTACAAGTGAGCATGCCGGAGGTCGCCGGCGGGGAGTCAGCCGCCGACCAGGTGCTCGCACCACGTGCTGCGAACACGTCTTCATAGCCCGTTGATAAAATGTCGCTACATCTGGCCACCACAGATGTGAATCACTGCCCGCTGAGATTTTAACATCGCTACTTTTACTTTATCTCAACATGATCTAACGGTACGCGGCTACCCAACCAATTAGATACATAAACGACAACTGGAAATAATTTTTAATTGGTCTGTGAGAATTTTAAGCCTCGTCTATCGATGATTCATGGCCGTACCTTGACTCGTTTGACATCGTACCTTAGTGATTCTTTGTTCTGCATTAAACATAACTACCCTTTATAACTATAAATAAATTGTTTCAATATTTCATCGAGGTGGATGCGACGAGCAACAAAGCGGATTGTCGCGTTTTGCGAATAAATCGCGACGTAGAAAAATTATGACAGATGTAAAGAGGCTCCGTCTGCTCGGCGCATTAGTCACGGCATTAAATATAACGTATAGTCCCGACACGAGCCTAATTAAACGGCCAAACAACACTAATCCGACACCGGCGATGTATAAGTTCTAATACAAATAGCCATTCGTTACCTGCTCGTATATCCCACGCAGTAAAATATTCATAATTAAGGTGCTCTATTATTTTATTGAGGCAATTTCGCCCCATCAAATAGCAGTCAAATAAGAACAAACATGAGTAATGTGGATCTATAAAAGTAAATTATTATTATAACTGATAATAAAGTGCTGTCCGTGGATTATCTGTGCAGATAATAAATGGTCCCGTGGTGGGTTAACAGCGCGGGCAGTGCAGGCAGCGAGCGATAATTCCGTTCCGACGGATTGGCAGTTAAGGCGAGGCGTTGAGAATTTATTAAAAATTCAAAAACTCGTAAATACGAGAGCGCGTCCGCCGCATCGCACTGTTAAAATAAAACTTAATCACTGTTGACATTTGACGAACACCTGGCCCCGCGGCCACTGCTATTAAATAATTCAAAATTAATGTACTAATTAAATATGTTCCTGTCCGCATTGAGTCATCACGCTGGGGTGTTTCCATAAGATTAATTTGAAAGATTGACTTATGGAGGTTTCGCGCGTCGCGCCTCTCGCGCCTTATTTATGACGACTTGCATTATTCAAATTTGATGAGACGTAATTACTCACAACATCCATAAATCACTCGGTTTATAATACGGTGTTTGGCCGGTTTAGAAATCGTTCCGGCTCGCACCGCTTTACCGCACTGCGATGAAGTCATTGACGTCGTGTTATTTGTATCTAAACATGTCTTTTACGAGAATATAATGACACTTTATCCACTGAAAGACGGATCGTACAAATGATAAAAGGCTGGATTCCTCCGTTAATGAAATAAGAATGGAATTCGACGCATACTGGAGGAGGAATAGAAGCAAAGAAGGCAATTTCGCCGTAAAGGCACTTGGAAGATGGGGCAATAAAAAGCAATAATTCATTTTCGTTATGCCATGTATGGGTGATAATTTCACATTGAGTCGGAGTCCCGAGGCTCCGGTGCGACAATTCAAAACGCCGTCGGTCGTATATCACTCATTGTGAGTGGCACAAAGCGCTGCAGCTTACCACTGCTACCAGCAGCAGCCAGCAGCGCGACACCCATTCACACAATGGACAAAGACATTTGTTTTCAAACTCCAGAAAAAAGCACCGAAAATAATTTGGTTTTAAGTGAGCTGTCCATAAACAATAAAAGGGCGATCGGAGCGTTGGGAACTGGGAATCCATCGATAAATATGATCTCGGTCGCCCCCGGCCCGTCGCCGCTCTTAATCGTCTCATTTCAGTTTCACAAAACGCGCGTTATCTCGAAAACAATTCAAACGCCACAAAACCTAAAACGCTTATCTAATTGAGCATTAAATATTTCGTCGAGGGCATTTTATATCGGCTTTATTTTCGGTGTCGATCGTTTTATACGTTTTATCCACCCACGACGTCGGCATCTCGGGTGCGCGTACGATACACACCAAAACAGGAAATATTTGAAAAAAGGTCGGGTTTTATTGGCCGAGTTACCTGTCATTAGGAGCTGCGTTAGGTGTAAACGTGGCTTCCGTGGGGCTTGTACGAGTGCAGTGGAATCGCTAAACTACACCGCAGGGGGCTCGCCGCGGGAATTCGGACCATATATTTTCTATTCTCGGCTCGACAATGACGCGACGAATAAAGGCCTTACTATTGTGTCGTTGTCATCATTTGTGTTAATACGATCCTTGAGGTTTACACCACAATGAGATGAAGTTGTCGCGTCCGAGTGTCAATGGTGTGACAACGTGTAAATTAGTCATTATAGGAGTCGCGTCCGGGGGGGCTTTGTGTGCCAGCCGTGATGATGAGTCTTCATCACTGCACAGCTATCCGCTGGGGATTGATGAGTTTCAAGGATCACATTTGCGAGTTTACGTTTTTTGTTTATTGAGTAGCGTTGTGACGGACTCCCGCGGGGTCGAGACCGTTTTTATGCTTCTTAAATGAATTTAATTGCAATGTATTAATTTTTTTCATCGTGTGCATTTGCGGCCTGCAATACCACCGGGCCTCGCCCGCCCTGCATGCCCTTAATAAAGTAATATGCTCTAAATGCACACGCATATAACATAAATTTTGTAATCGACTTGCTCTTTTTATCATGTGAAATTATTACGATGGTGGTCCGAAGCCCGTGCTATATCTGGCTTTTAATTTAGAAAAATGGTACTTTACTTTTATAGTTTGTATGCTCGCATACAATATCAATATTTATTTTTTGCTCTAGGCGTTTAGTTTTATGGTCGTCGATGGTAAATACGTTACTGTGTGCGTAAGAACTATATATCATTTGGATGCGAGCACTAGAATTAAATGATATAATGTTTTAAATTAATATGACTGGCTTTGTGTCTATCTGAATTATTAACGGTTATTCATTGCGGTGTAAGCTGACTGGTAAGTGATGTCTGGGTTTGACTTGTATTAGAATAACTTTCTAGAGAGATTCAAGAATTTTTATGTGAACAATCCCAGCTGTTGACATTTAAATTCTTGAATCGGCAATGAAATCATGAATAACTTTAATTGGTTTTACAACATAAATAGTTTAACATATTTCTTCGTATGTGACGGTTGGTCCCGCATTTGGTACATCGCCCGAGGCTACAGGCGAACCAACCTCACTTTTTTCTTTATGGCTAACATCAGTGTTGTGTAAACATATACCTAATTGCGATTTGTTACCAATTTTGTTTTAAATGAATATTTTATAAGCTGGTTTATGACATCTCGTTTTATAATGAGAAAACGCCATTTGAATCAACAATAGATTTGTCATATTAAATTTTGGTCGCTGTTTCAAGTTAAATTGATTGATACCCATTTGAAATGATTATAAGCCAAAATTTTGGACCCTTTGAATAAAATTCCTAATTGCATTAGTATTAGAACATCCGTTTCGAAGCTAAAATCTATCAGATAGACAAACATATAATTCAGAAACGTCATGGTCCTATCGTTCTATTTTGACTTGAATCATTATCTCATCAATGAATTCAATTAATTAACACAAAGGTTATTCAACAAATAATGGTGTTATTTGTTCTGTTTTAAGCTGCTAATGTAATAAAGTCACCTATTTACTACCTTTTAATTGTTATTGTGACCTTAGTATTTGATGTTACATAAGATATCAGATATAAATAAAATAAGATTATCTCACAAATATTTCGTTATTATAATTGAGATATTTTCTTATAAAAAACATCCCGTTTCAATTAAATGAAACCTGTATATAGAAACTATAGCTATTACAGCTAGGGACCTATTCTCGACTAATAGAGACATTTACAGAAACAGCTTGTACTATTCATTAACGCATTTGAAGCGCGGGTTAATAACCGGAGCAGGCAAGAAATATAGTCGATATACTGCGCCTGCGCCGATTCCAAATGAGATCGAATTAGCTCGAGATACGGCAGCCAAAGCTCTTAATTTTGATGATAACCCCCTAATGGTCCAGCTGAACTCTGATCCACCAAAAGCTTTTTCAAATAACTCATTCTATTGACAGAGTTAATTTTGAAACTCATTTTTTATTCATTTGTTGTGTTTATTTATATTTGCTTTAAAAAGTTTTGTTACAAAAACTTATTAGCAAACGTAAAAAAAAAAAATGCAAGCGACAGAATTGAATCACAAAACTGCCATTTTTTGCTCTAATGGCGAATAATTCTTGCTGTGCCGAACAGATGTTCGCAGCCTCATAATAAGGCGTATCGCGTACAAAGCATCGAAATCGGACACCGGAGATAGGGCAGGCCCGATCTGACAACAAAATAATATCTTACCGTTCATAAACTTGATTGCCAAACAATTTAAAACCTTATATACTTTCTGCTAAAGCTCCAGCATCTCTCAAGAGACGACAAAACCAAATAAAGCAATGTGTTTTAAAACATTTTAATTTTGAAGTGTACCTTTATAAATGTAGGTTATTATTTTAAATTGAAAACTAAGTCTTTATACTGTTAAATAAAATACTTAAGGCGTTGAATAAAGTAAGTAAAGGCTCTGAAAGGGATTACTGCGAGTAATATCCCTAACCTATTGAATTCAGTTGCGTAACCAGTATTGTGAGGCTAATGGGTATCTATTTGCTGATTTATATCTATTGATAATAATCTACATCCATTCAAATCAACTAAATGGATTCGACGCTCGCGCAATTGTAGACCGGTGTTTATGGGGTATAAAAACATGTTTTTTTTTCAATATACAACAGATGAATCGCTCCGGAATTAGCCTCGGATTATAATCTCATTCATAAAAAAAGTAAAATTATATTTCAATCTATCGTAAAATATTAAAACACGTTCACGAAACGGAATTGAAAAACGTAAAAAAGAGTTATCGACAAACGGGAACTCGAACGTCACTCCACCTCATGTAATTGATCCAGGATGTTTTATCTCGATGAGTCCTTTATATGTGCCCCCGACTCGCTACCCTCCCGTTCAATACAGATAAAATCTTTTAAAAGGGTTGCCAACTAAAGATATCACTTAATTTGTAGCCTCTCTTTGTAACAGGAATTGGGGATTCATACAAAACACATCTTTTTGTCCACCGTTGCTCTTTGCAGGGTTAAAAATGTTAAAGTAAATACGATGCGAGATTTTCGATTGAGTTTTTTAAAGATTAGCCTTTTAAACGACTCAATGCTCTGTAATCTGTTTCCATAGTATTTTAGAAGGGTATTTAGGGCTTATCTTCTTAAGTTCTTTTTAATGTTTTGTTCGTTTTGTTTTGCGATATCAAAATTGAGACAAATGAATGACGCTTGTATCCAAAAACGTTTTTGCAAGTATGTATTGTTTAGTTTTTGTTCGTGAAGGTGACAATAAAATCGTGAGCTGAGTATTAACTCGTCTACCTTTGTCACTTGTTTGTTTTTAACTAATCTTATAACAGCTTACCTCTGTCGACGATTTTGCCAAACATGTTTTTCCCTCTGAGGAAGTTTCTTGTTGAGCAGTTCCATCTTCTGTATTTGAACTGGTGTTGGCATTCCGCGACAGCCATGCTGGCGCCTTTGGCAACTGCTGATAAGACTCCAGGGTTTTCCCTGGCTAGTCTTCTCTGTTTCCGCCTGAGGGTGGAGTGAATCGCTGGGTCCATGATCAGAACCCCTGGTGACATCGGTGATAGATTATTTGGTTCTCCAGCTTTGGCTATACCCCTACAACAAAATAGTATTAGTTACACAGACATCCTTAAGAATTGCTAATGAAGAGCTCACAAAAAAACAAGTATCATTGTCCAAAAGCGATAAGATTGACTTTTGTCACTGTAAAGACAATGCCTGGCGTTCGAAAAACTTTATAAAGAAAAAAACTAAAATAAACACAACCCGAACGCCACTTAAGGCAATGGGTGCAACTCGAAATGAAATGCTCATTTGAAAAGGTAAAGACAACAAACAATTGACGACCGAACTGTCAATCCGCAGACGTTTAGATAAATATTTGCGTCGCGCATTAATCCTTGAGGGCCGAGCGGACAAACACGGCCTGAGAGCGATCGAGATCACGGCCTGTTGACTCGGCCTCGCTTCCCCAACATATTCGGCCTACAGTAAAAAAAGGCCTCGGTGCACTCTCGCGGTGCCTCGCGTTTGGACCGCTGGAAATCGTATTACTTTTCTATTTGCTTTTCTTTGTAGTCGAGTGTTACGTAAATATGAACGTGTTCGTCGGAAATTCTCGTTTCCTTCGAGAATTCATGGAGACGATGTGATGGTTTTAAAATTTTTGTTCTACTTTTAAAAATAATAGACAAAGAGATGAAACGGATATAGGAATTATAGTTTACGCCGCCGCGCGCCGTCGGAGCTAGCTATGATGACGTCTCAATGTTCACATGCGTGGGAGACTCGTAGGAAACAGATTCTGTGACTTTTATAAATTATATAAACACATTAGCACTTCGATATTCATATTCTTCAAAAGATTAGGCATCAACACGTCACATTATTACACTTCTTATTAGCAAGCTAATTTAATTTGATTATAAGATGACCATCGGTCAAGTTTTATTACAGTTAATCCTGTTTTTTTTTCATATTTATTGAAATAAATGGATATTGACGAAACTATTAACAGCCAATAGACATAAGAGATAAACTACTTCATTTACACATTTGTCAAAACGACACTTAATATTTTATTATGGTATAAACTAAGTAATTTAGTCTTAGTTTTTAGCGAAAAAACTTAATTGACGCGGTCACTGTTTTTGTAGCAAACGTTTATTGGAGGTAATAAGTTGAAAAAACAGTTGGACAAGTGTATTGAATTTAGATTATTCAGGACATAAATCAATCTAATTTAAGTGGGTATGCACTAGCAAGCAATCACGTGGAAAATATAAATCTGTACGTAGGTGCAATAAATTGGGGACCAGTTATGTTGACACCCACAAGCGCTTAAAACAAAAACGAGGGATAACCATATTTGCCTGTCCATAATATAAGGTCCTTCGCACTTGTCACGTTGGTAGAAAATCAAATAGTGGTACAACACAAAGTCCTCGGGGAAAAAATTCTGAATGGCTTTCACGAACAAACGTAATGTGTGCAGAGCGATAAAGCCTGTGTGAATGTGTCAAAATATTGTCTTTTGGAGGCTTGTGTCTCCTTGTTTGAGTAATTAAGAGTGTTCCTGTGCCGTTTTCGAGTAGTTTGGAACAGAAATGGTTTCAACCCGTTTTTGGAACATGTTATTTTTGTTACAGCTTTAGCTTTAAGACGACGACTAACGCCAACGACCTTGAGGGAACAAAACGCGCACTTGTTACTCACTCGCGCGACCCGAAATTCATTAGTTTTTTGTACTTTCCTTATTATTTTATGATTTAAAAAAAAAAAAAATTGTCTTTGAGATGGTGTCAATTTCATTAAAATACGCCCAGCGGTTTTGGTGAGATTGTCGTGTTTTTGTCCGTTTTAGACATAACTTTATAAATTAATTACACTATGTTATACGAAGAAAACTCAAAATTTGCTCAGATCAAAAAATTACGACTAGCCATTTAGACGTGATTCTCATTTTAAAATCAGCTACTCAAGGGAATCGGCGCTTTAACAGATTAGGTTTCCGTACTTCACGTCCTAGGCGACCACTGAAAATCAGCGCCGTGCTGTGGGTCCTCCATGGCACAGCATTATGCTGAGTGGAAGCTTTCTTGCCACAATCACAACATGCATCTTTTTCACCCTATTTCATTTCCGTTTTACACAAAATGTTATTATTCTAAGGTAGTCAGTATATATTATTACTATTTCATTTACTTCTAGTCTCTTCTAAATTAATTTAAGTTCTTCTAATACGTAGTTAAGGGTTTAGCATAAGAATGTACTTATTTTGTATGTCGTTTTGTGACAGTTAAACACTTATTCTTTCTTCCTTACTTCTATAGCTCTGAACTTCACGTGGCTTTCATTGACGTTTTCCTAATCTATCGAGATGGGACTAACATTTTGCAATATCTTTAGATCAGTTTCAAAAAATAAAAAAATAATAAGTTATGCAAAAACAAAACAAGATCAATGCCAGCGACATTTCCTTGATACAACTTCCTCGCTATTTGGATTTAGCAACACATGTCTTTAAAATGGAGGACTTCATTCGAGGCACACCGCCTGCATACGAATAAGTACTTTATTATTTAATTTGTTGGTGACTTGAGAGGCGTCAAAATATCAAAGTTTATAAACCAACTCCCGAAGACCTTTACAGTGTTAAGTTTAATAAGTGGAGCATGTGTCTTGGTATGCTGGTCTTCGTTATCAGAGGTATCGTGACGCCGGCACGCGATTTCGAGCGTAATGTAATATGGACTACGGCTGATGAATACGAATGAAGTAAGGTGTGGCGATTTCTTTTTTGCTCGAGGCACTGCACGAGGATTTTATGTGCTCCAGTTGGATATTAGTGCCCGGGGGTTCAATCCGTCGACCCACTGGGTATATTTTTAAAGGCCTAGCAATTAAAAGCAAGAGAGGGAATCAATTATATTGATTATTTTCTCCTATATACCGTTGTTTATTTGATTAACTTTTTCTGATTTATTTTGTAGAATACGATGCTCTAAATTGAAAAATTAAAGCAATTATTCATGTTGTCATTTTTATTTTTAAATAATGATTCAATTCGTTCTCATTTACGGTTAAGATTAAAAATTAAAATATACAAGCACTTAATTAAACGTTTAAATCAAGAATGGCAACACTTATTCTGCTCTCATTTTAATAAAAGGACATTTAACTCATTTTTGCATGTCTCAAGTAGTCTGCAAGTTTATTTTTAAATCTGTCCACGTTATTAGTGTGGGCATGAGAGGAATGGGACCGATATACCATCTTCCGGCAGCTGGGTAAGAACTAAGTGGACCGCTTTATATTTCATATTGCTTTGATAAGATTTATAGTTGAACTTGTTCACTTTATTTCGTAGTACAAAATTATATGTGAAGAAAAAAATTGAAGTATGTTAATTGTGGTACCTATTAACGTCTTGAATGTCATTATGGTATCTGTTTTCGATGATTAATGTTCAAAACAGCAAAAATAAGGAGTGTTGCATGTTTTTTTTATTATGTTTTGTCCGGTTACCGAATTTATAATAAGAGTTATTAGTTTATATTAATCTTTATAAAGCTATTATGTTTGACGTTATATTGATTAATAATAAACCTGATGAATGGGATGAAAATAAGTTAAAGATGTGGCTACATTTATTTTTATTAAAATTTCATCATTGATTGTTTGTAATAAAATTGAAGAGTCAAATTAAAGGTAAGAAAAAAAGAGTGTTTTCATTACAAATCATGATGATCATCAGCCTATTAATATTCCCACTGCTGGGACACAGGCCTCCTCTCTGTGAGAGGGAATGGGCCGTTATCCACCACGCAGGCCCAGTGCGGGTTGGTGGATGTCACATGTCTTCGAATAATTGGTTCTAGGACATGCCGGTTTCCTCACGATGTTTTCCTTCACCGTTTTGAGAGCAGTGGTGATGAAATAATTTACACAAAGTAAAGCGCCTGCTTGGGCTCGAACCCACGACCTACAACTTGTAAGTAGCGGCCGATACCACTGGGCCACCACTGCTCATACATGAAATCATGATGATGGATTGAAAATTAAATGTTTTTTTTTATTGAAGTACTACTATTAACACAGTTCACGTAACATTTACGACAGTTCTGTAGAAAGTGGGTAAAAATTCCGTCGAAAGAATTCACGCCTCCGTCGGGCTTTGAGAGCGATTGTATCGCGCACTTTGATTGCTCTTATACGTGTTTATATGTTAAAATAGAAGTTCTTTTTGTTTTAAGAGAGTGTATTATATTGTTTTACTTACATTTATTTACGACAAAACTTAACTCAAACGTTTTAAAAGTTTTATAAACACTGAATAAGATTCGTCACGATCAACTTTCAACATTTACTTGTGGATTATAATCGGTAGATATTCATCATATTATAAATATTATTTTTGTTCAATATGGATGAAAATATACCTATAATACGATGCACTCACACTTAAACATTCCACTTCTCTTTAGATTTGATTGTAATTTATCATTAAATAAAAATCAGAACAACGTAAACGGAGGCTGTTTCGCCGCCGTCGGCGAAATGTGTATGCGGTAAAAATAGTTATATTTTCAATATATAATTACAATGAATAATTTAATTATTTACCTGTACTGAAAAGAAATAATATTCATTTGTAGTACCGACAAAAAACTATGTTTTCTTATGTTATTATTTTTGCAAATATCATTTCATGTGCTAAGTTTCTAGTCGAAATGAAAATGTTAGTCTTCTGTGTGCTACAGAAGACTAGCATTAATATTTTTTTATCTTAAATTGATTAATAACTTAAACATTAAGTATATTTGTATAATGCAATAGCACGCGCCACTGTATGTTTACTTTTTCATTAACTAGATAATGTAAGTGTAATGCTTATAAATTGTATAGAGGTGGGCTTCATAAGTTTTAAATTTATAAATCATCTTTATATTATATTTTATAATTGTGTGTATGTGAATTTTATAATAGTACTTGCTGTCCCCCGCGGATTTGCTCCCGTCAACTGGTTACGTTACTTTAACTGTTTATGCAGCGCACGCAACGGAAGCACTCAAAAAGGATATTTTTTTCCCGTTTTTGCAACATATTTCATTTATGCTCCGCTCCTATTGGTCGTCGCGTAATCTTGTATAGCCTATAACCTTCCTCGATAAATGGACTATCCAACACAAAAGTATTGTTCAATTCTAACCACTAGTTCCTGAGATTAGCGCGTTCAAACAAACAAACTCTTCAGCTTTATAATATTAAATAAATATTATAATATAGTATAGAAGTATAGATTTAATGCAAGTAATTCATTTGTTTCTGTGATCTGAAAATTAAATGGTCATTTACATCCTTAAATATGTAATTAATTAACCATATTATATTTTTATTTGTTAAACAACATTAACTAATATTCATCAAGTTAATTGATACGTAAAATTTGGCATAACTCAAAGCTAAAATTGTAACTTGGGATTGCAACAAAGTAACATGACAGATCTGTTACATAGTATTGAATATTTCTTGGTTTAATTAAAATAACTTACTTCAATATCTGTGATAGACTAAACTAAGCTGTCTTTAGACAAGTCTGAAATAAACAAGTAACTTGTTGAGTGAATGTTTGCATTATTTAGGGGGAAAGCCAGATACAACATTGTATATAACAACATATTGCAACTTAAGTTACAATGTGCTCCTTGATTGAATTTTGTTTAGCAAAATCTGCATTCAGGCGATTAATTAAATATTTATAAACACTTAAAAAAATATTTTTTATTGAACAAAAGTTCAAAAATTTAAAACATTTTAAAATATAGCTTAAAAACGTCAGACATGTATTTAAAAAAAATCGCTAATATGTACAAAATGGAAAAACATCGAACAAGTTTATTAGTATCGTAAATAAACGTTTACGTTCCGGCCGCGCGGATGCGTTTGCGCGTTTTCAATATCAACATAATTTATGTTGAACTTGATACATGGCTAATTGGCGCAGTATTTATGTGATCTTGCTTTTATAATGTTTACACTAAATTAATGAGCTTCAACGGCTCTTCATATCATTTGGGAACATTATTGCGTTTTAACGTAGTTAATTTTATGCGTTTGTTTCATATCATTCTTTATTTTAATAGCTCTATAGTTTTGCTTTGTCTCTCAACCTGTGCCGTCTAAGGTTGAATTAAATGATTTCTTCTTTGCCTTTAAGTTTAAGTAAATATGGTTTCTTAATATATTTTTTATTAAGTATAGCTAGTCATAAAGTGAGACGAATGACTTAAGAAGTAGGTGTAAAATAATACGACCTTTGAGCCAAAGTTGATAGATTGACAAATTAAATATAAATATGAAGAAAAATAATGTCATCGCCATTTAAACCATAATATATTGGAAACTTGACTAATATCCATTAATTTATTCATTTTCATACAGATTTTGACGCGAATTTATATTTCAATCATAATTATCATAATTTTTATCATGATTTTTGCAGTTTGCGTCATCATTTGAATTGTGAAATACTTCTTAGTTAATTTATGTAAATTTGACAATTTTAAATTTTTCATTTTGTGGCTTTATTATATCTTCTGTAATTGATTCCATATTAAACAACAACAAAAATATAACGTAATATATAAATAATATTTTATAGCAAATATTTCATTAAATGTTTTCAAATAGAAAGACTAATTTTATTTAATATTTTAACTGTCTCAATTATTATTTTTTGTAAAGTGATGGCCTGAAACACAGGTTTGAAAGAACCTAAATCGGGCAGGTCCCTACCAAAAATAGATATTACTGTCTAAAATCTTGGAGTTTTAATAAAGTATTTTAGTTATAATTTACATATAAGCACTATTTATACCATTGTTTTAGAAATAATACTACTGCACCTAATGTACATTCTTGTGAACGTACTTACTTTTAATACAATTATTCATATTCTTATTCTTAAATGTTAATTCTAATAGATTTCAAAGTCTACATTTAGGGATTAGGTGGGTCGCATACCAGAAGCTGTATGATAGTGTATGCAAATAACACTTGATGTCCCTGTCAGTCAGTGACAACACAACGGGAGGTGACGGGATCACGGGAGACACATTATGTCATCATGATAATAAAATGAACAACAGTTATGCAGAAAAAAGCTGTTGAAACTTAATATATTTGCTCACATTTTATGTGTCATGCCCATATATTCAAAGTATATGAGTAGGCTGTTATACGTGTCTCGGATGTCAATGAGTAAGTTAAGCAGAAAACATATTAAGTCACTATTATATTAAATACAGATGCGTACGTGAAATGTCATATTTAATCTTGCGTCAAGTTATTCATCATATTTATCTTTTAGCTCGATTTTATAATTTATCCTAAACTGTTTTCGAGTTAAAGTTTATTTTAGTTGTGTCAGAAACCCATTAAATTGATTTCGTTTTATGATCAACCCGTTACAAACAGAACAACCAATTGGTTGCTTGACGTACTACAGTATTAAATTTTAGTATGCTATTATCGATTTCACACTACTACGCAAGTTTTATGCCTTGTTTAATACTCCGCTAATTATTTCGAACCCAATTTGTGTTGAACATCTTAGATAGTACTTGAAATGTTTTTAGTGTTGGACAGTGTTATGCGGAAGGTGTGCGAAAACAACAGTAAATTGTTCGCACTGTCGTATAGTTTACGACTGCAAGAGTTGTTATCAAATAGTGAGGGATTTTACTTACGTTGTATGTGTTAAGTTTTTCGTTTAAGTGTACAAATTGTAATGTTTTGGACTTTTAACTTAAGACTTGTTAAATATATAACGTTTAGTTATTAACGCAAGATTTAAGGACTTGTGAACGTAACCATATCAACATCCAAAGCATAGACATTAGAAACGTCAACAAGACTACAAACACTAACTGAACATCAAAGATTAAAGGAAAACAAAACAGACACGCCACTCACCACCACATACTGCCTCGTCCTCTCCGAGGTTTGTTGGCGGCGTCGTCGCACGTAAAACACAGAATGATCACAAATAACCACAGGCACTTCATTGCGATGGGCGGACCCCGCGTACATGAGCGCGGCGCTTCGAGTCACGTTTACGTCTGACCAGACTAGCAACCGGTACCCACGGCCATCGAGGCGGGGTCGCGCTAAGAATTGGTGGGAGGCATCTACCTGTCATACCGCCCGATTGGTCTCACACTTCTGTTTTTTTTTTGGTGTTACGAGTAATCTTTGTCGTGTTTAGGTCATTAGGTTATGTGAGATAATTTCGGTAATCGGTTTGTGGTACACAAGTAGGATTAGGACTAGAGCAGTAGGGTTGAAAAATATAGACTTTAAAAAAAGTAGTTTTATGGTTGGATTTTTGGTCTTATTTTCATCGATTTAGGCCACAATTTTTAAATGAAAAGTATTGTATTAAATCCTGGAAATTTAAATTAAATATCTCCTTTCTTTACCAGCAAAGAAACGAGATATTTAATTCAATATTTGTATCCCTTTTTTTAAGTTTTTAGACACAATAATATATATCAACAAAAAATAGTCTCAGGCCTATTTATTACTACTTTAACTAACAAATTAATTCAAGATTTTCAAAGATTATTCACTCAATTTTCTTTTTGTCAAGCTTTTAACTACCTGAAAATAATAGGCCTTGTCACTCAGGTGATTATGGTTCTTATTACTGTACTCTAAAGACTACAAATAAATTGTAGGTTCTTGTGTATTATCGCACGTATGAACTTCTTGGAAGCGTTGATTGAATTGCAACTTTGTTCCTTCGTGTAAATAAGTATGCTCACATTTCTCTGAACAAAATGTAGGTAAGAGCATAAAACTTTAACAAACTAACATACGTGTGATAATTACATTAGATGTTTGGCTTCTAATTAATATGTAGTCTTGACTGTTTGTAAAAGAGTATTACATATTTTTTTATAAATAATTTTAGTTAATGACTTTTTGCCTAAAAAAATTGATAGTATTCAAAATTAAACAAATAATACAGAACAATTATAAAAACCACATTTCACTTGTGGTAAATATTTGTGAAAAAATAAAAAAATACCAGATATTGTTTTTAAAAAACCCCATCGACAAAAATATACTAGATTTTCATCACATGGTAAAACATACACAGTTCACGTAATGTTTCTTCAAGGCAAAAGATTCCACCCTGATATTACTGAAAATATTTTTATAAAAATACCCACCAACGACATTATACAGAAAAATTAATAAAAACCTCATTTCAGTTCACACTTGCCGGCGCGTGAGTCAGCGTTTCGCGCGCAGCGGTGGGAGGGGCGAGGCGAGGCGGGGACCAATCAGAGCGCAGCCCCGTTGCGCTGGCGCACACAGACCGCGACCACGTGCGACTCAGGCCGTGCGCCCACGCTACAAACACGCTAGTTGAGATTCGATACTCCAGGATTTTTTTAAATGGAATCCTCTGCGATGTTTTCATTTCTGAAGGTCGTGGAAAGCTTTGACGGAGTTACTGACGACCTGTTTCCAAGCCACTCTGTCTTTGCCTGTTCAAATTCTTTTAAAAATGATAATGTGACCAGAAATTGTGAAGAGGCTCTAGACAAAGGGTCAGTCTATCAGCGATGGTGACGACAGTCGACATGCCAAAATGTAAGAGATTGATAACGTGACATTTCGATGGCCCTAGGCAATTTAATAAATGATAAATGATGACTTTTACATGTCGATCATATTTTTTTAAACTAGATGAGGTCGGCGTTTCCTATCTGACTACTCTGAGAAGAAAGGCCGAAACAAACACAGAGGTCACAGTCTCTTTTAAAGACCAGACAAAATCTTGGTTAGATCATATGAAGACCATGTAGATTGATGTCTGCAGAATGGTCTTTTGAGGAAAGAACCAGCCAGATTGAGTGGACCTGTCCAGTCAGTGCACGCATTTGTCAATAAGCAGCTCAACTCAGAATTTAAGGAGCTCAACGAATACATTTTTGTCATTTTTCCAATCGCTGTCACGAAGCTTTAGTTGATAGAATGCCAATTTGTGAAGAGCAAACAAATATAAGTACAATTCTTTTTTTTACGGGGAAAACTTTGAAAAGGCGCCTGTACTTTTTGGGGAAAAGGACAGGGAGTGTGGGATTTTTACCTCAATAAAACCACCTCGATCACCATCAGCACGTAGAAGCGACCCCGTGACCTTTCTAAAGACCACCCCGGAGACCCGTCTGTGCAACGCCGGGCACCAAACAAATGTAGTAAGTACCTACTGTAAAATATGGGTCATGGAACATCTTCTGGTTTAAAGACTAATTCAATTACCTAACGACCGTTTCATGGGTTTTATTTATTCATCTTTACTAATATTATAAAGAGGAAATATTTTTTTGGTTGTTTGTACCGAATAGGCTCCGAAACTACTGGACCGATTTCAAAAATTCTTTCACCAATAGAAATCTACATTATTTCTGAGTGACATAGGCCATTTTTTAACCCAAAAATGGGTCCTGTGGGGTGGTCCACGGGAGCAAAGCCGCGGGCAACAGCTAGTAATGCATACGTACCGAGTTGTTGTACAGGACTCACAACGCATGGCTATTCGATATCCATACTATATAATATTATAAATGTGAAAGGCGGTCTGTCGGTCTGTTACGTTTTCACGCTTAAACCACTGAACCGATTTAGAAAAAAATTGGTATGGTGAAACCCTTGTAAGGGCATTACATATTTTTATCCTGGAAATTATTCTTAAGGGGATGAAAGTTTGTATGGTGAACCAATAATTTCTCAAGTAAGCCCGACACACCTACAATATTACCAATTACTAATGCTATGCAGACTATATCAAGGGAAAAAACCACTGTTACGAAACGACTGACATGGATGTACTGTCCCGGATCGCTTACCGTTAGTAGTACCCAATATCAACTAATTATAAATTGGTAAAGCACTTAATAAACGAAAATAAAAGCTGCAATTATTCGTACAGAAGGTATTATTTTAAATATATCGTAAAAACTGCAACAATTGGATCAGATTCGAAGCACACTTTTTCCTCCTTTTTTTTCGTTTGGCCCATATTATCCCACTGCGGGGTTAAAGGCCCCCATTTTCTTCCAGCCAACTTTGTCTTCTGCCTTTTCGTGCCAATCTGGCAGTAAGGAGTCCAGATCGTCACGGATGCGTTTTTTAGGCATCCCTCAGTTGTTAGCAAACATACATATATATTTAATTTATGTATCCAATTTCGAAATATGGTACCTTACTGCACTTCATCTATACATGTACTAACATGTACATTAGACAAGGTGCTTTGAAAAATGTTAAAATGAAAGCCTTCAATTCATTCTCGCTTGCTACGGAGCTACGGATCTACGCATCAAGCGCTTCCTTATAAAGACATCAACGCGGGCGGGCTGCGGAATGCAAACAATTTGCGACCGTATGTATAGTCAGAGATTAAAATTATTTAGTTAATATTTTTTTATTAAATATTAAGTAAATATTTATTGTATTTTTAGGTGAACTACATATTCGTAGTTATAAAGAAAATATGCAACGAATTTTATAGTCCCAATAGAATATAATTGATTAATTTGATGTATTTTTAATATGTATTTCGTTGTATTCCTTCTTAACTGTATGGCGCTAACCCATTACAGCTTTAGAAAAAAAACGCTAATTTTGACAGGAAATAACTATTCCAACCCACAAAAACAAAAATAAAACACATTTTTTGCTCATAAAGCTATGAAAACTGATCTCAAGTGTTTCTGAAATCGACAAAAACTTGGCACGTGTCGTAACTTCGGCAGTCGTAAGTTACATGTGTCGTCAAGATATTGAGGGTTAATTGATTTTGTATGTATGGTTCAAAAGGTTGAAATATGTATTTCTTTCGAGGGTTGAAGACCAGATGTTGAAGGTCGACCCTAATTGGTTTTGGGTGTTACGTTTTTATGAAGAGATTAATAAATATTTAGAGTTTTTTTTTACTATGTTAGCAAAGAGTAGCATTAAAACGTATGGTATTACCGATTGGATAGTTTCTATTACTTCTGAATGTCTGTCTTTGTTTCGCCACCAGTTTCAATTGAAATACTTTCTATGTTGTCATTTCCTTTATATAAATTTTTCTTTAAAAATATTTTTAACTCAACGCGTACACAAAGTGTCAAGAAAATTAAAGTACTCATATAAAATCATTAACAACACAATTGTTTGCAAAATCAGTATAAAAGCTGCCACTCCTGTATTATTGTACGTAGACAAAAAATCTATAGATACGGTCGCAACTAATTTTAACGGTACCTCGAACTAATAATTAAAACATACAAAATTAAACGTACACATTGTTACAACTCAATGGAATTCCTTCACGCTGACAAAATCACGCCATAATTTTTGGTAGTCACGCTAAATTTTGTTAATTTGCTAATTGAAAAATACATACCTTATGAGCAGGATGCAAGGTTGAAAATCGCTTATGATTTTTCGGCCAAGCATTGAAAACTTCATTCAGTGAAACAGAAGTGTGCTGGACAATGGTTACCGTGAAATTAAGACTAGTAGAACTGAATAAACGTTAATTACGAGCTGTTGAGCATTGTTGAGAAATTTCGTGAAAAGAATTAAAGCATTTGAAACTGTACCTAATTTTATACTAGCTATGGTTGAAATTCCTCTGTCAGAAATAAAAGGTAGCACTTCACGGGTGACCGAATCTTGTAAATAATTAACAATGGGGGTTTCGAACATAAATTCGGTGTATTTTTTCTAGATGGCGTTGTTCATGTGTTTTATGGTGCACATTGTGATAAGTGAACTGAATTGATTAGTTTTGTTGGTGGTCGTGAATGAATGAATGAATGGCTTGGGGATATGTGGAGTATCAGCTGCTACCGAGGAGCTTGCGTCATCAATTGTCAGCTGTTTTCATTGTGATGGACTCGTGGATAAGCAATAACTGCCGAACGCATCGATTGAAGGTTAAGCTAAGTTTGCCGAGGTCGGTTCGTGGATGGTTAAAACACGTTAAACCGTTTGTCCTGACCGTCATATTATGTATATCTTTGACAGTCGTAACGGATAGAGATTGGCCTGATTAGTTCAACCCAAAAAGTGTAAGCTTGAATCATTCGTGCAACCAGTTAAAGTAAATTCATCGACCGATTTGAGATCGAAAGCTTGAGAGAATCCTTCGTAGGTCACACACGCGTTCTATTCGACCAACCGAGTAACTGCGGTGCATCATACAAGTTACTCACCCTTGCGATTTGAACAGTAGCTCGCTTCCAAGTAACTATAATATTTTTTATTATCAGTCACCTGTTTTCCTTCAGCTTCTACATCAGCTCGCATATCACTTGCTTTGTTTGGACACGGTTATCAGTGGCTCGTCTAACAGTTATGAGAGGATCCTGTATGCTTACGTGTGTATGCAATACAGATGAGACTAGGCAACTACTCTCATAATGAAATCAACCAAAGCGAGTAGATCTACTGATATCATCATCTGCCTAGCCTTTTCCCAACTATATTGGGGTCGGCTTCCAGTCTTACCGGATTCAGCTAAGTACCAGTGTTTTACATGGAGCGACTGCCTATCTGACCTCCACAACCCAAAAACTGGGTAAACACGGTACCCCTTGGCAAGACTGGTGTCAGATCTCAAGCTTCTGACTACCCGTAACGACTGTCAAAGATCTTCAAATAACAGCCGGGACCAACGGCTTAACGTGCTTTCCGAGGCACGGAGGAAACTCGGTATGTTGAAATGGTGACCCATCCACGGACCGACCTCGTCAAGTTTTGCTTAACCTTGATGATCGACCCGTGCGGCTGTAATTATTTAGCCACGAGCTCCTGATATACGAGTACGAGTAGTAGATCTACTGATATACGAGTACACAATGTGAACAGCTGTATACTGTCTTTTCAGCAGCAGGCATCAGACTGTGGTGTTCAGATCAGCAGTTGCTCCATGTTATGTATTGAGTATGTGGTTCTGCATTGCATCCGATTCTAAAATGAAATGAAGTTACGATTCCTTCAGCAGACATGAACGAATCCAATTAACATACTATCGAATATTTATTCTTTTACTGTCACTTGCATCACAGCTAACTTGTAATCTACAATAATATTTAACTTGGTAACACTTCTGGTAACCAAAAGTTACTCACAGACTGGTTTGGATTAATTTATTTGCTTTAATAAAACAAGACCAAAGGCCAATTACATTTGTAAGACATGTTTTGAACAAAGTATAAGAACAAACAACAATGAAATACTTATAACTACACGACAGTCATCCTTTATGGCAAGTATCCAGTAGAACCTAAATCGTTAAAACTTAATCGATAATACACAAATACAGAGCCTAAGTAAATAATTTCGGCACCCACCTAATTTAAACTCTAGTCCCTGAATAATTACATTTAAATCTCAGTTGACGTACTTTAATTTCAATAGAATAACCGGAAAATCTCATAAAGCGAAGAAGTTGTTAAGAAAACACCGAGACACGAACAAATAAAATAATACACACCTAATATTATCCACAAACATTTTTTTGAACATAGCAAACTTTGTTTATTTCAAACAACCGACAGCTTACTGCCAAAAATAAACATGAAATAAAAAAACTTGTCTACGATTCATGGCGCTTTCCCATCCCTCGCTTATCTCTGACGAAACGCAAATATCATCGCTCTAAGACAATGCACAACTTTACAAATAAGTTCTATAAACGGACAATGAGCAACACCTTAAATGCTGTAACTACCCATTCAAAAATCGACTTTAACTTAGCACATTTTAAAATTCATATCAGACTGGTTCTTTCGGAAAAGTGGTCAGATAAAAATTTACTGGGTACATTGCTTATTGCATCTTTATTGCTTAGAGTGAACGTAAATACGGTTTTATTGTATTTACGGATAGTCGGTCCATTGAAACGAGTCAGTGTGGTCGCCTCCCGGAGCGTGATAGGAAAAAAAGGCCATTCGAGCTCACAATAGTTTTATGGCGATGACAACTGTATTAAGTAGCCGCCCGGTTTCCATCTCCGGAATTGTTAAGGCACCGCCAAATTTAACACTAGATGTAAAGTAGCTGATGACTTATGTATGACTGCGCATATTCTTTGGACCACTATCTATTAAGTATTGGTGGCTGTTATGAAAAATATACAATGTCATCGTTTCAATCCGTTCGTTATTTCATGGTTGAGAGTGCGGTCTCGGCCTTAATTTGGACATCTCTTTTTGGGTTGGTTTGCGTCGGATGTTTTAATTTTAATGGTGATGGGAAAAATTATGTCTCGAGAAATTCTTTGGTTGTTAATAAAAACAAGATTTAGGAATTCAATCCGGTCTCTGCAATTAGTAGGATTTATTCATTTGTTGGTATTTTTGAGGATTAGTGGATGGACCATAGTTTTTGTAAGATCAAACGAATAGAAAAAAAATCTGTGCTGATTTTTCTATGATTAGAAAAACATTTAAGACTAATAATCATTAACTCTAATCTGAACCCAATCTACACTCAAAACCAGCACAAAAACGAGACAAAATAAATCCAATCAAAGTCTATAAAGAAAAACAAACTAGAGACGAAAACCTACCACAGTCGAACCACGGAGGTCTAATTCTGCCAAGGAGCATAAACAATCATAAAGAAACAAACTCATTTGGCAGTGTTTGGCATTAACACCACATCTTTACTAATGATACAGACGAACATTGTTTCGCAAAAACTTTAAGAAAAAAAAACTAAGACTAAAATTCTTGGGCGCATTTAGTCCAAGATATGGCCGCCCCCCAATGATATATTGACCGCTCATATAGTCTAATAGCATTTTAATATCACGGCTTAGTCATTGAGAACACGGCACACAAAAAAAGGTGTGAGTGATCCTCTATAAAAGATGAGAATGATATTCAATGAAATTCCTGTTGCTATTATAAGAACTGGTGGTTTTTGTGTGAAATTATTTAATTAGAGGTTTCGTTTTAATTGATGAAAATTCTGGTGTGATTTGACTCGGCTGAATGGACAGCAGCTTTTATTTTCCGAGACGGGACAAACCGGATAAGTAGCGTTCAATCAAACAAGATGAAACGTGTAGCGACTTGATTCAACTACTCGCCTGTTTGAATATTTGTAGGTCTTTTAGTGGCAAATAAATACCTTTGTTTTCTTTTTTCTTCTTTCTTGCCGTACCTGCGAGTCACACCATTGCGTGAGCCTGGTCTACTGTCCCTTGCACTCTCTCTGCGCTCAACGCTCTCTCTTGGACGCGAATCTGGGCTGTGTTGTGTTCGGGGACGAATAAAAGACCATCATGTCAGTGTGTCTGTGTAATGAGTGTATTAATATTTGTGTATCTTCAACTAATGTAACTGGCGTAAAGCCATTTTTGTTAAAGTAAAACAATAAATAAATAACGTAGCACATGTGGCAATATGTACTGATCTAATTTTTTTATAATCCCAAGGGATAAAATGGATCTTATGAGTCCAGCAGCCTAATTGAGTAAGTGAACTCTGCAAAGCAAACAAGTCGATTCCTTCCCAAAAACGACTTTAAGTATTGCATATTAATACGTAAAGTCTTTTTTGGGAAGGAATCGACTTGTTTGCTTTGCAGAATTCACTTACGCAATTAGGCTGCAGGTTGTAAACTATATGTGTGCAAAAAACATCCAAATCCGTTTAGCCGTATTTGATTAAAACACAAACATATAAACTTTCGCATTTATAACAGTTATGATGAGAGAGATCTACACAGAATTTATGTTTTTGCTAATCGATATTGATAATTAAAGTATCAATGAAAACCAGTCGGATCAATCGTCTATTATAACATAATCGCTATTTTGGTCTCCAGAGAATATAATTGGTATTTTAGTCTTCAGACTAATCGGTCCAATTTCCGAAAGAACACCTGGTTGTCTCTTTCTGCAATAAACAATCATCATTAGAAACTTAATCTACCTCTATATTACAAACCAGACTATAAATATGACACTGTACTATTTGGTGGCTTAACTATGAATAAATATCGTGATATGATTCACACATATGCAAATTGAAGTAACAATCCTTCTGCCTCGCATTTTCTCAAATATTTTGGGGTCAACTTCCAGTTTATCATTTATCATTTTTTTTTTAAAAAGCGTTGCCCCACACTAGAAATTTCTCCTGTATCGTGGGTGCGTTTACAAACATATAATTTCACATACACAAACACCTAGAGCCGGAACAACAATTTGTAGATCATACAAATATTTGTTCCGTGCGGGAATCGAACCCGCGACACGCAGCGCAGCAGTCAATCGCTCAACCACTGCGCCAACCGTGCGCCCAAAGTTAGTTAGTTTAACCGAATTTAGCTGGATACCAGTATTTAACATAGCACAACTGTCCATTTGACATCCATTCATTCATTATCATGTCCATCTGATCTGACCACCACAGCCCAGTAACTGGGTAAGACGTTACCCCTTGGAAATACTGATGTCTGATTGCAAGCTTCTGTTAAACTGTTAGAAATATACCTTCAAGGAGTTTGTATGTGTTCCATTGTAAACTCTACGTTGTCTAGAATAAGTTTTATTGACAGATGACATTCATGGTCTGATTGTTTTGCCTGTGCGGAGCACAATACATTTTGGAATCTTATAATGTGTTTTTATTGAGTAGCTCACGGAAATCTAACATCTACAAATAGCAGCGGGGACCAATTTTTTTAACGTGTTTGCCGAAGCACGGAGGAGTCTCAGTACAAGAACGGTTACCCATCCACGGACCGACCTCAGTAAGCGTTGCTTAACCTCGATTTTTTAGCCATGAACTCTATTACAAACCAGGCTATAAATTTGACACCGTTATATTAAGTCGCAAAACTATGGATGGATACCGTGATATGATTCACAACTCACGCTGGCAACACATGCAAATTGATGAAACAAAAAGGAATAAAAAAAAGAAAAATAGAGGTGTCAGTAATTTCGTTGGGAGCGGGGCGAGCTCTTTATTTTCCCGCGTCGAACTGTCCAAATTATGACATATGCATGCGTGCGAGCGGCACCTTTGCTTCGACTTCCTCGCCACACGCAGTTTACGGGATTTCTTTGCAAATTAAAATGTTCTTTTAAAAAAAAACTGGTAACTTGTTTTTTTTTTATGTGTTGCCGGTAATATGTCATTTTGGCATATCTTAGTAATTTTGTAAACTGTTAGCAAATACATGATATCTAAAGGTGTGGGCATATTGAGAGCTATTAATTAACTAACCTGCAATTTGAGAGTAGTGGTGGCCCAGTGGTTAATGTCTTATAAGTTGAAGGTCGCTTTAATTTGTATAAATTATTTCATCACCACTGCTCTCAAAACGGTGAAGGAAAACATCGTGAGGAAACCGGCATGCCCTAGAACCACAGATCATATAATACTACAACCTAGAACCAACGATTTGAAGACAAGTGACATTCAACCCGACTGGGCTGGCGTGGCGGATTACGGCCCATTTCCTCTCTCAAAGAGGAGGTCTGTGTCCCATTAGTGGGTACATTAAAATATGGATGATGATGAAATTGCAATTTAATTTAAAAGGTTGGAGAAATTGCAATTGCTATTTTTTGGTTGACAAAGACAAAGATATTTTATTTCAAGTAGGCCACCAAGCGGCACTTTTGAACGTTACATTTTACAAATAATAATAGTTGATTCTACCGTGCATTCGGAAAGTAGCTTGTAATGGAGAGTAGCTTGTTTTAAAAAGAGTAAGTATGGAGTTTCTTGTGCATTCTACAAGAAACTCCATACTTACTCTTTTTAAAATAAAATGTTTTTTTTTTTACTATATTTAGGTACATAAGTACATACCTTGATGAATGAAATTGAGTTTATACAATACAAATATATATATACAGTCTTCAGAAGGTCCAACAATAATTCAAAACAATAATGTTCTGCATATCACTTGTTTTTGGCTCCTGTAACACAGGTTGCTACCTTGCACAGGAACCAGGGCTTCAAATAAGTATGTTTCTCCTGTATTTTGTGTCAATAAACAATTTTATTAATTTTTTATTTATTTATTTATTAACTACTGAAATGTCTGTTCAGTACTAGTGCAGTTAGTCACAAGTAGTAGAACAGCTCGAAGGTTGCAAATAAGGCCTTATAATAATAGCACACTAACTAAATAGTGTTTAATAATAAACTGTCTGTAACATCAAAAATATTCCGTATGACATTAAAAGTGTTATTACATAGCGCCCGAAGGCATGCTATGAGTTTCCCTTTCGCTCGTTCATCACGCGATGCAAAAACTAAGCGGACTAGTTTTCGTATATAATTGGCTGGCATCATCTAGCAATTGTCAAGGTCGCGACCTTGAACAAGTTCAAACGAGACGATATAGCAGCGCTAAAATAGCGCTGGAAGCAGTTTGTGTGGAACCTTTGTGTGAAATCGATTTATGGATAGTAGAGGGTCCCTTTTTAAGGTTCCGTAGCCAAATGGCAAAAAACGGAACCATTATGGATTCGTCATGTCTGTCTGTCTGTCCGTCCGTATGTCACAGCCACATTTATCCGAAAACATAAGAACTATGCTGTTGAAACTTGGCAAATAGATGTATTCTGTGAACCGCATTATGGTTTTCACACAAAAATATAAAAAAAACAATAAATTTTTGGGGTTCCCCATACTTAGAACTAAAACTCAATTTTTTTTTTCATCAGCCCCTTACCTGTAGCGTATCTATGGATAGGTCTTCAAAAATGATATTGAGGTTTCTAATTTTTTTTTTTCTCAACTGAATAGTTTGCGCGAGAGACATTTCCAAAGTGGTAAAATGTATGTGGGGGACACACATACATTTTACCACTTTGGAAGTGTAACTTCTAAAATAAGAGAATAATAAAACTAAAAAAAATATATGATGTCTGAAAATTGGTTTGAACGAGATCTAGTAAGTAGTTTTTTTCGTGCGCGAGTCCGACTCGCACTTGGCCGGTTTTTTAGACTCTCATTTGGTCCTTTGCTTGGAGATTCTGGCTAACATAGCCAGCCTAACTCCGCCCAAAAGCACAGCAGCTTTGAAGCTCTAGAAAAGTGGCATTCGATGTCGGCGAAGACGATAGTCGAAACGTGAGGTAACTCTTAAATGAAAAGAAAATGTTAGGGTTTGATCACGTGGTTTTTTGATATCACTTGTCAATCCTATAAAATTTTGACTTTTTGCCAATCGCTATCGCCACGCTCTTGATGATAGAATACCACTTGTCTAGGGTCTCTGGGGGCTTCACAGGTTTTGCGGCTCGACCTCACTCTGCCAAGAATATTATATAATGCTCAAACATATAACTTAAATACTTTGAAGTATTATTGTGGGAAATAATCTATGGCAGTTTTTTTTTATTTTTTTTGGCTACTGACTATCCTGTACCTACACTACTTACACATTTTACTTTTATTTACTGGCAATTTTTCGGGCGAGTAAATTATCAAAAAACAACTTTTATTATGGATTCAACATTTGTGTTCGCATCACTCTACAAAATCTAAGGAACAGCGGTTTTTTTTCGTGTTTTTAGTTTATTTTTATCTATTATAGGCTCGCGCTTGACCACTATCTCAGCTGAAGGTAAGCGATGACATCATCGCTACAAGCTTACCTTGAAGAAAACTATTCACTCATGACAAAGACTCCCAGGTTGTAGCTCTCAGGAAATACAGACTCCGGCAGGGAATTCCACTCCTTAGCTGTACGCATAATGAAAGTATTCCCAAAACGTTTGGTGCGTATGAGTGGGAATTATTTCACTAATAGGAAGCTACATCTACTGTCATTGAATACCATAAGCTGTTGAATAAATGCAAGATTTATAAGCAGCGGGAACAAGCTAATCTAGAATTTAGGTTAACAGGAAAATTTATGTATTTAACTATACCGATCTGTCGTTTCTCATGGGTAAAAATGTATACCTACTTTACTAGGAACACATTTTTTAGCCAAAAATTAGTAAAAATACATGAGGCCTATTTTATCTAACCGACAAACTGACAAAGTGACAATCTGATATTTGTTTAAGTCTCTATCAAACAGCACCTGTCACGAAAATCTTAAAATAACGACATTCATTGACAAGTATCTTGCGTTGTCTCTAAATAGTTCAATTTGATATCCACTTAATTTTCCAGTTTCCAGATGATTTGTTCTTTTTATCTTATCATCGACCATGTGGTCGACGATGTAGCAAGCTTACCTTGAAGAAAACTATTCACTCATGACAAAGACTCCCAGGTTGTAGCTCTCAGGAAATACAGACTCCGGCAGGGAATTCCACTCCTTAGCTGTACGCATAATGAAAGTATTCCCAAAACATTTGGTGCGTATGAGTGGGAATTATTTCTCTAATAGGAAGCTACATCTACTGTCATTGAATACCATAAGCTGTTGAATAAATGCAAGATTCAGAAGCAGCGGGAACAAGCTAATCTAGAATTTAGGTTAACAGGAAAATATACATTTTCCTATACCGATCTGTCGTTTCTCATGGAGAAAAATGTATGCCTACTTTACTAGGAACACATTTTTTTGCCAAAAATTAGTAAAAATACATGAGGCCTATTTTATCTAACCGACAAACTTACAATCTGCTATTTGTTTAAGTGTCTATCAAACAGCACCTGTCACGAAAATCTTAAAATAACGACATTCATTGACAAGTATCTTGCGTTGTCTCTAAATAGTTCAATTTGATATCCACTTAATTTTCCAGTTTCCAGATGATTTGTTCTTTTTATCTTAAATGCCATTTTTCTTAGTTTTTACCGAGATGCAGCATTTTAGGCCCACCACTGAGTCCGTATAAGATTTTGTATCCCTCAGGCGAAACCAGGTTGGGGGCTATTAAATACATTTTTTGAATATTTCAACAGCCAGGTATTGAAATAAAAATTAGGTTTGTTTAATGATCCCCTAACATCTAATTTATCATATTCCCTCATAATATTTGCCTTTATTTTTGAAGTCGTTTTTATGCAAGATTACTTTATAGGCATGGTGGAGTAAGGTCTACAAAAATGCCAAACAAAAGCAATTAAAACAAGAAAATTAAGGAGTTATCTTTTTTACATGGACTCAGACAATTCCAAAAAATATAAAAAATATTCTCCAACAAAACGAAGACGACTAATATTCCCAGTGAACAGAAAGGCTTCTAGACTGTTCTATAGACTAACAATAAGTCGTAACACCTATTTCATCCACGCATCGTGTAAAAATTTCCGCGTCTCGGCACTTTGCCACCGGCGGCGATGTCCGGAATCTCCCAGCGTCACGGGAGGGCACGATGAAGTCTTGGTTAGTGATGTGCGGGTTATCCCGGGATCAACCAATCTGCCTTCCTAGACTTATAGATAGTAAAAGTTTGTGTTCTATTGGTGTAATTGCTGCAAGGCGTTCCAGTGCGAGGATAAACGAATAAATAAATAACCTTTTCCCAACAATGTTTTACATGGAGCGACTGCCCATCTGACCTGCAAAACCCAGTAACTGGGTAACGCAATGATACCCTTTGGCAAGACTGGTGTAAGACTATCCTGGACTATCGATTTCCTGACTTCTGATTATCCGTGACGACTGTCAAAGATGTGTGTGTGTGTATGGTGTGGTGTCAAATGACGGTCGCGACCAACAGCTTTACGTATTTCCGAGGCACGGAAGAATATTGGTATTTGTAGATGGTCCTCGGCAAGCGTTGTTTAACCTTGCAGTCGAATCGTGTGGCTGATATTATTTAGCCAGATCTCCTCGACTGGGTCCCGAGATAAATAATGGAAATGCGATGTGATGGCGATTTATTCGAGGAAATTATTTGGTGACTGTACAGCTCTGGTTTTTAATGTTCCCACTGCTGGGACATAGGCCTCCTCTACCACCACGCGGGCCCAGTGCGGCTTGGTAGATGACAAATGTCCTCGAATTTTTGGTTCTAGGACATGCCGGTTTCCTCCCGATGTTTTTCTTCACCGTGTAGCGGCACCAGCGCCGCCACTTACGAACTAATGACATGACGTCACACAAATCCTGCATCGCGCAAGTAAAGTTTTCGGCGCGATTAGAACACCGCTCCAAACTACTGGAGCCAGCAACACTATCCCGACTCACTGGGATATCATCACCCCGACTCACTGGGGCACAACCGCATACAGTTCCAACTCACCGCGAACTCTGCGACTTCCGGTTCCGAATCACGGGAACCAACCTTCCACTGGCCAGGCACGCATCACAAGATGTATGGACGACTCAACCTGCTATCGACCTCCGGTCTCCGGAGGGGAGTGATGTAGCGGCACCAGCGCTGCCACTTACGAACTAATGACATGACGTCACACAAATCCTGCATCGTGCAA
This sequence comes from Orthosia incerta, assembly GCA_948252205.1. Lineage (NCBI taxonomy): Eukaryota > Metazoa > Arthropoda > Insecta > Lepidoptera > Noctuidae > Orthosia > Orthosia incerta. The sequence goes on along the minus strand of OX411754.1, from coordinate 9,437,660 downwards.
GTAAAGTTTTCGGCGCGATTAGAACACATACAACAGTCCGACAACAACCGTGGGGCAGTTGCCCGGACCAGACACAACACCCGTCTGGTCGGAGGATCCTCCCTTTTCTATGGAGGTTCGTGGGACTTTACACCCTGTTCCATCTACCCCCAAAACCGTTTTGAGAGCAGCGGTGATGAAATAAATTACACAAAGTAATGCGCCTGCCTGGGTTCAAACCAACTTGTAAGTCGGGGCCGTAACCACTGGGCCATCACTTCTCTTAGATCCAGCGGACGTTCGTAAAAGATTGATTTTTTCCTTGTCTCGCGTTTTACTACAATATCATCTGATGGTAAGCGATGATGTGGTCGACGATAAAACAAGCTTGCCTAGAATAAACCTATTCACTCTTGAATCAAAGACTCCCAGGTTGTAGCTAAGTAAAACTGCTCTAAAAGTTCCACCTATATACAGAGAAAGTCCGGGAACTGGCATCACTATTCCTTGAACAGCCATTCCACGGGGTGGGAACAATAAAGCAATTGATCCGTCAAGCATCGGGCCTGCGGCAGACCACACAGCCTCGTAACAGAACGCTCTATTCTGCTCACAGCCGTGTGAATTGATAGAATAGTTTCTACAAAGTTGCTAAATTCATACTAAAACATATCCAATCCTTTTTCCTACTTAATACGAAAGTTTGGTTGGGATGTTTGTGACTCAATTACGCCAGAACGGTTGAAAGGAACTGGATGAAATTTGGCACAGAGATAGATTATAGTCTAGAATGGCACATAGACTATACTCCTACTTTTTATTCCGGTATAGTGTTCCCTCATAGAGCAGTGGTGGCCTAGTGATATTGGCCGCGAGTAACAAGTTGTAGGTCGTGGGTTCGATTCCAGGCTTACTTTATGCTTTCTTTTTTTGGTGGACATCCCACCGATACGCACTAAACGTTTTGAGAATACTTTTATTATGCGTACAGCTAAGGAGTGGAATTCCCTGCCGGAGTCTGTGTTTCCCGATAGCTACAACCTAGGGGTCTTTAAGTCAAGAGTGAATAGGTTACTTCTAGGCAAGCATGCTCCATCATCGACCACATCATCGCTTACCATCAGGTGAGATGGTGGTCAAGCGCGAGCCTATATAAGATAAAAAAAAGTAAATTATTTCATCACCACTGCTCTAAAAACGATGAAGGCAAACATCGTGAGGAAACCGGCATGTTCTAGAACCAAAAATTCGAAGAAATCCACCAACCCGGGCCAACACCACACTGGGCCCGCGTGATGGATTACCTACGGCTCATCAAGGCTCTGGAGCTTTGACTTAACCAATTCCTCATCGCCGATGAGCCTCTTGGCCCGCTATTTCGATCGACTCTAGTGCATCAAGTTGGTATTTGGCAGATCCGTCCCAGAGATGAGAACAGTACTCCATGCATGATCGAACTTGCGCTTGATACAAGCTGAGCAGCTGTTCTGGCGTGAAGTACCTTCTCACCTTTGCAAGGATCTAAAATCTACCACTGTTGTGTCCTTTTTAACCCAAAGGTTGACTGGTAGAGAATGCCTTGCTGCGTTAATTCCGCCTATGTCACCTTTCAGTTTTGTAGATGAAGTATTAATAAATAAGACACGGGTATATTTTAAACTATCGAATTTGGATGGGATTTATTGTGTTTGAAATGATCTGTTCACAATTTATCGAGAATTTATAGTCTCGTAAGATTAATAAAAAACTTGCAGAGTATACAATAATCCAGTGGCATATATATATATAAGCCGGGCAAAGGCGGGACCTTCCGCTAGTTTTTACTAATTAAGATGCGTCAAGTTCGCGTTCGCCATCTCTTAATTTATTTTAATATCCATACTGACATTTATGTACCTACCTTTGACGGGGTTAAAATGTTGCTAAATTAGTTCCGTGTCAATACAATAGCAATAATTCTACTAAATTTACTATATATATCATCATCATCATCAGCCTATTAATGTTCCCACTGCTGGGACCCAGGCCTCCTCACTGTGAGAGGGAATGGGCCGTAATCCACCACGCGGGCCCAGTGCGGGTTGGTGGATGTCACATGTCTTCGAATTTTTGGTTCTAGGACATGCCGGTTTCCTCACGATGTTTTCCTTCACCGCTTTGAGAGCAGAGGTGATGAAATAATTTACACAAAGTAAAGCGCCGGCCTGGGCTCGAACCCACGACCTACAACTTGTAAGTCGCGACCGATACCACTCGGCCACCACTGCATATATATAATATTATAAATTCGAAAGTTGGATGTATGTTTATTACTCAATCACGCCAGAACGGCTGAACAAATCTGGATGAAATATGGCACAGATATAGATTTTAATGTGCATAGGACACACCTTTCTCAGGTTTTTCATACCGGTATTAGGTTCCGTTGGGATAAGAAAACACTTTGAAAGAGTTTGTGTTTAACACGCAAAAACGGCTGAACGGATTTAGATGAAATTTTGCACACAGATAGATTATAACATGGAATAACACATGTAACATTTGTATCCTGATAGACTGGGTATAATTATTCCTTAAAAAACTTGTTGAATTATACCCATTATATCCCTTTTCACGCGGGCGAAGCCGTGAGCAGATGCTAGTATCCAGAAAATCTTGCAAAGTGTCTATTTATGTTAAGATGTCATTTGAATTTGGATTGCTTGTTTGGCTCATTTTATGAGTGACATATATAAAATATAATATACAGGGTGTTTGGAAGGGAGCTGTACATACGCCTAGGGTAGAAACTAGGGATAGTCTGCTACCTACCCCCGCCCATTATATTGACTTTGGCCTCAAGGTTTTTTTTTAATTTATTATTATTTTTTATTTGACTTTTTTATGATTTTTTGACTAAAACTACCTGTAGCTCAAAATCTATCCATGGGACCGGTCGGCTAATGGTCTTGTTTTAATCGTTAGAGTCTTAGGGTCCTGCAAAAAATTATTTTACACCAGAAAATTGTGGAGAAGAAAAGTTATGGGGCCTGAAGTACCGTAGTAAGGTAAAGAAATAATTTTAAGGGCAACTTTCTATGGGGTTTAAAAAAAAACTAACAGGGTTGGAGTTCTTCTGATTTTTTTAAAACATCCTCAGTCCATGCCCTTTCTAACGATATGCTAAAAGTGTAATTATCACTTTTAGTTTTAAAGTTATTAATTAATTCTATGGTACTTCAGGCCCCATAACTTTTCTTCTCCACAATTTTCTGGTGTAAAATAATTTTTTGCAGGACCCTAAGACTCTAACGATTAAAACAAGACCATTAGCCGACCGGTCCCATGGATAGATTTTGAGCTACAGGTAGTTTTAGTCAAAAAATCACAAAAAAGTCAAATAAAAAATAAAAATAAATTAAAAAAAAACCTTGAGGCCAAGGTCATTATAATGGGCGGGGGTAGGTAGCAGACTATCCCTAGTTTCTACCCTAGGCGTATGTACAGCTCCCTTCCAAACACCCTGTATATATGGCGTGTTTATTAAATACAAGTATAATCGGCTTGGGTAGATGATTCATAGACATAAAAAGAAAATCATACGCTAAGTTAAGTACGACTAATATTATGAATAAAAAGACTTTTTACAAAAAAATACTACCGACTTCCAAATAAAACTACAAAGTGAAAAATAACTTTATTTTTGGAAGTCGGTGTCTTTCGTAGGTACCAATTTATTGCGTTATGGACACCGACTTCCAAAAATAAAGTTGTTTTTCACTTTGTAGTTTTATTTGGAAGTCAGTAGTATTTTTTTGTAAAAAGTTTTATTATTTTTCACTTTTTAGTTGTACCTAATAGGCAAGTTGTTTAGTAAGTTACCTACTCGTATAACGCCAGAATATATTATCCAAATATCATGAAACTTGAACATAACCGGTGAAATGAGAGATCTGCGTACCCCTTAAGAGCGTACTGGCGTGATGTTATGTTATGAAATGGTATAAACAACAAACAGACATGCAATTGCAGCAATCCCGAGAGATTTTCCGTTGTTTATTGAAGAGTTCTGTTGTATATCTTCGAATTTCTTCGTCAGTCCTTCACCAAATTAAAATGGGACCGATTTCGGAATTTCTCTTTCAAACAAAAAAATATTTTTTGAAATCGGTCCACAATTGTCGGAGAAATCGGTGAACATAGAACCTCCTCCTTTTTGGGAAGTCGGTTAAAAAAAAACTGGGTGGTCTCACTTGAATAATTATTTAGTTAGATCTGCTTATTTTTTGTTGACTTCTATCGACTGAAAGCCGGATTTCTTGACATAATTACTACACGGTCAAAATTACTGAGCACCTCGCTAGCTAGTGATTACACCTCCCCCCCCGAGAAGAAGAAGAACGAGAGTCGAAAGTCAGAGTGACTTGACAGCGCCAAGTGCACAGTAATTCGACCGAGCAGTACTTCTGTTTCTTTACAGAGTAAGTTATAGAACACAAAAAGAAAGAAAGAATGAAAACATTTATTGCCAACTGCAACAGAACTTGAACAAATACAAATTAGCTCTGAGGCAGTGTGTGCTGTGAGACTTTTTGGAATCATGGCCAGACACACAACAAGTACAAAAATGGGCGTCAAAAACATTAATATTTATAACTAAAAAGGTAATCAAGAGCTTCTCGTTAAATTATTATGCGCATAAATATTTTAACAAGGACATAAATAGTTCTAATAGACATCGGAACTGACAACACTCTATTAGTATACATTTTAATTTTGCCACCCAAAAGCAGAAACCGTCATTTGCGGTATTTCCGATTACCGAAATTCATTAAACATGCGACCGTAAACTTCAATACAGATATTTGCATAAATTACGGTTTTATCTTGAACCGAAACCAAAATTAGGTATGCATTAATTGTGCGTGTGGTCACAGCTAAAGTTAAAAAGAAAGAAAATATTTAATCAAGACCTTCGATTTGGAATAATGTGAGCTTTTTCGAATTTAGGAGACAACCGGATTCGTTTCAGTTCGATAAATATATTCGAATATATTTCTTAAGGACCTACCACAGCTTTAAAGCATACTCTTTAAACGATTATTTTTTAAAGCATACTCTTTAGTAACGGCTAGGTAAGGTTTGAAAAAAGAAAATATATTTTTGATTAATGTACATTATTTGCTTTAAAAATATAATTAGCCACACTTTATTATTTCGCTTCTTTTAAATGTTTAAAAATTATTTTACAGAAAAAATGATGGCTAAAATTTCTTCATAATTGAAATAGCATAAGTAATTCAAAGAATAATTTGCAAACAAAACTTTCCAAAAGGAGACTCAATATTGATTTTCCGGCTCCAAGCGGGTGCACGGCCAGTACTGCGTTAACATTAGGGAATATTAATATATATACCGATATATTAGGCCTTAAGAGGTTTATTATGGGCTAATATCTCGGTATGGTGCCATCATGAATTCGCAGACACCTATATCTCCCAAGTTGGATCTTCCATATACATAGTATCTTTATTGTTTTGTGAAAAGTATATGAAATGCTCTAAGTGCCTTTGGTATTTACATTAAGACTTTGAAGCACAACCAAAAAGTTTGTAACACGTGTAAGATGCAACATTAAGCCGATTATTTTTCATTGTAGAAGATAAATGGCTTGGCTACTGACTATCCTGTACCTACACTACTTACAAATTTTACTTTTATTGACTGGCAATTTTTCGGGCGAGTAAATTATCAAAAAACAACTTTTATTATGGATTTAACATTTGTGTTTGCATCACTCTACAAAATCTAAGGAACAGCGGTTTTTTTTCGTGTTTTTAGTTTTTTTTTTATCTATTATAGGCTCGCGCTGGACTACCATATCACCTGATGGTGAGCGATGATGCGGTCGACGATGGAGCACGCTTGCCTAGAAGTAACCTATTCACTCTTGACTTAAAGACCCCTAGATTGTAGCTATCAGGAAACACAGACTCCGGCAGGGAATTCCACTCCTTAGCTGTACGCATAATAAAAGTATTCAAAGCACGCATCGTTAAAGTTGTTCATACTCATTAAACGACGTGTGTCAACCCTTGGGGGAAGCCTATGTCCAGCAGTGGACGCCTTTCGGCTGAAATGATGATGATGATACTCATTATTACTTTTACCACCTTTAAGATCGATGATTATTTAAAAGTCATCTTATAATATGTTAGTTTCGAGCCGGAGCCGGAGCCTGTGTTGCCCGATAGCTACAATCTAGAGGTATTTAAGTCAAGAGCGAATAGGTTGCTTATAGGCAAGCGTGCTTCACCGTCGACCACATCATCGCTTACCATCAGGTGAGATAATGGTCAGAGTCTACCTATGATAAAAAAAGTCCAACTGTACGGCCCAAGTTCGCAATCTCGTATCCACCTATTTGGCGCCACAAAAAAGGGTCTTTAATAGAGAGATCAATCATCAATCGGGCCGCCAATATGAACTAATAGCCTGATTACATGTTTAACTAACACGCCGACGACAACGTCTCACTTTCGAGCGTGTGAAACGTGCCTTAGATGAAAAAAAAGGACTGGATCCATTGAAGAAATGTATCCGAAAAGTGTAGCAGTGTGGGATCGGAATAATAAGTGGTTCATGTAGGTAATGGAAACGTATTAGTTGTGAGAGAGTTGGGAATTCTATGTGTATGTAATTAGGGATAGGATTAATATAGTTCAGTTTCATAGACCAAGAGATAAATTAAGATATTTTGTCGATCTGTCAAATGTGTACAGTACAACTATTATCATTAAGAAAGTTCCTCGGCAATCATCGCATTGCCGAATACAAACGAATGCTAATTTCCATGTCCATCAATTATTAGATATATTGTGTTTGATCATTTGAATTCAAAACGAAGTACTTTATTGTTGTTTTGTTTTGATTTCCGTGTAAAATATATAGAGCTGTAAAAATAGCAGCTTTTAAATAAATTACATTACGTTAAAAGAGTATTAACAACTCTATATATTTCCAAGTTGATTGAGAGTGTCCAGTCTGCACCAAGTGCAAAGAGCAACTGATAGAAATCCGACGACCGACGAAACACGAAGTATGCCGAGGGACATTAAGAAAATGTTTGTACTACTACTAAAGTTTGAACTTCGTCGTATCGATGATTCTAAATGATTATTATTTACTTTTTGCAAATCTAATGTTTTTTAGGGTTCCGTACCCAAAGGGTAAAAACGGGACCCTATTACTGAGACTTCACGATCCGTCTGTCTGTCTGTCTGTCTGTCTGTCCGTCTGTCACCAGGCTGTATCTCATGACCCGTGATAGCTAGACAGATGAAATTTTCACAGATGATGTATTTCTATTGCCGCTATAACAACAAATAAAATTAATATTTAAGGGGGGCTCCCATACAACAAACGTATTTTTTTTGCAGTTTTTTGCTCGCTATTAATAACGGCAACAGGTAGACGCTTGAAATATTCACAGAATATTTAGTTGTATATTCACTTTAAAAAATAATAATTATTAAATTAAAATAAAACAAATTAAGGGGGGCTTCCATACAACAAACGTGATTATTTTTCCGTTTTTTGCGATAATGGTGCGGAACCCTTCGTGCGCGAGTCCGACTCGCACTTGGCCAGTTTTTTATTTATTATTGATAGGCTCGCGTTTGACAACTATCTCACCTGATGGTAAGCGATGATGATGATGAAACATGCTTGCCTAGAAGTAACCTATTCACTCTCTACGTAAATACTCCTTCCGGATTCCGGTTGGTTGGTTGAATTTCGACCAGAATTCGGCTACGTTGACAGCAATAGTGGGTACATCATACCCGCTGCAGACGCAACTGTCACCGATCCATCTAGCCTCTTATACAATTCTTTATTTATTACACCTTCGTGTTGTACGAACTGAAAAAGGAGTTGGGTAGATTATGGTATGGACTATGGAGCAGCCCTTTAATTTTTTTTTTTTTTTGAGAAACTGATATAGATATAATTAAAAATGTGATCGACTAATGATTTTGAAAGCAACTGTACCTACCAAAGTTAACGTGTTCAACTTGAATAGATACGTTTTCACTACAGGTGCTTATAACTGGGCTAGTCTAAACATTTTCGACCAACTATCGGGTGCAATACTGCTACCAAAAGCCTTAAAACGTCCAGTATCAGAGGAAGCAAGCTATAAACGTGGTGCAAGGCCGACAAAGGTATCTGGAAGCAAGCCGTCTCTCAGCTTTCAATTTAATTTTATTACACAAACTACCTACCCAAGGCGTGACGGTATCTCATCGTAAACTTATACCAACCAAAATATTTTGTAGATATTCGTCAAGTTGTAAACTGGTCCACCGTTTTTATAGATGTCCAAACTTATTTGTAAATGTTTTCAACCAATAAATAGTTCTAGAATACAACACTTTTACGATCCTTAAGATTATATGGAATATGTTTTTAATGGAACCAAATGACGATTTAATCTTTTATTAAGAACCCGTTAGGTGTATTAAGTTATAGTTTGTGGACGTATGGCGCTTGGAATAGCTTTATCACTGTGGTTTTTATGGGTCTTTAAATATGAAAAATAAACTGTATTCGAGTGTTTTGGTATAGCGGTGTATGTGGTAGGTTTGTGTTGGACCTGTGAAAGTTGAAGCGTCTTAAGGTTACACTAGTCGAAAATTCTTCCATACAAACGTAGTGTAGGGATTATTCCACTGTTTGACTATGTACGTTCAAAATAAAAAGTGATATCAATTTGTCTCATCATGTTCTAGCCCTGTATGGAAGCGAAAAAGTAAAAAAAGAAAATATTTGAAAGTTATGAGCGTCGAAAGTTCCACATTTCGACACTAATTTTAACGTATTTTTGGGCGCGAATAAATACCATAAGAAGACGGAAAATTGCAAAACGGCTTCCATACAGGGATATATTCGTAGTTCAACAATGCAAATAATTTTATTTTGAACAGATACATTTAGTAGTTTTTTCATGATATCTAGACTGCCAAATGTCTGTTTATAAAATTTCCCGCGCTCGGTTTCGTCCTAAATCATTATCCATTTCGCTACAAATTTGCAAAAGTGTGTATTCGTACGAGAACTAGCTTCCTACTGCTCATCTTAGCATTTATCTCTTCCGCACGTGTTGTCGGTTGATATAAAATGCATTTTAACCCCGCGCACAAAATAGTTAGTGCCGTCGACTAGTGTACCCTTAAAGGACACGTGCACGTGCAAATTCACTAAATACCTGTTTACTACTAGTTAGTTACTATGCTCAAATATTTCAGCAGAAATTTTGAACAAACCGAAGCTTAGGTAATTCTGAAAGTCTATTCAATATAGGTACTGTGACGTATACGTAATACGTATACTACGTAGATAATAGTAGGTAGGTTAGAATTGGGCGCACAGTTGGCGCAGTTCGAGCGATTGCCTACTGCGCTGCGTGTCGCGGCTTCGATTGCCGCACGGGACAAATATTTGTATGACGTACAGATAGTTGTTCCGACCCCAATATACCCCAATACCCCAATATAGTTGGGAAAAGGCTAGGCAGATGATGAAGACAGATAGTTGTTCCGGCTCTGGGTGTTGTGTATGTGAGTTTATATGTTTGTAAACGCACCCACGATACAGGCAGAAATCTTTAAAAAAAGCGTTGCCCCACAAAAATCCTAGTATGGGGTAACGTTTTTTTTAAAGAAAAAACAATAAAAAAATTGCTGGCAGAATATACTTTTAAAGTGTTGTGTGTCAAGACAGCCTACGAGCCGATAGGCCCGTAGACCGCACCATAAGCAGCTCAACCCAGTCGTAATAGTACCTACTAAAAATGTCCTAAAATGGGCTTTGCCCTCAAGAATTGGGTAACCATAATTCCCACAGTATCGAGACTACCCAAGATCCCATTGTACAAAAACAGACTTAAAGTGTAAAGAAATAAACCTTATCTGTTATCAGATAAGGATCAATTGTTTCCTAATATCGGCGCCTTTTTACTGCAATTTTTAACAATGTAACATTAAACTAATCCTTTTAAAATGATCACAAGGCACCGCCATACTTCGGGTTTGAAGACAAAGACAGACCAAGTGGTAGGTAATATTTAGACAATGTGGGACTGCCCAAGTAGACATTATATCAGTGTTAAGGTCGGATATAGGTATGTGTCGATTCCAGGAAGAGAAAGTAACGATTTAAAAGGAGATATGGCTAAATATCCGATATAACTTTTATTCATTCTTTATTACTTTACCTGTGGTACACCAAACATAGTACACAGGTGTGACCGCCCCAGTTGTGGGAAGTTGCGCTTGCCACGAGATCTGGGTGCGTATACCAGGCGATAGGCTTGGGTCACGCATTTTATCACGGTTTTTGCTCCCAAACTGTGATAAAAATGTGTGACTCAAGCCTGCCACAGTAGGCCGTGCTCACCCGGCAGCGGTCGGTCTATTCTGCAAAAGTTTCACCGAAACAACGTAGGTGAAATTACCTTGAAGTGGACTACCATTTAATTTAATGCTAAGGTTTCTTATTTATTTATCCTACTAATGTTATAAAGGCGAAAGTTTGCGAGTGTGTTTGTATGTTGGTTACTTCTTTACGCTCAAACGCTGGACGGATCTTGATGAAATTTGGCACAGAGAGAGATTATAGTCTGGAATAGCACATATGATACTTTTTATCCCGGGAATATGTTCCCTTGGAATAATTTTCGCCATTCACGCGGGCGAAGCCGCTGGAAGAGGCTAGTTTATTATATATCTACTTTATTGTACCTACACCACAAAACACGTACAGAACAAACATTATCATTCTTCTTCGTCTTTTCGCTTCGATTGTACATTTGCTCAAACTGGGTTTTGTCGCTGCCGGCCGTAGTCGAGTCTATGGTCGGCAGCGAAGAGTCCTGGGACGCGATGGTAAACAGCCTTCAGCCAACCCTTCTGCGAAACAGTCGTCTTGCAGAATGAGGCTGCGGAGAGGGAGAGGGAGATTACACCCACTCACCCGATCCGCAACAGACGCGCCGGGCGTCGGTGGAGGGCGGAAAACGCCCTCTTCCAGCCCTCCTAAATGAGTCCAGGAGCGACGGACTCCCACACACATCAGTACCCGAGGTGGCGGCGCGGAATGTTCTACGCGCGCCCCTCTTAGACGTCGTGGGGGGCGTCTAACACCTCACTCCCCTCCCAACCCAAGATCGAGGCCCGCAGAGGCGGGCCGGCACTAGCCGGGGGTTGTGGCAGTATCGTTGTTTCCGCAACCCTCAGCGTCGGTGTGAGGTGGAACCCCGGGGTGGTTTTGAGTCAGTACGAGTCTAACAGACTCAATGAGGATTTTCCACCGCAGATAAAAATTAGCAACGTTTATTGCAGCGTCAGAGGTTTTGTACAAGTTATCCTGCGTGGAAGCGAAAATTGGGGCACTCCAGCAAGAGGCGTAAAGTCTGTACAGGAGCACCGCATTCGCACCGGCTGCTCAATGGACTGATTATCCCCCGTTTTGCCAAATTATATTTGCAGCGGCCTACTCGAATGCGCAACCTGCAATTCATGATCGAGGGGAAGATGCTAAGAATTACCAGCTCGCTTGAGCTAAGTTTTCACGGTGATATATTTACAGAATAACACTACAGGTGGTCTTAAATGACGGTAAGTATTACCAGGGGTCTGCTCCACGTCAGGAGTCAGGATAACTTACTTGTTTATTAGTAAATCCAAAATAATATAGAAAAGCAAAAGTAACTCTGTCTGTTTGATGAATTTAGTATAGATATAGATTGAAACTTGGAGATGGGCATATGGTGTTATAGCTCGGTGGTACATTTTCGACTTTTACGTGGGCAAAAGCGCAAATATGCTGTTAAAGCTTTTTAACTCAACAAATTAAATTACACCGATTAAAATTGTTCTTAAAAATTCACATTAACAAAGCTACAAATATCCTATGTTTTATTTTAACTCAACAAATTAAATTACAATTAAAATTGCGCTTCAAAATTCACGTGGGCAAAGCCACAAAAATGTTGTTAAACTTTTTTAACTCAACAAGTTAGATTACAACAATTAAAATTGTGCTTCAAAATGCACGTGGGTAAAGCCACAAACAAATATGCTGTTAAACTTTATTAACTCAACAAATCAAATTACACAGATTAAAATTGATCTTCAAAATTCACGTTGACAAAGCCACAAATATCCTATGTTTGTTTTAACTCAACAAATTAAATTACAACAATTAAAATTGCGCTTCAAAATTCACGTGGGCAAAGTCTGTTGTTATAGTTTATTTAACTCAACAAATCAAATTACAACAATTAAAATTGTGCTTCAAAAACAAATTTCGTTTGCGTTATCTTGGATAAGTTAGATAAGAAAGGTGCAAATTGTTCTTACACAGTTACATTTTACGGTTTCGACAGTCTGTTGTCGGTCATAAACTTTTATATCTTTGGTTCCAGAGCCCGTAGTGATCCAATTGTTACCTCTTTTCATGTTTTCATTGCTTTGGTTTAGTACAAAAAGATAATAAAAGATTTAAACTAATTGTTTTATTTTACATATGGTTATGTAAGCTATCCAGAAACAAAATCCTATTGTTACTTAACGATATATTTATCCCATGTTTTGGGTTTTGTTTTTGTTTAACGTAACGAGGGATTATTCCCTTTTGTTCGAACATCTTCGCGAATTTTTACTTCTTTGAGATATTTTGGTATGCAAGTGAAATGATCGATGGGCTGTTCAAGGTTATAAAAGGATTTCGGAAACATTAGACTTAATAGGTTATGTAGTTTAGGGATTTATTGTTTCTACACACAATGCTTTAAAAGGATTATTCTTCTGTTCTGTAGTGAAAGTGAAAGAAGATATTCTTCTAATAATGGTATAAGTAATTTGTGTTATTGTTTGAATGAGATATGGCCTATTTATTTCTTTAGAGAATTAACATGGTTGACTTACCTGGCGATATGAATTTAACCATGCAGATATTTATCTCGCCTTACTAATATAACAAATACTTAAGTTTGGATGTGTGTATGTTCGTTACTCAATCACACTAGAACGGCTGAACGGATATGGATGAAACTTGGCACAGAGACAGATTTTAGTCTGGAATAGCACATAGGTGTTCATTCCGGTATAATGTTCTCTCAGGATAAGAAAACACTTACCTCGTGGGCGAAGCCACTGGTAGAAGTAGGTTACATAGCGTAGGTACTCCTAATGTTTCTACGTACAATGCTTTACAAGGATTATTCTTCTGTTCTGAAGTGAAAGTGAAAGAAGGTAATTATTCTTCAAATAATGGTAAAAGTAATTTGTGTTATCAATCATCATCATCATCAATACATACATATAATAAATCTGTAGAAAATAAATTTTTGTACATCGAAAATATTTCCAAAAAAAATAGCCAGTTGAACTCGATATTCGATAGATGGCATGTCCATTTGAAGTCATTTTCTGAATGGCGGTGTTAAGATTCTCCGCGAAAAAGATATAGAAATAAAAATGGTACCTACCATGGTAAGTAGGAAGGTAAGTATGGTAGGGTTGGCAGACAGATGACGGGAGCGAAGCCGCTGCCACAGCTGGTTGTTTGAATAAAAATGATGAAATATGGTTTATCTATTTTTTTGACTGGCAGTTATAGTGTAGGTAGTCATAATTTTCGTGCCATTCACCTAATTTATTTGAGGTCAGTGCAATATGCCTTCTTCCAAACTTCTCTATAGTAGTCATCCCTAGGAAATTCAAATTTTATTTATACCTCGAAGCGAAAACTCATCGATATATGTATGTGTATTTTACCCATCCTAACCTACGGTGCTCAGACATCTCACCGAACTGGTGGGATATGCCAGAGATCTATGGAGCGCCAGCTTCTGGGTGTAAAGAGAACAGACGAATACAGAATACCACAATTGGTGGGTCACGTTAGTCGCATGCAAATCGACCGCTGGACAAGTGTCCACTCATTGTTTTTTTTTAATATTCTTTAGGTTCGTGCTTAACCACTATCTCACCCGATGGTAAGCGATGATGTGGTCGACGATGAAGCACGCTTGCCTAGAAAAAACCTATTCACCCTCAAGTTAAAGACCTTTAGATTGTAGCTATCTGGAAACACAGACTCCGGCAGGAAATTCCACTCCTTAAGTGCCCAGAAAGAGGTGGTGAGATGATTTGAACTCGTACCATGAGACGGCACGGGGAAATAATGCCTGAAAGTTCCCCAGCAGTGGGTCAGCAATGACTAAGCCAAAAAAATATCGATACCGAGTCCTTCTTGCGTTGCTAATGCTGGGGGTCGTTACCACGTCATGGTTTCAAAACTGCCGCTTTATTCATATCTACAGATATAAAGTATGACTTCCAAAACAAATAAATCTTCAACTCCTATAAAAAACTAGTTCAATCCACAATAGATTCAATTCCCAGCGAACAAATTCAAAAGTAATTAATTCAACAATACGTCATCATGGTTCAAACCACATTATGAATAAGAAAAATTAGTTAACAGCACACACAAGAATCATTGCGCCCGCGCTTCCCACCCACCAGGTAGGCAGGAATACCAATACTGATAGAGACGTCCCGTCGACAGAAAAATGCCTTTATAATAATCATGGCAACAATTAATCTTAGAACACACACAAAGAACTATAATCGCTTACTCATTTTGCTAAAAATAAAAACTTGAAAAAAATGGTGGACGGTGGAACAATTTTAACAAATTAGGCGACAAACTCGCCACTTTTTGAAAGTAAATTATTGTATTTTAGATTGTTTTGTGAACTTTTGTGGGCCGAGATTATTGATGCCTTGTGGGCGTGGCGAAGGGATGGGATGGTACGTCATTGTCGATATGTTATGTTCTTTGTCCACTTGAGTTTGTATTTGTATGATTTTACTGAATGTCCATAGAACCGCTGTAAAGCCTCCCACGAAGAAGTGTAGTACCATTTTAGGGATGTTTAATATCATTATCACGTTTTGAAAATAGAAGTTTGAGGGTTTCACCCTTTGCGTTCTCCTAATCTATGAGAGTTCTAACAAAACGTCTGTGTTTTGTTGAAGATGTTTTTGTGTACCAGAAAATTGAGTATCTGTTAATGCTGACTCGCGAGTGTCTACATCACTATTAACACACTAGCTTCTGCCATGCGGCTTTGCCGGCGTTAATAGTGTTTTATTATCGCAAGGGAACATTATACCGCGATAAAAAGTAACCCTTGTACTATTGCAGACTATAATCTATCTATATATAATCTATATCCATTCAGCCGTTCTGGTGTGATTAAGTAACAAACATCCATTCATCCATCCCAACTTTCGCATTTATAATACTAGCTGCCGCCCGCGGCTTCACTTGCGTGGAGTTAGTATTTCGCGCAGTATCTTAAGAAATTATAGTTTAAGTGTTACTAGCGGACGCCTCGCGGTTTCACACGCGTAGTTCCCGTTCCCGTGGGAATATAGGGATAAAAAGAAGCCTATGCCACCCGGGGATAGTATAGCTTTCCAACGGTGAAAGAATTTTTGTTATAATTTATATTACTGTAAAGTTTCATTCAAATCCGTTCAGTAGTTTTTGCGTGAAAGAGTAACAAACATCCATCCTCACAATCTCTCGCATTTATAACAGTCGTAGGATTAGTAAAAAGTAAGATAAGATGATTAGTGGATAAGTACCCACATATTTGACTAATAAAATACTAAAAAACAAGACGTTAATCTGGAATCGATATCGATGTTCCTTCGAATTCTTTTCCCAGCCCTACCAACCAGCAATTTCTAAGATGAAATTCAGACGACCGTCACGAATGGACCAGCGCAGGGTGTGAGAGCACCGGGAAACTATTCCCAAGGAAACTATCGTTCACTCTCTCACTCTTTAGGCGTTAGACTAAGAGGTCAGATGTGAAATAAATTTATTAAAACATCAGTGTTCGGAGTGGTTATCATCGTGTGGGTTCGAGATGCATTCACGCCAACACTGAATGGACAATTAAACTGCATTATACAATATAAACATGGGTTTATTGTTTGAAAGTTATGATCATTCTAAATTAGATTTCTGTAGGACTTAAGTTTAGAAATTGTGAATGTCGAAAATAATAGTTTGAACCTATAGTTGCATTGAAATTGAAGTGCCAATTTGCAATCATGAAATATTGTTAGTGGAAAACATTAACGTCTTTTGTTGATTAGTAGGTGCTTGCTTTTTTTTAAAAGGTTATAAGATGAAGTTTCTTCAAATTCCTTATTACATAAAAATTGGACATTTTGGATTTTATTTTTAGTAAATTAAAATTAACGACCAATCTAATGATGGCATTATTGCAAATTATGGATAAGGGGCCTATTTATATAACATTAATAATTATATTTCGTTCGTCCGTATGAATGCACGCCTGCACATAATAATTTCCATCTTTCCATTGATTGGCCCACACAATTTCAGCAATAAAATCCCCGTAAAATGTTAAAAGATATTATATTATCGATCGGGCCGTAATCAAATCAAGAACATGGACATTATCCCGAAACATATTTCATAAACATCACAAAAGAAAGATGGCGGCCGTTTCGGTACATCATAATAGCAATATCCTGTCCATTGATTGTCAAAAATTAGGAATTTCGGCAATTACGTCTCACCTCCCACGTGATTTTGAAAAAAAAACATCGCACCCGGTGCATCCAAATTTTCTTAAAAGATCCGACATCTTCTTTTCGTGGGGTACCTGTGATAAGCGTCAGCGATTTTGCGTGAGAGAGTTGTGCGGTTGACAGATTACGAATAGAGAGACAACATATTTTTAACCCCCGACGGAAAAATACGGGTGTTATATGTTTGACGTGTTTATCTGTGTGTTTGTGTATTTGTGATGGTGTGATAATGTGGGATGAACCGATTTTGATTTCGTTTTTGGGGTTCCACACCCAAAGGGTCCGTAAAAACGGGACCCTATTACCAAGACTCCGCGATCCATCTGTCTGTCTGTATGTCCGTCTGTCACCAGGCTGTATCTCATGAACCGTGATAGCTAGATAGTTGAAATTTTCACAGATGATGTATTTCTGTTGCCGCTATAACAAAAAATACTAAAAACAGAATAAAATTAATATTTAAGTGGGGCTCCCATACAACAAACGTGTTTTTTTTTGCCGTTTTTTGCGATACGGTACGGAAACCTACGTGCGCGAGTCTGACTCGAACTTGGTTGGTTTTTTTGTTTAAATGGTGACTTTATCGAGAGTATTATCAGCTAGCTATGTTTGATGAAAATCAGTTCAACCGTTCAAAAGTCATGGGCGTTTCCTTATTTGAATCGGGGTGCTTTCGCAAGATATTGTGTCATAATTACGTGTTCAATAGATGTTCGATCGACACTCTACAACTAGATAAATTATGTAGCATGTTATAAAAATGAGTCGGGAGTTTTTTTTTATTATATAATATTTTTCTTGTATGGGTAAGAGAGCCGCATACTCATTTGATTTTAATTTAATCCTAATCTCATACCAGACCTTCGTGGAATACAGCGTGATGTTATTAATGTGCATCAACAAAACAAAATAAGGGTACACTAGTCGACGACACGAACTATTTTGTGCGCGGGGTTAAAATGCATTTTATATCAACTGACAACACGTGCGGAGGAGATAGATGCTGTGATGAGCAGTAGGAAGCTAGTTCGCGTACGAATACACACTTTTGCAAATTTGTAGCGAAATGGATAATGATTTAGGATGAAACCGAGCGCGCGAAATTTTATAAACAGACCTTTGGCAGTCTAGATATCATGAAAAAACGACTAAATCTATCTGTTCAAAATAAAATTATTTGCATTGTTGAACTACTAATCTATCCCTGTATGGAGGCCGTTTTGCAATTTTCCTTCATCTTATGGTATTTATTCGCGCCCAAAAATGCGTTAAAATTAGTGTCGAAATGTAGAAATTTCGACGCTCATAACTTTAAAATATTTTCTTTTTTTACATTTGTGCTTCCATACAGGGCTAGATAATGATGAGACAAATTGATATCATTTTTTATATTGAACGTACATCGTCAAACAGTGGAATAATCCCTAGACTACGTTTGTATGGATGAATTTTCAACTAGTGTAACCTTAACGCTGGAAACTAAGTAGAGTGTTAAACGATTTGTGCAGTTGGACACACCACAACATTATGCTTGTGGATCGTCCTTAGGCTGATAACGCACTGAGGCAGCTTACTTAACGCAAAGAGACTAGTAAGTCGTGGCAGTGCGTTTTAGTAAATATTATTTTGTTTGGTCGGTATTATTGACAATTTGAGAAGTAAAGGCTTGGAGGTGGGTTGAGGGTTTAACAAATGTGTCCAACTCGCTTCCAGCTCATCGCTTGACCCACACAAGTTTCGACAATTTTTTTCTTATTTTTTCCCTTTTGTTACCTTTGTGCGAGCTAGCGCCGGCACGAAAGGATCCTATAAAGTGTTCTAAGGCGTATCCAGCAAACGCCGACCGTTACATATTTATTTTTGTGTTGTGCATTCTTGTCCTGACATGTAAATAAATGATAGATTTTTTTCCTAATACAGTTGTTTAGCGATTTCGCGCTTACATGGTGGCGCGATGGAAATCGTGGCGGTCCAGTATGGTCTATGTGCTGGTAAATTATGTGGTCTATATTTCATGTAGTTGACTGTTAGTAGGACTGTTTTTTGCTTGGATTAATGATATTTATAATGAGGTTGAGTCTGAGAAAATTATGAATGGAATGTCATCATAGTTTTTTTTAGAGGTGAGGTATTTTCGGTTCTGTCGTAACGTGAGACTAAACATAATTCGTGTTCGCAGGCTGTAAATAATGAAGGAACTATTTCAATATTAATTTAAAAAAAATCTTAATCGCAAGTGAACTTCCGCCAGACCAATTTTACAGCAAATGTCCCTGTAGTAGACGAGTGACTTCGAACCACCCGGAAAGCAGAACACTCAATAAACCACCTCTCCAGTGAATGAATATTTATTGCTACTAATTCTCTTAATGGGTGAAATGGTGCAACTCAATGAAAATACCAAGAACAATACGATTTTATGCTTCCTTGGCACCGAAAGCTGGCGCCAGTGTATTAGGTAATTAAAAAAAAAACCGGCCAAGTGCGAGACGGACTCGCGCACGAAGGGTTCCGTACTTAGTAAATTGTTTTTTACGATTTATGACGTATTAAAAAAGAACTACTAACTAGATCTCATTCAAACCAATTTTCAGTGGAAGTTGACACGGTAATGTACATCATATATTTTTTTTAGTTTTATCTTTCTCTTATTTTGGAAGTTACAGGGGGGGCACACACATTTTACCACTTTGGAAGTGTCTCTTGCGCAAACTATTCAGTTTAGAAAAAAAAAATATTAGAAACCTCTATATAATTTTTGAAGACCTGTCCATAGATACCCACGCGTATGGGTATGATGAACAAAAATTTTCGGGTTTCAGTTCTAAGAAAAATTAAAAAAAAAACAAATTATTGCTTTTTTTTCTATTTTTGTGTGAAAATCTTAATGCGGTTCACAGAATACATCTACTCACAAAGTTTCAACAGCATAGTTTTTATAGTTTCGGAAAAAAGTGTCTGTGACATACGGATGGACAGACAGACATGACGAATCCATAAGGGTACCGTTTTTTGCCATTTGGCTACGGAACCCTAAAAAGAATAGACCGATAATACAGCTGAGGTTTTTGACTATTTACCGTAATGTTTCCTGATTATGTAATTAGTCGGGTTGTAATGTGTTTGTGTCTGGATTGTGTGAGTAGCTGTCAAGGGCTATAAAATCATAAAATGTTTTTTTACAGGAATTTTTACGGAAATGAGTTTTTTTGTGGGCAATATTCTGCCGTCAAAATCTCACTATGAAACTTTATGTGGAGTGAACATGAAGCTATCAGTTAGCTATCAAACCATGCAATCAATTTCATAGTTCACTATAAGCTCAACAGTGCATGCATGAGATGTTTTCAGAATAGACCGACTCGTGCCTTTGCGATGAGATGAATCCTTGCTTAAACTAGTCACACTAGTCACACTAGTCGAAAATTCTTCCATACAAACGTAGTCTAGGGATTATTCCACTGTTTGACGATGTACGTTCTATATAAAAAGTGGTATCAATTTGTCTCATCATTATCTAAGCCCTGTATGGAAGCAAAAAAAGAAAATATTTGAAAGTTATGAGCGTCGAAAGTTCCACATTTCGACACTAATTTTAACGCATTTTTGGGCGCAAATAAATACCATAAGAAGACGGAAAATTGCAAAACGGCCTCCATACAGGGATAGATTAGTAGTTCGACAATGCAATTAATTTTATTTTGAACAGCAGATTTAGTCCTTGTTTTCATGATATCTAGACTGCCAAAGGTCTGTTCTGTGTATAAAATTTCGCGCGCTCGTCGCGTTTCGTCCTAAATCATTATCCATTTCGCTACACATTTGCAAAAGTGTATATTCGTACGCGAACTAGTTTCCTACTGCTCATCACAGCATCTACCTCTTCCGCACGTGTTGTCGGTTGATATAAAATGCATTTTAACCCCGCGCACAAAATATTTCGTGCCGTCGACTAGTGTACCCTTAATGCTACAAACATAGTTATTTACTAATAGGAGCACTTTATCTGTATCTATATTGTAATTAAAATCTTTGCTAGTTTCAACAAGGTGACGCACAGAAGACTTTTATAACAAACTGATGCGTGCTAAACCATAAAAGCAACTAATAGGTACAATCAATTCTTCATCGACACTGTGTGTGACCAGAGAGCTGGCTCTTTCTATGCCCAAAGAATCAGCATTGCACTTCCACGTGGCAATGCTGACTGGCGTCTTTGGGCACGTTCCCGGATGACAGCGTTGTGGAGGCGTACTTCGACGCCTAGGTGTACTTTTCTTTTGTAAATATGTATGTAAATAGGTAGGTTAAGTATAAATTAGTATATGAGTAGTTTAGTTTCATGTAATAATTATTTAAATATGTCGGTACATATTATTTTACCTATACCTACAAATAAACGAGTTCTACGTCATTCATCATCATTTCAAGTAAAAGACGTTCATCGCTGGACATAGGCCTCTCCCAAGTGTCACCACATCGATCGGTCCTCGCATCCAGCGGATTCATCGATCCCCAGTCGATCCCCTATAGGTAGGGAGGCCTTACAACGCTGCGTCTTCCGGTACGCGGTCGCCACTCCTGAAATTTTCAGCTCCATCGACCATCCGTTCTGTGAGCTTCTGTGCACTATGTTCCCTGCCCACTGCCACTTAAGTTTAGCAATTCTTTGGGCTTTGTCGGTTACCTAAGTAATTAGGTTTCATTTATAAACTAGCTGCTGCCCGCGGCTCCATCCACGTCAGTATTTCGCTCAATATCTTTATGAATGATAGCCTATCTGTTATTCTGATGTATAGGCTATATTTCTCTAAAGTTTCATCAAAATCCGTTCAGTAGTTTTTGCGTGAAAGAGGAACAAACAACATGAACATCCATCCAACCATTCTCACAAACTTTCACTTTATAATATTATATTAGTAGGATAGATTAAACCAGTTACGAAAGACATTTCTATAAAACATCATCATCATAATGTCAGCTGAAAGACTTCCACTGCTGAACATAGGCCTCCCCAAGTTTCACCAAATCGACTGATCTTCAATCAGCCTAGCCTTTTCGTAACTTTGTTGGGGTCGACCTCCAGTCTAACCGGATTTACCAGAGTACCACCATATTACATGGAGCAAGCCTATGTGACCACCACAACCCAGTAACTGGATAACACGATACCTTTTTTGCAAGACTGGTGTCAGATGTCCGGCTTCTGAATACCCGTAACGACTGTCAAAGATCTTCAAATGACAGCCGGAACCAACCGGCTTCACGTGCTTGCCGCGGCACGGATGAATCTCGCTATGTAATGACGGTGACCCGTTCATTGACCAACTTCGACAAGCCCACTAAACCTTGAAGATCGACCCGTGCGGCTGTTATAATTCAGCCACGAGTTCCTCCATCTCCTACACCGTCCGATCAAAAAAAAAAACACCAAAATAAAATCCGAATAACTGATAAGGAAATCAGTCTGAGTTTTAATATCTTGCAAAGTTTATCATCTTAATCGGTGTGTCAAAAAAATGGCGGCTATTTAAGACTCGCCACGTTGCATTGGAGTGAAACGATGAAAAATTCTGTACACACAGATCTGAAGATAGCTATATGATTGAGAAGTGAAATTACGAGCTAAATATTTCTGTTTCGAAATGTCAGTGAGTGAGGTGTAGGGTTGGGGTGCCGGTGAATTGAGTGTACACAACACTCAACTAACCGGTGAGTAAATTTTACGAAATACCAAAGAAAATAATGAAACCGGGTGTACATTATGCAGTTCCATTGTATACACAAAGTCTTATTTAATAAACATTATAATAACTGAAAACCTCACATGGGTGTTGTTCCAACCAAAATGTGTGCGGTAGCTAGGCAATATGCAAGAAAAATCCACCAATGGGATCGCTTCGTATTCCTAGCCAGGCTTTGCGGCGCTCTGGTGGCAAAGGACTAACAGTGCTAGGTATTTTACATATAAAAGCGAGAGACGTGTGCGAGGAATGTGTGTGCCCTCGCACAGCTAAACAGAATCTGCTACGCATCTTCACACCACTCATATACACACCGTTTCACTGCGTCGTCGCTCGCTATGTATCTGAGCACCGTGCAAAATTATCCTCGCACGCATCCTCGCAACGTCTAGCTAGGTCGCATCAGCGAAATTGTACCCTAAGGAACAACGTAGGTTCTCATTATTATAAAAACCTTTCCTGAAATCGTTATCTAAAAAAAACTTGCTCTCCTTTTTGTATAATTGCATACAGATCCGTCCAGCCGTTGAGCGTGATGAAGTAACAAACATATAAACACACACACTCACAAACTTTTCCTTTTATCATATTAGTGTAATTTAGAGGATTCTTTTTTTATTTGAAAGCTGGTGCTTCTCATGTGTTTCCATTTACGAGTAGTTTTTAACTATTTTTTCGGTTTTTTTGATATTATTTTAATTTCTATAACTTATCTCCAAGAGGATACTCTCTCCAACATCACTACCTTGATGTTTATCTTTAACTGTCATCAGATTAAGTTATGTGTTACGCTATATTTTAATTCGGCAAAGGCACTGGAAACATTCTGCCACCGGAACCAACGACATGGATTAATGATATAATTTTAATTGACTTTCGTGCGAATGTCGACCTCAATGGTTGTTTTGTAAAAAGAGAAATATTTGATAAATGTTTTGGTAGTGAAACTGGCGATCTTTATTGAATTATTTACAATCGTACTTTGATTTTTTTAAATTAAAATTATGGCAGTGCAAAGGCTTTCCGGGATTCCTTCCTTAAACTTCTCCTGATCTATTGCGATCGCGTGCCACACCTTTAAAAAGAAGTCTAGCTCGTCACGTCAAATTGATGAATATAAATAAATATTGGATAACACTCGCTAAAACTTCTCGGGAATAGTTACGGTGGCTTTAAAAAATACCGAGCTTACCAAGTGGGAAAAAAATATTGATAAGCATTAGTAGGTATGCTACAAAATAATAACATTTTACATTTAAATAACAAACCACAAAAATCACACAAAACCTTAAGAAGATGCACATGCAAAAACAAAAATCCATCAGATAATAATCATTGCTAAAATAAGTACAAATTAAACGGCCTATAACTTTGTTAATTGAAAAGATGTATCATGTATGGGAGAAGTCTTCATTAAGACTTTAACTAGAGCCTTCAATTATAATGTATGGGTTTTACACTGCACAGTGCGAAGAGCCTCATTACTTAAAGGATGTAACTAAATTAAAAATAGGTACGCTTAATAACTCCTAAGAAATGCCGTATCTTGAATACTGATTTCACAGACATAAACCTAACTAGATGGTGCGAATGTTTGTACTTCGCATGTCAAAGGAGAGCAATGCTCTTCCTTTGACACTATTTTATTTAGCTTTATTGACATTGAAAAATCTACCGAAATCTAGAAAAAAAAAAAATTTTTCGGAGGATACATAACCGCGAGCTGACTGACCAATACCATATATATCCTCGGACCGCATAGCATGATTTGTACTTGTTTACTTATTTTTACTTCGCTTCTAAGCAGTGAAGGATTTTGTTTTTTTTTTTTGTAAATTTTGTAGTTATCTGAATTGTTTCTCTTTCTCTTGATTTTACCTCTTAAAACCCTACATTTTGATACCCCACACCATCGTTTGGAACAAAAACAAATTTAGGCCCCACCAAGGCGCCCAAAAGCCGCCATTTTTCTTTTTTTAATGTAGCCAACTCTCGCAACTCCAACTCTCGCAAGGTTAAGACGAATCGATTGACGTAAGAATCATCAAAATCAGCCTACGCCACATAGGCACAAACATACATACATATAAACAAACATACATCATACATAAATTGATCCATTACCCTGCTTGGCGACATGCAGTCGGGTAAAAATTGTGTCGTATTGAGCTCTAAAACTTTTTAGAATGACCAAGCCAATGGACATTTCCTTTTCTTTTTATTCTTAAATGTGAAAAAATGGCACTCTTGGTTTTCATACAGATGGAGAAATTAGCGTAATCTAGTTAGGTCTATGTCTGTGACTGATTAAGTCAAATGATCGCTAAATGTGTGCTCTTTTTAGATACCAGTTAAGAGCTGGTTGTAATATGAGATGTTTTGATACCTTATTAATTATTATTTGATATCCTCACACTGTATTTTAAGCAGTTGTGTCTGTTTGTTTGTTACGAGAATAAAGAATGCTTTGCTGAAACCAGAATTGTTTGTCTTCGGTGAATATACATTCACATGTGTTGAATATCGCATGACGTTCCAGAAACTGAGCTTATGTTGTCTATGTCGCTACCATATGGTTAAATTAGCCAGCTAATTGGACGCCTAGGAAGTTCATTAAACGCCTCCAAGGCATCTAATTCAATGGTTGAAGGACAACTAGCGAAATCATTGAGCGCAACGTTTGAACTTTTGAGCGAACCGAACTAAATTTAAATGACTTGGCTCAGTCTTGGTCAGTCTTGGTCAGTCATCTTCAAAGGGCTGACTTTCAATACGCCAAGTTGTTAAACGTTTAATGAATATATTTATTTTACCTATCGGCTTAGGCATCCAATTAGCTGGCTAATTTAACCAGATGGCTACCTGGAACAAAAAATTATGTTACAAATTATCGAACGCACTGAGGTTGGCTAAATTAGTTTTCAACAGCCATCGCTTCACAAGACATACGTTTTTTCTTTTCGGAGTTGAATTGTTATGCCTTGCAACTCAAGGCAAATCAAAGGTATAAAATTACCAATACCGTTACAAAATCGCAGATAACACCAAAAAATATTGAACCACAGCCAACAGGCTGAACAGTTGTAATTTCTTAACTAAGCTTCACAAAAACCTGTATGTTAACCCTTTCCATTTGATTGACAAACACTGTTGCAGTATCAGTGTTCTCAACCCGTTGCTGCTGTCAATCCGATCTCGTTGTCACTGTGAAAAAAATACCAACACCATGGGGCTTGTGGTACAAGGTTAAAGCGAACAGCGCTGATTTGAAACTCGGTCAAAAAAAAAATTGAAGAAATAATTGCATTTACTATAAACGCGAAAGTTTGTGAGGATGGCAGGATGATTGGATGCATGTTACTCATTCATGCAAAATCTGCTGAACGGATTTTTATAAAACTTTAGATGTAGTAATTAATATATATCTCATACGACAGAATAACACACGATACTCGTATTGGGGAGGTACTAACAATTTTTTTTTTTTTAGTTTACTTTATTCAAATTATTAAATTAGTATTACCCACACTTATGCATGATCTCTAAGCACAGAAGCTGTCGATTTCAATTTAACAGATCGAAATCTTTCTTGTTTCACATCGTAGTCGATTAGTATTGAAAATTAACTCAGAAACAAGTGGTACAGTAAAGGGTTCAGGTTAGCTATGGCAGCAAAATATTACAGAATCGGAATAGAGGAACAGAAGAACAGATGCATTATTTGAGAAGAATAAAGGATTCTGAGGAACGACGTCCTTAAGATAACCTACTGGTTATTTGAGATTTTGGACGAACCATTAATACAAGTATATAATGCAACCATGTTCTGAATCAAACCGACCTTCTTTTTTACCTTGCACCACAACCCAAAATGTAGTCACTCTACGGGGAGCCAACAAGAAATATGTCGAAACTCGACTAAGTGTTAAATAATACATTAACGTGGTGATACATAATTGAAGAGGTGCCACCATAACGTGGAAGCGACGAATTTAACCGACTGCACTGATATGGTATACGTTTTTAGGGTTCCGCAGTTCACAGCCAAATTCGGCCATTTGTTTGGCTCAGAGGCTCTTGGTACTATAAAGCTGTTATTTGACATGGTGATAGGTACCTATTAACCACGTCTATATACATATATATGACTAGTGTGTGTTGCCAGTGATGACATATGGCTCTGAGACGTGGTCGCTTACAATGGGCCTCATCAGAAAGCTTACAGTCACCCTAAGGGCAATGGAGAGGGCTATGCTCGGAGTTTCTT
Source organism: Orthosia incerta (assembly GCA_948252205.1). Lineage (NCBI taxonomy): Eukaryota > Metazoa > Arthropoda > Insecta > Lepidoptera > Noctuidae > Orthosia > Orthosia incerta. Next base: position 9,410,985 of record OX411754.1, on the reverse strand, counting down.
TGCGTAAGCGAATCAGAAATGTAGAGATCCGCAAGTGAACCAGGGTTACCGACATAGCCCGAAGACCTGCCAAACTTAAGTGGCAGTGGGCAGGGCACATCGCTCGTAGAACGGATGGCCGATGGGGCAGAAAGGTTCTGGTCTGGCTACCGCGAACCGGAAGACGTTGCGTTGGAAGGCCTCCCACCAGGTGGAGCGATGGCCTGGTGAAGGTTGCGGGAATCCGCTGAATACGAGACGCACGGGACCGATCAATGTGGCGACGCTTGGGAGAGGCCTATGTCCAGCAATGGACCTCATTCGGCTGATCTGATGACTACGATGATGATATATATTCGTGTACCCGTTTTTACCATCGTTGTTTTTCGAAAATGATGAATGATCGAATGATGTGGAATCACGGGTGGCAACTAGTTCAATATTTTTTCACGTGGAACTAGTACTGCCCCTAGTTCACGAAAATACATTATCTTATTTGATGCATTTTAGCTACATTATTTTAAAGTTTCATCATAATCTTTTTTTTTATTATTATTATCTATAGGCTTGCGCTTGACCACTATCTCACCTGATAGTAAGCGATAATGTGGTCGACGGTGAATCACGCTTGTCTGGGAAAAACCCATTCACTCTTGACTTATAGACCCCTAGATTGTAGCTATCGGGAAACACAGACTCGAGCAAGGAATTCCACTCCTTAGCTGTGCGCATAATAAAATTGTCCCCAAAACGTTTTGTGCGTATGGTCGGGATGTCCACCATGTACCGATGACGCATAGCCATACGTCTGGTAGTCCGCTGATGGTACGGGCTGGGCAGAATCAAATCATGCAATTCCATAGCTCACTCCCCGAAATATAATCGATAAAAAACTGACAAACTGGCTACTCGGCGACGATGTTCAAGGCTCTGGAGCTTTGACTTGACCACTGCCTAATTGCCGATGAGTTTCTTGGCCCGCTTTTCAATCGACTCTAGTGCATCGAGCTGGTATTTGGCAGATCCGTCCCAGAGATGAGAACAGTACTCCATGCACGATCGTTGATCGATGTCGCGGGTTCGATTCCCGCACGGAACAAATATTTGAATGATCTACAAATAGTTGTTCCGGCTCTGGGTGTTTGTGTATGTGGGTTTATATGTTTGTAAATGCACCCACGATACAGGAAAAATTCCTATTGTGGGGCAACGTTTTTAAAAAAAATATAAAGAATAAATAAATAAAGAATGCATGGCCCAAAATTGAGAGTCAATGTCAACGTAACGCCAAGAAGCTCAAGATGGTCCGTTATTGGCACGTTTACATCACGGAAAGATGAAGCCGGGTGAAATTTGCTCCTTTTAGCGGAAAAAAAACACACCTGGGATTTAACAGCATTAAACTTGACCAGATTGGCATCGCATGGCGTCACGGAGAGACTGGATCTGCGGCCCGGTGGCCCGTGCGTTGGACAAGTATCTCTCAGCAACAGTGCTCTCGTCTGCATACCCAAAGGTGCCGGGTTTTAGCAGATCGTTAATGTGCAACTAGAATAATGTTGCTGAGAGTACCGACCCCTGAGGGACCCCGGCATTAATATCCAATTGGTCCGAAGAGCAGCCATCGATAACCACTCGAATGGACGGATCTCTCAGGAAGTCTGCAATCCAATCACACAGACCACCGGGCAGACCGAATGAAGGAAGCTTACCGATAAGGCTTTCGTGCCGGACCCTATCGAAAGCCTTCGAGATGACGAGGGAGACGGCAAGTGCTTCCCCGTGCCTCTCGATGGCCTCACTCCATATGTGAATGGCATATGCTAGATGATCCCCAGTAGACCGATTTCGGCGGCAGCCGTATTGGCGGTCACTAAGGATATCGTTAGTTTCTAGGTATGCCAGGAGCTTAGTGTTAAGTACACGCTCCATACTCTTACAGAGTATGGACGTTACAGAGATGGGTCTGTAGTTGGCCGGGTCAGCTCGACTGCCCTTCTTGGGCACGGGCTGTACGTTGGCTTGCTTCCAAGCAATAGGCACTTTTCCAGTCTCATATGAAAGGCGGAATAGGCGTGTCAAGATCGGAGACAGTTCAGGCGCACAGGTTCTAAGAAGCTGGTATGCCGTCAGGGCCGCTAGCCTTGTTCACGTCGAGTTTGCGCAGCACCATACGGACGTCCTTATGATGGATGCGAATGTCCGACATACTCGTCTCGCATCCATCAGGATAAGGAGGGGGCCGCGAATCACCAGGATTCAGACGCGAAGATTCCGCAAAAAGAGAGGCAAATAAATTTGCCGTCTCCTCAGTGGTGTAGGCCAGCGACCCATTGGGTTTCAGCAGTGGTGGTAGTGAGGGACGGCAGAAGTTCGACTCGACCGACTTAGCTAGGGACCAAAACGCTTTACTACCTGCTGGGTAAGAAGCAAGTTTGGCTCCTATTCGGCCAATGTGGTCGAATCAAGCTCTTCGCAACACCTTATTGCAGGACTTTGCAGCCCTGTTGTAGGCTTTCATATTCAGACCCACGTCACTCGCTTTGCGCGATGGAGCGTCGACGCCAGGTACGCCTCATGTTCAAGCGAGTCGGCGCGATGACATTCGGCGCCAAACCAAGGCCGGTCAACGCCAGACATAGTTACGTCAGAGAACGGAATGTAGTTCTCCATTCCCTGACGCAACACACCCGTCACGGCGTCCGCGCACGACGAAGGATCAGCCGAAGAAAAGCAAGTAGGCTGCCAAGGATAGCAAGCGAAGAAAGATCGCATCCAAATCTGCTGACCTGTACCGCCAAACCCGCCGGGTGCCCATTGGGCTGGGATCGGGCGGGGAGTAGACGGACACAGACTTCACCAGACAATTTTCAAGGTTGGAACTACCCAAAGGTGAAGCTATCGCCACAAAGTATCGGTCTGGATCTGTTGTCAGCAGAAAGTCCAAGCAATTGGCCGTGTGCGAATCAACATCTGGCACCCTCGTTGCTCCATGGACTGCGACGCATCTCCCGTCCAGCATGGTCAGTGCACTGGTATGGGAAGAGCAACTCCTGGTGATGGGCATTGAAGTCCCCAGTAACACTAATTGCTGTGCCGCATCGGCCGCCTCACTCAGGTACTCTGTGAGCCTGGTTGTCTCCTGATCTCCGCTGTGCGAACTTTAGACACAGGCGTAGATAATTTTATCCAGACCTGAGTCCACCAGAGCCCAAAGCGTCGAGAATCTGGAGTCCGGAGTCCGGAGAGTTACGGAGACGCCGATAGCAAGTGTCGTCACGGGCGTACATACACACATCCGCGCGTGTTTTATAATTCTGCTCCAGGGTAAACTCTGGGTATGACAAGTACGAGACGTCTGAAGGACTCGCTATCTGTGTCTCCGTAAGAAAAAACAGCGCTGGTTTCTCAGCGTCCAGGTGGTACCGGACTGCAGAGAGATTTGAGTGCAGACCTCTAATACTTCTTGTATACCAGTATTGGTGATGTGCACTTTGTGGAGGAGGGAGTGCAGCCGTTGTTTTGATCCAGTATTCTTTTTCCTTTTCATCATTATTGTAAGTGAATGGATGAGAGGAGAAGGAAGTGATACAAAGTTCCACGCTGCTAACCTACAGACGCGCACTGAAAGGATGATATTATTGGGGCATTAGTCCGGAGACTGCGGGGACGCCCGAGCCACCCCGGCATGTCCATCGGGCCCTCGCCATCTGGTCGCCGACCAGCACGACGGGGCGTTCCGGGATTTTTCGACAGTTGGCGGGGCAGCCTTTAATGTGTGGCTGGCACACTACTTGTTCCCCCAATTACGTGCGGTCGGCCAGCGGTGCACCGTGCCTCGGATCCCGCTACCCTCTGCGACTAGTCTCCCGATACGTCCATAACAGCGCGCGTCAGGCTGATCAGCCTGCAGTGGAACAGCTGTCTCGACCCAACTCCTCTTGTGGCTACACCGAGCATCGTACCGGAACACGGCTAGGCCGCTTAGCGGTACGCCTTTGCCCGGTGGGTGGTCGCGCAAGCCTTCGGCTGAAGCCTACCACCAGATGTCACCTGATTTGCACCACCCGGGGACCACGTGTAGGGAATCAAAGGGTACACTCTTACGGACGTGGGTGACTCGGCCCCCAAATGCATCGGCATCGGTACATTAGTTTTGCCGCAAAAGAGTAACAAACGTCCATACTCGTAAACTTTCACATTTTTAGTATTAACCAAGTATGAAGTAGGATTGTCATGAACTTTTTCTATTCAAGGATCCGTTTGTGAAATATTACGCTTCTAACTAATTACGGAACCCTACAATGTACTTTGCCCGACACACACTTGACCAGTTTTTAACATCGAAGCTAAAGTAACTTCTTATATTTATAAGTTAAGTAACTTTGGTTGTGTAGCGTGTGGTATAAGGACTTGTGGTATCAGGAAGATTGAAGCAATTTAGGCAAGCTGAACTGGCGATTAGGGCACTGCCGATAGCCCGCACCCGATTGTACAACCGATGATCGAACGATGAAACGATCGAGATGTAAACGAATTGTTGAATGGAATGCGCGTAGCGCTAACGTGAGGTAGGACGCTCCCGGGATAAGTGTAGCGACGGGTGGTTTTGGCCGGGTGTCTTGTAGCATCTGGATTAGAGTCGTGAGAATCTATATGGAATTGAGGAAGCCTCTTGCATAGCAGTAGACGGCAATATGCTGATGATTGTGATTGAACATTTTATGTATGGCATGCATGGCTTTTTTATACAGACGGCATAATGAATTATCATCGCCTGGTGATGAGGCGGTTTTTTCATGAAAATAAATTGAGAAAGAAAAAAATTTTTCAATTTGTTGCTGCATCAATCCAATGAAAATGTTCGTCTAAAATGTATATTTCGATCTAGAAAAAGTAAGTTTTTTGTTATAGGTTTTTGCAAAGCTTAGGGACTCTAGAGACTCTCGACAAGTGTCATTCGATGTTAGCGATGGCTATGGTCAAAATGCCAAAATGAAAAGGATTGATTACGTGACATTTCGATATCGTTTGACATTCCCAATAAATTATTGGCATTTTTCCTATCGCTATTGCTACGCTTTCGATTGTAGAATGTCATTTGTCTAGGGCCTTCATCATCATCATCATCACCACTGCTGGACATAGGCCTCCACCAAGCGTCGCCGCATAGACCGGTCCGGTCCGTCCCGCATCCAGCGGATCCCCGCAACCTTCACCAGGTCATCGGTCCACCTGGTGGGAGGCCTCCCAACGCAACGTCTTCCGGTTCGCGTTCGCCACTCCAGAACTTTTCTGCCCCACCTGCTACTCTTTTCTTTCTGTCTAGGGCCTTAGAATAAGCTAAAGAAATGATTCGTGAAAAGTTTATGTTAAAAAATGTTTCAGTGTATATATATATATAATTATATATATTTTATTTTTGATAGGCTTGCGCTTGACCACTATCTCATCTGATGGTAAGCACGAAGTTATCGACGATGAAGTACGATTGCCTGGAAGAAACCTATTCACTCTTGACTTAAAGACTCCCAAGTTGCAGCTATCAGAAAATACAGACTCCGGCAGGGAATTCCACTCCTTTGCTGTACGCATCATAAAAGTATTCCCAAAACATTTGGTGCGTATGGGTGGAAAGTCCACTATGTACCGATCGACGCATCGCCGTACGACTTGTCGTCCGATATATAGCTTCCTGCCCTTATTCCATGTTACTTGGGGTCGGTGCAACACGGTTTCCTCTTCCATACCGTCCTGTCTCGCGTCACGCTATCACTGACTCCATTTTCTTTCATATCACTCCTCACACAGTCCCTTCATCTTTTCTTTGGCCTTCCTCTCCATCGCCATCCATCCACATTTACATTCATAACTCTTTTAGTAACATGCATTTCATCCCTCCTCATCACATGACCATACCAAGACGAACGGTTTCCTTTTATTAACTTTTCTGTTACTAGCGGTCTCAGTGTGCCATAGTTAATTATTTGAATCCTGCGAAAAATCATTAAGAGGAAACGGGGGCAGAGAGCGCCGACTGAATTTCCTTAGTAAAAAGTCATAATTCGAGGTTTGGTTCTCGTCTCTTTCCGCCTACAATATTGGACCAATTTAAAAGATATTTCGTAAACTGAAAATTAAAGATATATACTATGTCCCTATGTTTTTCTTTTTGATGATACATTATCTTTAGAAGCACTAGAGCCCCCAAAAAATGCTCAAAATTGCGCTGTCAACAGAGGCTTAGTGTACAAATTTGACAAATATAAATTGAAAAAGAAAAACATAAGGACATAATATATATCTTACTTTAACCAGTTCATTGAATATCTTTTAAATTGGTCCAATATTGGAGGAGGCAAGAGACGAGAGCCAAACCGGCGCTCTCTGCCCGTATTTCCTCTTAAATCAGTTCTGTAGGTACCATTCGGACGGATTTATTTTAGGATTTTACGTCCAATAATTTCTTAATACATTAAGGAATTTTATAATTACTAGCGATCTCAGGCTTGTTAAGATCTTACTTTAACAAACCAATATCATTTTAATCATTAAAACTGGTAAATTGATATTTACGACCCGTCATACTTATTTTTGTATTAAATGCATGCTCTATTACTTATTGATTGTATAACTTCTCAGAAATAAAATAAAATTATAGATGTTGATTGATTTACTTCAGATAGTTTTGAAATAAAGTTGAAAAACCTGCCATATTTTATCTCTGCACTTCCCTAAGGCCGAACTGGTACAAATACCCAGCTTAGGGATTTTAAAAGTGGAATAGCCTTTTCCTAAAATGCCAGATAATTTTTAGGGTTCCGTACCGTACCCAAAGGGTAAAAACGGGACCCTATAACTAAGACTTCGCGCTCCGTCTGTCTGTCTGTCTGTCCGTCTGTTACCAGGCTGTGTATCTCATGAACCGTGATAGCTAGACAGTTGAAATTTTCACAGATGATGTATTTCTGTTGCCGCTATAACAATAAATACTAAAAACAGATTAAATTAAATATTTAAGTGGGGCTCCCATACAATAATCGTGATATTTGCCGTTTTTTGCGATAACGGTACGGAACCGCACCGCACTTGGCCGGTTTTTTAATTAAAGTTTGAGATAAAGTGCCGATGACGTGTACTGAATAAACACAACACTGAAGAAAAATAGTTAACTATTAGATACAAAAGGTTTTGTTGTTGGTTACAAAATTGACTGCAATTGTTTAGAAAAAGGCTTTGCGAACTTTGCTCTACTAGCAACGAAACAGCGATTTGCTTATTGGTTTTGTATTATTTTATTAAAGTTTAGTTTCTAAGTCAGTTTGCAAAACTTGTTCGGTTATCCCTTTATTCAGTGAAGCCTATAAATTTGTCCAAAATCTATCCAGTAAATAAATAACAACAATTATGCGTTCCTATTCACACGTCAGAAAGAAGAGATTAAAAATTATTATTAACAAAACGGCCCGGGACCAGTCGAACGCCATTCCCGATTATCAACGGGCTTCAACCGTAGTGGTTCTTAATTAAATAATCAAAAATATGTGCCCTTAATACTGGGATCTTTAGGAGATATGCTAATGAGCTCGTATTTGTGTCTGACGCCTAGTTTTTGAGGAATTATGACGTGACTTGATGGGTATTTTAGCTCCAGAGTGGTATTTGACAAAGGTTTTTCTAGCTTTTTATATTTACAAGATATAACTTAAGTCACTGAAAATTGTACTCATCACATCTCTCCAATCGCTCAAAACATTTTTATACTTAAGCAGAAAATGGTACATTCTACGTCCATATACAACGAAATTATGCATTGATGATGCTAGTTTTTACTTAAAATAATATGCAATAAACGGTAAAAAAGGGCTAAATATTCAAATGCATATTATAATCCCTTCTCTACTCATCACTTTAAACTGTTTGTATGTAATAAATAATAAAAACGCGGCAAGAACATGTGCTTCTTACATTTATTTTATGTTCGTTTCACTTGATAAAATGTAGGAGCCAGCTGATATTATTTCCTGATCCATAACGATGAGTTCAATTACTCCTTGTGTAGAATCGGATACACAAATTGGAAACAGAATTGCAAACGTATTGACAGTTTCGATACTCATTTTATTGCTCTCTTCAAAGAATAAATGTTTGTAGTGCATGTTCTTGATTCATACAGATATTAAGCTATGGGATGATACAAAGATATCCTTCAGACAAAAGCTAATTTAGCTCTCAACTAATTTATTTATTTAGATATTCACATGTAAGCTGGAACACCCATGCACACAATGCTGACTGCCCAAAACTGCAAATGTTACCTTTGCTACAATAACTGACATAAAAACTGGAAACATATCTATTAGCGTTTCACAATATACATTTAGACGCAATCCCCTTTGTCCGTCACGGGGAGCACGCGCGAATGCCCACGAATGACGACGTAACTGTAAATTTTGTCGCAAACAAAATACTTCACGTTTATTGATCCTAATACCATTGTACAGGGATTTAGATCTGTCCATTCAAAAAGCAGGTAAACGATACTTGAAGTACGTAAGTATAGATTTTTTAGTTAAGCTTGTACCTACGTATAATTGGTAGCATTCGCTTTGGTGAGGGATGATGGTAATCTTTTGTGATCTTTGCACATAGTCAAGAGATTCTTGACTGTTTGTTGATGTTTTTTGAAAATAAACGACGGTTAAACAGAATCTTGTGAATAAATGAAGCGTGGGAGAACCTTATTGAGAATAAGGGCAACATAAAACCATCAGATGGACCTGATCAGACAGATATGGAAGAAAATGGAATAACTAAGAAATAGGTACTAAAAGGTGGTTTAATGACTGCACAATATAATGAAGAGCTCGAAGTGTTTACTTTACCGACAATCCACTAGAACGTACATAACCTCAAAAGGCTGGCCTTGAAAGGGATACAAAGACAGATTTGGATATGTGTAAAAAAATTGTCGTTACATTATTCCTCTTTATAATTACATCCAGAATCACCCTTTCACATAAATATCCGAAACCAACAATTTTACGATTCATTGCCTTCCTATAAGCTGCCAAAAGGAACTTCAGGAGTCTGTGTGAGGCTACAACCTCATAATTACGTATACCTTGCGTTGTTATTGTAATACTTTAGCTAAATACTCCACAAATAATAGCTTCTATATTTAATCCTTCAAAAGGTCCTTAAGTAGTTAGTTTTTCTTTGAAGTGGTTATCGTTAAATGTGCTCAATTATGCGTATGTTATTTGCAATCATTAAGCCTTTAAATTGTCAGCATTGTGATTTTTGTCCGTGGGTGGTGGAAGGCTTGAAGAGGTAAGCAAGTGTTGTCTTTATTATTATGCTAATCAAGTTAAAGTGCCTCAATGCTCGTCACTCTTGATTTCGATTCGGAAGTGCAACCAGTAAAGAGGTCCCCCGATTTGCTCGACTTTTGATGGTATATAATTTACCTCACACTAATATTATAAAGGTGAAAGTTTGTAAGTGCGTAAGTGTGTTTGTATGTTTGTTACACTTTTTTTTTTTTATTATCGCGCTTGGCCACTATCTTACCTGATGGTAAGCGATGATGAGGTCGACGGTGAAGCACGCTTGCCTAGAAAAAACCCATTCACTCTTGACTTAAAGAGCCCTAGATTGTAGCTATCGGGAAACACAGACTCCGGCAGGGAACTCCACTCCTTAGCTGTACGCATAATAAAAGTGTCCCCAAAACGTTTTGTGCGTAATTGCGTATGGGTGGGATGTCTACCATGTACCGATAACGCATCGCCGTACGTCTGGTAGTCCGATGATGGAACGGGCTAGGCGGAATTAAATCGTGCAATTCCATCGCACACTCCCCGAAATGTAACCGATAAAAAACCGACAAGCTGGCAACTCGGCGACGATGTTCAAGGCTCGGAGCTTTGACTTAACCAGTGCCTCATTGCCGATGATTTTCTTAGCCCGCTTTTCAATCGACTCTAGTGCATCAAGCTGGTATTTGGCAGATCCGTCCCAGAGATGAGAACAGTACTCCATGCACGATCGAACTTGCGCTTGATATAAGTTGAGCAGCTGTGCCGGCGTGAAGTACCTTCTCACCTTCGCAAGGATCCCCAACTTTTTGGCAGCCAGCTGAGCCTTTGCCTCAATGTATGGCCCAATCCTTTTAAGCCTGTGCCTCAATCTTTCACGCCAGTTACTCTTTTTAGCCAGGGAATTTGTTCCTTTGGGATAATTTTCGACACTCACGCGGGCGAAGCCGCTGTCAGAAGCTAGTTTTATTATAAATGCGAAAGTTTGTGAGTATTAATGGATGAATGTTGGTTACTCTTTCATGTGAAAATTTGGCACACAGATATTTTATAATCTGGATTAACGCATAGATACTTTTTGTCTAGGTGGTAGATTCCTTTGGAATTATTTCGACTTTCATGCGAGCCATAGTTCGTAGCCCCGGCTGGCAGCTAGTATGAATTTCTACTATTTCTGAGCCATTTCCGTGGTAGATGTTATTTCTACCAGTGCTATTTAATGCTATTCATTGATACGAAGATATGCATCGCCCACTGAGATTTCAATCGTGATAGTATAATATTTAGTCTCGTTACTTTGTAGTTTGATGTAATTTATAAGCTTAGCTCTAATGGGAATGGGAGGAGCTTGTGGCTAAATAATAACAGCCGCACGGGTCGATCATCAAGGTTAAGCAACGCTTGACGAGGTCGGTCCGTGGATGGGTGACCATTTCAACATACCGAGTTTCCTCCGTGCCTCGGAAAGCACGTTAAGCCGTTGGTCCCGGCTGTCATTTGAAGATCTTTGGCAGTCGTTACGGATAGTCAGAAGCTTGAGATCTGACACCAGTCTTGCCAAGAGGTACCGTGTTACCCAGTTACTGGGTTGTGGAGGTCAGATAGGCAGTCGCTCCATGTAAAACACTGGTACTTAGCTGAATCCGGTAAGACTGGAAGCCGACCCCAATATAGTTGGGAAAAGGAAAAGGCTAGGCAGGCAGCTCTAATGGGAATGTCTGACATTTGATGTATGTGTTGCCGCGACTTTGTATATTATATATAGTTCAATATATTTCTGTTAAAGTAAATATTAATTTATTTAAATAATTATCAGGGTTACCGACGTAGCCCGAAGAATTGCCAAACTTAAGTGGCAGTGGCCAGGGCACATGGCTCGCAGAACGGATGGTCGATGAGGCCTTAAAGTTCTGGAACGGCGACCGCGTACCGGAAGATGCAACGTTGGAAGGTGGAGCGACGATCTGGTCCAGGCCGCAGGAATCCGGTGGATACGAGAAGTCAAGACACACGCATATGTCCAGTAATGGACATCTTTAGGCTGAAATGATGAAGTTATTACAACGGTATGAACCAATAAAATATGTCATGGTGGCTCAGTGGCTAAAACCTCACCTACCGTGCTTGAGGTCGTGGAGTCACCAGGCCAACAATACCTACTTCTTTAACAAAAACCCTCCTCGCGTGTGAACTGACGCGTTAAACACGATATGCATAATATAGCATTATTCAACATAATTAATTAATAACAAAATCCTCTTAACAGACAGATTGACAAAACAATAAGTAAAGTATTTTACGTCTTTATCATATCGACAGTATCATCTGTTAAAGCAAACATTAATAATGTAACTTGACGTTTGATTTCCCTTCAGCTTTTTGATAGAGGCTGTTGTTTTTGATAAAATAGCAGTTGACTACAGAGTAGAGGCTTGAGTCACAGTATGAAGACATGGTGATGATTATTACAGCAAGTAAAAAAAAAACCGGCCATGTGCGAGTCGGACTCGCGCACGAAGGGTTCCGTACAATTATCGCAAAAAACGGCAAAAATATTACGTTTGTTGTATGGGAGCCCCCTTAATTCATTGTATTTTAATTTAATCATTACTATAAGAAACACGTTTGTTGTATGGGAGCCCCCCTTAAATATGTATTTTCTTCTGTTTTTAGTATAGCGGTAATTTTTCGGGTGTTATAGCGGCAACAGAAATACATCATCTCTGAAAATTTCAACTGTCTAGCTATCACGGTTCATGAGATACAGCCTGGTGACAGACGGACAGACAGACAGACGGATCGCGGAGTCTTAGTAATAGGGTCCCGTTTTTACCCTTTGGGTACGGAACCCTAAAAAACGAAATTTACTTATTATTCAAAGTCAAATTCTTTATTTAATTTGTTACTTGTTTTTATTTTGTTTGTTTGTTAAAAATTCAAGTTTGTAAACGCACCCACGATACAGGAATAAATTCGTAGTGTGGGACAAAGTAAAAAAAAATAGCCTTTAAGCGGCATTTTTAAACGTCAAAATTTTTAATTTATGTAATAATAATTGATTCTACCGTCCATTCGAAGTACACACTTACTCAATTATACACTAAATATTGTCGTATGGAGCAGGACCTATATGTTTTCAAGCATTTTTATCTTGATTATAATCATCTAAATTGCAATAAGCTTGTTTAAAAGTTTGCTATTACCAGAAAAAAAACCTTTACTATTCACAGGCTCACGATTGACCACTATCTGATGATGAGCGATGATGTGGTAGACGGTGAAGCACGCTTGCTTAGTCCTTAACTATTCACTCTAGGCTTAAAGACCCCGAGGTTGCAGTTATCAGGAAACATGGACTCCGGCAGGGAATTCTATGCCTCAGTCGTACGTACAATGAAGAACATATTCCTAAAACGTTTAGTGCTTATGGGTGGGATGTACAGATGGGAAAACGAGAGAGACCTAGACATAATCGCGCGAATATGCAATTGCCTTGTTTTTGTTCGATAGAACCGGACGGCGCTCTCTGTCGGCGCAATGACGCATTACGCATTGAACGGGACGGCCGCGTTTTCAATAACTGCCAGTTTCTCTCGCCAGGTGTCTCACTGACTCAAATTCTATCCCGTGTTTTAGTTAAGAAGATAAGATCGATTCATCAGTCGGGGCTGTTTCACTGCTAGTTTTGCTATCATTGTCCGGAGTTCGGCACAGTAGACATCTGCCGTTATTGCTTGACCAGATCGGAGAAAGCTATAGTGAATAACACCATGCTGAGACCACCAAACTGTTACCATTACCTTTTTACCATCTCCTAATACAAGAAATTTCTTGCTTAAAAGGTGATCTCCAATAATATGTATCAAAATGTCTTTTGTAATTGAAATAAACATTTTATTTTTTTATTGGTAAGCTTTGCTTTAGGACACTGTTGCGGCGTTTGACCTGGGGTCAGCCATTGCATTTTTCGGTTACGGTTATCATAAAGAATCCACTTCTTATCACATGTCACAATTCGATCCAATATTAATTCCTTCATTTCTGTATCGACTCAAGAAGTTTCTTTCTGCAGATCAGTCAAATCATGAGGCACCCATTTTATTTTATTTTTTATTTTATTGATTGGCGCAAATGAGTCAATATTGTTGGTAAGATAACATTAAACCATGCTGCTAATTCTTGGGTAGTTAAAAATGGATTTATGAAATAAATAATAAAATGTACAGATTATAGGTATGTGGCTTTTTAGGGTCCGTACCCAATGGGTAAAAACGGGACTCTAGTCTAGGTCAGAGGTGACAGAGACAAAGTCGACGATGGAGTGTGTAAATATTTAAGTGGGGCTACCATACAACAAACGTGTTTATTTTGCCGTTTTTTGCGATAATGGTACGAAACCCTTCGTGCGCTAGTCCGACTCGCACTTGGCCGGTTTTTTAAATAAAATTACTAATAATAACAATTTTTTTATTATTCTGCGTTGCATATTTTGACACTTTCATGCATACTTGCATGCATATTTCGAGCTTTTTATGTTGCAAATAATCCGGTCACGAATGATGTGTATAACTAAAATAATTTAATAATTATTGATATCGAAAGCACTCACTATCGACTCAATCAAACGTGAATGATGTTACAAGACACATTCGGCTCGCAACTGAGGGAGCGCGGACAAAATAAATTTCACCTTTAAACCAACCACAACACAATATTTGAAATAATAGTCTTAATATGGATAGAGGGTGTGGTTATTTGATATAATATAAAATATAAGTTCATAAACGCACGCCTTTTTACTTTGGGAGTATGCAAAAACTACAAAAAACCACATGCTACAGTCCTTACGTATTTTATTTATTTATAATCATTTTGTTTCATTTTGTTTCGTTCATGAAGAGCAGTGGTGGCCCAGTGGTATTGGCCGCGACTTACATGGAAAAAAAAAATACTAATCTAAAAATAGAGCCCAGGCAGGCGCTTCACTTTGTGTAAATAATTTCATCACCACTGCTCTCAAAACGGTGAAGGAAACCGGCATGTCCTAGAACCAAAAATTCGAAGACATGTGACATCCACCAACCCGAACTGGGCCCGCGTGGTGGATTACGGCCCATTACCTTTCACAGAGAGGAGGCCTGTGTCCCAGCAGTGGGAACATTAATAGGCTGATGATGTGACGTTCATACATTTATACATACACGCCGGTTATAAGTACTGTGCTCCTGATCTTTCTGACGAACATCACCAATACACGTATCTTACGTGTATGTATTTCTAAGGTGTCCCAGCGTTTCCACTCACGTCGGCCTTGTAAATTTACCTTTTGTTAGTCGCCTTTCATTCATCGTCTCAAAATTGCGATCTCATCTAAAAATACTGTTTTAAATTGTTGCCTACCCCTGTCGGAAAAAGGCGTCAGTTTATGTAGGTATGTATGTATTAAGGTTACACTAGTCAACGGCACGAACTATTTTGTGCGCGGGGTTAAAATGCATTTTATATCAACCGACAACACGTGCGGAAGAGATAGATGCTGTGATGAGCAGTAGGAAGCTAGTTCGCGTACGAATACACACTTTTGCAAATTTGTAGCGAAATTGATAATGATTTAGGACGAAACCGAGCGCGTGAAATTTTATAAACAGACCCTTGGCAGTCTAGATATCATGAAAAAACGACTAAATCTATCTGTTCAAAATAAAATTATTTGCATTTATGAACTACTAATCTATCCCTGTATGGAGGCCGTTTTGCAATTTTCCGTCTTCTTATGGTATTTATTTGCGCCCAAAAATGCGTTAAAATTAGTGTCGAAATGTGGAACTTTCGACGCTCATAACTTTCAAATATTTTCATTTTTTACTTTTTGCTTCCATACAGGGCTAGATAATGATGAGACAAATTGATATCACTTTTCATTTTGAACGTACATCGTCAAACAGTGGAATAATCCCTAGACTACGTTTGTATGGAAGAATTTTCGACTAGTGTAACCTTATAGGTTCACTCTCAAGGTGTGAAGACCTAAAATTACCAGTTACAAGCCATGTGGCGTGATCTAGTCGCATAGCAAGAGCCATAGTTGTAACGTTTATTGTATATACCTCTGCTAATTGTAGACCCAGTCTCCCTTAGTCCTGTGACGTCATCAAAGAATGCGACCACATGAAGCAGAATTTAAATAATATCGTCTACAATCAAATGAATGACTAACACGGATACGAATTAAGTCTAAAGATCGCACAACATTATTATTATAACGCCTATAATTGACCCCTAAACCATTAAGGCAGGCCACAAGATCGCGGTTTGTTTTCGATGCCAACTCACATAATTACGATATTAATGAAAAATAAGCTAAAAAACGGCAGCTTTGAGATTTATTTATTTATTGACCCGAAGCGAGGTTTGCCCTTACTGTTGGAAGAACTCGGTCGTGAGTCACCCAGGTTTAGTAAAAATACTGGCATTTGAGGTAGAAAGGAAAGTGTTTAAAGTAATCAAATCGATGTTTATTTCTTTTGTTCCTGCACCTCGTGATTTTTAGGGTTCCGTACCCAAAGGGTAAAAACGGGACCCTATTACTGAGACTCCGCGGTCCGTCTGTCTGTCTGTCTGTCCGTCTGTCACCAGGCTGTATCTCATGAACCGTGATAGCTAGTCAGTTAAAATTTTCACAGATGATGTATTTCTGTTGCCGCTATAACAACCTATACTAAAAACAGAAAAAAAAAATGTTTAAGTGGGGCTCCCATACTATAAATGTGATTTTATTGGCGTTTTTAGGGTTCCGTAGCCAAATGACAAAAAACGGAACCCTTATGGATTCGACATGTCTGTCCGTCCGTCCGTATGTCACAGCCACTTTGTTCCCATACAACAAACGTGATTTTTTGGCCGTTTTTTGCGATAATGGTACGGAACCCTTCGTGCGCGAGTCCGACTCGCACTTGGCCGGTTTTTTTTCTACAGTGCTTACTTACATGATCGGTTTCGACTTCTTTGAAGGTTTTTTTTTTCAGAGCGCTGGTGAAGATCCCTATCTTGCTAACTTTAACTTGAAGCGACCTTCAGAAAAACAATAGGGCGTTCTACTCTGAGGTTAAACCATGATGGTATAACCTCACGATTGATCGATAGTTTAAGGGATCACTCAGTAGTCTTGTGTTATTCGAAAACGAACTAGTTCGTAAGAGCGCTCTCACATGCAAACTACGCGGCCTAAACTAGCTCCAGGATCCGTCACTCTATATAATAGTTCGTTGGATATGACCGACTTCATTGTAATAGTGAACGATAAGAGTGAGTACGCGGCGCGACCGAGCTGGTTCGCATCATTACAATCATCAATCTACTACTTCCGCTCACTTACTAAATCTACATGCGCGTGGATATTGAATGTATTGTCTATGGACGGTGGTGGTGGTTGGACAAGACTGCAAAGTTTTAAGTTTTGACACGGCGAGATTTTTGTTTTTTTAAATATATCTTCACCGATTTCTCCGTCAATTGCAGACCGATTTTGAAAATCCTTTTTTGTTTGAAAGGATGTGCCTTCAGGTTAACCCATTGTCACCAAATTAGTATCTGATGAGGGGATCCCAAGAAAATTGAGGGAATTCTTTCAATTTTATAGGCATACATGTTTAGATTTTGGTATATTGGCGAGCATGTCAAGCATTTGCATTCAAAAACTATCATTTTGCTAAGTGGAACTGATGAAAAAGACCACAGATAGCCACTAGACCTTCTCAATGATAAGTATGCTATGAGTGTAAGATGTCTCACATACTTAAACGACTGTGATGAAGCAGATTTAAATAAATAGTTCTTATGAAAATAGTAATGTTGGACTGATCTGATGATGAAGCCGAAAGAAAGGCAAGACAAGTCAATGATAAAACAATGTATCCCAGTCGTGTTTAGGCTTATTATTTTTTTTTTTTAATGAATTCTGTAACGTGGCAATCTGTGTTAACACAATAAGCCATTCAGATGAGGTATCTTGATCTATGTCTTGTTAGCAGAAGGAATTCATAAGAGTCCCTTTCATCTGGTGTCACCAAATCTCACGGTAAGTGTAGAGACACTATGCCGTTTCAATCGGGAATACACAATACTTCCTTTGCCTTCCAGTTTGGATGCCAGTTTGTTGACGTGAGTTGATATTCTCGTCTGATAGCTTTCACTATATCTAGCGATCTCTTGTTTGACGGTAGTGATCTTTAAGTCCTCGTGTATGTATTTGTTGCTCACATAGTAGGGTATATCCAGCATGGCTCTCAATGTCTTGCTTTGAAATCTCTCAAGAATTTCTATGTTGCTATTGCTAGCAGTACCCCACAGCTGGATTCCGTAAGTCCAGATTGGTTTAAGGATGGTCTTGTAGATAGCTATCTTGCTTTCATGTGACAGGCTTGATTTTCGTCCTATTAGCCAGTACATTGATCTGACTTTCGTATCCAGCTGTTTACGCTTGGTCCAGATATGCTTTCTCCAGGTGAGTCTTTTATCTAGATGCATACCCAAATATCTGACATCTTCAGCTTGAGGAATATTTTCATTATAAAGCCTTATTGGGGGACAAGTTTGCCTTCTCAGGGTGAAGGTCACATGGACAGATTTTCCTTGATTAACCCTAATACGCCATTTATCTAGCCACTTTTCCACTTCATAAATGTGGGTTTGTATGTTGGCCGATGCTATAGCGGGATCCACGTGTACCGACAGAAGGGCTGTATCATCCGCATAGGTGGCAGTCATAGTATCAGCGTGCGTTGGAAGGTCTGTGGTGAAAAGCAAGTACAGGATGAGTCCCAATATACTTCCTTGTGGTACTCCTGAGAGAATTTCGTATAAAGGAGTAACTTCGTTGTTAAATTTCACCTCAAAACATCTACTGTTTAGGTACGATCTTAGAATCGGAAAGAAGGAGTGTGGCAACAGCTTTTTAATTTTAAAGAGCAGTCCTTCATGCCACACTCTGTCGAACGCCTGGCTAATATCAAGAAAAGCAGCAGAGCAGTACTGTTTGCATTCCAGTGCACGACTTATAGTGTCTGTTATACGGTGTATCTGTTCAATAGTTCCATGTTGCTCTCGGAAGCCAAACTGGTGAAGAGGAATAACTTCCGGCAGATAGGGGCGCATCCTATTCAGCAGGATTTTTTCGAAGAGTTTACCCAACACAGGGAGTAGGCTTATTGGTCTGTAGGAGCTTGCGTCGTGGAGCGGTTTGCCTGGTTTGGGTATCATTATAACCTGCGCAATTTTCCACTGGGAAAATCGCTAGTCTCAGGCAGGCATTATAGATGGCTGCGATGTGAATTACGCCCTTTCTAGGCAGCTCCTTGAGTAGCTGTGCGTCGATTAAATCGTAGCCTGGTGTTTTACCCTTCTGTAGTTTTAGGATTTCTTTCCATAGTTCGTTGGGGCTAGCACTTTTTAGTGGTAGACTCATTTGCAATGGTGCGTCCAGATATTCGAAGACTTCCTTGTCGTGTTCAGGGTTTTTGCTTGGTAAAGGTCTAAAAATAGTTTTTAGGTATTCCGCGTATACTTGGGCCTTTTCAAATTCTGTTTTTGCCCACTTGCCATCTGGAGCCTTTATGGGTGGTATGTGTACTTTCGGTCGTTTCAGCCTTTTTGTTAACTTCCATAGAGAGTAGTTGGTATCTTTGTTAGGAGTAAGTTCAGCTAATTGTTTCTGAAAACGCTCATTTTCTGATTGGCAGATCATGTGTTTAAGTTCCTCAGAAGCCTTGTTGAAAGCTTTTTTGTCACATGGATATTTCGTAGAATGCCATTGTTTCCGTAGCAGTCTTCTTTCATTTACCTTGTCCTTTATAAGTTTGGGGTAGTGAACAATTTGTGTTGTTTTCGGTCTTAGATAAGACGTAGATTCTTTGGCAGCTGAGTGTATAAGCTTACTGAGCGTTTCAATAGCTATTTCAACTCTATCTACATTATTTAGTGGCAAGTTCAAGTTAATGGATTCTGATATTTTAGCTCTGTATCTGTCCCAATCTGTAGTGTGGTTATACAGTTTTTGTTGGTAATCAGTTAGAATGGCCTTACAGTAGACATTGATAATTACTGGTGTATGGTCTGACGACAGGTCAGTACATTCTTCTACGTTTATTTGTCTGAGCGGGATATTTTTGGTTATGAAAAAGTCCAATAGGTCTGGCACTTTTTGTGGGTCCGCAGGCCAGTATGTAGGAACACCATGCGAAGCGCAATGAAGGTTAAGGTCGTTTGTAGCTACATAGAGTTGTCGACCCCGTGGTGAGGTTAGTCTGGAACCCCAGAAATTGTGTTTTGCGTTCCAATCGCCACCGCAAACAAATCTGTTTCCCAGCATGTTGAAGTAAGTCTTGAACTCATCACTTGTAATAATGTGCCTAGGTGGGCAGTAAATAGCGGACACTGTTGTTTCTGATTTGTTATCCTGGATCCTGACCGAAGTTGCTTGTATCTTTTCAGTTTTGGTTTCCCCATAAAGATAATGTTTGATGTTTTCTTTTATTATGATTGCGGTTCCTCCATGTGAATTACCAGAGGGGTGGTTCGTAGTGTACATCATGTAATTTTTAAGTTGGAAATGAGTTTTTGGTGTGAACCTTGTTTCAGAGATTAAAGCCACGTCCACTCTTTCAAGTTTCAAGAAGAGTTCAAGTTCCTGTCGACGTTCTGTCAGCCCGTTGGCATTCCAGGTGATTATCCTAAGGTTTAGGGGTGCTTTATAAGGCTTGTGAATAATTGGATCATACGATCCATCATGTTGTCTAACATAATGTTTATTATGTTTTGAAATTTGTAGAACATAGCGTCCAGTACTTCCCCGAAATTATTTGGGTTCTTGATATCGGTTATTGATCCTGCTGTGTTTTCTTGTTTTGTCGCTTGTGCATATGTGATATTTGGTTTCGAGTGATTGAAGAGATTGTAGTTCTTAGTTTGATGGTTTTCTTGTACAGTTTGTGTTGGGTTTTTGCGGTATTGATTTTGCAGTACGTTGTTTGTATTTTCATTAGTTTCTTTGCCCTTTCCTGTCTTGTTTTTCGAAAGTAAGTCTTTGTATTGTTTGTACTTAGTGCAACCTTTGTAACTTGTTGGGTGTTTTTCTTGGCAGTTAGCACACGTTGCCTCGGTGTCCGGTCTTTTTAAACAGCTTGTTGTTGAGTGTTCTTCCCCGCACTTTACACATCTGAATGGTCTGTTGCATTGGTTTTTTGCATGTCCGAATCTTTGACATCTTTTACACTGCAAAACGTTTAGCTTTTTGTATGGTGCTTCAAATGAAACTTTCACGTAATTCACTGTATTGATTTTGAAAATTTCTTTGTTGTTGTGTTTAGGCTCAAGATCTACATAAAATAAGGGTAGCGGTTGTTTTGTGTTTTTATGTTTCACATTTGTGATGTGCTGTACTTCATGCCCAAGTTCGAAGAGCTCTTTTTTTATTAGTTCTGTGTCTTCTGATGAGTGAAGACCACGTAATACTACTCTGTAGGTTCTTTCGCTTTTAAGTTTGTATGTATAATGGCTAACATTATTCTCTAAAAAGTTAGCTCTTATGTTTTTGTACGTTTCTACGTCACCAGGCATAATTTTAACTATGTGTCCTGACCTTAGAGTTGTCATGGTATATTTGTCGGTGTTTACAATTGAGGAGAGGAGTTCTTTTAATTTCGTTATTTCAATGACTCCCGTGACAAATATGGGTTCTGGCTTTGGCGGTTTAGGCTCTTTAGGTTGTTGACTGGGTTCGTCGTGACTTGCTGACTCTAAGATTTGAAATCTGTTTTCGGTTGTTACTGCATATGTTGTCTTATTTACTTTAGTATTTTTCTTTGTCCATTCAGGGCTAGATTCCGCTTTCCTTTTCATAGGCACCTGATCGTTTTGCCAGGGTTGATTTTTTTTAGCTGATTCATCATTCGTGTCAGATGTATTCGATTCTACATGCATCTTATCATTTGGACTTGTTTGTTTTGGTGTTTCAATTGGTAAAGTTCCAAGTGAGTGGCTCCTTGCACGTGCAAACATGCATTTTTGGAGTACTTGTTGTGTCATCTTTGGTTTGTTTTGGTTTTCTTTTTCATTATTCGTATTCATTTTGTTCCCACGAGTAGGGTCGATATAAAAGGTCACTTGAAGGGTGACGCCCATTCCTCCAAGAAGGCGATCTTCAACGACGTTTGCCATGTCCGCCGAGGCTGGCGCTCGATACTGATCTCCCACCAGTCATGCATTCCATTGGCACGTGTCCCACCGTGGAATTTATTTAGGCTTATTGGCATTGTTATGGGAAGCACTCTGGCTAGAAATGATTTTCGTGGTAACTTGCTTAAAAGATTTCTGAAAAAAAAATGCTTCTAACAATTAAAGAATTCTAGTACTGGAGAAAGGCATGGATTTGTTTTAAGTAAAAATTTAAAAAGTATAAGCCATCGAGTTCCAATGGTAAGAGAGATCGTTACCTAGCCGAGACAATACCAATAAAAATTATGTTATTCTGACCAATTACTGACCATTAAACAAAACTCTTTACAGCTTAATGTAATACTCAACCGACGTTTTAATATGCGCCCCGTTTTATTTATTATTAACTGAATGAATTATTATTGTTACTATTAAAAGCTTTTTATTGAATATGGGAACGTTGTCGTATTATATAAGAACTAGTATTTGCTTGGTGCGCGAGCTGCAAGCAGCTCGCGTGTTGTTGTCCCTACACCTGCCCTGCACCTACCCTACACCTACCCTTCACCTACCCTACACCTACACTACACCTACCCTACACCTACCCTACACCTACCCTACACCTACCCTACACCTACCCTACACCTACCCTACACCTACCCTACACCTACCCTACACCTACCCTACACCTACCCTACACCTACCCTACACCTACCCTACACCTACCCTACACCTACCCTACACCTACCCTACACCTACCCTACACTTTGTTCCAAAAAACATAACCCTAATGTTTGCATTCGTCGCCAGGCACTGAGTTTCGCTTCACCCACTCAACCTTCGTTACGCTACGAAGGTCGCCGGCTCGCTTCGCTCGCCACCTCCCCCCTGCGCTGCACTCGGTCTCGTAGGTTCGCTCCATTCGGGGTCCCTACGCTGCCTGGTCCACTCCCACCATACAGGTTTCGACGACCGATATTAGGTAGGGGAGGTTGGGGAGAGGAGGGATGAAGGGAGGGAGAGTGAGGAGTTTTGAAAAATGATTCCGACTCAAGCGTTGCCCCTTTATATGAATCTGAAAAAAAAAATAACGCAAAAACGAGAGGGGGGTGGAAAGGGGGACGAGGGGGTCAACTTTGAAAAATGGTTTTTACTTTTCCTAGCCTCCTCTAAACGTATCCGTAAAAAAAACAAGAAAAAAAGATACGCCAAAACGGGGGGGAGGGGGGGGGGAGAAGGGGGGCAAGGGGGTCAACTTTGAAAAATGGTTTGTTTGTGACTATAGCATTGCCCCTTTATATGAATCTGAAAAAAGAAATGTTCCAAGTCTTTCAACTTCCGAGATCCGCTTAAAGGGGGGGAGAAGGGGGGCGAAGGGGTCAACTTTGAAATATGGCTTTTACTTTTTCGAGCCTCCTCTAAACGAATCCGTAAAAAAAACTGAAAAAAAAAAATCGCCAAAACTGGGGGGGGAGGGGAAGATGGGGGGCAAGGGGGTCAACTTTGAAAAATGGTTTGTTTGTGACTATAGCATTGCCCCTTAATATGAATCTGAAAAAAGAAATGTTCCAAGTCTCTCAACTTCCGAGATCCGCTTATAGGGGGGGAGAAGGGGGGCGAGGGGGTCAACTTTGAAAAATGGTTCTTACTTTTCCGAGCCTCCTCTAAACGATTCCGTAAAAAAAACAAAAAAAAAAGATTAGCCAAAACGGGGGGGGAGGGGGGAGAAGGGGGGCAAGGGGGTCAACTTTGAAAAATGGTTTGTTTGTGACTATAGCATTGCCCCTTTATATGAATCTGAAAAAATAAATGTTCCAAGTCTCTCAACTTCCGAGATCCGCTTAAAGGGGGGGAGAAGGGGGGCGAGGGGGTCAAATTTGAAAAATGGTTTTTACTTTTCCGAGCCTCTTCTAAACGAATCCGTAAAAAAAACATACTACGGGTACCTTAGTTTCCGAGATACGATAGAGGGGGGGAGGAGGGGGGAGGAAAAGGGGAGGTTTGGCACTTTTCCCATACTCGCGAGAGTTACTTGTTTACGAATCTGTCAAAATATACCCACCTCCCCCTCCACCATCTGGGAGAACAATTATGTCAATGAGTCAGTCAGTCAGTCAGTCAGTGGTAATGCAGTTTTATATAGTATAACTAGTATTTGCTTGGTGCGCGAGCTGCAAGCAGCTCGCGTGTTGTTGTCCCTACACCTACTTAACAACTACCCTACACCTACCCTACACCTACCCTACACCTACCCTACACCTACCCTACACCTACCCTACACCTACCCTACACCTACCCTACACCTACCCTACACCTACCCTACACCTACCCTACACCTACCCTACACCTACCCTACACCTACCCTACACCTACCCTACACCTACCCTACACCTACCCTACACCTACCCTACACCTACCCTACACCTACCCTACACCTACCCTACACCTACCCTACACCTACCCTACACCTACCCTACACCTACCCTACACCTACCCTACACCTACCCTACACCTACCCTACACCTACCCTACACCTACCCTACACCTACCCTACACCTACCCTACACCTACCCTACACCTACCCTACACCTACCCTACACCTACCCTACACCTACCCTACACCTACCCTACACCTACCCTACACCTACCCTACACCTACCCTACACCTACCCTACACCTACCCTACACCTACCCTACACCTACCCTACACCTACCCTACACCTACCCTACACCTACCCTACACCTACCCTACACCTACCCTACACCTACCCTACACCTACCCTACACCTACCCTACACCTACCCTACACCTACCCTACACCTACCCTACACCTACCCTACACCTACCCTACACCTACCCTACACCTACCCTACACCTACCCTACACCTACCCTACACCTACCCTACACCTACCCTACACCTACCCTACACCTACCCTACACCTACCCTACACCTACCCTACACCTACCCTACACCTACCCTACACCTACCCTACACCTACCCTACACCTACCCTACACCTACCCTACACCTACCCTACACCTACCCTACACCTACCCTACACCTACCCTACACCTACCCTACACCTACCCTACACCTACCCTACACCTACCCTACACCTACCCTACACCTACCCTACACCTACCCTACACCTACCCTAAGTTTTGTTCCAAAAAACATAACCCTAATGTTTGATTGTCGTCGCCAGGCACTTAGTTTCGCTTCACCCACTCAACCTTCGTTACGCTACGGAGGTCGCTCCACTCGGGATCCCTACGCTGAATCCGTAAAAAAAACTGAAAAAAGCCAAAACGGGGGGGGGGGGGGAGCAGGGGGGCAAGGGGGTCAACTTTGAAAAATGGTTTGTTTGTGAATATAGCATTGCCCCTTATTATGAATCTGAGAAAAGAAATGTTCAAAGTCTCTCAACTTCCGAGATCCACTTAAAGGGGGGGAGAAGGGGGGCGAGGGGGTCAACTTTGAAAAATGGTTTTTACTTTTCCGAGCCTCCTCTAAACGAATCCGTAAAAAAAACAATAAAAAATGATTCGCCAAAACGGGGGAGGTAGGGGGGAGAAGGGGGGCAAGGGGGTCAACTTTGAAAAATGGTTTGTTTGTGACTATAGCATTGCCCCTTTATATGAATCTGAATAAAGAAATGTTCCAAGTCTCTCAACTTCCGAGATCCGCTTAAAGGGGGGGAAAAGGGGGGCGAGGGGGTCAACTTTGAAAAATGGTTTTTACTTTTGCGAGCCTCCTCTAAACGAATCCGTAAAAAACAAAAAATACGGGTATCTTAGTTTCCGAGATACGATAGAGGGGGGGAGGAGGGGGGGGGGAAAGGGGAGGTTTGGGACTTTTCCCATACTCACGGGAGTTACTTGTTTACGAATCTGTCAAAATATACCCACCTCCCCCTCCACCATCTGGGAGAACAATTATGTCAATGAGTCAGTGAGTCAGTGAGTCAGTCAGTGGTAATGCAGTTTTATATATTATAATTATTATGGCTATTTAATTGATCGTGATATGCGTTTTGATCATGATAATAATAGATTTACTGAGTTTATTGGCTGGGAATCAAAGGATGATTTTTGAAAAAAAATTTGATGAGTATTGAAATGCGTTGAACGGTCTTTTACTAAATATGATTGTACATTAAAGTCGACTTTAATTTACAATAAGTTTATCATCGGCTAGCTTTTCAACTATGTTTGGATAAGTTGCCAGTTTAACCGGATGCATCTGAATTTAACATGCAGCCCCTGCCTATCAGACCCCCATATCCCAAATCAAATCAAATCATTTATTTCTTTGCACAAATGGGTATAGTACATAGGTGTTTTTTTATAATAAAGATTTCCATATTTTACCTTCACATGGGCGTGCCTAGTTTACAATTCCAAATAAAAAATCAAAATTAAGTGGCAGATCATTGAAATTACAATATATATTTAAATTAAAAAATGTCAGCGAAGTCACAGCAATAAGAAATAAAATACGTCAGTGAGAGGATCACAATAATGATGTCATCAATCAGTTACCCGTTGCTGGGTAACACACTCCCTTGCGTAAGATTAGATATAATTCTCTCAGGTTTAAGCCCGTAACAGCTGTAGAAGATCTATTAACTACAGCCAAGCAAGTTAAGCCATTGGTGGCTCAACCCAACCCAGACTAAAAGGTGGTAAAAAAGGGATACCACTGATGAGAACTAGACTCTTTACAAGAAACTGCGCAATCGGTGCGGTCGTATGTGTAGAGATGCTAAAAGGCGCCACATCCACAACTATGTTCAAAATTTCAATACAGCACAAGTATGGCAATTTCTCAAAACCCTTGATATCGGTAAAGCTGTTGATGTCAGCACGCCTGTTATTGACCTTGACACTATTAACCTACACTTCCCTCATTCTTCATAGTCAAGAAGAGGAAGAAGGAGAGACTGAGCAAGAGTAACTTTGGTTGGAAAAGGCAGGAACTTCTGGAGACGTTAAGGAGACCGAAACGAGCAAAACTTCTGCTTACTTCTGCAATGTGAATATTCCAAGATGGGTTGTTGTCCAAGTAAACCCCTAAATTTCAAACTTTTTTAGACTAGGCTATAGCAACGGCATCACACAAAACAGCTGGGAGAGACTGGTTACTCAACAAATTGTTGATTGATTTTGCTGGGTTCACCAAAAGTCCAAAACTTTTAGCCCATTGACAGATATTTTCAAGATCACTATTGATGGCATCGATTGTTCCAGTCGCCTCTTCAAATTTAAAGTGGCGATAAAGCTGCAGGTCGTCTGCATACATACAGGTGATAGTGTGAAGATAAGACCTTTGTGATAGCTTTTTTATCACTAAGGTAATCTATATATATATAAAAATGAATTGCTGTTCGTTAGTCTCGCTAAAACTAGAGAACGGCTGAACCGATTTGAATAATTCTTTTTTTGTTTTGTTCGCCAGAATACAGGGAGGTTTAAAAACAAAAAAGAAAGTAGGTAGGTTGGATAGGGTAGGGTAGATAGGGTAGGGTAGGTAGGTAGGTAGGTAGGGTAGGGTAGGGTATGTAGGTAGGTACGGTAGGGTAGGGTAGGGTTGTATTGTTGTTATTTTATGGCAAAACAACGTTTGCCGGGTCAGCTAGTAAATAATAAATAAATAGTAAATTCTTCATCAGCACAATAAGCGTTGTGGAAGAAAGTAAAACCCTGTTAAAGTACATACAGGGTGTAACGGAAAGGTGCATTCATATTTAAAATCTGTTTCTACCCATGTACTCGTATATGAATGAACAGTTACAAAGTTGTCGTCAGCTGACCAAAATTTGCATGGCAGACGCATTTTTTTTTAAGTATTGGTTGACTTCCTTGAGGACCATTAAAATAGGGGCACAGGTACCAGAACGTGACTGATATGTAAGTACTTATAAATAGTTTGCTACTTGTATCTAACACCAGCGGTTGTCCTTGCAACCATAAACCAAAGAGCAATATATTTGCTTAGTCACATTTTCTCAATAAAGCCTAAAATTAAATTTAAATCTTCAAACTGCTTCATCTTGCTGACCGTACGAAGATTTCCACGCATATAGTATTTCGCGATCGACATGCGTTAAAGTGATTTTATCGATGCATCTGGATTCCATCGCGAAATTATGAATAACGCATCAACTCGAACACGTTTAAATCTGAGGAATTTTAAAACAAAACCTGTGTTTTTACTGGCTGTATTAAAGTATAATGTCATATATTATGTTCAGTTTTACGTCTTAATTCACTCACGAATTTTATAGTTATATAAAATGTAGTATGTAAAAGTTGTTTAAATTTTAAATATTTCTTACCTAAAATGAAACCAAGTCGGTATTCATTTTATGGTTGCAGAATATAAAGACAAACAGGGATTCTGCTAACGACATCTATGCAATAAATAAAGAACGTTTTAAAACATCGCCATCTACCGGGTAATAGAAAATCTATCGTATCCAAAGAGCTTTGGACTTTTGTCTCGGTTCAACAACATACGAACAGGTGGCAGTAGCAGTTGTGGTACAGTGATCCTCTGTCAGAGGGCGTGAGAGTAATATTCTTTTGAAATATTGTTAAGGCTGCGTTTTCACCAGATAGGTGCGAGGGAGCTGGGTGGTGTGAGGATGCGTAGCGATGTTGTGAAACGGTGCGCAGGCGGGAGACGCAAGGACACATCCTGTGGGCTCGTTTCAGATGAGGTGTGGTGGGATGGTGGGAGTGGAGCGCGCGCGTTGTATATATTATAATGTATACATAATTATATGGTGATATATTAGCTTTTTATTAAAGTTTTTTCTAAGAATTGTGATAAGACCCCTAGCTTGTTATACCTTGTTGGATAGCTAATAGAACAAAGATATTATTTAGCATATCTGCAGCACAACTGCCATACATTTTTTTTTTAAATTTGCTAAAAGATTTTTTTTTTTTTTATAAATTTATTTCTTTTTTACACTTTCAGTCCTCTACTATGACTCCTATGGTTCAGATATTTGGACTTTTTGCATTTAGATTAATAAACGAACTTCTCTAGTACTCAAAAATCGGAATTAAAAAAAAAATAAGGCCATAGAAGACAAAAAAAATGCCAATTCTTAAGAAGTTGGCATATTTTTTAAAAAAACCATCTAAGTCCACAATCTCAAAAACGGTTAGGTTTAGGCTGGGGTGTTTCATAGTCAAATTAGTCAGAAATGATGGGAACTATAACCTCTTAATGGGTCTAGGTCGACTTAACCAGTAACCCTGTATATGTATCGCCATATCTCCACCATCTGCTTTTAGCCGTTGTTTGCCCTATGTTTCAAAAGTCAGATGCATCGATAAAATCACTTGAATGCAGTCGTTGAGTTATTTTTTGGTGCTAACTCATATTATTATGTTTATGTCACAACACATACCTCGCAACACATCCCACGCACACATCCTTCACTTGCTTTGTATGTACTTACAAAAGCCTCGCACGGCTGAGCTGTTTCCACTAGAGCTGCGTTGAGAGAAGCTAGGTAAATGAAGTGATTCTACAAACACAACATTCGCACATCTCTGGATGGAACGCAGCCTTAGTCATCTGTCCGTCCACTGGGTTATTTGTTTTTTATAAAGTGAGAGACTGAATTTTGTGAGTTTGTTCAGACGTATCTCTGGCACCAAATATGTGTAACAAATTGATGTAGACCTATTTGTAAAATTCATTAATTGAATTAGTAATCGAAATTTTACTTAACTGCAATCACTAGTGCCATCTGTCAAAAAAATAATAACCCATTAGAGTATTAAAATATGTAATTCTAGAAAAACAAAAAACGACGAAAATATTTATTTTCGTTGTATTTCAAATTCAGTCTGTTGAAAAAATTTTTGATGCTGAATTTCAGCCATAATGGGCAATCTAAACGGAGAATAGTCAAGTTCTATGCCTTGCACTATTAATGTGATCCCACTGTCATTATCCGATGGGACGGCAGACCGACAGAACTGGAGATAGGTCAGGCGTAGCACCCGGCGTTACGTACTTTCCGAGGCACGGGGGGGTGTCATTCCAACTAAATAAAAACACCGAACTTTTAACTGATCTGGGTACCGAACCGAGGAACCCAAGCTCACCAGCCGGGTTTGTGACCAGGAGCACAATGGAGCAATAGGTTCATTATCATCATCATTTCAGCCGAAAGACGTCCACTACTGAAAGCCAGAGTGCCCCTCTGTTTGAGCAATGGAAATAAGCTCAGTGCTGTAGGTCCTCCATGGTACAGTATCATGCTGTATGGCAGCCTTCGTCTTACAGTTACGACGTGAATCTGAGAATGGCCAACCTAAATTAATTTTTTTGCCTCGAGAAATGCTCATGCAAACCGTGCTACCACGGGGAGGTAGCGTGGTTATGTGGGACTCCAACCCACCAAAACTCTACGGTGTACTCATGTGCCGCTTATGGCGGGCACACGTTAGCACTCATCCGTGAACCCGCCGCTGTTCGTCACCGAACCCTCTACGTGACTCGGTCACCCACGGTGAAGCGAAGAGGAACCCGAGGCCCTTTCTCCCCGTTCGTTAGGACTTTTGCCGATTAAGCCGACGACGTAGCGGCCAATAAGTAGATTGCGTTTCTGCTCGGGCTACATCGCAACGGATGCGGACCACAATGTCATATAGAAGGCATCGCGGCTGAGGGTTGGAGGCCGCGGCGAGAGAGGAGTACCGGTATTACGGTGCACTGCTCTCCCTCTCTTTCGCGGCCTGGACGGGGTCGCCACCGTCTGATGGCGGACGCAGTGAGGCTGCAGGGGAGGAGGAGTGTCGGTATAGCGTTGGCCGCTCTGACTATCCCCTGCGGCTGAAAAGTGGTAGGTGGCGGGGCCACTAACCTGAGCCGTCACAGGCCATACACGTGGTCATCTGGCATCCATGTGCTGGTTTGGTCCCTGGGGTGGTCACAGCATGCAATGTGTTCTGGTGCGCTGGAGATGAGAGATACGCCCGAGAGGAGGAGTTATAAAGTAGGTACAGTTCAAGTGTTTTATTAATATCATCGCATTTCCGAATACAAATTCACGTTCTTCAGAAATGGCAGGTGCGTAGTACTGACAGCCGACTGTGTGTGAATAAAGCAAAAGTACTATGTGAGGCATGTGAAGATTTTAGCAGTTGGCGTTCTTAAGCTCAAATACCAAAATACAAGGGATTGATCACGTGACATTTCTATAGCATTTAATATCCCATAATTTTAGTAAAATCAAATAAAACAACAACAAGTTTTAATTAATTTAATTTAATCATTCCATAAAACCTTCTATTCTTCACTACCTAACTTAAAGCGCGTCGCTTATATCACAGCTTTATCGGCCATATCTCCAGACACTCCTACATCGTAGGCCGCGTATCACATTCAATCTTATCTTAAAAAAAACAATGTATGAGTAATTAAATATTTAACTAGGCTTAGTTCACAATTTCGATAGTTATATTTTGATGATTTAGACTCCTATCTAAAGGATTGGCCAAATGTAACAAAAGATAGAAAAAAATAAAGGTGAAAGGCAGGTTTTTACCTGCAACAGGCTCAAAATAATAATAAAAACTATTGTACGTTACAGCAATAAATCAAATAATGCAAAGATACGCCAAGAAAAGATAATTGTAAGAAAACAGGAAAATTTACAACAATGTCATTAAAAACTAGTATAAAACGTTAGTGTCTGTTTTAGAGACACAACATTTAAAGAGAGAAACAACACAAGCTTCAAGGAAGATTCAGCAACTCAATCTTAGTTCATCGTACAAATGCCTATTATACATACTAAGATATGGCACCAATAATCACTTACAAGTAAATTGATCGACCTCTTCAACACAAGTATCACACTGCACAAAACAGCAGTTTACCATCTTACACCTGCACCTGGAACTAACCGTCTTTTTACTAGTTAAAAATCCTCTCCCACAACACAAGGTAGCACAGTTATGCCTGTCCTTACACACTCTCCCCTTTGTACTAATACACAAGTTCGGCGTCCTTTGCAAGTAAACCAAATTCTTCCTTTCAATCTTCATTTTATTCCTCACTTTTGGCGAAATAGCCCTTTTCGTCGTGTAGTTCATAATTTTCTTTTTTGTAGCGTGGTGGTAATGCTTTTTTAACAAACCCATCGCAGAGTTAAAAGGTCCTAACCGTTTCCAGCAAGTTTTAGTAGTGCAAGACCCGGAAAATCCATGGCATTTGCATACTTCTTTTAGCTGCTCTCCAATGGAATCTACGCCCACGTTGACATCTTGTTTCAGTATCTCGGCAATCTGATCATTGCCAGCGTGTTTGAAGTCCAAAAAATTCTTAGTCATTCGCTTTCCGTGTCGGAAGTCATCCCCACATCCTGCCATTTTCCAAGTGTTGTTTTTGCCAAAATTTCCAGGACATGAACAAGAAGATAAGTCCCCGGAGGCGCATGCTTTTGCTACAGAATGTGTAATAGAAGCTGCCATCAATGCGTGGACGAAAGCAGTTTCTCTGAATAGTTTATTGAATATGCTTCTTTTGGTTTTTTTGTTAAACACAAGGGAACAGTTCCACCTATCGTAATTGAAGGTTTCCTCGCAAGCGGCAATAGCTTGTTCTTTTGCGACGGTGAGCACGTTTGATAGGCCGGTGTCCCGGTCGCACATTTTTGTTTGTCGTTTTGAAGCTGTGATCAATTTGCATGCTCCAGGGTACATTTCCTGAGTTCGGTCGCTGAAAAGAGCTTCTATAGTTTTTTGTAAGATGGGCTGAGATCTGTGAAATAGTAAACAAAGTTATTAGGATAACTGAATTGACCAGGTTAGGTTTGGTTAAGTGTGGTTTAGGTTAGTATAACTACTTAAGTATGTACCCGCCTGCTGGCTGTGGGAGAATAGGAGTCGGGCCTCTGGCTTCCAACGTGGCAATGCAGCCAACGTTCTGGGCACTTTTCACGTTGACAGCGATGTGAACGAATTTTTGGACGCCCTATGATCCCTGCCCATTTCCCGTTCGTAGTTTTATTTTATTGTTATTTAAGTGTATTTATACGTAGTTATTGTTCACTAAATATTTTATGCTATGTAAATTTTAGTTAAGATAATTGAATTAACGAGTAATTCGTAAAAAAAGTATGTACACATTCTATAAAGATAGTGTTAATAATTATTAGTAGGTAATTTATTAATAATCTAAAATTTACATAATATAATATACTTAATTAACAATAACTACCTATAAATACACTTAAATAAAAATAAAATTAAACTACGAACGCGTATAAAAGGGCAGGGGTCATAGGGCGAAAAAAATTCGTCCACATCGCTGTCAACGTGAAAAGTGCCCAGAACGCTGGCAGCATTGCCACGTTGAATGGCAATGCTGATTCTCTGGCCAAGGAAAAGCCCAGCCCTCTGGTCACGTGAAGAGTCGACTAACCGTTTACTTGGTTGTATTTACGCAATTTATGTAAATTTTGTTGTTTTCCTTATTCTAAACAGGCATGTACATACAATAATTACTTGCAAAATAACAATT
The DNA here is from genome assembly GCA_948252205.1 of Orthosia incerta. Lineage (NCBI taxonomy): Eukaryota > Metazoa > Arthropoda > Insecta > Lepidoptera > Noctuidae > Orthosia > Orthosia incerta. The sequence continues at coordinate 9,377,922 of OX411754.1, read as the reverse complement.
GAACATGATTTAGATATTATATTTACAGTTATAAAGAAGCTGAATTACATTCAATTTCTATTAGGACCGCCTGTAACTCACAAGAATTTATTAACATCACATTATTTCATATCTCCTTAGTCACTCGTATGTAATAATTTGACTACCATTAATTTCTAATACATAAAATCAATGTTTGTTTGTTCGTATTTTATGCCATACCCTTCATCCGATTGCGATAAAACTTTGTTGACTTATTGCTTGCACTTGCATATTATGGTTTACAAGCAAAGTATAAACGGCGGCAACGTGTTACGCTTTACTTAACCTATGTATGTACAAATAGAGACAGAACCTGCAACTTATTGATTTTCAAGATTTTTTACCAAAAAAAAAGAAAAAAAAACAACTTATAAAAACACAAAATACCCCGAATGAATTAATTTTATCGATATCAAAAATCTCAGTTATTACAGAAATGTAAGGCAAAACACGCAGAACCTTCAATGTTATCATCAAAAATTAAACCGGTACAACAACTCACCCTTCAACAATTTTTGTAGCAAAAATAGAAACGGCACTTAACAATAAAACATTAATAATATAATAACTAAACATGTTTAAGATCTAAACAGTCACATGATCACCAGCTCTTGTTATCCACTACAAAATGATGGTGAAAATGACTCGGCACACAAAGAGGTGTTGCGATACAGTATCGGTAAAGGGTGGGTCTTCCTAAAATGGTAATGACAAACTAAGGAATCAGTCTGTGTTTGCTGGTTGAACAAACATTGTATCGAGTCATACTTTAACTTGAACTTGTCTTGTCTAAATAGACGACATAGGTAACCTTATTCTAGTCGACGGCACGAACTATTTTGTGCGCGTGGTTAAAATGCATTTTATATCAACCGACAACACGTGCGGAAGAGATAGATGCTGTGATGAGCAGTAGGAAGCTAGTTCGCGTACGAATACACACTAGCGAAATGGATAATGATTTAGGACGAAACCGAGCGAACGAAATTTTATAAACAGACCTTTGGCAGTCTAGATATCATGAAAAAACGACTAAAACTATCTGTTCAAAATAAAATTATTTGCATTGTTGAACTACTAATCTATCCTTGTATGGAGGTCATTTTGCAATTTTCTGTCTTCTTATGGTATTTATTTGCGCCCAAAAATGCGATAAAATTAGTGTCGAAATGTGGAACTTTCGACGCTCATAACTTTCAAATATTTTCTTTTTTTTACTTTTTTGCTTCCATACAGGGCTAGATAATGATGAGACAAATTGATATCACTTTTTATTTTGAACGTACATCGGCAAACATTGGAATAATCCCTAGACTACGTTTGTATGGAAGAACTTTCTACTAGTGTAACCTTAAGGCTACAATGTGTAGTGATAAATGGTTATTTTGCTGCCTATTCCTCTAAGACATAGTTGGAAAGTCAATCATACCAATAGGTTACAATAGTACGATGATTAGTTGAAAAAGTTGGCCATAATTATATTCGAGGTTTTCTTAGTAGGGATCTACGTAATAATTATTTATTCCATTCTAATACCAACAACTAATACCACTGGTATTTGTTTCGATTTATTGCGTTATCCAACAACTAATAACTCTGGTATTTGTGGAAAATGGGCATTTGCCTTTAAATTGATTAGGTTTGACTAAGCTGGCTGTACCAAGTTCAAGTTGTTAGTATTCATTCGCACATTAAATTTAATTATTTAAAGAGGCGATCCAAAATCGATTTCGAACTACATACCTATCAGCTTGATGTCTTGTCTGTACAAAGTTTTCACGTCAACTCTACTTCGAAGAATAACAAAACTGATAGATGAGAACCAACCAGTTGAACAGGCAGGGTTTCGAGGAAAGTACTCGACAGTAGACCATATCCACACTCTGAAGCAGGTAATAGAGAAATATATAGAGTACGACAAACGTCTATACATTGCTTTTATAGACTATTAAACGGCATTCGACTCTATATCACACTACTCTATCTTGCAAGCTGTAACAGAAAACAGGAAAACCTGAAAACAAAACAAGATTATAACATTTTATAAAGCAGGTCTACTTACAAACATTCATACGTTTAGTTACAACTTTTATCACATACATTCATGATACTATACATTAGGTTTCTGTCACGCCTAGCTATTTGCCTGCAAGGAAATCTAACTTATAAACTCACTCTTAACAGTGACCTCTGAACCTACAATAACTTCGATCAAATTGATCATAGTATAAGCCCAAAAAAAACAAAAAAAAAACGCACAGTCACACACCTACCCACCTCCATACATAACCGCACACCCGCCCTTACACTGTTAACAAAATTAATAGAATTAAAATGATACGTACATACTTGCTGTTTTATTTGTTAAAGGCACTAATTAAAAGATGCTCAGTTATACGAAGATCACTGCACGATGCACTGATTGATTGAACAATATTCTGTGAGATAATTGCCAGATGACGCTGCTTTTATATCCATAAATTGTAAAACGGTATACACACTTAAATAATCTTTGTTAGATATAGTATATTTTAAATTAGGCTTCAATATTGCCATTAAATTATAATCCCTATGCGCATTGTACATAAGATTTATAATTATTTATTTCTTACTCATCATTCATACTCAATTGTAAAGTTGCCCTAACTTACCATTTTAGGAGGATATATTAAACGGCGCCGCGCTGTCGCTGAAAACTGAGACGAAATTTTTATAAGGTAATCGCATGTGCAAGTCTCCATAGTATCCTGGGCCCAGGTGTTAACTCAATCAAACTAGCCTTATTTGTAAGAGGATTTAATAACAAGCCCTCGCTGAAAATTTGGTTAAATTTGGTTATCCAGGAATCAAGTTGTATGAAGTGTAGTAAAAGTGAGGTTATAATATAATATTGTAGTTTTTTATGTTATTTGCGAAATATTTTTTGATGGCTTCGCTTATGTAATAGTAATACAAGGAGTGCAAGTAGAAAGTCTCCATGTGTGACGTGTGGAAGATCTGACACGTTTGGCACGCCGGACAGTCGCTACAGTCGAAGACAAGTCTCTACATCCAATATCCTGCACTTAGAAGCAGCAGGTACCTACCTTTTAAATAAAAAGGAGATAAGGGGAAGTAAAAGGAGCTTGTGTTTAACAACAGCAGCATGGGACGATGTTCAAGGTTAAGCAACACTTGACGAGGTCGGTCCATGGATGGGTGACCATTTCAACATAGCGAGATTTCTCCAAGCCTCGGAAAGCACGTTAAGTCGTTGGTCCCGGACGACATTTGAAGGTCTTTGACAGTCGTTACGGGTATTCAGAAGCCTGAGATCTGACACCAGTCTTGCCAAGGGGTATCGAGTTACCCAGTTACCGGGTTGTGGAGGTCAGATAGGCTGTCGCTCCATGTAAAACACTAGTACACAGCTGAATCAGGTTAGACTGGAAGCCGACCCCAACATAGTTGGGAATAGGCTGGGCAAATTGAGAAGAGGAAGTAAAATAAAACACCAATATAATTATGTTTAGAATATTCATCTTCAATAATTATGAAATGACGATTATGATGATGATGATTATGTGATTGATGATTATGCATGCTGTGTCTATCGCATCATATTGTATACTATGCTTGTATCATATTGTTTGTATTTTTAGAATAAACAGTGTAACAATTGTAGATAGGCCAATAAATAAATAAATAAATGAAAGTCTGCCTGCATCACGGAAGCAGAGAGATAACAGTAAACGAGCTACGACAGCGCGTATGGATTGTAAGACTACGCCTGTTTCTTAAGAAGGAAGGCAAAGCCAGCTTACCCCTCTACTTGTGACTTACCGTACCCCCGTTTAGCCCATCATGTACGATTTGTTACCTTTGCGGGACTTGACTATTTCGGGCCCATATCAATACTCGTAACTGTAGGTAGGCATAGGGAAAAAAGATATGGAGCGCTATTTACATGTCTTACCTGTAGGGCCATACATCTAGAGGTAGCGCAAACACTGAATGCGGACGAAGCCATCGCTGCACTTAGCACTATTTATAGCAGGCTGTATGGTCGATGATTTATAGCAAGGAGAGGTTGTTGGTTGTTGTTGTTTTAAGGCGGCCGATAAAGAGTTAGGTAAAAGCGCCTTAAATGCTTTAGAGTATGAGTCCGATGCGTGGTCTATAAGTTGGAAGTACATACATCCCGCATCGCCGTTCATGGGCGGAGCATGGGAGAGGATGGTGAGGTCAGTGAAAGAAGCATTGAACGTCACGTTAAAAGAGGTTCATCCAACAGAGGAGACACTCTATACCCTGTTGGTAGAGGTGGAAAATACAGTAAATAACACAATCAATTAAATAGCCATTATAATTCTTATAAAATACGACAACGTTCCCATATTCGATAAAAAAGCTTTTAATAGTAATAGTAATAATTCATTCAGCTAATCTATACTAATATTATAAAGAGGAACGATGTTATTGTTTGTTTGTTTGTTTGCATTGAATAGGCTCCGAAACTACTGAACCGATTTGAAAAAATCTTTCTCTGTTGGGAAGCTACTATCCCCGGGTGACATAGGCTATATTATATTTTCAAATAAATTAGGGATCCTTACTAAAACTCCAATAATGTAATCCAAGGTGTAAAAAAAATATCAATTTCTTTTTAATTTCGAAATTTCTACCGTTAAGGGAGTAAAAAGTCGGTTGAAAGTTTGTGTGAAACTTTTACGCTTTATAGTGTGACACGTGAAATTAAAGATTTCCGCTTTTGGTTGATAAAAAGAATTCATGTATTTCTTGTTTTTGGAAATTCTACCACTAAGGAGGAGAAAAGGTGGAAATTTGTTGGGCTCATTTATTTGAAACTTGGCATAAATACTAACCTAAGTATTTACTTATGACACAAATACTCCTTTACTATTTAGTAAAGGATTTCATTATTAGTTTTTCAAACGTTTAACTATTTGAGTTATCTTACACCCATAGCATACTTATCATTGAGAAGCTCTAGTGTTCTGCATCAGTTCCACTTGACAAAATTATAGTTTTTAAATGAAAATACTTGCCAGGTTGATGAAAATACCAAAATCTATACATGTATGACTATAAAATTGGAAGAAGAATTCCCACCTATCTTGGGATCCCCTAATCAGATACTAACTTGTTGACAATGGTCTCACCTGAAGGCAAATCTTTTCAAACAAAAAAAGAATTTTTAAAATCGGTTTGCAATTGACGGAGAAATTGGTGAATATACATTAAAAAAACAAATATGTGTAAAGTTGAATACAGAACCGTCTTGCCGTGTCATAACTAAAAACTTTGCAGTCTTGTCCAACCAACCACCACCATCCATAGATAATACATTCAATGTCCACGCTCATGTAGATTGAGTAAGTGAGCGGATTCTAGTAGATTGATTGAATGTAGTGACGCACACTCACTCTTATCGTTCGCTATTACAATGAAATCTGTCATAACCAATGAACTAAAGAGTGATGGATCTTGGAGCTAGTTTAGGCCGCGTAGTTTGCATGTGAGAGCGCTCTTACGAACTAGTTCGTTTTCGAACAACACAAGACTACTGAGTGATCCCATAAATTATCGATCAACCGTGAGGCTCTACCATCATGGTTTAACCTCAGAGTAGAACGCCCTATTGCTTTGGTGAAGGTAGCTGCAAGTCAAAGTTAGCAAGATAGTGATCTTCAACAGCGTTCTGAAAAAAAAACCTTCAAAGAAGTCTGAACCGATCATGTAAGTAAGCACTGTAGAAAAAAAAAAACACGAGGTGCAGTAACACAGGAATTATATTTCATTTGATTACTCTAAACATTTTCCTTTCTTCCTCAAATGCCAGAATTTTAACTAAACTTGTGTGATTCACGACCGAGTTCTTCCAAGAGTAAGGGCAAACCTCGCTTCAGGTCAATAAATAAATAAATATCAAAGCTGTCGTTTTTAGCTTATTTTTTATGCAAAATAGAGCCAATTCCGCCCGGCTCCATCTTTTCGTGGTGTAACTGTAGACCAAAGACTCACTTTGCGATATTAAAAATTTACTCTCGCTTAGTACTTTGTTAACTTGGTATATTTGCGGATTTAATTATTTTTGTGGTTTAAAAAGTAACTAAATCGAATTTATTACGTAGGGTAGGCACCAGATAATTCTGGGGTGGGCCCTGCGCACCGGCCCATCTCCCCTATATACGCCTATGATTCTAGCCCAAACATGGTGTAAGAATTAACAGTTGACTATTGCCAGAATAAAATATTTTGTGAGACATTATTGTTTTATACCTGACTAGATTCTGCCAGGGGCTTCGCCCGCTTAAGAAGTTTTTTTTATTCCCAAAGAATCATATTCCTGGAATAAAAAGAATGTATGTGCTATTCCAGACTATAATCTATTTCTGTGCCAAATTTCATCCAAATCCTTCCAGCTGTTTGAGCGTGAAGAAGTAACAAACAAGAAGTTACTACATTATTAATATTTATTGGTAATAGGGGTAATGTGAACAAAGGAGAATTACTCCAACATTATAGATCATTGTGTGACGCTGGTGTAAAAAAATTGTGATGTTCACATTCCCATACAGTCAAAGTTTGCCACAGGAAGAAAACAATCTTAGATATCAATTGAATAAGACATTACATCATTTAACTTATAGTAATAATTTATTCCATTTAATTGACACTAACAATTATGTTGGTAATCACTTTTATTTGACAAAAGATAGATTTTTTATGGATAGGTACTTTCTTTCAAAGTATTATAAACGACAGATAGCTGTGTCGCTATCATATTATTTTTCTATTACAGCCAAGAATTTGGCTAAACAACTTGCTTCTATTGAGCAATGCCAAGAAATGTTATTTAACTCAGCCAATAATTTGGCATCAGAAATTGATAAAAGATAATAATCTAAATTAGAGATTAGGACAATAGGGACAACCTCTTGCAAAAGTATACAGAACGAAAATTGCAAAATTTCTTAATAAACATAAATTAAACACAGAAATTAATGTTAGGCTTAGCACACGCACTGCGATATTTATTCGCGCGAATTTTTCCGCCCATTCTGCGACCTATAGAATTGTATGAAGCTGCTCGCATTGCGGTAAAAAAATCGTGCGGCAATAATACCGCATGAATTCCGTGTTTTGCAACAGAATCCAACGCACCGCGGCGCCTATTTAATTCGCGCGAATATTTTGAGCTCTATGAACAGGTAGAAAGAGACAAAATTCGCGCGAATAAAAATCGCAGTGCGTGCTAAGCTTAAAGCAGGCATTGTCACAGACAATTTAAAATTGGAATCCAATCTTTTTATAATAGGTACTAAAATGGCATTAAAAAAAAAAATATGGAAACTCCTTAGTGATAAACTTCTTGGATTTATCCTGTATCGTAATAGAAAAAAAATTGTTTTATATCATTATTTTGTTAGAGAAATAGTGTTATAATGAGATTCTATTTTTAAATTTCGGTATTGTGTTTATAAAGTATGTCAATATAAACTCGGTTTGAAGTTTATAATTCGAATATTACGATATGAGAGTAGATAATAGTACATTATGGTACAAGTGTGCAATGTTGGTGATTACCGCTGAGGCGCCATTGAGACCCGAGCCGTAGGTGAGGGTCTTAAGAGAGCCGAGGACGGTAATCATCAATACACACGTGTATCATACGACGTTTTTCAACACACTTGTGAAGAAAATAATAAAAAAAAACATTTTCAACAGTAAAAACGACTTGTGAATTTTTTTTCACAAATGGCGGGCAATATTAATCAGTTATCCTATGCGTACGCATCTAACAATGGCGATCAGCCATAGACTAAAAGAATGAGGCTAATTATTTTTTTGGATTTTCTTGGATAGTGTTTTAGCCACTTACAAAATAGGGAATTTCAATTTTCTTAATTACAGAGCAAATAAAATTTATATTTGAGTGAAAGTTTTATTTATTAAAGCACGTACTAGTTGAAATGAATACGAAGTTGCATGAAATGAACAAGCAACATTATTTTTTTTTGTACTATTGAGCACGATCTTTTTAGTATCGAAACTTTTTTAAGAACAAAACAACTCTACCAATAAATAAAAAAAAAGCTCTATAACTCACTAGTGAATAATAGCAATGAAAAAGTCACAGTTTGATAACAGGTATCATTATGTGCCTAATTGCGGTGAATTTAGAGCCACTTTATGAGCAAGTGTGTTGAAAAAAACTTTTTACATAAAATTTTATCAACTTCCTTTGAAATTATAGTTACTTAATACATTAACGTTTTAACTTAAAAATTATAGAAACAAAAAAATAACCATTTTAACTGGCAAAAACTCAAATAACGTTTATACCTAAGTCTGTTTTACACCATTACATTTTAATAACTGGTATTGCCTCCTCGGGCTCTGATTACAGCTTCAAGCAGGCTTGGCATCCTGAAACCGAGGTTTCAGATGCGATTTTGGGGCTTTTTCTTCTTTAATATATAAACGCTAATAATTTAACTATAATTTCAAAGGAAGTTAATGAAGTTGACTAAAAAATGTTTTGCGTTTCAAAATTCTGACTACTATAGTTTAGGAGAAATTGCAAATTCAAAAGTGTGGGACTATGTTTTGAAAGCCAGTATAATTAAAGCATCATAATATTATTATACAATTAAAATTAAGTACAAATGTATGTATAAAAAAATAAAAAAAAGCTAGAAAGCAAACATTTAGAATTCATTCGTTGTTAATTGACCCCTATTGAATCATTGGTGACGCAGATGAAATCGATTTATGAGGTCTAAAAGCCAATTGTCTTATTTAAAGACGTTCAAATTCTCTTCTCGGTGGCAACTAAATAGCCTAAGATCCGGCAGAAAAAATCTGCAGGCATCAGGGTTTTTGATTGAACTAGACATTTTCTTAAGATTATTAATAAAATAAAATAGAAGTATAGATTGCTGCAGGATTGCCTGGAAATATCTAGCGGCAATAACCTTTATTAAAGCAATTTTAATGTATGTTTGACAAAAAAGCCCAAAATATAAAAGGTTTTCAACCGAATTTAACGTAATTTTTTTAAGAAACTGGTGGAGAAAATAGGAATAAATAAGGTTGCCAGCTCTCAATAAGCCGCAAGCTACTGGTTGCCAGTTTACCTGCAAAACCTGGCAACCCATAAAGGAGGGCTAACTGAGTGCTAGTTGATGTGGCATGCAAACATACGATACAGGAGAAGTTCGTAGTGCAGAGTAACAAAAAACGACTAGTACTTAGTTTTTCTTTTTTGTAGCTCTTTTGCGGCAAGATGCGGTCAGGCAATTAGGAAGTATTCTAATTGCAAGAAGAAGCATTCATAAAAATCAAGTTTCTTCAAAAACAAAATACCTGCAGATTTTTGCAATGGGATTTCAATGTAAAGTAAAAACTTTATGAAGAGCTCATCAGTAACTTTTCGCAGATGCCCTTTTCGTCCTTTATGAACTTTTACTCACTCCGAAACTGTTCACCGCTGCACTGGATGTCTTCAAGGTTAGGTTCAAGGAGAGGGCTAGGCATTAACGTCAATGGCGGTAAATCACTCACCTTCGAATTACTGACAATATAGTGGTCATGGCTGAGACTGTGGAGGACCTCAGTGCAATGTTTGATGACCTCAGCAAAGCGTTAAGTATGCTATTTACGCACTGGTTTAGTCTCTCAAATGACAGTTGGACTTGCCGGTACAACGCGCGGGGGGAGGTCGCGCGTATTGCACACGTATATAACATTCCTCTATCTAGTCATGGTAATGATATATATATACAGTATTTATAGTAACCAGATGTAGAAAATCCGAAGAGGGTCAATGTTTTTGCAAAATTTTAACAGAATCAGTTCAGAAGTTTTGGCGCTAATTGAATGTATTGCAGCAGACAAACAGATATAAATCAGAAAAAATAAATTATTCAGTATGCTTCATATACCTTGTAGCTTTTACTTTTTGCAAAAATATACATTGTACCGTTTTGAAGTATCTACGATTTTATTATATGTATATGTCGCATCAAGGCTGGCCGATAGATGCAAGCCATCGGGAAGTCAAGATGTATTCCCTTAGGTTAAGACATCGTGTGTGGGCAGGTCGATGGGTATAATCGTGCGAAGAAATCGTGGCGAAATCACATAAGTTATTCGATACACTGGGTTTATTCAAATAGACACAAGTTACATTCTTGCTTACTAATATTACGGATCGACACTGATTCTACGACGTCTTAGCTCTACGGCTGTCAGTACTCTATTGCTCTATTCTGTTGTCCCCACTACGCAAGCGGTTAGAATAAGCGCGCCAATGCGTAGTTGCTTTTGATTGCCGCTAGGGGCGTGCTTGTGATTTGACTTTACGTCCGTACTACTGACTAAACCCGACACGGCCATCCTGCGAGACAGGCGTCCTCGTCTGTTCCTAATTGTCAGGTTCTAACAGTGTATCGAATCATGTGGAAATCCTCAATGGATGTCCTCAGCCCTTGGGGAAAGCTGAGGGGTCTGTCAGACTCCTACTGACTAAAACCACATGGTGTTCTCTAGGCCGTAATTCCTCTTGAGAGTCGAACGTGGAACACACACGTCGCCTTCTCGGGCCTCTCTCAGGTGACAGATCCCCAAATCTATCACCCGCAGGCATCATTTTGTCCTTGGTCCATGCCATCTCATGGTCACCTCGTGTTGCACCGCACTTCATCTCATTCCACTCCATCCTGGCAATCACCCATCATACAAAGGACGTTTTTCTGAAAAATACAAAATTTTCAAACAGTATTTGCTCGTCCAATCCTGACTCATACTCTAGAGTGAGGAAACATTTTATAACAATCAAACATGATCATTTAAATCTCTCTGTTCACTATTACAAGGAACGAGTAATTCTATTTCCAATTTAAAGAAAATAGCAACCTCATCGATTTGGTACCTAAAAGCACCCAATCTTCGTGATTACAAAGTTCAAGTACCACTGATAGTCATTAATGTCAAATTTAACGAGACAAAATAAACAAGACACCAGGTATCTTATTCACGATCGTTAACCATCACATAGCTCTACTAGCTATCTCATAGCTCTCTTAACTATCTCAAATTGCTCTACTCGCACATCTCCACGATGTCGAGTCAACTCTACTCTCTGAACTCAGAACTTGTTCACACAGAGATTTAGTACTTATTACTTTATCTATAATCTCAATTGGTACTTGAGCTTTGTGTGTCTTACCAACACGATCTACGCATAGTAATCAAAATTAGAAAACCAAAATAATTTTAATTTTCGTAATGACGGCTTGACGATTCGAACGTCATCAACATTAACATGATCTCTCCACACGCGTGACTGCGAGTTTACTTTCCTTTAACCTCATGACTCAATAGGAACTTTCTGTAAGGTTCCTAACACAATCATGAATTTTCACACCAGCCATAGTGTCACACAGACTTACAGGTGCCATACAGGCCTACCGTTGCCATACAGGCCTACCGTTGCCACACAGGCCAACAGTTGCCACACAGGCCAACAGTTGCCACACAGGCCAACAGTTGCCACACAGGCCAACAGTTGCCAGTCAGGCTCATAGTTTCCACTCAGGCTCACAGTTGCCAGACAACGCTCGGCTACTCCTGACCAAACTAGATTATTGGGTTCGTGAAAATAGGGAAATTTGAGAACTACTCTTTAACTAAATCACTACCCTGGGCCATGTACCACTGTCATTCCAAACAAACTTTAAAACTCTACTGCAGCAACAACTGCCAAACTTATAGAAACCCTCGAGTAAAACCTCCAACGCCATGGCTCTCTAGCTGACCAGCAATTATATTGCTCTCACAACGGTCTCTCGGTCTCTCTAGACCCCGACCTCCGCCAGAATCCATTGGTACGGTCAAACATAATACGGCCGATAGACTCAATTACTCGCTTGGCTTGCTCATTATTATCAAAATCCTTTTGACATCAACATCGACTGGTACATGACCCGCTGGCTTCTGCCCCTAACCTACCTTGTGCATACTTGTAGGTTCTAAGCGTACCTATTTAAAGCTTTCGGTGTATAACAATCACCGTCCTGCCATAATCACCTACCGCGGACCTAATACAGGGCCTATTTAGTTTTCGTATCAGAGTTTCCCACAAAACACTTCATCAGAAAAAGGTCCCAACGATCAAAAAGTTCAACAACTAAACAATGTTATTGTAAAAATTCTGTTACTTTTTACCATAATTCAAAGGCAATGCACACTCAACTCATGAAACTTCTTCGTTGACCCATCGCCACATGTTACTCGTGAGGTGCGGTCCAAAGTTCTGAGTATGACAAGTGTACAAGCCATCAGATTTGGTCTCACTACCACTGTCATCAACTATGACGTCTAATTATTAAGGAACTTGGTGATCGGGGATCCTTCTCATAATAGTCGCTCTTCTTACTCAAAGATTTTGGAACATACCGACTGTTAATGTGAGGGAAACAATTATGCCTGATAATATTTGCGTCTCGATAGCTCTTGTGAAGGAGCTTTACGAATTAACTCTGATCAATATCTTTAAAAATCAAATATCAACAGTAACCATTTACTATCGCTTGCTAACTCAGTTTTCATGTAAGGAAACCGATCGCGAGATCTACTCTGGTATCATAATAATACTTTGAAAGTAAGAAATTGAATTCAGATCTGAAGACGGTGGTTGTAAATCGTTACGCAACATAAGATCTGTCCCGAATACACGCAAATTACCAGTACCGTTACTAACTCGATACAATTGCCTTCGCCCAACGACTTTACTAACTCGCTTTGCCACTAGAATGACTAGTTGTTAAGTCACTTTAGATAGCTCATCTTCTCATGGGATATTTCATCCTAAAGTTCGTACTGAACCAAGTGATGAAACTACCGCCAATAGGCAACTCATTAACTACTTGCTTACAAGTATGTCTTAATTACCTAGTGATAGTGCTATATGTAACCACGATCAACTCAGTGGTCAAACATGAACACTTAAATTTTAAAATAGCATCTCTTCACTAGAGAAAATGCGACGTCACTATCGAAATAACATGGAAGCGACTCACCGAGTATTCCATTCCAAACTTGCGCGCGCTGGTAACGTTCGGCTACCATCTGCAAACTTCTAGCCTGCCTTCGGTCTCAACCTCTCAGATGTTGACACGTCAACCTTCGCATTCAGCATTTGAACCGCTAGCCTGCAGCAGAGGCTCCACTTCGACGCAAATATGGTATCTGAAACGTGAAAAACATTACGAGAGTACCTATATGTTCACAGTTATCTTAACTATACACAGCTTTGACGGAAATTAACCAGTGCAGCGGTGTAGTAAACTAAACCGGCACAGCAAAATGGGTTATTGTGGACATGAACCACACATTACAGGGTCCTAAGTGTCCTGGTGGGTATATGGGCTTTAGAGATTCCAATGAATGCCATAGCATTTTAAGTCGCAATTAACGAGGCCTGGTAGAGGTTACCACCTTTAAGATAGTTTGGCCCTCCGATCACAAAAGAAGAATACTATGCTTCTTCTCAAACTTAATTAACTCTCACTACATAAAACTATCACACTACAAAACTAATCACAACATTTCATTTGGAATTGTCATATTTTTCGGACTGAAGTGTAAGGTAGGTACGTTACTGTCACCATATCGTTCTAACTTCCAAACAATAATAGTCAGCCAAGGCCAGTCAAGGGTTATTGCCTATTGCCAGTGATAGTAGAATAATAACTCTTCAATAAAATCAAAACATGACCATCGACTGTAACTAAATTGAAATTATGAACTGACACGGGCCACCCCGACGATCCACTGAACACCATACCGTACACAAAACTAGAATTTTGAATAATGAACACACTTCTCCATAGTCATAACAAAATGAAAACGACTCACCAGATTGGCATAAAGATCCGTGTGTATGGATCTTTCCACACGTCCACAAGCTCCTCCTTGACCTGTCCAGCTCCTTGGTTGTTGCTAGCTTCCTTACTGCTCCGCTCCGGACTGATTTTTCATTATTTTGTTTTCGAGGGTAGTCGCAACTGACACCGCGATATTTTTTTTTGCAAGAATGTAACCGCCATTTTCACTAGCGTTGTTTTTACGTGTGATCTCATTAGCACGACCGAATCCCAATTCTGATGTCGCATCAAGGCTGGCCGATAGATGCAAGCCATCGGGAAGTCAGGATGTATTCCCTTAGGTTAAGACATCGTGTGTGGGCAGGTCGATGGGTATAATCGTGCAAATGAAATCACATTAGTTATTCGATACACTGGGTTTATTCAAATAGACACAAGTTACATTCTTGCTTACTAATATTACGGATCGACACTGATTCATGTCAGTACTCAACTGCTCTATTCTGTTGTCCCCACTACGCAAGCGGTTAGAATAAGCGCGCCAATGCGTAGTTGATCTTGATTGCCGCTAGGGGCGTGCTTGTGATTTGACTTTACGTCCGTACTATTGACTAAACTCGACATATAGATAAATATTTTATACTGATATCCCCTAGTATTTATTTATTTATTTTACACCTGTAGTGTATGTAGATGTCAATAGATCGCGCTACAAGCCGATAACAGTATTGTAATGTTGTCTCGTACGCATACGTCGCTCGGTTATAAATACCGGTCCGAGCAGTGGGGCGATCAGTCGTTATCGGTCTGTTGGCCTGTGCGGTGGTGCGTTGGCGAGTCGACTATTAATATTGATAAATGTGCATATTTTACATTGGCGACGATGATAAAACCGTAGAGTAAAATAAAGTTGTTTTTCTCTAAAAGGAACATGAAGACTTTGGTTACAATGCATTATAAAAAAAAAAACAAGAAAAAAAATGTGTGTGACGGTGACAGTTAAAATCAGTGGCGGTTCGTTTAGAAGCGCATCAAATGTATACGATAAGTAGTGCACTTGCTGAGTAGTGCTGTGGAATTCAACCTCGTAAACATACACTGTGCACACTGTTGGCACACAACACCGTCTGCGTCGTATTGTTTTGGTCCCACCAAAACTGAATGCAGTAGAAGTAAGCCCTTCTGCTTCGCGTCTACATGGCAGGAACAATGTGGGACTAATTTAAGGAGTCGTCTAGTTTTCTACGACTACCCTCAGAATCTCGAATACTGAAAAATAAGTCCAGAGTGGAGCAACAAGAAAGCTTGCAACAAACAAGGAGTTGGACAGGTCAATGAGGAGCGTGTGTATGTGTGGATCCATACACACGGCTCTCTATGCCAATCTGGTGAGTCGTTTTCATTCATTTTCAAAAATCGATTTTTGTCTTCAGATCTTAATTCACTTGCTTACTTTTAAAGTAACATGATAGTAGTATTAGATCCCGCGATCGCTATCTTTTGAAATCTGTAAATATTATAGAATGAATAATGACGCTCACGATCGCATACAAAGGATGCCTCTAAGTTGTGCTCCTAACGAGTTAAACGTAGAAAACAGTGAGGAGGCTTCCTCCACCGAGCAGGAGAGCACATACCGTAGCTCACACTGTACGCACTTTTCTGTAGTCGTACCTGCAATTCACTTGTGAGTTGTTCAGGGGGCGATGGGCAGCTGGTGGTGTAGCGGGGACACGGGTCTCATAGGAGATTCGTTGTATTGGTTTTGTAATAACCTAGAAGTCATAGACACTATGTGAAGTGATGTGTGATGATCACTTGAGGTTGTGACGATATGGGTGGCATGAGTGTCACTAGCTGCTGCGGCAGTCGTGCCATGAGCGTTGTATATGATCTAAGCTGATACGGTTTCTGATCAATTACTACTAAGGCTTAGAGGAACTTTTCGCTATCGGTGATCGTTAGACACTGAAGGCTTTAAATAGGCACGCTTAGAACTTGGAAGTATACACACGATAGGTTTAGGAAGATGATAGTGGATCACGTACTCAAGTTCCAGTCGATGTTGATTTCGATAATGATATTTGATGAGCAAGCTGTAGAAGGTCGAGTAATTCAGTCTATCAGCCGTAGCATGTACCGTACCAGTGGTTAAGCCTAATTTTGGCCGTAAATCGGTATAATTGAGGCAACACAAGTAGTCCGTAGGTTCGCGATATTGCGTTTAGCTCTTTTGGAGGTCTGGGTCTAGATAGACCGTTGTGTGAGGGCAATACGATTGCTGGACGGTTTGAGAGCCGTGGCGTTAGAGGCTTTACTCGAGGGTTTCTGTTGACTTGGCAGTTTTGCTGCAGTAGAGTTTCGAAGTTTCTTTGGAACGACTGTGACTGTGTTCAATCAAATTCTAAAAGAGTTGAATTGAATTGGTTAAGAATAGCCTAGTTGGCCTTTGTGGCAACTGTGAGCCTAGGTGGCAACCGCTGGCATAACATAAAATCGCGCATGTGGTTTATTATTGGGAATAAGTTCCTGATGGAGAAACCGAGTGACACTGCCGACCTGGGAGTCGAATCCGTGACCTCATGATTAGTTATTTGATTTGAGCTACATGATTAGTTCTAAAATAATAAATCAAAGAGCACACAAATGCAGTAGAACGTACCTACTGACTCATTAAATTGACAGGCAGTAGAATATAGCTACTGGTCATTAAAATGACAGGCAGTAGAAAATAGCTACTGGTCATTAAATTGACAGACAGTAGAATATAGGTACTGGGCATTAAATTGACAGGCAGTAGAATATAGCTACTGGTCATTAAATTGACAGTCATCAGATAATGACAGTAATAGCAGTAGATTATGCCTACTGGTCATTAAATTGACAGTCATCAGAGAATGACAGTAATAGCAGTAGATTATGCCTACTGGTCATTAAATTGACAGTCATCAGAGAATGACAGTAATAGCAGTAGATTATGCCTACTGGTCATTCAATTGACAGTCATCAGAGAATGACAGTTTTAGCAGTAGATTATGCCTACTGGTCATTAAATTGACAGTCATCAGAGAATGACAGTAATAGCAGTAGATTATGCCTACTGGTCATTAAATTGACAGTCATCAGAGAATGACAGTAATAGCAGTAGATTATGCCTACTGGTCATTCAATTGACAGTCATCAGAGAATGACAACAATAGTAGTAGATTATGCCTACTGGTCATTAAATTGACAGTCATCAGAGAATGACAATAATAGCAGTAGATTATGCCTACTGGTCATTAAATTGACAGTTATCAAAGAAAAAAAAGAGAGAAGTCAGCAGTAGTGGTACTTTATATGTACATACTGGTCACACCCGGAAGACCCAAGAGATGAGATCTGGTGTGTAGAATACTTCACCGTTGCTGATTGGAACAGAGGCAGTGGCACGCGTCCGCAAATTCACTTACCGCGGGAGCGTCGTGTCATAGACTGGAGGTAGTGAAGAGGACATCGCATCAAGGATTGCTAAAGCACGATCAGCTACCTTCGCACAGCTGAGACCTGTTTGGCAATCGCGGAAACTGACCTGAAGGATCAAACTTAAAACTTTCTCAACTCAAATCCGTGCTGCTTTACGGTGAACGGTCACAAAAGACATCTCACGCCAGATCCAAGTCGTCGTCAACCGCTGTCTTCGTCGCATACTCGGCATTTACTGGCCCGAGACCATCACCAACGTAGAGCTTTTGGGGCAATGCCACGAGAGCCCGATTGACCGCCAGATCAAGCGTCGTAAATGGAGTTGGATCGGCCACACGCTGCGAAGGGATTCTGATCATATACCTAAGAAAGCGCTGGATTGGAATCCCCAAGGCAAAAGAAAGCGTGGCCGTCCCCGTCAAACCTGTATGAGAGGATGCCGCGCAGCTTCCCGGACGCTGCCTGGCCGAGTGAGATTCGACAGTTGACCTCTTTCTCGAGGCTGGGCATGCCTAGCTGGACTATTCGTCCCAGGTAGGCATGGTCGTCCACGGCTGCGGGTGTGGAGTCTCCGATCTTGACGGGAATGGGTGCGACATGGGCGTTTAACCTCACTTTAACTCTAGCTCTACTGAGATCATCAAGCGTTGTACTGGGGTCCTCCATGGTCTCAGCCATGACAGCTATATCATCGGTGAACCGAAGGCGAGTGAAGTGCTCGCCGTTGATTTCGGTGCCTGGCCCTCTCCGGTCCGAAACCTTGAAGGCGTCCTCCAGTGTAGCGGTGGAAGGTTTCGGAGGTGGCGTCTCCCTGTACCACACCTCGCTGTGGAGGGATGGGTTCCGGAGCCAGGTCGCAAGGTCAGACTAGCGTAATGGCATTTTTGTGCAGGCGCTTCGGCACTTCGATGTACCGGTGGTCGATTTGGCGCCGTTGGAGGGACTGCAGTGCAGCCCAAGTCTCGATCAAGTCGAGGACTTTTACGTGTTTCATAGACGCTGAGCGGAAAGGCAGGTTGTCGTCTTCGGCTCTCTGTATAGCCTGCCGCAGCGTACGTGTGTGGTCTACGGTGCTGGAGTCTGTTCGGAAGCTCGAAGTCGTCGGGCCTGCGCGCGAGACGATTCGTGTATTAATTAATTAGTGCCAGTTAACTAATTAATAACATGAGTTCTCAACTAACGTTGAGCAATTTGATGGAGAGGGGGAACCTTCATCAGAAGGCCTGAAATGGGTATCAGAAAATGGAATAGAAGAAGAAGAGGAAGGGTCAAAGGAAGCACTAAATTAAACCAGTAAATGATTTTTAAATATTATTGTGCTCTCATTTTGTTATGCCAGAGATGCCAGTTCATTAATAATAAAAATAAGAATATGCTATATGTCTTATTAATAATTCTGGTTACATACAACTGGTTAAAACAAGGAAGGGAATGTAGTGTATGTAGATGTCAATAGATCGCGCTACAAGCCGATAACAGTATTGTAATGTTGTCTCGTACGCATACGTCGCTCGGTTATAAATACCGGTCCGAGCAGTGGGGCGATCAGTCGTTATCGGTCTGTTGGCCTGTGCGGTGGTGCGTTGGCGAGTCGACTATTAATATTGATAAATGTGCATATTTTACAACACCAAAAAGTACAACATCTTAAAGTATTCCAAGACGATGGTATACCACTGAATAAATAATGTTAAATGGTAGGGTAAAGGCCTCCTCCATATTTATCCATTGCTTTCTATCTCTCGCGTTTGTTTGCCATTCGACTCCTGATATATCTTTGATGTCGTCCATCTATCTTCTGTATGGTCTGCCACGTTTCCTTTTTTTCCATTGATCCTTTCTACACCACAGCACGTATCGTCGACCTGAAGTCCTCCACTCTAGCAATATGTCCTGCCCATTTCCACTTCAATTTCATATAGTGTAGTAAAAAATTGATTTGTTTTGTTCTCTCTTGTCTTGGTGTGGCGTTCCTTATCTATCTTTCGGAGTCCTAGGATGGATCGTTCCATGACTGCTTCAAATTCAGATTTATTCTGTCACGTGTTTTGTGTATGTCCAGGTTTGTGAGCCATACGTTAGACAGGCGAGGATGTCTCTTTTCATCACTTCTCTGTGAGCTCAGTATTTTTGCCATGATATATTAACAAATATATCTTCTGGTTATTTCTTCAAAGTTGTTGTTTTGGTGGAAGTTGGTGGAATCGTTTTCCCAGATAACTTCTTGGTCGTACATAAGCCTCTACATAATTCAGATTGTCGTTTCCTATTGTTATTGTTTTTTTTTTAAGAATTAGTCATCATTTTAGTTTATTGCATGTTCATTTCCAATTCCAAGCGTGCGCTTTCTGCCTGCAGATCTTGTATCATTCGTTCTAGTTGCTGGCTGAGATATTTCTTGTTAATTTTAATACCAAGATTCTTACAGTCGAGTTTTTTGAATATCGCCTCCAGTACGCCTCCAGTTCAGCCCCCGTTAAAAACCTAAAAAATATTTTTGTCAATTTATATGGTTTTGAACACTTTAAAACTACTGTGAATATTTTAAAACTATAGGTCCAACCGCTTGGCTGTAAAACCTGTGGACAGATGACAGACAGACGGACATGTGAGTGACAGTAATAGGACTCCCTTCGGGTACGAACCCTAAAATTTAATAAAGTATAATTAACGTGAAGTCTTCGGTTCTTATAACACCCCTATTCTTAGGAAAATGTATACATCTTCTTCTATTCAAATAAACAAAATTGCAGTGTCTGTTTTTAATATAAATATAATAGTTTTTGAGTAGATGCATATGAAACTAATTGAATCGAATCAAATAAAATAGATAATATAAAGTTAAATATATAATGTCATCATCTTCCTGCCCTTGTCCCATCTGACTTGAGTCTACATTTTAACTTTATATTTTTTAACTTTTTAACTCATAATTTTGTCATTAAAAGGCAGAACCATCATATCGCAGAAAGTTCACAGTCAGAATCGTCTTTTGGCATACATTTCATATCTACATTAATTGAAATACTCATCATCACATTACAGATAATTCATAGTTAGAGTAATTTGTATTTTTTATCATAATAAAAGATTGATTGAACATGTTTTTTTTGTGTTTTAATTCGCTGTATGAAGCATGCAAACATGTAAACAAGCATACACCATGCATGCAGCAAGCATACAGCATTCAAGCAAGCATACACCATGCATGCAGCAAGCATACAGCATTCAAACAAAACGGGTATTATGTATGTGAGTTTATATGTTTGTAAACGCACCCACGAAACAGGAAGAAATTCCTAGTGTGGGGCAAGGTATAAAATAAAAAAAATAAAAAAACAAGCTTGCCACAGCCATGCAGCATGCAAACAAGCATACACCATGCATGCAGCAAACAAGCATACACTATGCATGCAGGAAACAAGCAGCATTCAAACAAGCACACACCATGCATGTAGTAAGCATGCAACATCCAAGCAAGCATGCAAGTGAGCATGCAACAAGCATGCAAGCAAGCATGCAATTGAGCATACAGCAAGCATGCAAGTGAGCATGCAACACATGCAAGCAAGCATGCAAGTGACCATGCAGCAAGCATCCTACATGCATGCGACATGCAAGCAAGAATGCAAGTGAGCATGCAACATGCAAGCAAGAATGCAAGTGAGCATGCAGCAAGCAGCAAGCATGGTCTCTGTCACGGCTCCGGCGCTGCCGGGCTCCAGCGGTCCCACGCGAGCTTATCGTCGCAGATGGTTTTAACGCTCACCACCTGCTCCTCAGCTCGCAGGCTGCCTCGCCCAGTACGCGCCTACGCGGGCTTAAATTACACTCTAGGGGTAGGGCAGACAAGACTACGTGGAGTCGGTTTTGCAGCGATTCTTTTCTGTCACTAACTTTTGTAACACAACATATTGACTTTTTAAGACAGTATTTCAATTTTAATTAAAGGTTAAAAATGCTATTTTATAGAAATGCCTAATAAAATTATTCCAAATGAATTTCTGCCATCTTCATAATATGCCAAGTGAAATTATGCCAAATAAAATTCTGCCATCTTAAAAGTAAGACATTCGGACATATAATAATTATATTAAATATTTTTTATGCCTTAAGAATATTCGTTTAAAAAAGATTATGCAAGTGTGTTATGCCAAATAAATTTTGAAATATCATGATTCTGCCAGATAGCCCTGGAACCCCTTTTCTTTCATATCACTCCTCACAAAGTGCATCCATCTTTTCTTGGCCGTCCCCTTTCTCTCCATCCATCCATATTTATGTTCATAACTCTTTTAGTAACATGCGGTTCATCCCTCCTCATCAGATGACCATACCAGGACCAACGGTTTCCTATCAACTTTTCAGTCACTGGCGCCACATTCAAGCTGCCTCTAATATACTCACTTTCACACTTTATCCATTCTCGTCACTCCGCACATTCATCTCAACATTCTCATCTCTGCTACATGCAATCTTTTTCCATCCATCTTTTTCACGGCCCAACATTCTGATATATAATGTAATATAATATAAAGTATATATCTGACATTTATTTTATAAAATAACACAAATCTGACATACATTTTTGTATGCCATTTGTTTGACATTTTATTATTTTTTAGTTTTGACATTTTAATATTTATTGCGTTTGAATTAATTTTAATAATTGTTTAATATATTTGATTGACTTAGTTTTGACGTACCATACATATCTTTATTTGACATTTGTTTTTTTTTT
Source organism: Orthosia incerta (assembly GCA_948252205.1). Taxonomy (NCBI): domain Eukaryota; kingdom Metazoa; phylum Arthropoda; class Insecta; order Lepidoptera; family Noctuidae; genus Orthosia; species Orthosia incerta. The sequence continues at coordinate 9,355,800 of OX411754.1, read as the reverse complement.
ATTTTTTGACATTATTTTTATACAGTTTTTTATTGTTGACATATTGTAATTATTGTGATAAAATTATTTTTTGTAATTGTTCAATGATATTCACTGCCAAAATATTTGCACGCCATAGTATGTGGCAAACATGTCTGAACTCATTGTATTTTTTTAATGTTATCCTGCATGCACGCTTTGTTTATTCTTGCATGTATACACGTGTTTGAGCAAATAAATATATCTTTATCTTTATCTTTAAAGCGCTACAATAAGATGGTTACAATTGTCTCAAAAACTCCAAATGACAGTGTTGCATAGACGCAACCGGCGTATCACATCCAGCAAATCTCTGCCCGCCTCATTACCTAGACATCATCATTCATCATCATTTCAGCCGAAAGACGTCCACTGCTGGACATAGGCCTTCCCCAGGCGTCGCCATATTGACTGATCCCGTGCGTCTCGCATCCAAAGCCTTCCCGCAACCTTAACCAGGTCATCAAAGTCAAAGTCAAAGTCAAAGCACTTTATTTCAAGTAGGCCAGTTACAGGCACTTTTGAATTGTCAAAAGACAAAATAAAATATTACAAAATTATGGTGCTACAGTCCCAGTCACAAGACATAATAACTGTGAAAGTACCGTAGATGCCCATTCCAAGGTGTAGATCTCTATGGAGAAGAACGGGCAAGAAACTCCATGGACACTCTTTTTCAATTAGGTAATTATTACAAATCATTTGTTACATCATTCATGTTGAGATTACACATTATGTGAGAACGATGTAGAAAGTTAAAAGTGTCCATAGTAAATATAAAAAGACAATTCAGTAATAAAATTAGAATCAATTAAAATAAACCATGGCAGCTAAGAGATGACCAGTCCCAACCGACAGCGCCCGTTCACGAACATGACACATGTATCAGCACCATTCAGCTCAACCATTTTGAAGGGAGCTAAATGATCCGACACACGCGCCACCATCGGCGAGACATTTGAGTGGGCATGACATACTCTCAACCACCGGAGTCATTCAAGTCAATAGAAGACGTAGGTATCTAGACAATCACAATTGCGGCGATAAGGCCCCTCTTTGAGGAGTGGCTTGAGAGGCGCCACGGCGTCCTCACCTTCCGCCTGACGCAGGTCCTCACCGGACACGGCTGTTTCGGGAGGTTCCTGTTCAGGATTAGGCGGGAGGAAACGCCCGGGTGTCACCATTGTGTGGATCGCCCGGAGGACACGGTGGAGCATACGGTGGAGGTCTGCCCTGCTTGGGCTGGGCACCGCCGTGTCCTCGTGGAGGCGATCGGCGGTGGCAACCTCTCGCGTCCGGCCCTGGTTCAGGCCATGTTACGGAGCGAGAGGGCATGGGAAGCTGTCTCCGCCTTCTGCGAAGCAGTAATGCTCGCGAAGGAGGAGGCGGAACGCGTGATGGAGACGCAACGGAGACGTCCTCACGCTCCTAGCCACCGCAGGAGACGCCCTGGGCGTCGGGAGTCGCAAGCCGATTCCCGGCCACCGTAGGCGCGGGCTTGCGGACGGCGAGTAATGTCTGGGTCGCGGATAAATTTGAAAAAGAGTTACCGCGGCCCTGGCTCAAGCAACTGAAGGAACACGGGTGGGTTTTAGTCAGTAAAAGTCTGACACGCCCTCCCGCCTCACCCAGAGCGGTTGAAGTCATAGGATGATTTCCCACCCTAAAAAAAAAAAAAAAAAAAAAAAAAAAAAAAAAAAAAAAAAAAAAAAAAAAAAAAAAAAAAAAAAAGGTATCTAGACAATGATAGCTCTGAAGTACATGGTACTCACACAATGCTGGCTATGCTGCTATATAATACTAGAAAGATTAACTCTATATAATGCAAAGATAGTAGCAATCTTCATCAGCTCAGACAATAACAGTAAACGATACCTACGACAGTCTTACCAAAAAATAAAATTTAAAAAATACACATAAAAACGAAATTAAAAAATAATAATATTTAACCTGACAGCAAGCTAATTTTGGTAAAAGAACACGAACATTGTCTTGAGTTCAACACAGCGACCAACTATGCTTATCATCTAAATAATCATTAATAGAATAGTATGCCTTAGAACAGAGATTAGCTTTTACCTTTGCTTTAAATGCGTTAAATGGCAAATCAAGAAAAGAAGACGGTAACTTGTTGTAAAAAGTTATACCAACCCCAACGAATGAACTATGCACCTTATGAAGTCGATGAAAGGGAGCTCGTAATTTGTCCTTATTTCTGGTGTTAAAGTTGTGAATATCACTATTGTTACTGTACTATGAATGTTCTGCCTAATATATAAAATGTTGGCGACTAAGTACTGTGAAGCCGCTGTGAGAATACCAATCTCTTTAAAAAAATCTCTTAGAGAAACACGCGCACCTAATTGGTAAATGGCACGAACAGCTCGTTTTTGAAGCACAAATATATTCTGAATATCAGCGGCTCTGCCCCACAGTAGAATACCGTAGGACATGATACTGTGAAAATAACTAAAGTAGACCAACCTTGCTGTATCAACGTCAGTGTATTGTCTAACCTTTCTGACGGCGTAGGCGGCCGAGCTAAGCCTACCCGCTAGGCTTGATATATGTGGCCCCCATTGAATTTTTGAGTCTACTGTTATACCCAGAAACACAGCTGAATCAACAGTTTCGAGCTTCTCATTGCCGAGCACAATGTTGGGACCCAGATTTCTAACATTGGGCAAAGCGAACTTTATGCATTTCGTCTTCTTGGCATTAAGAACAAGATTATTTGTTGTGAACCAATCTGTGACCATTGATAGTTCGTTATTCACGTCATCAAAAACTTGTCTATTCCTATCTACTTTAAAGATCAGAGAAGTATCATCTGCAAACAGTACAACGTCGCAAATATCCTTTAAATAGAATGGCAGATCGTTAATATAAACCAGGAATAAAAACGGACCCAGTATTGAGCCTTGAGGTACACCCAGCTCAACAGGTAACCTGGAAGATTTAGCGCCATTAACGTCTACGCATTGGTATCTATTAAGTAAATATGACTCAATTACATTTAGGGCTTCGTTTTGAACACCGTAATGACGTAGTTTACGCAAAAGCGTATCATGGTGAACGCAATCGAAGGCTTTAGAAAGATCGCAGAAAACACCAATTGCATTTCGCGACTTCTCCCATGCGTCAAATATGTGTTTCAACAAAGCAACACCCGCACCTGTAGTCGAGCGACCCTTCGTAAACCCATATTGGTCATTGTGAAGGAGGCTATGTAAGTTAAAATGTCTGAGTAACTGCTTAAGAATTAACTTTTCAAATATTTTGCTGAATGCAGGCAAAATAGAGATTGGTCTGAAATTACCAATATCATTTTTGCTACCGGATTTAAATAGAGGGATGACTTTACTGCTCTTCATGAGATCAGGAAAAGTACCCAAATCAATGCATTTGTTAAACGTAACAGCAAGATAGGGGGCCACAATGTCTATTATATTGCCCAAAAGTTTGGTAGATATAGAAAAAAAAGAAAGAAAAAAAGAAAGAAAAATTGTTTATTCTGCACAAACTAAACGCACAATACAAAATAAAGGGTGGCATTCACTATAGGTACAAATTAACCAAAAGCCTCGTATTTAAATCGAAAAAAATTTTTTTTTTTGTCTCTTGCTTGATGAGAGCAGTACACCGTTATATCTGTGGGTGAGAGGCCAAAGACAATTTACTTGCGTAATATGTTTCGACATTACCAAATAAAAACAAACAAAACATTAAACAAAATGCCGATTACTGAGTGGAAAACAACAAAAACAAATAGGCTGTGCGTCGCATCTGTGCAAGAATAGGTCATTGCTCAGCTTAATGCCGTGACTTCAGACGAACCTATCGTCAACAGCGCTGATTTTCAGCAAAAACCTCGCGAATCAAAGATATGCCCCAGTAATCACCCGTGTTTTTAGATTTAAGAGAATTAAAAACATTAACTACATCACGAGGCGCTACATGCTCGAATCTCAACACATAACTACATTTAGGGACGCTACTATGCAATAGGTTTTCAGCCTTAGACGGCGACGAACTTAAGGAGCAAGTCGTCGTTGCAGGTATGCTCGTAAAAAACTCATTAAACGCCTCAGCGACGTCAGCTGGTTTATTAACTAATTTGTTATCAACCATGATCTCGAGTTGATTTTCTTTTTTAACCGATTTACCCGTTTCGTTGTTTATGATTTTCCAAGTGGCTTTTACTTTGTTATTAGAATTTTTAATAGTCTCACTTAGAAATTTTGATTTTGCAACACGAAATAATTTTGAATAATTTTTAACATATTCTAAAAAATTCTTATCAAACTTGTACTGTCTCAGACCATACAACTCATACAATCTCGCTCGGCTTTTATAAATGCCTGGTGTAGCCCATTGGTTGAAACCAGCGGAAGTCCCAGTAATGTTGATAGTTTTAGTTTTAAAAACGGATTTGTACTCATTTTGCACAACATCAAAAAGGGCCTCGTACATTTCATTTGGGTTCTCGTACTCTATTATTGACGGTATAACTTTAAGAGCTATATTATTTTTAAACTTACTGCAACGACTAACAGTATAAGGCCTGCATTCTACTTTGCGCGACTTTTTACTTAATGGCATAGGGAAGCTAGCCATTAATCCACAGTGATCTGATGATAAATCACTTAACACCAATTTATTGCCGGCATCAAAATCACAAAATATATTATCAAGGCAAGTCGACGAAGACGCCGAGATCCTAGTTGGTTCGAAAAACAAATTAACTAAATTAAAAGATTTAAATAAGTTCAGAAGCCTAGTACTTAGTGGAGTAACATCTAAAATATTAACATTAAAATCTCCACATAAAATTATATTTTTACTACTGCATTTAATCTTATTAAGTGCATCCTCCATTGCAGATTCGAAACTAGTAAAGTCCCCTGAAGGGGGTCTGTAGACACAAATTATTATGTACCGCTCAAGTTCAACACAAGACAACTCGATAGTGCGCTCAATGGAAAGATTAACTAGGTCTAACCGTTGTTTACATTTTAACTTGTTTGAAACAAGAATTAAAGATCCACCGCGAATAGCAGTTTTTCTCACAAATGCACTCTGTACAGAAAATAAATCATCATTGATAAACACTACTTCATGCTCTTTCAACCAATGTTCAGTTAAACATAACACATGAACATCATAATTCTCCATAAACAAGCTTAACTCTAATTCCTTGCCGGACAAACCCTGCATATTTTGATGTACAACATTCAACATATGCGACTCACCCGTTGTCGAACCTAACAGTTTAAACTACTAGGTGTGTGTATAGCAATGTTAGTATCACTACCAACAGAATCAAAAGTGATATTAGTATCTATACTAATAGTATCAATAGAGATGTTAGTGTCACCACTAACAGTAAACGTAGGTACAGTATAAGTACCGGTGTAAATGTGTAAAGTATATGCTAAAAGATTAGCAATCCGTCTCCTACAACTAGCTGGCAAAAACATGGAACAATCAGTGAGTCTGTAATCTGTAATAAAACTATTACAATCAAAATATATAATCGCGTCCCTGTGACGACAAGTCCTGTTATACATCAGCAGATTCAGATTATAAATATGCCTATTTTGCTCATCCGACAAACAATCAGAGTAAGGCAAAGCAGAAAAAATAAATTTACAATTATAAGACTCATGGAGCTTTAGCATTAAATTAAAACATGCAACTAAATCCTTTTTTCTTACAGCTAAGCTATCCCCAAATAACAATATTACAGTTGAATTGGGATTTATTTTAGTCAATTTAAGACTATTAATTAACTGGCTAAAACTGGCACCGGGTAAACAATGATTTACAATATACTGTTGAGAACACTGACTAAGAATACTACCAAAACCTTGACCAAATTTATCTGAAAAAACATAAGCTGAATTATTTAAAATATTATTATTATTAACTACTGGTTGAGCCATTAAGGGTGTGGGTGTGACATGCTGAGGATCTGGTGTCTGAGAGCAGGCACAGCTACAAGAGAAGTTATTGGTCAGGGACTCATACCTCTCTGCATTGCACCTGACCAAGTCTACCAGCTCGTTGGCCTCCAGCATGCGCTTACTCAGGTCTAGTTGAGAAGCCTCATATTTGCTAAAGATATCTTTTAGAGCACATTCCCTCACAAACAACTCATCCTGAAGGTTCTGACAGTCAGCATCATACCTGATCCTACATAATTCTAAATCAGTATTACATTTTTTTAATTCTTGCATTATATTTACATTTTTTGTCTTAGTTTTAAATTTAAGTTGTTCAGTTTTTGTCCCTTCAGTGACTTTTTAATTTTTCTAATTAACTTGTTAATCTTAATATATTTTTTAATTTTTTTATGACTAGTAAATAAACTGCATTTATTAAGAGTGTCATTAGTTAAGTCTATGGTCACTATTGGTTCAACACATGTGGGTCCGGACCGGCTATCAACCAACTCATGATAAAGATTGCAGGTGTTCGCAGACTCTTCACTGGCCTTAAGCTTTTCCAGGCGTGTTACGGTGTTGTGTGCCTTGCTTAATTCCAGCTCCAGTTCTGAAATACGTTTTAAGGCCTGATCGTAGGTGTCACTGCACTGTTCAAAGTTACCAACAAGTTGACGGAGGTGTTGATGCTGGTCCAGTATGTCCACATGCTGCATATGCAGTTCAGCCAACTGGTTTTTGAGCTCAGTGTTCTTCTTAATAACTAAACCTATTTCCACCTCACTTTCTTCCCTTTCCTTTAACAGCTGACGGACCGTGGTTTGGCTAGATTCTAGCTCCTTCAAAGTAGCCCTAAGTTTTTCCTCTAAGGATGCAGCTCTGCGAGTCAACATGATGAAGACAACCTCAGAGGCACCCTGGAATTAGAGAAGAAACAGCTAAGTATGTGAAAAGAATAGGAGTGAGGGACAGAATGAATAAGTTTAAAAAGAGTGAAAACTAATTAGATTTAAGGTAATTATTTACAGAGAAAAAAAAGGAATAAAAGTTATGAAAGATATATTAGTAGTTTTATCTTAGTTGATATCACTACTTTACTAAATAAATAGGATAAATAACAAAATTAAAGTGACAAAATCTAATTGAGGGTACTAGTACTACTGGTTTTATTTGTTTTTTTTTTTTTAAACACAGTAATTTCCTAGACTGGTTTTATCTAGGAAACAATAGTGAAAGAACTATCTCTAGTAATCAAGTTCATGAATTTTATAAGGCCTAAACATATTAAAAATGATTTTAAAGTTTCATCTGCATGGACATCATTTATATTATAATGAAAGTGTTAAATAGGCCATAGCTCGCAGGGAATAGGGAATAATTGTTCAGTGGGCAATTATAATAATTAATATTTTTATTCTAACTAAAAGTTAAATAAACAAAATAAATAAACAAAATACTCCCCCGGTAAGGTGGTGACTTCAAATGTGTCCGTTGAATGACAGCTGATATTGGTTTAATGAATTTCTCATTGATTTTGCATCGAAACAATTTGCAAACACGGATCCTTATTATCTATGGGTAGATTAATAGTTTTGAGTACAATTAAGACTTATTAAATACTTAAAAATAATACTTTCACAATTAAATTCTAACACAAAACTGCACAAACAACATCGGTCCACCTAGTGGGAGGCCTTCCAACGTATCGTTTTCCGGTTCGCGGTCGCCATTCCAAAACTTTTTGGCCCCATCGGCCATCCGTTCTGCGAGCAATGTGCCCTGCCCACTGACACTTAAGTTTGGCAATTCTTCGGGCTATGTAGGTAACCCTGGTTCTCTTACGAATCTCCGCATTTTTGATACGATCACGCAAGGAAACTCTGAGTATAGCCCTCTCAGCTTTCTGATAAGGCCCATGGTAAGCCACCACGTCTCAGAGCCATATGTCATCACTGGCAACACACACTGGTCATAGACTTTCGTCTTAAGACACTGTGGTAAGTTGGACGAGAAGATACCGCGCAACTTCCCGAACGCTGCCCAGCCGAGTCGGATTAGACGGTTGACCTCTTTCTCAAAGTTGGCCCTATCCAGTTGGATCGTTTATCCCAGGTAGACATAGTCGCCCACAACTTCGAGTGTAGAGTCTCCGACCTTGATAGGAGTGGGTGTTACATGGGCATTCACCATGACCTTGGTTTTATCCATGTTAATTTTAAGACCCACTCTTTCGGAAGCTCTACTGAGGTCATCGAGCATTTTACTGAGGTCCTCCATGGTCTCAGCCATGACCACTATGTCGTCGGCAAACCGAAGGTGAGTGATGTACTCGCCATTAACGTCGATGCTAAGCCCTCTCCAATCCAGAACCTTGAAGACATCCTCCAGCGCAGCGAACAGTTTGGAGAAATGACGTCTCTCTGTCTCACGCCGCGCTGGAGAAGGATTGGTTTCGAAGTCTGATCCTGAAGACGGACTGACATGGTGGCGTTTTTGTACAAACACTTCAACACCTCAATGTACCGGTAGTCGATCTGGCACCGTTGGAGAGACTGCAGTACAGCCCAAGTCTAGATCGAATCGAAGGCTTTCTCGTAGTCCACAAACGCTAAACAGAGAGGCAGGTTAGACTCTTCTGTCTTCTGTATAACCTGCCGCAGCGTATGTATGTGGTCTACGGTGTTGAAGCCTTTTCCGAACCCAGCTTGTTCGGAAGGCTGGAAATCGTCAAATCTGCGCGCGAGACGATTTGTGATGACTCTTGAAAACAACTTGTAGACATGGCTTAGAAGTGAGATATGCCTATAGTTCTTCAGCCGGGCATTGTCGCCCTTCTTGAAGAACAGTACCACCACACCCCTGCACCATGCCTGTGGTGTTTTGCCCTCGAGTATGACGGAATCAAACAGCTTCTGAAGGGCCTTAAGAACCGGTTTTCCACCCGCCTTCAGGAGTTCAGCCGTGATTCCGTCATCACCCGGCGCCTTTTTGTATTTAAGCTGTTTTAGAGCCATCCTAATCTTGTACAGGCTGGCGTCCGGAATATCTTTGGTATAGTGTCGGGTCAATCTAGCTTTTGGGTCATTTGCTAGACTCGCAACGGGCTTGCTGATTGATGTGTACAACTGTCCATAGAATGTCTCGATCTCCCTCAGAAGGTCCGGTTTGGCGGATACGATCCTGCCATTGTCGGTCTTCAGTTTCGTGAGCTGGCTTTGCCTAATAGCCAGATCCCTTGAAAAAACCTTTGAGCCTTTATTTTGCTCAATCGCGTCTTTAATACGCTCGGTATTAAAACGGCGGAGGTCTCTTTTCAAGGATTTTGATATCTGTCTATTGAGCTGCTGGTATTTGCGCGTCTCATCTGAAGACTGCAGGATCATCTCACGCCTCTCCTTCATAAGCTTGAGGGTATGTTCAGAGAGCTTTTTGTTTCTATCTGTACGACGGGTCTTGAAAAACTTAGACCCGACCGTATGGACAGCTTCCACGAACCCATCGCTGTATTCGTCCACGGAGCTCCCTAGGCACTCGAAACGATTCTGGAGTTCGAGCTGAAAGCTCTCGGGGTTTTGAAGCTGGATCTGTGCTGGTAGGAGCGTGGACTTCATCAGTCGAGACCTTTCAAGCTTAATATTGATGCTCAATGTGCCTCTTACCATGCGGTGATCGCTCCCGGTTTTTACCGAATTGATCACAGAGACATCATTGAACATTTGCTTCTTGGTTGACATGATGAAGTCGAACTCATTTTTTGTTGCACAATCGGGGCTCTGCCAGATCCACTTTCTGTTTTCACGCTTTTTGAAGAAGTTCATCATATAGAGGCCCTCCTTCTCCATAAAACTGGCCAGTAGGTGACCTGGTTCCGTCGCCCAACTCCAAATTGCCCCACTTGCAGCTCATCCTCGTCTCGTTTGCCCAGTTTCACGTTGAAGTCCCCCATGACAACGGTAAAGTGAGTTTTGAAACCATGCATGGCTCTGGAGATATCCTCATACATGGTCTCTACCTCGTCGTCGGGGTGTGCCGAGGTTGGGGCGTAGACCTGTATGACCTTCAGCGAATATCTTGAGGATATTCTGAGTATAAGGCACGCCACCCTGGTCGACACACTCTCGATCTTCATCACGTTGTTCACAAGGGACTTGTGGACGATAAACCCGACACCACCCTGTGACTGTCGGTCACCCTCTCGGAAATAGAGCAGGTTACCGGATTTGAGGATTATCGAGTCCTCCCCCTCTCTTCGGACTTTAGATAACCCTATAATACTCCATCGCAACCTGCTCCATTCCTCCTCGAGTTCGGTGATCTTCTCGTCGGTCCGAAGTGTGCGCGTGTTGTACGTTGCCAGGTCCAGTCGTCGGTGATTGTTTGAGTAGCCGGATCTCGTCCGGAGATTCTTGGCACCCCTTGCCATGCCGTAACCTCGACCGCTACCGTAGTCAAGGGTAGGCAGGCTGCCGGGCACTAGGGGCCATTTTTTATTTGTGCTATTCATGGGGGGGTTATGCCATAATCGCCACGCTTGGCAGGCGGGTTGGCGATCGCAGTATGGTTGTTGTAGAAGCACAGAGAACGCTGCTGCCCATTCTCTGGTTTGTCCCTTAGTTGCCTATTACGACACCCACGGGAAGACATGGTGAAATTCTTTACGTCCGGCACCATACGGAACACAGAAAAGACATAGGCACACCAATTGATGGATTAAACTAAATTTTAAATTAACGAAGGTTTATAATAAGGTAGAACAAAAAACAGCTTTTAAATTTTGTTTTAGCATTTAACCATAAACAAGTTCGGCAGAAGAAGATTTGAGATCCTCCTTAAATGCCGTTCTGATACCAAGGAGAACGAGTGGAAGTGATTTCATCCATGATGATGAGTGGCACATCAACGATGCCTTAAGCTGACGGTGTAACCTTTCTACCATACCATTAGCACAAGGGTGGTAGCTTGTGGTACGAATCCTTTTGGTAGCGCAAACGTTCATTAAGCGCTGGAAAAGAGCGGATTCGAACTGACGACCACGGTCAGTTGTCAGAACACTGGGCACACCAAATCGAGACACCAATCCATTAACAAAGGTATCAGCTACTTCCTCTGCAGTTATCGAGCTCATTGGCCAAGCCTCTGGCCACCGAGTGTATTTATCGATAGCAGTTAGTAGGTATTTAAAACCATTGGAATGCGGTAAAGGACCAACAATGTCCAGATGAACATGTCTAAACCTGCCAGAAGGATTGCTAAAATTACCAAGGGTAGACATGACATGTCTAATCACCTTGCAACGTTGGCAGTCTGCGCAAGAAAGCACCCACTTGCGACAATCCGCATTAACACTCGGCCAGATATACAGCTCAAACACCAAGCGTGCGGTTGCTCGCGCACCAGGATGGCTAAGATTGTGGCATCTGTCGAAAGCAGCTCAACGAAAAGGCTTAGTCAGATATGGACCAGGACTTCCAGTTGCAGTGTCACAAACAACAGTGACATTCATACCTGGAATTACGACATCCTGTAATTTAAGCGAGGAAGTTCGACGAACCTCAGCTAGCTCCACATCTGTGCTCTGAGACAAAGTGAGCCCAGTGAAATCCTCTTCAAGAGAAATTGATTCGACGCGAGATAAGGTGTCCGCTACCACATTGTCAATGCCACATTGTCAATATAGACAATATCTGTAGTAAATTGGCTTATGAATTACAATTGATTCAATTGTATAGGCGGTAATTTCTTAAGTCGCTGTGCGAAAGCGTAAATAAGCGGCTTGTGGTCCGTATAAACAATTGCGTGTTGAACCTCGAGATAATACCGAAAATGCTGCACGCTTTCATAAACAGCAAGCAATTCTCTATAATACGCTGGCCATTCCTCTTGCTTAGCAGTAAGCTTTTTACTGAAGTAAGCAAGAGGCTGCCAGTCCTCTCCGTCAGCAATCCGTTGCTGCAAACACATGCGAGACAGAAGCATCCGTAAAAACACCGAGTATAGCATTGCAGTTTGGGTGAGCCATAAGTGTGGCAGAGATCAAACTCTTTTTGCAGGCCTCGAAACACTCCTCTAATACGGGAGTCTCAAGTGAATGGTTTAGCGCCCTTGCCTTGAATTGCCGCAACATCATTAATTAGCGGTGCTTGATACTTAGCAACATCGGGAAGAAAACGACGGTAAAAATTGGCCATGCCAAGAAAACGTCGCATGCCCTGAACTGTTTTGGGTGGCGGAAAGTCTATTAGAGCTTGGATTCTGTCATCAGGGGGACGTGTGCCCGCTGCACTAATCCTATAGCCTAAAAAAGTAACTTATTTTGTGCCTAAAATGCTTTTAGTAGTGTTTATGACGACACCATACTCATGCAGTCTCTCAAAAAGTATTTCGAGGTGGACCGCGTGCTGAGCTGCGTCTCGTGAATGCACTAAGATGTCATCGACATAAGCGAAACAAATCTAGGCCACGCACTACCTCGTCGATGAAACGTTGTAAAGTTTGTCCTGCGTTGCGCAGACCGAAACTCATAAAAGGAAATTCGCATAGCCCGAACGGGGTTTTGATTGCTGTCTTGAAAACATCACTAGGATTTAAAGGAATCTGCTGGTAAGCTTTGATGAGATCGATGGTACTAAAAACCGTCAATCCTGTCAAATTCTGAGAAAAATCGCCAATGTGCCTGACAGGATAGCGATCAGGAATAGTGCGGGCGTTCAGTGCACGGTAATCACCGCAAGGACGCCACGTCAAATCCTTCTTCTTAACCAGATGTAAGGCAGAAGACCATGGACTGCTAAAAGGACGAGCAGTACCCGCATGTATCATATCCCCAAATTCCTTCTGAGCTGCTCGAAGCTTCAAAGGAGCTAGACGACGGGGTTGCGCAGTTACGGGGGGACCGTCAGTTGTCTTGATGAAATGCATGGTTATATGCTTGGGCTCTTGAGGCAGTCCAGGAGGTCGCGTAATGCTTGGCAACTTTTTAAGAATCGCGGAATACTGCGAATCCGGGAGAGAAATAACTCTGACGCTTGGTTGATTCTCCGTAGAAAGTTCCGCGAGAGAAACAGTCCTGTATTCCCGTCACGAAGCCTTCCTTTTCTACAGTCAGGGAGGAGACGAAAATGCGATAAAAAATCGGAGCCGATGATTCCGCTTTCTACGTCAGCAATCACGAAATTCCATTTGAAATCACTTTTGAGTCCTAAATTTAAATTTAATTGCAACAGCCAGTGCGTCCTAATTGGGGTTCCGTTTGCAGCAATTAACTCCAATGTAGCCTGACTAATATTTAAATATTTGACTTCCTTAGTTGTCGGTATCAACAAGAAATCTCCTGTTGGCATACCTATCTTTAACAAAAAGTCGACGACTATTAGCGGAGCGGTCGGACGTCGCCATTAACGATCGCTGTTTTGGTTTCCCGAGGCGTTATTACTGTTATTGTTGCCACCTAAGGGAGGATCGGTCCAACTACAGGGAGTAACGCATTTGCGTGCTTGGGTACCGAAACGGTCATGATAAAAACAGAGAGTGTGATCGCGCGACTTGGATCGACCGCGACGCCGATTATCATTGCGCGCTCGAGATCGACTTCTTTCATTGTTGTTACGCGTTGTTAAAAACACTACGATGCGAGTTAAATCTTCTAATTTCTTATTCATCTCGGATATTTGAGGGTCACTCCGGAATGGTACCGCTGAAAAATTCGAAGAAGAAGAAACGATCGCGTTGGATGAAAATTGATTCGGCTGAGTGTTAATTTCCATCAACTGGTCTGCTAAGTCACTAATATCTGTCAATGCTTCAAGCCTTTGAGCGGTAAGCACGGTTTGCAGGTATAAAGGGCAAGCGGCTCATCCATATTGATTTTAACACACTCTCTGGTAAAACTGGCCCTGCTAATGATGTAAGATGCCTGTAGAATGAGGATGGTTTCCTATCGCCAATTTGTTCCTTCTACAAAAGGCACCTATTTTTTTCTTCACGCGTAACAGAAAATCACGAAATGATTGTGTCACGTAATTTGTTATACGGGTCATGTCCTCTACTTCGCGAGTACAAATGCGTCAAGATGCGCGATTGCAAAATAAGATTTTGTCAATTAAACGTAAAAAATGTTCTATTTTTTGTTTAGTAAGCTTGAAACCACAAACTAGGAAAACCGGTAATCGACCGATCAAAAAGTGCAACTCTAACGTCATCTGTCGTTCGTTCACGAAAATTTTCTATGATTCCGTTCGAAGCTCAATAACCCGAAATCGTTAGGGGGTAGGGTTCACTCCGAAGTTTCGGAATACTTTCGGACGGCCCGTAACTTCATCGACGAAGATAGGGAGTAGACGCCCTGACTTCAACATAGTTGCTAAAGTGTTAGGCAAACAGGTGTATCGGCGGTACATCGACAGTATTGTATATTGTACTTAGGGCCACGTTCACCATCTCCAAGTAAAGCGTTGATTAGTTATTTCCAAGTTAATGCTAAGTGACACGTAAAAGTTACGAGTATTTTTTGTCAATTTCATAAACGAAAACAGAGCTGTGGCTAACAACTTACTTGTTAAATGAATGCCTTAGCAAATCTTGCGTTACATTCGTTCAATAATACGTCAATGTTACTCATCAAAAAAGTACAAATGACTATTTGACATCTGGCACTATTGCCAGATGTCAAATAGTCATTTGTACTTTTTTTTTTAAGGTATGCGTCGTGCCTGGCGCATATAAACACTTTTTCTTTCTTTCTTTCTTATATTTATGGTGTTTTTTCGTCTAGTTTGGTATGCATTTGATTTTAATAATGTTACTTTATTTAACATGGATAAAGTTAAAAGAGGCAGAACTGAATAACAAATTGTTCAGAAGTTCAGTAGATTTGATAGTTTATTAGTAAAACCACTTGAATAATGAAAAAATACCAATAATCTTGCGATGTATAGATTATTTTATAAGGTTGAGCACTTGGTTTGCTGCATAATTCATCTAGGTCTGTAAAATAATCAACACGGCATTTAAATACACCAATCCTAGGTACTCTTTGTGTCGTAGAATGTTCTAATTCAACCAATTGATGATCAACCAAGTTAAATAAATCCATTTTTATTAATAAATTTTAAAATAATCTACACAAAATGACAACGGACAACTTTGAACCATAAATTAAACACGCTAATGGGTAGCTGTCGTGGCAAGTAAGTTAAGGGTCAGTTAATCTTATAGTTAGTGCTACTCGAACCATGCCCTGGTAACTTAGAACATTTTTTTTATTGTGAAAAGAGCCATCTATTCTGCACACATGGAACTTTTGGTTGCGTGTGTTACCATTTTTTTCCTCTAAATATTTGGTAGTTTACATTAATGGTTAATTTTGCTATTTTTCTTTAATTAGTCCAACTACACAAAAATTTACGATTTCATAATATAGTATAAATTATTCTCAAAACGTTTATTAAAATGTTGTATTATTTGAGATACTTTTACGATGATAGAATTTTAAGTGTAGATTACTGATAACAAACATTAGCAACACTGTCCACAAAACGTCACAAGAAATTTTCCAACGGTGTGTTTTCGTACGCGCGCGGATTTTTCTTGTATTTTTGGTTTATTTGTGTTAATTACGTTGAGTTGAACTTCGTTCCTGCGTACATTCCAGAAATACCTAAATTCCAGCATAAACTGTACTTTGTGAAAGTGTTTGTGACATACATTTAGATAGGCCCTCCATAGGGCGTTTGGACCATATACGAACATCAGATAACGAAGACCAGATCGTCGCAGGCTCTTGGGATACAAGAAAAGCAAACTGGTGTTGAAATAAATTTGTAATAATGTAATAAATTTATTAATTAATATATTTTTGTATTATTTTTCTCATTCTCTTTACCCCATTACCCAAGATATTTAAACTTGTGTTTCTAAAACCATTCATAAAAATATGCATAAGGCAAAACACAGTTTAAGTATCTATTAATAAAAAACGAAATAACTAAAAATAAAACAGTAGATATTCATAGTACCTACGAGTACCTATACATTTAGTTCAATGTTTGGCATTCAGAGGGCGCTGATCGCTAAGTAAAATGAAAACTTAAGTTGCCAGTCTATCTCAATCTATTATATATATATTATAGTCTATGATATATTTATATATATTATAGTCTATGACTCGAACGTTGTGAAATTCGCACATGAGGTTACGGGTGACTTTGACTGGCGGTTAGCCTACTCGACACTTTAAATGCAGATGGTGAACGAGGCCCTTAATGATTGGGTCCAATGGTGGTCAAGTTCATTACTGCACTTAACATGTTCTCTTTATTTGCAGTTGCAACTTCGTCAGCCGGGCGTTTGGTGCTGCAACTGTCACCCGTGATTGTGAGTGATCCTGACCCTGTGTTAGTACTCTGTGTGCTTAGTGATGTTGCCGCGGAACCAAAGTGGAACTGCAATGTATAGGAGGCGTAAAGGAACATCAGGGATTTGCGGACAGCTTTACGAATCGAAACTTATAAGTTTAATGTACTTTAGAGCAATTCATGACAAAAGGATTATGGAATTTCAACTTGCTTCAAATGTCGACCACATAGGCGCTTTCGATGACATTTGTTTCAAGACAAAAGTTGAAGGGACAGACAAACCTGCAGTAGTCTTCATTCAAGCTAAACATAAGGAAAACGAGAATCAAACGCTTAAAAATGATTTAGTCACATACTTTGAAAGCTACCGGAAAATACGACGTACCTTCAAATCGGTTAATAACGAATCATTATTCAGTGGTGCATTTGATGAAACAGAATGTTTGTTCGTGATATACACGACTGCGAGAGATGAATTTAGTAAAGACCCGATAGTCGAAAGTATTTTTACCTCCATTCTCAATGATTTAATTGGAACCCCTAATGGTACGGTCAAACAACCGTACAGGAACGAAAAGAATATAAAGTTTCTAACAACAATATTTGTAAAAGAACATGTGACCTTACTAGCTAAACAGATAGCTAAGTTAATACTGGGTAAAGGGAATTCCCAAACGATGCTGACTGATTATTTTATCATGCGATATCATGTCATTCTAGCTCAAGAAGTTTTTGAAGTTTCAGAGATTCAACCTGATGGACAACGACTTGCTTTCTTCCGTCATGAATTCTTTAACTCTAATAAAGAATACCTCGTTTTATTCAAATATATATTGGTAAGAGATATTCTTAAAAAGAGGATAGTAAAAAAAACTGATATAAGACGTCTTCTGTCAGAATTCTTATCGTTGCAAGATGCGACAAGCCTGAGTAAACTGATAGGTACTGCAATAACATACGATAATGGTCGATTAGAAATTGTTGAAGAATATACAAAAGACATCAATCAACCATTGGATCAAGTGTATGTTCCTCAAAAATTGTTAATGAAGCAGTTGCACAGGCTGCAATAGGAATGTTATCATCAGGGAACTTCAAAGTCCCAGCTGCGTTTGGTAACAAAGATTTAATATTAAGGGGCAGTGATGCGAAAAAGGAGAAAAGATTACAGTATTTATCGGTGAAAATAAATAAATTATTAGTTACATATGAATCAAGTAAAATAGTCACGATAGATGATGATTATCTAGATATGGGATTGCTGAAGCTCAATGGAGGGATAGCTGGTGCCGTAGGAAATATCTTTGTACTTGATGATAATACCAAATTTATGAAGATCACAGATAATTGGGACTTACTAGGAGATCTTGCTAAAAGGCTGTGTGAAAAAATAAATGAAAAGTGCCATAACTTGCACGAATACAAATTTTGTATAAAGATTGACAAATTCCCAAAGCTTCTATTCGAGTGCAGCGAATATGAAGAGAATACAGCGAGAGATTTCTTAAAGAAACTGCTATTCTTCAGTCACCAAGCTAATGAAAACAAAGTGGAAACAATTTTGAAAGAAGAAATAGAATGTTCCCAGCGTGGTTACTCAAACTATTACAAAATTCAGACTGACGCGAAATTTGCAAAATATCACGATGTTATACAGAAATGGTGGAAAGGTCCAAATCCAGCACCGTATCTCACTCTAAAACCTGACTTTTTTCAGGATGCAATAAATAACATTATCAGAGACCCACTGATAAACTTACTAAACGTTACATATATGAGCAAAATAAAACATTATAATTACACATTCTCTGAAAATGCAGTGCGGTCCTTGCACTTGCAGGATCAGCGTTCTAATGCAACTATTATACATACAGAAAACAGCGCACTGACTGTTCTTAAAGTAATGCAGTATTTTAAGAATAATGATCCCGTTGTATTAGATCTTAGATATATTGTTGACCTACCGGTTAACGACCGTAACGCATTACAGACAGAGTTAAAGAATACAAACGACGATAACGTTTTCATATATGTGTTTGATCAAATACAAAATTCTAAAATCAAAAATATCACTTTAGAAATTGTTAATGCTGTTCAAAACATGAAGTCAAAATCAAGTCAAAATAAAAAAAACATAAATAAAACAATAGTTATATATACGAACAATGTATCAATTGATATATTAAAGAAATATTTCTCAGAATCAGATAATATTAGTATACGTGACGAAAATACTGGTCTTATCGACCTGAGTCAAGAATCTCAGAAGACTATTTTTGAGAACGCCAGAGTGATATTCCAAGGTGAGGTAGTACTATTAAATTTGATACTCGATGAAGAATCAATGCCAAGTGTGACAGGAGTTATTTTAAATAAAATAATCAGCGAAGAAACAATTGTAGTTGGTAAACTAACTGTCGACAGAAACTATGAAGAAAGTAAACAATTTTATGTTGACAGACGTGTTATAAAGCCGGAAGATGACGTCAATGTACTTGTTGAAACCCTAAAGGATATAGCAGATGATGTGGTACTTTTAACAGCAAATCCAGGAATGGGCAAGTCCACTTTACTCTCTCACTTGTCACTTCAAACAAAGAAAACTGACCCCGCAATTTGGATTGTTAGGATAAATTTATTGGAATACTCCAGACAATTCAGACAGTGGAAAGAAAAGAAAACAACCATCAATATATTAGAGACCTTGTGGTTTATGTGTGACGTTTTAATTTGCGAGAAGCTTGGGAAAGAAAACAATATGAAAGTTGCGCTGGAAGAAAGTAACGATGTTGTGTATCTGAAACAATGTACAGGCGATCAGTGGATTGATTTTGAGTTAAAATTGTTTCTTCATTTTTACAATAAAAAAGAGATGATGTTTTTATTTGACGGTTTCGATGAGATCTGTCCTCATTATACGAATGAGGTCTTAAAGTGTCTAAAATCTCTTAGAAGTGATACACGTAAGCACAGAATGTGGATCACAAGCAGGTCGTATAACGAAGTCATAACTATTTTACAGCAAGAGTTTGGATCTTCTTATGAAATAGATCACTTCTTGTATATGGAAACGGAAGACTATTTGCAAAACTATTTGAAGTTTAATTTGAGATTAAACGAACTAAATAACACACAACTCAAAAATGTGGAGGACTTCCTTAAATATATGGCTGGAAGCAAAGAGATCTATAAAGCAAATATGGGCTTTTTGCATCAACGAGTACTACACAGAGTATATGACAGCGCAAGCCAATATTTATTAAGAACAATTACGGACACGCACATTCACTCTTGGAGACACAATCTAACTGAAGATGATTTTTGCATGATTATGGATGTGAATAGTTGTTTTTTCCATTTATATTATGACAGACAGAATAAATATAGTGTAGATAACCGTTGTGGGAATCCTTTATATCTGTTATTAGCAGCTTATTATTTCGTGTACAAAATAAGAGACCCGGACGTGGAATCTATGAGATGGGACCTAGACTTTGACCTGTATGAGTTTTACAACTGGTTTTTGGAAGCAAACATTAAAATAAGATATGAAGAAAAAAACAAAATGGATATCTGTATTCCTGATATAACTAATTTTTACGGCAAAGACCTTGCAGATTCAGTTTTAAGGTATACAAAATTAGCAGCTTATGCCATTTTTAATCTTGAAAAAGATCGTAAGTTGTTTAGTATGAAAGATTTAAAAGATATCAAAGACTGGATAAAAGACCTTGAAAGGGGTGGAGAGAAGACGGGCATCATATGTAGTGTAGCAGACGAAATACCGATTTTCATTCACATGACATTCACTGAGCATTATGCTGTCGAATACATTTGTAATTGTTTGAAAAGCGAAAAAGACCGAGAAATGGTCACAACATGGATTGATTTCATAAATCATGTCACATTGTCCAATTCGTACTCTTTTAATCTTCGAAGAATATTTAATTTAAAAATGGTTCATGACGAAACGTTAATTATTGTTTTGAAAAAATATAATGATGTAAGGTTTAATTCGTTTATAAAACAGATATATAATTCAGACTTTCTGAGGCAACTACTTTACAATAAACCATTTCTAGAAATAGGAGGATGCAATAGATTGCTCCTAAGTCCGCTTTCTCATATGGATAACTACACAATATTAGAATTCATGGATTCTATATTAAATATTCTTGAAGACACGTTAAATAAAAACAACATGAATAAGTTCCTTAAATGTGCTAAAAAAACTAAACTGATGCCCATTTCTATTGGAAATGGA
The DNA here is from genome assembly GCA_948252205.1 of Orthosia incerta. NCBI lineage: Eukaryota > Metazoa > Arthropoda > Insecta > Lepidoptera > Noctuidae > Orthosia > Orthosia incerta. The sequence continues at coordinate 9,335,221 of OX411754.1, read as the reverse complement.
TGCCCTTGGTTTTCTGCTCATGTATTTGATCTGATAAGAAAATACGATGAATCAAAATTAAAGCCTACGCTTTTTCAGAATTTTTGCTATCTCTCCCGTTCAATTAAATATAATGAATTAAGTAATGTTGAAATAATCAAACATATACATGATGGCTTTTTAGAAGCGTACGCAGAGGCTCGGTCTGAGCCTTGCTGCTCATGCAATGTTTTATGATTTTTACATGGCACAAGTCCATGGAAGGGGGGAGGAAAGCAGCTTTCTATTATTATTATTTTATTTGAGATGGGTTTGCTCTTGACTCTAGTCTAGGACAGAGGTGACAGAGAGAGTCGACGATGAAGTGAGCTTATCCAGAATAAGCCTGTTCACTTTGAAGAGATTCGGGTTGAATGCGTTCGGAAACACATACGCAAGTAGTGAGTTCCACTCATTCGCTGTGCGCATTATGAAGAATGTTTGGAAGCGCTTGGTGCTAATTGGCGGAATGGCAACCAGGTACGGATGGTAACTTGCAGTGCGTCTAAATGTCCGGTAGTAGAATGGGGCCACTGAGGATTCTTGAGCACACTCACCGAAGTACAGTTTATAGAAGACCGACAAGCAGGCAACCTTGCGGCGATGAGCCAAGCTGTGAAACTTGGCATCCACCAGTTTAACGTCGCCAATGAGCCTCTTAGCTCTGCGTTCCACCGAGTCAAGCACGGCAAACTGATACTTAGCTGAGCAATTCCAAAGGTGGCTGCAATACTCCATGCAGGATCGGACTTGCGCTTTGTAAAGAGTTGAAAGCTGTCCAGACTTAAAGTATCGCTTCTCTCTATTTAGGATGCCCAGTTTTTTGACCGCAATTTGGGCTTTGTACTCAATGGAGGCGCTGAAGTAGAGGCTGGATGTCAACTCCATTCCCAGGAGCTCGAGCCAATCAGTTGCAGGAACAGACGCACCCCGAAAAGTAGGAGTTTGATCGAAATGACTCCTTTTAGCGTTAATAAAGACACGCCTGTCACTCACAAAAACTTAACAAACACATCAAACAAGAAGCAAAAGGTCAAGGTGGAAGGTTATCTAAACAAGTGTCATTCTATGTGAGTGATGGCGATGTGTCAGAATTGCCAAAATGTGAGGGATCCAATTCTCGTCGAATCGATTCAAAAATAAGTCGAATTCGTCTTTGCAATCCGAGTCCATTGTCGACATTATTCCGAATCAACATGCAACATAGATTTTGTTGATGATCTATGATGATCTATATAATGATCTATCTATATGATGATCTATATATATCACTATGTTTAGAGATTATACATTTTCAATATATACTTACATTTCATTAGTTGAAATGTTTATAGTGTTTTGGTGAGATTAGATAGTGTTTTTGGTGAGAATATAATTACTATTGTAAACTCACACAAATATTTAAACCAAAAATTGGTACTTTTCCAAATATTTCAAATATAATTATACCCTATGTGGTAGCGCCATCTCTTGTAAATGTCATAAATCAACGACAACATAGACAAACGCATTTGAGATTTCGCGGGGGATGCTATTCTAAATATCTCGTTCTTTCCTCATTCCTTTTCCCTTTATGTACGCCTTGATGACGGGTCGCCGGAACGAACCGAAACTTCAACGTGACCGGGCTTCGTGTCTCAACCGCCAGCTTTCCAAGCCACATGGCTGGAGACTGATGCATCTGATTAGTTAGATTGCATAGAACCATGCGAACTGTGACTATTAACCCACTTCGCGGATATAAAAACATTTGTGTGAAGTGTGTGGATCCTGAATGATCAGAAAGTCACACACATCACCTCGCCGCCACACGCGGGCTTGATCGAACACAACAAGGTACTACTTCCTTCATACCCGTACTAGATCGCCCGAATTGATGTTTGAATATTTTCCCGCTTATTTTCAACACACTATTGCCAGTTCCTTCAATTACAGACACAAGGATGATGAAGTTTCTCAAACCGCAATAACACTGTGTTATTCTGACTTATAAACTATATAACTGTCAAATTTGGCGTGAGGAATGACAAACATTCGTACTCACAAACATTCACATAAGTATTTAATATTATATCTAATATATATTCTATATATGTCATAGTTATAATTTTAATGTGAAATATATTCGGCCCTATTACCATCAACGGGATTTTATTCTGTAAAATTGCTATTGTTTGATCAAAACATGTTTTGCAGCATTTAAAATATTCGATAGGTTATATTATTATATTGAACATGGACTAAACATGTCGATATTAATGTTCCTTATTTAATTTTATATTAACTACACACAAATCGTGTTGTTCTTCGTAGCACTACCATGAACGCATTCATTGTAACTTTAGATGGTAGTAAAATCCTTTTAATGTGTACTATTTTATACCACTAATTACATGTATTATTATAGATGATTGTATTTTATCATCATCATCAGCTTTTTAATGTTTCCACTGCTGGGACACAGGCCTGGGTCTGTGAGAGGGAATGGGCCGTAGTCCACGCGGGCTCAGTGCGGATTGGTGGATGACGCAACAAATCCTATAGATCAAAGTTGTCTGTGCTCATAAAATATTTATTTTTTATTCATTTTTGTGATTGGTTGTATGAAATTTAATAACCAATACTTGACTGAAGTTTGATGTGTGAGAGGTCAATATTTTATTTTCGGATCCCGGAGGAAAGCTTTGTATTTTTTTTAAATTTTGCTATAAAAGCAAGTATGTTGCATAGTTATAGTTAAGTGCTATTCAGATTAAATAATCGTATGAATTAGGAATTAGAAATAGTTTTTATTTGTAAAATATTGATTTTAACAGAAAAATAATAACAACACTGTTGGAATACTATGTCATAGTCTGAAGCTGTATCAATTGTTTTATTCACTTATTTAAATCTGTCTTAAAATAAATATTATTAGTAGATGCCGTATTTTATTTCGCTGTTTTTCAAGATATCTAAGTACTGTGATCCGCAGTGTGGAGTGGTCTGAACCAGAAAATGCAGAAGTGCAGCAGCAGCAGTGACAACACGGTCTAACCTTTGAGCTAGGTATTTATTTTACTTGTAGTTCGCTAAAACAGATAACAGCATTGATGCCCTTACTCCGCTTTAGTGCCGTAAAATAATTTTATTTCTATAGCATACTCTTCAGTAAAAGGTTTGAAAAAATATTTATTTATTATTGATTCATGTACATTAAAGTAAACTCCTCAAATTCAACTTTTAGTAGGAAATGACTGATAGAGAGAGCCGAAGGTCTTATAGTGGGTTTTGTGTAATCCTAAGGCCAACAATTTGTTTTTATAAATAAATATAATGTGATTGAGATATCCAATTCCAAAGCAACGTAGGTGACCAGGGACTGGATTGGATTTGTACCTACTCGAAACTCCATAAGTTCTTTTGAGTCATATAGATATTATATCAATCCCAAGGAACTAACTAACTGTAGTACTTGCCAACTATTTAGTTTTAGTTACCACAACTAAAAAGTATTTTTTTGCAAAAAGATACAACCGACTTCCAAATAAAAACACTACAAAGTGTAAAATAACTTTAATTTCGGCAGTCGGTGTTAAAAATTAAGAAACAATTAATCCAGATACACCGACTTATGTTAAAAGTTTAAAACGTTACTAATCTATACTATATATACTTATACTATACTATATACTATATTTACTATATATATATTATATATATATATATAATATTATAAAGAGGTAAAATTTGTAAGTTTGTATGTAGGGGGTAATCTCTGGAACTAATGAACCAATTCTAAAATTTTTTTCACTGGTAGAATGCTACATTATGCCTGAGTGCTATAGGCTATATAACATCACGCTACGACCAATAGGAGCGGAGCATAAATGAAAAATGTTAAGTGTAGGGTAGGTTTAGGTAGGAATATTAGGTGTAGGGTAGGGTAGGTACGTAGCCAGTTGACGGGAGCGAAGCCGCGTGGGACAGCTAGTGTATAATAAACTATAATTTCAAAGAAAGTTGATGAAATGTTCTATAAAACGTTTTTTATTTCACAACTTTGACTTCTATAGCTTAGGAGAAATAAATTGCAATGTCAAAAGTGTGATACCAAGCTTTGAAGGCCAGTGTGAATGCAAACAAAAGCCCAGCTCCAAACTGTCAAGTATAAATAGGGCTCTGAACTTTTCTGTCTGTATCGCGACGCGTCTCGCCGCGCGGTATCGATCGCATGCGACCACCGACCGCACACGGATGTAAAGTCGCTCGTATGCAATCGGCTGTCGTCGATGTAGAGGGTAGAGGGTTGAGTTGTGATGTTATTTATTAACAGTCATTTAAATTTGTCGGATGTACCATTTGTTGTAAGAGAACCGAAAAAAACTGACTCAATTTGGCTGTATCATATCATGAGAAACAAGAGTTTTGTAATGTTTCGGCGATTTCCACCTTTATAATTAAAATTGTGGGGCTTTCTTTTTTAGGGTTCCGTACCCAAAGGCTAAAAACGAGTCTCTATTACCAAGACTTCATGATCCGTCTCCAGACTGTATCTCGTGAACCGTGATAGCTAGACAGATGCAATTTTCACAGATGATGTATTTCTGTTGCCGCTATAACAACAAATACTAAACTCAGAATAAAATAAATAATTAAGTAGGGCTCCCATACAACAAACATGTTTTTTTTGCCGTTTTTGCGATCATGGTACGGAACCCTTCGTGCGCGAGTCGCATTGGCTAGTTTTTCAATTTTTGCTAACTTATTGCTGCTGCCCGCGTGGAATAGGGATGTTTCCTGGGTAGAAAAATGATATTTCTATTAAGTCAGCCAGTGAGATTATCAAATAATATTGGACACGTATTTTTTGCCCTCCTAAATCAATAAAAATTGACAATGTTAAAGCCCATCAAAGTTCAGGAGTAGGGGCTTGCCTGGCTAGTGCATGATCGCGCGTCGTATTGGTTAGGCCAGAGCACTCATCGGCAAACTAATTTGTTTCAGGGAGGGCAATAATCGCCCAAGAGTGATGCACTTTGTAAGACGGGCGTTTTTGGGGACTGATGTCAGCCCCCGAGATATATATCTCATGTCACAGAGCGCATCGACTTCCTGAAACGAAAAGTGTTTGCATGGGCAAACCGTATTCGTAGGTACAGGCGGAGAGTGGAGCGACACATCCAGAATCGTTCATTCCTAGGTAATGAAAGGTGGGTTTATCGGGCTTGGGAGCTACCCTACCAAGGTGTAACTGATACGCACCTGCCGGATGATGACGACATGTGCATATTCTGGCGCAACATCTGGTCGGAGCCTGTCAGTCACACCGAAGGTGAATGGACTCGGGCGGTCGAACAAACTTGCTGATGCAAGAAATGGGGGCTATCACGATCAGATGATATGACCCCAAGATGTAGCCCGTGCAGCACATCCGTTGCCGAACTGGAAATCTCCAGGGCCGGACGAACGGCTCAACTTCTGGATCAAATGGATACAGAGGTCGCACGCTCATTTGGCATCTCAGTACCAGGCAGCCTTAGAGTTTGGTTCGCTACCCAAGTTCCTTATAACAGGAATAACCCACCTGCTCCACAAGTCTGGTAGCACCGCGGAACCCAAAAATTATAGACCTATTACATGTTTACAAACGGTCTATAAAGTTCTTACATCCATTTTGAGAGTTAAAATTTATAAACATGTCGACAATAACTCCATCATGTCGGTCTCTCAGAATGGATGTAGGAACGGGTCCCGCGGTACTAAGGAGCCTTTTAGATATGGCTAGCAATTTTTTAATCCTGAAAACGGGTCCTGTAGGGTGGTCCACGGGAGTGAAGCCGCGGAGAACAGCTAGTTAACTATATTACTACTATCCTCAAATGCTCTTACCATCTGTATTTTCCGTCTAGCACTAAAACCACCTTGGTTCAAGATCTTGTTTTGCCTGTAATCTACTATGCTAATGTTTGTTACTCTGATCTATCCCAAGAACGTCTTAACAAAATGGATCGACTTCTTAACAACCGTATTCGCTTTAATTCGGCCTTCTTAAATATGATCACATTTCTTCCTTCCGTTCTCAGCTTACATGGCTGCCTATCCGTCAGAGGAGATCCCTCAGATCCCTCTGCATGCTCTTCACCATCATGAACGATCCTTGTACTCCCAAATATTTATAACAATATTTTAAAGTGTTAGGCAGCTCTCACGATCTTAACCTTCGAGCTTCCAGAAACTTACTTCTCCATATTCCTTCTCACCGCACTGGATTTCTATCTTATTCTTACACTGTCTCATCTCTCATTTCAGTCTCATATAGAATTTGGTATTTATTATAATACTAGCTGTGCCCGCGGCTTCGCGCCCGTCATCTGTCTACTTACCTACCTAGCAATTTTTTTTCTATAGTCATCAATCTTTCGCGGAATATTTTAACATCGCCATGCAGAAAATGACTTCAAATGCACAACGCCATCTATCGAATATCGAGTTCAACTGTCCGAGTATCTGAATTGCGTGTGTTGTGATAATTTTACTTCTTGAACACTTTAAATTCATCTAACTTTTGATAAAGTGAACCGATTGCGATATAACAAAAACTAAGTAATTCTTCAAGTTACGCACAATTTTTATGTATAAAAGTTATTTACATTGGTTTCGTTCATTTCACGTGATGCGTGCACAAATAAACAGACAAACAGACAACAATTCCAAAAATGCGGGAAATAGGTTCTGTTGGTTATCCTTTAACACCCTGGCTATTTTTTTTGGAAATATTTTCGATGTACAAAAATTACTTTTCTACAGATTTATTATATGTATTGATTTATTAGTCTATTGTTTTAGTTTTTTTGTTAAATATTTTATTAGTTAGGTAGTTTATAAATATCTGACTTTATTATTGTTCACATTTTTTTATTTTATACAGAATAAAAAAAAAGTAAGATGAATGGATGGATTCAGCTAAGTACACTGGTACTTAGCTGAATCCGGTAAGACTGGAAGCCGACCCCAATATAGTTGGGAAAAGGCTAGGCAGATGATGATGTACAGAATAAAAAAACGTGAACAATAATAAGGACACAACAGTAACCAAACCAAACCAACCAACCAAAGGTTGACTGGTAGAGAATGCCTTGCTGCATTAAGTCCGTCTATGTATCACCATTGTACACGAAGTTTAAATAAATAAGACCAATCCAGCTTCCTTCCAGTCGGTGGAGAACACGCCCGCACGGAGACAGCTGTTATACAGTTGTCTCAGGCGGTCCCCCAAAGCAGCCGTAGCCAGAACCCACGCTCAGCCAGTGACGCCATCCAGGCCTGTTGCGGTGTTGCGAGCTCCCATGCACCCAACGGCACGTCAGTGCAATCCGAAGAGGTCACACAGCACTGCTGCTGAGAGATACTTGTCCAACGCACGGGCTACCGGGCCGCAGATCCAGTGTCTCCGTGAGGCTCAACTTGTATCAAGCGCACTAGATTTGATCGAAAAGCGGGCCAAGAACCTCATCGACAATAAGGCACTGGTCAAGACCTTTGTCTTGACCAGTGCCTCATTGATGATGAGCTTGCAGCTCGGCGACGATGTTCAAGGCTCTGGAGCTTTCTCCAAAGCCTATAACATCGTCGCCGAGTTGCCAGCTTGTCGGTTTTTTATCGGTTAAATTTCGGCAAGTGTTCGTTGGAATTGCATGATGTAATTCCACCTTGCCCATATCATGGCAGTGCACAAAAAATAATGAGTCCGCCACCTTGGGCCGGGGCATTTGGGCATTGAATTTAGAATAATGTCGCTTAGCTGAACATGCATTGTTATCCAAACTAAACGTGTATGCAAATTTTCATATTGATCGGTGGAGGATAACTGCTTTAAAATTCAGTTGAATGATTTGACCCGAACATACTTACATACATACATTGCTAGTTAAATAAAAGCTTGTAATTAAACTATTTCTTAAAAGCTTTTATTATATTAATAAATAATGTCTTATATATAAAGTTTATCTGAACTAGACATGCCAAACCAAACCTAAGTTCTCACAGTTCAAAGTTACGTGTTACATAAAACGGCAATTTTATAAGTACGAGTACTGACCCAATATTTCGTTTTCTTATCCATAATAATTTTTTCACTTCTACTTTACCTGCGTATCCTTTGTTGGAGATTGTTCAAAATTGTTTATTTCTATTTGATAAATCAAATTTGAAAGTTACTAATTGAAAAATGCCCTGTGAAGTTTCTGGTGATATGAAAAGGGTTTTAAAATAACAAATTTAGTCACGAAGGTAGTGCTATTCTGTCAAAATCTCACCTTAAAACTGAAGTTGAATGAACTCACTTCATTGAACTGTCAACCTATCCAATCATTCACTTCAATTACACTCTACCTAAGTTATCCGGCTGTCCTGTTAGAACCTCACTTTGACTCTTAAGCGAAGTGAACATAAATAGAGCGGTCAATCCTTCCAATCCAGATACCATGACCATTTCAAGCTCACTGCACCTAAGTTTTAAAGGTTAGATGTCTACTGCTAGTATATTCTGTAAAATATACTGTCATGCCATGAATGTTCTGAAAGTGAACTGTCACTCCACCTCGATTGAATGGAGTGACAGCCGGTCAATTCTATAGATAAAGTGAGCTTACAATCCTACTGACTGATAACCAATGCCAGGGATTGACGGCTTACTTCGAGCTCGCTTTGTAACGGCTAGGTCCTGCGCTAGGTAAGCTTGCGCAGGCCGCTAACTGATAGGTAGTAGGTAGTTGTAAAGAAAACAGCTGGACAAGTTAATACTTAAGTTATAATAATTAAGTACTTAGACTACAGCTAGGTCGTGGGTAATTAATGTCACTTAAAGTCTGAGCAGATAACTAATACGCGGTTAATAGATAGGAGGGTACCATCCCTTGGCAGCACGTGACAGACACGGGGGCCTGTCAGTACAGGCTCGGCGATCGGCCGCCGGAACTGCAGTTTCTTGGGTTTGCGCAGGGTAGGCAGCGCCGGCCCCGGCCAGCGTGGCGGTAGGCCGCGGTCAGGCAGGCCAAGACTTGGGCAGCGTGCGTAGGTAGCGTGCAGGAAGCTAGGAGCGTGCAGCAGTAGGCAAGGGGTCCAGCCCTGAGCCCGTACGAAGAGCCAATAAAACACGGAGGCACACCCCGATGCAGTAGAAATACATACTCATTGCAATCTTCTATGTCCTAGACGACCCTTAGCCACGCGTCCAACATGACAGCGCCAAATCAGCTAACAAATAAGTGATGGAATCGATATTGGTCGTCTAGCACAGAGAATCAGGTACAATCATTAATCTAATGTGGAACTCACCCTAGATCGGGGCACACCGAGTCGTGAAGATCGAAAGATAGTTTTTTCAGCTAAGCTACCGGAATCGAAATGACCGAGCGATCGCGTTCCGGAAAATTAGAGTGGTTCCGTGTTTTAGAGATGTGGCTATGAACCGTAACAACTTACTAATTGTGATATTTAGTATCACTTGACAATTTTCAGTTGAGATCCTCACAACACTACAGCTTCACCTAAATCATCACGGTGAGATTTGCGTTTTTGCCACTTGTACGGGTATTAAGCGTAGAATCCTAAATATAGGCAACCAGTCCCGGCGACGTGGCAGGTGTCCTATTTAAAATTCCGCCCAGTGGTCGGCCTACAGTTTTCTGGCCTCTCAAACACAATCCAGTACTTTAGATTCTCTTTAAGTAGAATTTGACAGCACCTTATCACATCACATCACACTAATATTATAAAGGTGAAAGTTTGTGAGTGTGTTTGTATGTTTGTTACTTCTTAACGCTCAAATGGCTGGATGGATCTGGATGAAAGGAGATTGCCCATACACAGGCCTCATGTGTATGTGCAATCTCCTTTCGTATCGTATCTGAGATTTCAATATTATCCAAAAATAGGATTTTTATTTTGTGTATTTTTTTCCATCCGTGTCCTTTACTCTTTATGTACAGACAACAACAGATTAGGTTTCTTCACTTGGACATTTGTATGCACTTTATTGCATTGTAATAAATTCCGTGTGAAGCTCAAGTGGTTGCCCATTCGCCTTCGCCGGAATGCTCATATTCTTTCCGTTTTATATAATGTACTCTTTACTCCTTACACCCCTCTTTACCTCAATAATCGTTTCCAGTTTCGCCGCGATTCCTACACGAGAGTTCTTAGGTCATCAGAAAACTTACGACTTCAAATGCCAACGCATTTCACGACTTTTTTTGATAAATCATTTACTGTACAGGCTACTCGTCTATGGAATGCATTGCCCGATCCAATCAAACGTGCTCAATCATTGCCTGTGTTCAAAAGACTTGTAAAGGAACATTATCTGTCGCTGTCTTCCTCTTAGCTTGTCAATTTCAATTAGATACTGTAATTATCAATAGACTGTCGTAATTTTTTGTATTTCTTTTTATTTGCCTATATATTAAATGGGTATGTATGTATCTATTACATAGCTTATGTATTTATCTGTGTATCTATTGTAGTATATCATTTAAGCAATGTTATTGTTACACCAATGACCGCCCCGTTTAATGTCCAAGCAATTACTGTCCATACCAGGTTGCCTGGAAGAAATCGCGGCAAGCGGTAAGGCCACCCATTGTATGTGTTTTAGACTTTTTTTTTTTTTATTAGTGTGTTTTATGGTGTACAATAAAGTGTATAATAAATAAATAAATAATAAGGGTTCATTTCAAGAACAGAAACATCGTTATTTCTCGTGAACCCCACAAAATAAATGAAAAATGTTTTCTAATTATGAATATAACGTGTTTTTTCTACAATATTTGTATATTGTAGAAAAAACACGATGAATTTGATTGTTCAAATTCATCAAGATACAACCATTTTTTCAAAGGGGCCCAAGTTCCCTTACAAAATGGACATTACCCTTTGGCACAGAGATAAATTATATTCTCGAATAGCACATAACTAGGATACTTTTTATCTCGAAAATATGTTCCCTTGGGCTAATTTTTGACATTCACGCTGGCGACGCCACTGGCAGATGCTAGCGATAAATAAAGCGGTGTTCATGTTTTTTTTTAATGAACTTTCGGGAGAAAGGAGATTTTACTTTATCAAAATGTTTTGTTATTTTTTTATGCCACACAACATATTTAAAAAAAAACTAAGAAATAAGATACAATTAAAGATATTTGGATTATTAGTGCAAAATATAATACCTATCGAGACGAAATTGTTCCTCATGAACTATTTCAATAAAAATGGAATACAGAACAACAAAGAACACGAAGGAATAAACAAGCTAGGAAACCCATATAGTAATAATCGTCTTTGTAATATGCTGCTATCTACCATCTGACTAAAACAGTTTGCTTTGATAGTCTCATAAAACTACTGACGAAACTTCGACATATTGGGGCAAAAGTTTGTGTAACGGTCACTTAAGGTTAAAGCATATTGACGCAAAGTCGTAGCGAATATCTACTAATGTAGTTATCACATTGATCCCTATCTCCACAGTTTAAAGCACACATTTCTATCACGATAAAAAAGACGCGCGCAATCGATCTTCGAATTTTCGAAGATTTTTTTGTAATCTTCTAGCGGATATCTTCATTTCTTAGGCCTTGATAAATTGTCGTGAGCAATAGTCGTTTTATGTGGCTCGATTCGACTCTGTCTAAACTCTGTTGTTTAGCTCGCAAAACTGAGGCAATTTTTCATACCTGTATACAGACCGGTAACTATTGAAATTAACAATTAGATATTTAAAAATATCTCAGTTATACGAACTAAGCTAAACGAACCCACCTTAGCTCTTGGTCTGCAACTAGGGCCGCGAGGTAAGTGAGCTTTGAGCTTACTACGCCACGGTTTGCTACGAATTTCTAAAACTCGTAGCAAAGCGTGGCGTTACGCGTTACGCGGGCTACGTGACTACGACGTGGAATTTAATTTAATTTTACTGACATGCCTGGCGGTATTGACGCAGATTATGCCTAGTCTAATTGTGTTTAATTAAATTACATAATAATTATGAATAAAGCTTTGAGTGGAGATTCGCAAGAGCCAATGTGCTCGGAGAAAGGAAGTAAACCCAGTAAGATGCTGGTAGGGATCTTGACCCTACTGCTGGGATAGTCCTGATAGTCGTGGCATACCTCTCCACTCCTCAAGCACCTCAGTATATGTTAACCCCTTGGCGCTACGTCACTAAAGTGCTAGCGACTGTTTATAGGGCCTCGAAACCTCTCAAACCCATAGCCCAATGTGTTTTGTCTCCATATTCTGCAATAGTCCTGCACCACCCGGGGATTGTCCTTGGGTGCTCTTGCGTAGTGACTAGTGCAGTTGGTGACACACTTTATCCTACATGTCTAACAAGGCCTCTGCGAGTTGGTTTCGGCCCCGGTACGCCTTTCAAAGGTCCCGAAACTCTAGAGTCCCGAAACCCTCAATATTAATAAAAGTTTATCAATAGTTATCCTTAAGAGCCCCTACAAGTTTCACGAGCCAAAACAGAAAACAACTACTTTTTCAGCGAAAATTTCTCGATAACTACAAGATATATGATAAAAATATAATGACAATAATAAAAACGACACAGGCCGTCGTCTACAAGCCCTTGAGCAAAACTGGATGCCTCGCGCGAGCGCAACGGTTTATAAGGCAATATTTAGACAATTAATTAAAATAAATACACAAAAATAAAATATAAAAATTGGATTCGATTGATAAACACCTCAAATTTCAAATTAGTTACCAGTTATTTTTATATTCAACATATTCTTACACGTAGGCGACGCTTTCGCACATGATAAAATTGCCTTTTTTCCGCGTGGACAACATTTTTGTTTAAGTACAAATACAAGAAACTTTAAAAAACAAAATTAGTGGCTTACTAGTATACTATATGCCCAATCCACACCATTTTTTGCAGATTGTTATTCGCCACCGGTAAGCTGAAAAAGCAATTGAAAAACCTGGTGTTTCGGGATTACGTAAAAACGTGTGTTAGGAATTTATTTTTTCTAATTTAAATTGAGCAGCTATCAAAAATATGTAATGTACATTTACTAGATAACTATATGATGCAAAAAGTTGCATTAAAAGATTTATCATATATCTTGTAGTTATTGAGAAATTCAAAAAGAAGCTGTTTTCTGTTTTTAGCTCGTGAAACTTTTTTATGTCCAGCAATATGTTGAGCGAAACAGATTTTTAAAACAATACTTAACTAGTTAATTACCTCTGTTGGCGCTAATGCTATTGTTGAGCGTGAGGTCTTTGGCTCATTTCCCAGGTCGGCCAAAGTGTGATTAGGTTTTTCATATAGCCTTCCCAGTAGCAGCATCGAGAATGGATTTGTGCCCGGTAAATGGCAAAAGAATCATCTCCTGGACTTTGCCATGACTGGCTTAATGTTGGTGCACTATAGGTTTTTTTTTGTTATATTTCCACCGCCGCGTTTTTCATGAAAGCTCCCAGGTGGCTTGACTTTTTCCGACATTTTAAACAATTATCGTCATATTTCAACCAATTTACGCCTTTCCTTAAGAAATTATACACTTAACCCTTTATCATAAATCACTTCATCTATTGGTGAAAACCACATGAAAATCCGTTCAGTAGTTTTTGAGTTTATCGCGAACAGACAGACGCGGCAGAGGACTTTGTTTTTATCCGACTTCCCAAAAAGGAAGAGGTTCTCAATTCGGATTTTTATATTTATTTTGTACATTCGGGTACAACTCCGTCCTCCGTCATATATAAACTGGTTTGCAAAATCCTATAGCCAAAAAAGTAAAAAAAAATAACCCCGCTGCCGCTGTCTAAAAATAAGTTAATCTAAACTTGACCTATATTTTTTATTCTTTTTTACCCTCTCTTTTCATATCTGCATATTGAACCACCTTCAGTTTGACACACACATAGACTATAACGACATAATCGAAGGGGACGGCTACGGGGATGCTACACGATGTCATTGACCTCTGGCGTAGCGCCAACTGGGCTACGTAGGTCTACGCGGCTACGCTTTTATAAATAAACGCCATTTTTGAAACGTAAACACGACACTTAAAGTGGCGCTCAGTCTAAAGGGACTAATTTTTCTGAGGTTGTGGATGGATGGTCTTATGTTGAGTTATTTTTACGATAAATGTCTTTGGGTTAGGCTGAAATAATAACAATCCATCAAGTGTCTAGCCTTTTTGTAACTATAACGGGCCAGTCGTCTGGCCAGATGTGGTTCAATATTCGTATTTTATTCGGACCATCTGCTATCTAACGTCTACAATCCAATAGTAGGTTTTTATTTAAATCTAGCCTGGTATTATAAAGAGGCGAATTTGCTGGTTTGTTTATTTGTAGAAAGTAATCTTTAACTAAAATGACAAAATAGACGTGACTGTAAACACTGGAAAGGGATGCCCTAGAAAACTACATCGACCTTATTGGTGATGTTTTTCAGACAGGACATGTGAGCGGTACTCATAACCGGGTGTGCGTATATGACTAGATGTATGAAGATGTCCATGTAGAGCAGTGGTGGCGCAGTGGTAACGGCCCCGACTTACGTGTCGTAAGTCGTGAGTTCGAACCCACGCAGGCGCTTTACTTTGTGTAAATTATTTTTCATCACTACTGCTCTTATAACGGTGAAGGAAACCATCGTGAGAAAACCGGCATGTCCTAGAACCAAAAATTCGAAGACATATGTGACATCCACCAACCCGCACTGGGCCCGCGTGGTGGATTGACTTGTGTATGCCCTGGCAGTTGAGTGTGTCATGCTCTCTCAAATGTCTCTCTGATGGTGGCGCGTGTGTAGGATCATTCGGTTCCCTTCATGATGGTTGAGCTGGATGGTGCCATTCATGCGTCATGTTCGTGAACGGACGCCGTCAGTTGGGATTGGTCATAACTTAACTGCTTCGGATGTTAATGCTTTTCTAGCATCTATTATATAACTGCACAGTACATGTGTGAGTACTTTTATTACTTTATGCCTGTACGTAGTATAGTGTGTAGTGCTATTCTGGGTGCATTGTCCTCACATATATGAATTTATTAATGTATGTACTTATGTAACTAAATATTGTAAAAAAACATTTTCTTTAAAAGAGTAAGTATGGAGTTTCTTGTGCATTCTTCTCCATAACAAGCTACTTTCCGAATGCACGGTAGAATCAACTTTTATAACTTGTAGATTTTAATGTACCTAACGTTCAACAGTGCCGCTTGGTGGCCTACTTGAAAAAAAATATCTTTGTCTTTGTCTTTGATTAAGGCCCATTACCTCTCTCATAGAGAGAATGCCTGAGTCCCAGCAGTGGGAATATTATAAGGCTGATGATGATGATGTATGAATGTGAGTAAAGCAAAAGTAGTATGTAAGGATCGTAGCAGGTGGCATTCTGTAATTTCTACCTACCCCCATTGGAAAAAGGCGTGAGTTTATGTATGTATGTAATCTTTAGAAGTTCTGATCCGATTAAGTGAGCGCTTGAGTGCCAATTATGATCCCGGCAAATGAATGCAAGCTTCGATAGACCATTGAAGCGTAACTATAATAATTGGACAAGCAGTAACTTTTAGACTTACGATGACTCGCCATACTTACTATGTATAAACGTACTAACAAAGGCACAGCACGTTTCGAGGTGAGATATTCTTCTTCTTTTCTAATTGATAAAAATCTCTCTAATTCTCTCAATTTTATGCCCAGTAAGCTACGTTAATTGTAAGTCTGTGGCGATCAGAGGCTTTAGAATTTTTTTTTGGGACTGTCCCACCGCACTATGCCCAAACCACTGCAACTCCTGAATGCCAGAATCAACAGTGCCGACCACCATAAAATCGCCGAGAATATGAAGTTGGATGAAGTCCCGGAGAATGAATTTAACTGTCTTGGATCTCGCAACGAAATTAATCAGATAAGAATAACGTAAGAATAGAAAAAACACAAAATGCCACTTCCCTCCATAGACAGAACAAACAAGGCCAATAGGCACAATGGGTCGTTTACAACTGGGATAGCCCGGTTGCCTAGCACCACGGATAAAAATTATCATTAATATTAATGGGTCCTAACATTGTGAGCAACAGCTCACAATATTTGATTCCAATAATAGGTATGGCAAAAACGCTTGAACGCACGGCACTTTGTTCTAGTTTCCACAAGGTCCAAATAGTAAACAACTCCTGATGCAGCCTGTACATTATCCAACATAATATTGCGTTCATTCTGCGAAAGAATACACTTTCATAAGATATGATGTGCAGATTGGACATATTCGCAGTCAGATGTAGAACACTGACATAAAGGCGAGGTAACGAGCTTGAAGGAAAATAATTTACTTTTAAAGCTCTAGACAATAGTCTTTCGATGTTAGCGATGGCGCTAGTCGAAATGCCAAAATGAAAAGGATTGATCACGTGACATTTTGATAGCGATTTACATTCCCATATATTTTTGGCATTTTTCAATAGCTATCATCACGCGTTCGATTAAAGAGTGACACTTGTGGTCCTACCTCACATCACATCACACATCATCAGCCTATTAATGTTCCAACTGCTGGGACACAGGCCTCCTCTTTGTGAGAGGGAATGGGCCGTAAACCACCACGCGAGCCCAGTGCGGGTTGGTCGATGTCACATGTCTTCGAATTTTTGGTTCTAGGACATGCCGGTTTCCTCACGATGTTTTCCTTCACCGTTGTGAGAGCAGTGGTGATGAAATAATTTACACAAAGTAAAGCGCCTACCTGGGCTCGAACCCACGACCTACAACTTGTAAGTCGCGGCCGATAAGACAATAGGCAATCCTACCTCAGGTCCTTTAAAGTGCAGATATATGGTCCTTCTTAGGGCCAAATAACAAAAAAAATCCCTCTTAGGACGCCTACCACAATCTGTTCTAGCCTGCACTTATTGTCACCTCAATTAACATTGAAGATTTTTCAGAAAACAAATCCGGCAGTAAGAATGCTGGAGTCTGTATTTCCTGGTAGTTAAAACCTGGGAGTCTTTAATTCAAGAGTGAATAGGTTACTTCTAGGCAAGCCTCATCGTCAACCACATCATCGCTTACCATCAGGTGAGATAGTGGTCATGCGCGAGCCTACCAATATTGAAAAAAATTATCGATCGTCCACTCGGCGATTATGGAACCATGAGCCCGCCCTTTTAACTATTACAGTTTTGTTTGAGAGGAGTTGTCTCCTCGGCTTCCACACGGCTTGTTCACACGGCCATCTATTGTTTTTTTTTATATTTATAACTTTGATGAACCTTTAAAATGGAGCTGATGAATCCCTCCTAGCATAGATAAGATGTTTGCGGAAAGTGTAGTTAGAATAGAATAGAATACTCTTTATTATGTACACCATATAAGTTACAGAAAGTATAGACGAAGAAAACATTACACTGGGTGAAACAATGGGCGGCCTTATCGCTAAAAGCGATCTTTTCAAGACAACCTTTGGATGGATATAAAAAAAAATGGAAGGAAAGACAGTACTGTAGGTATTCTAACACATTAAAATGAACTCCAGATTTATTGACTTGTCATTCTAATCTAAACCACAGTATTTACCCGGTGAGGGATCGATGGAGTCCCCAATTCAAGCTTTTGTATCTTCCCTCTGATCAAAGAACCAAAGCTTAATTAATCGACTAATCTATGCAATATCGAAAAACGCAAAAGCAACCATCCTTAAGGGGTTGGAAGTTTGTAAGGAGAAACAGTATTTTTTTAAGTAAACATCTACAATATTGTAGCGCCATATAAAAAAAAATTGCTAGGCTAGTACTAATGCGGACGCAGTCGCGGGCAAAAGCTAGTGGAGTTTATAAGTAAATTATATTGTGATTTTTAATTTCGTAGACTAAGCTGTGGGTGTGTGTGCACACTGTCTCAAGACGAAAGACTATGACCAGTGTGTGTTGCCAGTGTTGACATATGGCTCCGAGACGTGGTCGCTTACAATGGGCCTCATCAGAAAGCTTACAGTCACTCAAAGGGCAATGGAGAGAGCTAAGCTCGGAGTTTCCTTGCGTGATCGAATCAGAGATGTAGAGATCCGCAAGAGAACCAGGGTTACCGACATAGCCCGAAGAATAGCCAAACTTAAGTGGCAATGGACAGGGCTATGGCCTATGGCAGGGTACATAGCTCGCAGAACAGATGACCGATGGGGCAAAAAGGTTCTGGAGTGGCGACCGCGAACCGGAAGACGTTGCGTTGGAAGGCCTTCCACCAGGTGGACCGAAGACCTGGTTAAAGTTGCGGGGATCCGCTGGTTGCGAGACGCACGGGACCGGTCAATGTGACGACGCTTGGGGGAGGCCTATGTCCAGCAGTGAACGTCTTTCGGCTGATATGACGATGATGATGATGATGATGAGATTAAGCTGACAGCTGCCAATGACCTTTTTCGTGAAATGAATTAAAGTGTTGCAATCGCAGAGCACAGTGTTGTAGATAAAGCTAAATAAACGTATTATGAATATAAACGTTATAAATTTAAATGTAACAGAATTGATACACAGAGTACATAAACTTTTATTGTAAGAAATAAGAAATTAACAATAAAATAAATGCGGTCGATAGAATGAAGTCTGGCATAAATGAGTAGAAATTAAATAAGGTCCGTAAGTTTCTTATCAAATGAACTTTTTTAGGGTGCAAAATAGATGCATTTTCGATCTACTTTCTATTATAATATTATATTCTATATAGTATAATTATATTTATATATATATATTTATGTACATTTCGCAACCCCCAAATGTCAGTTTAGTCTGCGAAATTATAAATCAGAGTGTTAGTAGTTCATTGGTTAAAAAGTCCTTCCAATGATGAATTGCGATGTTCAGGTTACTTCTAGGCAAGCGTGCCTCATCGTCGACCACATCATCGCTTACCATCAGGTGAGATATATAGTGGTCACACGCAAGCCAACCAATAATGAAAAATAAACCGGCCAAGTGCGAGTCGGAATCGCGCACGAAGGGTGCCGTACCTTTATCGCAAAAAAAACGCCAATCAAATCACATTTGTTGTATGGGAGCTCCACTTATATATTTATTTTATTCTGTTTTTAGTATTTGTTGTTATAGCTGCAACAGAAATACATCATCTGTGAAAATCTCAACTGTCTAGCTATCAAGGTTCATGAGATACAGCCTGGTGACAGACAGACAGACAGACGGACCGCGGAGTCTTAGTAATAGGGTCCCGTTTTTACCCTTTGGGTACGGAACCCTAAAAATGCGAATGTGAGTTTGTTTGTTACGCTTTCACGCCTTAGTGGCTGATCGGATTTGCATGGAACTTGGCTTATGAATAGACCGGAACCTGGATTAGTACATAAGATACTTTTCATCCCGGTATACTGTTCCTTTGGGATGATTTGGCAGGCGAAGCTGCAGGCAGAAGCTAGTATTATTTACACACATGTCCCCTTTGTATGTCAAATTGGATGATACTTTTAAATTACAAACATGGGACTGAGTTTTCTGTCTATAAAACGAATGAACGTGTATTTTCATATTGTGTCGGGATTACGTAACATTGTAGGATGCACGTGTAACATAAATTATACTGAACAATATTTTTTAATATTAAACTTTATTTGCAATCCGTCTATTTCGCTCAGCTGCTCATGTCGTAATGGTTCACACTAATTATTATACATATATATCGTTTATAACACACTTACATATATCTATTAACCTGTATATTTTAACACCGTAAAAACTGATTCACGTCCGTGCATTTCAACGTAAGGTGCAGTTGAAAACCAGCGTCAGGCAACTCCCAGTTGTCTGACATTTTTCTGAACTGGACCTTTTTGGCGCAGCCGTGGGGCACAATATGTATGTAATTGTTTTTAAAATTAAGTTCCCGTTTATTTGTGTGTATCCGTGTGTGCCAAATAAAATAGTTTTCTTTCTTTCTAACAAGCTCCTGCCGCCGGTTCAGGTAGTCAGAAGACATAAAATCTGACACCAGTCTTGTCTAGGAAGTACGTGATTCGTCATGTGAATATGAAAGTAATGACTACAAAGTGAATAATAATATTACAAAGAGGTCACATAAGTATCTGCGTCACAACAATAGTCGTTATTCCTTTTAATGTTCTGCTTTCACGCGATAACTGTACAATAGATTTTTATGAATCAATGTTACATACAATCCGTTAGCATGTTCTGTAGTGTGGTGTATTTGTTTTTTTGTGTTGTGTATCTTCTTGTTGTTGTATGTGTGTGTTGTTGTTCGTTGTATATTTCTCCTGCCATACAGGTCCGCTAGTTCGGGAGTCAAGAGGCCTCCATATTGCTGTAACCAATTATTATGTCAATAAAGATTATTTGATTTGAGTTAAAAATAAATAAATACCTTATTTATACTTTTTAAGAATTGCCTCGTTGGGCTGGCGGTCGCAAGTGGGACAGCTGAGCGTAAGTGCTTGGGTTCGATTTCCAGGTCGGGCAATGTTGGGCACGCCACAATTGCAGCGATAAGACCCCTCTTTGAGATGTAGCTTGAGAGGCGCCACGGCGTCCTTACCTTCCACCTAACGCAGGTCCTCAACGGACACGGCTGTTTCGGGAGGTTCCTGTTCAGGATAAGGCGGGAGGAAACGACCGGGTGTCAAGATTTGTGTGGATCACCCGGAGGACACGGTGGAGAATACGGTGGAGGTCTGCCCCACTTGGGCGGAGCACCGCCGTGTCCTCGTGGAGGCGATCGGTGGTGATGACCTCTCGCGTCCGGCCCTGGTGCAGGCCATGGTACGGAGCGTGAAGGCATGGGAATCTATCACCTCAATCTGCGAAGCAATGATGCTCGCGAAGGAGGAGGCTCACGCCCTTAGCCACCGCAGGTGACGCCCCGGGCGTCGGGAGTCGCAAGGCGATTCCCAGCTACCGTAGGCGCGGACTTGCGGACGGCGATTAATGGGTAGCTCGTCGTCCGATAAGGACCAGGCCCGAGTCATCAGGCGCGTTGTGTTCCACGTGCGCCTCGAAGAGATGTCAGTAAAACTGACGGGGTCCGCTAGGGCCGATGCCTGTCTGGGTCGCGGATAAATTTGAAAAAGAGCATAATTCACATTTCAAAGATTATTTGATCATTTAAAATTGATTCCAACAGATGGCGCGGTTTTAACTTCTGGGGCATCCAATCGATTTTTTAAAATTGTTTTTAACACATTTTTGTACAATGAGACTGTAAAAACTTGCAAATGGATACTATAAAACAAATCGTCTCTGTATTTAAAAAAACCGGCCCAGTGTGAGTCGGGCGAGTCCGACTCTCACTAAGGATTCCGTACCATTATCGCAAAAAACGGCAAAAAAACATGTTTGTTGTATGGGAGCCCCACTTAAATATTTACTTTATTCTGTTTTTAGTGCGGCAATAGAAATACATAATCTATGAAAATTTCAACTGTCTAGCTATCGCGGTTCATGAGATAACATGGTGACAGACAGACAGATAGATAGACAGACAGACAGACGGACCGCGGGGTCTTAATAATAGGGTCCCGTTTTTACCCTTTGGGAATGAAACCCTAAAAAAGTATTCACGAACCTATTAAACCCTTTTACTTGCAAGTCGCTGCTAACACCATCTATGTCCGTGGAACGGAACCAAATGCGATCGAGTTCTTAGAAAAATAATCATCTCAATCAGACGAAAAACGCTAGTTACGACGGCATGGTTTCTTTCACTCGTTCCACTAGAATCCCCTAAATCAGTCCCCCAGGGGATTATACAGCACTCAATGTTCCACTACGATCCTCTATGCAGGGGATTCCATAAGTACTAAAAAGTCCTATTCCTTTAAAGTCCCTTCTAAATAAAAAAATCCACCTACAAATAACAATATGTGATACATAGAATTAAAAATCGGTCTACAAAGGGATTACAATAACGTAAATTAATTTTTCTTTGTATGGGATGGCGCATCTGTATGCTAGTATTATATTATCTGTGACTATAGTATCTCCCGTGCCGAATAGCTAGTCTCCTCTGATATTGGCCTCAGAGTTCGATCTTATCATCATCATCTATCATCATAATCATTTCAGCCGAAACACGTCCACTGCTGGACATAGGCCTTCCCCCAGGCGTCGCCACATTGAATGATCCTGTGCATCTCGCATACAGCAGCCCAGCAGATTCCCATCCAGGGATACCTGCAACCTTAACCAGGTCATCGGTCCAAGTCGATCTAGAGGACTATTATTATTGTCAACACTTTTAAATAATAGCAATCGAAGCAACCCAAATTATCAGTTACAACCAGGCTTTCTAAAAACCAGTATCTCCAACGACAATGTCTTGTCTTCAACGCAAAAAGCGCGTTTTCATGTTTGGGAAGAGGAAGAGATGTTGGCAGAAAGGATAATATTTCATTTTGTCTCCTCAAAAGGATAACAAAGTTTGGTGTAAAAATGCCGAGAGTGCTCGGAGCACTCAAGTTATTTTTATTGGATTTTCCATTTAAGATTTGTTTAGAATAACAAAGAAACTGGATGGATAAAACTCCTTCGTATATATCAAACGCTGCGGTCGTTGATCCATAATATTGATTTTATTAATACGGGCGGTTTCTTGTTTTAGGGTTCCGTACCCAATGGTAAAAACGGGAACTCATTACTAAGACTCCACTGTCCGTCTGTCACCAGGCTATATCTCATGAACCGTGATAGCTAGACAGTTGAAATTTTCACAGGTGTTGTATTTCTGTTCCGCTATAACGATAAATACTAAAAACAGAATAAAATAAATATTTAAGTGGGGCCATATACAGCAAACGTGAATATTTGCCGTTTTTGCGATAACGGTACGGAACTCTTGGTACGGTCAAGTGCGAGTCGGACTCTCGCGAGTCCGACTCTCACCTGGCCGGTATTTTTTTTGCTAGCCGCTGGCAGAAGATAGTAACATAATAACGGTGGCTGAGCAGTCGGTCCCATGCAGAAAGCCAGAACCGGCAGCCTTATTGCGTAATGAATTCGGCAAGGCAATAGGCAAAGGGTATGAAAAATCGACAAATCACACATGCGAGATGAAAGATGCGATGTGGATTTCCTTCTATGTGATTGGTCGATTTTTCATACTCTTTGCATTGCTAAATTAATCACGCAATAAGGCTGCGGGTAATGTGGCGTAACTTTTAAAAGCGATGGTGATAGTTGATTATACTTTTCATAAAACAATTGGAGGAGGTTCTCAATTCGATTTCTTTTATGTTCGACCACGCTTAATATTTATAGAAATGGAAAATGTGTACCTCAATTATGGTCCCATTCAAATTTGAAAAAATACCACCCCTAAAGGTAAAAAGAAAAAAAGGATTTATTGATAATTTGTCGAACCGATCCAGTTGAAATAAAAACCTTTTTACAAAAAAATTACCGTTGAATATTATTTTTAAGTTTTAACTTGCTTTGTTAAATACGAGTAGTTGTTTAGTTAGTGAGTAGGTACGTAAGGGTGAAATCATGCAACTGCATTTTAAAACTAATTGAGCTGAAATTTTGTATACACGTTTGGTTTGGATAACAATGCACGAAACAATATTGAACAAAAGGTAAGGTTCAGTTGAGAACCAGCGTCAGGCAACTCCTAGTTATCTGGCATTTTGCTGCACTGGACCTTTTGACACAGCCGCGGGGCACACTATGTAATTGTTTTAAAATTAAGTTCCCCTTTATTTGTTCCTACATGGTGTGTATATGTGTGTGCCAAATAAACTAGTTTTCTTACTTACTTTCTTTAAAAGTTTATTTTATTCAAAAAATATTTAGAATAAAATTATATTGCATTACATTGTTTTTTTTTTTATATTCATAACACCTTTAGTAACATGCGTTTCATCCCTCCTCATCACATGACCATACCACGACAAACGATTTACTTTCAACTTTTCTGTCACTGACACCAGTTTCAAAGTTAGAGGAAGTTTGAAAGTGGCGCCATATTCTCATTCATTTCTCACTTTATCCATTTTAATATATGAGGGTATATATTTCTTATTCCGGATCTCGCACTATATGTTATGTAAGAATAAAACATTCCAACCCCGTAAGCAATAACATTTAATTAAACCCACTAATATTTGCTTTCAGTCTAAATATTTGTGCAATAACATTTACCAGTCTGTTACTTGCTGTCCCACTCTAGTGTAAAGGCCGCTTCTCAAACAGAGAAGTCTTGAGTATTAATCACCACGCTTGCTCAAGGCGGATTGGCGATTTAAAATCTTTTTTTTGTATATCTTAATGAGGAAAGATTTTTTGTTTGTTTGTTTGTACCGAATAGGCTGCGAAACTACCGGATCGATTTAAAAAATTCTTTCACCAATAGACAGCTACATTATTCCTGAGTGACATAGGCAATTTTTAATCCCGAAAATCCCGGTCTTGTGGGGTGGTCCACGGGAGCGAAACCGCGGGCAACAGCTAGTTTATATTAAATATAAGTCCAGGTATCCTCACGGTGTTTTTCTTCGCCGATTAACTTAGAAAGTACATACAGCCGCAGAGAAATCTCACCCCCTAGAAATTTATAAAAAGCGACATCTATGGACAGGAGGATATACTACGATGTTTACGTGCACCGCATGCGCGCCATCATTGAGACATCAATGAAGTTAGTTTTCTGTAGTTATTGACATCGATTCCACTAGTAAGCGTGCAAGATACACATTTAAAAAAAAAAAACAATACAGTTGGTTAACATGGCGTACTTTCAGAGGCTATAATTATGCTTCGAAAATTAAATCTTACGCATAGGCATCTTTCTGTTACGCGGTCGTGACTTTTGTTTACGAGCTCGATCATTACGTTTGCAGTTTAGTTTTAAATTTATAAGTCAATTTAAAAAAAGTTTAGTAGCAAGGAGTTTTTATTCATAGAATAAAATGGGATAGATTTTATACGAGGAAAAATGAATGATTCCGTACGTTTTATAGCATTGAATTCTCAAAAGTTTTTAAATAGTTGTTTATTATATTTAATTACCAGTTTTAAGTTAATTATTTTCACATCAACGTTTGTCAAAAATCGAATAGGCTGAGGCTGTTTTCTTTCTAAAAAAATATGTCCAGTTACAAAAACGCGCCATATTGAAAATTTATTTTTTGTGAATAAACAAATCTAATTCTTTGATTTGTTTTTACTATTTTAAAAACTGTACAACTGTATTGAAAAACGTCGTGTGATACACGGGTGTGTAGGTTATTGCAAACGAGCTGTCATTAACAAGCCCGAGCCGAAGGCGAGGGTTATTAATGACACAAGTTTTTCTACTTTTTTTTTTCTACTTTCCACCCTTGTATCACAATGTACTATTTACGTTATTGACACAAAATTGTCAAACGTAACCAACATCAGGCAGGCAACATAGACAGCACTGTATGGCTATAGAGGGTGTTGCGGGTTGAGGGAAGTGGGTAGGAGCTTTCAAGGCATTCTTTCAAAATAAAGGAGATTCACTTATATGCGTAGTGTTATTGTTTATTTTATTTATTATATTATATACATACTTTTACATTTTTAAACATAATTCAACAAAAGAAAAAAAAACATAAACCTGCCTGTTTAAGAAGCGAACTAAAAAGTTGTGAACAAGAAAAATCATGCTGTGCAGTCGGAGGATAAATATTCGCAAACTGGCTCACCCCCTGATCCTCTGACTGCACATCATGATTTTTCTTGTTCACAGCTTTTTAGTTCGCTTCTTAAACAGGCGGGTCTTTGTTTTTATTTTTATTTACAATATTTTAGTTATCATTTTTTTTTATTTCTTTTAAATATAGATGTGGTTTATATTTTTGTAATTACCTCTAAAAACCCTTCATTTTGATACCCCACTCGATGGGATTGGAAAAAAAAATTGCAGCCCCCACATTTTGTCACCACAAATCTGCCATGTTCTTTTTTTTTAACGACACTTGGGTGGTCAAGACCTATCTAACGAAGTCTTAATTATAAAAATCCGTCAAGTAGTTTGAAAGATATGAGGTAATAATAATACATTACTGCAGAATCCAGTAAGTTAGCCTTCCTGGCCAAGTATGAGTTAACCGGACCGAACCGTAGATGAGGTCCGGTTATATACGAGGCCAGGATGGCTTTCTTACTGGTTGAGGCTTGTATAATGCTTTTCTCAAAAATGAAAAAAAGTTTATCAACAAATTCGTTTAATTAATATTGAAGGTTATATTCATATTAGGGCAATTACTGATAGATATCGTGATCGATTTACCGGGGGCATTTATATTTGTTTGTTGTACGTCTTGATTAAGGCGCCTCCCCGAGTAAAACGCCGCGCTAGTCGAATTTTGTTCGAAGTTTTTAAGAGCTATCTACTCTTTATTTAAAAAGAAATATCAATTAACAAAAAAACATTAAATTTCTACAAAATGTTGATTCTAAAATGGCAGTACACTTTTTTTTAAAGAGGTATATGTGTCACTAATCTCCTTGCAATAAAAACATAAAAATATGAAATAATTATTGATAGCATGCATCTCCTCGTAAAGTGTTCATTAATTATTTTTTATACTAACACTAATGGATAGACAATTTGGTAACGAACATTTTGTAAGTTTAATTTTTTTCAAAAGACTAATATTCGATTTTATAAAGATTTTTTTTATTCTAAAATCTGGGCGTATTCACTACCGTAATTCATGCGCCACCAGTGCCGCTAGGCCAATAGGAATGCTCATATCTCATGCTGATTTTTTGGTCAGGGTACGGCCTTAACGGACTCAAAAATATATCTATCTCATAAAATGTCATACCAAAAAGAGAGATAGATATATATTTGGAGCCTCCCTCATATAACCATGTTATAATAACTAAACTCTAATATGTGTCTGGCTGGTACTATTTTTTTTTTCTAAGCAGATCTGTAGAGGACACTGACCTCTATCATACAAGTACGCTGGACTAAATATATTAGATGAAATGACAGTTGATTTTTGTGCCGAATCAAAGCGCCCCACTCGAGGTTCTCAGGAACTAAAATTGACACATTTAGAGATAGGTTAATCCCGATATTTCTCAAGATTAGGTAATACTAATATATTCGCCTGGAAATATTATATTATTTTAACGAATATGAGTATATGAGTATTAGTAATATTTTTAAATTACACTAATATCAAAATAGTAGACTTGGCAAAGCGTATCACTCATCTACTGTATTGACATCTCATATTATGTTGCAACTAAATATCTCATATCCAATTAGTGATGAATGTTATATGAATGCCTAATAATCAATAATAATATGTTATAAAGCAATGTGTAATACTAAATTCTGGAATCATCATCATGATCATCCACAGTCCGACTTCGCCCACTGCTGAGCACAGGCCTCTCTCTTCTTGTATCAATCACCTCGTTCCTGTCTGGAATTAATTCTGGAATAATATCATGATAATTATAATTGTATTAACAAATGTTTTTAAGTCAAACAATTTATACCGGCATCTGAAACAGAGTTGAAAACTGATATAAGTCTTCACGTCGCTGGAATGCGATGTCACTCTTATTTGCACCTTAACACTACAGAGACAGGATCTCAGCGATGAGAGTGAGAAATATGTCCGTTGTAAATTATTATCCATCTCATTCGTACGCAAATATTTGTATGAATGATGTTCCAACCGAGTGAATCCAAACTATTGTAAATGTAAGTATTAACTAACTAGTATACTTGAGCGAGCAGATACTTGCTCAAATATACTAGTTTTAAGGATAAGTTGTTAGCCTATCCCAATATTTAAATCTCACTGATCTGACAGTAATGCGCTATAACTTTAGTAGCACGCTATCCACTAGTTTATAGCTTACAATCTGATTGAAAGAATTTTTCAGTTAACCTTTACAGCAAGTTTTCTATTACTTAGAAATGAATCTCAATTAAAATAATTGGGATTTTCTTTTTCTCTTACGTATTAAATTATTCTCACGTATTTTTATACCGAAGGCTATGTCCCATCTCTAATATTAGTTCCATGGAATCTCACGTTAAGTTACGTTGCTATCAGCGCCAAAATGGCGAAAATCAAATGCCTTAATTTTGTCATCGATACTATGAAGTCCAGCGTACTTGTATATTAGAGGTCAGTGGTAGAGGATGACCTACTGTCTAGAGATGGGTGTTTTCGGTATTTTGCACAAACGGTTATGTAACCGATATACAGATTTCATATCGATATCGAAAACGGTTTTCAGATATCGATATCATTTAGTACAGTTTGCATAAGTTAAAATGTTTTTTAGATAAGCAAACTAACAACGAACACGAAATAATACTTAGAAAAAGAGATGTCCTATAATTATGGTTCCTATCGTTTGTGAAGTTTGCGTTTTGTTCGTAGTTCGTACGTTTCCGCATTGTTACGGTTTTAAGTTTTGACTTATTCGTTCTCGCACGCTAGTAAGGTTTTTATTAGATACAGTTTTTGTAATATCGGTTATTTTGATATAGATATCGATATGATATGATATCTAACATATATCCGATATAAGTTACGTTTTGATATATCGGACCAATCCCTACTACTGTCCAGTAAGTAAATGACATACTTACTTACTGGACAGTAGGAGATTCCAAATTTAAAATCTCGCTTCTTACTGGACAGTTGTGAATAAGTCTCCGGTAGAGTTCACTTTCTGGATACTTTTTAGAGATGTTATGACAACATTACATACCATTTTTGAGAAAAGAATATTACATACAAACATAGCCGCCACAGTGCAATCGATAAGAAATGAAAAAGTCACACTGATACTTACGCGGATTTGGATCAACGACTACATCGACACTAGGCCACAGCTACATAATTTTTATAAAGCGTCCTACATAAAATCTGTGATTTCTAAATTAAACGCTAACGCACAGCCGGCGATATGCGTATTAAAGTAAGCATGATGTTATACAGCAAAGAGGATCTCGTCCCGCCGGGATAAACGTTTGGGATTATAATCCAAAGGCTTATTCACACGAAAAGAATTCCTTGCCTGGCGAGAAACGAGAATGTTCGTGCAAAATGTGTAGGTAAAACTTGATGAAATTATGATTAAATATATAATTGGCTTAGATCATTTTACGTGATGAAAATAAATGATTAATTTAAAAATACTTTTTCACAACTTGCTTTTTTGTATTCCTCTCAGCAAACTGTTTCATTTGAAATCGTGGAGGTGCATAAAAAATAACTGGTCCACCATTTTTGGGAGTCCGTCGATTTAGAATGATATCAATGATTTATAGACACGCGCCACCAAGCTTCTACAGTGGCCTTTCGGAAGTCTAGAATCGTACGTACCCTTTTTTTTTTGGGTGGGAAATCATCCAATGACTTCTCCCGCTCTGGGTGAAGCGGGAGGGCGTGTCAGACTTTTACTGACACCCGTGTCCTTGAGTTGCTTGAGCCAGGGCCGCGGTAAATCTTTTTCAAATTTATCCGCGACCATCGTACGTACCCTACATGAGAAAGTTTGAAAATCACCTTTTTTAAACGAGAATAAATGTTATCATGTACATGAGGCTTTATTCATTATGAAAACATAAGCAGGTCTCCCCTGAATGCCTCCCAGCCATTAATGTTATGTTATCATAAGGGGTGGTGGTTATCCACAGAACTTGGTTTAAATTAAAACCAGCGTATTAATAATAAGATACACTGGGGTCTAATTTATTTCAGTCTGATTTATCATAAACTTAATCTGGCTTGTAAATGGTTGTTTTGTGAACAAGCAAATGATTAATCAGTTAAGATATATTTAATCTTGAAAATTATTATTGAGTTATTTTAACGCTTTTGGACTGCAGTGGCAAAACACAGGCTTAAAATCATCATCATCATCAGCATATGTGGCATCAACAGTTGGTCCTGTCAGAATATCAGCGCAGCGTTATTTCATTTTTTTGGATATCGCTGCACATGCTGAGATAGGAGCCTTTTTGGTCTCGCACGGGGTTTTTATTTTTAATTCTGTTTAATTTTAAGCTGATTTCTCGTGTCTCCTGTGTGGGTCACAAATAAATACTTTTTCTTTCTTTCTTTCTTTCTTTCATATTAATGTTCCCACTGCTGGGACACAGGCCTCCTCTCTGTGAGAGGGAATGGGCCGTAATCCACCACGCGGGCCCATTGCGGGCTGGTGGATGTCACATGTCTTCGAATTTTTGGTTCTAGGACATGCCGGTTTCCTCACGATGTTTTCCTTCACCGTTTTGAGAGCAGTGGTGATGAAATAATTTACACAAAGTAAAGCGCCTGCCTGAGCTCGAACCCACAAACTACAACTTGTAAGTCGCGGCCGATACCACTGGGCCACCACTGCTCCTAAAAACATTCCATACTATTTAATAAAATGCGAAATTAACTCTGCTTATCGCCTGTTTTTACCTTTACACGCGAGTGGAAACGCTGGCAAACGCTAGTATATTATAATTATGTGAATGTTGGTTCGCTTGAGTGCTAATTAGCAGATGTTATTTTTATTTGTTTTTTTACCTTTGTATAGATTCTTTTACCGATTGGTTTGTGAATGTGTGAACATTGTAGGCCTTCTAGATTTCTACATGTTTGTTAACATTTGTTAATTATTCATCTCGTTTTACTTTTTTCTTTTAATTTCTTACGACTTATTGTCGGGCCTACGTTGTCCCCCCATATCCAAGTACTAATGCTGTAACATGGAAATATTGTAAAACCAAACCATATTTTTAAAAGAGTAACCATGGAGTTCCTTGCCGGTTCTTCTCCATAGGAAACGACTAACCCGAACCGTGCACCTTTTGTCGACGTTTTATTAAGTGCCCATGTAGGCCTACGTAAAATGAAAATAAAAATATTTTGATTTTGAATAGAAAAACAATTGTTTCTGGGAATCACAGATCCCGTTTGCATTCGAGGGATTAATTTATATTAGATAGATAGATAAATCATTTATTTAGTGCACACAAAAGACACAACACACAAAATCTTAGTAAAATTATTACAATTGTCATGTAGGTATGTTTAAAAACAAAGTGCCAACATAAAAAGAAAAAGGAAACCGAAACAAAAGTAAAAATGACATCAGTAACATTAATTTTGACAATCAAAACAATCATAACACAGTGCGGTGTGCGTCTCAAGGTTGCACCAAATGGGAGTCCAGCTCAGCACGTGTCAGGCAAATATACCTGACGCTGATATTCTGCTGGATCCCTGCAGTGACAAATGGTCGCCAAGCAGACGTGATATGTTGGTGTTGTAACAGTGTTATGCGTAGAGTAATTCACGTAAGTATACCCGCAACTTTAATTTAATACTTACAACAAAAAAAAAAATTGATTCCATATTCCACTTACTACTCATTTTCAGACAGAAAAAAAAAACATAACCACTTTACGTCTATAGGAGGAACACCAAAAAAATATATTTTATCACTTAGTCGGAATTATTAATATGTATATCCATAAATTATAGCTTTCTAGTACTAGATTGTCTGAGCTAAGCTGAGGACGGACAGACGGACAGAGCGAAACTATAGGGGTTCCTTGTTGACTTCGGAACCCTAAAAACAAAGCTCAGATCACAAAATGATTTTTCTTTTTGTGTATAAGCAAGAAAATAATACATTGCTTATTTAAGTATTTTGTGTAATAAATATAGATTAAATAAAGACTGTTATTTTATTATGATACCTAAACAAATAAATACTCTTATTTGTTAGTTTTATTCTTTATTATTTGTTTATACTGTCTGTATTTATTTCAGCCAAAACTCTTGGAGGCTCTAAAAAATAACATAATTGTCACATTTTTGCGACAACTGCTGCCTACTAGAAAATGTATGAGAGAAACTTGTGAAATTGACGAATTATCAACTGTTGCCTGTCACCTGACGGGTTTTGTAACATGCTCCTGACTTTGAAGACCTCACAAATAAAAAAACGCATTTTCAGAACTAATGCGGTTACCCTTTCGAAATATTAATCGGTCTCTATCATCTTAAAAGTACAAAAACAGAACGATGTTTTAAACACGTTTCGCTTTTTAACGTAAGATTTAGTCATTTGTAGTGTAAGCAGACGTACGTACGTAAGAAAATCATTACCTAGCTAACCCTTATATTCCAAGTGATGACCTCCAATTTAACTCCACCTCGAATCATCTAATTTACAGTTACTTATAGCTTATTAATTTATTAAAATTAGACGAGGTATTTTTTCATTGTCATGGCGTTTGTGTTGAGTGGAGGTTCTTCAAACTGAATTGGAATATGCAGTTTTCTTTTTCATCTTTTAATGGCTATCAGTAGCGTATACTTATCACACATTTCAAAATCATCATTTCAGCTGAACGACATCCACTGCTGGACATACACCTCCACCAAGCGTGGCCACACTGGTCTTGTGCTTCTCGCATCCATCGGATTCCCGCAACTCCACATTCATCATCATCATCATCATCATCAGCCTATTAATGTTCCCACTGCTGGGACACTGGCCTCCTCTCTGTGAGAGGGGATGGGCCGTTATCCACCACGCGGGCCCAGTGCGGGTTTGGTGGATGTCACATGTCTTCGAATTTTTGGTTCTAGGACATGCCGGTTTCCTCACGATGTTTTCCTTCACCATTTTGAGAGCAGTGGTGACGAAATAATTTACACAAAGTTCACTCCACATTTATTAAAGAAAAATCCGATATATAAATCTTTATCCAGACACCTTTTGAACTTTTCTCCAGTGTCTCGCTTCACCAGTTCGGCTTTTGACCTGAAAATCTGACTAGACAGGCAATGCCCTGCCGAACCGAGAATTTAATTAATTAGTTCAAAATATAAAATTATATGAACAAACATTTATGTAAAGTTTTATTTGTTAGGATTATTAATTTGACATTCATGATCGTGTTATATGGTTTAGAAGGTCAAGGGTGTTAGATCATAGGAAACTATGCTAGCTCAGTCATCCAGTACTACTGTATAAAATAAAAACAAAATCAAATATTTTTATTTTACATAGGCCTACATGGGCACTTATAAAACGTCAACAAAAGGTGCACGGTTCGGGTTAGTCGTTTCCTATGGAGAAGAACCGGCAAGAAACTCCATGGTTACTCTTTTGAAAAAAAATGTGTTTACAATATTTCCATGTTACCGCATTAATATTTGGATATGGGGGGACAACGTAGGCCCGACAATAAGTCGTACGAAATTAAAAAAACAAACAAAAAAAATGTAAAACGAAATAAAACAGTTAACAAATGTTAACAATCATCACAATCGGTAAAAGAATCTATACAAAGGTAAAAAAAAATAATTAAATAAAAAACACAACACTAAATTTAACATGTGGCACAAATACTGTTATCAGTGCTGTAACTATTCTTAGCAAAGGGCTATAACGATGATTGAAAAATATTGTAAAAAGTCTAATTAAAAGAGAAAAAAAAATCTATACTAATGTTATAAATGCACCTCTATTTGTTCTTTTCACGTCTTAACGACTGAACTGATATGGATAAAACTTGGTACACCGATAAACTATATCCTGGATTAGGACATAGCGACATAGACTTAGGCCTCCCACCAGGTGGACCGATGACCTGGTGAAAGTTGCGAGGATCCGCTGGATACGAGACGCACGGGACCGGTCAATGTGGCGACGCTTGGGGGAGGCCTATGTCCAACAGTGGACGTCTTTCGGCTGATATGATGATGATGATGACATAGACATATATGACACAATAAATAGAAGCTAGTATTATAAATGCGAAAGGAACTCTGTCTGTCTGTCTGTTTGTGACGTTTTCATGCCTAAACCCAATCAATTTTGATTTTTTTTTATGTAGAGATAGATGGGACCTTGGAGAAGGAAAAGAATACTTTTATCCCGGGAACACATTAGCTTTGGAATAATTTTCGACTTTCACTCGGGTTTGGCCTCTGGCATATTGTGTACAACTGTTTTTAGATAATTTTAACTAAGTATTGTAATTCTATTTGTACAAAACAATAAGACTGTTTGTTGCCGAAATAAAATAAGACATTTATCTTACTGCCTACAAAAAGATACCTAAATAAGGTTAGCGGTTGAGTTCAATGTTGAAGATCAGAGGAGAATCGATCTCGTATCTCGTGTCAAAACAATGCAAGGGAGCGTCTAGACTTGTGTGTTTTTATCCATACAATGTAACGTCGAATTAATCAGAATGAAAATCTGGATTAAACGAGTGTGCTTTCGGAAATAAGTTGTGGATAACGTTGTGGCTGCGACATAATATATACTTTTGATTTTTTAACCGACTTCAAAAAAGGAGGAGGTTTCTAAATTCGACTGTATATCTATACTTCTATCTATACTATATATAATATATATATATATTATAATATTATAAAGAGGAAAGATTATTTTGTTTGTTTGTTTGTTTGTACCGAATAAGCTCCGATACTACTGGACCGATTTGAAAAATTCTTTCACCAATAGAAAGCTACATTATTCCTGAGTGACATAGGCTTTTTTATTCCCGGAAATGGATCCTGTGCGGTGGTCCACGGGAGCGAAGCCGCGGCCAACAGCTAGTATCTATACTAATATTATAACGAGGAAATATTTGTATTTTTGTATGTTACGAATAAACTTAAAAACTACTAGACCGATTATAGAAATTCTTTCACTGTTGGGAAGCTACATTATCCCCGGTGACTTTTTATCTCTGTATTCCCACGGAAACGGGAACTACGTGGAAACCGCGAGGGGTCCGCTAGTATATATATTTTTTAAGTGGGTTCGCGGGTAACTATGTCGTTTATGGACCGATTTTGATGATTTTTTTTTTTTGGAAAGGAGATATACCAAGGATGGTAAGGAAACAGGATCTGATGATGGCATCCCAGAGAAATCGAGGGAACGCCTTAAATATTAGCGAATTTGGTATTTTTATCAACAACACAATCATTTACATTCAGAAAGTGTCATTTGGTGAAATGGAACTGCTGAAGAAGACCACAGATGGCGACTGGAACGCCTTAATTAGCATTAAGGAGTTCCAGTGGCAGTATGTCACGCATAAGATATTTCGAATAGGTAACTGACTATGACGAAGCAAATACTCATAAATAAATGGTACTGATGAAAATGGTTACACCGAACTGATCTGATGATGAAGCCGGAATATCTTCCACTGCACTGGAACTCCGAAATAAAACAATGGACCCTAGTCATGTTTGGGCTTATAGGAATCGTCATGAGATTTACTTAGGTAATAAACGATTTTCATGGTATTTGAAGGTACCTACCAAAACAAAAAAGAGATAAATTAAAACTTTTTCACAACAAAATCAAACCGACTTAAGAGGGAGAGATTGTATTGATTGGATTGTGATTTGTAAGAGATTGCCTAGTGCGATAAGACCGCCCATTGTACACTTGTTATTGTGAACGTTTGTCCTGTATGTTTTTTGTGGTGTACAATAAAGTATATAATAAATAAATAATACAAAGCGAAAAATAACTTTATTTTCCGAAGTCGGTGTCGAAAAACGGAAGCCGATTTGATTTTTTTGTTAAATAGTTTTTATTAATTGTCTTTGTGTTTTTTTCTGTAACTTTGTACTTTGTCCCAAAAATAAATAAATAAATTTAATAAATAATAAGAAGAAGGCGAGGCTCCTTCAGATAACAATAACATCAAAATTATTATGTATTTCGAATTCAAATTCAACAGATAAACCCATGAAAAATATTTGTGTAAATCCCTAAAAAATTGCAGATTTTTTTTAAATGCGATTTTTTTTTTTTAGGCAATCCCACCGCACTATCCCACTGCAACTCCTGTCAGCCAGAATCAACAGTGGTGACCACCAGAAAAGCGCCGAGGCAATGAAGCTCGACGAAGTCCCGGAGAATGAATTTAACTGTCTTGGATCCCGCAACGAAATTAATCAGAAAATAATAACGGAGGAGTAGGATAAAGTGCAAATTAAAAATGCGATAATGACTTGTAACTTCTGTGTATTAGTTTAATATGCTCTATCTATGAAATGGTGGTGATTTCACTCCTTATGTGGGGTGATTTTATCGATAAAATTAATTGTATTTTAGTTTTAATAATAAATATAACGGCTTTATAGTTTTATTTTATTTTTGTTTTATTATTGTACTTGTATTTACAATTATCTATTATTATACTAGTAGTGATGCAACAGTTTACACAAAGTAAAGCGCCTGCCTGGGCTCGAACCCACGACTTACAACTTGTAAGTCGCGGCCGATACCACTGGGCCTCCTCTGGTCTCAAAACGGTGAAGGAAAACATCGTGAGGAAACCGGCATGTCCTAGAACCAAAAATTCGAATACATGTGATATCCGCCAACCCGCACTGGGCCCGCGTGGTGGATCCCATCCCATCCCCTCTCACAGAGAGGAGGCCTGTGTCCCAGCAGTGGGAACATTAATAGGCTGATGATTATACTAGTAGTATTGTATCTCTATTAAGTACTTATTAATAATTAGACTATTTAATCAAAACCACTACCTACCGACTACCGATGTACATATTGTAATGGTGAAATAGCGGAAAATATGTGACGCATAAGACACCATCGTTTTTACTTTTTAATTTAAAGTAGGCTCGCGCTTGACCACTATCTCACCTCATCAAACGTTGTATCCGGTTAGTTCCGCTATGCTCTAGACCCGCTACGCTCGACTCCAAAAATACCTACTAAGTAGTACCGCTATGCACGAAATCACATTCGCGGGCAGTAATGAAGAAAAGTGTTACAGTGTAATATTTTATTTAACCATTTAAAAAGTAAATTAAGAAAACCTAGTATGTAAATGCCGTTACTTTCGCTAAAAAATGTTGATAAACGTTCCGTTTCATCGTACTAACGCACACTTGCCTCGCCGCTACTCAACACGTCGCGTCATTCATTTTAAAAACAAAGTGTCCATCCATTTCAAAGAACAGTGAAAAACGAAACGTCTTTCCATAAAAGAGAAACTTAACCTAAAAATATTTCGAACTAAGATTTCTATTGTTTTTAGTTTAATTTCAATATTTTTATTATTATACAATTTTTCAGTATTTTTCGAGTCGAGCATAGCGGGGCTTCTCCCAAATCCCTAATTTATTGAACATCCGTTAAATGAATTATATTAATTAAAATATTAACCTAAATGCATGTCTGGATAAAGCTCATGTCTATACTAATCATGGATGCTCAAATTCGATCATGTTTGTTTTTACAATTCCATCCAAGCGTTAACTGCAGTCCTTAGCATTTTGTTACAAGCCACAAAACACACTACTTTAAACTTATATACAAGCAAAAACAACGCTTCAATGAAAACACACAAAGTCTAATTTCCTATCACTAGTAAGATTAACATGAAGATTGTGTTTCAGCTAGGCCGATAATAAGTCACTGTGTCATTTATAGTGTTCAAATTGCAATAGATGTAGACACAGTGTGGTGCGTGTATAAAGTTGATTTTCGACGAGTGTGACACGCATGCGCGGTCCGAACAACAAATAGGCGAGCGAACGAAGGCAGACGAGCGTCGCTTCAACCTGCGGCGGTCGTTCCAACTCGCGTAAATAAAACTCTACCTTTACCTAAACAAAACATTTGTGTGTAAAAGAATTGGTGGTTTTAAATAAAATTCAAAGTGATTCGAGTAGTTTTCGTGAGTGACTGATTCAGTAGAAGTGCAGTAATCAGTTTTTATAGTTTTGTGTCATAAATACATTTCAATATCTTGGTGTGTTAAAGAAATGCTGCTTTACTGATCAGGTATTTATTTATTTGTTTTTTCACTTGTATACATTCAAAATTAACATGTCAAAACCTGTGTTATTACAGGTAATTTATTCAGCAATATTTTAATCTGTGAATTTTATATGTTCATTCATATTTATGGATATATTTGCAATATTTTTGTTTGTACTTCGGGTGAACTTATTTTGATACGTTCCAAACTTGTATATTTCGAAACATTGTGTGATTTATAGATGAGACAACGAATGGTTTCCTGTTCCCCGTATTCCTCTAATTGGGTGGACCTTAAGCGTGTCACGTAGAGTGTATTCCCTTTGTCCCCTATTTGATCCAAATAGGTTTACGAGCTATGTACGATATAACTTTTGTAGTTGAACTTGTAATTAAGGTTTCTGACATAGTGGGTTATTCGTATATACCTCAGTACCTGGGCGATCGAGCTCTGCTCGGGTGAAAATAGAGAAAACAATTGTTTTCTAGAAAATGTATTTGCCCAGATCGATTAGACCTACCTAGTTCGATTTTTCACCCCAGAATCCCTGTTTTGTAAATTTTATCGAAACCGTTAGAGCTGTTTTATAGAACGTGATTCAAAATGAATATATATTATACATGGTGGACAAAAAATCGTGAATCAAACTAAACAGGGTGATAGTTGCGGTTACCAGAAGGAAAAAAAAACATTTAAAAATGTTATTTTTGTTTCTTTATGACTTACTGCAAATAGCCCCAAATATCGCCCTGTTTCGTTTGATCCGCGATTTTCGGCCTACCCTGTACATATATACCTATACAAAAATTGCTCGTCTAATGGTATAGAAATTATGATATATACGGTTACTCATTAGGTATTTAGGAAGTTTTTAACCTTTGAATTATTCTGGTAGCGTTTAGCATTTATTTATAGAAATTAGTTTTTTTTTAATGATAGAGTTACTTTTACTGAAGCAGCAGCATTCTTTTTCAAACTTATTTTAAAGATTTTATTCAAAAAATTGTATGTGCTTGCCTGATTTAAATTTGCCCGACTTAAAATACACACACACTATTGCAAATACTTCATGCTTTTTTTAATATTGTAAATATTGCTTCTTTTGTAACTATAAATCATTATGAGTGTATTTTGTTACAATATTTATTGAGTTTCCAACAAATAGCACTTTAATATACCTGATGAGCAATTTGTTACTGAAATGCAATAGTCATACTAATATTATAAAGGCGAAAGTATGAGAGTGAGTGTGTGTGTTTGTATGTTTGTTACTTCTTCACGCTCAAACGGCTGGACGGATCTGGATAAAATTTGGCACGCAGACTGATTGTAGTCTGGTATAGCATTTAATACTATTTATCATTTGATACTATTTGTCCCGGTACTTAATAACATAAAATCGGTGCTAGACTCGAAAAGATGACACCTAAATACAGGCTTTATTTAGTCAAAAATATATCTAGGTGCTATAAAAAAGTGGTCAGTCAAATGTAGCTTTTATTGTAGATCACATCACATCATCATCACATCATCAGCCATAAATGTTCCCACTGCTGGAACACAGGCCTCCTCTTTATGAGAGGGGATGGGCCGTAATCCACCACGCGGGCCCAGTGCGGGTTGGTGGATGTCACATGTCTTCGAATTTTTGGTTCTAGGACATGCCGGTTCCCTCACGATGTTTTCCGTCACCGTTTTTGAGAGCAGTGGTGATGAAATAATTTACACAAAGTAAAGCGCCTGCCTGGGTTCGAACCCACGACCTACAACATGTAAGTCGCGGCCGATACCACTGGGCCATCACTGCTCTCACGTAGACTCACGCCTATTTCCCATGGGTGTGGGCAGAAACTACATAATGCCACATGTTATGGTTTAATATCTGCTCAAAAAATATCTAACTGTATCATAAAAAGAATAAAAAAATAAATTAAAAAGAAACTCTTTCATTAATTCACAGACAGTTATCACAGAATCTCAACCACTAGGTCTAAAAGCTTGACAGTAGAAGAGTTCTTTTAAAAATGAAGGTGAACATTAAGGAATGATTTTTGAAAACTCTTTTGTAGGAAATTTCGACCTTTTTACTGATGAGAAATCACATCGGGTCAATATTATAGACCCCGGCAACAGCTAGTCTTTTATATGAGTTTGTTAACAAATAGCCTATGCCACTCAGGAATAATGTAGCTTTCTATTGGTGAAAGAATTTTTCAAATCGGTCCAGTAGTTTCGGAGCCTATTCGGTACAAACAAACATACAAAAAAATCTTTCGTCTTTATAAATCAACACGGTCTAGGGATATTTCATACTCAATTAAATAACTCGAAAAGTACTGGCCGCATTGGAATCTTTTATACACCGATTTGTTTGTAATTTATCTCAGACTAATTCCAAATTCAAATTTTTGAAAATTCTTTTGTTTCGGTGGCATAAAAATGTCTTGATGTGTAGGAGAGGGAATTTTCATTCCCACCATTACGGAGAGGCAATCGTGGACGACGATTAGAATGGGTTCGGAACCACGTGGACTGGGGCCGTCAGCAATGGTCCAATGTGCTGTTCACGGATGAATCCAGGTTCGGCTTCCATCCAGATTCACGAAGGACGCGTGTTTGGCGAGTTCCTGGACGATGGAGCCGTCTTCAGAACCCTCAGGAAGTTCACCCATACCAAGGAGGAACAATTATGGTTTGGGCAGGAATTCGTCTTGGAGGACGGACGGATCTCGTTTGGGTGCGGGGCAATATGACGGCAGAACGATATGTCCAACAGGTGCTGGGGCCCGTAATCTTGCCCCACAGAACACAAATGGGGCAAGATTTCCTGCTCATGCACGACAATGCCCGGGCACACACGGCGAGAACGGTAGCAGCTTGGTTACATACACACAATGTTAAGGCCTTAGACTGGCCTGCTCAATCGCCAGATCTAAATCCTTTAGAGCATGCGTGGGATATGCTGCAAAGAAGAGCTCTGAAGGAAGTTCCAGAAAATCTGGCTACAGAAAATCAACTTTTTGCGCACCTCAGAAGGACATGGGACAATATTCCGCAGCAAGACATTGACAACCTTGTTCTGAGCATGCCGAATCGTTGCCGATGTGTTATGAACATCATGGGCGCTTTCTCAGACTACTAACTTCAAGTTTATAAACACAAATTAAATGATTTTTCTATTTTTTTCAGTTTTTACTCATAAATTAAAAGTTAATTCATATACGGTTTCCGTCTATGCTTCATTTTTTTCCATAAAATCCTGAAATTTTAATCAAAGTACCTTAAACATTATTAAAAAATGGTAGAATATTAAATAAGGTATCTTTTAAATATATACATGTCATATAAATAATTAACACATTGATAGTAATTCGCTTTTTTAAAAATATCCCTAGACTGTGTTGATGTGTGTATTAGTAAAGACTAGCTTTCGCCCGCAGCTTAGTAGTGTATTATTGGGGGTTCTGCATCACTTGCTCTCGCTTCGCTCGAGCGCGTTATGCAGAACGCCCCAATAATACACTACTACTATGGTCTGCCTCAAATTTTGACACAATTTATGTGAAACAAATTTCATTCCCTGGCAGTATCTGGTAGCAATCAATATCTTCTAATGCAGGTAAAACTAACGCACGGGCTGTATCACTCTCCTGATGAAATAAATCTGCTGTTGCTGTCGATATACTACTCCCACTAGTCTTTGACGAACTCGCAATCGATTTTTCATTATCAACCTGTTTGTTGATAACATTAACGAATGTGCGAAGAAGCTCACCAGACTCGCTTTTGAGTATAAGATACTTAGTATTTTTCAATTTAGATTTCTCTGGATCTTCCAACTTCTGGTAAAATAAATCTTCTGTTTGTGTTTTAACATTATCCTGGTGTTTTAATTCACCTACGTCCGATATTTTTTTTTTAGGGTGCATATCTTGAATATGTATTATCTCACCCCTAGCATTCTTGAAAATCATTTTACGAATGCCATCTAAATTAGATTTCACTGAGTGAAACATTATAAATAACATCAATAAATGTAATTATTTATTTAAGAAATAAATTTAATATTGAACCTTTGCACTGTAATATTCAAAGTTAAATTGCTGTGATGCACGACGCCTATGTAATATATACCCATAAATTGACTCATTTTTAAGTGCAATGTGACATCCTATACATATACACTTTAATAGGGTAAGTATTCCAAACACTTTTTTGTAATATAGTTTGTGCCCTTCACAGCGTTTAAATAAAAACATTTAGGAAAATGTATGGCATGTTGCGTCCAAGGATCATCATAAATCTCCCAATCTTCAATA
The DNA here is from genome assembly GCA_948252205.1 of Orthosia incerta. Lineage (NCBI taxonomy): Eukaryota > Metazoa > Arthropoda > Insecta > Lepidoptera > Noctuidae > Orthosia > Orthosia incerta. Next base: position 9,293,074 of record OX411754.1, on the reverse strand, counting down.
ACACCTCCACATGAGAAACATGCTGCAATATCATTTATACTATTTCCATAATAAAAGAATCCTGCGTCAGCCATTTCCATCACTAATCTTTTCTTTTTATTAAGTGTCCCCCAGTAATAATTAAATGAAAATTCACGCATTTTAAATGTGTTATACATGTCATATCGAGGCTTGTATTCATTTTGAGACATGTTTTATTGACTTTCTAATTCAATTAGGTACAAATGTATAATGGTATGGTCCAGCTTTTGTCAGCAACATATAAAGACTGGACAGAAGTAGGAGGAAGGGGAAGAAAACTAAGATGCATTTCACCTAACTACAGAAATAAAAACAATAAAATATTTATTTTAGAATTTTATTGTCAACACACCACTTATTTAAACACAATACATTTTTTAAAGCACATACAGAGTCATGATAAATACAGTTATATAAATCTTGAGAATATTTATATTGATCGTATAAGCTTATCAAACTTGAACATCCTTTATCTTCTAAATTGAATATATTACAATGACTATTTCCTAAAATATGCTTTAACCACAACACTTTTTCTAAACCCTTAACGTAGATACATTTATCTCTTAAAATATCTATAACCAAATTCTGATAATTAGAATAGGGAACAAATCCTTCACGCCAGCGTATCTTTCTGTTACGTTCAATCCAACTTACTTGTTTTTTTTCTTGCTTCGTTAATTTTGAAAATGGAAATGGTGGCTTAATTAAAAATATTTGTAATGTTTTATTATACAATATGGCGATTTCTTTTATTATAAATTCATTTGTTTCTGTTTTAAAGCCTTGAATATCCACAATAGCAATCATGATAACCTGCGCACGATGTTGCTGAGAGGTTTGTATTCTACAAGTCGATCGTTTATAATCAAACAATATGCAGTCGTCTTATCTGGTATTGCTGTAGAACATTCAATTTCCAACCTCACGTCCACTGGACCAGTTTTCAGGCTATCGTTTTGTCTTGAACAGTCTAAGATAAAGAGAGGGGCTTTTTCTTTGAATTCCTTTAGGTCAAGCAACGGGTCTACTGGATAGTTGTAATACGACTGACGAAATTTCACAAACATTTCGTATAATATACTATATTTGTTCTCAGAAAACTTTAAACCTAAAGGTTCATAAGGATAATATTGTGAATTCAAAAAGAGCGTAACGTTTGTTACTTCACAATGATCGAATACTGAACTATCTTTAGTTTTATTATTTTTTCGATTAGTTTGTAAACAAAAAATTACATATCTGGGTTTTTCTAATTGTGAAGCAGTTTTAATAGACCAAGAATGCTTTGTTGTTTTAGGTAGTAATGGATACTCATATAAATCCCAATTTCTATACGCCATCTGAATAGGTTTATCTTTTTCTAAATGTTTTAAAAGTGACAGTCGTTCTCGGTCTGATACTTTTATGTGTGGCACCCTCCACTGAACTCTTTGCACATCTATTTGAAAATTAGCAATATCATCAGTAAGGATAATGCTATTTAAATTAGTGTTACTTCTGTTCAGTATAAGTTCATGTTTACAATTTATCACTATTTTATTGTAATCCTCTGCAAACCCTAAAACTTTATTTAGTGGTATCACAGCACTAAAATGCCCATCACTTTGAAATCCCTCTAAACACCAACCCCATAGGGCAGCAACTTTATTTTCTGCTTCATTTAATGAGATGTATGATTTTATTGTTGACGTTATTCCAGAATTTTTTATGCGGTCTATTTCAATACCATTCATTTCGTATCTAATGTCTTGAAACAAAAACATAACAGGGTTGTTAGTGAACGTAACATTTTTCTTGATTGGATTCCCATCTTTACCGAAGAACTTCGCCTGTCCTTCGATGTAAATTGAACTGGCTGATGGTAGCACGTATATGTCTTGCTGGTGGAGGGGAATTCTGATTTCATCGTTTTCTCTAAAGCTGCTATTGTAGGGATTGTATGAATGGACTTCATAACTTTCGATCGAAGTGTCAAAGTGCGGTAATTCAGCAATCTGTAGTATATTCATATTTTAAATCCTAGAGCTTTAAGAAAATCTTTATTTACTTTAGTCAATTTCTTAACTTTTTTCTTGCGTCTTTGCACCTTAGCAATCGCAGAAGAACTAAGACGTTTTTCATTCGCTTGAGTGTTTTTATAATATACTATCATTTTGTTTTTCTTAAATGAAGTCGTAACTGAATTTGTTTCTCTCCAAAGTTAACACAGTGGCCAAATTGATCTACAATCTTAACCGATATTGATGAAATTATATTTTTGTTTACTGGAAAGTAAATAACATTTTGCGGTATTTCAACACACTGATGGCCTGGAGTAGTATCAGACACGAATTCGTGAATAAAATGAGTTGGTAATCCGTTGCAATACGAACTGTGAACAAGATCACATTCGATTTTGATTACAGACAGACCTCTGTTAATAATGGGGTTATTTGGTGTTGATTGTAATACTGAAAAGTATATCAAACCGCACTCATATTGATCTGACAAATGCAGCGGTGGTTGAAAGTATGAAACCAATTCCGATTTATGTCCAGAGATGGTAACCGTAGTAGACATGCTTCTATACTGACTTCTTTCGGCAGATCCTGTTTATTTTATTCTTCCACTACACCAAAAATTGTTCAAAAAGTTTAAACAAAGATGTCCACAATTATAAGGGTGATCACGCTGAATATTATCATAATTATAATGAACTTTGGATCCCAAGTATTTTATAAATTCCTTTGGAGGCTTAAGATTTCCATAACTATCAAAATATTCAATATAATCATTGTATTTTGCATAGGCTACCCAATGAGAACCAAGATTTTTAGAGCTATCTAAATTTATAACACCGCATTCTTTTTTAAAAGGGTGTTTAGGGAGCTTATCTCTCATAAAGACGCCTCTGAAATAGGGAATATTATTCCCATACTTCAAAATGTCTAAATTACTCAAGGCTCGATTGGGTAGCCGATATCTTAGTTTTTTTCTTTCGATACAAAAATTCCGAGTCCACCTTTATATGGTTTAAGGTATAGTCCTTTTCCGATGCAGAGAGCTTCCATTTTTTCATTGTGTCTCCTCGATTCTATGAATAATTTTTTTGCCATCTTGAATTCATTTATGGTTTTAGCAATACCAGCTGCACCGCCTGCTAAAGCTCCCACCGCAGATAAGCCCGCAAAAATCGGAATCAAAGGCAATACTCCACCAGTTTTTGGTATAGGAATAATACGAGGAAGTTTAACGGATGAATCATCAGCTAATTTTCTGGCAGCAGCCATAGCTAATTCTATTGCCACTTTCTTGCATTTCGGTTTTAATTTTTTGATATGTCTTTTCGTTTTTCTAATAACATTTTTAAATTTGTTTTTTAATGCTTTTTCAGGTTTAATTTTGGGAGAACACTTTTTGCTTTCTTTTTTTAGGCCAAAACCAGTTTTGATTTTTGTTGCCATAGCGCTGCTTACTAAGCGTGCTGACAGTTTTTCTCCTACAGTCGCATCTGAGGCAAGTGCTCGCTCTTTAGCCATATTTAACAAAACTAAATCTGCCTTGTGGCGATCCTTTAGGTTTGAAGACTTGTGATAGGCAATGTCGTGTTGTTTGCAATATTCGTCTAATTTATTAACACCTTTATCTCCACGCGTAAGCCTTTTAATTAATTTAGTGCCAGGCCCGCAATAATTGTATCCCGGTAAATGTAACTCAAATGGTAAATGATTTATAATCCAATTGAGAAGACTACTCTCTTCAATACCCATCATAAGACTGAAACATTTGGACTGAACACTTAATAAATATTCGATTTATCAATCCAACTGTTTTCAGAAGAAGGCAAGCCTAACCATTTTACCAAAACCCTGTTTCCTTTCCTTCTAAGAACTTTTTCAACCAAATATACATGAGGATTTTTTGTCTTTTGAAGCTCTTGTACATAAAATGCACCTAGAATGGGCTGGCCCCTGATTGCATCTTCAATTAAATAGGTGATAGGGGTTGTTTTTTGAATTTTTCGAATTTTAAATATTTCTGTCGACCAGTTGGGAGTATATCCTTTTTCAAATGTCCCCTTATACTTACTAATGCGTACATAATCACCCTCTTTAAACTTGCTTTTTATGCTATCGGTTTTTACCAGCCTGAAATATCTTTGTAATATGCGTTGTTTATTATTATTGTCCACGTTTGCGGGAATTTCATCAATTGTGCGATGATAGGTGTGATTGTATTCATAAATAACTTTATTAAGAGTATTATCGATCCAGTTATAGCTTCCTTTTAGACTAAATTCTTTATAAAGTTTAGACTTCAATGTTCTGATGAATCGCTCAACAATTGAAGCTTTTTTTGTTGAGAAGGTTGAATAATGATTAATATGATAAGATCTCACAAGTTTTTTAAATTTATCATTATAAAACTCTGCCCCATTATCAGTTTGCAGATTTTTAGGCATACGCCCTTTTTCCAATAAAATCTTGAAAGAATTGCATACAACATCTTTGGTCTTACTTTTCAAAGGAAAGATCCATGCATATTTTGAAAATGTGTCAATAACAGCAAGAATAAATCGAAAATTTTTATTGTCTTTAGAAATTGATTGCATATCAATTAAGTCCGCTTGCCATAAATCATCTATATCTTTCATAATAACATGTCTTCGCGGAAAGTTTACCCTTGCATTTTTATGAATTTCGTTTACTACGTCGGCTTTACTCATATCTTTAATTCAGTATATCAACATTTGTCTTGGACCCACCATTGATACTGAATAAAAACCATAGTATCTCCACTATTTATTATTGAATTATGTCAGCTTCTTTTAATTCTTCAACTATCGATAAAATTTCATTATCATGATTGGTATTGCCAGCATCTCTCGAAGCTACTAATAATTTTAATCTCTCAACCAATTCATTGGGATCATCCCAATATATCAAGTCGGTGTTGTTTTTGTACTTCTTTAACTTTGGCAAGTTTCCTCCAAATTTAGTGTGAACAAGTTTATCATCGTTTGACGATTCGGAAAATAGGTGTTTGATTATTTTACAATATTTTATACCTTTGTCACCTCTTATTTGACCTTTAGGATTAAAATCTCTTTTATGTGCATTTGTATAATGTAACATATCCTTATAGACAAGTTTATCTTCGCTCGATATTAACTTTAAATCAGGTTTTCTTCGGAGTAAAAGTTCTTTTAGACCAGCAGTTAAATTGTAAGCTTTGTCACCGATTTTAATTAAAATGGTACTTTCGTTATTCAAACTATCAACTTTAGAAAATGATACTGTTGAATTACCCATGAATAAAGTATTGTTTTCACTTCTGATTCCAAACGGTATACTAATACCATCATAAATACCAAAGATGTCATCACCTTCTAATGAAATTTCTAAATTATCAATCGATTCCTTTTTAGCATTTTGTTCGACTAATTGGGTAGATTTTATTTTTGGATCGTAATAGTCATTGAACTTTATAGATGAACTAGCATTATTTTCATCGGATTCGATTCCTTCGGAATTTTTTAGAGTTGTATTTTCATTTTTATTATTTTTTTCTGCAGATTTATTAGAATTAACTAAAGTCTGAAGAGGATCTGTCACCGGTTTTAGCATTGTATCAAGTGACAAGTTCATTGCATGTTCCTGATTTTTCATATGTTTTATTTTATTTTTTATGGAGTCAACAGACTTCATTAATTCCATTTTAATATTTTTCTCCATATTATGTAACCACAACTGTATTCAACTAAGAAAGGAATAACACTAGCAATGTTTTTTGTATACAATTCATTTATATGTACATGTATTTGCTTTCATTCAAATTTAAAAAAAAAATCAAAATTCTGTCTGTACCTTCCATTATTTAATGATGAGTCTTTGTTAATAAGAAGAAAGTTGTAAGGGTTACTCCAAACACTTTTACAAATATCTTTGAACTGATTCCACGGTACATCAGAGTTGACATGTTCTTCATAGATGTGCTTTAAGTTCACATCATCTTGTTTAAATATTATAAGAAAGTTAGCATTATCGCGTAACAACTGTTTCGGGATTTTTGAGTAGGTTTGCGATAAATAAAAGCAATCAATTAGCTTATGTCTACCCATACAGAAATAATTGCGGATATTTGTTTGATTTTCACATACAACATCATCAAATATAAATACAGAATTTGGTAAAGCTTCACTCGGAGATATGACATCTTTATCGTCATTGAACTCATGAAATTTTATCTGAGGCACTCTTTTTAATACTTCCCGTAAAAAACAATATTTTGGTTGAAAATTAGTCTTCGAGTAAAGGTAAAGGTTTTGAAATTTGAGCCCATTTTCATGCAGTAACAAACTGATCACAACGTTTGTTTTACCACAATTTGAGGGGCCGCAAATTATACAACGAATCGTATTTGGCAACAAAGCACTATGTCTAATCTCTTTAGGAGACTCACCAAGATTTATATTTTTAACGTTAAGTGATATGGGTTGTTTGATCAACTTCATCTTGTCAATTAATTTAATTATTAACTAACATAAACATATATACTTTATTTGGGGCTATCTTTAGACTTGTCCCAACAGGAATGGTTCTAGTCTCATCTTACAAGATAGGTATGTATATTTAAGAGCTACGTAATGATCCATATTACTCATCGCAAATCAAATAATTTTTGCACGTGTTATAAAAATAAGCGATCACTTCACAGCTGGTGTTCTATGCATAAGGAGGTCGTTTTGTTAACGATTTTATATTTTCAAGGTAAGGTTTTTTTTTTAATTTAATTAATTAATTATTTAAACTAATAATAATAAGTATGTAATGCATCCCTTTTTTTTTTACAGAATTATGTCACACTCACCATCGTACAGCCCCGTTGTAGATATGACCGCCCCGCAAAATTTAGCGGTATGTAACTAATAAGATTATCTTAAATCAAACATTAAATCCATAGTTCATGCTGTTTAGTTATAATATTCTTAGTATTCTTTCAGAATGCGATAGAAGACTCAGACCCTGTCACCAATCCGTTTTACTATGCTCAAGATGGGGAGAGCTGGTATGCGGAAGTAGCAGCTAAAACATGTGAGGAGAGTCGAAAGAAAAAAATAGAGGAACGAAGATTCAAGAAGAAAAAAAGTAAATCTTTTAAAAACTCTTCTTTTATCATGCGTAAGGAGCAAGGACGTGTTCGCCAGTTAATAAAAATTATGGTTTTTGATTTGGAAGGCCGTGATATGGAAGAAATAGACACTGAAACTGATAATGCGAGTGTGAATGTGCAGTATTTAGTGACAAGTGATTATGACGATATTGTTGACAAAACTGATCATTTAGTTAGTAAAATAGTACAAAAGTTAAGCAAATCTAATGTGTAATGTTTGTTATTGTTATTATTGTAAAAGTGAATTTAATTATTATTTGAATGTATTATTGTTAAATCAAAAAGAAATGTTTAAATTAATCGGGTTCATGTTATACCTGTATAATAAGACAGTATGAATAAATCAAACAACTGCTGTAAGATTACATAATTTATTTATTTCACATATTATATTAAAATATATAATTATTAGTACTTAAACTACAAACTAACAATTCAAGTTAGGTATTATTAATACAAGATGCTCAAATACATGCAATAAATAATATTCGAAAAAATCAATAATTTGTTTTCATTTAAAATATTGTTTTATGATGACCCCATGGTAAGGTTGTTATCTTATCAGCCATTATTTGTCGTTTATCATCGCTGTTTGACAAAATTACTTTATTTATCTTTTGAGTAAAAATTCTATGATTCTTAGATCTAATAATACACATATCATCTCTGAGTATTTCATTGTTCAGTAAAACCTTTTTATATTTTTCTATATTCAGCTTTTTTGTAACACATTTCTTAACACCTTTAGCTTTCTTTAAAGTGGAAATTTTAGAATCTATACAGTATAATTTTGCTCCCAAACCTACAAATTCTGATATAATTTCACCACCCATCTCATCTTTGAAGTAACCAGGTGTTTTAGCATTAACCATTGGTATATTAAATACATTATCTTTTTCAAAGTTGCTAGTATCAAAATATTTTAAATGTGCTTTTAAGTCTTCGTAAAAATCCTTTGTCTGTATTAAATATAGCAGACTGTCAGTGTCTGTATAGCAAAGCTTTAATTTATTTTCGTAAATTCTTTTCATGACCGAATAGTGGAATTTATATAAGTGACATTTTGCAATTTCTAAAATACTAAATCCGATATAGATTGGACGATCTAAAACTATTTTTGTTTGGTTCATTTGAATTGTTACAAGAGATTCTGAAATAACAGAAAAGTTATTGAAATTAGGTGCGCTAACATATTTTTCAGCCCCGTAAAACTTTTTAGTTCGATTAGATTTGTCTCTCCATATATTTACGAGCTTAACATCAACTTGTTTTCTTTTATTCTCTATGGTTTTTCCAAATATAGAATTATTTTGTTTTTTAAAAAAATCTCTTTCAAAATCAGAAGTTGCATTTTGCCTCAGCCCAGTATTTAAAGAAATATATGATTCTAAGAATTTACTTTGGTGAAATGCTAATATTCTATATATTTTTAACAGTTGTAAACCATTATTTAAGCATTCTTTTAAATGAATATAATGAATAACATATCTATGTTTATTGAAAAGATTAGCAATAAGTTTAGCATTTCGACTACAGAACGGAACAAATTTTTCGGGCGCAAATGGTAAATCGGAATGGTTATCATGCAAGTAGTCAGGGTAATGAAGATCTACTTCTAATATAAATCCAATATCAGAATCAGATGATAAGCTCATAACATCAAAATTTAATATTTCCTTCTGAAGGAGAAACCTAAATCCTCCTACTGGAAGCTTTTGCATCATAGCATATCCATATAAATTAACACAATCAAGATAAATTAGAAAACTATCAGGTTCTTCACTATTATAGTCGGTAAGATATTCATTATTTGCCTTAGCATATCTGAGTGAACATTGAGCAAGTCCTCCTCTTATACCCTTTTCTATCATTTGATATATTTCTAAGTCAGAGATTAGATCTAACTTGATTTTAGTATACAATAACATAGCATCCCAACTTAAGGATGGTGATGAAACGTAATAGCAAGGATCCAGACCATAATTATTTAAACTCATTTTCCTAAATTTTTCAAAAACATCGCACAGAAGTAAAACGTCACATTTAAGATACAAATCGGTATATTCACCCAAATTTTTTATATCAAAAGTTTTCCAAACATTTAAGGCATGCTCATAGTCTTTATCAGATATAGATTCAGATGTAAGTTTGTTGAAAAATTTTGACGGTTCTGGTAATTTATTCTCATCATATCGTTCCCAGGAATCTATGTAATCGTAACAATAAATGCCTTTTCTTCGAACAATATCAAATAAAGTATTATTATTAAAAAAAGATTTTAAATGTTTGAAATCTTCAGGGTTCATAGTCTTAACCAATTTGTCCATACTTGAGCTTAAAAAATTATATGAGTCAATAAATTTCAATTTTACAACATTTGTTGCATTGATGGTTATGAATTTTGTAAATGAAATATATTTCTCTTTAGTTCTCGGTATGAGATGAATTCGACCGTTTATCTTTGAAAGTTCATTAATAAATAAATGACTGTCATAACCGGATAAGTTATGAAACACTATGGGTATAAAAGTGCATTGCTTTGCATTTAAATTGCATATATCATGCGCAGGTCCTCTATATTTTCCAGTAAAGTGATCATGGTCCTTAACAATATTATCATTACACGAAAACTTATTTTTACAAATATGGCACTCAGTGCTGTTGATAAAACATCTATGTTCATCCTCAGTAAGCGGTATCATATTTTCACTCTCTAATAATACTTTATATAATCGTTTTACATCATTAGTCAAAGATTTGACAAATTTCTTAGAACAATCTGGCCCTCGGTAAGATACGAAATCATTTAATTCGGGATTTGAATTACAACAAATATAGTAAGCAAAACACGTAGCCTCATGAACTTGAATATTTTCTACATGTGTTGATTTATGTTTGTCAGAATATTCACGCAATAAACTTTCAAAATCACCATAAATCACTATTGGTACTCTTTGAGTTCTTTCATAATTTATGAAACTTATTTCAGTACCCTTCTCAGGTAATATGGTTTGTATTCCGGCACATTCGTGACAATTCAATTTCTCTTCAGTGTGAAAGTAAATAAAACATTCATCACATAAATATATTTTACTTTTATGTTGGGTCAATTGCTTGTGTACAAGTTTTTCAAAGCTTTTAATTAAACAGAAATGACTCTTTCTATTGTTGCTAATGTAAAGCAAATTGACATGGTATAAACGACGTGATTTTGTTTTATATAAGGGACCTGTAACTGTAACATTATTATCTAAACCGTATATATTGATACTGATATTAGAATTGTTTATTTCAAAGCGCTTAATGTCATTGAAACTAGGGGGAAAACTCATGTCAGAAATATTAAATAATTCGGAATAATGTGGATATGAAGAAGTTCTGTTTGGATTGGTCTTTGCCGGAAACATATCAGCTACAATACACCAAAGAAAACAATGTTGGTCTTCATTTTTTATGTTTAGGCATGATTTAGTATTGACAATACGTTTAGGCAATGGTAAATAAGAACCACCTCGCAAAGGATTATATTTTACGATATTAATTTCTAAATGACTGATAGACTCAATTGTCCAACCTGACTCAGACAGTTCAAATTCGGAACATTTACAAATAAGTTTACCACAAAATGATTTATATAAGGACAAAATATCTGTGTTTTGCACGACTACATTATACTTTGTGTTAAATGACTTTAAAGATTTTTCATAATTTTTTGGTAATATATACCAAACAAATAGTTCAAAATTAACTTTTACCGATTTATGTTTTTTCATCTGGTCTTTGATAAGGTAACAAATCGTTTCAGAAATTTGTGTTAAAAATAATTCAAGTGAAACGTTAACCATTCTAGGATTCACTCTATAACTGATTATCCGATTTCTAAAAGCTGTTGCTATTATATGAACATTATCAAAACGTGTCTGTAATAAGCAATTCGATTTGTGTACATTAGTTTTTTTGTGTGCAGAATATTTCGGAACTGAAACGTTACAGACTTCACAGAAAAACATATTTAGATAATTGTAATTGCAAAAACTATCTTAAAGTATTTAAATATTCTGGATTTCGGATATTAATTTCCTGTAAATTATTATTAAAAAACGAAATTTAAAGTGGATAAAGTTTAAATGTAAAACAAATTACAAATCGAATATTATAATTAAAATAATATCGAGTATTCTCAATGTTGAGATTTCTCAGAATCGAGTATTTTTAATATCGAGTATTCTGTTTCTTAGTATCGAGTTTTCTTAGTATCGAGTATTCTTAGTATCGAGTATTCTTAGTATCGAGTTTTCTTGGTATCGAGTATTTTTAGTATCGAGTATTTTTTGTATGAATTTTAAAGTGGATGAAAGTTTAAATGTAAAACAAATTACAAATCGAATATTATTATTAAAATAGTATCGAGTTTTCTCATTGTTGAATTTTTCTCAGATCGAGTATTCTTAGTATCGAGTATACTTAGTATCGAGTTTTCTTAGTATCGAGTATTCTTAGTATCGAGTTTTCTTAGTATCGAGTATTCTAAGTATCGAGTTTTCTTGGTATCGAGTATTTTTAGTATCGAGTATTTAGATTTTTAATATTTCATATATTTGAGCTTCCTGTAAATAAATCACAATTAATAATATAATGAAAATAATATTAATAAGTATATTATATGGATTACATTTGTTTAATAAGTAATGTTTTAGTATAAGTCAGTATCGAGTATTCTAAATATGATATTTTAAAGTGGATGAAAGTTACAAACAAATTACAAATCGAATATTATTATTAAAATAGTATCGAGTTTTCTCATTGTTGAATTTTTCTCAGATCGAGTATTCTTAGTATCGAGTATACTTAGTATCGAGTTTTCTTAGTATCGAGTATTCTTAGTATCGAGTTTTCTTAGTATCGAGTATTCTAAGTATCGAGTTTTCTTGGTATCGAGTATTTTTAGTATCGAGTATTTAGATTTTTAATATTTCATATATTTGAGCTTCCTGTAAATAAATCACAATTAATAATATAATGAAAATAATATTAATAAGTATATTATATGGATTACATTTGTTTAATAAGTAATGTTTTAGTATAAGTCAGTATCGAGTATTCTAAATATGATATTTTAAAGTGGATGAAAGTTACAAACAAATTACAAATCGAATATTATTATTGAAATAGTATCGAGTATTCTTAGTGTCGAGTATTTAGATTTTTAATGTTTCATATATTTGAGCTTCCTGTAAATAAATCACAATTTAATACCTAATGTAAATAATATTGTGGATTACATTCGTTTAATAAGTAATGTTTTAATATAAGTATAAAGAAGAGTATATGAGTAAAATAGGTATCACAATAATATTATTTTATTCCATCAAATAATATTATTTGGATACAGAACAGGCTGCACGCCCTTAAATTCTGCTTTCGCTGCAGATACAAGATTATTAGTGGCGCGCCAAGTCGCTGAATCGGAGTATACAGAGGCCCTATACGTGAGGAGCGCTTGCTTCCATCGGTCCTTTCCGAATTTTTCAGCGTCCCTATGGTTATAAATACGGAGCTCGATATAATAATCACCGCTCCGTGTTAGGTCCTGCTGATAGGAGTTTCCAGAAGCTGTTCTTCTGGACAGGGACGATCGCAGTGCAGCTGCCCTCACCGGTTCAAGATCTCCCTCTTCCTCCTGTAAACATTGTTATAAAATAGCATTAGATAAACATATTTGAGAGGAGCAGAGGAGAGCAGTGGTGACCCAGTGGTAACGACCGTGACTTACAAATTGTAGGTTGTGGGTTCGAACCCAGGCTAGCGATTTACTTTGAGTAAATTATTTCGTCACCACTGCTCTCAAAACGGTGAAGGGAAACATCGTGAGGAAACCGGCATGTCCTAGAACCAAACATTTTAAGATATGTGCACAGGGCCCATGTATCCGCCACCCGGGCCCACTCCCTCTCACGGAGAGGCCTGTGTCCCAGCAGTGGGAACAAGCCGTCAGATTGAAATCCTATAGGTAATTATAAATCTTAAACACATGTTTGATGAAATATATATTTTTTTTACTCACCGAGGAATCAGCCACACAAATCCGCTTGATTTTCTTAGGCCTCTTTGGTGAAGTATCGGTTTCGGAATCAGACTCACTGCCAAATAATTCTTTTACAGGTGGAGTTGAGGCCGCAGCTACTTTCTTCGATTTGCCTTTGCCTTTAGCCACTTTTATTTTCGGCTTTGTATTTCTTTTTGGTTTAAACGATGTAGAGGGCTCGTTGGGATGCGACTCTACATCGGATTCAAATGGATTCACAAATGTCGACCTAAAATAAAAAGAAATAGTATATAAGAAGTTATACAAATGAACGATTCCTAAAAGGATAGACAGAGTAATAGAACACTCTCTATAACAATTTTCTCTATCTGGAAATCGATCCTTGAATACTTAGAAAATTGAATAAGTCGTTATTTGGTTCTAGAACTCAGCGTCAATACTTCATGTTGTGAAATGGTAGTAACGGTTATTAAACCACTGCACGAGAAGCAAACAAAATAACTCAATAATAAATTTTAATTAGATCTGGAATCGAACCCAAAACTTTGCATTCGACGGTGACACTGATGTTGAATGGGCTACAGGGAACGTAAGAAATAAAAACAATTAACACATTAAATATTTATACCTTGGAGTCGAGCCAAAGATTTTACGTTCAGCAGTTATACTTGTAGTCTACATCATCACTGAGTTACTAGTAAGTTTAAACCCGTAAATAAACAATACTTAAAATTGGGAATCGAACCCTAGACTTAACTTTCGATTATTGCATTTACCATCACTAAATTGCAAGTGCAGTAAGTTATACAAAAAAATAATGTGATACGTACATACTTGTTGTGGAAGATATAAATTTGCACACTTAATCACTGAAGATGATGGAACTCGTCACCAACACAAGAACACCAACAATTCACAAATAACTGATTATGATTGATGGATGCGTCATTGAAGGGACTTATTTATAACACTTTTACGTAAGGTAGCGATTATATTAATATTTGCAACTATTGTTTTAATGTTTCACTAATATTTGACTTGTAAATTATATTTTCATCACTCCTTAAATAAGGTCTATAATCATTTGTTCTTTATTAGACACTATGCACACAGCCTACAATTCCATTTTTGGGGCGGTGGCGACACTCTGTCGCAGCAATCTGAGACGAAAATCTAAAAAGGAAGTTGCATGTACCTTGACCATTCAATATCGGTCTATGAAGTCTCACATTAAAATGGTAGCAAGAGGTTTTGTAAACACTTACCAAAATAAGTTAAGCCTAGACATTACATTTAGGAAAATGTATGGCATTTTACATTCAAGGATTATCGTAAATCTCCCAATCTTCAAAGCGATCCAGTATTTTGTCACATTTTTCGACGACACGTATGGCGCATTGCTTAAGAGCTCGTCTCGCTGCATCACAATGTAAATATTAGTTTATAAACGTGCTGCTACTAAATGTCCCAAGTGTCGCGGGTTCGATTCCCGCACGGAACAAATAAGTATTTGTTCCGGTCTGGATTTTGTTTTCATGTTTTATTTTTACCATTATTTAATTTAATAATAATAATACTCTGAAAAATGAGCAAGTATGAGCCTGGCTCAAAACATTCTTTAGGTACTTACTTAATGGTAAGGAGGTACGATTGGTGCAGTGGTTAGATTGACTTCTGCCCTACGTGTCGTGGGTTCAATTCCCACACAGCAAATATTTGTATGATCTACAACTAGCTCCGGGTCTGGCTGTCTGTAAAATGTATGTCTGTCAACGAAAGAAATCTTAGGATCGTATCGTTTTATTCTTGGCTTTGTGCTAATAGTCTGTTGATATCTATTATTTTTTAATAGCATAAAGTGTAACGTCGGTTCCCATGTGCCTAATGAACCTGCTGGAATTTATCGGGTGCAGATCCAAACTACTCGCTATTAAGAATTACGTTATAGAAAATAAAATAACACTGGACCTTGGAAATCAAACTGGGTTCCTCATGCTCAACAATTGCAAAATTAAAATCGCTAGACCAAAGAATAAAATAGATAAAATGCAAGTAAATTCTTGAACTACTAATTGATGCACTCTACATTGTTTTACCTAACTACTTTAAAAGCATCACACTTTCGTCAAGTAATATAAAATATAGGGACATAAGTTGATCAAACGAGTCGAACTTGATATGGTTGTTTATAAATTTTTAGTACACATCGCACCGTTGATTGAGGCATTCTGCATAACGCGCTATTATTTATTCCAATGTTCGACATCGCACCGTTGAATGAAATAAAAATATTCAGCCCGTATTGCAAATTTGAGGCAGACCATAGTAGTAGTGTATTATTGGGGCGTTCTGCATAACGCGCTCGAGCGAAGCGAGAGCAAGTGATGCAGAACCCCCAATAATACACTACTCAGCTTAACCTGCTTAAAAATTGTTTAATTATTCCTAGGGATTAGTATACCGAATTTATCGGGATAAAACATAACCGTATGCCAGCCGTGTCCAGCACCGTATTTGTGTAAGTTCATAGAATAGGGCACGGTATGCTTTCCTTGCATTAAGAGGAAATATGGGCAGAGAGCGCCCACTGAATTTCCTTAGTAAAAGTCATAATTCAGGGTTTGGCTCTCGTCTCTTTTCTCCTCCAATATTGGACCAATTTAAAAGATATTCATTAAACTGGTAAAGTAAGATATATACTGTGTCCCTATGTTTTCATTTTTTCATTTATATTTGTCAAATTTGTACACCAAGCCTCTGTTGACAGCGCAATTTTGAGCATTTTTGAGGGTTCTAGCTTATTACGATAATGCATCATCAAAAAGGGAAAAATAGGGACACATCTTTAATTCTCAGTTTATGGAATATCTTTTAAACTGGTCCAATATTGGAAGAGGAAACAGGCGAGAGCCAATCCTCGAATTATGACTTTTTACTAAGGAAATTCAGTCGGCGCTCTCTGCCCCCGTTTCCTCTTAATTGATTCACATGTTCAAAAATCCGTCTACTCGACAGCGTTAAACAAAATAAAAGTGAAAGAGTGCGCTTCGTGCCGTTATAACAGACACACATTAGGGTGCAACTATCTGTGTGCAAATTTCATTCAAATCTGTGCAGCCGTTTTTGCGTGATGATGTACAAAAATGTCCCCATAAACACAAATCAGTAACACCGATACAGCATTATGGCAACCACACTTGATAAAATATTTATGAAGCCATAGAACCTCCCATGATAGATGTGTGAAAATATACCTATACTAAAATACCTATATAACGAGAACAACAGGCTTTCCTCGCTCGGAAGCCGAAGAAATACATAGGGAAGCCTTTAATATAATATTCTCACTTCTTAACGTACATCCTTGCTAGTATTATAAATGTGTTTGTTACGCTTTCACACGGAAACTACTGAACGGATTTTGATGAAACTTTACAGGAATATAGCTTATATATCAGAATAACACATAGGCTATAGATAAAGATAAAGAAAATTTAAGAAAGAAAAGATAAAGCTAAAAGAAAAAAATGAAAAAGATATCGGGAGAAGTACCAATACCACGCGGGCGGGTTTGTAGAATAAAATAGCAAGTGTTTATCTTTTGAATTTTTAGCAGGTTCGATTCCCGGTTTAGGTAAGCTTGTCGAAAAATCTGCGAATGCAGTTTTGTTTCTTTTCTATACTAATATTATAAAGAGGAAAGATTTTTTTGTTTGTTTGTACCGAATAGAATCCGAAACTACTGGACCGATTTGAAAAATTCTTTCACCAATAGAAAGCTACATTATTCCTGAGTGACATAGTCTATCTTTTAATCCCAAAATTTTTTCCTGTGGGGTGGTCCACGGGAGCGAAGCCGCGGGAAACAGCTAGTTTAAAATAATGTTTCCTTTTAGTAAAATAATCTATCTTAAGGATTTAAAGTGGTTTCCTTTCAGGGCCCATTGATTTCTTCAACCCTATATAATATAAGTCCTCGATATAGGTATCAAAAACCGTGAATAAAAGACGGCTTACCTAGGGTTTCTGCAAGGCTATTAAACTTGAATTGATGTCTTTTGTAGCTTAAAAGTGCTTGGTAACATGTCAAGCAAATACCACAGATTTATTCAAAAAATCTATGAAAATTACAGCTCAGTTTACAACTAAATGGAACATTATTGGAAAGTTATTTGGATGTCACTTTGGAATATGTTCTCGGCCAGAAACATGCACCTCCTCCTTCCTTTAACATTCCTTCACATTTCGGATTCCGAACTGCAACGAAAATCAGATCGGATAATCACAATTTGGGGTTACCAAGAGCCTTGAGATTGGATACTCATTATTTTGGATAACGAACAAACATGAACGCGAGAGAGACCTTTTTGGTAAGGTTAGGCAACGCACCTGAGCAACCCCTGGCATTGCAGAGGTCCATAGCCAGCGATGACCACTTCCCATATGGCAGGCCGCCTGCGTATTTGCCACTTTATGATGTAATTTTTTTTTTTCAATTTGCAATGTATGTATGCATGTATATATGTATGTTCGAGTCAAATCTTACAACTGAATTTTAAAGCAGTTATCCTCAACCGATTAAGATGAAATTTTGCATACACGTTTGGTTTGGACGACATTGCACGGTAAGCTAAGAAGCTTGTTTACAAAAATATTTCTTAGTAATTGGAAATGGGAACAAAATTTATGACCGACCACGCGTAACTTTTTATAGGGTTGATCGTTTTTTTTTTTTTTTGTTTTCGAATATTTTTCTTTATTAGGAAAATATTTTACATGATTAGGGTCAGTTTAGCTTAGTGGTACGTAGTTAAACAAACCCATTTTAATGGAAGGTGGTTGAAATCTGTTTTTTTTTTGTTTTGGGAGGATACCTTCAAAAGGCGCCTGGACTTTTCGAGAAAAAGATCAAGGAATGTGGGTTTTTACCTCAATAAAACCAACCCGGTGCCCACTATAAGCACAACGAAGGGGCCCGTTAATACATCCTTGGGGACTGTAACGGGTCTGCCCTGATTGTTGAAACCTTCCTGGTACTAATTAGTTACAATTTTCGAGTAGGTATATATATACTGCTGTACCAATGTGATATTTTCAATTCATATGTACTTTCTAAGTCTATCTTGGACATCAAAGGTGGAAAACCATCGTGAGGTTAGCCTGTGAAAAAGGAACAAATGCATATAAGTCATATACATCTGTCCCTTACGCACACTGGAAATAACCATGCTCTAAGAGGTTATGTTCACCCCCCTGGAATATATGTTAGTTTGGAATCGCCAACCCGCCTTGAGTATATAAGCGCGGGGATTAATACTCGTGCATTCTCTTCATGAAAAGAAGCCATTGCTTTGCAGTAGGGTTGTAGTATCCGACTCGGCTGGGCAGCGTTCGGGAAGTTGCGGGGTGTCTTCTCGTCCAACTTACCACAGTGTCTCAAGACAAAAGTCTATGACCAGTGTGTGTTGCCAGTGATGACATATGGCTGTGAGACGTGGTCGCTTACAATGGGCCTCATCAGAAAGCTTACAGTCACTCAAAGGGCAATGGAGAGGGCTATGCTCGGCGTTTCCTTGCGTGATCGAATCAGAAATGTTGAGATCCGTAAGAGAACCAGGGTTACCGACATAGCCCGAAGAATTGCCAAACATAAGTGGCAGTGGGCAGGGCACATTGCTCGCAGAACTGATGGCCGATGGGGCAGAAAGGTTCTGGAGTGGCGACCGCGAACCGGAAGACGTTGCGTTGGAAGGCCTCCCACCAGGTGGACCGCACGGGACCGGTCAATGTGGCGACGCTTGGGGGAGGCCTATGTCCAGCACTGGACGTCTTTCGGCTAATATGTTGATGATGAGGGTTGTAGTAACAGGCTGGTATAATTATAATTTTAATTGGACTATACTGCCCTATGAGTATGCTATATCAGTGAGGAACATTTATGAATAAAAGGCAACAAAATTTTCAAATTAATGGTAATCAAATTTTACTCTTTCCTGTGGTTGTTAGTAGGAAGTAAAATAAAATGTTTTTTTTAGGGTTCCGTACCCAAAGGATAAAAACGGGACTCTATTACTAAGACTCCGCGGTCCGTCCGTCTGTCTGTCTGTCTGTCACCAGGCTGTATCTCATGAGCCGTGATAGATAGACAATTGAAATTTTCACAGATGATGTATTTCTATTGCCGCTATAACAACAAATACTAAAAACAGAATAAAATAAATATTTAAATGGGTGTACCATACAACAAACGTGATTTTTTAGCCATTTTTTGCGATAATGGTACGGAACCCTTCGTGCGCGAGTCCGAATCGCACTTGGCCGGTTTTGTTTACTGCTATTATATTCTGAGGAGCTCGTGGCTAAATAATAACAGCCGCACTGGTCGATCATCAAGGTTAGGTTGCCGAGGTTAGGCTTGACGAGGTCGGTCAGTGGATTGGTGTCCATTTCAACATACCGAGTTTCCTCCGTGCCTCGGAAAGCACGTTAAGCCGTTGGTTACGGCTGTCATTTGAATATCTTTGACAGTTGCTACGGGTAGTCAGAAGCTTTAGATCTGACACCAGTCTTGCCAAGTGGTACCGTGTTACTCAGTTACTGGGTTGTGGAGGTCAGATAGGCAGTCGCTCCATATTAAAACACTGATACTCAGCTGTTCCGGTAAGACTGGACGCCGACCCAAATATAGACAAAAAATAAACTAGGTAGATTAATTTACCGCTCTTCTATTCTGATTAATTTGTGCGTTCCGAGACAGTTGATCCGTTTCTCTAAAGGCCAGTTTTTTGATCCGTAGTTAACTCAATCATTGGCTAAATATGCTAAGCAATGGTTTCAAACAGTTAAATGCGTGTTTTCATCAATTGTCAAGTAAGTTGGAGAGTTAATCGTTTGACGCGTTTATTTATCAATTATTAATCTAACTAACGGTTAGATTAATAATTGATAAATAAACGCATTTTACCGAAAATTTAAATCATTGGTTAGGATATTTATCATTGATATTGGTATTTACTACTGATAAAAAAATGGGCTTTAGACTCTTAAAGGTGGCCCTATCCACACATATCAGGGCCGTGCCCGTGACGTGGACGGACCGTGCCCCGTCAGGGGCTCATAAAAATATCAGTGCGTACATTTTATAAATGAACTCGTTCACACACGTCCGTGCACGGGACGGGCACGGTCTGTCCACGTCCCGTGTACGTTCCGGGCACGGCCTTGGTATGTGTGGATAGACCTTTAAGCGTCATTGGCTTGCCTCTGCGTTTTGTTGTGGTTACCACTGTTGATTCTGGCTGTGTCCTAAATAGCATAAACACAACCTTATATTCGCCATGATAACAGCAACAGACCTTCGATCAATGACTATAAAGAAAAAATGATAACTATCATTTTGATCGAGTCGAGTGGAAAAAATGGTAAAGGAAAAGGTCCCATACTGGGTTCCCTACTTGTTTTCGAAAGTTGTTGCAATATTTTTTTCGTTCAGATTGTTGGTCTAACTAGGTGAACCTGCAGCGAAGAATACTTTATTGACTGATTACAATGAGGGTTTTCTGAAATGATTTACACTAGGTGGCAGCACTGAGACGTGAGGTCCAGGCACCTGTCAAATACTTATGTTTTATCAAATTGACATCAAAGACAAGTCTTATGATACGTTCTTTAAGTAGAAGACCTCTCTCCAAAGATTAAAAAAAAAAAAAAAAATTGGCGCCATTTGGTGACGTAAATTTTCTTGAAAACCCTCATTAATTGAACAAATTGTATGACATGTACAGCTACGAGGAAAAATTCATAGGAGATAGGTATTTTCGATCGAAAATATATCTATTCAGCCTAAGTTCTACGGTAACATCGGTTCAGAATTTCAGATGAAGTTATATTGCGGTTGATCTAACATAAATAGTTTTAACGTAAACGCAGAAGTTAGCGTTAACAGTTTACAAAACTTTACGCGTTAAGTTCAGCGCTTAAAGAATTAGTTTCTCAATTAGACATAATAATATTTGTATTTAATTGAAGCAGACTGCAAATAAAACCAAATGTTTTTTTTTCTTTTCAGTTCTTCTAAAATAATATCGAAAATTAAAGTTGGTAGTTTGGAGAAGGTTATATCAGAAATTTAGTCAGACCACGCAGAGTTAGTGTGAAGTTTCTTGTCCGTTCTCCTTCATAAAAAGGTACTTTTCCGTATGGACGGTAAAATTAATAATGATTGCTTTTAAATTAAAATTTTTGAGCTTGAAAAGTGCCGTTTAATGGCCTAATTGAAAAGTTGGCAAGACTGGGGTCAGTTTTTTTAGGTTCTTAGGTACCATAACGACTGATAAAGATGGCTACAAATGGCAGCCGAGACCAACGCCTTATTTACGTGCTATGAATGACAAAAACACGATATAACTTTTGAACCAAAACATTTTAACAGTTCCGTCCGCTTCTGTTTTTTTCACTTAGTTCAAACAAAAACAACATCCAACTGAATTTAACTGCGATGGACTTGTGCTCGTTTGAAATAGAGTTTCATCTTTGCATATGATGATCAAGTTCTTCCTCTGCTTCTTATCGAGTCGTTGGTGATATAAACCTTAGACAACGGACCCAGACGGCCCCGTTTATAGCGGCATCAATGGCGTTCAACAAGTCCTCAAATGTGTAGGTGTATGGGTATTTGAAGTACTCTAACAAGTGGGTCATGGTCAGCATAGGGGCACCGCACTCATATTTTGTATTAGACGCGTTTGTAAAACACCATTTTGCCAAGTTCTCTCTAAGATGTAGTTGAAAGTTCGTAAATAATGAATGAAATCTTACTTCTTATCTTATCCTTCTTCTTCATCATCATCATCATCATATCAGCCGAAAGACGACCACTGCTGGACATAGGCCTCCCCCAAGCGTCGCCACATTGACCGGTCCCGTGCGTCCCACAACCAGCGGATTCCTGCAACCTTAACCAGGTCATCGGTCCACCTGGTGGGAGGCCTTCCAACGCAACGTCTTCCGGTTCGCGGTCACCACTCCAGAACCTTTCTGCCCCATCGGACATTCGCTTCTTCTTATCACACTAATATTATAAAGGCGAAAGTTTGTGTGTGTATTTGTATGTTTGTTACTTCTTCACGCTCAAACGGCTGGACGGATCTGGATGAAATTTGGCACAGAGATAGATTATAGTCAGGAATAGCACACAGGATACTATTTATCCAGGGAATATGTTCCATTGGGATTATATCCGACTTACACGCGGGCGAAGCCGCGGGCAGGTGCTAGTTAATATTATAATTTATGCGACAGTTTGGACGGATGTATGTTTGTTATTCAATTAAGCCAGAACCGTTAAACGGATCTGGATGATATTTGGCACAGAGATAGATTATATTTTGGAATAGCACATAGGACGATCAGGCAGTATGATCCTTGGGATAATTTCAGGCAAGCGAAGCCGCTGACAGAAGCTAGTAGGCAAAACCGAAAGTAAAGGGTATCTTTAGCAGTCTATGTACGTAAGTAAGCCTCACAACCATACTAATATTAGAAAATGCGAAAGTACACCGTCTGTCTGTCTTTTTGCTACCGTAAACGGACTTGGATGAAACTCAGCAAACGGTTAGACCATGTCCTGGATTGGACATAGGATAATTTTTTTTCCCGGAAATATACTACGGGGAAAAAAATTAATAATAATTATCCTTTGGGATAATGTTCACGCAGGTGAAGCCGCTGGCAGAAGCTAGTGTAAAATATACCAAGTGACAGAAAAACAATTTGACTATAATTCAATATGTATTAATACTACGAGTACAAGCGCTATCTACTTCAACTTCTTCATATTCAAGGATATCAAGTAGTGATTTCTGGCAAGAGCCAAAGCCGGTTACTCGGCTATCCTTCGGCCGAAGTCGAAGACAAAGCTTGACCTATGAAATTCAGTTCAAGATTGGCAGTTTCTGGCGATGGCGACTGGTCGGTGCAACGGTGTATGACTCCTGCTCCCACCCGTTGCCTTTTCTATCGTACAATCGCATTGAATTTTGGCATTCCCTGCCGGAGTCTGCGTTTCCATCGGGAAACAATATAGCTATCGAACTACAACCTGGCGATCTTCAAGAGTGAATAGTTTACTTCTAGGCAAGCGTGCTACACCGTCGACCACATCAACGCTTGCCATCCGGTGAGATAGTGCTCAAGCGCGAGCCTATATGTAATTATAAAAAATAAAAATCTTGCTAGAAACCTTCGGCTTCAGCTAAGGCTTTAGCCCATTCTGGCCGAAGGTACGGTCGGACACTAGTATCAAGTATTACTTAGACATTACTATTACAGAACCACATTTAAAATAACATCATTAGATGTGGTTTACTTAATACCGGGAGGAGAGAAAATCCTAAAAGATTTATGAATTCTCTGTCTCAGTTTCCAGTGATATGAAAATTGTATGAGGTGAGGTTTCATGAATGCTCTGGTTAAAATAAGAGGGAACTAACGTGCCGGTACATTTTTAACACTTACACAAACGCTACAGTATCCAGACCGAATAACACAAACATAATTACAGTTTGGTTTGTTAGAATCTGAATATTAATAGAGCATGCTTTTGCAAGTCTTAATTGATTTTATTTATTTATTTGGTTTACTGGTAATAAGCGTGGGGTCCAGCAGCCTTATTGCGTATTGAATTCGGCAAGGCAAAGGGCAAAGAGTATGCAAAATTGACCAATCACATGTGAGATGAAAGACGCGATGTGGATCGCTGTCAAGTTATTGGTCTCTTTGCCCTTTGCATTGCCGAATTCATTCCCAAATCGTCTAAAAATGTTTTTCCGCCTGGAATTTCTCCGTAACACCCCGGGGCTGGCTTTGTCCCCGGCTAACTAGAACTTTTTAAACCTCACTGGCCACCTACAAAAACTAAAAGAAAACCGGCCAAGTGCGAGTCTGACTCGCGCAATTTGCAGTGCTTTTTCTAGTTTTAACAAATGCCTTTGTCACAAAGTGGTTAAATTAAATGGTTAATAATGGTTAATAAAGTGATTAATATAATATATATCAATACCGAATTTTAGCTTCCTAGTACCAAAAGTCTCTGAGCTAGGCAACGGACGGACGGACAAGCGGACATGACAAAACTATGTTGACTAGGGAACTCTAAAAAAAAAATTTACCCTATATTTCAAAAAGCGAACAAACACCAAAACGATACGACGATAAAAGTCTACACCTTTTTCGGCCTAGTTCTCTTTCGCCAAATCTCTGGAGTGTTACGAGTGACGCGATAAGGAACTTTGTTACAATGTAATTAAAATCAGAAGCAGGGATAATAATTATTTTCCTCAATAATAAAAAGATAAGGGTGCGGACACCAGCCCATCTTAAAAACAAGGGTGCCTTTCCACCAGAGGTATATACGAGGTAGCTATGTGTGGTTGGATGCATAACAGTGCTATAAAATGAGTCACACATTTTACAGCACGAGGCACTTGCGAGGTATTTTTTTGTTTAATCAGGGACTTTTATAATCGCAATACGTATAACCACAGACAATATAATACTAGCATACAGATGCCTCATCCATACAAAGAAACCGTGCCATCGTAATTAGCGTTTTTCGTCAGATTAAACTGATTGTTTTTCTAAGAACATCGATCGCGTTCGGAGCCGTTTCACGGATATAGATGGTGTTAGCAGCGACTAGCAAGTAAAAGGGTTAACTCGGTTTGTGAATACTTTTTTTTAAACACAGCGACGATTTGTTTTATAGTATTTTTTTGCACGTTTTTACAGTTTCATTGTAGCAAAATGTGTTACAAAACAAATTAAAAAAATCGAGTGGATGCCTCAGACATTTAAAACCGCGCCATCTGTTGGAATCAATTTTAAATGATCCATTTAAATAATCTTTGAAATGTGAATTAAGAGCCCAATAATTCTTAATTTTGTGGTTAAGAGAGTTAATTAAACGAGAACATACATTTTTATGATCGTTTCTAGAAAATGTTAATATTTTATGAAACTTGATAACAAATCGAAGTTTATCACGCCATCT
Organism: Orthosia incerta; assembly: GCA_948252205.1. Lineage (NCBI taxonomy): Eukaryota > Metazoa > Arthropoda > Insecta > Lepidoptera > Noctuidae > Orthosia > Orthosia incerta. The sequence continues at coordinate 9,267,803 of OX411754.1, read as the reverse complement.
AGTGCAAATTAATTAGTACCAAAAATTTCCTTCTTCGCGTTGGTTGCCCGCGGTACGACAGTACCATCATACTCTAAATAAACACTATAACTGATTATATCTGGGCCATGAACCTAAACAAACTCTTTGCATCGCCACCATTTGGTAGAGACAGAATTCTATGGAACGTGAGCGATACTGTGAAACGATGTTTAATTGAGTGGTGGAAGGATGCGTAGCTCTCATTATTGGTGGCAAATATTTCGTCAATTTGTTGAGTAACCAGTCTCTCCCTCCTATTTTGTACGATGCCGTCCCAATAGCCTACTCCAAGAAAGTTAAAAACTTAGGTGTTTTCCTAGACTGCAACCTATCTTGGCAGGTTCACATTGCGGAAGTAAGCAGGAGGGTGTTTTGCTCGTTTCGGTCTCTGAAACGTCTCCAGAAGTTCCTGCCTTTCTCGACTAAAGTTACTCTTGCTCAGTCTCTCCTTCTTCCTCTTCTTGACTATGCTGATGTCTGCTTCCTTGATGCGACTGAGGAACTCCTTGATAAGCTCGAACGTTTGCAGAATTTGTGCATCCGCTTCATATTTGGTCTCCGAAAGTACGACCATGTGTCGGAATTTCGAGAACGGTTGAAGTGGCTGCCTATTCGGCAGCGCCGAGATACGCACACTCTTGCTTTACTCTTTTCAGTTCTTCATAATCCTGTCTCTCCTTCGTATCTTCGGGAGCGCTTTGAGTACCTTGTACCGAGAGGAAAACCTTGTCGTTTATCAACATCTCTACTCCTTCGTGTTCCTCCCCATTCATCAAGTCGCTACGGTGGATCATTTACTGTTCGTGCTGTCCGCCTTTGGAATACTCTTCCTCACTCTGTACGGGATAGCCCTTCATTAGAGGTTTTCAGGAGAAGAATAAGGTATCATTTCCTGTCAACGTGATGCGAAGATATTTATCTATGAACTTAAGATTTTGGTTGTATTATATAGTAATGTATGTATTAGTTTATACATTGTGTGTTGTACACGTATTTGTTTATTTAGTATGTAAGAATTTTAAATATTAAGTGTTTTTAAAATTTTGTTGTGCACTTGGATGTATTATCCTCATATGCAAATTTCTTAATGCAACTGAGGTTTGCTGTAAGAGAACCCAGTTATGGGTTAAGCTCGCCTTTGTACATAAGCTTACCTATTGTATATGTGTCTTTATGTTTTTGTGTACAATAAAGAATAAGAATAAGAATAAGAAGCCGTGAAAATGTGTGTACTAACTCAAAATAACTGTGCACTCGGCGCGTGTCACGTCCCTCAGACGCTTGACACTCGCGCACGAGCTGAACGCGGGGTGCCGCGCGGACAGGCGGGAGTGGGGTCGATGACAGTCGATGTACACTGTTATTTTGTTCGTGTTGTATCTGAGAGTGAGCGTATACTAGCGCGCCACCAAAACTCCATTTACAACATTAGACATTTAAATAAGCCCATTTTACATCCCGTTCAACCGATTTTGACTTCTATTGCGTTGGTGATACGACAAATGAAAGCTGTAGTAAACTGTTGGTTTTGGTAGCAGGTTTATGCTTTTTATGTCATCCTTATGTTTACGAGATAGAAGTCAAAATCGGTTGACCGGACTGTAAAAGGAGTTGTAAAGACGTCTAATGTTATTTCAAATGGAGTATTTTTTTATTTTTTTTTAAAAACGTTGCCCCACACTAGGAATTTCTTCCTGTATCGTGGGTGCGTTTACAAACATATAAACTCACATACACAACACCCAGAGCCGGAACAACTATCTGTAGGTCATACAAATATTTGTTCCGTGTGGGAATCGAACCCGCGACACGCAGCGCAGCAGTCAATCGCTCAACTACTGCGCCAACCAACCTAGTATAGCTACCTCGCACAATACTTGTGGAAAAGCTCTCTTAAGGCCGTACCCTGACCAAAAAATCAGCATGAGATATGAGTATTCCTATTGGCCTAGCGGCACTGGTGGCGCATGAATTACGGTAGTGAATACGCCCAGATTTTAGAATAAAATCTTTATAAAATCGAATATTGGTCTTTTGCAAATTTAAAACTTACAAAATGTTCGTTATAAAATTGTCTATCCATTAGTGTTAGTATAAAAAATAATTAATGAATACTTTACGAGGAGATGCATGCTATCAATAATTATTTCACATTTTTATGGTTTTGTTGGAAGGAGATTAGTGTCACATATACATCTTAAAAAAAAAAGTGTACTACAATTTTAGAATCAACATTATGTAGAAATTTAATGTATTTTTATTAATTGATATTTCTTTTTAAATAAAGAGTAGATAGCTCTTAAAAACTGCACAAAATTCGACTAGCGCGGCGTTTTGCTCGGGGACACGCCTTAACGCCGACCGCTTCGCTCCCAGAACAATCAGTTCGTCCATTTTACTCGCAGTAATGTTATTACGATGTCGCCGTTGTTCCCGGGCGTTGCTACCTTGCTCTAATTAATCTTCGCTTAGCTCACGTAAGGAACTAGTGGCGTAATGACGTATTGAGTTGTATAGCTTAGTAAGTGAACTGCTTCTACTGTGTTAGTTGGTAATTACTACTAAAGAAATCATGGGCCCACCCTTCACTCTGACTCGTAACTAAAAGTTTACTGTTCAAGAGAAAAAAATAAAGTACAGAAATTTTCGATCACGCGAACGAATCTCCCTTTCATTTGACATTTTAGATATTCTGCGTACCGGTTCGAGGGAACCTGTGTATTTTTACCGCTCTGGTTTCCGACAGACTTGGTCCGCCTCTGAACTTTCTACAATTATTCGTGTTTCCTTACTTTTTCCCCAACCCTACGCAAATGCTGGATACGCTCATGAGAAAGATTTCCCTGGCTATAAAAAAAATCCAATTCAGTGGTCACAATTTTTTTTTTTCGTCAGCTTAATCAGCAATGAAATGAAAATGAACGGCCATGCACGCTCAAGTAACACATCAAAGCAGTATAACGGCCGACTTACAGCATTTCTGTATCGTTTTCGCATTTTGAGTTAGTTCTATAGTAGCATTACAAACGATTATACGGCTACTGTAATGCTTATTTGGGCAAAAATTATACGGCTTTAGGTCCTAAATACGTTCACAAGAGTTGTTTAATTGCATTACAGGCGCATTATATTAGCATTATTGTGGTCAATGAAGTTGCCCATCGCATTAAATAAGCTAGATTACGGTCAATGAAGTTGCCAATCGCATTACAAAGGCTGTATACTAGCTATATTATTGATAATGAAGATGTCTATTGCATTACAAAAGCATTACACTAGCATTAGAATGGTGTAAAAGAATTATTGGAGCTATTTAAGTGTTCACAGTTAGAACTTAATTAAACCCTACATTATTGCAAATAAATCTCTAATACCACGGTACAAATGTTATAATAAATTATCATTGTAGTTTAACTATTTTGTCTCGCAACTAAATATGGACGAAGAAGGATAAAACTGAGGGAGTGACACCATATTTGTTTGCATCAAAACAAAACTTATACAACATTCGCATCCATCAAAAGGACGTTCGTAGGGTGCTGCGCAATCTTGACGTGAACAAGGCTAGTGGCCCCGACGGGATTCCGGCAATTGTTCTCAGAACCTGTGCGCCTGAACTGTCTCCGATCCTTACACGCCTGTTTCGCCTTTCGTATGAGACGGGAAAAGTGCCGAATGCTTGGAAGCAAGCTAACGTTCAGCCTGTGCCCACGAAGGGCAGTCGTGCTGACCCGGCCAACTACAGGCCCATTTCAATAACGTCCATCCTCTGCAAGAGTATGGAACGAGTTCTCAACTCTAAGCTCCTGGCATACCTAGAAGCTAATGACATCCTCAGTGACCGCCAATATGGCTTCCGCAAAAATCGGTCAACTGGGGATCTTTTAGCGTATGCCATTCACATCTGGAGTGAGGCCATCGAGAGGCACGGGGAAGCGCTTGCCGTCTCCCTCGACATCTCGAAGGCTTTTGACAGGGTCTGGCATGAAAGCCTTATTGGTAAGCTTCCTGCATTCGGTCTGCCCAGTGGTCTGTGTGATTGGATTGCAGACTTCCTGAAGAACCGGTCCATTCGAGTGGTAATTGATGGCCGCTCATCTGTACAACTGTGTATTAATGCCGGGGTCCCTCAGGGGTCGGTTCTCTCAGCAACACTGTTCTTGCTGCACATAAACGATCTGCTAAAACCCGGCACCTTTGGGTATGCGGACGATAGCACTGTTGCTGAGAGATACGTGTCCGACGTGCGTGGCACTGGACCTCAGATCCAGTCTCCGGGTGGCCATGGTTGAGCGCTTGAATCTGTCCTTGAAGGCAGTCTCCGAATGGGGCGATGCCAATCTGGTCAAGTTCAATGCTGCTAAGACCCAGGCGTGTCTTTTTTCCGCTAAAAGGAGTCAATTCCACCCGGCTCCTTCTTTCCGAGGTGTAACCGTGCCGATAACGGACCATCTTGAGGTTCTTGGCATTACGTTGACATCGACGCTCAATTTCGGTCCATTCATTGAGGCAAAAGCTCAGCTGGCTGCCAAAAAATTGGGGATCCTCGCGAAGGTGAGACGGTACTTCACGCCAGAACAATTGCTCAACTTGTATCAAGCGCAAGTTCGATCATGTTACTGTTCTCATCTCTGGGACGGATCTGCCAAGTACCAGCTGGATGCACTTGAGTCGATCGATAAACGGGCCAAGAGGCTCATTGGCAATGAAGTACTCGTCGAATCTAGGCTCCAGAACCTCGAACATCGGCGCAGAGTTGCCAGCCTGTCGGTTTTTTATCGGTTGCATTTCGGGGAGTGTGCGTTGGAATTGCATGAACTAATTCCTCCTAGCCCGTTCCATCATCGGACTACAAGACGTACGGCGATGCGTCATCGGTACATGGTGGACATCCCACCCATACGCACCAAACGTTTTGGGAATACTTTTATTATGCGTACAGCAAAGGAGTGGAATTCCCTGCTGGAGTCTGTATTTCCTGTTGGCTACAACCTGGGAGTCTTTAAGTCAAGAGTGAATAGGTTTCTTCTAGGCAAGCGTGCTTCATCGTCGACCACATCGTCGCTTACCATCAGGTGAGATAGTGGTCAAACGCAAGCCTATCAATAATAAAAAAAAATATGTTTCATTGAAAATTTTCACACGCCTTCGATATTTTGTGGTTTTGTTAAAAAGTGTTATATAAATATATTTGTGAAATAACCAAAACAATTGTGTATTCCTAGTATAGAACGAATTTTGCATAATTAACATAATAGTATTGGTTGGACATTATTAAATTAGGTTATTTTGTTACAACAAAGGCCTATTGCTTTTATAAATAGGTCCGAATGATAATAAATTTTGGATATAAAATATTTACAAAATGGTGTCGGTATTTAGCAGCCCGGTGAGCCTTTAAAATGGCTAATTAATGCCGCCAGCAGTATAAATACTCACACGTGAACAATTATTAAGCCAGAGGCCAGAGAAAAGATTTTTGATGAACCACTGTAGTGCCATTGTGTATAAAGTAGATCTATATGGGTTCACCAGTATACCAGTAGACTTAATGTAGAATGAAATAGTGCTATTACTTGAACGCAATTTTGGGGATCCTTGAGCAAAACCAAAAAAACCCGTTTCAGTATTTATGTACAACTTGTATCCGTTTGCCAAAAGTCTGTTGATAAAATAGCTTTCTGAACGCATGATCTCCATATGCCTGTGTGTGGCTTATAAAAAATATAATGGTGCCGTCCACAAAAAGAAGCATGTTTATAGCGAATATTTTGCTTTTCCTCAATATGGCCGACAAATGGTTTAACGAATATAGTAAAATGAACCTATATACAGCTTTACGCATTACAATTACTCACGTGTATTTCAATAAAGAGTTGTTAGCTATACAACAGAACACAGTTGATCTTTAAAAATGCAAGCATTATATTGATTCACGTTTATGCTGTTCAGCAGGTCTAGGCTTTTACTAACCACTTTTAAGTGCTATTAAATAACAAAAGGCAACAAAAATAGCTCAAAGCTGTATAACGGATTTACGGTGCATTATAATGGCACAAGTTTATGCTATTAAGCAGCATTAGGCATTATCTAACTACTTAAAAATGCTACTGTAGACCCTAAGGCACTAAAAACAACTGAAAGCTGTATAGCGGATTTACGCGGCATTATAATGGTTCATGTATATGCTGTTAAACAGCATTAAGCATTTATTTACTACTTAAAAATGCTATTGTAAATCCAAATGCACTAAAAACAGCTGAAAGCTTTATAGCTGCGTTGTGGATTGCTGCACTAAAACTAAAGGCTTTACAAAAGCATTTTAATATGCCACTATCCAAACGTTATACAGTGTAAAGCATCATAATGGTTTAAAAATGCCAATATAAAGCGTCAGGATGCTCGGTGAGCTTATATAAGAGTTTATACGGACCTTAGGTTCTACATAACTTTACTATTCGTTTGTTAAAATGCTTCCCGTGTTACTTGGGCGTTAACTCATCACATCATTACCGTCACCTTCTTTTGTTTTGTATATTAATTCTATTCCTCTCAATTTGGAGCTTTCAGCGTTGTAGTACGTAAGTGCACCATAATATTGTAATTTGAACGGTGTGAGCCTGGAGATCTGTCATCCAGGTCTCGAACCCAGTGTATAGTCCAGCTCTCACAAAGGTTTTAATCTGCCTGTAATCTAGATATATCGTATCGATATTGTATTTATTTATTTATTTATTTATGTACACACAAAACACTTTAAAGAGACAGTACATATCAAGACAGAATAGCACAAAGGTGCTGCTTATTTCTAAAGAAATTTCTTCCAGCAGACCTACGACAGGAAAATTAAATAAGAAACATAGACACAGTGTGTATAAGTAAAAGGAAAGATAATAAAACTATACTAATACAAATATAATATTACAATAAGTACCTCAACAATATATATATATATATAAAAAATATACATAACTACTATAAAATTAATAAATACCTATAATATATAAGATCACGGGATAGAAGAAAGATAGTGTTCTTTGACTTGTTTTTTAAATATAGCGATAGTTTTAGCGTCACGGATCTTAGGTGGAAGCGAGTTCCACAATCGAACTGCATGAACAGAGAAGGAGTGGGAATAGAAACGAGTTTTATGGGATGGGAAATTGAGATGGAATTTTAGGCGCGATCTACACAGGACGTTAGCAGGGCGGGTAAATGAAAAACGGTCGCGCAGGTAGCCAGGGTATGCAGGGTTAAAGAGGATGTTGAACAGGAGACATAATATGCGAGTGTTCCTGCGAAGACGGATAGGGAGCCACTTGAGATCCTTGCGGAACTGAGAGACATGATCGTATTTCCTAAGACCAAAAACAAAACGAATACACAGGTTTTGCAAGCGCTCAAGCTTATTTAAGAGCTCCTCAGTAGCATCCAGATAGCAGGCATCGGCGTAGTCTATGATCGGCTGAATTAAGGTTTGGGCTAGATAAATTTTAGTTTTAAATGGCAGGAAACTTTGAAGAGTTTTTAAAGAGTGGAAGGAGAAATGCACCTTACGACTAACTTCGTTTACTTGCGCTCGCCAAGTAAGATTGCTATCAATTAAGACACCGAGATTCTTTGCCGTATCGGTGTAAGCTATGGTCGAGCCTTCAAGGGATAGTGGCGTCAAGGTAGAAGGGTCAAGCGCAGTGCGATAACATCGACTGCCTATGATCATGACCTGGGACTTGGAAGGGTTAATCTGTAAGCCATAAGACTTAGCCCATTCACTGATTCTCTCCAGGTCACGATTCATGTCATTAATCGCTGAGTCCGCGTCTGCAAGCAGAAAGTGTCCATAAAGCTGCAAATCGTCTGCGTAAAGATGGAAGTTGGAGGTGATAACCTTGGTAACAGTGTTTATGAAGATAGAGAAAAGAAGAGGAGAGAGAACGCCACCCTGAGGAACACCAGCAGTGAGATCACACCAATCAGAGAAGATCTCTTCAAGGCGAACACACTGAGAGTGACCCCGAAGATATGAGTCAAACCAGGCTAATGCAGAAGAAGAGAAGTTAATAGATTGTAAGATCCCAAGCAGAATGTCGAAATCCACAGAGTTGAACGCACAACTGAAGTCAAGTAGGACTAACACGGTGAGAAACTTATTGTCCATAGCCCTGCGGATGTCATCAGTGACCTTCAGAAGGGCAGTTACAGTACTGTAACCCGCACGAAAGCCAGATTGGAAAGGACAGATCAGTGCATTAGCCGAAAGAAATCTGGAAATTTGACCATGAACGATGTGTTCGAGAACTTTAGATAGGAAAGGTAATATGGAGATGGGTCGGAAGTGAGATAAAGAAGAAGGATTGGTAATTTTGGGCAGTGGAATTATGAGTGCCTGTTTCCAGGCTGAGGGAAATATGCCAGAGAATAGCGAATAATTAACAATACGTGTGAGAATAGGAAGGAGTTGTGGGAGAATAGGCATTATCATTCTCGAACACAGATTATCATGGCCAACAGCAGAGGAGGAAATAGCAAGAAGAGATTTTTTGACATCGTCATCAGAAACAGAGTTTAAATTAAATAGTGGGCAATTCGGTAAAGGCAACTCGGAGAGTTCAGTCAAAGTGGAATTTTTGACACTAGGGTCCAGAGAGACAGGTGGAAGGGAAAAGTGCCTATTAAGAGCCGACAAGTCGACATCTTTACAGGTATTAGTGGGCGATTTGCCGATACCGACAGACTTTAGAAATCCCCAGACGTCAGAGGATTTGCGATCGACTAGAGATTCATGGAAATAGCGTCTCTTTGCATCTCGACACAGACGATTGCAGTGGTTACGTAGCCCTTTGAAACAAGCAAGATTCTGATCCGTGGGTCTACGCCTGTATCTGCTCTTTGCCTTGTCCTTGCGAGCAATAGCATCTTTAATTTTAGGAGTCATCCACGGAGCAGGATCATGCCTAATTTTAATACGCCGACGCGGTGCATGCTTGTCATAAAGGCTCAACAATTTGACATTGAAACAATTTACTTTTTCATCGACACAGGTGCTTTGTACTTGTACCTTGTGCTTGTACCTTTTTGAGAGAAATAAAGAAATATTAATATAATTTTTGGCAAGTGTTTCAACTTCTCAGCTCTTAGGCTGGTTTAAGCTACATTTACGGGTCGAAACCAAGTAAATGCAGCATGTGGTGTGTTATGTTGAAGATGAATGATGTGAACCTATACTTTGACAATCTCGGGACCCTGGCGTCCCGGTCCTTTGAAAGGCGTGCGAGGGGCCGAAGCCAACTCGCAGAGTTCTTGTTAGGCATGTATCAGGAAATGTGACACCAACCGACGATTATCCCTGTATGCACTGCGCAAGTGCACCCAAGGGCAATCTCTGGTTGGTGCAGGACTACTGCAAAATATGGAGAAAAAATGCTATGGGCTATGGGTTTGGTAGGTTTAGTAGATCGATTGCCTAAAACTATAGGAGGACTATTGGCCCCTGCCTGACCACTGTTGAACTACACAGCTATAAAATGGCAGGGGTGACTGGCACACTCAATTAATGGTCCCCCATAAAGGGTCGCTTGCACTTTAGTGCCGAAGCGCCGAGGGGGCAACATATCTGGAGGTGCTTGAGGAATGGAGATTATTATTATAACTGTCCTTTAGAAATCTGAAAGTGGAGCCCTGACGCAACCTGGGCTCCTCTGAAACATTTCTGATATATTCTCAGTGTTATCTCTGCAAGCCGCACTTATTCAGCTATCAACTTTTCGCTCTGTACGGTACATGCTTACCTAAAATACCATCTCAAAATGACAGCCAGGACAAACGAACAAACAGTCGAGGCACGAAAGTGTTCTCGGTAATACATTAATCTAATAAAAATTAAGAAAAAAATAAAGGCAAGCGTTGCTTATGCTTGAAGATCGACTTGTGTGGCGTATTCATGCACGAGAACCTATGAGTATGAGACAACCCTGTAATCTAACCCTAACTACTTACCACCACCACACTCACCCCTCCCCCCTCCCCGATGTAACTTACTTTGTAGCGTAGCGATAATTTGCCGTCTTAAAGAGAAAAGTTACTTTTATGAGTTAGAATCGAGTTATACAAGCAGCGACGCGTGCATTAGATTCGATTTATCAATTTAGTTCAGGTTCAAAAGCTGTTTTTAATCGTTCAATTTGAACATGCAGATTTTTTAAACCTTCACTTTATTCTTTAGTAAAATTTTCTTTGAAGGTAAATTTCTCTTATAGATTCAATCGCGATTCATTTAACTTTTGGAATTTCTCGAAGTTAGGAGTAGTTTTCAGTGCTCGTGGCAGTCTCGTGCTTACAAAGAGCTAACTACATTCTAAACTAATGCATGACTTGATTCCGCCCAGCCCGTTCCATCATCGGACTACCAGATGTACGGCGATGCGTCATCGGTACATGGTGGACATCCCACCCATACGCACAAAACGTTTTGGGGACACTTTTATTATGCGTACAGCTAAGGAGTGGAATTCCCTGCCGGAATCTGTGTTTCCCGATAGCTACAATCTAGGGGTCTTTAAGTCAAGAGTGAATGGTTTTTTTTTAGGCAAGCGTACTTCACCATCGACCACATCATCACTTACCATCAGGTGAGATAGTGGTCAAGCGCAAGCCTATAGATAATAAAAAAAAAAAAACTACTTTTTTCTCTCTAAATTCTTATATGAAAGAACGTTATCAATAAACTGCAACATGCAAGCTTCTTTTAAACTAACATATAAGTTCAGCAAGTTATGCTGGGTACATGTGTATCTGACCCCCTTTTGTGCGTCAGCTTTCAAATTCTTTACTATATCAACTTGGAAGACATAATTACTTTTAAGAGGAACGCTATTTACTTACTTAGCAGGGTACTGTGAAGTGTAAAGTATATTTCGATTACTTGAAAACAATGGTCGAAATAGCATGAACATTTCATCAATGTCAACACATTAAACTAACGCTTTTAATAAACTAACTGTTTTATAAAATACTAGCTGACCCGGCAAACTTTGTTTCCTACCCTACCAACCCTACCCTACCTACCCTACCCTACCCTACCTATCCACCCTACCTACACTACCCTACCTACCGTACCCTACCTACCTAAATATATATACATATAAATCAAATTTGCACGCACACATTGACATTACGAGTTTACAGGGATTCTCGGGTAATATTGGACAGAGCTCAGTCGCGGTCGACGAAAATATTTTCAGTTAATAATTTATAGAAACCTGTGCCATATCTATTTTTAAATGATAATATTCTAATCTACAACTCCTTTATTTTTTGAAACACAACTTAGGTATTTTTTTACCAAAATTAACTTACACTTTTTTTTAAATAGTAAGGATTATTTTAATATTTTTTATATTTTGGGGTATAAAGGGCCTCACTCATAATACTTGGCATGCGGGTCCAACTAGTACTTGTCTGGTTATTATTTTTTCTATTTAGCTTATTGGTTGTATTGTCGGCAATGTGTAGATTAATCTAGACACACGTTAGTAAGCGATGTACATTCCTAGAATATGTACGGTAAGGATGCCTGAAATTACATAGGTAAAGATGCATACGGTTATAAAAAAATTCAAGATTACAAGTTAAAAATTCAATATCTAAGAAAATAATAAATTACTTTAAATTCATAGATGAAATTGTACATTGTAGCTTTGCTTAAGGGAAGGCTAGGCCCTTCTAGATCTCTGCTCTTCTTCGTCGAACTTGGCGCCTTTTTCACATTTATGGTTTTGCCATATCACATTTTTATGTTTTTGGATCAAATAAAGCCCGAACTGCCATCAGGAATGGAACACGAATGTTTTAGATACCTTCGTTAGAACACACAAGGTATCAAAGACTTTGACACCGGTCAAAGGCATACTAAACAGAGTACCAACTTCAATCGGGTAACCGAGCCAGCACATACATGTATTAGCCCGTAAATATCCTGACCATAACCAACCAGTAAAGTGGAACTTCGGTCCTGTCAAAGGGGAACCTAGACAGTTTAGCAGTAGCACGCTGTTGTACTAAGCCTTTGATAGGCTTTAATCCGATGCCTTTTACTTTGAAATGCGAATTGAAATGAAATCCTGTCAATTTACTTTGAAATGCCTTTTACTTTTTTGTTTTTGAAATCCGGTGCACTTTGGAGAGTCAGCCCTTCTGCCATCCAGGCCACTGGCTGATTTTGCCAGAGTATTTATTTTTGGACTGTGTTACACTATTCCCAACCGTTGCAACGGCTGAAAGCCAGAATCTCCACACGAAATCACCAAAAATGGGGTCATCCAGGGCCGCCCGTACTATAAGTTATTAGAGCAAGGTTATATCCATTTTACGTAAGGGACAGATGTATCTGATACATTTGTTGATGTTGAGATTTATCTGACTTGCATTATAGTTGAATTGTTTCTCCAGGGGCCTGATCAGTATCTGGTATCTGACTTAAATAAATCTGTCCCTTACGCACAATGAAATGAAATAAAATTGATCTAAGAGCTCATGGTACGGTCCCTGGAGAAACGACTTAACTGTCTAGGATCCAGCAACAAAATTATTCCCAAAGAACAGCGGAGGCGTAAGCAAAACCATGCAGTAGCTGTTCTCGAATTATTCCTGCCGAGGCCGTGATAAACAATGGCAGTTTCTACATTTTATAATTACCCCATGCTATGGCCCCATATGCGAAAATTGTGTCAGGAATCAGAGGCTCTAGACTGTTATTCTATCAGCGAAGATTATGGTTGAAATGCCAAAATGCAAGGGCTTGGTCAAGTGACGTTTTGATAGCACTTGCCATTCCCGTACATTTAATAAAATTATTCATTAAAACATCTTTTTTTGAAACAAGCTTTGTTCGTATTCATCTCAGCAAACACTTTCATTTGATACCCATATCATGGCAGTGCACAAAAATTACTAATCCGCCATCTTGCGCCGTCCGCCATATTGGATTTAGAATGACGTCACTTAGGTAACCATGCATTGGCATCCAAACTAAACGTGTATGCAAAATTTCATCTTAATCGGTGCAAGATAACTGCTTTAAAATTCAGCTGCAAGATTTGACCCGAACACATACATGTATACATACATTGCAAGTTAAATTAAAGCTTGTAAAAATAATACACAATCGCTATCGCGGCGCTTTCGTTGATAGCTTGTCACTTGTCTAGAGTGTAGAGTCCATGTACCACCCGACGGAAAAAGAGGGGTGTTATTAGTTTGACGTGTGTATGTGTTTATTTGTCTGTGGCATCATAGCTCCTAAACGGTAGAACAGATTTTGTTTTGTTTGAAAGGTGACTCAATGGAGAATGTTCTTAGCTATGTATAACATTTTACTCTTTGAATCGGGGTATTTTCACAAGATATCAAAGTCAAAGTCAAAGTATCTTTATTGTGAGACAGCGGTTACAGAGTTGTTATTTATCGTGTTATAATTACGTGTTTCTATTAATTAATTATAATTATTGTCGATCGAAGCGTGTTTACTACTAGATAAATTATGTAGTTTAAAGAGGTATTTGTCTCGGGGTTTTTAAAAAATTTACTTCTTGTCTAACGCAAAGTCAACTAATTTACTAAACAAATCAGATATGATTCAGGAGCTTGACATTCCACCAAAACCCTTATTAAGTTTGCAATTTCTTTCGTGTTTTCCGATTTTATTTCATGTTGTATAACGAGATGTTTGTTTCAACCCACAGAGGGCCGGTCTAGGGTTTGTACCAATCCTTTTTATCTTTTTACGGGTACCCAAACTTAGAACATTACATTATTTAGCTGGGTCTGCCAGCTGGCCGAAAGATTTCTATTTGAATATTTTACCTTTGCAAGAATTACAATTCGGAAACAACGTGTAGTCTTCATGTATTTTATGTGTTATTCAGTAGTACGTATGTATTATTGATGAAACAAATACGGTCGAATTCCAAATAAAAAAAACTAAAAAGTGAAAAATAGCTTCAATTTCAGAAGTCGGTGTTTCTAGTTTCGTTTCTTCGGTTTTTGACACCGACTTCCGAAATTTAAGTTTTTTTTTTACTTTGTAGTATTTTTATTTGGATGTATTGTTTTGTAATTTTATTTTCAGTTTTTAGTTATGGTAGGTACCTTGTTCTATAGTAATGTACAATAAACAAACATGCGATTACAGCAATCCCGAAAGATTTGCTGTCATTTATTTCAGAGTTCTGTAGTATATCTGCAAAGTTCTTCATCAGATCTTCACCAAATTTATATGGGACCACCTCGGGAAAGTATAATTTCAAACACAAACAGAATTTTCTAAATCCACATTGGACGGAGCAATCTGTGAACATACATAAAAAATACAAGCAGTTGAATGTATATATCTTCTCCTGTTTGGGAAGTCGGTTAACAACTGGTATTTTGATTTTATAGTATACTAGCTTTTACAAGTTAATTCGTCCGAGTACATGGGACCTAAAATAAGGGGCAAAATGTGGGTGTAAGACTAGGTACATCTCTGCCTGCCCCATTACGATATCATCATCATCCTTTTAATGTTCCCACTGCTGGGACACAGGCCTCGTCTCTGTGAGAGGACCACGCCGGCCCAGTGCGGGTTGGTGAATGTCACATGTCTTCGAATTTTTCGTTCTAGGACATGCCGGTTTCCTCACGATGTTTTCCTTCACCGTTTTTAGAGCAGTGATGATGAAAATATTAACACAAAGTAAAGCGCCTGCCAGGGTTCGATACCACGACCTAAACACCACTGCTTACGATGTACTGGCATAATATGTTTTTCAACACACTTGCTCATAAAGTGGCTCTAATTTCACCGCAATTAGGCATATGTGACTTTTTCATTGCTATTATTCACAAGTGAGTTAAAGTTTTTTTTTAATGGTTTTCTGCCTTCATTTTAAATACTTTTAAATGAAACTAATTTTAAAAGTGTCACAAATCAATCCAATGAAAATTAATAAAATAAGTCATTAATTCTAATCCACATAAAATTGAAGTATTTTCAATATAATAAAATGTAACACAGTTAATCAATTAAAAGTGTCCCATTCGACATTAATCTCTTTCTATTCCTGTCATGGAAGTAGTACTTACTATACCCATAACATGATATGGGTAGTAATTACTATTTCCATGATATCCATTAAGTACATAAAATGTGGCATAGCTTCTAGTCAAACAATTCAGCAAAATGCTAGAACCTAACATATTGCTTGCTCATTTCATGCAACTTCGTATTCAACTAGATAATTTCAACTTGTATGTGTTAAACAAATAAAATTTCCCCTTAAATATAACTTTTGTTTCTCTGCAATAAAGAAAACATGAAGTTCCCCATTTTGTACGTGGCTAAAACGCTATCCGCGAAAAGCTAAAAAAGAAAGTAACCTCATTGTTTTAGTCTATGGCCGATCGCCATTGTTAGATGCGCGCGCATAGGAAAACTGATTTAATTTACAATTTTTTTGTACCCCGCTATTGTGAAAAAAAATTCACAACTCGTTTTTACTGTTGAAAATGATTTTTTAGTATTATTTTCTTCACAAGTGTGTTGAAAAACGTCGTATGATACACGTGTGTATTGATGATTACCGTCCTCGGCTCTCTTAAGACCCTCACCTAACGGCTCGGGTCTCAATGGCGCCTCAGCGGTAATCACCAACATTGCACACTTGTACCATAATGTACTAATAACTGTAATGTGTGATAACTGTTTTACAAAATAAAGGAGGCTAATTTTTAGGGTTCCGTACCCGAAAGGTCCATACGGAGCCCTATTGCTGTCACTCACGTTTCCATCTGTCTGTCGTCTGCCACACATTTTATGCCGAAGATTTTTTTAACTTCCCATTGACCTATGAACTTGAAATTTGGTGATAATGTTTATTATTACGTACATTTCACTAACAAATACCAATATATTGTTAAATTGGAACGGAACCCTAAATGTGCGAAGTCTGACACGCACTTGGGCGGTTTTTAACTGACTGCCCAAAAAGGAGGAAGTTTCTCAATTCAACCTTATATATATTTTTATATTTATGTGTGCTCGCGAATAACTTTGTCGTTTATGAACCGATTTTGTTTTTTTTTTTTTTGGAAATAATATATCCCAAGGGTGGTACCATGATAAGGAAACCAGGATCTGATGATGGAATCCTAGAGAAATTGAGGGAACTCCTCAAATATTATAGGCATACATATAGAGATTTTGGTATTTTCATCAATAATGCAATCATTTGCACTCAGAAAGTATCATTTGGTGAAGAAGAACTGATGAAGAAGACCACAATGGCCACTGGAACTCCGAAATAAAACAATGTATCCTAGTTGTGTTTGGGCTTATTGGAATCGTCATGAGATGTATTTTGGCTATAAATGATATTCGTGTTAATTGGAGGTACCTACCAAAACTAAAAAGAAGAAAATAAAAAACTTTTTAACAAAAAATCAAACCGACTTCCAAAACAAAACACTTCAAAGCGAAAAGTAACTTTCTTTGCCGAAGTCGGTGTCGAATAACGGAAAACAATGGATAAAAAAGACACCGTCCACCAATTTTTTTAAGCATTTGGGTTTTCTGATTTTTTGAATTAACTTTTGTTTTATTTCATTTTTGCATCAAAAAACCGAGGTTTGTATAAACGGGTACAAGTAGGCGTCTGCCAATTGCCTGTCACAATCAGTTCGCATGAATACTGTTGAATGTGTACAAATGTTCGCGGCAGATAAATTGGGTAATCGTGTAGAAAATAGCATCGAAAATGTGTATGTAGGCTTTTAATGTGTTTACAGATACCTACTTACTCTAGAAATACATAATACTTGGCGCTCTAGATAAGTGACATTGGAAAAATGGCAAAAAGGTATTGAAATGTCACGCGACACAACGGGAGATGTCACAACATCTGCCTTAGAGATAGCGTGCACGAGCAACTTTTGTCTCCGCAACTAATTTGTCTCCCACATCAAGTCTATGGGTTTATTAAAGACTGTGCATTTAGCGACGTGACAGCTCTAGCCGGGCGACTTTTCATGTAAACCTTTGATTTGAGGTGAGAGACAAAATAATTGCTGGGCTATTAAATTGCGGTTGGGCGCACACACATTTACATTTGTATATTTTAATTGTACATTTTGCCATTTTCACCATCGTCATCGATGATAGAATGAAATGTTTTACCCGACTGCCGGAACAAATAACATTGTTATGTGTACTTGGCCCTTGTCAAGGTTGCCTACTGAAGCCATAAAAATAAAATAAGCGTCACCTTAAGTTATCTCTTAATCCACAGAGCGTGACAGAGCAACAGTTTTATTAAACAAATATATCAAGACACCATTTTCATACAAAATTTATTAAACACTAGTTTTTGCACGTCACTTCGTCTGCTTAGCATTAATAGGTACTCAGAAAAGCCATTTTTTTCTGCCTTACTTTCATTCACCATACAAACTTCCACCCCATTTTCCACCCCTTAAGGTTACACTAGTCGAAAATTCTTCCACACAAACGTAGTCTAGGGATAATTCCACTGTTTGATTATGTACGTTCAAAATAAAAGTGATATCAATTCGTCTCATCATTGTCTAGCCCTGTATAGAAGCAAAAAAGTAAAAAAAAATATATTTGAAAGTTATGAGCGTCGAAAGTTCCACATTTCGACACAAATTTTAACGCATTTTTGGGCGCAAATAAATACCATAAGAAGACGGAAAATTGCAAAACAGTCTCCATACAGGGAAAGATTAGTAGTTCAAAAATGCAAATAATTTTATTTTGAACAGATAGATTTAGTAGTTTTTTCATGATATCTAGACTGCCAAAGGTCTGTTTATAAAATTCCGCGCGCTCGGTTTCGTTCTAAATCATTTTCCATTTCACTTCAAATTTGCAAAAGTGTGTATTCGTACGCGAACTAGCTTCCTACTGCTCATCACAGCATTTATCTCTTCCGCACGTGTTGTCGGTTGATATAAAATGCATTTCAACCTCGCGCACAAAATAGTTCGTGCCGTCGACTAGTGTACCCTTAAAGGGTGATTTCCGGGATAAAAACTATCCTAAGTCCTTCTTAGGGTCTCAAACTATGGCCATCTACATCGGTTCAGCGGATTTAAGCGTGAAAACGTAATAAGCAGAAAGACAGAGTTACCTATTAGTAATTGTATGGATTATATATCACCGTGCCTGTATTCTTCAAAGGATGGATAAGCACGCCCCTATTTCCCCAGTTATGTTTAAATACCACATAACCATGATGGCTGGATATAATGTCGGCGTGGCCCAGTGGCTAAGATCTCGCCTCTCGTGCTTGAGGTCGTAGGTTCCAATCCGGGCAAGTGCCAATGTGACCTTTTTGAATTCATATGACATCACAGGCAACGGTGAAGGAAAACATCGAGAGGAAACCAGGACTTATATATTTAATGTTAGTCTGAAATACCCAAGTCAGAAGCCTGTGGGTGCCCAGAGGTGGCTTAATTAACTCTGACACCAGAGGTGGCCACGTCCTCACACGAAAAAAAATATATATGGCAAGATTATTGCCATCACGGATAACTGAAATGCCGCTGCGTCCACTGCAAGAGGTGGCATTGTTAAAACTTTCAGAATCAGAAACTTTATTTGTAAATATGTGGAGACTTACACAGTAAAGACATGTGTGAGATGTTACTTGGAACTTGGTACTCCGGGCGAAGGAAAAGGCGTAAGTCGAGGGCAAGCGTATATTGCAAACTGAACTATGTTACAAGTGAGACGACTTATGATCCTAATGACATATTGTTCAATGCCAGGTAAACATAAATATATTACAGTTACAATTCTCTATGATTTTCCATGAGATATACAAACATCCCAAGAAAGCACCAAGAGTGACATTGAGAGAGTGTCATAGTTTACTCATAGTAATTGACTGCCTAACAATTCTGAATATAGCTGAGACAGCTGGAACTTGTGCTTAAGAGCGCCTACAAGTTTCACGAGCTAAAAACAGAAAACAGCTACTTTTTCAGGGCAAATTTCTCAATAACTACGAGATATATGATAAATCTCTTAATGCAACTTTTTGCGTCACATAGTTATCTAGTAAATGTACATTACATATTTTTAATAACTGTTCAATTTAAATTACAAAAAATAAATTCCTAACACACGTTTTTACGTAATCCCGAAACACCAGGTTTTCAATTGCTTTTTCTGCTTACTTGTGGCGAATAACAATCTGCAAAAAATGGTGTGGACTGGGCATATAGTATACTAGTAAGCCACTAGTTTTGTTTCTTAAAATTGATTGCATTTGTACATAAAAAAAAATATCCATGCGGAAAAAAAGCAATTTTATCATGTGTGCAAGCGTCGCCTACGTGTAAGAATAGGTTGAATATAAAAATAACTGGTAAATAATTTGAAATTTGAGGTGTTTATCAATCGAATCCAATTTTTATATTTTATTTTTGAGTACTTATTTTATTTTAATAAATTGTCTAAATATTGCCTTATAAACCGTTGCGCTCGCGCGAGACATTCAGTTTCGCTCAAGGGCTTGTAGACGTCGGACCTGCGTCGTTTTTTTTGTCATTATATTTTTATCATATATCTTGTAGTTATTGAGAAATTTTTGCTGAAAAAGTAGCTGTTTTCTGTGTTTGGCTCGTGAAACTTGTAGGTACTCTTAACTGCACTCATTGCGCATGAATTCATTGAAGAGTGTGGTTTTAACAAACTGGGGAAAAACACTTTATCTTAGCCTTACCTGAAGACCGAAGCAGAGACCAATGAGGCATAACATCATCATCATCATCTGCCTAGCCTTTTCCCAACTATATTGGGGTCGGCTTCCAGTCTTACCGGATTCAGCTAAGTACCAGTGTTTTTACATGGAGCGACTGCCTATCTGACCTCCACAACCCAGTAACTGGGTAACACGGTACCCCTTGGCAAGACTGGTGTCAGATCTCAAGCTTCTGACTACCCGTAACAACTGTCAAAGATCTTCAAATGACAGCCGGGACCAACGGCTTAACGTGCTTTCCGAGGCACGGAGGAAACTCGGTATGTTGAAATGGTCACCCATCCACGGACCGACCTCGTCAAGCGTTGCTTAACCTTGATGACCGACCCGTGCGGCTGTTATTATTTAGCCACGAGCTCCTCTATGAGGCATAACTTCAACTCCTATTAAAATAAAACCGGCCAAGTGCGAGTCGGACTCGCGCACGAAGGGTTCCGTACCATTATCGCAAAAAACGGCCAAAAAATCACGTTTGTTGTATGGGAGCCCCACTTAAATATTTATTTTATTCTGTTTTTAGTAATTGTTGTTACAGCGGCAACAGAAATACATCATCTGTGAAAATTTCAACTGTCTAGCTATCACGGTTCATGAGATACAGCCTGGTGACAGACGGACAGATAGACAGACAGACAGACGGATCGCGGAGTCTCAGTAATAGGGCCCCGTTTTTACCCTATGGGTACGGAACCCTAAAAACCAGTGGTGTTGGATTTCGCACATCGCGGTTCCGTACGAAACCGCGCCAAACCGCAAAATTAAGTTGGTTGTAATAGGAAAAATGAGGGCATTTCAAAGAAAAATGTGTTTATCAATATATTGGTATTTTTTAGTAAAATATACGTAATAATAAACATTATTACCAAGATTCAAGTTCATAGATAAATGTAGCTTCTCATTTCTTTGTTTATCCGATATTTTTCTGCTCTAAACAACGATACCCCACTTGATGGGGTAGCAAGGAGGCCTTAAAAACAATAAACAATAATTATTGACAATTTGTATGGCTTTTTTTTATCGTAGGTAGGCTTGCGCTTGACCACTATCTCACCTGATGGTAAGCGATGATGTGGTCGAAGGTGTAGCACGCTTGCCTAGAAGTAACCTATTCACTCTTGACTTAAAGACCCCTAGATTGTAGCTATCGGGAAAAACAGACTCCGGCAAGGAATTCCACTCCTTAGCTGTACGCATTATGAAAGTATTTCCAAAACGTTTAGTGCGTATGGGTGGGATGTCCACCATGTACCGATGGCGCATCGCCGTACGTCTTGTAGTCCGATGATGAAACGGGCTTGGCGGAATTAGATCATGCAATTCCATCGCACATTCCCCGCAATGTAACCGATAAAAGACCGACAAGCTAGCAACTCGGCGACGATTTTCAAGGCTCTGGAGCTTTGACTCAACTAGTGCTTCATTAATTTTTTCTTCATTTTCATTGTTTTAAGACCTTTGTTACTAACAACTATGGACATGTAATTGGTCTGCAATAAATGGATAAATAATAATAATAATAATTGCCAATGAGCCTCTTGGCCCATTTTTCGATCGACTCTAGTGCATCAAGCTGATATTTGGCAGGTCTGTCCCAGAGATGAGAACAGTACTCCATGCAAGATCGAACTTGCGCTTGATACAACTTAAGCAGCTGTTCTGGCGTGAAGTACTGTCTCACCTTCGCAAGGATCCCCAACTTTTTGGCAGCCAGTTGAGCCTTTGCTTAAATGTATGGGCCAAAATTTAGTGTCGATGTCAACGTTACTCCAAGAAGCTCAAGATGGTCCGTTATCGGCACGGTTACACCTCGGAAAGATGGAGCCGGATGAAATTGGCTCTTTTTAGCGGCGAAAAGACACGCCTGTGTTTTAGCGACATTGAACTTGAGAAGCTCAACCGCTCCACCATGGCCTCACGAAGAGACAGGACCTCAGGCCCAGTAGCCCGTGCGTTGGACAAGTATCTCTCAGCAACAGTGCTGTCGTCTGCATACCCAAAGGTGCCGGGTTTTAACAGCTCATTTATGTGCAGCAAGAATAATGTCGCTGAGAGTACCGACCACTGAAGAACCCCGGCATTAATATCCTATTGATCCGATGAGCAGCCCATCTATAACTACTCGAATGGGCCGATCCCTCAGAAGTCTGCAATCCAATCACAAAGACAACCAGGCAGACCGAACGAAGGAAGCTTACCAATAAGGCTTTCATGCCAGACCCTATCAAAGCCTTCGAGATGTCGAGGGAGACGGCAAGCGCTTCCCCGTGTCTCTCGATGGCCTCACTCCATATGTGAATGGCATACGCAAGAAGAACCCCAGTAGACCAATTTCGGCGAAACCTGTATTGGCGGTCACTAAGGATGTCGTTAGCTTCTAGGTATGCCAGGAGCTTGCTATTAAGCACGCGTTCCATACACTTACAGAGTATAGACGTTACAGAGATGGGTCTGTAGTTGGCCGGGTCAGCTCGACTGCCCTCCTTGGGCACGGGCTGTACGTTGGCTTGCTTCCAAGCATTCGGCACTTTTCCAGCCTCATACGAAAGGCGAAATAGGCGTGTCATGATCGGAGACAATTCAACTATGTGTCAACAAGATGCTTATACTGTAAAAATTTGAAGACTGTAGCTCCAACCGTTTGGCTGTAAAGCTCGTGTAACAGACGACGGAAAGACGGACAGACAGACACGTGAGTGTCAGCAATAGGGCTCCGTTTAGACCCTTCGGGTACGGAACCCTAAAAAGTATAGAAGAAACGTTCTAAATCACAAATTATATTCTACTTGTACATAATATTAGATAGTAAGACTCAATTTCATCAAGGTTAGGAAGAAGGTAATTATGTTACCTTTGAGCAGCGTCGCTTATTATAAAAAAAAACTCATATCCAATTAAAAAACTTCCGTGTTCGTTCTAAGGCTCGGGTCGGCAGGAGCTTAGTAGGCTCTTCCTTGTAAAACTCGTACCTATATATAATTATCTTCTAATTATAAAACTTCTAAGCCTGTGTAAAAACTTACTTTTTGTTGATCTTCTTTCATGTCTGGTCGGTCTACGAGATTAGCTCATTTCATGGTCAGAAGATTAGCCAGTTGGCAAGTTTGGTGTAGGGATTAATGGACTTATGTTTGACATTTGCGGAGGTTTTACTAATCGGTGTCGATATCCAGGCTAGGAACGTTATAAGTCTTCCACGCACGTTTGGGCAGAATAATTAGTTTAATATCCATTACCAACTTTACCTAAACGTAGTGTAAATAAATACCAGTAGGTACTCCAAGAGCTCTCCAGCAGTATCGGTACCGGGTTTAAATATTAGGTGTATTTAAATATTATAAATATAATATTGTCTTCAAGTGACCAGAGGGCTGGGCTTATCTTCGGCCAGAGAATCAGCATTGCTAACCAACTTGGCACGCGATGTGGACGAATTTTTTGACGCCCAATGAGCCCTTCCCTTTTTAAACACAGGCCTTATTTAGTTCCTCCTTCCAAAGAGCACCAAGACGCCTCGGTGGCTACTGCTAGATTTGGCACTGTCAAAACTTTCCATACAAAACCAAGCATTGCGAGCCACGGTTTACTCAAAGAAATTGACGGTCCGTGATAATTCTGATTGTAGTTATGACAGCCAAATTTGTGCTCAACGAGAAAAAATATTGTTAAATCTATTACTTTTATCTGAGAAATAATGGCGACTCTATAAGTATTATAGAAGTTACAGTTTTAAAATAAAAAATGTTTTATAGAAAATTTCATCAACTTCCTTAGAAATTATAGTTTGTTATACATTAGCAAAATTTTTGAACTGGGCGCTTGGTACGGGCATTGAAATCTCTATATAGGGATTCCAGTGCTTTTGTTAGGATTAATGGGGCCTATATATGGACTGGTTATCCATCTCAAGGGGTGTTAGACAAGGCTGTGTAGCGTCACCGTGGCTGTTCAACTTGTACATGGATATGGTTTGAAAGAGCATGAGTGCGGATTGAGGATGAATGAGTTGCCAGTCAAATGCCTTCTCTATGCAGATGATCAAGTTCTACTTGCATCGTCAGCAAATCAGTTGCAAGACATGGTGACCGTGATGAATGAAGCTTTTAAGTTGAAAGAGACGAGTATAAATGTGAACAAAACTAAGGTAATGGTGTTTGAAAGAGAAGACGATGTATCGGAATGTGAAGTGAAAATAAATTATAAGAGTTAAGGTCTATTCACACATATCAGGGCCGTGCCAGGGACGTGATGGATGGACCGTGCCCCGTCAGGGGCTTAAAATAATATCGGTTGGTACATTTTGTATGAACTCGTTCACACACGTCC
Source organism: Orthosia incerta (assembly GCA_948252205.1). Lineage (NCBI taxonomy): Eukaryota > Metazoa > Arthropoda > Insecta > Lepidoptera > Noctuidae > Orthosia > Orthosia incerta. The sequence continues at coordinate 9,243,636 of OX411754.1, read as the reverse complement.
GTGCACGGGACTTGCACGGGCCCGTCGGATCTGTGTCAGGAACTAATAGGATACAATCGTGCCTTGTGGTTCAGAGGACTTACCGGAACTGATGTCGATACCTATACCTGGATCCCTCAATTTGTGCATATGTAGCTTAAATCTTCAAAGACGCATTGTGAAACAAACAAAATAATCGCTAAGCATTTTCTCGTTAATGTAGTCTCGTAATCTATTAACCTAACCGCACGCAGCTGAAGACTAGATTTTTAAAAGGTGCTGCCTATCAGACGTCCACAACCCAATAAATCGGTAACATAAAACCCCTTGGCAAGACTGGTTTCTGACAACTCATAACATCATCTATAAAATTACCTAAATGCGAAAGAAAAATAAGTAAACTACATAATTTATTTAGTAGTAAACACGCTGCGATAATCCATCGAAATACGTAATTATAACATGATATTTTGCGAAAATACCCCGATTCAAACATTGAAATGCGCATGATTTTTGAACAGCTTAACCGATTTTCATTAACTATAGCTAAGAGACATATCGATAAAGTCACCTTCCAAACAAAAAAAAAAAACTAAATCAAAATCAGTTCAGCCGTTTAGGAGCTACGATGGCACACATCTACACGTCAAATAATGAATACGCCTCTTCTTCCGTCGGGGGTTAAATAAGGCAAAGTTAGTGCAGTCCCAAACTATCTAACAAAAAGGTTTTCGCTAGCTTTTCGCTCCCGTGGCATATCCCCAGGAACCGTGATTTTTTCGTGGACAAAATGTGTTGTACATACTCAGCGAAAATGAAGCTTTCTATTACTGAAAGAAGTTTCGTAATCAGCTCAGTAGCTTCCTCCAGAGATGACTTTTCACAAACTATTTTAACCCTTTTATATTATCAGTTTAAAATAAATACGTGAAACCAATATTATTATTAAAGGGTTTTTTATTGGATTCAGGTTATGAAAATTAGAAGTCAGATTCGGGCAATTTTATCAAAGTAATAAATGAAAGGTCCCAGGAGATAACTTGAAGACCCGATACCGGTCATCTAAAGTTATTCAATAAACGTCTGGAAGCTTCAATCATAGTGGATCCGATCTGGGACCTTTTCCTTTTCTTATTTTTGTCGTTTTGCTAAAGCAGGTAAATACTTATAAAGGTCAGGTAAGAATTCAACCTTTGATTTTTTACGATTCTATTAGTATTTAGGAGTTTTTTTATATTTTAATAACGAGCAAGCGGCTTTAAATAATAATATACCTATTCTATTTAAAAACACTATGTTGTCTGAAAATTCTTCTGCGTGTAAGTATTTGTATGTCGTAATTTTTAACACAAAAATCCAAGATGGATGTAACCTAGTGGGCTTGTATTTCGGTAGCTGATGAAGGAAATTCCTTCTCAAGGCTATATACCTGTCAAACTTAATGATTGGTTCAGTGGTTTAGGTGTGAAAACACGGAACGATTGAAAGCGGAGTTTATTTAAGAATATATACGCATTTATCAGAAGTTTTATATAAGTTTTATATAAGTAAATAGTAAGACTATAGGTACCTACAACAGTCTTAATCTGACCAAACATCATCTTAATCTGAATCCCTGCCACCGTTTGCGATGGCCGTTCCCCACCAAAATCGCTGTCAATTTTCTATTTTCATGTCAACGTCACAAACAGACCTTCAATACGGTTCCCCCTGTCCACAGTGTCAATAAAAAGTACCTGCAGGATTGACGCGAAGAACTGGCGACCCAAATTTACAATCATACGGTTGGTTGACTCTTGAAGTTTATTTTTTTATTTCAACACATAACAAGGTATACCGTATAGGTGTCTTAAGGTTACACTAGTCGAAAATTCTTCCATACAAACGTAGTCTAGGGATTATTCCACTGTTTGACGATGTACGTTCAAAATAAAAAGTGACATCAATTTGTCTCATCATTATCTAGCCCTGTATGGAAGCAAAAAAGTAAAAAAGAAAATATTTGAAAGTTATGAGCGTCGAAAGTTCCACATTTCGACACAAATTTTAACGCATTTTTGGGCGCAAATAAATACCATAAGAAGACGGAAAATTGCAAAACCACCTCCATACAGGGATAGATTAGTAGTTCAACAATGCAAATAATTTTATTTTGAACAGAACAACAAAATAATAAGGCCGCCAGCATTTCACAATACTAATGTGCACAATAATACTGCTAGTCACTTCATCGCTTACCATGAATAAAAAGTTTTTATTCTTCTCTTTTTAGTTTTGGCAACTCAAATCATTTTTTATTTTTTTATTGTCTATAGGCTAGCGCTTGACCACTATCTCACCTGATGTTAAGCGATGATGTGGTCGACGGTGAAGCCCGCTTGGCTAGAAATAATCTTTTCACTCTTGACTTAAAGACCCCTAGATTGTAGCTATCGGGAAACACAGACTCCGGCACGAAATTCCACTCCATAGCTGTACGCATAATAAAAGTGTTCCCAAAACGTTTAGTGCGTATGGGTGGGATGTCCACCATGAACCGATGGCGCATCGTTTTATGTCTCGTAGTCCGATGATGAAACGAGCTAGGTGGAATTATATTGTGCAATTCCATCGCTCACTGCCCGAAATGTAACCGATAAAAACCGTAAAGCTGGCAACTCGGCGACGATGTTCAAGGCTTTGACTTTACTAGTGTCTCATTGCCGATGAGCCTCTTGACCCGCTTTTCGATCGACTCTAGTGCATCAAGCTGGTATTTGGCAGACCCTTCCCAGAGATGAGTACAGTACTCTATGCATGACCGATGATGTGATGAACTTGCGCTTGTTACAAGTTGAGCAGCTTGTCCTGCGTGAAGTACCTTCTCACATTTTCAAGGATCCCCAACTTTAAGACAGCCAGCTGAGCCTTTGTCTCAATGTATGAGCCAAAATTGAGAGTCGATGACAACGTAACGCCACGGTCACATCTCGGCAAGTTGGAGCCGGGTCAAATTGGCTCTTTTTAGTGGAAAAAGACACGCCTGGGTTTTAGCAGCATTAAACCTGACCAGATTGGCATAGCTACATTCGGAGACTGCCTGCAAGGACAGGTTGAAACGCTCCACTATGGCCTCACGGAGAGACCGGATCTGCGGTCCGGTAGCCCGGGCGTTGGACAAGTATCTCTCAGCAACAGTGCTGTCGTCTGCATACCTAAAGGTTTTAGCAGATGGTTAATGTGCAGCAAGAAGGATGTTACTGACTGTACCGACCCCTGAGAGACCCAGGGATTAATATACAATTGGTCCGACGAGCAGCCATCGATAGCCACTCGAATGGCTCAAAATCATTATGAGCTAGACCTCCACATGACACTTTGTCTAGACCTAGAGCCTCTGATATCATTTGAATGACGCATGGCTCTTCTCATGTTAGCTGTCTATTTGTCTACATCTTCACGTGAGGAGTGACAAGGGTAGACGTTTTATAGTAAGTACAAGTGTGACATGAATACTAAAGTACTTATCTTAGGCCTTCACAAAAAGCTTAACACAGAGTTGACAATATTGTATGAGAAACTGCTAATTTAACGTCGGCAACTTACGTTAGCTACTTTTCGTGCAAGTGGGCCATAGAATTAACTCCTGTGGGGTTAGTAATATCTTATTTAAGAGATCACTGACACTGTATTAGGAAGGCTCAAGAGGCCCTATACACGGTTCGCGTTTGTTGGAACATAAAAGTTCCTTCTCTATGCTATTTTGGAACACTAGTTTTTTTTATTTTTTTTTATTATTGATATGCTCGCGCTTGACCACTATCTCACCTGATGGTAATTGATGATGTGGTCGACGATGTAGCGCACTTACCTAGAAGAAACCTATTCGCTCTTGACTTAAAGACGCCCAGGTTGTAGCTCTCAGGAAATACCGACTCTGGTAGGGAATTCCACTCCAAGGCTGTACGCATAATGAAAGTATTCCCAAAACGTTTGGTGCGTATGGGTGGGATGTCCACCATGTACCGATGACACATCGCCGTACGTCTTGTAGTCCGATGATGGAAAGGGCTAGGAGGAATTAGTTCATGCAATTCCAACGCAGCTTGAGTTTATTTCTAATTATCTTGTGGATGCTGGCCGCGAATTGAGTGGACGTCAAACTTTATCCACAGATTGACAACTAGTTTCATAACTTGGCAGATGGTATGGCGTTTTGCTGACCATTTTAAGTTTTGTACTTGTATTTGAGATTTCGTTTGCTATTTTTAGGGTTACGTAGTCAACAAGCAACCCTTACAGTTTCACCATGTCCGTCTGTCCGTCTGTCTGCAGCTTAGCTCAAAGACTCTGAGTACTAGAAAGCTATAATTTGGCATGGAAATACATATTAATCATGCCGACAAAGCGGTAAAATAAAATCAAGAAAAAAAAGGATTAATACTGATTCAATTTATATCAAACAAGTTCTCTCACAGAGAGGAGACCTGTGTCCCAGCAGTGGGAACATTAATAGGCTGATGATGTTGATGTTGTTGTTGAAATTCTGAATAATCCATTGGGTCGTTCACAAAATAAAATCGCTTTAGACAATCTTCTTGTCTACAAAGATTGGCTTACCCAAAATCAAAAGCGTAAACATACGAAGAAAAATCATGCCTACACCGATTAGGTCTCGGGTTCATAAAACGGTAGAGCAGCTTTCCATAATACCAAAGAATGCTTCATTGAACATTTGAGGCTCTTAAATACCTCAGACCAGGGATGTTATGGATATGAGATTTCGAATTGGAATACGGATATTTGAAATAATATTATACCGGTTTCAGATACGTATACGGGCATAAAATTGTTTCGGCTTATCCTTTATTTCTGATACGGTTACGGTTATGGATAGATTTTGATTTCGGACTAGCTGTGCTCACGGTTTCGCGTCCGTCATTTGTCTGCCAATCCTACCTTACTTACCTTCCTGCCTACCCCTACTTACCTACCTACCATTTTTGTTTCTATAGTCATCATTACTTCGCGGAGAATCTTAACACCGCTATTCAGAAATTGACTTCAAATGCACAACGCCATCTATCGAATATCGAGTTCAACTGTCCGAGTATCTGAATAGGGATCTATCCGCAAAGCTGCGCTCAGATGGCGCCACAGGAATCGGAGTAAACAAACTAGAGAAGGGCGTTTTCGGATTTTTGCGCAAACGGTTATGTATGTGTTTTCATATAGATATCGAAAACGGTTTTCAGTTATCGATATCAGTAGTACAGTTTGCAAAAGTTAAAATGTTATTTAGATGAGCAAACTAACAACGAACGCGAAATAATACTTAGAAAGAGAGGTAGCGCATATGGTTCCTAACGTTTGTGAAGTTTGCGTTTTGATCGTAGTTCGTACGTTTTCGCATTGTTACGGTTTTAAATTTTGATTTATTCGTTCTCGCACACTAGTAAGGTTTTTATTAGATACAGCTTTTGTAATATCGGTTATTTTGATATCGATATGATATGATATTTAAAACATATCCGATATAAGTTACGTTTTGATATATCGGACCCATTCCTAAAAAAAACCAAACTGTCAAAGTCGAGCGACAAAATTTCGCAGTACATATATGCATGCAAAATATAAAACTAATAGTGAAAGAAAAATGAAGCTAACTAACTTCCCCAATACTATTATTTGGTTTTTGAACACAAACTGTAGTAGACGCCATATTGTTATGTTTTTGTTTACCCCGAGCCTTCAAGCGCCATCTGGCGGGAGCAATTGGCAGTAATGTTCCCTATTGCGCGTGTTGTGATAATTTTACTTCTTGAACACTTTAAATTCATCTAACTTTTGATAGAGTGGACCGATTGCGATGAAACAAACTTAGTAATTCTTCAAGTTACGCACAATTTTTATGTATCAAAGTTATTACATTGGTTTCGTACATTTCACGTGATGCGTGCACAAATAAATAGACAAACAGATAAACAGATGAACAGACAAAAAATCCAAAAATAGGTTGCGGCAATAAGTTCTGTTGGTTATCCTTTAACATCCTGGCTATTTTTTTTTGGAAATATTTTCGATGTACAAAATTTGCTTTTCTACATATTACGGTTACGGCGCTCCTTAACATCCTGGCCTCAGACGTTGAGTTTATATTGAACGAACAATCAGTTTTTCAGCAGTTTATAGGTAGTAGGTACCTTTATAGCACCCTTCTGTGAATATTTAGTAGCATAAGAGCGTGAAGGTAATATCTTTTCATCTTCACACGTCGTCGTTACTTTATGTAGGCTCTTTAGCTTGAAACTATTTACAGAAAACATTATATTTTTTTCATTCGAGCCTACCTTGGGCAGGCGCTTTACTTTCTGTAAATTATTACATCACCACTGCTCTCAAAACGGTGAAAACCATCGTGAGGAAACCGGAATGTCCTAGAACTAAAATTTCGAAGACATTATGTGACGTCCACCAACCCACACTGGGCTCGCGTGGTGGATTACGGCCCGTTCTCTCTCACAAAGAGGAGACCTGTATCCCAGTAGTGGTAAGATTAAAAGACCGATGATGATGATTCTAATTTTGCGATAGCAACATTTTGAAATCCAATCTCTTGTGAAATTTGGCTGGAAGATGCAGCGTTTAGGCGCAACCTGAGGCTCTAGATCAGGGGTCACAAAACGGTGAAGGAAAACATCGTGAAGAAACAGGCATATCCTAGAACTAAAATTTCGAAGACATTATGTGACGTCCACCAACCCACACTGGGCCCGCGTGGTGGATTACGGCCCGTTCTCTCTCACAAAGAGGAGACCTGTATCCCAGTAGTTGTAAGATTAAAATACCGATAATGATGATTCTAATTTTGCGATAGCAACATTTTGAAATCCAATCCCTTGTGAAATTTGGCTGGAAGATGCAGCGTTTAGGCGCAACCTGAGGCTCTAGATCAGGGGTCACAATAGTTGAAGACGGAAGAGTCGAAAGGTTTAATTTGAAGGGTCCACCGCAATAATGATAAATGTCATTTAATTTTCTGTTTAAAGATAATTGGGTTTTAAGTTTAAAAACCAGGGGTCACCAATTAGTTTCATTTCGGTCCGTTTTCTATACCAATATTGTAGAGAGTAAATTTTTTGTTTGTTTGTTTATTTGTACCGAATAGGCTACGAAATTACTAGACCGATTTTAAAAATTCTTTCACTAATAGAAAGCTACATTATTTCTGAAATATACTAATTTTTTAAATTTTAAAAATTAATTACAAAGTTCAACGCCGTATTTTCGTATTTCTACACGTTTTTGCAACTGAAAAGTTATGTTCCCATAAATGTAAATGAAAACTAAATGCCGAGACACATGTGAATCCCTTGATTTGTGATAATGGTCCTAAATGCACGAGCACGGTGCACTTTTAAGGCGCCGATTCCCTTGAGTAGATGATTTTAAAATGAGAATCACGTCTAAATGGCTAGTCGTAATTTTTTGAAAAAAATATATGTTATATTAGACTATTTTTTTAATAATTAAATCTGAGAAAATTTTGAGTTTTGTTCGTATAATATAGTGTAATTAATTTGTAAAGTTATGTCTAATACGGACGAAAACACGACAATCACAACAAAACCGCTAGGCGTATTTTAATGAAATCGACACCATCTCAAAGACAATTTAATTATCTACATTTTGATCTGAGGCTTTTTTTTTTAAGTCATAGAATAATAAGGAAAGTACAAAAAACTACTAAATTTTGGGTCGCGCGGGTGTGAAACGAGTGCGCGTTTTGTTCCCTCAAGGTCGTTGGCGTTAGTCGTCGTATTAATAGTTACATAGCCGTTTTAGCGCTTTATAGCTATGGAAGCGGTGGCAGTGCAATTCACAAGGAGAAAAATATAACCAGCCAAGTGCGTGTGACTTCACACATTTAGGTTGCCGTACCAAATATAATATAAATATTATAAAGAGGAAAGATTATTTTGTTTGTTTATAACGAATAGGCTCCGAAATTACTGGACCGATTTGGAAAATTCAAAATCATCAAAAACAAATTTTTTTATTTTACATAGGCCTACATGGGCACTTATAAAACGTCGACAAAAGGTGCACGGTTCGGGTTAGTCGTTTCCTATGGAGAAGAACCGGCAAGAAACTCCATGGTTACTCTTTTAATTTTTTTTGTTTACAATATTTCCATGTTACAGCATTAGTACTTGGATATGGGGGGACAACGTAGGCCCGACAATAAGTCGTACGAAATTGAAAAAAAAAACGAACTAAAAAAATAATGTACGAAATAAAAAGTTAACAAATGTTAACAATCATCTAGAAATCTAGAAAGCCTACAACACTAAATTTAACATGTGGCACAAATACTGTAATCAGTGCTGTAACTATTCTTAGCAAAGGGCTATAATGATGATTGAAAAATATTGTAAAAAGTCTAAATAAAAGAGAAAAAAAATGAGATTGAGAATATTTAGAGACATCCATATATTTATAATTCTTTCACTATTAGAAAGCTACATTATTCCTGAGTGACATAGGCTATTTTATAATCCCGAAAACGGGTCCTGTGGGGTGGTCCACGGGAGCGAAGCCGCGGGGAACAGCTAGTATAGTATATATTGGTATTTGTCAGTAGAATATACGTAATAATAAACATTAAACAATCAACGTAATAAGGAACCCTAATAACTGTTTTACACAGATTTTTAATTAACCCTGTTCCATTGCTGTTCAGTAACGTTTTTTTTGGAAATTCTGTTAAATGGCTTTTAATCGTTTGGAATGGCTAGCATTTTTCACCCAGTTTCGATGTGGCGGTGATTTAGACCACCTCGATTTTGGAGTAGTTTATATATACAGTATTGGGTAGTAGCAGGAGTTTAACACAATACAATTTTAGAAAACATACAATATTAACGTCAACGCCAGGACGTGTTATCACATAGACCTAAACTCCATTTGAAATAACATTAAACATGTTTCCAAATCTTTTTACAGTCTGTTCAACCGATTTTGAGTTCTATCCCGTAAACATAAGGATGACATAAAAAGCATAAACCTGTTACCAAAACCAACTGTTTACTACAGATACCATTTGTCGTACCACCAAGGCAATAGAAGTCAAAATCGTATGAACGGGCTGTAAAATGGGCTAATTCAACCATCTTATGCTATCGCAAATGGAGTATACAGTATTCCATTTACATCTAATACGCATAATACGTATCAACGTAGAACAGTTTTTTTTTAATTTCTTCCACGTCAACGTCACTGACGTTGCGAGAAATTAAAAAAAAATCCTTTAGCCTTTATCTGCCAATGTATTTCCGTATTACCAAAAAAAAACATTATTCAGTCACCGAAACTGAAAATAATTAAATCAATGGCAAAAAACCTCATCCACAAATCACCTCTCTTCAAAATAAAAGCAATATTTGCCCATAGCTACTCTTCAAACCAAAACTACTAATACGAGTACCAATAATAATAATACTTGCAAACTTGTTTAATTAGCAACTACTACACTAATAGTAACTGTACACTCTCGTCATCTCAAATACAGTGCCAGTGTGAGGTCCCTCGTTGTCTGCCCTTCGTGCCCAGTCGCCTGCACCGTTCGGGATCTGAACGTGGCGAATGGGCGAATGGCAGAGCTGTCCAGGTGGCTACATACTGGTCGGACATAATTTTAATAGTTGAGACATGAATAAACGAAAAGAAGAACTTACTACTTCTGCCTAGCACCTAGCACTAATTACTACTAGTACCACTATTTGCGAAATTCGCACGAAATATTCTAGTACAGAAGAACACATCACTTCACAATAAAACATATAAAGCTTCACTTGATTACATAGAAAACTCGTTACTTTTGACACGTGTATTTTCATTAAAACAGTCGACGAGTGTTGCCAGACAGCGTTATTCGCTTTGAAATAAATTTTGTTTTCACTCTATTTCTACGAACCATATATTTCGTCCAAATATTTGCATGTATTTGGCTCTAAAACTCCAGGGAGAAATTTTAGATCAAATTAATCTTTTCACAGCAGATATTATGTGGGTCGACAGGACAAATAATGTACATAATCCTAGGTTTCTGAAAATTGTAATTAGATACTTAGATACCGAACAGTTAACCGCAGGTCGGTGGACTCTATGTTAACTCTTTGAACTTGAGCTGGTCTGTAGCATGGAGTTATCAACAAAATATCGCAATTGAGCGTAATTTAAAATAAAATGAATGATTTAAGGGTACACTAGTCGACGCCGACGGCACGAACTATTTTGTGCGCGGGGTTTTAATGCATTTTATATTAACCGACAACACGTTCGGAAGAGATAGATGCTGTGAGGAGCAGTAGGAAGCTAGTTCGCGTACGAATACACACTTATGCAAATTTGTAGCGAAATGGATAATGATTTAGGACGAAACCGAGCGCGCGAAATTTTATATTCAGACCTTTGGGAGTCTGGATATCATGAAAAAACGACTAAACGTATCTGTTCAAAATAAAATTATTTGCATTGTTGAACTACTAATCTATGTGGTGTCCGTTTAAGTATGGTGGCCGTTTTTCAATTTACCGTATTCTTATGGCATTTATTTGCGCCCACAAATGCATTAAAATTAGTGTCGAAATGTGGAACTTTCGACGCTCATAACTTTGAATCATAAATATTTGTTTCATTTTTTGGCTCCATACAGGGCTAGATAATGACGAGACATATGATGAAAAAAAAATTTGAACGTACATTGTCAAACAGTGCAATAATCCCTAGACTACGTTTGTATGGAAGAATTTTCGACTAGTGTACCCTTAAATCGACACAATCAAAAGATACGGCTGTTTATGTCGCATATTTGCCGGATGGCAGGGATTCAAAACCTATAGGCTACTTCCCGTTGACCTAGAATAATGAAATTTGGCAAGATACAATGTCTTAGTAATAATACTTAAGAGAACGAAAGAAATAAAAAATCAAAAAAACATAAATTTGTACTTAGGTACATATAAAAAAAGTTTACTAACATTTGCAGTTGGTAAACTGACCGCGATCTATGTCGATGTCGGAGACAATAGTTTACTAACGGCAACATTAATTTGTCCCACAATACAGTTTATCTTTTCGTAAGATTAATGTCCGATGCTTTCATTGTTTATTTTGGTGGTCCTCGGTGTGCGAGCCCGACTCGCACGTGTCCGGTGTTTTTGTCTGATTTTCAGCACCCTTGAAAACGATGATAGGTACAACGTGATATTCTTTACAAGTAAACTAATTATCAGTAGAGGTGTTCAAGATATTTTTAAGTCATTTATTTTTCCAATTGTTGAAAATTATGATTTTGATATTTTTCGGTAACATCACCTCCGAAAACCACAAATTAAAAATTACTCCTACAAACCAAATACCCATTATTTAATCCATTACAGGTCATATTTTAAGCATAGGTACCATGAGGAAAGACTTTTATTTGCAAAAGGTTTTAATAACAACTGATAAATAACTGTCTCCAATTCATTTAAAACATCGTTTTTTCCTCCACACAGTGGCGGCTGGTGGATCATAGTAGTAGTAGTGCAGTGCACTTTGCCCGATACCGTCTCGCTGAGTAAATGTGCTTGATTTACTAAAATTCACAGGAGCCTATGTAAATCGGCAAACCATCTCGTTAGCGACTTCTAATTCGACGCCAACGCCATCTAGTTACGTCGTTGTACAACTTGTAATGTTGGTACTCGACCCCAAAGATAAAATTCGTTCGTCAAACCTCGCCCGCTCTCGGTAACCTTCGGTTCGCTGGGACGGCGCACGAGAGTGGTCATATTTGCCGTACATTTTCTTTTGAACTATCTCTGTCTCACGCGCCAGGCGTTTTCGCTTGTTTCTCGTAGAATTGTATGAACTCTCGCCGTGCGCTTTAGCCTAGCGCACGGGGCATATTTTTTACAGCAATATACGTCTTATTACTTTAGCAAAGAGCTTAAATTTGTTCGTCATAATTTCAAATCAATAAAATTTTAAATTTTTAAATCAGATATTATTAAACATTTTTATTTTATTTCTAAACCTATTAAAATCTGGCAGTTCAGCGCACGAGTGAACTTAAAGTACAGCCGCCTCTGCCTCCACATACACGATTCAGACACCATATGAATTCATCTCAACTTGTATCTGTGTCAAATAAAATACCCACAGCTCGGCATGGAACAAGCATATTTAATAACTAACTACATTTTAGTAACGCGGTCGTATTTATGAGGCGAACAACACAGAAAGCCTTTTAGGAGGGTAGTAATATACAATCGGATGAATGAATACCTTGCTATGATTTATATACGGTTGAATATTAAGTGGGGAAGTAGGAAGGAGGTCCTGAGTATAAAAACAACTTTTTAATATTAAACGCTACTGGCAATCCGTCTATTTCGCACAGTTGCTCATGGCATAATGGTTTACACCAAATTATTATATATAATAATCATTTACCTGTATATTTAACATCGTAAAAACTGATTCACATCCGTACACTTCAATGTAAAGTTCAGTTGAAAACCAGCGTCAGGCAACTCCTAGTTATCTGGCATTTTGCTGAACTGGATCTTTTTGTCGTAGCCGTGGGGCACACTATGTATGTAATTGTTTTAAAATTAAGTTACCTTTTAGTTGTATCTACTTTGTGTGTATCTGTGTGTGCCAAATGAACTAGTTTTCTTTGTACCTTTTCTTTCTTTTTTTTTATGTTTATTTTCTTTATTTCCTTTCTATCCTTTCTTTCCTTTCTTTCCTTTCTTTCCTTTCTTTCCTTTCTTTCCTTTCTTTCCTTTCTTTCCTTTCTTTCCTTTCTTTCCTTTCTTTTCTTTCTTTCCTTTCTTTTCTTTCTTTCTTTCCTGGCTAAATAATAACAGCCGCTTGATTAGATCCCCAAGTTTAAACAACCATTATCGAGGTCGGTCCGTGAATGGGTGACAATTACTTACGGAGGAGTATTGGTTGCCTCCGTTAAAGTGTTTGTCTCGGTTATCGTTTGACGGTCTGGAAAATCTGAAACCAGTCTAACAAGGGATATCGTGTATCTTTGTTATCCAGTTAGTGGGTTGTGGAGGTCAGATCTAGGCCTTTTATAATACTGGTATTCAGCTGCTGAAATTTATGGTTTCCACTCCAACATGCACAGGTTACGCGCCAGCCCCAACAGTACCTAACATGCAAACTGTAGCGGGCAGGTGGGTCAGCCCTATACTGGGACATTGTATATATAAGGCGTATCACAAATATTTTAAGTAGTTTTTAGGGTTCCGTACCCAAAGTTTGGACCCTTTGGGTACGGAACCACGTGCTGCTGCTTGCTGTCACGTGTCCGTTTAGTCCGTCGTCTGTCACACAATTTTGTCGCGAAAAATTTTTGAACTTCCCATTTACTTAAGAACTTGAACTTTGGTGATAAAGTTTATTATTACGTATATTTTACTAACAAATACCAATATATTGATAAATCAGATTTTTATTTGGTACGGAACCCTAAACGTGTGAAGTCCGACACGCACTTGCTCGGTTTTTTGTGTTAGCAAAAGAACTAACAGTATAATCATTTGTAGGTTATGGGTATATCTACTAAACAGATGAACATTAAAGTCTCAAATAAAAAAAAACATATTTAATACCATCATAACCCACTCCAAGTATCCCTGACTATACAAAGGGATGAAAATAAAACAGTAAAAAAACTAGATTGGAACATTCACATCTAGTTACCTTGACCACCTTTTCAAAGGCCTTTTTAGCTTTCATTAAAATTCTGCCGACAGAATTGGGTAGGCTCTCATTTGCTTTGGGAGTTGTTATTTCGGTTATTCTGAAAGGCTTATAAATGATTTTGGTCCAGTATAAAAACATTCCATCAGCCCGGACTACCGCAATCTAGTAGGTAGGTACTTGTCAATTAGACTCCATTTGGTCCGTTGTGCTTATAGGCCTCCTCTCTGTGAAAGGAAATGGGCCATAATCGCGTAACGCGAGCCTAGCGCGGGTTTGTGGATGTCACATGTCTTCGTCAGTTCTAAGACATGCCGGTTACCTCAAGATGTTTTCCTTCACCGTTTTGAAAGCAGTTGTGATGAAATAACTCACAAAGTAAAGCGCCTGGGTTCGAACCCACGACCTACAACTTGTAAGTTGCGGCTGTTACCACCGTAATTGGATGCCTAAATAAATGCTCGCATTTGGATTCACTTTATCAACGCCATCTATCTGTCTATCTATCTATCTTTCACCGGTTACAGTTGAAAATCCATCAGCGCAATAATCTTGATCATCATTTCAGCTGAAAAACGTTCACTTCTGGACATAGGCCTCCCTCGGTCTTGTGCTTTACGAATACCGCATTCCACAGCCTTAACCATGTCAAAAGTCCACCCAGTGAGAAGCCTTCCAAAGCTTTTTCTTGCAGTACGCGGTCGCCACTCCAGAACTCAGAGCAGCAACCAATGTGCCCTGCCTATTGGCAATTCTTTGGGCTATGTCGTTAACGTCAGTCCTCTTTCGGATATCTTCATTTCTGATTCGATCACGCAAGGAAACGCCGAGCATAGTCTCCGCCAGTCTAATATATTTCATACTAGATTTAGCCCGCGGCTTTATCCGCGTGAAAAGCGTTTTTAGTCCCAAGGGAACACGCTATCGATATATAAACTATGTCCTTCCCAGGTTCTTAAACTATCTCTATACCAAATTTGTGAAAGAGTTATTTTCGCTTTTATATATATAGTTAATATAGATAGTTTAGTTGTAGCTTTAGTTTTGAAATAAGGACATAAGATGAATATTTCTGTGGAACGCAGAGCCAAGAGGCTCATTGGCGACGTTGAACTGGTGGACGCCAAGCTTCAGTGTGGCTCATCGCCGCAAAGTTGCCTGCTTGTCGGTCTTCTACAGACTGTACTTCGGTGAGTGTGCTCAAGAACTCCACGACCTCATCCCACCAGCCCCCTTCTACCATCGGACATCTAGACGCAAGCAAGGATGATACCTTACCTTGTTGCCATTCCACCAATTCGAACCAAGCGCTTCCAAACATACTTTATAATGCGCACAGCGAATGAATGGAACTCACTACCTGCGTCTATGTTTCCGAACGCATTAAACCCGAATCTCTTCAAAGTTAGAGTGAACAGGCTTCTTCTGGGTAAGCTCACTCCATCGTCGACTTTGTCTCTGTCACCTATGACCTAGACTAGAGTCAAGAGCAAACCCATTACAAAAAAAAAAAAAAAAAAAAGGAATCAAATCCTAAATTAAGAGTAAAGGCAATCCTATTATTTTCTTAGTAATTTCAAAGCCAGATTAGCCAGAGACCTCGTCTAGCTCATACCTAATTTTATTACAAGTTACGTTTTAACAAGGTTACTAAGTAAGGCACAATGATCCAGTGAATACTAAACTTTTCTAAGCAACGCAAAACGAATTTAAAGTTTCATAATAGCGAAGATGGTTCCGTAGTTCAAAAAGTTGTCTCAAACATTATTTTAGTGAAATGTATTGCTGTAAATGAGACACAAAAAGCTAAAATCTTTCTTAAAACAGTTTCTGGTTGGTGAGGCTTTAGTTTTGGAGGACATGTTATCTTTTATAAACACGAGACCAAGGAGAGCACTCCTATAGATCGATTCAAATTTAAAGGTGGCTCTGAAGTTCGTTTTTCACTGCGCATCCCCGCTGTCACATTAATTCGCTAATGCGCAGCTACTTGCCTCGTGTTCTAAGCCATTCAGTGTGAATCTATACTGTAACATTCTCACCTATTTCATTTGACAAGCAACAAAGGTATGGTGTTGCCTGCCGGCAAAATTACAGGCTCAATAGACAAAAATTTCAACTTTGTCTGTACCTAAAGCTGAAAACGCATTGTCAAAGCCCTTTGAGCTGCAAGTGTCTAAACAAAATGGCAACCTTAAAACATTTGGGCAGTCAGTTTCTTCGACAATAACTATCACATCGATCTAAACTGACGGTCAAATACTCAAACACAACTAAATTTTAAGCTACCGTGAATATGTAAATGAGCTTGCTGTCCCAGGAAGCTACAGAAATACTTTAAGTAATGTTACAAAGTTAGGTGGTATTAAAATATTTAGACGTTACACCCTTAGTGCCAGTAAATATCACAAGCAGTTCATAAAATAAACCGTTTGTTACAAATGGATAGATATTAAATAATCTCGGAAGGATTTATTTCGTATCTATTTTGTAACGAGACCCTGAAAGCCACGAAATGGTTCTTCAAACGGATTTCGGCGACGAAATTTTCTTTCAAGTCTGAAAGACGGCTTGTCGCTCTTGTCAGTTTGAATTTGAGAGTTCTCCTGTTGACAATCTGTTCAAGAGGCGAGCTTGAGTTATCTACGCGAATTTTCGTTCAGTATAAAAGAGTTTTGGTCTAAAATAAACGTAGATATTAAGATATGTCTTCTGCGACGGGTGGCTGGTAGCATCTAGATGAGAGTCGCTGAAAAGTGAGAATGAATGGTAAGCGATTGAAGCCTTTGTTCAGCTGTGGACTGCGGTTATGATGTTTATTTTGAGTTCAGTAACTTAATATGTTTTCTGTGGCAATTTGGTTTATGAAAACGCCAGGAAGAGACGGGCATACGGATACCTTCACATATCTTATTGGTAATGTTCTTCAGAAAGTCTAGGTGCGTCATAACTGGCGTGCTTGTATGGATGTATGTATACAAGGTGAGCTTTTTAAGTGGGCGTGGATGGGCAAATCCGAAACTATGAGGAATAGCGAAAAACACTCAAAATAGTCACGATGCCGATTTTGATGAAAACTACTTAAAAAACTCATTCTGTATAATCAAAAAGTTATAGTATTTAAGGATCGTAGCAGATGGCGTTCTGTATCGATGATAAAATTAACTGTTTTTTACGGCCTTATAGTTTTACTACTACAAGGCCGGACACATTATCCAGAATACTTTGATCACACGTACCGAGCGCTCAACAGAGAGCGTTGTCTCGCTCATATACTTCCGCTGCTGAACATAGACCTCTCCTTTCCAATCGCACGCCATTTGTCAACTCTCAACCAGCTGCTACCAGCAAACCTGCAAAGAGCGTCGCTCCATCTAGCCTGAAGGTATTCCAAATTACGTTTACCCACTCTTGGTCTCCACTAAAGAGCACCTCTACCCCAATGGTCATCGGTTCTTACTCTGTGGGCTAAGTAGACTGCTTTGGCTCTCTGCCGGATCACGTCATTCCGCGCTCCTCAGTACGTGCCATTAAGGCACAAGCTTAATATGTTCTGCTAGTAACCGTCTTACTTTGTGCTATGTTGTTAGTATGAGTAGGGTAGTAAAAGATTGTAAAACATAAAATTGCTTTTGCGTAAATAAAAAGCACTTTGTTTTAATGTTGAACCTACAAATGGATTAGAAATATACTTTTTCATGCAGGGAAGGTCCACATAGCTCCAGTTCAGTCTACTCATATTAAAAATCTTATACATAAAAATGTTTTTGTGGTTCCAAACCCTAAGGGTCCAAAGATAGATAGATATTTCGGGAACGTATCGTTACTTAGCTATATCGGCGTTACGGGAATCGCGAAATGAGTACTTGGTTTACTTCGTGTTGGAGTTAGTTTATTCAAGATAAATTACAAAGAGTAAGGGTGCCGACCGACCGCTCCTCTAGACCGAATAAGACTGAATGAATGCTTCTACACAATTGTTGAAAACTGGGATAACGGTCGGGTCAGCACGTTATACAAACAAATCGTTTAGTGATAAACTTAGTCGTTGCCCTGCTACTTGGATGGGAGGTATTATGAAGCATATCGAAAACGGACTTTCTGAATAGTTTCGTAATAAAAGGCATTGCTGTTAGGGTAGAGAAGTCACAAAAAATTGGTTTGTCTGACTCTGGCAAATGAACAAGACGTAATTTAAGGGACGAGTTTCTATTGTCAATTAAGCTTTTAAGCTCCGCGTCATTGTGTTGTGAAGATGCAAGAGCTTTCCAGTCTATCTCAGTACATACTGATTCTATGCGAGATAGTAGGTAGGCCGTAATGTTCTCCTCTCCTTTGACGTGACGTATGTCTGTAGTAAATTGTCCAATAAAGTCTAGATATCGAAATTGCCTAGGGGAACATTTATTGGTTTGGATACATCTGCCACCACGAACATCCACGGGAAATCTCTGCGTAAACCTAGATTAAGCGTGAGTGGGATCGTACCATACGTAGCGATCTGTGTGCCATTAGCGGCCACTAACCCATAGGCAGACATTTGGCGAGCCGTATGAATCAGTGACTTTGGATAAACGCATAGGTCTGCACCGGTATCAACAAGAAAATCTACCTTGTTGCTTTTGTCCTTAATAAAAATGCGGCGTGTGGGTGGCTGGGAGTTTGCGTCATCCGCCACTAATGACCCCCGCTTGCGTTTCCCGCCGGTGGTGTTTTATAGGCGCAGGGTTGCACACACTTCTCTGCTGCAGGGCCGAATTTATGGTGGTACCTACACTTCCACCCTTGTGGTCTCGACCTTGTTTGGCTTCTTGAGTGGCTGCGACTTGGTCTCTCTCTGGAGCGGCTGCTTGCTCGGGACTTGCGTAACTCGTCTAACTGAGCTTGCATTTCAGTTAGTATCAACATGATTTGACGTGTATTCATTTCAGGATTCCCGTAACGCCGATATAACTAAGTAACGATACGTTCCCGAAAGATAGATAGATAAATCATTAATTTAGTGCACACAAAAGACACACAAAATCTTAATTAAATTATTACAATTTCCATGTAGGTATGTTTAAAAACAAAGTGCCAACATAAAAAGAACCCTATTACAAGGAAGCTACATACTACTACACCGTTTATGAGATTCTCAGTCCAGAACAGGCGGCTATGTCTCCTCCCAAGTTATAGTGTTTAAACTATTTCTCCTAAATATCACAAAAAAAATATGAGACATCTTGGTCAGTGTTTAATTTAAACAATAATTCTCCATAAAAGTGATACCAGAAAGAAGTTACATTAGAAATCAGTTGCATTGGTCGTAGACAGCCTAAAAACTTACTCAATTACACAGTAAAAAAAGACTTGTTGATTCTCTAAAAACCCTAATTGTCTGTTTTGAGTTTTCAGCACACATCCCAATCAATTTAATTATAATTTTGCGTTGCCAATTATTATCAAGTCTCTACAATCATCATCAGCCTGTTAATGTTCCCACACGGTTGGAATACATAGTCTCTTTAAGTGAAAGAATGGGCCTGGCAGGCGGACACAGTGTGACATGTCTTCGATTTTTTGGTTCTGACATGCCGGTTTCCTCACGATGTTTTCCTTCACCGTTTTTAGAGCAGTAGTGATGAAATAATTTACACAAATTAAACGCCTGCCTGGGTACGAACCCACGACCTACGAAACGTAAGTCGGGGCCGTTACCACTGGGCCACCACTGCTCTCAAAAGTCAAGTCTCTACAAATTTTACGTAAATTTATTGATTTTTTACATAAAATCCCTAAATTCTTAAAAGCCTAGTTCGCGTCACCCAAGGTCTCGTTTTTACGTTGGTCAGAGGATAAACATTGCCATACAACGTGGCAACGCTTCCAGTCTTTTAATAGTAGCCTTTATTAAGGCGCTATATACGCCCCAATGTTAACGCAGTACTGGCCGTGCGCCCGCTCGATGCCAAAATATCAAAATTGAACCTCCTTTTGAACAGTTTTGTTTGCTAAATATTATTTGATTTACATATGCTATGTTAGTTATGAAGAAATTCCAGCCATCAATTTTGCTGTGTAAAAATATTTTTAAACATCCAAGTCGTTTTGGAGGAGTTGCCAAAAGTTGCGAAAAAATATCGTGTTGTTAATTATTTTTTAAAGCAAAACTATTAGTTACACAAAAAAACCTTGTGTTCAAAATTATGTAGATGAATCAATAATAAATATATATTTTTTTCAAACCTTTCAACCTAGCCGTTACTAAGGAGTATGCTTTAGAAAGTTACCGTTTTACGGCACTAAAGTGTATGTACGTTGTGTATTTACGTTGGTCAGAGGATAAACATTGCAACATGGCAACGCTTCCAGTCTTTTAATAGTAGCATTTATTAATAGCAAATACTCCCTGCACTTACAGTGTGACCCAATACGTGCAGAGAGTTTACAACACAGAAACGAGTGGGAACAATTCCAGTGGACAGCGATATCTAGGCGTTTTTCGACGCTATATTTTAGATATGTATATTTTTAGGCTTTTAGTAGTATTTGATCTAAGTTTATTTGTATGTAGTTATAGTTTATTAAGTATTGTATAGTATGTACATAATACCTCCCATAATCTATTTGAATAAATAGGCTATTATTATTACTCTCGCTTGAAAAGTCCAGAATAGAGATGGGGGGTGACCATAAGCTCTTAGAGTAAGGTTATTTTGTGTGTGTGTAAGGGATAGATGTATATGACATGTATACATCTGTCACTTACGCGATCTCAAAATAACCTTACTCTAAGAGCTTATGGTCTCCCCCCTTGGTACAAGCTTGTGACAACTGACACAAGCAAATCAAAAACAAGGGTATTTTCCTCAATAGTAATAATATCCAAAGTACCCTTTCACGAAAATGTTTGACCATTAACAGTTAATCTGGCCAAGTAAATCAACCAGAATTTCAGAACAACGTGTAAACCTAGTCCCTCGTTATCAGGACTAGACTAGGTTTATTAATTAGGACCCTAATTTAAGTTAAAATAATGCAAACATACATTTTGTTTGACTTAGTTTAGGGTTTAGTAGTCCTCAACTAAATTACAAGGCTTGAAAATCTTTTCTAGGGTACCTAATTATCCTTACCTAAATCTTGTTTGACCAACTCCTTACGAGGTTTCGTTGAGATTAACGATATGATTTTAGGCGTTTTCAGAATAACACTATCACCCTTTATTATTGATAGAATTAAAACAGTAACCAAGATATCAGATTATGCCCGTGGGAAATCCGTGTCAGGCAGGAGTAGGTTTCAGTCAGTTGGAGCCTGACACTACCCAGGCTGGCTCGTACTGTGAGGCAGCTTGGGTGTTAGTCCGACCGGATTTCCCCTCCTGAACAAAAAAATATATAAAGGCGAAAGTCCGTGAGTGCGTATGTTTGTTACTTCTTCACGCTCAAACGGCTGGACGGATCTGGATGAAATTTGGCACAGAGATAGATTATAGTCAGGCATTTTGCAAATGTTGACTTGTCATAATGACAAATTATTGTTTTTTGACACTAATAAATTTATTAGTGGACTCCATGTAACCCAGAGAGCTTTCTCTCTGTCACCTAGGTGTAGGCGTACGATTGCTATGTTAATAGCATATTCTTTAAATGAATTGTATTTATCTTTTACTATAAACTCAGACATAAATAGTATGTCGAAGGTATGTACTGTAGTTGATGTTAGTAGTAATACTAATTTACAGGTGGTCAATAAGTTTAATAACGTTAGCACTTCTGCTATTAATATTTATAGTTTAAACTAGTTTGTAGGACAAGGGAGGGTACCAACAACGAAATAGGTACGAGAACATCCACCATCAAGAAGGTACCTTCTTGATCTCACTTAGTTAATTTAAAAAAAGGGGCTAAGCAGAATTCCTTGAAATTATTCCATCAAAATATTCAAGGTTTTTCTGCGAAGCAATTGGAAATAGAACTGTTTTTGGAAAAAACAATGTTTGAAATTGTTTGTTTTACTGAGCATTGGCTTAAAGATCATGCAATGCTAATTAATTATGAAAATTATACCGTGGGCAGTTGTTTTAATAGAAATATTATGTTGCGTCGAGGTTCACTTATATTAATAAAAAATGGTATTAAATCAAAACCTCGTAAAGATATTGTAGATCTATCAGTTGAACATAGTGTTGAACTGTCCTGCGTTGAGCTGGATAAGCATGTTATAGTGTGCGTTTACAGACCCCCCAATTATGGAAACTACTCTATATTTGAGTCAGTGATGGAGGATGTTTTGGCAAAACTTGCAAATGGTAATAAACTAGTCATAATCTGTGGTGACTTTAATATAAATATTTTAGAAAATAATTCAGATAGCAGTAGATTATTAAATCTCTTCAAATCATTTAATTTGTCACATGTGTTTATGGAACCAACACGAACAACTGTGACTACTGCTACATGTATTGATAATGTTTTTTGTTGCTGCGACTACTTAGACAAAGCCATTATGAATTGTCTGCCTTCGGATCATAGTGGGCTAATGGTAACATTTGAGTCCAACATACCAATAAAACAAGTGCAGATTCAATCCAGACCAATAACATCCGGTAAATTAAATAAATTTAACAGCACTTTAATCAGTAAGTTAAGTTATCAGGACCTCACAGTGAATGATGGTAATATTTTGTATGATGAAGTTTTCTCAGTGGTTCAAAAAGAGTTCAATAACACTTTTAAGAAGAAAACTAAAACTATATGCCCTAAGTTTTTATTCAGTGACTGGGCGACTACAGGACTTAGAAAAAGTAGGGAAAGACTTTACGAGCTATATGGCCTTAAGCCTTGTATTAACACTGAAACGTTTAATAAGTATGTTGCTACTTACTCAAGAATTTTTAAAAATACGTGCAAGGCAGCTAAGGCCTTGTACATTAGCAATAAGGTTAAATTTGCAGAAAATAAAATCAAGACTGTTTGGAAAATTATAAACAATGAAACGAATAGGAATAAAAAAAAAAATACTGATTACACGCTTGACCACACACGGACTTATTAGAGATAACAAAAAAGTTGCGCAAGAATTTGTAAATTTCTTTACCAACATCCCAATTAAAACTACTGAAACCTTAAATTCTTCGCCCTCGCTTGCTTTCGGATTATTAAACGCGAACGTTTCAGCCTGCCCGAATGTATTTAACTTTTCACATATAAACCCCACAATAGTAATAAAAGCTTTTAAGCAAATCAAGATCAAGCCGACGGAAGATCTGTGGGGAATGTCCATCAAAGCTTGTACCTCCATTATTCAGACTATAGCGCCGTACTTGGCTTTGATTTTCAATTTGTGTGTAGATCAAGGAGTCTTTCCGGATCTAATGAAATATAGTAAGGTTATACCACTTTTTAAATCCGGGGACAGTAAAGACACAAATAATTATAGACCAGTATCCGTGTTGCCAGTATTCAGCAAGGTTTTTGAGAAGATAATGCTAAATCAAATGCTCATTCATTTTAATACGAATAACATCTTGCATGATAAACAGTATGGCTTCACCAGAGGACGTTGTACAACTGACGCTGGTGTCACTCTATTAAAACACATCTTTAATGCGTGGGAAGAGTCGCAGGATGCTATAGGTATCTTCTGCGACCTGTCGAAGGCGTTTGATTGCGTTAATCATGAAACGTTACTTCTGAAACTTGAGCATTACGGGCTAGGTCAGTCAGCGTTAAGTTTGGTTAAATCTTATTTGAATGATAGACAGCAATTAGTTCAAATAAACGGTGTGAATTCGTCCGGGTTAAACGTGAAAATGGGGGTACCCCAGGGCTCAATTTTAGGTCCTTTCTTATTCTTAGTTTACATAAACGATTTACCCCGTTTATTGGAAAACAAACTAAACATGGTGTTATTTGCTGACGACACATCTTTAATTTTTAAAATAAATAGACGTACTTGTCAGGTTGACGACGTAAATAACGCGCTACGGCAGGTTCAGGATTGGTTCACAGCCAATAATTTAGTTTTAAATGGTAAAAAAACCAAGTGCGTAAAATTTTCATTGCCGAATGTCAAAAGTACTGATTGTGACATTATGTTAAACAAGGAGAAGCTAGAATTCGTCGATAAAACGGTTTTCTTGGGGATCACGCTGGACTCAAGGTTGCAATGGGGTCCTCATTTGGTATCCCTTGCGGGGCGGCTGAGTTCGGCGGCTTATGCTGTTGGAAAGATTCGTCGGTTGACGGATGTGGATACCGCGAGACTGGTATATTTTAGTTATTTTCATAGTATAATGTCTTACGGTATCTTACTATGGGGAAGGGCTGCAGACATTGAGTCAATTTTTATTCTGCAAAAACGAGCCATCAGAGCAATATATAATCTTCGCCGGCGCGATTCTCTAAGGGAACTGTTTAAGGACATTAACATCATGACGGTTCCTTGTCAATATATTTATGAAAACATCATGTACGTGAGAAAGAATTTACATCTTTTTAGTAAAAACGGCGACAGACATAATTACGTTACTAGAAATAGGGACCAATTAGTTCAACCAGGTTTCAGACTGGCAAAAGTAGCTTCATCTTTCATGGGGTACTGTACAAAATGTTACAATAAAATTCCTCCCCACATTCTTGAGCTGAACGAGACGAAATTTAAAACTTGTATAAAACGCACACTATGCAGGCTGGCATATTATAAGTTGGGGGATTACATCACTGATAAAAATGCTTGGCTAAATGCTATTCCTGCTCAACATCCACTAGGGCGCAAAAACAAGTGATATGCAGAACATTATTGTTTTGAAGTATTGTTGGAACTGCTGTAGACTGAATGAATATATTGATATTGTATAAACTCAATTTCCTTAGTATTGTATAACTGCACGGCACGTGTGTGAGTACTATGTACCCAACTGTAAATCTAACATTTACTGTACCTGTGTGTCGTTCGTTGACTTGTGTGTGCCCTGGCAGTTGAGTGTGTCATGCTCTCTCAAATGTCTCTCTGATGGTGGCGCGTGTGTTGGATCATCCGGTTCCCTTCATGATGGTTGAGCTGGGTGGTGCCATTCATGCGTCATGTTCGTGAACGGACGCCGTCAGTTGGGATTGGTCATAACTTAACTGCTTCGGATGTTAATGCTTTTCTAGCATCTATTATATAACTGCACAGTACATGTGTGAGTACTTTAATTACTTTATGCCTGTACGTAGTTTGTGTGTAGTGCTATTCTGGGTGCATTGTTTTCACATATATGAATTTATTAATGTATGTACTTATGTAACTAAATATTGTAAAAAAACATTTTCTTTAAAAGAGTAAGTATGGAGTTTCTTGTGCATTCTTCTCCATAACAAGCTACTTTCCGAATGCACGGTAGAATCAACTGTTATAACTTGTAAATTTTAATGTACCTAACGTTCAAAAGTGCCGCTTGGTGGCCTACTTGAAATAAAATATCTTTGTCTTTGTCTTTGTCATAGCACATAGGATACTTCTTGTCCTGGGAATATATTCCCTCGGGATAATTTTGCGAAGCCGCTGGCAGAAGCTTGTGTAGGTATAACATTCTAGATGACAGTACTGTGTGTGTGTGTGTTTTGGTTCTTGGAAGTTCAAAGAGTTTTAAACAATATTTATTCCACATTAGAGACAGACTTAAACTAATGTAAATATTTGATCTTCTTTCTCGTGTTGATTATTCATTTTTACCCGACTACGGCGAAGCCAAAAGGAAGGGTTATGATTTTAGCAGTTATGTATGTATGTTTGTATTTACATATGTGCCTCCGTAACGCCTAAACTATTCATCCGATTTTGATGAATAAGGTGTCAATCGATTCGTTATTAGGGCCCGGGTAACAAAAGGCAAAAAAAACCCTAGTCGAGTTATATATAGTTTTTATTGAACTTTTTGCTTGTTCTAAAGTCAAATTTTCTTCGACTAATACCTGCTTGGCTACCTCTATAGCCTTTAATAAAATATATTTATTTAATTTAAATATATCAATCTGCCTAGCCTTTTCCCAAATATTGTGGTCGGCTTCCAGTCTTACCGGTTTCAGCTGAGTACCAGTGTTTTACATGGAGCGACTGCCTATCTGACCTCCACAGCCCAGCAACTGGGTAACACGGTACCCCTTAGCAAGACTGGTGTCAGATCTTAAGCTTCTGACTACGCGTAACGACTATCAAATATCTTCAAATGACAGCCGGGACCAACGGCTTAACGTGCTTTCCGAGGCGTGGAGGAAATATGTTGAAATGGTCACCCATCCACGGACCGACCTCGTCAAGCGTTGCTTAACCTTGGGAATCGACCAGTGCGGTTGTTATTATTTAGCCACGAGCTCCTCTATTTAATTTAAATATATGCTAGATGAATATTAGTGAAAGTCCACAAAAAAAAAACTGCAATAGTCGCAGTGACGCATTTTAGCGTATCGCAAATCGACGGCGAGATCTTAGAATAACAGGTAATAAATAGAAATACTTAAAAAAAAGGGAATGAGGCTGTTCCAGCCTGTCAAATGTTAAACTAAGGAGCAAATCCAAACAAAACTTTGATTTTCACGTTATTTCATTATTGTTTACAGCAATTAAAGGCACAATTTTTTAAATAAATTGAAATTAAACATTAAGCATTGTCGCTTTGTTAGATACAAAAATACCACCAATATAATACATGCATACATTAACTCACGCCTGATTCCCATGGGGTCCCATGGAGGAGGTAGATATTACATTACATGAAAATTACCCTCGTTTTGTATGAAATCACCCCTGCATTTCTATTTACCCCGTTATACCCAGTCATTGTTTCATTTCAACCCTTACTAGCGATAAGAAAAATCTTGAGCGCAGTATGCAGATGCAAATGCAAGCTACTTTTTCTAATGAAAAAGCCAACAAACATAAAAAGTCCTCATAAAAATAATGAATGGAAGAGCGAATGCTTGCTCGTTCAGTCGTTCACTCTTGAGTACTAACTAACGTTCTGCCGTCCTGGAGCTAGAGCGTCACTATGCGACATTTGGCTGATTTTGAGGTTTTAATACCTCAGTAATCTAAAATTTGGTACCGATCTCCCCAAGCAGTGTTTTTTTACTATCAATACTTAGATTCTGGATAAAAATAAAAGCGCCCCAAATTGCTATGTTCAAAAATTATTTTTTGATAAGATTAAGTCATCATCTGCCTAGCCTTTTTCCCAACTATATTGGGGTCGGCTTCCAGTCTTACCGGAATCAGCTAAGTACCAGTGTTTTACATGGAGCGACTGCCTATCTGACCTCCACAACCCAGTAACTGGGTAACACGTTACCCCTTGGCAAGACTGGCGTCAGATCTCAAGCTTCTGACTACCTGTAACGACTATCAAAGATCTTCAAATGATAGCCGGGACCAACGGCTTAACGTGCTTTCCGAGGCACGGAGGAAACTCGGTATTTTGAAATGGTCACCCATCCACTGACCGACCTCGTCAAGCTTTGCTTAACCTTGATGATCGACCCGTGCGGCTGTTATTATTTAGCCACGAGCTCCTCTTTTCCTCTTTTTCTTAATCTTATAAGATTAAGTAATAGATTTAAAAATAAAAATGTAACAAAACGAAAAAAAGTTGGCATTGGATACTCTCGCATATGATTTATAGTTGATAAACATTATCGATTTTGATTATTTCATGATATTAATTTTTAGTCTGCCACCCCAAAATATGCTTTTGTCAGATAGTGGCACTTTAGTTATAGGACGGCAGCGTTAGTCTCGTCCAATCAGTTTAATTGGCTGGAAAGAATGGTAGTAATGTTTTTAAATGTACCTTTTCAGTAAACAGAACCTTTTGAAAAATCACTGTAATTTGAATGAAGCTTCTAAAGTGTCGTTAGTGGTTTCAATGATAAAGTATTAAAATATTTTGTGAAAAAGAAACTAAACTCCAACATTTATAGTCCATTATACCTCTGTGAAACGCGATACTTATTTTACTAGTAAGAAAAAAAAAGAGCTGCACCAGGCACGACAAATACCATATAAAGAACAAAAACAAAAGGAAAAATGAAACGAAACGAAAAAGTATGCGTCACAACCTCGCAAAATGGCCACCGCATTATACTGCCGCCATAGTAAAATAATTGATTTATTTACTTAGACCTATGCGATGTGATGTGTTATCTCATCGAATAGTACGAGAAAGTGATGGTGTGGTCAACGATGGAGTACGCTTGTGTTGAAGTCACCTATTCACTCTTGACTTAAAGACCCCAGGTTAGCTTTAGAAAAGGCAGACTTAGCCAGGGAATTCTACTTAGCTGTATGCATTAGTAGTGTTCAAAGTTGCTACATGACAATAAGTTGCTAAATGCTATAAGCTTTATATTTTAAGCGCGTTATTTTACACGCTTTATTATAACGCGTTTTTTTATCGCACGGGCGCGGGGTGGGCACGAATAAAGCAAGCGCGGTGATCGTTAACTCGCAGCTCCTACCCTAGCATTGTTCTCGTTGGACAGAAAGCATGCTTAAATATATTACAACGCTTTTATGAAATCAGTAAAAATAAACAATGAACTTTCCTTCATACTTTCAGTTCTACTTCCCTACTTTAAGTTCCGTATTGGTAAATCACTATTTCTTTTAGACCCTTTCGTTCACTATACACACACAAAAACAAAACATTAAACAATGACACAATCTCTCAATCAATAGTCCTTACTTACACAATTATACTTAATAAATATTACGTGTCCTATCCCTGTTGACACTAAAAAGCACGAAGCAAAATAGAAATAGCGTAGGTATATTACGTAAGCCGCGCGGGATCTCAAATAACGCGCGCGACCGAAAACAATAGCTAGCATGCGACGACTGGCCGCCGCCGCACCCGCCCGGTGCTCCTTGCTTTATTATCGTTTTTGCGTTGCACGCGATACTTCGTTATAACGAATTAAGCAAATAGTGCATAGCGCCAAATGAGCGCAACGATAGCGTCTGCTTTATGATTATGTATAATAAGCACGCTGCATTAAGTTGCTTTACGTTATATTAACCACCACTAGTATGCATAATTCGCTGCCTTTGTGAGTCTTTGTTTCCTGCTAGTTACAACCTAAGTGTATTAAATTTGGAGTGAATAGTTTACTTCTTAGCAAGCGTGCTTCACCGTCGATGAGGTCTGATGAGGTGAGATAGTGGTCAAGCGCGAGCCTATCGATGAATAAAAAAAACGTTTTCATGTGGATCATTCAAAGTGCATCGCCGTACATCTTGCTGTGTTGTACGATCATTGAATGAGCTTGGCGGAATTAAATTGCGCAATTCCAACGCACACTCATCATTATGATGATTGTAAGCGGTAAAAAACCGACAGGCTGCTTGCTGACAGGTTTCTTGATTTACGCTACATTCCTTTTCAACTAAAAGTCCTGTTTACGCCACACAGCGACGCGGTTTATTTAAATGTTTGATTGCAACTAATATTATAAATGTGAAAGTTTAGATGGATGTATGTTGTATGTTACTCAAGTACGCCAGAATGGCGATATATTATAATCTGGAAAAGCAGAAGGGTTACTTTTATTCCGGTATTATGTTTCCTTGGGTTAATTTTTAGAGCATCGGACAGGAGAGCACTGGTGGCCCAGTGGTATCGGCCGCGACTTACAAGTTGCAGGTCGTGGGTTCGAGCCCAGGTAGGCGCTTTACTTTCTGTAAATTATTTCATCACCACTGCTGTCAAAACGGTGAAGGAAAACATCGTGAGGAAACCGGCGTGTCCTAGAACCAAAAATTCGAAGACATGTGACATCCACCAAACCGCACTGGGCCCGCGTGGTGGATTACGGCCCATTCCCTCTCACAGAGAGGAGGCCTGTGTCTCAGCAGTAGGAACATTAATAGGCTGATGATGTGATGTGATGTGATGTGATGTGGGTTAATTTTTGAGTTGCACAGGGGTAAAGCTGCTGGCAGAAACTTGTTAAATGTAAATGACAAGACTCATAACTCAGAATCGACCATCTTGTAATGAACTAATTCTCTTTCAAGTCCCATTTAAATCATGATGATTTATAGTGTGTAAAGTTACATCAAAATCCTTTTAGTAGTTTTTGCATGAAAGAGTAACAAACATCCATACTCAAAAACTTCTACATTTATAATATTAGTCGTCTATAATTCTGATAAAATCTTCAAGAATTCCCACTGCCAAGCTAATTAAAAACGGCCTAAGTAACAAAACCAACATAGTAACATGTACAAGTTAGAGCTTAAAACACGCCTAAACTTTCCGGGAATTCTCTAAAAGCATTAACATCCCTTCCTTTAGTAAACCTTTATAACTTCCTCCTACAGATAGGGCCAGCGTTCGGTGTTCGTTTTGTTTTTATCTATGGTACAGTCACAGTCGAAATAGGATCGTCAACTTTTGGATTGTCTGTTTGTTTTGTTCATAAGAGAATCTGCTTTACTGCTTTAATGACAGTCTCACATAAAGACACTCAGATGTAAATTAAAAAATAATACGACACTAAAATGGGCTACATAGGACAAAACTCATTTATATTTTCCAGCTTCACACGGGTGTACATCAGTAAGAAAAAAAAAGCTTTGTTATCTTCATTAGAAGAGAAAAACACAACAAAATTAATGACCAAAGTCGTTCTGAAGTAATACGCTTACATACATCCGACAATTTATTTTTATTTAAAAAGATAATATGAATTTTGAATATGATAGCCGTTGTTTCAAATATATAATGTGTTCTGACTTTATAAATGAAAAAAAATATATGAAATCTGACGTAAGTAAAAAGTACTCGACTGTACGCTTCCCGCCGGAACCTCTCCGAAGGGAAATAGACCGTGATATCGTTACGGGAGAATGGAGGCAAATATTTACTAAAGCTTGTTTGTCAAATATTATAGGAAATATGGACAGGCGCAGTATGTTTGATGTGTTTGTTAAAGATTTAAATAAACGTTAAATTCTAAGTATTACGAAGTACTTGAGCAACCTTTGAAGGGGATTGCCCAATTTCTATAGGGACGGCCACTCGTGAGCAAACAGTTCAGCTAATAATATTTGATATTTCATATCAGTAAGAATGAGGATATTAACCTTGTTTTGTATCAAGGTGTACATTTAGATATTATTTTTTACATTTAATTGAAACAGGTTATGTGTATGAAACAGTGGCGGCTGGTGGATCACAAGTAGTGGTGCACTTTACCAGCTCACTAAGTAATCGAATTCAAAGTTTTATTACTCGTATAACAATATTTTGTCTATACTAGTTATTTTTATATATTATAAATTAAATCGATACGCCGATTTTTTTCTTCAGCGGAATGTTCGATCACCTTTTTGTTAAAATCTGGTACTGATTGAATTTTTTTTTCATTGTGAGCACAGAAAGTGCATTTAACCTTTCCTGGGACATGGTGTTTCTGTTAAACTTTTTAATTCACTTTAGTGTCGAAATCTCACACACACTGTCCCACAACTCAGTAATTATATTTAAAAAAAACAATAGAAATTAAAATATAGAAGTAAGTAAAAGCCGCGATCAACTGCAAAATTGCAAGCCGCACGCCGTGTCCAGAAAGTTAACAATCCCCGCGCCCGCCTCACTGCCCACCCACGTAATATTGGTACTCGACCCGAAGCTGAATTTCGTTCGTTAAACATCGCCCGCTCTTAGTCTTCGGTTCGCTGGGGTGGCGCACGAGAGTGGTCCTATTTTGTGTATATTTTCTATTGAACTATCTGTCTCACGCGCCAGTCGTTTTCGCTCGTATATTGTAGAAGTTCTATGAGTATTCGCCGTGCGCTTTAGTCTAATATTTTCGTCTTATTACTTCAGCAAAGAGCTTAAATTGGTTCGTCATAATTTCGTTAATATGGATCGATAATCAGATACCATGAAACGTTTTATTATTTTTTTCTATTAAAATCTAGCAGTTCAGCGCACGAGTGAACTTAAAGTACAGCCGCCCCTGCAAAAGCGTGAAGTTTGGTGGCGGGAAAAAATCAAACTGCAATAAAACATGTTTTTTTAATGAAATTATATTAATTATTCAGATTTATTAATATGTTTTTGATACCTTGCCCAGCTTAAAAACTAAATAATGGTCATGGTATATGCACAGCATACAGCCTATTCTACGGCCCACCATAAAGTTGCAGCAATATTGTTTTATTGATACTATAGAAAAAAATATTTTTTACAGTGTTAACTCCTACAAAGTTGTGAGATATTTGTTAAAATAGAACTTAAAATATTAGTACCTATTTTTTTATATCGTCTTGTACCAATGCCCTTTTAATATACCATCTAACCTATTTATGCAAATATGAATATGAAAACCGCCCAACGTGTTATATCTGGCATTAAATAAAATACTTACCTAAATTTACACACACAAGTGTTCACAATCACGCTATTTCGAGTCTCTTTAGATCAGCGGGGTTCTACGGTCTACGGCGTAACGATGCTATTCGTAGCGGGGCTCTACGGCGTAGCAAAACTCTACGTAGCGGGTAACAAACGCTACGCAAATAGTATACATGGATTCAGTACATGACTCTGGAATGACATGACGTGTTAGAATTTTTTGTCGGCTTTTCCCTATTTTCGTTAAAAATTCTTATTTGAAAAAATATTAATTCCTTTTTTTTTCACAAAAAACAGCAATGAAAATAAAACTCAAAAGCGCTACCTATCAGCTGTTTTCTTAAAGTTCCTGATCGAGGTGAACACCGTCGGCTAGTACCAACACGCGCCGGGCCGCACTTTTTCTCTTTGTCGGCTCGCCGAAAAAAGACAAAAATCTAATTGAAGGCGTTTTAGCGGGGTGCCAACTGAAAATCTGCTCTAGGTGTATGACGCCCAGCAAATTCTGAGTTGGTAACCCTTTCGGTATGGACACGCCCAGTGCAATAATTCTTAAACCTTGTTTGTACTTTTTTTTAACCTTCTTCTCTGTAACTTTATGATTGTTGTTGTTGTGTTGTGTCTATGTCGAATAAATGTTTTCTATTCTTCTATTCTAATTAAGCTAGATAGCAATAACGATTTCGCACTGGTAACAGTAAAAGAAAAAGAGTTTTTTTTTTTAAATTTGGAACTAGCCGGTGAAAAATTCCTACACTACGGGGTCCTGAATCTTGGACTTACTGAATCTATGGTTTTATTTTCGCTTCGGTGTCAGACACACCCCTTATTATGTAGCTTTGTACACAATGGAGCTAGAGTTTGTTCTGTACTCTACTTAGTGTCGGAAAGGTTTTCGGAATATTGCGCTAAATTTATACTCACTACGTACCTACTCATTATATATGTACTAGTTTCTTCCTGCGGCTTTCATAAAATTAGTTTATATAAATAAAACAAAATCTTAAAAGGATAATTATGTATTTTTTAGGCTAAAGGAATTGGCAGATCGTGCCTATAACAATATGTCAAACCTGTTACCACGTAGATAACACACAACTACACATACTTTGACCCACCTTCTGTGTTTATTCTATTTTGTTTGTTATTTATATCTCTTTTATTTTATTATAGTATTTCCGTTTCCGTAAGTGTGTCCGTGGCATCAACAGTGGGCCCTATCAGAATATCAGCGTAGCGTTATTTATTTTTCGGATATCGCTGCATATGCTGAGATAGGAGCCTTTTTGCAGATAGGAGTCTCGCATGGGGTTTTTATTTTTATTATTGTTTAATTTTAAGCTTTTTCTCGTGTCTCCTGTGCGGTGAGAAATAAATAATTTATCTTTCTTTCTTTTCTTTTAGATACAGTCTAAACAAATTTATTAACTGAATAAAACAATATTGTGTCATTACAAATTATAGTCGTGGCGGCCCAGTGGTTAAGACTTCGCCTGTCGTGCTTGAGGTCGTGAGTTCAAATCCGGGCAAGTACCAATGTGACTTTTTAAATTCTTATGTACTTTCTAAATTTATCTTGGACATCACAGGCAACAGTGGGGAAAACATCGTGAGGAAACCTGGACTTATAAAGTGAATGTAAGTCTGAAAAAGCCAAGTTCTGCCTGCCTGTGGGGTTCCCAGAGGTGGCTTAATTCATTTCTGACACCAGAGGTGGCCACATCCTAATAAGAAAAAAAAACTAACTGTCGGAAACTATCAAGTAACAAAACAGTAACATATTCGTTTTTATGCGGAGTATTGCTTCAATAATGTCACTTTATCAACTACGATACGTTGCTAAAAAGAAGCTGTCAAATAAGCTTCGAATAGACCAAACATTTGCGAATTGGGGCCAAAAGTTCTCAGATCAAATAAAGCGCCGGAAAACCACTTCCATCATGACTGGATGACTCGGATGTCCGTTACACTGATGGATAAGCTGTCATCTACAAACAAGACAGTATAAACAATGTCTAAGTTCTCGTATAGGGTGATGTGTTAGCGCGGCGGCGACGACAGACGGCGGGAGTGTATTTTTTACCCGAATACGGCGAAGCAAAAGGGAGGGTTATGTTTTTGATCGGTATGTGTGTTTGTATGTATGTTCATCTGTTCCCTCATAACTTCTAAACTACTTATCATAATTTGACAAATGAGGTGTCGTTGGAAGCGTTTGTCCGATGGTTATAGGCTATGTGACGTCTAATTAAATTGAATATGGAGCGCGCACGAAGTCAAGAACTAAACATTTTTTTTCGCTCCAATTCATCATGGTAGGGTTTGGTACATCATATTTTTGTCAAACGTACCGTTTGCGAGATATATCCAAAGTCATGAAAACTATACAACTACAACCACAGTTACCCTCTACGGAATAATTTGTACATAACAATTTCAGATGAGAATATTTTCTTGTTTCATACTTTTTA
Source organism: Orthosia incerta (assembly GCA_948252205.1). NCBI lineage: Eukaryota > Metazoa > Arthropoda > Insecta > Lepidoptera > Noctuidae > Orthosia > Orthosia incerta. Next base: position 9,209,052 of record OX411754.1, on the reverse strand, counting down.
GAGAGTGATTTTTCAGTAGTCGGGTTTTAGTTTTTTAACTTTTTTATTAAACACTAGCTGTCCCACGCGGCTTCGCTCCCGTCAAATGGCTACCTACCAACCCTACATACATGAATGTTGCGTAACTTTAACCGCTTACGCAGAGCACGCAACGGAAGCTCTCAAAAAGGAATAATTTTGCCCGTTTTTGCAACATTTTTCATTTATGCTCCGATCCAATTGGTCGTAGCGTGATGTTATATAGCCTACTAGCTGTTGGCCGCGGCTTCGCTCCCGTGGACCACCCCACAGCACCCGTTTTCGGGATAAAAAATAGCCCATGTCACTCAGGAATAATTTAGCTTTCTATTGGTGAAAGAATTTTTTAAATCGGTCCAGTAGTTTCGGAGCCTATTCGGTACAAACAAACAGAAAAACACACAAAAAAATCTTTTCTCTTTATAACATTAGTATAGATAACCTTCCTCAATAAATTGACTATCCAACACAAAAAATAAGAATATATATATAGAATTTTTCAATTCCAACTAGTAAGTAGTCCCTGAGATTAGCGCGTTTAAACAAACAAAAGCTTCAGATTAGTATAGATTAGTATAGATTATGAAACCGCCCTTTGCGTCCATACTTGCGACTACGACGGACCACTAGCGCAACGAGGCGATCGTCTATTGGGTTGTTTTTTTTTTCTTAAGCAATATATCTATACTAGTATTCAAAACTAGTGGCTCGTCCCGGCTTTGCCTGGGTAATAATAATTGATTACATATAGCCATCTGGAATAATGTACCTTTCAAATGGTAAAAGATTTATTCAAATAGTGGTTCCAGAGAGTGGCCTACACGTAAGAACAAACTCATAAAATTCAGGCTCTCTCTTTATAATATTAGTTAAGATTCGTAATAATTTCAATGCATTGCCCCACTCGAGTATCAACTTTAGCATGTGTATAATAAGTCGATTTTTAAGTGAGGGTTTTTAAATTGTTTTGTATCATAAAGGCCCTAAAAAATTTGGGGTGCAATGGAATTTGAACGTTGTTATGATATAGAGTTTGGACTCATTTGATAATCTGTAGTTCTAAATTCAAGTCTCTAATACATATAAATTATACCCACACCAATCGCCATGCACATTGGCCACCAAATCACGCCCGCCACCGCTCTTGCACCCGCTCTAGTCACCACCCGTTTACTCTGGACCAGGCCTTACACGAAACTCAGGACTTGGATTTATGAGAACAAACAATACAATATATTTATTTTCATCTTCTCAAGACACTTTTATTAACGATTGTGGATTTGGTAAAAAGAAACCACAAAGTCGTTGAGAGGTTTATTCCAACTTCTTAGCTAAAGGTTGTTTAAATATTTTCAGTGCTTTACTGGGTGATTTTAGATTAAGTGGCAATCTTTCAGGAGATAAAAGTACTGAATTTAAACAACATTCAGAATGGGATTAGCTCTGAAAAAAAACGGCTATTTCGCAAAAAATTCGTGCGCACGACTCTTTAAAATGTCGGATAAGAAAGGATAGATGGACCCCTTTTCCGCACTTAGACTCCTATTTGGTCCGTTGAGCTTGCTAGCTTCTGCTTTGTGAGAGGGAATGAGCCGTAATCCACCACGCGGCCCAGTGCGGGTTGGTCGATGTCACATATCTTCGAATTTTTGTTCTAAGACATTTACAGTTTTCTCACGATGTTTTCCTTCACCGTTTTTCCACAGCAGTCATGGTATTAAAATAATTACACAAAGTAAAGCGCTTGCCTGGGTTCGAACGCACGACCTACAACTTGTAAGTCGCGGCTGTTACCACTGGGCCAATAGCTGAATCTTTTTCTCGATTTACTTTTACGTTTCATAGTTAATGTTGTTGATATTTATGAGTATTTTCACTCCTTCCAAGATTCTCAGTGAAAAGACAGCGTGTATAAAATTGTGTTTATTATCATTCCTTTCCTCTAATCCTCTTACTGGAGCGTACCTTACGTTATTCTCAAATCTCACGTTAATTGGGAAGCAGGAGATTTGTTCACTGTAATATTTTCGGTCAATTTGTTTTACAAATTTACGGACAACATGCTCATAGAGTAACATTACGCCTGTATTCTCTAAAGGGATAAGTATTGGTATCTAGAGTACCTTCACCCTTATTTCACCAGTTATTTTTAAGTGCCATATAAAAGAGGGTTAACCATTTGTCATCAAGCGGGCTTAGATCCAAATGCACACAAATCTAGCTGCTTCTGAGAAATCTCAGATAAAAAATCTTAATAGCACTTTGCTCGACTTTGCTCAAACCCAGAACCTGATGTTCAAAAGTAGTTCTTCGAAACTAAGCCAACGAGACAGATAACAAATTTAAATAAGCTTATTTTTTGTTACAATATAAACAAGTTTTGTTACCTTAAGAACCCCTACAAGTTTCAAGAGCTAAAAACAGAAAACAGCTACTTTTCCAGAGCAAATTTCTCAATAACTACAAGATATATGATAAATCTTTTAATGCAAATTTTTGCGTCACATAGTTATCTAGTAAATGTTTACATTACATATTTTTGATAACTGCTTAAAAAAAAATTAAAAATAAATTCCTAACACACGTTTTTACGAAATCCCGAAACACCAGGTATTTGAATTGCTTTTTCAGCTTACTGGTGGCGAATAATAATCTGACTTGCATATAGTATACTAGTAAGCCACCAATTTTGTTTTTCAAAATTTATTGTATTTGAATCAAAAAAAAATATGGTCCACGCTGAAAATAGGCAATTTTATCATGTGCGAAAGCAAGCGTCATCTACGCGTAAGAATATGTTGAATATAAAAATAACTGGTGAATAATTTGAAATTTGAGGTGTTTATCAATCGAATCCAATTTTTTTATTATATTTTTGAGTACTTATTTTATTGTAATAAATTGTCCAAATAGAGCCTTATAAACCGTTGCGCTCGCGCGAGGCATTCAGTCTCGCTCAAGGGCTTGTAGACAACGGACCTGTGTCGTTTTTATGTTGTCATTATTTTTTTTATCATACATCTTGTAGTTATTGAGAAATTTTCGCTGAAAAACTAGCTGTTTTTGGCTCGTGAAACTTGTAGGGGCTATTAAATATCTTGAAGCCAAATTCAGTTATGTACATTGCGTTACTGGCTCAAGAATGATTACAGCCAACATTACCTTTGTGTATCTTTCTTTTTCGTGTGAGGATGTGGCCACCTCTATTGTCAGAGTTAATTAAGCCGCCTCTGGGAACCTCCGCAGGCCTTTGACTTGCCTATTTCAGACTTACATTAACTATATAAGTTCAGGTTTCCTTACGATGTATCTACATTTATATGCTCATATAAGATTATCTACCAAGTCAGTAAAGCCAGGCAGGTACTAAAAAGTAATCCTATATCTAAACGGGTACAAGGTTCTTATGTGAAATGGGATAGTTAAGAAATGAATGGAGGACAAAATTAGATTTAAATTGCTTAGTTACGAAATCTCAGGAGCACTTATTCGCGTAGCAATGACGTTGATTGAAAATATTCACAGCGACTACCTTTCTGATGTCCATAACCAGTAACTGGGTAAAATGATACACCTTGGCAAGACTGGTGTTTGAAATTATGGCTTCCGACTACCGTGACTAAATACAGGTCATCATCATCATATTAGCCGAAAGACGTTCACTGCTGGACATAGGCCTTCCCCAAGCGTCGCCACATTGATCGGACCCGTGCGTCTCGTAACCAGCGGATCCCCCAGGTCATCGGTCCACCTGGTGGGAGGCCTTCGAACGCAACGTCTACCGGTTCGCGGTCGCCACTCCAGAACCTTTCTGCCCTATCGGATATCCGTTCTGTGATCAATGTGCCTTGCCCACTGCCACTTAAGTTTGGCAATTCTGCGGGCTATGTCGGTTACCTTGGTTCTCTTGCGGATCTCTACTATTAATATACACGTCAGTTAAAAGAAAATCCATGCGAGAACCACCCAAAAATCTTCAAAACAACATTGCCTTCGTCGGTACGCCGATGACGTCTTTACTGCCGGTGACTTACAGTAAACAAATAGACAGCAATCAAGGACGAGCTTAGCCTAAAATGGCTGCCAGCAGATTGTCAATGCAGCCAACCTTATATTAGTTTTTTTCGTATCACACTGTAATAGGCAACTGCGGTATTTTTTTTCTTCTTTATTTAGAGAGCTTTTTCGCTAATGCAAATATGACACTGTATACATAATATAATAACGGTGCATAAAAGTATATTTAATTTACGCAAAACAAAACAAAAAAAACTAGGTTCTGGGTTTGTTCTTCTAGGCGAACTTAATCATATTTATTACATGTCGTATTTTGTCTGATAAAGGATCAGGAAACTGAAGTTGTTTTATACCAAAAAAAATGGGTAAACAAATAAAAAAAGTGGAGTGTATTTGGCTCTGTCAAGAGCGAAAAGAAGTATACGCAGGCAAAGCCGCAACGCAGGCAGAAGCTATTTGTTAATTGTAATTATTTAATAAATAACACGCAAGCAACAAGGTAAACAGTGATACGTTTGAGAACATTATTAGGTAACTCGACTTTAAGGTTACACTAGTCAACGGTACGAACTATTTTGTGCGCGGGGTGAAAATGCCTGCTATCTCATCAAACAACAAAAGAGCTAGATGCTGTGATGAGCATTAAGAAGCTAGTTCGCGTACGAATTAGCACTTTTGCAAGTTTGTAGCGAAATGGATGATAATTTAGGACGAAAACGAGTGCGCGAAATTATAAAAACAGACCTTTGGGAGTCTAGATATCATGAAAAAACGACTAAATGTATGTTTTCAAAATAAAATTATTTGCATTGTTGAACTACTAATCTATCCCTGTATGGTGGCCGTTTTGCAATTTTCCTTCTTCTTATGTTATTTATTGCCCCTCAAAGATGCGTTAAAATTAGTGTTGAAATATGGAACTTTCGACGCTCATAACTTTCAAATATCTTTATTTTTTATTTTTTTATCTCATACAGGGCTAGATAATGATGAGACAAATTGATATCATTTTTTATTTTGAACGTACATCGTCAAACAGTGGAGTAATCCCTAGACAACGTTTGTATGGAAGAAATATCGACTAGTGTAACCTTAATGCGAGAAGTTAATAGAAAATTAACTTAGCTAATAACTCATAAGAAGCTGTCGCAAACCCATTATCTAGAGACGCTAGGCTATAATCAATTTCATTTAGTTAACTCTAGTACGTTGCTGTTCCATTTTACGTAAGAATTGTAAGATAGAGACTGAGTAAATATGTTCTATAAAGATCTCACAGTGACTAAGGGACCTTCCTAGATTAGATAAAATAAGATAAATTGACTGCCTTTGCCCACTTACTCTCATTAAGTCCGTTATGCGTGGGGGTTCTGGCTAAATTAGCCAGCCTAGCTCCGCCCACCGAGGATTTTTGCATGTTGGGTAGCCACGGCCTCGCAAGCCACGATGATGTGGGCAGCTGATTCCTCGGCGTTAAACCAGCCCCTGCAGAGTGGGCTGTCTGTGGCACCTAAGTTGAATAGATGTTTGTTAAGGGGGTGTGGCCCGTAATTGTCTCTTTGATCATTCTAAGGTTATTTCTATTAAGACTGAGACGTTTCTTGGTCAATCGCGGGTACTCGTATATATTCGGTAAAGCCATTTTTGACTGTCTACTGTCTGTAGCCCGTAACCATCTGTTGTCATGAAGTTCGGTTGATTTCTGGCGAATCCAAGCACGAATTTGTGACAAAGGCAGGGCGAGAAGTGTATACGGGCCTAGCACTATCATCTCGCAAGGATCGACTATGTCCCTTGATCCATTGGATGGTGATTCGATTGGAATTAGTTTCCAGAGTGAGGTGGAATTCAAAGATTAGTTTGCTAACAGTTTGTTTGTTTTTAAGAGCTTTGAGCACGGTTAGACTATCGGATATGAATCTAATATCTTAGTTAGAGATTCCTAAACGCTTTACGGCAGTTGCAGCTTGTGTTAAGGGCGACGAATTCACATTGAAAGATCGAGCTGTGTGTGTGTAGCGGTATGTGAAAGTTAATGTTGAGGTCAAGGGAGTGTACGCCAGCACCTGAACCGTTTTGTGTTATGTTAGGCAATTTTAAGTACGTTGATAGGCGATATCGGTTGAATTATTCCAAAAAACCGCAGATCGGTCGAATTGCATCGCATTTCGTCTATGTGAACATCCTTGCAATTTAGATCACCTGTCTCGTCGTGCTAACAGGAAGGTCGCTTAGGTAAAGTGAGCTTGAATCGAGTCAACCCTTAGCATTAGGTGGAATAACAGATCACTTTAGGCTCATTACATCGATGGTGCATAATATGCTTTTTTAGTAGTCAGATTTTAAGTTAAACAGAATTTAATAGTTGAGAATGTCTTTGGACTAAGTGAAAATATTTTCACTCAGTAGAAATAACAAAGTAGTACACTCTACATCATCATCACATCATCAGCCTATTAATGTGCCCACTGCTGGGACACAGGCCCTCTCTGTGAGAGGGAATGGGCCGTAATCCACCACGCAGGCCCAGTGCGGGTTGGTGGATGTCACATGTCTTCGAATTTTTGGTTCTAGGACATGCCGGTTTCCTCACGATGTTTTCCTTCACCGTTTTTGAGAGCAGTGGTGATGAAATAATTTACACAAAGTAAAGCGCCTGCCTGGGCTCGAACCTACGACCTACAACTTATTAGTCGCGGCCGATACCACTGGGCCACCACTGCAACCGTACGCTCTACAATTGAAATGAATCTTAACCGTGGTACAAGTCCAAAGAAATGTTTTGTCACAAGATAGCTCCGTCTACGGTAAAAAAAAAAACGCTGGTATCTGTCTGTCCATTCATACGTCTAGCACAATCCAATTATCTCTCTGACACATGTTAGTGGACCTCGAAGATAAACACGGAATGCTTGCCAATTTATGTTTAATCAAATAATACACAATACAATTAACAGAATAATTAGTCTTTTAGCCAAAATAAATAAAATTGCGGAAATGATACCTGCTCGGTGTTCGCCAGCAAAAGAGGCCGATCACCGAGCACTGACAGCTAATATAGACGTGCCACCCCACCATCGCTCCGGAAATGCTCAACGGAACGATGACAGCGCGGCACCAGTATTGCCAACGTAAATAAATAACTTATTTGAATTTAAATGCAAAAGTACGTTACATATCAAACAAATCAACTTCTACCTATATCATAAATCAATTAACAATTAACTCATTTCTCAAAATAATTAGTTTCATCCGCAGAAATGTATGTCCATCCTCGCGGCGACAACATCCGGCCGTCCTGCTCACGCATCCGTCCCCGGATAGCGTCCCAGTCTGGTGCAGTTACTGAGAACAAAATATAAACATTAAGTCACAATGTTTCGTAAAATGCAACTCATGACCAATTACTCATTTGAATCGGGCGTCTACTCTGTTATTCCATCAACGGCCAACAGGTAAAAGACCCCAACGCAAAAGACCAATTCTTAACCTGCCATATCGGGTAATTACTAATTATTCCATTGAACCGGGCGTCTACTCTACTATTCCATCAACGGCCAGCAGAATAAAGACCCCAATTCAAAAGACATTAACATGACATATATTGGTATTTAAATGTATCTACAACTGTTCCATCAGCGGTCAGTTAATGAAATGTTTAGTCTGCAGTTTACACTAGGCGATGCCTTTGGCCAACCCTAGTTTCATATCACTACAAACTCCAAATCCATTAGCAACAGATTTATTTTACAAGGATAAATACTGTTACTTAAAATAATCCAAATACCAAAACATGTTTGAAGTAAATGCACTAGACAGCTTATCCCACACAGTACTGTAGTAAATAATATACTGGACAAATAATGTGTACTAGTTAAATCATTAATAGGATTCAATAAATACCTGACAACATCTTAGGTCATTTCCAAACCTTCGTGATCAAGTTCTGCTAACTTGATCCAAGGCTTCATATTTTCGGCACATGTGGTCCCCTCGTAGCACTTGCTTGTCCTTTGTGCGCCGCGCATATCCTTTACTTTATAGCGGTCATGTCCTAGTATTTCAGTGACTTGAAAAGGTCCTTTGAAGAGTGGCAATAATTTAGTACTTTGCCCGTCATTCGATTGACTGGGTATTTTTATAACTACCAAATCGTTGACATTATAACTATGAGCCTCTTTTCTCTTGGAATCAAACATTTGTTTTTGTTTAACTGCACTGGCCTGGATGAGACTGTTGACGTCATCCCTTAATGACGTGACGTCAACAGATTCATCCTCTTGTGTCAACATGTCAGTATCAGTTTGGAGTCTATAACCAAAGAATACTTCACTGGGAATGGCTGAAGTGGTTTTATTGACGGTACTGTTGATCCCTTGCTGGATACTTGTGATATGTGTATCCCATTTATCATAACTAGTGTTAGCACCCATACTTCTCAACGCGTCCAGGATGGTGCGATTGAAACGTTTCACCTGACCATTAGAGCGTGGGACAGCCGTAGCTATAACATGTTGCCGAATATTTTTGTCCTGACAGTACTTAACGAATGACTTAGACGTGAAAGAACTTCCAGCATCACATATAAGACGCTTGGGGTTACCAAAAACTTTAAATATTTTATCTAATTCACTAATAACAACTTGGCTTTTAGTATTACGAACAGGTGATATAAATACGAATTTTGTAAATGAATCGACAGTTACTAAGAGATAAGTATTTTTACGCGTGGTCTTTACAAATGGACCCAGATGGTCTATGTGCAGTGTGTGAAAGGGCTTTGCGTACTTAGGTATAGGGAACAATTTTCCTTCCTTTTTGCCTTGGACATTTTTATAGTAGATACAGTTGATGCAATTTTTAATGTACTTAGATACAACTTTCTTAATCTTTGGAAACCAATAACATGATTTTATTCTCTGAATTGTTTTATCGACAGCAAAATGACCAAGATCGTCATGATTAGCTCTAATGATCTGCCAAATACATTGTTTAGGGACAACCCACCGTCTGCCATAGTCGGTCCGGCGGTATACCTTATTACCTAACAACTCGTATTCTTTATACACTTTCTTATTAAGCTCGGCTTGACCTGACTCTAATATTTCCCTAATTGCACAAATACTTGGATCTTGTAATTGAACTGATAATAACCAGTCTGCTTCAGTAATAACCGACACACTTTCATTGCATATAGGAGTGAAATTTTTATCAACGGGATTCCGGCTCAAGGCGTCAACATGTTGCATTTGAGTCCCTGGTTTGTGTATTATTTCGAAAGTAAATTCTTGGGTAAGTAATACCCATCTACCAATTCGAGAATTAATTTCTTGTTTATTAATTGTATGTTTAACAGCATTGCAATCTGTATAAATTTTGAAAGTGGAACCTAATAAATAGAGACGGAATTTTTGGAGCGCAATAACTATAGCTAAAAACTCTAATTCAAAAGAGTGATATTTCTTTTCCTCATTAGAAGTCTGTCGACTATAGAAATGGATAGGTTTTTCTCCTTTTTCAGTGATTTGAGTCAGTATGCACCCTACACCCTCGCGACTGGCATCGGTATACACAATAGTAGGTAATATGGGATCATAAATGTTTAGTACAGCGTTATGTAACAATTCATCTTTTAATTTATTCACGGCTAAAACTTGTTCAGAACCCCACTCCCATGTGATGTCTTTCTTCAAGAGCTTTGTCAACGGTTTTGCTATAAGGGCGCAATTCTTTATAAATTTTCTAAAGTAATTGATAAGGCCTAAATATTGCCTAACTTGATGCACATTTTTCGGTTCAGGATAATTTTCTACTGCCTTTAATTTCTTTGTACCCGGACGTATACCATTTTCAGAAATATCGTACCCTAGAAAGTTAACAGAGCTCTGGAAAAAGTGACATTTCTCTAAATTTATTGTCAAACCGTTATTTTGCAATATTTTTAATACTTCATTTAATAGTTTAGCATTTTCATCTACCGATTCTGTAGCTAATAATAGATCATCCATATAACAAATAACTTTATCAAAGCGAAGTTTACCCAAGACTGTGTTCATTAACCGTTGGAATACAGACGGTGCATTGCATAACCCGAACGGCATTCTCATAAACTCAAAATGACCATCGGGGGTGATGAACGCAGTTTTATGAATTGAACTTTCATTTACATTAATTTGATAATAACCACTCTTTAAATCAATAGACGTGTAGCATTTACATCCTCTAAGTTTATCTATAAGGTCTTCTACAATGGGCATTGGATACTTCTCTTTCACCGTAATTTTATTTAGAGACCTATAATCAATGCACAAACGTTTTTCGCCCGAAGGTTTATCGACTAACAAAACGGGACTGGCATATGCGGAATTACTTTCGCGAATTATGCCATTTTTTAAAAGGTCATCAATAATATCCCTAGTTACTACCTTCTCGGATTCAGACATACGATAGGGTCTTTGATATACGGGTTTATTCGTTATGCATTCAATTTCTAACTCGACACAAGAAGTTTGTCCTAACGATTGCAAATCTTTTGAAATTACTCGAGGGTATCTAGCAAATATTTCATTTAACACTGAGATATGTTCAACAGAATTAGATTTGAACTTCGAAGAATCTATTAAAGCTACTTGGTCGTTACTTATAGGGCAAAAGGTAAGGCAATTACCTACACGAACATACATAATTCTTTTGTCCTCCGTGAAATTCCTACCAATTAAAATTGGACAACCAGCTAACTCATCACAAATATACAGGACTACGTTAACCTCAGCTTTATCGACCATAATGTTAACTTGTACTCCATGAGTGACCTTGGAACAAGAATCCGTTTTAAATCCTGTTAAAACAACTGGTTTGTTTAACTGAAAGATTGCAATTTTCAAATCTTGTGCCAAAGAAGACGTTATTAGAGAACAACTACTGCCCATATCAATAAAAGTTTGTCGTTTACATCCATTAACTAGAATATCCTTATAAAATTTATCCTTAGGAGAGGGCTCAACAATTAGCTTTACTTCACTAGCCTTTTCAGGTTTTATTTTATTTTTAGATCTACAAGCAAGTTCTAAATGACCAAACCGATTACACGAATTACATTGCACGTTATCTTTTTGACTGCAGCTGGTTTTTTTATGACCAGGTTCACCACAGCGAAAACATGTAATACCACCATTAGAAAAAGAATAATGCATTGGTACTCCATTGGAGTTCGAAGTACTTTCTACTTTTTTTTCTACATTAGTGTAGGGTAGGCGAGTTGAATTTTTATTGAGAAAGTTACTATGTTTTTGTAAGGATTTTTGTTCTGGGACAACATGAATCTTCCCATGTAAAAATGAGGCCAGTTCATCACAGTATTTAAAGTTACCAGCATCTGCCGCAGTGCTTATATTTTTATCACCAATAGATCCTACAATAACCGAAATAATATCCTGCTCAGAAAAGGACAACCTCATCTTATCAATTTTGCCTTTTTGAACAAAATAGAATTCATATAGTGACTGACCATCCGTAGGTTTCGTTTGAACTAAATCTGTTAGTAAACTATACATGTTACGTTTTATTTCAAATGTATCTAACAGTGTACTTCGCCAATCCTTCCATTTCCAGGTCGTCCATCGCGTTTTATTTTTTTGTAGCGAGTCGTACCATGTTTTAGCAGTATTGCGTAATTTTTGCAAAGCTTGAAATTGTAAGACACGATCAGACCAACGAAAAACACGAGCATTGGCTTCTACAACATTTACCCACATTTGAATATCGTCCACTAATGGGTCGAACTCGGGAATCACGGAAGATAAAATAACATTTTGGCTTACTGCGGGAGACGCACGCTTGGTGCGTCTCTTTTTCTTATGCCTGCGTCCATCGGAGCTGCTCGAAGAAGGCGAGCTAGAGCTTGTAGACGAGCTGCTTGTAACACTCGTAGTTGACGCACTTCTTCGAGTCCGTTTGCGGCTTCGCGGCATTTTTGGGCGTGTTTTCTAACCACTTATGATGTTAGTGGACCTCGAAGATAAACACGGAATGCTTGCCAATTTATGTTTAATCAAATAATACACAATACAATTAACAGAATAATTAGTCTTTTAGCCAAAATAAATAAAATTGCGGAAATGATACCTGCTCGGTGTTCGCCAGCAAAAGAGGCCGATCACCGAGCACTGACAGCTAATATAGACGTGCCACCCCACCATCGCTCCGGAAATGCTCAACGGAACGATGACAGCGCGGCACCAGTATTGCCAACGTAAATAAATAACTTATTTGAATTTAAATGCAAAAGTACGTTACATATCAAACAAATCAACTTCTACCTATATCATAAATCAATTAACAATTAACTCATTTCTCAAAATAATTAGTTTCATCCGCAGAAATGTATGTCCATCCTCGCGGCGACAACACACACAAAAAAAAAAGAAAACAATTGAAATTCCACTATATCTCGATGCCAGATTGAAATTCAGGTCTCCGAAGCTTTGATGTGAAAGTAGGCATTTCAATATCTGAATTATTAGACACTTGAACGTACCCGACTTATATTAAATACAATGTGTACCTACTACTTTAGTAGGTATTATATTCAAAGATTAATAAGTATCTAATAATATATAACAAGCAGACGATAATCAATGTATATTTAAATCCTCTAACGGTCGATGTTTCAATAGTCTGATAACTTTTAACCGAGGAATAAATATAGCCGTTTGACATATTTTCTATAAAAAAGCTGCCAAACGGCCTTTTTTATTCCTCAGTTAAAAGTTATCAGACTATTGAAAAATCGACATTCCAATACATTTTGTACATTTTTGACGTTTTTCCAATCGCTTTCGCTGCGCTTTCGAGGGTAGAATGTCACTGGCTCTAGGCCTCAGATTAGGGTCTTCCAAACTTATTCAGAATCTGTAGATGCTATGAATGTTACAAACCTACTAGCTTACTTATAGGTACGTCTTTTAAATTAATGTCATCAAATTATTGATTCACATAAGTACTATTACATAAGTAGGCAAATACGTCATTCGAAATCACACAATCACACTATTAAAATCACTTAATCACACTAATATTATAACGGCGAACGTTTGTGAGTGTGTGTGTGTGTGTTTGTTACTTCATCACGCTCAAATGGCTGGAGGGATCCGGATAAAATTGGCACAGAGATAGATTATAGTCAGGAATAGCACATAGGATACATTTTATCCCGGGAATATATTCCCTTGGGATAATTTAAAAATAATAATAATTAAATATTTTTTTATTTATACATGTGATAGTTTGGATGGATGTGTTTGTGTGTGTTATAATGTGCCCTTGGGATGATAAATGACTTTTCACGCGGGCGAAGCTGCTGGCAGAAGCTAGTGTATACTAATACTAATATGCTTATACTAATTACTAATAACTACGAGTATACTAATAATATTATAAAAAGGAAAGATTTTTTTGTTTGTACCGAATAGGCTCCGAAACTACTGGACCGATTTGAAAAATTCTTTCACCAATAGAAAGCTACATTATTCCTGAGTGACATAGGCTATTTTTAAATCCCGAAAATGGGTAATGTGGGGTGGTCCACGTGAGCGAAGTAGCGTGCAACAGCTAGTTACTAATAATATTATAAAGAGGAAAGATTTTTTAGTTTGTTTGTTTGTACCGAATAGGCTCCGAAACTACTCGACCGATTTAAAAAATTCATTCACCAATAGAAAGCTACATTATTCCTGAGTAACATAGGCTATTTTTTTATTCCGAAAACGCGTCCTGTGGGGTGATCCACGAGAGCGAAACCGCGGGCAACAGCTAGTATTATATAAAGACGAAAGTTTGTGGGTATGTTTGTTACTTCTTCACGCTCAAACGGCTAACCGGATATGTTTGAAATTTGGCACAGATGTGTATTATAGTCGGGAATAGTACATAGGATACTTTTATCCTGGGAATAAGTTCCCTCGGGATATGATTTTCGACTTTCACGCGGGCGAAGCCGCTGGCAGAAGCTAGTAACGAATAAAAGCCACATTTATCGATATATCAATACACGATGAGGCACTGGTCAAGTCAAAGCTCCAGAGCCTTGAACATCGTTGCCGAGTTGCCAGCTTGTCGGTTTTTATCGGTTACATTTCGGGGAGTGTGCGATGGAATTGCATGATTTGATTCCACCCAGCCCGTTCCATCATCGGACTACCAGACGTACGGCGATGCGTCATCGGTACATGGTGGATATCCCACCCGTACGCACAAAACGTTTTGGGGACACTTTTATTATGCGCACAGCTAAGGAGTGGAATTCCTTGCCCGAGTCTGTGTTTCCCGATAGCTACAATCTATGGGTCTTTAAGTCAAGAGTGAATAGGTTTTTTCAAGCAAGCGTGCATCACCGTCGACCACATCATCGCTTACCATCACGCGAGATAGTGGTCAAGCGCAAGCCTATAGACAATCAAAATATATATATATATGATAAAGAGAATAAAGACTGGCTTGTACATACAGGGTACCTACTACGGCTTGCATTACCCATGATTCGTTGACAAAGCTAAAATACTCAAATTCTAATGTAGGTATCTTCTTATGGTTGAGTCAAACAGTTCTAAAAAGAAACTGTAAAGATTTTTTATGCTTTAATTCAGAAATTGAACGAGTATGTAATAAATATAATAACCCTTAAGTCGTATTGCTTTTTTGACGATTTTTCTCTGTAGACCTTCGAAAAATGCTGAATTTGTAACTCAGAAATAATTTGATGTATCAGTCAGTGTTTCTTTTTCCGTTGGAAATAAAATGATATCGAATATGTATTAATACTTGAACAAATGTGTTTTCCCTTTATTATAGTTTCAATAATGATAAAGTTTTCTAAATATGTAATTAAATAATGAAATCTCATTATAGTCACAATCGAGCATTCTTGTGCCCTCAATTTTATATTCATTGAAAAATAAATTGTATTACATCTCAATCAATCTTGAAATTGAAATTCTAAACTAGTGTCGATTACAATTAATTTCTTCATCTTTATGACATTATGGTAAAGTTTAATTTATATTGTCATTAAAACAATCGATAGCTACAATCTAGGGGTCTTTAAGTCAAGAGTGAATGGGTTTTTTCTAGGCAAGCGTGCTTCACCGTCGACCACATCATCGCTTACCATCAGGTGAGATAGTGGTCAAGCGCAAAAACGTGGATATTATTATAAGTTTTGCAAATCAATAGTCGAAGGAACAATCTAAAAGCAATTTCTGAAGGTCATATTGTTCCTAAATAGATTTTGATTAAAATGCCCTCCTCAAGGACCCTGTGTATTCCCTTGGGTGTCGTTAAATTGGACTGATGATATCCAAGGAAGATATTTGTTTATTAATCATTTGTAATATACGGAGGAGCTCGTGGCTTAATAATAACAGCCGCACGGGTCGATCATCAAGGTTAAGCAACGCTTGACGAGGTCGGTCCGTGGATGGGTGACCATTCAACATACCGAGTTTCCTCCGTGCCTCGGAAAGCACGTTAAGCCGTTGGCCCCGGCTGTCATTTGAAGATCTTTGACAGTCGTTACAGGTAGTCAGAAGCTTGAGATCTGACACCAGTCTTGCCAAGGAGTACCGTGTTACCCAGTTACTGGGTCGTGGAGGTCAGATAGGCAGTCGCTCCATGTAAAACACTGGTACTTAGCTGAATCCGGTAAGACTGGAAGCCGACCCCAATATAGTTGGGAAAAAGGCTAGGCAGATGATGTAATTAATATACAAAAATGAAAACGAAAATATTTTTAATAATAATAAGAAAAGTAAGTATCTTGATCTGGCTAGCGAGGTTATCGACATGTGGGATGTGAATACAGCGATCATTGTGCCGACAGTCGTTACGGCCAATGGCATAATAGCCAAGAGCCTCGACGAATATCTGAGGAGGCTTTCGTTGGGCAGCTGGATCAAGGGCTTGATCCAGCTGATGTATAGTCAGGAGGTTCCTCTCTCAGGAGCCCTGACCACCGGTTGCTTGGACCCCGTTCCCGATACCGACGGGCTACTATTTTTTATATTTTTTTTACATGTTTTTTTATTTAGTTTTATAAGCTAATATTTAAAAATGTAAAAAGTATGTACATTAATTGAATAAAGGAACATTAATACAAACTTAAATCAGAGTTGGTTTCTAACTCGAGGTTACATTGACAATATTGTATGACTAACTGTCAATTTAACCTCGTGTTAGCAACTAACTCTGTGTTAAGATTTTCTTGCAAGTGGGCCTTAATAGCGCAACAGTTAAGTCTGAGTAAACAAGTTTAAAAAATCGACATTTGATTTGTTAACAACTTCTGACGAGCTCGCTCTTGACCTCAATTATACCTGATGGTAGACGGTGGATCGAGCGAGACTAGAAGATGTCTGTTTACTGTTCTTTTGATGGCTGATAAGACACGGGTGGTAGCTCACAGATGCTGGCAGACAGTTTCATATTTTGGCTGTACACATAATAAATGTGGTGGAGAGAGATAGGACAGTTTTAGTATCTTTTTCATTAATTTCAGGCAAAATTGTTCTTGAATCGGAGCATTCTATTGAATGAAAGAGGTGTTCAATTCGTTCCTAGTTCAGTTCGTCCACTCCAGTTCAAACTAACGACCTGTCAGTTCACGTGTGTCCTGTTTTTGCCAAATCCTTTACTAATTTGCTGTTGGCAGCTTTCCAATTTCAGTAGTTTCAAGTTTTCAACCACTACATGGATCGTTTCATTTGTTTTTAACACGCTTTTATTAGCTTGGTATGTTTGTATCTATGTATCTATGTATCAATGTATCAATGTAACGGAATCTTTGAACGTGATTTTCACCCACTTCAAAACGTTGGATTGATTTGAAACTTTGCACACTTATCAAGGACCGATGACAATGCAAAAATTTAAACAGTTTGTCCCATTATCCTTACCATTAAAGCGTGTTTTTTAGTTTTTAGAACTACAATTTATTATTACCTTTTGTTTATTGGTAATTAGAACTTTGAGTGCCGATATCACTTTTATTGGTATATGGTTTAATTGTAGCGAGTATTTTTTTGTTTTTCTTTCAAATAGGTATCCCAATTATGAACTGGACTAGTTAGTTATACAAACTGGATTGAAGGGCAAAATTAACTTTGCCATTGGAAAACTGTTGTTAACTGCAACTGAAAATAAGTCAACAATATCTTTAATGTAGGTTTAAATTAATTTGCTTAATATGATTTTAAATAAAAGAAGTATAATCCCCGGCACGTAAGTTCGCAAGAGTCGTTAGATGCGCAAAAGTCGTTTTTAGGTAGTGAAGCGGGGCGCGTTCCGAGCGCGCGATTGGGTGATCAGTTGACACAAGGATCGGTTGACCAGTCACGTCGCGTCAATGTTCTGCTCGTTCTTGGTCAGTTCGCAACATAAACGGCGGTATCTTTTTATTGCGTTTATCTAAAATTATTTTTTTAAACCGCTCTAATAGTTGCATACCTGATTATACGATATTAATTTCAACTTAATACCTCCAGGCGTTCCAGAAAAAAATGTCTTGACACACGGAGAGACAGACATACAAAGAAGTGATCCTATAAGGGTTCCGTTTTTTCTTTTTGAAGAACGGAACTTTAAAATGGAAAAGGTTTTAAAGTTAAAAGTGGAATTTCTTTTTTTCTATATGATTTTTGTAAAAGGGAAAGAACAGCATCTGCCGGGTCACTATTTGAGCCCAAGACATGTCACGCGACAGCTGTCACTTCCATAGTCAGAATTGTCACAGGCCATCAATTACTTTGAGTAACTTAGTGACAAGCTCGCTTTCTAGGAAAAGTTTGACAATGTCACCTCTAGCTATGGCGTCACGGACCTATCACGACCTTATCGCTTTATACCTTCATCATCACCATCATCATTCAGCCTATAGCAGTCCACTGCTGAAAATAGGCCTCTCCAATTGTACGCCATTTGGTTCGATTTTCGGCTAACGTCATTCAACTGCTCAGTACGGTCGGCCCATTGCCAGACGGCTTGATTTTCGGCAAACGTCATCCAGCCGCTCGGTATGGTCGGCCCATTGCCAGACGGCTTGATAACTTAATTACTTCCAAAGATATTTAAACGGTCTACCTTGTCCCTTTCAGCTACAGGTTTCAGAACAGAGAAAGAAGATCAGTTTAATTCCTATTTTCCTTTAATCTTTTCAGTCTTTTTACTGTAACGTATCCAATTAAAATATAAAGTAAGCGAAGTAAAGTAATATTTTCTGTTTCAGGTGAAACGGGCCGCTCACGAGCAAAAGGTAAGCATTGGATTAAGTAAAGAAAATACACTCATTACCTTCATTTAATTGGTTTAATATAGGTATAACATAAATAGATTTAAATAAATATACCCTTGTTAAATCAGATATCTAGGTACCTCAAGGTTTTTCTGACCAGAAATTTATTTGGATACATAAAATAGGCTTTTCTAAAAATTCAAAATGTATGAGAGACGCCATTTCTGTGTGGCCTGCGCCCTAGACAAGTGACACTCAATCATCGAAAGCGTGGCGATAGCAATTGTCAAAAAGACAAGATTTTATGGGATGATGTTCGAGATTGACAAGCAAAATCGAAAAATCACGTCATCCCTTACATTTGACATTTCGACTAGCGCCATCGCTGACATAACGGCAAGATCGGCAACGATTATCTAGCCTTCAATTTATTTGTGACTACTTGCCGAGTTTGAATACGTAATTTCCAAAAACAAGGGGATTTAAATTCAGAAACACCTGATAAAATAAAAATAAAATATCATGATCAAAGCTAGCAACAAAAAGGAATTTTATTTAATTACAATTGACACCGTCCCTAACATTGATCTCGCCCACTCATTTAAACCGGCCAAGTGTGAGTCAGATACACGCGCAAAGAGTTCCGACTGTAACATATTTTATTAAATCACTGTTATTTTCTGACGCATTTCTGTAGTTTATGGGTAAAGAAGTGTTTTTATAATTATATTTTTCAATATTTTAGGCTTGGTAGGTTCGGATATAAACGGTAAATTTTCTACCTATACTGCATTTCATATACTTATACCAACTGTATCGGTCAACAGTTTCGCATCAAATTGGTTGTAACAGAAATAAAAACAAACAGACATAAGAATGATAACAAAAAACTGAACATATCATGCGATCCAATTATTATAACAATGCACCTGTCATAATGTCTTTTCACCACACATGGTTGACTAGTAGAGAATGCCCAAGGCATTTAGTCCGCATTTGTACTTATTTTGCGAATAAATAAAAATAAATGAATATACGGAATCCTAAAAACACGAAAAATACCGAAGCGAACCCGAGTAGCGCCGAAGCCATGCCTTTTTAAATTTTACTCCAACGTTGCAATTTTAACCGAGCACGATGCGGTTTTTTTTATACTAAAGCACTTTCACGCTCGTTTTTCAGAATCTAATTACAGAAAAAATATTTTGCTAGCACGTCACTTATTATGTTTTAAATTTAATTTCACGCGTAAAATCTGACTACTATAGTTGAAGTAGGTGAAGTATTGCGGCGTTTTAGGTTTAGCACGCAATGCGGTTTTTAGCCGAGCGAATTGTTTTTAAATCCACAGAACGGCGGATAAAATTATACGCGATTTTTGTCTCTTCATAGATCTCAAAATATTTGCGCGAATTTAAAACGCGCCGCGGTGTGGCGGATTCTGTGGCAAGACACAGAATTGTTGCGGATTTTTTACCACAGCTTTATACAATTCCATAAGTCGCATATCACATCGCATCCACAAGTCGATCCCCGCCCTGGGATCTGGTGGGTAAGGAACTCGCGTCACTCTCTGTATTAATAGCACGAGGAAGCGAGGGCGCGGGGCGAAGGGCCGATGCAGAGACATATGGAGTTGCGTCGGTCTCAGCTCCGCGAGGTCCTGGGACGGACTGGCGGAACAGGCTCTCACGCCTGCCTCGTCTCCATCGAGGTGTTCCGGCCAGTGGTCGAGCGCTGGCTCTAGAGGAGGCACGGCTCCCTTTCGTTTCGGGTGACGCAGGTGGTCTCAGGACATGGTTGCTTCGGGCAGTACCTGTGTCGCATAAATGGGGTGCCGGACGCCCGGTGTCACCACTTCGTCGACTGCCGGGAGGACACAACGTGGCATACCCTGGCAGAGTGTGCCATTTGGGAGTGCAGTGACCTGTCGATGTTAGCCGTAGTGGAGACGATGGACGGCATTGAAGAGTCCTGGGACGCGCAGTATCCTTCTGCGAAACAGTCGTCTCGCAGAAGGAGGCTGCAGAAAGATAGAGGGAGATCTCGTCCATCCACCCGGCCCGAGGAAGACGCACCGGGCGTCGGCGGAGGTTGGCCAACGCCCTCTTCCAGCCCCCTAAAAGTGTCCAGGGGCGACAGACTCGGGGACGTCGTCCACCCCCACACATCAGGACCCGAGGTGATGGCGTGTAGTGTTCCACGCGCGGGCCTCTAAGAGGTCGCGGGGGAAACAAACACCTCACTTCTCCCCCTCGACCCGAGGTCGAGCCCCGCGGTGTTGGGCCGAAATTGAAGATAACTGATTTTTGTTGTTCTTGACTTGATGCTCCCTAGAGGGCGCCATATTCAATTTAAAGTGACATCACATAGCCTATAACCAGCGGAAGAACAAGACGCTTTTGACGACACCTCATTTGTCAAATTATGATAAGTAGTTTAGAAGTTATGAGGTGGCAGATGAACATACATACACACATAGCAGCTAAAAACATAACCCTCCCTTTTGCATCGCCATACTCGGGTAAAAAACTGGGCCTTAGGTTTCATTTCAACCCCTATTCGTCTATTTAAATTTTCTCACCAGACTGATCAGAAGTTACACATGAGTGCACATCAATGTAGCCAATATTTTATTATTAAAACATTCGAGACACGTATTCACGCATAAGTTGTGTCAATATCAAATGTGCGTCACAATTCTAGGCATATATACTTCATGCTTCCTCGGTAACCATATCGTGTGCCTACCAACAGCTTGTAGTAACTACCTAAGTAATATTATTGAATCGTATTTTTATACACAATTCTATTTCTCTAGGCATCACGTGTTCCCCACCAACAGGAACAGGACGTAGTTGTGTAAAATACAACGATTATACAAAAGTGTCTTATATTTCACTTGAACTGTACATACAAAAAAACTTTTTACAAAAAAATACTACCGACTTCCAAATAAAACTACAAAGTGAAAAATAACTTTATTTTTGGCAGTCGGTGTCTTTCGTAGGTACCAATTTATTGCGTTATGGACACCGACTTCCAAAAATAAAGTTATTTTTCACTTTGTAGTTTTATTTGGAAGTCGGTAGTATTTTTTTGTAAAAAGTTTTTTATTTTTCATTTTTTAGTTGTACCTACCTAATAGGCAAGTTGTTTAGTAAGTTACCTACTCGTATAACGCCAGAATATATTACCAAAATATCATGAAACTTGAACATAACCGGTGAAATGAGAGATCTGCGTACCCCTTAAGAGCGTACTGGCGTGATGTTATGTTATGAATTGGTATAAACAACAAACAGACATGCGATTGCAGCAATCCCGAGAGATTTGCCATTGTTTATTGAAGAGTTCTGTTGTATATCTTCGAATTTCTTCGTCAGTCCTTCACCAAATTAAAATGGGACCAATTTCGGAACATACTCTTTCAAACAAAAAAAGAATTTTTGAAATCGGTCCACAATTGACGGAGATATCGGTGAACATGCACAAAACATACATAATGTCGAACATAGAACCTCCTCCTTTTTGGGAAGTCGGTTAAAAATCAATACTTAGCACTAGGTACTTATTAACAGGTTACAAGCTATTATTAACTCTAACACAACCTATCGCGTCGAGTCCCATTACCCAAGAGAGCGGCGCAACCGGCCAAACGTCCCGTTAGCCCACGTTGACCCCTCCATTTCTAGCGGGATGAAGCGAGTTCTCTGGTTGGTTCCCGGCATTTTGCGACAAACAATCAGAGCGACCACGAATATAATAAAAGGGTAAAGTTGCCAGCGTAAAGTTTAAAATGAAAGCTCTATTAATACGAATATCGATTAAAATAATCGATTCACAAATTAAAAAGTCACAAACCCTAACACTCGTCTGCGCAAATTTTCGAAAAATCATACAAAACAAATCTGTCTCTTATCATGATGAAGAGTAAAGTTAAACAAAACCTTACTCTAAGAGATTATGGTCGCCCCCCAGGTATGATCATGTGATGAAGAGGTATGAAACGCAGATTACTAAAAGAGTTATGAATATAAATGTGGATTGATGGAGAGGGAGTGGAAGACCAACGAAAATATGGATGGACTGTGTGAGGAGTGATATGAAAGAAAAGGGAGTTGGTGATAGCGTGACGGGGTAAAGGACGGTATAAGAAGAATAAAAAAAAATTGTAGTTGTCGTTTTCTTATTTGGAAGTCGGTGGTATTTTTTTGTGAAAAAGTTTTTTTATTTTTCACTTTTTAGTTGTACCTACCTAATAGGCAAGTTGTTTAGTAAGTTTCCTATATACCAGAATAGATTACCCGAATATCATGAAACTAGAACAAAACCGATCAAATGAGAGATCAGCTTACCCCTTAAGAGCGTACTGGCGTGATGTTATGATATGAAATGGTATAAACAATAAGCGATATGCGATTGCAACAGTCCAGACAGATTTGCCGTTATTTATTGAAGAGTTCTGTTCTATATCTTCGAAGTTCTTCATCAGATCTTCACCAAATTAAAATGGGACCAATTTCGGAACATACTCTTTCGAACAAAAAAAAGATTTTTTTAAATCGGTCCACAATTGACGGAGATATCGGTGAACATACATAAAAAAAAATCAAGAAGTCGAACATAGGACCTCCTCCTTTTTCGAAAGTCAGTTAAAAAGTATTGCGCCGTCCCCAAGTAACATGAGGTAAGGGCAGGAAGATGATGAATACAACCCAACTCTCTTGTTCGAAATTAGGAAAGGTTCTCATAATATTCATAGTTAGTTATTGATGCACGTAACACTAGGTACCACTGCTTTTAAATTTGAATCAAAAAACCATAAGAACAGCTTACTAGTACAATTCATGAGAGCAGAATTTTTAATTCGACGGCACGGTTGGCGTAGTGGCTGAGCGATTGGCTGCTATGCTGCGTGTCGCGGGTTTGATTCTTGTACAGAACAAATATTTGTATGACCTGCAGACAGTTAGTCAATGGCTGACTGTTCGTGTTGGTATATGTGAGTTTAAATGTCTTTGTCTGTAAACGCATACACTATACAAGAAAAAATCCTAGTTTGAGTCACCGTTTTTAGGGTTCCGTACCCAAAGGGTAAAAACGGGACCCTATTACTGAGACTCCGCGGTTCGTCTGTCTGTCTGTCTGTCCGTCTGTCACCAGGCTGTATGTCATGAACCGTAATAGCTAGACAGTTGAAATTTTCACAGATGATGTATTTCTGTAGCCGCTATAACAACAAATACTAAAAACAGAATAAAATCAATATTTAAGTGGGGTTCCCATACAACAAAAGTGATTTTATTGCAGTTTTTTTTTAATAAACAATAAGACTATTCCATTTTACAATCATTCACCACTTTTGAAGATCTTTGATAGTCATTACGGATAGTCAGAAGCCTGAGATCTGACACCAGTCTAGGCAAGGGGTTACCCAGTTACTGGGTTGTGGAGGTCAGATAGGCAGTCGCTCCATGTGAAATACTGGCACATAGTTGGTCAAAATCTAGACCTAATGATATATAAACTACATAAGTACATAAAAAAATCTAATAATTTCAATTTATTTAAAAATCAATTAAAAAGTATTAAATTCAAAAAGCTTATTATTCTGTTAATGATTATTTAAATGAGAATATAATTTATTTATGTATTTAAGTATACATGTATAACTTTACAGGTCACACCTAAAGCGTTATACAATGAGATAAAAAAAAATATACACACAAACGAAACATTAGGCGAAATTAAATATAAACAAATTAAAACGAATTGAAAAAAAAAAAATGATGAAATTGTTGTGATGTTGTGTTTTTGGTACACGTCGGATCAATGACTTTGTTTCTTTTATGTTTGGCGGAGACTTTAGTCAGCTACATCCGGTTAGGATGGTAGCCGAGTATTGCCATAGTCCGGCGAATGTTAGGCGAATTAGTCATTAGACTGGGAGAAGTCTCGGTGTATAATGGTGTAAGTTGGACACCCATCCACGGACTGATCTCAACAAGCGTTGCTTGACTTTAAAGATCGATCCGTGCGGTTATTATTATTTAGCCATGAACGAGCTCCTAAACCAGAGGTCAGCAATTTTAAATGGGGTCCGGATAGTGTTGAAATTTTTGTGTTTATATTGAGGTTTAGAAAAATAAAAAATTATTATGTATAATGTAAGATAAAGTAATTATATATAACACAAGCATGTAAGTTATTCGTAAACTAATCAGAGAAAATATACTTGCGGTCCTGACCCAGTTTTTTAGGGTTCCGTACCCAAAGGGTAAAAACGGAACCCTATTACTAAGACTCCGCGATCCGTCTGTCTGTCTGTCTGTCCGTCTGTCACTAGGCTGTATCTCATGAACCGTGATTTGTTCAATAATAGAATTATATAATGTGTAGATGATGCAATTGTTAATTAATAATGTAATATTTGATTGTAATATTTTGCACACCTGCCATGGTAGGATATGTTCTAAAGAACTTTTATATAAATGTCACCCTGAAAACTACCCACATTTCGCAGATAAACGATTTGATTTGATATCGTTCACCACTTTATCTTAATAATTTTAATACCTACATTTATTGAATTGCGGTAGGAGTCTTGTTGGCAACACATAATTATCCCCCTAACCCGCTCCGGGCTATATGTTAAATACATCAAAGTTATGTGTGAGTTGCTACTAATTGTTAAATTACATAATTGCTCGTACTAACCGCAGGGTTACTTGGCTAATATACACGTTACCCTGCTAATAAATATTATCTTTTTCCCTCTCTTCTTTGTAAAACTCTCTTCCAATTTTAACTGGAGTTGGGTCTCCTTGTACGTCTGCGCCAGAGGGCTCTCTGAGTGCTCAGATTCTCTCTCTTTTTATAACTTTTTCATCAACTCACACCAGTATTTCTGAGGGGTATCGCGCTACCCAATTGGTACTGGATTTTGGATTTCAAATAGGCATTCGTTCCAAGCAAAATACTGGTGGTACTGATAAAGTCACCGCCAGATAACAATGAAATAAAAGTTGTTAACACCTGTCTACCAATGTATTCCAATGTTTGTGAAGACAGTGTCGCTAACACGATCAAAACAAACATATCGCGGTAAGGGGCGTCCTTTACCGTTTCAATTGGCATTCAGTAATGAGTTAATACCTCATTAAAGCGTGGACCGATTTACATGATTTATACGGATAAAATGGTTCTACGCCTTTCATTTGAGACCAAAATTATCAAAATATCTCCATAAATAAAAATAACATGTATTTGTTTTTGGTACGCGTTGGCTCAATGACTTTGTTTTTTTTAATATTTGGCGGAGACTTTAGTCAGCTGCATCCGGTTAGGCTGGTAGCCGAGTGTTGCCATTGTCCGGCGAATGTTAAGCGAATTATCATTAGACTCGGAGAAGTCTCGGTGTATAATTAATGATTAGTTGGACACCCATCCACGGACTGATCTCAACAAGCGTTGCTTGACTTAAAAGATCGATCCGTGCGGTTATTATTATTTAGCCACGAGCTCCTAAACCAGAGGTCGGCCAGTAATTTTAAATGGGGTCCGGATAGTGTTGAAATTTTTTATTGAGGTTCAGAAAAATAAAAAGTTATTATGTATAATGTAAGATAAAGTAATTATATATAACACAAGCATGTAAGTTATTCGTAAATTAATGAGAGAAATTATACTTGCGGTCCTGAGCCAGTTTTTTTATAGTTTGATTCACGGTGGGAAATAGACACAGTCGAACGGAATTAGTTTTTCATAAAAATATTTTTTGGGATAGATTTATTTTTTGAGATGATTCCAATTTTAGAATATATAAAACAAGTTTTTAACAAAATTAAAAAAAAAAATGTCCACTCCAAATTTTTAAAACAATATTATTAAAATTTAATTGGATGTTTGTTGACAATTTATGGCGGTTCGCATACGGACTACGATCCGCCTGACGCCAACCGATGTCCTATCATGGTTAGGACCATGTAATGTAATTTCCTACTACAAGAGATATTAAATTACTAATTAATTACCTACACGTTGATATACTAGGTAGATATACATACTCGTATCATACCTACTTTCTCAATAACTTGTAATGAGTTCGTGATACTCCCTAACAACAGTAAGTACAAGTTACTCATGAATCTGTAATCAATCCTTGTTCGTAAACGCTCTTCTCGAGAGAATTCCAAAAACCGGCAATTAACTTGTTTAGTTGACTGAAGAGTTTAATTTTATCTTGGGGAATTTATAAAGATACCTAATAGGATTATCTTGAATTCTTTTTCGGGATAGTCCTAAACATAATTTTCTTCTGAAAACCTGTTCAATCTTTATTAAGAATGGTATCAATTTATCATATAAAAATATGTCGGGTTTAGTCAATAGTACGGACGTCAAAACAAATCACAAGCACGCCCCTAGCGGCAATCAATAGCAACTACGCATTGGCGCGCTTTTATAAGCACTTGCGTGGTGCGGAATATGGCAATTGAGTACTGACAGCCGTAGAGCTAAGACGTCGTAGAATCAGTGTCGATCCGTAATATTAGTAAGCAAGAATGTAGCTTGTGTCTATTTGAATATACTCAGTGTATCGAATAATTTGTGTGATTTCATTTTCACGATTGACCCACCTACCTGCCCACACACGATGTCTTAACCTAAGGGAATACATCCTGACATTCGGATGGTTTGCATATATCGGCCAGCCTTGATGCGACAAATACATTTTTACAGCCTAAAGGGCCTCGTTCAATAAAAACTACTAAAATCAACTAATTCTATAGGGTTCCCACATAATGTAGGCACGATGCGACAATGCAACAACGTGATTTCAGTGTATCGAATTGATAACCTCTTTTTTTGAAGTCGGTTAAAAATAATCTTATCTTTAGAACAATTTCTACCAAAACGCGTCGTGGCATTGTCGCATCGCACAGGACTGCTATAGTCATAGGCTTCACTTTATAGCCATAATTTGACACATCATCATCATCATTTCACCCAAAAGACGTCCACTGCTGGACATAGGCCTTCCCCAGGCGTCGCCACATTGAGCGATTCCGTGCATCCAGCACATTTCCGCAACCTTAACCAGGTCATCGGTCTACATAGTGGGAGGCCTTCCAACAGTTCCAACGCATCGTCTTCCGGTTCGCGGTCGCCATTCCAGAACTTTTCGTCCCCATTGGCCATCCGTTCTGAGATCTATGTGCCCGGCCCACTGCCACTTTTCACAAGTTTCGCAATTCTAAGGGCTATGTCGGTAACTTTGGTTCTCCTGTGGATATCCTCATTTCTGATGCACGAGCACGCAAGGGAACTCCTATCATAGCCTTCTCCATTGCCCTTTTGGTCACTTTAAGCTTTCTGATAAGGCCGATAAGAGAAAGAGAAAGAAAGAAAATTGTGTTTATTGGCATTCAAAACAAAAACACCTTAAAATTAAACTAAATAAATAAATAAAACTATTAATGCCAAAAGGGCCTCAGCTCAGCATAATGTCAAATGGTAATACAGAGTATACCACCTGACGCTGATTAGAGCGTCCACGTCTCAGTCCCATAGGTGATCACTGGCAACACACACTGGTCATAGACTTTTGACTCAGAAGGTCCTGTTTGGCGGATACGATCCCGCCATCGTCGGTCTTCAGTTTCGTGAACTGGCTCTGCCCAATAGCCAGATCCCTTGAAAACACCTTGGATCCTTTATAATTTGACACGGGGCAACCTAAACGTAGGTTCCACAGCAGTATGGATAGTACTACTCGCACTTGGAGCTGTCACGTCACTCTGATGTTCGACTCTTGCTATTGGCGCACGAGGCGAAAGCGGGGCGCCGCGCGGGTAGGCGGGGGTGGGGTTAAAGTGCACAGTTATTTTGAACGTGTTGTAGGTAATTCATTCAACAAGGACAAGGCCGCACCAAGTCAAGTGAATGTAGTGTGGGGACACCGATTTATTTTAGTCTACTGCATTATAAAGAAAGACTGAAAAATAAAGCATGTTTTGAAAGGTTGTATTATACTTTTACCACCTATAGATGGTCATCAGAATTCCACTCCTTGGCTATACTCACGCAAGTAAACAAACAAAAGCCATTTTCGAAAAAAGATCGAGATTGGAATTTACCAAAAATATTCTATCCCATTGCAAATAGCCTTATTTACTACAAAACTATTATATACATCTCGGGTCTCTCTAGACATTAACGAGACTCCGGGTGTGTTACCGGTAACGGGAACGAACGAGCTGTCACGATGATAAACACGCTCCCTCGTGGACTTGCCGAGTTATAGTCGCAGGATTAGCGTGTTTCTCTTCACTAGTTTATGTCTTTACTTTGCTTAATAACTATGGCTTAAGATGAAACTTCGCAACTACTTTTATCATTACCTACATTAACTTATATAGTACTAGCTTCTGTCAGCGGTTTCACCCGCGTGTATTATACATATAAACCTGCCTCTTGAATCACTCTAAATAAAACCGCAAAAAGAACCGCATCAAAATCCGTTGCGTAGTTTTAAAGATCTAAGCATACATAGGGACAAACAGCGGGAAGCGACTTTGTTTTATACTATGTAAGGAAGAACAAGGCGGACCGCACGTTTATCAGACGCCACAATTTGGTCACGCATAGGTCATACTAGAAGCGAACTTCTACTTGCCATGCGATTGGTTATTTTCGGGCACGATTGTGAGCGATATCAGATGAGATCAAAAAGTTGGTTTTGTTACTTCTGCATTTCTGTAATGCTTTTATAGTACATTACTGCAGAATCCAGTAAGTAAGCCTTCCTGGCCAAGTATGAGTTAACCGGTTATATACGAGGCCAAGATGACTTTCTTACTGGTTGAGGCTTGTAAAATGCTTTTCTCAAAAATGAAAGAACGTTTAACAACAAGTTCGTTTAATTAATATTGAAGTTTACATTCATATTAGGGCAATTACTGATAGATATTAGATATTGTGATCGATTGACCGGGGGCATTTATATTTGTTTGTTGTACGTCTTGATTAACGGACTCAAAAGTATGTCTATCTCATAACATGTCATACCAAAATGAGGGATAGATATATATATTTGGAGCCTCCCTCCTATAACCATGTTATAATGGCTAAACTCTTATCTGCGTCTGGTACTATGTTTTTTTTTCCAAGCAGATCTAAAGAGGATGACCTGCTGTCTTGAGATAGGCGTTTTCGGTTTTTTGCGCAAACGGTTATGTAACCGATATACATTTTTCATATCGATATCGAAAACGGGTTTCAGATATCGATATCAGTAGTACCTACAGTTTGCAAAAGTTAAAATGTTATATAGATGAGCAAACTAACAACGAATGCGAAATAATACTTAGAAAGAGAGGTAGCGCATATGGTTCCTATCGTTTGTGAAGTTTGCGTTATGTTCGTAGTTCGTATGTTTTCGCATTGTTACTGTTTTAAGTTTTGATTTATTCGTTCTTGCACGCTAGTAAGGTTTTTATTAGATACAGTTTTTGTAATATCGGTTATTTTGATAAATATATCGATATGATATCTAACACATATCCGATATAAGTTACGTTTTGATATATCATCCCTGTCACTGTCCAGTAAGTAAATTACATACTTACTTACTGGACAGTAGGAGATTCCAAATTTAAAATCTCGCTTCTTACTGGACAGTTGTGAATAAGTCTCCGGTAAAGTTCACTTTCTGGATAATTTTTAGAGATGGTAGGCTACATTACATACCATTTTTGATAAAATACTGTTCCGTACTGATTCCGAAGATTTGCTTGGCACTCTATGCTCTCTTAATATATTTCCATCGGATAGTTGACTAGTATCGTAGTTACCTGTTCGGGCGCCGGCAAAGTATTAGTATAGAAGAAAATTTGTCTTCCTGTTGTAGTACTTCTGCTGGTGTACTGTGGTATCCTTGATGTTACCACAGTAGATAATGCGCTATATTTGTATTGCATTTAGTGTTTATTCGCAATAAATTTATATATTTTCACATTACTTATCAAAAAAATACGCGCCTGAGCGCTCCGAGGCGCCAATCAGAATATTCTAAATACGAATGACAGTTTAATTAGATCCAGCCAGGAATTAAATATAAAGGTAAGGTAGTCAAATAGTGATGGTCATAGTGGTCAAGCGCGAGCCTATCAAAAATAATTTAAAAGAAAATGCTATCTATATAGATACATATACAGTACACCCTGTGGGTGGCGATTTATTCCCTTTACTTTTCGCAGTTTTATAAACTCAATCTCCAATGAACCAATTTCATCCTACATCTTTATGCAGACAATCTGCAATTATACTGCCCTCGGCAAGCTGTCTGAGGCTATAGCTACCATCAATCTTGATCTGGCTCGCATTTGATATTGGAGCAGGAGGTATGGAGTCAACCCTATAAAGACGCAGGTAATAGTAGATAGAGGGCTATTCTAGAATGGTTTTAAGATCGACTGGACATCTCTTTCTCAAGTTCTTTTTGACTATTCAGTAATTCCCTTCAACGAGAAGGTAAAAAAAAGGACTGCGAAACTGCAGGCAGTCAGCCGCAAATTGTTTGCATCTGCTGCAACTTTGAGGAGACTGCGTAATTTTCTTCCCACTGCCTCCAAGATTGCGCCTGCATAATCTGTTCTTCTTCCCATTCTTGATTATGCTGATGCCAGCTATCCTGACCGTACTCAAGAACAACTCAATAAACTTAAGCGGCATGAAAAGTTTTGTATAAGGTTCATATTTGGTTTGCGTAAATATGACCATGTAAAGAATCCGAATTCCGTGTAAAGCTCAAGTAGTTGCCAATTCGCCTTCACCGGAATGCTCATAGTCTTTATTCCTCTCCCCTCTTTACCTCAAGAATAGTTTTCAGTTTATCTGCGATTCCCACACGAAATTTCTAAGTTCATCTGATAACTTGCGATTTAAAATGCCAATGCATTCCACAACTTTCATTGAAAAATCTTTTACTGTCCAAGCTGCTCGTCTGTGGAATGCATTGCCTACCTAACGAACGTGCTCAGTAGTTGCCTGTATATATATTCTTATATAATTATATTCGTTGTTGGTATTCTCGCACCACTGACAACCCCATGTCATGACCAGGTAATTTCTGTCCATTCCAGGATGCCTGGAAGAGATCGCGGCATGCGATAAGGCCGCCCGTTGTATGTTTTTTTTAGTTTTAGGTTTTTTTTCTTGTATGTTGTGGTGTAGAATAAAGTGTATATAAATAAATATATAAGCAAACGTTCGGATGGCCTCATCTTTACTATTTAAATCTATGCGTCATCGTCATACACAGGATAATGTGTTAACTAGAACGAACGATCTGCCGCGATGCTAAACAAGCGTCTTTGTGAACACAGCTTCCTATATAGGAATACCGTGTTTCTCTTAACTGATTGACAACTACTTGTTTGTTACCCATAACTTTACTGGTACATACAAACTGAGATATACCTATGTAAGATTCTACCCAGGCCTCGGTCTATCCTATCTTTTAAATTCAATTTGCGATAAAATCAAGATAAAAAAGCAAACTTTTTGTATCAAAGGAGAAAACGGGGACGAGCAAGGCCAGAATTGCGTAATATCGGAATATCGGAAGAGAGTTTTAAGATACAATAAATAAATTTGTTTGGTCCAACACAACCGAATAGTTTTGTCGACTCACTTTGAGCATATTGTTATAACTTAAAACCTTAACTAAGACGACGACTAACGCCAACGAACTTGAGGGAACGTAACGCGCACTGGTTTCACACCCGCGTGACCCTAAATTTAGTAGTTTTTTGTACTTTCCTTATTATTCAATGACTTTAAAAAAATAGTAGATTATCAATAATCTCTGAGATGGTGTTGATTTCATTAAAATACGCCCAGCGGTTTTTGTGTGATTGTCGTGTTTTTGTCCGTTTCAGACATAACTTTACAAATTAATTACACTATGTTATACAAATAAAACTCAAAATTTGCTTACATCAAATTATTAAAAAAAAGTCTAATATGAGATATGTTTTTTTTAAAGAATTACGACTAGCCATTTAGACGTGACTCTCATTTTAAAATCAGCTACTCAAGGGAATCGGCGCCTTAACTTCAGTGCTTTTCTAGACAACGGTACGGGTCCATTCGTAACATCAACATTTAACAATTTAACATAGCTCTAACATTAGGTAATGAACTTTATAATAAGAATTAGTTGTAATAAACAATCTTTAAAATAACAACTTCTTTTGCCTTAGATACACGCCCACCCCGCACTTTTGACCAATCCAGCTGGATTGCCTCTTTTTTTACAAAATGATCAATTATTATTTTAGAGAGAAAATTTTATTATTTTTATTATTTTATCTACGGCGA
Organism: Orthosia incerta; assembly: GCA_948252205.1. Taxonomy (NCBI): domain Eukaryota; kingdom Metazoa; phylum Arthropoda; class Insecta; order Lepidoptera; family Noctuidae; genus Orthosia; species Orthosia incerta. The sequence goes on along the minus strand of OX411754.1, from coordinate 9,176,348 downwards.
AGCAAAAAGGAAGGGTTATGATTTTAGCAGTCTATGTTTGTACATCACACATCACATCATCAGTCTATTAATGTTCCCACTGCTCGGACACCGGCCTCCTCTCTATGAGAGAGAATGAGCCTTAATCCACTGATTGGTAGATGTCACATGTCTTCGAATTTTCGATTCTAAGACATGCCGGTTTCCTCACAATGTTTTTCTTCACCGTTTTGAGAGCAGTGTTGATGAAATAATATACACAAAGTAAAGCGCCTGCCACACATAAGTCAGGGTCGTTACCGGTGGGCCACCGCTGCTCCCTCTGCTAACTCGTACCTACTCTAGGCGAAATCTAAAATAACTTCCGTCTTCAAGTGTGCGGACTACTCCAAAATTCATCATCATCATTTCAACTGAAAGACGGCCACTGCTGAACATAGGCCTCTCTCAAATGTCACCACATTGACCGATCCCGCAACCTTAACCAGGTCATCGGAAATTCAAAATTTAAATCACATTACTTAAAAAGTACCCAATCATGAGCCAGCTAACTTCCTCATCAAAGTAGAACGGATCCCTTCTCTGACCTTTCCTGCCCATCAAAAAAGTATCTAATGCCGGGTACAGACTAAGCCACCGCACGAACAGGCATCAGTCACTTCTACTTCACGTCTCGTCAAATAATCAAGTTTAGTTCCTATTTAGAACTCGTAGGACACTAGCCCCACACTTTAGTTACGACACATAACGACCGGTGCGACTGTCATGTGTGTATGAACCTTCATTTCTGTTTGTCCGCTTGTTATGTATCCGACAGAAGGCGTCGAAAGCGAGCGTGTGGCGTCTATCGGCGATACCCATTTGTTCGCTCGTTCGCTTGGTCTGTACCCGGCATTAAAAAAAATGTAGAATAACTTCATAAATCTTGTTAACTTCATCGCTTGAAGTTAAAAGGACGGCCAGATGTCGTTTCCTAGTCTGAACATTTTTATTTTAGAGAGAATTAAAACTTCTATTTAAAGGCGAGAAGAAAATTGTGCTTGGATTTAAAAAATATTGAGATCTTTGCTTTGTTCTTGGATACAAAATATAAGTAGAAAATAAATGTCTTTTTTGTTGCTTTAATTCTTTCGGTGTACAATAACAAAAAAAAACTCTTTTGATCCATTGGAAAAGAGAGAATGTTTTCTTTTCCATCCGGTATCATCATCATCATATCAGCCGAAAGACGTCCACTGCTGGACATAAGTCTCCCCTAAGCGTCGCCACATTGACCGGTCCCGTGCGTCCCGCATTCAGAGGATCCCCGCAACCTTCACCAGGTCATTGATTCACCTGGTGGGAGGCCTTCCAACGCAATGTCTTCCAGTTCACGGTCGGCACTCCAGAACTTTTCTGCCCCATCAGCCATTCGTGGTTCGTGAGAAGGGCTATGGTTGGAGTATCCTTGCGTGATCGAATCAGAAATGTAGAGATCCGCAAGAGAACCATCCCAGCCAGTTACAGACATAGCCCGAAGAATTGCCAAACTTAAGTGGCAGTTGGCAAAGCACATTGCTCGAAGAACGGATCCGTCATCATTTCCGATAAAATTAAGTCCACAGCTGGGAAGGCCCTAAATTTCTCAACTAATGTCAAATGTCAAAAGGTGCTGGGCTTCTAGCATCCAGGTGACTCCCGGGGCCTTCACCACGTCATTGGTCCACCTTGGTCCAGAGGTCCCCCTGTCATAATTTTTTACTACCACTTGTTTACGCATCACACATCATCAGCCTATTAATGTTCCCAATTCTGGGACACAGGCCTCCTCTCTGTGAGAAGGAATGAGCTGTTATCCACCACGCGGGCCCAGTGCGGGTTGGTGGATGTCACATGTCTTCGAATTATTGGTTCTAGGACATGTCTCTACTTGTTTACAATCCGACTTAATTACTTCGATCAAATAATGTTATAGCATAAACTTCGGTTCAGTTCGTCACGAATTTCCCCAATTTAATGCAAAATGCTTATTTACATAATCAAAACCCAACATAATAACAACAGAAAGCTAGTTTACCATAAATTCAAAGTTAGAACCGATGTTCATTTGTTTAGTTCTAAGCTTCGATTGTGAGTTCAAACAAGTTGCAGATTGGACGCTGCAGTGAAGTTGTGAAAGCGATTCGAAAAAAGTGGAGGTTCACAATACGTCGGAATCATTTCTTTTATTATTTTTCCCCTATTTCTCCGTCAATTGTGGACCGATTTTGAAAATTGTTTTTGTGTTTGCTCCCAGGTGATCCCATAGTGACCAAGTCAAAATCTGTCTGATCATGGAATCACCATGGGTCATCAGGTCAGAATCTGATGATGGGATCCTGGAGAAATCGAGGGTATTCCTCAGATATTATAGGCATACATATAGCGATTTTGGAATTTTCATCAACAATGCAAGCATTTGCACTCAGAAAATATTATTTGGTGAAGTGGAACCGATGAAGAAGACCACAGAGGGTCACTGAAGCTCCTTAACGATAAGTATGTATGGGTATAAGATTCTCGAAAAGTTAACCGACTATGATGAAGTAAATAATTTTAAAACATTGGTACTGACGAAGATGATACCATCAAACTGATCTGATGATGTAGCTTGAAGGCAGACACTGGAACTCCGAAATAAAACAATGTATCCATGTCGTGTTTGGGCTTATTGGAATCGTCATGAGATGTGCTTTGACTATAAATGATTTTCATGGTAATTTGAGGTACCAAAACAAAAAAGTCGGTTACTATTTTTTTTAATTATATTTCAAACCCACCGCAATATTCCCAAACCAATACAACTCCTAAAAGCCACAATCAACAGTGGCGAATAACAGAAAGGCGCCGAGGCAATGAAGCTCGACGAAGTCGTGGAGAATGAATTTAAGGTTACACTAGACGAAATTTTTTTCATACAAACGTAGTCTAGGGATTTTGCCACTGTTTGACGATGTACGTTCAAAATAAAAAGTGATATCAATTTGTCTCATCATTATCTAGCCCTGCATGGAAGCGAAAAAGTAAAAAAAGAAAATATTTGAAAGTTATGAGCGTCGAAAGTTCCACATTTCGACACTAATTTTAACGCATTTTTGGGCGCAAATAAATACCATAAGAAGACGGAAAATTGCAAAACGGCCTCCATACAGGGATAGATTAGTAGTTCAACAATGCAAATAATTTTATTTTGAACAGATAGATTTAGTAGTTTTTTCATGATATCTAGACTACCAAAGGTCTGTTTATAAAATTTCGCGCGCTCGGTTTCGTCCTAAATCATTATCCATTTCGCTACAAATTTGCAAAAGTGTGTATTCGTACGCGAACTAGCTTCCTACTGCTCATCACAGCATCTATCTCTTCCGCACGTGTTGTCGGTTGATATAAAATGCATTTTAACCCCGCGCACAAATTAGTTCGTGCCGTCGACTAGTGTACCCTTAACTGTATTGGATACCGCAACGAAATTCAGAAAAGAACAACGGATGAGTAGGAAAAATAAAACATAACACAACACTGACACACATTGATGCGTTTAGTGAATAACTGATTAATGATACGATGGCATACACATAGAAAATTAACTATGGAATCACCCTCGCATAGACCATTCTGTAGAAAGGGAGGAAGCAACTGCCTGCCTGCGTATCCTTTGTCTATCTATGTTGTTGGGATCGGCCTTCACGGAATGACTGTCTATCTGACCTCCACAACCCAGTAACTAGCTAACAAACCTCTTTGTTATAGGGATGGTTGGGTACTATAAGTTGGAAGTAAGGCGCAACCTCGCCCTTGTAAAATATGTTTTCATTGTTTTTCGTGGTATGCTAAATAATCCACAAATATTAGAATCGTTGGGATTTCTCGTTCCAAACAGGAAGCTACGGTTAGAACCGAGGGAGGGGCTGTTTAAAGTCCCGTCAACCCCCACCAACGTGTTAAAGTTTGCACCAGTGACACGAGCTGTTGGGATCCTGAATAGCGTCTCTTTGCGTTTGGACATATTTTCTTGCTCTTTGGCGGAATTCCAGAGAGTGACAATTAGTGTGTTGTCCACTGTGTAACTTGTGCCTCTAACCAGACCCGTTACTGGGACTGGCCAACTGGCACTGTATGACTACGTTTGCTAGCTTGCGTCTTACCTGTAAAAATAAAAGTACGTGTCAATAAATAAATAAAATAAATAAACACGATACCCTTTGGCAAGACTGGTGTCAGATTTTCTGTCTGACGTCTGACTACCCGTAACGACTGTTAAGGATTTGCAAATGGCAGCCGAGAGCAACGGTTTAACTTTCATTGCGAGGCAAGAGGGGGACTCGATATGTAATGGATCTTCATCCATCCGCGGGCCAACCTCGGCAAGCGTTGCTTAACCTTGAAGAGTTACCCCTAGGCCTGTTATTATTCAGCACACAAGCTTATAACTTATAACTAAGTACTGTTTTTTGTAGGTCGTAGTGACGACGGTGACAATACAAGACAACTACCTACTGGCCGGATAGGAAAACCTCAGTCCATTTTCTAAGTATGATATAAATAAGTGTGAAAGAGATAGAGATATGAGAAGAGGAATCAAATAAATAATTCCAAGTCTTCGAAGTAAAGTTATTGCGATACTGGCCATAAAGACATGTTCTTATATTTTTATTCCCTCGCGGCAAGCTTATGAAAATCCTGGCTTGTGATTGTGTATTTGTGCATTCGGCTCTGAAAAGAATAAACTGCTGTGTATGTGCATTGAAAATTGCCAGGAGAGTGGTCAACCAACTTTTGATTTGATTTCATATCTTTCCATGTCAACTGTGAGTGAAAATCATGTTTTTGGTTACATAACCTTTACATTCATTATGTTATTATATCATTTTCTTTCCAATTAATGTTTCAGTTTAAGCTGCAGTGAATTAAAAACGGTAAGAAATAATTTGTAGCAACAATTAAAAACTTTTTGTAATAATAACACAGTCAGTTAAATTTATGGAACGACGACTCGCATTTAAAGCGAAGTGAAGCTCATACGAGGAACAAACTCATTATACTGGAACAGTTTAATTTTCACGAAAATATCATACAAACAATAACTTTAATTATTGGAAACACCGAAACTCAAACAGTTCGTTTCACATTTTCCCATTTGACAATCATACCAGTGATTAAATTGTGCGATAAATCGAAATACATTTCAGTCAACTAGAGTTATTTCCATAACATAATCGAATGAAATCCAACACAATGGCTATCATGGGGCAATTACAATACATTGATATTGGCGACGTCACATGTTCCTTAATGGGCTCTTGTTAAGGTATAGTACGAGGTATAAAGATACTCTGCTTGCAGAATGAAAGTCAATATAGAACGGACGTGGAAGCGAGGCAGACAATAATGGGAACTCGTTCACGCCGTACAATCTATTCAGTAGATACACCTGGATTCTATAAGTGTCTTATTCAGGGAATGCTCTACACTTTCTACAATTTTGTTTTTGTAAAAGACACTTTCTAACAAACTACTCATTTGAAATGTTTTTACTTCGTAGTACTGTAGTGATCTGGGGGGTGACCATAACCTCTTAGAGCGGTATCAATTTGATATCGTGTAAGTGACAGATGTATACAAGTCAGATACATCTGTCCCTTATTCTATCTCAAATTGATACCGCTCTAAGAGCTTATGGTCACCCCCCTGTACACAATACGCCAATAATTACTATTAATACGCCATTTAATTCACATTCATCAGTAAGAAGTATGTAAATAAAACAATTATAATTAATAGAAATTCGGCGTCTCAAATAATCCGTCTCTATAATGTCAAAGGTAAATACATACTAAATTACTTTTTTGTGGAACCAGTCATTTAATTGCGTTGCATACTTTAATTTTAATCGAAGAACAGTCAGCTCTGCTTGAACATAATAAATATTATAAAGGCGTAGGTAAAGTGCAGTTGCATTAGGCATTATAAAGTGTGATGTGATAATCTGATAATGCGATAATATTATCTATACCAATATTATAAAGTGCAAAGATTTTTGTTGTTTGTTTGTTTGTACCAAATAGACTCCGAAACTACTGCACATTCAAAAATTCTTTCACTTTTGGAAAGCTACATTATTCTCGAGTAACATAGGGCATAATTTATTTTGAAAAAACTTAGAGATCCTTATGAAAGGTTAATTAATGTAACCCAAAGTAGCAAAATTTTGCCTCTAAAATTCATTATTTGGCGCTGACAAAACTATTGATGATACATAAACAAATAATGTACTACATGAATAAAGTACTCATTATTACCTACAAAAAAACTACAAAAAAATATATCTAACTATCACAGTTAAGTCACAATAGCAGCTTTTGTATTCTAAAATTTAATTGCCGGTATAGATACAAAATTTGATTACATTCGTATCGTAGTATTATTTAATAGTTTAACAAATTGGTAGATAGGAAGGTAGGTTATGATAGGTAGGTTGGTAGGTAGGTAGGTAGGTAAGGTTGGTGGTTGGGTAGGTAGGCAGGTACGTAGGGTAGATAGCCAGATAGCCAGTTGACGGGAGCGAAGCCGCGAGGGTCATCTAGTATGTTATATACAGTACCTGGGCGACCGAGCTCTGCTCGGGTGAAATAGAGAAAACGACGTTTTCTAAAGATGAAACCTAGCTAGATCGATTTATCGCCCCCGAAACCCCCGCATACTAAATTAAATGAATATCGTTGGAGCCGTTGCCGAGATTCAGATTATATACGAGTATAATACAAGAATTGCTCGTTTAAAGGTATTGGATTAGATTTTCTGCTGTTAGTTTACATAGACAACTTAGACGCCTACTGCAAGGGCTGGTTCGGGGTGGCTCAGGAAAAGAATACCTGGAAGCTTCAAAGGCTTACAAAAAAAAGCCTGCCAAAATGTAATACTTTAGCCCCAATTTAATATATTGTCATATATTAAATAGGGGCCAGAACATAGCATGACAACAAACGAGATTCGGAATCTAAAACTAGTTTCAACTGTTCTTAGAACTTCATGCAGTTATCCTTAATTAGTATGCAAGCCCGACCAGCGATCGCAAATCGAGTCAAGTGCAGGTTTTACCATACCAATTCGCCAATTCCTATCCCTCTATAAAACGTAATTGGAATAAAATTATCGTATTTTGTATCACATGACTAATCCATAAAGTTGAAATTGCTCAGTTTCGCAATTAAGCATGGATTTGCAATCAGTGTTTATCTTAGAACGACTTTTATCTATTTCGATGAATCTGACTGGTTACTTTGCCAGTGATGGACTATGGCTCTGAAACGTGGTCGCTCATAATGGGCCTCATCAGAAAGCTTACAGTCACCCAAAAGGCAATGGAGAGGGCTATGCTCGGCGTTTCCTTGTGAGATCGAATCAGAGATGTAGAGATCCGCAAAAAACCAGGATTACCGACATAGTCCGAAGAATTGCCAAACCTAAGCGGCAGTAAGCAGAGCACATTGCTCGCAGAACGGATGGCCGATGGGGCAGAACAGTTTTGGAGTGGCGACCGCGAACCGGAAGACGTTGCGGTGGAAGGCCTGCCACTTGGTGGATCGATGACCTGATTAAAGTTGCAGGGATCCCGTGGATACGAGACGCACGGGACCGGCCAATGTGGCGACGCCTAGGGGAGGTCTATGACTAGCAATGGACATCTTTCATCTGATATGATTATCTTGTTATTGTAGCAAGACTTTCCTGTAAAGACCTACCCACGTTTTTCTACCTTTTTTTTTTTTTTTTTGTTGCGCTGGGAAAAATGCATTACGCATCATCCTCCCTCCGGGGGAAGGGAGGGGTATGTGGGACTCCCCGGACTATCTCCGGTATACCCACTAAAAAACCCAACGGCACTCCCGCTTCGTCTTAGTGGAGGAGGACTGGGAAACCGGCAGAGCCTTTACTCCAGTCCCCCGCCGACGACTGCCCGCTGTCTCACAGCGGGCCCCTCATGCCCCTCTCAACGGAGGGGCCCGGGAATGACCGCGAGTGCTCGGCCATTCCCTCCCGCGGGTGGTGATGTGCAATGCAGGCGAAGGGGCCCCCGCACCTGTCGCCCGCGTATCACCACCTTCGCCTCCTTTTGCGATTTACCACCCTCGCAAAAGGAGGCGACCGCTGCCCAGACCCGTCGCCTTCCAGCATGGCGCTACCCACGCCAGGAAGCGAGGGGTCCAGGCCCTCCGACGCACCGCAGTCATGCAGGCACGCCGGAGCTCCCGCTGTGACGGGTCGGGTCTGTGGCCCCGTCACCTACCACCTTTCGGCCGCAGGGGACAGGGACAGCGGCAACGATACACCGACAGTCCTCTTCCCCTGCGGCCCCACCGCGTCCGCCATCCGACGGTGGCGGCCCCGTTGAGGCCGCGAAGGTAAGGGAGAATGGCCGAAGCCACACCGACACTCCCCTCCCCGCCGCGGCCCCCCGCACTCCACCGCGATGCCCCCCCCCATCAGAGGGGGGGCATCGCAGCCCGCTCAGTTGCGATGCCGCTACAGGCGGCACCCGCGGCACCGCAACTATTGGGCCACTCGTCGTCGGCCACCTGAAGCCTAGACGAGCGGCCCCCGCCGAGGTTCCTCTTGGCTTCACCGTGGCGTTGGTCGCCACCACGGCTACTGAGCCCCCCCGCCACGACAAGGCGGGAACCAATTCGGGGGGGACGTTTTTCTACCTCTACCAACCTACACAACATGTAATGTGATGCCTATATTTCAAACATTATTACGCTATTACCCACTAAAAGCCTCTCTAACAGACTATTACCGTAATTGCTTGCGGGCGAGTGAATAGTGCGGCTTGATTAATTTTAACATTCTATTAATAATTACCTAATATTAATTTATGGATAGTATTTAAACGAGCGTAAATAAATTCAAATTAAAGGTGTCAAAAATACTCAAATACTAATTGGGCGAATACAAATGTTTAAAACAGCGTCACCTATTTCTTTTTCAAGGGTATAAAGTAATTTAACATGAAGGATATAGCGGGAGCTGAGTTCGCTCGCTTTGCTCGCTCACTTCAGCATCCGTCATCCCCTTCTAACCTAACCTATCGTTCGGTATGCTCTAAGTTCCCTAACTCGCATCGCTCGCTCTTGAACTAATTACCGAACGCCCGCGCTGCCCAGCGATGTCGTCTCATCGGTTGTTCTGCTATTTTCAAAAGAATAATATGCTAAAATAGAAAAATTTAGCCCCAAATACAATCTAGACGCTCTGCAAGTTACCATCCTCACCTTGTTGCCATTTCACCAATTCGCACCAAGCGCTTCCAATAATCCTGCATAATGCGCACAGCAAAGGAGTGGAACTCACTGCCTGCGTCTGTGTTTCCGAACACATACAACCCGAATCTCTTCAAAGTTAGAGTGAATAGGCTTCTTCTGGGTAAGCTTACTCCATAGTCGACTTTGTCTCTGTCACCTCTGACCTAGACTAGAGTCAAGAGCAAACCCATCACAAATAAAAATTATATTATGTAAAAATATTATTACCGCAGCTCACAAAAACCTCCTAAAAGCTTTTACTCAAACCGGATTAATAGTTACTTACTTAATATAATAGTCACCCATTCAATATACTTTTTGGCCGGCTGATAATTGCTCTTAGTTTATAAAATCTGAATGCAAATATACACTTGAGATCATCGCACAGGCAACCTATTTGAACTTAAATCGCAAACAAACAAAAAGTACAAACACACGCACCTAATTATTTATCTACTAGTAGTTAGTTGGAAAGGTCTCGGGCTCCGTGAGGTTTATGGAAAAGAAAAAAAAAAAAAAAAAAAAAGTAGTTCTGGGGTAGGTGTAGGGTAGGTGTAGGGTAGGTGTAGGGTAGGTGTAGGGTAGGTGTAGGGTAGGTGTAGGGTAGGTGTAGGGTAGGTGTAGGGTAGGTGTAGGGTAGGTGTAGGGTAGGTGTAGGGTAGGTGTAGGGTAGGTGTAGGGTAGGTGTAGGGTAGGTGTAGGGTAGGTGTAGGGTAGGTGTAGGGTAGGTGTAGGGTAGGTGTAGGGTAGGTGTAGGGTAGGTGTAGGGTAGGTGTAGGGTAGGTGTAGGGTAGGTGTAGGGTAGGTGTAGGGTAGGTGTAGGGTAGGTGTAGGGTAGGTGTAGGGTAGGTGTAGGGTAGGTGTAGGGTAGGTGTAGGGTAGGTGTAGGGTAGGTGTAGGGTAGGTGTAGGGTAGGTGTAGGGTAGGTGTAGGGTAGGTGTAGGGTAGGTGTAGGGTAGGTGTAGGGTAGGTGTAGGGTAGGTGTAGGGTAGGTGTAGGGTAGGTGTAGGGTAGGTTTAGGGTAGGTTTAGGGTAGGTGTAGGGTAGGTGTAGGGTAGGTGTAGGGTACGTGTAGGGTAGGTGTAGGGTAGGTGTAGGGTAGGTGTAGGGTAGGTGTAGGGTAGGTGTAGGGTAGGTGTAGGGTAGGTGTAGGGTAGGTGTAGGGTAGGTGTAGGGTAGGTGTAGGGTAGGTGTAGGGTGGGTGTAGGGTGGGTGTAGGGTAGGTGTAGGGTAGGTGTAGGGTGGGTGTAGGGTAGGTGTAGGGTGGGTGTAGGGTGGGTGTAGGGTAGGTGTAGGGTAGGTGTAGGGTGGGTGTAGGGTAGGTGTAGGGTAGGTGTAGGGTAGGTGTAGGGTAGGTGTAGGGTAGGTGTAGGGTAGGTGTAGGGTAGGTGTAGGGTAGGTGTAGGGTAGGTGTAGGGTAGGTGTAGGGTAGGTGTAGGGTAGGTGTAGGGTAGGTGTAGGGTAGGTGTAGGAAAGGTGTAGGGTAGGTGTAGGGTAGGTGTAGGGCAGGTGTAGGGTAGGTGTAGGGTAGGTGTAGGGTAGGTGTAGGGTAGGTGTAGGGTAGGTGTAGGGTAGGTGTAGGGTAGGTGTAGGGTAGGTGTAGGGTAGGTGTAGGGTAGGTGTAGGGTAGGTGTAGGGTAGGTGTAGGGTAGGTGTAGGGTAGGTGTATCTTGGTGGTTTTTATGGCAAAAAAAAGTTTGCCGGGAAAAGCTAGTATATATATATAAACAGCTACATCATAAAGAGGTAAAATTCTTTAAGCGATTGAAAATTACACTATCGCGGCCACATATTATTCTGAAAAAAAATCTGCAGGAATTCTTATTCCTCGTGAAATAAGTTGGATACCTACGTAGGAACAGGACAGGGCTGAAAACGGATTCCAGTTTTCGTCCTAGAAAATAACTTTGATTTTGAAAGATTATAAACTTCAAGTGAGATAAAGAGGAGTTCGTGGCTAAATAATAACAGTCGCACGGGTCGATCTTCAAGGATAAGCAACAATTGCCGAGGTCGGTCAGTGGATGGGTGACCATATTAAAAAAGTTTTTTTTTACAGAGTTCCCTCCATGTTTGGTCCCAGCTGTCATTTTGAAGAACTTTGACAGTCGTTACGGGTAGTCAGAAGCCTAAGATCTAAAACCAGTCTTGCCAAGGGGTATCGTGTTACCCAGTTACTGGGTTGTGGAGATCAGATAGACAGTCGCTCCATGCTCTCCTCGCTTTACACTGGTACTCAGCTGAATCCGGTTTGATTGGAAGCCGACATAGTTGCGAAAAGGGTAGGCAGATTGATTGAAGTGTATTAAAACCGCATTCCTTTTCAATATACTCGTACATAAATCCTGACCAGAAATCCGATTTAACAAAAATGCGATTTCGACCATAAACGAACAAATCAATTAATTTGAACAGCTGCGACACAAATGGCAGCCACAATTGTACGAAACAAAATAGACCAATTTCAAAAGAATTGGTGCAGTTTTGTTTGAGTTATTGTTGCGGTAGTTTTTGAATAGATTTATTTATCTTTATAATTAGAACGAAATTGGTAACTAGGTAAAATTTTCAACTTGATTTTAGTTCAAACTGATCATGATCAGTATTTTCTTTGCCTTCTTTTAGTGCTGAAAATACCAATCAGTCTTTTCTTGGCCTTCTTTTAGAGCTGAAAATACCAATCAGTCTTTTCTTGGCCTTCTTTTAGAGCTGAAAATACCAATCAGTCTTTTCTTGGCCTTCTTTTAGAGCTGAAAATACCGATCAGTCTTTTCTTTGCCTTCTTTTAGTGCTGAAAATACCAATCAGTCTTTTCTTTGCCTTCTTTTAGTGCTGAAAATACCAATCAGTCTTTTATTTGCCTTCTTTTAGAGCTGAAAATACCAATCAGTCTTTTCTTTGCCCTCTTTTAGTGCTGAAATACCAATCAGTCTTTTCTTTGCCTTCTTTTAGTGCTAAAAATACCAATCAGTCTTTTCTTTGACTTCTTTTAGTGCTGAAAATACTAATCAGGCTTTTCTTTGCCATCTTTTAGTGCTGAAAATACCAATCAGTCTTTACTTTGCCTTCTTTTAGTGCTAAAAATACCAATCAGTCTTTTCTTTGCCTTCTTTTAGTGCTGAAAATACCAATCAACTTTTATTTGCCTTCTTTTAGAGCTGAAAATACCAATCAGTCTTTTCTTTGCCTTCTATTAGTGCTGAAATACCAATCAGTCTTTTCTTTGCCTTCTTTTAGTGCTGAAAACACCAATCAGTCTTTTCCTTGCCTTCTTTTAGTGCTGAAAATACCAATCAGTCTTTTCTTTGCCTGCTTTTAGTGCTGAAAATACCAATTATCTTTTCTTTGCCATCTTTTAGTGCTGAAAATACCAATTATCTTTTCTTTGCCTTCTTTCAGTGCTGAAAATACCAATCAGTCTTTTCAGAGCCTTCTTTTAGTGCTGAAAATACCAATCAGTCTTTTATTTGCCTTCTTTTAGTGCTGAAAATACCAATCAGTCTTTTCTTTGCCTTCTTTTAGAGCTGAAAATACCAATCAGTCTTTTCTTTGCCTTCTTTTAGGGCTGAAAATACCAATCAGTCTTTTCTTTGCCTTCTTTTAGTGCGGAAAATACAATCAGTCTTTTCTTTGCCTTCCTTTAGGGCTGAAAATACCAATCAGTCTTTTCTTTGCCTTCTTTTAGTGCTGAAGTTCATAAACTATGAGGGCACCGAAAATTACTATAAATAACGATAAAATAAACAGAAGGGACAAAAATAACTAAGCCGTTGGAAAACTGTTTCCCCATACATCGACATAAGTTGCGATCAGTTTACCAACTGCAAATAAGTTGATATTTTTATTTTTTATTTACCTACTTACAAATTTACGGTTTTCGGGTTTTTTTACTTTACTTGTCTTATAAGACATTGCTTCTTGCCAAATTTAGTGCTAACAATACCAATCAGTCTTTTCTTTGACTTCTTTTAGTGCTGAAAACACCAATCAGTCTTTTCCTTGCCTTTTTTTAGTGCTGAAATACCAATCAGTCTTTTCTTTGCCTGCTTTTAGTGCTGAAAATACCAATTATCTTTTCTTTGCCTTCTTTTAGTGCTGAAAATACCAATCAGTCTTTTCTTTGCCTTCTTTTAGTGCTGAAAATACCAATCAGTCTTTTCTTTGCCTTCTTTTAGTGCTGAAAATACCAATCAGTCTTTTATTTGCCTTCTTTTAGAGCTGAAAATACCAATCAGTCTTTTCTTTGCCCTCTTTTAGTGCTGAAATACCAATCAGTCTTTTCTTTGCCTTCTTTTAGTGCTAAAAATACCAATCAGTCTTTTCTTTGACTTCTTTTAGTGCTGAAAATACTAATCAGGCTTTTCTTTGCCATCTTTTAGTGCTGAAAATACCAATCAGTCTTTTCTTTGCCTTCTTTTAGTGCTAAAAATACCAATCAGTCTTTTCTTTGCCTTCTTTTAGTGCTGAAAATACCAATCAACTTTTATTTGCCTTCTTTTAGAGCTGAAAATACCAATCAGTCTTTTCTTTGCCTTCTATTAGTGCTGAAATACCAATCAGTCTTTTCTTTGCCTTCTTTTAGTGCTGAAAACACCAATCAGTCTTTTCCTTGCCTTCTTTTAGTGCTGAAAATACCAATCAGTCTTTTCTTTGCCTGCTTTTAGTGCTGAAAATACCAATTATCTTTTCTTTGCCATCTTTTAGTGCTGAAAATACCAATTATCTTTTCTTTGCCTTCTTTCAGTGCTGAAAAAACCAATCAGTCTTTTCAGAGCCTTCTTTTAGTGCTGAAAATACCAATCAGTCTTTTATTTGCCTTCTTTTAGTGCTGAAAATACCAATCAGTCTTTTCTTTGCCTTCTTTTAGAGCTGAAAATACCAATCAGTCTTTTCTTTGCCTTCTTTTAGGGCTGAAAATACCAATCAGTCTTTTCTTTGCCTTCTTTTAGTGCTGAAAATACCAATCAGTCTTTTCTTTGCCTTCCTTTAGGGCTGAAAATACCAATCAGTCTTTTCTTTGCCTTCTTTTAGTGCTGAAGTTCATAAACTATGAGGGCACCGAAAATTACTATAAATAACGATAAAATAAACAGAAGGGACAAAAATAACTAAGCCGTTGGAAAACTGTTTCCCCATACATCGACATAAGTTGCGATCAGTTTACCAACTGCAAATAAGTTGATATTTTTATTTTTTATTTACCTACTTACGAATTTACGGTTTTCGGGTTTTTTTACTTTACTTGTCTTATAAGACATTGCTTCTTGCCAAATTTAGTGCTAAAAATACCAATCAGTCTTTTCTTTGACTTCTTTTAGTGCTGAAAATACCAATCAGTCTTTTCTTTGCCTTCTTTTAGAGCTGAAAATACCAATCAGTCTTTTCTTTGCCTTCTTTTAGTGCTGAAAATACCAATCAACTTTTATTTGCCTTCTTTTAGAGCTGAAAATACCAATCAGTCTTTTCTTTGCCTTCTATTAGTGCTGAAATACCAATCAGTCTTTTCTTTGCCTTCTTTTAGTGCTGAAAACACCAATCAGTCTTTTCCTTGCCTTCTTTTAGTGCTGAAAATACCAATCAGTCTTTTCTTTGCCTGCTTTTAGTGCTGAAAATACCAATTATCTTTTCTTTGCCATCTTTTAGTGCTGAAAATACCAATTATCTTTTCTTTGCCTTCTTTCAGTGCTGAAAATACCAATCAGTCTTTTCAGAGCCTTCTTTTAGTGCTGAAAATACCAATCAGTCTTTTATTTGCCTTCTTTTAGTGCTGAAAATACCAATCAGTCTTTTCTTTGCCTTCTTTTAGAGCTGAAAATACCAATCAGTCTTTTCTTTGCCTTCTTTTAGGGCTGAAAATACCAATCAGTCTTTTCTTTGCCTTCTTTTAGTGCGGAAAATACAATCAGTCTTTTCTTTGCCTTCCTTTAGGGCTGAAAATACCAATCAGTCTTTTCTTTGCCTTCTTTTAGTGCTGAAGTTCATAAACTATGAGGGCACCGAAAATTACTATAAATAACGATAAAATAAACAGAAGGGACAAAAATAACTAAGCCGTTGGAAAACTGTTTCCCCATACATCGACATAAGTTGCGATCAGTTTACCAACTGCAAATAAGTTGATATTTTTATTTTTTATTTACCTACTTACAAATTTACGGTTTTCGGGTTTTTTTACTTTACTTGTCTTATAAGACATTGCTTCTTGCCAAATTTAGTGCTAACAATACCAATCAGTCTTTTCTTTGACTTCTTTTAGTGCTGAAAACACCAATCAGTCTTTTCCTTGCCTTTTTTTAGTGCTGAAATACCAATCAGTCTTTTCTTTGCCTGCTTTTAGTGCTGAAAATACCAATTATCTTTTCTTTGCCTTCTTTTAGTGCTGAAAATACCAATCAGTCTTTTCTTTGCCTTCTTTTAGTGCTGAAAATACCAATCAGTCTTTTCTTTGCCTTCTTTTAGTGCTGAAAATACCAATCAGTCTTTTATTTGCCTTCTTTTAGAGCTGAAAATACCAATCAGTCTTTTCTTTGCCCTCTTTTAGTGCTGAAATACCAATCAGTCTTTTCTTTGCCTTCTTTTAGTGCTAAAAATACCAATCAGTCTTTTCTTTGACTTCTTTTAGTGCTGAAAATACTAATCAGGCTTTTCTTTGCCATCTTTTAGTGCTGAAAATACCAATCAGTCTTTTCTTTGCCTTCTTTTAGTGCTAAAAATACCAATCAGTCTTTTCTTTGCCTTCTTTTAGTGCTGAAAATACCAATCAACTTTTATTTGCCTTCTTTTAGAGCTGAAAATACCAATCAGTCTTTTCTTTGCCTTCTATTAGTGCTGAAATACCAATCAGTCTTTTCTTTGCCTTCTTTTAGTGCTGAAAACACCAATCAGTCTTTTCCTTGCCTTCTTTTAGTGCTGAAAATACCAATCAGTCTTTTCTTTGCCTGCTTTTAGTGCTGAAAATACCAATTATCTTTTCTTTGCCATCTTTTAGTGCTGAAAATACCAATTATCTTTTCTTTGCCTTCTTTCAGTGCTGAAAAAACCAATCAGTCTTTTCAGAGCCTTCTTTTAGTGCTGAAAATACCAATCAGTCTTTTATTTGCCTTCTTTTAGTGCTGAAAATACCAATCAGTCTTTTCTTTGCCTTCTTTTAGAGCTGAAAATACCAATCAGTCTTTTCTTTGCCTTCTTTTAGGGCTGAAAATACCAATCAGTCTTTTCTTTGCCTTCTTTTAGTGCTGAAAATACCAATCAGTCTTTTCTTTGCCTTCCTTTAGGGCTGAAAATACCAATCAGTCTTTTCTTTGCCTTCTTTTAGTGCTGAAGTTCATAAACTATGAGGGCACCGAAAATTACTATAAATAACGATAAAATAAACAGAAGGGACAAAAATAACTAAGCCGTTGGAAAACTGTTTCCCCATACATCGACATAAGTTGCGATCAGTTTACCAACTGCAAATAAGTTGATATTTTTATTTTTTATTTACCTACTTACGAATTTACGGTTTTCGGGTTTTTTTACTTTACTTGTCTTATAAGACATTGCTTCTTGCCAAATTTAGTGCTAAAAATACCAATCAGTCTTTTCTTTGACTTCTTTTAGTGCTGAAAATACCAATCAGTCTTTTCTTTGCCTTCTTTTAGAGCTGAAAATACCAATCAGTCTTTTCTTTGCCTTCTTTTAGGGCTGAAAATACCAATCAGTCTTTTCTTTGCCTTCTTTTAGTGCTGAAAATACAATCAGTCTTTTATTTGCCTTCTTTTAGTGCTGAAAATACCAAGCAGTCTTTTCTTTGCCTTCTTTTAGTGCTGAAAATACCAATCAGTCTTTTATTTGCCTTCTTTTAGAGCTGAAAATACCAATCAGTCTTTTCTTTGCCCTCTTTTAGTGCTGAAATACCAATCAGTCTTTTCTTTGCCTTCTTTTAGTGCTAAAAATACCAATCAGTCTTTTCTTTGACTTCTTTTAGTGCTGAAAATACTAATCAGGCTTTTCTTTGCCATCTTTTAGTGCTGAAAATACCAATCAGTCTTTTCTTTGCCTTCTTTTAGTGCTAAAAATACCAATCAGTCTTTTCTTTGCCTTCTTTTAGTGCTGAAAATACCAATCAACTTTTATTTGCCTTCTTTTAGAGCTGAAAATATCAATCAGTCTTTTCTTTGCCTTCTATTAGTTTTGAAATACCAATCAGTCTTTTCTTTGCCTTCTTTTAGTGCTGAAAACACCAATCAGTTTTTTCCTTGCCTTCTTTTAGTGCTGAAAATACCAATCAGTCTTTTCTTTGCCTGCTTTTAGTGCTGAAAATACCAATTATCTTTTCTTTGCCATCTTTTAGTGCTGAAAATACCAATTATCTTTTCTTTGCCTTCTTTCAGTGCTGAAAATACCAATCAGTCTTTTCAGAGCCTTCTTTTAGTGCTGAAAATACCAATCAGTCTTTTATTTGCCTTCTTTTAGTGCTGAAAATACCAATCAGTCTTTTCTTTGCCTTCTTTTAGAGCTGAAAATACCAATCAGTCTTTTCTTTGCCTTCTTTTAGGGCTGAAAATACCAATCAGTCTTTTCTTTGCCTTCTTTTAGTGCTGAAAATACCAATCAGTCTTTTCTTTGCCTTCCTTTAGGGCTGAAAATACCAATCAGTCTTTTCTTTGCCTTCTTTTAGGGCTGAAAATACCAATCAGTCTTTTCTTTGCCTTCTTTTAGTGCTGAAAATACAATCAGTCTTTTATTTGCCTTCTTTTAGTGCTGAAAATACCAAGCAGTCTTTTCTTTGCCTTCTTTTAGTGCTGAAAATACCAATCAGTCTTTTATTTGCCTTCTTTTAGAGCTGAAAATACCAATCAGTCTTTTCTTTGCCCTCTTTTAGTGCTGAAATACCAATCAGTCTTTTCTTTGCCTTCTTTTAGTGCTAAAAATACCAATCAGTCTTTTCTTTGACTTCTTTTAGTGCTGAAAATACTAATCAGGCTTTTCTTTGCCATCTTTTAGTGCTGAAAATACCAATCAGTCTTTTCTTTGCCTTCTTTTAGTGCTAAAAATACCAATCAGTCTTTTCTTTGCCTTCTTTTAGTGCTGAAAATACCAATCAACTTTTATTTGCCTTCTTTTAGAGCTGAAAATACCAATCAGTCTTTTCTTTGCCTTCTATTAGTGCTGAAATACCAATCAGTCTTTTCTTTGCCTTCTTTTAGTGCTGAAAACACCAATCAGTTTTTTCCTTGCCTTCTTTTAGTGCTGAAAATACCAATCAGTCTTTTCTTTGCCTGCTTTTAGTGCTGAAAATACCAATTATCTTTTCTTTGCCATCTTTTAGTGCTGAAAATACCAATTATCTTTTCTTTGCCTTCTTTCAGTGCTGAAAATACCAATCAGTCTTTTCAGAGCCTTCTTTTAGTGCTGAAAATACCAATCAGTCTTTTATTTGCCTTCTTTTAGTGCTGAAAATACCAATCAGTCTTTTCTTTGCCTTCTTTTAGAGCTGAAAATACCAATCAGTCTTTTCTTTGCCTTCTTTTAGGGCTGAAAATACCAATCAGTCTTTTCTTTGCCTTCTTTTAGTGCTGAAAATACCAATCAGTCTTTTCTTTGCCTTCCTTTAGGGCTGAAAATACCAATCAGTCTTTTCTTTGCCTTCTTTTAGTGCTGAAGTTCATAAACTATGAGGGCACCGAAAATTACTATAAATAACGATAAAATAAACAGAAGGGACAAAAATAACTAAGCCGTTGGAAAACTGTTTCCCCATACATCGACATAAGTTGCGATCAGTTTACCAACTGCAAATAAGTTGATATTTTTATTTTTTATTTACCTACTTACAAATTTACGGTTTTCGGGTTTTTTTACTTTACTTGTCTTATAAGACATTGCTTCTTGCCAAATTTAGTGCTAAAAATACCAATCAGTCTTTTCTTTGACTTCTTTTAGTGCTGAAAATACCAATCAGTCTTTTCTTTGCCTTCTTTTAGAGCTGAAAATACCAATCAGTCTTTTCTTTGCCTTCTTTTAGGGCTGAAAATACCAATCAGTCTTTTCTTTGCCTTCTTTTAGTGCTGAAAATACAATCAGTCTTTTATTTGCCTTCTTTTAGTGCTGAAAATACCAAGCAGTCTTTTCTTTGCCTTCTTTTAGTGCTGAAAATACCAATCAGTCTTTTATTTGCCTTCTTTTAGAGCTGAAAATACCAATCAGTCTTTTCTTTGCCCTCTTTTAGTGCTGAAATACCAATCAGTCTTTTCTTTGCCTTCTTTTAGTGCTAAAAATACCAATCAGTCTTTTCTTTGACTTCTTTTAGTGCTGAAAATACTAATCAGGCTTTTCTTTGCCATCTTTTAGTGCTGAAAATACCAATCAGTCTTTTCTTTGCCTTCTTTTAGTGCTAAAAATACCAATCAGTCTTTTCTTTGCCTTCTTTTAGTGCTGAAAATACCAATCAACTTTTATTTGCCTTCTTTTAGAGCTGAAAATACCAATCAGTCTTTTCTTTGCCTTCTATTAGTGCTGAAATACCAATCAGTCTTTTCTTTGCCTGCTTTTAGTGCTGAAAATACCAATTATCTTTTCTTTGCCATCTTTTAGTGCTGAAAATACCAATTATCTTTTCTTTGCCTTCTTTCAGTGCTGAAAATACCAATCAGTCTTTTCAGAGCCTTCTTTTAGTGCTGAAAATACCAATCAGTCTTTTATTTGCCTTCTTTTAGTGCTGAAAATACCAATCAGTCTTTTCTTTGCCTTCTTTTAGAGCTGAAAATACCAATCAGTCTTTTCTTTGCCTTCTTTTAGGGCTGAAAATACCAATCAGTCTTTTCTTTGCCTTCTTTTAGTGCTGAAAATACCAATCAGTCTTTTCTTTGCCTTCCTTTAGGGCTGAAAATACCAATCAGTCTTTTCTTTGCCTTCTTTTAGTGCTGAAGTTCATAAACTATGAGGCCACCGAAAATTACTATAAATAACGATAAAATAAACAGAAGGGACAAAAATAACTAAGCCGTTGGAAAACTGTTTCCCCATACATCGACATAAGTTGCGATCAGTTTACCAACTGCAAATAAGTTGATATTTTTATTTTTTATTAACTTACTTACAAATTTACGGTTTTCGGGTTTTTTTACTTTACTTGTCTTATAAGACATTGCTTCTTGCCAAATTTAGTGCTAAAAATACCAATCAGTCTTTTCTTTGACTTCTTTTAGTGCTGAAAATACCAATCAGTCTTTTCTTTGCCTTCTTTTAGAGCTGAAAATACCAATCAGTCTTTTCTTTGCCTTCTTTTAGGGCTGAAAATACCAATCAGTCTTTTCTTTGCCTTCTTTTAGTGCTGAAAATACAATCAGTCTTTTATTTGCCTTCCTTTAGGGCTGAAAATACCAATCAGTCTTTTCTTTGCCTTCTTTTAGTGCTGAAGTTCATAAACTATGAGGGCACCGAAAATTACTATAAATAACGATAAAATAAACAGAAGGGACAAAAATAACTAAGCCGTTGGAAAACTGTTTCCCCATACATCGACATAAGTTGCGATCAGTTTACCAACTGCAAATAAGTTGATATTTTTATTTTTTATTTACCTACTTACAAATTTACGGTTTTCGGGTTTTTTTACATTACTTGTCTTATAAGACATTGCTTCTTGCCAAATTTAGTGCTAACAATACCAATCAGTCTTTTCTTTGACTTCTTTTAGTGCTGAAAACACCAATCAGTCTTTTCCTTGCCTTTTTTTAGTGCTGAAATACCAATCAGTCTTTTCTTTGCCTGCTTTTAGTGCTGAAAATACCAATTATCTTTTCTTTGCCTTCTTTTAGTGCTGAAAATACCAATCAGTCTTTTCTTTGCCTTCTTTTAGTGCTGAAAATACCAATCAGTCTTTTCTTTGCCTTCTTTTAGTGCTGAAAATACCAATCAGTCTTTTATTTGCCTTCTTTTAGAGCTGAAAATACCAATCAGTCTTTTCTTTGCCCTCTTTTAGTGCTGAAATACCAATCAGTCTTTTCTTTGCCTTCTTTTAGTGCTAAAAATACCAATCAGTCTTTTCTTTGACTTCTTTTAGTGCTGAAAATACTAATCAGGCTTTTCTTTGCCATCTTTTAGTGCTGAAAATACCAATCAGTCTTTTCTTTGCCTTCTTTTAGTGCTAAAAATACCAATAAGTCTTTTCTTTGCCTTCTTTTAGTGCTGAAAATACCAATCAACTTTTATTTGCCTTCTTTTAGAGCTGAAAATACCAATCAGTCTTTTCTTTGCCTTCTATTAGTGCTGAAATACCAATCAGTCTTTTCTTTGCCTTCTTTTAGTGCTGAAAACACCAATCAGTCTTTTCCTTGCCTTCTTTTAGTGCTGAAAATACCAATCAGTCTTTTCTTTGCCTGCTTTTAGTGCTGAAAATACCAATTATCTTTTCTTTGCCATCTTTTAGTGCTGAAAATACCAATTATCTTTTCTTTGCCTTCTTTCAGTGCTGAAAATACCAATCAGTCTTTTCAGAGCCTTCTTTTAGTGCTGAAAATACCAATCAGTCTTTTATTTGCCTTCTTTTAGTGCTGAAAATACCAATCAGTCTTTTCTTTGCCTTCTTTTAGAGCTGAAAATACCAATCAGTCTTTTCTTTGCCTTCTTTTAGGGCTGAAAATACCAATCAGTCTTTTCTTTGCCTTCTTTTAGTGCTGAAAATACCAATCAGTCTTTTCTTTGCCTTCCTTTAGGGCTGAAAATACCAATCAGTCTTTTCTTTGCCTTCTTTTAGTGCTGAAGTTCATAAACTATGAGGGCACCGAAAATTACTATAAATAACGATAAAATAAACAGAAGGGACAAAAATAACTAAGCCGTTGGAAAACTGTTTCCCCATACATCGACATAAGTTGCGATCAGTTTACCAACTGCAAATAAGTTGATATTTTTATTTTTTATTTACCTACTTACGAATTTACGGTTTTCGGGTTTTTTTACTTTACTTGTCTTATAAGACATTGCTTCTTGCCAAATTTAGTGCTAAAAATACCAATCAGTCTTTTCTTTGACTTCTTTTAGTGCTGAAAATACCAATCAGTCTTTTCTTTGCCTTCTTTTAGAGCTGAAAATACCAATCAGTCTTTTCTTTGCCTTCTTTTAGGGCTGAAAATACCAATCAGTCTTTTCTTTGCCTTCTTTTAGTGCTGAAAATACAATCAGTCTTTTATTTGCCTTCTTTTAGTGCTGAAAATACCAAGCAGTCTTTTCTTTGCCTTCTTTTAGTGCTGAAAATACCAATCAGTCTTTTATTTGCCTTCTTTTAGAGCTGAAAATACCAATCAGTCTTTTCTTTGCCCTCTTTTAGTGCTGAAATACCAATCAGTCTTTTCTTTGCCTTCTTTTAGTGCTAAAAATACCAATCAGTCTTTTCTTTGACTTCTTTTAGTGCTGAAAATACTAATCAGGCTTTTCTTTGCCATCTTTTAGTGCTGAAAATACCAATCAGTCTTTTCTTTGCCTTCTTTTAGTGCTAAAAATACCAATCAGTCTTTTCTTTGCCTTCTTTTAGTGCTGAAAATACCAATCAACTTTTATTTGCCTTCTTTTAGAGCTGAAAATACCAATCAGTCTTTTCTTTGCCTTCTATTAGTGCTGAAATACCAATCAGTCTTTTCTTTGCCTTCTTTTAGTGCTGAAAACACCAATCAGTTTTTTCCTTGCCTTCTTTTAGTGCTGAAAATACCAATCAGTCTTTTCTTTGCCTGCTTTTAGTGCTGAAAATACCAATTATCTTTTCTTTGCCATCTTTTAGTGCTGAAAATACCAATTATCTTTTCTTTGCCTTCTTTTAGGGCTGAAAATACCAATCAGTCTTTTCTTTGCCTTCTTTTAGTGCTGAAAATACCAATCAGTCTTTTCTTTGCCTTCCTTTAGGGCTGAAAATACCAATCAGTCTTTTCTTTGCCTTCTTTTAGTGCTGAAGTTCATAAACTATGAGGGCACCGAAAATTACTATAAATAACGATAAAATAAACAGAAGGGACAAAAATAACTAAGCCGTTGGAAAACTGTTTCCCCATACATCGACATAAGTTGCGATCAGTTTACCAACTGCAAATAAGTTGATATTTTTATTTTTTATTTACCTACTTACAAATTTACGGTTTTCGGGTTTTTTTACTTTACTTGTCTTATAAGACATTGCTTCTTGCCAAATTTAGTGCTAAAAATACCAATCAGTCTTTTCTTTGACTTCTTTTAGTGCTGAAAATACCAATCAGTCTTTTCTTTGCCTTCTTTTAGAGCTGAAAATACCAATCAGTCTTTTCTTTGCCTTCTTTTAGGGCTGAAAATACCAATCAGTCTTTTCTTTGCCTTCTTTTAGTGCTGAAAATACAATCAGTCTTTTATTTGCCTTCTTTTAGTGCTGAAAATACCAAGCAGTCTTTTCTTTGCCTTCTTTTAGTGCTGAAAATACCAATCAGTCTTTTATTTGCCTTCTTTTAGAGCTGAAAATACCAATCAGTCTTTTCTTTGCCCTCTTTTAGTGCTGAAATACCAATCAGTCTTTTCTTTGCCTTCTTTTAGTGCTAAAAATACCAATCAGTCTTTTCTTTGACTTCTTTTAGTGCTGAAAATACTAATCAGGCTTTTCTTTGCCATCTTTTAGTGCTGAAAATACCAATCGGTCTTTTCTTTGCCTTCTTTTAGTGCTAAAAATACCAATCAGTCTTTTCTTTGCCTTCTTTTAGTGCTGAAAATACCAATCAACTTTTATTTGCCTTCTTTTAGAGCTGAAAATACCAATCAGTCTTTTCGTTGCCTTCTATTAGTGCTGAAATACCAATCAGTCTTTTCTTTGCCTGCTTTTAGTGCTGAAAATACCAATTATCTTTTCTTTGCCATCTTTTAGTGCTGAAAATACCAATTATCTTTTCTTTGCCTTCTTTCAGTGCTGAAAATACCAATCAGTCTTTTCAGAGCCTTCTTTTAGTGCTGAAAATACCAATCAGTCTTTTATTTGCCTTCTTTTAGTGCTGAAAATACCAATCAGTCTTTTCTTTGCCTTCTTTTAGAGCTGAAAATACCAATTAGTCTTTTCTTTGCCTTCTTTTAGGGCTGAAAATACCAATCAGTCTTTTCTTTGCCTTCTTTTAGTGCTGAAAATACCAATCAGTCTTTTCTTTGCCTTCCTTTAGGGCTGAAAATACCAATCAGTCTTTTCTTTGCCTTCTTTTAGTGCTGAAGTTCATAAACTATGAGGGCACCGAAAATTACTATAAATAACGATAAAATAAACAGAAGGGACAAAAATAACTAAGCCGTTGGAAAACTGTTTCCCCATACATCGACATAAGTTGCGATCAGTTTACCAACTGCAAATAAGTTGATATTTTTATTTTTTATTTACCTACTTACAAATTTACGGTTTTCGGGTTTTTTTACTTTACTTGTCTTATAAGACATTGCTTCTTGCCAAATTTAGTGCTAAAAATACCAATCAGTCTTTTCTTTGACTTCTTTTAGTGCTGAAAATACCAATCAGTCTTTTCTTTGCCTTCTTTTAGAGCTGAAAATACCAATCAGTCTTTTCTTTGCCTTCTTTTAGGGCTGAAAATACCAATCAGTCTTTTCTTTGCCTTCTTTTAGTGCTGAAAATACAATCAGTCTTTTATTTGCCTTCTTTTAGTGCTGAAAATACCAAGCAGTCTTTTCTTTGCCTTCTTTTAGTGCTGAAAATACCAATCAGTCTTTTATTTGCCTTCTTTTAGAGCTGAAAATACCAATCAGTCTTTTCTTTGCCCTCTTTTAGTGCTGAAATACCAATCAGTCTTTTCTTTGCCTTCTTTTAGTGCTAAAAATACCAATCAGTCTTTTCTTTGACTTCTTTTAGTGCTGAAAATACTAATCAGGCTTTTCTTTGCCATCTTTTAGTGCTGAAAATACCAATCAGTCTTTTCTTTGCCTTCTTTTAGTGCTAAAAATACCAATCAGTCTTTTCTTTGCCTTCTTTTAGTGCTGAAAATACCAATCAACTTTTATTTGCCTTCTTTTAGAGCTGAAAATACCAATCAGTCTTTTCTTTGCCTTCTATTAGTGCTGAAATACCAATCAGTCTTTTCTTTGCCTGCTTTTAGTGCTGAAAATACCAATTATCTTTTCTTTGCCATCTTTTAGTGCTGAAAATACCAATTATCTTTTCTTTGCCTTCTTTCAGTGCTGAAAATACCAATCAGTCTTTTCAGAGCCTTCTTTTAGTGCTGAAAATACCAATCAGTCTTTTATTTGCCTTCTTTTAGTGCTGAAAATACCAATCAGTCTTTTCTTTGCCTTCTTTTAGAGCTGAAAATACCAATCAGTCTTTTCTTTGCCTTCTTTTAGGGCTGAAAATACCAATCAGTCTTTTCTTTGCCTTCTTTTAGTGCTGAAAATACCAATCAGTCTTTTCTTTGCCTTCCTTTAGGGCTGAAAATACCAATCAGTCTTTTCTTTGCCTTCTTTTAGTGCTGAAGTTCATAAACTATGAGGGCACCGAAAATTACTATAAATAACGATAAAATAAACAGAAGGGACAAAAATAACTAAGCCGTTGGAAAACTGTTTCCCCATACATCGACATAAGTTGCGATCAGTTTACCAACTGCAAATAAGTTGATATTTTTATTTTTTATTTACCTACTTACAAATTTACGGTTTTCGGGTTTTTTTACTTTACTTGTCTTATAAGACATTGCTTCTTGCCAAATTTAGTGCTAAAAATACCAATCAGTCTTTTCTTTGACTTCTTTTAGTGCTGAAAATACCAATCAGTCTTTTCTTTGCCTTCTTTTAGAGCTGAAAATACCAATCAGTCTTTTCTTTGCCTTCTTTTAGGGCTGAAAATACCAATCAGTCTTTTCTTTGCCTTCTTTTAGTGCTGAAAATACAATCAGTCTTTTATTTGCCTTCCTTTAGGGCTGAAAATACCAATCAGTCTTTTCTTTGCCTTCTTTTAGTGCTGAAGTTCATAAACTATGAGGGCACCGAAAATTACTATAAATAACGATAAAATAAACAGAAGGGACAAAAATAACTAAGCCGTTGGAAAACTGTTTCCCCATACATCGACATAAGTTGCGATCAGTTTACCAACTGCAAATAAGTTGATATTTTTATTTTTTATTTACCTACTTACAAATTTACGGTTTTCGGGTTTTTTTACTTTACTTGTCTTATAAGACATTGCTTCTTGCCAAATTTAGTGCTAAAAATACCAATCAGTCTTTTCTAAGACTTCTTTTAGTGCTGAAAACACCAATCAGTCTTTTCCTTGCCTTTTTTTAGTGCTGAAAATACCAATCAGTCTTTTCTTTGCCTGCTTTTAGTGCTGAAAATACCAATCAGTCTTTTCTTTGCCTTCTTTTAGTGCTAAAAATACCAATCAGTCTTTTCTTTGACTTCTTTTTGTGCTGAAAATACTAATCAGGCTTTTCTTTGCCATCTTTTAGTGCTGAAAATACCAATCAGTCTTTTCTTTGCCTTTTTTTAGTGCTAAAAATACCAATCAGTCTTTTCTTTGCCTTCTTTTAGTGCTGAAAATACCAATCAACTTTTATTTGCCTTCTTTTAGAGCTGAAAATACCAATCAGTCTTTTCTTTGCCTTCTATTAGTGCTGAAATACCAATCAGTCTTTTCTTTGCCTTCTTTTAGTGCTGAAAACACCAATCAGTCTTTTCCTTGCCTTCTTTTAGTGCTGAAAATACCAATCAGTCTTTTCTTTGCCTGCTTTTAGTGCTGAAAATACCAATTATCTTTTCTTTGCCATCTTTTAGTGCTGAAAATACCAATTATCTTTTCTTTGCCTTCTTTCAGTGCTGAAAATACCAATCAGTCTTTTCAGAGCCTTCTTTTAGTGCTGAAAATACCAATCAGTCTTTTATTTGCCTTCTTTTAGTGCTGAAAATACCAATCAGTCTTTTCTTTGCCTTCTTTTAGAGCTGAAAATACCAATCAGTCTTTTCTTTGCCTTCTTTTAGGGCTGAAAATACCAATCAGTCTTTTCTTTGCCTTCTTTTAGTGCTGAAAATACCAATCAGTCTTTTCTTTGCCTTCCTTTAGGGCTGAAAATACCAATCAGTCTTTTCTTTGCCTTCTTTTAGTGCTGAAGTTCATAAACTATGAGGGCACCGAAAATTACTATAAATAACGATAAAATAAACAGAAGGGACAAAAATAACTAAGCCGTTGGAAAACTGTTTCCCCATACATCGACATAAGTTGCGATCAGTTTACCAACTGCAAATAAGTTGATATTTTTATTTTTTATTTACCTACTTACAAATTTACGGTTTTCGGGTTTTTTTACTTTACTTGTCTTATAAGACATTGCTTCTTGCCAAATTTAGTGCTAAAAATACCAATCAGTCTTTTCTTTGACTTCTTTTAGTGCTGAAAATACCAATCAGTCTTTTCTTTGCCTTCTTTTAGAGCTGAAAATACCAATCAGTCTTTTCTTTGCCTTCTTTTAGGGCTGAAAATACCAATCAGTCTTTTCTTTGCCTTCTTTTAGTGCTGAAAATACAATCAGTCTTTTATTTGCCTTCCTTTAGGGCTGAAAATACCAATCAGTCTTTTCTTTGCCTTCTTTTAGTGCTGAAGTTCATAAACTATGAGGGCACCGAAAATTACTATAAATAACGATAAAATAAACAGAAGGGACAAAAATAACTAAGCCGTTGGAAAACTGTTTCCCCATACATCGACATAAGTTGCGATCAGTTTACCAACTGCAAATAAGTTGATATTTTTATTTTTTATTTACCTACTTACAAATTTACGGTTTTCGGGTTTTTTTACTTTACTTGTCTTATAAGACATTGCTTCTTGCCAAATTTAGTGCTAAAAATACCAATCAGTCTTTTCTAAGACTTCTTTTAGTGCTGAAAACACCAATCAGTCTTTTCCTTGCCTTTTTTTAGTGCTGAAAATACCAATCAGTCTTTTCTTTGCCTGCTTTTAGTGCTGAAAATACCAATCAGTCTTTTCTTTGCCTTCTTTTAGTGCTAAAAATACCAATCAGTCTTTTCTTTGACTTCTTTTTGTGCTGAAAATACTAATCAGGCTTTTCTTTGCCATCTTTTAGTGCTGAAAATACCAATCAGTCTTTTCTTTGCCTTTTTTTAGTGCTAAAAATACCAATCAGTCTTTTCTTTGCCTTCTTTTAGTGCTGAAAATACCAATCAACTTTTATTTGCCTTCTTTTAGAGCTGAAAATACCAATCAGTCTTTTCTTTGCCTTCTATTAGTGCTGAAATACCAATCAGTCTTTTCTTTGCCTTCTTTTGGTGCTGAAAACACCAATCAGTCTTTTCCTTGCCTTCTTTTAGTGCTGAAAATACCAATCAGTCTTTTCTTTGCCTGCTTTTAGTGCTGAAAATACCAATTATCTTTTCTTTGCCATCTTTTAGTGCTGAAAATACCAATTATCTTTTCTTTGCCTTCTTTCAGTGCTGAAAATACCAATCAGTCTTTTCAGAGCCTTCTTTTAGTGCTGAAAATACCAATCAGTCTTTTATTTGCCTTCTTTTAGTGCTGAAAATACCAATCAGTCTTTTCTTTGCCTTCTTTTAGAGCTGAAAATACCAATCAGTCTTTTCTTTGCCTTCTTTTAGGGCTGAAAATACCAATCAGTCTTTTCTTTGCCTTCTTTTAGTGCTGAAAATACCAATCAGTCTTTTCTTTGCCTTCCTTTAGGGCTGAAAATACCAATCAGTCTTTTCTTTGCCTTCTTTTAGTGCTGAAGTTCATAAACTATGAGGGCACCGAAAATTACTATAAATAACGATAAAATAAACAGAAGGGACAAAAATAACTAAGCCGTTGGAAAACTGTTTCCCCATACATCGACATAAGTTGCGATCAGTTTACCAACTGCAAATAAGTTGATATTTTTATTTTTTATTTACCTACTTACAAATTTACGGTTTTCGGGTTTTTTTACTTTACTTGTCTTATAAGACATTGCTTCTTGCCAAATTTAGTGCTAAAAATACCAATCAGTCTTTTCTTTGACTTCTTTTAGTGCTGAAAATACCAATCAGTCTTTTCTTTGCCTTCTTTTAGAGCTGAAAATACCAATCAGTCTTTTCTTTGCCTTCTTTTAGGGCTGAAAATACCAATCAGTCTTTTCTTTGCCTTCTTTTAGTGCTGAAAATACAATCAGTCTTTTATTTGCCTTCCTTTAGGGCTGAAAATACCAATCAGTCTTTTCTTTGCCTTCTTTTAGTGCTGAAGTTCATAAACTATGAGGGCACCGAAAATTACTATAAATAACGATAAAATAAACAGAAGGGACAAAAATAACTAAGCCGTTGGAAAACTGTTTCCCCATACATCGACATAAGTTGCGATCAGTTTACCAACTGCAAATAAGTTGATATTTTTATTTTTTATTTACCTACTTACAAATTTACGGTTTTCGGGTTTTTTTACTTTACTTGTCTTATAAGACATTGCTTCTTGCCAAATTTAGTGCTAAAAATACCAATCAGTCTTTTCTTTGACTTCTTTTAGTGCTGAAAACACCAATCAGTCTTTTCCTTGCCTTTTTTTAGTGCTGAAAATACCAATCAGTCTTTTCTTTGCCTGCTTTTAGTGCTGAAAATACCAATCAGTCTTTTCTTTGCCTTCTTTTAGTGCTAAAAATACCAATCAGTCTTTTCTTTGACTTCTTTTAGTGCTGAAAATACTAATCAGGCTTTTCTTTGCCATCTTTTAGTGCTGAAAATACCAATCAGTCTTTTCTTTGCCTTTTTTTAGTGCTAAAAATACCAATCAGTCTTTTCTTTGCCTTCTTTTAGTGCTGAAAATACCAATCAACTTTTATTTGCCTTCTTTTAGAGCTGAAAATACCAATCAGTCTTTTCTTTGCCTTCTATTAGTGCTGAAATACCAATCAGTCTTTTCTTTGCCTTCTTTTAGTGCTGAAAACACCAATCAGTCTTTTCCTTGCCTTCTTTTAGTGCTGAAAATACCAATCAGTCTTTTCTTTGCCTGCTTTTAGTGCTGAAAATACCAATTATCTTTTCTTTGCCATCTTTTAGTGCTGAAAATACCAATTATCTTTTCTTTGCCTTCTTTCAGTGCTGAAAATACCAATCAGTCTTTTCAGAGCCTTCTTTTAGTGCTGAAAATACCAATCAGTCTTTTATTTGCCTTCTTTTAGTGCTGAAAATACCAATCAGTCTTTTCTTTGCCTTCTTTTAGAGCTGAAAATACCAATCAGTCTTTTCTTTGCCTTCTTTTAGGGCTGAAAATACCAATCAGTCTTTTCTTTGCCTTCTTTTAGTGCTGAAAATACCAATCAGTCTTTTCTTTGCCTTCCTTTAGGGCTGAAAATACCAATCAGTCTTTTCTTTGCCTTCTTTTAGTGCTGAAGTTCATAAACTATGAGGGCACCGAAAATTACTATAAATAACGATAAAATAAACAGAAGGGACAAAAATAACTAAGCCGTTGGAAAACTGTTTCCCCATACATCGACATAAGTTGCGATCAGTTTACCAACTGCAAATAAGTTGATATTTTTATTTTTTATTTACCTACTTACAAATTTACGGTTTTCGGGTTTTTTTACTTTACTTGTCTTAAAAGACATTGCTTCTTGCCAAATTTAGTGCTAAAAATACCAATCAGTCTTTTCTTTGACTTCTTTTAGTGCTGAAAACACCAATCAGTCTTTTCCTTGCCTTTTTTTAGTGCTGAAAATACCAATCAGTCTTTTCTTTGCCTGCTTTTAGTGCTGAAAATACCAATTATCTTTTCTTTGCCTTCTTTTAGTGCTGAAAATACCAATTATCTTTTCTGTGCCTTCTTTCAGTGCTGAAAATACCAATCAGTCTTTTCAGAGCCTTCTTTTAGTGCTGAAAATACCAATCAGTCTTTTATTTGCCTTCTTTTAGAGCTGAAAATACCAATCAGTCTTTTCTTTGCCTTCTTTTAGGGCTGAAAATACCAATCAGTCTTTTCTTTGCCTTCTTTTAGTGCTGAAAATACCAATCAGTCTTTTCTTTGCCTTCTTTTAGGTCTGAAAATACCAATCAGTCTTTTCTTTGCTTTCTTTTAGTGCTGAAGTTCATAAACTATGAGGGCACCGAAAATTACTATAAATAACGATAAAATAAACAGAAGGGACAAAAATAACTAAGCCGTTGGAAAACTGTTTCCCCATACATCGACATAAGTTGCGATCAGTTTACCAACTGCAAATAAGTTGATATTTTTATTTTTTATTTACCAACTTACAAATTTACGGTTTTCGGGTTTTTTTACTTTACTTGTCTTATAAGACATTGCTTCTTGCCAAATTTCACGATTCTAGGTCAACGGGAAGTACGAGTGTAAAATATGCGTCATTAACGGCTGTATCTCTTGTGTTGATCTAGAAGTCTGATTTTTTTTCACAGCTGCAAGGGTTTGCAAACTTGAGTATACGATATTAATTTCGACTCGATACCGCCACGCGTTCCCGAGATAAAGGGTCTTGACAGACAGTGATCACACACAGAACAAAGTGATCCTAAAAGCGATCCCCATTCACTTTTCTCAATTTGAAACACACAAGGTTTTTCTGTTGAATATATCTAATATGTTTCTACTAGATACATATATTTAAGTAAACGAATTACATAAATAATTATTATCATGACAATAAACCTGGGACTAAGCATACATAATAATATAACTAATTGCTTGTTTGTCGTCATAATTAATGTTTGACCCGTAACGTATTTACGACCCACGACACCCGAGGCGACGAACATTAAGGTTACACTAGTCGACGCACGAACTATTTTGTGCGCGGGGTTAAAATGCCTGCTATCTCATCCGACAACTCGTGCGAAAGAGATAGATGCTGTGATGTGCAGTAACAAGCTAGTTCGCGTACGATTTAGCACTTTTGCAAGTTTGTAGCGAAATGTATGATGATTTAGGTCGAAAACGGGCGTGCGAAAATTTAATTTATAAACAGACCTTTGGGAGTCTAGATATCATGAACAAACGACTAAATGTATATTTTCAAAATAAAATTATTTGCATTTTTGAACTACTAATCTATTCCTGTATGGTGGCCGTTTTGCAATTTTCCTTCTTCTTGTGGTATTTATTGCCGCCCAAAGATGCGTTAAAATTAGTGTTGCAATATGGAACTTTCGACGCTCATAACTTTCAATTTTTTTCTTTTTTACTTTTTTGTTTCTATACAGGGCTAGATAATGATGAGACAAATTGATATCATTTTTTATTTTGAACGTGCATCGTCAAACAGTGGAGTAATCCCTAGACTACGTTTGTATGGAAGAATTATCGACAAGTGTAACCTTAAGAACAGTTCATGATTTATTATTTAACCCACATATTATTTGATATAAAATTATAAAAGGTCTTATTCAATAGTTCTGAAATGTAGCTGAAGTATAATCACTCCAGGTTAAGCAACGCTTGGCAAGGTCGGTCCGTGGATGCATGACTATTTTTGTTACACACCGAGACCCCTCCATACCTCTGAAAGCACGTTAAGCTATTGATGCCGTCTCTCATTTGAAGATCTTTGACAGTCGTTACAGTTGATAGAATACAGAATATTTGACACCAGTGTTGACCAATAATGCATGTAATTTTATTATTTGCTAAATTAAATAATTATTAAGGCCGTACCCTGACCAAAAAATCAGCATGAGATATGAGCATTCCTATTGGCCTAGCGGCACTGGTGGTGCATGAATTACGGTAGTGAATAAGCCCAGAATTTAGAATAAAATCTTTATTAAATCCAATATTGGTCTTTTGAAAAAAATAAAACTTACAAAATGTTCGTTATCAAATTTTCTATCCATTAGTGTTAGTATAAAAATAATTAATAAACACTTTACGAGGAGATGCATGCTATCAATAATTATTTCACATTTTAATGTTTTTATAAGAAGGAGATTAGTGACACATATACCACTTTAAAAAAAAAAGTGTACTACCATTTTAGAATCAACATTATGTAGAAATTTAATGTATTTTTATTAATTGATATTTCTTTTTAAATAAAGAGTAGATAGCTCTTAAAAACTGCACAAAATTCGACTAGCGCGGCGTTTTGCTCGGGGAGGCCCCTTAACCCAAAATGGTTAGGCCGGTTAAAACGCAACGCAGATACGCGAAAGGCTGGTTTCGATAGACATGAAGATGTAAGTGATTGGATCAAAATGGTTGGTGACTCGGCTACAATAGGGTTTAGGGAAAGCACAAATACCTATGTTCGGACGTCCGAGAGTAGACCGCTGTCAAAGAGTTGATGTGAAGGAAAGAGCTTCTTGGCGAATTCATCGTCTTCGCGAATTGCATAAGCTCATTCGACTTGAGTTCGGTCCGCGTGCTGTGCTTTTTACTGATCTCCGCGACGGTTGACCTAGCAGCAACAATGTAGCTTGAAGGGATCTCGCCGACGACACGAATCGAAGAAGAAGGGAACAAATATGAAAGTTTTTTTAAATATTGTGATCAAAGTCGAAATTATAAAGCGTCAAAGTTGAGAATTAGAAAGAGAAGTCTGACATGCCATGTGATGTTAGTTAACAACTGCCATAGAAAATGGCGTTTTGGTAGAGAGGGACTGATATATTTCTTTAAATTGTTCTAACTCGTTCGTTTTCGGCAAATTTCGATCCTGTTTTCACTATAATAATTCTATTTTAGTATGTTTATTGATAAACTGGTCAAATTACAAATATTTTTCTAGCATATTCCCTATTAGCGCAGCGTTATTTTCTTTTTGATATCGTTGCTCATGCTGAGATAGGAGCCTTTTTGGTCTCGCACGGGGTAATTTATTTTTATTTTTTATTATTGTTTGTGTTTTTCTTATCTCGTGTCTCCTGTGCGGGTCACAAATAAATATTTTTCTTTCTTTCTTTCTTTATTAAGGGTACACTAGTCGACGGCACGAACTATTTTGTGCGCGGGGTTAAAATGCATTTTATATCAACCGACAACACGTGCGGAAGAGATCGATGCTGTGATGAGCAGTAGGAAGCTAGTTTGCGTACGAATACACACTTTTGCAAATTTGTAGCGAAATGGATGATGATTTAGGACGAAACCGAGCGCGTGAAATTTTATAAACAGACCTTTGGCAGTCTAGATATCAAGAAAAACTACTAAATCTAGATGTTCAAAAAAAAATTAAATGCATTGTTGAACTAATAATATATCCCTGTATGGAGGCTGTTTTGCAATTTTCCGTGTTCTTGTGGTATTTATTTGCGCCCAATAATGCGTTAAAATTAGTGTCGAAATGTGGAACTTTCGACGCTCATAACTTTCAAATATTTTCTTTTTTTACTTTTTCGCTTCCATACAGGGCTAGATAATGATGAGACAAATTGATATCACTTTTTTTTTGCACGTACCTCGTCAAACAGTGGCATAATCCCTAGACTACGTTTGTATGGAAAAATTTCGACTAGTGTAACCTTAAGGCAATTGATCCATATAAATTACTAAATACTTTCAAACTCAAATCTTTCCTTACGACATTCCCCTCATTCCTTCGAATCCTCCAACAAGTATACCTGATGCCTATGTATAGTTATAATGACATTTATATTCCACACCGATCGAAGAACTTACTTCCCTTGGGTCAGATCGAAAATACATATAAACATTCAACTTGTATATGCGTTAAGGAAAAACTAGTGTTTGGCAGACGCTATGTCGTTTAACCAACTGCGACTACATTACGAAATCTTTGTAGCACGCACTGCAGATAATAAACTTTCGTCCTTATTTTATTTAGCAGTTACATAGATATACTAGCTTCTGCCAGCGGCTTCGCACGCAAGCGAGCATTATACTGGGATGAAATGTAACCTTTTTCTATCCTAGAATATAATCTATCTCTTTGCTATTTCATACAGATCCATTCAGCTGTTCTGGCGTGATTGAGTATGAAACATCTATCCATCCATCATCCATCCAAAATTTCGCATTTATAATATTAGTTGGATTGGATTTTTTACCGGTACCACTGTGTTTCATGTTCTCTATCTATTTTCCTCTTCATTTTCTAGTAGTAGTTGCTGCATAGGCTATTTCTGCGCTGGGTTCTGTGTTCGACTTACGAGTCGAGCAAGATGCGCGAGTTTGCCTCTGTATTCCACTGAGTGCGAGTGTCTTTTTTTATTTTGATAGAAATATGTATATTACGTTTTGGAGATAGGGGTCAATATGCTAGTAATTTTTTAGATAGTAGATGCTTCGTCTCGTCGATATGCCGTGTCCCTTATTGGTGTCATATCTACATCTGGAATTTCTCATTTGTTTTCTTTTGCGATGGCATAAGTAGACACATGCTATCGCATCTTTTAATTATAGCTCACTACACCCAAAAAATGGTCACGTACAACGCGGTATTTGGAAAGCTATTATGAAAGATACAGTATTAATCCTTATCAACTTAAATAATGTTAGTTACCTTAAGCATTTCATGCACATTATGATAATCCTTTACACCATATAATTTAAATGAATATCATATGAGTTCGCAAAATAAAAACTAATTCAAGCGAAAATAAATCAAGCGCGGGTTTCACACGGATGACGGGACTCTACGACAAAAAAAAACATGCAGGCATAAATATGCTCTACTACCCGTGCGAACCCGGGGCGGGTCGCTAGTTTATTTTGTAGACAAAGACCCGGCCTTCGTCTTTCACCTAATCACTTACCAATTAACCTATCATCTAAAGCTGAGGCCTCATTAGTGCGTTGCGTTTGCGTCGTCGCAACGGATCAACGCATTGTACGCAACTCCTGCGTTGCGGCGACGCCCAACGTCGCAACGCTAGAGGGCGACGCACGTCGTCACAGCGCAGCATCTCAGTGTGGATCACTATGCGTTGCGTCGTTGCACGCGACGTTTTTACGGATCGAAAGACGAGAGACGAAGCGGGGGCAAGCTGATGCGCTGCGCTGTCGGAACTCCACTACGACGACGGACAGAGTTTGTTCTAATCAATTATTGTCGAATCTGAATTCCACACTGAGATGCTGTGCTGTGACGACATGCGTCGCCCTCTTGCGTTGCGACGTCATGCGTCTTCGCAACGCAGGTGTAGCATACTCGTACAATTCGTTGATCCGTTGCGACGACGCAACGCAACGCACTAATGAGGCCTCAGTCTAACAGCTCAAGATACTACAGGTTTTTCTCATTAATTGTATAAGTCACGAGGTGCAGTTATAGTGAGCAGTTGACATATGTATTACCTAGTTGGCATACGGCAGCTAGATAGTAAGAAGTAGGATAATTTAAGTTATCCGCCAACGCTTGCGAGTTTCAGACGCGCCCTTCGAGAGGGTTCGGTGGTATTTGAGTGAAGTTTTTATTTAAAATCAGTTTGGTAGGAAAATGAAATCGAGTCACAGGAAAATTGGGTTCGATGTTGGTTTTCGGTGAGTACTTAATTTAAATTTGTTGTAAACTTGATGTTCTACTGAAAACGCTACCATTGAAAAAATCTAAAAATGTTTAACAGATATTAGTATAGGTACCTTAAATATGAAAGAATGGTCGAGGTCCATAAACATGGAGCTACAGCTAAATATATCGGTAGGATATAGTTTTATTTATTTTTTGTTTTCTGAAATTTGCTGACAAGACATGGTCATCGAACACACATCCTTACACAAGACAGCTACGCCAACAATCACCAGTTCTATAAAACGGAATCTCCAATAATTAAATCAAATTTTAGAACTACAAACTCTATGTAAACAAGACAAAGTTGAAATTCCATTACAAGCAATACTTTTTTGAGGGAGTTACAAATTATCAGTTAAAAATCATCTTAGAAAACACAACACTAAAGTCAAAAGTAGTTAGTGGTGAATGTGTTGATGGATTGAAAATGATCGGAATAATGAATTTAAGTTTAATTACAATCGCGTTGCTGACCGCATCGATCAATTTTAAATATTAATATAGCGTGTATTATTAAAAACAACTTTATATTGCCTACTTTAATATAAACTTATTTAAAGCACATTAATATGTTTGTGTATTGGGTGGTGTAATGTTTTTTCATTACCAAAATGATCAATTGACAGATCGACTTATGATTTATTTATACACTAGTGGGTCGTCCCGTTTTTGACTGGGTCATAATATGTTTGTGCAGTGTTTGAGCAATCGGCTGCTGCGCTGCGTGTTGCGGAACCGATTCCATCACAAAACAAATATTTGTATAGCCAACAGAGAGTTCCAGTAGGGTGTTTATTAGTTTTAATTTCTAGTGTGGGGCAACGATTTTGAAAAGACCTTTAGATATGTAGGTTGGTTAAATTATAATGTTTTTGAAACTTTATAATTCAAAAAATGTTTGAGTATATTGATAAAATTCTCATATATTGCAACAAATTGCAAGCCTTGTATCATCGCGCATAACAAATTTTGTATGTAGTGTGACGACAGTGACCTCACTTTAGGTCATGGCTCGACCTGTGCAATTTACAATGTCAAGGATGCCCATATTAGGTGGTTAGTCCTAATGAAGGCAATAAGGAAACGTTCCTAAGGTAAACGTAGGATGTCGCGATATCATCTCCGACACTTGAGGAAATGGCTCTTAACGTTTTACGAACCTCTTAAGGACTAAGAAGATTGAGTGTGGTTATGAACTTTGGTTGTTATGGATTGACATTGTTCTTTTACGAGTACTTTACATGTACGATCAAGTGTACGGTACAATTATCTATATATAATTTTTGTTTGTTTGTTTGTACCGAATAGGTTCCGAAACTACTGGACCGATTTAAACAATTCTTTCACCAATAGAAAGCTACATTATTCCTGAGTGACATAGACTTTTTTAATCCCGGAGACGGGTCCTGTGGGGTGGTCCACGGGAGCGAAGCCGCGGGCAACAGCTAATACCAAATAAGATAGATAGCAGGTTATGCACAAGGTAAAGAAAGAAAGAAAGAAAAATATTTATTTGTGACCCGCACAGGAGACACGAGATAAGAAAAACACAAACAATAATAAAAAATAAAAATAAATTACCCCGTGCGAGACCAAAAAGGCTCCTATCTCAGCAGGTACTTGTAGGTGCTAATCTAGGATTTGTAGTATAAATTGATTCTTCTTTTATTTGAAAACCAGGGAAAATTGAGCAACTTTTGGATATAAATTCACCGAATAATAAAGATAAAAAGATAATTCTATTCCCCGTTTTTAAAAGAAAATATCAGCATCAGCGGATATGACAAAAATATGCATCAGCAACAACCCTGGTATGAATACGTAGTCGCAAAAATTATAAGGTGCATGCCTTAATTATTTAGCTTGCTGCTAGATATATCAGTATTCATTAGCTACAGCCCGACTTCGCCCACTACTGAGCCTCTCTTTCTCTTGCCGATCCCCACGTCCCAGTACCAATATCATCCAAGTTCTGGCAACTGTGAACAGAAACACACATGACTAAATTAACTAGATGAGTACCTACTGTGAAGGTGGAATTATCCGCTTAGGCAAGGTGTTTATTTAACAAATGAGTCGTGATGAAGGTACCTACTTTGGACAAGGAAACATTTCGAAAAGATCCTAATAGCATGTACTTTGCGCAGTGGGTAAGCTGCTGACTTTGTACTACGTGTAGTTACTATTGTCTTTTATTAACCGACTTCGCAAAAAGGAGGAGGTTATCAATTCGATTGTTTTTTTGCGATTTATGTGTTACCTCAGAACTTTTTATTGGGTGAACCGATTTTGATGATTCATTTTTTATTCGAAAGCTGGTGTTTGTCATGTGGTCCCATTTAATTTTCATCAAGATTTGATGAAGAAATACGGAGATGTACATTAGAACTCTTCAATAAATGACGGCAAATCACTCGGGATAGCTGCAATCGCATATCTGTTTATTGTTTGTACCATTTCATAACATAACATCACACTGGTATGCTTTAAAGGGGTACGCAGGTGTGAACAGTTCACCCTGGTACACTCTCATGCCACCGGTTTTGTTTATTTAAGTTTCATGTTATTGGGTTAATTTTATTCTGGCTTCACTTTGGGCGTTATAGGTACCTAGGCTAGGTACCTATAACGCCCAAAGTGTTCCATTATGTACCACAACAAAAAAGTGAAAAATAAAAAAACTTTTTTACAAAAATTACAACCGACTTCCAAACAAAATCGAAGAAACGAAAACAGAACAGTGGGTAAAGGTAAAAGGGAAACAGTGGGTGTCAAAAAACGAAGAAACGAAAACAGGAACACCGACTTCCGAAATTGAAGTTATTTTTCACTTTGTAGTGATTTTGTTTGGAAGTCGGTTGTAATTTTTGTAAAAAAGTTTTTTTTGTCTACAAGTGTAGTTATATTATGCACGCTTCTAAATGACAATATTCTAGCTTCTAATTGCAGCAAACACAACTACATAATTTCAATAGAAATCCGGGCGACTAACATGCAAAATAATCATTTTTAGAAAAGCTGATGCTCGTCATATCTAATTCTCGGCTAACACTGCGACCATTGATTAAAAACTATCGCGAGTAAAATAGAAAAAAAAACTGGCCAAGTGCGAGTCGGACACGCGCACGAAGGGTTCCGCAGCATTATCGCAAAAAACGGCAAAAAAATCACGTTTGCTGTATGGGAGCCCCCCTTAATTTATTTTATTTTAATTTAATAATTATTATATTTTGAAGCAAATATACAACTAAATATTCTGTGAATATTTCAAGCGTCTAGCTGTTGCCGTTATTAATATCGAGTAAAAACGGCAAAAAATTCACGTTTGTTGTATGGGAGCCCCCCTTTAAAATTGTGTATTTTAAAGGAGGAAACCCCCTGTATGGGAAACCCCCTTTAAAAGTATTTGTTATTATAGCGGCAATAGAAATACATCATCTCTGAAAATTTCAACTGTCTAGCTATCACGGTTCATGAGATACAGCCTGGTGACAGACGGATCATGAAGTCTTAGTAATAGGGTCCCGTTTTTACCCTTTGGATACGGAACCCTAAAAAGGAAATATCTGGCTTTAATCTACTTAATGATCAGAATCTGCTGTAGTCCAAATACTAATTCCATTAGCACTAATCTAGATAAATAGGGTAGCTTCGCAACACATTGTTGGTGATTTAAACTGAAAATCACAGTTACCTAGGTACCTGTACAGGACAGCAACGAAATAATTTTGACTGAACGTCAAAGTTTGGAACTTTTTAATCATCATTTCGTAGAGTTAAAGGTGTTTTATAGTTAGTTTATCTTAACTAATGTTATATAGATTTATGAAGTGATTTTTAATATTATAAAGAGGTAAAGTTTTTGAGTTTGTAAGTTTGTATCTCTGGATCTACTGATCCGATTTAAATTAAATTTAGCATGGAGATAATTTGAGACCCTGGGAAGGACATATGATAGTTGTATTCCCTTCGGATAATAAAACACTTTTTACGCGAGCGAAGTCGCGGGCTAGTGAAGGGATAAAGCTGTATGTTTCGGACGTAATCTCTGTAATACGAGTATCTGCCATGTATTCTGTTATATCTATAGTGTACTATAGCTGAATACATAGGCTATTTTATAAGCTGGGTTAAAATGTTAGTAAAAAGTGTCGAGCAATATTGTCGCAATGCTAAAATCTGTTTATTTTTAATGGTTTTCAACTTAGACCCTTTTTTAGCCTATACCGTCCCACAGCTGGGTAAAGAGGTTACACTAGTTGACGGCACGAACTATTTTGTGCGCGGGGTTAAAATGCATTTTATATCAACCGACAACACGTGCGGCAGAGATAGATGCTGTGATGATCAGTAGGAAGCTAGTTTGCGTACGAATTTTACACTTTTGCAAATTTGTAGCGAAATGGATAATGATTAAGGACGAAATTTTATAAACAGACCTTTGGGAGTCTGGATTTCATGAAAAAACTACTAAACGTATCTGTTCAAAATAAAATTATTTGCACTGTTGAACTACTAATCTATCCCTGTATGGAGGCCGTTTTGCAATTTTCCGTCTTCTTATGGCATTTATTTGCGCCCAAAAATGCGTTAAAATTAGTGTCGAAATGTGGAACTTTCGACGCTCATAACTTTCTTTATTCTTTTATTCTTTTATTGTACAACAAGAAATTACATTATAGCAGCTAGAAGTGTGACGCGGAGTACGAAGGAGAAGCGAAGTGGCCGTGCGACAAGGTTTACTTTCAAATATTTTCTTTTTTTTCTTTTTTCTTTTGCTTTTTTGCTTCCATACAGGGCTAGATAATGATGAGACAAATTGATATCACTTTAAATTTTGAACGTACATTGTCAAAGTGGAATCCCTAGACTACGTTTGTATGGAAGAATTTCCGACTAGTGTACCCTTAAGAATATAAAATAGAAAACACATTCGCTGCGATTTCAAAGCCAGAAATCACAACAACGATTTAGATGTTTGGAGAGAGAAAGGCCACCTTTGTCCAAAGATGAAGCTACAAAAAACCTATAAAATAATAAATACCTATTTGCAATCTGTGGTTTTGTTTAGGTTAAACACAGTGAAAAAGTTTACAAAGGGTCTACCTTCGTTAATGGTTTTTGTGTTAAAATTGAGGAAGTTCTCCATTCACAACTTTCACCAAAAGTTATCACTTGTTGTTGTTTGACAACCTTCAAACCGTCCCTTTCAAATTACGGAACTTCTAAGTAACCTTCAAGATAGCGCGATGAAATTTAAATTGCGTCAATACTTCAATAGGCGACATTGTGTATGTCGCCGCGTGGTCGCCATCATTGAGTTCACACATAATATGGGTTTGCACCAACATTTTTTACACAGTGTTAACGGCAAATAAAGAAATATTTTAGTTCAGTATAGGGTGTTTATTTCATGGGTAGCGAAAGAGTGATTTTCCTCCACAATTTCATCGATATTTATACACAGAAAATGACAAGCATAAAGTTGACAGCGGATGTAAAAAATATTAAAATGAATTGTCACAAATATGCGGGAAACATCAAAAAGGAAATTATCAAAATGAATCCTTACAATATTCTCTGACGGTAGAGAATACATATAACTAGCTGTCCCACGCGGCTTCGCTCCCGTCAACTGGCTACCTACCCATCTACCCTACCTACTCTACCTACCCTACATACATGATTGTTGCGTAACTTAACCCGTTTGGATGCTCTCAAAAAGGAATAATTATGCCCGTTTTTGCAACATTTTTCATTTATGCTCCGTCTTAACTGACGTAGCGTGATTTTACATAGCCTATAACCTTCCTCGATAAATGGACTATCCAACACAAAAATAATTTTCAATTCCTACCAGTAGTTCCTGAGATTAGCGCGTTCAAACAAACAAACAAACTCTTCAGCTTTATATTATTAATAATAATAAGTATAGATAAATAAATAGAACGGATGTTGTCAAAGTAAATTCTTAGTTAAACAAAACCGGATGTTATATTATATTATATTAAAGAAAAATAAAAAGGAAACATTCAAATGAAATCCTCATATAATGTCAACTGAAAATCCCTTCATTTTTAAAGAATTATAAAGGATTTGATCAAATTAAAGTTTAATATAAATTGAACCGGATATCGCAACATATTAAATTAATAAGAAAGGAAATTGTCAAATTAAATTCTTATTAGATGTCAACAGAATATTACAATATTAAAAACATGCCAAGTGCGAGTCGGACTCGCGCACAGAGAGTTCCGTGTCATTATCGCAAAAAACGGCAGAAAAATCACGTTTGTTGTATGGGATTGACAGCACTGTTGCTGAGAGATATGTGTCTAGCGTACGGGATACCGGGCCTCAAATTCGGTCTCTTCGGGAGGCCATGGTTAAGCGCTTGAACCTGTCTTTGGAGGCAGTCTCCGAATGGGGCAATGCCAATCTAGTCAGTTTCAATGCTACTAAGACCCAGGCGTGTCTTTTTCCCGCAAAAAAGAGCCAATTCCACCCGGCTCCATTCTTCCGTGGTATAACCGTGCCGATAACGGACTACCTCGACCTTCTTGGTGTTACGTTGACATCGACCCTCAATTTTGGTCCTTTCATTGAGGCAAAGGCTCAATTGGCGGCAAAAAAGTTGGGGATCCTTGCGAAGGTGAGACGGTACTTCACGCCTGAACAGCTGCTCAACTTGTATAAAGCGCAAGTTCGGTCATGCATGGAGTACTGCTCTCACCTCTGAGAAGGATCTGCCAGGTACCAACTAGATGCACTTGAGTCAATTGACAGACGGGCCAAGAGACTTATCGGCAACGATGCGCTGGTCAACTCAAAGCTCCAGAGCCTTGAACACCGACGACGAGTTGCCAGCCTGTCGATTTTCTATCGGTTACATTTCGGAGAGTGTGCGATGGAACTGCACAATTTGATTCCGCCTAGCCCTTTCCATCATCGGACTACAAGACGTACGGCAATGCACCATCAGTACATGGTGGATATCCCACCCATACGCACAAAGCGTTTTGAAAATACTTTCATTGTGCGTACAGCTAAGGAGTGGCATTCCCTATCGGCGTCGTTGTTTCCTGATAGCTAAAACCTAGGGGTCTTCAAGTCAAGAGTGAATAGGTTGCTTCTAGGCAAGCGTGCTTCACCTTCGACCACATCATCACTTAACATCAGGCGAGATAGTGGTCAAACACGAACCTAAAATAAATAAAAAAAAATAAAAAAAATGGGAGCTCCAATTAAATTAAAAATTTATTTTATTCTGTGTTTAGTATTTGTTGTTATAGTGGCAACAGAAATACATCATCTGTGAAAATTTCAACTGTTTAGCTATTACGGTTCTTGAGAGACAACCTGGTGACAGACAGACAGACATACAGCTGGACAGACAGGCGGACCGCGGAGTCTTAGTAATAGGGTCCCGTTTTTACCCTTTGGGTACGGAACTCTAAAAATAAAACAGAATCATTCGACTCGTTGTTTCGCGCCCATATGTACGTATTTTCTAAAAAAAAATAAGTGCAAATGGGTCAAATTGCATCGCATTATGTTCATGTAAATGTACTTGCAATTTCGCTAAGTAAAAATCGCTTATCAGTGTAGATATAAACCAAATGGCGACGACCCATCAGGAACGTCGCTAAGTATAGAACTTAGTATGCGGTCGGTCGA
Organism: Orthosia incerta; assembly: GCA_948252205.1. NCBI lineage: Eukaryota > Metazoa > Arthropoda > Insecta > Lepidoptera > Noctuidae > Orthosia > Orthosia incerta. The sequence continues at coordinate 9,131,911 of OX411754.1, read as the reverse complement.
TCCCAAGATAATATGATTATCACTAGGCTAGCAAGCAGATGATTGAATTATAATGTCGTTAGTATGGACAAGGCGATGTCCTTTATTGGCACTCGGGATAATAATGGCCGGTTTACACACCTACACAGAGCAAAGGACCGGGTTTTGAAAGAGATTCATGATGATTGAATCACGAGCATAGCGAGTGATTCAAGTGGTAGAATCCTGAGCGACGCGAGTGATTCATGGCCCTCGATATAAATCCGTTTTATTCAAGAGTTGCATACTATATTTTATACCATGACTACGAGAAAAAGAAAGATTTAAGCGAAAATTACAAGGAAAAATACTAAATAAAAGTTTTATTACCTTCAAAATTTAAGAAAATGTGAAAACTCCAGGTTTCACATTTTTTTCTAAATTAAAGCATAGCTAGGTAACAACAACTGTGTTTCAGGGGCCATTGACCACTTCCGTTACGTTACATAATTATAATTAATTAACACCAATGCAATTAATATTATAATTACAATCCAAATAAGTATTCACTAAACATCCCAGACTAAAATCAAAATCATTATTAAAATCCTAAACATTAGCAAACTGAAAATCAAATACATAAAGGAGTTTGAAAGTCGAATATTCTTTGCACAAGGAGTTCATATAGCATTGAGATGGACGTTGAATATATATTGGTGTGTTCTAAATTCAAACACCAAAACAGTGAGAAAAAGTGCTTTTTATTCACTGTTTTCAGTGAATAAAATTAGCTTTTTAGAGGGGGAATGGTATAAATGTCTTTTCTTCCACACCACCTAACAAGGTAAAGAACTAGCCGCGTCCTTTTTACAGTGGTGTCCCCAAGAGGCCTAATCCACATAGAAGATTACAAAAATTATAGATGTTTTACGAAATAATGTTAGTCTGAAGCTGATAAGTGAAGTAAGAAGATTTTGAGTGCAACGATTAGTCAGAGTCACTTTCTGAACCGTGGAATTGATTAATATGTACAAAATCCAAGTTATCTTTCTCGGTATCGGTCCTCATCATCCAAATTATCATTAATCATTAATCTATACTATTTAATATTATAAAGTTGAAGAGTTTGTTTATTTGTTTGTTTGTTTGAACGCGCTAATCTCAGGAACTACTGGTTAGAATTGAAAAAAAATTGTGGCTATATAACATCACGCTGCGACCAATAGGAGCCGAGCATAAATGAAAAATGTTGCAAAAACGGGAAAAAAATATTCCTTTTTGAGAGCTTTCGTTGCGTGCGCTGCGTAAACAGTTTAAGTTACGCAAATACCATGTATGATGGAATTGTTGCTCTTTAAAAGTTCTAAAAAAAAGTTCACGACAGCATATGTCTATCTTTTAAGATTGACTCACAATAGCAGCTTTTATGTTCTAAATTTTAATTAGATCGCCGCTGCCGGTAGAAACAAAAGTTTACAGGTTACATTCGTATAGTAGTAAGGGTAGGTAGGGTAGGGTAGGTAGGGTAGGGTAGGTAGGGTAGGGTAGGTAGGGTAGGGTAGGTAGGGTAGGGTAGGTAGGGTAGGGTAGGTAGGGTAGGGTAGGTAGGGTAGGGTAGATAGGGTAGGGTAGGTAAGGTAGGGTAGGGTAGGTAGAGAAGAGTAGGTAAGGTAGATAGGGTAGGTAGGTAGGGTAGTTATGGAAAATAAAAAAAATAGGGTAGGCGGAGGTAGGAAGTAAGTTGACGGGAGCGAAGCCTAGTTATTATTAAGTTTTGTGCAGCTGTTGACAAAAGTTTGTTTCCTACGAAGTTTAGGTCTGTTTGCCGATATATGAGGATCAGATGATCAATACCACGGTGACAAGTCTCATTATAAAATCCTTATTGTATGTTTGGGACAGTTAATTTGTAATCAAACGGCATTAACCTTCGCCTATTTAATACAGTCCCCTTTAATTTCACACACGAGCTACCAACGTGAATGAAACCCTTTATGGTTAAGTTAGTGGCCCCGATAATAGTAATATTGGGTAAGTTTGAACTGAAACCCTGCTAAGTTAGTGACCTCGTATTAGGAGAATATGGCCTGTGTTATGACAGGTTGGGTTACAGGCTGTGTAAGTTTTGAGTACTTGTTGAATTCCAGGTATGTTTGACTTAAAATGAGGAAGAAGATAAAAGATTCATGATTTGTACCTAATAGCCTATGATCCCACTGCGAAAATCTGCATGTAAGTTTGTTTTAACTTAATTTTCATGAATTATTCTTGATAGTAGAATAGGTTTATGCAGGGTTCTCTGAAAACATGTGGCCGCAATTACATTAATTTTATAAATTTCAATATACCTTCTAGTCTCTTAAGATTTCCAAGAGAATCCAACTTCAGCTCCTAAGGCTCCCACAGACAGGCAGCAGACGACAATGCGACAACGTTATATCTGGCAAAAGAGTCTGTGTCTGTGGGAGACATAAGAGAGATTCGTACAGAAAAACTCTGGTCCAAGTTCACATAATTTTAGTATTTTATCAAAACTAGCTTCTGCCCGCGGCTCCGCTTGCGTATATGGCGAAATTATCCCAAAGGAACCTACTTCCTGGATATGAAGTTCCAGATTATAATCGATATCTATTTTGACACCACGAATCACATTCTTTCCCTTTCATTTTGATAACTTAATTCATTGCGTGTTTTATGCTGTCGAGTAGATGGATTTTTAAACAAATGAAGCAATTAATTATTCTTTGAACTTACACAAATAGGGTGCAGATCCGTTCAGCTGTTCTGGCCTGATTGATAACAAACATCCATTTATCTATCCATCCATCCAAACACTCACATTTTTAATATTAGTAGGATAAGTATAGATTAAAGTGTAGATATTAGATTCGAAATTGATGAACTTTAAAGAAAATATCTTATTAAAGTCACTTGTCAAGTTCGACAGAGTTCATTAAGAAATTGTCACAAAAATTGGTCGTCAAACAGCTAGCCTTTTTACTTTGTAATATTTACTCAAAAGGTTAACTCTTTCATTCGTGGGTTGTTAGTTATATCTATTTTGGCCTCTACGGGCCTAACTGCCAACACGCGTCACCAGCTGGGTGGTGTAAAGAGGAGTAGCGGACTCTTTTCAGCGTCTCTCACACATTCCTCGCTAGCGGACCTCGCACAAATTCCTCATTCGCATCTCTCGCACACAACAGAAATTCTTCAATAAATGACGGCAGAAGTTTTTTTGGATGTACATTCCTCAGCATTATGCAGAGCGATAGCCGTTTTGCGCGGATGTGACAATTTTTTTCAATGTGCATAGTTTATTTATTTATTAGTAGTAGTAGTTGTTTTATAGTTATACATCTTCTTTTTTTTCTTTACCTATCGCCGCTCACCCTTTTCCTCTGGGAAAATTAAGCAAAACCTCTTGTAGATTTTTTCTGTCGTACGCACCGTTTTACCTCGCACATTTCTGGTGGAAGAACCCTTGTATCGTACTGTGCCCGTTTCTTTTAATTATTATCTTTGTGAGGGATCCTCTTTTTATATAATTTTAAAGTTTTGAACTCGCAGTTTATTTGTCTTAGATTTTAATTAAAAACTGGGTAATTGTAATTTTAATTTGAATGAACGAAGGCTGATTAAGTTTTATTTGCACCTACCCAATGAATAGAGAGGTTTAATTGCTTTTGTGTTCCATTCTTCTCATTTTAAAGACCATATTCCAAAACAGTTTATTAAAGGATGTCCATGACTTGACTTACAAGGAAAGTTACCCAACTGTCCAATTCGTTTTATTATGATACAAGTTGTCCCGGCGAACCTGTACCAACTCAAACAAATGTATGGGAAAATGGTGTAACTGACCCGACTTTGTTTTAAATTTCAGAATATTTGGCAATCGATCTTATGTTCATTTTGGTCCGTTTTTGTTTCTGTCATGTATCAGAGATGGCACTGTGTTCGCAAACCGTATGGAAAAAAAAAATGTTCATAATTTTATTTTTTGTTAATATGTCCGATATTTTAATAGTTATTCTGTTATTCGGAGGATGATAAATCCAAAAAATCAAAGATCATGAAAATCGATCCAGCCGCTCTTGAGTTATAAATGGTGTAACTCACACGACTTGGTTTTGTATATAAAGATTTAGATATTATAACAATTCATGTGAATTATTCCATTATTAGTATTTTACACAATTCACAGGCTTGTATAAAATTGTCTTAAAACTGAATCTAAATTTTAGACGTGATAATGATAATTCTATCAGTTAAGGGTACACTAGTCGACGGCACGAACTATTTTGTGCGCGGGGTTAAAATGCATTTTATATCAACCGACAACACGTGCGGAAGAGATAGATGCTGTGATGAGCAGTAGGAAGCTAGTTCGCGTACGAATACACACTTTTGCAAATTTGTAGCGAAATGGATAATGATTTAGGACGAAACCGAGCGCGCGAAATTTTATAAACAGACCTTTGGCAGTCTAGATATCATGATTAAACGACTAAATCTATCTGTTCAAAATAAAATTATTTGCATTGTTGAACTAATAATCTATCCCTGTATCGAGGCATTTTTGCAATTTTCCGTCTTCTTATGGTATTTATTTGCCCCCAAAAATGCGTTAAAATTAGTGTCGAAATGTGGAACTTTCGACGCTCATAACTTTCAAATATTTTCTTTTTTTACTTTTTCGCTTCCATACAGGGCTAGATAATGATGAGACAAATTGAAATCACTTTTTATTTTGAACGTACATCATCAAACAGTGGCATAATCCCTAGACTACGTTTGTATGGAAGAATTTTCGACTAGTGTAACCTTAAGGGCCTTCCACCGCTTTAGTGCCGTAAAACGGTTACTTTCTAATATACTCCAAAGCAATGGCTAAAACAAAAATTGGCATGTACATTATTTTGGAAACAAGGTTTTTTCGTGTAACTAATAGTTTTGCTTTAAAAAAATAATTATCAATACGATATTTTTCGCAACTTTTGAATACTCCTCCAAAACGACTTGGATGTTTAAAAATATTTTTTCACAGAAAAATTGATGGCTGGAATTTGTTCATATCCTATTTGAGTTATCATATTTTGCAAAGAAAACTGTTCAAAAGGAGGTTCAATATTGATAATTTGGCTCCGAGCGGGCGCACGGCCAGTACTGCGTTAACATTGGGGCGTATATATTATCGCCTTAACTGATTAAAGACCTCTTTCTAACCTACAAGAAGATGCGTTGATCCTCCCTCATGCCAAGCATGATCTATATTTTAATCAAGCTTGAAACTACATAAGCCAATCATTTACAACATCCAAAATCGCAAAATATGTAATCTTCTTATATATAAAAATGAATCGCAAAATGTGTTGGTAAGCGCATAACTCAACAACGCCTGGACCAATTCGGCCAATTCTTTTTTTTAAATGTTCGTTGAAGTTCAAAGATGGTTTTTACGTTTTTTTTTTTTTTTTCTTTTTTGTTTTTTTTTTTTTAAGTGTAGCGTAGGTGTAGGGTAGGTGTAGAGTAGGTGTAGGGTAGGTGTAGGGTAGGGTAGGTGTAGGGTAGGTGTAGGGTAGGTGTAGGGTAGGTGTAGGGTAGGTGTAGGGTAGGTGTAGGGTAGGTGTAGGGTAGGTGTAAGGTAGGTGTAGGGTAGGTGTAGGGTAGGTGTAGGGTAGGTGTAGGGTAGGTGTAGGGTAGGTGTAGGGTAGGTGTAGGGTAGGTGTAGGGTAGGTGTAGGGTAGGTGTAGGGTAGGTGTAGGGTAGGTGTAGGGTAGGTGTAGGGTAGGTGTAGGGTAGGTGTAGGGTAGGTGTAGGGTAGGTGTAGGGTAGGTGTAGGGTAGGTGTAGGGTAGGTGTAGGGTAGGTGTAGGGTAGGTGTAGGGTAGGTGTAGGGTAGGTGTATCTTGGTGTTTTTATGGCAAAACGAAGTTTGCCGGGAAAAGCTAGTGTACTGATATTTTAGAATGTTGTTAGGATAGATACGAAAGACCCCTATTAACTGCGTCTTGCTCGGATGCCATTATCTGCCAATATTTGAAGTGCTGTATCTCGGAAATTGTGGCAAATTTTATCTACTTCGAAGTATACTGGGTGATTCTTTCCGTAGGAAGAAGTTCTAAGCCAAAACCTGAAAAATATCGAAAAATTTTGAGATTTTCTGAGCACCACGCAGTTAGCAATGGTATTTCGAAGCTTTACTCCGTTTTCGTAGTTTTACCCCGACCCCGTGAATTTTCCTGACATCTCTTAAGGCGCGCGTGGAACACTACGCGCCGTTGACTCGGGCCTGGTCCTTATCGGACGGCGAGCTACCCATTACTCGCCATCCGCAAGCCCGCGCCTACGGTGGCCGGGAGTCGGCTTGCAACTCCCGACGCCCGGGACGTCTCCTGCGGTGGCTAGGGGCGTGAGGGCCTCTTTGGCGTGTCTCCTCGACTGGCCTACTAATAAACCAAGGCTATATAATCCAAGCAACCAGTCATTTTATAAATATAGCTGCCAGTCTATATAATAGCCAGGGCCCAGGCTGTTTTCCGTGCCTCCGTGTTACACCGTTGCTCATGCTATGTCAACAATAGCTCGCAATCAGGCAGCGCGTAATGATCTCTTGGATTCGAATAGAGCAAACGATCTCCAGCCTAATTGCGTAAGTGAATTCGGCAAGGCAAACGGTTTGAGTATGAACAATCGACCAATCACATAGAAGGAAGTCCACATTGAGTCTTTCATCTCGCTTGTGATTGGCCAATTGTTCATACACAAACCCTTTGCCTTGCCGAAGTCGCTTATGCAATTAGGCTGCTTTGCGGATGAATGGACGATGATTGGCATGTCAGAAGTATTGTAAGAGGCATTTAAGAAAGTGCTGTTAACCTTCTTTTTTATATTTTCACTTGGCGAAGGCTCTTACAAAGCCGGATCACAAAAGAGGGCTGAAAAGGTTGGCTGTAATGGACCTCGCAAAGTAGGACATCGGAACGTATAATGTCATGAATATAAAGAGGAAAATCTCGCTGAAGAACCTGCACCACAATATTGCAACAATTCTGCTCATAGTCCTAGGACTGATTGCAGAAGAAAAGATAGAAAAAAATTGTTTTCACTTCATATTTTGCTCTGTTTATTTTGTATATATGTATTTTGATTGTTTCTTTTTAATTTTAGTTAGGTACTATTTTTGGTTCCTAGCCGTTGTTATTAAATAAATAAATATGATTATCAAGTTAGAGCCTACAATTCAGATCTCGGATCTGTTATCGCAAGTAAGCCAGCCTGTCATCTCAAGTACTTGTAACCCTTCTGCTTGGCCGAGCGACTTCAGTACAAGCGTGTTCATGCCAAGTGGCGGCATTGAGCCTAGCTAAACCTCGTGAAGGTTATGTGCCTATATTTAAACATTTACTTTATGTTTTACATAATAAACGCATGCCATGTGGCATTTGCTGGTTTATTTATTAGTAACTAGCTTCTGCCGGCGGCTGCGCCAAAGTCGAAAATTATCACAAAACAAGAATTTGAACCGTCTACTTCTAGCTCCTCGTTGGTCTAGGGGTCGCAAATACTACTTCTGAGCATGCGTGGTGATCAATGCTCATGTCTTTTCTATATGAGAAGAGGCCTTTGCCCTGCAGTGGAACAGGTACAGGCTAGTATATATTGTTACTAGGTTCTGCCCGCCGCTTCGTGCGCGTAAAAAGTGTTTTATGATCCCAAGGGAAAAATAAACTATCATATGTGATTCCCAGGGTCTCAAACTATCTCCATGCCAAATTGCATCTAAATCGATTCAGTAGATCCAGAGATTACCCCCTGAAACCTCACATACTTACAAACTTTACTTCTTTATAATATTGGTATGGAAGTATAAATTAGGCATTACATCACAGCTGCTAACATTGCATAACGTTCCATTCACTTCATCGATTAATGTCCTACAAAGGTATTTTACAAACGAGTTTTCTGTTCCAGGTTTATTGTTATTAGGTACTACATCCCAGCTGTTAACATTGCATAACGTTCCATTCACTTCATTGATTAATGACCTACAATAGTACATTATGGTACAAGTGTGTAAAGTTGGTGATTACCGCTGAGGCACCATTGAGACCCGAGCCGTTAGGTGAGGGTCTTAAGAGAGCCGAGGACGGTAATCATCAATACACACGTGTATCATACGAACTTTTTCAACACACTTGTGAAGAAAATAATGCAAAAAAAACATTTTCAACAGTAAAAACGAGTTTGATTTTTTTTCACAATGGCGGGCAAAATTAAGCAGTTTTACTAAGCGCGCGCATTTAACAATGGCGATCCGATCGGCCATAGACTAAAAGAATGAGGTTTCTTTTTTTTGGCTTTTCGTTGATAGTGTTTTAGCCACGTATAAAATAGGGAATTTCTATTTTTCTTTATTAACTACTGAGAAAATAAAACTTACATTTGAGTGAAAGTTTTATTTATTGTATAAGCACGTACAAGTTGAAATTATCTATTTAAATACGAAGTTGCCTGAAAGTAATGAGCAAGCAATAGGTACATTAATTTATTTGTACTATTGAGCACGATCTTTTTTGTATCGAAACTTTTTTAACAACAAAGCAACTCAACTAATAAAATAAAAAATCACTATAACTCACTTGTGAATAATAGCAATGAAAAAGTCACAGTTTGATAACAGGTATCATTATGTGCCTAATTGCGGTGAAATTAGAGCAAGTTTATGAGTGTGTTGAAAAAGTATTTTTACACACGAGTTTTCTTTACCAGGTTTATTGTTATTAGGTACTATATCCCAGCTGTTAACATAGCATAACATTCCATTCCTTCATCGATTAATGACCTACAAAAGTATTTTTACACACTAGTTTTCTGTACCAGGTTTATTATTATTAGGTACTACATCACAGCTGCTAACATTGCATAAGTTCCATTCACTTCATCGATTAATGAACTACAAAGGTATTTTTACTCGCGAGTTTTCTGTACCAGGTTTTTATCAGAGAGAACGAATCCCCTGAGCCAACGTACCTAATCTTTAATCTGACGTTTGACATGACTAGTGGCTGGCATTTTCTTTTTACCTTACTTTTTTATCTACATACATAGCTATATTCAGTATGATGAAACTCAACATCATAGCAAATTGAAGGATTTTGGGGTTTTTACAAGCTTTTTTTAACTTGCAATGTATGTAAGTGTGTTCGTGTCAAATCTTGCAACTTTGAATTTTAAAGCAGTTATCCTCCACCGATTAAGATGAAATTTTGCATACACGCGCGTTTAGTTTGGATGACAATGCATGGTCAACTAAGTGACGTCATTCTAAAACCAATATGGCGGACGGCCCAAAATGGCGGACTAGTTATTTATGAAAGGGCTTGCTGAGAAGAATACGAAAAAAGCTTATTTAAAAAAAAGGTTTTTAATGAATAATTATTTTATGTGTTTTAACGGAGTGAGAAGGAGCTCACGGCTAAATAATAACAGCCGCACGGGTCGATCATCAAGGTTAAGCAACGCTTGACGAGGTCAGTCCGTGGATGGGTGACCATTTCAACCGAGTTTCCTCCGTGCCTCGGAAAGCGCGAGCCTATCTATAATAAAAAAACCAGTCTTGCCAAGGAATACCTTGTTACCCAGTTACTGGGTTGTGGAGGTCAGATAGGCAGTCGCTCCATGTACTTAGCTTAATCCGGTAAGACTGGAAGCCGACCCCAATATAGTTGAGAAAAAAGGCTAGGCAGATGATGAACCCACTGAAGTGTCTATAATGGCCAAAATGCACGTGCAAAAGTTGTGTCTTTTATCTATCTAAATCTGAACCAAAATCATAACTACTCAACTCGTAAGCAGGCTAAGGCCCAGTTTTCTGATCCAAAATTAACTCAACCAATGGTTAAATGTTTTTTTTTTGTTCTTTTTTTTTGACCATTTGGAAGGCTAAATATTAAATAATAAACGCATTTTAGTGAAATTTAATCCATTGGTTAGCATATTTAAACATTGGTTGAGTTAACTACGGATTAAAAAAACTGGACCTAAGAGGTAAAATTGCTTGTATATTTTTTTTTGGTACTCTACCACACTATTCCCAAACCACTGCAAATCCTGGCCGTAGTAATAAAGCGCTGAAGCAATGAAGCTCGAAGAAGTCCTGCAGAATAATTTTAACTGTCTTGGATCCCGCAACGAAATTAATCAAAAAAGAATAAAGGAGGAGTAGGAAAAAGTTGTTTGTTTGCTTGCTACAATCTCTGGAAATACCTACCTACTGATCCGACATTGCCGAGTATGATATATTTCATACTAGAACAACGAACACGCGGACGAATTAGCGGGCAGAAGCTATTTCCAGATAAAGAGGACGCCCAATGGTTTATTGGCAATCACATTGGCAATAATTACACAATCTCCGTCCTAATTCCCTTGTAGAACAAAGTAGAACCCAAAACAAATGCCAATCGAATCAACCGCCCGTTATATTTACTGACCAAGGCTTTGATACATAAGGTCCCTAGACTAGATGCCATCCAATATACAAGCCAATATGTATGTAAATTACATTGTTACCTAATATAACTGGCTTTACTATTTGGCTTCTTGGACCTAGAATATACACGTAGATTGTTAGATGAATGATAGAATAGAATTGGACACTAAGAAAGAATTTTGTTATAGTAGTTTATGCATCGGTCATATACTCGTAATAGGGGTTATTAAAACCCGAGTGTTTTAATACCTGATTATATGCCGTTGCATAGACTATTTTATCTTCGCTCATACTTATTGTAGTAAAAAACAAAAGTGGAAACGGAAAAAATATGTAGTATGGCGGGAAATTTAGATTCTCACTGCGCATGATTGCGCAGTGCGCGCATCCATAGACAATGACATTATTTTTCTACATTATATCAATGAGCCCATACGCGCCAATAATGAATAAATTAAAACTAAAAATGTTCTATAAAAATTAAAAAGTTGTTTTATGATCTTGTTTGAAAATCGAAGGAAAATGTTGTACTGTAATCTTTTGCTTTTTTTATAATTTTTCCTGTCCACGAAAAATTGCACATTTCGTGTCGAGCACAAAAAGTCATGATTTTAACACGAGCGATGTAGCCAAATCATACACATACATTGTACATGCGAGTGTTAAATTAAAGCCTTTTTATGCGAGACATGAACGATTCTTTTTCCACTACCCGCCGCGAAGAGCTTACTTAATTAACAGGTTCACTGTCCAGGCTCCAGAGTGGGAATGGTCCATAAGTCCAGTTATGTCCTGCCTGTGATGATGTGTCCTGCCAAGTCTTTTTTTTTTTTTTTTTTTTTTCATATGGGTTTGCTCTTGACTCTAGTCTAGGTCAGAGGTGACAGAGACAAAGTCGACGATGGAGTGAGCTTACCCAGAAGTAGCCTGTTCACTCTAACTTTGAAGAGATTCGGGTTGTATGCGTTCGGAAACACAGACGCAGGCAGTGAGTTCCACTCTTTTGCAGTGCGCATTATGAAGGATGTTTGGAAGCGCTTGGTGCGAATTGGTGGAATAGCAACTAGGTGAGGATGGTAACTTGCAGTGCGTCTAGATGTCCGATGGTAGAAGGGGGCCGGTGGGATGAGGTCGTGGAGTTCATGAGCTAAATAACGAGACTTTCTCCTTACGTCCACAGTATCAGATGACTTAGAAATTGTACGGGCGAACATACCACATACGGTCTGTGGACTGATATGGAAGTCTCTCTACAGACCGTATGTGGTCTGTGGACAGTGAACCTGATGCAAACAAGTTCCAACAACAATTTATTAAAAACGTTCAAACTAAAAACTACAGACTATATACACATAATCAACGCGTGCATTTTCGAGAGGTAACAGTTCAGTATAATTCTGCCAGTTACATAATGATCCATACAAAAGTCATTTCGTAACTGTTATTATGTTATTTTTGTTTTTTTATATTTTTATTTTATAATCTTGTGTCTAAATGTTCATATTTCGAACGAATTTCTTAGGCAAAGTGTTACATAATAGAAAAGGTAGTGGAAAAAGTACGTGCTTATATAATATTTTTTGAATTCATATTTGGAACATTTCGTTGTGATTGTAGATAAAAATACTCACTTATTAGTTATTATTAGAACTTTAGTTACGTTTTTTTTCTGGGGGATCTTCGGCCCCTATAATGTCTGTACCCACATAACAGCCTGATTGCTTACAAAAAGATACGAAATTGTTCCCTCAGTATTGTGTATAAAAATCGAAACGGATAGACTAGTAAAGTGAGTGAACTTTTACAACCTTTGACGTGTCTGGTAGAAATTACCGCCGACGAAAATGTCTGGCAGTATTTACTTCTAACGTTATTCTGTACATTGTCCATAAAAAGCAACTCGGATAGGTACTTCATTAAAAGTGAGTACGGTTTTTACGTACTTTTGGCACCTGATAGCTTAAAATTGGCCGTCGGCCCAATTTTGCCAATATGCATATGTTCAAAGTACATTCTAACACTAATCAATATCACAGTTTATGTGTAAAAAGGAACAAGTAAAGTCTGGGGCGTCTGCGTCCTTGGTCCGTACAGGATATCTGATAGATAGATAGGATAGATAGGATCTGATAGATAGGATATCTGATACCTACTTTTCTTTAATTAAAGTATCTAACGCGTGTCCCGGCGAATAAATAAAAGTAGATTTGTTCTAAAATGTGAGTCTGGTAAAACATAAAAGGGGATCGGATCCGGAGTGGAACGAGAGCTTGTTAAATATTTGAAGGGTCTTCAACTTGAATAACGTTAGAGCTTTCGGCGATCAACAGTTTTATTGTACTCGTAGTATAAATTTAAATCTATAAAAGTACTAGCTTCTGACAGCGGCTTTGCCCGCGTGAAAGTCGAAAATACGCCGAGGGAACATTATTCCCAGGATAAAAAGTATCCTATATGCTATTCCTGACTATAATCTATCTCTGTGCCAATTTTCTTCCAGATCCGTCCAGCCGTTTGAGCGTGAAAAGTAACAAACATACAAATACACACACAAACACTCACAAACTATAATATTAGTGTGATAATAAAGTAGATGCTGTAAGTAGCTCTTTATTTATAAGGGCTTCATAACACCACTTCAGTAATAAGACATAAACATGAAGGGGTTGTCCAAGTCGTGAGTTTCACGGTCTGGTTTCATAAAGGCTCCCATAGACAGGCACTACGAGACAATTTGGCAACTTGTAGCGGAAAGTGTTCTAAAAGTTTTCTACAGATAAAAAAATCTATAAAAACTCGTTGTTGCAATATCGCGTCTGTAGGAATCTTAACGACTTCAGAGGGGTGACCATAAGCTCTTAGAGCGGTATCAATTTGATGTCGAGTAAGTGACAGATGTATACAGTCAGATACATCTGTCCCTTATTCGATCTCAAATTGATACCGCTCTAAGAGCTTATGGTCACCCCCCAGATCGACGATAAGTGACAACCACAAATACTGGCTACTGTACAAGGTAGGTATTGGAATAACTACTATGTGTTTTCCCGCCTTTAAGATGACGACAGTCGCCAACAATCTTAAAGAAACAAAACGCGCAGTCGTTTCACACCCGCACGACCCAAAATTCGGTAGATTTTTGTGACTTTAAAAAAGCCTTAGTTCAAAATGTAGATAATTCGTATCGTATTCGTTCGTATTTCGTCTTTGAGATGGTGAAAATTTCATTAAAATAGGCCCGGCCGGCGATTTTAGTTCGTTTGTCGTTTTTTTTTTTGTTCGTATCAAACTTAACTTTAATTACAATATAATACGAATAAAACTCAAAATTTTCTTAGATTATTTTATTAAAAAATGGTGTAATGTACGTTTAGACGTCTCATTTTAAAATCAGCTACTGAGGGGTATCTGCGCCTTAATAAGTTCCATCGCTCTCCTTCAGGAAATGAAGCGCGAACATACCAACTACAGTTGCACATTAGACCGATAGCGCTGGCCAATTTTGATGTCATAAGTTTAAAAAATTCTAAAGTTTCTGATTTTTTGCCTATGGATAAAGTCGTACCTATGTAGCTTATTATTGCGTTTTGTGTCACATCTGTTACTTGCATTTTCAGTAATTCGAAGATTTGTGGTTGATAATTTTTATTCAAATCAAAACTGGCAAAAAAGAATTAAAGTTTATAATAATTATGGTATCATATCTAGGATAGCCTGTGGAGTGTGCAAACCCAATTTGTGTCATATTTGCCCAGTGCAAACTGAAATAGGGTCAGTATGTAAAAACAGTGCGAAAAAAAAATTAAAGTTTATGAAATAACTATTTCCCTTCTCAGATCACTTATATATGCCTATTATTTAAATTTGTGCCAAATTAGGGCACGCAATTTTAAGATTTTCAATTGTTTTGTTTTTCCAAGCTACAAACGCTTCAAAAAAATATTATAATTATTAGAGTTCACATAATCAATATCATAAATGCATGAAAAATCGACATTGTAAATTTGTGTCATTTTCATGCACGATAAGTATTTAAATGAATAAAACACAAAAACAATGGTTGCGGTCGAAGCAGGCAGTCGAAGCGGGCGGACGCGGTCAGGCGGCATTACGCACGCACACAATCATGTTCGTTCGGTACGATTTCTTTTTAGATGCGAAGGCTTCCTATATAAATAACATAACTATCATATTGAGTAATTATTGACTCTTATTTCCGCCACGTAATAAACAAATGTGTAGGTAACCTACAGAGATGAAAATAATGACGTGCGAATTATGTACAAAGCGCGCGTATCTGCATTCTCATTGCCTACGAATGTCAATTTTCAATGCTAAGAAGACGGTCAATATGGTAAATATAATATTAGATTGACCCTTCGATTCGCTTCGAATTTGAACCTGAAAGCGGTAGGTAGGTAGGTATCGGCATACCTACCTATATAGCTTTCAGATTCAAATTAGCCGTATAACAAAAAAGCGGTAGGTAGGTAGCTAGGTATCGGCGTACCTACCTACCGCTTTTTTGTTATACGGCTTCTCGATATCCCGCGCCCCGCTTCGAGTAGGCAGTGTACAGTCAGCAATACAAAATATACACGAAGCAAAAAATTTTTCTTGTGTGGTGATAGTGATTAAGTTTAGTTTTACTACAGCGCGCTCCTTAAAACAGTCTGCTTTTCCGTCATCCCTTACAATGTTCGATTTTATGAACTTCAATAATCCCCTTTCTTTAACAATCACTGTATTAACGTCTAGTATGAGACCACACATCGACACCCAATATGAATAACATTGTATCTTTAGTTACACATTGGGTTACAACTTTATGTCATACTAGCTGTTGCCCGCGGCTTCACTCCCGTGGACCACCACACAGGACCCGTTATTGGGATAAAAATATAGCCTATGTCACTCAGGAATAATGTAGCTTTCTATTGGTAAAAGAATTTTGTAAATTGGTCCTGTAGTTTCGGAGCCTATTCGGTAAAAACAAGCAAACAAACAAAAAATCTTTCCTCTTTATAATATTAGAGTATAGATGAAATCAGCAAGAACAGAACTTTATTTCTGCCTTTTAACCGTATTTCTGTGCCAATAAGAACTACTTTTGTAAAATAAAATAAATTCATTGTAATTAAAAATGAAAAATGTTTCTACTAAAGTATACTTGTAAATCAAGTTCCAATACACAAAAGTTTGGGTAACAACGGTTTCTTTGTGTTAAATTCATTTTAAAATGACATACAATGTAATAATACATTTTAAATTTTGGACTATTTATATTTTAATACAAGAGCGGTGGTCGCCCAGTGGTATCGGCCGCGACTTACAAGTTGTAGGTCGTAGGTTCGAGCCCAGGCAGGCGCTTTACTTTGTGTAAATTATTGCATCACCACTGCTTTCAAAACGGTGAAGGAAAACATCGTGAGGAAACCGGCATGTCCTAGAACCAAAAATTCGAAGACATGTGAAATCCACCAACCCGCACTGGGTCCGCGTGGTGGATAATGGCCCATTCCCTCTCACAGAGAGGAGGCCTGTGTCCCAGTAGTGGGAACATTAATAGGCTGATGATGTGTGATGTGTTATTTTAACCATAATTGTAATTTTAAGTTACAATGTTTTTATTCTCAAATATAATCACTTACTTTAAATGTTATCATTGTTAAGAAAGATGGTGTTGACATCGAGAATAGGTTTTTAGTTCATCATTTGAATATAATCGTATCAGCATAAATGGCCTTGGAGAAAAACTAAGAGTAGTGTATATATATAGTAATGTTTTTGGACTCATTCAATATTACAGATATGTGAGAAAGGAGAATGATTAGAAAAAAATGTGAAGAAGTAATTGCAAACGATAGGCGTGGTAAGCATTAGGATAGGATACATGGTCCCCCTTTTCCGAACTTAGACTACCATTTTGTCCATTGTACGTTTAGGCTTCCTATCTGGGAGAGGGAATGGGCCGTAATCCACCACGCGCGTCCAGTGTCGGTTGATGGATGTTACATGTCTTCGTTTTTTTTTTTTACTTCTGTGTTTTGAGAGCAGTGGTGATGAAATAATTTACACAAAGTAAAGCGCGTGCCTGGTTTCGAACCCACGACCATACTTGTGAGTCACGTCTGTTACCACTGGGCCATCACTGCTATAATAATAATAATTAATCATCTACCATCGTTCTACTATCCACTGCGTGGTATGCATTGCAATGGGGGAACGTATTTTTTATATTTGATATGCTCGCGCTTGAACACTACCTCACCTGATGTTAAGCGATGACGTGGTCGAACATGAAGCACGCTTACCTAAAAGTAACCTATTCAAAAAACTCCAAAAAACTCCAACTTGTACCTATCGGGCAACACAGACTCCGGCAGGGAATGCCAATTCTTAGCTGTGCGCACAATGAAAGTATTCCCAAAACGTTTAGTGCGTATGGGTGAGATCCCCACCATCTATCGATAGCAAATCACCGTACGTCTTGTAGTCCGATGATATAATGGGTTAGGTGGAATTAGATCATGTAATTCCATTGCACACTCCCCGAAATGCAACCGATAAAAAACCGATGAGCTAGCAACTCGGCGACGATGTTCAAGGCTCTGGAGCTTTGACTCGACCAGTGCCTCATTTCCGATGAGCTTCTTGACCCGTTTTTTGATAAACTTAAGTGCGTCAAGCTGGTATTTGGCAGATCCGTCCGAGAAATGAGAACAGTACTCCATACATAATCAAACTTGCGCTTGATAAAACTTGAGCAACTGTTCTGGCGTGAATAAACGTCTCACTTTTGCGAGGATCCCCAACTTTTTGGCAGCTAACTGAGCGTTTGCCTCAATGTATGGTCCAAAATTGAGGAACGTGTTAAAAGTAATGCCAAGAAGCTCAAAATGGTCCATTAACGCAACGTTTACACTTCCGAGGGAAGGAGCCGAGTGGAATTGGCTCATTTTAGCGGGAAAAAGACATGCCTGGGTTTTAGCGGCATAAACCTGACCAAATTGGCATCGCCCCATTTGGAGACTGCCTTCGAGGATAAACTGAAACGCCCCACCATACCATCACAAAGGACAAGGATAGACAAGTACCTCTCAGCAACAGTGCTGTCGTCTGCATACCCAAGTTTTTAGCAGATCATTCATGTGCAGCTAAAATAAAGTTGCTGAGAGTACCAACCCTTGAGGGATCCATTCATATCCAATTGGTCCGACGAGCAGCCATCGATAACCATTCGAATGGATCGATCCCTCAAGAAATCTGCAATCCAATCACACATACTATTACCAGGCAGACCGGATGAAGGAAGCTTACTAATAAGGCTTCCGTGCCAGACCCTATCGAAAGCTTTCGAGTTGTCGAGAGAGACGGCAAGCGCCTCCCCTTTCCTCTCGATGGCCTTACTCAAGATGTAAATGTAGAAGATCCCCTGTAGAACGATATCGGCGGCAGCCGTATTTAGCTTCTAGGTATGCCAGCACACGTAGAGATGGGTCTGTAATTGGTTGGGTTAGATGGACTGTCCTTCTGGGACACGGGCTGTACGTTAGCTTACTTCCAAGCATTCGGCACTTTTCCAGTTTCATACGAAAGGCGAAATAGACGTGTCAAGATCGAAGATAGTTCGGGCGCACAAGTTTTAAGGACAAGTGCTAGTATCCCGTCCGGTCCACTAGCTTTGTTTAAGTCGAAGTTGCAGAGTACGAACCCTACGAACTTCAAATAGAGAGGCAAATAAGTTTGCCTTCTCCTCAGCGAAGTGGGCTAGCGACTCGTCGATAGTTTTAGCAGTGGTCGTAGTGAGGGATGGTAGAAGTTCGACTCAACCGACTTACCCAGGAACCAAAACGCTTTACTACCTGCTGGGTAAGAAGCTAGTTATGTCCCTATTCGGCCAATGTGGCCGAACCGAGCCCCTCGCAACTCCTTCTTGCAGGACTTGGAAGCGCTGTTGAAGGCCTTCTTTTCTAACTTACGTGACTCGCACTAACCGTTCGAGCGTCGATCCATGCCAAATAAGCCTCATGTTTAAGCGCGTCTGCGTGGCCGGCCTTTGCTAGACATTGGTAAGTCAGAGAACGGAATGTAGTACTTAATTCTCCAACGCAACACATCAGTCACGGCGTCCGCGCAAGATGAGGGATCAGCATGCGAAGAAAGATCGTATCCCATCCCAATCTGCCAACTTATACCTACAAACCCGCCGTGTGCCTCTTGGGCGAAGAGTAGACGGACACAGACTTTACCAGACAGCGGTCGGAACTACCCAAGGTGAAGTTATCGACATAGAGTACCTATCGGTCTGGATCGGTTTTCAGCAGAAGTTCCAAGCAATTGGCCGTGTGCGAATCAACATCCCCCGTTGCCGTTGCCCCCTGAACCAGATGGCTGATTAGCGCTAACGAAAGCTTACGCATCTCTCCTCCAGCATGATCAATGCACTGGTATGGGAAGAGCCACTCCTGGTGGTGAGCATTGCATAGCTCCCCGTGTCACTAATTAGCCGCAAGGGTACCGCTACTGTGGCACATCAGCCGCTTCAATGAATATTAATTGAATTACAATAATTATTAAAAATCGAGTTTTATTAGCTCTTCCAATTCCAACCTGTCTTTTTATCCGAATGTAACATTGACACACATTGTAATTGATGCTTACAATAATATTTATCAAAGATGTTGTATGTATAATTTTGAATCGTACAATAAGATACAATAATATTCACAGAAAAAATCTTTCAAAAGTTTTCATGACCCCATTGTAACGGTAGTTACAATGCTATATTAAAAATGCTTAAAATCTGTACATCGTAACATTGCAAAAATCATACTTGGAGTGATTTTAACAAAACTGAAAGAGCAATTAAAATTAGTAACATGAAACCTACAATTGTACAAAACAACTTATGCCTGCAGCTGAAAATAAATAATAAACAATGCAAAAAAATGCTGTGTTGAAAACCATGCCTTAATGAGTTACAATACCTGCATTTAAGTCTTTCACAGCTTCATAACTAACTTGCGCAAAATACTTAAATCAGAGTTAGTTGCTGACACTAGGTTAAATTGACAGTTTGATATACAATATTGTCAATTGAACCTCATGTTAGCAATTCTGAAAGTTTTTCGTGCAAGTGGGCCTTAATCAATCGAATACATCATAAATAACGCACGCACTTCTTTGTTGCAACTTACAAATACCGAATGTAAACAAAGAAACGCGCCGCGCGTCTGGCTGGCCGGCACCCGCCCGCGGCCCGCGCCCGCGCCCCCGCTTTTACACGCGCTCGCCCTTCGTGCGAAGAAGTCTAGTTTTTTTTAAAAATAATATGATATCGTGGATAAAAATGACACAAATTATGAATAGTGTTTTGTTATACCATAACAATCAAAAGTACGTAAACTCTAATAACTTGCATTTTTTTTTGTGGATATTACAAGTTGTTGTAGTAAAAAAATTAAATATCTATAAAAGCCGTGGATGAATTCGACACAAAATATTTTAAACAACAGATATCAGTACTGAAAAACGCGTAACACCTATTTTACCTATTATAATATTCTTTTAGAGCTAGTTGGGCTGCGTGTTAGGTACTGGTTAAGTATTAGGATTCCCGTGGACAGAGATGACACAAAATGCTTATGTACATCAGTTACTACTTCGTTATTATCATGAAAGTAAAATTTTCATCTCTAATTTTCTTTTCGTCCAATACTGGTCGAAAAGACAAATACCTAAATTTCTACCTATGCAAATACCTAGGATGACACAAACTTAGGTATTAGGTTGGGCAAATGGTCCGGAAACTATATGCAAAATACAAACAACTTTAATATTTTTGAAACCTCAAAACCTAGCGCTATCGGTCTACATTCACACCACGACTAGTTGTGTTGTGAACAAAGGCTTCGCTCTGCAATATATTGAAATGCCGCAGTACAGACAGACAAACAAATGGACAATGCAGACGCTGTAAATTCACTATTGCCACGTTTTTCTTTTATTTTTGAACCTATACTACGATTGTATTTTTCCGACTACAGAGGAGTATTTCAATGTCAAACTGTGTTCTTTCTGAAGTTAATCTATAAGAATCTGTTTCTGAATTGAGTGATCGGAGTTGAGAACGCGTCAAACCCAGTTTTCATGCCAAAGGCGAACGGCAGGCTTGTATGGGAATTTCGTACCGCTAATATTTTTTTTTTGTTTTAATTTGTAGGTAATATGACGGAAAATCCCTTTTTAAATTCTTAGATTTTTAGAACTTGGGACGTAAAAGTTATAACCAGTTTTATTTTTTTCTCAAAAATGGTATGTAATGTTGTCATAACATCTCTAAAAAGTATCCAGAAAGTGAACTCTACCGGAGACTTATTCACAACTGTCCAGTAAGAAGCGAGATTTTAAATTTGGAATATCCTACTGTCCAGTAAGTAAGTATGTAATTCACTAACTGGACATTAGTAGGGATTGGTCCGAAATATCAAAACGTAAATTATATCGGATATGTGTTAGATATCATATCATATCGATATCTATATCAAAATAACGGATATTACAAAAACTTTATCTAAAAAAAACCTTACTATAGTGCGAAAACGAATAAGTCAAAACTTAAAACCATAACAATGTGGAAACGTACGAACTACGAACAAAACGCAAACTTCACAAACGATAGGAGCCATAATTATGCGCTACCTCTCTTTCTAAGTATTATTTCGCGTTCGTTGTTAGTTCGCTCATCTGAATAACATTTTAACTTATGCAAACTGTACTAAATGATATCGAAATCTGAATACCGTTTTCGATATGAAAACTATAGTCAGAAGTTCATCCTCTTCAGAACTGCTTAGAAAAAAAAACAAAGTACCAGCCAGACACAGACAATAAT
Organism: Orthosia incerta; assembly: GCA_948252205.1. Taxonomy (NCBI): domain Eukaryota; kingdom Metazoa; phylum Arthropoda; class Insecta; order Lepidoptera; family Noctuidae; genus Orthosia; species Orthosia incerta. The sequence continues at coordinate 9,110,559 of OX411754.1, read as the reverse complement.
TTAGCCATTATAACATGGTTATAGGAGGGAGGCTCCTCTCTCTTTTTGGTATGACATGTTATGAGCTAGATATACTTTTGAGTCCGTTAATCAATACGTACAACAAACAAATATAAATGCCCCCGGTAAATCGATCACAATATCTAATATCTATCAGTAATTGCCCTAATATGAATGTAAACTTCAATATTAATTAAACGAACTTGTTGTTAAACTTTCTTTCATTTTTGAGAAGCCTTAACCAGTAAGAAAGCCATCTTGGCCTCGTATATCCTCGTTGGTTAACTCATACTTGGCCTGGAAGGCTTACTTACTGGATTCTGCAGTAATGTACTATTAAGGTTATGTACTAGTGTAAACTGTTACATATTGTTAATAATGTGTAAAGTAAATGTTCTAAATTGTTTCTTGATGTATTTGTAGTGTTTTAGTTACCATTTAGTAGGTAAATTGAGATGAGGATCGTACCTACTCAGGGCATTAGGAGATAGGTACCTATAGCAGCGAACTGCAACAGATTGATACTGATGAGTTTGATTATATTTAATGTTATTTCTATTTCTTAATAATTAATTATCATTTCAATATTTGTGTTATTTTACCTATGGTAACTTATAAAAACGTAACTGCGTTTAGTGTACGATTTATTACGTTTATTTATTCAAATCTTTTTGTTGATATTATTAATTAATCCGAAGTTCAAAAAATAGTAAACTTATATAAAAATAAATGGCTTAGTTGCCTTAATAAGTGGTACTAATTCTAATATAACCGAACAACAAAAAAAGTACAAAATCTGACTACTAATCTGAATACTACCTTTGAAAGGTTTGCACACGACAACGCGAAGCCAAAACGAGGTTTAATATGATTTTAACCGGTTTGATGTATGAATAAATCTGTAAACTGATAACTTATAAACGCCTTATCATAACTTAACAAATGAAGTATAATTATCTAACTAAAGGCGGTAATGAAAATAATTAATGATATCCTAACCCGAAAGGCTTACGATCTAATAAGACACTAAAGGCGGTAAAGAAAATAATTAATGATATCCTAACCCGAAAGGCTTACGATCTAATAACACACTAAAGGCGGTAAAGAAAATAATTCATGAAATCGTAACCTGAAAGGCTTACGATCTAATAAGACACTAAAGGCGGTAAAGAAAATAATTAATGATATCCTAACCCGAAAGGCTTACGATCTAATAAGACACTAAAGGCGGTAAGTAAAATAATTAATGATATCCTAACCTAAAAAAAACTTAGTACCAGCCAGACACAGATTATAATTTAGCCATTATAACATGGTTATAGGAGGGAGGCTCCAAATATATATCTATCTCTCTTTTTGGTATGACATGTTATGAGATAGATATACTTTTGAGTCCGTTAATCAAGACGTACAACAAACAAATATAAATGCCCCCGGTAAATCGATCACAATATCTAATATCTATCAGTAATTGCCCTAATATGAATGTAAACTTCAATAATAATTAAACGAACTTGTTGTTAAACTTTCTTTCATTTTTGAGAAAAGCATTATACAAGCCTTAACCAGTAAGAAAGCCATCTTGGCCTCGTATATCCTCGTTGGTTAACTCATACTTGGCCTGGAAGGCTTACTTACTGGATTCTGCAGTAATGTACTATTAAGGTTATGTACTAGTGTAAACTGTTACATATTGTTAATAATGTGTAAAGTAAATGTTCTAAATTGTTTCTTGCTGTATTTGTAGTGTTTTAGTTACCATTTAGTAGGTAAATTGAGATGAGGATCGTACCTACTCAGGGCATTAGGAGATAGGTACTTATAGCAGCGAACTGCAACAGATTGATACTGATGAGTTTGATTATATTTAATGTTATTTCTATTTCTTAATAATTAATTATCATTTCAATATTTGTGTTATTTTACCTATGGTAACTTATAAAAACGTAACTGCGTTTAGTGTACGATTTATTACGTTTATTTATTCAAATATTTTTGTTGATATTATTAATTAATCCGAAGTTCAAAAAATAGTAAACTTATATAAAAATAAATGGCTTAGTTGGCTTAATAAGTGGTACTAATTCTATAACCGAACAAGAAAAAAAGTATGCGTTACAAAATCTGCCGTTCACCTTTGACAGGTTTGCACACAACAACGCGAAGCCAAAACGAGGGTTAATAAGATTTTAACCGGTTTGTATGTATGTATGTATGAATAAATCTGTAAACTGATAACTTCTAAACGCCTTATCATAACTTAACAAATGAAGTATCATTATCTAACTAAGAGTTTGACTACACTAAAGGCGGTAGTGAAAATAATTAATGAAATCCTAACCTGAAAGGCTTACGATCTAATAAGACACTAAAGGCGGTAACGAAAATAATTAATGGAATCCTAACCCGAAAGGCTTACGATCTAATAAGACACTAAAGGCGGTGAAGAAAATAATTAATGAAATCCTAACCTGAAAGGCTTACGATCTAATAAGACACTAAAGGCGGTAACGAAAATAATTAATGGAATCCTAACCCGAAAGGCTTACGATCTAATAAGACACTAAAGGCGGTAGTGAAAATAATTAATGAAATCCTAACCTGAAAGGCTTACGATCTAATAAGACACTAAAGGCGGTAACGAAAATAATTAATGGAATCCTAACCCGAAAGGCTTACGATCTAATAAGACACTAAAGGCGGTGAAGAAAATAATTAATGAAATCCTAACCCGAAAGGCTTACGATCTAATAAGACACTAAAGGCGGTAAAGAAAATAATTAATGAAATCCTAACCTGAAAGGCTTACGATCTAATAAGACACTAAAGGCGGTAACGAAAATAATTAATGGAATCCTAACCCGAAAGGCTTACGATCTAATAAGACACTAAAGGCGGTGAAGAAAATAATTAATGAAATCGTAATAAGACGTCTGTCAAGGACTCTATATAGGTACAAACGCACGTTGTTTCTTGATAAAAACATTAATGGTAAAATACTATAGGACTATAGGTAGGAAGAAATAAAGACACATGGCGCCCGTGACCAGCCCAGAGACCAAACCAGAACATGGGCGCCAGACGACCCCGTGTATCTCAACCCTTGGTTCTTGTGATGGGTCTAGGCAGAGGCCCCACCAGATACCAATTTTCGCACGGGATAGGGAGAGTGGCCAACACTATACCGACACTCCTCCTCTCCTACGGCCCCTCGGCGTCCGCCATCAGACGGTGGTCCCTGGGATGGTCACGGCGTGCAATGTGTTCTGGTGCACCGGTGATGGGGGATACTTCCCAGAGGAGAGTCTTGTGATGGACAGCCACGGCGGTGGGTTCTCGGATGGGAACGCGTACTCGTGTTCCCGCCATAAGCGGCACAGGAGGACACCGTGCAGTTTTAGTGGGTTGGAGTCCTAGATAACTGCGCTATCTCGTGATTGGGCAGTATGCATAAATTAAAGACACTTCCTTACTTAATACAAAAGTTATGTGGACATTTAATTAAAAAACCGGCCAGGTGCGAGTCGGACTCGCGCACGAAAAGTTCCGTACCGTTATCGCAAAAAACGGCAAAAATCACGTTTGTTGTATGTTAGCCCCACTTAAATATTTATTTTATTCTGTTTTTAGTATTTGTTGTTATAGCGGCAACAGAAATACATCATCTCTGTAAATTTCAACTGTCTAGCTATCACGGTTCATGAGATACAGCCAGGTGACAGACAGACAGACAGGCAGACAGACAGACGGACCGCGGAGTCTTAGTAATAGGGTCTCGTTTTAACCCTTTGGGTACGGAACCCTAAAAATCACCATACCATATTTAATTAATAAACAGTTATTCAAATCAATACATATTATAATAAATCTGTAGAAAAATATTTTTTGTACATCGAAAAAAAATCCAAAAAAAATAGCCAGGGTGTTAAAGGATAACCAACAGAACCCATTTCTAGCATTTTTGGAATTTTTGTCTGTTTGTCTGTTTATTTGTGCACGCATCACGTGAAATGTACGAAACCAATGTAGATAACTTCTATACATAAAAATTGTGCGTATCTTGAAGAATTACTTAGTTTTTGTTTCATCGCAATCGGTTCACTCTATCAAAAGTTAGATGAATTTAAAGTGTTCAAGAAGATAAATTATCACAGCTCACGCAATTCAGTTACTCGGACAGTTGAACTCGCTATTCGATAGATGGCGTTGTGCATTTAAAGTCATCTTCGGAATCGCGGTGTTAAGATTTTACGCGAAAGAATGACCCTAGAAAAAAAATTGGTATGTAGTATGTATATTTTTAACCGACTTCCCTAAAAGGAGGAGACATGAACAAAAAGGAGGACATTATGTATGTTTTTTTTTATTTTTTTATTTGTGTATGATCACCGATATCGCCGTCAATTGTGGACCGATTTCAAAAAATCTTTTTTTGTTTGAAAGAGTATGTTCCGAAATTGGTCCCATTATAATTTGGTGTAGGACTGACGAAGCAATTCGAAGATATACAACAGAACTCTTCAATAAATAACGGCAAATCTCTCGGGATTGCAATCGCATGTCTGTTTGTTGTTTATACCATTTCATAACATAACATCACGCCAGTACGCTCTTAAGGGGTACGCAGATCTCTCATTTCACCGGTTATGTTCAAGTTTCATGATATTTGGGTAATATATTCTGGCGTTATACGAGTAGGTAACTTACTAAACAACTTGCCTATTAGGTAGGTACAACTAAAAAGTGAAAAATAAAAAATCTTTTTACAAAAAAATACTACCGACATCCAAATAAAACTACAAAGTGAAAAATAACTTTATTTTTGGAAGTCGGTGTCCATAACGCAATAAATTGGTACCTACGAAAGACAGTTTTTTTGAGTATGTGGAGTAGGCAGGCAGGCTGGTAGGTATGGTAGGGTTGGCAGGCAGATAACGGGAGCGAAGCCGCGGGCACAGCTAGTTACGTACTAAATTAGACTAGAAGGAAGTACACAAAATAATTATTTCGCTATACAAACATAAAACGCTCTATACATTTCATTACAATGGAGCCTGCGGCAACACAATAATTATGACAGTCAGCCTTTGTGATACTATTATCTTTTACGTAAATTGTTCGGAATGCCAATAATAAATTAGACAATATTTGCCAATATAATTTTCGCGACAGTAAATTGCCAAATACGTGAACACCTAAATAACTTTTAATGAAAGAAGTATAAACTATAAAGGCAACAGACGACCGACAATGCGACAACGATTCAACCACCTTTTTATAGATATGTCGGATTATTGCAAGCACCGTAACTTTATAATTAATTGCGTGACATTGTAAACTCTTTGTTGTCAATAGGGCACGGGTTGATTTTAGATGAAATATATTATATTTGAAATGATCTGTTTACAATAGATATATCGAGAATTTATAATCTCGCAAGATTCATCACAAACTTAGGATTTATGCAATAATCCGTGGGTAAATACATGTACAAGTAGAACATTTTCTATGACAAGCCTTGTCGCATTTTCGCGTCAATCATGTTTTCGCGTGCCTTAAACAAATACATGGTGAGTGTTTTATACAGGATTTTCTTCATTTACATGAGCAGAAGCAGTTTTAAAAACATGGTCATACCTTTCCGTCACATTAAAATTTGCAATGACCTAATTAATAAAAGTATGGACATTGAATTGTATCAATAACGTATAATTACTTTATTATGATTCAATAAATAAATTTACAATATAATTTTGATAAATATAGTCGCGCACCATCTCTTCTTATCAATTTGTACGCCGCGATACAGGCGCAACATTTCTGTATTTAATATCTTGCATGCAATGTATGTACATGTCGGCGCATGGTCGCCATCGTCGTAGAGTTCACACGTAATATTGGTTTGCATCAACATTTATATACAGTAACAGTTCACAGTTAGAGTAAATGGCGAATAAAGAAATAATTTAGTTTCAGTATTGGGTGTTTATTCCATGGTAGCGAAAGAGTCCTCTTCCTCCATAATTACATCGGTTTTTATACAGAGAAAATAACAAGCATAGAGTTTACAGCGGATGTAAAACTTATTAAAATTAAGCGGGTAAACATACAGTTTAGGCGCAAAACATCACAATTAGGCGGGAAACATCAAAAAGGAAGTTATCAAAATAAATCCTTACAATATTTACTCGGACGATAGAGAAATATTTAAAATAAATAAATAGAACGGCAGTTGTCAAAGTAAATTCTTATTTAGACAAAACCGGATGTTATAATATTTTAAAGAAATAAAAAGGAAACAGTCAAATTAAATCCTTATAAAATGTCAACGGAAATCCCTTAATTTTTAAAGAATTATGAAGGATTTGATCCAATTAGAGCTTTTTATACATTGATATTTTAATTGATGCTTAATATAATTGATATATTGATTGATGCTTAATAGTTTCTGTTGCAATTTTATTTGTAAGGATAATAAATTGTAAATCCGTAATTGGCTGTAATAGTAGTAAAATAAGTGTGTTAAGGTATTTCTAAGAGCTGTGGATTTTGTGATTAATAAATAAATAAATAAACCGGATATCGCAACATTTTAAATAAAATGAAATGAAAAACAGAATGGTACAGTATTAAAAATAAAACGGAAACATTAAATCGACAAATGGTTTCACGCCCATATACACCATGTTTACACAGATAAATAAATTTTATTCTTTCTTTTCTTTCGTTCAAACCTTTTAGTCCCGTAACTCTATTAAATGTTTAAAGCAGAGAGTTCACTAGCATTCCATCATCTATCTTTCATACCACTTTATATTACGTTGTGAAAGCCCAAACACTCAATCAAGTTAATAAAAATCTTAAAGGGTAAAAATTCCTCTCTATATAAAGTTAAAACAGTGGACGATAATCTCATTAAAGTAGGTAGGTATACGTTAAGCTGGGTAGCGACTGGCGATTTAATTAACGAAGCAGCAGCTCTGGGATTTACAGGATTGCCGCAGATGTGTAACTGGTTATAATAATAATATATGTATTCTCTCTGGAGCCCTGAGCAACGGTAACTTGGACCCTGTTCCCGATACTGGTGGCCCTCTATTTTTATATGTTTAAATGTTTTTTTTATTTATTTTAGGTCGCTTTTTAACATCTAAGGTCATTAGCGACCACAGTAAACATTATAGTAGAATAGGTTACATTAGTTTATATATATTTTGTTTTTAATCTTCTTATATATAAAAATGAATCGCAAAATGTGTTGGTAAGCGCATAACTCAACAACGCCTGGACCAATTCGGCCAATTCTTTTTTTTAAATGTTCGTTGAAGTTCAAAGATGGTTTTTACGTTTTTTTTTTTTTTTTTTTTTTTTTTAATTGTAGGGTAGGTGCAGGGTAGGTGTAGGGTAGGTGTAGGGTAGGTGTAGGGTAGGTGTAGGGTAGGTGTAGGGTAGGTGTAGGGTACGTGTAGGGTACGTGTAGGGTAGGTGTAGGGTAGGTGTAGGGTAGGTGTAGGGTAGGTGTAGGGTAGGTGTAGGGTAGGTGTAGGGTAGGTGTAGGGTAGGTGTAGGGTAGGTGTAGGGTAGGTGTAGGGTAGGTGTAGGGTAGGTGTAGGGTAGGTGTAGGGTAGGTGTAGGGTAGGTGTAGGGTAGGTGTAGGGTAGGTGTAGGGTAGGTGTAGGGTAGGTGTAGGGTTGGTGTAGGGTAGGTGTAGGGTAGGTGTAGGGTAGGTGTAGGGTAGGTGTAGGGTAGGTGTAGGGTAGGTGTAGGGTAGGTGTAGGGTAGGTGTAGGGTAGGTGTAGGGTAGGTGTAGGGTAGGTGTAGGGTAGGTGTAGGGTAGGTGTAGGGTAGGTGTAGGGTAGGTGTAGGGTAGGTGTAGGGTAGGTGTAGGGTAGGTGTAGGGTAGGTGTAGGGTAGGTGTAGGGTAGGTGTAGGGTAGGTGTAGGGTAGGTGTAGGGTAGGTGTAGGGTAGGTGTAGGGTAGGTGTAGGGTAGGTGTAGGGTAGGTGTAGGGTAGGTGTAGGGTAGGTGTAGGGTAGGTGTAGGGTAGGTGTAGGGTAGGTGTAGGGTAGGTGTAGGGTAGGTGTAGGGTAGGTGTAGGGTAGGTGTAGGGTAGGTGTAGGGTAGGTGTAGGGTAGGTGTAGGGTAGGTGTAGGGTAGGTGTAGGGTAGGTGTAGGGTAGGTGTAGGGTAGGTGTAGGGTAGGTGTAGGGTAGGTGTAGGGTAGGTGTAGGGTAGGTGTAGGGTAGGTGTAGGGTAGGTGTAGGGTAGGTGTAGGGTAGGTGTAGGGTAGGTGTAGGGTAGGTGTAGGGTAGGTGTAGGGTAGGTGTAGGGTAGGTGTAGGGTAGGTGTAGGGTAGGTGTAGGGTAGGTGTAGGGTAGGTGTAGGGTAGGTGTAGGGTAGGTGTAGGGTAGGTGTAGGGTAGGTGAATGTTTGGTGTTTTTATGGCAAAACAAAGTTTGCCGGGTCAGCTAGTGTATAATATAAAAATGAATCGCTAAATGTGTTGCTAAGCGCAAATCTCGAGAACCACTGAACCGATTTCGCTAATTCTTTTTTTGTTTTGTTTGTTATTGTTAGTAGAAGGTTCTTACGGAGAGAAAAAAATTAAAAATAACCTGAAAAAGTCTAAAAACAACACTTTTAGATATTCCCATACAAACGATTCGTAATAATACTTAAAAGTGAATTTGAACTTTAATACCACATCATAAAGTTTAAGTGTTAGTGGAGAGGTTCCGGGAAGGCAAAACAATTGAGTGACGTGACGTTATCGTATAAATATTAATGTCAATATTTGTCAATTAGAGTAGGTATGTAGGTTGGGTAGGGTAGGGTAGGTAGGGTAGGTAGGGTAGGTAGGGTAGGTAGGGTAGGTAGGGTAGGTAGGGTAGGTAGTTTAGGTAGGGTAGGTAGGGTAGGATAGGTAGGGTAGGGTAGGTAGGGTAAATGAATGTTTGGTGTTTTTATGGCAAAACAAAGTTTGCCGGGTCAGCTAGTTTATTTTATAAAAATATTAAAAATTACAAAATAAGAAATGTATTGAAAGGATATATTGACAAGTATAATATAATATTGACAAAGGGTTTTTCAATAAGTTTCAGTTGAATTAACGAGGCAAAACGAGTAAGGTATAATTAATGATGATAAAGTATGAGGCATAAAAAGTAGCTTTGTGACACATGGATTTCTGTGTTTTCTGCCAAACCGATAAGAAAAAAGTCGTGACTTAATAAAAAAACCATGTCCACCAACCATGCGAGAAGAAAATTTTGCAGGGCTTTAAAGAAAATTGAGATCTTTGCTTTGTTCTTGGACAGAAAATATAAGTTGAAAATGAATGTGTTGATTTAATTCTTTAGGCGTACAATAACAAAAAAAAACTAACGATTCATTGAAAAGGGATAATGATTTCTATTCCGCTGAAAGACGTTCATTGCTGGACATAGGCCTCCCCCAGGCATCGCCACACACATTGTTCAATCCCGTGCGTCTCGTATCCAGCGGATTCAGGCAATCTTAACCAGATCATCGGTCCACCTAGTGGTAGGTAGGCCTTCCAACGTATCGTCTTCCGGTCGCCACCGGGTGTTCGGGAAACCATGTCAATGTATCAATTTTAACATTTATCTGTTCATCCACATTTGGATTTACCACTGTACTCCAACTCCAAGATATGCCCTGCAACTGGACTCTACCTCAAATCATTATATTGACAGTTAAAGCTTGTTATGTATTGTCGTTTATGGAGGGTTTCCTCCGTTGTCATGGCGACTGGAAAGGTACCCAACTGTCTGGCGTCGAATTGATTTATTATGATAAAGAGTTGTCTTAAATATCAGAAACGTATTTTTTTTTGGTGTCCATTCTCAACCTATTGATAGAGTCAAATTGAGAAACTGTACTTCTAAGTACTGAAAAGTGACTAAACGACTAACTAACGTGACTAAGTGACTTTTGTCCTGTAATTATTTAAGTGGTGTGCAATAAAGTATAGAATAAATAAATAAAGAAACCCTCTAACTTCTGTAGAGAGTTTTGTTCAAGCAAATTGCTAGTTAATTACTGGTTTGATTATATGTTTCAGAACATGAAAAAATAATTATCACGGTTATTTTTATTCGGTTATGTTCAAACTCATGTTGTAAATAACTAGACTGTATCATCAACGATGAGAAACATAAAACTTTGAAGGGTGTTTTAGGGATCAAGACAAGTTCTAGGACACGCCTGTTTCCTCACAATGTTTTCCTTCAGTCAGGAGAGCAGTGGTGATGAAATAAATTACGCAAAGTAAAGCGCCTGCTCGGGTTCAAACCCATGACCTACAGTGGTGTTGCCAGCAATTTAATTTTCCCAGCAGTGGGAACATTAATAGGCTGATGATGATGATGATGACATAGAAACCTTAAATACAGACTGGCCGCAAACTGTAAAAAAAAAAGAAAAACTGTGCTATGAAACTGAAACTCTAGTAAATTGAAATTGATTGAACTAAAAAGCTTTCCAACAATTTATACCTACCGTTCATGTCACTTTAAACTGCGCGGGTATTTAAACTTGTTTAAAAGCTCTTTGCTATTTTGCCCTTTGCTATTTTTCCTGTTATATAATAAACACATCAACACGGTCTAGGGATATTTCATACTCAATTAAATAACTCGAAAAGTACTGGCCGCATTGGAATCTTATACACAGTTACACATTTTATACACCGATTTGTTTGTAATTTATCTCAGACTAATTCCAAATTCAAATTTTTGAAAATTATTTTGTTTCGGTGGCATAAAAATGTCCTGATGTGTAGGAGAGGGAATTTTCATTTGTGCGAAATTTAGAAAACCATACGAATTACGTTTAGTTACAGTTTTTTTTCATTTTTAAACGAAAGATAAAATTAAAATTGAGGTATTGTAGCCATGCAACGCCAACATTTGACGAGGGCGAAAATGTTACGAGCTGTGGGAATGCTGGAAGCTGGGTCTGTTCAGCGTTATGTTGCTGAGGCCATAGGGACCCACCAAAATGTAATTTCAAGATTGTGGACACGCTATCGTGCCACAGGTGAAGTAGCGGAGAGGCACCGGGGGCCAAGTCGCATCACTACCCCCAGACAAGACCTTACCTTACCGAAGGATTTTTGCAAATTACTGCGCGAGCTCAACCAAATGCAACGGCGACTCAATTGGTCCAAAGGCTGCGAGTGGAACACCAAGTGCTTGTGAGTGACCAAACTGTAAGAAGGCGACTGCATGAAAGCAATCTACGCTCTCGTAGACCACTCCGGGTCCCACCTTTACGGAGAGGCAATCGTGGACGACGATTAGAATGGGTTTGGAACCACGTGGACTGGGGCCTTGAGCAATGGTCCAATGTGCTGTTCACGGATGAATCCAGGGTCGGCTTCCATCCAGATTCACGAAGGACGCGTGTTTGGCGAGTTTCTGGACGGTGGAGCCGTCTTCAGAAAACTCAGGAAGTTCACCCATACCAAGGAGGAACAATTATGGTTTGGGCAGGAATTCGTCTTGGAGGACGGACGGATCTCGTTTGGGTGCGGGGCAATATGACGGCAGAACGATACGTCCAACAGGTGCTGGGGCCCGTAATCTTGCCCCACAGAACACAAATGGGGCAAGATTTCCTGCTCATGCACGACAATGCCCGGGCACACACGGCGAGAACGGTAGCAGCTTGGTTACATACACACAATGTTAGGGCCTTAGACTGGCCTGCTCAATCGCCAGATCTAAATCCCATTGAGCATGCGTGGGATATGCTGCAAAGAAGAGCTCTGAAGGAAGTTCCTGAAAATCTGGCTACAGAAGATCAACTTTTTGCGCACCTCAGAACGACATGGGACAATATTCCGCAGCAAGACATTGACAACCTTGTTCTGAGCATGCCGAATCGTTGCCGATGTGTTATGAACATCATGGGCGCTTTCTCAGACTAACTTCAAGTTTATGAACACAAATTAAATGATTTTTTTCAGTGTTTACTCATAAATTAAAAGTTAATTCATATACGGTTTCCGTCTATGCTTCATTTTTTTTCCATAAAATCCTGAAATTTTAATCGAAGTACCTTAACCATTATTAAAAAATGGTAGAATATTAAATAACGTATCTTTTAAATATATACATGTCATATAAATAATTAACACATTAGATAGTAATTCGCTTTTTTTTAAATATCCTTAGACCGTGTTGATGTGTGTATATCTAGTTTTAGCAATCAAAGTTATCGACCAGTCAGTCATCTTCCATCTCCTGTAACTAAATCTCAAATATTGCGTGCAAACTTAAACATTTTCTTACTCCAAGATCATCGTGTCAGCCGAAAGACGTCCACTGTTGGACATAGGTCTCCTCCAAGTGTCGCCACATCGATCGGGCCTGTGAGTCTCGCATCCAGCGGCTGTCAGGTCATCGGTCTACCTTGCGAGTGGCCTTTTAACGCTGTTTCTACCGGTAGACGGTCACCACTCCAGAATCATTCAGCTGCATCAACGATCAGTTCTGCGAGAAATGTACCCTTCTCGTAGCAGAGGGCAAGGCAAATAAAGTTTCATCATCATCTGCCTAGCCTTTTTCCCTACTATATTGGGGTTGGCTTCTAGTCTTACCGGATTCAGCTAAGTACCTGTGTATTACATGGAGTGACTGCCTATCTGACCTCCACAACCCAGCAACTGGGTAACACGGTACCGCTTGGCTAGACTGGTGTCAGATCTCAAGCTTCTGACTACCCGTAACGACTGTCAAAGATCTTTAATTAACAGCCGGGACCAACGGCTTAACTTTCCGAGGCACGGAGGAAACTCGGTATGTTGAAATGGTCACCCATCCACTGACCGACCTCGTCAAGCTTTGCTTAACCTTGATGATCGACCCGTGCGGCTGTTAATATTTTGCCACGAGCTAAGGCAAATAAAGTTTATTTATCAAAAAAACGAAATAAAATAAAATTGGTCAGGTTTATGTCGTTAACCTTGATTCCGATGCGCTGGTCGACTCAAAGCTTGAACACCGACGACGAGTTGCCAGCCTGTTGGTTTTCTATCGGTTACATTTCGGGAATGTGCGAGGGAACTGCACAATTTGATTCCGCCTAGCCCTTTCCATCATCGGACTACAAGGCGTACGGCAATGCGCCATCGGTACATGGTGGATATTCCATCCATACGCGTCTTTGTTTCCTGATAGCTACAACCTAGGGGTCTTCAAGTCAAGAGTGAATAGATGACTTCTAGGCAAGCGTGCTTCACCTTCGACCACATCATCACTTAATATCAGGCGAGATAGTGGTCAAACGCGAGCCTATAAAGAATTAAAAAAAAAAAGTAAAAGAAAAATCCCCTGCGAGGTCTTTATTTCTGATTCAATTACGCAACACTACTCCTGGAATACTCCCAGATAATCGCTTCAAATCCAGTTCAAATCCCTGTAAATTTAAAATCGATACCAACACAGAAACAATTTCATTATGTAAATACAATCAGCCATCAGTAGATTGGCTGTTTGTTGAACAGTGAACATCTTGCTATTGGTGTAGTTATACGGTACGGATCACGAACCTTTGGTACGAGTGACACGCCACTGAAAATTGGGCCATTTAAGTAGGTAGAAAATATAAATGGGCAATGAATGATTGTGAACTATGTAGTAGTAGTAAGTGTCTTACGCAATTTATTTATGAATTTATTCAAACGCCCATGACTTGTTATCTTAGGTAAGTATACTGTTGACATTATAATATAATAAGGCCGCCAATAACATTCACAATACCATATGAAAAAAAAAAAAACAAACAAAATATAATAACTATAAAAAAGAGCGCGGACTGCCACATGTCCGCGGTAGAACATAAAAAAAAAAAAAAAAAAAAACAACAAACACCCCCGTGCTAGAAGTCCGCTTATCCATATATTTTATATTTTCACTAAATTAAAGCTGTGTGTATCGAGTGGCTACGTACTTTTTCTCCCTGAAAAAGCAAGATGTAAATTCAAAGTTTCGAAACAAAGCCACGGGCTAAACATAAGCACGTCACAAAGTAACATGTCATCATTATACAGCGCATTTTGTTTCGTTCTTAATCTATTGGAATAGGAAAAGAGTAAATTTTTTCAAATAAATATATGTTTATTTTTGCATTAGTTTAACCTTACGTTTGCTCTCATGGAGGTTCAATGAACATTTAGACCAAAACGCTATATATTTTTGCATACCATTTATGAGGATATTCAAAAAAGGTTCACCATCCCTGCAATACGGTGGATCATGAAGCTCGCGTGCGAACCATGATTACATACGAATTGGATGGCGGGGCCGTTTTGATAAGATATCTATCACACTACACCTGCTGATTACACGCTTTAATGTTGATTGGAGGACTGGCAGTATTTTTAATTAGACTGTAATTAATGTTGTCCGCGTCTGTTGGTCTACTTCGCATGCGCTACTGCTAATCATGAGATCATTTTTTAATTTCTTTTTTGGGTTGGGTAATCATCCAATGTCTTCTAACCAAAATGCATTTTAACCCCGCGCACAAGGCACGAACAATTTCTATATCGAAATGGATAATGAAATTTTATAAACAGACCTTTGGCAGTCTAGATATCATGAAATAACGACTAAATCTATATGTTCAAAATATGATTATTTGTATTGTTGAACTAATATTCTATCCCTGTATGGAGGCCGTTTTACAATTTTCCGTCTTCTTATGGTATTTATTTGCGCCCAAAAATTAGTGTCGAAATGTGGAACTTTCGACGCTCATAACTTTCAAAGATTTTCTTTTTTACTTTATTGCTTCCATACAGGGCTAGATAATGATGATACAAATTGATATCACTTTTTATTTAGAACGTACATCGTCAAACAGTAGAATAATCCCTAGACTACGTTTGTATGGAAGAATTTTCGACTAGTGTAACCTTAACGTCAGAAAACCACGGCATTCGAGGAGGCTCACATTCTTCACGCTCAAAGGGCTGGACGGGTCTGGATGAAATTTGGCACAGATGTAGATTATATTCAAGAATACACATACGATAGGATTATACATAGGATACTCTCTATCCCGGGAATATGTTCCCTCGGGATAATTTTCGACTTTCACGCGGGCGAAGGCGCTGGCAGAAGCTGGTTATTTTAATAAAATCAAATGATTTCGAATAAAAAACGTTAACTTGCTTTGCGTGGTGGATTACGTCCCATTCTCTCTCGCAGAGAGGAGTCCTGTGTCCCAGCAGTGGGAACATTAAAAAGGCTGATTATGATGAGTATGAGTTGGGTCCATCCCATGGACCTTAGTGTGGATTATAATTAACTGTAACATATTAGAAAATAAAACAAAGCTTATTCTAAAAGCACCTCATCACAGGATAAGGTACCTAAATCTCAAACCACTTCTTAATTAAAGTCGAATACAAAATCATTTTAGTTTAAAAAACAAATCTATATAAAGTACAATGAGCCTCATTTGTGTTCAAAACGTACCTCAGTATACAGCGCTTTATCGCTGAAACTAAGCTCTGATTTAGCGTAAAGCCGCTTCACCACCCACATAGAAAAAACAATTCGAATACTAAGTGAAACAAACGTGAAAATAAGCAACTAAGCTCTAACTGTGAAAAAAACATTATTACACAGAATTACATAAAAATAAGACGGGTTTTGATCCAGCTATTTGTGAAGGCGTTTTCCTGAACATTAATGTAAGATTTCTTTCTGGACATGTGACTTGAAACGATGTTTTTTTGAAACGAAGTTCTTTAAGCGGCTTGCGTTGGGAGTTGCCTGGTATAATCCCCGGCATGTAACTTGGCAAGGTTTTGGCGTGGTGGGGGTAAGTTTACGCATATTTCGCGAACTGACCAACCACCATATAGAGCGAACGTGGATGTGACGCGATTGGTCAGTCGATCCTTGTGTCAACTACCAACCAATCGCGCGCTCGAAACGGTGCTAAACGTAACCCGCGCCCGCGCCGTTGCCGCTTTCCGCTTCACTATTAAAGAGACCTAAAAACAACTTCGCATCTAACTACTCTTGTCATCTTACTTGCCGGGGATTATAGAAATCATCACACAACGAAAAAGCGTTATGCCCCTTCTCGATACGTTCGGTTCCGTCCAGCGTAGTCCGTCGGATATCATCATCAAAACTATTAACTGGTTTCTTGAGTTAGAAGTTGAGTAGGTATTAATCAAACTTTAACTTAGCCGGATAACCTATCAAACTTTGGCGTCAAAGTAGGCTGAACTCCAATTTTTCATCATTTATAATTTATAAAAAAATTATGCACCTGCCATATGATCTCTTCACCGCCTTATGGTTGACTAGTAGGGAATGCCTCTGGTATTAAATCAACCCATGTATGTAGGTATGTTGCAAAAAAACATGATATTTTTTTTATAAAAAATGGAACGAGTCGTCTTTGCTGAATCCAGAACCTGACACAATGCAAATGATTGCATCATCATTCAGCATATTCTAATGTGATTATATCAACGATTAAATCCCGTGATTACGCAGTATGTGTGGCAAATGGCTACTGAAACCTCAGATGGAAACACTCAAATAATGACCAACATTTATAGTCCTGGAACGCGTCCGTTGCTATCGTGTACTTACAATAGCTTTAGCCACCGGCTTCGCCCGCCTAAAAGTCGAAAATTAAAGCATATAGGGACGTACCGGCAATAAAGTATCTCCTACCTAATCCAGGCCACGGTCTACACGTTTACCAAGTTTTATCGAAATGGGTGGACTTTCACATTTATTAATAGACTAGCCCTTTCATTATCCGAAGGGGACATAGGAGTACGTCGGATACAAACCAGATTATAAACTAAATAAAAATATAGTAAATTAGGTATGGAAGTATTAATTAGGATATTAATAATTGTGATGGTTGTAACTATATTTTTAAATTCAAATTTAATATTTTACATGCCGTAAGGCAAAATGTATTGGGACAATTTACGAATATGCCAACTTATGTGTATACTTACATTACCATATGCAAATAAATGATTTCTTTCTTTCTTTCTAAATGATAGACAAATGGTTAGACTTTGAATAGGATTATTAGGATATCTTCTCAGATGTTATTTCAGTTAATGTCAAAGCCTTTCATTCCCTTTATTTTATCTCAGTTCAGAAGGGAATATAATCATTACGGAATCACAAAAACGCCTCCGGAATGTGCCTAAATAAGCCGGTTCGTTTTAATATTTCTTCCATAAATTGAAAATAACACAGTACGATATTGAATGCCAGGTAATTTGTATTATTTTGCTGAATTTTTTTGTGACTTCTTTTTAGGTAGTAAAATTAACTTTTAATATTGATGTTTTTTTGGGGTTCGGTACCTGAAGGGTCCAAACGCAGCCCTATTACTGTCACTCAGTGAGTGACAGCAATAGGGCTCCGTTTGGACACACTTGGTCACGTTTGGTCTAAAAACTGCGATCACTACATTTTTCCTTTTGATATGCAAGGCAAGACGGATGGTCGACGTCGATGTTGGAAGGCCACGCACTAGGTGGATCGATGACCTAGTGAATGTTGCGGGAATCCGCTGGATACGAGAGGCACGGGACTAGTCGCTTTGGGGAGCCCTATGTTCAGCAGTGGACATCTTTCGACTGAATTGATGATGATGATAATGCAAGGCATAGATGCTAAAATTTAACAACCCGTAACCCGGTGGTTATTACAATGTTCTCCCTTCCTCATTTGTTTTCGGCAGCTAAGCAGCAGCCATGTTTTACGGGCTGATACAATCATCCCTACTTTTAAAATTGTAACAATCAACATGCTGAAA
The DNA here is from genome assembly GCA_948252205.1 of Orthosia incerta. Lineage (NCBI taxonomy): Eukaryota > Metazoa > Arthropoda > Insecta > Lepidoptera > Noctuidae > Orthosia > Orthosia incerta. The sequence goes on along the minus strand of OX411754.1, from coordinate 9,092,720 downwards.
AAGAATATTAGGCATTTTCTCAAGAATTATCTCTCAAATTCAGTTAAGTTTCATAAACACTCACTAACAACTAAATCCTAACTAATATAAAAACCGGCCAAGTGCGAGTTGGACTCGCGCACGAAGGGTTCCGTACCATAATCGCAAAAAAACGGCAAAAAAACACGTTTGTTGTATCATGTTTGTTGGAGCCCCACTTAAATATTTATTTTATTCTGTTTTTAGTATTTGTTGTTATAGCGGCAACTGAAATACGTCATCTATGAAAATTTCAACTGTCTAGCTATCACGGTTCATGATATACAGACAGACAGGCAGACAGACAGACGGATCGCGGAGTCATAGTAATAGGGTCCCGTTTTTACCCTTTGGGTACGGAACCCTAAAAATACGAATGTTAGTTTGTTTGTTACGCTTTCACGCCTTAGCGGCTGATCGGATTTGCATGGAACTTGGCTTATGGATAGACTGGAACCTGGATTAGTACATAAGATACTTTTCATCCCGGTATACTGTTCCTTTGGGATGATTTGGCAGGCAAAGCTGCAGGCAGAAGCTAGTATTATTTACACACGTGTCCCGTTTGTCTGTCAAATTTGATGAAACTTTTAAATTACAAACATGGGACCGAGTTTTCCGTCTATAAAACGAATGAACGTGTATTTTCATATTGTGTCGGCATTACGTAACATTGTAGGATGCACGTGTAACATAAATTATACTGAACAAGCTACTGCCGCCGGTTTCGCTCGAGAGAATTTTGTAAATTATCCCAAGGGAGCCGTTTCAGTTTATGCAGAATATGACATATATGTTGGAGTACCCATTTAATTTAGAGGAGCTAATGAACTCTACTGACGCTGAAACTGACGTGGCCCAAAATACTTAAAGAGATTTTATCGACTCGAAAAGAAGAAGAAAAAGATTCAAAATAAACGTAGTCCCGGGATAAAACCTAAGTGCTTCGCTGTGGTCAATTGGATCAAAAAGATCTCTATGCCAAATTCTATTAAAATTGCTCTAGCGGTGGAGACGTGAAAACTTAACAAACAGACAGACGGAGGGAGAGACAGAGTAACTTTTGCATTTATAATATCCGTATGGTTTTTAGGGTTCCGCAGCCAAAGGGTAAAAACCTATTACTAAGACTCCATTACCCGTCTGTCTGTCTATCTGTCCGTCTGCCACCAGGCTGTATCTCATGAACCGTCATAGCTAGACAGTTGAAATTTTCACAGATGATGTAATTCTGTAGCCGCTATAACAACGAATACTAAAAACAGCAACAAACGTGATTTTTTTGCCGTTTTTGCGATAATGGTACGGAATCCTTCGTGTGCGAGTCCGACTCGCACTTGACCAGTTTTTTCGTTACGCACAGACACATGCATGCAGCCATGCGTAACGAGGCATGTTTTTATGTCGGAGTAACGTTTTATCGCGTCTTCCGTGCGTTCTTTGCGATTAAAACTCGTGCATACAGACACGACAATACTACCACCCTTTTTATTGTTTATCGTACAATATCCATGTGCAAGCCTGGACTCTGTTGTGTTTTCCAGGAAGTAAAAGTATTCTAAACATTGTGACTTTTCCAGATGGATAGCCATCAAATCAGCAATCCGGTTTTTCATCAAGACATATCTAAAATAGAACTACCAGACGAAAAAAAAAGGTTAATTTGGTAACATGGTAACTGCGTTCTGTGGGTATAAAACAATAAAAAATGCAAATAATCATATGCATAGAAAAACCACCTGTATGCCTAAGGTCTATTTCAGCGATATATCATATCCTCCTTCTCGCAAAGTGTTCCTCATTAGTGAGGGTCGTGATTCCCAGGTCTTCGTGAAGACGACTTTTCCTTCACCAATTTGCGCCATCTGCTTTATATCAGACTAGCGGACGTCTCGCGGTTTCACTTGCGTAGTTCCTGTTCCCGTAAGAATACAGCGATAAATAGTTGCCTATGTCACCTGAGGATTGTACTATTACACAGAATTACATAAAAATAAGACGGGTTTTGAACCAGCTATTTGTGAAGGCATTTTCCTGAACATTAATGTAAGTTTTCTTTCTGGACATGTGACTTGAAACGATGTTTTTTTGAAACGAAGTTCTTTAAGCGGCTTGCGTTGGGAGTTGCCTGGTATAATCCCCGCCATGTTACTTGGCAAGGTTTTGGCGTAGTGGGGGTAAGTTTACGCATATTTCGCGAACTGACCAACCACCATATAGAGCGAACGTGGATGTGACGCGATTGGTCAGTCGATCCTTGTGTCAACTACCAACCAATCGCGCGCTCGAAACGGTGCTAAACGTACCCCGCGCCCGCGCTGCTTCTGCTTTCCACGTCACTACCAAAGAGATCTAAAAACAACTTCTGCGCATCTAAAGACTCTTGTCAACTTACGTGCCGGGGATTATAGAAATCATCAAACAACGAAAAAGCGTTATGCCCTTTATCGAGACGTTTGGTTCTGTCCAGCATAGTTCGTCAGATATCATCATCAAAACTATTAACTGATTTCTTGAATTAGAAGTTGAGTAGGTATTAGTCAAACTTTAGCTTAGCCGGATAAACTATCAAACTTTGTCATCAAAGTAGGCTGAACTCCAATTTTTCAAAGACAAAGACAAAGATATTTTATTTCAAGTACCACCAAGCGGCACTTTTGAACGTTAGGTAGGTACATTAAAATTTACAAGTTATAAAAGTTGATTCTACCGTGCATTCTGAAAGTAGCTTGTTATGGAGAAGAATGCACAAGAAACTCCATACTTACTCTTTTAAAAAAAAATGTTTTTTTACAATATTTAGTGTCATAAGTACATTCATTAATAAATTCATATATGTGAGGACAATGCACCCAGAATAGCACTACACACTATACTACGTACAGGCATAAAGTAATAAAAGTACTCACACATGCACTGTGTTTTAAGTATATAATAGAAGCTAGAAAAAAAGCATTAACATCCGAAGCAGTTAAGTTATGACCAATCCCAACTGACGGCGTCCGTTCACGAACATGACGCATGAATTGGCACCACCCAGCTCAACCATCATGAAGGGAACCGGATGATCCAATACACGCGCCACCATCAGAGAGACATTTGAGAGAGCATGACACACTTAACTGCCAGGGCACACACAAGTCAACGAACGACACACAGGTACAGTAAATGGTAGATTTACAGTTGGGTACATAGTACTCACACAAGTGCTTTGCAGTTATACAATAGTAAGGAAATTGAGTTTATATAACAATACAAATGTATTCATTCAGTCTTCAGCAGTTCCAACAACACTTCAAAACAATAATGTTCTGCATATCACTTGGTTTTGCGCCCTAGTGGATGTGGAGCAGGAATAGCATTTAGCCAAGCATTTTTATCAGTGAAGTAATCACCCAACTTATAATATGCCAGCCTGCATAGTGTGCGTTTTATACAAGTTTTAAATTTCGTCTCATTCAGTTCAAGAATGTGGGTGGAATTTTATTGTAACATTTTGTACAGTACCCCGTGAAAGAAGAGGCTACTTTTGCCAGTCTGAAACCTGGTTGAACTAATTGGTCCCTATTTTCAATTCGGAAGCCGACCTTCTAACATTTATAATTTAAAAAAATATATATGCACCTGCCATATGATCTCTTCACCGCCTTGGGTTGACTAGTAGAGAATGCCTCAGGCATTATATCTACCCTTGTATGTACCTAGGAATGTTGCAAAAAAAATTAATGTTAATAAATTTTCATAAAAAATGGAACGAGTCGTCTTTGCTGAATCCAGAACCTGACACAATGCAAATGATTGCATCATCATTCAGCATATGCTAAAGTGATTATATCAACGATAAAATCCCGTGATTACACAGTATGTGTGGCAAATGGCTACTGAAACCTCAGATGGAAACACTCAAATAATGACCAACATTTATAGTCCTGGAACGCGTCCGTTGCTATCGTGTACTTACAATAGCTTTAGCCACCGGCTTCGCCCGCCTAAAAACGTACCAGAAATAAAGTATCTCCTACCTAATCCTGGCCACGGTCTACCCATTTACCAAGTTTCATCTAAATGCGTGGAACCTATAGACTCTCACATTTATTAATAGACTAAGCGCTTTCATTACCCCAAGGGGACGTAGGAGTACGTCGGATACAAACCAGATTATAAACTGAATAAAAATATAGTAAAATAGGTATGGAAGTATTAATTAGAATATTAATAATTGTGATGGTTGTAACTATGTTGTTAAATTTAATATTTTGCATGCAAAATATTAAATTAACAGGCAAAATTTATTGGGACAATTTACGAATATTCCAACTTATGTGTATAGGTACCTACAATATCAGCAAATAAATGATTTCTTTATTTTGTGATTGAATGAATGATTATTAAATTTAATATTTTGCATGCTTACGGCATGCAAAATATTAAATTAACAGGCAAAATTTATTGGGACAATTTACGAATATTCCAACTTATGTGTATAGGTACCTACATTATCAGCAAATAAATGATTTCTTTATTTTGTGATTGAATGAATGATTATTAAATTTAATATTTTGCATGCTTACGGCATGCAAAATATTAAATTAACAGGCAAAATTTATTGGGACAATTTACGAATATTCCAACTTATGTGTATAGGTGCCTACATTATCAGCAAATAAATGATTTCTTTCTTTCTTTCTAGATGATAGATAAATGGTTAGACTTTGAATAGGATTATTAGGATATCTTCTCAGACACCTCATCTTCTCAGATGTTATATCAGTTAATGTCAAAGCTTTTCATTCCCTTTATTTTATCTCAGTTCAGAAGGGAATATGTTCATTACGGAATCACAAAAACGCCACCGGAATATGCCTAAATAAGCTTAGGCGGTTCGTTTTAATATTTCTTCCACAAATTGAAAATAACACAGTACGATATTGAATTCCGGGTAATTTGTATTATTTTGCTGAAGGTTTTTGTGACTTCTTTTTAGGTAGTAAAATTAACTTTTAATATTGATGTTTTTTTAGGGTTCGGTACCTGAAGGGTCCAAACGCAACCCTATTGCTGTCACTCACTAAGTGACAGCAATAGGGCTGCGTTTGGGTACACTTGGTCACGTTTGGTCTAAAAACTGCGATCACTATATTTTTTCCTTTCGACATGCAAGGCAAGACGGATGGTCGACGTCGATATTGGAAGGCCAAGCACTAGGTGGATCGATGACCTAGTGCATGTTGCGGGAATCCGCTGGTTGCGAGAAGCACGGGACTAGTCGCTTGGGGGAGCTCTATGTTCAGCAGTGGACATTATTCGACTGAATTGATGATGATGATAATGCAAGGCATAGATGCTAAAATTTAACAACCCGTAACCTGGTGGTTATAATAATGTTCTCCCTTCCTCATTTGTTTTCGGCAGCTAAGCAGCAGCCATGTTTTACGGGCTGATACAATCATCCCTACTTTTAAAATTGTAACAATCAACATGCTGAAAAAGAATATTAGGAATTTTCTCAAGAATTATCTCTCAAATTCAGTTATGTTTCTTAAACACTCACTAACAACTGAATCCTAACTAATATAAAAACCGGCCAAGTGCGAGTTGACTCGCGCACGAAGGGTTCCGTACCATAATCGCAAAAAACGGCAAAAAAACACGTTTGTTGTATGGAAGCCCCACTTAAATATTTATTTTATACTGTTTTTAGTATATTTTTTTTCTTTCTTATTATTAGGGTCCCGTTTTTACCCTTTGGGTACGGAACCCTAAAAATGCGAATGTGAGTTTGTTTGTTACGCTTTCACGCCTTAGCGGCTGATCGGATTTGCATGGAACTTGGCTTATGGATAGACCGGAACCTGGATTAGTACATAAGATACTTTTCATCCCGGTATAATGTTCCTTTGGGATGATTTGGCAGGCGAAGCTGCAGGCAGAAGCTAGTATTATTAACACACGTGTCCCGTTTATCTGTCAAATGGCATGATACTTTTAAATTACAAACATGGGACTGAGTTTTCTGTCTATAAAACGAATGAACGTGTATTTTCATATTGTGTCGGGATTACGTAACATTGTAGGATGCACGTATAACATAAATTATACTGAACAAGCTCCTGCCACCGGTTTCGCTCGAGAGAATATCGTAAATTATCCCAAGGGAGCCGTTTCAGTTTATGCAGAATATGACATATATGTTGGAGTGCCCATGCTCTTAAGAGGAGCTAATGAACTCCACTGACGCTGAAACTGACGTAGCCCAAAATACTTAGAGATTTTATCGACTCGAATAGAAGAAGAAAAAAATTCAAAATAAACGTACTCTCGGGATAAAACCTAAGTGCTTCGCCGTGGTCAATTGGATCAAAAAGATCTCTATGCCAAATTCTATTAACATTGCTCTAGCGGTGGAGACGTGAAAACTTAACAAACAGACAGACGGAGGGAGAGATAGAGTAACTTTTGCATTTATAATATCCGTATGGTTTTTAGGGTTCCGTAGCCAAAAGGTAAAAACCGATTACTAAGACTCCATGACCCGTCTGTCTGTGTAACTGTCCGTCTGCCACCAGGCTGTATCTCATGAACCGTCATAGCTAGACAGTTGAAATTTTCACAGATGATGTAATTCTGTAGCCGCTATAACAACAAATACTAAAAACAGCAACAAACGTGATTTTTTTGCCGTTTTTTACGTTAATGGTACGGAATCCTTCGTGCGCGAGTCCGACTCGCACTTGGCCAGTTTTTTCGTTACGCACAGAAACATGCATGCAGTCATGCGTAACGACGCAGGCTTTTATGTCGGATTTTGTTTTATCGCAACTTCCGTGTGTTCTTTGCGATTAAAGCTCTTGCTTACAGACGCGACAATGCAACCATCCTTGTTTTATTTTTATCGTACAATATCCATGTGCAAGCCTGGACTCGGTTGTGTTTTACAGGAATTAAAAGTATTCTAAACATTGTGACTTTTGCCATCAAATCAGTACTCCAGTTTTTCATCAAGACAAATCGAAACTTGAACAATCTGACGAAAAAAATAATTAAAAAAATTTGCAACATGAAACACGCATGGTACTTGCGTACTGTGGGTATAAATATTCATATGCATAGAAAAATCACCTGTATGCCTAAGGTCTATTTCAGCGATATATCAGATCCTCCTCCTCGCATCGTGTTCCTTATTACTGAGGGTCAGCATTCCCTGGTCTTCATGGAAACAAATTTTCCTTCACCAATTTGCGCCATCTGCTTTATATCAGACTAACGGACGCCTCGAGGTTTCACTTGCGTAGTTCCTGTTCCCGTAAGAATACAACGATAAAAAGTAGCCTATGTCACCTGGGGAGTGTGTAGCTTCCCAACGGTGAAATAATTTTTGAAATCGGTCCAGTAGTTTTTAAGTTTATTCGTTACATACAAACATACAAATCTTTCCTCTTTATAATATTAGTATAGATAAAGAAATACTAGTTAAATTAAACTAACCCAAATTATTTCGTTATCAACAGATTTCAAAGTAGATGAAAAGAAATAAAGAAAAAGTGTTTAATTGTTACAAAACGACATATAATATAATAACACGCTTATGCTAAATCCTTAACAATAGTATTAGTAGTACTTAAATTAATTTAGTAAAGACGAGAAATAAATCAAACAATAATAACATATACTACCTACATTTTGTTTATAACAGAAAGGAAATAGGGTGAAAAAGATAACAGGCAGATGCATGTCGTGATTGTGGCAAGAAGGCTTCCACTCAGCATAATGCTGTACCGTGGAGGACCCACAGCACGGCGCTGATTTGACTTCTTTTAAGGCGCCGATTTCCTTGAGTAGCTGATTTTAAAATGAGAATCACGTCTAAAAGGCTAGTCGAGATTCTTTGAAAAACATATATGTTATATAAGACAATTTTCTTAATAATTTGATCTAAGCAAATTTTGAGTTTTTTTTGCAAAACATAGTGTAATTCATTTGTAAAGTTATGTCTCAAACTGACAAAAACACGATAATCACACCAAAACCGCTGGGCGTATTTTAATGAAATCAACACCATCTCAAAGATAATTTAACTATCTACATTTTGATCTGAGGCTTTTTTTTTGGCTGCGTCTGTGTTTCCGAACGCATACAACCCGAATCTATTCTAAGTTAGAGTGAACAGGCTTCTTCTGGGTAAGCTCACTCCATCGTCGACTTTGTCTCTGACACCTCTGACCTAGATTAGAGTCAAGAGCAAACCCATCACAAATAAAAAACAAATTTAAAAAAAAAGTCATAGAATAATAAGGAAAGTACAAAAAACTACTCAATTATGGGTCGCGCGGGTGTGAAACGAGTGCGCGTTTTGTTCCCTCAAGGTCGTTGGCGTTAGTCGTCGTCTTAAGAATGGAAATTGGACATACGTCACTCTTCCACATTTAAAGTTGTATGTTCATAGAGCCTGAGCATGTGGTGTACTGATGCTGCCTGTCACTGGTTTTCTAATGAACCTTTTCAACAGACTAACATTCTGCCCGAACTTGCAATCGAACCCAGAATCAACCATTACATGGAACACAGAAGAAGAAAGAAAGAAAAAGAAGAAGTTTGAAGAAGTTTAATTGTCACAAAACGACATACAATATAATAACACACTTATGCTAAACCCTTAACAATAGTATAAGTAGATCATAAACTTTCAATGATAGCCCTTCAGAAATGAAGACCCTCTCGGGTAGAATTTTATACTTTTCAATATACAGTTTATAACGGCAAAGTGCGATTATATTTAAAAAAAACTGCTTAAATGGCTTTTCCATACAAAGCTATCATCAACTGATCATAATTTGTATACCTAGGAGATACAATTTATTTTTTAATATTTGACTAATACTTTCTTTGAGAAAGTTGTTTATATACATGGACAGAAACAGTATTTAAAATATCATCGCAACTTTCCGTTACGTCCTATATAACAACACTTTTCTTCTATCCGGTTCTTATTGCCCGCTCTACATACTTAAGTGTGTTGTTACATTTTATCGTGAAACACTTGGCTAGGCACCTTAAGGGTGCCCTAGTCGGTGGCACGAACTATTTTGTGGAGGGGTTAAAATGTATGCTAGCTCATCCGACAACACGTGCGAAAGGGATAGACGCTGTGATGAGCAGTATGTAGCTAGTGCGCGTACAAACAGACACTTTTGAAAATTTGTAGGCTAGATAAATTTATCACATTAAACACTCAGTGTTCTTCCTCCTCTCTCCTGCTTGATCTATGCTGTGCCCGACATGGTCCATAATTTTAACTAATATTATTAATTCACTACCAACTGTATACATTATGGTACGCAATAAATAATTGAGAATTGAATTGAGAATAATGATCAGACAAATTGATATAAATTTTTATTTTGAACTTACACTGTCAAACAGCGTAATCGCCATACTATGTTTGTATGGAAGAATGATCGACTAGGGCACCCTTAACGACCAATATCGTCATTTGAAAATCCATCCACACATTTATTTAGGCACTAGCTTTGGCCAGCAGCTTCACCCGCGGAGTAGGAAATTATTACCAGGAAAGAGAAAAGTATCATATTCTTTTCTATCCTTCCCAAAGGCCCAATATATCTTTTCACCAAAATTCATCAAAATTGTTCAGCGGTCTTGGCGTGAAGACATAACACACAAACAGAGAGAGCTACATTTGCATTTATAATATCTACGTATTAATTTGGATTCATTAAATGTCGTTTTGTCTTAGTGAAAACGGAGGAGAGGAGCTCGTGGCTAAATAATAACAGCCGCACGGGTCGATCATCAAGGTTAAGCAACGCTTGACGAGGTCAGTCCGTGGATAGATGACCATTTCAACATACCGAGTTTCCTCCGTGCCTCGGAAAGCACGTTAAGCCGTTGGTCCCGGCTGTTATTTGAAGATCTTTGACAGTCGTTACGGATAGTCAGAAGCTTGAGATCTGACACCAGTCTTGCCAAGGGGTACCGTGTTACCCAGTTACTGGGTTGTGGAGGTCAGATAGGCAGTCGCTCCATGTAAAACACTGGTACTTAGCTGAATCCGGTAAGACTGGAAGCCGACCCCATTTTGTATTTTGTAAGTAATCAGTCACGCTTGGAATCTCCTGAAGAGATAACATGAAAGGGTAATGTTTGTCAACGAAGTACGTATGTATGTAACGAACGAATGTAGATGTAAGTGTAATTGTGTATGTGTATTCAGTTCGCTGATTGCCAATTGGTTCCTAGGAGAATTGGTTGTGATATCCAAGCATACTACAATATTATAAATGCGAAAGGATCTCTGTCGGTCTGTCTGTTCCCTTTTTACATTAAACGGCAAACTAGATTTGAATAAAAATTTGTACACGAGTAGACCATGTCCTGAATTAGAAAAATGGCCAAGTGCGAATAGGACTCGCGCACGAAGGGTTCCGCACCATTATCGCAAAAACCGGCAAAAAAATCACGTTTGTTGTATGTGAGCCCCCCCTTAATTTATTTTATTTTAATTTAATAATTATTGTTTTTTATGTGAATATACAACTAAATATTCTGTGAATATTTCAAGCGTCTACCTGTTGCCGTTATTAATATCGAGCAAAAAACGGCAAAAACGTCACGTTTGTTGTACGGGAGCCCCCCTTAAATATTAATTTTATAATGATTTTAGTATTTGTTGTTATAGTGGCAATAGAAATACATCATCTGTGAAAATTTCAACTGTCTAGCTATCACGGTTAATGAGATACAGCCTGGTGACAGACGGACAGACAGACAGACAGACAGACGGATCGTGAAGTCTCAGTAATAGGGTCCCGTTTTTACCCTTTGGGTACGGAACCCTAAAAAGGGTTTTATCATCCCGGGAATATGTTCTCTTGGAATGTTCATGCAGCCGACGCCGCTGTGCATATATAAGCTCAGGAAAAATTGTGTTTATTATTAGGTACTGAAATATAGGGGATTACCTTGTCCCACATTTTGGATCCATTTATTTATTAACTATTTATTTTTTTATTAAAATTACTCTCTGACCCAACACATGATCGCTCTTAAGACCTTAGCGGGATTTTAGGTGTATTCTTATTATAATGTATCGTGGCTAACGTTACTATCAGGGGGGTGACCATAAGCTCTTAGAGCGGTATCAATTTGAGATCAAATAAGGGACAGATGTATCTGACTTGTATACATCTGTCACTTACTCGATATCAAATTGATACCGCTCTAAGAGCTTACGGTCACCCTCCTGGTCAGGTTAGATTACTCGCCAATGGCCAGTGGAGCCTTGTTGGTAAAAAACATACTCCGTCAAGCAAATAACCCCTTCTTAACTCATGTAGAAAGATTTACAACTTTTAAAAACTACAGTCTACAATTTATTGATAATCCTCATATTGTCCCCAGGCCGTGGAAGATGGAGACCAGAGCTGATGATGACGAGGCACCGACAGACCCAGCGGCGAGGAAGCTCACACATCATGACTACACAGAACAGGACTTTGAAGGTAACTTTATTATCTTTTATCAAACAAATACCCCATCTACGTACCAGCAGTTTCAGGAATTACAATTTTACTATGGTTCAACGTATTTCTCGAACTAAAAGTGTTATAAAAACAACTAACTGTGCAGGAAAAAAATAATTTTCTAAATAAGTGCTAAGACATAATGCCGTCCTGAATTGACATCTTTCGTAATCCTCAAAATGATTTACTAATGAAAATAAATCATAGAGAAAATAGAACTGCACAAGTTGATTCCGCCTAGCCTTTTGGTCCGATGATGCACGGCAATGCGCCATTGGTACATGGTGGACATCCCGCACATACGCACATAGCGTTTTGCAAATCTTTCATTGTGCGTGCAGCTAAGGAGTGGAATACCCTGCCGGAGTCATTGTTTCCTGATAGCAACAAGCGACAACCTAGGGGTCTTTAAGTCAAGAGTGAATAGGTTTCTTCTAGGCAAGCGTGCTTCACCGTCGACCACATCATCGCTTATTATCAGGCGAGATAGTGGTTTAACGTGAGCCTATCGATAATATAAAAAAACGATACTTACTCAATCTATTCTCCGGGAACCTACCAAGAGATATAAGCGAAAGAGCAATTACCGCTATTGCCATTCTAAAAGGAAACAGCTATACTAGCAGATATCTTCGAAGAAAGTAAGCACAGTATGTACAGTACAACCATTTTATTAATGTCCCTTGGCAATCATCGCATTTCCGAATACAAACGAATGCTGATTTCCATGTTCATCAATTATTATATTTATCGTGTATAATAATTTGAATTCAGAACTAAGTATAGTATAGTTCTCGCCAAACTTCTTGGCCGCCCTGAAGTTGGCTACAATGGCTGCACAGTAGTAAATCTCATACAAAAACAGCACCGTTTCGTGCCTCGCGCATCCGAAAGCCAACTTCAGGGTGGCCCAGAACTTTGGCTAGAACTATCTTTATCGTTGTTTTGTTTGAATTTCAGTGTGAAATATATAGAGCTGTAAAAATAGCAGCATTAGCAGCTTTCCACTCATTTTTAAAATAAATTACATTATGTTAAAAGAGAATTAACAACTTTATATACTTCCAAGTTGATTGAGAGCGTCCGGTCTGCACCAAGTGCAAACGGCAACTGATAGAAATCCGAAGACTGACGAAACTCGAAGTTTGCCGAGGGACATTAAGAAAATGTTTGTACTGTATAACACTATTTACTATACAAATAAATCACAAACTTACACATCTTTGAATAAGTAGCTATTTTCTGGAATAGAAAGCGAGACTAGACCACTTTACGTCTGATTTTTAACCGTCTTTCCAAAAAGGAGGAGGTTCTATGTTCGACTTTGTTTGTTATTTTGTTTTTGGTTGTATACTGATTTCTCCGTCAATTGTCGTTTTTTTTTTTTAAAGTGTTTGTTTCCAAATTGGTCCCATTTAAATTTTGTGAAGATCTTATCAAGAACACAACAGAACTCTTCAAAAAAATGACTGCAAAAAAACGAAGAAAAGAAAACAGGAATACCGACTGCCTGAAAAAAGTGATTTTTTTGTTTGTACTGTTTTTATTTGGAAGTCGGTTTATTTACATAGATAAAAATATATACAGTTTATAAAACACAAACAAATAATACAAATATTCTTAAATAAAAAACTACTAACTAACTTAGCCTATAAATTAACTAAAATATGGCGTCTAAGAACTCCTCCACATCGTTATCCACTGGTATTGTGTCCAAAAGACTGGCAGCATTGCCACGTTGTATTGCAATGCTTTTCCTCTGACCAAAGTAAAAGCCAGCCCTTGGGTCACGCAAAGTGTCAACTAGGCGTTTGAAAATATCTTTGAATAAATCGTGCACACTCGGACTTTACGGACCACGAGTTTCAACCCCAAATGGCTCGAAAATATAACTACCGATAAGATTATTATATTTCCGCCGCTTGAGATTCTCGGCAGCCGCAGCGGCGGTGCCAGCACACCACAACGAGCTAGGAAGATAGGATGGTGAAAGAGTATCGACACAAGTAGCGTCCCACACTAAAGGCCTACCCATCTTCCATGGAAACAAAGACATCCCGTCCGGTCTTTATCCATCGTCGCATGCCAGGCCATGGGGTTCTAATACGGCCAGAACGCTGACGGTGACGAGAGCACTTCGGATGATGACGTATATGTTTCCGTGCTGCGCTATGCGACCCGCACTTCGGCTACATGACAGACCGTGGTGACCGAGGCTGTTGACAATTTCGGCACAGAAGCAACGATCAGGAGTACAACAGGGAGCGCCAAGACGTAGGGAAGCAGCGAGGCGGAAAGTAGTGTCGTAAAACAAGATGCCTATGTTCGACGATGGTAGTGCTTGAAGCCAGACACCCGACTCCCACTCACCCACAACCAGCAGGCGCGCACGCTCTGCAGGAGTTGCGCCCAAACAAAAACCCATCATCCCATCTCTGGGATGATGGGTTTTCGGGGGGATTAGAATTCGGGCAAGCGAGTCTCTAAGGATCAATAGATGAAGCATGGCACATCAATATTAATCAGTATGGAAGATAGGATATTCCTGAATAATCTCTGAGTGCCATGGACCGAGGATATAAATAATACCAGAAATATTGCGGACGCTTATGTACCTTCCCAATATGCCCGTTCAGACCCCGCTTACCTTTAAAGAATCGTGCCTGGGTGTAGAGGACACCTCTCCAGGATGATTAGTGATGACGAAGGTTGACACACACTATTTTCCACCACATCACTGCTACCACTTAACATATATCTATCTTTATTAGAACTGTAACACTTAATTATTATTAACAATTAAAACAAATAAGAAACTAAAAGATGACAAATCGAGTCAACGCGGCGCAGTCACGTCCAAGAAGGCATTTTGGCTGCGGCGCCCTGGAGTTGCCTATATAGTGCGCGCGGAACTAGTTGACCGCGCCTTATGTGGCGACAGGGGTGAGGAGGTGGGTTAGGACAATGGACAATGTCAATGGGTTAATGGGTCATCACACCCATTGTCAATGGGTCATCACACCCGTTTTCAATGGGTCATCCCGACTTTTACTGGCGCACCCGCCTCTCCGTCCCACCGCTCACATACCTAAGGCTCGGCCAACTAGTTCCGCGCGCACTATAGTTGCAGGCAGGCTGACGTCGTATCCGCATTCTACTCGTTTACAGAAGTTGCGAGTGCGCAGTGATGACCGCTGCTTGCGGTGCTGATCGCACGACCGCTCGTCAACACCGCCACGGGTGCCAGGCAAAGACCACTTCCACTAATTTATTATATTGTAAAAATATATAGTTAGGAAGGGTAGAAAATATGCTTATTAGAGGAATTAAAAAATATTTTATAATTTAATTTAAGACGATGAATTTTTAACATATTTAAACGTTGATTGAGTTAACTACTCATCAAAAAACTGTGCCTACGGCCCAGTTTTATCGGTAAAACGCGATTCAAACTGGTACATAATTAACTCTCCAACTTATTTGATCATTTATGAGGCTAACAACTGAAAAAAAATGGTGCTTTACCGAAATTTGCAACAATTTTTTAGCATATTTAACCATTGGTTAAGTTAACTACGGATAAAAAACTGGGCCTTAACAAGCCAGAGCCAAATTGAATTTATTAAGTAAAAATGTGTAATGAAAACTTTTATGAATCACTTACGCAAAGTGCACGCAAGATTATGGAGCTTGGCTTATGTAAGTTTTTATAACTTTATCACAAACTCGTTCAATATTAAATTTATTAAAAGTAATACAAGGTCTAGCCAGAGAAGATAATTTATTAAACGTTAAGAAACAAGTATGTAATTTGGGGTTTTCTCATCATGTTACAGGAGGTACCGTAGCATTTTTTCTAGGAATTTTATACCGAGTAACTTTTCAACAGTTACTTTTTAAACCAAGAACTAGCTTCTGCCAGTGGCTTCGCCCGCGTGATAAGTGTTTTCTTATCCCAAAAGAACATTATACCGGGATGAAAAGTAGCCTATGTGCTATTCCATCTATGTCTGTGCCAAATTTCATCCCGATCCGTTAAGCCGTTCTAGCGTGATTGAATAACAAACATACATCCATCCAAACTTTCACATTTATAATCTTAGTAATAGGCTCGAGTTCGACCATCATCTCACATGATGGTAAGCGATGATGTGGTTGACGATGAAAGTTATCTAAAGTTCAATATTCAGCATAATGTGGCATTCAAAGTTACAGCATGCGAAAAACAGGTCAAGTGCGAGTCGGACTAGCGCACGAAGGGTTCCGTACCATTATCACAAAAAAACGGTAAAAAAACACGTTTGTTGTATGGGAGCCCCACTTAAATATTTATTTTATTCTGTTTTTAGTATTTGTTGTTATAGCGGCATCGGAACAGAAATACATCATCTGTGAAAATTTCAACTGTCTAGCTATCACGGTTCATGAGATACAGCCTGGTGACAGACAGACAGACGGACCGCGGAGTCTTAGTAATATAATACCCTTTGGGTACGGAACCCTAAAAACTGCTTTGAGTAACTTCATACCACACAAAAATTCTTAAGAGGGGTTCTTCAGACTATTTTGAATTTAAAAAAAGTCAGCGGCATTGAAGATAGGGGACAGGGAACTCGTAAACGCCAGCCGCTCCAGTAGTTGTGGAACACAATGTAACCGACAAAATCTTATACTTAGTACCAACACTTACTCACCTCTACTTACCCCATCACTGACAGTCCTGAAGATATGTTTTATCATGGTGAGTTTCTATGCTCCATTGTTGCTGACACAGCAATTTTAAATCTCTACTGACCGCAAAACAATTTTCCACAGTTTGACACTAACAAGTTACAAGGGCATAAAAACAGCTGAGAATGTTTGTTTGTTGTTGTTTCCCCTTTGTACCGTAAATTCAAGGGATTGCCGGTCAAGTTTCTTGATTAAATAAACTTTCGGTAACTGTAAGTTTGTCGACCGCTGTAAATACTGGATGTTCGTTTAGTCACCTGTATCTGTTGAGTCTACACGGTAACGTTTAATTAATGCAGATTCCCCTATACCTAAGATAGGTATATTGTTTATTTATTTATTTATTAAACCATTAATATAAACACACATAATAAACAGACAAGAAGAAGGACAAAGGTACAAAGGCGATGCTTATTTCTAAAGAAATCTTTTACAGCATACCTGCGAAAGGAGAGTTGAAAAACTTAATTCAAAAAATCTAAAAACCCGACTGCTTAAGAAGCGAAATCTACCTAATTCGAAAAAAAATTGTAAATTAACTAAAAAGTTATAAAAGCAGTTGGGTTTTTTGATTTTTTGTATTGACTTTTTTTACTCATAACTTTTTAGTTAACATTTTTTTTCGAATTAGATATATTTAAACATATAAGTGTTATATATTTTTGAAATCACCTCTTAAATTTCTTTATTTGATATCCCATGACAGGCGTGCAAGAAAAAAAATTGGGCCCCCATAATATGGCATCCAAAATCCGCCATTTTTAGCCAGTGACACTCGCAAGGTTAAGACGAATCGATTGACGTAAGAATCATCAAAATCGGCCAATTCCTTTGGTCTCTAGAACGCCACATAGGAACAAACATACATACATAGACTGATAAATACATTACCCCCTCCTTCGGCAATCGGGTAGAACAGATATGTAAACACATTAAACATTGACTATAAAGTAATAGTAGTCGGAATATTTAATTGTTTATCCACCCATTAGGTTTTGGATTCTGTAAGCTGCTGGTAAAATAATAAAATAAATAACTTTTCCAAAACCCAAAACCAAATGGGGCCAAAGATATAATGAACTTCTTTGTTTACGTTTCTGAGAAAACACCTCGATTTAATAATTTCCAATTTTCCTTTGTAAATTTTCCTTTTTTTTGTATATTGCTAACATTGAACTAAAGCTCTCGAAAGTTCCACTACTGAGATATCTTCTTTCCTAAATATAAGGGTCATTAAATTCATTAAATGTTATATTTCGTATTCGTTGGTACAAAGCCATTAATTCAAAATGTTGAACTAAAATATTTTCTACAAAATACAAGAGAAACATCCAAAAGTTAATTAAATATTTATGTAAGCAATATTTCCTTTCTTACTGATGTTTGCTAAAGGTGAAACTTAGACGACTGTTATTACAAAACTTTTAGGTTAATTTAGCTCTGTTTTTCGTCTGTAGTAAATTGCAAAGTCAAACCTAACTTATCAAAATATCTGTGTTCCTTATAACTTACTGCCTTCTGCCAGCGGCTTCGCTCGCGTGGATGTCCGGAATTATCCCACGGAAAATGTTCTATTCCAGACTGTAATCTATCCCTGTGCCTGTTCATCCAGTTCCGTTCAGCCGTTCTGGTGTGATTGGGTAACAAACATCCATCCATTCAAACTATCGCATTTTTAATAATAAATTATTTATTTTAAATAATTAAATAACTATTTTTTGCCGCTGCTATGCTCCCGTGGTGAGAGTAAAAAACTCTTTAACAAAAAACTAATTATTATAAAAACAAAAACCCGACTGCTAAATATTTTTTTTTTTTTATTTATTTATCGATAGGCTCGCGTTTGACCACTATCTCGCCTGATGGTAAGCGATGATGTGGTCGACGGTGAAGCACGCTTGCCTAGAAGTAACCTATTCACTCTTGACTTAAAGACTCCAAGGTTGTAGCTATCAGAAAACAAAGACTCCGGCAGGGAATCCCACTCCTAAGCTGTGCGTACAATGAAAGTATTCGCAAAACGCTTTGTACGTATGGCTGGGATGTCCAACATGTACCGGTGGCGCATTGCCGTACGTCTTGTTGTCCGGTGATGGAAAGGGCTAGGCGGAATCAAATTGTGCAGTTCCATCGCACACTCCCCGAAATTTAACCGATAAAAAACCGACAGACTGGCCACTTGGCGTCGATCTTCAAGGCTCTGAAGCTTTGAGGCGACCAGTGCATCGCGGCCGATAAGCCTCTTGGCCCGTTTGTCAATCGACTCAAGTGCATCAAGTTGATATTTGGCAGATCCGTCCCAGTTAATTAACTGAAAAGAGAAAAACAAGTACCTACTAGGTATATTTTATACATATACTAGCTGACCCGCGGCTTCGCTTCCGTCAACTGGCTATCTACCTACCTATCTACCCTACCTACCTACCAACCTACCCTTCCTATCTACCTAACCTACCCTACCCTACCTTTTTTTTTTTTTTTTTTTTGGTTTCGCTGGGAAAAAATGCATTACGCATACCCACCCATGGGGGAATATGGGGGGGCTATCTGGGACTCCCCGGGCTGAGGCCCGGTATACCCACTAAAATAACCCAGCGGCACTCCCGCATCGTCTGTATGGAGGAGGACTGGGAAACTGGCACAGCCTTTACGTCCAGTCTTCCGCCGACGACCGTTCGGCAAACTCGCCTACGGGGCTTCCGCGTGCCCCGCTGGCGCTGCTCCTTAAAGGAGCCCTCCTCTGCGGGGCGAAGCTAAGTCCCGCCAAGACTCTCTGCCCCGCCCCAATACACCTCCACCTCCATCTTCTCCTCGCACTGAATCGCCCTGGCGCGTGAGCGACCCAGTGCGCGGGACCTTTGTGTGGACGAAGGATCCCCCAATCCTCCGCCCACGGCCCCCATCGCTGCGGCACTTGACCCGCGAGGGCCAAACGCCACCCTCCACGTTTGTGGCGGAGCATCGGTACCAATGCTCCGCCACCTCCCTCCTAACCTAACCTACCCTCCCGCCCAGAGGCCCAGAAGTGAGCCCCTGTGTCGCATCCGGAGTGTCTCCTGCTAGTCAGAGGAACACCCAGAGCGAACCTACCTCCTCCTCTATTCTCTCCCTACTGATTTCCCTCTGGTGATTCCCCCGTGTACCTAAGGGGAACACCCAGAGCGAAGTCCTCATCTTCCGCCGACTCATCGCTGTCGACCATCCCGACGCCGAGGGAGGGCCGGCAGCGAGGAGTCATCCCCTCCTGCCGCACAACGGCGGCATACCGCCGAGGGCTTCCCTCCTGCCCCCAGGCGGGGCCACCCCCCACCGAAGGAGAGCCGTCGCTTGATCCGGCTAAATCCGCAAAGCCGGGTGCAGAGCCAGGTGCAGAGCGGGCTTGAGCAGGGTGCAGAGCTGATGTGCTCACGACGTCCTCCCGAAGGAGAGCCGTCGCTTGATCCGGGCAGAGCCGGGTGCAGAGCCAGGTGCAGAGCGGGCTCGAAGCAGGGTGCAGAGCTGGTGTGCTCACGACGGCCCCCCGCAGAGGTGAGCAGCCCACCCAGAGGCTCAGAAGTGAGCCCCACCGCTAACCTACCTAACCTAAACTCCTACCTACCTAACCTACTGCCGCACAACGGCGGCACAACCGCTGAGGGCTTCCCTCCTGCCCCAGGCCGGGCTACCCACCACCAAAGGAGAGCCGTCGCTTGATCCGGCTAAATCCGCAAAGCCGGGTGCAAAGCCAGGTGCAGAGCGGGCTTGAGCAGGGTGCAGAGCTGGGGTGCTCACGACGTCCTCCCGAAGGAGAGCCGTCGCTTGATCCGGGTCGAGCCGGGTGCCGAGCCAGGTGCAGAGCGGGCTCGAAGCAGGGTGCAGAGCTGGTGTGCTCACGACGGCCCCCCGCAGAGGTGGGCAGCCCGCCCAGAGGCCCACCGCTTACCTACCTACCCTAGCCTACCCTAGCCTACCCTAGCCTACCCTACCCAACCTACCTACCTACCTACCAATTTGTTAAACTATTTATTTGAATAATAAATAATACTACAATACGAATGTAACCAACTTTTGTTTTTTTTTTTAAAATAAATTATAGCCTATGTTACTCGGGAATAATGTAGCTTTCTATTGGTGGTTAAATTATGTTAATAAAAGCTTGTGAAATTTCTCAGAATCTTTTTCTACCAAACAGCAGAAAGACGAACAGATTAAACAAATGCAAAGCAACACTTAATTTCTAGAACATTCCCTTTTTAAAATGTCAGCTCGAGTAAAAGAGAGGGAAGACTGTCTTGAACACTCATGGTGGAAATTAGGTCAATGGGGTGGACGGATCGGATAGGGGAGCCGAAATCCTGTAGCAGTTTTATCAACGTTGTGTCAACTTAACTTTCGGTAGGATGCAATCCTGTAAGAAGTAGTTCGTATTTGTAGACAGTTGGTGAAATAGTTGCAAGTGTTATGGTATTAAACAATAATTTAGACATATTACTTAAATAAATAATTAGGTACCGAAACACCGTAGAATTGATGGGCGTCGATATCTATTTGATTTTAAATTACACCAAGTGCAACTCCATGTACTTTCGGGCGAGCACGGCCTCTGTGATAGGCTTGAGTCACGCATTTTATCACACATATTCGTGAGCTGGCTGACCAAAACCAGATGTATCCTCCGACTGCACAGCATGATTTTCTTCTTGTTTATGTCTTTTTAATTCGCTTCTTAAGCAGTCGGATTTTTTGGTACTCACTTTTTTTATTTATAACTTTTTAGCTGACTTTATTTTTTCGAATTTCGCACATAAGTGTTATATATTTTTGAAATGACTTCTTAAAACTCTTTATTTTGACACCCCACACGATGCGTATAGACAAGAAACAAAAAATTGGGCCCCCATAATATTGCGCACAAAATACACCATTTTTCTATCTTCCAATTTTAATGTAACCATTAGTCAGTTTTCTAGTACTCCGCTGCATCCGGTATCCGGTTATACAGGAAGCTAACTGAAAAGGCTGTTAATTACTTAGTCATTTACAGCTTTTTTTTCACGGTAGCTTTTCAAAAAGATTTCTTCAACGTAAAAGAAGCAAGTAAGGATCGTAACAGGTGGCCTTCTGTAGTTTCTGCCTACCCATCATGGGAAAAAAGGCTTGGGTTTATGTATGTTCTCGCTTCCGCCCGCGGCTTGGCCGTGGCCGTGTTACTTCTCCACGCTCAAATGGCTGGACGGATCTGGATGAAATTTGGCACAGAGATAGATTATAGTCGGTATCTATATAAATAACTAGCTTCTGCTAGCCTCTCGCCAGCGTGAATGTCGAAAATTATCCCAAACGAACATATTCCCGGGATAAAAAGTATATCCTAGTGTATCCTATATGCTAATCCAGATTATAACCTATCTCTCTGCCAAATTTCATCCAGATCCGTCCAGCCATTTGAGCGTGGAGAAGTAACAAACATACAAACACACACACTCACAATCTTTCACCTTTATAATATTAGTGTGATAGCCTATGTGTTATTCTGATGTAAAAGCTATATTTCGCTAAAGTTTGATCAGAACCTGTCCATTATTTTTAGTTTTGCGGGTAAAAGTAAAACAACAACAACAACATTTATCCATCAATCCATCCTCATAAACTATGACGTTTATGATAGTAGTAGGATATATGTACATATTTCAGCCATGTTTGTTGATATCTACAAAATTCCCTAACACCAAGTTCGGTATAGGATAAGTTTGAGATTGATGGGGTGTCACCAAATATGATAAATGTTTGTGCTTCTGCGAGTTATGTACCTACGATTGATTGCACTGTTGACGTTAAGTTTTATTTTTTTATGTTCCAAGGAGTTTGGTAGGAATTTAGGTAATGAAATAACAAAAATATGTCAATAAAAATCATTGCCATATTCGTATACATAGCTAGGTTATTTAACCTCCGTTACGTGTAAGTACATTCCAATTTACAACATAATACACGCCTGTAAAATAGCCAATAAAACAGGATTTTCAAATCATACTAAAATGGTACTTGAAAGCCTTTTTGGCAAATAAACTATATTCGAATGAAAAATATAAACTTTTTAACAAATAAATTAAACCGACTTCTAAATCAAAACACTCTAAAGCAAAAAATTTATTTCTTTTCGGCAGTCGGTGTCAAAAAATAAAAAAGACTGGTTACAATAACACCGTCTCCCGAAAAGAAAGTTACTTGTTGCTTTATTTTTTTATTTATTTGATTAGGTTCACCAACATTTGTTTACACTTAATTATAATAAAAAATACATGCTTAAACTAATCTTACAGTGCAACAATTACTTAAAGGCACACACACACCACATTCACAATTTTGTAGAATCTAAAAGCTAACTTACATAGTATTCGTAATAAGCGCTAAATATTAAAACAAGTGAGTGATTACATACTCGTAACATCGAGAACATTAATAAAATTGGTAAAAAGTATTAAAAATTGGTTACAAAAAATAATAATTGGTAAAAATTATACAATTAATGAAATCAGTAAAAATAAAAATTGGTAAAAAATAATGTTAAAAATTGGTAAAAATTGTACTATTGATTCAATTAATAAAATTGATTAAGATAATAAAAAACTTTGTAGTGTTTTGTACAAGAAATTTACTTTTTGTTGTTGTTTGTATGCCTAAATTGAAGTTTAAACTAATTATTATACGAGCGCTAATCCCGCCAATAAACTGCCTCGCAGTTTGGTGGGTTTGTAATATTAAGAAACGACGTATTTTTAAAAATAAACGTTTTTTTAATTTTTTATTTGCATTGGAAGTCGCTTTAATATTTTTGTTAAAATTTTTATATTTTTCATTAAAAACGGTCGGTCGGTGTCAAAACTTTTTATTTTTCTCTTTTTAGTTTGCGTACCCTATTACCGTGAAAATAATTTATAGCCAGAGGGCTCATCACAATTCCGACAACACATGACTGGGATCATCATCATCATCAGCCTATTAATGTTCCCACTGCTGTGACACAGGCCTCCTCTCTATGAGAGGTGATGGGCCGTAATCGACCACGCGGGCCCAGTGCGGGTTGGTGGATGTCACATGTCTTCGAATTTTTGGTTCTAGGACATGCCGGTTTACTCACGATGTTTTCCTTTACCGTTTTGAGAGCAGTGGTGATAAAATAATTTACACAAAGTAAAGCGCCTGCCTGGGCTCGAACCCACGAACTACAACTTGTAAGTCGCGGCCGATACCACTGGGCCACCACTACTCTACATACGACTGGGAAACAGTGTTTTATTACGGAGTTCCGGTCCAGATAGTACCATTATTAGAACTATTTATTTAAATTTGCTACACACAGTCATTAACTAGTTGATATATCTTATACCCAAAACATACTTATCATTGAGAAGTTCCAGTTGCCATCTGGAGTCTTCTTCATCAGTTCAACTTCACCAAATGATACTTTTTGAATGCAAATGTTTGCCATGTTGATGAAAATACCGAAATCGCTTTGTGTATGCCTTTAAAATCTGAGGAGTTACCTCGATTGCCCCAGGATCCCATCATCAGATCCTGACATGATGACCATGGGACCACTTGGGAAGTATACCATTTCAAACAAAAGAAGATTTTTCCAAATCGGTCCAGGCAGAAAATAAAAAAAACAACGTATTTAGAACCTCCTCCTTTTTTTGAAGTCGGTTAAAAAATACAATCGACTTCCAAATAAAAACGTTCATATTTTTCACTTTTTACTTGTGGTACCTAGTGGAAAAATTCTACAGTAATGTAGAATAAATAACCATTGCGATTGCAGCAATGCAGGAGCTCGTGGCTAAATAATAACAGCCGCTCGGGTCGATCATCAAGGTTAAGCAACGCTTGACGAGGTCGGTCCGTGGATGGATGACCATTTCAACATACCGAGTTTCCTCCGTGCCTCGGAAAGCACGTTAAGCCGTTGGTCCCGACTGTCATTTGAAGATCTTTGACAGTCGTTACGGGTAATCAGAAGCTTGAGATCTGACACAAGTCTTGCCAAGGGGTACCGTGTTACCCAGTTACTGGGTTGTGGAGGTCAGATAGGCAGTCGCTCCATGTAAAACACTGGTACTTAGCTGAATCCGGTAAGACTGGAAGCCGACCCCAATATAGTTGGGAAAAGGCTAGGCAGATGATTGCAGCAATGCCAAGTGATTTGCCGTAATATATTTATTGAAGAGTTCCGTTGAATATCTCCGAAGAATATCTCTCCTATATTTTCATTAGATCTTCACCAAATAAAAATTCAATGGGACCAATTCGGGCACATGCCCTTTCAAACAAACCGGCCAAAGGCGAGTCGGACTCGCGCACGAAGGGTTCCGTGTCATTATCGCAAAAAAAGCAAAAAAGTCACGTTTCTGTTTTTTAGGGTTCCGTACCCAAAGGGTAAAAACGGGACCCTATTACCTAAGACTCCACTGTCCCTCTGTCTGTCTGTCTGTCACCAGGCTGTATCTCATGAACCGTGTTAGTTAGACAGTTGACATTTTTACAGATGATGAATTTCTGTTGCCGCTATAACAACAAAATTCTGTTTTTACCCTTTGCACACGGAACCCTAAAAAATCATACAACCTTTTCCTTTTTGGAAAGTCGGTATAGTAACAGCTTACGATAATTATTTTGGTTGAGGCTGACGGTATAATTATATATTCGTCGCTTCATTCTTCAGATATAATGTTTACTAAGTAGTCCCTTTATCCTACAGGCAACATCGCACGATTTCAGAGAGTAATACGATACTTCTTTTTTTTTTTTTTTTGACTACCTTCAATACGGTTCTTTCGTTCTGTCTGTGTGACATTTTTCATTCCTTTTTCGTGCGAGGCAACGAGCGCACACGCTTATAAAAAATACCGAAACGTAGTGAACAGGAGAAATTGGAGAGATACAAGCACAAGATGAGAAAATTAGAAGAAAAATAAAAGGACAAGGAGAAGTATTGGCATCGAATAAGACGACCGTTTCATTCATCCAAAGATGAAAACATTGCAGGTTAGTTGAACATTATTAACTAAGTGTCACAAGTGTTTACATCATATACCTTAGTGAAAATCGGGATTGACTGCGAGTCAATTGCGATAACATAATTAGCTGCGAGCCAATTATGAGTCATGTTCTCATGACAACCAAGTAGAAAATATGTGTAATCTTAAATAGATATGCACATTAACTACGAATTACCTATTGTTCGCGAGACAATATTAACGCAAAATACGTTACATACCTACCTCCTTATTCGTTCGCTATTATCGTAATAGTTTAAAGATACGAACGACGTCGAGCCTCGTGATCCACGAGATGGTCCACCAACCCTTTCATGTAAAGAAGGCCAGCTGGTGGCAAACCCTGCCCTGCAGGATATACCAGACCTCGTAGAGGATCCGGCTACCCTGCCAGCTGAGACAACCCCAGAAGTTTTGGATCCGGAGCTATTGTCTGCGTTGGGGTCTTTTACGTCTTGTACACCAGACTTTTGGAAAGATGTCCATTAGAGCTTAGCCAGTTTGTGGACATCCCTATTGAAGAATGGGTTAGGCAAGGAGGATAAAGATAGACTCATGAAAGAACATCTTATACCCACCAATTGCAAATTATTGCAAGCTCCGAAGTTGAACGCGGAGATCTCAGCCGCCATATCAGACATAGTCAGAGGATGCGACAAAAACTGGTTGATTTTCAACAACAGCTGGGTAAAGGTACCGCAGCAATAAACAAAGTAATGGATATTTGCTCAACACAAATAATAAAGTTCTGGCCTTAAAATATTTAAGTGATGGTTGTCGTTTGTTATCTGACTTGCGTGCTTGCACCACTGCTTAACTAAAGACAGAATAAAATTAATTACCCCGAGTCTGGAGAAGAACTTTCTTCACGTTATTCAAGACTCAGAACGTGACCATACCCCATATGGTAACTCACTGTCCGAAAAAATAAAAGCCAGAGGGGCCATTGAAAAACAATGGTAGTTAAATTAGAAAAATATTAATCCTCAGCCGTCGGTCACTCATCCATTCATCCAGGGAAACTGGTTAGAACCTCCTTGTTATCCGTCAAAAAGGGGGCGGGGCGGCCGGGAAGGTCAGTAGAGACCACCAGTGACACCACGTCGGTCATAACCATCGCAGTCTCAAGCGCAAGCGAAGAGCTACGCATCGAAGACCCGTGCGTCACAACTGAAATAACCAAGGTACATGCAGGCAGAATACAATTCTTCCTCAGTTGTTGGTATCACATAACCAATAATGCAGTTGTATTATCATGGATAGAACATGGTTTTACAATTCCCTGGTGTATTCCAGTGACTCAGCTTATCGTACGAGTACGTAACTTTACTTCCGATAAGGCTCAAGATGTGCATGTAGCAATTAATAAATTATTAGAACTAGGGGCTGTAAAACGCAGTATTCCAACTCATATATCAAAAATATTTATGGCACCTAAACCTAATGGAGGCAAGCGGTTTATTCTAAATTTAAAATCATGAAACAAATTTATTACACATACACATTTTAAAATGGAGGATTATAGATCGTCAGTGAAATGAATCCCTCAAGACGGATTCTTAGCAACAATTGACCTCAAAGAGGCCTACTTATTAGTTCCTATATCTGAAGCCGGCCGAAAATACTTAAGATTTAATATTCAGGCCCCTAATTCTAGATGTACATACCAGTTCACTGCCATGCCGTACGGCCTATCAGTGGCACCAAGAGTGTTCATAAAAATCAAGAAGAAGGGCCTACCTTAGAAGAAAGGGACACAAATCAATAATATACTTAGACAGTATAATTATTATGTATAGGTATGCTAGTATTATATTATCTGTGATATAGGTAAATATTACCAGGAATGTGCTATTAAGTACGTGAAACCATAACACTTCAAGAATGTTTAGGTTTCGTTTAATTATGATAAAAGTTCATTAAAACCTACACCTAAAGACATCTAATTTTCTGGGATTCATATGCAATACACAGAATATCTTCTTATCGTTACCTAATGATAAATGTAATAGCATTAAACAGAAGAAAAAATAAACTTCAGGTTGCCAAAATGTACAATTCGAGAGATTGCGTAATTATTAGGTGTTTTGGTCGCAGCTTGTCCAGCAGTTCGATATGGGTTTCTATATACAAAATTACAACAACATAATGATAATTATGAACATAAGAATAATGTCCCCGTATAGTTTTACAAGACCTTAATTGGTGGCGTAATGACATTTTCACAACCATGTGTCCTATTAAATCAAAGTGATAAAAATAAATATATTCAGACGCTTCTAGAACAGGTTGGGGTGCTGTCTGTAGTGGCGCAAAAGCCCATGGCAAATGGAAAGCCATAGAGATGAAACACCATATAAATTACTTGGAACTTCTAGTCGTATTTCTAGGAATAAAAAGTTTTGCCAGTAATGACTATAATTGTGCAATATTGTTGAGAGAAGACAATACTACACAAATAAGTTACATATATCGCGTAGGCGGAATTCAGTTCTCGCATCTATACGATCTGACAAGTCACATTTGGCAATGGTGCGAGGAACGTAATATTTGGTTCATCTTACGTAAACACGAACGATAATTATGATGACGAAGAATCTAGAAAGATTAACCCCGATACAAAGTGGGAGTTATCTGATTACGCTTATAAAATTATTAAAAGACACTGTGGTTGCCCTGATATTGACCTCTTTGCTTCTCGCGACAATACCAAATGTGAATTGTTTGTTTATTGGAAACAAGAACCTGATGTTTACGCTGTAGACTCTTTCACTCTGAACTGGCAATCCTAATACTTTCTCGCATGCCTGCCTTTTTCCTTAATTTTAAAATGTTTGCGCAAGGTTATTCAAGATGATGCCGTAGGAATTTTAGTCTTTCTCTATTGGCCTTCGCAGCCATGGGAGCGCCATCCATGCACACCAAGCTTACCCTGGGTGTCGCGAGGCTCTACGGACGGCATTCATCCGCCGCGGGACCCCGCTCGACTCATTAAATCTAATGATGGCTTCGCTAGCCGACAATACTATCAAACAGTATAACGTTACACTAAAACTTTGGTGGCAATATTGTTTTTTGCATAACATTAAGATTTTTAGTGGTTTAAAAGCATCTGCTCTTTCCTTTTTAACGGAGCAATTTAATAAAGGTTGTTCTTATGGCTCCCTTAATAGCCACTTAATGTATGTTCTGATAATTGTATAAAACGATTATTGATTGGAGCTTACAATCTTAAACCCAATAAGCCCAAGTATACTTCTACTTTGGACCCACAGTTGGTGCTGAATCATGTGTCCAATTGGTACCCCAACTTAGAATTAAGTATCGAAAAAGAACCATTTTTTCGATATTCCGTTTTAATAGCACTATGCACAACCACAAAATTTTTCTTTAATTAAATTACATAATATATCAATTCAAGTGGAGTTAAGATAGCCATAACAGATATTATTAAGACTTCCGCTCCCGGATGAGATCAGCCGGTATTGTTTCTACCATGCGGCATGGATGTAAGTACATTTAGTGCACACAGCACGCGACATGCTGCCACGTCGGCGGCTCGCGTCTTCGGAGTCAGTATCGACACGATTATAAAGACAGCGGGGTGGGCCAGCACGTCTTTAGCCTTTGCCCGATTTTATGACCAGTCCTAAGCGATGATAATTTCGCAAACGCTGTTGTATTTCCTATTAACTGATTATATAAAGCAATTATTGGTGATTGTTACAATAATTAAGATTTAAATACAGCTGTGATACGATTCATTTTCATTAATAAAAATAATAATAATAAAAAAAAAGCATTACCCGAACAAAACTTGTTTCTCTGAAAATCTACTTAGTAAACATTATATCTGAAGAATGAAGCGACGAATATATAATAGATGATCAAACGAACTTCCTGAAGTGAAGTTCGATCATTATTATATGAGTCGCTTCATTCGAAGATATAAGAACCCTCCTCTCCCATTATTAATTCACATCACATAAATATCACTAATTTTAACCCTGAAAGTTTTGTTCATAACGAATCTCTAAAAAGAATGAAAAATGTCACACAGACAGAACGAAAGAACCGTATTGAAGGTAGTCAAAAAAAAAAAAAAAAAGAAATATCGTATTACTCTCTGAAATCGTGCGATGTTGCCTGTAGGATAAAGGGACTACTTAGTAAACATTATATCTGAAGAATGAAGCGACTCATATAATAATGATCGAACTTCACTTCAGGAAGTTCGTTTGATCATCTATAATATTAAGTACCCACCTAAATCAAGAAAACATAACCCAAAAAAATCGCTGCGATGAATAATAATGGAGCCACATCATGTTCGTCATCCAAGCACTTCCCGTAATTACAACTTCGTGAATAATTCACATCCAGTCACGAATTGAATAAAAATCTCTCTATCTTTGCAAAGAAATCTATTTACCTTTCTAGGTATCTACTAATAGGCATTATAATTGTGAAAGTCTGGATGTTTGTAAATCGATCCCTCCTCAACGGTAGAACGGATTTGTGGAACACGGGTAGAACTTGGCCTAGATTAGGACGCAGAATTCTCTTGGAACTAAATTCCATATCGCGCGTTTGGCGGACGGGAAAACTGTGCGACTCTTTTGCTATCTGTACATTATTTCGTGTTAGTTCGATATTCGAAATTGTGTATGCAGTTTTTTATAGATGGCCAGTGATTCTGAACAGATCTCGATAGAGTGATGGATAATATTCTCGTTCACCTAACCAACTTTGTTAAACGAACCAGAATATCATCCATCAGTTTTAATGTTTTTTTTTTTACATTTTTCTTTTAATTGTGCATTTTACCATATGGTGAAAGGAACCCCGTTCCAACTAGGTGTCCCACGACACCTGTTTTTTTGTATCTCTGTAGTACCTACCTCCCGTGAAATAAAATTCAAGTTTCACCCGAGCGAAGCCACTGGCTTAAGCTAGTAAATAGTAAAACTACGATCAGATATGCCCGCTTCCTATTACAGGATTTCCATCTCCATTTGTAATTGGGTTAGTGCAAGTCCCTTTCAAACCGTTGCTAGGTGAAATACGGTTCTATTTCAGCCTGAAACTGGTTTTAGCACATTGATCTGAAAATATGGACAAACTGTGCTTACATGCTGTCGAAGAATGTGACTAATGTTCGGTTTCTGATTTAAGTAGGTATGTGAGGTTAACAACGTATCAAAGTTTACTTTAGTGCCAAATTTTGACAGGGTTGGCACGGGAACAGTTAATATGGCAACACTTGAGGGGAGGCCCATGTCAAGCAGTGGTCGTCTTTCGGCTGAAATGATGATGAGTCTGGTGTACTACATTCGAGATCACCCACAAGTAGGACCGATATCTTGACCTGGTCAATGAGGGAGTCCACAGGATCCGAGAAGCACAGGACTGGTAGATGTGGTGACGGTTAGGGAGGTGCCATATTATCAAGCATTGGACGTCTTCCGGATATAATGATGATGACACTCTTAGTATTCAGCTGCCGACTGGCCAAGGTCCACTCAACTCAGAGTTAGTGCTAACACGAAGTTAAATTGTCAATATTGTATGACATACTGATATTTTGCTAACACGAGGTTAAATTGACAACATTTGAATCGGTTGCCAACTGGATGATATTATTACGAAAGCATAAACCACTCTCATACAGTTAACTGTTTTGTATTTTAAGAAGACAAAGTAAGGTTAGGTTTATCATATTCCGATAAAAATATTTAAATCTTAAATATTGTAAAATATCAAAGGAAAGGAGGACTTATGAGGCAGCTTCCGAACGAGCGTCGCTGCGATTTCAAAGATTTATTTTAAAGCACCTGTCGGCTTACCAGCTTCCGCAACTTTCGGCTTGTACAATGTAGCGTAAAACATTTATAAAGAAGAGAATGAAGATGATAGCGTAGTAATGGGTTGGCTAAGATCAAGAATCATCATCTAAATAATCCTTACCACTATTCGCGGGACAAGACATAAATTTAAACCAATAGCCAAGTTATTCGACTTCACCGATGGAGCAGACATGCGGATACTACCGATGAACCAAGAAGACGTCGATTGCAATATATCGCGATGGAAAAATGAGCTTGTTTAATAAGATAATTAATCAACAATTTGACAGTACTATGGGTACATATTTTTTTGTATTGTAATTTCTTTCTAAAATAACTATGGCAATAAATACTTGATCCCCGACAGTAAGAAGAAGGGATAGAAGGAATATGCATATAATCTATACTAATATAATTTTAGAACAGAGGACTTTTTAGAATAGTAGAATAGAAGTTTCACACAAACTTTCAACCCCCTTTTTACCTCCTTATTTTTATCAACCAAGAGTGGGGGGACAGGTGTCCAACTTACATACTGTAGAAATTTTATACAAACTTTTAACCCCCTTTGGGGTAGAATATCCGAAATTAAAACTAGACTAAATAATTGACTCATCCACCAAACATTATCAAGTTAGCATGCTCAGCAAACCAGTGTGCAATTATAAGCGATGACAATGCTAGGCTCGTTAGTCGTGCACAAAGCCGAAACAGCCAACCAAGTGTTAAAAACAAAACATTTAACCTTTTAAAAGACGCTTTGCACTAACAGTCTAGCAACCCTAAAACGCACAAAGCTGTACATGGAAAGGTCAAGCACACGGTCTTTAGTTTTAAAAGAGGTCTTGGTTGGCAAACAACTGGAGAGGGCGATGAATGGGCCGCCTTAATGACCGACGCGTTTTAGTAACGAAGGGCTGGTCAATCTGCCAAGCCCTCTCTGTTGGGTCGGCTTCCACTTACCGGCTTCAGCTGAGTACTAGTCTTTGACATGAAGCGACTGCCTGTCTGACCTCCACAAGCCAGTTACTTGGTAACACGATACCTCTTGCCAAGACTGGAGTCAGGTTTTATGGCCTTTGACCAGGCCTACTTCACTCGACCGCTGTGACTATTACAGCGATTATAATAGTTGCTGCGGATCATTGTGTCTCTGAAGTTGGCGCTGCCAGCCATTGCGCAAGAACAAGTTTGTTTATCGAGTATGCTTCATAGAGTAAGCAAGATAGGATGAAGCGAAAAACGTAAGCGAGTGAAAGGGACAGTTATAAAATGCTATCTTCATCTTCAACATTGACAAAAAAAATAGCTACTGCACAGGATCTTGCAGCCAATTCAGAGACACAAAGATCCGTTGTGAGTATTAAAATGTCTACACTTTCCCCCGGTCCCGGCACCGCTCCGCCAGTCGGTTGCCACCGATCGCGCGCAGAGCTGACGCGTGCGAGGGGAGTGCATGGTTGGTGGGCGCGGGGATCTTAGTTCGGCAACCTAGCAAGAAACGAGCTGTCACGAAATCAACTCAACCGTCGCGGATATTGAGCTCAAAATTGTGTACTTGATCTTGGAGAGTGCAATATCTGTTACGGAGTAACTACTCTAATCTTCTCTTCAAATGGCAGCTGGGACCTACAGCACTGAGGCTTAACGTGCTTTCGGAGACGTGGAGGAGGCTTGGTAAGTAATCCCATCCACGGACCGACCTCGGCAAACGTTGCTTAACCTTTAAGATCGAACCGTGAGGTTGTTATTACTTAACAATGAGCTCCTAAGTCACGAGTAACTAAGGACTAATACGGAATTATACATGTTTGTATGACATCTCAGGAATTAGTGCAGTGGTGACCCAGTGGTAACTGCCGCAACTTGTGGGTCGTGGGTTTGAATTCGAACCCAGGCAGGTGCTTTTCTTTGTGTATATTATTTCATCACCACTACTCTGAAAACGGTGAAGGAAAACATCGTGAGGAAACCGGCATGTCTTAGAACCAAAAATTCGAAGACATGTGAGAACCACCAACCCGCATTGGGCCCGCGTGGTGGATTACGGCTCGTTCCCTTCTCTCAAAGAGAAGACCTGCACACACAATCGTCGTCCATCTATCCTATCCTATCCTAAGACATCCCAGGGGATTGTTATTGATTAAAGATACACAGAAATGTAATATATCATTTATTATTGACAGAAATTCCTGTTTTGCCAAGTTCTGAATATGTTCTGGAAAACTTATCTGACAAATTACCTGCTTTGTATACATTCTGTTCTATCTTAATCAAAAGGAAAATAATAAAGATGTAATTATTTTTATGTTGTATTATTTAAAATAATAATAATAATAGCCTGTAACCGTCACACTGCAGAGCAAAGGCCTCTTCTCATACAGAGAAGGCACGAGCATTGATCACCGCGCTTGCTCAAAGCGGGTTGGCGATTTCAGACATACATTAACTATAAGTCTAGGTTTTTACACGATATTTTCCTTCAACGTTGTCTGTTATGTCCAAGATAAACTAAAAGTCGCTGCATAAGTAATGTGTTTTTTTTTTCCGGATGGAACGGCACGAGAAGTTCGTATCATACAAAATGCCAAGGGCCGCCACGACGAAGTCTCGTTCGTACACCCGTGACGTATGCTCTTTTGTGTACATTTTGCATGAAGCAATATTTTCAAAACTTATCGTTCCGTTCCGTCCTCGTTCCATCCGGCATAAAACATGTTGCGTATGCAGCGTCCTTCAGAAAGTGCATATGTTTGTTTTATTTGGAATACGAACTAGAACTCCACGACCTCATCCCACCAGCCCCTTTCTACCATCGGACATCTAGACGCACTGCAAGTTATCATGTTTACCTTGTTTTGTTGCCATTCCACCAATTCGCACCAAGCGCTTCCAAACATCCTTCATAATGCGCACAGCGAATGAATGGAACTCACTACCTGCGTCAGTGTTTCCGAACGCATTCAACCCAAATCTCTTCAAAGTTAGAGCGAACAGGCTTCTTAAGCTCACTCCATCGTCGACTCTGTCTCTGTCACCTTTGACCTAGACTAGAGTCAAGAACAAATCCATCACAAATAAAAAAAAAGTTTCCAATATAATTGTAAGTAGATCAATTGCACCCATAGGGGCACTTGTGAAATCACTTTATTTAATAAAAATGTGTCATCAAATACATGAGCGCAGCGCGTAGCAGTTTGCTACGGCGTAGCACTCGTAGACTCGTAGCGGAATCGTCACGTTTGCCGTAGTAACCGCTCCAACACTGTCGGATGGTCGATACCGGGAGTTCTACAAATAGACGTGAATGATTTATTAATTTATTCATTGCGTAACTATCAGGTGATAATTATATGTAAAGTATTTCAAAAACGACAGGTACCGTGGGACACCTAGTTGGAACCACACAATGAAATAAAAAATAAACATTAAAACTGATGGCAGATAAAAAAAAAACTACACTCAATATTTCTAATACATGTTTTTTATCTTGAAGCTACCATCCGTCAAATGCATGATTAGGAACTTGCTTGAAAATACCAAATAGACAACAAGCCTTTCACCTTTATACTGTCCTTTGAAAAAACAAAAGTTATCAATTTTCAGCAGCTCCTATTATTTCCAGTAGAAAATATTTCCACGGATTAATTTTCAAAGCCTCCGTAGAAATATTTTCGTTTCTCCCTCCTAAATATGGGGCGATTTAGTTCAACAAAGACAGTGGGATTACTTCTATCATAAGGTTTCCATGGCAACGAAATTCAATTAACCTGAAACCTTACTTTGTAACGCTACATTTGAAATTACCATAGATATAAATTAAGAACAGGTTTTGACAGCAGCTGTTGTCGGGTTAAATCTAGTATTTTCTTCTAAACCATGTATGGTTTTGGAATGTTAACCAAGACTTTTAGGCACGACTGATTAATTAAATAAATGATAAAGGATATATAAATGACTAGCTATTGCCCGCGAATTCGCTCCCGTGGACACCACAGGACCCATTTTCGGGATTAAAAAATAGCCTATGTCACTCAGGAATAATGTAGCTTTCTATTGGTAAAAGAATTTTTCAAATCGGTCCAGTGGTTTCGGAGCCTATTCGGTACAAACAAACAAACAAAAAAATCTTTCCTCTTTATTATATTAGTATAGATAAAATGATACATGATTTTGTTTCTCAACTCTAAGAAGAAAGGCCGAAACAAACTCAGAGGTCACAGTCTCTTTTAAAGTCCAGACAAAATCTTGGTTAGATTATGTGAAGACTATGTAGATTGATTTTTGAAATGGTCTTTTGAGGAAAGAACCAGCCAGATTGAGCGGACCTGTCCAGTCAGTGTACCAGACGTACTTACATTACTTCACTCGTAAAGATTGCCCTTCTAGTCCCTATAAAATATAAATCCCTATTACATTCAATTATACTGTGATTTTTAATTTCGTAGACTAAACTGACATTTGGGGGATTGTCACTTTATCGTTACATAATAATAAATTGTAGTTCTATAAACAAAAAAATACGCTTTAATGGTAAATTGAACTAAAAAGTCGCTAATCCTGAAGATCTTGGTAAGGCTAATGGGACAAACAATTTAAACGCGCACGGTAGAATCAAATTTTATTACTTGTAAATTTTAATTTTTGTTTGACTTTCAAAAGTGCCGCTTATTGGCCTAGTTGTATAAATATATTTGACTTTGACTAAATTATTGCATTGTCATCGGTCCTTGATAGGTGTGCAAAGTTTCAAATCAATCCGACGTTTTCAAGGGCGTGAAAATCACGTTCAAAGATTCCGTTACATTGATACATAGATACATAGTTACATAGATACATACCAAGCTAATAAAAACAATAAAAGCGTGTTAAAAATAGTGCCGTGGCCTGACTATCTTGAGTGATCGAAAATCGAAGTAGATCGAAAATGTAATTGTTTCAAGACAAAAAAAAATTGTTTAGAAACTAGCGGCCCTTAATTAGTTTCTTTGATTGATTTATTTTCATAATGATTTCATATTTAACACAATAAAAGTTCATGTACTACGTGTATGAACGTATATGAATTTAAATATATTACGTTTATATACATAAAACATTTATTTACACCAATTAGTAAAAATAAATTGAGGAGTCATGTCAAATCGATTCGATGAATCACTTATGATTGAGCCTTACCTACAACACTATGCCCCGCGCTTGCAATATTAAAAAAAAATAAGGTCATTGGCAGCTGTCGGTTTAGTTTACAAAATTTAAAATCACAGTATACGCAGAATTTATATGATATTATTATGTACACAGACAGTTTATAATCTGTATTAACACATAGAACACTTTTTATCCTGATAAATGACCCTTTAGGCCTACTTGCACGTTAATTCGGGTTAAATAAAAAAAATACGAGTTTGTAAACTAGGAGTTAAGTCATAAACAGTTTAACTCATAATACGCGTTGCAACCACAGAACAAAAAAAAAACGCCTACTACAATAGAAGTCGCAAGTGGGCGGGGCCCGCGTACCCCGAGTTTTGCACAGTTTCGCATATGTTCCTTCCGCGCACACACAACGTCATCTTGGTTTACATCAGTCTTGGTTCAACCGTCACGGTAACAAAAA
Source organism: Orthosia incerta (assembly GCA_948252205.1). Taxonomy (NCBI): domain Eukaryota; kingdom Metazoa; phylum Arthropoda; class Insecta; order Lepidoptera; family Noctuidae; genus Orthosia; species Orthosia incerta. The sequence continues at coordinate 9,055,930 of OX411754.1, read as the reverse complement.
CTTGAAAAAAAATACAAAAATGCCTTATTGTGCTGTTTTAAAATGTAAACACGATAGCAGAACGAAAAATGTATCAAATGTAGGTATATCTTACCATCGGCAAGTCTTAATTTATTTTATTTCGATAAAAATGTAAAAACAATATTTTATTAAACAAGACAAGTAAAAGTTGATTTTATGTTGTTAAATTTAAGGTCTACTTTCTTTAAAACTCAAACATTGTTCTCGAAGATCCCAACTATGCACATGTCACATTCAGCTACTCAATTAGAGATTACCAATATCGATAATGAGTTATCGATACTTTAAACTTACAATATTCGAAAAAATCTTCTTACGCGCGAAAAACATAACCCTTTCCTTGCAGCCGTGTAAAAATAAAGATTACGACGAATTGAGAATCTCCTCCTTTTTTTGAAGTCAGTTAAAAAGACAACAGCCTTCAAAATCAACAAAGTGTAATAATAATAACACATGAACATAGAACCTCCTTCTTTTTTTAAGTCAGTTAAAAAGTGGCTTATGTGTTAGTCTGAAATTTAAGTTCTACTGGTGTATAGACCTAAATTTCATCCGTTCATTAAGGAGTTAGTCAAGCTAATCATAATAAGAGTGTAGCCGCAGGCGAAAGCGTAAGCTTCCCATATCAGTAGGACGTATTGTATTTCTCTATCGCATCATCAAGCGTGCTTCACCGTCGACCACATCATCGCTTACCATCAGGCGAGATAGTGGTCAAACGCGAGCCTAACAATTAAAAAAAATAAAAAAAACATCATCAATCAATACATATAATGAATCTGTAGAAAAGTATTTTTTGTACATCGAAAATATTTCCAAAAAAATAGCCAGTGTGTTAAAGGATAACCAACAGAACCTATTTCTGGCATTTTTGGAATTTTTGTCTATTTGTCTGTTTATTTGTGCACGCATCACGTGAAATGTACGAAACCAATGTAAATAACTTTTATACTCGTTCGATTCCCGCACGGAACAAATGTTTGTATGATCTACAAATAGTTGTTCCGGCTCTGGGTGTTTGTGTTTGTGAAATTATATGTTTGTAAACACACCCACGATACAGGAGAAATTCCTAGTGTGGGGCAAATTTTTTATTTTAAATAAACTATTTTGTTTGAAAATAAAACGGAATGTCGATAAATAAGTCAACGACCGTGGTACATCACTACAGGAGGACGAGTAGTAATGACCTCATTTCGCAAATATAAATCTTATCGGTAACGAAATACGGCTTTAAATTAAATGAATTTATTATAGTGACATCTAGCGGCGGGTAGCGTAACTTGCTCATTAAACTATTCCGTGTGCGCTTTAAACGAAAAACGTAATAAATACTCAAAAAGAGTAGACAATAAACCAACTCTATTGTCATAAAGCTGTGGTTTATTTTCAAATAAGCGACGACTGACATATTTTCAAATAAGCGACGACTGACATATTTTCTTTCCAATCACACCAAAGATTTCTTAGTGTTATGAAATACAATTAATCTGTATATGTGTGAGTTTGGGTACGCTGGTTCCGATAATAATAAAGCTATATGCGATTTCTACTGTCTTATCTGTTCTGTGGTTGCAACCATTAAAAAGTGATACCGGGTATTTTAGATGAGCAAGCCTGATATTTATCAATGTCTGTGCACTGAAATGTAATCCGACCAAAATAAATGAATGAGTAATAAACGGAACTTATATGCGTATCTCTTTCACACTACATTACGATACGTAATACTTTGTTGTCTTTGAATTTTGAATATGACATTTCCTTTTAATCGTATTATATTTGACAATTCTTACCACAGATTCTTACACAGAACAAAAAAAACGAGGATTCTTACTCTAACCCAGTTTTCAGCGACTTAACTCTGCCACATCGGTGGGTTAAATATTTAAGTAAATAACTCTTAACTCTAGCAAGCGTGCAAGATGAATTATATGATTAACCCTGAGCTAGCTGTTAACACCGAGATATTTTGCATAACCCAGGAACGCGAAAATGGTTCTTAGAAAAATAAAACACTTTTCACGCCGAACGAAGGCACGGCTAGAAGCTAATTGAGTATATGTCAAACCCTAATTGAATGCCAAAGTTTGACTGTAGTACATGTCAAATTAGAGTCTGTTAAATATTCAACTTCAATCTCTGAATTGTAATTCGACGAGAGATTAAGCAAGGCTCTCTAGAACCGGAGGTTAGTTGCGAATTGAAAGCGGATCGACCATGAAATAGCTAATATTGCCGCCGGCATTGCACTTGACCCGATTTCAGATAAGATTTCCTGAAACTACTCACAAATACGCCGATGTGTGAGATTGCATCGATTTATGCAAAATATTGGCAATACGATGTTTTCAATGCATACGTTATTTTGGAAAATTTGATATTACAAACTGACTAGGTTATTACCGCCGTTTCGCATGCATGAAAAGTGATTTATTATGCCAAGGGAACTTATAAGCCGCCGTCGGGTACCAAAGTATCATATGACGTCCTTATCCAGACTGTGCCAAGTTTCATCAAAATCCTTTCAGCAGTTTAGTAATGAAAATGTAACAGACTGATAGACTGAGACATTTTCGCATTTATTAAATTAGAATGGGTTGATAATTGGATCATACGTAGTACCTTGTACATGTAAAAATACTAATAAAGAGCTATTACCATAAAATTCTAGTGTTTTCCACATTAGAATTGCATTGGCTTTATAAATCATATTGCAACAAGGAATTAATAATACTTGGTGACTTGAGGACATTTTGAGTAGATGCCAACATCCTTTTCAAACATAATCTTATTTAGTTCTTCCAAATACCGTGAAACATGAAATCAAAACAATGACAAAATAAAAGGGATGAATGCCATAAATTGAGAAACTTTATGCCAAAAATATTATGATATGCTAAAGTATCCGCAGATACTTATTCAAAAAACCCTCATTGTATTTAGGCTCCCGCAAACAAGCGCGAAGTGCGATCGAAGCCAGTTTTTTTTACAGCTTCTGGAATATATATGGAAAAATTCAAGGTCTACATTGTGGAGAAGAGTAGTCTTGTCAGTACCATACATCATATTCACACTTTCCATTAAAGCCTTGGTATCTATGATTGTATCTACCTATAGAGTTTTCGGATACTTTCAAAGCAGTCATAGATGAGTCCCGGAACCTGTGTCACGATAGACTCAGAAAGAGACGTCTAGATGAGCTTGACAAAAGATTGGCTTCAGATTGCAAAAACCAGAGAAAAATGGGCAAAAAAATTGTAGTGTCTCATTACAGGGAAAAGCCCGAAGCAGGCCGTTTTCCCTGTAATGAGACACTACAGAATCATAATAATACACTTTAAGTCATAGGCATACATTTCTGGTCCCTCGATACCTACTTTCTTTAAAAATAGGGAGCGAATATTTAAAACAGATCGCGTCGAGTTACCTGTAAAATTGTTTCATCTTTTAAGAACGAATGGAAAACTATAACTTCAAGCCCTTCGAACTTAAGTTCCATTTTAACAATGAACCTAATCGGATATTAAGTGGAGGTTAAAGTTCCTCTGGCCAGTAGGTTACCACTAGCTTATTGAAGCTCGTTAGGTACTTGCATAAATATACTTTGATGTGCCTGTGTCAACATCGTTATTCGATTTAGGAATTTCCAACTAAGCTCTTTTAAGTCACACAAGACTTATGAAAACATTTATGTTCTTAAACATGCTTTTTGCTTTTAAACCTAATTTATATTATGTTTTTGGAAAGCAAATTTTCTATCTTGAATTTAATAAAAGGCAACACGAAGATTATGCCAAGAAAACGAGTACCTAATAAGACTCTCTTTGCGCTATCACTAACCAGCTCTCCCAACATTGTGAGAAGTCTTACCCATAACTCTCTTTCAAATCTCTCAGAAGCTAATATCGTGCTGTCCCTGTCAAAGTCTCTTTGAACCTCACTCAACTGATATCAACAGTGGCAGTTCCAAACGTCGCAATAGAAATATTATATTATAGAAAAGCCTTCTGTAGGCTTTTCAACTGTAGGCGCTAAGCTGAGGGTTGAAATTCCAAAGTGCAATGCATGTTCCTTACGACGTTAAAAATTTCAACCATCGGTATTGTAGTGCTAATAATGCGAAAACGCAGTCATTTTCTTTTTTAACTATGGCGGGCGGATTCACACCTCGCCACAGTTCGAATTTTAAACTGATATTTTTTTTCTTAACGATATGGCCTGTATCAATCATGCTTATAGTGCCAAATCTGCACATATTATTGCTTTTATTAATGGCAACAATTCCACAATTTTATCACATTTTGATGACCGTGACACATATATTACACTGTATTATTCATGAATCTCTAATACCAGCTCTGTTATTGCAACGAGGGCGTCAAATAACAGGCGCTGTTCAAATCAGGGTGCTTTGTTTGCATAGTAAACTGTGTGACGCCACATACGAGGTTATATTAGAAGTATGGTGACATGTCTGTAGGTTTAGGAACTTTGATCTTGTGGGTGAGGAAGGGGTGAGGTTGCCTAAACTTTTCATGAAAACTTAAGCTACATACTCGGTGAAAATTGTCACTTTTGAATACTTGAAATAAGTAACTATGATTATCACTGTGAGACTTTAATGAAATTTTTATGATAGCACTCACATATATATAGCTTTTTAAGCATAGGAAATAAGATGAAGAAAGGAATAAATAAGGGACAAATTGGAACGAACTCACAGAATATCTGAGCCATCCCCTGGCTTGACGATGATCGGCAAGTACTTCTTTGTCTGTTGCGATGACTCGAACGTTCGACGGGTACCAAGTCCGTTGTTGGTGGACCTCTTGACTTTCTTCTACTCGGGGTGTGTACGGATGCTCGGCGAAGCCTCTTGAACAACATGATGACTCCTGCTGGAACTGCCGCTGCTGTGGACCGCAACTGAAGACCGCTGCTTCGAGGTAGTAGGTGCTTCTTCCGGCGACCGTAAATTTAAAAATAAGACGGCGAGATCATTGAAGGACCAATGTTAGCTCGTGGATGAAATGAGTGGACTGTATGTTTTGGGGAATGGTTTAATGCCGTTTCGTTACAAATATAAACTGTCCCGGACAAACAAATAAGATTTTAGGAAGAGTTGTCGACTGTAGCGGTGGAGTCCATGGTAGCGAGTCGTTCACCGACATACCGATTCCGTGTGGGTCAAGCAGATGTGTGTGCAGCGTAGACGGCACGCTCCGGCCGCCCGTAATGTTTGGTAGAATTCCCAAAAGTAATAGCATATGAACATGATCAGCAAGCAAGGCTTGGAACCGGTTTGGATAAACCAGCTATTAATTGTTATAATCGGTTTCATCGTTTATTTAGTTCGGAGTCTAAACGTTAAAAGAGCGTTATTGAAAGCCCTTATTAACCAGATTAGGCGGGACGCGCGCCTAAAACTGGTTCGTTTTAGTACTTCAGCACGGTTGCAAATTGAAGGTAGGCGACAAAAACCGTTCATAACCGGTTAATTCCACAAAATCTGTTTACGAAGTTTTGTTGCCTAAAACCGTTTAATTGTGGTTTAAGGTAGAACAAAACCGAAAGAAAAAGTTCCCTGTGTACTTAGGCGTTACCGGATCGATTTTGTTTCCGGTTGCCAAGCCATGCCTGCGAGTAAGTTTCAAAGAGTTAGCAAGATTAGAATTACTGATTGGTTACTGGTTTCTCTAAGCCTGTATTTATTTTATAAAAACTTCATGCAACGTACATAGGCAGACTTAATGCTTTAGGTACTTCTTTTTATCTAACAAATTGACTTACACACTGTTCCGTTGTTGTTGAATTAGGTATTTTACCTATGTTTGAAATATTTGTAAGTATGTGAGAACCATGTTCCTAATTATCAAATTAATGAATTTACTTGTTCATGCTCTATATCTATACGTATAGTATATAGTGCTATTCTGGGTGCATCGTCCGCACATATATGAATTTATTAATGTATGTACTTATGAAAATATTGTAAACCACTTATTTTTTTTAAAGAGTTCTTGTCCATTCTTTTCCACAACAAGCTACTTTGCTGAATGGACGGTAGAATCATTTATTATTACTTGTTATTTTTTATTGTTGACGTTAAAAAGTGCCGTTTAATGGCCTAATTAAAATAAATATTTTTAACTTTGACTTTATCATCATCTCACTGCCAAGCAGAGGCACCCCTCCTAAGATTTCCAGCTGTTTCGTTCCATATTGATATGTAAATGAAAGGTTAAGGTTAAAGTATAGCAGTTTTTAATAAGTGGTAAAAAGACATGTTTTACAAGAGAGCGTTTTTCTAGGACAGACGTCATCGAACAGTACAAAAACAATCGAGTTTAAAAGAAGATAACCCAACCAAAAATAATAGGTTCATATTAACATTGTAAATTGGTTGGTTTACCTACACTATATTTCTAACACCTGCCCTTAAACTAAACAATTTGCAAACCAAGATGAGAAACACAATTACAATGCTTATCTTTACTCAAACATTTAGTCAAGACATCTGCAACCATTTGCTCAGTAGGCAAATATTCTAATGTAACAATTTTATCATTCACAATCTGTCTTACATAATGGTGTCTTATGTCTATGTGTTTACTACGACTATGATTAATTTGACTATTACAAATTTTCTGCGCTGACTGACTATCATTATACAAGGTTACAGATAAGTATTGCTGTAAACATTCATAAAGAAAATTTCTAATAAATTTAGCTTCCTTCGCTCCTTCACACAGTGCCATGTATTCCGCCTCTGTACTTGATAGAGCCACTGTTCTTTGTTTTCGGCTCTCCCATGACACTGCTGAGTTACCGATTGTAAATACGTAACCAGTATAAGAACGTCGATCCAGCTGGTTAGATGCCCAATCCGCATCTACATATCCTGTCACTTCTAATGAAGACTTTTGATATACTATATTATAATCCATAGTTCCCTTTAAATATCGCAAGACTCTCTTTGCCGCTTTCCAATGAATATTTGAGTGGCAGTTATTAAACTGGCTCAATAAGCTGGCTGCATGTGCAATATCAGGTCTAGTACATACGGCTATGTACATAATACATCCAACAAGACTTCTATACTTAGAATCAGCATCAGTTTGGTCTCCTCTTTCAAGTTTCATGCCACATTCTAAGGGTGTATTTACAGGCTTACAATCAACCATATTAAATTGCTCCAATACCTTCTGTATGTAATTTTTCTGATCAAGAGTAATTTTATTTTGTTCTTGTCTTAATCTCATTCCTAATACATGTGTGGCTCGGCCTAAGTCTTTCATTTCAAATCTCTTCATTAGTTCCTCCTTCAGCTTCTTCTTTTCTGATATATCTTTGCTAAAAATAAGAATATCATCGACGTACAGGGCTAATATAGTAATGTTTCCGCTGTTTTCTGATTTTATGTAAACACAAGGCTCACTGAGTGTTTTTCTGAACTGGAGATCTTTCAAAGCATTATCAATCTTATCATACCAGGCCTTGGATGCCTGTTTAAGTCCATATATTGCTTTATTCAATTTAAATACATGGTTTTCTTTACCATCTATTTTATAGCCATCAGGCTGTTCCATGTACACAGTCTCCTGTAGTTCTCCATTTAAGAAAGCCGTCTTGACATCCATATGGTCAATGTTCAAGTCTAAATTGACTGCCAGGGCGATTAGAGTACGTATAGTGGAGTATCGTACCACAGGTGAGTAGGTTTCTTTGTAATCAATGCCATATTCCTGGGTAAATCCTTTGGCCACAAGACGTGCTTTGTAACGAAGTAACTGACCATCTAGTCCAAGTTTCTTCTTAAAAATCCACTTGCATTTCATAGCTTTCTTTCCTGCAGGCAGTAGTGTTAAAGTCCAAGCTTTATTCTTTTCAAATGACTTATACTCATCTTCAATGGCTTCTCTCCATTGGTCTTTATCAGCTTCTGACAACGCTTCCGCTATCGTCTGTGGTTCAAGACCATTTATTGCTGTCATGGCAACCACAATATTAATATTTTCTTCAGTGTCATCATAATCACTTGATGATTGATCCACAGTCATGTCAGGATTCCATGTGACATCATTGGGATCATCGCCACAATCAGAGGTACTAGTATCAGAGTTATTAAAGTCAGTTGAATCTGTAACAGGCAATGGATCAATGTTATTATTTTTATTAGTACTTACACTGTCCATTTCTTTACTAGTAAGCTGCGGCTGGCAATCAGTAGCGCAACTTTCCTGTTTTATTTTCAAATCTTTATATATTTTCCCTTCCAAAAATTGCACATCTCTCTTTATTTGAACAATATTTGTCTTTTCAAAATATATTCTATATCCTTTGGTTTCTTCTCCATATCCAACCATTATACCGTGTTCACCTTTAGAATCCCACTTAGCCCTTTTCTCGTGTGGAGTATGAACAAACACAGGTGTTCCAAAAATCTTCAAGTCTTGTATATCAAAACGCTTGCCCATCCAAGCTTCATATGGAGTTTTCACTTTATCAGAACTTAAACCTGTTCTATTTAGTACATAGCACGCAGTATTTGTTGCTTCCGCCCATAATTTCTTTGGAAATCTTTTGGCATACAATAGGGATCTAGCTGCTTCAACTAGTGTCCGATTTTCACGTTCAGCTTTCCCATTCTGTTCTGGGGTGTATGTAACCGAAGTCTGATGTAAAATTCCATGGTGAGATAACAGACTCTTCATATCCTTGTTAACAAACTCTGAACCATTGTCACTTCGGAAGTACATAATCTTATTACCGGTTATATTTTCGCTCAACTTTATATATTTTTCAACATAGGTCTAAAAATTGGTCTATTGTGAATGATAAAATTGTTACATTAGAATATTTGCCTACTGAGCAAATGGTTGCAGATGTCTTGACTAAATGTTTCCCTTTCAAAAAATAGACACTTCTATAGTTCGAAAAATCGTCCTTTAATAGCAAAAAATACCTGGATCCTCCAATGGAAGTCTCTTCCATTGGTCCACATACATCGGCATGTATTAATTCGCATGTCCTTGAAGTCGACGATTGACTCATTTTAAAAGGCAAACGGTGTGCTTTGCCCTCTAAACAACCCTGACATTGACCACCGAAATCATCATTTGCCTCAATATTATGGTTTGCAAGCACCTTTTTCACATGTTGAATATTTTGATGTGCGAGTTTTTCGTGCCACTCGCTAAGGTTCAATCTCACTTGAGCTGTATTTGCAGCACTACATTTTAGACGCAAGTCCATTATATAAATGTTTCCGCATCGATTTGCGACCGCACAAAGCCTTTCATTTTTGTAAAAAACGCATTTGTTTTGATTGGTCTTCATGACATAACCTTTTTCTGTCACGCGGTTCACAGACAATAAATTAGTTTTGAGTTCTGGTACAAACAAAACTTTTTCTAACGTCGTGTCAATCCACACATGTCCATCAAATACCTGTGCTGCCAGCTGTCCGAAACCCAATGCACTAATTGCCGTTCCGTTTCCTACTATCACTGATTTCTTATCAAGAGACGAATATGAAGTAAATAATTGTTTATCACGACACATGTGCTCGCTGGCACCAGTATCTACCACCCACTTTGAATGCATATACTGTATGTCCAAATTATCGGCTACTTCTAACATCACAAATGCATTACTATCTTTATTTAAACGAAATCTGCACTCACTTTTGAGATGACCGGATTTATTACAGTAAAAACACTTTTTACCAAACCTATTCGCCGTATCATTGTTTTTAACTTTGTTTCTGCATTCCGATCGATAATGTCCAAGTTTGTTACAGTTAAAGCATTTAACATTCTTTTTATTCACTGTTTTCTTCACAACAAACGCTGATGCTGTCGGTGTTTCGTCACCTCGTTCCTTCATCCGCTCTTCTTCGACTAACAACCTTGCAACCAAGTTGTCATATGTTTGTTTCTCGTCAGGGGCCGACTCCCAAGCTGATACGAAGTGCTTGTAGCGATCAGGCAATGACATCAGTACCTTCGTTATAACAAATCTTTCAGATATTTCCTCTCCCAATTGCTGTAACTGGTTTTGCATTTCTTTTATTTTTGCTAGAAATATCGACATTTGAATTCCTTCTTCGTATTTAAACTGGAAGAAACGTTGCTGGATGATATGTATGTTTGTTTCACTCTTCTGTTCATACACAGCAATCAACTTTTTCCACATTTCAGCAGACGTGCTGCATGATAATATGTGTATCATAACTTCGTCACTAATACGTGTGACTATCAACGTTTGTGCTTTAGCATCTTTCGTATCCCACGTTTTATCATTTTCTTTCGTCTTTACCAGTTTTCCTTCGACCACATCCAATAAATCATGGCCTCTTAATACGACTCTCACTTGAAATTTCCAAACATTCCAGTTTGTGGATCCCTCCAACTTAGTGATGCTGAGGTTACCGTCCATCTTTGCTCTTGCCTTCCTTCCTGCTCGTGATCAACAATTCCTTGTCTTTTACACCTTCCCGGTCGCAATTTTCACCTGTCAACCGGTTTTTTTCACTAGCAGTATTCTTTTGTCTTTTCACTTTATTTTTGAACTTCCTTACATTACTGGGCTGACTTGGTCACTGGGCCCATAACCTATTGATATGTAAATGAAAGGTTAAGGTTAAAGTATAGCAGTTTTTAATAAGTGGTAAAAAGACATGTTTTACAAGAGAGCGTTTTTCTAGGACAGACGTCATCGAACAGTACAAAAACAATCGAGTTTAAAAGAAGATAACCCAACCAAAAATAATAGGTTCATATTAACATTGTAAATTGGTTGGTTTACCTACACTATATTTCTAACATTCCAAGACTAGTTAGGACCAGTGGTTAATAGTTTTGTCTGACTCTGATTGAAATGTGTGGTCACCTCTGCCACATGCCCAATGAGAAATGTGCCTAAGCTGGTCACCTCTGCCACATGCCCAATGAGAAATTTGCCAAAGCTGGTCACCTCTGCCACATGCCCAATGAGAAATGTGCCTAAACTGGTCACCTCTGCCACATGCCCAATGAGAAATGTGCCTAAGCTGGTCACCTCTGCCACAAGCCCAATGAGAAATGTGCCTAAGCTGGTAACCTTTGTCACATGCCCAATGAGAAATGTGCCTAAGCTGGTCACCTCTGCCACATGCCCAATAAACTGTGGACTAATATCACCACTCTAAGATCATGTAGGAGATGCAAAAATGGCGTGATAAATCATTTATTTTTACCAGAAATCTGGAGTCAGAATACTAATCACATCTCACGGCGTAACAATTCTATTACAACCCTTTTATTTCAATCCATCACAATATTTAACTTAAAAGCCTGCTGAGACACGCTGTCACTTAACGAAAAGCACCTCATCTGTCACCGTCCAAGTCTATCCGACACGGACCATTTAATACCCAACCGATCGGAAAATATTGTATAGATAGATTTAATGATTATGCTGATGGTTCTTGAATTATTTACGTTGTCTGAACACGACCATAATGTGTATAAGTAGAACTGTGGATGTGAACTATTTACGTCTTGGCCATAGGTTTAAAGTTTAGTATTCCGGTTAAATCTTTCATGATGAACGGATTCAATTTTATGAGCCCACGCTCTGGCGAGTCACTCATTTATGCTTTTCACAGGTTTGAGTAATCTAGTCTTGCTCAATTACCTATTGTTGTTATTTTTGTCGGTAGAAACAGCGACTTTGATTTGTTGACATAAATTTTACTTACGCAAACAGTCGCGCCGCGAGAAAGCGACAGATTTAGTTATGGTTTGTTTTTATTTGTTTTCTTTCTTTCTTTCATTCTTTTCTTTGGATATGTCATTAATATTGACCGAAGAAACATTTCGGTTGTCGTATAGTTGTCGCATTGTCATGGTTTTTCATGACGGTCTCTGGAGATCTTAAGTCCCTATTAGGGATCATCATAAGTAGGTAGGTAGGTAACAAAGGAAACCAAATCTTTGTTTTATAAGAGACCTCGATATTAATAAAACTCTACTTTCAAATTATAGGGGGAAAACATTTTCGTTTCCTTAAGTTTTCCTTATGACATTACTAATTTGCATATCAGCAACACTATCGAATGGCGTTCAGCCGATGGTGGCGATAGTGATGGTGGGCGGATGAGGATTTTTGTTTTCAAAGTCTAACTTCTCGATTCCTTGCTGAGAACATTGATTTTCCAAAATCCCTATCATGCAATTTCAGTTTGCATCAAAATCATTTTATAACCCCTTTGGGTGTTTATTTGATTTGGCTTCCCACGCCCACTTGGAAAACTCACTCTGTATTTTCCTCGTAACATTTCATTTCAGCACCAGTTATTGCGACACGTAAAACATTTCTAAACCTCACAGTACTTCTCAACATGTAAATAAAAGTTAGCTCCGACCGTCAGTTTGAAAAGCATATGAGAGTGTATATACCACAGAGTTGCCCATTCACAAAAGTATATAAAGCCGTACTATTTATTCAGTTGTTAAATAATAACCAGAGATGTTAAGCTCCATAAGCGTAACCGAAACTATCGAATATCCGAAATAAATATTAATTAAATAGAATGGATAATTTCGGTTATTTTCTAAATGAGCCACTTTATGACAAGCGCGACGCGCGCGTAACTTGCAATGCAAGTACCAAATAATATAACTTAGATATAAAGTCAAATTATTAACTACTAGCTGTTGCCCGCGGCTTCGCTCCCGTGGACCACCCCACAGGACACGGGATAAAAAAATAGCTTATGTCACTCAGGAATAATGTAGCTTTCTATTGGTGAAAGAATTTTTCAAATCGGTCCAGTAGTTTCGGAGCCTATTCGGTACAAACAAACAAGCATAAAAATCTTTCCTCTTTATAATATTAGTATAGAAGTATAGATTTATGTTTTACTTTTACAATTTCTTAATAATCTAATATCCGTTAACGAAACTATCCGACACTAACAGATTATACAAATTAACTTTATATCCGTAACCGTATCCAAAACCGGTATAATGTTATTTCTATATCCGTATCAGTATCCAGGGGGGTGACCATAAGCTCTTAGAGCGGTATCAATTTGAGATCGAATAAGGGACAGATGTATCTGACTTGTATACATCTGTCACTTACTCGATATCAAATTGATACCGCTCTAAGATTTTATGGTAACCCCCAAATCCGAAATGTCATATCCATATCTACATAGAGAGCCGTGCCTCGACAAGCACTTTAAGCTGTTTGTCCCGGCTGTTATATGTAGCAGATGCCAGGCAATCTGAAACCAGTCTTGCCAAGGGGGTCGTGTTGCCCAGTTACTGGGTTGTGAAGGTCAGATAGGCAGTCCGATCCGGATTCGGTTAGACTGGAAGCCGACCCTAATATACAAACAATGTATTATTCCTGCATAAGTATGTACAAACATCTGGTAATTAAAGTGCTCTTTTAGTCAAAAATAGTCTGTAGTACGGCACTTCGCTCTACCAACACGTATTATTACAACAAGTTCCTAACATCATACAATTTTGAGGATAAAAGAATTAAAATAAGAATAAAAAATCATTAAAAAAACAAATAGAAAGAATAAAAATTAAGATTCCAATCAGTATTAAGTTGACAACCTGCGTCAGGCAACTCCTAGTTATCTGGTATTTTGCTGAACTGGACCTTTTTGGCGCAGCCGCGAGGCACACTATGTATGTAATTGATTTAAAATTAAGTTCCCTTTTATTTTTACCTACATTGTGTGTATCTGTGTGCCAAATAAACTAGTTTTCTTTCTTTCTTTCAATAAAATGAAATTAAATCAAAATTTAAATCAATTATAAATTAAAATAAAATCACGTGTGAAATTAATCAGTTTTCCTATGCGCGCGCATTTAACAATGGCGGTCGGCCATATACTAAAAGAATGAGGTTTCCTTTTTTTTGGCTTTTCGTGGATAGTGTTTTAGCCACGTACAAAATAGGGAATTTAATTTTTTCTTAATGACAGAGCAAATAAAAATTATATTTGAGGGAAAGTTTTATTTATTAAGCACGTACAAGTTGAAATTATCTATTTAAATACGAAGTTGCATGAAATGAGCAAACAATAGGTACATTAATTTATTTGTACTTTTGAGCACGATCTTTTTTGTATCGAAACTTTTTTAAGAACAAAGCAACTCAACCAATAAGTTTAAAAAAAAACTCTATAACTCACTTGTGAATAATAGCAATGAAAAAGTCACAGTTTGATAACAGGTATCATTATGTGTCTAATTGCGGTGAAATAAGACCCACTTTATGAGCAAGTGTGTTGAAAAAGTTGTTACATCGTTGTCGCATTATCGCGCCCAACCTCCAATAACCATGCCATCATGCGAATAACCCTCCAATGTTTTATTTTCTCGTAACCCTTATTCTAAAAAGTAATAAAAACGTGTTATTACTATGAAGACCCACTTCAAAAAATTATACATCAGGTACCCACTCTTGGAACAGTGACGTCATTTCGTTCATTGGTAATTCCGTACGTGTGACGGAAGGTGAATAGCTCTTTACCGTGGCTGGAACGTGGTCCTTTTATCCTTCCTACTGAAACGTATATTTCGTTTATTTGTAGGTAGGACTACTTTCCATTTAAAGTAGGTAGGTATACCGTATACCTACATATTTTTACCTTGCTTGTGGTTAAACTAAACTAAACTTTGAAAGTTTAGTCAATATCCCTATTTACCTAGGTATAAGTTAATTCATAATTAATTTGGTTTCATGAGAGAAGTGCATTCATTGTCATTTGAAGATCTTTGACAGTCGTTACGAGTAGTCAGAAGCTTGAGATCTGACACCAGTCTCGCCAAGGGGTACCGTGTTATCCAGTTACTGGGTTGTGGAGGTCAGATAGGCAGTTGCTCCATGTAAAACACTGGTACTCAGCTGAATCCGGTAAGACTCGAAGCCGACCCCAACATAGTTGGGAAAAGGCTAGGCAGATTGATTTTTTGATGCGAGAATTGCATACGAGAATCACAGGCCATTCTGTGCTTTACATGTCCAGCGAGTGCTCTAGAACAGGCGGTCAAGTGCGTTTTGTATCCAGCGAGATATCTCGCACAGGTGGTGCTGTACTTTTTTAGTCAAGTTAGCGCTCTTGCACAGGTTGTCCTTTGCTTTTTGTGTCCAGCAAACGCTCTCAAAAAGGTGGTCCTGTGCTCTTAGTTTCCAGCAACCGCTTGTGCACAGACCGTCCTCTTTCTTTGTGTCCAGCGAACGCTCTCGCACAGATGGTCCAATGATTTTTGGGTCCAGCGAGTCTTCTCACACAGGCGGCCCTATGCTTTAAGTGTCCAGCGAGTCTTCCCACACAGACGGCCCTGTGTTTTTTGTATCCAGCGATTGCTCTCGCACAGGCAGTCTTGTAGTCGACGTGGCGACGCTTGGAGATGGATGCCTAAATATAGTAAGTGAACTCCTATCGGCTGAAATAATGAAAAAGGTTTTTGTCACCTGAAAATAATTAGCAATTACTGAACGCCCATCTTTCCTCAATTAGGTATCTTTCTACGTAATCGGTGGGTATGTCGCTGTACAATGCTAAACACATGCTTCTCCCATCTTATTCAACAACATTGTTCAGCTTTTCGTTTCTAATTTATCTTCATTACCCATTGGCTTAGTACAGATATTTTATCACCGGCCATTTTGAAGGTTCGTTAGTACTTAGTATGTACTTAGATAGTTCTTGTTCGTCGACCCGACTCTACTTGATTGAGGTGACTGAACTTGATCATAAAGTTTAGTTACTTCTGTAATTGAACTTAAGACGAAGATAGAGCAGTCTAAACTAAAGTTACATTTGAATAATTAAATTTAATATAAACCAAGGCATCTACATTGCTACTTATTTACGATTTGATACAGTATTAATGTTCACGAAACTAGATACTAGATAAACTATGATTTATAGCCGTCCGTTATCAAATAAATATAAAAAAATATTTATATATATATATATATAAAATTGATAAATAATTATATTGTGTCACTATAATCACAATGTAACTAATAAAATAAATTTAGCCGACGAAATAAACAAAAGTAAAACAAAAAACGTCAAACAAACATGCAAAGCGTAAAGTCAAAGTCAAATGTATTTATTTCAACTAACCACTAAGCGACACTTTTGAACGTTAACAATTAAAATTTACAAGTAATAAAAATTGATTCTACCGTGCATTCGGCAAAGTAGCTTGTTATGGAGAAGAATGCACAAGAAACTCCATACTTACTCTTTTAAAAAAAAAATGATTTACCATATTAAAGTACATACATTAATAAATTCATATACGTGAGGACGATGCACCTAGCACTACTATACTTCATATAGGTATAAAGCATTACAAGCACTAACAGCTAAAATCCTTCACTTGATAAATAGGTTCTCACATACTTACAAATATTGCATGCGTAGAATGATTGCAGCTAGGTTGGTCTACGTTGATTGTTTGTTTAGCGCCCGCCGCCGCGCCGCCTATAAGTTGCAATGCTAGACTAAAAGTATATTTTTTGCTTTTCTGTTCGTTATTTCTTCGGTTATTTTTTTTGTTGATAAGGTTTTTTTACGTTTTTCAGTTTACTTAAATTTCAACCGAATCGGCTCACAATTGAAAATTTTGTGGGAAAATTATATATTAATACATTTTTTTTTGTACCTCTTGGGGTGGATTTTATTATTCAAATGGGATCAACATTGAGTTACACTTTTACAAAAAAAGAGTTTTTTTTTAAATCTGTCCACTATATAAAAAGTTATAAATAAATACATAAAAAAAAAATCGTCGAAGTCGAGAAATAAATAGATACCTATTTAATAAATAGAAAATATACAGTAGACAATTCTAGCATATAGATAAGCTAACCTGTGGGAACACAGATGTTTAACATGAATACCCCGGGCGTCGTCAGCCGGTAGCCCAAGAGGGGGAATAAAAAAGGGGCAATTTGATATAATATATGGACGATAGAAAACGCATGAATTTTCAATACAATCAATAGCACATGAAGCATTACACTGCTAGTGCGAGTCTTAGCACTACGGCGATCGCGATAATAAAACGATGTACAAATGTAATTGTAAAGTTGTCATAAAGCTCCACGAGCTTTTGACCGTACAATAAATAAAACTTGTAAACAAAATGAAATGTAATAAAATGAAATGAAGTGAAATTTATGTATTTGTAAAGTTATATATTTGGAGGTATGCGGAACAGGATGTAAAGTCCCACAAACCTCCATAGAAAAGTGAGGATCCTCCGACCAGACGGGTGTTGTGTCTGGTCCGGGCAACTGCCCAACGGTTGTTGTCGGACTGTTGTATGTGTTCTAATCGCGCCGAAAACTTTGCTTGCGCGATGCAGGATTTGTGTGACGTCATGTCATTAGTTCGTAAGTGGCGGCGTTGGTGCCGCTACATATATTATAACAATAGAGTAAAATAATTTAGGACAAAATATAGGGTAAAAGAGTAATAGAATAAAAAGAATTTGGAGACAATCATGAATTTTTCCATTGACAAAATTTTAATAATAAAGAAGTCGAGCGAGATCCTTTTTTTTTATTAAGTTAATAAAACACAAATCTTCATATTTCTTTTGTAAATTTCTCGACCACTTTATTATGAAATTCTTGTAAGTTGTCTGTGCACACTCATCATGGTCAGACTGTTAAGGCAATTTCTCCCCATAGTGCCTCTTAACCAGGAGGGTGACCATAAGCTCTTGAGCAAGGTTATTTTGAGTGTGCGTAAGGGACAGATGTATATGACTTGTATACATCTGCCCCTTTTTTACAGTCAAACTATGATAGTTTTGACACGCCAGGGTACGGGGCCTGGTTTTAAGTCGCCCCCAGGCTGATGAACGATCGATCTAACGTACAACGTGTACGATGTGTGCTCGGTAGAGTGATCAAAAATTTCAATTCTTTTCCCGTTTCGGGAAAAACTGTTTTTGTGTCTTTTAGGACATCAACAACGAATAAATAATATTTTAAATGAGTGGACTTAGGACTTTGGTTTCTATGTTATGAGTATGTGTCGAATCCAACTCGGCTGGGCAGCGTTCGGGAAGTTGCGCGGTATCTTCTCGTCCAACTTACCACAGTGTCTCAAGACGAAAGTCTATGACCAGTGTGTGTTGCCAGTGATGACATATGGCTCTGATACGTGGTCGCTTACAATGGGCCTTATCAGGAAGCTTGCAGTCACTCAAAGGGCAATGGAGAGGGCTATGCTCGGAGTTTCCTTGCGTGATCGAATCAGAAATGTGGAGATCCGCAAGAGAACCAGGATTACCGACATAGCCCGAAGAATTGCCAAACTAAAGTGGCAGTGGGCAGGGCACATTGCTCGAAGAACGGATGGCCGATGGGGTCGAAAAGTTCTGGAATGGCAACCGCGAACCGGAAGACGATACGTTGGAAGGCCTCCCACCAGGTGGACCGATGACCTGGTTAAGGTTGCGGGCAGGCGCTGGATGCGAGACGCACGGGATCGGTCAATGTGGCGACGCCTGGGGGAGGCCTATGTCCAGCAGTGGACGTCTTTCGGCTGAAATGATGATGATGATGATGATGACTGCCCCTACCTGCCCCCCCACTCTTAGCGATGCCTATGATGTATACTTATCCATACTTACATAAATACATAAATTTACTAACACAGTATTAAAAATGCGAAAGTAACTCTGTCTCTTACCTTTTTACGTCCTAACGGCTGAATGTATTTGGATGAAGCTTGGTATACTGGTATACCATGAACTGCAGCCTTATTTATTGGTAAGTGAATTCGGCAAGGCAAATGGCAAAGAGTATGAACAATCATCCAAACACATGCGAGATGAATGACGCGATATGGATTTCCGTCTATGTGATTGTTCGATTATTCACACTCTTTGCCCGTTGCCTTGCCGAATTCACATCACATCTCATTAGCACATAACGCAATAAACATAAATAACGCATTTTTCTTTTCTTTTTAGTTACAACCCACACACACATTGTAGCTTACTATACACTTATTTTTCTATTATTTCATTGTACATTATTTATTTACACATTTTACACATCCTTAAATTATCATGTCAAATTATGTATATATTATATTTTATTGTGTTACCCACGTCCGTGTGTCACTAGCGGGGTGCCAACTGAAAACCAGCGCTGGGTGTCTGACGCCCAGCAAATGCTGAGTTGGTAAACCTTTCGGTATGGGCACGTTCAGCGCAATCTGTCTTTGTACTTCTGTTTTGTCTTTTACTCCATGTTTGTTGCTGTTGTGTTGTGCCTGTGTCGAATAAATATTTTTCTATTCTATTCTATTCTATTCAATAAAGCTCCTGGTTAGGACATAGAATATTTATAACTCCAGCAGTATGTTTCCTTGGAATAATTATCTATTCTCGCGTGGGAGAAGCTAATAACTGAATAAACAACAAAGGTGCCGCTGTAAATCAATAAAATTAAAAACTAAAACTTAATTTAGCTTTGATATTAATATTCAAACAAACAAAGTTACTAAATAATATTGCTACGGACAGATTTCCATCTACATAGTCTCTCACACACCAGATTAACCTGTCACAACGCATTGCAAATCGTTTATGCTCGGGATAACGGACGTTGACACGTTCTGTGTACAGTTAGCAACAAAACACCATGCGTTTTTTCCTGAAAGGATAGGCAGAGATGTTTGAGTTTAGATTTCGCCAGTAAACCTAAATTATGTTAAAGTGGAAGGGTATTTTTAAGTATGGGCAATTCGGTGCCGATTCGTTTATTGGCTTGTCCTTCGACTTCAAAATGAAGAAATTGAAGTTATGTATTCAGTTGTCAAACGCTACTTTAGCCTGCAAACTAGTCAAACTTTGGCATTTAAATAGGGTTTTACACGTTCTGAACTCCGAAGTCTCAATTCAGAAACCGACCACATGTCACCTGAATTCTTTTATGATTAAAAACTAAAGAGTCTCTTATTTAATTTCATTGAAACTATCGCGTTTTCAGTCATACATCTCTTCTGAAACTTTGGAGTTTGGTAACCTAATTTTGTTTCTGACGGTACCTATAGCATCCTCAAATAGATACACCTACTATAAGCGGTTTGTAATTAATTTCCTATAATGGAATAAGTAAAGTCGAAACTCCTCCGAGTTAGCTGTTTCAAAGTGTTATACCTAATAGTCTAAATGTTTAAGTTAGGCGAATGAGTTTTTGAAAAGAAAAAGAAAATAAATGAGATAATAATGCAGTCAAACAAAGCAAATGAAACAATTGACTACACTAAGGTAAACTAACTTATACTAAACGTGGCTAGATGCCTCGAAATACCTACTCCTCCACATCGCTGTCATTCGGAAACGTGTCCAGAAGACCGGCAGTATTGCCAAGTTGAATCGCAAATTTGGGCAATGACAAATTAGGTTAATTTTTGGAGACTTTATTTGAGTAACAAGGATAGTACCTAACTTAGTATGCATTATACCTATAATGCGTAAGTTACCTATTTATCTTTTTGTAGATAATTATCAGCTCTAGATCTAACAAAATATTTCAATCTCATACAACGAATCCTAAAGAAGTAACAAAAGGATTAAGAAAGTCAATAACCTAAAGAGGAAATCGCTTTTCTAACTGTCCATTCGAAAATTCAGCTATTGTTTCAACCGTCTAGACTAGACAATGCGAAGCCTTCCAGACCACAAACGCCGCTGAAACCGGCGAGCTCAAGCTCAAACTGTCTCCGTTAAATTGTGGCCAGCCTCACTATCAGTTTACGATCTAAAATCTATTATTGGTCTACTGTAGGCGGATCGGAGCCGCAAGTTTAGCGTCTTCAAGATTTGTCTCTACAACCGTTGGAAGACGTTAGGGTCAATGCTTGAAGCGTAACAAATTTGGTTGATCATCTTTAAAATTTAATTTACCTTACGTTTAAAATAACCGGTGACCATTCATTAGACACCGAGACGAAGCCTCAACTGTCCACCACCGCCGGAAAAAGAGGGGTGATATAAGTTCGCCGTGTGTTGCTGTGTGTCTGTCTGTGGCATCACAGCTCCTAAACGGATGAACCGATTCTATTTTTTTTTTGTTTGAAAGGTGACTTTGTCTAGAGTGTTCTTAGCTATGTTAGATTGAAATCGATTCAGCCGTTCAAAAATGATCCGCATTTTACTCTTTGAATCTGGGTTTTTCTGCGTGTTTCGATAGATTGTCGACTGAAGCAAAAAAAAAAGCATGAAATAAAAAATTTAAAAACCTCCGACACAAAAACCTCTAAAAAGCAAAAAATAAGCCTCGTACACGCACCGGAGCTCCGTGGACGAATACAGCGATGGGTTTGTGGAAGCTGTTCATACGGTCGGGTCTAAATTTTTCAAGACCCGTCGTACAGATAGAAACAAAAAGCTCTCTGATCTTACTCTCAAGCTTATGAAGGAGAGGATCCTGCAGTCTTCAGATAAGGCGTGCAAATACTTAATAGCTTAATAGACAGTTCTCTAAATCCTTGAAAAGAGAAGCAGCTGCAGAAGCTGTTTGATTCCGTCATACTCGAGGGCAAAACGCCAAAGGCATGGTGCAGGGGTGTGGTTGTACTCTTCTTCAAGAAGGGCGACAATGCCCGGCTGAAGAACTATAGGCCCATCTCACTTCTTAGCCATGTCTACAAGTTGTTTTCAAGAGTCATCACGAATCGTCTCGCGCGATGGTTAGTCGATTTCCAGCCTCCTGAACAAGCCGGATTCCGTAAAGGCTTCAGAACCGTAGACCACATACATAGGCTGCGGCAGGTTATACAGAAGACCGAAGAGTACAACCTGCCTCTCTGTTTAGCGTTTGTGGACTACGAGAAAGCCTTCGATTCGATCGAGACTTGGGCTGTACTGCAGTCTCTCTAACGATGCCAGATCGAATCTTGCAGATTTTATACAAGAATTTTATTCTTGGATAGGCGTCGGCGGAGGACTTCGTCTTAGTAGTTGGCTACGTCCAAACGGGCTCGATCCTGGGGTAGACATACTACCCGCAACACTTTGTATAATGTAGATAGAAAATAGAAAACAATTTAGTTCATCTTGTACGCAAAAGTCTGCAGAAACCCACTATAGTCACACGTGGCACACTTAACTTTGTTTTTAACTGATGCCGCAATTAATGACTTATATTATTCGTTTGCAGTTGTTAATAGATATTTCATTTTAGCAAGTACAAATAAACACGTCCGCTTAGTCTCGCGACTCTTAAAGTCAATGACCAGTGTGTGTTGCCAGTGATCACCTATGGGACCGAGACGTGGTCGCTCACAATGGGCCTTATTAGAAAGCTTAAAGTTAACCAAAGGGCAATGGAAAAGGCTATGCTCAGAGTTTCCTTGCGTGATCACGTCAGAAATGGGGATATCCGTAGGCGAACCAAAGTTACCGACATAGCCCCAAGAATTACGAAACTTAAATGGCAGTGGGCAGAGCACGTATGGCCGATGGGGCCGAAAAGTTCTGGAATGGCGACCGCGAACCGGAAGACGATGCGTTGGAAGGCCTCCCATTAGGTGGACCGATGACCTGGTTAAGGTTTCGGGAAGGCGCTGGATGCGAGATGCACGGGATCGGTCAATGTGGGGACGCCTGTGGGAGGCCTTATGTCCAGCAGTGGACGTCTTTCGGCTGAAATGATGATGAAAGACATAATGAAAAATAGAGAAATGAACATGACCATTAAAAAGGTTGGGGAAGAGACTATCTGATAAAATAAGAACTGCAGATATAAAGAAACACACAAGAACAAAAGATGTTACTATAACTATAAGAAAGCTCAAATGGAAATGGACAGGAAATACAATCAGAGGAAAAGAAAAATGGTCAAAATCATTTATGTACTGGTTTACAATTCACAAGAAACGAAAACGGGGCAGGCCATTCAGAAGATGGGCAGATACGGTAGCAGGCGCTACATGGACAAGAGTCGCTAGGTATAGGAAGAAATAGAAGAATTCGGAACAGGCATTTGTCAAAGGAGGGAAATTATAAACTAACCTAACCAATGTACTTATTTATACCTGTCTGAATAAAAGGCTTATATTAAAATAAGCCCCCTCCTTATTACACGGGACTTAAAATATGAGAAATAAACATCATAATGAGATATAAGTATCACTCGTTGATTTCTCCCGTGAACATTGGATACGACTTTAGTCTACACTAGTGCTAGCGACCTGCTCCGGCTCCACACGTTAAAAACCTTCCTCATTTCTCACTATTTCTATCGTGAAACCGCGTAAAAATTTGTTCAGTAGTTTTTGAGTTTATCGCGAACAGACGCGGCAGGAGACTAGCTTCGGCCCGCGTCTTCGCCAGCGTTCAAAGTTCAAAAAATAAATACACCAATCGACAACAACTTGCAGGATTATCCGCTGGGTGAATCTAAAGATTGTCTGAAAATTTCATTAAAATCAGTCCAGCCGTTTCGGAGTCTATGAGGAACATACATACATACTTTTTCTTTTATATATATAGATGGATAGATGTACTGATACATACTTTAAAACAAAGTAATCTTACAATTATCTACCTATTTTTTTACCCGTGACTAAATAATACATTGAGACTGGCAGCTATAAATAAATTATCTGCTTACATATAACATTGAGACTTGAGAGTATTCATTCGATGAAATATTGTCAGCAACTCCACAACTCATTACATTTCTCACTACAATCTCCTCAGGGACAAAATCCAAACTTTCAACGAGCATTGAACTTTATTTAACAACGACAAAGTTAGAACCAATTGGAGTGAAGAAATTGATGAAATTCTGGCTTGTTTACTTATATTCAGGGTACTGGAGACACCAAAACCCAATTTAATTTAACTTGATATGAAAATTGCTGAAATAAATACAGATGGGGATTCATATAACAGGAGTTTTTTTTTTTTTTTTTTTTTTTTTTTTTTTATCGCTAGGCTCGCGTTTGACCACTATCTCGCCTGATGGTAAGCGATGATGTGGTCGACGGTGAAGCACGCTTGCCTAGAAGTAACCTATTCACTCTTGACTTGAAAACCCCAAGGTTGTAGCTATCAGGAAACAAAGACTCCGGCAGGGAATTCCACTCCTTAGCTGTGCGTACAATGAAAGTATTCGCAAAACGCTTTGTACGTATGGGTGGGATGTCCACCATGTACCGGTGGCGCATTGCCGTGCGTCTTGTTGTCCGGTGATGGAAAGGGCTAGGCGGAATCAAATTGTGCAGTTCCATCGCACACTCCCCGAAATGTAACCGATAAAAAACCGACAGACTGGCCACTTGGCGTCGATGTTCAAGGCTCTGGAGCTTTGAGGCGACCAGTGCATCGTGGATAAGCCTCTTGGCCCGTTTGTCAATCGACTCAAGTGCATCAAGTTGATATTTGGCAGATCCGTCCCAAAGGTGAGAGCAGTACTCCATGCATGACCGAACTTGCGCTTTATACAAATTGAGCAGCTGTTCAGGCGTGAAGTACCGTCTCACCTTTGCAAGGATCCCCAACTTTTTTGCAGCCAACTGAGCCTTTGCCTCAATGAATGGACCAAAATTGAGGGTCGATGTTAAAGTAACACCCAGAAGGTCACCCATATACTGGCTGATTCGAAGGACCATTTACTTTGTCTACGAGCTTCGCCCACGTGAAAGTTGGAAATTATTCCCTGGGAACGTACTACCAGTTTGTTTGGGTACAGAATTGGTTTAAATTATAATCAACATTTTTTTATGAGCCTGTTACCACTGGTTTCAACCGCGACTTACAAGTTGTAGGTCGTGACTTCGAACTCAGGCAGTCATTTACTTTGTTTAAATTATTTCTTCACCACTGCCCTCAAAAAGGTAAAGGAAAACGTCTGAGCATGCCAGTTGGCATGTCCTAGAACCAAAATTTCGAACACTTGTGACATCCACCAACCCGCACTGGGCCCGCGTGGTGGATTACGGTCCATTCCTTCTCACAGAGAGGAGGTCTGTGTCCCAGCAGTGGTAACATTAAAAGGTGATGATGGTGAGCCTGCAGCCCTGCAGTTATGTCCCACTGCAGGGCCTCCCTTCCATCATCCATTTTTTCTGTCGTTTGTTACATCTGGCCATTGTTAAATTGAGATAACAATATTTTTTCTATCAATTCATCAAAATATGTCTATAACATAAACT
Organism: Orthosia incerta; assembly: GCA_948252205.1. Taxonomy (NCBI): domain Eukaryota; kingdom Metazoa; phylum Arthropoda; class Insecta; order Lepidoptera; family Noctuidae; genus Orthosia; species Orthosia incerta. The sequence goes on along the minus strand of OX411754.1, from coordinate 9,030,687 downwards.
TTTGTTCTCAGGTCACCGTGCCCATACTGTGTTCGTTGGTGTGCATGTGCCAGCCCGAAGACATTCCCATAGGAAACACAAACACCATCACCGTAATGGGGAGAAGGATGCTGAGAGACCAGGTAAGACCATCAGTAAAGTAGAAGTTCCTGATAAGAAAGAAAATAAATATAGGAAAGATATAGTTGGAGATAGTAACACTATTGTATTTAAATATAACGATGTCGATTAAGAAAGGAGAAATAAACATAACGTTATGACGATTTAATAAAGAAATGGATCTTCAGATCCCAAATCCTTGTATGTGTAAAAGACAACACTCTAGATTTGTACATAAATTGTATCATGATTGCTGTAAATTAAATGAAAACAGACATGAACGACACCCTTTCAATCTTATTTGTGTGTGTGACAAAACGTGCAAAGGTACCTATATATTCCTCTGTCTCACACACATTTGCACACCAAAATAAAAAAGCATGACACCCTAATTTGTGTACGTAACCTTGCCAAATAGACTATATCACAGCACAATATGAACTAAATTAGATTGACGTTGGTCGCCCTTGTACGAAATTACCAAGCTCATAAAATTAACGCCTTTGATATAAACACAATGAGGCTTGTTAGTCTCTGCGGTGTTATAACTCAACGCCAGATTAATAACGTAGAACATAATAATACTCTTTTTACATCATAGAAAAAATTCCAAAATATTCATTGGTTCCCAATCCATAGGGCCGGGGTTAATGAACAGAGTCAGAAGACTAAGCGTCACAGATGACGGCGAGACATGTAAGGCAAACTAGTAGAAAAAAAACCTATCATTATTTCTATTGAATCCAATTTCCTTTTCAATTTTGAAACTCCATTTTAATATGGACTCATTTTACCATTTGCATTAAGCATGGATTATTCAATCAGGATATTTCCTTCCATTTCAGTGTTTTTAAGATTACGTAAGCATGTTCTTACAGCTTCCATTTTATTATCTGTTTTATTCATGAGCCTTCGAGATTTAGTCATTTAATTTTAATTTTTCCTGATGCTTTTATTTCTGTATGTTTAAAATTTTACTGTATTCTTACAAATCGTTTATGTTTACAATTTCGTTTTCAGTAACTCCACCAGCCCAAAGAGTACAGTTTATACTTGGAGAAGATGTTGATGATTCCACACTTGAGTCCCATCCGTTATTCTCCGAGATGGAGGAGCTGGTTAAAGATGGCGACGAACTTGAGTGGAAAGAGACAGCTAGATGGATAAAATTCGAAGAAGACGTTGAGGAAGGTGGCAACCGATGGTCTAAGCCGCACGTAGCGACATTATCACTACACTCTCTCTTTGAATTACGAAGTCTCATACTAAATGGATCGGTGATTCTTGATATGGAAGCAGGCTCTTTGGAGCAGGTTGCAGATAATGTACTAGATAATATGGTAGCCGATGGTGGCATAGGATATGATTGTAGAGAGAAAGTCAAGGATGCTTTATTGAGAAGACATAGGCATCAACACGAGAGACGGAACCATCATCATAATAACATGTCGAGGCTCCCATTGATCCGATCTCTGGCTGATATTGGGCGGAACCATTCATCGTGCAAAAGTAAGTTACATACTACTTTAGATTAGCAACTTTTCCTAGAATCATTTCACATATTGTGTTATTAATAAAAGTTTTCTTGCGTAAAATTCATGGGTCATTCGATCCTATCAGATTTCCAGGAAGGTGGCTCTCGACGCTCCAGTTCGAGGAGTTGTCGGGGGTCCACCTCGTCTCCTCACACTGCTCTTCTTCAAGCTTCAGACGCCAGAGGTTCTTATTTGGCAGTACCAGGTTAGCCATGCGTGTGATGGTACCCAACACATAACTGCTCACTGAACTCACGCCCTTTACTGACATTCACAGCACGCACGAGGCTAATTTTAATGTTGTATATATCGGTGTAGTGTTTGGAGAAGGTTAACTAATCTGTATCTGTGACCCTTATTCTAAGATCCCTTTGAACATTGGCATTATATTATATTACAGTTGAAGAAGGCGGTTCAACCAGCGGACACTCTTACAAAGGAGAATTCAGTCGTTTCCTAGGCATACCTAGTGCGGGTAACCGCTTATCCTCATCAATGTTGTTTCTTCTCTTTCTTACTGTTTTCTGTTTCTTACTTCTTTATCATTCTCGACCTACATCTTGCTATATACATGTAACTGTGCTCAACGCTGGTGTCCTTGTTTCGGTATAGTCCGCTATATGTCAGCTTTAGCTAGTGCAGCCTTTTTATTTTACGTAAAAGTGTGTCTAGAATAGGATAGACATTACTAGATAGCATTGCAAAACAGATGTCCATTGAATAAGTAATACGATTTTTTTTATAATTTGTAATTGCGCCCCATACCTCATAATCGATTTGGGAATCTAGTGAAATAGCCTCATAACACACAATTTTCGTAAATGTTGAATATTTTATTCTTTTGTTTTTGCTTTGATACGATATATCGCACAATTTTCTAAAATGGTTTTGGATGTTACAAAGGCTTTTAATCGTTATATATTTATAACTTCAGCATTGAGTCACATAATTAAATATTGCAGGTGCTGCTCACGATGATGGCATGGTGAAAAGTCCAAGCAGTATATCAATGCAAAGGAACCATAGCTCTGGTGACCTGCCAATGAACGGAGACATAAATCACAAAAGCAACACTAACTTTATGCGAAAAATTCCACCAGGAGCAGAAGCATCAAATATTTTAGTGGGAGAAGTTGATTTCCTTGAAAAAACTTTATCAGCATTCGTTAGACTGAAAACAGGAACGATAATGGGTGATTTGACCGAAGTACCAGTGCCAACCAGATTTATGTTTGTATTGCTCGGACCACCAAACAGCAACTCCAGTTTCCATGAAATCGGCCGAGCTATGGCTACCCTGATGTCTGATGAAATTTTCCATGAAGTCGCATACCGAGCTAAGAAAAGGGATCACCTTTTAGCTGGTATAGATGAATTTCTTGATGCCGTAACAGTTCTACCACCAGGAGAATGGGATCCTGCTATCCGTATTGAACCTCCAGCAGCCATACCTTCCCAAGATCCTAGAAAACGGCCAAGTGACAATCATCCAAAAGAGGAGTTAGATGAGGAAGAAGAAGAACAAAAACAGAGAGAGGAATCAGGGTTAGCTAGAACCGGAAAACTATTCGGGGGCTTAGTAAATGATCTCAAAAGGAAGATGCCTTGGTACTGGTCAGATTTTAAAGACGCGTTAGCGATTCAGTGTGTCGCTTCGTGGATATTTTTATATTTCGCCTGTTTATCGCCTATTATTACATTTGGAGGGTTATTGGGCGAAGCTACCGGAAAAAATATGGCAGCTATGGAATCTTTAATATCCGGATTCGTCTGTGGAATGGGTTATGGCTTTTTTTCAGGTCAACCTTTAACAATTTTAGGATCAACAGGCCCAGTATTAGTATTTGAAACAATAGTATTCGAATTCTGTCGGCAGATTGGTTGGAATTACATGTCATTCAGGTTTTGTATCGGGACGTGGATAACGATCATTTTGGTAATATTGGTAGCGATCGATGCCAGCGCATTTGTCTGTTACATAACCAGATTTACTGAAGAAAATTTCGCTACTCTTATAGCATTTATTTTCATTTACAAGGTAAACATCTAAATTTGATAACTTTTGATGAATGAATTGAGTAGCTTTTACGTTGTTCTAATTTTGTAACATTGTAGGCGGTGGAAAATGTAATATCAATCGGCAAAAAGTTCCCTCTAAAGACACGCCCCGATGAAGTTCTCAATTATGAGTGCTATTGTTTGCCAAGCAATTACTCTATAGTGCCGGAGCAGTTTAATTGGACTTCAGTAGACAAAGAGTCTTGTCAGGTATCTACTTAATTAAATTATGGTACTTAGACGTAACAAGTTTGCACGTGTTGCTTGTATGCCTCATTGTACTAACGAGCTAATAATATTCTCAAATTACAGCTTTACAATGGGACCTTAGCCGGCGGCGGGTGTGATACGAAAGTGTACGTCCCAGACGTGTACTTAATGTCCATTATTCTATTCCTGGGCACTTTTACCATATCGATAATTTTAAAGGACTTTAAGAATTCTTTGTTCTTCCCATCCAAGGTATGTTGAGTGGATATAAAAGGTATCTTTGACATTTTCAATATATTTATGCAAGCTTCATAAAATTCCTTTCCGTCTTCCAGGTTAGACAAATCATCAGCGACTTCTCAGTAATCATAGCCATATTATCAATGTCCTTCTTGGATTACAAAGTCGGTGTAAAGACCCCTAAATTGGAAGTACCATCAGAGTTCAAACCAACATTGCCAAGCAGGAACTGGGTTATCACTCCGTTTAGTGGAAACCCTCTATGGTCAGCATTAGTGGCTATATTACCAGCTTTATTGGGCACTATACTAATATTCATGGACCAACAGATAACAGCTGTTATAGTGAATAGAAAAGAGAATAAACTGAAGAAAGGCTGTGGATACCACTTGGATCTGTTCGTTCTGGCAATCCTGATACAGATATGCTCGGTTATGGGTCTTCCTTGGTTTGTAGCTGCAACAGTACTGAGTATCAACCACGTGAATTCTTTAAAAGTGGAATCAGAATGTGCTGCGCCAGGAGAGAAGCCACAATTTTTAGGAGTCCGAGAACAAAGAGTCACTCATATACTAATCTTTCTAATGATTGGATGTTCAGTAATACTGACTCCCGTTCTAAGCCATATACCAATGCCGGTACTGTTTGGCGTTTTTCTATATATGGGAGTAGCTTCCTTGAAGGGTCTACAGTTCTTTGACAGAATCTTGATCATGTTCATGCCACAGAAATATCAACCTGACCATATGTTCTTGAGACAGGTAATAATATCATTACTTTCTTGCTTTGGGTTCTTCTTGAGAGCAATGTTCTTATATACGATTTTCTTTTAGGTGCCAATACGTCGAGTCCATGTTTTCACCATAATTCAACTGACATGCCTCGTTTGTCTCTGGGTGATAAAATCATTCTCCATGACATCAATTCTTTTCCCATTGATGCTTGTGGTAATGATAGGAATAAGAAAAGCTCTCGACTTGTTCTTCACAAGAAGGGAGATGAAAATACTCGATGACGTAATGCCAGAAATGACTAAACGGAACCAAGATGAGCTTCGGGAACTCGGCGACGCAGAGGTGGGATGGCATGCAAAACTATTAAACTTTTGCGGTCGGAACTAAAATGTTGTACTCCTTAATCGTTTTAGTTTCCTTTGTCATCCTATCGTTTACATAAATATTTTTTGTTATTCATATTTAAATCTATGTACGAAGAAATAAACTCAGTGTTATGTTCACACACTCGCATTTTATTTTTGCTATTTCGACATTTTCCTTATGTTTTATTTTCCGCCTTTGTACCTTATTACTTGAATTATGGTGAGTAGTACCTATTTTCAAAATTATTACCTATTTTAGATTTTTTTAATCATTATTAGTCCATACGATTTCTTTGAGGAAGTTTCTTAGGTTGTCCCCTTGTAGGATGCGACAAAGAGCAACCCGCCGCCGTACCAAGAAAATCTACAAATACCTTTGATCAATGGCAATATAATGAATATACCGCTGGCGTCAATTAATATATCGGAGGAAGTCAATAAAACTGGGATATGGAAGCAAGTCAATAATAGCAACAAGATGAAAAATTCAAAATCTAAGACGGGAAAGAAAATGTGAGTGACTAGCGATTGACGATATTCATCTTACTGTAGCTTGTCGATCTGAATGATCAAATTCTTGGTCAAGTTTGGAAGCAGGAATCTACTTGTGTGATTTTCCAATCTTCTTTAACCTTGCATTGCCCAAACTAGGCATTGCAACTTATATCGAATTTATCCTGCAGCCTTTTTACGCAAGTGAGTTTGGCAGGGCAAAGGGAAGTAAAAGTACTCCATGACAAAAGTATGACACAATGTCCTTAATTTTTTTTCGGATTTGGCCAAAATTAAGATGTTCTCTATGAATATACTCTTTTCGAAAAAGTCCAATTATTTTTGGCAATACCGAAAAAACTTAAACGGAATGTTTCATACTCGTTCATGATGTCATAGCCTTTGCCCTGCCGAACTCACATACGCAATTAGGCTCCAGTACTGCTAACTTTCGGCAGATCAATGTTTCTCAAAGACTCTCGACAAATTGAAATTTTATCAGCGATTATCATTGTCATCATCAGCATTTTTTATGTTCCCACTGCTGAGACACAGGCCTCCTCTCATAGAGAGGGCTGTAAACCACCACGCGGGCCCAATTTTGTGCTCTAGGACATGCTGTTTCCTCACGATGTTTACCTTCACCGTTTTGAGAGCAGTAGTGATGAAATAATTTAAACAAAGTAAAGTGCCTGCCTGGGTTCGAACCCACGACCTACTACTTATAAGTCGCGTTACCGCTGGGCCACCACCGCTCTCACGATATCAGCGATAAAGGTTGTCAAATATCCCAAAATATTTCTCATTAACCACGTGTGTAATCTCACTTTGTCTATGGCCGCAAAGTGAAAGTAATTCATGTATAGTATCTCTTTTTCAGTAACAAACACAAGAAAATAATAATATCCAAAAACGCACAAACTGAAATCGAAAGGCGACTATCAACTATGGACGAGGTAGAAGAAGACGATTCTTCAGCCAAGGTGTGCATCAACGACACTAAGTTCTAAGTGGAGCATGACTGCACCATATTCTTGAAGACTCTGCATGAACAAGCAACCTTATTACAACGTGCATGAAGTTCCAAATAGAATGATAGCACCCCTGAATCTTTTGGTTGTAAATCCCAACATTTGATAGAATCTGATCTATAAGATGCAACTGAAATAGCGCAATTCCTGGAAATGGGTCATTTTACTCGTCATTGTGAATAACTTTTACTAGCATAGCACCAATCCTGCGATCACGAAAAAACACAAGTGTGCCGTATATTTTGTCGAGTTATGCAAAACTTGATTATTTTTCGCGATTTCTGGCTTTTAATCCCGTAATAAAAGCTGTACATAATGATGAGCACCAACCCTGAAGATCACGAAAAAAAACAAATGTTCCGTATATTTTGTCGAGTTATGCAAAACTTGATTATTTTTCGCGATTTCTGTATTTTGTTCCCGTAATAAACGCTGTTCATAATGATGAGCACCAACCCTGAAGATCACGAAAAAAACCGGCCAAGTGCGAGTTGGACTCTCGCACGAAGGGATCCGTACCATTATCGCAAAAAACGGCAAAAAAATCACGTTTTTTGTATGAGAGCCCCACTTAAATATTTATTTTATGCTGTTTTTAGTATTTTTGTTATAGCGGCAATAGAAATACATCATCTGTGAAAATTTCAAATGTCTAGCTATCACGGTTCATGACATAAAGCCTGGTGACAGACGGACAGACAGACAGACAGAAAGACAGACAGACAGGATCGCGGAGTCTTAGTAATAGGGTCCTGTTTTTACCTTTTGGGTACGGAACCCTAAAAAACAAGTGTTCCGTATATTTTGTCGAGTTATGCAAAACTTGATTATTTTTCGCGATTTCTGTATTTTGTTCCCGTAATAAACGCTGTTCATAATGATGAGCACCAACCCTGAAGATCACGAAAAAAACCGGCCAAGTGCGAGTTGGACTCGCGCACGAAGGGTTCCGTACCATTATCGCAAAAAACGGCAAAAAAAACACGTTTTTTGTATGGGAGCCCCACTTAAATATTTATTTTATGCTGTTTTTAGTATTTTTGTTATAGCGGCAACAGAAATACATCATCTGTGAAAATTTCAAATGTCTAGCTATCACGGTTCATGAGATAAAGCCTGGTGACAGACGGACAGACAGACAGACAGACGGATCGCGGAGTCTTAGTAATAGGGTCCTGTTTTTACCCTAAGGGTACGGAACCCTAAAAAACAAGTGTTCCGTATATTTTGTCGAGTTATGCAAAACTTGATTATTTTCGCGATTTTTGAATTTTGGTCCCGTATTAAAAGTTGTTCATAATGACGCCTTTCCAGGAATTGAGTTTTTCTGTTACATTCTGTATATAGAGATGATCTCATTAAACATATTTTGTATGAGTAGTTTCTAGATGAGCACTGGATGTTATGCAAAATTGTAAATAGTGTGTCTAACTGTTACCGTTTTAGATTTTTGTTTTAATTATTGAAAATAAGCAAATCGTAATTTATGTATACCAATAATAATAAATTAACAATAAATAGTAAGAATGTTCTTCATAGTACAAAAATATATTAATCTTAAAATGAAATGTGTGTGTTTTAAACGTAATAAATGTAGTTTAGATGTCCCAGATATATTATCTGATTGTAAATGTGAAATTAGAATTAGTTTTTAGCCACTAGATCATAGAAAGAGCGGTAAAACATGACGTAAGTAGATTTTTAAGTAATATGTTGATTTTTCCTTTTCATTCCTTAAATAACATGTTTTATTGTATTATTATTTTATTAATTTCTGCTTTTGTTGTAACCGTGCACTCGTTTGCATCAATTTTACCTATTTATGATGTACATAATATCTATGTGAATAATGTTCATTATTTTCTTCTGCATGTTTTTCCTTTGGAAAAATTTTTGTCTATTAGATCTGTTTGATTGATGAACATCCTTTTACGGCAGGAAATGCTACCATTTCCTAGAGTGTTGCTGTACATACAGAAGCTTTTAGTAGTAGGTAGATACTCTGCACTTAATAGCCATGACTGTCCAAAAATGCAATCGAATAGACATTATTCAATCACCTGTTTATTACAATATCTACTTGGGGAACGGATCACTTCTCCGATTTTTTTTGTTCGAATTTCATTTTACCGAATACTATTGACAGACGTCTTTTTTGCTATATGCATTATTTGACATATTTTCAGATCATCGAAGAATCATGTGGCATATGCATTAATTTAACCGAACTACATTTCGTCGATTTACAAAAGAACATTTTGCTTTTGGCCGAAGCCTCTTTTGATCTTTTTTCATTTGCCATATTTTCACCACACCGAAACAACATTTTACGGAATATTATTTGGTTTCAAATATATAGCCTGTGACTTGGTAGCATTTTCAATTTAAAATTGAAATAGTGTCATAAAAAGTCAATATGTTGTGCTGCAAAATTTAGAGACAGAAACGAATCGCTACAAAACCGACTTCACGCAGTCTTGTCTGTGTTTACGTATTTATTTTAAATTTTCACGCATTTTCATGCAGCTGTCATGCATTAAACATTTTTTAAATTAATTATTTCAAAGAATTAGTCCAAGAGCGAGCGAATCGAATTTAGAGGTTTAGGGGTTTGGACCCTGCAAAAAAAAAATTCAAAAATTCAAAAGTCATTCATTCAAACTAGGCTGCTAACCACTTCCTAGTGATTTTGCTGGGAAGAAGAAGTGGCGCAACAAACTCAAATAGGCAAACCGAAATAGGACGTCGACAATTTTTTTTCAAGTCGCTGTTTTAAACATTTGTATTCGCCCACTGTTTCTCTCTCACTAAGTATTTTGATATGCGTTTAAAAAATAAATACTTCGAACAAATGTTATTTCGGCTAAGTGTAACTTCGGTAAAAAGTTTTTCGACCAAATAAAACGTCGGAGTAACGAAAAAAATCGAATTGATAATAGGTCAACTGAGACAATGGCAGACGTGACTTCGATGAAGTAAAAAAAAACGGAACGATAACAGTTGAAAAGTTTTAGGTGAAATGAAATTCTGTCAAATATTTTTCGAGCTTATGATTGGTAACCAGGTACTTGCTTCCATAACTTGTATGATATACAAGATCAAATGAAATTAGCTAGCTAAATATCTACTTCAAATGTGATTGGTACCGATATTTAACCCTTTAAAGGACGGCTCATACAAAGTGGCCAGTAATCAGTGACTTCAAGGTCTGAGATGGCCTGTGTACTGGCCACCGTGCACCCGCGGAAAAAAGGCTCGAGTTTATTATATCGCACGACGAGCTTGAACACGAGCCAGTTGACGGGCCAGTGTGCTCTAAAGCGGGTCGTAAATGTTCATACGGTTCAATATACAAATTAAAATCTATAAGATAACGATCTTGAAGTGACTGTCCAATTTATTGGCCACTTTGTTTGAGCCGTCCTGTAAAGGGTAACAAAACAAAAAAAAACTTATCTCATAATTAAGGTTCTTTGGTCTAGTTGCCGAATGCTACATTTAAGCACGAGGTCTTGGTTTCACTTCCCAGGTCGGGCAACAAAAATATAGAGTTTTTCATCTTCATCATCATCTGGCATTGCTCAGTAGTCGGAGTCTGAATTTGTGCCCTATTTTTGCCATATCTATTATTGGAATCAAATATAATAATACATACCCGTAAATTATTTACTCAGAATGTTAGGACCTATTAATATTAATGATAATTTCTATCCGTGGTTTTAGGCAACTGGGCTGATCCCAGTTGTAAACGACCCTTTGTGCCTATTGGCCTTGTTTGTTCTGTCTCCTGCTTTTTTCCTACTCCTCCATTATTATTTTCTGATTAATTTCGTAAAATTCGTTCTGTGGGACTTCGTCGACCTTCATTGCTTCGGCGCTTTTCTGGTGGTCGCCACTGTTGATTCTGGCTTTCAAGCGTTGCAGTGGTTTGGGAATAGTGCGGTGGGATTGTCCCAAAAAATATCAAGAAGCTCGCCCTCTTTTAGATACTTTTGACTTGGGACTTAAACAAACCAGCGAAATGTGTATTTACTATAAGAGGAGTACTTATGCTCATTTCAGTTTTTTTTTATCAGTAATTTCAGTTGATATAAGAGTATTTGTTAGTTTTATCTCCATTACATTTCGATATTTCCAACATGTCTGCGGATTTTCTCTAGCCAATTTAATTTAAACCTGAATATCAACTCATCTGATAGACAAAGTATTTTTCAAAGCATGTTTTTTCTCTTCCAAGGAATATTTATTTTCTATTTGAGCATCGACCTCTAAACGGTTTTCAGAACGACCACGTAAGGCGCAAAGATTCATGGAGCAGTGGTATCAGGAAATCAGAGTCTAGAAAAGGTAGCACCTGCACCTCTGCTGAAACTTCGGTGTAAAAAACCACAATTACCTATATCAATTGCAGGATTTATCCCCATCAATCGACCAATCACAAAGTCGGAAATCCACTAAGGTCTTTCATCTCGCACGTGATTGGTCGATTGATGGGATCAAATCTTTCGCCTTGCTGAATTCACGTACGCAATTAAGCTGCTGAATTCTCAAATGACACAGCTGAAAGCATTTATAACGCTAAAATACACCTTGAAATAACATTAATGGCCAATTTCTGAAATAATAGTTTGAAGTTAGATAGTTTGGACCATTAGCAAAAAAAAATCTAAATCTATGGTTTGGACACGAATTTTGTTTTTTTTTTTTTTTCTATATAGGCTGAAAAGCTGCCAAAGTTTGATCGGTAGATAGGGTTTGACACGTTCTCAACTTCATGACCTTATATTTTCAGAAATGGGCCAAATAAGGTTTAACTGCCACATAAAAGTACCGTTGTGTTTGAGAATTCAGCCCTTTTCATACGAAATGACATAAAATTAATATTTAAGTATTAAGAAATTGGCACAAAGTGTGTTGATATAAATAAGTAAGTATTCATATACTGTTTTTAATTTGTATCTATTAATAAAGTCCTTGTCTAACTGTTACTGTGTAGTATTTGTATTAGATTGTCGGCTTATGTTTGCAATTTCACATCAACATTTCAATAGCAATTTTGTACCTATACTTGTACTTTTGGAAACATAAAAGCCTAAGGTCGAAAACGCAATGGCAGGCGGCTTCGTTAGCGTCACAGAGTACATTATATATACAGACAGTTAGCGCCTAGAGAACCAACGTAAGTACCTATAGTTCCCGCCAAACTTCTTGGCCGCCGTGAAGTTGGCTAAAATGGCTGCGCAGTAGTAAATATCATACAAAAACAGCACCAATCCGTGCTTTGCGTATCGGAAAGCCAACTTCAGGGCGGCCATGAAGTTTGGCGAGAACTACAATAAGTGTTTCTAACCGGCCGTACTGCGCGCTTGCTGCCTAGTGCTAGGCTCTAACTAGATGCTAAGCAAGCCTGCCAATGCATTTACAGCCTAAAAAGGGCCTGCGAGCTCATACTGTGACTGATTTTTGACTAAGACCGTAGCTCACTGAAAGAGTATGTAAACTGACCGCATGTGGTATAAACCTACAAAAGTTTATTACAATAATTCCGCGTGCGGTCATACGGCAACTTGTGTATAAACCGCTCCGTGTGGTCGACCAAGAAACGCAGGCCGCACTTTAAAATAAAGCTTTCATACGAAGATAAATCTTATTACTATGGTGTTAATGTTCTTATTCGTAAAAACTAATGTGAGTAAGAGTTCCGTACAAAAGTGAACCTCAAAGCGATATACATAATGTTTATATTCATGTGTGTGCTATTAATGTCGCCCTTAGGTTATGCTGGTTGAACCAGATTTCGATGTGTTTTTCTGCGTAAACCTAGACCTTTATATTTGTTAAATGCTTGCCCAGCAAATGCTTCAATTCAATTACTATTATAGAAATCAATCTTGATATGTTATTTTTAATAACATTATTGACACCTATTTAGATGGTGCAAAAAGCCAGTTGTCTAAAGTAGGTAGCTCCAAAAACATAAAAAAATATTATAACGAAGTGCCAATAGAGTAACACCATTCTAGTGTTTAGATTTGTACAATTTATTCCATTCTAGAATTTTTAGATGTCGCCAAAATAGGTTCATGATTGTTAAATAATATTATTAATTTGCTGTTAAATATTTTGTGCATAATCATTATTTGTACCTATAATAACTGTAATAGTGTAGTTTAAAATGTTATTATTATTGTAAAATTAGGTGCGTATAAATATTCAATTATGTATACATAGACTAAATGGTATGCTAGACAAACTAACCTAATATTTTATAATTATATAAATATATATCATTACAATGCTTTTTTTTTAAATAGCAACATGATTAGTGCGTTTCCTTTTAGGATGATTTCTTATAAAATAGTTTGAAGTACTTATTAATAATAATTTAGAAAAAAAATGAAGCATAGACGGAAACCGTATATGAATTAACTTTTAATTTATGAGTAAACACTGAAAAAAATCATTTAATTTGTGTTCATAAACTTGAAGTTAGTCTGAGAAAGCGCCCATGATGTTCATAACACATCGGCAACGATTCGGCATGCTCAGAACAAGGTTGTCAATGTCTTGCTGCGGAATATTGTCCCATGTCGTTCTGAGGTGCGCAAAAAGTTGATCTTCTGTAGCCAGATTTTCAGGAACTTCCTTCAGAGCTCTTCTTTGCAGCATATCCCACGCATGCTCAATGGGATTTAGATCTGGCGATTGAGCAGGCCAGTCTAAGGCCCTAACATTGTGTGTATGTAACCAAGCTGCTACCGTTCTCGCCGTGTGTGCCCGGGCATTGTCGTGCATGAGCAGGAAATCTTGGCCCATTTGTGTTCTGTGGGGCAAGATTACGGGCCCCAGCACCTGTTGGACGTATCGTTCTGCCGTCATATTGCCCCGCACCCAAACGAGATCCGTCCGTCCTCCAAGACGAATTCCTGCCCAAACCATAATTGTTCCTCCTTGGTATGGGTGAACTTCCTGAGGGTTCTGAAGACGGCTCCATCGTCCAGGAACTCGCCAAACACGCGTCCTTCGTGAATCTGGATGGAAGCCGAACCTGGATTCATCCGTGAACAGCACATTGGACCATTGCTCACGGCCCCAGTCCACGTGATTCCGAACCCATTCTAATCGTCGTCCACGATTGCCTCTCCGTAAAGGTGGGACCCGGAGTGGTCTACGAGAGCGTAGATTGCTTTCATGCAGTCGCCTTCTTACAGTTTGGTCACTCACAAGCACTTGGTGTTCCACTCGCAGCCTTTGGACCAATTGAGTCGCCGTTGGTTGAGCTCGCGCAGTAATTTGCAAAAATCGGTCTTGTCTGGGGGTAGTGATGCGACTTGGCCCCCGGTGCCTCTCCGCTACTTCACCTGTGGCACGATAGCGTGTCCACAATCTTGAAATTACATTTTGGTGGGTCCCTATGGCCTCAGCAACATTACGCTGAACAGACCCAGCTTCCAGCATTCCCACAGCTCGTAACATCTCCGCCCTCGTCAAATGTTGGCGTTGCATGGCTACAATACCTCAATTTTAACTTTATCTTTCGTTTAAAAATGAAAAAAAACTGTAACTAAACGTAATTCGTATTGTTTTCTAAATTTCGCACAAATGAAAATTCCCTCTCCTACACATCAAGACATGTTTATGCCACCGAAACAAAAGAATTTTCAAAAATTTGAATTTGGAATTAGTCTGAGATAAATTACAAACAAATCTGTGTATAAAAGATTCCAATGCGGCCAGTACTTTTCGAGTTATTTAATTGAGTATGAAATATCCCTAGACCGTGTTGATGTGTTTATATAAAAGTGGAATTGTACTCGTACAATGACTAATAAGGTCACTCTTTGTACGCGTATTGTTGTTCTATCCCACGATGACGGATGAATCGTAGCAAAATGAATCTTATTTCGGCGTCATAAAAGTCACGTAACCCGTGTGAGAAAGAACAACTATACACATCTACTCTTTGAATAATTATAAAACATCCCTAAAAAACGTAAAAAAATTAGTTAATTTTATTTTAAAATCAAGATATGAAAAATAGTATTACACTTCAATAGATAAAAATATCGGTGCCCTATGTGAGATTTCCCGTGTGAGGATGTGGCCACCTCTGGTGTCAGAGTTAATTAAGCCGCTTCTGGGAACCCCACAGCTGGCCTCTGAATAGGCTACTTCAGATTTACTTTAACTCTACATTCAGTATAAGTCCAGTCCAGTATAAGTCCACGATGTTTTCCTTCACCGTTGCCTGTGATGTCCAAGATAAACTTAGAAAGTACATATAAGTCACATTGGCCTGGATTTAGACCTCAATAACGAGAAGCGATTTAGAAATAATAAACCTACATATTTTGTAGAACTACCCACCTGTATCCCTCTTTCCAAAATAATGTACTATCCCATATAATAAGCCTAATGTTACTCTGTCTATTTAATAGTACTTACTATTTATTTTAATAGTTATGTAATAGGTTTAAGTAAATATAAGCAAAAACAATTATTATTTGTACCTGGAGCGTTTGCTACGATTTGTATCGTTTTTGGAATATATTTGTGGAGTGTTATGAATAAATGGGTTTTTATAAATGTATTTTGCTGTTTTATTTTGAGCTACATATTCATTGGGATGCCATTTTAGAGTAGAGAAAGTTTCAGCTTATATAAAATGACGAAGGTCAGTTCGTCGCAGGCTCTTGGGCTTTATTTTTATTTGGTAGTTTTCCTAGCAAGTTTTCTGGGAGCTTTGAAAATTGGTGACTTTATAGATATGGACTATATAGCTGTTTCTGAATTTCTATTTTGCCACCTCTTATCTTTATCGCTTTCGCCGCCATATTGGACAAATGGCACCTAGATTTTTTGACAGTATCTCCCAATGAGGTAGGATAACTATGGAGACGGCATATTCTACTATATGAAGAATAGTTATACAAATATCTATAATATCGACACACGCATGTCAAAAAGCGTTTTGTCTCTTTTTAACTAACCAAGACCTGCATATGAAAAGAGAGACATCTAAATGTTTGTCAAGGACTAAACTTGGTAACACTTTTGAGTGACGTCAAAATCATGTCAATGCGTGACCGGTCGCCATGTTAATTGCCGAGTAAAATTGGTAGTTGTGTGCCGTATATGTACGTTTATCTGTGTAGTTGTGCTGTCAAACAGTTGCAAATGGCCTACCTCATTTGCAAATGGGCAGCCATCTTAATTGCCCGATTTATGTAGGTAAGCACGCTAATTTCGTAGGTATGGCAAGTCCATAGGTTTACAAGTCAGTGGTATCTCCTTTCTCACGAATAATTTACGATGAAAGCTAATGTGTTCAATTAAACAAGAGACAATTTACTATAGTTTATGTCACAGCCTCTTTTTGTGAATCGAGGCAAATAACTCATAACTCCCGGCAAACTATCCAAGTAACCTATTTTCTGAGCAACGAATTACAGTACTATTTTCTGATCATGTATATGACGGCTTAATTGTATACTAAAAAAAAACGAAGCTTAATTAGAGAGCATAGGAATACTCCGATTTCATTCATGATTATTGAGTAAAATAAAACGGGGAAGTTGTAAGGTAACTATTTGTACGAAAAATGAAGCCATAATTTCAGAAAACAACAATAATTGTAACTACGAATGGTATAACACTATGTTTCGTGTCGAGCATAAAAAATCGGGATTTTAACACGAGCGATGTAGCCAATTATTACGTCGAAAGCTAAATGCGAGTGTTAAAATAAAGACTTTTATGCGAGACACGAACGATTATTTTCCACTACCTGATGAGCTTACTTAATTTAATGCAAAGAAGTTCCAACAACAATTTATTAGAAACGTTCAAACTAAAAACCTCAGACTATATACACACAATCAACGAGAGGTAACAGGTTCAGTATAATTCTGCCAGATACATTCATCATTCACAAGCATATCAAAACTCCATGCAATAGTTATTTTATTCTACAAGTGTGGAAAGTAGGTGATTTCCGACGAGAGGTATTTTTATTCACGAGCGAGCGAAGCGAGTGAGTGGATAAATCGACACGAGTCGGAAATCATTTTACGCACGTGTATCATACAACATTTTACTATGCATTGTGCGAGGAAATAAAAAAAAATATCTGAACCAGGCAAGAAATTAATAAAATGTCGCTTACTCAAGGGCGCTCAGCATATCCACAGATTAACTAAGTTCATAGTTCCTCGGGCATATCTACTGCGCATGTGCAAATAGCTGTCACGTCGTAACGCAAAAAGGTACGAGCAAAATATTTATTCTGCCAAACATATTTAATGAATATTTAAAATTAATTTATTGATCAAAATCTAAATCTAGAGTAATTAAAAACGCCTTAAATGAAGTATTAGTATCGTTTTACCTTTTATATGAATGATAATCTGTACTTAACAAATTTTTAAAACTTTTCAATAAAAACTCTATGCAGCGGGCTGACGTTGGAGTTTAAAATCAAAAAAGTACAGGAAAGTAAAAAGCACTAGTAAAAAAAAGTGACACTTTCCGCACAGTTTGGCTGCTTGGAAAACGCTCTTTTCGAGGACATGCATTGTAAAAGTCATTTCGTAACAGTATTTTTTTTTTTTGTGTCTAAATGTTCATATTTCGAAACGAATGTCTTAGGCAATGCGTTACATAATAGACAAGGTAGTGAAAAAAGATGGTTTATTTTAAAAAAGGAGAGAACATACAGCAAGCGTGCCCAGAAGATACCAGGAGGGTGACCATAAGCTCTTAGAGCAAGGTTTTTTTAGTGTGGGTAAGTGACAAATGTATCTGACCTCCTGATACGGGGGCTGTTCACTCTTGCTTTGATAGCTTATACTCTTACTTGTAAAGGTGAACGCGACACCAAAACACACCGTAGGAGCCACACGCGCCGCAGTCATCGCATTTTCTCAAGACCCCGTGCAATCCGCGCCGCACGCATCGTATCCACTTCTGTACATCTCATTATATCAATATTTTCCATAAGGATATGGATGACGTCACCGCGCCCCCCGCACCGCACTTGCCGCAAGCATCGAACGAGCCGAATCTGATGACGTCATCCGCACGGGCTGGTGAAATCCGTATACCTCGGCATTTTGCTGAAATGCGGCTCGTGCGACGCGGATAGGTGTGCGAGGCTGCATATGATTTCATATAAAGATTTATAAAATGCGATGACTGCGGCGCGTGTGTCACCTTAATAAAGATGTTTTTTTGAACGGAACATTGCCAGGTGCATTAAATCCTAGAAATAAAACACTGAATCAAAATCATTAGATCATAATATTATTTAAGTAGTATAAACTAGTTAATCTTAAAAACAGCAATAAAAATAACGATAAAATAAATTAGACTATAAACATTGGCTAGGCGGTTAATTCTTCTTCTTCTTCTGATCTGGTACAAGTCCCATATCTTCTTGGTGTTTTCTTATGAGCTTCTCTTGTACGTCTGGTAAGCAGGGAGAGTATCTGCTGTATTCCATGCTGAATTCGCCTTTGCCTTGTGTCATTGACCTGAAAAAGGAAGAAGGGTTCCCATGAAGTTTGTTACATGAATTTTTCAAGATTGTGTTATTAAACACAATAGAAACAATGAAGGATTGACAATAGAGGGAACATTACTGCCAATTGCTCTCGCCAGATGGCGCTTGACGGCTCGGGGTAAACAAAAACATCACAACATGGCGTCTACTACTGTTTGTGGTTACCGAACTATATTTTACTGTTTTTAAGATAACTTGTGTTCAAAAACCAAATAATAATATTGGGGAAGTTAGTTAGCTTCATTTTTCTTTCACTATTAGTTTTATATTTTGAATGCGTATACTGCGATATTTTGTCACTCGACTTTGACAGTTTGGCTTTTTTTAGGGATGGGTACGTATATCAAAACGTAACTTACATCGGATATGTGTTAGATATCATATCATATGGATATCGAAATCAAAATAACCGATATTACAAAAGCTGTATCTAATAAAAACCTTACTAGCGTGCGAGAACAAATAAATCAAAACTTAAAACCGTAACAATGCGAAAACGTACGAACTACGAACAAAACGCAAACTTCACAAACGTTAGGAACCATATTATGCGCTACCTCTCTAAGTATTATTTCGCGTTCGTTGTTAGGTTGCTCATCTAAATAACATTTTAACTTTTGCAAACTGTACTACTGATATCGATATCTGAAAACCGTTTTCGATATCGATATAAAAACACATACATAACCGTTTGCGCAAAAAACCGAAAACGCCCTTCTCTAGTTTGTTTACTCCGATTCCTCTGGCGCCACCTTTTACAGTTTGAGTTCATTTTTAACACCCCAAGAAAAAGACGGGTGTTATAAGTTTGACGAGTGTACTTGTGTATCTGTCTGTGGCATCATAGCTCCTAAACTGGTGAACCGATTTTGATTTAATTTTCTTTATTTGAAAGATGAATTTAGCTAGTGTTCTTAGCTATGTTTAATGAAAATCGGTTCAGCTATTAAAAAAATATAGGTGTTTTACTGTTTGAATCGGGGTATTTTCGCAAGATATCGTGTCATAATTACGTGTTCGATAGATTGCTGATCGAAGCGTGTCTACTACTTATCTTGTTTAAAAATTATGAAAAAGAAAAATCATTTTTTTCTTTTTATAGTTACTAAAATCACTTTCTGGAGACTTTATTTATGCTGTTTATTATAGCATTCATAATTTTCGTTTTGGGTAATTATTGTATTCTGCGTCATAATACGCGCTATATACGCTTACATGCAAGAATCCATCTATTCAACCCCAATCGTTTCATCGACATTTAATTTTGCCTTGACATAATACTCGTAATAATCTTGGTATCGCTAGAAAAAGGACTGATCTCCATTAACATCAAACCAAAAAACATGCCAGAAACTTTTGCCCTGTTGGAAACCAGTCGAAGAGAACTACCCCAATGATACTCTGAAGAAAAAACTAAATGCACCAAACGTTGGGAATACTTTTATTATGCGTACACCTTCGAAGTGCGAATTCCCTGCCGGAGTCTGTATTTCCTGATAGCTACAACCGTCTTTAAGTCAAGAGTGAATAGGTTACTTCAAGACAAGCGTGTCTCACCGTTGACCACATCACCGCTTACCATCAGGTGAGATAGTGGTGAAAGGCGAGCCTATTAGGATAGATGGCCCCGTTTGCCGCACTTAGACTCGCATTTGGTCCGTTGTGCGTGCAGGCCTCCTCTCTGTGTGAGGGAATAGGACGTAATCCACCGCGCGGGCCAGTGTAGGTCGGTTTATGTCACATATCTTCGATTTTTTTGGCTATAAGACATGCCAGTTTCCTCACAATGTATTCCTTCACCGTTTTGAGAGTACTGGTGATAACGACTTACAACTTGTAATACGCGGCCGCTATCACTGGGCCACCACTGTCTATTAATAATAATAAAAAAGGTCTCACCTTAGTTCACCAGCATATCCAAACATATTATTTAGAGGAACTTCAGCGTATATCGTGGTCCATCCTTCTGATCCTTCCGTACCGGTGATGATACCACCTCTTTTGTTCAGCTGTCCAATCACTGTGCCGTGGAACTCTTCGGGTAACACTACTTCCACGAACATGATGGGTTCTAGGATCTGCCATGCGCCGTCTTCGAATACTGCGGAATGTTATAAGTTGTATTATAATAGGTTATCAGGTGGCGAGAAGTAATAGTACATTACTGCAGCGGCCAGCAAAAGAGGCATTTATGGACAAACGTGTAAATGTGGGCCGAGGCGAAGCTTAATCACACATACGTAAGTCCATCAATGCCTAGTTGTGGCCAAGGCTTGTATAGTACTTTTCTCAAATAATGCGCGGTAATTAAAACTAAGTAGTACCTACAACTCATTTTGTCAAATACAATTACTTTTCAAAATATATGACGAACAACAATATTCTTTCCGCGTTAAAGTGTAAATCTGTTTTTTTTTTCAATAAACATCTTTCTATTTGCAAGCCAGTTCGAAATTTAAATAAAACCGAAATTTTAATAAGTTACCTCCTAGGTTGCCATGTTTCGAAGTAAAGGATCGTTTCATTTTTAAATTACACGACAGATATGAGTTTACTATTTCTAATTTATTTGGCTGCTAAACCACCACAGATATGGATTTGCATACAACTTTTGCCAGCCACTGCGCGCATGTATATGGCCATTACAGCAATTTCGATTAATCTCGAAGAAGGTTGTCAAAATAATGCTCAAATTTCCAAGCATTTATAAGAAAAAGACATTATAAGATGACACTAACTAGCGATGGGCGTTGAATGAACGAACTAGTTAATTCGACCGTCGACGTACAATGAACGATTCGACGGTTCCCCGTTAATCAACGAACTAGTTGAATTCGTAGACGGCTAAACTGAGACTCGACTATGTTCATGTCGACTTGTAACGCGACGACCGATGCGAGAACTTAGTTGGGTAGTACAAGTTAATACGTCCAAAAAAATAAAAACGGACGAACATCGAGCAAATTAATTTGAACTCTAAATCTAGGTACAAAGACTTAATATTTCTATGAGCCGAAAGCCATTTTGGAATAAAAATGCATTGTGTTAAGAATAAAAGGACGCCAATAATTATAGTTTCACGTGTGCAAAAGAGTAAAGCGATTGACCGATCGAACGATACGAGGTAAACCGGTTTGTACTTGTTTACGTTAAATCGGAAAGTTGAAAGTTGTTGTCGAATCGTAGACGCCGCGCGTCGCGTCGTCGCAAAGTTTATAGAGAACGTCTACTTAACATAGTTTACGTTATGGACTAGTCGACAAATTCAACTAGTTGATCGACTCGTCGATCAACGGAAATGGACGGTCTAGTTTCGTTAACGAAAATTACGTCGACGACCCATCTCTAACACTAACCTTCTTTAACCGCTCCATTCGCCGCCAAGAAGAAAGCCAGTTCACTGGAGTCCACAATATGATGAGCACCGTCTTGTAGCCTGAACTTGACACCTGACACCTTGTGTCCTGACAGGTATCCCTTCTGACAGATGTCAAGGAAACCCCTCTCTACTCCGGGCACGAATTGCTTGGGGATGTTTGTACCGATGGTTTCGTCGACGAATTCTAGCACTGGAAATTAAAAATTAATTTACATTAGTTTTGGGTATAAATTCAGCTTTGGACAAGGCTTTAATGATCATCATCATCAGCCTTTTAATGTTCCCACTGCTGGGACACAGGCCTCTTCTCTGTGAGAGGGAATGGGCCGTAATCCACCACGCAGGCCCAGGGCGGGTTGGTGGATGTCACATGTCTTCGAATTGTTGGTTCTAAGACATGCCAGTTTCCACACGATGTTTTCCTTCACCGTTCTGAGAGCAGTGGTGATGAAATAATTTATACAAAGTATATACCGGCCTGGGTTCGAACCCACGACCTACAACTTGTAAGTCGCGGCCGTTACCACTTGTCCATTACTGCTCCTCGAAATAATAAATACATTGTAGAAATAAACTATGTACTCACTTGTGTTGTGATCTGGTGGCAAGGGTTCCATGATACCGCTAACTCTGGCGTACTGTCCGGCACCACCAGACTGCTTCTTGTGTAGGTAATCGAATTTACACGGCGACATCATAGTTTCTCTGTAATCAAATAATTTCACCATGAAAATAATTTATAATTGATTTAATACCTTAAATATTTGTTGACGACATGATTACTCATAGTCTAGAGAATATTACACTCATTGGGCACACGGTTGGCGCAGTGGTTGAGCGATTGACTGCTGCGCTGCGTGTCGCGGGTTCGATTCCCGCACGGAACAAATATTTGTATGACCAACAGATAGTTGTTCCGGCTCTGGGTGTTGTGTATGTGAGATAATATGTTTGTAAACGCACCCACGATACAGAAAGACATTCCTAGTGTGGGGCAACGTTTAAAAATCTCTATCTCCTGAAACAGCCTCCACGACCAAACTAGGTAAAGACCACCTGTATTTCAACACAAGCCACCTAACCCTACGGGTAAGTGAGTTTTCCTAATATGATTTAGGCAAAATGTTAACCTATTCGGTCCAGTATTGTAAATTAATCAGTCAAGTTTTTCTTTGATTCTGACTGATAGTAAATGGTGGAATTTGGGCCTAGTATTAACCACTGATGCTGCGAATAACGTTGCCACGTTTTTCGAAAGTGCAGTTGTAGGGGAAATTTTTGCTGCACTCAAAAACCTGAGGAACGATCTTTCAAGTGCAACACACTCCGAATGGGTCTCTATAGATTTAAAATAGTTTGTGTAACCAGGATTCAGGATCCAAAGAAGATCACGGTCTATTTCTAACCCCACTAAACCTGTATCTATATCTTAGCTTAACCACGGGCACCCAAGGCGAAGAAAGAAATTTTGGTTCTAATAAATTGCACTATACTTCATAAAAGGTAGCTTGATCTCTGCGAAATATGTCAATCTGACGTATACGTCATTTGTTAGCCTTTCAAGCGCTATTGTTACTGTATTGATACTGACAGCTGTCACAGAGATCAAGCTATATTTTATGAAGTATAGTAAAAACAGCTTCGTTTTGTTATTGAGTTTTGTGAAATATTAAGATTTTCTAGAGATGATCATAAAAGATGTATGTTCTTGTTTCATGAACTCTCCTAAGCACAAAATTAAGGCATATTGGGCTCTTAATTCACATTTCAAAGATTATTTGAATGGATTATTAAAATTGATTCTAATAGATGGCGCGGTTTTAAATTTCTGAGGCACCCACTCGATTTAATAAATTTGTTTTGTAACACATTTCGGTACAATGAAACTGTAATTTAAACGTGCAAAAAATACTGTAAAACAAATCGTCGCTGTATTTAAAAAATAAGTATTCACGAACCGAGTAAACCCATTTACTTGCAAGTCGCTGCTAACACCATCTATATCCGTGTAACGAAACCGAACGCGAACGATGTTCTTAGAAAAATAATCAGTTTAATCAGACGAAAAACGCTAGATTCGTCGGCACGGTTTCTTTGTGTGGGATGAGGCATATCTATGCTAGTATTATATTATCTGTGGCTCAACTCACCTAAACGCAACTTTAGGCTTGCCCAATTCGACAGGACAGTTGTACTCTCTCTCCATTCTCTGCGCGTATATCTCTAAGTGAAGTTCGCCCATACCAGAGACAACCGTCTCTTTATTATCTGGGTCGTAGCGAAACTGGAATGTTGGGTCTTCTTTAGTGAATCTGGAATAGATAGAATTATTGAGGGTACAGTTATTTTGACAATAATTCACTTAAAAGAATGAGTAGTGTGAACTTGTGTCTGAATGATGACAATAGAATTGCCTCCGAAGCCTCCTAATTATATGGGAGATAAACATAACTGGGCAAATATAGATGCAACTCTATTTAACCCTAAAAGATTACAGTTTGGACAGGAAAACGCCGAAGTATGTATGTATAGATAGTTCCAACACATCTGTACGCGCGGTCCTATTTGTGCGTACGGTTGTAATTATACATTATGCATTTGACAAATTAACATGTCTTTTGGTGCCACGGAGGAAGCCACGGGAAAAAGTAGCTCTTATAAACTACTACTATTCTTTTAAATTAGCACTTACCTAGCAACAGCCTTCGAGAAGTTATCTCTATCCTTATTATTCTTCGGCTTGATAGCCATGGAGACCACAGGGTCAGGTACGTGAATAGACTCCATAGCCAGCTGTATCTTGCCGTCGTTCACGAAGGTGTCACCGGACGCACAGTCTACGCCGAACAACGCGAAGATGTCGCCCGCCATCACTTCTGTTACTTCTTCCATGTTGTTAGAGTGCATGCGGACTAGGCGAGAGATTTTTACCTGGAAAATGAGTTATGAGAATTAATCTTCCGGGTTTTTTTTGTGACTAACATTAGAGCTATTGTCATTTTATTAACCAACTTCAAAAATAGAGGAGATTCTCAATTCGTCAGAATATTTTTATTTTCCCCGATTACTCAAAGACGCCTAGACCGATTTGGAAAATTCTTCTTTTGTTTGGAAGGGTATACTTCCCAGGTGCTTCCATAATCATTAGGTCAGGATCTGATGATGGGATCCTGGATAAATCGAGGGAACTCCTCAAATGTTATAGGCATACATATAGCGATATTGGTATTTTCATCAACAATGCAATCATTTGCACTCAGAAAGTATTATTTGGTGAAGAAGACCACAAATGGCCACTGGAACTCCTTAATGCTAAGTATATCATGGGTATAAGATATATTGAATAGATGAAGCAAATACTTATAAATAAATGGTACTGATGAAGATGGTACTATCGAACTGATATGATGATAGAGCCAGAAGGTGAGCTCTGGAACTCTGAAATAAAATGTATCCTAGCTGTGTTTGGGATAATTGGAATCGTCATGAGATTTATTTTGGCTGTAAATGATTTTCATAGTAATTGGAGCTTATCAATAAACATTTCAGTACTAACTGAATATGAAAGGTATTTGTGATGTGTTTAAGATCCTATATCCAATGATCCAATCTATACTAATTATTATAAAGAGGTAAAGTTTGTGAGTGGTTCTAGAGGAGGCCTATGTCCAGGGAGGACAACCTGATGGACAATAAGTGCTGGTGTTACCAATTTTTCTAGAACATGGTGTGTAGAATGGAATTAAGTATTAGCAATAGGAAAATTAGTAATACGGCTAGTTAGTAAGAAATGTAAAAACAATATCAGCGAATAAAGGCTGTTTTTATTTTTTATTTTATTTTATTTTTAAAGTTTGTGAGTTTGTAGGAAGTAATCTCTGGATCTACTGAACTGATTTAAATGAAATTTGGCATGGTTTTATGATAGTTTGTATTCCCTTGGGATGTCAAACACTTTTTAGGCGAGTGAAGCCGCGGGCAGAAGATAGTCTAGCATAAAACAATACACACCTTTTTCCCAGTCCTGGCATTAAAAATATGCTCTCCCCTCTTCAGCATACCTTGGTAACATCTCAAATATGTGAGCTGACCAAACTTGCTGACTTCCAACTTAAAAGCCAGACCAACAAATGGCTTGCTATCATTCCTCGCAGCATCCAACAGTATTGTCTGTCCCTCTCCTTCTTTAATTTCATTTATTAAAGCAGTGTTTTCCACTTCACCCGGATGTGGTAGATAGTCTAATACTGCATCTAGTAAAGGCTGGATGCCTTTGTTTTTAAGCGCTGTGCCTACGAGTACAGGGGTGAAGGTACGTTTGAGAGTTGTTCGTCGGACTGCCTGCTTTATGTCTCCTACTGTTGGTGTTTTCTCTTCGAGGAATAGTTCTCCTGGAATTTAAAGGGTAAAAATTGGTTTCAACATATATACAAAGCGACCGTAATCAATATTTGAAGTTAGTATAGTCTAGTTTATGTAATATTACAAGGTAAATATCAAACAATGCTGTGTGCATTTATGTACAAAATACTTTTCAACACACTTGCTCATAAAGTGGCTCTAATTTCACCGCAATTAGGCATATAATGATACCTGTAATCAAACTGTGACCTTTTCATTGCTATTATTCACTAGTGAGTTATAGTTTTTTTTTAATGGTTTCCTGCCTTTATTTTAAATACTTTTAAAATTAAACTAATTTTAAAATTGTTACAAATCAATCCAATGAAAATTAATAAAATGAATAATTTATTCTAATCCAGTTAAAATTTAAGTATTTTCAATATAATAAAATGTAACACTGTTAATCAATTAAAAGTGTCCCATTCGACATTAATCCCTTTCTATTCCTGTCATGGAAGTAGTAGTTACTATATCCATAACATGATATGGGTAGTAATTACTATTTCCATGATATCCATTGAATACATAAAATGTGGCATAGCTTCTAGTCAAACAATTCAGTAAAATGCTAGAACCTAACATATTGCTTGCTCATTTCATGCAACTTCGTATTCAACTCTCAGACCAACAAAAAAAGAAAGACGGCGCGCCGCGAACATCAATAGTGAAGCCACATTTTTATCTATGTGTGTTTGGAAGGGTTGCCATTTGTTAATTTTTTTCCCTATAAAATGGGTAATAATATTATCGTGTGGGTAGGATAATATTGTTCAAGTAAGATATTGTTGAGTATGGTATTGTACCTCAATTGTTTAGATGAACTTCTATTCCGAAAAAAAAAAATTTTTTGTTACATCGCAAAATTAATTTTAAAAAAAACAATTGGAAAGTAGCTTTACATACTTTGATTTGGAGATCACCTTTTATGCATGACTTGCTGGTGTTCGGAGACTTCACTCTCCCGCTTAGCATTCTCCATTAATTTGCAATTGAATGCAAAAAAATACAAACATAAATAGATAAGTTTTAAATAATAGAAAAAGCAAACTATAAGTGAACGAGGGTTAGTGGACGACTCGCCAGAATTTAACTCGCCCGAATCGGGCAAATTGAATAGAATAGAATAGAATACTCTTTATTATGTACACCATATAAGTTACAGAAAGTATAGACGAAGAAAACATTGCACTGGGTGACACAATGAGCGGCCTTATCGCTAAAAGCGATCTTTTCAAGACAACCTTTGGATGGATTTAAAAAAAAATGGAAGGAATGACAGTACTGTAGGTAGTCTTTGGTGTACTATTTATAGATAAAATAAAATTAATACATACATATACATTATATCCACTATTAAAAATATTCATTTTTGTGTGTCGATTCGCCCGAATTTTATTTATCGTCGGGCGAGTTGTCCACTCCAAAATTATTAGTAGGCGATTAGCCCGAATTTTATTTTAGAGAAAAAAAATATAAAAGTACAGGTGTGCTCACCCATCTCGGAAATAAATATGAAGAATTAATCGAAGTTAATAGATATTTTACTTGAATCAAGGAAAGCAATGCATTAAATAAGTAATTACCACTTAAAACGTTGAGATATGCACGTTAGATATGATAAACAGGTGACAAAACAATAAGAGGGAGACGGCAATATTCGCTACTAAATAAATAAAGAAGAAGTTCTATACGCTATCAGTTCATTCCGGTACTGGTAAAGACTAACTTAAGTACCAGGAGATTATAATCATGAAGAAGCTACGCTGGAATCATAAGCGGCAAAAAGAGTACCGGGCGATTTTCGATTCTGAAGTCCTAGTACTCCGTTAGTCTCTACCGCTAATGATTCTAGCCCTGCAAATACTTCTTCATGATTCTGGCCTCCTGGTAGTTAGGGTATAAATGCTGATAATGTCAACATCTACCTAAAAAAGCGAAAAACGAATTTATAATTTTATCATGTCATTAAACTCTGTATTGAATTTAATCGAATCTTTGATTTCGACGTTCTAAAAAAATAAACGTCCCAAGACTAGAAGCACCTACGGATCAGTAGATGCTTACTAGTCTTGGGACGTTAGTAAGCACCTACTGATCCGTAGGTGCCATTTCATTTTGTTGAGTATAATTGCGAAAAAGAAGAATATCGATAGGTGCCGTATGTGGTATACCTCAGGTGCCAATTCAATCAGTTTCCATTTAAGTGGGTGCCCAATGTAGAATACGAGCTCAAATCATATAGTAGTTATTTTAATAAAGTCATTTTTGATTAATTTGTGTCTCATTTCATTTCAATAAAAATATATAATGCTTAATACTTCTGTTCTTGAGTGTACTTTATCTTAACGGTATTGCATAAAACACAATTCGGGTAAATCGCCTACTAAATAATTTTGAGTGGACAACTCGCCCGCCGATAATTCGTGTATAAATAAACTTCGGGCGAATCGGCACAATATTTTTAAAAGTAGACAATTCGCCCGATTCGGGCAAGTTAAATTCGGGCGAGTCGTCCACTAAACCGTGAACGAGCGTTATACAGAGAAAAAAAATGCGCGTATTTGTGTTATATGTGGGAGTATAGGTGAGAGTGTGTTAATGGGTGAGGGTGTGTAGTGTGTATGAGTTAAAATCAGCATATTTAGTTCTACTATGGGGTATATGTTTAGGTGTAAGTTAGCCCTGTCTGTCACAGTATCTTGCGATCGGAAGAAGTGAAATACAGCTTCTGCCTATAACCATGCTCATAGAAATTCGATTATAGGTTATAAGGTTGCTGAAGCGTAAATCATAACATCGTCATGGGTATGAGTCATTATGTAAATTGTTTTGAAATAATATAGGTACCTAATTATATTTTCAATCAAATTTATTAAATTCAAATTAACCCAAAGTAAGATATCATATTTAAATATGTTTAATCGAATGGGGAAATTTTAAATCATATTATGGCAACTCTCGCACTTTATGTCACTGCATTCGTCCGTTGAGGTTTTTTGTTCCAAGTAACCTAAAATTCATAGTTTATTTAATATATAAACGATGTTATTTCAAGTACTTGCAAATGAAAAGTGATTCCGTGAGACTTTTTATGCGCTTTGCTATTGTTTTTACAAGTTTTCACTACACAGGAAGGCATAATTCTATTTTTTTAAATATATGTTAACTAGACGACGACTCGTGACGTACTAAGAGCGATGAGCATAGTTTTAGTGTAGGTGTGTACGTGAGCGTGTGTATTTACATGGAGGAGCGTAGTTTTGTGGCTTCACTTATGATGTTCGCGATGCGCCGTCTATCTTTTTTTGTTGGTCTGAGATTCAACTAGACAATTTCAACTTGTACGTTTTTAATAAATAAAACTTGCCCTCAAATATAACTTTTGTTTCTCTGCAATAAAGAAAACTGGAAATGCCCCATTTTGTACGTGGCTAAAACGCTATCCGCGAAAAGCTAAAAAAAAGTAACCTCATTATTTTAGTCTATGGCCGATCGCCATTGTTAGATGCGCGCGAGTAGGAAAACTGATTCATTTATCCCGCCATTGCGAAAAAAAATTCACAACTCGTTTTCACTGTTGAAAATGATTTTTTTGTATTATTTTCTTTACAAGTGTGTTGAAAAACGTCGTATGATACACGTGTGTATTGATGATTACCGTCCTCAGCTCTCATAAGACCCTTACCTAAAGGCTCGGGTCTCAATGGTGCCTCAGCGGTAATCACCAACATTACGCACTTGTACCATAATATACTATTACTCATCATAGAATGATATTATCTCATTCCAAACAAAACAATTGACGCCACATATGCAATATTAATAAAACAATGCTTACAGATGTTGTAATCATTAACACATTGACAGTGATTTTTATAACTATTGAAATAAGGTTAAAATTGCAACGCATTTATAGGTTCTAATAAATCTCACCTAAACTCTCATCAACATTAGACAGATGCTCAATAAGCTCATGTCTCCTCTCTTGTACTTCGGTCCTCCTGTCTTGAGGCACTTCATCATAGCGGATCTTCTCTCCGTAATCTCCTTCAAAGTAAATGGCCCTCTCCTCAATCAGATCTAAGATACCTTCGCATTCTTTCTCAAGGCCAATCGGGATCTGAACAAATGCAGCATTGTGATTCATTTTGGTACGCATTTGCTTTATTACCCTGGAAAGTTTAATAAAATCAATGTTATTATTTAAATGTACATATTATCAGCGAATTATTTATTATGTTTTTTATTTCATCTATTTTCTAATTTTCTAATATAATAAAGCTGAAGAGTTTGTTTGTTTGTTTGAACGCGCTAATCTCAGAAACTACTAGTTGGAATTGAAAAAATATTTTTGTGTTGGATAGTCCATTTTTCGAGGAAGGTCAATCAAGGCTATAAAACATCACAATACGACCAATAGGAGCAGAGCATAAATGAAAAATGTTGCAAAAACGGGAAAAATTATTCCTTTTTGAGAGCCTCCGTTGCGTGAGCTGTGTAAGCAGTTAAAGTTACGCAACATTCATGAATGTATGGTAGGTAGGGTAGGGTAGGTAGGTAGCCAGTTGACGGGAGCGAAGTCGCGTGGGACAGCTAGTATAAGATATTCTCTGTTTTATCCAACATCTAGTTCAGTGTGACAGTCAGAAAAAAATTAGGCAGCCTGTTATGTATGCTACAGCAAGTTGCTCTAACTTTACAAAAATTCAAATAATCTAAAGTTATATTTGGCTACAAGACATGTTTAAAATAATACCAATGGTTATTTATACAGAAGGACAAGCTTCTACTATTCTGTTTTTCTAAAAAGAATAATTATATTTACTTAGACTTTCACTTACCTATGAGGATTGGACCCTAATCTGTCAAGCTTATTAATAAATGCCAAACATGGTACATTATATCTCTTCATCTGCCGGTTAACCGTCAACGTCTGACTCTGTACTCCGCCCACGGCACACAAAACAAGTACAGCTCCATCTAACACTCTCAGAGCACGTTCAACTTCTACGGTGAAGTCTACATGGCCCGGTGTGTCTATGATGTTGATGTTGTGATCTTTCCAAACTGTGTAGGTGGCAGCCGATTGAATGGTGATCCCTCGTTGACGCTCCAACTCCATGGAGTCCATGACAGCACCCACATTGTCTTTGCCTTTAACCTGATAAATTAATTGATTAGGCAGAGTTTCTCACCTCTAAATTATCGAAGAATTCATGCGATGAATTTTCAACAGCCAATCACGCTTGCTTGACAACCTATCACATTAATTCTGCGATAATTTAGAGGTGAGAAACTTGGGGTACGTATATTTTTTTTATTTTCACTTATTTTCCATTAAACAATAAAGTTAATGAGAGATCAAAAAAATATCTAAGAACCAAGTCCAATAAGAAATGTATGAGATCTTCACCAAAATTTTTTTTAATAACTATAATTTTATAAATGCAAAAGTTTGGATGTACACACATCCAAACTTTTGCATTTATATGTATGGTTGTTACACAATCACGCCAGAACGGCTGAACGGATCTGGATGAAATTTGGCACAGAGATAGATTATAGTCAGGATAGGATACTTTTTATAGAGGGAATATTATGTTCACTTGGGGTAATTTTCGATTTCCATGCAGGCGAAGCCACTAGCAGAAGCTAGTAAGGTAATAAACTGGCAAGCCGCAACACTTAGGTAGGTAAATCAGCTACAATTATATAAATAAATCAAATAAAAATAACCTTTATTGCTTTTCTAGTATAAATACAATACCTATTTCTCTGCATGCTTTCTTAATCTATTAATTACCTTAAAAACAATCTCTCTTTCTTTTAGTTAATCAGCTATATAAATCATTATAAATAATATTTAGCTTTTTGCAACACTTGTACTAAGTAAATAACAGTCATTCTAATAAATTGAAGTAATACATACCTCGTGCATTTGGTCTATTCTGCCGGTGTAGAACAATATTCGCTCTGTAAGTGTAGTTTTTCCTGAATCGATATGGGCAGATATTCCGATGTTCCGGATCCTTTCCAAAGCCTTGTGATCAGCATCTTTGATGTGTGACGAGAATTTCTGCAAAACATCGCGTAAAACATCACTCCTGTGTCATTTTATTAAGTTTAGTTTCAGAAATACAGGAATAGTAAAATTACGTAAAAACAACCGGATTAGTCGCCAATTAATTTAACGATGGAGAATTTAAATTTACCTCGATTTGTGACACATTTGATTTATTAACTCCTCTGAGAACGTTTGTTAACCGTAAAAAGTTTGTTATCGTCATTTTGCTTTCATAAAAATTAAATTATCACCAATTATCACAGAATTTCCAGAATTTTTAGGTTATAGCTTCATGTCAATGTCATGTGGGGTGGAGGACTGGGGGGAGAGGGGGAGCGCCAAGAAGAACCTAGAAAGGAGAATAGACACGAGAAGAGGGATACCACAAATTAAGAAATGTTTTAGTACAAATCTTGTACGTACAAGTTTATAAAACATCAGTTTAAGTGCAATTATAATATAGTTCTCACCAAACTTCTCGGCCACCCTGAAGTTGGCTACAATGGCTGCGCAGTAGTCAGTACATCAGTGGCGTTCAGTCCATCCAAAGGCTGTCTGTAAGAGATTACCCTGTGCGATAAGACCGTCCATTGTCCACTTGCTTTTACGATTGTTTGTCCTGTAGGTACATATATTTTTGTGGCGTACATTAGAGAATATAATAAATAAATAAATCTCATACAAAAACAGCACCATTTTGTGCTTTGCGCATCGGAAAGCCAACTTCAGGGGCATGGCGGCCCAGAAGTTTGGCGAGAACTATAACTACAGTGTAGGTAGTTTGTTTGTCAAATTCACTTACCTATTTCTAAAAAAAAACACCAAATACTAAATAATTATGCGCAAAAATCGCTATCGTTTTGCTCTTGCAAGATACGTAAAAGTAAAGCCTGCCGGTTATGCTTAACACGCATTGCGATTTTTATCCGCGCGGATAAAATTCCGCGCGATTTTTGTCTCCTTCTGGGTTCACGCGAAAAAAGCGCGAGATTGTATTAGTTTTTCATTTAATATTTGTATTGGTGGTTGCGCTCTCTTGTTCCGTAAGCTCTATCTGTTTACTGTATAATCTAAGAGTATATCAATGACGATAGGACAAATTGAGTAAAAGGCCATCTATTGCAAAGCTAAACTTTTAAGCTACTTTATCAATCTGTGGGTCCGAATTGAAGTAAAAGGCTTAATTTATCTTTTTCGTTGAATATACGTGATTTATGAGTTTAAACAAGGAAGATGATTTTTGCTAATCTTACTACAGCCATAATCTGCCGTTTAACGGTTTTAATGATTGTTATTTTCATAATTGTTACCTATGCTGCCATCTATTGAATTTTCTTTAAGACTAATTATCATTTGTTCGAGTTGAGACACCATGATCAGGGGAACGCAGAGGCATTTGGTGGCCCCCCAAGGCCGGAGGCCCGAGACGGGGCGCCCCTTCCTCCCCTGTTAGTCCGCCACTGCAAATAGTGTGTGAGAACAGGAAGAGAAGAAAAGTGAACGACTAACCTACAATTTTTACCAACCCGCACTGGGCCCGCGTGGTGGATTACGGCCCATCCCCTCTCACAGAGAGAAGTCCTGGGATAAACTTTCCTTTATGGGCCGCTGATTTTTGGTGCAAGGAGGGTGGGGGGGGAGGGGGAGTGGTTTGGCTACCCCCCTGTACGATCGCCACCACTCGGAGCCCTATGGTTATGGAGATATCCATGGTTAAAGTTTTCAGGTTAGACTAAAAATTTCCACAAATGTCCATCATTTTATGGGGCGGGGAGGGAGAGAGGGTAAGGGGGGTAGGGAGGCTACCCCACTGTACCATCCCCACCCCACGGAACCCCATGGTTATGGAGATATTAGATATATTTTTTACTTAAATATTATTAGCGAGGTAAAAAAATGTGAATTAGTCCAAGAGCGAGCGAAGCGAGCTCGGGAGCTTAGGGCACCCCGACACGGACAGGTTAGGTTCGAAGAGATGACGGGAGCTGAAGTGAGCGAGCAAAGCGAGCGAACTCAGCTCCCGTCATCTCCTTCGTGTTAGGTTACTTTAGACCCTTCAGACAGAAATAGGAGCCCCGCGCAGCGGGGCTCCGTCGACTTTGTTGCTTAAATAGTAATCGTAAAAACTTTAACCATGGACATCTCCATATACATGGGGTTCCGTGGGGTAGGGATGGTGCAGGGGGGTAGCCCCCCAACCCTCCTTGCCCTCCCTCCCTCCCCGTCCCTCAAAACAATGGACAATTATGGAAATTTTTATTCTAACCTGAAAATTTCAACCATGGATATCTCCATAACCATAGGGCTCCGAGTGGTGGGGGTGGTACAGGGGGGTAGCCAAACCTCCCCCCTCCTCACCCCCACCCTCTCCGCGCCAAAAATCAGCGGCCCATAAAGGAAATTTTAACCAAGTCCTGTGTACATTAATAGGCTGATGATGTGATGTGATGTGATGTGAACCTATAATTTTGATTATTGAGGCATAAGGTTAATTGTTTTATTTGGTTTGAGTTTATATGTTACGTTTGTAAATCTGTGTACCAGAAATAACCGTTTTCCCCGTGAATAGCAAGCCTTATGCCATTGACAACTAGATTCAAAGTGAAGTTAGCAGTTAGTCTTCACCATAGTTAAGTTGGCAGCACGTAGCAATAGACAAAAAACAGTTTCTTTTCAGTTCAAAAAGAATATGGCCGTGTTGGGGCCGTGTGTAAGTGTAAATATGAATGGGCACAATAATATTCATAGTCAGTTAACTAAATCGTTAGAGAGAATTTTGGAGGATGCTTACTTGAGTGGTGAATTAAAACTAAGTGGACGCAAGTTGAGAGAGTTTCCTAAACCAGTGAAGTATGACCTGAGCGATACAGTTGTTGCTGGTAAGTCGAGTTTTATAAATAAATCGTGCTGCATTTCTATGCGTTTTACGTATAATATTTTATTTTGGGCCTTGTTTAATGTTCTGTAAGTATAGCGGAGTGTTTTAGATACGTAACTGTGTTATTTTTGTATGCCGGCTGTCGTAGCGTCGCGGTGCCTTTATTTGTCATCAAATCGATTGAGATAACCACTTGAAACAGGAATTTCGATCCGATAGTCACCTGCATTTCTAAGAAACGAAGAGGAAAAATAAAATATTGAACTTCTTTTTACGATACGTGCGATATTTAGACGATACATTCATGATGTGTATTTTTTTATCGAAGTTTGGGAGATTGCTATCTTTCGTGTCCATGTGATCGGTAAAACATACAGTTATTCGGTGTTTTTGAGACAACACTGCACTATTCAGTTTCGTGGTAGTTGTATTACCTACATACTTATCATTATAAGTTTTATCTATCACCAATAACCACTTGTACATTATTTGATCCCCTTATGGTTTTCTACTGACTGATTCACGAAAGAAACTCACAGAAAGAAATATTTTTTTATTGGTTAATTAGTTTATGGTTTTAGTGCATTCAGTCTCAAACCTACATTGCCTGTTATCAAATCAAAAATGTATCTTAACAAATCTGAGGTATAGTGTTATTAAAAGATGATACAGGCTCAATGTTTCTGTGCCCAATTATGCATGCATAAAATGTGCAGCTGCACAATTCTTGTTGGAATCAGACACTTGAATCATGCCACACTGCCGTCTCATAACCATCATGCATTCAAATACCTAGGTATGATAAAGGGACTTCTTATAACAAGTCTTAGTCATAGGATGGTGATTGTAAAATGCAATTTCCTTCCAATACATAGAAGTTGCATTCAGGCAAATAGCCTGTTTTGTACAGGAAAATAACGTGGGCCTTGGGGATTTATTACTTACATTATTGCTTACAGAAAAATACTAAAGGCATTTGGCTAAGTTAGGACCTTATCAATATTTCTCTTAAGTATTATTTCGGAGAAAGTTTGTTATAATGCTTGCGGTATTTATTTATCAGTTGTTGTTTATCTATGAAAGTTTTAACATGATTATTTATTTTGATAACAATGCAAATTCTATAAGGAATTTTAAAATTTTACTGCCTCAGAAAGTATCATAATTAATATTATATTATGTGAATCAAGTACTTGACCAGCTTGGGAAATAAAAAAACCACTATTGTCTATTGCCATAACAGATTCTAAATCAAAACTGGATGTAAAGAGTTTATTAGGCGAAAATGTCCCTAATGGCTTTATGTCGGTGACTTGTGCCCATAACTGGTTTCTTTTATTGCTACAGGCGCAGAGGCGCCATGAGATACGGTGTGGGCTATTCTAAAAAAAAACGTAATTTTTTTATTTCGGCATTTTGCCGGTTTATTATCGTGGGCGGCGAGCGCGCGTGTGTTTATAGTTCATGCAGGTCAGTGCCTAAACTGCCTAATAATGTTGTGTTATTTTGACTGTAAGCTCCCCTGCACGTAGCAAATAGTTCCTCGTTATAAAAGTACGAGAATATTGCTATCTTGACGAACGTCGACGACGCGTCTTTTGAAAAAGTTAGAGATCAGTTTTTAAAAAAAAACCTTAGCTACAATGACTAGGTAATAAATAAAATATCTATCTTATGGTTATAAATCGTAATACTGCATGCATAACCACAGTAACCACCTACGCTCTTGCAACCAGTTCCCTTCGGTTTTACAACTTGCGTGGGTTCAGGTGTACTATTATTTATTCTGTGGTTCAGGTTCACAAGAGTCTCCGTTTTTCTTTTACACCTATAACAACTGTAAACTTTATGTAAGTACCTATGCAACAACAGTTATACTGTATTTTTGTATGTAACGAATAAACTTAAAACACTGGACCGATTTCAAAAATTCTATCACTGTTGGGAAGCTACACTATCCCCGGGTGACGTATGCTTTTGTCCCTGTATTCCCACGGGAACGGGCATTACGCGGGTGAAACCGCGAGGCGTCCGCTAGTCCTATCTAGTGCGTATAAGATACCTACACACGTTTTCTTCGAACTTTTAAATGTTTTAGACTTCGGCATTTGACTGTAGCGATATAAAACGATATTTAATTTAATAGTTGCAGCACTAACAATCTACAAGATTGTCTGTCAGTGCTGCAAAAAATATCAGAGATCGATATGTTATAGTCAAACTTCGAAACTTCGGTGCTTCAAGGTTTTACTAGTCAAACCTCAGGTCTCACAAGAAGTCTATAGCGTATTTATGTCTTATCCTAGGACTGATCAAATTGGATAGTCAAGCCAAAACTCAAGACGATCAAATCAGGATATTACCACAATTGGTTAAACCCTAATTTGATCGTCCTGTCAGACCTAAATAAAGTTCAGGAATGTGTGTGGCATGGAAGTTAGGATATTCTAGGTTTGCCTGTTTTGATATGTACATCAGTCACAGACACAAATTGGAATCTATTTCGGTCTTGGTCAAATCTAGGATGAACCAGTCATTCAGCGAAGAGAGGCTACACATCAACCTTTGATTATAACATATATAAGATAGGTAGGTAATAGGTAGCCACCAGGGTCATTTTGAGAAGCTTAGCGGATAGCCTGACTATCCTAGACATTAATCCGGCCTTCCAATATTGATGACTGCAGCCGTTTTCACTCCGCCAGGCGGATTTACTTCGATTCTAGTGGATTTACTTTCAGAAAACACAAGTTTATCATAGTGTTGAGTGTAGGTAGGTAGAAAGAAAGCATTAAGTTTCATTCAATGAACCCACTCCCAGATTTCACCAAAAAAGCGAAACATTAGACAACCTTTCAGACAGAAATAGATTAAAGTAACGCATTAAACTTGCAGTTTTTATTTTTATTATTAGTAGGTTGCGCTTGACCAATATCTCACCTGATGGTAAGCGATGATTTAAACAAAAACGCGCACAGAAAGGTCCTTTGCATTTCGTAATAAAATTATCTGTGTAATGTTATCGAATGGCTTACGCTTAGACAAAGAGCGTGTGTTCACGCGGTGATAATCAGATTCAAAAGAGAGAGTGGCGCTGTTTAATTTGTATGCTAAATACGGAAATGTACAGAACCTGGGTTGAGTGCGTCTGAAGTACCTACTAGCCTATGGTCGTGTACCGTGCCTAATATTTTCACACCACACGTTTCGGGAACCTATCGTTACTTAGCTATATCGGCGTTACGTGAATCGCGAAAATGAATACTTGGTTAACTTAGTGTTGGAGTTAGTTTATTCAAGATAAATTACAAAGAATAAGAGTGCCGACCGACCGCTTCCCTAGACCGAATGAGACTGAATGAATCTTCACAATTGTTGAAAGCTGGGATGCGATCGGGCGGCACGTTACACAAAGGTTTTTACAGCTATAATGGGTTGCATAATAAATATAGAAAGTTATACATTAACAAAAGAACTTAATGGAGTCGCTACACACGTTTATTCTAATGTTAAAAAGAAAAAAAAGGATATGGTGTCGGGAAGTCTTATTAAAATGAAGTCGGTTAATAATCCTGTGCTAAAACAAACATAAAATATCTTAATTGTCATGTTAAACATAGAACACGCAAATAACACAAAAAAGTCTGGTACTCTCTAAAGAAAACTTATAATTTCATGCGTTGAAGGCACTTTATCTACTGCCTCTGAAAGCAAAACAAAATGCCTCTTACCAACGATTTCCAAATAAAACACAAAACAAATGACACACTAAAACTTTTATTAGTCTTCAGTGAAAAGGTCAAAGTAATCTTAAATCATTATTGCCTTTCTCAGAAGCACTCCAATTTGAACCTTTTTGTTCAAAACTAACTTATTCACTACATTATTTTTACAGCTCTAGAAACGCATGACTGATTACTGCCTATCCATAAAAGGAGGTTTCCTTCAAAAACAAGAGAACTTCGTAATCTCTTTATCTTGGTAGACAATGACGTAACTTCCTCCGACCACTTGGCTATATTTTTTGTGTCAGCTAAAGTATTGTGTTTCAAGTTAACAGTACAGAAACTGGACCTTTTTTTTTTTTTTTTTATTATAGATAGGTTCGCGCTTGACCACTATCTCACCTGATGGTAAGCGATGATGTGGTCGACGGTGTTACACGCTTGCATGGAAAACGGTTCGTTGGATGTATCAATTCCTAAAAAGGTTTTACGGCGTAAACGAGTGGTATTTTTCTGGCGAACTCGAGTGGTATTTTAAACTAGGGGACAAAGTATTGATTACTCTAAAATACTATAGTGTACTGGTACTACAGGTGTCCTCTATTATCATTAAAATGTTGCTTTGAAATGTAATCATAATATCATCACATCGTACCTCTGTCCTTTGTGGCTTCTGAACAATGAGCCTTGATCATAATAATCTCAGTAGCAGGTGTAGGCCAGTGTATCAAGTATGTATTAACCTCTATTTACATTACATCCGATAATCACAACATAGTTCGGAATGCGTTCATAGTCATGCTCTGACATCAGTAAACACTCATCCGCAGCTTCATTATACTTGG
Source organism: Orthosia incerta (assembly GCA_948252205.1). Lineage (NCBI taxonomy): Eukaryota > Metazoa > Arthropoda > Insecta > Lepidoptera > Noctuidae > Orthosia > Orthosia incerta. The sequence continues at coordinate 8,991,068 of OX411754.1, read as the reverse complement.
TCCTTCGAGCCGGATTATTACCATCTGTGTTAGAGTAGTTAACTAATAATTAATTAATCATACTAGGTAGTTAGGTACTACGCTTCTTAGGTCATTAGTTCATTATCAATACCAAGGTCTTTATACAAAGGAACAGACGAGCTCTTTAATTGAACATGCTGATAAACAACGAAGTACTATAATAATACATAACAGAATTTGAAAGAGAGTTAACGCGGCCCTGGCTCAAGCAACTGAAGGAACACGGGTGGGTTTTAGTCAGTAAAAGTCTGACACGCCCTTCCGTATCACCCAGAGCGGGAGAAGTCATTGGATGATTCACCACCTAAAAAAAAAATGGGTTCTGTACCCAAAGGGTAAAAAGGGACCCTATTACTAAGACTCCGTGGTCCGTCTGTCTGTCTGTCCGTCTGTCACCAGGCTGTATTTCATGAACCGTGATAGCTAGACAGTTGAAATTTTCACAGATGATGTATTTCTGTTGCCGCTATAACAACAAATACTAAAAACGGAATAAAATAAATATTTAAGTGGGGCTCCCATACAACAAACGTGATTTTTCTGCCGTTTTTTGCTATAATGGTACGGAACCCTTCGTGCGCGAGTTCGACTCGCTCTTGGCCGTTTTTTTTTGTTGGATTTGCTTTTGACTAATTAAAACGTAGGTACTTAAATTTGTACGACTAACTTTTTTGAAGCGAACCTTGTTTGACGAAAAATGTTTACTGTATTTTTGAGGTATTCGAAATTGGCTCAAGTTTCACGGACGAATAAATAATTATGGTACTGACTGGCTGCGTTATTCTAAAAATGTTACTACGTAATAAAACAGAACTGCCCTTTGCCTGAATAGGTAGATTCTGTTGGAAGTTTCGTAAATGTAATTTAACTGTTCGAGGTTCTAAGAACGTACTAACAACGGCTAATTACCGAAGTTTCGATAACGAACAAGCTTTGTTGTGAATTTGAGCGATTTCTGGTATTTCGTCCATTAATAATTTTACTGACGCAAACTAAATCTAAAGGTCAAGTTTAACATTACGTGGACAAATAATATCGGTTGACTCAGCAGCTGAGCTAATTTTATGCAGACTATTGGCATCTATTTGCATTCCCTGACTTTAAAGTATTTAAATCTTGGTAAATAATTATCTTCTAATTAATAAAGTCGTTAGAAGATATTTATAAAATGATCTTATAGGTACTAATAATATTTAAAAACGACGTAACGGCACCCGGGTTAATGGCACCTGAAGTATTTCACAAACGGCACCTATCGATATTTTTCGCAGGTGCCATAACTACGTCTCGTTCAATCATTTCAATTTCTGTAAGTTTTAATAAATAACCAAAATTAAAAAGGCCATAAAATGGTTTTTATATTCTGGAACTACTGATCATATTACGAGTAATCTAAAAACCGGCCAAGTGCTAGTCGGACTCGCGCACGGAGGGTTCCGTACCGTTATTGCAAAAAACGACAAAAAAGCATGTTTGTTATATGGGAGCCCCCCACTTAAATATTAATTTTATTCTGTTTTTAATATTTTTTGTTATAGCGGCAACAGAAATACATCATCTGTGAAAATTTCAACTGCCTAGCTCTCACGGTTCATGAGATACAGCCTGACAGACGGACCGCGGAGTCTTAGTAATAGGGTACCGTTTTTACCCTTTGGATACGGAACCCTATAAAGAATCACTGATATTAAACTACACTATCTTTGAGTGTCCATAAGCATATTTTTATCCCTGAAAAATGCACGGTTCCAGCGGGCAAGGTCATTAGAGCGAAGTCACAGAACAGCTTACCTTTACCCGACTGCCGAAGGAGGGTAATGTGTTTATTACAAGCTTTATATTACCTTGATTTCGTCCGGCAACAGAAGTAACCCATTTTTCAAGCACTTCCTGGCCATCGATTAAGCTAAAACTCGGCGTATTTATTTAACTTTGCAAACATTGAAATGATGTATTACTAAGAAGCTGGTCTCATGATGGAGCCGGAAGGTGGCCATAGCAACTTCTCAACCAGATAAGATAGGTAACACCATCGTCTTTTGGTTCATGGGATGTGAAGTGATATTACATTTAGAACCTTCAAGTTCAAGAAGCTTGCTTAAAAAAATGTGCTTATGGTTACAATAGTCGATCATTCTTCCATTCAAACGTGGTCTGGCGATTACTGCACTGTTTGACGATGTACGTTCAAAATAAAAAATTATATCAATTTGTCTCATCATTATCTAGCCCTGTTTGGAAACAAAAACGTAAAAACGAAAAAATATTGTAAGTTATGAGCGTCGAAAGTTCCATATTTCAACACTAATTTTAACGCATCTTTGGGCGGAAATAAGTACCACAAGCAGAAGGAAATTTGCAAAACAGCCACCATTCAGGCATAGATTAGTAGTTCAACAATGCAAATAATTTTATTTTGAAAATATACATTTAGTAGTATTTTCCCAAAGGTCTGTTTATAAAATTTTGCGCGCTTGTTTTCGTCCTAAATCATCATCCATTTCACTACAAACTTGCAAAACTGCTAATTCGTACGCGAACTAGCTTCATACTGCTCATCACAGCATCTATCTCTTTCGCACGTGTTGTCGGATGAGATAGCAGGCATTTCCCCGCGCACAAAATAGGTCGTGCCGTCGACTAAGGGAACTTTAATACTTTAAAACTGCCTAACGAAACGGCGCATCTCTAGAAAACTAGTATCAACGCCTCAGAATTACCAGTAAATACAGTTAGGTACTTACCTACTCACATCTTGAAACCCACGTCTATTAAAATCCTCGTCACAACAGAGCTAAAATTAATAACAGCTGGGACACCAAGAATCAAGCACGTTACCTCAAATGAGGGAAGCGGATTATTATCCTTTTCCTTCCACTCTTTGCAGTTAAATACAGCTTTTTTCTCATATCCAGGTCACCGTGGATCCTGTAAGCAGTTGATGAGGTTTAATGACATGCTAGTATTCATAAAGTTGCGTGGGAACTAGTTCAGACTAAAGAGTAACTTATGGTTCAAGAGTTATTGTCGTATTTTCTATGGTATATGGCTCTGTGATATCCTTAGAAAATCTATTGGCATTCATGATATCCTGCCTGTATTCGCCAAAGGTTGGACGGAGGTCTGTCTACCTAAGTATAGAACCTACATCGAAATTGTGTTTTTTTTTAACGAAGGTGATAAGTTGGTGCAAGACTAATGTCATCATCCGGACTATAAATTCAGACGAAGGCTGCTACTGAGGAATGCTGGATGGAAAAACTCTGTGACACTGCCTGACTCGGTACCGATCGCAGGACCTCATGCTGAGCAGCAGCGCTGTCGGTTACTAGACCAACGAGGCCGTCCACTGCAATGTATAATAAGCAATTACTTTCCTGTTTCTACAGGAAGCAGGCGCAGTGTTGGCCCAGTGGTAACGGCCGTGACTGACGACGTGACAAGTTGTAGGTCGTGGGTTCCAGGGAATCCAGGCAGGCGCTTTAGTTTGTGTAAATTATTTCATCACCAATGCTCTCAAAGCGATGAAGGAAAACATCGTGAAGAAACCGGCATGTCTTAGAACCAAACATTCGTCATGTGACAGCTCTTGGCTAAATAATAACAGCCGCACGGGTCGATTTTCAAGGTTAAGCAACGCTTACCGAGGTCGGTCCGTGGATGGGTGACCATCTTTACATAGCGAGTTTCCTCCGCGCCTCCGAAAGCACGTTAAGTCGTTGGTCCCGGCTGTCATTTGAAGATCTTTGACAGTCGTTACGGGTAGTCACCAGTCAGCCTGAGATCTGACACCAGTCTTGCCAAGGGTATCGTGTTACCCAGTTACTGGGTTGTGGAGGTCAGATAGGCAGTCGCTCCATGTAAAACACTGGTACTCAGCTGAATCCGGTTAGACTGGAAACTGACCCTAACATAGTTGATAGTTGGGTTAAAGCTAGTGTAGTCTATCTGTATGCATAGAATTACCGCACAAGCGCCATGATAGTTCAGTTCTCGTGATCATGGCGCTTGTAACGGTGCCGAAATATCGAGCTCTCAACAAAAATCTAAATATACATGGTAAATATCCCGAAACAAATTTTAATTCTAATGATGGTGACCATGTCAGCTTAAAAACTTATGTAAGTATGCTGATGACTTTCCTGTTTTTACCACATATTAAAACACTGAATGTTGTAAAAACTGTTATTGCAAATAATAATGCACGTCCAATTGATTCAATGAGGGAAACAGCTCGCGTGGCTGTCTTTGAAATTATTTCCCGCTTATATGCCTATCTCGAAAGTGCTCTTATATGTGGGATGAAAGTTGTAATTGTGATTATTTACGCTTATCGTCAGATCTGCTTTTAGATTAATAAGCAGACATGTAGTTAAGCCTACTTGTTATACGGGCTTATTGAATGCTAGCAATTTAAATTGAGATTTCTACATTTGGATATATCAGAATAATTATTTTCTGTAGAATAGCTCAAATGCTCAAAACATGTTTATAAAAACCGGCCAAGTGCGGGTCGGACTCGCTCACGAAGGGTTCCGTACCAATATCGAAAAAAACGGCACAAAAATCACGTGTGTTGTGTTTTTAGTATTTGTTATTATAGTGACAAAAGAAATACATCATCTGTGAAAATTTCAACTGTCTAGCTATCAAGGCTCATGAGATACAGCCTGGTGACAGACATACTGACAGACATACGGATAGTGGAGTCTTAGTAATAGGTCCCGTTTTTACCCTTTGGGCACCCTAAAAAAAATAACGTTATTTATGGAACTGTGTTAATTATAAGGAAAATGCAATATAATTTGAACTAAAATCAAAGCAGAAACGGCATAACGCGTAGTTCCCCTTTAATGTTTTCAACATTTATTTATTAGCACACTTCCCTATTGTGTGTGCATTTATAACGGACTCATGTGTCGTCTGCAAAGTTTTGTACTTCAAATTTACGTACAGACCACGGTTCATGTACTTAATGGTAAAATACGTGTATAGGCGACAGGTGCAACTGAGCGCGCTCGAGCGTATCCACACTCCGGATACGGGGGGACGATAGAACCAGGTAATTCCAGTTGGCTGCTTGCTAACTACACACAAACTACACTAACAAATTCTCGACTTTAATACCCAAGCCATAACGCCGCTTGTTAAAATTAAAAACTAAAATGTTGAACTAGAAAGACTCTGAAAAAACAGTCCCCTGTTTGGAGATCCCATTCAACCGTTGACACTCCGCAGGTACCATAACAAGTTCATGTGGGTGGATGAGTGAGTGTGTTATAAAAAAAGTAAACAAACCAACATATCGTTTTCATAGTCTGTTATCGTTTAACGCCATAACTGTTCCATGGGATGACCTCTATGTATTTTAATACGAGCCTTATCTCACCTGACCCTTTTAATTTTCCAATACGTTGCTTCATTGGCTTTGTAAAACGACGTAAAATTAGCCCCAAGGGTAACTCTGCAAATTAGTATCATTTAAGCGTATTTAAATATTCGCTAGGGCCATAGTTTTGGCGAGCTTTAAACTCTACAATGAATCATTCTTATTCGATTCGTTGGCCGGTCGTGATGCTAAGAATACTGATAGATGTAGCCCGACTATGCGTGTTGAATACGAATCAGTAGGCTCGTGAAGACCTGTATTGTCTTTTCGTTTAGTCGGATAATTTTAGCGTGGTGATAAATTAGTATGCAGGTGGATACGAACTTCCTCCGCGCTGGGCTTGTCTGGGCATGTCCTTAAATATTTACATAGACGTAGGCGACACGGCAAAGTACTCATGTGAACAGCTTGTTAGGTATTCTTACGTAAAAGGCTTAAATCCCTTTATTATCTGCTCTGGTATTTATGATGTACGAAAGCGGGGTATGCTTTTGCAGCTTCGTTAATTAATTTAGAACTGTGTGCCGTTACTATAGCGAAGAAATGTTGTTAGAATTAATTTTACATTTGCGCAAAAAGAGAACGGTTTTGCATTTGGCTTATTTTTGTTTTTTAGTTTATTGCTACCTAATAATATTAATAAAATAATAATAGCCTCGTTTACTGCTGCGATCAGATTGTTTTAAATTGTGTACTAAAAATCGCAATCTATTTGAAGTGTTTGACCGATTTCTGAATTAGAAGAAAAGAAGCCATGATGAGAACTCAACGAGCAAAAGCAATAAATTCGATTGTCAAAACTCGAAAGCATGAAGCGTGCGCACACGCAAAACAATCAGCAATCAATTTAAAACTTTCTTGCTGTAAACCACGCAGGCGTTACTCAAAACGGATGATAATAAATACATCGAAGCACGAAGTAAGAGCTACCGCAAGAACGTTGATTACTTATCTTAACTACTAGTATTTATGTAAAAGTGGGTATGTTCGTTCCACCTTCACTAGCGTTCATTCTTCAGTTAAGGAGTGGAATTTCCTGCCGGAGGTGTTGCCCGACGGCTACAATCTAGGGTCTTTAATTCCAGAGTGAATAGGTTACTTCTAGGCAAGCGTGCTTCACCATAGACCACATCATCGCTTACCATCAGGTGATAGTGGTCAAGAGCGCGTCTATCAATTATAATAATAAAAACTAAACTAGAGCTCGGCTGTTACCAATTTTGTCACACCGAACAACCTTTCAATCTTGCATTTGTCGATTAATGAGCGTTGCGTCACTGGTTCAGGGAGGTTCATCGGGGCCATTACTCTATCAAATTGGCGAATTTGCCAAATTAACCTTCATTTGCCGGTAGTACTATCTCCTAATTAAAAATTTACTAGTCCATAGTAGTTGCTTTCGGTAAATTGATACGCTAAACGAGCATAGATGCAATAGATATGAAGTATGAACAATCAACATCCCCAAATAAATTTCTACAAGTATCGATTCCAGACATGCGAAGCCGACAGTAAAAGTTAGTAGTCTAATAAAACCTGCGATTTCTAACAGTTTGCGTGCCGACTGCTCGTGGGAAGTGCATTGATTCAATTAAGAATATTAAATTAACTCCTCGCTACAGATCTGCGCCGGCGCACTTATTCCAGATCAAAATGCGCGTGAGTTGAAGTCTCGATTGGCAAAAACAAGAAGGATTATGTTCAACCATCTTGGCGTCATGTGTTCGTGTTAGGTTTATTTCTGAGTGGATAATGCAATTACATTTTATTGGAGCAGACTTATAAGACGGTCCGTCTTGTAAATTGACCGGATAGTACAGAGACAGTTCTTATATTTTAGCGACAAGCTCTTGATTAGGGTCAATTACAGTGTGTGTTTTGTAAACTTCAACACAATTAATACACAGAACTATTATCCCCAATTCTTAATTTCCTTTTCGTGACCACAGCAGTCGATAATCACCTCGTGTCACAATATATCACCGGTTCACGGCCTCCATAGTTTTCTACTTCGTCATTCAATTAATTAGTCTTTTTATGTTAGAAATCTCCAGGTAATACAGTGTCATTGCCCGCCCGCCTATGGCCGCTGTTCAATTAATTTAGGTAATTGCTACCGAAGTGGGCATATTTAACAACGATAATGGGATATCCATTCTGAGAATTGTGGGTCTTCTAGACTAATAAACTCTAATCATGTCTGGCTTTTGTAGCGATCGAAATACTAATTTCGAGGGCGAAGCACTAGAATAGTACTTGTGAACTGTCTTTGTGGCGAGGTCACATTTGATTGGCGTAACTTAAGAACTTAGTACCACTCTTATAGCTCTATGATTGATAAATGGCCTGTTTTGAAAAGGAAAACTGTCTGTTAATAAACAATACATTTATTGAGAGACGGAATTATCAGCTTTAATGCAAAGCCATATAAGACTTGTGGTATATAACCAGTGAAAGTTTATACCATCGCCCACTAAGTAACCCCATAAAAACCTGTTTCAGTTTAACCATCTGTTTCTTAATAAAACAGCTACTAAACTAACTAAATAAACTATAATATTTTATTCATAAAAGTTTCACAAGCTTGCTCCACAATCGGACCAAGGCTCTTGCGGATTAGAGGTAGCTGTAGAGTTCCCAAAGGAACCAATCAATACTCAAAGCAAATAAGAATTTTGGGCTACCCTAAAAACGATGCCCCTCTTTACTCGCCCTTTCCTTTCAAAGTTTCAACACACAATAAAGACGGACACGCACACACTCAATATCTCATCAAAAACGTGCAGTTTCACGTTATTGATATTGCAAAGCATTTTGACGTTAGTACTCGGCAGTTAGACATTTCTCGTCTGAGCGCCATTTGGCAATCGTATTAAAGTCAGTCGCAATCGCTTGATTCAGCTATCAAGCTTTTAATCTCATTCAAGTGTTTCTACTACTACGCCAGACTAGCTCCCGATTTTTGAATTAAGAATTTGACGTCGTCAAACTCTAGTTTAGTATGAGCACCTGACAAAATTTGGCGTTAAAGTTTGGTTTGACATCGGCCTTTAAAAATGGCAAATAAATTCAACTGTCAATGCTCAATGCTCCCAAAGCTGACATTATTGCTGAGGCAAAATCATGAAATGTTGACAGCCTTTCCCAATCTGCTGTAAAAAACGAGTCCCTCAGAGATCTTACGAGGCGATAAGTAGCTTATATTCTACATATTGCCTCGTTATTGCTTGAAAGCAATCTCAATATTACAAGTAGTCAGTAAATAATAATTCTAGCCACCCTCAGCCCCTCTCATCTCGGCCTTTACGTTTCACCGCATCGAATGCTGCAGCGGCATCGTCACTGACCCACATCGTAGGCGTTAACTCAATGACTGGGTACTCGTAACAGGGTTGCAGTTTTCATGTGCATATTTTATCTTGATGATGTAATTTTCAGTATCTTTTTTTTTCTATCCGCTTGGAGCTTTCTGAGATTCTAGACAAGTGACATTGTATCAAGAAAAGCGTCGCGATAGCAATATCAAAAATGTATTCCAAGCGCTATCGAAATTTCACTTGACATTTTGCCATTTCGTTTTTTTGGTAGCTGTGGTGCCTTTGTTCTTCTCTGTATGCGTTGGCTTATTTATTTATTTATATACACTTTATTGTACACCAAGAGAAAAACAATATTTCATACGGAAACCTTAAAATTAAAACAAACATACAACAGGCGACCTTATCGCGTTCTGCGATCTCTTCCAGGCAACCCAGAATGGTGAGAGATAGCCTGGACACGACATTGGGTTGCACTTGGTGCAAGTTTGAATAAAACAATACGTAACAAACATAAAAAGCACTAAATATAAAATACTAAAATAGATACATAAATACATACAAACATATAAATATACAGTCAAGAAAACAATACAGCTGCAACAAGAAGAAGATCACTGTGACAGGTAGTGCTCCTTCACCAGTCTTTTGAAGATCGGTAATGATTACGCGCGTTTTATTGTTACAGGCAATGCATTCCATAGACGAGCGGCCTGGACAGTAAAAGATTTGTCCAGGAAGATAGTGGAATGCATTGGCATTTTAAGTTTCATGTTATCCGATGACCTAAGAACTTTCGTGTGCGAGTCACATAAAAACTGAAATCGATTTTTGAGGTAAAGAGGGGTAGATGGGAAAAATAGTATATTACACAGGAGGGAAAGAATATGAGCATTCCGGCGAAGGCGAATTGGCAACCACTTGAGTTTCTCCCGGAATTCTGAAACATGGTCATATTTGCGCAAACCAAATATGAACCTTATACAAAAATATTGAAGACGCTCAAGTTTATCAAGTTGTAGTTCAGTGAGGTCAAGATAGCTGGCATCAGCATAATCAAGGATGGGTAGAAGAAGAGATTGAGCAAGCGCAATCTTGGTGGCAGTCGGCAGAAAATTACGCAGTCTCCTCAGAGACCAGATGCGAATAGCTTGCGGCTAACTTCCTGTAGCTGGGCAGTCCAAGAGAAGTTCTTGTCAATGAATATCCCCAGGTTCATAACTTTCTCGCTAAAGGGTACGAAAAGCTTACTGCATACTACAGTCATTATTTGACTTTTACATTGTATAAAGCTGCGCGTGCTCGTCCGCTGCTTTGTAGGGACAAAGCAGAAGACGACCTAGACAAATGAGACAGGAAATTGGACACACTGCCTAGTACAAAAATGGAAGTTATAATATAAGTTTCTCGACAGTTTTGTAAATGCCAGGTTTGTTTGAAGCAACCGCTCCGCTCGTGCGATCATTAGAAAGCATACAACAAGTTCCTTGATCAAGATATGCGCAGTTGCTGATTGCTAATAAAACGGTTGATATATATATTAATTCCATTTAGATTGAAATTTAATGACCGTACTTAAACTCCCTTATTTTCTATCTGAGCAAGTAAAATTTTCTTAAGAAATTGAAATTCAATTTCCATTTAGTTTTATTTTCTCCACATAAAAAACATGTTCTCAATTAGTTTTATTACTGTGACTTGTAAGTTGTAGTATTAACATATATTTTGTTAGTCACGCGATTTCCAAAGCCATTTGTCAGTATAAATGAAAACAGTTTAGACTACAAATTCCGCTGATTGTGAATAGTGGTAGTAAAACGTACAACTGAACTGATTCATTATCTAGTAGTTCTATTGCTAAGTGATCAACTTGAAAGCAACTGAGCTATCACCAACTATCACGACTTCACAGATTATCTCTAATTCATTAGCGTTTGTATCTTCAGCACTTAGATTGGACTTAAAGCTTTTCATCGCCCAGTGATTAATCAACAGCATCCTTTCGATATCTGTATCCACTTGACGAGCTATCCTTTTATCGGCACATGTGGTGGTAATTACAAAACAGACTTTAAGTAGATAGGCGTGAACTGAAGTACTACCAGATTTGAATAGCCCTGTAGGTATGCTTTTGGCTTAGTTTTACACACCAGTCTTCTAGATTTTAATCCCTAACGAGGACACGCTTTGGGTACTCAGAATAATGCCCTTCTCAGATTGTAACAATATTGACAAGATAACTAATAAAGATTTGATTTAAATTTATTCTTGTGCCTTTTCTAATGCCTTTTCACGTCGTAAAGAGAGATATAATCTCTTTAAAACTGCCTGAAGTTTTCTGCTAGTCAGTCCCAGTGATCTTGCAGAAGTTGGAAGCCGGTACACCCCAACAATTTCAATTTCCACAATTTGTAATGTCGGTAACACTCAAACCTTCCTCGTAAAATCTATCAATAGCTCAATATGGCCATAGTTTTCAAAGCATAGTTATGTAATTGTGCTTTATGTTCACAGAGAGAACTTGTGTAATCTGTCCATTGGCTTTATGACTGTTAATTGTGCTAACGTCCCATAAAATGTGCTTTGGTTTAGCGCCATTGGGCCCATGGTTCTTATGATTGATGTAAGTTTGGACTTGGCTTGTGTTCAACTGGAATATATTAAGCCTGATCGACTTGTATCGTTCGTTTCTCGTACGGTACAGCAATAGTAGAGATTTTTGCCAGTGTATTGTTTTCGTAATTCATTTTTGTTATTTTGTTTACTAACTGTATCGTGTTCTGGAATTGCGTCTATGTTTCAAACATCCGAACTCAACTGTAATTAATGGCCGACTGAAATAACAGTATTCAAAATAGAATCATTGTTAAAAAATTCATTTCCGACAACACTTTATCTGTTCTCCTAGAAAATAATGATTTATACAATACTGCTTTTTCATATACGGATGAATTATGAATAATTTGTGGTAGAATGTCAGAGATGAATACTCAATTGTATCGTGAGACCTAGGCTTCAATGCGGCAAGAGTTGCGCAAGAAATAGCATTGTGAATAGGACAGTTTGCTCGCCTGAACTTTCGGTGCTTTGTCTACAACATTGAGAATGCATCGTATAACATAAATGGGCGTACTAGGCTTAAATAATTCCCATTCACGATGTATACGACTTGGAAAGCTGTTACGTTGATTGTAAAATTATCAGGCGGTAGTATTATTTTGCACTTGCCTTAAAATATATAATGCTTGACTTAGATATTATAACAAATAATATCTAACATGAAAAAGATTAATTTTGAACTAGCCCTTTGTCTCAAAAATAAGTGACTTTTACTTGCAACCCTTTAAGACGTGTAGACCTTGGCTATTTCCTGACGTCACATCCTCATCGTGAGACGGAACTTCGCTTCCTTCACTTTCCGGTCGACTGCGCTGGTCCCTTGCAACCATCACACGCCGGGAAAGGCCATTGTTTCGTGCCATTGTCTCTATCATGGGTGCCGTACCAGAAAATTGCTTGCACATAATAAACCTGGTGGATCTTTGATTTGCTAACTACATTGTGTAATCGAATTACCGATTGTAACTGTTTTATGGGAATTGTTTACGCTTGGTTTTTATGATAAATGTTATTTGGTTTTGGAATAGTCCGTGAAAAGATCACCGCTATCAGAAGTTGGTAGACAAGGCCATGCATGATTTGACTATGGTAAAAATGCACATAAGTCTGTCAGCCATTCGGTTTCATTAAAATCATCATAATTGCCTATAAATCAAAATCAAAATAATTTTTTTTTATTTTACATAGGCCTACATGGGCACTTATAAAACGTCGACAAAAGGTGCACGGTTCGGGTTAGTCGTTTCCTATGGAGAAGAACCGGCAAGAAACTCCATGGTTACTCTTTTAAAAAAAATTGTGTTTACAATATTTCCATGTTACAGCATTAATACTTGGATATGGGGGGACAACGTAGGCCCGACAATAAGTCGTAGCTACAATGTTCACACATTCACAATCGGTAAGAGAATCTATACAAAGGTAAAAAAAAAAACACCAAATAAAAAAAATACATCACTAAATTTAACATGTGGCACAAATACTGTTATCAGTGCTGTAACTATTCTTAGCAAAGGGCTATAATGATGATTGAAAAATATTGTAAAAATTCTAATTAAAGATGACTAATGTTTACATTTGCCGTGAATTAGAGTTCCAATAACTGTAAAAAACAAACAACTTTTTTTTTTATTACTGGCTCGCGCTTGACCACTATCTCACCTGATGACAAGCGATGATATGGTCGATGGTGGAGCACGCTTGCCTAGTAGTAACCTATTCACTCTTGACTTAAATGCCCCTAGATTGTAGCTATCGGGCAACACAGACTCCGGCAGGGGATGCCACTCCTTAGCTATACGCATAATAACCCTATCTTTTCATCAGCTAATCAATTAACCATAGATGAAAATTCCAAAGCGTCTCAGAGACTTGTAAATCAATATTCTTGCTGGCCCTTTACATTCCGTTCGACGTCAAGTCCCGTTCATCATAGAACGAGGTGATAAACCTTTGTATATGTGAATTTAATTAAACCATTTTATAGACTTCTCTTTTAACGAACCTGCAACCGTTTTTAATATCAACGCTGGAATAGCGTCCAGAAATAAACTAACACATATGTTTTCCTCGTATTTCGCACGCTGTTTTATCAACGTGAATAACTAAATAACTCGTCACTGAAACACTCGAGAATCCGAAGTTATTAACACGCTTTTATTAGCTTGGTATGTATCTATGTATCAATGTAACGGAATCTTTGAACGTGATTTTCACCCACTTCAAAACGTCGGATTGATTTGAAACTTTGCACACCTATCAAGGACCGATGACATTGCAATAATTTAGTCAAAGTCAAAGTACTTTTGAAAGTCAAAAAAAAAAAAATACAAGTAATAAAAGTTGATTCTACCGTGCGCGTTTAAATTGTTTGTTCCATTAGCCTAGCGACTAGCGACTTTTTAGTTCAATTTACCATTAAAGCGTGTTTTTTAGTTTTAAGAACTACAATTTATTTATTTTATTACCTAATACAATAAAATATTTTAGTTCATTCCACTCTTTGAAGATTGGTTTGCCAAAATATGTTCCCATCACAGATCATTACTCATACAATGCTAATCTTGGCAGAGAACTGGTGCAAATTCGGGTCACATACTACATAGATCTATTTAGTCGACTGTTTCGGGAATATACGGGACATGTGTTTGATTTTTATACTGTGTACATGTGCCGAAATAACTACTGTTTTTATTACTGTTTGTCTTGAAGAATTAGAAGCCCTTCAAAACCTAGGTTTAGTGTATATGTATGATTTATTTGGACAAAAACGTGCAAAAATTCACATAGTGTCTGTCCGTCTCCCAGTCCATTGTTAAATTAGCTGAATTTAAATAACTGCTTAGAAGTGTACAATACAATGTGCAAGTGCATTTTATAAATTTCCCTTCCCAACACTTGGTCACGAACCTCAAATATAATACAGTTTCGTCGCGTGCCCTCTGCCTGCTGTTATTACAGTCCTCCGGCGCAGCGCGGGCGCATGTCACGAGGGGGCCCCACACGTGCCCCATTATGAATTCAAATCGTCTCCAAACAAAACGAACAAACACGATGACACAAGATTATGGGTCAGGATGTGCTTTTTTTTAATTTTAAGATTATACAGTACCACAAAATTTTACGGAATGATAAAATCAAAAGTGATCTTCAATTCTTGAAAATAATTCTTATTTAATTCAAAGTAGGTTAATTAACAATAACTTGAACATAATTAGAAATCTACGAATTCCGCCTCGTATTGGCAGCGTGAACCTGGCTTTATGGGCTCGTCTTCGTAGCGGTCAAAGTTAGTTGTATCACCAGGACCCCTGTATTTTGGAACGAAAGGCGGCTGCGTCCGGCAGTTGAGAATACATTCCCATTCCAGACCCTTAAACCACTTGTGGTTCTTATAGTCCATCACTCCGTTTTTCATCACACCGTAACGGTGACTTATGTCAACTTGCAGAATGTTTCTGATAAGATCTCTTAGATCGCTATTGAAGCTAGAAGGACACCTGTATTTTCCACCTACGATTTTCTCGTAAGTCTTCATTGGATCGTTCGCGTAGAAAGGCGGGTATCCCGCACACATTTCGAATAACAGCACTCCAAAAGACCACCAGTCCACAGAGAACCCGTAACCTTTACTCAAAATCAATTCCGGAGCTAAATATTCTGGTGTTCCACACAGAGTCCAAGTTCTGCCTTGTAAAATTTTACAGAACCCAAAATCGGTAATCTTCAGGTAACCAGTCTTATCGATCAGTATATTCTCAGGCTTCAGGTCGCGGTATACTAGGTTACAGAAATGCATATATTCCAAGGCCAGAATTACTTGGCTAGCGTAAAACTTCGCTAGTGGTTCTTCGAATTTACCCATTCGTCGAAGATGGGTGAACATTTCACCGCCTGGTACGAATGGCATGATAAAATACACATAGGTATTATCCTTGAAACTGAATTCCATGAAAACCGTAAAAGGAAACCTGATTGATTCGAGAATGCGTTTTTCGTAAAGCGTATGATCAATCTGTCGCATCTTCACTATTTTTTCTTTTTCCAATACTTTCATTGCGAATAGTTTATTGCTCTTTACATGCTTTAGTAACACTACTCTGCCAAAAGCTCCCGTCCCTAGAGTTTTTACTCGCTCGTACTCGCTGAAGTCCATATTTGTTTTTCCTCTCTTACACCAACTCTCATCAAAGTCACTTTTTAGCTTTTTCAAGTACTTAGTGTACTGTTCTTGTTGCTGATCAGTGTATCCATCGTGAACATCGGCGTCAGATCGGTAAGGTCCTTCTTTTGAAGTCCCAAAACCTTTACGCGAATACATTTTATCTCAATACTGAAACACAATTCAGATATGAAATTAGCATCGCAACCATCGCGATTATGTTTTTTCATATAAATTGTGACGGGCTTTTGTATACACTGGCAGGAAATTTGTGATTTCCGAAATTCGGAAGGGAATCGTGGATACGTTTATGTTTTAACGAGATCGAAAGTTTGGGAGGGTGCCGGGGGGCGCGGGACGAAGGGTGAACGAACTGGCTGAGGGGGATAGGTGGAATCAGCTGTGTTTAGGGGCGACACGCCATGCCGACAGCCGGTCGCCGTCCCGACCGGCGTATTGATCAGACGGCACGTGTAGCCTGCACATCGCTGCAAAAACTCCCAAACACTACGTACGTTCATGCAGAATTCGCATTAAATAGGCGCCCATACCTTTAAAGGTTTCGAAACCAGCGTCATGCTTTCGACCTTTTTAATCGCATTATAAGGTAAAATATAGGCCTGCTTGACCAATTATCCCTCGATAAGCAATCTCCATTCAGCGAGGGCGTTTGTCTAGACCACACCTTATTTCACTAGCTTAGTGTTCTTGTGTGTACTCTTCTCGTATCAAAATTATCTTGAATCTTATCCAAAAAAGATAAACTTTCAAATAAGTACCGACGAACACTCGAATCAACCAAATTGAGCTATTTACTTTCGTTTTCGATTGAACTATCTTCGATGACCAAGAGTGCTAATAATAAATTATTAAAATTGATAACAATTTCATGATTTTGTCAATAAGTTAACTTGATTCCGGACTCCGATACATAATAAAACAAATCAGTGGCACTCATTTTTAAAATTGCCTTACCGTTACATGTTACCTTTTAATCATCTTTTTCCTGAACTGCAGTAATTTTAATATTAGATCTTATTATGCGTTATTAAGGTCGGAAACCGGTAGTACAATCGCGAAAAGTACTATCATCGCCTTTAGCGTTCGCTATAGTACCGTTATCGTGACGAAACCTACTCGTACGATTGTACGACACACCATTTTTATAAGAATGACGCATGCGCGAGCACTGCATATGTAGGCTGATGGAACGTCCGATCCACGTTCTGAGAACGTCAGGATCCTTCAGCAGATGGGTTCAACAGGGAGCGTAACTGGGTCCCTGTTTATTTAAGTTTTCACTCACAGCGTATCAAAAGCCGAAATTCGCTTTTGAAGTAGCTTCTCTTATACTAATATATTTGCATGTTCCTTCTCCGAATTTTCTACCGAAGCGTTTGGTTCATTATTTCCCTTAGTTATTGTAATAATGTACTACTTTTGCATTACATAACCCAAAGACCGTAATGCTAGCCTTTTGTCATCTGTAACGACACTCACGGGACTACCGTCCCCGATAATTTCACGAACAACTAGTTAATTAATTATACCTGGCTCGCGTTCTTGTTCAAGTCAGGCCATCTCATTTGCATTGTTCGAGTGATTTGTTATTCAATCTACACCGGTGTCACTGTACAGTATACAACCTCTGTATGTACATGTTAACGGGTATCGCGATCGTATTGCTACATCGATTCATTGCAGCCAAGCTTTCGATTGATGGCCTAACCTGATACTTAAGACAGACATGTTTTTTGTAAGGCAATGAATCTGGTATTGGACCTTAATATGTGTAGTTATCATGTTTTCTGCATCATTTGAATCATGGGTGTCGATGTAATGAGTAGGAGTTTTTTTCTGTTATAGAAAATTAAGAGGAAGACTGAATTCTGAACTCCTGACCTGATATAATCTAAAGATTTGTCTATCTTGAAGGCGGCCAATTTGTGAATCAGAGCTACAGCGTAAATCGCAAAATACTATTTTTTTCTAACTTTTTAAGCATCGCACGTTTATCTTGACTTGATGTTATAATGTTACGCCGGATGACTTTATAGCATGATGTAATGTAACCTCAGTAACGATAGGTGCGTATTATGCTGGCAACAATCATGAGGCATTGCTGCCAAGGCCAAGGAGGCTCGCACTGATTGCTGTACGTGCTCAAATTCATATTTAATTTGATTGACTCTAAATTTTATAGCGCCCAATATGATGAGCAGGGATTGAGACATCATCGCCAGAGTCGATAGCGTCGTTAGACTGAAAATTGTTAGTTTAAGTCGTATGATTACCACTCTCTATGCAGCACCATGGAACGTGAAATGCAAATCGAAGAGTCAGACGCATACTGCGCCCTATTTCCATTACGTGACATAACACTATTTTAGCTTCAAATAAACATAAACCTCCTGTTCTTTGTGCTCCGATTGAATAACCCAATAAAATGGTCAGAGCTGGCCATACTGGTATTGTTGCAATAGAGATAGCCAAACCTTTGTGAGGCGTTTGAGATTTATATGACTCGGACGCCGGTCAAGGTTGGTTGAGGCCCGCAGTCCGCAGCGCATGTATCGGCAAGTTGGTACGTCACCAGATTTTTAATCTAGGCAGTACATTTCGCTAAATAAAAAAGTGTCTTTTTCTAGATATAAGTGGGTCTAAATGACACTAGGTAATGCTCAATCACTTGAATTGTTTCTAGGCCACTACAATAACAACGATTATTGAGACCAAAATAGATTCGTGACGAGAAGTCGTTATTTGTCATCAAGATTGTTGGTGATATTTGTGTAGGAGACAGGAAGATACAGTTAAAAAAAAATACAATCTAAAAGTGAGCGGAAACGTAGAGGATAAATTTTTTAAGGACACCATTTTGATGCACGTACATTTCCATTTTTAGGTATCCGGCATTTTTAAAGGCTTACAGGAAAAAGCAGTTTGATGGCGTCGAAAACTAGGCTCGTTAGCAATGCCACGTCCACGTGGTAATGACGGTTATTTTTCGAGGACGATAAACAACGTAAAAACTAGACTACAAACTCGTTCCTAAACATTCGGCGCCAACCAGTTACCAGAGTACGCTCATACGCTGAATATTCATCGCTTGCTAATTCGCTCATGTTTTGTATTTCAAACCGAAATTTGGAAATGTACGTAAACACAAGTCAGTGAAAGTAAATAAAAAAACTGTCTATTTCTGTACACGACAAAATAATATTTATTTTAGTATTTGCTCAGGCGTCTATGAATTGTTGATACGAGAGACCGAGCCAAGTTGTGAAATATGGAATTGAATTTGATGGCAAGACAGTGACAGTCATAGTCATTATAGCCCAGTCAACGGGGCATAAGTAACCCGAAAAATTCTCCTGCCAGTGAGAGTAGGTAGTGTGGTAAATTAAGGTAATACAGATTACAGATAACAAATTATCCAAAAGATTTTGATAAGAGAAGTTAGGTATTTTTACCTAAACATGAAAATTGCTTATAACTCTCTGTGAAAAATTCCTCAGTCTGAAATAATTTCTGTATACGTACGAATGTATTAGTTAGAATAGGCAAGTATAGGCATCCAACATTTTTTCGATTTGAGAAACACTCCAAATTTAACTTATTACATTTTGCGCTATAACTTCTACTGAAAAATTGGTCTGGTAATTTTTATTTTTTAATATGGTTTTATTTTCTTAAATAAAAAGCTTTGCTAATTTATCCAAAAGATTTGCCTTTAAAACATTTCTTTTTTCATTTTTACTTAATTACATCATGTGAATAATTGCTCAGGTTAATTTAATACGTTTATTACTTATGAGTCGCTGTATTTTAATAGGTTTTTCAATAATCCAATGGAAATTCGGCCTAATACCAAAGCTTTTACAAACTCAATAATTGTTAAGTACAAGCATTGCCCGCTAGCAACGACCGGCCGCGGGAGTGAAGAGGGGTGCGGGGCGAATATATAAAAGCGACTTCAAAAGACTCGACAATCAAGCCGAAGAAGAGATGTTGGATTTTGCTCGCAACTTATGGAAGTTTCAAACCTTACAGTACACGTGAAAGGTCGAATATGATATATAAATGATGCCATGATCAAGGCGTTTAAAAGGAAAAAGATATTATTCATGAATGCCACAGTGTTAGAACCACCGGCAGCGAACATCCCGCCTATCGAATTCGATTTCCAGTCAAAATGTCTAATAATTATACCCCCACCGCAGTATCTCTACGTTGACGTCGTGGTGGGCCCTACGTGCTACAATGAACCCAAGGTCAGTTCCGGTAGATTCTACTTTGCCGCAACATGCCTTGGGTGAGGGTCAATACAATCCACAGGGCAGCTTTGTGGCGAGTTGGTGGGCAGTGGCGACCCCACGGACCTGATCTCTAGGCAGAAGTCTTATCCCTCGTCTCCGCCTTGCCTTTATTGGCCGGTCGGTGTGAACACCGACGGGGAACAGGGCTTCCACCTCTCTCTTGCCTTAATTGGCGCACGGTTGGCGCAGTGGTTGAGTGATTGACTGCTGCGCTTCGTGTCGCGGGTTCGATTCCCGCACGGAATAAATATTTGTATGATCTACAAATAGTTGTTCCGGCTCTGGGTGTTTGTGTATGTGAGTTTATATGTTTGTAAACGCACCCACGATACAGGAGAAATTCCTAGTGTGGGGCAACGTTTTTTTAGAAAAAACAAACAAACAATTGGCTGGCTTGAGTGGAGATTCGCAAGAGCATACGAGCTCGGAGGAAGGAAGTTAACCAAGTAAGATGCTGGTACAGATCTTGACCGTACTTTCGGGATTGTCCTGATAGTCGTGGCGTACCCCTCCACTCCTCAAGCACCTCCGTATATGTTGCTCCCTTGGCGCTACGTCACTAAAGTGCTAGAGACTGTTTTGGGGAGGCCCATTAATTGAGTGTGCAAGTCTTTACCTGCCTTATTAAAGCCGTGTAGATCAATAATGGTCAGTCCATCTATATTTTTAGGTAATCGATCTACGAAACCTCTCAAACCCATAGCTCAATGTGTTTTGTGTCCATATTCTGCAATAGTCCTGCACCAGCCGGGGTTTGTCCTTTTGGTTCCCTTGCGTAGTGACTAGTGCATACAGGGATAATCGCCGGTTGGTGTCAAATTTCATCCTACATGTCTAACAACTTGACTTACTTGACTTAAGATCCTATGGCCCCTAGCTGGGGCAGAGGGCTTCAACAGTAGTCTTCCATCGAGACCGGTCTTGAGCTTCGCGCTTCACCTCGCTCCACGTCATTCCGATACTCGTCGCTTCAGCCAAAACGGTGCGTCGCCATGTTTGACGGGGACGGCCTCGCTTCCTTTTTCCTTGAGGATTCCAATCCAAGGCCTGTTTAGGAATGTGATTGGAATCCCTCCGGAGCGTGTGACCAATCCAACACCATTTACGCCGCTTGATCTGGCGGTCGATCGGGGTCTCGTGGCATCTCTCCAACAGCTCTACATTAGAGATGATCTCGGGCCAGTAAATTCCGAGGATGCGACGAAGACATCGGTTGACGAAGACTTGGATTTGGCGTGAGATGTCCTTTGTTACCTTCCACGTTTCGCACCCGTAGAGCAGCACGGATTTGACATTGGACCCGAAGATTTTTAGTTTAACCCTTCGGGTCAGTTTCCGTGATTGCCACAAAGGTCTCAGCTGTGCGAAGGTAGCTCGCGCTTTGGCGATCCGTGAAGTGATATCCTCTTCAGTTCCTCCAGTCTCTGACACGACGCTCCCGAGATACGTAAATTTGTGGACGCGTTCCACTACCTCAGTGCCGATTAATATCGGCGAAGAATTCCACACACCTGTACGCATCTCCTGGGTCTTCCGGATGTTAATTTTGAGCCCTGTTTTCGCCGCCTCCTGGCGCAGGTCATTCAGTTTCGCTTGCATGTCAGCGTATGTATGACTCAGCAGGCATAGATCATCTGCATAGTCCAGGTCCTCCAAGACGTTTGTCAATCCCCACTCTATCCCGCGACGCCTGCTATCGTGAATGCGCAGCATGATTCCGTCGAGGACGATTATAAAAAGGAGGGGCGAAAGAAGGCATCCCTGGCGGACACCAGCGTGCACTGCCATGTCCTCCGAAATGAGGCCTTCGTGAGTCACCTTGCAGGAATATTTCCTGTAGATGCCCTCCAATAGGCGGACAATTTTTGGCGGCACTCCAATATCCAACAGGCGGGACCAGATGCTGGACCACTTCAACGTATCAAAGGCCTTTTCAAAGTCGACAAAAGTAAGATATATTTCCCTTTGCCATTCTGCTGCCTGCTCCAGAATTATACGAAGAGTGTTGATCTGGTCCGTGCATGAGCGGCTCGAACGGAAACCCGCCTGCTCCCCGCGCAGAAGAGGCTCAACGGCCTTCGACAGCCTATCAAGAATTATCTTACAGAAGACCTTAGAGGGAGTCGACAACAACGTAATGCCTCTCCAGTTATCGCAACTACTGAGATCACCTTTCTTAGGCACGGTAATCAAAAGTCCCTTGTTCCAGTCATCCGGGAGTTCTTCAGCGGTCCATATCCTTTCAATTAAAGGCGTCAGCACGTCGACGGCGGAGGCTAAGTCTAACAAGGCCTCTGCGAATTGGTTTCGGCCTCTGGTACACCTTTCAAAGGGGACTCTAGGGTCCCGAGAATCACAAAAATATATCAAAAATAATAATACCACAAGAAGGCCTATGACTCAGTGATACATGATAGCTCATGAGGGTGCTGGAGTTGTATAAAATTGATGCAACTCTGCGCGCCTTTCTGACGCCATTTATGGGGCAGTGGAGGACGGTCCTTCACTATCCAGGGTGTCGACAGATTCAAGAGAACAGCGAACCTATGAGGATCAAGCGTGGAATATTTCAGGGTGATAGTCTGAGTCCGCTGTGTTTTTGTTTAGCCCTAAACCCTCTTAGTACACTGCTGGTGGGTTCGACCCTGGGCTATCGGTTGAGAAGAAGAGGTCAGGTCATGTCACACCTCCTTTACATGGATGATCTGAAGCTCTTTGGCCCCAACAACTTGCAACTGATGGTATATAATATACAGATGGTAACAGAAACCTTCAGTAACGCCATCAGGATGGAATTTGGTGTGGACAAATGTGCAGTCATGCATGTAAAGCGAGGCAAGATTATGGAATCCGTGGGTTCCATAAACCTTAGATCCCTTTACTCAACCGAAACTTACAAGTATTTGGGTATGTCGGCAGCACTACCTAGGCATCAATGCTACTGGCGTGAATCAGTCGTTAAATGAATCGTCTTGATGTACACTTTCGGCATACTCAAATGGATATATAATATATAATACAGAACTTGACACCCTGGATAGGAGGGTCTGCACACTGCTAACCGCAAATTACATGCATCACCAGGGTCATCGGTGATGAGACTGTATATCCCGCGGAAGGACGGCGTTCGAGGCCTATTAAATGCTAAATCTCTGCACAACCGCGAGTCTTAGGGAATACTTCCAGAAAACCTACGCATCGTGATGTGGTAGCGGCGGACAAGGGCCTTATCCCGCCCTCCTTGGCTATCGATAATATGCGCAAACCTATAGTATTAGATACCACAGGGAGCAAGGCGCTTCACGGACGCTTTTAGACCTCTTAGCGTCCGTAGCCTGGTTGCGATTTGGTGACCTTTTCGGGGAAACCGAAGGTTTTGTCTTTGCGATTATGGACGAGTTATGATGACGAACAACTATCGGAAATACATCATGAAGGGCGGCACGGTTGACATTAGTCGGGCATGTCACCGACCGGGGGAATCCATCCGTCACATTATTTCCGGTTGTTTTAGCCTAGCTAACGGAGACTATTTCATAGACACAATTTTGTAGCCAGGATTATCCATCAGCAACTGATCTTAAATACAATCTTGTGGAATGGGAAGTACCGTACTATAGGTATGTGGCCGACCCAGTTCTCGAAAATGACAATTTCACGTTGCATTGGGATCGGTCTATCATCACTGACAGGACTATTGTTGTTAATAAGCCTGACATAGTGGTGATCGACCGACTAGAGCGTCGCTCAATGATTGTTGACATAGCGGTCCCTCATGACGAGAACCTCGTGAATGCTGAGAAAGATTAAAAAACTAAGTATCTTGACCTGGCTCGCCGGGTTGTCGACATGTGGGATGTGAATACAGCAGTCACTGTGCCGATAGTGGTGACGGCCAATGGCATGATATATCTTGTTGGGCAGTTGGATCAAGGGCTTGATCCAGAAAGCGGTACTCCTGACGCGGTGCGTATCGTTAGGAGATTCCTCTCTCAGGAGCCCTGACCACCGGTAGCTTGGACCCTGTTCCCGATACCAGTGGGCTACTCATCATCATCTGCCTAGCCTTTTCCCAAACTATATTGTGGTCGGCTTCCAGTCTTACCGGTGGGCTACTATTTTTTATATTTTAAATATATTTTTATTTTATTATTATAAGCT
The DNA here is from genome assembly GCA_948252205.1 of Orthosia incerta. NCBI lineage: Eukaryota > Metazoa > Arthropoda > Insecta > Lepidoptera > Noctuidae > Orthosia > Orthosia incerta. The sequence continues at coordinate 8,967,080 of OX411754.1, read as the reverse complement.
AATATTTAAAAATGTAAAAAGTATTCACATAAATTAAACAAAGTCCCAATATATTTATCTCCATATTTAACAATAGTGCTCCATATTTAGCAAAAGACTTGTACATCATGCTTGGACCCTGTTCCCGATACCGGTGGGCGTCTACTTTTTAAATTTTTAAAAGTTTGTTTTTATTTTATAAATATATTTTCTAATGTTTTTTTTTATTTAATTTATAAAAATATTTTAAAATGTAGACAATAAGAAATGAAAATTAAATAAAGAACATATTAAATTATTTTTTCCTCGATATTTCCTCAACAGGTGTCTTTAAAAACATACTTTTTGACAATTTTTAAGGAGGAGGTCCTTAAGGACTTTGTAAACTATGCGAAGATTTATGAAGATGCGACGGATTTTAAATAAACGTTTTATACCTATCAAAAGTTTTTTAATATCCATATAAGTATAAAAAAAATATTAAGCGATTTTCTAAACGCCGTTGTACAGTCAACAGCACATCAGGTTATACAAAACTGTAAAATTTCTCCAAATGATTTTAAACCATAAAATGTGTAAAAAACATATTTGTAAAACTCGCCTACAGTAATCCAAAAGTAGTGCGTGGCAAAGTAGCTCTAAGCGGTCAAGTGAAGGTCAACCCTTACGTTCTAGCATAAATCGGCAAATTATCCTAACAAATATAATGAACGTTCGAAAATTTGTTGGATTATTGATAATTATGTTTTAATATTAAATCATATTACTAATAAAGGTATGAAAATGCACGGAGATATTTTTCACGTCACGTAATTAATCAAAAATCATAAAAAATGTTTTAAAAAGGAAAATCTTTTGGATAACTAAACAAAGCTATCTATTTAAAGATATAAAAACATATTTAAAAATAACAATTTGCAGAGCAATTTTTCAGTAGAAGTTATAGTGCAAAATGTTAAAAGTTGAATTTGGGGTATATCCAAAATCGAAAAAATATTGGATTCCTTTACATACTTATTCTAACTAGTACATACATACGTATAAAGAAAGTATTTCAGTCTGAGGAAATATTCACAAAGCCTTATAAGCGATTATCATGTTTAGGTAAAAATACCTAACTTATCGTAACAAAATTTGTTGGATTATTCTACATCTGTAATCTGTATTACCTCATTTCATCACATGCCAAATTTCAGAGGCGGGAGAATTTTTCGGAAGTCTCCATACAACAAATATCTTCGTTGACTGGACTATTACACTGGAATAACTACACGATACGACCTTCAGTACATTAGAATGACTTTTTTTATTTTATTTTTTTTATTTATCGATAGGCTCGCGTTTGACCACTATCTCGCCTGATAGTAAGCGATGATGTGGTCGACGATGAAGCACGCTTGCCTAGAAGTAACCTATTCACTCTTGACTTTTTGTAACACAGTTTACGTAAAGCTTCATGTCTATTGTTTTTTTACTACATGAACAAGTATTTCATCTATCGCACTAAAAGGTTTCGACATTATCAAGGGTATCTCTTTGACGAGGGATCAATGTTTACCTGCGATAATGTCTACCTGGAAAGCACTAACAATGCCAATGGAGTTTTATCCGATAACGTATTGGCAAATACTAGCTTCTCATTGATACAAATTGTGACGTCAGACATGTCTGGAGATTCAATTTCTCCGTAGTATTTTTGCTGCGTTATTTCGTTCCAACCTTTGTAATTTACGTTGTCAATCAAAAGTTCAGGGTTGTTGGGTTGTGGCACATTATCTAATGGCCTTTAGCCGTCAGCCCTCCCTTCGTCATGTGGAAATAGCTCACCTTTTGTATAAAAATATACTCTCCTCTACTATCCTTGGAAGACATTTACAGTATCCCATTTTGACGCTATATGTTAGAAACTGGCAAACTACGAGATTTTCTGTTTTGCAATTCTAAAAGCCATCAAGTTTTCCAATATGTAGCTTTGAAAGCCAAGGCCAGATATTATTTGTATCAATATTGAATTCTGTTTGCAAAGGAAACCACATTGTTTTCCTCTGTAAGAGTTGAATAAGGGCAAAGTACAGTAAGCCCGTCACGCAATAAGTGTAGTTTTGTAATTCTAAATAGATTACATGTCTCGTATAAATTAATTACACTTTCATATTATCCGCTTGCGTAGCAGTCTGCACGCAAGAATAATTTCGAGGCTTCTTAGAAAGCTTTTTATCATAAACATCTTGTCAGTATCTGTCAATAAAGAGTAATTTTAATCTTTGGTGGTCGATGTTTGTGTTCCAGTTAGTATTAACGATCGCTGTCTCGTCTGATCGTCTCAGCAAGATTACATCATCAGAAACTGCATGCTTTGTGTTGCTCTTGAATTTATTTTTGTTTTCTCTATAAACTGCGCCGAGGACTGTACCCTTTGATGTCGCTCGATTGGTTCGCCTACGTGATATTTTACGCTTATTAAATCTCATCAAACGGTTTGGAGAATAATTATTATATAACATGTTGTCATTTATTTTGAGACCGTAGACTATCATTAGATGTTATATTCTAATACTTTAATATTATTTGTGGAAGAGTTTGCATAATATCTTCTGAGTTTACTAGTATTACTTGTAAAGGTACTGAGGCATATCGTTTTGAGATAAGGTACTCCGCATCGTGAGTCATAACCATGAGTCTTGTAACGAACATGTTGTATTTATGACATTCGCCGGAAACTCTAGGATATAATCACCGAATACCAGGACTCCAGTGTTGTCCTCCAAGATATTAAGCCTCACGTTGGCCTCAATTGCTTAAGATTTATGTAAGTGTCCGCACCGTTGATGAATTGTGACACGTTTCAGATTAGCTCTCGTTCTGATTAATTGCGAACGAGAAACAAAATTTGCAGCTGTATCTGGTAACGCCATTAGTCCGTTTGGCCATATGGCTATTGGACTATTTTAGGATGTTCAATCATGAATTCCCCATTCCAATTATAGTGGATTCTGTCAGAGGAGTATGAACACAATGACAGTCCGGTAAATCCTAAAACGAAACTAATAAATATGTCAACAACTGTGAGTTCGAATTTTCTCATTATCTTTTCACATCTGCATCAAAAGCATCATCTTTAATGTTAATAGCTGCTGAACCTCGCTCATAATTATGAGTGCCAAGGAGGCCTCGAGAGCTAAATCTTTCATCAAGTCTGGAGTAGTCTCATGTTCATTGTTCAAAGGCGTGCCTCTAGTCATTAATGCTTAGGAGACCTCCTTTTGTCGCCGCCCACGTTGTCTGTCAGCGAGGAAAAGAAACCTTTATTCTCAGCCTTTGCACAGGAACAAGCCTTGATGAACTTCGTCTTTCGAGGTTTGTGTTTGAAGATTGGAGTGACTTTCTCATTGTTTTAGTAATAATACTGTGAAAAAGTTATTTTTTGTGTTGGTTGGACGCTAACTTTTTTATTAGGTAGTTATGTTTTTAGTTTTATTTGATCTGAAGTCATCTTTATAAGCTCTGATCTATCTTTACCTATGGTTGTTTTACCGTCTCGTCTGTCTTACTTGGACCGATATTGTTGTTCACTTCTATAGATACCAAAAAATTAAAATATCAAACATAAATGCGATTCCGTGACGAATTTGTTGAGTATCGACCCAATTTACCAAAAGTGAAACTATTCCCTGGATTGTGTCCATTAACGATATTACTTGGGCGCATCATCAGGAAAAAATGGGGTCGCTAGTATTTTTATATCACAAATTCACGTTATCATTTACGACATTTTGTTAGTTTTTGTTTGGCTTACTGATAGCACTAACTTATATGTATGTGCCAAATGAGATTAGTACGTACTGTCATTTAGTAACTGGTTCATCTTGATAAAAACAATATTATCTTTATCGTTTTGGATATTTACGTCTAACATTTAGGTTTGTTTTACGATACTTGCCACTTTAGAAAGAGAGGTGGTAACTGTCTCATAATTATGATAATGAAATGCTTTACTCCGTTAGCAACATTATCTACGGCTTTCTTTGAACGCCGCTCATCATCCAATTATTATATTTTCAAGTCGTATTTAACCGTATAATGACTTTAATGACACAGTGTCGCTGCAGGAAAACGTTGAAATTATTGTGAAGAAAAAGTTAAATGTAATGCATTGGACAGTTCTCACGAAACTGTAAGGAGAAACCAGTTTTGGTGCAGTCTCGCCCATTGATTGTTGACACACATTTTTTGAGGCAGTGAGTGATTCAACTTCAGATAATTATAGGTAGTTTATTTTATAGATATCTAGTATGAAAGATATCTTTTACAAGTACTTGTATGTCGATCCTCGTCTTTGTCATTACATGATGCTTGTTCATAACTAAAATTTAAAATCCATTTCTTAGGCATTGTTTGGGGCAACATTTGCTTGTCATAACTTGTCATAACTAATAAAATTAGGTGATGCGAAAAGCAAATATTCGCAAATTACGCCTTCACCTTTATTTCTGTCTTAATGATCTTTTTCTCCTCTGTGTTGTGCTAACCCCCAAACTTGGCCGTTTCACATTCCTATTTAGGGCGACTCTGCTCAAAAGCCTGTGGTATTACGAGCATTTATCATTCGCAGTAGCGAACCCCGGCTGTTACAAACGCGCCCCTTGTCCCAGCTTTTAGCAAAAACTTAGGATTAGGGCCAGCAAAAAATGTTACACGGAAAATGTCACCACACACAACATTTAGCAGACCTATTTAGAGCAGCAAACTAGTACACACGTAAGATACGCTTTCTTTCATAGAGAAGGACCCACTTGAGTTGTATAACAGATGTTTTCTATTTAGTCAGCTGCCACTATATCTGTCAGCTACAATGGGTAGTTAGACCGTTAATATATCATATGAATTGAGTTCAACTATCCTAAGATATAAGTGTTATCAATAACTACTGGAGATTAGATTACATTAGCTGCGCCAATCAAGTGGTGTTGAATTGTTGTGTCAATCTTCGGTTACAATCGATTGGCTTTGTTAACGCTTCCTAATCGATCCCCGAAATCGATTTACAAGGAAATTATATCAGATTGCCAACGTTATTGTAAGCTTCATTTAGATTTTATTATGGACGCGAATTAAGATCACTTTTTTTGGGCCAAACCGGTCCAAAATGGGCAACGATAAAATCATGAGAGGTTAAGGTCGAACGCGTTTGTAAAAACTTGGTTACTTAATCCGTTTCATAATTTTAGTTGCCTTTTTTGTACATTGCCTTACTAGTTTAAGATATCTCGATTGCTTCTATATTGCAAGTATGCGTGCATCCGTTGTAGCATTCCTAAGATGACTTTGGATCTCTATCGACTTGCGATTCAGCTTGATTCATTTTACTACTCATTTTAATTTATTCGTTTCCTATACAACTGTGCTGTGCATAAACGATTTCTTTGTTTCCTTTATCTTATCGCGATTTTTTAATTAAGATTTCATTGCGTGAGTTTAACCTGGGGTCCAAGAAATATTTGTTGCGTTTTCTGTCTTGAAGTTATTCTTTTTCGTCGTCTTCGTAACGGCCTGCATTAAAGATATTCCAAGCAGATTACAGAGCAGTTATACAGGAGTATCAAGCTCTATGATTACATAATAATCCGTTCCTATCCTTTCCAGTCTTGCCTGCGGTTACCATCAACCGCGCTCTGACGCAGTTTTGTGTCAACGAAACTAACTAGTTTATATAGCCTAGAAATTGTTTGTACTGTCTCATTGCTTATGTTGATATGAATGTTATATTGGACAATTATATTGGTTCATGATTAAGTTGTTGGACGGTTCAAGTAGTGTCTTTGTACGATCACGTTTTGAGTCCACGTTTGATTTTGATAATGTTCGAGATTGTTAGAGATGAAGAATCTATCATCAATGTTATCATTCCCATTACCGATATTTACGTTAATGGCACTATTTAAACGATGTCTACAGCTTTGAATTCTTACTGGACACCATCACACATTTACACCATTCTTTGATAAACTCTCTAAGTTTTGAATACTTGCGAAGTTAAGCATATTTCATATAGTTTTATATTTGGCAATAACATGTTTTTTCCTGTGGGTAATTAAATAATTAACATCTTACCTGTTTGTATGATGGAATATCTATCTTTTAAAATCTTTTCGCCTTGTAGAGATTCAAAGGAAATCCAAATAAAAGTATTGTGGGCTACCCAATTTTAGAGACCGGTTCATGTTTTAATAGAGTATAATCCCGGGATACCGAAAGGTTTCTTGGTATCTAAATCCCGGGATTTTAAACCGGCATTGAAATAATGTTCCGAGATTTTAATCCCTAGCTTGAAGTTTTAGAACTTTAAAGCCTGATTATGTACAGGTAGTAACATTAGCGACCTTCTTGATAGCTCGACACGATTCGATTACCATTTCAGCCGAAAGACGTCCACTGCTAAACATAGGGCCTCCCCCAAGTGTCGTTGATCGGTCCCGTGCGTCTTGCATCCACCGGATTCCCGTAACCTTCACCAGAATGCGATGTATATCACACCAATAGACAATTTAAATTGCAAGTACGTTCACGTGGACGCAATGCAATCCAATTCGACCGATCTGCGCTTGAAATTTCCGGTATTGTACCGATATCGCGTATCGACGCAATTTAAATTGCATCGCACCATCAGTAAAGTCCTCTTAGACTATATGAGCCCTTTCAGTAAAATCTTCCGTTATAACTTCGCCTCTGCCGTCGCCGTGGTCGTTAGACGAACTATGGTTTCAATCTATTTCTGCGGCTTACGCACATATCCCCAAGCAATAACCTTTTATTTATTAATACTTGAGGTACCGTCCTAAATCATTCTTACGACGAACTTTCATGGCTGCCATTACTTAAGCCGTAAAAATACGTCTCACTTGTGAAAGTGTATATTGTATCCCCTTGTTTCTACCCCTCATACGAAAGAAAATATTTAGTTTCATTATTCTTTGAAGTATAATCGTTCTGCTATGGTTTCGTGATAGGATTATTTTTATAAGGAACTAGCTGTTCCCCGCGGCTTCGCTCCCGTGGACCAACCCACAGGACCTGTTTTCGGGATAAAAAAAATTGCCTATGTCACTCAGGAATAATGTAGCTTTCTATTGGTGAAAGATTTTTTTAAATCGTTCCAGTAGTTTCTAGCCTATTCGGTACAAACAAACAAACAAAACTCTTTCCTCTTTATAATATTGGTATAGATGGGTGAAATTTTTCCTCAATTCTTGTGTTTATTATAAGGTTCCACACAACTAATAACGGAAACGATATGCATTTGACAACAATTTTTCAAAACATTGATATAAATACATAGTTGTGACAATACAATACCACTCAAACCATCGGCTTTGTCTTGGAAAATAAATAAACAATCCTCTTTTTTCTTTTGTACGGCTACTTTCTTTTATGAAAAGGACCTACTAAAAATATGATTTTCTTTGTTTCAGATTTGTCAAAAAATCGGTTCAGTGAATTACCAGATGAACTTACATCGTATGTTTTTTTAGAAAAGTTACTGTTATCACAAAATATCATCAGGACAGTCCCAAACGCAGTCGGAGGTCTCCAGTCACTCACATATTTAGATTTAAGGTAAGCCAACTTTAATAATAAACATTTGGAATGTAACTTAACAATAGTCTTATGCTTGGTCTTAAAATATCTTATTAAATTATTCTAGATAACTATTAATGAGATAATGTTAATCACTTTCAAATCAATTTATGGTCGCGCACGGTATTGTAATTTGCATTTCGCAGCACTTGCATCAGTTCCATTTTCACGTTCAGGCGTAATTCCTCTGGAACTGACTTAAAATGTGGTAAGAGTGACAGCAAGAACATTCTATCAGGGTCATCTGAATCCGGCTTGGCCGGTGCATCGACGTTCGCAAAGGCAAATTCATCAACTGGGGGTTTGTTCATTTTTGGCACTTTAGCTGGTCGTCCTGTTTCTGCTGTATCGATAGAATTATAGTCCCTAGAATCATCGAGGGCTACATCGAACGTAGTATCATTATCTTCTTCTGAAGTTTCCTCGTCTTTCACCAATTTCATTTTCTTCTTGTATCTCCATACTTTCTTTTTCTTTATTGGTTTATCATCGTCTGATTCGCTGGTACCTTCACCGTCATCTTTCCGGGCTACTTCCTGATCTTTTAATAGGAATTGCAACTGTCTCCAGTAAATGTATGGTCTCTTTGTTCTGTTTGGATTTGATATGTATTTCTGAAAGCAGTCACGAAGGCTCTTCCATTTCTTTTGCAATTGGATTTCTGAAACAAAATATAAATCTTTAATGATTGGGTGTTTTCTTTTCTTTTTTTAATTAGTTTTGCAGGTTTGACTGGGCTAAATGAGATATCCTTCCGGTACAGTAGCTATATTCTGCCGCGCCAAAACTTAATATATTAATAGTTTGTAGCAAACAGTTTCACTGTATTTGTGTAAATATTAATAATGCCCCGTTCAAACTTCGTGATCCCCGTTACTTACGATCTCGAAAATATTATAATTGCCACAACACTCACTTTTTATGCAAATCTATGATGAATTGCCCATAAATTTATGATTAAATAAATTGTAACACTTCAGAGTCCCATCAAAAAATGTTTCAAACAAAAACCGTTAAATAAACGAGGTCGCCGGTCTAGACCGGTAACGCCATCTGTTGGAGCGCCGCAACAACTAAACTTTAAAAACAAACTTGTGTTTACGTCAAGTCGTGTTCGACTGTTCGTAACTCCACAGTGTGTTCATGATAACCTGACACGATATAAATTACCGATAAATCGGGTAAACTGAAGTTTAACGGTACTTACCGAGTTCCCTCATTTCACTTTTCGAAACCTTGACGTCCTGATTCATCAGTTCGGTGACCACTTCGTTCCATAGTTTGTACCTCATGTTTTTCGCACGGTACTCTGCATCATGGTAGTCCCATATGCCAGGACGCTTTCTCACTTCTTCTATGAGCCGTTCTGGGTCGTATTCAAACTGCATAGCGAGAAGGAACTCGTCGCGTCGGTCTACATAGGTCGTACACACGAGCGGGCGCGCAGCGAGCGACTGGCGTGCGGCGGGGGAACGCGGCGGTAACGTTCCAAGATGGCCGGCGCTAGCTAGGGTGAACAGCTTTATCAGAACACGATAAAGGACTATATTTAGCACATTGTGAATTCAATAAGGAAATTATTTAATTTACTCACGGCTATTGTTTGAATTGGTATTGGAATAGCTTTTCAGGTTTGAATTGAATTGAAGTCGCTAACTTGTCAATATTATTTTAGGAAAAGGGTGAGCTCAGATTGATTAGGGAACAGGAAAAATTAATGAATCACGTCGTTACATAATAATTGGAAAATACAATGTGGTATTTTCTGTTCATTGTAACAGGAAAGGAACGGTTAACAAAACTTCGCTTCTCTTATTTATTGTCAAATACATCGCACGACGCAGTAAAGGAATAGATGCAAATTTCGAGGTTGAAGTGGCGATGAACATGTCCAAGACCAAACTGATGTCAAACCGTCCTTATTTGGACATATTACCATTAGGAAGATTAGCCCGTAATATTATTATCATAATATACCTAAGCAGAGGGCAAAATATAAACAGTGCAGTGTCCTAAAAACACAGAGCTTGGTTACCTTAGCGGCGACGCCCGCGGTGTATCGAGCGGCGCGGCTGACTCGCCCGGCGGAGGGGAAACGCTCGGGTTTGTGGCGACGACCCGTCGAGCGAACGCCAACCGCAGCCGTTTTTTCTGTCTCTATGCGTGTTTTGTATTCAAATTACTATGCAAACGTGGTGAGCTCGGCGCTTAGTTATTTGACGTTTGAGAATTTAAAATTCGATACTTTTTGACTAGTACATTACTTTTAAGTTTTATTAGTGGCCAGACTTTTTGTTTCATTAGTGTAAAGAAGGAAAAGTTCTCACACCAAAAGTTTTTAATGTTTTCTTGCCTCTATGCACAATCGATTGCTTGCAAAAAGAAAACTGATTTCCAATTGAAGTTTTATGAATCCTTTATTTTCTCGTTGCATAGAATTCTTCACCAAGCAATAGAAACCATCCCAATTTGGAAGTACGTAGGTCAAGTTCAAACGTCAAACAAATCAGTTGCCCCCACGACGATATGACCAATTGATTCATCTCGCGTCTCACCGCATACAAACAAACATACAGACAAGCGGCTAGACAGTTTGTTATGATAGCTGGTAGAGTTTACTAACAAGATAATAGCAGGAACTTGTAACGAGTCGATTGTCGAACAAATCAAGGGCAAGTCCTGAGAGCTTGCCTAGTTGGGTTGAGGGTTCAGGACTAAAATAGAATCTGCCTAGCCTTTATCCAAGTTTATCCAACTATGTTGAGGTTTGCCTCCAGTCTAATTAGATGCTGCTGAATACTGGTATTTTACTTAGAGAAACTGGCTATCTGATGATCCTCCACAATCCAGTAACTGGATAACACAATACCAATTCGCAAAGTCGCCGCCAGAAAACAAAAAAATAAAAGTCACTGATCCGACAGGAGCAGTGGTGGCCCATTGGTATCGGCCGCGACTTAGAAGTTGTACGTCGTGGGTTCGAACCCAGGCAGGCGCTTTACTTTTTGTAAATTATTTCACCACCACTGCTCTCAAAACGGTGAAGGAAAACATCATGAGGAAACCGGCATGTCTTAGAACCAAAAATTCGAAGATATGTGACATCCGCCAACCCGCACTGGGCCCGCGTGGTGGATTACGGCCCATTCCCTCTCACAGAGAGGAGACCTGTGTCCCATCGGCTGATGATGTGATATGATGTGATCCGAATTGTACCAAAAAGTATAATTAGTAACTTGAAAACTTGTTTTTTTGGTCAAATCATGTAAATCGGTCCACGCGTTTATGAGATATTAACTCATTACTGAATGGCAAGTGAAACGGTCAAGAACGCCCCTTACCGCGATACGTTAGTTTGCACACTGCCTTTACATTTTTTTCGTATCGTTTTGAAATATTGGAATACATTGGTAGACAGGTGTTAACGACTTTAATTTTTTTTGTTAACTGGTGGTGACTCTAGAGTCAGATCCACCCGTATCGACTGCCAAAGCTCTACAAATGTTAAATGCCGGGATAGGTCCCGGCTGACATTTGTGAAACACCTCTGTGCTCTGTGCCACGCTAAGCGGTAGGACGCTCAGCGTGGCAAAGAGCACAGAGGTATTTCAGACCTCTCGATATGTAATAGATGTTCACCCAATCACGGATTGACCTCAGCAAGCGTTGCTTAATCTAGAAAATCGGCCTGTGCGGCGGTTATTTTTAAGCCACCAGCCCAGTCCTCTAGAACTAAAATAGAACATAAGCATGATAACGCCTACAATAATGTGGCTAAGAGGGTGATGATTTAAATTATATGCAGATTGTTATTGCAATTGCAATGTTGCGAGCGAAATGTGTAATGTAAATGCATCTCGCAAAGTAGCTGTTCAAAGTGATTTTAATACTTATGTTAGTAACACTGTGGAGTTACAAGGTTTTATTTAGATCTCTGACTTGAAACATACAAAGGTTTAGAGCACAGTTATAAATAGATCATCTTGTAAGTGTGCATTGTGGATGTGCTATCGAATATTGGTTGCGGCAGATTTTTCACTGCCTCTCATCATGGTCTTCTTTTATTTAGAGTCGATAACTCTTTAGATAATAGGGTAGATGACAAAAAATATCTATTTAGTCCGACAGTTACCTAGATAACCTAAAAATATTGAACACGTATTTTTTCGTTTGCCGCGTAAACAAGAAATTACGACGATACAGTGCGTTGAATCGTGTGACGTCCGATGTGCTACACTTTATACTGACAAAGTGACGTCACAAGCCCCCACTCCAGAACTTTGATGCGCTTTATCTTTGTCAAATTTATTTGGTAAAGCAAAAAATACGGGTCCAATATTATTTGATAATCTCACTGACGGACTAAATTGAATTAGGTATCATTTTTACCCGGCTGCAAGGAAAGGGTTATGTTTTTCGCGCGTATCTTGTATGTTTGTATGTATGTAATATTCTTTATTACCTCGTATCTTTCAAACCACTTGACGGATTTTTATAATTTTGACATCGTTAGTTAGGTCTTGGCCGACAAGTGTTTTTAGATAATTGCTGTTAAAAAATAAACATGGCGGATTTTGGGCGCCATATTGTAGGGGTTGCAATTGTTTTTTTCTTCGAAACCCATCGAGTGAGGTATCAAAATGAAGGGTTTTTAGAGGTGATTACGAAAATATATACCACTTATATGTTTTAAGTAATTCGAAAAAAAAAACTATATCTAAAAGGTTGTGAATAAAAAAAGTTAATAAAATCACAAAAAACTCAGTCTGCAGTTGAAGCAGTCGGGTTTTTATTCTACCCAGGAAACATTGGAGACCTTTTCCTCGGGCTCTTTTAGTGTCGTATTTACGTTCATTATGTCCTCTAAAAGTGCGGATATATGATCACTTGGTATGCCGTACTCCTTACCTAACTTAAAACAGTACTAATTTGAAGTATCCTTGAAATTTTCTACAGTTTCCTAATTTAGATATTTAATTAACTCCCTTATTCAACAAACGCAAGATGCTGCCGCACAGAACAGAAATACCAACAACGTTGAACAATTTAGAAAATTGTTGTAATTAATAGCCCTTGGTTTAGAAATAAACTCTGCTTTATATGCGGACACAGTGGGTTCGCATTTTATAGTTTTTTGTTATCATAGCTATATAACATGGGCAAGTACCTAGTGGTAGTGGTAGTGGCTTTTCTCGCGTTCGAGATTTTGCTTTTGGACTTGTTATTTCAGTATATTTTTTATCATTTCTTGCGTTTTGTTGACTGCCTTATTGGTCTATGGTATCTCAGGGGTCACCAAATAGCGGTCGCGGTCCGGGACCTATTTTGTGCGGATCTTAGGTACAAAGTACAATATAATTTATTTTTGTCACTAACTTGAGTTAGCATCATATCAGCCGAAAGACGTCCACTGCTGGACATAGGCCCCCCCAAGTGTCGCCACATTGACCGGTCCCGTGCGTCTCGCAACCAGCGGATCCCCGCAACCTTCACCAGGTCAGTGGTGTCTCATCCCATACAAAGAAACCGTGCCGACGTTCTATACTGATTATTCTGATTATTTTTTGTAAATCGATCCCATTCGGTTCCGTTCCGTTCCGTTCCATGGATATTGATGGTGATCTATCTATTGCCGTAGAACGGAACCGAACGCGATCGATTTACAAGAAATAATCGGTATAATCAGGTGAAAAACGCTAGTTACGTCGGCACGGTTTCTTTGTATGGGATGAGGCATCTGTGACCAGGTAATCGGTCTACCTGGTGGGTGGCCTTCCAACGCAACGAACTAACACTACCACTACTCACTAACTTGAGTATTTAAGAAATAAAGCAGCTAAAGAGTGGAATTCCCTGCCGGAATCTGTGTTTCCCGATAGCTACAATCTAGGGGTCTTTAAGTCAAGAGTGAATAGGTTTCTTCTAGGCAAGCGTGCTCTATCTTCGACCACATCATTGCTTACCATCAGGTGAGATAGTGGTCAAGCGCAAGCCTATAGATAATAAAAAAAAAAAAAAAAAAAAAAAAAAAATATACCCGCGCTTTGTCTTTACCACGATAAAGATATTTACCGTGTCTTTACTGCCGTCCATCCGACAAACGGACGAGCATTGACCGATGAACATCTCCAAGATTTAATGAAGTCGGCACCTTTTTTTTTTTTTTTTGTTTTTTTTTTGCGTGGAGAAATGCTCATGCATACTGCACGACCACGGGGAGATAGTGCAGTCATGTGGGACTCTAACCCACTAAAACTCCACGGTGTCCTCCAGTGCCGCTTATGGCGGGAACACGGGCACGCGTTAGCACTCACCGCGAACCCGCCGCGGCTGTCCGTCACCGGACCCTCCTCGGGGGAGTACCCTCCATCACCGGCGCACCAGAACACACTGTACGCCGGGACCACCCCAGGGACCAATTCAGCACATGGGTGCCAGACGACCCCGTGTATGGCACCCTTGGTCCCACTGTGACGGGTCGAGGTCAATGGCTGCACCAACTTTTGTCCAAACTTCGGACGGATAGTTCAAGGCAAAAAATTTAATTTATCACATTAATATCTGAAAAATTCGGCACGAGCGGGGAGGGAGCGGGGGGTTTTTGATCTTACGGACCGCGACGGACTTATAATTTTTCATAAATGGACACCAAATTAAAGTAATTGGTGACCCCTGTTCTAACTCATGCATCTTGGGTGCGATTCCAGGGTCGGGCAAAAGTGTTATTGGGTTTTTCCATCTGGAATTTCTCAGTAGCAGCCTGGAGTCTAGATTTGTGTCCGGTTCATAGCAATAGGGTCGCCTCCTATTACAGGTGTACCTCTGCCTACCCTGCCGGGGAATACAGTCGTGATGTTATGTTGTATGTTCTTCCCTTTTAACCAACTGCCCAAAAAAAGGAGGTTCTCAATTCGAATGTTTATATATATGTAGGAGGAAGGTATATTATTACTAATAACAATCTAGAACAAAGAAGTATGACGCATCTAAACTTATTAATTCAGTTTTGTTTAATTGGCAACATTTAGCCTACGATTCAATCTCAGTTCGATTTTATTCGATTGACAACACTTTATTTGGCTTATGTCAAAATACTCGATTTTGATTGGATGTTAAAAGCTGTGAACTTTGCCCGAGGTGTTCTTAAACCAATGAAAGCAGGGGAGCCAAGGATAATGGCGACCTGAGCGAAGTCGCCCGCCATATTTGGTCGGAAAAGAGTTAGAAGAAGGAACGCGCGGGAGCGCGTTTGAAAACAGTTGAAAAACAGAGTTGTGAGAGAAATAATTGAGAAGTAGCCTAAAGTGTGGCGTTATAAACTTGAAAGTGTGTTTTGTTGAGAGAAAGCGAAACGAATAGGTGGCCGAATTCGCTGCTTTGATAAGATTGGAACAAGGACTATCTCCAAATCGGCATAAGTTACCTGCTTTGTAGCATTCATATACCCACGAAAGCCCACAAGATCGAGTGTTTATCCGAGATAGCCTCCCTATTTGCGACATCAGAAGTCCGGGATCAGTGCAAGCACAAAGCGATAATGGAGAATGGACCAAATGAGACGAGTAATGGCTGGCGCGCTCTCTTTGGTGCGCAAGAAAATGGCATGGAAGTAGCTAGAGCTACCTACTTATAGAGACGTTTCGCAACTCGTCGGCTACTGGCGACAGGAATTCATGTTGCCCGAATTCAACCGTATAGTGTGGCCTATACTAGACAATGTGCGAAGTCGGGCTGCAGATAATGTTGATGATGACATCGATGCCCAATCCTGACTAGATACTGAGGAAACGCAACTGTGGTGGTGATGTTCAGGGAAGTATAAACTTAAGTATTCTGATAATAATAAGTACCTACCTAATGTCTTATGAAGTTTAGCCGCAATATTGTTAGTTTAGCTTGGTGTAAAGTGGCTAAAATTTAAAATAAAATTCTATTTTCGTTATGATGCTAAATGAAACTCAGTCAGTTTCATACCGTCAGCGGAGTTTGCAAGAGATTAAGACGACTTGTGCAAATACAATGCAAGATAGCAAACATCCTAAGCTACAGCTTGATTTAGCAAAACATCATTATGATTATGCTTGTGGAACACTTATTCATAGACATGAATTTTTCAGCCGTTCGCACAACATGCAACAGATAACAGGGACGTCTGAGCCCTTAAACATGGCTGTGGATACCACAAGACCTGTTGTGACCAGCTGCGTGTGGTGAAACAAGTGCGGAGCTCGGGTTCCAATTCAAGAGGCAACACACAAACTGCAACCTACAGCGCTATGAATAAGGAAATTTTGCGGTGTTATACATGCCGCTGCGGTGATCAATCAATTTGATATTTTCTGAAAGCAGCTAGGAGTCTGGACAAGTGCATGGTCAGTGACAAAATTTTGCTTTTGTGCCTGGTGTACTAAGCGCTGCTGCCTGACCTTCCCGTGAGTACAGGCTTAAAGGTATGTGACTTTGATCTGCATTCAACTATCTGTGCATCGGCATACATTTGTGGCAGCCGAAGTATGTATTGGGTTTGGAAGTACCTATCTTATCTTATGGAGGGGCCGAGAAATAGCTCGGGACACTTCGACCCATTGGGATCTTATGTGGTTTGGAAGTACCTAAGTTTTATAATTAATTGTTGTTTTCATTGCAATTTATAATTATTGCATTATTTTATTTCATGGAAATGTGTAAGGTAAGTTACATGAAAAGAGTAGAAAATTCAAACAGCGCCATCTATGTAATGGTATTGATACTGTGTTTCTTCCAATAATCATCGAAATTAGCTTCGGGACCCCATTTTGCCATAATATGCTGCTTGGAGGAACTTATTGAATAGGTGCATGCATTTTTTTATGATCAATTTAAAAACGAACATATTATTTTTACATAAACAGAATGAGAAGTTGGTGCATGTCACGCCATCTATTTAAATCTATGTTGTGTTCGAGCTTTGAAATATTTTGCTACAAGTATTTTAATCGTTATGTTCACCAACAAAACAAACAACGAAACGATTTTCGCAATATTATCTTTATAATGTATCCGGAGCATTGAAACGTGAGTACAAAACGCAAAGAAAACAAATTTCATTATGTTATGTTGCATGATGTTAGAACAATATACGGTTTTGTGACCACTAGTGCTGTTACAATCCTACATACAGATTATTAAATAGGTTGTTAGTTTGCTGAAAATCGAGAAGTGAAGATATTAGCAATCCGTTTTTTTTTACATGTTTGAACACTAGCAATTTCAGCCATGCATTATTTTTTTTATCAATAGGTGTCACTTCAGATTTCCCCTGCTAATACTTCTACCACTGAGTTTGTTGTTGATTTGATCACCAAGGTAATTTGTGAATATGGTTTTCTTTGAAATTAACGTACTTTCTAACTATTCGCGTTGGTATTTTTTAATGCAAGTGTGAATACAGTTACGGAACGCAAAAAGGAAAATCGAAATAATAGTCGATCTTTTAACATCTTTGGCGGATCAGGGTTGTTTTCACAACTAAATTAAAGTATCAGGTATAGGGAAAGATATTTATTTTGTTTACATTGAATTCACTGAAGTTTGTGTAATACATTAAATTATTCTTAAATAATATTTTGGTTCATATCATAACAGAAAAATCTAATCTCGATTTTCTAGGGTGAAATGTCGATTCGCTGGATCGATTCAGTACTAAATATCGATTGGAAAATTGTTTATATTTTTTTTGTCGTTTAAATCGATTCGTCGATTAATCGATAACAGATCGCCATCCCTTGCCCATCTCTATCGGAGAGTGACATTAACTGTCAACATTGAAAAAAGTTTGACGAAACAAAACAAATAACTTGAATGATTTTTAACTTATAAGTTACTAGTTATAGACTAGATTATTAATAAATCGATACAAGGTGTGAGTCAATGTGAGGATTAAACTTTTGTTTTGTTCCAAAGACTTGCGATAACTTTCAGTTAATAGTTATATTGTGATCAAAATTATTTTCAAACCGGTGTTTAAGTTTAGTGAAATAGTTTGTTGTTAGACTCGATTTGCAATCTTAACCCGAATATATCACGAGGATTAACGTGACTATAGCCTAGAGAGTTGGCGTTTAGTTTTGTTGCTACCAACGGTTGAATAAAGGTAAAGTTAATGTCTGTAGTTGTTATATACCGCATTGTAGAGAACTAACCAAATAATAACATGTCATTCTAACGATACCTACAAAAAAATAATGATTTAAATTGACTACGGCGAATGAAAGTGCAACTAGACATTTAGATGGTGTCTAGCAGACGTATTTAGGTATTATGAGATGCCCGAGGGCCAATAACTGTTGAAGTTGTGGCTGAAGATGAGATAAATGTTCAATTGGCAACATTTTAATTTACATAGAACAGTTTCTTAGTTTCATGGGTCAGAGAGCTGACGGTGTCAAGAGTTGATTCGGCAATTAAGTTGAAAGTGCATTCTGTGTAGTGAGTTAATTCTAAGTTATTGTGGATTGTGGACACTTGGGTTTTATTTTATTTACTTGGTACAGGAGTCATTTTTTGGAGGAAACTTGGAATGGTTTTCTTGTTCTGCGTTGTTCAACGATGCTTGGCCTCGGTAATTTTGAACATTGTTCAAAAGTTTTAATAATTGTAACATCTCTTTAAAATAAAGGTGTGAATTTGTGAATTGTGTGATTGTGTGGTGTCATGTAGGAAGTCTAGTACCTACCTAACTTGAATAATAAATGTGGAATTTAAAGTGTCAGTAATGGTTGTGGTGTTCTAACTTTTTGAATGTTCTGTGCTGGTCATTGTGAACATACCTAACTTAATTTTGTGTTATTTGCTATCTGACCAAGCTGGATAAGATAATGTTAACACAGATGTAAAGTCGGTGACATGAGGTACATGATTTCATTTTCTTTTTATTTTGCAAAATTGGTAATGTATGATGATGGTAGTTAGTTGGTAGATTATACCTATCGCACTGAGGGTTTGGTATGAAATCATGAACATAAAATGGAGTTCTTGAAAATGCTTTTGGCTGGGTAAGAAATCCTGAATGTGAGGTTGCTGTTGTATTTTGTACTGAGAATAAAGTATGAAATAACAAATTTTGTTATGGTTTAAAGGATCTGTTTATGGTTATTGGAGTTCTGAATGGTGGCAACTATGTGTTGAATTAAAGGCTTTGTTTGGTTTATGATGAGTTAGAGAAAAGCTGAAAGAAAAAGTACCCATTGATGTAACTGAATGTACTATGTTGAAGACTGATTCAAATCAATCTAGCAATGGTGAGGTCGGTGTGTACGGTCAAAAGACTGACTGTACGGTGAGGTGTGTACGGTCAAAGGACTGACTGTACGGTGATGAGTAGTCACTGCGGTGACTGCTGTAACCAAGGAGGGTTACGAGGTGTGAGTGGTCAAAGATGACTGCTGTAACCGAGGAGGGTTACGTGGTGAGTGGTCAAAGATGACTGCTGTAACCGAGGTGGGTTACGAGGCCTGGTCAGGATGACTATGGTTGCAGGATGGTCACAGGGTTGACCATCGGGAGCCACAGCGATTGCTGTGGGACCAAGAAACATTGCTGGATATGTGTGGGGGGGAGCCTGGTCCCTCTGGGGCTTCGGTGACCTGTTGTATGTCTGGGGAAGCCTGGTCCCTCTGGGGCTTCGGTGACCTGTTGTTTAGTGTATGTGGTATGGGTATCTGGCAGTCTTGTTGCTTCGAGAGGACCTGTTGTCTGGGGGGAGCCTAGTCCCTCTGGGGCTTCGGTGACCTGTTGTGTGTCTGGGGGAGCCTGGTCCCTCTGGGGCCTCGGTGACCTGTTGTTTGGTGTATGTGGCATGGTATGTTGTGTTGGGCGTTTGGATGGTTTCTGGCACACTTAGTGCTTCGAGACCGAATGGACGCCTGTTGGGAACCTGGTACCTCTGGTGCTTCGGTAACTATTTAGAATGTGGTAATATGGTTGTCTAAACGGTGAGGTGGCTGTTTCAATAGTACGAAGATGGTTGTGTACAGTGTGGAGACCTAGATTTACATGGAGAAAACAAATGAACAGTGTGAAAGCTATGAGAATTCCGTTTTCATGAGTAAAGAAGTACTTGATTTTTGTTATAGGCTGGTAATATAGGGTGTTGATTGAAGGTTTCATGTAGAAGGAAGATGTCACGACCACATTATTTTTTTTATTTGGTCAGGAGCGGCCGAACTTAACCTATTACTTATTTTTTTATTGTTGTTCTGTCTCTCTGTCTGTTTTTTTTTTATTAAAATTGAGTAACGATTTCTCTCGTCGCTCAAACGTGGGACCGTTTGTCTATCAGAATGGCCGTGTAGGAGGAAGGTATATTATTACTAATAACAATCTAGAACAAAGAAGTATGACGCATCTAAACTTATTAATTCAGTTTTGTTTAATTGGCAACATTTAGCCTACGATTCAATCTCAGTTCGATTTTATTCGATTGACAACACTTTATTTGGCTTATGTCAAAATACTCGATTTTGATTGGATGTTAAAAGCTGTGAACTTTGCCCGAGGTGTTCTTAAACCAATGAAAGCAGGGGAGCCAAGGATAATGGCGACCTGAGCGAAGTCGCCCGCCATATTTGGTCGGAAAAGAGTTAGAAGAAGGAACGCGCGGGAGCGCGTTTGAAAACAGTTGAAAAACAGAGTTGTGAGAGAAATAATTGAGAAGTAGCCTAAAGTGTGGCGTTATAAACTTGAAAGTGTGTTTTGTTGAGAGAAAGCGAAACGAATAGGTGGCCGAATTCGCTGCTTTGATAAGATTGGAACAAGGACTATCTCCAAATCGGCATAAGTTACCTGCTTTGTAGCATTCATATACCCACGAAAGCCCACAAGATCGAGTGTTTATCCGAGATAGCCTCCCTATTTGCGACATATATATCGCAAATAGGAAGGCTATCTGGGATAAACACTCGATCTTGTGGGCTTTCGTGGGTATATGCATGCTACAAAGCAGGTAACTTATGCCGATTTGGAGATAGTCCTTGTTCCAATCTTATCAAAGCAGCGAATTCGGCCACCTATTCGTTTCGCTTTCTCTCAACAAAACACACTTTCAAGTTTATAACGCCACACTTTAGGCTACTTCTCAATTATTTCTCTCACAACTCTGTTTTTCAACTGTTTCCAAACGCGCTCCCGCGCGTTCCTTCTTCTAACCCTTTTCCGACCAAATATGGCGGGCGACTTCGCTCAGGTCGCCATTATCCTTGGCTACCCTGCTTTCATTGGTTCAAGAACACCTCGGGCAAAGTTCACAGCTTTTAACATCCAATCAAAATCGAGTATTTTGACATAATCCAAATAAAGTGTTGTCAATCGAATAAAATCGAACTGAGATTGAATCGTAGGCTAAATGTTGCCAATTAAACAAAACTGAATTAATAAGTTTAAATGCGTCATACTTCTTTGTTCTAGATTATTAGAAATACCTTCCTCCTACACGGCCAACCTGACAGACAAACGGTCCCACGTTTGAGCGACGAGAGAAATCGTTACTTAATTTTAATAAAAAAAACAGACAGAGACAGAACAACAATAAAAAAATAAGTAATAGGTTAAGTTCGGCCGCTCCTGACCAAATAAAAAAAATAACGTGGTCGTGACATCTTCCTTCTACGTGAAACCTTCAATCAACACCCTATATTACCAGCCTATAACAAAAATCAAGTACTTCTTTACTCATGAAAACGGAATTCTCATAGCTTTCACACTGTTCATTTGTTTTCTCCATGTAAATCTAGGTCTCCACACCGTACACCGTACACAACCATCTTCGTACTATCGAAACAGCCACCTCACCGTTTAGACAACCATATTACCACATTCTAAACGGTTACCGAAGCACCAGAGGTACCAGGTTCCCAACAGGCGTCCATTCGGTCTCGAAGCACTAAGTGTGCCAGAAACCATCCAAACGCCCAACACAACATACCATGCCACATACACCAAACAACAGGTCACCGAGGCCCCAGAGGGACCAGGCTCCCTCAGACACACAACAGGTCACCGAAGCCCCAGAGGGACTAGGCTCCCCCCAGACAACAGGTCACCGAAGCCCCAGAGGGACCAGGCTCCCCCAGACAACCGGTCCTCTCGAAGCAACAAGACTGCCAGATACCCATACCACATACACTAAACAACAGGTCACCGAAGCCCCAGAGGGACCAGGCTTCCCCAGACATACAACAGGTCACCGAAGCCCCAGAGGGACCAGGCTCCCCCCCTCACATATCCAGCAATGTTTCTTGGTCCCACAGCAATCGCTGTGGCTCCCGATGGTCAACCCTGTGACCATCCTGCAACCATAGTCATCCTGACCTGGCCTCGTAACCCACCTCGGTTACAGCAGTCATCTTTGACCACTCACCACGTAACCCATCTCGGTTACAGCAGTCATCTTTGACCACTCACCTCGTAACCCTCCTTGGTTACAGCAGTCATCTTTGACCACTCACACCTCGTAACCCTCCTTGGTTACAGCAGTCACCGCAGTGACTACTCATCACCGTACAGTCAGTCCTTTGACCGTACACACCTCACCGTACAGTCAGTCCTTTGACCGTACACACCGACCTCACCATTGCCAGATTGATTTGAATCAGTCTTCAACATAGTACATTCAGTTACGCCAATGGGTACTTTTTCTTTCAGCTTTTCTCTAACTCATCATAAACCAAACAAAGCCTTTAATTCAACACATAGTTGCCACCATTCAGAACTCCAATAACCATAAACAGAACCTTTAAACAATAACAAAATTTGTTATTTCAACCTTTATTCTCAGTACAAAATACAACGGCACCCTCACATTCAGGATTCAAAAGCATATTCAAGAACTCCATTTTCTGTTCATGATTTCATACCAAACCCTCAGTGCGATAGGTATAATAACTACCAACATCAAACATTACCAATTTTGCAAAATAAAAAAGAAAATGAAATCATGTACCGCATGTCACCGACTTTACATCTGTGTTAACATTATCTTATCCAACTTGGTCAGACAGCAAATAACACAAAACTACGTTAGGTATGTTCACAATGACCAGCACAGAACATTCAAAAAGTTAGAACACCACAACCATTACTGACACTTTAAATTCCACATTTATTATTCAAGTTAGGTAGGTACTAGACTTCCTACATGACACCACACAATCACACAATTCACAAATTCACACCTTTATTTTAAAGAGATGTTACAATTATTAAAACTTTTGAACAATGTTCAAAATTACCGAGGCCAAGCATCGTTGAACAACGCAGAACAAGAAAACCATTCCAAGTTTCCTCCAAAAAATGACTCCTGTACCAAGTAAATAAAATAAAACCCAAGTGTCCACAATCCACAATAACTTAGTAAATACATTCGCAGAATTAACTCGCTACACAGAATGCACTTTCAACTTAATTGCCGAATCAACTCTTGACACCGTCAGCTCTCTGACCCATGAAACTAAGAAACTGTTCTATGTAAATTAAAATGTTGCCAATTGAACATTTATCTCATCTCCAGCCACAACTTCAACAGTTATTGGCCCTCGGGCATCTCATAATACCTAAATACATCTGCTAGACACCATCTAAATGTCTAGTTGCACTTTCATTCGCCGTAGTCAATTTAAATCATTATTTTTTGTAGGTATCGTTAGAATGACATGTTATTATTTGGTTAGTTCTCTACAATGCGGTATATAACAACTACAGACATTAACTTTACCTTTATTCAACCGTTGGTAGCAACAAAACTAAACGCCAACTCTCTAGGCTATAGTCACGTTAATCTTCGTGATATTTTCGGGTTGTAAGATTCCAAATCGAGTCTAACAACAAACTATTTCACTAAACTTAAACACCGGTTTGAAATAATTTTGATCACAATATAACTATTAACTGAAAGTTATCGCAAGTCTTTGGAACAAAACAAAAGTTTAATCCTCACATTGACTCACACCTTGTATCGATTTATTAATAATCTAGTCTATAACTAGTAACTTATAAGTTAAAAATCATCTAACAAGTTATTTGTTTTGTTTCGTCAAACTTTTTTCAATGTTGACACTTAATGTCACTCTCTGATAGAGATGGGCAAGGGATGGCGATCTGTTATCGATTAATCGACGAATCGATTTAAAGCACAAAAAAATATAAACAATTTTCCAACCGATATTTAGTACTGAATCGATTCAGCGAATCGATATTTCACCCTACAAAATCGAGATTAGATTTTGCTGTTATGATATGAACCAAAATATTATTTAAGAATAATTTAATGTATTACACAAACTTAAGTGAATTCAACGTAAACAAATATCTTTCCCTTATACCTGATACTTTAATTTAGTTGTGAAAACAACCCTGATCCGCCAAAGATGTTTAAAGATCGGCTATTATTACGATTTTTCTTTTTGCGTTCCGTAACTGTATTCACACTTGCATTAAAAAATACCAACGCGAATAGTTAGAAAGTAAGTTAATTTCAAAGAAAAGCATATTCACAAATTCCCTTGGTGATCAAATCAACAACAACCTCAGTGGTAGTAATATTTACGGGAAATCTGAAGTGACACCTATTGATAACAAAAAAATAATGCATGGCTGAAATTGCTAGTGTTCAAACAAGTAAAAGAAAAACGGATTGCTAATATCTTCACTTCTCGATTTTCAGCAAACTAACAACCTATTTAATAATCTGTATGTACGCTTGTGACAGCACTAGTGGTCACAAAACCGTATATTGTTCTAACATCATGCAACATAACATAATGAAATTTGATTTCTTTGCGTTTTGTACTCACGTTTCAATGCTCCGGGTACATTTTAAAGATAATATTGCGAAAATCGTTTCGTTGTTTGTTTTGTTGGTGAACAAAACGATTAAAATATTTGTAGCAAAATATTTCAAAGCTCGAACACAACATAGATTTAAATAGATGGCGTGACATGCACCAACTTCTCATTCTGTTTATGTAAAAATAATATGTTCGTTTTTAAATTGATCATTAAAAAATACATGCACCTATTCAATAAGTTCCTCCAAGCAGCATATTACGGCAAAATGGGGTCCCGAAGCTAATTTCGATGATTATTGAAAGAAACACAGTATCAATACCATTACATAGATGGCGCTGTTTGAATTTTCTACTCTTTTAATGTAACTTACCTTACACATTTCCATGAAATAAAATAATGCAATAGTTATAAATTGCAATGAAAACAGCAATTAGTTATAAAACTTAGGTACTTCCAAACCACAATAGATCCCAATGGGTCGAAGTGTCCCGAGTTATTTCTCGGCCCCTCCATAAGATAAGATAGGTACTTCCAAACCCAATACATACTTCGGCTGCCACAAATGTATGCCGATGCACAGATAGTTGAATGCAGATCAAAGTCACATACCTTTAAGCCTGTACTCACGGGAAGGTCAGGCAGCAGCGCTTAGTACACAAGGCACAAAAGCAAAATTTTGTCACTGACCATGCACTTGTCCAGACTGCTGCTTTCAGAAAATATCAAATTGATTGATCACCGCAGCGGCATGTATAACACCACAAAATTTCCTTATTCATAGCGCTGTAGGTTGCAGTTTGTGTGTTGCCTCTTGAATTGGAACCCGAGCTCCGCACTTGTTTCACCACACGCAGCTGGTCACAACAGGTCTTGTGGTATCCACAGCAATGTTTAAGGGCTCAGACGTCCCTGTTATCTGTTGCATGTTGTGCGAATGGCTGAAAAATTCATGTCTATGAATAAGTGTTCCACAAGCATAATCATAATGATGTTTTGCTAAATCAAGCTGTAGCTTAGGATGTTTGCTATCTTGCATTGTATTTGCACAAGTCGTCTTAATCTCTTGCGAACTCCGCTGACAGTATGAAACTGACTGAGTTTCATTTAGCATCATAACGACAATAGAATTTTATTTTAAATTTTAGCCACTTTACACCAAGAAAAACTAACAATATTGCGGCTAAACTTCACAAGACATTAGGTAGGTACTTATTATTATCAGAATACTTAAGTTTATACTTCCCTGAACATCACCACCACAGTTGCGTTTCCTCAGTATCTAGTCAGGATTGGGCATCGATGTCATCATCAACATTATCTGCAGCCCGAATTTGCACATTGTATAGTATAGGCCCCACTATACGGTTGAATTCGGGCAACATGAATTCCTGTCGCCAGTAGCCGACGAGTTGCGAAACGTCTCTATAAGTAGGTAGCTCGAGCTACTTCCATGCCATTTTCTTGCGCACCAAAGAGAGCGCGCCAGCCATTACTCGTCTCATTTGGTCCATTCTCCATCATCGCTTTGTATTTGCACTGATCCCGGACTTCTGATATCGCAAATAGGAAGGCTATCTGGGATAAACACTCGATCTTGTGGGCTTTCGTGGGTATATGCATGCTACAAAGCAGGTAACTTATGCCGATTTGGAGATAGTCCTTGTTCCAATCTTATCAAAGCAGCGAATTCGGCCACCTATTCGTTTCGCTTTCTCTCAACAAAACACACTTTCAAGTTTATAACGCCACACTTTAGGCTACTTCTCAATTATTTCTCTCACAACTCTGTTTTTCAACTGTTTCCAAACGCGCTCCCGCGCGTTCCTTCTTCTAACCCTTTTCCGACCAAATATGGCGGGCGACTTCGCTCAGGTCGCCATTATCCTTGGCTACCCTGCTTTCATTGGTTCAAGAACACCTCGGGCAAAGTTCACAGCTTTTAACATCCAATCAAAATCGAGTATTTTGACATAAGCCAAATAAAGTGTTGTCAATCGAATAAAATCGAACTGAGATTGAATCGTAGGCTAAATGTTGCCAATTAAACAAAACTGAATTAATAAGTTTAAATGCGTCATACTTCTTTGTTCTAGATTATTAGAAATACCTTCCTCCTACATATATATATTTTATTAATGTATGTTCGGGCATAACTCCGTCATATATAAACGGATTTACAAAATATATTTTTTTGTTCGAATGAAGTATTCCGAAATGGTCCCATTTAAATTTGGTAAAGATCTGATGAAGAACTTCGGAGATATACAACAGAACTCTTCAATAAATGACGGCAAATCTCTCGGGATTGCTGCAATCGCATGTATGTTTATTTTTTATACCATTTCATAACACAATATCACACCAGTATGCTCTAAACGGGTACGCAGATGTGTACAGTGCACCCTGGTACACTCTCATTCCACTGCTTTTTGCATGTTATTTGGGTAATCTATTCAGACATCACTGTGGGCATTATAGGTACCTTATTATAGAACATTTCCATTACTACTAAAAATTTAAAAATAATAAACCTTTTTTACAAAAAATAAAAAACTTTTTTACAAAAAAATACTACCGACTTCCAAATAAGAAACCTACAAAGTGAAAAATAACTTTATTTTTGGAAGTCGGTGTCTTTCGTAGGTACCTACCATTTTTTGCGTTATGGACACCGACTTCCAAAAATAAAGTTATTTTTCACTTTGTAGTTTATTTGGAAGTCGGTAGTATTTTTTTGTAAAAAAGGTTTTTATTTTTCACTTTTTAGTTGTACCTCCCTAATAGGCAAGTTGTTAAGTAAGTTTCCTAGAACGCCAGAATATATTACTCGAATATCATGAAACTGGAAAAAACCGATCAAATGAGAGCTCTGTATACCCCTTAAGAGCGTACTAGCGTGATGTTATGTTATGAAATGGTATAAACAATAAACAGACATGCGATTGCAGCAGTCCCGAGAGATTTGCCGTTATTTATTGAAGAGTTCTGTTGTATATCTTCGAAGTTCTTCATCAGACCTTCACCAAATTAAAATGGGACCAATTTCGGCACATACTCTATCAAACAAAAAAATAATTTTCAAAATCGGTCCACAACTGACGGAAATAACGGTGAACATACATAAAAAAAAAAAACATACAAGAAGTCGAACATAGAACCTCCTCCTTTTTCGAAAGTCGGTTAAAAAATACAACCGACTTCCAAATATAAAAAATATCTACAATTTCCGAAGTAGGTTTTCGTGGTGTTTTCGTTTCTTCGTTTTTTGTCACCACCTTCCAAAATTGAAGTTATTTTTCATATTTGTATTGTTGTATATTTTTGTAAGAATGTTTTTTGTCGTCATATTTACGCAATAGGCTGTGTTAGTCAGTTTCGCTTTCAGTGTTTTGGTATTCTGCGGTTTCTGCTTTTGGTAGTGTTGTGCCTCATTTAGGACTTATTACGAAATCCTTGTCGTTGTTTGGTGGTTATATTGTGTACTTATTTGGTTGTTTTATTCTTCGAAATATTCGCGAGGCTTTATGAGTCAAACTGCCTTGGCGCCACGCTATTTATTTTAATTTATGAATTGAGGTTTTTAATTGATAAAAATGTAGACTACATTCAATAACTTTTAGTAATGGTGCTCCCACACTGTTGTTAAAACATTTTCTAACACTAATACATTTACTAACAAATGTTGGGCATTGTTACATTCTGTAAGGAATTGTTAGATGTTTTGAGTGCTCCTACACTGATAGAAAATATTTACAAAAGAAAAAGCGCTCTAACTGCATGCAAGCACTTGTTAAAATTTGTTAACTAACAATTTTTAGGGTTCCGTACCCAAAGGGTAAAAAAGGGATCTTATTACTAAGACTCCGCGGTCCGTCTGTCTGTCTGTCTGTCTGTCCGTCCGTGTGTCACCACACCAGGCTGTATCTCATGAACGTGATAGCTAGACATTTTAATTTTTACAGATAATATATTTCAGTATTTCTGTTGCCGCTATAACAACAAATACTAAAAACATAATATTTTAAACGTGATTTTTTTGCGATAATGGTACGGAATCCTTCGCGCGCGAGTCCGACTCGCACTTGGCCGGTTTTTTGTTTACTACCATTACTTAACATGAACACAATTTCTTATATGTTAATGTTTACTAATGTTTGTAAACAGTGTGGGAGCACCTTTACCTACAAAAATAATTAATTCACCATTTAATTAAATAATTGTCAACAAAATTACTCCCTTCTATTCAAAATCCAGATTTGTATGGTACTATAATTTGAATTATTACAGAACACTTTCCCCTTCACATGGTGTGGTTCCCTTATCTGTAGGTACTGTTGGTAGTCACGCGATAACTTATCAAAACCGTTGCATTCAGCTGTATTTATTGCCCTCATTATGTCAAGCTTCTTGAATAAAAAAATTGTACCTACTACAACACCAGGAACCTAATTTAATTAATTGACAGATAAATCGTCGGCTATAGGGTAGTTCACTGAATATTAGTTTTTTGTCGATCAGGTAGATTAATAAAAAATATTGGACACGTATTTAATCTTTTGACATTTAACCATAAAGTGACGAAGATATAATGCGTTGAAATATCGTGTGACGACACGCCGCTAGTACACTTTATACTGCCTTAGTCACAAGCCCCCAATCCTGAACTTTGATGCGCTTTAAGGCGCCTCCCCGAGCAAAACGCCGCGCTAGTCGTTTTTGTGCAGTTTTTAAGAGCTATTCTACTCTTTATTTAAAAAGAAATATCAATTAATAAAAATACATTAAATTTCTACATAGTGTTGATTCTAAAATTGTAGTACACTTTTTTTTTTAAAGAGGTACCTATATGTTTCACTAATCTCCTTCCACAAAACTATAAAAATGTGAAATAATTATTGATAGCATGCATCTCCTCGTAAAGTGTTCATTAATTATTTTTTATACAAACACTAATGGATAGACAATTTGATAACGAACATTTTGTAAGTTTTATTTTTTTCAAAAGACCAATATTCGATTTTATAAATATTTTATTCTAAAATCTGGGCGTATTCACTACCGTAATTCATGCGCCAACAGTGCCGCTAGGCCAATAGGAATGCTCATATCTCATGCTGATTTTTTGGTCAGGGTACGGCCTTAACTTTGTAATTTTTTATTGATTTGACCTACATTTTAATATGTTTTATATTTGTATAATACTTACACAGACTCTGACCCACCTTCTGTGTTTATTTTATTTTGTTTGTTATTTATATATTCTATTTTATTGTATTATTTTAGTATTTTCCGTTTCCGTAAGCGTGTCCGTGGCATCAACAGTTGGTCTTATCAGAATATCAGCGCAGCGTTATTTCCTTTTTTGGATATCGCTGCACATGCTGAGATAGGAGCCTTTTTGGTCTCGCACGGGGTTTTTATTTTTAATTTTAAGCTGATTTCTCGTGTCTCCTGTGCGGGTCACAAATAAATACTTTTTCTTTCTTTCTTTATTTGGTAAAGCAAAAATTTGGTGTGGTGGTGTTAGGTGTGTGTGTGTGTGTGTGTGTTTGATAATCTCATTGACGGACTATAAATAGAATTATAATTTTTGACACAGTATTACGCAAAAAAATACAGGAACAATATCTATACTAATGACTTGTATGAATAACTGCTTGACATCAATTTATGGCCTGAAACACAGGTTTGAAAGAACCTAAATCGGGCAGGTCCCTACCAAAAATAGAAATTCTTCTCTAAAATCTTGGAATTGTAATAAAATATTTTAGTTATAATTTACATATAAGCACTATTTATACCATTGTTTTAGAAATAATACTACTGCACCTAATGTACATTCTTGTGAACTTACTTACTTTTTAATAAATTATTCTTATTCTTCTTATTCTTATTCTAATAAGCAGACCTAACCTTTTGCATTGTTCCATCATAAAAGATCAATATGACAGTAACCACGTGTTGCGATACACAACATTAACTTCACTTCCTACATCACAATAATGAACTCTATTCCATCGTGATTAGAGTCACCGGTGTGAAGTACCGTGGGCGGGGTGAACGACCGCAGATGTCACGGCCAAGAGGTAAAGTGACATATGGATAAGGCGACCGATAAGTTACAGACAAAAGAGCCGTTATCGTGTTCTTAAATGCATAAGGTGTGATAAGGAATTTCATGTTTCTTAGATAATGTTTTGGGGATTATTTTACTCCCTGAAAAATACGAGTGAAATAAAAAAAAAGTTACTTACTTAAAAAAAATCAAATAACCCGACTGCTTAAAAAGCGAACTAATATGTAAACAAGAAGAAAATCATGCTGTGCAGTCGGAGGATACACAATTATTGTTCGCGAACTGGCTGACCAAAACCAGATGTTTTTAATTAACTTTTTTTATTTATAACTTCTTATATATTTTTTTTTGAATTAGGTACATTTAAACATGTAAGTGTCACATATTTTTGAAATCACCTTTTAAAACCTTTTATTTTGATACACCACACGATGGGTTTGGAAAAAGAAAGGGCCTCACAATATGGCGCCCAAAATCTGCCATTTTTATGTTTGCCAATTTTATCGTAGCCAGTGACACTCGCAGGGTTAAGACGAATTTACATCGATTGAAGTAAGAACCATCAAAATCGGCCAACGCGTTTGGTCTCTAGAACGCCACATAGGAACATACATACATAGACTGATAAACACATTAGCCTCCTTCGGCAGTCGGGTAAAAATATCCCTATTTTCAAGATAATGGACGGGCGTATGAAAATTGATATCCTGTCGCGTCTTGTTACAGTGAAAGTCTTTTCGGAAAAAAAGGTAAAAGGAAAATTAAATTTTCTTTTATTTTAAAACAAATTGAATACTCACTATGAAAACCCGACACCCACTCGGCAAAATATTGTCCTCAATTTTACTAAAGTTCTCTTGAACTAATATTTAATTAAATAGCTGGACCTTCATTTAACCTTAACGGCCCTCCCACAACACCCTGCAAGCCCAATACCCTTGCAATAACATACAATTATAATTTTTATTTTTGGTAAGTATGTCCAGCTGGACTGGTTTCGGTCAGACACCGTTTACTTTTGGCTCAGGGCAGGTGGGGTCCCAGCTGTCGTCTTACGCCATCATTTGCTTATGTATGTATGCCTGTAGTGAAATTACGATAACCAACTGTCTTTGATAAATCTTAACTGTCATTATGCAAAGAGTAAGACTGTTACCACAGATAATATAATACTAGCATACTGATGCCTCATCTCATCCCATACAAAGAAACCGTGCCGACGTAACTAGCGTTTTTCACCCGATTATACCGATTATTTATTGTAAATCGATCGCGTTCGGTTCTGTTCCACGGCGATAGATGATCACCATCTATATCCGTGGAACGGAAGCGAACGCGATCGATTTACAACAAATAATCAGTATAATCAGTACAGTACGCCGGCACGGTTTCTTTGTATGGGATGAGACACCACTGCTGTTACTAATGCTGATTTCTTGTAGTGCTGATCACCACCAGCCTTATTGCATAATGAGAGTTTGAAAAATCGACCAATCACATAGACGGAAATCCACATCGCGTCTTTCATCTCGCATGTGATTGGTCGATTTACCCAAAAAGGCTGCTGATTACGAATATTCGTTCACTTTAATAGATTGAAAAAATGCATAGGAAGTAGGATAAGGCACACCTGGAAATAGCTTGCTACTTAACTCATTTAATTTTACCTAATTATCTCTTATTTCCCTAACGAATCAGGGCAATTAACTTGCAAATTTAATGAGCGCTCTCGTTAGTCTATACCAATATTATAAAGAGGAAAGATTTTTTAGTTTGTTTGTACCGAATAGGCTCCGAAACTACGGGACCGATTTAAAAAATTCTTTCACCAATAGAAAGCTACATTATGCCTGAGTGACTTAGGCTATTTTTTAATCCCGAAACTGGTCCTGTGGGGTGGTCCACGGGAGCGGAGCCGCGGAGGACAGCTAGTTGCTTATAAAACAATAATAGCTCTTAATTATGACAAACGTTCAGTTCAAGTAACAGCGCAAACATTGAGAAATTACGTAGCCGGGGGTAATAGACCGAATTTTCCAAGAAATTTACTTTCTGGGTTCCGCCGGTTTGCAATAACAACATCGTTTCTGCTTTCTTTTCGCGAATGAACTTGAAACTGACACAATGAACACAATAACTGAAAATATGTCGTAAGTGTCGTAACTCGAGTAACCGACCGATTAGCCTCGTTTACAAACTGTTTGTACTCGGAACAACATTGACTGACACCCAACAAAAACAGTTGAACTGTTGTTCCTCTTCTATGGAATACCACACAACTGTCACAATAACATGAGCTGGCGAGTCCATTGTTTCATTTGTTACACATATACACAAGTTTTCACTGTTTATTTTTACTGAATATTAGAATGTTTACGGATGGACGATACTGGCCGCTAATGACGTCGGTTAAAAAAGGGTTACGACTGTCAGTATTCATTTTTAACCCCTGACGAAAAAAAGAGATATAAGTTTGACGTGTGTATCTGTCTGTGGCATTATAGCTCCTAAACGGATGAACCGATTTTGATTTAGTTTTTTTGTTTGAAAGATGACTTTGTCGAGAGTGTTCTTAGCTATGTTTGATGAAAATCGGTTCAAATGTTCAAAAGTTATGCGCATTTTACTTTTCGCAAGATATCGTGTTAAAATTACGTATTTCGATGAATTATTCGAAATGTCTACTAGTACTAGATAAATTTGTTGTAAAAAGCACGGGTTGATAATGTTTTTTTTTTTATTTTAGTAAAATGTATCTTGTTTTGACTTTTTAGGGTTTCGTACCCAAAGGGTAAAAACGGAGCCCTATTACTAAGACTCCGCGGTCCTTCTGTCTGTCACCAGGCTGTATCTCAAAAACCATGATAGCTAGGCAGTTTAAATTTTCACAGATGATGTATATCTGTTGCCGCTATAACAACAAATACTAAAAACAGGATAACATAAATATTTAAGTGGGGCTCCCATACAACAAACGTGATCTTTTTGCCGTTTTTTGCGATAACGGTACGGAACCCTTCGTACGCGGGTCCGAATCGCACTTGGCCGGTTTTTATATGTTTTTGAGTCGGGGGTTAATTTTTTTTTTCTTTATCGGTTCAGTTCTTCCAGTGATTACCTCCAACAATATTCATCTTTTTACAATTTTGTTTAAATATATCATTACATAATATACTCAATTATTGTTCGTATACCTATCATTTTGGTAGAAACAAAGCAATCTACATTGTCGAAACTGCCAAAACACTATCATGAAACCACCAGCAAAGCGTAACTCACGCTTTGTGATCGCGGTTCGTCGCACGCGCACGCTCCATGACGCCCGATCAACTCGCGCAGGCGCGTGATGACATACTAGGTAGGCTTTCGAATATGGGACGTCCGCGCCAAATGTGCAGCACAATAGAGCACTACTGGAAAGAGCTGCTATTGTGTAACTCAATTGGGCAGATACGATATTATAACCAGCTAGTTTGTGCGTCGCACAGTATACGATTTGACTAATCTAGGTGGACAAAACTCAATAACTAAAAAAATGCTTTGTTTATTACATTTAAAAGAATAATATGATAAAAAAGGCCAAATGGAATGTAAACAATATTATTTTAATATTTTAACAAAATAAGTACATCTTTGTCTTCGTCTCGATGTACTGTTTTCTTGGAAGTTTTCGTAATAGCGTGATGAGGGGTCTGAAGATATCAGTAAATGCTTTATTAAATCATAATTGGTTCTGTATCTTGAGGTTTTCATTGTATGGCCTAATCTGGCCTTCCTAATTTCTTTATTCTTGGCTTCAGAAGCCTCTTCAGACATTTGGGCGTCTATGAAGGAAAATGATAAATATATTATAATCGCAAAAAATCGCAAGTAATGAGTACTATATCATCAAAGTATAATAAACACGTAATCTATTAAGACTATTATCACAGCTTGACTGCGTTTGACTACCAAGTATAACTCCAAGTCAAAATTAAGTAGAGGAAAAAATACGAAATCATCTATGTATTTTTAAACAAACGGCACACATTCGTCAAAGTAGAATATTTATTATTTTAATATCATAATATACAAATAATTATCTTTATTTGACGACTCCATGAAAAAAACTACTCGAAGTTGCTCAAAACACAAAAAAACATGTACACTCTTTAGCGTTAACGGTCACACTGAGCGGGTCGGCCGACTAGCTGCAGGGTTTGAGTACTTTCGCCCTTTGTTATAACCAGTTTCACGCGGTCTAGGGATAAATTACTGTTATTGTCAGTTAAGTAATATATTCAAGGATGTAAGGAGATCAGTAAATCGTTATTTTAAGTATTATATTTAAATACCTATTGTCCAGCTAGATTGGTCAAATCGTATACTGTGCGTCGTTCCGATTTGGTTAACAACAGCACCTCATTATCGTATTTTTTTTTTATTTCCTGCAGCAGTCTTGACCGTTTGTTTTATTTTAATAGATATCTATTTGAAATTATATATACCAAGAACTACCTTTTTCCCGCGGCTTCGCACCTGTGGCTGATGGTATGCGTCCATAACATCTCGTCACCTCTTTCTTCGCTCTTGGTTGGTTGCCTTTTACAAACATAAAAACAATTGAATATGACCTCTTTATAATATTAGTTTAGAATTTTAGAATATCGTGTTTGCCAGTCCTAAGTCCCATTACGCACTAGCGGGTGGCTAACCGTTGAGGTTGGTATCGTACGAACTTGATCGCCAAACGCTAATCGCGGCGGTTGACCACGGCTTGCTTTGCGGCTGTTCGCCATCTTATTCGCACTAGCGGTTCATGGGCGGTTTAGTATGCGGCGAGCCGCCGTTGATGTATGTATGTACGCAGAGCGGGACCCTCGACTCTAGGGCTTTGCACATCACCTAATTATTTAGTGCTCATTTTCTACTTCCCAAATTATTTTCATTTAGATTTTGTGCTCCAATGAAGTGCTCACTTTAAGCAAAGCTACCGCCAGAGGGACCCTCCTATGTTTACAAAATAAAGGAACGAAACTTATGTAGTTATTTAGTGCATTAGGCAAAAAAAAAGTTTTGAACAACTATGAGTAAAATAAAAATACGTAAAATTATAGAACAACAATTTTTAAATAAAAAACCGCAATTGAATACCAACAACACGTAATGTTTTATTTATTTTCTTTTTCACTTAAAAGGTTTCATCTAAGGCTGCTGTTGTCGTTGGAACTACACTCCGACTGCAATCGGATTGCACGGTTGGTTTGCAGTTTTATTGCAGTCGTACTAACTGCAAACAAACTGCAAATTTGCAGTCGAAATGCAGTCTGTTTAGAGCCTAACTATCAACACCTACTGTACCTAGTCAAATTACTGTACAATCTACAGTAAGAGGTGAGATAGTGGTCAAGCGCGAGCCTAACTTTAATTAAAAAAAAATAAGAATTAAAAAAAAAAGTAAAAATTGCTTTCAGGTAGTTCCGGTTTCTCACATAGGCCGGCAGTATTTGTAACAGTTTGTACAACAAATATTTGCCAGTTTGTGCTAACGATTTCCGACCGGATTCTTTAATTATAATTACTATTTAATATATTTCAATGCTACGGGTTACGTCCAAAGCCCTCCTCAAATTCAACTGCTCGCGAAAAGCCTGTTTACATCAAATAAATCTCTTTGTCGAGGACTATTACAATTTCTTTGTCAGCGTTTTCGATAAGTTATTTCTGTCACCCCACTGTGAACAAATCGATATAATATCGACCTTGAATCGCCAAAGCGGAACGTGCGAATTATTTGCTCTAAATTGTTAGGGGAAGCCATGTGGGGCCGTCAACGTCGCTTTCATATTGAGTGTGGGAGGCGAGGAATACGAGGAAATTGTATCGAGGGAGTTCAAAATTACACCTGTCGTTTGTGGCAATGAATTGTTTGATGGAAGTGATCTGGATAGCATAGAAGAAGACGTGGTGGATTTGTAAATATAGATGTAGTAATTAGGAATGAAGTTGAGGACTAGATAAATCAAATAATATTCTTGAAAATCAGTATACATTGACAGGAATATCGGTTTTAATTTGCAAAATCTGACAAGGCAGCAAAACCAATGCACAAACAATGTTTGCTGCGGCGCCCCTGGTGAGTTGTCACCGTAACACCTATCTAAGAACATGCACCAATCAAACCCGAACCCATAACTGAAAACTGCATCAAAATCGGACTAGTAGTTTTGGAGAAAAATGGCAACATGGGTTTGCACAAACATCCCCTCACCCCAAACGCATATACCGTCTCCGTTCCGTCGTGTCGTGGGTAAAAATAATGAATTACTTCAAGTATTTAGACCTGAAAATCTCCCAAGGCAGGTAATTCAGAGCGTTTTACGTTCAGTATAATATGAAATAGAAGAGAGTAAGAATTACCCAAATAAGAGGGAGGAAAAGCCCGGGCAAGAATTAGTTAATGTTTTTGCTTTGCCCAAATATGTTCTTCTTCGTCGTATCGATGATTTCTCAATTATAAACGTTTTGACCAGAATTCAGCCACGGCAATAGCATTTTCATTTGCCTCACAAAGGTCGTTCAGTATGTTTATATCCTGCAAAGAACTCACTCTAAAATTCTCTTGTTTACCAAAAGCAAAATATGTCACAACAAAAACTCACACAGAATATATAAAATATTCTTACGCTGACCCAGATTTACACAGAATATTTTAGCTCCTACACAAACTAAGATCTCGCCCCCAATGTCTAAATAATTAAGTCGGGAACAGGGGGCACCCTACCCCTCCCAAGTATACAGAATATGGGGACCGACCCTCGCAAAACTCGCAGTAAATGGCTTCAGCAAATGTTATCACAGCGTCTGCTAATTTGACGAAGGTGTGTTGTAGGACACGATGAGGATACAACACAATTAACGGTTTGAATTGCTTTTGAATACATTATGTTAGAATGTTTGACAAATTCATTATGGCATGTTTCCCGACTGAGAAAGTTTCTGTTCTTGTGATAAGATTGTCGCAGAAACGTGGGGGGATATAAAAATGCTGTAACTTTGATAAAATAAATGTTTATGACAGCAACACCAATTGCTATAGGCCAGAATTATATTCTATCTGTGGTTTTGGAATGGAGACGTGGCAATGCCGGGGTCATGGGGCTTTCGGGACCGGGACCGCGGTCCCGGATTCCACCTATAATGTTTTTATAATTATTTCTGAATAGTATTTTGGGACCTCAAATAAAATAAACAATATTATGTCTTGGGAAAGTACGGTCAACCGAATAATTTAGAAGTTATACAAATAAAACTATTTTTATAAAACGATGAAATTGTTATTTATAGTAGCCACCAAGTATTTTCAACCTGGGAAAATGCTTTGAAATGCTAACATATTTATTTATTTATTATATTCTTTATTGTACACCACAAAAATATATATACAGGACAAACAATTATAAAAGCAAGTGTACAATAGGCGGCCTTATCGCACAGGGCAATCTCTTACAGACAACCTACATACCAACATATAGCAGATACTTCAAAAAACTACTACTAAATAAATAAAGAGTTATTAAGTTTTTTTTTTTCTTCCAAAAGCACAACGAGCCGAAATGCCGTGGCTCTCTGAAGTCCTTCGATAAATCTGTCCGGTTTTAGATCATTTTGAAGAGAGTACTCTATTTCTGATACGTCATTCTGTCTGCAGTACCGTTTCATTTGATTAAACTAATGCGTTTGCAGTCTCCGCGTTCTCAGTGCAAATTGGTTTTATAATGCAGATGAAGACGGTCTACATTATATCAAAGGTTGCTTTGCTAGTCATGGATGGTCTCAATGACGAATGATCCTCAACTCCTTTCACCGAGTTTCATCATTCTCAATAATATTATCACGTACACGAGCGTAAAATTAAATTCAAAGGCTTTTCTACATTAATTAATTAGTAACGGTCCGTTACTGTTACGGGCACTGATTTTGTTTTTGTTCTTCATAATAAAGTAATTATTTTTCGCGTATTGTACACGTGTGAGGCTTATGTCGTGGAAGATGGTTTTAGGAGCAATGTGGTGAATTATTTATTCTCACGTCATTCTGCCAACAGATCTGTCAACGTAGTCTGTTATTGCCAGTGTGTGAGGTTAATCCCTCGTACAGCCAAAATCCTAATAAACGGTCATACTGAATTAATGCAATAACAAAATATGGTCTCATGGGAACCGACGTCACTATCAGCCGAAAACCACAACAGCTTGTCGAAAAAAAAACCTAGATACTAAAGTGTGGAGCATGGAAAGTCCTAAAACCGACCTAGCGGTTCGGCTATACTTGCACTAAAATAACGAAGTCATCGAGAAAGCTTGTTTACATTGCAATCGTATGACAGTCTTCGTATTCTTGTTTCTGGTGAAACTGTCGCGCCGCCATTTATGGTGGCCCGATAACGGTCGTATCTCGCTGACTGGGCGATATTGAGAAATGTGCCACTTGGAGCACTCGGATGTTTTGCTTCGTCGACGCCACTGGGATGTGTTGTTGATACAAGGGGAGCGAGTCTATTTAGAATCTGATTAGGGTTGAAATAACTTTCAATTTAATCCGGGAATGCGAGTATTCTAACTATCTGATGCAGTAACGGTGTATAATTTATGAGTATTTAGAAGCAAAGCAATCAGTTCTTATACACATAGTAGTGCCAGTCCAGGAATGTGAGATCTACTGTGTGGATGTCTCTAACTATTCTCAATCTCATTTCTTTTTCTCTTTTAATTAGACTTTTTACAATGTTTTTCAATCATCTTTATAGCCCTTTGCTAAGAATAGTTACAGCACTAATAACAAAATTTGTGCCACATGTTGAATTTAGTGTTGTTAGACATTATTTTTATTTATTTGTTTTTTTTTTACCTTTGTATAGATTCTTTTACCGATTGTATTGTGAATGTGTGAACATTGTAGGATTTCTAGATGATTGTTAACATTTGTTAACGTTTTATTTAATTTACATTTTTTTTTTTTTTTTAATTTCGTGCGACTTATTGTCAGGCCTACGTTGTCCCCCCATATCCAAGTACTAATGCTGTAACATGGAAATATTGTAAAACCAAACCATTTTTAAAAGAGTAACCATGGAGTTTCTTGCCGGTTCTTCTCCATAGGAAACGACTAACCCGAACCGTGCACCTTTTGTCGACGTTTTATACGTGCCCATGTAGGCCTACGTAAAATAAAATAAAGTGATTTTATTTTACATTGGGCGGAATCCGGATGGGTCTTCATCACATCTGATGGTACAGTGTCTTGCGAGATAATTCAGAAAGCAATTCTACTAAAAACCCTGAGAGTAAATATTTGTGTGGCTGAATTTTGGGCCCAAAGATAATTCAAATATTTGGAGTTATTTAAATCTTTTGTATATGCCATCGCAATGCTCAGAAGAATGTGTCCGAATCATTAGTGCTTTTCATAAACACACAAACAAAACAAAAGCCTTTCAAAGAAACGACAGTATCTTTTACTGCTACTTCTATCCCGGTTCGTTGATCCCATTCTAAGTGTTTTATGTCCCTGTTTATTGGATTGTTTACGTCATCCCATACAATTATCGTTCCTGCTACTACTGCTACATATAGGACACTAGCTTCTGGTCGTGGCTTCACCTGCGTTAATAGTAATTTATTATCCTAAGGGGTCATACTACCGGGGTAACTACGAATCCTATGTCCTAATCTAGATCATCGTCCACACGTGTGCCAAGTTTGAATACGTTTAGCCGTTAAGGCGTAAAAAGGTACCTAATAAACAGACTTTCTTTCGAATATAGGCCATTCCCATTGTGTCCTGTTCCATAATTATGATCGAACTTTTCCAACCAGCCATCCAAGTTCCTCTACAATTATTTCCTTCACACCGTCCGTTGACCTCGCATCTATTTATTGATTCCTAGTCTTGCAGAATTGAATCCTGTTTTGAGTCTAAGCGTCTAGACAGTAAAAAAATATCTATAGACTTGAAGGTGCACTTTGAAGTACGTTGATACGCTAGGGGGTAGTCTTTGTTTGGTATCATTCGGGTTTGTTTTGATGCTGTCTCCCTCGAGTATTCCCGTTTATGTTTTGGCTGGCTTAATTCATGCCGTTCGATTTGGGGAACATTATTGGCTCGGCATGATGTGATATTGGTTTTATGTTACCAGATATTGGGTTTCGTTATGATGTTTTTGGCAACAAGTGTATTTGGAGTACCTTTTCAGATTCGGAAAGCGGAGCCCGAATGAATTGATGTACAAAGTCGAGATCTTAGTCTTAAAACCATCTTTTTAGTAAACACTAGATGTGCCCGCGGCTTCGCTCCCGTCATCTGCCTGCCAACCCTACCATACTTACCAGCCTGCCTGCCTACTCCACATACTCAATAATATACATAAATAAATAAATAAAAAAAATAAAAATAGCCTTTATTCACTGATTTTGTTTTTACATTTCTTACTAACTAGCCGTATTACTAACTTTCCTATTGCTACTAAATATCAATTTTTTTTTCTAGTGTCATTCTTCCGCGTAAAATCTTAACACCGCGATTCAGAAAATGACATTAAATGCACAACGCCATCTATCGAATAGCGAGTTCAACTGTCCGAGTAACTGAATTGCGTGAGCTGTGATAATTTTACTTCTTGAACACTTTAAATTCATCTAACTTTTGATAGAGTGAACCGATTGCGATGAAACAAAAACTAAGTAATTCTTCAAGATACGCACAATTTTTATGAATAAAAGTTATCTACATTGGTTTCGTACATTTCACGTGATGCGTGCACAAATAAACAGACAAACAGACAAAAATTCCAAAAATGCTAGAAATGGGTTCTGTTGGTTATCCTTTAACACCCTGGCTATTTTTTTTGGAATTTTTTCGATGTACAAAAAATATTTTTCTACAGATTTATTATATGTATTGATGATGATAACACACAACACAACATTGTTTTGACTTCTGTCTGTAAATATCTCTTTATTAGATTTTTTTATGATTGTTTATCATACAGATACCTTCGCGGGCGGTCCTATAATAAGATCATCATGTTTACCCGTCATTATCTAATCTGCATATAAAATTATCAGCTAAACTTTATACCGCACACGTTGTAATCCAATAAGTTGTTGAATGTTAAAGCTTTTTTATTCCGTTCCGTTTTTAAACAGGAAGTTTCTCTTAGAACACTCTTACACGAATGTTTACTAGTTTTCTTGGCACGAACTTCCAAACTATTAGGTTAGGCGTCGACCGATTTATGTTTCGACCGTTCTAATTACATCCAATCCCATTCTTCGGAGTAGGTTTGATGTGGTAAAAATAGCCGTTTAGTGATGTATCGATTGGTGCTTGTTTATGTTCGCGTTCATTGACTCTTAAGAATTATGTCGGTTACACTTTGTGAAATAAGAAAAAGAAACTACGTTCGCTTTCCGTCATTCTTGATAAATGTGAGCTGAAATTATTATTGATATATTAAAGATTAGCACTGAACTGTTAATATACTAATACTTTGGTACATACCTTCCTTTTTAAAACTATAAGAAAGCTATTAAAAATATACTTGAGGCAATTAAGCCACGATTTTGGGCTACGATGCCGCCTGCAGCCAGCTCTAATGCAAGTTGCAATACCTAAATTGCGGTCTGCCGAGGTTTAGTGTGATCAATCGCTAGATCGTGCCCCGCAAGTCATTTAAACTTGCAGGTTGTACCAAAATAATTCATCAGACGTCCATCAACGACGACGTTCATCTTACAGCTTACAACTAAATCTGATGGCCCCTTTTTTCTTGTCCACAGTTCAAACCAGCTCACAGAATTACCGCGAGAAGTATGCCAGATGCCGCTTCAAGTGCTCTTAGTACCCGACAATATGCTAAGCACCTTACCCAAGGAGATAGGCAAGATGTCCTCGCTGGCAGAGCTGGATGCGTCCAACAACAGGCTAACGCAAGTGCCCATGACTCTTGGGGATTGCGCGGGCATGAGGGCACTCGACCTTAGCAATAATCAGCTGGGACTGCTGCCTTTACGTGAGTATTAGTGCTATGAAGCAATATAACCTAGATGAAGGTAACCTAGAACTACTTATAACCTGCTAACCTTCGAAGCAAGACTAAACAGATGTCTCTGGGATACCCGCGCTCTTTCGACGATGGAGCGAGCAGCCTATATGAGGTCTTATGGTAGACGACGAACCACCCTCGACCTCATCTTTCGCCGTTTATAAGGCCAGATCGTGGTAAAGAGCTGAACTTTTATTAATTTGTGGTGAGGTGGCTGGTGGAACCTACATGAAAGTGACCGATGATCATATTACCTGGGGAGCGATTAGAGAGGTCTATGTCCAGCGGTACTGCTAAGGACGGATGATCGATGACGGGGTTTTATTAGTATTGTTGCCTTGGCGATAAAACACGGCAACAATAAGGATGCACTTTTAAGTGCTCATCGTATAATCAGCGCGTGCGCAGGCAACATAAGAAGGTGCAATAATGATTGTTAAAATAAGGAGGTGTTGATTGATGAATGATTGATTAGTAATCAATGGCTATCGATTATTTTATAAACCGATAAGATAGTCTGTGTGTTGCATTTAAATTGTTTGTTTTAACGACTCGTGTCCTTGTAATAAACTAGCTTCTGCCAGCGGTTTCGCCTACGTAAAACGAAACGAACGAAGTCCGATATAAAAAGTATACTATGTCCTTCTCCAAGGTCAAATCTATCTCTATGCCAAAATACATCAAAATTTATTCAGCAGTTTCTGTGTGAAACAAACAGACAGACAGACGTTTGTTTCGTATTAATACTATTAGTAAGGAATACTGCACATCATTTGCAACGCAGTTACGTCTCATTTGTATCGATAACATTACCATTGTTGCATGTATTGAGTACAGCACCGTAATATCGATAAGTGCGAGGGTATAGTCTGATGAAAACATTCGTGGCCTAGTTATACGGGTCGGTAGGTAATAGGCGGTATCGGAGAGTACAGTAACGAGGAAAACATAACACCTTGGAGCCCTGTTTGTGTTACTAGTTTATAATTAGACACGAGTGAGTTACAATTGCATTACATGTAGTTTTTCGTCTACGGCACGAAATTATGAAAAACTAGCTTCTGCAAGCGGCTTCGCCCGCGTGAATGTCGAAAATTATTCCAAGGGAACATATTCCCGGGATAAAAAGTATCCTATGTGCTATTCCAGGCTACAATCTATCTCTGGGCCAAATTTCATCCAGATTCGTCCAGCCGTTTGAGCGTGAAGACTTTCGCCTTTATAATATTATAATATAGTGTGATGCTTATGACTTGTTTAAATATATGTCTGTCAGCAAGGTTCCTATTACTACCTTGTCTTGCGCTGCGAGTCCTGTCCAAGATTCGATAGACCTACATTGGCAGCGTAGTTCCATCCACTGCTGACTATCGGCCACCTACCTTTAGAGCCATGATTCCCTGGTCTGTGCTAGTCTCGTCCTGGTTTTACTAGATACAGCCTTGTTTTACACACTGCTTATTCTCGTTGACTCTATATGGCCTTCTCCCTTCAGAGCCATGTTTTCCTGGTCTGTGCTAGTCTCGTTCTAGTCTTATCAAGATCTTTTGAAGGTTGTATCATCATCAACATTGGAAACTCTTCTCTCCTTATTCGTTGTCTTCATTTCTGAAGGACGTGTCCGTCTTGACAAGCTTTGACGGAGTCAAGGACGAACTGCTTCCAAGCCACCCTGTCTTCGGCTCTCTGGTCAGACCAGCGAGAAGGTGAACGTCCGCGTGGTCTTTTTCCGTCCACCTTGCCCACTACAACCGGTTTTTCCAGGTTGTCTGGACAGCCAGAATCCTAAGTAAAGACTCGTTGGTAGCAGATCGTGGAGAGTCTGGTTTTG
Organism: Orthosia incerta; assembly: GCA_948252205.1. Classification (NCBI taxonomy): domain Eukaryota; kingdom Metazoa; phylum Arthropoda; class Insecta; order Lepidoptera; family Noctuidae; genus Orthosia; species Orthosia incerta. Next base: position 8,922,653 of record OX411754.1, on the reverse strand, counting down.
ATGTTCAACTGGTCGAGAATGGACTTGTTCGTGCACTTGGCTGTCCATGGTATGCGCTACATTCTTCCAACATGGGAAACACTAGGTCCAAAGAAACCCATCATTGGCTAAGTCCAGTATAGAACATGATGGATGGGTACGCGCAATGCACATAAACCTAAGAAATTGCTGCAAAACTATGAAGTTGCCTTTGCATTACCGTCTGTTTATTTATCTGAGGAAACCAAATAGAGGCGAGACTAAGTGGTCAAATTCGTTTTGATGTGTTCGCAGCGTCGCTTGGGGATTCTCTTTGATCTCAGTTTAGAAGCTATTTGAGGGATGCAATCTTGTTAGTTACATTGTTGCTTTTGCAAGTGCTTTAGCTACTTTGTATGGTAGAATTTACTAGCTTCTGCCAGCGGCTTCGCCCGCATGAAAATTGTTTTTTTATCCCAAGGGAACATTATAGCGGATTGAAACCGGGTTGCCTATGTGCTATTCCAGACTTTAATCTATCTCTGTGTCAAATTGCATCCAGATCCGTTCAGCCGTGATTGAGTAGACAAACATCCATCCATCCGCATCCATCCATGCATTCGGTATATGTTTTTTTTAATTTTCGAAAAATTTGGGTTTGGGTGACTATACATAATAATAATTCTCAATACGGCAACACTTTGTTTAAAGGATACTACATTAACTTCTTTATATAGTTGGATATTTTTTTTAGAATTTGGCAACATGGGCAACATTAGGAGTTAATGTCTCATCAACTAGGAAGGCTATACGAATAATAATTCCCAACACGGCAACCCCGAGTAGGTTTCTTTAGAGGATACAGCTCCAAAATACTATTAGAGTAATTCGCAAACATGTTTCAGCACTCAGGTTGTCTGTTCTATTTCACTTTATGACAACGAAAATACATAAAATAACATCACGGCTACGTTCCATGAAAAATTGTGCGTAACTTGAAGTATTACTTAGTTTTTGTTTCCTCGCAATCGGTTCACTCTTATCAAAAGTTAGATGAATTTAAAGTGTTCAAGAAGTAAAATACACTCGGACGGTTGACCTCCATATTCGATAGATGGCGTTGTGCTTTTGATGTCATTTTCTGAAAGGTGGTGTTAAGATTATCCGCGAATGAATGAGGTAGGAAGGTAAGCAGGGAAGGTAGGGAAGGCAGTTGACGGTAGCGAAGCCGCGGGCACAGCTAGCAATAAATAAAAACCTCGCCGCCGGCCGCCGCAATAAGGTCACTTTGAAAACATGCTTCAGCACTCTACCCTTTCACAGGTTTTCAACCTATAAATAAAATAAAATAATTTTGTTTTCAGAGATCACCTACCTCAGGCTGGAACACCTGGACGTGAGCTGTAACTGCATATCGTCACTACCTCTGGAACTCCGCAACATGAACACACTAGTTACGCTTAATTTGGACAACAATCCCCTCGTATCTCCTCCCACCACAGTAAGAATATTATTTCAACATTTTGAAAAAGAAAGAATTGAGAACTTATTTATTGTTACAGAAACGAAGTAAGTTGATCTTAAGGTTACACTAGTCGAAAATTCTTCCATACAAACGTAGTCTAGAGATTATTCCACTATTTGACGATGTACGTTCAAAATAAAAAGTGATATCAATTTGTCTCATCATTATCTAGCCCTGTATGGAAGCGAAAAAGTAAAAAAAGAAAATATTTGAAAGTTATGAGCGTCGAAAGTTCCACATTTCGACACTAATTTTATTGCATTTTTGGGCGCAAATAAATACCATAAGAAGACGGAAAATTGCAAAACTGCCTCAATACAGGGATAGATTAGTAGTTCAACAATGCATATAATTTTATTTTGAACGGATAGATTAAGTCGTTTTTTCATGATATCTAGACTGCCAAAGGTCTGTTTATAAAATGTCGCGCGCTCGGTTTCGTCCTAAATCATTATACATTTCGCTACAAATTTGCAAAAGTGTGTATTCGTAAGCGAACTAGCTTCCTATTGCTCATCACAGCATCTATCTCTTCCGCACGTGTTGTCGGTTGATATAAAATGCATTTTAAACCCGCGCACAAAATAGTTCGTGCCGTCGACTAGTGTACCCTTAACACCCAGTATCATTTTGATCCTAAAAGGTTATGCTCGTAGTTTCGATTAAAGACAGGTGATCTTCCTTCTGCGTCAGCGCCATTGCTGCACGTCAACATCTATGTTCGATCTGAAAACTCTTTACTATGTTAATGCACCATATTTTGTTACGCCCTAAACAAACTTGAAAAATGGCAGACTTCCGCCTCGGGCCATGGCCATCTTGGCCTAGGAATAAATACGTTACCGGTGTCGGACTTTAAAAAAAAACTCAGATAACGGCAAAATTACTGCTGCCGACATTGCAAAATTGGCATAATGTGGGTGCATTAATGCTCCATGTAAAACGTTATAGTATTTACGGCGACCTATTTACATAATATGCAAAACGACATTTGTCATAGTGCAGTTTAAAAGGCAATAAAACTCCTTACTACTGCAGCTACGATTTTCAGTTGTTGCAACACTTTCCCTCGGGTTTTATGACTTGCGTGGTATGTGAAGCTGTCAATACATCGTGTGTTTTCTTTTAACTACTTTCCGAACGGCGAGAGTGTGAATATGGAATAAATAAACACTGCCGTCTCGTGGTTTATGTTGTTATTTTGAGAAGGTATGGATGGCATAATTGACTGTATTTGATAACAGTTATGACATAAATGAAGTAATATACTTGATGGTTTTCCTTGTTTGTGTTCCCTTTGATGCAATTTAATCTCTGCTAAAGTAGGTACAAGTAGCTACCGTCGGAAATTTCCTATTCCACGGTAGCAAAAACATCTATAAGCCCTTTTGTTTTCTTTAGCAAATTGAGTCTTGTTTTTTTATAATTTGAACTTGAAAAATTACTTGACGAGACTCCGATAATCCGTCTTACCTTATTTTTTAACAGTGAATGTCTAAATCATCCCAACACCACTGACAGCTCTTCTAATAAAATCTCTTTACCTTTTCTAGATATGCATGCGCGGGCGCGTGCACATATTCAAGTACCTAGAAAACATGGCGAACAAAGACTCCTTACCGGCACACAGACGAGTAGACGACACGAGACGAACAGCCAAGCACAGCTCCTACATTAGCAGCTCACCGAACCCGAGTACGACTCACCAGATCACTTCGGGGAACGCCACGATAGACTGCCTGAGGCATAAGCCGAGGCATGTCGTCGATAGCGGATACAGCACTGATGGAGTGGACAAGAGATGGTCTAATGATGGTAAGTGTTACATAGAACGAAACAATGATCAGCCCAGCACAGCTGCCTGAGGAATAGTTCTCGCCAATCTTCTTGGCCGCTCTGAAATTGGCTTTCTGATGCGCAAGGCACGGCGCGGAGCTGTTTTTGTATTACATTTACTACTGCGCAGCCATTGTTCAACTTCAGGGCGGCCAAGAAGTTTGGCGAGTACTGGCCGAGGCACGTTCTCGATAGCGGATACAGCCATGATGGAGTCTTACAATGATAGCAAATGTACATGACTTAATACTGAATGGTGATGCATCAGCCGGTCTATTCTGTAAAAATCACACCGTGAAAAATTGAGAGAAGTGAAGACAAAGTGAGCTGTCAATCCCTAGTATATCAGTTGGAATGATGTTTACCTCGAGCTCACCTCTCCTAAGTCATTAAGGTGAAATGTTTACAGAATCAGAGGTCACCTCACATAAGTTTTCACAGTTATCAGAATAGCACTACAGGTCTCTTCGGGAATTGCCATGACAAACTGCCTGAGGCATAAGCTGAGAATGTCCAGCAAATGGAAATTAAATATGTGTCACTGTCATACCACTTCCGGCAACTACAGCTATTAAAGAGATACAGTGAAGAAACAGACTAATAAAGTGAATAAGCGCAAAGCCATTAAACTCGTGTTTTAGCGTGGAACTAAGGAAGATTAAACTTTTCGTTCAGTTTATTAATAGCCACTGCATGGTGTGGTATCTAATTTAGAATCGGAACCAGTTTCGAAACTTCAATGTTTATAGTTTTAAATGAAGCTTTGACGGTGAATAAACAAGACACGAAATTGTGTAATACCGTACTTACATTTCTCATTACGACTTTATTTTCATTCACGTTTGGTAAACACTCCGTTAACGGCCCATTCACTGTGTCAAGCGTCCTTAAAGACTGCTGGCATTCAGAAATGGCTCCCGACCATAAAAAAATGAATGACGTGCATATAAACTTTTTTACGTCCGGAAATAGGGACGGACTAAAATTAAGTCTCTTCAACCCGTTCTGGGACGTTTTTTACTGTCTTACCATTCATAAATATAAATCTCTAACAAACTTAATTGTTTTTCCAAATTGCCACTGACCTAAAAAGAGTTCAGAATTTATTGGGTGCATGTTACAATGCAGTTTGCATAACGTTAGAAAAGCACTGGAAAGTTTTTAACCTCAATAGACTTGCACTCATGCTTGCTTGCACTTTGGTAAGTATTTTTTTACCTCCCAAGCAATATGATAGAAGCTTAGGTTGCGGTTGTATTGATAGCTATTTCACTTGAAGCATTATACTACAGTAGGCTACATAATGTCAGATTGTTTATAGCAAGCTTATCAACGATATAAGCAAGGTGTATACAAGACTCGAAAAATAATATCGACGGTCCCATACATTTATGTTTTCAGAACTCTTTTTTTTTCGCGATCATCATAGCGCTAGGGCCCGAGAAAACGCTGTATATTGTGTTTTTTAAACAAAATACTTCATGATTGAACTTAGTACTGAGAGCAATGTTCATCATCCTCGCGGGCTCTCGCGCAATAGTGTACAAACGGCATAAAAGTTGTTCATAATGTAGATTACAATGATCCCTTTTCAGGACTTGCGTTGTTTTAGTTACTATGTATTTTTTAGAACTTAGTTAGTTCTATGCTATTCTGAAACCGGACGACATTTCATCAATAAAAGACGGTAGAATCAATTATTCCATTTAGTTTAAAATTTTGACGCTCAAAAGTGCCGCTTAATGGCCTAAGTTGAAATAAGAATATTTGTGTTTGTCAATAAATTTTGTCTACCTCTTCGGTTTTAGTGGCTTATCGAGTAGCTTAAGGCTCATTTACGCCAAAAACTGAATTCAGAGTAAGTGGCTAATTCGAGGTTCAATTAAAATATGTCATAAATAATGAGGGGTTTAGCAACTAACTCGGACTTATTAAGATAACCCAGCGTGGCGCAAGCATAGTTGCATTATCAAGATTATACAAACCTAATTCTCCATCCACAGGTGGTGGCGACTCTGGCGGAGGTGGCAGTGGTCGGTCAACACCAAGCACTCCATCCACCTTATCTCCTGGAGCAGCACTATCTCGGGCGCAGTCGCTATCCAGCGAGACTCCCCTCGCACCACTCACCCCTTTACTCTCCGGGTATGTTTGATACAGTATTTGGAACTTAGCTGGTGGCTTGTAGACATAATGAATTTGGAAGTTGTGATTTTAATTGGAAACTCAACCTAATAGCAGAACGTATTAGGTCTTTTTTGCATTGCATGCCGGTGACACGAACTTGTTTGTAAGAATTTTAAAGTCACATAATGATCTCATTTTGGAAGATATTTTGTTTTCGTCGTGGCACTGATATGCAAATAGATTTGATTGATGAAAACAACTAGTTTTTTTTTAAACTGTCGGTTAGCGGATACTAGCTTAGCGGACTGAACTAAATGAACATGAAAGAAATCTAATATTTCAATTTTAATTTTTTAATCATTTTGGTTCTACAAATATCTGCTCAGTTTGTCTCTGCTTTAATGGCAAATTAATTAGATTAAAAGTATTATTCTGGGTGTTTTTCTATAACAGTGTGTAGACTTAATAGCTGCTTATAACTTTATTTTATTTTTTTCGCATTGGCCGATACAGAGGTAAAACCTAAATTTAAATCTTTTCTCCGTTCTTCACAGCCATTATCACCCCTATCCTCTGTCTCATGTTTCCGCAACGATATCTCTTGGTACTGTTCAAAATAAATGTGTTTCACTTATGGGATAGTGCAGACGTAGCGTCGCTTTGCATAGTTATACCGATGGTACGTGCGTACGGGCCCACCGTATATCTGAAAAAAATAAAGACAGTGTGCAGTTTCGGTACAAGGTCTTGGAACAAAAAAAAACCCTAGGTACGCCATACCACAGACAATATAATACTAGCATACAGATGCCTCATCCGTTACAAAGAAACCGTGCCGTAGTAGCGTTAACTAGCGTTTTTCATCTGATTATACCGATTATTTTTTGTAAATCGATCGCGTTCGGTTCCGTTCCACGGCGATAGATTGATCACCATCTACATCCGTGGAACGGAACCGAACGCGATCGATGCACAAAAAATAATCAGTATAATCAGTGCAGTACGTCAGCACGGTTTCTTTGTATGGGATGAGACACCACTGGCCATACTAACGATTATAAGTACAGTCATCATCAAAATATGTAGAGGGGAACAGATGACTCGTCCAGTTACTGTGACCATGACTGTATATTTCTATGCAGTACTATTCGTGCATTTTAATAGATTCAACCAGATAAGGCACAACAGTATTTTATAACCAAGGGTCCTAAGTAAAACACATTTATTGCTGAACAACAAATCAACCCAGATACCGTTGTAACTCCGCCTCTTTTTTTTATTAACCCCGGTGTTGTCCCTTTCAGCGTCCGTATATCACCCGAAGGAAACATGTCGAATGGCGACGAAAAGAGTAAATTAGCCCATCAACAAACCTACAGGTACATTGTCATGTTCGCACGACACTCACTAACATACGCACTGGTTTATATATGAATGTGGTTTTACTAAAGGTTTTGATGTCACATAGATTTCGTAGTATTTGTGCTGTTATTATAGAAAGAGCAGTTTTAATTTAAGCGACTTTCGCTCAATGCGATTTATAACACACCAATAAGCGATTGTTAAAGTACGTTTACATGAACGAAATGCAATAGAATTCCACTGATTTGCACTTGAAAACACGTTCGCGATATCGCCTATCGCCGCAATTTAAATTGCGTCTCGCAAATTGAGAAAAAAAATTGAGTAACTGGATATTTCAGGACGAAACTGTTAGACTAAAAGTAAAACTATAACTATGCTCTCTTTCTATAACAACATCACACTTGTCTTCGTACGGTACCTATCGTGCATGTTATTATTAATCAATCAGTCTACTAAAACTTAAAACTTATCCATTAGAAAAATATACTCAACACCAAACAAAAACTATATAATAAAATAATACGTCTCAATCACCTAGGTGCATTCACATAAACACAAGGTAAAGTCTAACAGAGAGCAGTGGTGGCCCAGTGGTATTGGCCGCGACTTATAAGTTGTAGGTCGTGAGTTCGAACCCAGGCAGGCAATTTACTTTGTGTAAATTATTCCAACACCACTGCTCTAAAAAAGGTGAAGGAAAACATCGTGAGGAAACCGGCATGTCCTAAAACCAACAATTCGAAGAATTGTGACATCCACCAACCCGCAATGGCTCGCGTGTTGGATTATCGCCCATTCCCTCTCTCACAGAGAGGAGGCCTGTGTCCCAGCAGTGGGAATGTTAAAAGGCTGATGATGAAAGTCTTCAAACATGTCTGAAATGAAAGGAAGTCGAGTTAGAGTGGTTGACTGACAGTCTATAGTTATCTGTAGAGGGTATAGTCTATGGAGAGTAATGGCGCTGTGTGCGAACGAGGAACAAAGACAACGTCTTTTCTCCTCGTGTGTTTATTGGAATTAATTTACTAATTACACTTATATTCAAGCGTTTGATTCCCCGATAGCCCACATGTATTACCTATATTATTACTAAACTAGCTTTATTTCCGTGGCTTCTCTCTAGTGGCCCAGTTCACAGGTGATAGTGTAGCTTGTGAAAGAATTTACAAAATCAAATGAGGACTACCAGTCTGTTTTTTTTGTAGTCCTATTCTTTTAGATATCTCACCATGATGTGAGGTGAAGTGACCTCGAAGTGACAGTCAATCTAGGGATTGACTATGCCCATGCTAGGGCATATCAGCTGGAATGACAGCTCACTTCACCCAAGTCACAACGGTAAGATGTCTTCAGAATCGACCGGATGTATGCTACAACGTGGTCTTTAAATCAAGAGGGGTTATTCTGAGCAAGAATGCTTCAATGTCGAGTACAGTATCGCTTACCGGTGAGATATTGGTCAAACGCGAGTCTCTCAATAAAAATAAATATTTAAAATTTTACCTTTTTTTTTTTTTTTTTTTTTTTTATTTGTGATGGGTTTGCTCTAGATGAACCTAACATACATTCTTCTCAGCACCTTGACCCGACGTCAGCTATTCAGTCGTGAAGCTACACAGAACACACCTACTTTTCACGATATCCTCCAAAAATATATATCTACTACACGGTGAACGGAACAATCAATCATTCTATTTTAATCACGGCTAACACTTGACTTATTGTTGCCGTGGCGTTAAAAATGTAGAAAGAATTTCCTTTAAAACAAAAAAGTTGTAGGTGATCTTTTTTGGAGCTAAAAATAACAAAGTCGACAGCAGTATTTTTTTTAAACATAACATCAAAATCAATAATTAATCAAAATCAATTTATTTTTATTTTAACTAAACCTGCACATTCGCAAGCGTCAGTAGGTCTCTATGGAGAAGATCGTGCAGGAAACTCCACGGACACTCCATCAATAAACTGTAATTACACATATATTTGGTTACATTATTCTTGTTTAGAAAGATGTAAAAAGGAGTGCCCGTAAAAGCGTCTTAGAGTAAAATAAACAACCCCAAAATACAATAATTAATTGAAAACAGGCAGCTAAGTTGTGACCTATCCCAACTGATGGCTCCCGATCACGAACATGAGGTATGGATTGGCACCACTCGGCTCAACCATCATAAAGGGAACCGAATGATCCAACGCATGTGCGCCACCATCAGAGACATGAGATCATGACGCATTCTTAACGGCCATCACACCTGTATTCCCCGAAGAGTCAGGCAGAGTTGCACCTAAGGCCCACTCGCATTTCTATTTATCTTTATATTTTCAACATTATACTTCTTTTTTACCCAAATGTCGATGGAGGGTAATGTGTTTATGTATGTGTGTTTGTTCCTATGTGGCGTTCCAGAGAACAAACGCGTTGACTGATTTTGGATGCCATATATTATCACTTATGTTTAAATGTAACTAATTCTAAAAAAAAATAACTAAAAAGTTATAAATAAAAAAGTAAATTAAAAAATCTAAAATCCCGACTGCTAGAAATGCAAACTAAAAAGACGTAAACAAGGAGAAAATCATGCTGTGCTGTCGGAGGATACATCTAGTTTTGGTCTGCTTTTCAAGCAGTCTGGTTTTTTGATTTTTTGAATTAACTTTTTTTTTTTATTAAGCCTGTATTATCACTACTGTGCAAATACACGCCATAGCCTTCCAACGCTCTTTAAATTTAGCATTCTCCGGCCAATCCGTCGTAAACGAGTCCAAATCGTAACGCCAGCGTTTCTTAGGACTGCATCTGTTACGAAAATATGTCCAATACTTTGTAATAAAACTAAGTATTTCGAGCCTGTAAGATTGCCAATACTGGGACACAAGCTTCCATTCTGAGAGAGGCGATTTTGAATGCTAATCAATAAAATACAATGATTACAATAGGCACACACATTGATACTTCCAATCTGGCAATGATTTTTAAATGAGTATCTCGATTAACCCGATTTTTTATCCTTATGATGAAAATGAATGTTTATGCTTACAATTAAAGTCAAACAATTGTTACTACCATATGACAGTAGAACGTATCACATTACTAATAGCATGCACGGTATCGTTCGTCCGTAAACACACTAATTGGAGTCTCCCGAACTTCCGACTGTGGGTGCAGTCGGCGGTACTAACAAATAGTTCACACAGCTCGCTTTAATGAACAAAGTGTTTCTGGTACTCGTTTTATACTTCCTGGTGAGGTGTGGTCTAATGCAAAGCGATTAAAAATTTTGAAGAGTATCTTAGATATTGATATGTGATTAATGTAGTTACTGTTTGGGTTGATGTAAATAATAAAAATTGTAACACAGAATTTATGTATTAGTAAACGAAATCTATGTGCCTTCAAACAGCTATCTCTTGAAGTACAAAATCTTACTATACTTTTGCAACATTCCAGACAATACAAAGAAGCCTTAAGACAGCAGCGTCAGCAAGACATCTACCGCCCCCGCACCGACCAGCCGTCCCCCGAGCTGGACTCGTCCCCGCACTCCAACAACCAGAGCCCCATCCACAAACCTACCCACTCCCCCGTCAACGGATACACTAGTAACGTATCGCCTAGTCTATACAAAACCGCCTCTTCCAATAGCAGTACACTATCCAATACCTCATCCCCTAACCTTTCCCAAGTGCCAAACTCTCCCCTTTTACACTCCACCCCCAGAAGATTCCAGAACCAATCAACGAATGGCAACGGAGTCATAGAGAAACAAGAAGAGAACAAAAGGCCCGTACAAAAAGTAGTGCCATCGAGAAATGTCAACAGCAAATACGCGACTGTCAATGGGAATGTTGACTACAATGGCCGCCTCAACGGTCAGTCAGATGCATACATAAAGCCTACATCACCATCAAAATCTCCTACGAATACGATAGGGTACAACAGTTTAGGCAAGTCGAGTATACCGCGGCAAGTGAATGGGGACAGTGCCAGGTTGTTGACGACGAGTGTGTCGTTTCTAAAAGGTGCTGCGCCGAAGCCCCCCGGCAAGATGGCGTGGAACAAGGACGCGCCGGCTGATAAGCTCAGCTTTACTATGAAGAGAGAGTTCGATAAGCAGAAGGAAGAGCTGGATCTGCTGACGCAGTTGAGATCGGTGAGTTTTCATTTATGTTCGTTTTTTGTAAATTGACAGTTATAGACGTTACAAATCATCAGCGCGCGTCTTGTTTTTATGTAACAACTGTAGTGGTCAGTAAATTTTTTTATAATTATGTTGTCTCCTATTTGATATCCTAATTGTGTATAGTCAATTTGGGCTCCTTTAATTTAGAAGTGATCACTATCTAAACACACCGTGGAAATAGAACGACATTGAGAGTGTCATGGTACGAGCACTGCCACCTACTTTTGTGTACTCGGAAGAATAATAACCCACCATGGGTTGAATAACGACGAGAATACAATCAGATGATGGTCGATCGACGAAATTGTGCCATAGTTTGAGACTGAAGATATATTCTGTAGTCGAATGACCGCGATCCAATGATTGCTCCGATTCTCTTTCTTCTTTTATTAATAGCCAGTATTGTTATGTCACAGATCATCGAGTCCCGCCTGAAGATGTCTCTCCCAGAACAGTTAGCCCCGGTGCTGTGTGACGGCGTGGTGCTGTGTCACCTGGCCAACCACGTGCGACCGCGCTCCGTCGCCTCTGTGCACGTGCCGTCGCCTGCGCAGGTAACAGCAACGGTGATATGAATATTATATTCAATTAGTTATAACTGTATTAAACCTGTGGTACCTGTAATTAGCCAATTTATTTTGATTATGCGCCAAAGTGGCACAGAGCTGGTTTCCTGAGTCAGTGGGCCGGGGTAGACCAAGAAAGAGATGGCGGTACGAACTAGACAGATTTCGCCAAAACTGGAAGGCGGAAGCGCGGGCTTGTGGTAGGTGAAGGAAGTGAAAGGCCTTTGCCCTGGAGTATGACAGAATAGTCTACCAAAAAACCGGCCAAGTACGAGTCGGACTCGCGCACGAAGGGTTCCGTACCATTATCGCAAAAAACGGCAAAAAAACACGTTTGTTGTATGGGAGCCCACTTAAATACTTATTTTATTTTGGTTTTAGTATTTGTTGTTATAGCGGCAACAGAAATACATCATCTGTGAAAATTTCAGCTGTCTAGCTATCACGATTCATGAGATACAGCCTGGTGACAGACGGACAGACAGACGGATCGCGGAGTCTTAGTACTAGGGTCCCGTTTTTACCTTTTGGGTACGGAACTCTAAAAAAGCAGGATAAGTGATTATAATGAACTGCAAGCCCTTTTCTTTGGTTAAGAATTTAATGGTTACTTCGTTCCGCGCAACGTCTCATCAAGAGGATGTCAAACTACTAAGTGATGTCCAGTCTACAATAATCGACGATATCTTTAAAAAAGAACTGATTGTATACTGTTTCTTCGTCCGAAATTACTTAAAGTAAAAAATCTATGGTCTTTGTTATGAATGATGAACAAATAATAATGATTTATTTTTTGTTTCCAGCCCAAGCTAACAATGGCGAGATGTAGGAGAAATGTAGACAACTTCTTGGAAGCGTGTCGAAAAATTGGAGTTGAAGAGGTGAGTGACACTAAACTAAAATTACTATACATTGTTTTATTTATTTATTTCTTTATTTATACCCGTTTTAAAATATGTCAATTATTTTATATTTTTTTGTGACCTATTTGCGACCATTAACGCGATTTAAAGTGGGAAGAAACTGTGTTTATCGTGACAAATAATAAAAAACTGGCGCTAACTTTGCATTCCCGCCGTGTCCATCCATTTCGAGTGTTGCAGGGTCTTGTAAGATATCCTTTCGCGAGCTACAGAGATTATTGTAATGAGACTAAGAGACGGGTGGCGTGTGTTGCAGGAGGTCATCTGTTCGCCCGAAGATGTTCTGGCGAACCTGGAGAGCGACGGAGGGGACGCTATCGGGAACTTAGCTCGCACTGTCACCGTCCTCCTCACACACGCCACGCCGCCTGCCCCGCCAGGGGATAGCGATATCACTGACCCGCACCACACGACACGAGCCTTCGAACTATCCCACGAGGAATGCGCCGGCGGAGACTACGACGAAACAGAGGACCCCGAATCATCACTAGAAGTCAACTACTACCAAAGGCAGCTCAGAAGATACTCAGAAGAACGCTTCATCAGCAACTTCAACTTCTCAGACAACAACCAACACTACACCATCGACGAATCCGAAGAATACCAAAACACTGAAAACAATAACACTGACTCGGCACATTACTCACCGATTTATACAACCAGTGAGCTAAGGAATAGAGGACCCTATTATCAGACGAATAGAGTCCAATTCGTGACGCCCTTCTGCAAGGAAGACCGCGTATTGAAAAGTGATAATTTCGAAATATACGACACAGATGAAGTTGATTTTCCCACGGAATTGATTAGGGAGGAAGTGGATGTAGAAAGATATGACAGGGGTAAAATGAATCTCGATATACAGAATAATCTGAACAATGTAATTAATACCGAGACTGAGCCTCCTAAGGAGGTCGAGAACAAAGTTCTATTTACTTGTCTATGCCTTGGCACGTTCTTCGTGTCCACCATTTTGCTAATCATGTACCCTTTGTAAACTTTACTTGATTGTATTGTGATTTATAACCGACCAAACATTTTAGACCTCATTTTCCGAAGATACGAAAGAATAAGAAAAAGGACCTTTCGCCATTGTGTGACATTCTTTTTTCAAACATTCAAACCAAACACGAGCAATCAAAAGCGTGACGTAGTCTTTGTGAGGCAAAAACTAACTTATTTGAATGTGCAAAAGGTTCAAAGCTCCTTTGAGTAAAACCTAGTACTGATAAAAGCCCTTTTCTTATTCTGACCGTATACAATAAATACATCATTGTATTATTTAGGGGTTTGTCAACATCGGTCAACTTAACATGTATTGCCTTTAACACAGTCTGACTGTGATTGTGGTCTGAAATCGAATTTTGAGGCTAGCTTTTTAGAATGATCTTGTAATACAAGTCTGAAAGGAATTGGACGCTATTTCGACGGATTTATACAATGGAATTTAAATTTTTTGTTTTGAAAAGACATTACGGTTGCAGTGTATTTGTTTGTTAGTATTGATTGGTATAGTTTTTAAATATTAATTGGTATAATTCCACTTGTTATAAGTTCATTCCCATGTGAGGCATTTAAAATTTTTATAATTAGTTTTTTTTATTAATATTTTTACATATTTTGCCAATTGGTTTGTTTATTGGTTGCTATTGTCGGCTAATTTTGCGTGTTTGATTTTTGTATTATGTTTTGCAGACTGTAATTCTTCGCCTGAATGTAGAATATGCACTAAAAGGATTTGTATAATACACATGAGAGCGAGAAAGACAGAGATAGCTATATATGCGTGTGCGCAAGTACGTCCAATCGTTCGTCTAAGTAGAAACACTTGCACTAGGAAAACCAGCCTTACTATTAAGTAATAAAGGCTCATATCGGCGTGAAGTTATTACCATGGATAGACGTGCATAGGACCTACTAGCTATCATGCAGTCTGCAGAACAATTATTCCCAAGATCTCATCGTTTGTTGTGTTGAAGAGTGATTCGCTATTTAAGTATAATTTAGGTTTTTTTTGTCTGTATTTTACGTAATAATGCAATGCAATTATTAATGCAATTCTTATACGTAGCAGCCGTAAGATATATAGGTAGTCTTTTTGCACCAAAATACGGTAAAGTTTTACATGTAATACATAGATAGAAGGCACTCTTTACTTATAAACATTGTAATGAATAATCTCCGATTAAATTAGTAGTGTTTAAAAGTAAACTTCGTTTATAAGTAAAGACATTAACGAATAAAGGAATTTCTGATATTAAATTATGATGGCATTAGAGCCTATTTAAGCTGAAGTGTTATGTGGTTCAATAACAATTTAACTGATCATAAAAAGGTTGGTAAAGCCCAAGAGGCGTTAGACCAACGATTTAAATCAACAAGGTTGAAGAATCAATTGGGTATAGGAGGGGCAGTAGATAACAAATCAAAAGAAGCAATATCCCAAAGGTTTAGGCGCAAATTTGCAACCTTAAGGCGCAAAGGTCATAAGTTTGACCCTCATCTGTTGCAGTATTAACTTGAACCCACTTCTGGCACAAACACATTTTGCTAAGTTAAAAGGATCTCGTAAACTATTCTAGACAAAAAATCGTATTAATGCGTCCTAGAAAACATCCGCTGTTAAATCAAAACTAGCCGTAGTTCTTAAAAGCGGCATGTTAGAGCACACAGATATAAACCTAACTAGATGACGCGATTGTATGTACTTCGCGTGTCAATAAACGGAGTAAAATTACGATCAATGATCGTAATTTTAGCTTTTCATTTAGAACTATCGGCACCGGAAATACCCCGAAACCTAGAAAATGCCTTTTTATGCCATGTTGAGCTGTAAAGACTATATAATAAATCAACTCAAATAAATTGTAGTTCTAAAAACTAAAAAACACGCTTTAATGGTAAGGATAATGAGACAAACTGTTTAAATTATTGCATTGTCATCGGTCCTTGATAAGTGTGCAAAGTTTCAAATCAATCCAACGTTTTGAAGTGGGTGAAAATCACGTTCAAAGATTCCGTTACATTGATACATTGATACATTGTTACATTGATACATAGATACATACATACCAAGCTAATAAAAGCGTGTTAAAAAGATGGCCGAGGCATTGGAAATGTTTCCTTTCATTGGTAAATAAATTTGTTTTGTGTGAAAAATTGGGATGCTTCGTTTTCATACAGATGGAGGGACTTGCGTTATCTAGTTAGATTTTTATCTGTGTTCGAGCAGTTGTTGAATCACATAACACGTCAAACCAATATTTCAAAATCAAAAGTACAATAAACATACTCTAAAAACATTGGTGCATGAAGTATTATTGAGATGAAAGGAAATGTATTAACTAATATATTATACTGATTACGTAGTTTAGCTGTTTACTCGATACTTCTTATCAAATAAGAATTATATGCCTTATTCGGAACATCATATCGTTATTGTATTATTAATGCAAACGCTAACTTGGTTTTTTAGGTAAAGTTTCGGCACGGGTGCGCATTGCATAGTGAATAATAAATTAGGAATTATTATTTAGTGGATGAATTCAAGGACACGAATATTGTGTAAAAGTGATACTAATTCAAGATTGGTAGCTTCAACAATGCTGCTAAAGGAAAATTTGTGACCGCAGCCAAACAAAATGAAGAAGCGAGTGACTTTAAATTTTATTTGACACAAGATATTAGAATTTGTGTTACAAATACCTGTGTTTTGGGTATAACCCCGAGTTTCTGAATGAATTTTCAACAGCCAATCACAGCAGATAACACGTGCTTGACAATTTGTTTAATTAAATCTGCGATAATTTTGAGCTGAGAAACTCGGGGTAAGTCGTGTGACCCGAATAAAGTCTCGCGACAGCCGAATATAGAATTCATAAAAAGATCTCACAAAAATTACTTAGACATAAAAAAAGACATGATGATTCATATGCAATGCGTGCCACGTCTCTGGTTGATAACTTTTTCATCGGTAGCGAGTAGTATTTAGTATTTCGAGGCTTTTTGTGCGTAACAATTTTACGAAAGATTTAATAATATAAAAGACAAGTTTTACAAAACAATTGTTCTTAGAATAAATTAATCAACCGATATTCCTTAACGACGCCAACCAAACAAAATAGATGCCAATAAGATCAGTATAAATGTTATTATATTTATATATGATAATAATGATGTTTTACGCATTTATAAAGTGACAGAATATGACAAGTTTAAAGTATTCGTAAAATATATAAAAAGTATAATTATATTATTATATTGTAACCATTCCAAAGATGTTTTGATAAAGACTGGAGCTTCTGTTAATCGTTTCTTAAAACATTAAAACTTACTATCGCTGTTTTACATATTTCTTGCTAATTTTGTAACGTACTAAACTCGAAATTATAGTTTATCTGTGATTTAGTTTTGCTATTTGGCCGTATTTTCGTTTCTTCGTCGCTTTCTTGAACAATGAAAAGCTGTTTCTGTAGTATATAGTTTTGTGATAAAGCTATCAAAAAGGAGCAAACAAAGCGTATTCTTTTTGTTGATATAGGCTCGCGTTTGATCACTGTCTCACCGAATGGTAAGCGATGATGTGGTTAACTGTGAATCACGCTAGTCTAGAAGTAGCCTAAGGCTCTAGATAAGTGGCATTCGATGTCAGCAAATAATAATATAATTTAAAACAAAAAAAAAAACAAAAGGTCCACACTGACAAAATACAAATACTTAATTAAAAGGGTGTTAGTAACAATATAAAATCTTATAACCTATGTTAGTGCTTATATACACCGTGAAATTTAAGTGGTTGTTTTCCCGCGGCAGAACGACTTGCCTTTAGGAGTACTTTCGAAGCATAGAGTTAAAGTAAAAAAATAACGATGTTTTTATTTTAAAATAATTTAAAAAATATTCATCAACTCGAAAAAGTGAGTAACAATAGTAACTTGTAGGTACTAGGTACTACGGTGAATAATACGGTGGTGACGCGAGTAGTACCTAGTACCTACAAGTTACTATTGTATACGCGTCACCACCGTATTATTCACCGTAGTACCTAGTACCTACAAGTTACTATTGTTACTCACTTTTTCGAGTTTATGTTTTTTTTTTTTTATTATTTTAAAACAAAAACATCGTTATTTTTTTTACTTTAACTCTATGCTTCGAAAGTACTCCTTAAGGCAAGTCGTTCTGCCGCGGGAAAACAACCACTTAAATTTCACGGTGTATACTAGGATGTTAGTAACAATTTATCTTATGACCTACGTTAGTACCTATATTCTAGGATGTTAGTAACAAAAGCAAAGGTGATAGTCGAAATGTAAGGAATTAATCACGTGATTTTTCTTTATTGCTTGTCAATCCCATACAATTTTGCCTTTTAGACAATCGCTATCGCCACGCTTTCGATGATAGAATGTCACATGTCTAGGGCCTCTGTTCACTCTTAACTTAAAATAACTTTATTGCAGTACAGCTTAAAACAGAGAAACAAGATCAAAAAAAATAAAACCATTTCTGTCTGCCAGTCCTATATGCCTACCTATCTTAACATTATAAGTTTTCCAAAAACATCCATATTGAGTACGCCAAATAGCAAAACGATCGCTGAGTTCCGAGTCTCGTCAAAATCGCTAATTCGCGCGTCAAGAAATCAAATATGGTTGACTTTCACAACCAATCTGCCCCTCTAGCCAAGTTACAAAAGTTTCGTATCGAATGTGTTTCTACAATCGTTTACGCCTTCTATTTGTATTGTATGATCTGAACACGTGACTTAACGTTCATTTGTGTCATTCCCATACATTGATTCGTTTTCTACTAGCGTTATCGATTGTAGATCGTCAACTTGGCTACAGGGGCTTTTGATGCGTTAATAACGATTCTGACGTAGCTCGAAACGCGATGATAATCTTTTATATTAATTATTCTGGTCATAAGCTATTTGTATATGTGTGGTATTTTCCTTCTACGCTTCTTAACATAATCTTATTTTTGAGCTTTAAAGTCGCAAGTACAATGCTAATTATCGATAATTATAATTAAGAGATATCATAGATGTTTAATATATAATTTGAAAGCTTATAGCGTACATATATTTATTAGCTTGTGGTGCTTGGGTACTTATTTACGTAGTTTAGATGACTGGTTTTAATTAAGCCTAAATATTTGCAACTACCCGCCTATGTTTGTGTTTCGAAAAAAGTTATTTTGTGTGTGTGGACAGAAAATGGCTGCTTTTTTCCATTTTTCAACGTATGTATTTTTGTTTTAGATTTTATTACCAAGTTTTCTATTTATTATTTACTAAGAATGTTATGACAACATTACTTGCGAACGATCTAGCCATGCGTTTTAAAGTATTACGCACGTGCGTTACATCTACAAAAGTTTCGAAGTCAAATATACTCAATATTTTCTTTTGAAATTTCTGAAGACTTTACTAACAAACTAACACGTTTTCATTCTTGCCAATCTCTTCACGTTAAAGCCAGTCTAATATCTAATTCCAGTTATATTTAATTAAATTATAAGTTGATTGGTTTATCGTTTTCTTTTCTGAATATTTTCTACTAAAATTCAGTATTATAATTTTAGATGTAATTTGCATTTAACTACACGCATTTTTCACATAATGCACTTTGAGAGAGATTTCGTTATGTTTATTCGAAACTACATAATGTGGAAGTTTTTTCGAAATATTTTTGGCTATTAGTCATAGTTTTATTGTAGAGAAAAAATGTTTAAAGTGTACTTTTTTTGTATGTACTTACAATGTTTCAACTACTTAAAGAAATAAATTTCTTATTGGCAGCCCTGGTGTTTTATTTATAACTAGCTTCTGCCCGCGTTCAAGTTTAAAAAAAAAGCGCCGATCGCCATCAAACTTTACAGGATTATCCGCTGGGTCAATCTAAAGATTCTCTGAAAATTTAAATCGGCCAGCCGTTTCGGAGTCTATAAGGAACATACATACATACTTTCTCTTTTATATATACAGATAGATAGATTAACCTAAATACATAAAAGATTAAACCTGATACTTTAGTTTATTTGAGATCTAGGTAAATACCTACTCATATTCAAAATAAATCATAAGGTGACTTGCAAACATAACTCCTTAAGGTAATAAGGATATTTTTTTCATCAATTATTTCTTCTATGTCCTCTTGAAGACCTGCAAAACATAAAGACATCACATTGTATTTGCTGTATATCTTTTTACACTGAACAAACCATCCTACTCTCTTTCAGAAACTAATGTGCTGCGCAGCCGACGTGCTGGAAGGCAAGGGGACAGTCCAAGTTGCCATCACAGTAACCGAGCTACTACGAAGACACGCGGCCCTGCGTGCATCACCACACGCCGTCACTAGCGCCACCTAGCGCCCGAAACTCGCACTCGCGCCCATGTCCGGGCTGTCACTTTAACTACTGTACTAAACGTCAAAACTCGTGGCTGACAGTGGTCATAAAAGGTACGAATATGATGGTGTATTCTTCTCGTGTCATCTCGCTGTCGCGTTTTATGACCACAGCTGCTTAGAATATTGGAGTTTGTTGTAGGTGGCGTCACATTGGAAGGGTTGAAAGCGCGAGTTCTTGGATGTACAAATTGATCTAGGTTTTTAATTAATGGCGTCTTTATGACCGTTGATCGAAGTTGGCAAATGTTGTGTCGTTTCGTGCGATTATCACTCTTATTGCGGTTGCATACGACATGTTACCGTATGCGCCAGGCATTTTAGAACTAGTCTAATAAACGGATAAGTCTTTATTCAAGATTTGCGGTTGAAATTATATCTTTACACTGATGTAGATGTTCCTTTTTCTGTGAAATATGTTTACCTGTCACAAATGTTGGCACATTAGCCAAAGCACCGTTTCGATCATTTCGGTCAATTTTGTATAATGTAGGTGCAAGTTAGTCATAGGAAAACTAGTTGGAATTACTAGTTTTTATATTGGAATCGAAAGATGGTCCAAATAACAATGAACAAATTATAACTATGAATATGTTAGTATGAACAATAAGTCAGTCAATAAAATAAGAATAATTCACAAGCAATACTTATGAATGAATAAATAATTGATAATTTATGAATAAATGAAGCGTAGTATAAATTTTCCATTTCACGTCGTTCAACAATATAATATTGGAAGTTAAAAAAGTTCAATTTGAATGATAGCTCTATCGATTTCATAAACTTAGGTAAAATTCTTATAAATCCATGACAGAGTCGGGTGATATAAATGGAACAAAAAGTAGAAAGCGTATCCTTTACAAATTGCTTTTCTACTGCGAAAGACTTTCTCGTGCTAAACCACTTTTATGCACATAGTAGATTTTTCAAGAAATGCAATGGTACACATCAATGGCGCACACATAATACCATTGCAATATCTGAGGCTAACGGAAAAGTTATGTAATCACCATCTTCGAGCTCTTGTTCCATGTTACTTGGGTTTAGAGCAACATGTTTCGGTCTTCCATGTTTCATGGAAAAGTTAAGCAATACAAAAAATAATACTTCTCAACACACTTATTTGAAAACTCGCTCATATCGCCCATTACCGTTTATTTCGCACTCGTGCGGAAAAGTGCAGCGGCTAGCGCCACGAATATCGAAAACGAGACCTTTTTCACAATCATTTGTTACAAAATATTGTATTTATGAAATCTTATATAATGTTTCTGCATAAGTGTGTTGAAAAATGTCGTTTGATATCTATGGGCATTTGTCATTGCGAACATCTCGCCAATGTTTGTCTCATTATGTACTATTTCAGCGATGTAGTACACAAAAGCAACTGCACAATAAGGTGCTTTAGAAATAAATGCACAATACACGAATTTATTAGTGAATTTTCTATGAAACATTTTACACAAGTTAAATAGGCCGCATAAGTAGACAAATTGTTGAAGTCTTTATTCAAAGTGCCTCTCTACACTGGCGAGCAAAACATTGACCTTATTCAAAAGAAACAATAACAATTTCCAAGCAACGAGTCATTAGAAAAATTAAGAAATAAAAACATGATTCTAAAATATTTCTTAAGTATAGCAATTCCGTCGAAAATTGAAATGGGTAATTTTCTGCTCGACAGTGTACTATCATCTTTCTCCGAAGTAGATCTTTGAAGTGTCTTAGCAAATTGGCATAGTCTCAATTTGAAGTTATCAAGTTAGTACTGAATTGCACGGGCCTTATAAATGTTAATGTTTACTTCGATGTTCAGTGATTAGTCCTAAAGTTGTCAAACCCCCATGATATGAGACAGCTGTTAAAATGTCTTAAGGGGTACGAGGGCTGGAGACCCTTGGTGGAAGGATGTATTCTTTATTTTTTCGCGAAGTCGCCCTTTACTTTGCTGCCTACTCATTATATTGTCTTGACACCCGTCTTTAAAATAACGATATTCAATAACATGTCAGTAATTAAAGATCTTGTAGGCCCTGCGTAGACGCAGGTCAAAGTAAATTTTAATTAATATCAAAGTTTTCTTAAACAAAAGCTGGTAATGGTTTTACTCCATAACCTTTACAGTGCCAGGAGTATGTGATTGTACCATAATTCGGGCTGTGCGTCTGTCATTAGAAATTACCTACTGTTAAGTAGTCGCGAATTAGAAGCTAGTAGATTTTTTGTCGATTTACTAACTAATACGGCCGTGAAATACTTAAGTTACTGAAGGAATTTGTTCACTTCTGTAATCTTCAAAATTAGCATAAGAACTGTCCTTACCTAGTAGTGAATGTACACAGTGCAACATGGTATGTAACTGAACGTGTAATGCAACGATTATTGAAACACCTTTTCAATTCATAGTGTCGTACGGATTGAATCGTCGGTTTAAGTTAAGGCTGTCATTTGATCTATATTCGTTTGGGACCCCATATTACACCTCTTGTTACATAACATGTTGCATGTGTGTTGTTGCACCATAAATTAATATAGTATAAGAAAAAAAAATCGTGATAGAATGGGACGAGTTTCGCGTTGTTTAGGAATTGTGTAGGTTTTAAATTATTCGAAAACTTTTTGATTCTGAATAGACTCGTGTACTCGTGTGCAGTGATATAATAAGGAATTTTTCTTGTATATTTTTTGACTTGTAGAAGAATTTTCATCAATATATAAAAATCATCCATCATCCTTGTTGTCATTTTGAACGAAGTTATCCTGCATCCTGCAAGCACTGCAAAACCTAAATACAATGTTCACAAAATATTCATTAAATTCATGAAATAAAAAAAACTTGTAAATATTATTCACATATCCTTTTTACCACCGAATTCTAAACGATATGGAATTCTATTAATACTCATATAGGTATTATAATTACATTATATTCTAGTTTATAATTTTGTTCTCGTCACTTTTAAATATAGTCAATTCTCATTAATATAAGTCACAATAATGATGTAAAATATTATTCGTATAATTATAAGAATTATATTATTAGTGTTGTGTTTAGTATCTTTTTCATAATTTATCAGAAAAAATGCTTTATTATTGATAATTAGTCTTATTTTCTTTAAGTTCACATTTATATGAAGTCTGGTAATGACGATCTAAACTTGAAGGAATTTAATTAGTTTCTCAAATGATTGATTAATGCTATATTATGACCAATCTGAAGCCACATACTTAAATGATATTGATAGTAGGCATTATTCGCATATCTTTGACTAGCTGTCCCACGCGGCTTCGCTCCCGTCAACTGGCTACCTACATACCCTACCCTACATACATGAATGTTGCGTTACTTTAACCGCTTACGCAGCGCACGCAACGGAAGCTCTCAAAAAGGAATGTTTTTTCCCGTTTTTGCAGTATTTTTCATTTATGCCCCGCTCTTATTGGTCGTAGCGTGATGTTATATAGTCTATAACCTTCCTCGATAAATGGACTATCAAACACAAAAAGAATTGTTTGATTCCGACCAGTAGTTCCTGAGATTAGCGCGTTCAAACAAACAAACCAACTCTTCAGCTTTATAATATTAGTATAGATAAGCTTCGTGGCTTCGATAAATATGCACTTGTTTGATTTCAAAATAATAATTAAAATATGTATATTCACACAAACTACATTAATTTTGTCGATTGCTCTTTGCACTTTAAAATATATATGATTTAAAAATACATATTAATGGTTATTTTATGTTTTAGTTTACATTTAACGTTGTGGTTTTACTGCCAACTTTCTACTATAAAATATTATAATTTTTGTGAACAACTCACATTATACGTAATAGTTTTTATTTCGCTCTTAGAGTTGTGTTACCACTGATTTGAAATTATATTGAAATTATTCATAAACTTTATAATTAAAAATGCATTTTGTATTCATCACAAACAACATTGTTGTTCTTAGTAGATACAGGGTTTTATTCAAAGGCGTTTTATTTTGTAAAACAATGGTATGCTACTGAATTAGTCGATAAAACGTAGTAAAAAATATATATTTTTGTAGTGATTATATTTCGAGGCCATTGATGAATTTGGCAATGCGCTGTTTTGATTAAACTGCGCTGCGTCAAGCATGAATTAAGCTGCGCTGCGTCATGCATTGATTAAGATACGCTACGCCATGCATTGATTACGCTGCGTTCAGCAAATTAAAGTTCAAAGTGTCATAACGTGAGATAGTCTGCCTTATTCCTCAGTAAGCCAATAGCAAGATATTTTACAACCTTTTAGAAGAACCTATTACAAAATAAATCGCCTTTGTTTAAGACCTGTCAAATGGATTGTGTATAAAATAATAGATAATAAGAATTATTAAAGAACTGAAAGTTAGAGTCGAGTCTTTGTCCTGTTCAAAGATAATGTGCCAAAGACTAAGGTGAAGGATATTATTTTGATTGTAAAAAATAAACTTTTTGTGTAATGCACTGGTCTCCTAGTTTAAGTACTTTGATGTAGCAATATCGTATCGTACACACATGTTTATATGTAGATAAAATAAAGGTATATACGTTTTCAAAATTATAATATTGTTTATATTAAGCTACTCGCATACACCTTTTATACGACGCATCTTTTTCGGCAAAAGCTTAAGAACAAAATATGAAACATCGTCATTTTAGCCGAAAGACGTCGTCGACTCGTCCAATCGTCGCCATATCAAACCTTTGCCTCTTGCACCGAGCGGTCTCCTGAACCCTTTACCAGGCCTTCCAACTTTCTTCTGGTATTTCAGGACCACGTCGGCCACATCAACCGAATCACCGTCGTCATCATTATCATCAGATTTTTTATATTTCCACTGCTGGGTCACGGGCCTTCTCTGTGATAGGGAACGGGCCCAGTGCGGGTTAGAGGATGTCACATGTCTTCGAATTCTTGGTTCAAGGACATGCCGGTTTCCTCACGATGTTTCACTATTTTGAGAGCTGGTGGTGCCAGTCAACCGAATATGACACGGTAAAACCATCTTTTAACAAGCAAACAAACCAACATATTACACAACTACCTTATTTTAGCTAGCTTCTGGCATTGCAACAAATAAAAAAAAGGCCGGATTTATTAAAAATGTGCAAGGTAACGCAATGATTACGTCAAGCAGGCGTGGCCGCGTAATCGTCAGACGCTGACTCGCAAGTCGCGACCCCGCCTTATACGGCGCCACCATTGTGTGCCTGCCTTTATACACGGTGTGGATTTCAATTATGTTATTGGGGAGTTGGAAATAGTTCCTAGTCTTGTTAACGGAGTTGGATTTGGGGTATAAGCTTATTAATCCCTTCCTTTCTCGAGGTCGAGCTTTCGACTAGCCGACACGACTGTTCAATATTATGTTATATTGCAAAGCTGGTGTTGAGGTTAAAGGAGTTTTCCACCTATTGAAAAATACCATCCTAACCTAAAATAATGAGATTAAGCTTTACTAAGGTTGGAATTTTCTATCACATAGGTACAAAAATATACCTCAAAGTAGGTAAGCAGTTACAATAACTGATTTGGAAATGGTGGTTCATTGACTTTCTTTAGGTTTGAAACTTATATTTATCTGACAGATTCCTATTTAAGAAACTACATTATTTTTATGGGTTTATATTAGCAGACTAGGTTAAACCATGCGGTACCTATGGTGGGACAACAGGTGGTACTAAATAAAGAGCGTAAAATTACACATTATAATTATAATCCGAGGTTAAGTCCGAGATTAGAAGTCCGCATGTTGTTTTCCCGTCCCCGCGCTAGATGGCGCTGTGTACCTCCGCGCTATGGTATCGTGGCCAAAAACGTTTTTTCTGAGAGCCGAAATGGCAAACTTACAATGAAAGTATATAAAACGTTTTATGTGTAGTTGTATCTATGGGTCGGATGCAATCTATGGTAGGTCTTGAACTCTTGACTTACAGATGGGCGCATCGCCGTAAGGTCTTGGTCGATGATAGAACGGGCTTGACCTGTAATTTTTTGTAGAACCTGTAAAAAATCATCCTTTTTATGGGCAAAAACAGAAACGATCATTGGAGCTGAAAAGGAAACGGTATCACAATTTACCTAAGAATCGGTACGAACAAACTGTATGCCGATTGATTGTATATTAGCAATTGATCCGCATACAGTTAGTTCGTATCAATTTATGGGTTTTATATGTGTACGTAACCAACAGATTTACGAAGAGTTATATATGTCATAGACTAATTAGTGATAAGTCAGTGCACTATGCAGTCTATGTATAATGCCCAGGCATCATAAGTCAAGTCAAATCAGGCAATGTAATGAACCGGTAATGATTTAAACGTCTATATTTATCACATTGTCTGGTTACTATGAATATTGCTACGTAACGTTTGGGAAATTCGATAATTACGGTCAGTCTAAGAGCGAGCTCGGGAGCTTATCCCAACATGGATAGGTTAGATTCGAAGGGGCTCCTTCATGTTAGGTTACTTTAGACCCTGCAGCCAGAAATATATAGGAGCCCCGTGCTGCAATCGTACTTACCTATTCTATATTTAAATCCAATGTCAACATTAAAATAATTTTATATACGAGTAACACATCTTCATATTATACCCTGCCCAATAAGTAGGTAATATCCATTATTCAGAAAGCCCGGTAAATTTAATTATTTCAGTAGTTTTTATCAAATTGTCTACTCATATTGGGAATTTTTCAAATTGACTGGGCATTGAGAATATGAGGTATTAATCACTTGGCCTATAACTAAACTAAATATATAATTTATTAAGTAGGTAAGTACTTTTATAGATATTCCTGGAAAAATACGTCGATCGATACTTACTCGTACAAAGATAAATAAGTGCCCAAGCCCAGCTGCATCCTAATAACGTTAACTAGAACCCAACTCGGTGAACTTTATTAAAACAACAATAGAAATAGAAAGGAAACACCGCTTTGTCAGAACACTCGGAACCGACACCGCATAGACCCGATTCATTGACTTTTACAAAAACTCCTATTTAATACAAAATCAACAGACATGCTCAATTTTACGGCGTCTGTCTTTCTACTATTTACATTTACGAATATCATCGTTCTTGTTTACAACTAATTAATTACACGCCCACAAAGAGAACGCACTGTTCAGCTTTTTTTTTAATTGTCTTTGTTCCCGCGATGACGTTGTACTTTGTATAATAGGACGTTTACTGTTTTGGGGTAAATCGACCGGAAAATTGGGAACAATCACCCTTGTATGGGGTGAGAAGGGGCTGAAACACGCATTTATTAAAGTGTCTAATGGAATGGGCTTTACTGACTTCTATAAAGCATATTAGATGCTGACTAGGGTCTACCTAGAGAGGCCTATAACACAGATAATATAATACTAGCATACAGATGCCTCATCCCTCTTCCTCATCCCATACAAAGAAACCGTGCCGAATTATAACTAGCGTTTTTCGTTTGATTAATCTGATATTTTTGTGTACATCGAACGCGTTCGGTTCTGTTTCACGGTGATAGATAGATGGTGTTAGCAGCGACTTACAAGTAAAAGGGTTAACTAGGTTTGTGAATATTTTTCTTTAAATACAGTGAAGGTTCGTTTTATAGTTTTTTTTTTGCACGTTTTTACAGTTTTTGCACCAAAATGTGTTACAATGCAAATTTTAACAATCGAGTGGAATGCCTCAGAAATTTAAAAATGTGCCATCTATTGATACTTTGAAATGTGAATTAAGAGCCCAATATTCCATAATTTTGTACTTAGGAGTGTTGATTAAACAAGAACATACAATTTTTTATTTGAACCAAATTTTCTTTCTTAGCAATGAGACCCCGTGCCTATAAGTACAGCTATCCCTACCTATAATCAGGTACTCTACAGGTACGCTGTTGATATCTACAAACATAGTAAGGGCATTATTCTTAGGTGCCTCAGGTATGTTGGTAGGTTGACTCAATGAATTACCTTTCAGTAGTAGGTAGGTAAGCCCTCCCTAGTATGGATATCATACGCAAGATATAGTTCTCGCCAAACATCTTGGCCGCCCTGAACTTGGCTTTCCGATGCGTGAGGCACGGATCGTGCTGTTTTTGTATGACATAGATTGTATGATATTTACTACTGCGCAGCCATTGTAGCCAACTTCAGGGCGGCCAAGAAGTTGAAGAGAAGGCGAGAACTATACTAGGTTTAGATATTGCCTGCTGTGTTGGCCTTAAATTTATTGTATCATAGTAGGTAAGCGAGGTGATCTTGATAAAAAATCATCATCAGAAGTCATGGAAATCACCACAACCTAAGTCCAGTGTTTGAACTCGACAGTACCTAAACATACAAACCCAGTCCAGTCCGATAAAGAGACGTTTTATTAAAATTCAATGATAATAAAACCAGAAAGCGCCAACCCACATTGCTGACATCAAAATATTTTACAATAGTAGTAAATTCATAAAGTAATGTCCGTGCTCGCGAATAAAATGGACGCAAGACGCACAATCGTTTATTCATTCGATAGATGTGCAGATGTAAGGATACTGCGACGCGTATTGTCACATTACCACCATAGAGCGTTGGTAGGGTCTCCATGAGTTCTTTAAAAATGAAAACTAGGAACAGTTGCCGGGAGTGGGGTCGCAGAAAAGACAGAATTTAGGTATCTAGCAATTGTGAATAGATCCATGTATTTTTCGGACGTTATTTGTGCATAGCATCCTATAGATTGCTTAGTTACTTAAGGAGCAAATTAGAATCTGTAACATTACCTTCTTTCGAAATCTGCCTTAAAGATTTCGATACGATGCGATGCAGCAAGTTTCAAGCCCTTTCTTTTATTAAATATGAGTACTTACAGTTTTTCAGGTCAGTCAGTTTGAACTCACTGACTAACTTCTTCCAACTTGATTGAGAATCCGAGACGCATGCCGTATTTGGTTTCGCCAGCCCCCACACCCCTACCGCTTTCAAGGTCGCAGCTTAACATCATTCATCGTTGCTTTCGATTCGTCTCTTCTAATCCCTATGTCCTACATCTCAACTCAAAGTCCATGGTCACAATCTTCGCGTAGTTAAGGAAGGCAGTTCATTTGCGCTGGTGTCGCAGCATGACGGCCTGCGCACGCGCCGTACCCCGCCGTCACTATTACCATACGTGGGACGAACAAACTGACAATTGAATTAATATTACATTAACTGCTATATTATTTAAATTGAACCGTTCCTATAATAGACGAATTCATTTAAATCGCGTTTATTAGCATAATTTAGTGTCGATATTACGTTGTTTTTTGATGGGGCTAATTTATTTATATTGTGTCTCCTTATGCTCATTAGTAAGCTCTCAATTAATAATGGATACTTCATATTTTCTTGTGAAGTAAATGTTTGTGTTTTGCTGCTAGTGATAACTGTTGCTTGTCTTCCAGCTGTTTTAGTTCCTTCATACACCTAATACGGGCATCAAATTGTGACCAGAAAAATCTTATTACTGCTGGGCAGTCGACACAAGCCTAGTAGACTGTTATCATCTCCATAATGGATAATAACAGCCCGTACCGTAATCCAACAGAGAGCAGTCGTGGCCCAGTGGTAACGGCCGCGACTTACAAGTAGCAGGTCGTAGGTTCGAACCCAGGCAGGCATCACCACTGCTCTCAAAACGGTAAAGGAAAACATCGTGAGGAAACCGACACAAAAAATTCGAAGACATGTGACATCCACCAACCCGCACTGGGCCCGCGTGGTGGATTACGGCCCATTTCCTCTCACAGAGCATTCCCTGCAGCACGCACAACTATCCTATCCACCCCGCATCCTAGTCTTATCTGTTACAGCGGCAAAACCTAGGTACCTACATTCAGCATTCTACTTTCCATAAACCAAAAAAAGCAAAACTAAAAATTTTGAAAAAACCCACGACGGTTAAAAAGTAATTGAAAAGAAGGATAAAAGAGGTTTTTATGTCTGGGTTTTTTAAATTATTTAAAAACCCCGAAATTATTTAAAAACCTCTAAAATGCAAAAAATATGCCCATACTCGCGTTTTTTTCAATTTTTAAATTTTGTTTTATGTTTTAAACTTTTTAGAGAGCATAGATATTACTAAAAACTGCATCAAAATCGGACTAGTAGTTCTGGAGAAAAATGGCAACATGGATTTGCACAAACAATGTTTGCTGCAGCGCCCCCTGGTGAGTTGTCACCGTAAAACATATATAAGAACATGCACCAATCAAACCCGAACCTATAACTGAAAACTGCATCGAAATCGGACTAGTAGTTTTGGAGAAAAATGGCAACATGGATTTGCGCAAACAAACATACTTTCACCCCAAACGCATATACCCATATCGTCTCCGTTCCGTCGTGGGTAATAATTTAGCAATCCCAACTCAACACAACACTGACAGAATTTATCACAAGCCTATCCAATATCCATAATCCCACATTCTACTCCAGATTCCGAAGATCAAAAGACGTATGAGTATCTAAAGTCAACTAAACACATTCCTCCCAGTCAATATAAGACTCGAATCATCAGTTAGCAGTGATTCAAACATCTTGTATCCTCGCCTGATTTATAACTGCGTCAAAACATACAACACAGCTTCAGAAACCATACTATTTCCAACCAAAATAATTTAGATGTAACTCAAATACAACACCATCGTGCTCCGTGACACCAACAGAACACACGAGTATCCACATCCTACTCCAGATTCCGAAGATCAAAATCTCGTATAGGTGTTACTACCGCGCGTTCGCTGCGCAGGAGTGGGCGTGACGTCACGCTGCGCGACATGCAGCTAGCCGCGCGTCGCACCGACACCACGTCATTTACATACTACACGTTTATGACGTCATCTTACACTTCCTTCAAAGTAAGTGGGGTTATATTTTTAGTTGTAAAAGTTTATCTTGCCACTGAAGTGTGAGCTGCGTTGGTTTTGTTATGGATCTGATCTTTATAGTCTTTCTTTTTACTGTGTTGTTAGTTTTAGTGGATTTTAAGACATTATAATTTAGTGGGTTTGTTTATCTCGACTTCTGTTACTCCAACTGCCACCTTTCTAAGAGTTTTTATTGAAAGGTCGAAACTCAGCAAATTGTAGTTTTCCTCTGTCTTTGACTTCACCGTGGTATCGCTCAACGACCGATGTTATTCCAAGTATAAGATATCTTCTAGCCTTCAGATTATCTATTTCCTCCTCCTTACGTCAATTCCCCAATGCTGGGGGTCGTGACCACATCATGGTTTCAAAACTTTCTCTTTGATGATGTTTATCTAAAGTAGAAGCCGCGGCTTCTGAGGCTTGATGTTCAGCAAGGTTCGGATTGATCTGAAATATCGAGATGTTCCTACTGTGTGCCGTCCACGAGGTTATCTACATAGGTACTCGTATTTCCAGACCATGAGTGACGATATTGAAATACGCGTTTGGATACCTTGGGCAATCAGACACACCACCAACTTTTAGTATAGACTGCCATGGCAAGAGCTGCAGCCTTATTTCGTAAGTGAATTTGGCACGGCAAAGGGCAAAGAGTATGAACGATCGACCAATCACATGCTAGATGAAAGAGACGATGTGTATTTCCGTCAATGCACTTACGCAATAAGCTGTTCTCATAATAATTATTGCATACCTACTTAGTACGTGCCAATACGAGAGAATTATTATTGCAGAATGTATAAGCTCATAAGCATGACATCATACACAAATAAGTTCTTCAGGATCTCTTACAAACAAATTTGGTCTGTCCGCTTGTTTGTTTTCGCCTTCTTATGTATGGAGGCATAAATAACACGGCCCGGGGCGATCCAATTACTGGCGCGGGCGCAGCCAAACCCTGCTGAATGTTTTGTTACATTTGTTCCCCATATGACTCTTACAGACAGTGTTTGATTTGGACGATAGTGTTTGTTTATTATTGGTTATTTTTTTGGTGCTGGAACGGGCTGGTGAAGAACGGAGAGTCTCATGAGTACTCATGACCAAGTGGCAAGTTCCTTAGAGAAATGTCCTATAAATGTACCGAGAGGCAAGTGGCTTAGGTATTTATAAATGTTAGACTAGCAAAAATCCCGGACAGCCGGTCCTAGGATGGTAAGCAATAAATTTAAATGAGGTTTTCAGTCTGTTAGAAAATTGTGTTGTTCAGAAACCTTCAGAAACTTTCTTTACTGGGTAGGTCGGAACTGCTACACGAAAACTTCATGCAATGATGTAAAGAATAGCCAGTTTGCAGACTGATCATCGCTATAATAAAAAATGATATCAAAACTACGGTCTACATGATATTTCTAATTAGGATTTATGGAAGCAAATAGAATATTATGGTGCAAATAAACTCTATCAAGTAAGGTGATGCCAGGTTATCCATTACAGTCGTGGCTATAGGTAACGAACAAAAAAAAAATCGTTAATCGTATCACTGATATGAAAGTTCAAATTGAATCAATATGCCTTATCTTCAAAACTAATTTCAACGAGGTAGGTATAACATTTCGCAAGAGAGATAGATATCCTGTCTATACCTACCTAAAGTCTTTCCAATGAGCCGAGTCGTGAGTGGAAATTAAAAATTAATAAATATCATTCCTCATGCCATTCATTTAGAGTCAGGGTCATCTAAATACATCGGTCGGTAACGTTCACTCGGGGCTGTGTCTGATTGAGAGCGGTGAGCGATTACTTAATTATTGATGAATGAGCTTCACGGCGTCTCGACGCTAAGAAAGAAAATTTGGTTCAAATAAATTTCAGTAGATGGCGCGATATGCATTGATTTGTTATTGAATTTTGTGTTAAAAATGTATTTTCCTGTTTAATCAACACTCCTAAGCATAACGTTATGGAATATTGGGTTCTTAATTCACATTTCAAAGATTATTTGAACGGATCATTTAAAAATCATTCCAATAGATTTTAAATTTCTGAGGCATTTCGCTCGAATTTATTGAACACATTTTGGTACAATGAAACTGCAAAAACGTGTAAAAAATACTACAAAACAAACTGTCACTGTATTTAAAGAAATAAATATTCGCGAACCGAGTAAATCCTTGCACTTGCAAGTCACTGCCTAACATCATCTATCGCTTGGGAGAGTACCGACCGCGTTCGATGTACTTTTAGTAAAATAATCAGTTTAGTCCCACGAAAAACGCTAGTTACGTCGGCACGGTTTCTTTGTATGGGATGAGGCATCTGTATGCTAGTATTATATTATATGTGGCCAAATATAGGTATGATACGTGGAGAACAAAATGTATATAGGTACAACAAGTACAAACGAATGCTATAAAAGTGGGAGGTACTGTGGCTGTGGTCTTGCCTTTTCGTATGTTCACTATGTTGGGGTTGGTTCGAGCATTTTACATGGAGAGATCACCTAGTATTATTTAATTTATTTATTCGACATTCATATTGAATCCTCATTTAGATGTTGATGGTGAATACACCGGCAGCCTAATTGCGTAAATGAATTCGGCAAGGCCAAGGGTTTTAACCCCGTCAATCGACCAATCACATGCGAGATGAAAGACGCGATGTGGATTTCCATCTATGTATGTAAGTACTTAAGCAATTAGGCTGCGGGTTTCTCATAGCTAAATTAATGTGACAAATTGGCTGTGATTGGCTGTTAAAATTTTTATCAACCAATCACATCAGTAAATCGGCGATTATTCGTTGATTAAGTTAACATCCCGATAATCGAGTTTCGAGAAACCGGGTATAAGCCAGGTGGATAACATGTCATTAAAATAATTTCCGGAAGGGAAAACTCTTTTCTTGCTTGAAGGAACTTAAGGATGAAAGAGATAAGATCAAGCCAAGATGGTGAGAGACCATATGCTTGCTTCGCATCTACATCTACTTACGAATCATTTCCGCTTCGCTTCGGCAGCCGCGCTCAAAGAGCCCCAAGCCTTATGCTGTCTGTCACGAAAGGCAACTTTGACTGATACTCTGTCTAATTGATATCTTGACTGATGAGCTTCACATTAAAAAAACTTAAATTGACAACGTAAAAAACAACTGTGCTAGCGTGAGTTGAGTTTTTGTGAAAGGGGTTTTGTTTGTGCCAAATAGAAAAGATGGAGAGATAGGTTATTCTGGCGTTAAAGGCAGACTGATGATGCTTTTAATGATAAATCCAGGGTGACATTTTGTGGCTTTCAGTAGACTGTAGTAAATAATATTTAATAGTATCTACCTATTGACGCAGGCAGTTACTGAAGCCAAGCAGTCATATCTAAGGTAGGTGACTGAAATTAACTCAGGTCTGTGAGGCTTTTCAAGCACCGACCAGAAAAAGATTTTCAGTTTCCTGCACAGCTTAAAACAATGTGAAAAATATACAAACCTCAACACAAAGCGCCTTATTTATAATACTTTCTAACCATAAATTATCAGGTTCTAAATTCAAATTTTCTACAGAGAATTTAAATTTAGAATCTGTTAATCAATGTTTAACCCTAGTTTAACCTAATTAAATGGTTAACGAGTTTATAAATAAGCTGGTACGCACCTTTCTAAGATTTGACAAAGGTACATTTGCCTTCTCTAACAGATGGTAAATCAGTTGGTCCAACAAATTCAACACGTTTCTGCTGCGGATCCCTAAAAGCCCGCGCCAGCTTATTAAACCCTTTTAGTATGCGCTTTGGTTTAGCGTAATTGAGTCGAGGCAAAAGGTTAATTTCTCGTATAGATAAATTATAGTTTTCTTATGCAAATGTTTTGAGGCCAGTCTCGAAAATAATTAAATTCCTTTTTGGCCTGAGGCCTGGATTCTGTTTGTTAATGTTTTATGTGATTAGGAAGTTCGTTCTTTTAATTTATTGCTTTTAGTTAAGGATATAAATTAGATGTGGAAAGTAGGTATTGGGCTAACAATGCTCGTTGTGTAAAAGACCGAATTGGAGGTAACTATCAAGTGGAATAGATTTATGTATTTTTTTTTTTTTTTTAAACTTTATTTATACAAAAACCTTCAACAATGCTTACATACTACATACATGAATTACAGTGAATAAAGGTTATACAGATAGAGTAAACCCTGACACCTAAACTAGGAGATCCTGTGACTTAGGAGTCAGTGTTCTGCTGTCACTATGATACCAAAAACCTTTTACAAAAAGTGTGTTATGTCGGTACACAAAATCATGGCAAAGAAATGTTATCTCGCTTTATTGGAGAATTGATTACGAGATAGATTTTAAGTTAGACCTTTTGTGGATAGCCGAAATTGCTTATTCTTTAGTTAATTGCACTGGTGCAGCACGCGATTTAAACACTTAAGATTACACTAGTCGAAAATTCTTCCATGCAAACGTAGTCTAGGGATTAATCCACTGTTTGACAATGTATGTTCAAAATAAAAAGTGATATCAATTTGTCTTATCATTATCTAGCCCTGTATGGAAGCGAAAAAGTGAAAAAAGTAAATATTTGAAAGTTATGAGCGTCGAAAGTTCCACATTTCGACACTAATTTTAACGCATTTTTGGGTGCGAATAAATACCATAAGAAGACGGAAAGTTGCAAAACGGCCTCCATACAGGGATAGACTAGTAGTTCGAAAATGCAAATAATTTTATTTTGAACAG
Organism: Orthosia incerta; assembly: GCA_948252205.1. Lineage (NCBI taxonomy): Eukaryota > Metazoa > Arthropoda > Insecta > Lepidoptera > Noctuidae > Orthosia > Orthosia incerta. Next base: position 8,887,138 of record OX411754.1, on the reverse strand, counting down.
ATACGTTTAGTCGTTTTTTCATGATATCCAGACTCCCAAAGGTCTGTTTATAAAATTTCGCGCGCTCGGTTTCGTCCTAAATCATTATCCATTTCACTACAAATTTGCAAAAGTGTGTATTCGTACGCGAACTAGCTTCCTACTGCTCATCACAGCATCTATCTCTTCCGCACGTGTTGTCGGTTGATATAAAATGCATTTTATCCCTGCGCACAAAATAGTTCGTGCCGTTGACTAGTGTAACCTTAAGAGGAAATATGGGCAGAGAGCGCCCACTGAATTTAATTAGTAAAAAGTCATAATTCGAGGTTTGGCTCTCGTCTCTTTCCTCCTCCAATATTGGACCAATTTAAAAGATATTCCATAAACTGGTAAAGTAAGATATATACTATCTTTTCCTTTTTACATTTATATTTGTCAAATTTGTATACTAAGCCTCTGTTGACAGCGCAATTTTGAGCATTTTTGAGGGCTCTAGTTTTCTAAAGATAATGTATCATCAAAAAGGAAAACATATAGGGACATATGACATATCTTTAATTCTCAGTTTACGGAATTTCTTTTAAATTAGTCCAATATTGGAGGAGGATAGAGACGAGAGCCAAACCTCGAATTATGACTTTTTACTAAGGAAATTCAGACGGCGCTCTCTGCCCCGTTTCCTCTTAAAATTCTGCTGAACTGAAAGAGTGAAGATGTCCTATCTTGAGTTGGTAGTGCAACTATCTACTATACTAACCCTCTTCTACTAGCCGACTATTAACCGTATACTATACACAAAGGTTAGGTTGAGTCGAATAATAAATTGGCCAAATAATCGCCATTTCAACTGATCAGGTATTTTAGCGCGGACCAAATTAATGATTGCATAAAATTAAAAAGACATAAAAACATGCAGCTAAGTAAATTAAGCACTTATACATATTGGTACCAACTAATTAAAACTGAAATTACCCAACAGGACTGTGCAAATATGGGGAGCTCGTATTCGGGCCGCGATTGGACAATCGCGGCCCGAATACGAGCTCCCCATATTTGCATTCCTAATGAAATTCCCTAATAATTGTTATCGTAAACATTAATCGCGTTCCTGTACCTAATGCCAACCAATCATCGCACGTTATTGCTTTTAATTATGATTCTTTAGGACCCAAAGCCGACATCTCCAGATATTTAAAACCAGTAAAAATGTACGTTAACACACACGTTCACGTTACGTTCTTCAAATAAAAACGTTCGGAATTCGACGTGAACGCACGCGTTATGGGACAAAATTACATCCGAGGATTCTTACGATACAGTTGCCAGTAAATATCTTACATAAGTAGGTCGTTACAGGCATTTATGTTTTGTAGGCCGCGATGTATGGCCGACGGGACCGTACTAAAATGGCCGACCGGTATTTGTTTAAAATAAGGCGCCACAGTTTTAATATCGTAAATAACGACTAATTTCGTTCGTTATTAAATTTGGAGGGTACCGGACGGTCTAAACGCCTTCGGGTATCGGTATTGAGTTTTGATTTGTGAGAAATTAAAAATATTAGTTTCATAAATTGGAATTCATCCGAGAGGCCGAAAAATTTAAGATATTCTCGATGATTTTAATGAAAATTAACAGAATTATTGAGCAACACACGAGCCTGAGGCGTGGTGAGTTTTCAAAGTAACCAAAAGCGGATGCATCTTTTACAATCAGGTGATATACGAGCGAGCGCAAGCGCCGATATCAAATAAAATATGCGCGAGAATATAACGAGGCTCTCCATTTAACAATTAACTTAACAAACAAACGTAATATATTGTGGTTAAATTTCAATACGAAAATGGCGGCGGAGCGGACGGCGGACGATAAGTCAGACTTCGCCTTAAGATATATTATACAATATACATATACAAACACACAATTTTTCACAAGAGTTATTGTGTTTGTACTCATAATTATTTGTATGAATGTAATGGATTTTACGCGTTCAATTCGTGACTTAATTGACTTTAAAAAAATACTAATTAAATGCTGAATGTGGTATTACATGATTAATTTAAAGTAAATAGACGAACCAAGGCTGCATCATCTAATAATTTTAGTGTATCTATTAATTATAATTTTTGAGTATTAAAATTGCGTAAATGTAATCTTGAAATCAAAATATTAAGTATTATGGACTGTATGTCCAATTATTTTTGTAAATATCAGACATGACCTTAAAACATCATTACCGGTACCAATGTATGTATGTGAAGTTAATTCAATGCTAGATGCAATTTGTATTTTAATATCGATGTTCTGAAATTACTGCTAATATTTCAGATACCTACCTATTTACGTTAAGGGCCTAAATCCGCTTTAGTGCCGTTAAACGGTAACTTTCTAAAGCATACTCCTTAGTAACGGCTAGGTTAAAAGGTTTGAAAAATATATATATTTATTATTGTTTCATGTATATTATTTTTAACACATGGTTTTTTCGTATAACAAATAGCTTTAAAAAAATTATTAACAACACGCTAGTTTTTCGCTACTTTTGGATACTCCTCCAAAACGACTTGGATGTTTAAAAATATTTTTACACAGAAAAATTGATGGCTGGAATTTCTTCATAATATTTTGCAAACAAAACTGTTCAAAAGGAGGTTTAATATTGATATTTTGGCATCGAGTGGGCGCACGGCCAGTATTGTTCTGTCATAAAGTTACAAGGGGATCATTGATAAATGATTTTATTTCTGTAAGTTGGTTTGTACAAACACTTTTACATGTTGATCATATTTTTTAAAACTAGATGAGGTCGGCGTTTCCTATCAGACTGCTCTGAGAAAAAAGGCCGAAACAAACTCAGAGGTCACAGTCTCTTTTAAAGTCCAGACAAAACAAAAATCTTGGTTAGATCATGTGAAGACCATGTAGATTGGTGTCTGAAATGGTATTTTGAGGAAAGAACCAGCCAGATTGAGTGGACCTGTCCAGTCAGTGCACGCGTCAATCACCTTTCAGCCACCAGCTATGTTTTTTTTAATACTTAATTCGCACTACGGGTCATACTTTAAAAGCAGCCAGTAGTGTTCAACCTACTGTAGCAGCTGATCCAACCTCTATGATTAGTAGACCTATCGACTTTCATGTATATTGCAGGTTGCCTCATGTCTGCAGGTTGCACGATATTTTCCTTCACGTCGTTCGACATCACAGGCAACGGGCCTATGATGTCCAAGATAATCTTATAAATTACATATGAATTTGAAAAAGCCACATTGATACTTGCTCGGATTTGACCTCAAGCACGAGCAGCGAGGTTAAGGCACTGGGCCACCACGACACCAATGCTTTTGATTTTATATTTAGAATAGAAAAAGAGAGACTATACGGGCATATTAAATTATCCAGCAAAAAATATGTTACCTGTGTTACCACAATTAGATTACGAAAATTACCCCACAATTTTCCAAGAGTTTCCCCGTCTTTTGTTAAATAAACATCCTTCTAAAGTGGACTTACCTTCTTCCCAATAGTCTTCTTTCTTTTCCCTAAACGAACTCAACTTCAAAAACCAATCAACCCAAGCCAATATTTTTCTCAAAAGTTACAAAGCTCTAACGATATTTAAACGTAGCAGAGCGATCTGAACCGTGGTGCTCACTCACTCTCTGTCTCTTGACGGTAAGAGAGAGTCAAGAATCTTCTTAAACAATTCCAATTTCAAAAGCTCGACTATCTTCTCAACAAAAACCTATTAAGCTATATATCTATATCGCTGGATAGAATAAAGCTAAATGATATTTCAATAGTTCGTATTGCAATCGGTGCGCGCAGCGGGTCATCGGCAATTAATAATTATTTAATAAGGCGCTCATTACGGGCCGCTCAACGCAATCAGGACCGAACAAGTTATGACCGTCGCACCTACGAGTATGCTCGCCGAGATAAGTGGTTCGCAGATTAAATTGTATAAAAAAGTAGTAGGAAAGTTTTGACTAAAGACTATAGACCGCATAGAGGGATGACGAGTTTTCCAAGTGGGTGGATGGCCAATTTCGAAACTATTAAGAATATCTAGCCAAAAAAGTAAAAAAATAGTAAACTCTCAAAAGTAATAAAAAACCGTCCAAGTGCGAGTCGGAATCGCGCACGAAGGGTTCCGTACCATTATCGCAAAAAATACGGCAAAAAAATCACGTTTGTTGTATGGGAGCCCCACTTAAATATTTATTTTATTCTGTTTTCAGTATTTGTTGTTATAGCGGCAACAGATATACATCACCTGTGAAAATTTCAACTGTCTAGCTATCACGGTTTATGAGATAAAGCCTGGTGACAGACAGAGACAGGCGGACCGCGAAGACTTAGTAATAGGGTCCCGGTTTTACCCTTTGGGTACGGAACCATAAGAAGGAATTACGGGGCCGATTTTGACGACAACTAAAACTAAATCATTGGATTTTTGATCTTAATCTTATTAGCGACACTATCGGATGGTGTTAATACAGCGTGTATGTATTTTTTTTCCAAACTCAACGGGTTCGATTGGGCTAGGTATATAGATTTTTCAAACCAATAAACCAAGTTCAACAAAAATGGTGAAGGAAAACATCGTGAGGAAACCGGCATGTCCAATAACCAAAAATTCAAAGACATGTGACATCCACCAACCCGCACTGGGCCCGCGTGGTGGATTACGGCCCATTCCCTCTCACAGAGAGGAGGCCTGTGTCCCAGCAGTGGGGACATTAATAGGCTGACGATGATGCTGATGATGAATCCAATGATGCAGTTTTAGTTTTCATTAAAGGAGTCACTTTTGAGTGTTTTCGCTATTCCTCTTAGTTTCGTATTTGGCCATCCACGGCACTTGAAAAACTCACTCTGTATACTATAAGAGTTTTTGGGGTCTTTAGCAGAAGATTGGTACAGATTTCGAAAAGGTAACTTTCAGGACACATTACGAGATGGAGTAAGGGGCTAAACACAAAACTACGAATTGACGCGATGCGGATTCGCAACGCAGAAAACAGCTAAACACCAACAAAATAAACAGCAACAAGCTCGTAGATTTTTTATGATGCGACGTCGCACGTAGACAGCAGTGGTGGCCCAGTGGTAGCGGCCGCGCTTTACAAGTTGTAGGTCGTGAGTTCAAACCTAGGCAGGCGCTTTACTTTGTGTAAATTATTTCATCACCACTGTTCTCAAAACGGTGAAGGAAGACATCGTGAGGCAACCGGCATGTCCTAGAACCAAAAATTCGAAGACATGTGACATTCACCAACCCGCACTGGGCCCGCGTGGTGGATTACTGCCCATTCTCTCTCACAGAGAGGAGGCCTGTGTCCTAGTAGTGGGAAGGCTGTTGATGATGATGATGATGTCGCACCGCAGTTTTGTGTTAGGGCCCTAAACCCAAGATACGGCTAAAGAGGTAGAGCACAGTAAAGGTGAAACAGGTGACAGGTCGCTTGAATAACATGGGGTAGGAATTAGGATGGCCACAGATAATCAGGATCGGATAAGACTGGAAAACTAAAGACTACCGTACACTTTATATTTGTCCGAATAAAAGTCTAAAAAATAAAACGATGTTTACAAATACTTAGTATTAAGAGAAAGTGAGAACTTTGTGAGTATTTAGATTTGGTGGAGGGTAATCTTCGAAACCTGAAATCCAAATAGAAGTGATAAAATCGAAAATACAATGTTTTCCAAAATCCAATAGTCTTCATTTTAATAGAACTTCATCTATAAAATTACGAATTAAAATCGACTTTAAAATAGACTACCCCACAAAATTAGCCACTCGGTGTTTATCACCGACAGTACCCCAGCTCGGCAAGCGTATTGCCAGAGGCTATGGGCGGGATGGGCGGAGGCCTGGTCGCCCGCCCCTCGCGCTTGACAATTGAATCAGAGCCATATCAATACGCACACAATAATAAATACGAGGGGAGATTCTGAATCCCTACGGAGAAATGAGAGGGTTCAGATTAAGATTTACATGTAACAGACTTATTTTTATTGTTAGATACAGATTGATTTAGATATCACAGACCTGAAAGCGATGTTTTACTGCGAGAGGTAGGTACCTGAAAACAACAGTTGGTGCGGACTATGTCCACCAATTTGAATGAGATCTCATCATTATCGAGGTTATATGACAAAAAAATATTTTATTCTTTATCGCAAAGAAGCCGTAGATTTATATATTATGACATATTTTTAGGGCTCGTGGCTAAATAATAACAGCCGCACGGGTCGATCATCAAGGTTAAGCAACGCTTGACGAGGTCGGTCCGTGGATAGGTGACCATTTCAACATACCGAGTTTCCTCCGTGCCTCGGCAAGCAAGTTAAACCGTTGGTTCCGGCTGTCATTTGAAGATCTTCAGTCGTGACGGGTAGTCAGAATCTTGGAATCTGACACCAGTCTTGCCAAGGGGTACCGTGTTACCCAGTTACTGGGTTGTGGAGGTCAGATAGGCAGTCGCTCCATGTAAAACACTGGTACTTAGCTGAATCCGGTAAGACTGGAAGCCGACCCCAATATAGTTGGGAAAAGGCTAGGCAGATGATGACCATATTTTTAGGGCTCCGTACCCAAAGGATAAAAACCGGGACCCTATTACTGAGACTCCGCGGTCCGTCCGTCTGTCTGTCACCAGGCTGTATCTCATGAAACGTGATAGCTAGACAGTTGACATTTTCACAGATGATGTTTTTCTGTTGCCGCTATAACAACAGATACTAAAAACAGAATATAATAAATATTTAAGTGGGGCTCCCATACAACAAACGTGAATGTTTTGCCGATTTTTGCCATAATGGTACGGAACCCTTCGTGCGCGAGTCCCACTCGCACTTGGCCGGTTTATTCTTTATCGAAGAAGAAGCCGTAGATACTCATTATACCATATTTTTTAAATATCGGACGAATTACAAAGTAAAGTTAAACATTAAATAGGAAAAATAGAATAGAACTATGTTCTGATACAACCTTTATGTAATTTCACTAAATGAAGCCAGAGGAACTTCCATCGTATGAAATCTGATGGATCTGGACGGACATTCTTTGATACACATCTTGATTCCATTTCAATCACATTTTAACCATACCACCTCGTTTAGTTACCTTACTTCCCACAGCATAATCCAAAAACTTCTCTTAAGGGTACACTGGTCGAAAATTCTTCCATACAAACGTAGTCTAGGGATTATGCCACTGTTTGACGATGTACGTTTAAAATAAAAAGTGATATCAATTTGTCTCATCATTATCTAGCCCTGGATGGAAACAAAAAAGTGAAAAAAGTAAATATCTGAAAGTTATGAGCGTCGAAAGTTCCACATTTCGAAACTAATTTTAACGCATTTTTGGGCGCAAATAAATGCCATAAGAAGACAGAAAATTGAAAAACGGCCTCCATACAGGGATAGATTAGTAGTTCAACAGTTCGCTACAAATTTGCAAAAGTGTGTATTCGTACGCGAACTAGCTTTCTACTGCTCATCACAGCATCTATCTCTTCCGCACGTGTTGTCGGTTGATATAAAATGCATTTTAACCCCGCGCACAAAATAGTTCGTGCCGTCGACTAGTGTAACCTTAAGCTTAATTCTGATATCTACCATTTACGTCTACAGTAAAGTTCAACATAACTTTTTGTCGCAGAAATAGTCAATTATGCTAGTAAACATAATATTTTTAATCATAGTATCATCATACTAGACATAAAGCGTATGCAAAACCAATTAGACCTTTTTATAACCAATTAGACCTTATAAATTCTTCAGGTAAATATCTACTGCGACCTAAACGAACCCGACGTGTACCTGCAGTTACAGAAAACTATAACATTTTTATGTCACTATAATAAAAATTAGTAAAACATTAAAATATGACATTTGAAACAAAGCATCCGTTCCAATTAGGGGACCGTAATAACATAAAACTGTTACCAACATAAGTTTTACAACTGGACAATTTTACCGTCAACTTTATAGATTGAGAAACAAGGTTGAAACTCCAATGAAATTTAAGATTTTAAAAGCAAAAATGCATAGTTTTATACGTAATAGTGCGATGAAACATAGAGAACTCATTAGAGAAAACAAATCATTATAATTAGGTAATAAAACCGTCTTTTGTTCCCATTGTAACGCAATCCCGTTGATTGGCCTTTACGACTCAATGATTGTTACAAATCTGTTTACAGTTGTCAGTTTTGTGGTATCACATATATTGCCTTTCCTAGTAGAACATCATAAAGGTTGTTTGTTACACAATTAAATGAGTTAATTTGATTTATATAGAGTCCCATCTGGGGTAGTAAAACAGCTTGTACTTTGAAACAGACTTTTCTCACAGTTGTACCGGTTTTTTGGGCAATCAGAAGTCCGTTAGGTGCTTGTAAGATACACCCAGATTCTGTCAGGTATGGGCACTTCTTGTAATACAAGTTTTTATTAAGGAGATAGAAGAGAAGATTAATCAATACAGAGACACAAGCGATTAGTCTAAAATCAGATAGAGATGTTTTACATAATTTTGAGTATGTATAGTATTATATTTTAAAGCTACGTAATATAAGTATATATTCCCCAATGTTAACGCAGTACTAGCCGTGCGCCCGCTCGGAGCCAGAATATCAACATTGAACCTCCTTTTGCATAATATTCTTTAATTTACATAATAATATGCTATTTCAGTTATGAAGAAATTTTAGCCATTAATTTTTCTGTTTAAAAATATTTTTAAACATCCCAGCCGTTTTGGAGGGGTACCTATATCTAAAAGTAGCGAAAAAATATCGTGTTGTTAATTTTTTTTTTTAAAGCAAACCTAACAATTACACGACAAAACCATGTTTTACAAATAATGTAGATGAATCAATAATAAATATGTCGGGTTTAGTCAATAGTACGGACGTCAAAACAAATCGCAAGCACGCCATCTGGCGGCAAAGCAAGAACAACTACACATTGGCGCGCTTTTTCTAACCACTTGCGTAGGAGCAGTTGAGTACTGATACTGACAGCCATACATATGAGCCATAGATCATAGATCTGACTGCCTTAGAGCAAAGACGTCGTAGAATCAGTGTCGATCCGTAATATTAGTAAGCAAGAATGTAACTTGTGTCTATTTGAATTTACTCAGGGTATCGAATAATTTGCGTGATTTTATTTTCACGATTGACCACCTACCTACGAGTACAATGCCTGCCTTGATGCGACATTTATTTTTATTTTCAAAGCTTTTAACGTAGGTAGCCATCTAAGGTGTATGCTTTAGAAAGTAACCGTTTTACGGTTCTAATGCGGTGGTAGGTCCTTAATGTGCTGTAATATAACTTTTTTAGATATACATATCAAAAGCAAATGATTACATATGTGGGGATATTCCTAGAATATAAAAAAACAATAAGCAGAATTGCAATCCTTATGTTTCCGTAGCAAAAATATCAGTGCAAGAATGCTAAACCATACGTTAATTAGATTATTACAGCAAAATACAGAAAAAAAACGTCCGACAACAAGCTGTCTAGGTCTTAGCAATTAAATTAACAACAAAAAGCATTCGACTTAATTAATCTAAAAGTAAATCATCATCGTCATGTTGGAAGTCATTCGGAAAGAAAGAAAAAGGGAAAAAAAGAATTCACAGTCGAATGGTTAACCCTGCAATGCACGTGTCATGGATGAATACTGCCGCCACTAGCAAAAAGGGCACATCTGATCAAAACACAAAGTGGAGGGAAAAAATGGGGTTGTCCAAAAGTTTGAGGAATTGTTTCATTAAATATGTATCTTCCTCCATCAAAAGATTGTAAGTAGGTGCACACAAAATCACAATTTATAAAGAAATAAAGTTCGAGATAAGTACACGCCTTCAATTGCAGGAGGTCACAGATTATGATTTTATTTCTGTAAGTTGGTTTGTACAAACACTTTTACATGTCGATCATATTTTTAAAACTAGATGAGGTCTGCGTTTCCTATCTGACTACTCTGAGAAGAAAGGTCGAAACAAACTCAGAGGTCACAGTCTCTTTTAAAGTCCAGACAAAAATCTTGGTTAGATCATGTGAAGACCATGTAGATTGTAATTAATATTTGAAATGTAGATTTGTTCGGTGAATCTAAATCTTTCACTAGAGTAACTCTAGCATGGAAGCTCCTAGTAAAATATTACTAGACGCGTCTTGTTTTTCTTTTTCCGAATATGTAAATAGCCCCAGACAAAAAATATAAGAAATAAACTAGAACAGAATAAATAGCCCCTAGATACAGACTAACTGCCTAGATTGGGGCTCACTGGCGATTATTATTACCAATGTAATTAAGCTGAAGGTTGTTTAAGCCATTGTTGACATATTAACGTGTGTGTAACTGTGTTGCATTACCCGAGAGTCTAGACAAAGTGTCATACTATAAGTGATGAATAAAAAAAATCTTTATTGCAGAAACTTTTACACTTTTACAGTAAATCTTACACACTTTTACACTAATTTTAAGAAAAAGATATACCTGTGCTAGGAGGAACCGCTCAAATTAGAAAAAGGTAAAAGTGATGTACAAACGGAAAACAGAATGTAAACAAAAAATTATAAGCAAAATCTCAAATTAAACAAGATGAGACTTGAACTATAACTAAAAAAAATACAAAGAAACTAAGAGAATATATCCTAAAATAGTATGTGTGAGTGTGTGTGTATGTGAGTGTATTTATGTGTGTTTTTTTTCAACTCATATAGACGATGGCTGCAGCGATGGCGATTGAAGTTTCAATAGCGCTTCCCATACATTTCTGACATTTTTTTAATCACTATAGTGACGTTTTCATTGATAGAATGTCACTTGTTTAGGTCTTTTGGATATGAAACCATTTCTAACTTAGTTTTGTTTAAAAGGTCAGATGTGCCCCTTTTTCTTTAGACGGTAGAACAGTTCTATTTAATAATGTCTGTCTTCACCACGGATTTCCACGCCAGCGTTATTAGCTATTATAACAATTATAGGCGCCACGGGTTAATAAAATAAAATTTAGTAGGAAACGAGTCATAAAGCGATTGATAGAGAGTTGTTTCCAATTTACTTCTATCGGTTTTAGTAAATTTTACGGGTTCGGTTATAGTTTTTAGGTTATGGGTCTGTCAATTAGCTGTGTGCAACTCTGATGAAGTTTAGACGATTCTTATTAGAGATTGATATCTCCAGTGGAAATTAGATCATTTGTTCCCAATTTTTTTTACCCTCCGCTAGGCAGGTCACTCCAATAGTCTTCCACTGTTCCCGATATGTCTCTTGCCCGACTAAACCGTCATAATCTAAGGCCATCGTACGCATATTGTACGCCTGCTTTCAGCTTACATACAAATAGCTATATTTCATACCTATGCGGGCGTACATAGCATGGAAGCACGTATTAATTTCTTGTAATAATGGCGTGAATGGCAGCGGAATTTGTTGAAATGATTGAAAACGTACGCGTGCAATACGCCTGGTGGACAGAGTTCAGTACGCTGGGCTTCACAAGCTGCACGGCGTATTTTGAAGTGCGTCTATGAAGCTACGCGTCCGTTGACAGTAGGCCTTAGTCATCATACCAGCATTTCCTAGGCCTTCCTCGGCAACGACGCCCGTCCTTTGGCTTCCACTGCGAACGTCCATCTGTCCTGATACATACATACCTACATAAACTCACGCCTTTTTCCCCATGGGGGTAGGCAGAAACTACAGAACGCCACCTGCTACGATTCTTACATACTTCTTTTGCTTCACTCACATTCATACATCTAGTCATACACACACGCCAGTTATGAGTACTGCGCACCTGGCCTTTCTGAAGAACGTCACCTATAAGGTCTATGTATGTCTTTCTAGGGCGTCCCCTCTCCGGCGTTTCCATTCACGTCCATCTGTCCTGACGCGTTCTACAAATATGACCCGCCCAGTCCCTTCCCATTTAACATACGTCATGAGTCGTACATATCTATGTATGTACAATTACTATTAACAACTGACCTTAAAACTACTGAGCAACTGTTACCACATTAGGATACAAGATATGAATTCATTTCTCGGCAGCGGCTAAATCCTCGTTACCGAGAAATAAACTCCTCAATCTTGATTTTAACATACCTTTGCTTAATTTAATGCTGCGTCTTAGCATATCTATGTTATTCAATACTTTTGGCACTAAATACCTTGCAATTCTATATAGATAGCTCAAAATCATTGAATTAAACCGAAATGTCTTACATCGACACGTTCGTCTTAAAACAGAGTGGGGCCATTAAAATTTCGCGGTCGGCCAAATAGCTTAATCAATAAAGGTTGATCGAGAGACAAAAACGGCGCAAGCGCTGCTCAAAAGCGTCCGTGGACGCGCAAATATGGCCGGTCTTCAGTGCCGGACTAGGCATGCAGGGGGCCCGGGCGGCAAAACCAAATGGGGCCCGGTATATAAGCAGTAAAATGTTAGCACACTACGTTTATATTCTATAGACCTGAAACCAAACTTTAATTGTTTTGCTATTGTTTGGATTTAGGTAGATTTGAGTTTCGGGACTTCCCGCCAGGGACGTACTCATGTCTCTGAACCCAATGTCAGACAGTGACGGTTATACAATAATTCAGTGTATTACGCGGCAGAAGATGTACTGTACAATGTTACAAACAGGAAAATATATTATTTTCAGAAAATTGACATACCACGTAATTTAGGCGTGTTCTAACAGTTCAGTTATAATGGGTTCACCTATATATATAAAAATCAATGGTAGGGTAGGTAGGGTAGGGTAGGTTAGGTAGGGTAGGTAGGGTAGGGTAGGTAAAGTAGAGTATGTGTGTTGTTGTAATGTATGGTGTTTTTATGGCAAAACAAAGTTTGCCGGGTCAGCTAGTTCTGTATACTTATAATGTTGGTTTTGATTTGAATATGCGAAACATTTGAGTTGATCGTAGGCAACATATTTAACAATCTGTTTCACTGAATCACGAATATTACTGATAAATGATAAATTCTTTTAAACCTATCAGTAGTAGATAAATAAATATAGAATACTAGCTGTTGCCCGCGGCTTCGCTCCCGTGGACCACCACACAGGACCCGTTTTCGGAATTAAAAAATAGCCTATGTCACTCAGAAATAATGTAGCTTTCTATTGGTGAAAGAATTTTTTAAATCGGTCCAGCAGTTTCGGAGCCTATTCGGTACAAACAAACAAAAACATCTTTCCTCTTTATAATATTGGTAAAGATTATGATAGTAGTGATAAAATGGTGATTAAAACGGCATTATTTACATTTTTGCTCAATTACATTATAAGATACCCACATATTGATTGATTTCGAACTGAACCCGCGACTATCTGGTGTCAGTTAAAATATATAGATATTTAATAAAATACCATCACTTCGCACACATCATTACACATCTATTATAATATTATACAGAGGAAAGATTTTTTTGTTTGTTTGTTTGTACCGAATAGGCTCCGAAACTACTGGACCGATTTAAGGCCGTACCCTGACCAAAAAATCAGCATGAGATACGAGCATTCCTATTGGCCTAGCGGCACTGGTGGCGCATGAATTACGGTAGTGAATACGCCCAGATTTTAGAATAAAATCTTTATAAAATCGAATATTGGTCTTTTGAAAAAAAAACAAACTTACAAAATGTTCGTTATCAAATTGTCTATCCATTAGTGTTAGTATAAAAAATAATTAATGAACACTACGAGGAGATGCATGCTATCAATAATTATTTCACATTTTTATTTATATTATGGTTTTGTTGGAAGGAGATTAGTGATAGATATATTATACGACTAGGCTGGAGGACTAGAGGCGCCTCCCCGAGCAAAACGCCGCGCTTGTCGAATTTTGTGCAGTTTTTAAGAGCTATCTACTCTTTATTTGAAAAGAAATATCAATTAATAAAAATACATTAAATTTCTACATAATGTTGATTCTAAAATGGTAGTACACCTTTTTTTTAAAGAGGTGTTAGTATCGATAATCCCCTTCCAACAACACCATAAAAATGAGAAATAATTAACAAATAAACGCTTCAGGCCCTCGAGTTTCCTAGAGTTATGTAGTGTACCTATCTATCTACAAAAGTTCATAACCATAAATTGCCAAGTCATAAAAGATTCCCTTGCTTACAAACTTATTGTTTTTAATAGCTCAAGTTAAATTCTTAAACGAGCATGAGCATTTATGGGGCTCATGAAAATTTTATGCTCATGAAGATGTAGGCAAAACCAACAAATTTCGATTGATCACAGAACTTTATAAAAAAGTTAAGCTCGCGTAAGTTGCGCGCACCGCTCTCGCCAAAGAATGTAATTAACTGAACACCAATAAAAATAATTGGACACAAAAAACGATCCGCCCTGAACCGCCATTTATTATTTTGATTACCCTTGTTATTGTTGATGTTTTTCAACTAGGCGCTCGATTGAACACAGTGGGACACTGTGACTGATTCGCGCCTTCGATCGCGTAGATTCTTGATTCACTGTGTCGTCGTGTGTCCTAGTTCGAAAACCAGCTTTATTGTTCCCGTTTATGACTCTGTTTGTTCCCGCCGACGCGACGGCGCGTGACGTGCAGTTTTAAAATTTTCTAGATCATAAAAAGATTCTTGTATTGTTTTTGGATTTAACACCGTAATTATATAAGTAATTCAATTTTATGTTTGAGTTACAACTGCTCTTTGGATATATGTAATAACTTTAATTATTCTTACAAGCTATACGCAAGAAGGTTGCTATTTTTAGTGTTGTGTACTTTGCTTCAATGTTTAATTAAGAAAACTTGTTTGTTTATATTTTTACATAATAATAGTTGTACTCTATAATTTGCACAACATTTAAATAATGGAAATATTTGCCAACGCAAAAAGAACCCACTAGGCCCCGACGAGATTCGAACTCGTGATCTCCTGTTTACTAGACAGGCGCTTTAACCAACTAAGCCACGGCGCCGTTGTCACGTTTACCGAAATTTTAGATTATTTTTCGTTGATAAAACTAAAATAAGTCGGACTGAAAAATAACAAAAGAAAAAGATGGTATTTTTATATTGGTGATATTTTTTTAATTATTTTGTATGATGAATTTTGTTTTATTTATGGTCAGCTAAAGATAAATGTGACAAAAACTATTCTTTTAAATCGTGACTCAGTGGATTTTTATAAAGTACTTACAGTCAGGAAAATTAATAGTTGTCACCATACGTATAAAATATACTACTACACTAGTAATAATAATAATGAGCAGTGGTGGCCCAGTGCTAGCGCCTGCTCGTTGTGAGTTCGAATCAGGCAGGCGTTTTACTTTGTGTAAATTATTTCATTACCATAGGTCTAAAAAAAAAAATTAAAAAAATCTAAAACCCGACTGCTTAAAAAGAAAGAACAGAAAGAAAAAGTATTTATTTGTGACCCGCACAGGAGACACGAGAAATCAGCTTAAAATTAAACAAAATTAAAAATAAAAATCCAATGCCAGACCAAAAAGGCTCCTATCTCAGCATGTGCAGCGATATTCAAAAAAGGAAATAACGCTGCGCTGATATTCTGATAAGACCAACTGTTGATGCCACGGACACACTTACGGAAACGGAAAATACTTAAATAATACAATAAAATAGAATATATAAATAACAAACAAAATAAAATAAACACAGAAGGTGGGTCAGAGTATGTGTAAGTATTATACAAATATAAATTGTGCAGTCGGAGGATACATATTCGCGAGCTGGCTGACCAAAACCAGATGTATCCTCTGACTGCACAGCATGCTTTTCTTCTTGTTTACGTCTTTTTAGTTCGCTTTTCAAGCAGTCGGGTTTTTGATATTTCGAATGGGGATAAATATAATGACCACCTAAAATTACTTTGTGACCATAACCTCTATTACCTAAAATTGTACTATGAAACCCAAATTTAGTAAATTGATCACCAAATTTAGTAAATTGATCACCAAATTTAGTAAATTGATCACCAAATTTTAATAGCAAATTATTGCGCTATTTAATGTTGTAAAATAGGTTAGGTTAGGTTAGAACTGTGACCAACCGCGCGCGAGCCGAGCGAGCAAAGCGAGCGGTGCCGCGGCAGCGGCCGGCGAGCGCTACTTCCAAGTTGCTCCCAGAAATTTTATAATCTTTTTGGTCATTGGTTTAATTTTGGTGATCATTTACTACTTTTGGGTTAACAATGATTTATTTGGAGTCATTTTGCCTAAACAGGATAGCGAGATGTTAAAACTTTGGTTATAATTTTACAATAAGATGCGGGTTTAATTTTGGTGATCATTTACTATTTTTGTCTGTTATAATTATGTTACTATATCTGGTGGTAAGTTAAACATAAGCCATTTTGAATTAACTATTTAACTATAACTTTTTAGTTATATTTTTTTTCGAATTAGGTACATTTTAACATATAAGTGTTATGTATTTTTGAAATCACCTCTTGAAAACCTTTATTTTGATACCCCATACTATAGGTTTGGAAGAAAAAAGAAAATTGCCCCCCCACAATATGGCGCCCAAAAGCCGCCATTTTTCTATTTTCCAATTTTAATGTAGCCAGTGACACTCGCAAGTTTAAGACGAATCGATTGACGTATGAATCATCAAAATCGGCCAACGCATTTGGTCTCTGGAACGCCACATAGGAACAAACATACATACATACATGAATACATACATAGACTGATAAACACATTATCATCCATCATTATTACACCCTCCTTCGGCAGTCGGGTAAAAACTGTGAAACATCGTAAGGAAACCGGCATATCCTCGAACCAAGACATGTGACATCCACCTTCCCATGTACTTATAATAAAAAAAATAAAAAAATATTCCTAGTTTTACTTTCAACTATCTTATAAGACATCCTTAAAATTGCAGACCCGTTTAAAAGCATCTAAAACAAGAAAGTGAAGATAGGATTTTCAGTTTATGATTTTCATTAAAGCTAAGACATAGCCATAGCAGCTCTTAACGAACTATAATATTAGTACGAAGACTTGGAAGTATTAATTAAATCGAATCACGCGCATACTTTGTTGCTGAGCGTTATTAAAGGCCCAGTAATGAGTATTACAGTAATAGTGCTGTAATAATCAATATTACGGCTGTAATTACGAGCCTGCGGATTATTGCTTTATTAAGCTCATTCAGTTCTATACAGGATGAATTTTTCGAGTGTTTGATGGCCTAAACGGCATTTTATGATACAAAAAAAATAATTAAGGAGGTACCTAGTCTCCGGTCTACTTTGTTACTCGTTCTCGAGCCTCTTTCAGATTTAATTGAAAACTTTTGATAAATATTTTTTCTCAAACTTGACTTTTTTTTTAACTCTCGTAACTGTTGATTTTGAACTAGGAATCTAGGAAAATATTTTAATCGACTTATGAACCAATTTAAAAATCAAATTACTCAGTTTTGGATCTACTTGCATGACACATCATTAATACTTTAGACAGTATTTGAAGCGTGATTGATGGATGAGACAATCTTTTTTGTCTATAATATATTGATTTTATTTTATTTATTTAACCATTAATGTACACACACTTAAAGAGACAAGAAAAACTGAAAATAGGTACAAACGATTGACATAAATAGAACTTTGATTGCTATTAATTTAGCGCTTTTTAGGGTTCCGTACCCAAAGGGTAAAAACGGGACCCTATTACAAAGACTCCGCGATCCGTCTGTCCGTCTGTCACCAGGCTGTATCTCATGAACCGTGATAGCTAGACAGTTGAAATTTTCACAGATGATGTATTTCTGTGGCCGCTATAACAACAACTACTAAAAGCAGAATAAAATAAATATTTAAGTGGGGCTCCCATACAACAAATGTGTTTTTTTTGCAGTTTTTTGCGATAATGGTACGGAACCCTTCGTGCGCGAGTCCGACTCGCACTTGGGCGGTTTTTTTTACTTAAAGAAAATCTTTAATAAGCAAATCTTTAAAGCTATTTGTATTGCAAGAGGCGTGGAATTTTAACAAAATCACCCCTTGAAAACTTCGCAATTTCTTTCAATTTCTGTGTTATCCTTCATTTGAAAAAATCACTCTGTACAATGCGATGCGTGCTCAAATGTTTATTGTGGTAATTCCATAATGGCAGAGTCGCGGAGTGAGGGTTACAACATCTGTCAAATGTTGCACGATCCTTATATAAACTGTGGACGGAGTTAGAACTTATAGTCACTTTGTTAATATAGATATTGGTTTTCTTTGGTTTTATGAGCAATTTGTACTGTGTGATGGAATGCAGGTGTACTGTAAAATTGATGATATACCTACATCTAATAATTGGCAACAGCACTGCTAGTATTGGGTAAACGTAAGGTGAGACGCTCTCAGGCCAGCAGCCTAATTGCGTAAGTGAATTCTCCAAAGCAAACAAGTCGATTCTTGCCCAAAAACGACTTTACGTATTGCATATTACACTATGAAACTGAAAGGTTATGCTCCTTTCCATTACCAATATTTTGACG
The DNA here is from genome assembly GCA_948252205.1 of Orthosia incerta. Lineage (NCBI taxonomy): Eukaryota > Metazoa > Arthropoda > Insecta > Lepidoptera > Noctuidae > Orthosia > Orthosia incerta. Next base: position 8,868,607 of record OX411754.1, on the reverse strand, counting down.
TAGAATTGATTGTAAAGAATGAACGAAAGTGGAAGAATCGAGATAAAACTTCACTTTTGGTAGTAGCTATTAACTTTAAAAAAAAGAGGCTGTTTGTACTCTTTCCAAATTAGTTTCGCAATACCGAAAACTTTGAAAGAAAGGATTCTGATTCTTTGAAGGAATCGACTCGTTTGCTTTGGAGAATTGACTTACGCAATTAGGCTGCAGGTGGAGCAATGATCTTCGCGGGATGGCTGGAAGGAGCTGGATGAGTGATGCCGAAAATCGAGGCAAATAGCGTGCGATTGGACTGTGCCGTGGACTGCTATAGTCTGATGCGTAATATGATGGTAGTATAGAGCAGCTCGTATTGAATAAGCTTGAAAAGCTATTTGATGTTGTAACTATAATTGGTTTTCAGCTAGGTATATTGATGTTTATTCGTTTATCATCGCACTGGAATGCCTTGTAGAGTTCCAAGAATGCTGGGTAGCTTTTATTGTTGAAATCAAGTACTTGCTGCACGTTCTACAGTGCTTAAGTTACGTAAGATGTATGTACTTAAGTTCTCATCTTCGGTTTCTCATCAATTCTTAATTATCTTAAATCTTACTTATCTTATCTTCTTATCTTACTAATATGATAAATGCGAAGGTTTTGATATGTGTATGTTTGTTACTCAATCACGCCAGAACAGCTGAACGGATCTGGATGAAATTCGGCGCAGATATAGATTTTAATCTTTTCATCCTGGTATAATGTTCCCTTGGGATAAGAAATCACGCCGAAATGCGCCGGCAGAAGCTAGTTGTTTTATATTTTTATTAGATTTAGGTACTTATGTTTTTATGAAAAAGCCGGCCAAGTGTGAGTCGGACTCGCGCACGAAGGGTTCCGTACCGTTATCACAAAAACGGCAAAAAAATCACGTTTGTTGTATCATCATCGTCATATCAGCCGAAACATGTCCACTGCTGGACATAGGCCTCCCCCAAGCGTCGCCATATTGACCGGCCGCTTGCGTCCCGCATCCAGTGGATCCCCGTTTGTTGTATGGTATACTTAAATATTTATTTTATTCTGTTTTTATTATTTGTTGTTATAGCGGCAACAGACTGTAATACATCATCTGTGAAAATTTCATCTGTCGAGTTATCACGGTTCATGAGATACAGCCTGGTGACAGACGGACAGACAGACAGACGGACCGTGGAGTCTTAGTAATAGGGTCCCGTTTTTATCCTTTGGGTACGGAACCCCAGAAAGACCTCTCTTCCGTCTTTCGTTTTTACCCGGTCTTATGATATAGTTGGCCGATCTTTTAACCAACTCCGAGTCTATAAAAGTTAGCGACCCATCCACCTCATTGTTCAGCGCGATTTGATTGATCTCACACCGATAAGCAATTTTTAGTTATAGCGGCAACAGAAATACATCATCTGTGAAAATTTCAACCATCTAGCTATCACATGAGATACAGCCTGGTGACAGACGGACAGACAGACAGACAGACAGACAGACGGACCGTGAAGTCTTAGTAATAAGGTCCCGTTTTAACCCTTTGGGTACGGAACCCTAAAAACACGTTATATTCATAATTAGAAAACATTTTTTATTAATTTTTCGGGGTTCACGAGATATAACGATGTAACTGTTCTTGAAATGAACCCTTATTACAATGCAATAAGGTAAACACAAGAAAAATACGCGCTTGGTCGTGGAGTTGCGGAGACAGCCCGTCTAAACTAACTAACTAAGGTGCATACAAAAATGTCCAAGTGAAGGAACCTGATCTGTTGTTGTCTGTACATATAAAGTGAAGGACACGGATGGAAAAAACACAAAATATAAATCCTATTTATGGATAATGTTGAAATCGCAGACCTACCTCATAAGGGTCCTGTGTATGGGCCAATCCCCTTTTCTTAGAAAATACGTGTGCGATATTTAAAATTGAGTCGAAAGACTCAAATATCGTTGCGTCATCAGGAAGGTTCCTTACACTTAATTGGTTTTCCTATTACTCCTCTACAGTCAGGTTGTTTACTTTAGCTTAACTACAAATATATACTTAGTAGTTAGCAACTAATTCATTTCAGCAGTTTCAATATCTGACGCAGTTTAGTTCCTTACAAAGTATCGGCAAAGTTACATAAGTATGTCAATTACTTTCATTAGGCACTCATTAAAGTCATTATGTTCTGCACATAAAATGGGCCAACTCAAGGGTTACCTACTTGACGTCAGGATTTGTCCCGACATGACAAGTTTTTAGGCTTTGGTCTAAGATGATTCTCATATCCTAGTTACAAACGGCAGAAGTTGCGTTCGTCGAAATGGAAATCATTCGAAGTTGCGTACTTTGCTGCCGGCAATATTTGAGGTTAAGGTTTTTCGCAATAACATCTGTCGAAGTTGCGTGCATTGAAGTTCCATGTTGTAAGCATATCGTTCATCGATATTTTGGACTTCGAAGTCCCGTGATGCAGTCGAGTGTATTGCAACGTAAGAGCAGCATCCTCCCTAAACTACCGTTACCAAACCAAAACCATTAGTTCTGAGATGAAATTTAATAGCTTTGCTGGCAACCCATAAAATCCTCAATGGATGTCCTCCGCTCTGGGGTCTATCAGACTCCTACTACCTCAAAACCACCCCGGTATTCCATCTCACCTACACCGGGTATTGAGGGAACGCACGATCCTTTCGCAACATGCTGGTAACCCTAACCCAGACTGTATTCTCAACGTCTATCAGTAATTATTTGTATGGGTATAACATTAATTTTGCTGTTATTACTGTACTAATTGCCTAGGTTTGCTTGAGGTCGACATGCAGATGGTTAGTTTACGCGGCAAAGTTGCGAATGTTACGATACAAGCTGTTACAACTAGGATTAGTTTTGATAGGTACGGAAATAAAAAATAGTGGCATTAGTAGGAACCCCCGAGATTTAGGATTCGTAACCACGATGAACTGGTTAAGGCTGGGCTGATCTGCTAGATGCGCGACGCACAGGACCTATGCAGTATGGTATGGCATGAGTATTGTATATGTATGGTATGGTATGAGTATGGTATGAGAATGGTATGAGTTGGTATGTGTATGGTATGAGTATGGTATGAGTATGGTATGAGTATGGTATGAGTATGGTATGAGTATGGTATGAGTATGGTAGGAGTATGGTATGAGTATGGTATGAGTATGGTATGAGTATGGTATGTGTATGGTATGGGTTGGTATGAGTATGGTATGATATGGTATGAGTATGGTATGCATAGATATAGAACCTATATATTTAGCCCTAAAATGAGCTTGATTGATAGAGCGCGATCGCTAATTGGCAGCTCCATGTAAAAAGTAAGGACAAAAGATTATTTTTTGTCTTTGTCACCATGGCCGGCTTTTGTAGTTTGGCACACTCTAATGTCATGACAGGTGTGCCAAACTTACTCGGTCGTGTTTGATTTTTTTGTGATTTCGTGGTATATAGTGTTTATTGAGACAAGGAATTGGGTTATTTAAAGATAATAAGTGTCAGTGCGTTGGTGGGTTGTAGTGCTCTAGGCTGTAAAAGCCGAAGTGAACGAAATAAAAACTTGATGGAATAACATTTCACTCGTAAGTTGACGAAATTATCTTTCCTTTGGTTCTAAATCACTATAATGATGATCAATTATAATGTTTTACAGTGAGATTCACTGATTTTAGCTTAGAAAATTAAGATTTAATACGTGTTTTCAATAAATTAAAATAAAATAACCTAAAACTATGAAAGGTTCAGTGTTGCCATTGTATGAATTTAATTTTACCCAACTAAACATAAATACATAGGACTGTTAACTTCATTAGGTACCTTTCTTTACTACGCTGTAGCGTATTTATTATTTTTATTACACAATAAAGATATCTAGTGTAGTATGCTAATAAAATGTATTTAAAATTTAAGGTTTCCGTCTAATAGTGAAACAATAAAGAAATGGCTGGATGCTACTGGACGAGAAAATTAAAAACCAACAAAATATAGTAAAATTTGATCAAATCATTTTGATGATGATGCATTTCTCTATAAAAAGAAAAGGTTACAATTTAAACCACATTCAGTGCCTAAAATACATATATGTACATGTAAGTATTGATATATTTACTTAGGTATGATTCCCACCCCCTCTTCTTTTGGGTGTTTTTTTTTATTACATAAATACATTCACGTCCGTATCCCAAATGGGGTAGACAGATCCTCAGGTTGTTAAACACAGAGTAGTGACAAACTAGTGTTGTTACGAATGAGGTGTACTAGATGACTGAAATAAATAAACAATGAATCACAACTATTGACACCTGCTCGCCATCGATAAAAACTTTTAGAAGAAAAAGTGAATTTTGTTGAATTATTATTTCTTACTTTCTAACTGATTATTTAATGTTCTGTCAACAAAAACATTAAAAAGGCATTCCCAACAGCGGCAGGCGGCAGGTCTGTAGGAAATTCCGAAATACCGGGATTAGAAAAAAAAACACGGGTTCGAATTGCCTACGTAGGTACTAACTAATTGCATTAATTCCTTAGTGTTTGGCTTTAATATATAATATTGTAAATTGTTACAGATTAAGCCCAACCAAAATGAAGGCAGTTACCATGACGATGAACTGTTGATACATCCCTCAAAAAGCAAACCTGACCAAACCATGGTTCGTTTTACTACACACACAATTTAAATCTTTCGCCGTGTTGTTTTAAGTTTATGATGAATAAAGCATATTTTTATTTTATTTTTTACAAGAGTCGTATTTATTTCATCATCTGCATCATGCCAGTCGATGAATGTCCACTCGCAATTATCACTTGTTTAGCAGTAATGACAATAAGTCCTGATAGCCGTGGTATACTCCACTCCTCAAGCAACTCCGTATATGTTGCGCCCTTGGCGCTACGTCATTCAAGCGCTAGCCACCGTTTATGGGAGCCTTTTAATTGAGTGTGTGAGTCACCCCCTGCCATCTTATAGCCGTGTAATATAGCCATATATAATGCCAATAGTCATACTATAGTTTTAGGCAATCGATCCCCTAAACCTCACAAAACCTTAGCCCAACATATTTGTCTCCATATTTAACAATAGTCCTGCACCAACCGGAGTTTGACATTCGGCGCACTTACTTAGTGCATAAAGGGATAATCGTTGGTGTCACATATCATGATACATGTCTAACAACGCTTCTGCGAGTTGGCTTCAGCACGCCATTCAGTCGTTTTTCTTTAGTCCGCGACAAACTAGACGTAGTGTTAAAAAACTATAATTTGCAAAGGTGAGACGGTACTTCACGCCTAAACAGCTGCTCAATTTGTATAAAGCTCAAGTTCGGTCATGCATGGAGTACTGCTCTCACCTTTGGGACGGATCTGCCAAATATCAACTTGATGCACTTGAGTCGATTGACAAACGGGCCAAGAGGCTTATCGGCCACGATGCACTGGTCGCCTCAAAGCGCCAGAGCCTTGAACCTCGACGCCAAGTGGCTAGTCTGTCGGTTTTTTATCGGTTACATTTCGGGGAGTGTGCGATGGAACTGCACAATTTGATTCCGTCTAGCCATTTCCATCACCGGACAACAAGACGTACGGCAATGCGCCACCGGTACATGGTGGACATACCACCCATACGTACAAACCGTTTTGCGAATACTTTCATTGTACGCACAGCTATGGAGTGGAATTCCCTGCCGGAGTCTTTGTTTTCTGATAGCTACAACCTTGGGGTCTTCAAGTCAAGAGTGAATAGGTTACTTCTAGGCAAGCGTGCTTCACCGTCGACCACATCATCGCTTACCATCAGGCGAGATAGTGGTTAAACGCGAGCCTATCGAAAAAAAAAAGAAAAAAAAAAACTATAAAAATGCCATCGTGAAAAAAGAGACAAAACATGTTTTAACTAAAATAAGTTTAAAAAGAGGGTTTATTCGTAATTCGTAATCATACATTTATTAAATATATTTTACCTTTTTTTTGAGAAATTTTCCAACACGGCAACACCAGAAATAACTATTGTTGTTTCATGTGCGGCCACGCCATGGCTCAATCTATAAGTTCTATATCTATGATGGTATGGTATGAGTTTGGTATGGTATGAGTATGGTATTGTATGAGTATGGTATGAGTATGGAATGGTATGAGTATGGTATGTATTCAGCAGTGTACACCTTTCAGCTGAAATGATGATGATGCAATCAAACTCTTTTTAATGACGTTGTTTGGTTACAATGGTGTGGACGCGTATTATGATGACGATGAAGCCATATCCCATACCAGCTTGATCAACTGGTCTGGTGATTTCTGCTAAGGATCTTGCGATCTATGCGATTTTAATTTCAACTCGTAACCTCCACTCGTTCCCGAGATAAATGGTCTTGACAGGCAGAAGGACAGACAGACAGACGGACAACAAAGTAATCCTATAAGGGTTAACCCTAATTTATAATGAACTTAAATTTTTAAGCATATTGTAATAATTTAGTTCTTTGAAATTTTAAAACAGGCTTTTGGTGAAAGAAATTTATTTAATAAAAAAAAAGTCCCTATATAAATTAATTTTATTTTTATTTATTGATTTTATTTGTAATATTTGATTGTATTTTTAATAGTATTTTAAATTGCGTTTTTAATTGTATTTCTGTTAGTCCCAATATCTTTATGATAGTAACTGGCATTATAGCTGTTATGGCGTACGGCCTTAACAGCTGACCAAAAAATCAGCATGAGATATGAGCATTCCCATTGGCCTAGCGGCACTGGCGGCGCATGAATTTCGGTAGTGAATACGCCCAGATTTTAGAATAAAATCTTTATAAAATCGAATATTGGTCTTTCGAAAAAAATTAAACTTACAAAATGTTCGTTATCAAATGGTCTATCCATTAGTGTTAGTATATAAACAATAATTAATGAACACTTTACGAGGAGATGCATGCTATCAATAATTATTTCACATTTTTATGGTTTTGTTGGAAGGAGATTAGTGACACATATCTCTTTAAAAAAAAAGGGTACTACAATTTTAGAATCAACATTATGTAGAAATTTAATGTATTTTTAGTAATTAATATTTCTTTTTAATATTTCTCTTAAAAACTGCACAAAATTCGACTAGCGCGGCGTTTTGCTCGGGGAGGCACCTTATGGTGTTATTTACACAATTTTGAATAAATAAATAAATTGTATTATTTATGTGGGGAAGCCTTTATACAGCAGTGGTACAATAAAGGATTATTAAAAAAAATGTGGCCTGGATCGACACATAGTGATAAGGTATTCAATTACATCCACACACAAGACGTCCTACAAGGCAAAGTAAAATGACTACCAACCCACAATTACAAGCTGTTAAACTAAACATTAACGTTTCAGTTCGCAGATAAGGAAAGAATATTAACTGCGCTGTTTAGCTTCTAAATATGGTCAAGATAAGTGAAATAATAATCGCTTACTATTATGTATTTAACCTGTTCTACAAGTACAAACTCATTAACTAAGCTTTTGCTGGATGTTTGTTTAAGGCGCAGATGCTCCTCAGTAGCTTATTTTAAAATGAGAATCACTTCTAAACGGCTGGGCGTAATTTTTTGGAAAAAATATATGTTACATAAGAACATTTACTTAAAAAAAAATATCTAATAAAATTTTGAGTTTTATTCGTATAACATAGTGTAATTAATATGTAAAGTTATGTCTAAAACGGACAAAAAAACGGCCTTGAGGCCGTTGGCGACAGTCGCCAACGGCCTCAAGGCCGTTGGCGACTGTCGTCGTCTTAAGGAAATGCGGTAGATTATAATCTATGTTCTATCAGATTCGTTAATTGGGGATCTTTTAGATTAAGCTGCTAAAAGAAATCTGGCAGCGGCTTTGCACATTTAGATTGAATCACTAAGTAATTTCTAGATTATAATCTTATGCCAAAATCGTTCAGTTACTTGAACGCTGTTTGGAGTTCCAGGGGAAAGTTGAGAGTAATATTTTGATAGTGTATTCTAAATTCCATCAAATTTTAAACTGTACTTACGTCATTCTTATTTCTGTATGCAAAGACCTGTCCGATGTTTTCGAGCTCGCTCCGCTTGCTCTTTCGTTCTCCTGTCTTACTTCTGTATACCAGGGCAGAGGAGGCAATTCATTTTGACGTTCCGGCCCCCTTATATGTTTAAATGTACCAAAATTATTGAATTTTGTTTTTTCCTAATAAGTTATAAATCAATCATCCGTCCATCGTCCTCAGCCTGTTAATGTTCCCACTGCTGGGATACAGGCCTTCTCTCATAGTGGGAGTGGGCTATAAACCACCACGCGGGCCCAGTGCGGATTGGTAAATGTCACATGTCTTTGATTTTTTTGGTTCTAGATCATGCCGGTTATAAATATAAAAAATTAAAAAAAAACTCAACTGCTTAAGAAGCGAACTAAAAAGACGTAAACAAGAAGAAAATCATGCTGTGCAGTTCGAAGATACCCACTTGGAAGTAAGTGACAAATTTTAAATGTTATGAACCATCTGAAGATGCAATGCGATGCAAATACAATGAGTACTCCGCTCATGTCTAAGAAGAAAATACTGGAAGCTGAAAGAAACTGGAAATCAACGACGCATTAGTATCATTGTACTTACATAGTCCATTTTACGTTTAGACGTTAATTAATTTTGCAGCATAACTTTGTTTTCGTCTTAACGGCCTGCTTAAGACCTGGGCTCTACTCCCTATCTCCATCAACGAAGTTACGAACCTGTCCGAAAGTAATCCGAAACGCCAGAGTGAAAAAAATACAAGTTCTAAGTTCAATTTTTCGGACGGGTAAAAAAAAAACGGGCGTAGTTACAATTGTCAAATTGTGTTGCCATTCATTCTTAGTTCGGGCCTCGAAATAATCATCCATTAGGTGATATGGAGTAGGAAACGCCAGTAACAAAGACCGAAACTAAAGATTTCGTGCTTAGGGAGTAGACCCCTGTGTGACCCCTGCTGTGAACAATTAAAATAGCATAAAAACAGATGTCCTGCAACTCTACCCTACAAATATAAACATGGACTCATAAAAACAAGGACCAAGTTTACATAGCTCATAAAATCGGCACGAATATAATCCTAGCATCTTATTTAAACATCGTTCTCACGGTTGCCGTAAGCTAACTAGTTACGATCATATAACTTGCCTACTTTACATAATTAGACGTAGCTGTTGCTAGTCTGGGCCGCTCGTTACACCGAAATAAACAATTTGTAAGAACAAGCCGACTTTAACCCACCAATTATAAGGAAATCATTGTGGTGCGAGTTTGGAGCTGAGAGCGGTTTGTTAGTGGTGGGGTACACTAGTCGACGGCACGAACAATTTTGTGCGCGGGGTTGAAATGCATTTTATATCAACCGACAACACGTGCGGAAGAGATAGATGCTGTGATGACCAGAAGGAAGCTAGTTCGCGTACGAATACAAGTCCGCCTATGTATCACCATTGTACATAAAGTTTAAATAAATAAATAAATAAATAATACACACTTTTGCAAATTTGTAGCGTAATGGATAATGATTTAGGACGAAACCGAGTGCGCGAAATTTTATAAACAGACCTTTGGGAGTCTGGATATCATGAAAAAACTACTAAACGTATCTGTTCAAAATAAAATTGCATATTTGCATTGTTGAACTAACAATCTATCCCTGTATGGTGGCCGTTTAGCAACTTTCCGTCTTCTTATGGTATTTATTTGCGCCCAAAAATGCGTTAAAATTAGTGTCGAAATGTGGAACTTTCGACACTAATAATATTTTTTAATTTTTTGGCTCCATGCAGATAATGATGAAACATATTGATATCATTTTTTATTTTGAACGGACATCGTCAAACAGTGGAGTAATCCCTAGACTACGGAAGAATTATCGACTAGTGTAACCTTAAAACAAGATAAATTGAAATGCGTCGTAGAGGAAACACAACAACAACTTTACACTTTAACAACACCACTTTAACATTATTAATAACAAAAAAAGGTGTTATTATTGTATAAAGATTATTAGAGATCTGCTTATTGTAAGCTCCTTAACTCATTTCCTTCCTTCACTAATTTGCATGCCAACATAAGGCGAAATGTGTCATTGTGCTAATAATTTATTTATACCATATTTTGTACCGCATTTAATTCAAATAAATGGCTTTGAATTTGAATTTGACTTTACATGAACAACTTTGATTTGCAGCAATGATATGCAGCACAAATAAATAATAGAAAACATCTACTCATAACTTAACAAACGAACAGTTGTCTATCCATTTTCCTACCGCTTGAATTTACTTGTAGGTCTTGTTATTTAGACCTTGACAGACAACATCTTGCTTTTAATTGTTCGATTATGCTTCTGAAATCAATATTCAAAGTCAGTATTCCAAGTGGATCTTACCAAGGGGTTTCGTGTTGCCCAGTAAATGGGTTGTTGTGGTCATGCAGGCAGTTGCTTCACGCAAAATTTAGATCTCGCCAAGATTCTTGGTCACCCTGAAGATGGCTATAATGGCTGCGCAGTAGTAAATCTCGTACAAAAAACTTTATTCAAAAATTCAAAAAACCCGACTGCTTAAGAAGCAAACTAAAGAGATGTAAACAAGAACAAAATCAAACTATGCAGTCGGAAGAGACATTTTCGCGAGCTGGCTGACCAAACCCAGAAGTTGGCGAGGACTGGTATTCAGCGGAAAATAAATAAAAATAAGAAGATGAAATTGTAATACAAGTGGGTCTCCCAGATTGTTCTCATGATAAACTTTTTGAAACTTGAATGATCCTGATCAATACAATACATTTTGTCAGCTCAATATATTACGATCCCCCATTTGTTTTCAGTTTCTGAAAACATTGCAGTATAAATGTCATTTTGGACGGCTGCCATATGAGGAATCACTGTATAAGTTTAAATTACTTACACTACACTCAAGGCGTCTGTTACTACAGGCCATGATGCTCCGTGGACTTATACACAACAAATTCGACTGCGCTGAACTTGTGAATAGTATATTTTATGTTGTACCTAGAACTGTAATACGCCGAGAGGCGCGCGCTTACCCGCTCTTTGCTACGACCACCAATCGTACAAATGCGGGAGAACGGGCGCCTCTCCATAGATTAGTCAAAACATACAACAAACATTTTGTAACAATAGACATATTTGCTTTATCTCAAACTGTATTTAGGAATGAATTAGTTAAAATACTGAAAACCTAATAATTTAGTATGTACTTCATATTAGCCCAATTTAACTTGTATCATGCTGTACGCAATTATAATAATACTATTAGTAATATGTGGAAACGTTGTGGATTGTACGTTTACTTATTTTGTTGTATACTTAGATGTAAGACTTAATGTACAATTGTTTGTTTTCCCAAATAAAATAAAATAAAATTAATTTGATGTCGAAGTTAGGCTGTCTTCGTAGTTCTCACGCCATTTTTAACTAACAAAATTAAGTTTAGAAAAACAAAACGCTTCTTCTTGAAAGCGTATAACTTACACCAACCACCCACATTTACGTCGTCACCACGAACTGAGTTTTCGAGTAAAGCGTGCGCATGCAAACGAACGATAAACAGCTGAAATAACTTCATGAACCGCCGCTAATCAGCTGAACAAATTTAATTTGCCAACATGTCTGGAACGCGCTCCAACTTTAATTGGAAAATGTGTAATTGGACTCGGTTTAGTAGGGAAATTGTAGGCGCATTTTCTTGGTTTACAGTGTATCTTGTTCAGTTGTTACCACCAAACTTAATGTAGGACTTTTGGACTTAATATTTATGATATTTGTTTTTCTTACGTGCATTTTTTTATGTGGCAACAATTATTTTTCATTATTTTACTAGTTGTTGATCAAGACAATTACGCAAATTACAGCATGTAGATCTCCAGATTAATGTAACCTAAGTATGGATATAGGTTTTTTATCCGACTTTCCAAAAAGGAGGAGATTCTATGTTCTGATTATATGACTGTATTTTTTTGTTTAAGTAGATTTGAGTAAGAAGATATGTTCAACGATTTCTCCGTCAATTGTGGACCGATTTTGTAAATTTTTTTTTGGAGTATCTGCTCCCGAATTGTTCTCATTTGAGTTTGGTGTCGATTTGAAGAAGAAATTCGGAGATATACAACAAAACTCTTCAATAAATGACGGCAACTCTCTCAGGAGATTAGCAAATTATTAAATGTAATTAATATATTTTTTTAATGGTCTCCTTTCGGCGCCATCATGAGGCCAGCAGCCTTATTGCGTAATGAATTCGGGCAAAGAGTATGAAAAATCGACCAATCACAAGTGAGCTGAATGACGCGATGTGGATTTCCGTCTATGTGATTGGTGGCTTTTTCATACTTTTTGCCCTTTGCCTTTTGCGAATTCATTACGCAATAAGGCTGCAGAGGCCTTAGTACGAGTTTCTACTCGCGCTCAATTGCGTTAACGTAAACGTCAATTTGTATTGAAAGTGAATAACCGCCGTCGGTGACGGTAAGGAGAAACCTCTTTTTTGTATACATTTTGGCATAAGAGATCGTTTACGTTATCACGCGTGAGTACGTTGAAAACTCGGCATAAGCACACAGCTCCATAGTACCATACTATTTAAATGTTTCTAAAGTAAGGTTTACCTTGCTTTCGTTGTTTATATTAATAAAGCTTGAAAAACGAAGAAGCGAAAACAGGAACACCGACTTGAAGTGATTTTTCTGTTTGTAGTGTTTTTATTTGGAACTGACTGTGCCCGCGGCTTCGCGCCCGTCAACTACCCTACTCTACCCATCTTCTATCTACCCTACCTACCTACCCACCTACCCAATCCACCTACCCTACCCTACCTTACCTACCCTACCTTTTTTGTTTTTTTTTGTCGTGAAGAAATGCTCATGCATACTACGCTACCACGTCTCCCGTGGTAGCGCAGTTATGTGGGACTATAACCCACTAAAACTCCACGGTGTTCTCCTTTGCCACTTATTAGAAATGTGCACGCATTAGCACTCACCGCGAACCCGCCCCGGCTGTCTGTCACCGGACCCTTCTCCGGCGAGCACACCCCATCACCGGCGCATCAGAACACGTTGAACGCAGTGACCACCCCAGGGATCAAACCAGCACATGGGTGCTAGACGACCCCGTGTATGGCACCCCTGGTCCCCCTGTGACGGGTCAGGACAGTGGCCCTGCCCCCTACCACTTTTCAAAACCTAACCTTAAAGTTTTTTTTAATTTTTTCTTTCATATTTTCCCTTCAAGGGGAAAATTTACAAGTGATTAGACCTGTCGTACTGTATGAATCAGAATGTTGGGCTGTGAAAAAGATGGAAGAAAAGAGATTGCATGTAGCAGAGATGAAAATGTTGAGATGGATGTGCGGAGTGACGAGAATGGATAAAGTGAGAAATGAGTATATGCCAGTGACAGAAAAGTTGAAAGGAATCCATTTGTCCTAGTATGGCCATGTGATGAGGAGGAATGAAACCAATGTTACTTAAAGAGTTATGAACATAATTGTGGATCGATGGAAAAGAAGGGGACGGCCAAAGAAAAGATGAATGGGTTGTGTAAGGAGTGAAAGAAAAGAGATTCAGTGATAGCGTGACGGGGGACAGGACGGTATGGACGTATTGCGCTGACCCCAAGTAACATGGGATAAGGGCAGGAAGATGATGATGATTTTTCCTTGTTTGAGCTGCCGATATTTCAGCAACTTATGCAAACGCGATGTTAATGGCAAAACTGAAGTTACTACAGGTGTGTGTATCCAATCTATATAGATAAGATAAATTTATTAGGACACCTTTCTTTAGATACATTAAGCACAACATCAAAATAAAATAGTAAACATTATAGCACAGGTACACAAGAAAATACAAATATTTAGTGCATTAAAGAAACCCTAGACCCCACCCTGTGTCGTGGGATCCAGTTTTTTCGACGTGTATACATGGAGGTAGTTAGCAAATAGCCGGCTACAACACTAAACAATAATTAAACTTAAGGGTACACTAGTCAACGGCACGAACTATTTTGTGCGCGGGGTTAAAATGCATTTTATATCAACCGGCAACACGTGTGGAAGATATAGGTGCTTTGATGAGCAATAGGAAGCTAATTCGCGTACGAATACACACTTTTGCAAATTTGTAGCGAAATGGATAATGATTTAGGACGAAATCGGGCGCGCGAAATTTTATAAACAGACCTTTGGCTGTCTAGATATCATGAAAAAACTACTAAATCTATATGTTCAAAATAAAGTTATTTGCATGGTTGAACTACTAATCTATGCCTGTATGGAGGCCGTTTTGCAATTTTCCGTCTTCTTATGGTATTTATTTGCGCCCAAAAATGCGTTAAAATTAGTGTCGAAATGTGGAACTTTCGACGCTTATAACTTTCAAATATTTTCTATTTTTACTTTTTTGCTTCCATACAGGGCTAGATAATGATGAGACAAATTGATATCACATTTTATTTTGAACGTACATCGTCAAACAGTGGAATAATCCCCAAACTACGTTTGTATGGAAGAATTTTTGACTAGTGTAACCTTAACTTACTTAACTAATGGTAACATACAAAATTATAATAGGTATTTTTTTAAAGGTTTGTGAAGAGTGTAGGTATGTGTGTGTCTTTGTATGTGTAGTGTGTGTCTGTTCCATCGCGCCTTCTTAATTTGTTTATTCTGAGTTTAACAATAATAAAAGGGGGAATAAATATGGGATTTTGAAACGTCTATTATTTTTTAAATTGTTAAGAAGTTATTTTAAATGTGTACACTTTAATCCTAATCAATAAAGTAAAAGTCAACACAAAAAAAACTCGATTCCCAATACCGCTACTCAGTCAGAACGTGCCATTCCAAACCAAACAAAACAAAACAACGGCAATTTAAACCCACTTTGAAAAAACTAGGCTAACACTTAAAAAGAAAAACTCCAGTGACGACCTATCATTGGTTTTCCAAAGCAAATAACCACAACTTACCTTCGCGTGAGTTTAACTTAAACAGGGTTAACTAATAGCTTACTAACACAGCCGACACGAATAAAATTAACTGGAACGCTTTCCTAGTTTTCCGTTTAACTTACCACTGAACCGTAAAACTTAAGTTGACGGGGAAAAATTCATTAAATGTGTCGTTTACAACGAAATTTATCCATTTGGATGCGTTCGAAAGTTTGTCGAAAACTATAATGAGGCAAATATGGTTCATTGTTTATGGTTTATAGATATGAAAAAGGTTTCATAACATGCAAAGGCTGTATTTGACTGCATTGAAAACTAAATCACACACGAACGAAACTTAAAAAAATCTCCGGTGAGGCAATTCTCTAAAAACCGTGAAGGAAAACATCATGAGGAAACCGGCATGGCCAAGAACCAAAAATTCGAAGACATGTGACATCCAGCAACCCGCACAGGGCCCGCGTGTGGATTAAGGCCCATTCCCTTTCTCATATAGAGGTGGCCTTTGTCCCAGCAGTGGGAACATTAAAAGGTAGAGATTGCCTAGTGCGATAAGACCGCCCATTGTACACTTTTATATGTGAACGTTTGTCCTGTATGTTTTTTGTGGTGTACAATAAAGTATATAATAATAATAATAAATAAAAGGCTAGTGATGAAGGGCAGACAATGGTTGTTAACTTATGCAGCCTCAAATTATATTTATGAATTTAATTTAGGTTACATTAAACTATAAAAATGCTTTGCAATTTTGTTAATTTTGCGAAAGGAGGCATTAACATTATTGTTTCAAAAAACTTGGAAGGCTTGTTACACAAGGCTGTAAAATTACAAAGTGCAACAGTCCGCTATTTAAAAAAAAAGAACACGCGCGTTCCATTGTTAAAATTTTCCCGCCAGCCCGTGTTCTACATTTTTTTTTTTTTTTTTATGGAGTGGAAATTATGTAAACATAATCTTTATAGCTATGTTGATAAACCTGATAATGTTAAATGTAACCGTACGCTACATACGCGCTTGGTCGTGGAGTGCGGCAACAGCCCGTCGAAACTAAACTAAACTAATGTTAAATGTAACCTATCTAAAACCGGCCAAGTGCGAGTCGGACTCGCGCACGAAGGGTTCCGTACCATTATCGCAAAAAACGGCAAAAAAAAAACACGTTTGTTGTATGGGAGCCCCACTTAATTATTAATTTTATTCTGTTTTTAGTATTTGTTGTTATAGCGGCAACAGAAATACATCATCTGTGAAAATTTCAGCTGTTTAGCTATCACGGTTCATGAGATACAGCCTGGTGACAGACGGACAGACAGACAGACAGACGGATCGCGGAGTCTTAGTAATAGGGTCCCATTTTTACCCTTTGGGTACGGAACCCTAAAAATCAGAACAAACACAAGTTTGAAAGTTGAAAGGGAATCGTTTGTCCTGGTGTGGTCTTGTGATGAGGAGGTATGAAACGCATGCTACTAAAAGTGTTATGAATATAAATGCGGATGGATGGATAGGGAGGGTAAGGCTTAACAAAAGATAGATGGTGTGAGGCGAAAAGATATGAAAGAAATTTAAGACGGTTTGACTTAACTTTGACTTTAAAAAAAGAGTCAGTGACAGCGTGACGGTTGACAGGACGGTATGGAAGAAGAAAACTAGTTGTGCCAACCCCAAATAACATTAGACAAGGCCAGGAAGATAAGGATGATGAGAAAAAACACCAAAGTCAAAACAATTTAATCCAGCTGGATAGTTTCGTATTTTGCAAAAAGCATAAATTCATGAATGGAACTCACTGCTTGCTTTTTTTTTTTCAATTTCGTACGACTTATTGTCGGGCCTACGTTGTCCCCCCATATCCAAGTACTAATGCTGTAACATGGAAATATTGTAAACAAATAAATTTAAAAGAGTAACCATGGAGTTTCTTGCCGGTTCTTCTCCATAGGAAACGACTAACCCGAACCGTGCACCTTTTGTCGACGTTTTATAAGTGCCCATGTAGGCCTATGTAAAATAAAAATATTTGATTTTGATTTTGCGTATGTGTTTCCGAATGCATTCAACCCGAATCTCTTCAAAGTTAGAGTGAACGGGCTTCTTCTGGGTAAGCTCACTCCATCGTCGAATCTGTCTCTGTCACCTATGACCTAGACTAGAGTCAAGAGCAAACCTATGTCAAATAAAAAAACTAGTTACTTAAGATATTTTTTAAACTTTGACTGGTTAGTTTCGTTGTAAGTTTGAATCGGCATAGAGATGCAAGGTAAAGAAATGCTTATGCCAAATAATCCTTCACTGTCGAAGAGATCTTGCACTCTACAAAAAATGACAAGAATGACACTGATTTCTGTCATAATTCTAAAACCACATGTCACTAAGGTAGAACATGCCAATCCTATAGCTTTTGGACAACCATTATCGCTGATATCACTTATCTAGGTCCTCTTGACACCTGCATCTTATGTGCGTAACTGTTTTGACAGCACGTACAAAGCACGCGCGCTATCTTTCATTTTGACAACTCAACATTATTAATTGCGTGTTTTGCGCCTGCGGGTATACTGATTTTTAAACATAACCAATGAATACAAGCAAAGGACGCGTGCACCTTTCATTGAAGTCACGTAATTAGGGTGCTGATTGCAGATTCACAAGACAGAAGCTTGCCCAATCCCTCCATGGAAACGCCCAGGAACATATTCACCACAAATTAAATACCGCTGTAATACACATATCAACCTACGTCCAACAATTCTAACGCAATAGTTAGGGATCGCGTGCGGGCGGCCATTACAAGCCTGCCACAGATTGCGTATACCTATTGATGGCTCATTCATTCGGCCTGCCGATAACGGCCCCGATATCATATGCGAACGGGAATGAATACTGAACTGGAAGCTAGTTAATGTGCCGAGATATAGGTGATGTTATTAGGCTTTGCACAATTGTGTATGTATGTTTTATGCAATCGGTTTCCGATGTGGTGTTCTTCTTTCAGTGTGTTTGTTAAAGGTTGTCCTTAACCACAGATAATGTAATACTAAAGATGTTAAACCTTCTTGGTTACTTTGGTTACAATGCCAACACCCTGGCCATAGAAAGTATTATTTGATGTAAGGTTCAAACTACTGTCACCTGTTAAAAATAAGAAAAACAGCTGATTACATGTCACTAACATCAAACACTGCGTTTTACTTAAATCTACAAATTGAGTATAAAATAAGTGGTTATGGGCGACTCAGCGATGGAAAAATCAACATCTAGTTCGTTAACGTTCAAAAAGTTGACGGGGAACAATTTCCCTAACTGGATCTTCAGCGTTGAATGCATGTTAGTTGAACTCGACCTATGGGACGTGGTCATCAGCAAGGAGCTAGACCTCACGGATCCTATCATCAAGCGGAAAGATGAAAGAGCAAAAGCAAAAATTTGCCTAGCGTGCGACGAGTCGGTTTATCCAGTAATCAGATCTGCGAAAACAGCCTATGAAACTATGAATTGCTTAAAAACAGCGTATGCTAATAGTGGTTTGATGAGAAGACTTACGCTTATGAAAAAGCTTCTTAGCAATGAACTAAATAAGTTATCAGGTATGCAAGAGTACGTCAACAATACCCTGGCCATTCAACAACAGTTGACTGCTATTGGAGCAGGAGTGGAAGACGACTTTGTGGCGATCATATTACTCACTGGACTACCTGATAAGTACAACTCGTTAGTTATGGCACTAGAACATTCCCCTGAAGCAAAATTGACCACAGAGTCAGTCGTAGCAGCCTTATTGAAGGAAGATCTTCGTACCTCAGGACCTATATCTTCCGTGAACACGGCGCTTTACAATAAGAACTCGAATAAGAAGTTTTGCTCATATTGTAAAAAGTTAGGACATTTAGTCTCAGAATGTAGAAACAAAAAGAAAGTTTCGGCAAAGAACCCAAAAAATGTTTTGACTGAAAATAATTGTACAAATTATACATCACAGTTCACACTTTCATCATGTTTCATTAATGTCCTTCCTCCTTACAGTTCACATGAGTGGTTCATAGACTCTGGTGCAAGTTGCCACATGAGCAACAGGAAAGAGTGGTATGAGAATATGTATTCCTACGTCTCGCCGATAACAGTTGCTAATAAAGAGCAGCTGTTGAGTGAAGGCAAAGTTACTGTTCATGTAAATATTTCTGATAGTGTCAATAAAATCAGCGATGTACTATACGTTCCAAACCTAGCTACCAACCTATTATCTGTTAGCAATATGGTAAAAAAAGGTTTCGATGTTTTATTTACATCGAAAGGTGCTCAAATCTTTGAAAGCAGCGGTTGTCAAGTGACAGGAAATGTCATTGCTACAGCTTCAAACCATAAAGGCATGTATAGACTTGACATGAGTTCACATGCCCTGTGTACAACCACTAAAGAGTCTGCTATGCTATGGCATAGGCACCTTGGCCATCTAAATGCAAAAAGTATGCATATCCTTAAAAATAAAGGTATAGGAATAGATTTCAGTGCCTCTAACACTGAAACTTGCGTACCATGTTTACAAGGCAAACTTGCGAGAAAACCTTTTGTAAAATCGAAAAGTAGATCGAGTCAAGTCTTAGAATTAATTCATTCGGACTTATGCGGACCTATGAGTACGCACTCGTGGGGTGGAGCTCTTTATTTACTTACTTTTACAGACGATTTTAGTCGCAAAACTTTTGGATATCTTTTAAAATCAAAGGCCGATGTTTTTACAAAGTTTGTTGAATTTAAGCATTTAGTTGAAAATCAAACGGGCAAACGGATAAAAATCTTACGTTCCGATAATGGTCGCGAATATGTAAACAGAGACATGACTACATTTCTCAAGGAAAACGGTATAATCCACCAAACTACGATTCCGTACACACCCCAGCAGAATGGAGTTTCTGAACGCGCAAACCGTACTATTATTGAAAAAGCCAGATCAATGCTTAAAGACTCACAACTTCCTTTAGCATATTGGGGAGAAGCCGTAAATACAGCAATTTATTTAAAGAATCGTGTACCGACACAATCTTTAAATAACAAGATTCCAGAGGAACTGTGGACCAAGCAAAAAATCGACCTCTCACATTTAAGAGTGTTTGGTTGTCAAGCTCACGTTCTTTTGCCCAAAGAAAAACGGACAAAACTAGAATCAAAAACCCAGTCATGCATTTTTGTGGGCTATGCTACTGAAAGTAAAGGATATCGCCTTATAGATCCAAAAAATCCTCGGACAATTATAATTGCGAGAGATGTTGTCTTCATAGAAGACAAAATGCATACAGAATCTAAGAATTCTGATAGTAGCACGCAAGACTCACTTCTAGATGAAGTAGTTATACCATTTGTTGACGAGCAACCATCTTCATTGGATCAAGAACTTGTTTCACAACAGCAACGTCAGCCACCACTGGACACTTCTGAGATACCACAAACATCGTCAACGGAGTATTTATCAGCTTCTGAAGATATTGTGATACCGGAAGTATCTCCTTCTGATTCTGAACCAACTGTAGAGCCATCTCATGAACCGAATACGAGATATCCTACTCGATCGAGGCGTCCTCCTGAGAGACTAGAATACTCGAACATGGTAGAACTGGAACCAGAATCATATAAAGAAGTAACTGTCCACCCAAATAAAGAAAAGTGGATCGAGGCAATGCAAGCGGAATATAATTCATTGTCGAAACATGGAACTTGGGTTCTCGTTGACAGGCCTGCTGGCAGAAAAACAACAAAATGTAAATGGGTCTTCAAGATCAAAAAGGACACAAGTGGTCAAGTTACCAAGTATAAGGCTAGATGAGTAGC
Organism: Orthosia incerta; assembly: GCA_948252205.1. NCBI lineage: Eukaryota > Metazoa > Arthropoda > Insecta > Lepidoptera > Noctuidae > Orthosia > Orthosia incerta. The sequence goes on along the minus strand of OX411754.1, from coordinate 8,847,766 downwards.
TAAAGGCTTCACCCAGGTAGCAGGAGTTGATTACGGGGAAACTTTCTCACCAGTTGCTAGACTATCTTCAGTACGTCTTTTGATAGCTTTTGCTGCGCATCGAGGGTTACAGGTTGACCATCTTGATGTAGAAACCGCATTCCTAAATGGAGATCTTGAAGAAGACATCTACATGGAGCAACCAGAGGGTTTCTCTACTGACCCAAAGAACAAAGTGTGTCTGCTCAAAAAGGCTCTTTACGGCCTCAAACAGGCTCCACGACAGTGGAATATTAAGGTGTGCGATGCTATGCGCAAACTGTCGTTAACACAAACAGCAACCGAACATTGTCTCTATTTTAGACGAGAAGCAAATGATCTGCTTCTGGTAGCTGTATTTGTAGATGATTTTTACATCGTAAGCACAAACGACACGTTAAAGAGAAACTTCAAAAAGGAACTCCAGAAACAATTTATTGTAAAAGACCTTGGCATTCTAAAGGATTGTCTAGGAATGAGAGTTACACATAATGACGACTCCATTTCTCTCGATCAAACTAAATACATAGAGAAACTTTTACACAAATATAACATGACAGACGCAATTACTGTCTCAACACCCCTGGAACCAGGACTAAAGCTTTCTCTTCCTGAAAAAGAAGAACCGAAAGCTGAAGTTCCTTATCAAGAACTTATCGGCTCTTTAATGTACATTGCCATTTGTACAAGACCTGACATTGCTCACTCGGTCTCGTACCTTTCCCAGTTCAATGCACATTACGGGGAGGTACACTGGAGGGCCGCTAAGCGAGTTCTTCGCTACCTGAAAGGTACTAAGGAACTTAAACTTAGTTACAATAAGACAAGTCTGTTTTATCCTACTTGTTACGTAGATGCAGACTATGGAAACAATATGGTGGATCGGAAATCATTTACTGGATACGTTTTCATAATGAGCGGAGGACCTATTTCGTGGGAAGCTCGCAAGCAGCGAACAGTTGCTCTTTCCACAACGGAAGCTGAATACATGGCTCTAGCTGAAGCTTGCAAAGAAGCCATTTATCTAAGAACCCTCATTAATGAACTCCTTCTCATCCCCACTCATTCCATAGTCATATACTCAGACAATCAAAGCTCCATAAAATTAGCTCATAATGACACGTATCATTCACGCACTAAACATATAGATATAAAGCATCACTTCATACGAGATACAGTAACACATCAACACATTGAAATTAAATTTATACCTACACAGTCAATGATTGCTGATGTTCTAACTAAGCCTTTGGCGAAACTTAAGCACGCAAAATGTGTGCAATCCTTAGGTTTAATTTAGATGTTATTTGATAGTTTTTTTTTTTATATAACCTTGTTAGTGATGGACTTTTGTGTGTTTGTGTGTGTTGTTATAGTTATTTTAATTACTTTGATATATACTTTTGTCTTATACAGGATGTTCGCATTGCGGGGAGGTGTTAAACCTTCTTGGTTACTTTGGTTACAATGCCAACACCCTGGCCATAGAAAGTATTATTTGATGTAAGGTTCAAACTACTGTCACCTGTTAAAAAAAAGAGAAACAGCTGATTACATGTCACTAACATCAAACACTGCGTTTTACTTAAATCTACAAATTGAGTATAAAATAAGTAAAGACCTTAACACATATTTTTTATTTATTTTTTACACATTTCTGCACATGTGTTTTATGCAATCAGTTTCTGATTATGTGCTGTTTTTCCTTTGGTGTGTTTGTTAAAGTGTTTTCCTAACACACTTCTATTTTTTCCAGGAACGGGCAAACTATGGCCCGCAAGTCAACACTAGCCTGCGAAGGATCAATCCGGGCCGCAAATGTCATTTCGACAGTAGTATTCGAGTTACAAATCTGCCAAAGATTGCGTGCACCTATTGAAATCACATTAATTCGGGCTGCCGATACCGGCGCCGATATCATATGCGAACGGGAATAAATAGCGATATAGGTGATGTGGTTGAATTTATGATTTATTAAATCGGTTGCCGATTATATGCTGTTCTTCGACTAGTGTTTGTTAAAAGTTTGATAAATGCCAGGGATGTGTAAACTGGCCAATCCGAGGACCAACACCGGCTTGCGAAGTGTTTAAAACTGACAGTAATTTTGACAGTAATAGTGAACTTTATTTATTAAACCACCACATATGCTGGTGCGCCCAAGCCACCAAGCCCCAAGTCTGTTTTCGCACCGTAAGTGTAATTATACCAACTAGCAAAATTGCTATATAATGAATGATTTATAAGAGTTTAATTCTTTTACTTGTTTTGTGACAGTATTAGTTTTGCAACTCTCTTTATAAAATCATGTTAAAGTGTTTTTGTTAAATTAGTCTTATAATTTTGTCTTACAAAGGTTTATATAACTTATTTAAATGGCCCTTATAAAGCAATGGACATACATAAGCGTATAATTATGGCTATTCAGACAAATAATATTTTAGCTATATAGCCGCATTGGCGTCATACTATTTGTAAAATTAATATGGCCTTTATAAAGCTATACCCTTAAAAAGACGATCAGAATACAGCTTTAAAGCTAATGCAAGATGGCAAGTTACATGGCTTCTATAAGTATAAAAGTCTTGACTAAAACTTTATATAACAGCTACATTGCTACAAGAATCTTTATATGTATACTTGACTTTGCAGTTACGATGGAAGAAAATGCCATGGGTTTCGTAGAATTAATTTCACAAAACATTGACAATGACACTTTCGATGAAGATTTCCTAAAAGATTCCCTTATGTGATAATAAATCATCTGATGCGCGTGACAGTGACATAAAGAGAGACAGGTTCAGAGATGATATAGCTATTTGGGCTATGGAGTACCATGGAGTAATTCATAATTCATTTAATCATTTATTAACATAGGTACAAAAAAATAGATGTTATAAAAATTACAAGCGCGCTATGTTATGCCAGAAGGCGTACAAATATTCATGGCTTACATTGATATTAAATTGATAAAATAATTAACGGATTGCAATAGATTCTTGAAAAAAAAAATAATAAACAAAAAACACAAAACAAATAAAAATATATTACAAAATGTCAAAAGGAGAAACATAAAATAATGTCAATAAAAAAAAAACAATTACGAAAAAATAAAACAATACAAAAATGTCACGTGCAATGTTAAAGAAAAAAATGAAAAGATATTAGCCTATTAATAATAACATACCAGGTCAGTGCTTACAAACTATGGGCAACAACACATTCATCACATTTTGTCTGTCAAAAATTTCGTACAGTGCGACATAAAAGAGTAGAAGTTAAATGAGGGCGCCACAATCGCTCAGATAGCAACCCAGGTAGTACGACCCAACTGATCTTGATACTTGAATAGTATTATTTATTTATTAGGTGTAAAAAATGAGTAAATATATTAAATAAGTATATTTATTAAATATTTAATATGTAGTAGTAATAAAACAACAATTTCACAAAAAATAAGTATTTTTAATAATCAATTGCTTTCCATATAAACTCAGATATAAACTAAAATTAACAAAATAAACTAATCTAATAAATCAAAATCGAAATACTCTACACCTTCCATGGGATCACTTAAGTTCGTGTAGTCTATTTTAAGCTCTGGTATTGATTCGTCACTGATTTCTGAACCACTCTCATCGTCACTGCTGTCTATACTATGTGACGACCCTTCATGTGTTTAGCTGGTGTTGAGAATTTTCCACCGTTTTCAATGCCATGTTGCAGGATTCTGCGCACTGTGCTTACAGAAACACCTAAAACAAGCAAATAAAAGAATCACTGTCAGTCCGACGAAAGAAGTTCCGCGGTAAATAAACGAGAATATATTTTAAAATTGTTTCTTTCCATTTAGTCGATTGCATCAACAAATATGGCATAGCAAACAAAAATTTTCGTATTCGCAATAAATTACATTAATTGTTTTTGCCTTACTATCAACGTTGTTAAGTCGCGCTATAACTACAACGGTATTTGTTTACCTTGGCATAACCTTAAAAATTGTAGACAAATAATTTGTAAATGATATGTGGTTCGAAAATTTGGCTCCCTGAATGTATTAATCGTTTGTAATTAATGTTTAGCGTAACTTTCAATAGTTACCAGTAAAATCTGCTGTACGATGGTAAACATCTTCTAAGTTGCATAGAAGCTTCCCAGCTTGGAATTCGGCTGTACGCCACATATAAACTTTGTAAACTATATCACGGGCACCTCCACGAATTACCTTTTTCATGATTTGCCACTGTTTTTCTGTCATCACTCAGAAATATCACACAAAAACCAAAATTCTTACGAAAATCGAAACCGATCGAGAAAAATTGACAGCTCAAGTACTCATTTTAGATGTTGCCAGAAAATTAAAACTTTTCGTTCCCAAATATTTAATTTCTACTCCTTTATGTCGTACTGTAATGCTGTAATATGCTTTATACAACAGAAAAGATTTAAGCCTTTTCTTAAATAAGTTTATGTTTAACTCTTTAATTGCAATGGGTATGTGGTTGTATAAGATTGGTGCCATGCAAAAAACACTTTTTTGCATCAATGCTGTGTTGGACCTTTTAACGCACAAGTTATTGTTCTGTGGTCGAGTTCGTTTATTATAAAATGATATTCTGGTAAACAGGGCTGGATTGGTCTTAACAAATACAGCTACCTCAAAAATATAGAAGCAAGGCAATGTCAATAATTTGTATTTGATAAACAACGGCTTACAAGAGTCTAATCTGTGGAGTCTGAACATTGACCTAATGCACCTTTTATGTGCTATAAAGACCATTTCCCTGTTGGTTGAGTTACCCCATAAAATGACACCATACCTCAATACTGAACTCACCAAACCATGATATGCTGTGACTAAAGCATCGACATTAATCACTGGTGTCAGTTTAAACAGGGCATAGGCTGATTTGCTAATTCGTTTAGCAAATCAGCCTATCCCTATGTTTAGCTCCTCCGTGTGTGCTTTCCAGTCCATTTTTTTTATCAATCGTTAATCCTAGGAATTTGGATGTATCTACTTGTGTTATAAGTTTATTATTATAGCATACTGTCATATTGGTGTTCGCACGCTGGCTAAACATCATTAATTTCGTCTTGTCAAAATTTATTTTTAGATTATTATTATCTAACCATTTCACTATGGAGGTTATTGTCTGAGAGACAGCTTCATTGTGGTTTTGATCATCAGTATTCTTAATGGTCACAGTGCTGTCATCAGCAAACAGTGACATAGGGTGACTTGTTACTTTTGGCAGATCGTTTATGTATAGTATAAACAGCGGCGGCCCTAAGACGCTGCCCTGGGGTACACCATAAGCAACTGTGCGATAATTTGACTTATAGGTTCGTTGGAATTTAGTTTTGGGATCTATATCGGTAACTTCAACGTACTGTTTCCTGTTCCGCAAAAATGAATTTATTAAACTGAGGATATTCCCTCTAATACCGTACGCATCCAGTTTATTGAGCAAGATATTGTGATCGACATAGTCAAACGCTTGAGTCATGTCACAATAAACTGAACAAACAGGTATTCTTTTGTCAACATTCGTAATGACATTGTTCAAAAAGTCATATATTGCCATATTGATGGTTTTATTTTTACGGAAGCCTTTCTGTTCGTCGGTTAATATGTTTCTTTTATCTAGATATTTAAAGATTTGATTATACATATATTTTTCAAATATCTTCGACATTATGCATTACGCTAAGATATAACGAAACCTTTGAACTTGGATTCAAATTTAAGTCTCTTATTATAAAATATGTGTATTGCCAAGGCCATATCACTGCAGTACACAATTGGTGGCAATCATCTTTGTCAAGAAATTGTACACATTCAATTCATAAGATATAGTCTTAGTTATGTAAAATAAAAGAAATCCAAAGATCACAATTTTTTTTTCATAAAATAATGGAGACTGATCCCTAAAATCTTTCAATATGGTTGAGCATATTAGATCTGCTACAATAAGAGTAGATGACTTTTTAGTGATTTATAAAATCATTTGATTTGCTAATTATTCTTATAGTAGCAATTCACAAGGCCACTCATAATTAAAATCATTTTTCATATAATAAAAACATAAAATTAAAGAGGCCCATTAAAAATATGGCATAAAATATATCCAAAAATCTCACAAAACTGCTTGCCCGCATAAACTTCTAGTACCTATAATAAACGAAAAAAGAGCGATGTGGTAAATCTCTAGTAAGGCAGACATTTATTATACAATCTTTTTTATAAATAATGGAAGCGTAATAGATAATCATGAATTAATCAACTCATATTCGTGTTGCGTTTGCTACTACACGAGAAATTGGCCTTATAGCCGAATTTTGTTAGCAGTTATAAGGGTAATTTGTTACATAAAAGTAATCATTTTGTCTATTTGTAGCCAATTAGCTATATTTATTTATTATTTATCCGTGCACTGGAACGCTTTGCAGCAATTACACCAATGGAGCACAATCTTATATATAATAAACTCACTATAACGCCTGGTTTCATCACGATGTTTTCCTTCACCGTTGTCATCAATGTCCAAGATAAACTTAGAAAGTACATATGAATTGAAAAAGTCACATTGGTACTTGCCCAGATTCGAACCTACGACCTCAAGCACGAGAGGCAAGATCTTAGCCACTGAGCCACCACGACATATAGTATGCGTTTACATGCCGTGTTTAAGGGGGTTTAACTTAATATATGGTAACTATATAATCCTTATAATTTGTGCCCAAACCCACTCATATAAGCACTAATATGGCCTTTATAATGCATATTTTTTTGGCTTTAATGACGTTTATACAGCAAATTTTTGCTACTTGGAATTGTGGCATTTTTGCCTTTGCTTCTTATGGCAAAATAAAAAGCAACATAAAAACAAAGTTTTATTTGTTTGTAAAAACATTCATAATTAAACATACATTTCAAATTAATTACAATTTTATTTCAATTGCTCTCATTTTTGTCAAAAATTTTATTGGTCCTATTGTAAAAAAAAACCAATCTCTTTCACAATCGTTTTTTCGGTAAAATGGACTCTTGCTGAAAAAACTCGTGTGTGTGCTCATCTCGCCATATCTACATAAAAAACCTTAATATCATCAATTCAGCCTTGAATCACCCTCTGCTAGGATTAGGCCTCCTCTCTTTTCTGCATACTTTCAGATTAAGTCCCAGATCCAGGTCAATCCCGGTACTTTGACGAAATCGTCTGCCCAACACTCTAAAAAAAAACCGGCCAAGTGCGAGTCGGACTCGCGCACGAAGGGTTCCGTACCATTATCGCAAAAAACGGCAAAAAAATCACGTTTGTTGTATGGGAGCCCCCCTCAATTTATTTTATTTTAATTTAATAATAATTATTTAAAAAAATCACGTTTGTTGTATGGAAGCCCCCCTTAAATATGTATTTTCTTCTGTTTTTAGTATTTGTTGTTATAGCAGCAACAGAAATACATCATTTCTGAAAAATTCAATTGTCTAGCTATCACGGTTCACGAGATACAGCCTGGTGACAGACGGACAGATAGACAGACAGACAGATCGATCGCGGAGTCTTATAATAGGGTCCCGTTTTTACCCTTTGGGTACGGAACTCTAAAAATACTGTACAACCAACACTATATGCAAGCTAACCACAACATATCTACAAGTGTATACAGAACCCTAAACTGTCACCTTCAATTATAAAATCAAGAAAGAAGCTTCCATTCAGTGTTCGCATGCAATCATTATGGCACGGGAGTCCGGAGTGATTCACTCCGTCCTTTGTCCAACCGACAGTGTCACAATACGGTTATTATAGCCACCATTCGACTTGGCAGCTGGCATTTCACGAATGTTACCATTCACCTACTTGTTCAACAACATTTTTTCCCGCTTTTGAAAAGGTCGGCTTCGCCACTTGTCCAAGACAGGAAAAACAAGCGAACATCTTCAGTTTCGCAACAGAATTTTAAACTTTACGACTTTGGAATAAGGGCTGTTGTAATTGTTTCTACTGTGTTTTTATAATTTTGCGATGGTGTCCGTTACATAGTCCAATATGATCTCATAATTGCATTAACTTAATTAACACTTAAGTTTCGTTTGTTAGTATCAACAGTAGATAATTGTTCGCGAACAGAAAAAAAAATACGATGTGATAAAAAGTTGTAATGGCGATATTGTAATTGATCGAGCATGTCCATCTACGTAAACGAATAAGATAATATTATAATGAGATAGATAAAGTCTATTAATGATGCCTAGGGGACCTATGGGCTGGTGCATACAAACTATAAAGGTGTTTTAAGAAAATAAAGTGCACTGACTGTCAAAGAGTATTCAAAGAATATTGATACCTACTGCCACATCTAAACGGCATGCTATTTATGAACTGTACAGTAATTAAACTTGATTTGATTGTGTGAGAAGTTGTTATAAATCAAGTACAAAACATTCAAATCACAACTGTGTTTTTAGTTAGTCGTGAGAAATAAATCTCAATAACATACCTACTGAATCTCTATATTAATGATAGCTAAGCTTAAATATCATCATATCGATCTAAGCTATGATCAGTGTGTGTTGCCAGTGGTCGCTTACAATGGGCCTCATCACAAAGCTTACACTCACTCAAAAGACAATGGAGTGGGCTATGCTTGGAGTATCCTTGCGTGATCGAATCAAAAATGTAGAGATCCGCAAGAGAACCAGGGTTACCGACATAGCCCGAAGAATTGCCAAACTTAAGTGGTAGTGGGCAGGGCACATTGCTTGCAGAATGGTTGGCCGATAGGGCAGAAAAGTTCTGGAGTGGCGACCGCGACCCGGAAGACGTTGCGTTGGAAGGCTTTCCACCAGGTGGACCGATGACCTGGTGAAGGTTGCGGGGATCCGCTGGATACGGGACGCACGGGACCGGTTAATGTGGCGACGCTTCGGGGAGGCCTATGTCCAGCATTGGAAGTCTTTCGGCTGATATGATGATGATGAAATTATGAGCTTAAATAAATAGGTAAGCAACTTTTGTATTTAAATATAAATACAAAAATTGCATTGCGTGTCCGTCCTATAGCAATAATACTAATTACTCTTTAACAATAATAAATATGCTTTTAGAAAGTAGGTACATAACTTGTCGTTTAATGAGTACCCATAATTAATAAGTAGTAGTAATTAACAACCGCGTTACCTATGTTTACACTATGAAATACATAAACACTGCTGCACCGATAACCGTCGCAAGCACATTGCGCAATGACATGTTTACTAGAATATCCACAACTAAAGCGCCGCGCTAGTCGAATTTTGTGCAGTTTTTAAGAGCTATCTACTCTTTATTTAAAAAGCAATATCAATTAATAAAAATACATTAAATTTCTACATAATGTTGATTCTAAAATGGTAGTACACTTTTTTTTTTAAAGAGGTATATGTGTCACTAATCTCCTTCCAACAAAACCATAAAAATGTGAAATAATTATTGATAGCATGCATCTCCTCGTAAATTGTTCATTATTTTTTTTTATACTAACACTAATGGATAAATAATTTGATAACGAACATTTTGTAAGTTTTATTTTTTTCAAAAGACCAATATTCGATTTTATAAAGATTTTATTCTAAAATCTGGGCGTATTCACTACCGTAATTCATGCGCCACCAGTGCCGCTAGGCCAATAGGAATGCACATATCTCATGCTGATTTTTTGGTCAGGGTACGGCCTTAAACATAATCATTTAAACTCTATTTTCAATTTTGTTTTGGCCTATTTTAACGTAAAGTAACAAGTTAAATTCGAGCTACGGTGGACAAAATAGTGCAAAGTAAGGCTCTAGACAGACGGACTGCATTGCAACTGCACTCTGACTGCAAATTTGCAGTTTGAATGCAGTTAGTATGACTGCAATAAAACTACAAACAAACCGTGCAGTCCGATTGCTGCATTCAAACTTCAAATTTGCAGTTGCAGTTGAAATACTGTCTGTCTGCCTGGAGCCAATTCGTTTTTTTGTTTTTAAACATAATCATTGAAACTCTATCATCATTTTTGTTTTGGCCTATTTGAACGTAAAGTAACAAGTTAAATTCGAGCTACGGTGGACAAAATAGTGCAAAGTAAGGCTTTAGCAGACGGACTGCATTGCAACTGCACTCCGACTGCAAATTTTCAGTTTGAATGCAGCAATCGGACTGCACGGTTGGTTTGTAGTTTTATTGCAGACATACTAACTGCTTTCAAACTGCAAATTTGCAGTCGGAGTGCAGTTGAAATGCTGTCTGTCTGCCTGGAGCCAATTCGTTTTTTGTTTATCATTTTTAAATATAATCATTTAAACTCTATCATCATTTTTGTTTTGGCCTATTTGAACGGAAAGTAACAAGTTAAATTCGCGCTACGGTGGACAAAATAGTGCAAAGTAAGGCTCTAGACAGACGGACTGCATTGCAACTGCACTCCGACTGCAAATTTGCAGTTTAGATGCAGCAATCGACTGCACGGTTTGTTTGTAGTTTTATTGCAGTCGTAATAACTGCATCCAAACTGCAAATTTGCAGTTGAAATGCAGTTCATCTGTCTATAGCCAATTCGTTTTTAGGGTTCCGTACCCAAAGGGTAAAAACGGGACCCTATTACTAAGACTCCGCGGTCCGTCTATCTGTTTGTCTGTCTGTCTGTCCGTCTGTCACCAGGCTGTATCTCATGAACCGTGATAGCTATACAGTTGAAATTTTCACAGATGATGTATTTCTATTGCCACTATAACATTAAATACTAAAACCAGAATAAAATGAATATTTAAGTCGGGCTCCCATACAACAAACGTGATTTTTTTTGCCGTTTTTTTTTGCGATTATGGTACGGAACCCTTAGTGCGCGAGTCCGACTCGCACTTGGCCGGTTTTTTTGTTTATAATTTTGCCACCGAGTTCCGAAATTAAAGTTATCAATATGTGTCAAGTTATTTCTCACTTTGTAGTTATTCTCTCAGATGTCGGTTATTTTTTTATTAAAAGATGTGTCAAGCTGCACAACAATAAATTTATCTGTCTGTACACAGTCAGATTTACAGTTACTTTTGACACCTGACATTAACTCTTGTTTTTTTTTTAATTTGCATATAACATCATCATCACCGTCCAAATTAACGACATGATGACGAACGTTAACTGGAATATCGTATTTATTTGCCAGTTGAAATATATCTACACCATATTTAACGTACCGGCAAACGTAACGTAATCGCATTTTAATGTATATTTGAAAGCTCAGTAATTCAAATAAAATCTTCGTCAATTGTCACCACCAGCGAACCTTCCCAACATCAATGGCCGTCCTAATGTCGTTTGTGTAAAAAAATCAATTTGTTATGAACCCGCTTTGACTGCGTAAGGCTGGGTAATTCAGTTCCAAGTGACCGTGGTTCCTGCGCCGATTGTTTCGTTTATTTAACTTTTGTATGCGCGCGAGCAATTCACACCTCCCCCTTTACTACCTCCCCGCTTCATTGTGTGCTCAAACTGCGTGTCAGCTTAGGGTTGTCAGTTTTACATACCTAGATAACGCGGTTATCAAGCAAAAAGCCCTCGCGTGCATCGAGGAAAAAATGGATGTCTTTCTTTCGTTTAGTCGACTCGACAGCTCTTTTTTGTTATCAAATGTGTTGTTTGAATGTTTTAAAACAATTATGATCTCGTTAGCATAAAATATAAACATCAACATAATTCAGTTGATTAAGAATGTTTAATTACTGCTGCGTCTAAAGGTTAGCATCGGGTTCGTCAAATATCAAACAGGTATAAAAATATGCTATGATTTCACTTGCGTGAGAGTCGAGCGACACGGTTGGGTAATTTTAGCACTTTTGGGTTAAACGTTTTTGTAAAGTTCTTGTCCTTCGCATTTATATCCGAATGATAAATTGCTGCTGTATACTTTACAACGTTTCTATTAGAGCTAAGGACTAATAAATTTGCGGTGCTTCGAAGAAAAATCGCCGTATTTTTTCAAACTTCACACTAGGTACACTCTATCACGGAAAGATAAGGAACTGACACCATTTTTTAACTTTCTTTTATATTGAATTGCAGAAAATAATGAACTTTTTAATTCATTAAGGCTCACACTTGCGCATTAGGTCAGCCCTAATGAATAGCAGTTTGCGTTTATTTATTTAACCGAAGTCGTCACTACAATGAAAGTCGGCTGAAGTCACTGGGCCATGTTATTCGATAACTGTGCCGTTTAGCCACTGGGCACTGGAGATATTTGTAACAGCTGCGAATTTATATGTTCGCGAGACAATAAAGGGAACAATAAAAATTACGTTTTTTGTTATAAAAAGTGCAGACTTCGGTTGCAATCTCCATGAATTGCCCTTTAAATTCAATGTCTTTCCGGAGACAGGCTACATGCTATGGTTTAGCTTAGTAAGTAATTTTATCATATTAATGAACAATACTGTGATTATTTTTTTGCTACTCTTAAAAAAATATAATTTGAGTAATTATGAGGTAGCATACAACTTTTAAGAGTACACTAGTCGACGGCACGAAATATTTTGTGCGCGGGGTTAAAATGCATTTTATATCAACCGACAACACGTGCGGAAGAGATAGATGCTGTGATGAGCAGCAGGAAGCTAGTTCGCGTACGAATACACAGTTTTGCAAATTTGTAGCGAAATGGATAATGATTTAGGACGAAACCGAGCGCGCGAAATTTTATAAACAGACCTTTGGCAGTCTAGATATTATGAAAAAAACTACTAAATCTATCTGTTCAAAATAAAATTATATGCATTGTTGAACTACTAATAGATCCCTGTATGGAGGCCGTTTTGCAATTTTCCGTCTTCTTATGGTATTTATTTGCGTCCAAAAATGCGTTAAAATTAGTGTCGAAATGTGGAATTTTCGACGCTCATAACTTTCAAATGTTTTATTTTTTTATTTTTTCGCTTCCATACAGGGATAATGATGAGACAAATTGATATCACTTTTTATTTTGAACGTACATCGTCAAACAGTGCAATAATCCCTAGACTACGTTTGTATGGAAAAAATTTCGACTAGTGTAACCTTAAGAACCCAACCTAACCGACCACAAGGAACATGGGATATATATATAAGGGCAGGCAGATGATGATGATATCATTATCTACAACTTTGAAAGTCTTCTAGATGCGAGACGGATGGAATGTCGTGGATGGAAGAACGGACGATATGATGACGCTTGTGACCGTCATTTGGGCGCACGGTTGGCGCAGTGGTTGAAAGATTAACTGCTGCGCTGCGTGTCGCGGGTTCGATTCCCACACGGAACAAATATTTGTATGACCTACAGACAGTTGTTCCGGCTCTGGATGTTGTGTATGTGAGTTTATGTGTAACAAATTCCTAGTGTGGGGCAAAGATAAAAAAAAATAAAAAAATTAACCGTCTTTACAAACTCAAAGAGAGAATAAGAAGCAGCGGAAACTAAATTAGAGTTCAACTCTATCATGGTCATCACTAATAGACAATGCGAAAATGAAATCTTGTCATCCATGTCCACCTTACCATCCCATTGGATTTGCCAACACTAACGATACAATAGCTCGTGGTTAAATAATAACAGTCGCACAGGTTATTCGAGGTAAAGCATCGCTTGCCTAGGTCGGTCCGAGGATGGGTGACCACCCATAACATACCGATACTGCTCCGTGCCTCAGAAACCTCGTGCGTTTGAGACATCCGACTGAATATCCTAAGTAAAAAGTCATAATTCGAGGTTTGGCTCTCGCCTACTTCCTCCTCCAATATTGGACCAATTTAAAAGATATTATAAACTTGTGCCTCTATGTTTTCCTTTTTGATGATATCTTTAGATGCACGAGAACCCTCCAAAAATGCTCAAAATTGCGCTGTCAACAGAGGACTAGTGTATATGTTGTGCTTCTACGTTATTAATTTTTAGGGTTCCGTACCCAAAGGGTAAAACGGGACCCTATTACTAAGACTCCCCGGTCCGTCTGTCTGTCACCAGGCTGTATCTCATGAACCGTGATAGCTAGATAGTTGAAATCTTCTTAGATAATGTATTTCTGTTGCCGCTATAACAACAAATACTAAAAACAGAATAACATAAATATTTAAGTGGGACTCCCATACTACAAACGTGATTTTTATGCCGTTTTTTGCGATAATGGTACGGAACCCTTCGTGCGCGAGTCAGACTCGCGCTTGGTCGGCGTTTTTCATGTATTGTTGTCAAATTTGTACACTAGGCCTCTGGTGACCGCCCCTAGCCACCGCAGGAGAAGCCCCGGGCGTCGGGAGTCGCAAGCCGATACTCGGCCACCGTAGGCGTGGGCTTGCGGACGGCGAGTAATGGGTAGCTCGCCGTCCGATAAGGACCAGGCCCGAGTCAACGGCGCGTAGTGTTCCACGCGCGCCTCAAAGAGATGTCAGCAAATGTTGAAGGGGTCCGCTAGGGCCGATGCCTGTCTGGGTCGCGGATAAATTTGAAAGAGAGTTACCGCGGCCCTGGCACAAGCAACTGAAGGAACACGGGTGGGTTTTAGTCAGTAAAAGTCTGACACGCCCTCTTCACCCAGGGCGGGAGAAGTCATTGGATGATTTCCCACCCAAAAAAAAGGCCTCTGTTGACAACGCAATATTGAGCACTCTTTTTTCAAATTTAAAAATTTGTCCAATACTGGAGGAAGAAATAGGCGAGAACCAAACCTCGAATTATGTCTTTTTACTAAAGAAATTTAGTCGGAGCTCTCTGCTCGCATTTACTCTTATGCAGTTGATCCCCACTCTCATTTGTAAATTTTTGACAGTCGATACGGATAGTCAAAAAGCCGTAAAATCTTTCAGCAGTCTTGCCAAGGGTTACCGTGTTACCTATTGACTGGATACTTACTTTTTTAAAGTCTAAGTAGATTTTTTAACGACCAATAACAGACCTAAAACACCATAATACTCGTACTGACACGATCAGGCAAATCTTCGAATGAATCAATCAATTTCAAAACTAAAATCCCCAAATGCGATCTTAAACAGGAATCCTTTCAAAGGACCGCTTTTCTCCGAACAATACCTAAGTATACGAATCAATAAACATAATTTGGATCACATTAGTATTGGTTATCAATTTCTTTAGTATTTCCTCTGTAATTTTTATATCATTGGTGGAAATAATTTGAAGAAGGATGAGTGTAGCACTGTAGCGGATGTCACGTCTTGATCCCTCGTTATGAGGTATTAGGAAGTTTCGATGGTCATTCCGACGCTTGCGAGGGTTTTTTGACGAAATATTTCTTCTTTTTAAAACTAGATCTGGGTATTTCCTGTACAGATTTTGAGTCGATACCTGTTTGATGATTAAAAAATACATGCTTGTCTTTGAAGTTTCTTCGATTGCCGATAAATCATTCTTTACACGAATCTCAGTCAAATCACGAGGTTTATAATTATTTGGCAATCATCCTTAAATTGTACAAACTTATCTACTTATTCCTTTAAGGTCTATCCACACATATCAGGGCCGTGCCCGGGACGTGGACGGACCGTGCCAGGTCAGGGGCTCGCCTATCCACACACAACAGGGCCGTGCCCGGGACGTGGACGGACCGTGCCAGGTCAGGGGCTCGCCTATCCACACACAACAGGGCCGTGCCCGACACGTGGACGGACCGTGCGCCGTCAGTGGCTCAAAAAATATCGGTGTGTACATTTTATATGAACTCGTTCACACACGTCCGTGTATGTATCCACACATATCAGGGCCGTGCCCTGTCACGTCCCGGGCACGGCCCTGATATGTGTGGATAGAACTTTATCCTACATGTGTAGTCAGAAACTATATAATACTAATGTACTACAAACCTACAACATTATCGTAACCTATGGTTTTCTCCGTAATTTGCCAAGCAAAAGTTTTTATATGGGTTTGCCTCTAAGTAAGGAAAAAAGGTTTGCCTAGTTCACTACAAAACTTTTGGATAAACAACTCGATGCTAACTGAAAGCCTGAAGTACATAAGTAGCTTAGACCTACATAAACGAGAACAAACTTTAATACGTAAATAATAATGTTGACTCATATAAACTTATTTACTACGATTATTCATTCTGATACCAACTTTTAATAGTCTCCAGATTATAGTTTAAAATTACCTAATTATGCGTCTTTAATGGCGGAATTTAATGTTGGATTTAAAATGAAGACATCTGTACAAAAAACCAAATTGACTTTACCAATTGTTTCCTGTAGCAATAAAAGCACGGGGTTTATTAAAAAAGTAACGTAAGCGTGGAAATGAAATTGAATTTTCGAAAAGTAATATGAGATGTCCGTCCCGAATTATTTTTTATTGCTTTTAGCGGCCATTTTTGTGTCATTTACTTAACCTGTTATCGACCTCAGGCCGCTGCGACCGATATTACGAAAATACACCATTTACAAAGGGAAAACTAACGAAGCGAATCAAAAATGCCTGTAGTGCTGCGACACAAAGGTTAGAATCGATTGTAAAAACGGTTTCTCGAACCACGTTATTACTTTCGATCCACTATATATTGCTATTGTATAACTAATAATCAAGCAGGACTATTCGATTCGTTTATCTCATTTCGGTAATGTGTGTTTGACTCAAAATAATTGGAGGTTAAGTTCCACGTTAAATTGCTTTGGTAGTCGCTGTCACTTTTTAAGGTCACCTTTTGTTCTAAATGTTCTGATTGTTTTAAGAATCTTACCGATTGGTTTTGTGTATAGACAGTTGCAATTATGAATAAGATTTTTTTTTTCATTTATTTAGGAAATTTCATTCTGTTTGTAACAATCTAATGCTGAGGCTACAAGTACAAAATAACTTCTTCGTTTATCCATCTGATATATTTCTGATCGTTCCAAAGAACTGACTCGCACATACCAAAATCCTTACGACGTTGCAATTTCAAATTGAAAACGAAAATTGCGAGCATACGTAATAAGAGAGGCGAACGCCGTCTACGTGACGCTATTTAGCGTCAAACGACGCAAGCGCGAATTGGAAATCAAAACAAGCATTGATCCACAATCAAATCGATTCGAAACTTTAGCGTCGTGATCGATAACATACCATCCGATTATCGAAATCACGATCATTTGTGTGCAACGTTAATCCTTCACGAGAAATCCTTAACAAAAAAGCCATAGAGTTTATTTTAAAAGAAAATACAATTCCATTTTCAAATTTGAATCGTATTCCACGTTCATAAAGTCGCTCAGAAAACGTTGATTCTGAATACCATTCGAGATGCGATTTCAATTTGTTCCAGTATCGATCACATGCTGCAGTTCGAAAACTTTACGACTGCAACTATTTCTTTGGATTATATTAAATTATAGCTAGCCGTGAAAATCGTCCCGTAATGTGTTGGCGAGATTACCCGTCCGTGGGACTGCGCGAACATATCATTTGGCTCGATCCGCTCCATCTCTAAGTGCGTGTAATGGGGCGTAATCTTTGAATTAGCCGTTACAATTTATTGATTCTTGTTTTGTTTTTACAAATGAATTATAGCTGTGTGTACAATGTTTTAAAAATGCATAAATCATATGGTCAAATTGACGTCCGATAGCATCATAAAAATTCAAGGCAATTTATTTTGACGTGGACGTTAAAAGTGCATGTTTGAGGCGTTTTCTATTTTACGGTCGCATCGTTTACATATTTACAAACAAGAATCGAAATGCCTCAGTATAATGCTAATACTGTGTTTACGGATTATAAATTCTAACATCAGGTGGCTGGTACACTTTAATAGATGTTTCGTCAATAAATTGCACATATAACAGGCCACTGGCAAGTGACCCAACAATTGTCTTGCTAATTGATATAACTACTGAATATGAATGAGTATATTTCGTATTAAAAGTTTCTTTGTAAACTTTACACATTTTCCACGCTGGTAATAAAGAAAGAATACCATTAACATCTGTTAAAACTACATTACTCGCGCGATACGCTCGCTTGCTGCTCAGGAAACGCTAATATTACGGAGTTGACGTAATTTGTGAGCGTCGCCGGGTGCGTAACGTAGTTATAAAGGTTCCGTATATGAGATATGACTTAATTTGGCTTCAGTATTTGATTGCGTGTGGATTTTGGGACATGTCGGTACTTTATGAAGCGGCGGTTGGTAAAATCGATGTTAATGAAGGTCGTGGTATTGAGAATTATAATTATCTTGACGATAAAGATGTACGTTTTTAATAGTTCGAATAATGTGTTTACTTATCTGAATCTAATGAAGTTATGTAATCTGCTGCTTTCTGTTTTTGGATGTCAAATTCCACATTTTATTTCAATTTCACTTTTAAATTTCCATGTATGTACCAGAGATAAATGCAATAAAAGTTACCAAACCAAACACCAAACAGCCAAACTCCAACAAACACCAAACATACCAAACATTTTGCCAACACATGATTTCCATTTATGCTGGGTTTGGCTTTTACAGAAAAACTTTTAACGAAACTTTTCTTTATCATCATAAATGTCTATTCCAAAGAAATTTACATAAAAAGATCCAACAAATAATTAATAACAAGATGATTTAAAGATGCAAGCACAGACCCCTCATACAGGCTATTCAAATTAAAACAAAAAACGTCAGAAACTCTTCATAAAATTAGGGCGTCAACACCGTATGAGTTACCCTATTTGTTCAACTCACTGTACCCTAAAAATGTCCCATAAAAAACGTTAGTTGGCACAGCTAATGTCGATGTAATGAGCCTCTTATCTCACTAATTAAAAGTCGATTTGGCGCAGGCAGCTTTCTAATGCCGACAGCGACACCTATATAAAACACGACGTACTAACAAACTAACTGAGCGAATCCTTTTTAGTCTATGATTAATGTGTAAAGTGACAGTTGGGTAATGAATGACACCGATTAAAATTGAGGGCAGCTTTTTATGAGAAAACTTTGTTTGGATTCGTAATTACTCAGTTTTTGTATCAGTAATTAACGATAAAAGTCATCTAAAGTCTGATTTAGGTGAATACGAATAATTAATCATCATGATTATTTTGCTGGTTGAACAAAAAAGTTAATCAAATGTAGTGGAAGTCGTTAATGCAAATGAAGAAAGCCACACACATGATTCGTCAGAATAAGTATTATTCCTTCTGTTAATATTGCATAGTAATTAGCAATTCTTAGCAAATCACTACAGGAACTAAGCTATTAATCTCTTACTTGTAAAATTTTATTTATGATTATTATGGTATCTGTGTATTGACAAGAAAGTCAAAATAGCCAAATCTTTATTCTGAAATATTGCCCTAATTCGACTTACTATCCTTCGGGTTTTCGGTTTCCGGGTTATCTTGAAAGATAATCTAGAAGATTCCCTCTTGACCTACTTTAAGAATATAAAGGATATTTGCCACTATACTTCATAAAAGATAGCTTGATCTCTGCGACAGCTGTCAGTATCAATAAAGTAACAATATAGCGCATGACAGGCTAACAATAATGTAACAATAACGTATACGTCAGTTTGACATATGTCGCAGAGATCAAGCTATCTTTTATGAAGTATAACCTGTTGTTTAAAGTATCCTTAATCTGAATCACTTGGAGCTAAACCCAGCTTCTACTATCATCCCAGACCAATGAAGCAAAAACCGTACCTAACTCATTTTAATTTGATATTTGTAGCACATTATGAACCCTTAGACGTACTTGTTCCCACCACCCGCGTTAAGCTATGTAGTAACATAAAAACACCATGTTTAACTTCTTGACTGGCTTGCCGAAGCCAAGACCAATCGATTCAGAGACGAATCCGAGTTTGTTTAGTTCACAACCCGACCGAATCTGACCAAAAAGAGGACTCGTGAATTGAATCCCTGTGGCATCGCCGAGAAAAAACGTAGAAATGAGATGAAATTGTCTGGTACGAGATCATTGCTGGTTGGTAATGGATTTGGGGAGATGTTTTACGAATAAATCAAGCAGTGGATAGGTTGGGTTATTGTGTGGTAGTGTACAAATCGTGTTGTCGAGTACCGACGGACGCACTGAAAAACGCTATCATCACGAGCGCATCCCGTTCGAAAATGGCCATGGTAATAGTATTTGTTTGTTGATTTTCTCTGTTTTCGGCCTGTAACTCGATTTGCTTTTTGTTCTCTCTTCACAAAGGCGACTAAATTTCGTTAGTAAGTTATTTCTCGGTCGTGGCTGAGACTTTGAGATCGTCGTGACGGTTTTCGGGACGGGAGGATACACGATTCGGGCGTGCACAATCAATTACCTTGTCATTAAAACAAATATTGAGTTAGGATTTAGTCTCGGACGTGGTCTGATGTAGACCAAGCCGCGTATTGGCAATTTAACTTTGATTACAATGATTTACGGCTTTTAAATTGCCAATATTATAAATGCATATTTAAAAACTTGCGGTATGCGTTTATCAATTTATAATTGCTTCAATTAAGAGGTAAGTGAATGAAGAAATTTCATTTCGATTAGCACTAATTAATCTGCCAGTGGTTAGAACAAATCAACGATGAATAGAGTTATCAAAACAAACTCACTAATAGGAAACTAGTTAGATGAACAGTTGTAACGTTTCGACACTTATCCGAATCGAATTCCGTTTCCTTTGACCGCCAATTCTGTTTAAAGTCACTGACTCCGTTGACTTTAGCCAATTAACCGTACCTTTTGTAATAAAACAAAGCATCGAATCGAATTATTTGTTCGTTTTGTTGAAAAACCGACGTAAAATCACAATCGACAGTCGGACAAGTAAACTGGACAAGAACTGGTGTGAACGTCCTAACTAATTTGTTTTAAATTGAGTTGGTGAAATGAAAAAACGAAGGAAACCCGAGACAAGAATCAGGGACAGTCACATCCGGAGTACCGAGTCACCGCTGACCGGCCGAGAAAAAATATGATGCATTGTGACTCGTGATTGATTTAGTTAACCGCAAATGGACACAATTGGTCATCCGTTCGACACGTTAGCCAGATTTCCGACACCAAACATTCACACGAAAATAGTTCGTATTTCTAACTCTGTAAGTCCTTTTCCCTATAGAATGCCCAACAAATTGAGTCGACAACATTTTTTTTATTATGTCGCACACTCTTTAATATTGTCACATTAATCGCAAACGCATCATTTTTTATCACGTTCGCATCAAAAACTAATTACCGTTATTGCAATAGCGCAAAAGCTGCGCCCTGACCGGATGCGCGTAATTTTTTCTAACGCGTCCGTTTCCGGTCATAACAAAAAGGTTGAATATTGAATTTGAAAAAAAAAATCATATCCCCTAACTGAATTTACGCGATCCGGGGCACTAACGACGGTAAAATAACAATTACATCGGCACAGATCGTATCTATGTAATTTGGTGCGCGGACAAATTTCGTGTCGAGCTGTAATGGCGGCTGTGGTTTTATTGTGTTATTTACACAAATAAAAACGTTTATTTTTACATTTTCCCAAAATTAAATATGGGCCAATTTACTCTCGGAGCGGGAATTACGTTGTTAGTTATAATTTTGTGTGATTCAGTATAAAATGTGCCGGCAAGGGCGAGCAATGTAGCTACTACAATATAACCTATCGCTCGTTTGTTATTCATGTGTTATTACTTGTGTAATTTGTGTCGCAGCAGTAATTACTCGTGGGAGGAAATCCTTGTTGTTTTGTAATCAGTCGTACGTAATGCGCAATCAGTTTCCAGTGCCTGTTTATCTAACGTTATTATGATGATTGTGTTTCATTATAATACATTTAGATTTGAATATGAACACGGTATTGCAATAAAAAATGTTAAGTACAAAGTAATTCGCGGAAATCATGGTTTTCAGCAAACACAACATGACTTGATTTAATATCAGAAGTGGGATGAATTAAAGTAAATAGCGCGGTGACATGAAAGCGTAGGAAACCTAGATGTCAGAGTAATTTTAACGCTCTAAAAAGTAAGCAAAGTAATTCAAATTACATACCATGAAAATAAATTAAAGATGAATTACACAGACGTAAACCAGTGCTGTATGAAATGAAAACGCACTCAAAGCCAACTGCCGACAATCAAGATGATGAGGTAAAAATCATGCTTAAAGTTTCACACAGCACAAAAACTCATCTAAATCACCTAAAGTGGTGTAGTTTACTTTCTACAACAATTTTGGATGGAGCATTCTCCTTTGTTCGAATTTTAAAATTATGTTAAACATTATTATGTTAGAATAACTACCCGTAAAGCGATTTCATATGATTACACACGGGACTGCACAGAACTCTTTGGATTGCGCCAAATGTCATTTTAATAGTTTTAATTACACCTGTTGGAGGCTAATTGCGAACTGATTACTTTATACTACTTTATCTTGTGGTAATGTTACTTCGTGTAAGATTTATTATTTTTCTTTATGAAGCTTAGGATTTATTATTTTTCTTTTTAAAGAAGACTTTGTACTTGTAAGTAATAATCATTTCTAGGAAGGCTGTAAGTTTAAACAATTAAAAATAATTTTTAGTAGCGAAGCAAAAAGTGATTAAAAAATTTCTTATTGTTTATGCCACACAAAAATATAAATACAATAGGATAGATTACGTACAAAGGAAAGCTTAATCCTTCGGGGTTAAGCTTAAGATAACACAATTCGTGTTATCTAACCACAAAGTAGAAAACCTCAGTGCCATAGAGGGGCGTGTCTTTTTCCCGCTAAAAAGAGCCAATTTCAACTGGCTCCAACTTGCCGAGATGTGAGCGTGCCAATAACGGACCACCTTTAGCTTCTTGGCGTTACGTTGACATCGACTCTCAGTTTTGCTGACTCAGTCTCCCATACATTGAGGCAAAGGCACAGCTGGCAGCCAAAAAGTTGGGGATCCTTGCAAAGGTGAGAGGGTACTTCACGCCGGCACAGCTCCTCAATTTGTGTCAAGCGCAGGTTCGAACATGTATAGAGTACTGTTCTCATCTCTGGGATGGATCTGCCAAATACCAGTTTGATGCACTAGAGTCGATCGAAAAGCGGGCCAAGAGGCTCATCGGCAATGAGTAGCTGGTCAAGTCAAAGCTCCAGAGTCTTGAACATCACCGCCGAGTTACCAGCTTGTCGGTTTTTTATCGGTTACTTTTCGGGGAGTGTGCGATGGAATTGCATGATGTAATGCCACCTAGAGCCCGTTTCATTATCGGACTACCAGACGTACGGCGATGCATCGATACATGATGGACATTACACCCGTACGCACAAAACGTTTTGGGAACACTTTTATTATTCGTACAGCTAAGGAGTGGAATTCCCTGCTGGAGTATGAGTTTCCCGACCGCTACAATCTGGGGATCTTAAGTCAAGAGTGAATAGGTTATTTCTAGGCAAGCGTGCTTCACCGTCGACCACATCATCGCTTACCATCAGCTGAGATAATAATGGTCAAGCGCGAGCCTATCTGTACTATTACTATATACATATATATATTTATATATAATATTATAAAGAGGAAAGATTTTTTTGTTTGTTTGTTTGTACCGAATAGGCTTCAAAACTACTGGACCGATTTAAAAAATTCTTTCACCAATAGAAAGCTACATTATTCCTGAGTGACATAGGCTATTTTTTATCCTGAAAACGGGTCTTGTGAGTTGGTCCACGGGAGCGAAGCCGCGGGGAACAGCTAGTAGAATATTAAGAAAAAGATTTACAAATGAGGATAGTATACCCAAGTGCAAAAGTTTCGTAATTTTCATACCTTATAACGAATAATGGTTTTAAATTATTCCGGTTTGGTGTTCAATTCAATATAATTATGTTGAGATATAAAATACTACTAATTAACTAATATTAATTAAAGGTTTATCGGGTAGGCCGGCTTCACAAGCGCGTGTAGGCGGATACACAAGTGTATCCTTCATCGAAGGGTAAGCCGGTCAATGTGGCGACACTTGGGAGAGGCCTATCTGCAGCAGTGGAGCTCTATCGTCTGAAATGATGATTATTATGTTGATGGATATCCGAATATGAATACTTCATGTAACGTTTTCAGAGACTTTGAAAAATTTAAAAACAGACACAAATCAACCTGAAATAATATATACTGGTTTTGAAGTCAAAGGCAATCCAATGGATGCTAAAAGCTCAAGGTCGTTTTGTGGTGTTTGGGAAAGGCTTAGCAGGTCAGTGATGATGATAAAAAAAGCAAAGACAACTTAAAAAAATATGCGGTCCATTTGCAATTTACTTATGTAACCAGGAAAGAAGAACTAGAACTTAAAATTCTTGGTGCCTTTCCTGATGGCGCGTTGCAATTCCTGTAAAATTGCAAGTATGTTCACATGGACGCAATACCATGCAATTTGGCCGATAGGTACGCACTTAAATTTTTCTTAGAAAATACGTGCGCGATATCGCCTCGCTATCGACGATAAATTGCGTCTCCTCATCAGGAATGGGCCTTACATTGTAGTACCATCGCCATTGTAGACTGTCTAGTTGTTCTAATTGTTGCAACCGCTACTGGTCCTGGGTTTGATTCTCGGTCGGGAAAAGTTTTATTGGGTTTTTCTAACTGGAATTTCTTAGTATATGACCACCCGGAGTCTGGTTAATGGCAAGAGGTTTAGGGAGCTTCACATGGCACTTCAATACAAATGGCGAAATATGGCGGGTGTAACCGATCGGAAAAAACAGGCATGATTTTACATTTTTGTGTTTTAAGTTTATACTAGAAGCCAGTCGACAGAATAAACAGATGGAAAAATAATACTTGGATAAAACGTCTTAAAAGATTGGCAAAGAAGTTAAAGAGCTTATTTGTGTATTTGTAACACCTGAATTTCACTGTAATGTCCCTGAATATCGGTGCTTTCATGTTGTCAGTGCATGGGTCGCGGATTGAAAGAGATTTACCGCGGCCCTGGAACAAGCAACTGAAGGAACACGGGTGGGTTTAAGTCAGTAAAAGTCTGACACGCCCTCCCGCTTCACCCAGAGCGAGAGAAGTCATTGGATGAGTTGCCAATCCAAAAAATATGGTTGTCTGTGCATGTGTTGGCTACAATATCTACTTATAGATATTTGTTACACAAGTGGGTAATGCTTTATATGACCTTACTTACCGACTTATTTACCGACTCGTTACTAGGTAAAATTTTTATTATTATCTATAATTTTTTTTTGTTATTTATTATTATAAAATTACACACCACATATTACTTACGAGTACGACACAGGACAAATATTCAAAAACAAGTGGACAATAGAGCTGTCTTATCGCGCTGGTAGAACTCATATTGCACAAAACAGAATGTCACGATTATACACGATTATTATCGGTACATGGTGGACATCCCACCCATACGCACTAAACGTTTCGAGAATACTTTTATCATGCGTACAGCCAGTGGTGTCTCATCCCATACAAAGAAACCGGGCCGACGTTCTATACTGATTATTCAAATTATTTTTTGTACATCGATCGCGTTCGGTTCCGTTCCGTTCTGTTCCACCGACATATATGGTGATCTATCTATCGCCGTGGAACGGAACCGAAAGCGATTGATTTACAAAAAATAATCGGTATAATCAGATGAAAAACGCTAGTTACGTTGGCACTGTTTCTTTGTATGGGATGAAGCATCTGTATGCTATTATTATATTATCTGTGGTACGGCTAAGGAGTAGAATTCCCTGCCGGAGTCTGTGTTTCCCAATAGCTACAACCTAAGGGTCTTTAAGTTAAGAGTGAACAGGTTACTTCTAAGCAAGCGTGCTCCATCATCGACCACATCATCGCTTACCATCAGGTGAGATGATAGTCAAGCGCGAGCCTATATAAGATAAAAAAAACGTAGATTAGAGTTAAAATAAAATACTTGATAAAAATGATTACAGGGCAAATTATTATACCTACTCATAATGACGTCTACGGTAAGTTTGATATTAGGTCGTTATATATTATAAGTAATTTGCGTTTTATGAAACGGGTTACTTTAAACTGTGAGAACTACAGTTTGACTTGGCATTATAAATTCAAAAAACTGTATCTTAAAGGCATGTTATTTTTTTTGATTTGTTTGCGGTTTTTTGTCAGGGTTTTGGTTTTTCTATAATACCACCATATTAATATAATAAATAATAATAATAATAATAATAAAAATTGTTTATTTCTCACCACAAGCCAAAAAATTCCAACAGATTTTACACACGAACAAAAGCTAGTAATTTTTGGTTGTGGATCGCTGGTGCCTGTGGTAGGTAGGAACACCTGTAATACAGGTCACCAGGTCCCCACTCGGTCATAGATTAACACATTTGATAGCTTACATCTGATATCACAGCAAATAGCAATTGCAAGTTTCAATTAGTGAGTTAATAACAGATACATTCATTTAAGAATTATAGTGAGATTAAATTAAATTAAATTTAAACCTGAAAATGAGTTAACAATAATTAAAAGTACCTTTATTTGGGCGGTTTTTATGAGTGTAATGTTTGTGTAGGTGTGTGTTTATGATGATGTGTGTGTGACAGTGTTTGTTTGTTAATATGTTACATTATAAAGCATTCTCGATTTGTAAATAGCCCTATAGGTACTCGTACTACTTCATTTTGATAGAATATGAATAAGAAAGACTAAGTATGGTAAAAACGGTCTTAAAGTAAAATAATTGTATATTAAACCAAAACAAATCTTAGATTCACAGGAACTTTAACTAATATTAATCAACATAATCCTAAAAACAGTTCATTATCATGACCATAAAATTATTCCACTGAGAAAATAAATTTGACTGCCAAAGTTGTATTAGCTAACTATGTTGCAGCTAGTTGCAATACCCATAGTGGGCTGTTTATAGCCTTACATGCAATTTGCTCAAAGAAGCCGACACTCGCAGATAAATAGTACTCTCAGCTAAATAAAGTTTTCATAGCTTTTAATTGGATACCAAATATAGAGCCCTCTATATGTCCTAAAGGGATAAATTTATCCCTTTAGTAGTCTTAAGACATCGTTTAGAATAAAACGTAACCAATAAGGCCAAAAGCGGTATCAAAATAGTTATATATTTTAATTATTACATATGTGATATTGCTGAATTTGTAATTTGAAACTATTGAGGTAGGCAATAAATTCTAGTGTAATGCATTCATTAAAATAAGAATAGGATTTGCATCACATATTATAAAACTTTAAGATTACAACAAGAAGACCAAATCATGACTACTTTCCTTTATCACCGACTTGTACACTAGCTTACATAAGCTAACTTTACGACCTTCACTTAGGGTATTTAATGGGTACAAAATAATCTCTCTCTAGCTCAAATCACCCATTAACTCGCAGCATACTTAATTACAGCGCTAGTAGGCCACAGTTAGGCTTTTGACACGGCAGACAAACGCATATATCGTGACTTCGGCCAGTAAAGTCAGTTTGTTGATAAAGTCAATTAGCGGTATCGAAGTAGGGACCCGTATCAAGTGATTCAGCCCACCGTCGCGGCGGCGGTGATATCAGCGCGCCGCCATTGGTCGGGCGTGCCCAAGGGGTGTGGTCTCGGCCCGCTACTTTTTTGTTATACTTTTTCGAGCGGTGCGTAGGCGACCGTAGCCGGCTTTATTCTCTACCAGTCGATTGAAGGCGTTGGTGTGTTATAGTTTATTGCTCTGTTGTCGTTTGAGACGTCACGGGGTATCATGTAAATTGTGGCCTTTATTGACGGCAATTTATTCGTGTTCACTATCTTTCGTCTCGTGCTTAATAAGGACTTTATTTCGGAGTTCACCGGTGTGAATTGAGTGTGGTAAGTGTTTTTAAATTATTATTTTATTGCATACGTTTAATTAACTTTTTTATGTGAAGAAGTACGCCATTACGCCATTGATTATTAGTATGCCATTGTAAAATAAATTTTAAATTTCTTTCCTATGATTTTATATATTTTAAAATAATTTTGATCAGGCTAGATAACATATTGAAAAGAATATTATTTTAATTACCATAAAAAATTTGTATTATGTATTTTATCGATTGTATATGTACTGGACTTGAATAGAAATTTATAAGTAAGTGCCTAAAATATAATTAGAAATCACGTTATATTTTCTTTAAGGTAAGTTGTCTAATAAAATGATTAAAATTTCTTAGACTGCTTCAAAACGAAATTTTACAACACTGTATACACACAAAAAACTCAGCAAGCTGTAAAATTTAGATTAACTTAAGGCCGTTTAACAAAACAATCTGTACACTACCTTCAAAACTTAGATATTAAAGTAACTATGTTTAATGGTTCAAAAGCGGATTGACCAATAAAATTGTAAACCTTGGATTAGTTAAATTCTTAAATATTTGATATAATATTCAGAGAACATCCCTACAGTCCCAAAAAGTGAAATTATCAAACAAAAGCTAATGACATAGTTCAAAATAATTAATGACAGTATCTGCATGGCGCTTCCCATCTTTCTAATTATGCGTTACAACGATCTATTAAAATAATGACATTACTATAACAACTAGGACCGGTTTTCATTAATCAAAGCCCACTAGGTTATTTGACGGCTCGCATCATATTTTTTGGGAGTCAAAAAAGGCATAATACCTGATATTTTAAAGGCATTTGCATAATTAGGTGAATTTTATTGCTTTATTGAATTAGGGCCGATGTCAGGCTCAAAATTGAAATCAGCAGGGTGCCTTCTGTTGTTAATTTTGTTTATAGCTTGTATTATGGTCAGCTTTGAATGTTATTCCCATATCTCAAGCTCTATAAAACTTGTTAGATATTGTAAAGATGGACAACAATAGCGTATTTATGTTATTGATCTTGATTTTATTAGCCTCCACGGCGGTTTGTGTGGGTCATTTCATATTTTTACAAGCTTTAGCCCGTGTAGTGTCATTTATTTTATTGCTGTCGTGTTTGTAGGAAAATATGTCGTGATCATAATTTGTCCAATTTACATGTACGTTAATTATAAAACTATAAAATATATTTTTAATTGCTGTTAAATTTATAATAAAAATATTTCTATTCATATTTTTGCCGACGGCAGCGACCGCTGGCGCAGTGTGATGTAGATTTTCTTTAGATTTTGTAAACTTGAATAAAAAGTTTGTTCATGACTAGGTTCAAGATATAAAACAATTTAATTTTGCATATTTACTTACAAATTCACAATACAGTACTAATTTGTCTTTTGTCAGAAATGATAGTTAATAAAGGCCGCCTAATCCTTTAATTATAATGGGCATTATAATTAACTTCTGTGTTAATTTAATATTACTTGATCGCATTAAAATTAATGCAATTGGCCTTTGGCCGTGTTACGTAAATAAATGAAGGATTTTTTTATTTTACTATGACGCTTGGGGGAGGCATATGTCCAGCAGTCAGACGTCTTTCTGCTGAAATGATGATGATGATGATGAAGGAAAAACGAACAAAAGTGGGTGACGTTATACGGAATAACCAAAACTTAATAGGTAGTTTCCCGAAACTATGTTTGTAATTATTATAAACTTTACTAGAAAAGTTAATAATAATTGCTATGTACTACTTTATGCGTTACAATGTAATTACTTTTTCTTCATAATCACATTTCTGACCTCAGAAATGATTTGTGACTCGCATACAGACGTTAGATATCTTTATTACCCTTTCAACTGATCTCACGTCTATATTGCTGCAATGTTCACTAAATTGAGTTCTCACATCACAATAGCCTTTGGAAAGAGTGATTTTAACCGATTTTTTACTAAAGGGTTGGCCGATCTCAATTCGATTAACATCACCAGTCACAAAGACCCGCGTCACTCTTCGGTTCGATGAGAAATTGATCCGGAGATGAACATCGCATCGAAGGTCAGAGATCTTCATAGAATAGACGATACGAAACCTTCGTGATGACTTGCGGATGCCTCCGGAACGCGAGCAGCATTGTTGATTGTATTAGACTTAATTAGATCTTAATTAACATTCTGGTTTCTCATTACACGCTACTCGATGCTACTAGCTGCGTTCGTAATAGGAATGTCCATTTACATCCATACAGCGTGTATCTTGATTATTTTTTTAATGTTCATAATATTAAAATTAAAGAATCTCCGTTGTTCGTTATGGGGTGATGAAATTGAATCGGATGTTATTGAGATTGTGATTACGATAAATAATATTAGCTTTGTGAATGTTATTAGACGTTCAGACGCTTTTTTTCCCAAGCTGTTCAAAGAAACGAATTATGTAGAAATGTACGCTATTCCAATTGATAATAATTTAGCTGCCGACAATGGAATAACAAAGAATGTAATGGAAAAACTATGCTATGCGCTAATGCAGTTGGAACAAAGGAATAATTAAGTTGATAAAATAAATCTAGAACGGGGAAACCATACAATTATGGATTTTATTGCTTTGTGTTAAGTTCAGATAGAACTTTCCGAGTGACTAACTCTGGGTTGAGTGGAGAATGATGCGTTAGAGGAATTTCAACTTGTAGTAATAGCATTAGCGTGGTAATGTCAGGGTTATCAGGTAGCAGACAGACATCAGTCAGGGGACGGATGAGTCAGACACTTGCAGCTCTTATCTGAAGCTTAGCGATATAATCCGAGACACCATTAACACTTAACTCCAGACATAATGGACAAAAACGTTTAATCCCTCAATTCTTAGAGCTGACGATAAAGTGCAGAATGGGGATTCCAGAGTTTGAATAAATATTTGTTTTGTTTACGCTATTATAGGTGTGTTTCCAATAAAAGGTGTAAAAGTGCAAGTTAACAGTGGTAATTAAACAGTGGTAGTAAACAGGTAAGAAAAAATTGATATGTTTACGGAAGATTAATATAAGAATTACATAGATGAACTTAAAGCATTAAGTGAAGAAGATTCCAAGGCATTCTAAATTAGATTTTATCGAATTTAGAATTCGATCCAAATAAATTCAAATTCAAACATTAATAATTCAAACTTTAAAAACTTTCTCATCAGCTTAAATAGATAACTTTACTTACAATGGCTAAAACAGTTGATTATCACCCAATTCTTGGTATAGACAAAAAATAAATAATCCACCGGGCGCCTCGTGGTTCCTATCGCTCCTAATCCTATTATATTATAATTCTTTCAATGTACCCCTGCATAAAGGAAATGTTATCTAATCTGAATACATAAAAGGCCCATAATAGCTTATCGTTAGATCAACGCTACTAAATTGTTTTTCTTTGTATTTTTTTCTATTCATTCCATTATTTTCTGCGAACATACTTTTTTATATGTCTATAAACAGGAAATAGACTTTAATTTTGTAATTGAATTAATAGAATCGTGGTCTTGTGCCATAGAAACATGCATTTTATGGAGTTTATTTCACATTTCCATACTTAATCGAGTGGTGCAAAGATCTGATCAATATCTAACTAGTGTTAGGGAACGCGGAGGTAGTAAAAACCTCAGAATTGGTTGTATGTAGTTCATAGTTACAAGCGTCTATTGCTTTTAAAACATCGCATTTTCTTACTTTTATTTCAATAAGGTAATTATGTACAAATTTAATATTTTTCGCAACTTTGCAACCGTAGTTTGTGAAAAGAATAAAATTATTATTCATCAACGTAGTATTTCGCTTTTATGGTGTCCAATTAGCTTTTACTTATCGCTCTCATTGATTATTCATTTTCTTGTGTTAATTAAGATTCAAGTTATGATTTAGGTGTAACGAACGAACATTGAATGTAAAGTATAGAGCAGCGCCTTGCATAGTTTCTATAAATCATTCATCGCTAATTTCACACCGTATTGTTAACTCTATAAGGCTGCATATAAATCAAATTATTACACTTTTTCTGTATCACCCAAGCATCGGCGAAACAGAGTTTAATTTATTCTTACAAATATGGTCTACAATTATATCGCTACGTGAATCGATTAAGGTACACACCACTTTAGGCCGTATAGCTTCACATAAAACATTACCTATTCCAAAAGCATGTTCATTTATGGCACTAAACTCTGACATTACAAGTTTTTACATTCTTTATAACGACTAGTGTTATCCAATAGTGTATTAAATTATTACGATCTTTGCCAATATTTATTACGCGGGAATTAATTGAAACACTATATCGTTCACAAGCGATACACGTCGAGTCCTTAATTAATTATATGCTAAAACTCGCGTATACCTTATTCACACATTTTCAATTATAGATAGAATAGATTGAATATCGTATATCGAAGTTACGGTTTTTCAATAAAAGGCGTATATTGAAACGAAAGTTTTCTTCAAAATTGGCGGTAATGGAGCAAAAAGTCAAGGTTTATTTGCAGCCGAGGGGCAAACGAACTCGGTACAGTCGGTACCGCTAGCTGTATATAAAAAATAGTCTAACAATGTGTCGATTACCCGCTCGGCAGAGCCAATCAGTGGATAATATTCGTCAATATTCACCGCGAGATCGCCGGAGCGTTAAAATTTACATCTTGATTGCTTTATTTAATTTACCCAAAGTATTTTTTTATTACTCTGCAAAGAGGAAACGCTGGACCGTGTCGTTGGTTAATTTATTTTTTCGTTTGCTCTCGAACAGTTTGTTCGCAAATTTCACTGACGCTTTTCAATATTTTTGTATTATTTTGGCGTAATTAGATTTTTTTCGATGAAAATATTAATTTGTAGTAGAAGTGGCAGTTTCATACCAACATCAAAATAAGCTGTACTGTATTTGTATACGTATGTTTTTTTGTATATTAAAGAATATGAATATTGTTGAAAATGAATTCTATTCGAAAAAATATCTAATGCGTCTACAACATGCATTCGCCATAGACACGAAAAAGTTATTATTTACGTTGCCCATAGATGACAGGTAAAATGTGAGACAAGATTTTTTTGCTGAAATAACTTAGCAAAGTAAATTGATAATACTTAGGAGCTGATAGACTTCTATTGCGTGTTCATATAAATAGACAAGTTACATAGCCTACCGGTAGGCGTATTAATTAAATTTTATAAGCACTAAATTAATTCTAAATAGACTTCATTTATTTTGGACAAGTTAATCATTAAATTAATCTATTAAACACGAGGATCAAGTAAAACGCATGACAGGAAAATATGACGAGGCGAGGAAGACGCGTGTAGACGAAATTAAGATTATGAAATAAATTCATTCAGACAAACAATATTGGGCAAACAAAGGTTAAAATAAACCTAAGTGGTGGTAATGCGCAATGGATCGCGATTACCGGCGCGTGCGGCAGATGCTCTTGCGCAGCCCGCAGGTGTCGTCACGCCTCATAGACACAACAGATAGACAATAACCACAGACAGTCAACGATTCCAAGCTAGCAGCTAATCATTCGTGAACTATCACTAATTCTATTGGGCATAAACTTCGAGTTATAACAGAACTTAATGAACATTAAATCTGTGACGACCACAGACTTTAAATGAAATGTTTATAGTAGTTTACAGTGACGTCAAATAACTTATGGAAAAACCTATAATAATATACTTATGTATTGGGGGCAACATAATTTTAAATATCGTTAATTAAGTTTACTTGTGGTTTATGAACACTTATTTGAATAATAATCATAACAATTGTGATAAATTGTGATATTATTTTCCTTCCTCAATTGAACAACATGTATGACGTAGCTACAAAAACAAAAATTCCCGAATCTTTACCTAGTTATAGTTATTCTTGTATAGCAACACGTTTTATTTTGTATATGAAATATTAAAAGAAGTGGTGTAATTATCGTCACTTTTTAGCCCTTTTACAATTTATCAGAGGCTCAGTGGCTCGTCCTTGCTTTGCGCGGCTTAAATATGCAGAATAATATTGAACCTTCGTCTATTTGAAATTATTTACATTTCAAATGGTGAAAGAATAGTTTAAATATATATTGTGCAATTGTTTATCAACCACTTAAATGCAAAGTCACAAAATTCGCACTCTCTCTTCAAACAAATATTTAGGTCGTTGTAGTACCTATATCAGTTTGTATTCTTCTTATACATAGATACATCTTCATAAGAAGTCATGTCTGTACTTCCTCCTTCCAGCCGTATCATCTTTATATTGCAAAATTATATAAAAACTAGCTACCGCCCGCGGCTCCGCCCGCGTGAGTACTTCCACCAATATCTTTTTAAATTATAGCCTATGTGGTATTCGGATGTCTATGCTATAATAGTTTATATGCTTTAATAGAAGTTTTTGCTTGAAAGTAATAAAAATCCATTCATCCTCACAAACTTTCGCGTTTTTATTAGTATAGTAGGATAAAACCAAGTGAATAAAAAAAAACGAAACAGCCAATATCGTGTAGTCCACGCAGGCGAAGCTGCGGGCGGAAAGCTAGTAGTAAATATATTAGTACTAGATTCACATTTGTAATTTGATATTATTACTTCTGCGTGTCACCCACCGTGAGAAATACTTTCTTAAGTCTCACCTAATTTTACAATTGTTTAATCCATCTTTAAAAAGATGACGTCAATTACTTTCTGTTTCCTTTCATTCAAGTGTTGTTTTGTCATTATTTGTAATCTCTTCTTTGTTACTGGTGTCGTGGTTATCCATACTATCTCTGAGATTATCGATTTTAGGAAAATCCTCTTGTCTGTTGTTACCTTTTCTGATATCTGTGGCTTATCTCTTTCGTTTTCGAGTTCTGGTTCATTTAACTGATTGACTATAATAACGTGTAATGCCTCTTTTTCTTAATTGGCATAAACACTTGACGTTTTTTTAATGATTTTCTTTATAAATGTTACATGGTTAATTAACGTTTATTCGTCATGTCTTGAATTTATTGGAGCGTTTCAATCATTTTAAAAGTTATAATTACGTACTGCTCATAAATTATTTATCTAATCAGTGTCTCTCACAATTTCTATTTCGGAGATAATTTTGTCTACAATATTATTGAGTTGTTATTTATTGTATAGCTGTAACCCTATTTATACAATATAGGTATAAAACTGTGTGAAGTCCTGTAGGAAAATTAGAATCATCATCGCTGCATTAAATATTTGCATCTAATGTCTTCCTTTACTTATAATATCAACGTAGGTATGTAAAACAAACTTTGATTTTTTTATTTTAAATACGCGTGTACTTATGCTTGTAGGTAAACGATTAATGTTGTTTTTGTCAGTAGGAAAACCAACAAATAGGTTTATACCTATTAAATACAATATGGCTATAACATAATGATATATATCCCATTCTCAGTATTTTGCTTCGAATTCCATCACACTAGAACAAATGTCTAGAATAGTCTAGATGATATTATTAGATACTTGAATCATTTAAATCTTTTTTTCTATCAATAGTCAAAGCATACACATTAAGGATAATATATTTTAAGATAGTTAATTTTGTTCTTTAAAATAATTAGTTAAATCGCACGATATCGATTTATAGTCTTAATACCAACGCAAAATTCCCCATGAAGAATCCAGTCTTACTTCTTTATCAATGGGCAGACAACGATAAAATAAAAGACGCTATTTATCAAACACAAAAGGCAGTTTAAATCAGTTTTTTGCACCATTTAACATCCACACAACAATCAACTCAATTACCAAGAATTAAAGCACATTTTAGAATTTAACTGAATGCTGGAACAAAATATAGCGTTTAATTATTACTGAAATGTAATTAAACACTTGTTTAATTGGATCTCTCTGGTTGATTAACTGTGCTAATTGTTTCTCAGATATAACGAATCGCTGTCTTAGTCCGGTTACAAAAATATGCGACCATTAGTGACATTACGGTAATTCTAAGTTTTGGTATTTTTTTCATGATTAGCGTTGTTGACATTGTGTGCTACAGTTCGCTCGCTAATTACCTTACCGGAGAAAACAGGTTTTTTATGTCTACGAGACAAAAAGTTACAAGTTTTTGCTTTCTGTCTGTAGAATAAACTAAACCCAGTTACCTACAACATCAAAGATCACGTCATCAAAATGTACAACAGGAAATGACTCTACAAGTACTTCAATTTTTATTTTCCTCTTCATAAATATTATCTTCACGCTGTATTTTATTGCTATCGATAAAAATGTTAAGTTAAAATATTCTAAGTTATAAACACTTTTTTCTAACTAAATGGTGATAATTTCTGCTGTAACTTCGTTAAGAGCTCCCGAGCGAGACGGTATTAAAAAGCATTTTATTTTACTGTTAGTACTAGTTGAAATGCAAATCGGGGCCCTAGACCCAAGATAGTGTATTCCTTATTCGTAATATTTTTTCATATATTAAACTATAGGTAACTTTATATTACAAATTGTTTAGTATATTATCTTTGCTGTATAGAAAATCATTTTTGGCTGTCATCTGAAGTTGTCAACAGATCAGTCATCATCATCAGTAAGTTTAGTATATAGAATTTTTTTTACCACCAAGGGAATAAATTGCATTACATAACCATTGAATTTTCTCTTATAACACTCACCACCATGAAGACCATGAAGATAAATTAATGATTCAACTTCGCTTAACGTTAACTTTTTAGGCCATCTTAAAATTCGACATATTTTTATCACCAGCCATTACTTTCTCAGTTGTCAATATGAACACTTCTAAAAGCGTTTCAGTGGTATCTCCATCGCCACTTACATTATGTTCTCCATCAACAATGGCGAATGAAGAAAGCGGATGTTTGGTATTGCAATTTAGATGGGCAATAATGATAGACGGTTAATTGTGCTTGACGTTTGATCACAAGGGCTCGAATAGCCCGAACTGCCCGACACAGCCCGTTGCATTGTAATAACTGCGCAACATTATCTTTTAATATAATTATATCTTGTTCATAATCAACGTAAATAAAACTGTGAAAGGTCCACATAGTGCCCCCAGGTTAAATTGCTGATAGCTATCCTTGTACATGTGTATGTCGATATTTACTATCGTTTCTGTTTTGTTATAAGGACATGTTTATGGACATTTCCTAAGCTCGATAATCTATAATTTTTGCATCAGTTACAAGATACACTATCATTTTTTCATTGTGACTGACATACCTGAACCATCTTTTTCGTATTTCATAGACTTGTTAGATTGGTCTTCCATCTCATCCATTTTTATCAACTATAGAATACCTGTTTGTGTATATTAAGATTTTGACTACCGTTTGACCTATCATTTGTTTTTCAGAAGCTATATATAGTCTTCTTTAACATGTTCGACCTTCATCATTTTCTTTGTTTCAGAACTCAATTCCAACTAAATCAACATTTTCTACTTTCCACACTTCATCATGGGTGTTTCTGAGCCTGGTTCATCCACCACTCCTGACCTCCCACCCATGGAACATGAACGTCCAGGGTCTGGCAGCGGGCTTGATGATGAGGACATTCCTCAGAGGAAACAGAGAAGATACAGGACCACATTTACAAGCTACCAGCTTGATGAACTGGAGAAGGCCTTTGGACGGACTCACTATCCTGATGTTTTTACTAGGTGAGTTGATTAAGTTTCTGATGACGATGCCAATAATAGGCATTTATTTATTTTGATATTTTTCTCAAGTTTGCAAACGCTATGCATGTTTTGTCGCTTTAATTTGTCAAACAATTTGTATACAAGAGGGCATTTATGTCTGTGTTTGTACAAATTTAATGTGTATTATTCAAAGGATCCCTGAAATTGCATCTCGTATAAAAGGCCCATTGTAACGAGTAAAAACAATGAACTGTCTCCATCTTGCGAAATATTAACAACTTTATTAAGTCACAATTTTAATAAGACATTTTTATTGTTGCAGAGAAGAACTCGCCTTGAAAATCGGCCTCACCGAAGCTAGAATACAGGTAAGAACCAGATTATTAATACAAATTAGATGTTTTTTTTGCCAATATGTTAGTAATTTTGTCCTCCGAGACTTTAATGAATTTCGGAATCATACATTTATTCATCGGGACGATATTATTAAGTCAATCAAAACGTCGGTTAAGGTAAAGTAATAAAATCAAAGTGCGTTTTCTTGAGCGGTGCGACAAAAAGTCGCACGTTAGGCCCCCTACGGACGCGCGACAGGACGTCTGCCTCACAAGTCACGCTCAGTCGGATAGTTTACACATTCCATATTCTGTTAATATGGCACATAAAATTTAGTTGAAAGTACCGCATTTAATAATTTACACCAGTTAATTTACTCAGTTGGATTCAATTATATGGATATTTAACATAAGATATTTTCAATAGGATTTAATGGGATGTTTCTCATTGAACTTCCCACAGAAAATGTCTAAATGGGGTGACGGGGTGAGCTGCGTAAAATTGATTTATATTAAATAGGTAAAAGAACGTCTTATTGTATAATACTTATATACAAAGAATATGATTTGACTGGTATTAAATAAAACACATATATGTAATGTCTTTTTTTATAATCCGTTTTAATACTATTCTTTTATCGCGTTTTGAAAGCGGATTAACGTAAATTAAATGCACTTATAAATAAAACAGATTAATTACACTCTATAATCAAGTTTGCATAAAATACATAATTAAAACAATTATTTACATATTCTTAATACAAACTTACTGATACTGGTAGTGAATTATTGCTATTTTTTAGCATGTTTAGGAACCCTTTGGTCTATAAATTAAAAGATAAGTATATAAGTGTAAAAATTCACACGTAGCGATAAAAGTTATGACATACAGACACACAGTCCCACGCGTGTTGCACCAATCAGGCAATCAGTACGTTTCATTAACATTTATGACTTTATAATTACTTACTCATGACTTTATGGTCCTCATTTCATTGATTAACTTAAAAAAAGCTTGTTTGAAATACTTGTTTGTTAATAGGAACACATAATTTTAAAGAAAATTGAAAAGTCTCCATATTTTTTCTTATTGGTACTTCAATATGCATATTTATAGCTGTTTTAAGGCGCCTACGCCTCCCCGAGCAAAACGCCGCGCTAGTCGTTTTTGTGCAGTTTTTAAGAGCTATCTTCTCTTTATTTAAAAAGGAATATCAACTAATAAAAATACATTAAGTTTCTACATAATGTTGATTCTAAAATGGTAGTATACTTTTTTTTAAAGAGGTGTAAGTATCACTAATCTCCTTCCAACAACAACATAAAAATGAGTAATAATTATTGATAGCATGTATCTCCTCGTAAAGTGTTCATTAATTATTTTTTGTACTAACACTAATGGATAGACAATTTGATAACGAACATTTTGACTGTTTAATTTTTTTGAAAAGACCAATATTCGATTTTATCAAGATTTTAATCTAAAATCTGGGCGTATTAACTACTGTAAGTCATGCGCCACCAGTGCCGCTCGGCCAATAGGAATGCTCATATCTCATGCTGATTTTTTGGTCAGGGTACGGCCTTAATTAAAAATTATCTAAAATAATACTTTTATGTAATACGTTCAAAATGTTTTTCTGGTTTGCTTTAAAATCGGGCACAAATCATTTGATGACATTTCTGTTTTTCCGTACCTACCCTTAGTTCCCATTTTCGGCCATTATTAAATTACGTCTTTAAAATTCTCCGTGTATAGCACATTCATGAGTAAAAACCTCTTAAAAAGCAGTTCATTACTCACAATAAAATAAAACGCAATTACGGGCAATGTTTGAGTTGTAAAAATTAAATATTTTTCTCACGTTCAAAACTTCGCTAGCGTATTTATGCCATTGACCATATTTAAAGTCAAATTAAAAGGACAATTCCCATTAAAATACGGGTGCACACTTGCAATAAACTTTATTAATTTGTTTTTCGCGTAAATTTTTTTATTATTTAAGTTATTCTGACATTCCACTTCACTGTAATTATATTATGAGTTTTATGGAACGACAAAGTTTGACGTCTGTCACTTTATGATAAACTAGCTTTGACCCGCGGCTTTGCTCCTGTGGTCAATAATACAGGAACCGCACATTTTTTATGGTTGAAAATATGCTACAATAATGATTTTTTTAAATCGGATGAGTACATCTTGTATAAACATAAAGTATATTACATTATACCATATTATAATATTTGTTTTACAAGGATTAAGTCTAGCTGTTTGCAGTTTGCAAGTTTTTTTTTCATCCAAGAGGAATCATAAAAAACACGTGTTTATCATTTGTGTGTATCAATTAGGTCCATTCTCTAAAATCTATAGCTTATATTTGTGTCAAAATGCAATCTAAAACTGCTCAGTCTACCTGGGATTGAGTAAAAAACATTTTCATAAAAGAAGTGCATTTTGGTAAGGACTGTAACATTATCAGTAATTATAAAGGAATTCAATCGCAATTACTAAACTAAATAAACAGTAGTAACAATAATACATACATATTACTAAGGAAGTTGTTAAGTAAGCAACGATTTACGATTTCTTTATACAGTTACATAAATAGTTGATAACTCGCATTGTGTGTAAATATTGTAATAAATATGATTTAGATAGACTTATAATAAGTCAAGGCATTATTTTTCTTTTATAGAAGCTAACGAGTCAAATAAAGCATCATTAGCACATGTTTATTCTCACAAATAGAATCCATCTTAATATATTGGAATGCTCGATTCCATATTCTTCATCGTGTAATTTTATTATATCAATAAAAGCATAATTCCTGTCACAACTCACAAAAAGGCCCTCAAAAATGAATTTCACAAAACACATACCCATTTAAATTTTACAATTTTCAAAAAGGTCACACGAAGAAGTTAGTTTTTTCATTCTTTGCTTAAAGTGCACTATTATAAGAGATTAAAACGATTAATATCTGTCATTACGATGCCGGTGTATGGTCACAGTACGAAATCAAGCTTCCATATATGACATGTGGGGAAACGCGACTCCGCCCGTACACATATCGGTGGAACGACACCTTAATGATCACTTAATCACGGCATACGAGACCGTCGGATGTTTTCATTAATGTCCGAGTCACTGCAAAATTGGAAATACGACATTGTTGGAAATTGCCAATTACTTAGAAAACGTTGACCGTTTTTACCTGATAGAGATAATGAAAAAGCTTCATTTTTTGTTGTTATGTGAGTAACTTGTTATTCTATTTGTTGATAGATTAATTTGTATGTATCAGTCGCAATCTTTGCTATTGAAAGGAGACCTCCATAAGGAGTCAATGCTCATTTTGCAATGTAAATGCGAAAGATGTAAAGATGCATGAACGAAACATTAATATTAAAATTGTACAATTAGTGACTCATTCTTTAAGGAATGGAATTTCTGTCAACTTTACAATATAAGTAGATTTTTTAACATATTTAGTTTTTCGATTTGAATTCACCAAAATTTTCCAAAGCTTCAGTTGAAAGCGCAGCATTGATTGCACAAGGTTTTAAATAATATATCAAACCTACGACCGGTGAATTGAAATATTAGTTATTATTCTAACAAAATCTTAATTGACTGCCAGAAATAATAAATCACATACACTTTTGAATCTATAAACCTACCTATTTCATAGACAGAAGTTACAAACATGTACGATTTAATGTTATAACGTTTTTTATATATTAATCATCAAATTGATATAGTAATTAAAATGAAACACAATTTGTAGCATTAATCATTTAAATAATCAATTTAATCATTCTTAGAAAAAACACTGTTCGGTCTCGTCACGAAGCAGAAAGCAGATCTTTCAACAATTTCTTTAATAGTCGCCATAAAGTTGATTGTGGCGCCGATATAATTAAAATATAAATAGTTTACACTAAAATAATTATCAATAGATTATACTACTTATACAATAAATAGATATATAATATAATACAATAGTCATGTCCATGTAACGTTAGCTAACCGAGTATTAATTAAAACCTTTTTGCCTTCAATAGCGAACCAGCTAATGACTGGACGTTCCATTTATGTCCAGATTAGGCCTTTGCAAGCAACACGCACAGTGACTCTTAATTAACTTTGATTTATGTTATATTTCTTAAGTTTTTTATATTATCAACTAATAATACTGTCCGTAGGTCGTAAACTTTCTACTTGATTGTTTAATTATGTTCTAAGAAATATTAAAAACTACTAGAACTAGAAAGCCAGCTTATAAATCTATGTGGAAATTGATTAGTTGTACATAATGAGTGTTGGCATCGCATAATTCGATAATTTGGGATTGAGGAAAAAGCTGAATGATGCTAGGTGGATATTGAAAGGAGTTAATATGCCCGTTTTTAAAGTTCAACCGTAACTTTAGCTTAATGATAATTACATTAAACACAGACAGGCATTGTGAGTGTAAGTGTGAAGCCATTAAATTAATTTGGTTGCAAGAAGTGAATTGATTATTGACTGTT
Source organism: Orthosia incerta (assembly GCA_948252205.1). NCBI lineage: Eukaryota > Metazoa > Arthropoda > Insecta > Lepidoptera > Noctuidae > Orthosia > Orthosia incerta. The sequence goes on along the minus strand of OX411754.1, from coordinate 8,805,381 downwards.
TTTCTGTAAACATTGTTTGATTGTCTTGCGCAATTAAGATGACGAGTTATGTTTTGTTTTGACAAACTGTTTAAACCGATTAGCGTTGCAAAATGAAAAATGAGAATTGATTCTTCGCTTGTCGGTGTCTTCACTTAGGTTTTTGAGGTTATTAGTTGATTGACATTTGTTAACATCAAACATAGAGTTTTATCATTGAGGCCTTGGATATCCTGTTGTCCAGTTATTATCTTGTGGAGGTCTGATATGCAGATGTTGCGTTCGGTAAGACTGGAACCCGACAACAATATAATCGGGTACAGTGTAGACAGATTGACAAGTAAGCCTCCAATTTCATCGCATCCCATTTCTCATTCTCCTATTCTTGTCACCAGGTCTGGTTCCAAAACCGTCGCGCTAAGTGGCGTAAGCAGGAGAAGGTGGGTCCCCACGCTCACCCATATAGTGGCTACCTCGGGGGCTCTCAGCCATTGCCGACTTCAGCCAACCTGCCGGGACCACATCATCCTCTGTCACAGCTTGGCTTCGGCCTGAGGAAGCCGTTCGATGCTGCATTAGCTTCATTTAGGTAAGCATCTTTAACTTTTATTTTAATAGTTGGATCTATTTTATGAGAATTTGTGAGACTTCTCTTTTAGAAACCTATTCGTTGAAAAACGGCGGTCTTTTAGCCAAGAGTGAATAGGTTACTAAGATCATCGATGATCATCCATGACTGTTTTTATAAACCCAACTTGACTGTTAATCGTGTCTTATTTTTCTGCATACTTATTTCTGTATTTCTCCACACAGGTACGCAAGCACACCTCTCTTCGGCGCCCAGTACTTACCCCCTCTATCGCGCCCGCCTCTTTTCGGGGCCCCACTGTACGCCACATCACCTGCGCATTTCCATTCCCTCTTCGCCAACCTGAACATTCCCGAGCCACCCCGACTTTCCCCCGAGCAGTCCCGACCGGCACCCGAACTGTCACACCCGTCTCCCGATCTCTCCCGACCGTCGTCCGATCACTCCCGATTGTCGCCTGAGGTAACCCGATCCCCTGCGCCTTCCATGTCTCCTCCAATATCGCCAGGCAGTGAGAGCTTGCACATGCACCCAGTAATGGATGATGTACGTACTTCTAGTATCGCTGCCTTGAGACTAGCGGCCCGAGAACATGAACTCAGACTTGAATTACTAAGACAAAGAGCTGATATGATGTGTTAATAAGAGATTACTTTATTTTTTTGATAAATTCTTATTTTACTGTAAATAATTCTTTAGCTGAATAGTTTTAATTTATAGTGAACATTGATTTGGTATCCAGACAAGTATTTTTTTTAGATTTTGTAAATAAGTTTATCCTAAGCATGTTATTTTAGTTTTAAGTTTTCATTTTCCAATCGTAATGCCGTCCTTTCTTATGTAAGTTAAGTATTACTTTAGAAATAAATAAATGCAATTATTTTTACTATAGATGTTTGTTTTATAACCTTACCTACTACCACATCAACACTAACTTTATTTTTACAAATACTAAGACGAGAATACTAGATATTTTTACACCCAACATGTACAACACAATACTATCGATATTCTGAAAGAAAAGGCAAACACAACTTGTGTGCCTTAACGATCGAGATTAAGGTGAACAAGTAAAATTTAAAGAACTCCCGACAAATATTTCATTCATGATTTTTAAACTACATAATTTATCTAGTAATAGACTTTTTCGACAATCTATCGAACACGTATCTATACTAATATTATAAATAGGAAAGATTTTTTTGTTTGTTTATTTGTACCGAATAGTCTCCGAAACTACTGGACCGATTTAAATAATTCTTTCACAAATAGAAAGCTACATTATTCCTGGGTGGCATAGGCTATTTTTTAACCCCGGAAACGGGTCCTGTGGGGTGGTCCACGGGAGCGAAGCCGCTGGGAACAGATAAAAAGATATCTTGCGAAAATACCCCGATTCGAACAGTAAAACGCATAACTCTTGAATGGCTGAACCGATATTTATCAAACATAGTGAAGAAGACTCTCGATAAAATCTAATTTCAAACGATAAAAACTAAATCAAAATCGGTTCATCCGTTGAGGACACCTCTCTTTTTCCGTCGGGGGTTAAAAACAGTAGAATACCTGAAAAATTTGATAAGGAAAAAAATAAGTATCATCTACATACACATTATTCAATAAGCAACATGCCAAAATGTTTGGGATTGACCACGTGGCAATTTGGTGGCGCATGTCAACACCATTTCCGATCTTTCTGACAATCGTTATTGTTGATAGAACAAACTTATCACCAGATAGTGGTCAAGCGCAAGCCTATAGACAATAAAAAAAAAACTCACTTCAATTTTCATTTCGCTTCTCACTTTACTTACCACTTCTGAGGCCTTAGTGCGAGTTTTTACTCACGCTCAATCGCGTTAACGTAAACGTCAATTTGCATTGAAACTGGATAAGCGCCGTCTAGTGACGGCAAGGCAAAACCTCTTTTTAGGGTTCCGTACCCAAAGGGTAAAAACGGGACCCTATTACTAAGACTCCGCGATCCGTCTGTCTGTCTGTCCGTCTGTCACCAGGCTGTATCTCATTAACCGTGATAGCTAGACAGCTGAAATTTTCACAGATGATGTATTTCCGTTGCCGCTATAACAACAAATACTAAAACAGAATAAAATAAATATTTAAGTAGGGCTCCCATACAACAAACGTGCTTTTTATGCCGTGTTTTGCAATAATGGTACGGAACCCTTCGTGCGCGAGTCCGACTCGCACTTGGCCGGTTTTTTTGTATATATTTTGACATAAGAGATCGTTTACGTTAGCACGAGTGAGTACGTTAAAAAACTCGAACTAAGCACACAGATCTCACTTCACTTCTCACTTCACACTTGACTTCTCATTTCACTTCTCATCTCACTTTAGAAACAGAGGACCAATTCGCCAGAGAAACAACTCGCCGCACAATCCGTCATAATTTCAATAGTAGAGGATGACTCAAGTCTTCATAAAAGGTCATCAATCGTACGTTTCTAGCCATGGATAACCATATTATAGTCTAAAGCTCACCATGACAGCCTAATGTAATTAATATCAACGGTTTCATCCGCAAAATATGGCTACGACCAATTTGTTCGACTGAGAATTACGAAGGGATACGGTTATATTGAAAGCGACTAGCGATTTATATGCACAATCAATCAAAGGGGTACATCATTACCATCGTCATCATTTCAGCCGAAAGGCGTCCACTGCTGGACATAGACCTCCTCCAAGCGTCGCCACACTGGTCGTTCCAGTGCGTCTTGCATCCATCGGATCCCCGCAGCTTTAACCAGGTCAACGGTCCACCAAGAGGGGTGCAATAAAGGCCATATAATTTTATATTTTAGAGAAGAATCGAATGAAAGGGCTATACAAGGAGTCTGTGAGCGATTGCCTCCGAAACGAGGTGATACAGCAGAGAACCCAGTGGCACAAAGAAGTGGAAATGGGCCCTCTATAATTAGCCGTAGAACCGATGACCTTTGGGGTGGATCATATCATAGAATGATATGAGAAAAATGCCGAAAACTCTTGGTTTTTCTGGAATCTCATGATTTCGAAAGTGTTCACACTAACACGTTTGAGAAGGAATACTTTGAATTACAAGTGACCGAGTACATATTATTATAATGTCTTAAGTACTACTATAAGGCTTCCTGTCTGTAAGGGCGCGTGTCAATACTCGAACATACCTGAATGAAAAAATGGTGCCGGTAAATGACCTGTACAAAAAAACAGAGGTCAAGGCTATGCCACTAGGCGTGAGATGAAAATAATGCATAGTTCAATAACCTCAATGCAACTTTAGACGTTTTGGCGGTCAGCGTGATTCACGGTTTGTGAAGAAAATTGTTTGCTTTGTAGTTTGGAGTTCGGAAGCATAATTCAAGTATTTGATGATATTATTTATTTATCACAATTACTCACTGCACATATAGTTTGACCCAACACGTGCAGGGAGTCAATAATTTCACTATTACCTGATATCCTACAAGCATCAACAACAATAGCAATGATTACGTTATATGCTCGGCGTTTCCTTGCGTGATCGAATCAGAAATGTTGAGATCCGTAAGAGAACCAGGGTTACCGACATAGCCCGAAGAATTGCCAAACTTAAGTGGCAGTGGGCAGGGCACATTGCTCGCAGAACGGATGGCCGATGGGGCAGAAAGGTTCTGGAGTGGCGACCGCGAACCGGATGACGTTGCGTTGGAAGGCCTCCCACCAGGTGGACCGATGACCTGGTGAAGGTTGTAGGAATCCGCTGAATTTTTCACGTAGTTATAATAGATCATTACGGGAATTATGGACTTTTCTGATTAAAGTAGCCTTACTCAGCGAAAGTGTAATTTAGCTCAAAGTTTTATCTCATTATAATATTAGTTCGTACTATAAAATAACTATTGAATATATGTTACTGTAAAAAGCCGAACTACGGTAAAACCTAGGATTTACCAAGTATTACTGGTAAAAGTCCAAAATGTTTGTATAATTCCATAAATTCCGCGACTTTTACCGGGCTCAAATCTTAGGATTTTCGAAGAAATTAAGAACAACTAAGGGCAAGTTGACACGATTTAGAAAACAAATAAATTTCCTGTGATCAGTGTGTCATCTTAAAAAACATATCTAATCCCTTGAGTGCTAATTAGCAGACACAATAGAAAAGCAATTGTTTCTGGGAACCAAAGTTCTCATATGCATTCAAGGAGCTAACAAACATAATACCGATGAAACTAATCAATCAGGAGGGTGACCATAAGCTCTAAGAGCGGTATCAATTTGAGATCAAGTAAGTGACAGATGTATACACGTCAGATACATCTGTCCCTTATTCGATCTCAAATTGATACCGCTCTAAGAGCTTATGGTCACCACCCAGGACTTATATATTGTTCTCATCATTTCGTATCATAGTGGGACGACGATGACATCACCTTTTTTTTCATTTACAAATATTCGACGTTAATCCTAAGATTTTTTTTAATTAAAAATAAATTTAATAGATCATTTTGGTATTTTACCAGTAAGACTTGGTAAATCTTCGGTTTTACCGGTGGTCAATCCTAGGTTTTACAGTAACATTAACATATATGTTAACAAATAAGATTTACAATTCAATCAGTAGAAGAAATCATACTAATTTAATAATCCCCATAATCTATCTAGGATTTTCCCATCTATCTCTGTCGTTGTCGGCTTCCAGTCAAGCCTAATGCTGCTGGATGTAGATACTGGTTACATGGAGCAACTGGATGTTCACATGTATGTCTCCTCTGATACTGGTGTTCAGTTGCAACCAGGTTTTTCTGATTGGTTTCAATAAATGATTTCAAAATAATACACAGGCTCCCAATAGCAAACACAACGAGGCAGGCGCTAGACTCATTAACCGATTCGTTGCGACTCCCGTTTTTGAAAACTTCTGGCTGTGGTGCCGAACAAATATTTCATGGCACGCCTGTCGTGATCAGCGCCATAGAAGTAAATGACACGCCTATTGTCATTAACTTCTATGGCTCCTTTTTATGCTTTTTCCACTTATTTAGACCTAATTAATAAACGATTGGCCTACAACATTTTTAGCAGAAAAGTGGTAAGTGGGTAGGGAGGTATTTACTTTGCAATGATATCAAGGGCATGTAATAATACTAAGTTTAAGCTCCTTAGTAAGCCGCCTCCACTGACACCCCAACCCCCGCACAATTCAACGCCGCAATGATTCACCGCCACGCCGTCAATCACACACAATCATCACCAATTTGGCATTAGTCACCCAAGGCCGGGTGAAGGGACGACTCTACGGCTCTACGTGCCGCAATTAGGCCTGACCTCATACTGCTAGGGACGATACTGCGGTTGGAGCTAAGTCTAGATTGTACGTAAATATAGCTCGGCTAAGTGTGTTTTGGTAATTGGGCTGGCTTTAAATATTCGAACAGTTTTGTGATGATACTTAGATAGGCAAGATGATCTGTGAGACCTGTTATTACTCGTAATGTTTACAAGTCCTTGAAAACTTGCAGAGCAATTAGATCCCTTTTAAGTAATTACATGGCACATAGCTAGGATTTTTTAAATTTAGCACATGATATAAAATAGTGTCCATCTATCTCGTTTCTTGCTTGTTCTTTTCTCCGCTTTGGAATGTGCGATTAGCTTAATCATCCTGACTGATCGACTCCTTGACAGTTCAAAAGAAAATTCAAAAGTGCCTGTAAATGGTTAAACTGAATTAAATATTGGAATAGTAAACGCATTAGAAGATGCATAGCATGGTAGGTGTCACATTAAACCAACAGCTTTTGGATCTTGTCCTCAGGGATATCTGGCATCCCATCATATAGGACAACGGAGAGTTGAATCGGATCTTTATAAATCTTACTAAAGTGGCTGTCATCAACACATATGTAAGTACGTAAAGTGAAGCTTCGGGCATTTTTTTGCGCGACCTCATCGTCCCGACTTCTTCTCCTTCTTCTTCTTCATCATTAAAAGGTAGTAAGAGATTTCCACGAAATAAAAGGGACTTTCATTTTTGATGTTCAAAAAGTGCTGACACTTAGCTTCATTTAAATAAATGTATTTATCTACTCTCATATCGTAATTCGAATGAATTATAAACTTCAAAACGAGTTTATATTGACATACTTTATAAACACAATACCAAAATTTAAAAATGGAATCTCATTATAACACTATTTCTCTAACAAAATAATGCTATAAAACAATTTTTATTTGTTACGATACAGGACAAATCCAAGAAGTTAATCACTAAGGAGTTTCCATCAATATTTTTTTTTGTAATGCCAATGTAACTATTATAAAAAGATTTGATTCCAATTTTAAATTGTCAGTGACAATGCCAATGCACGCACTGCGATTTTTATTCGCGCGAATTTTGTCTCTTTCTACCTGTTCAAAGAGCTCAAAATATTCGCGTGAATTAAATTTGCGCCGCGATGCGGCGGATTCTGTTGCAAAACACGGCTTTCATGCGGTATTATTGCCGCACGATTTTTTTACCGCAATGCGAGAAGCTTCATACAATTCCGTAAGTCGCAGAATGAACAAAAAAAAATGTCGCGAATAAATATCGCAGTGCGTGTGCTTTTAGCCTTAGCGCATGCGCGGATAATGCGGTGATGTGATGGGTTTTGGCGCCATTCATACGTTTTGTTTTGCAGGTTTCGCTGTACTGAATTTCTTGAGTTTTTTAAATTCTTGCTTAAAATGTCTGATATTAGTGAATGTGAAGAAAATTTGACTCCGCCAAAGTTTTTATATCCGGCGAAGAATATTACTCATAATCTCCGAGATTATTATTTGACCAGCAAAGTCGAGATTATTATTTGACGCATTTATGAAAAAAAAAAGGTATTTAGTAGGTTTAATCCCAAAATGTATGAGTGTAGATAAAGTAGTGTATGAAACTGCACATAACTAGGTATTAAAACATTCGTGTGAATACTATTAAAAACCGAGCCGCAGGCGAGGTTTTTAAACACACACTCATGTTTTAATACCCCTTATTATGCAACAGTATCATAAACTACTATTTTATTTCATATGAACTTCATCCTATGTAATGAAATGCTTTGCTTCTTTGGAAACACCTAGAAAAACATAGATCCAGCCATACGGTATTCCATAACCATACATAATTGAACATTTATTTTTAACAAATCATAAATTAACTGTCAGTTAAATTTTAATTTACTACCATAGTGTTACTTATTGCGATTATAATGCATTCAGCTGCGTCTAAACTGTTACCGATTGTGATTTTCAAGTACCTACCTATTCATGTTAAGTTATTTGCTAGGTTGACCTTTCCAATAGAATTTCAAATTAAGTAAATTGTTAATAAACTTAATAGAAAGTCTGAAATTCAAATACGGTATTTAAAGGTGGTAGCTTATGTAATTAAGGCGTATATATTCCCCAATGTTAACGCGGTTCTAGCCGTTCGCCCACTCGGTGCCAGAATATCAATATTGGACCTCTTTTTGGACAGTTTTGTTTGCAAAATATGTTTTGATTAACATTACTTAAGTAGGTTAAAATAAATTCTAACCAATAAATTTTCTGTGTAAAAATAATTTTACGACTTGGATGTTTATGAGGAATATGCAAAAGAAGTGAAAAATATCGTGTTTTTTTTTTTTTTGTAATAATAACACGATATTTTTCTTAAGAAAATAAACAAGTTTCACAAATAATGTACAATGAATCAATAATAAATATATATTTTTGTCAAAACCTAACCTAACCTAGCCGTTACTAAGGGGTATGCTTTAGAAAGTAACCGTTTTACGGCACTAAAGCGGAGTAAGGGCCTTAAGTATTAGTTTCTGGGGCTTTAAAATGAAACATGACATGTCAACAAATGAACATGAAAAGGATAATGATGAAATTGAAACAAAACTTTTTCTTTAACTGCCCAGGAGTCACAGCTTTTAGCATAATCAGCTTATTAGCTAACACAGTATTCTGTGTCCACTGTTGGAACAAACGCCTTTCCTCTGTGAGAGGGAGTGGACCATAATCCACGTGGGCCCAGAGCGGGTCGGTGAATGTCAATGTCAGAATTTTTGGTTCTCCGCCGGTTTGGGAGCAGGTATAAAGCTCCACCAAATACATAGTTGAACTTAAGATTAATCATATCATATCAGCCGAAAGACGTCCTCTGCTGGACACAGGCCTCCTTCAAGCGTCGCCAGATTTACTGGTCCCGTGCGTCTCGCATCCAGCGGATCCCACAACCTTCACCACGTCGGTGGGAGGCCTTCCAACGCAACTTCTTCCGGTTTGCAGACGCCACTCCAGAACTTTTCTGACCATCCGTTTTGCGAGCAATGTGCTCTGCACTCTGCCACCTAAGTTTGGCAATTGTTCGGGCTATATCAATAACCAAGATTAATATTATTTTGAAAATCCTCATAAAAATGTCATACCTGTATGAAATTTTTATGAGGATTTTTAGTATCTGTACTTACAGAGATAGAGAACATCCGAAAGGGAGCTTTCATAGAAGCAACACAAGCTAACCAAAGAAAGAGTTCCGTACTAAAACAGTGTTTTCAACTCAAAAAACATAATAAGATTCTTCAAAATTATAATTTAGTTCATATGTATGCAAAGCGCAATAAGTAATTTGCAATTACTTGAATCCCGGGATATAATCGTCATGTTTAGGATTCCGGGATTTTATAGAAGGTATTATCAACTCTACTTAACGTTACTTATTTCCTCTAACTTTAGGTAAATATACTCTATCTATTCCGATCCCTGGTTATTGCTTATATTTTACTATCAAATACCAATATATTGAAGCCGATTTTTTGACAACAAACTTGATTTAGCGTTTTGGTACGGAACCCTAAATATGCGACGTCCGACACGCACTTGGCCGGTTTTTAATTTACAAGAAAAATGGTTGATCTATTCGTTGTAATGTATTTATTTTATTCATAATTATCATTTTAATTTTGATAAAAATAATTAGAAATTAATAAAAAAAAAATTTTTTTAGAAACAAATTAATTTGAAAAAGATAAGAAAATGCAACACTGACAAACAATAATTGCCTAGTTTCTGGCGAACACGTTTCATACAATTAAACGTTTTAATGCCTACTTATATTATTTTTTGTAATTGCTTTACAGGTTCACGAGAAACACTTAATAAAGAAACCATATTTCGTAATCACCCTCTACAAATATCGAATCATGATCTCATTATCTTTTTCAACTAAACTTTTATAGTAATTTAAATATAACAACTCGGTCAGTCCTTCGACAATCGACTACGCAGTCCCTAAAGCGTTATTTTCTTTACGACAATCAGGAATACATAAAGGGGTCCTTTTCAAAATTATATTTAATAAACATCAAAATTTTATTAGTATTTATTTGACAAACAATTACACGCATCCTTTGTGATGATAATGGCGTTTATCGTAACATTTTATGAGCTCCGCCGGCCAACGGAGCACTATTAGTGGTGGGAAATCAAAAACATATCGATATCGAATTGAGATGCTAATTGTTGGAAACCAGCTTGGGGCTCTAGTTGTAATCAGGCTTTATAATTTGATGCTGATTAGTTAGTTAAAATATGAAGATAGCTGGAGTTGTAAAAGAGAAGAATGTGCGATATATATACTTTATGCAGATGCTCTGCAAATTTAATCAAGAACTCCTCTTGGAAATCTATCTGAGGCTATCTCGACCATTAATAGTGATCTTGCCCGTATATGCGACTGGAGCAAGAGGTTCGGACTTATGGTGAAACCCATAAAGATGGAAGTTTTAGTGGTAGATAGGCAGTTCAATAACGGTCTCGAGGATCGACTGGACGACTCTTAGCCAAGTTTCTTTTGACAAGTCTGTTATTCCTTTTAGCGAGAAAGCCTGCCGACCGAAAAAGTCTGCCGACTGCAACCAAAATTACGCTTGCACAATCTCTTCTGCTATCTATCCTTAATTATGCTGCTGCCAGCTATCTTGACCTTACTGAAGTGCAACTTGACAAACTTGAGCCTATAAGGTTAATATGCCAAATGTTTTCGCAAGCCCAAAACTAAAATTATCCTTTTCAACTGTCTCGTCCGTACCATATTGGAATACTGCGTGGTTGCGTGGCGTCCCCACTATGCGACACATAGTCTTAGGTTAGAGCGGATACAGAAAAGGTTTTTAAACCATCTTGCCTATTCTGCGGGATTAGCCAAAAATTTTAGCTTGACTTCACCTGAAAAACGAAGAGAGGGTATTGATTTAATATTTTTGTTTAAAATACTTCACAGTAAAATAGACTGCCCGCATTTGTTAAGTAAGTTTAATTTCAACCTACCCTACAACTATCCGCGTCACCCTATCAAACTATTACGTCCCCCATTCCGCAAAACTGTATCTGGATCCAACTCCCCCATCCCCAGAATTTGCAGACTCTTAATAATTGCGATGAAGGAATTGATATTTGTTGCACGTCACTTCAAAAACTCAAGCGTCAAGTCCACAAAAAATAATTAATCACCATACTGTTTTTTTTTTTTTTTCTTTTTTGTATCTACCTACATAAAAAAAAATATTTTCGAGTGTATTGATTTCTAAAGACTTCACTGTGTTATTATAGTGTTATTTCAGCACTATTATTGTAATTACTGACTCTTATTATTTTGTTTTTGCATGCTGTGTCTATCGCATCATATTGTACACTTAGTACATATTATTGCTTGTAATAGAAGGTTATTATTAGTGTAACAATTGTAGATAGGCCAATAAATAAATAAAAAATAAAATGAAAATATTTGGTTTGCGCAATTATGACCATGTTTCTGAATTTCGTGTGAAACTCAAGCGATTGCCAAATCGCCATCGCCGGAATGCTCACATTCTTTCTCTCCTGTATAGTAGGTATTCTCTTTCTTCATTCTACCCCTTTTTACCTCAATAAACGATTTCAGCTTATATGTGACTCGCACCTGAAAGTTCTTAGGTCATCGGATAATTTGAAACTTAAAATGCCAATGCATTCCACAACCTTCCTAGACAAATCTTTTACTGTCCAGACACTGTGGAATGCATTGCCTGTGATTCTAAAAACGCGTGCAATCACTACCGATGTTTAAGAGACTTGTAAAGGTTAAACGTTGTAAATAATCTTGTATAAGCTGAATTGTTTTTTTGTCTGTATACACACAAAAACCCCATGCCCCATATTGTGTCCAGGCTGTCTCTTTCCATTCTAGGTTGCCTGGGAGAGATCGCGGAACGAGATAAGGGCGCCTGTTATATGTTAGTTTTTTAAAAGACCAACTGAATAGGAATGCTAACAAACGAAAATTGCTCTAAAGGTCACACATAGTTATATCAATTTCCTAAATTAAATTTAAAAACTCCTATTATTATATTTGAATTTTCTATCATCGACAGATTAAATAAGTGGCGTGTCAAATCGATTTCCACTAGCATTCGTGGTACACAAATGTTTATCGAAACAATTATCGATAATGCCGCACCATTGCGTTTGATTTTTTAGTGTTGGATCCTCGGCTGGTGCAAGCGCCTGCGCCTGGCTAAATTTTATTCACCGATCTTTAGGTACCCGAGTTTATAGCTTGTCGTAAATTATGCGAAGGAATAAAGACGTTTTGTGAACGTGCAACGATGCTGGGACGTTTCCATTTAAATTATTTTAAATACACTCACGGTTTAATGCGGCCGTATTTATAAGCTTTGTGTTGAATCAATTTCGCTTTAATATTTGGCATCATTGTGTGTCGCGGTGTAACTTATGTGTTTGTTTTCTTCCTCCGTCGTGCATAGCTGTCTCGATATATTTCCATTTTGATGATTTACATCACTGTTTTCGATATATATTTTCGATTACTTAAAAAAGAATTATGATTTTAGATGACACTACTATTTTAAATAAATTATCTAAAACGAATTTCTAATTTTGAGTCATAAAGTATGGATACGTCACCATTTTCGCTTGAAAAAAGAATTTATAGTTATTATAAGTTTATCTCCTACTTAACTGCTAATTAGATAGAGTTTAATTTGAAATGGAATGAATGTTTAATTTATTTAACGATCCTGACGACGGCTTAGTATCACCAATTAGGTGTGAATAGCTATAGTCCTGATGGCTATCAGATTCTGAACAACAAAGTTCAATTTTTAATTGGAAAGCGATTCGATTGGCTTCAAGATTCGATGTCAAGACATCTCTTTAAATGTTCTTCGATAGTTCATTACCCTAGAGGTTAATCTTCTGTAAAAATTTATTAAGTATATAAATTATTCGTTTTCTTTATATAGACCAGGATTATTTGCAACAAAACAATCTACGAATTTTTTCGACTTAGCTTTTTCAAGTAAAATCAATAAATGAAATAACAATGTATCGTTATTCAAGAAACAGAATTAACTATCCGCCATCTTATAATTTTATTTATTATATGTATGTATTTTTATCTTCTATTTAATATACCTATAGTTAAAGTATATGTGTAATTTATGTATAATTAGTTAAGTTATAATAGTCTATTTTAAGTTTCCTTATTTATTTCTACACACTGTGTCTTCGTCTATCATCCAACTTTCCTGTCACAGGTCTGCTAGAACAAATTTCTATTGAAATAAGCAGTACCTTTGTGCTTTTCTATCTGTATTCTTTTTTTTCTGTTAAGTGTTTTATGTGTACATAAATAAATCATCATCTGCCTAGCCTTTTCCCAACTATTGGGGTCGGCTTCCAGTCTTACCGGATTCAGCTAAGTTCCAGTGTTTTACATGGAGCGACTGCCTATCTGACCTCCACAACCCAGTAACTGGGTAACACGGTACCCCTTGGCAAGACTGGTGTCAGATCTCAAGCTTCTGACTACCCGTATCGACTGTCAAAGATCTTCAAATGACAGCCGGGATCAACAGCTTAACGTGCTTTCCGAGGCACGGAGGAAACTCGGTTTGTTGAAATGGTCACCCATCCAAGGACTGACCTCGTCAAGCGTTGCTTAACCTTGGTGATCGACCCATGCGGCTGTTATTATTTAGCCACGAGCTCCTCGTGTACATAAATAAATAATAATCAAAAATGAAACCCCCGGAAACCCGAAGTTGTCATTGATTGTTTTATTGATTCAAGTAAGTTTTCACTACTAAGGTTACACTAGTCAAAAATTCTTCCATACAAACGTAGTTTGGGGATTATTCCACTGTTTGACGATGTACGTTTAAAATAAAAAATGATATCAATTTGTCTCATCATTATCTAGCCCTGTATGGAAGCAAAAAAGTAAAAATAGAAAATGTTTGAAAGTTATGAGCGTCGAAAGTTCCACATTTCGACACTAATTTTAACGCATTTTTGGGCACAAATAAATACCATAAGAAGACAGAGAATTGCAAAACGGCCTCCATACAGGGATATATTAGTAGTTCAACAATGCAAATAATTTTATTTTGAACATATAGATTTAGTAGTTTTTTCATGATATCTAGACAGCCAAAGGTCTGTTTATAAAATTTCGCGCGCTCGATTTCGTCCTAAATCATTATCCATTTCGATACAAATTTGCAAAAGTGTGTATTCGTACGCGAATTATCTTCCTACTGCTCATCACAGCATCTATATCATCCACACGTGTTGTCAGTTGATATAAAATGCATTTTAACCCCGCGCACAACATAGTTCGTGCCGTCGACTAGTGTACCCTTAAGGTTGGATTGTCACTCAGCACAGATGGACAACCATTTCCCACCAATTGCATCCAGCCATCTTGCGCCAAAACACGTAGCCGATTAAGTAATAATACATTTATAAACACTAATAATAAGCAATTAACTTCCAAACTAATAGTTTCTATACACAAGAACACTGCTCCGACCCCAATTAGTTTTAAAATTATTTATAGGGTACCCTAAACATAAATGTTTATAGCACTATACATTAGTATAACGAACAAGATACTGTTTGATGATCGAATTAACATTTTATAGAAATTAATCGATTTTCTATTTTTATCGATATTGTAGCGATGTGCCATAAACGTCTCGTTATCGCTAATGGTAACATATGGGGTTGTGGAAACTGTTATCGTTTCCTGTTATGTTTTTTTCATTACTCATACTCTGAAAGTAGGTCTTAAGTTGCCTGAGGAGCGGGTTGAAAGTAATACTTTTCAGCCCTAGGGAGAATCGCTTTCAACTGACAGCTGTCAAATTATTTAAAAAAAAAACTAGTTCCTTTTCACATATCTATTGAACCATGTTCCAACTTTCTATACAACCACGAAGTAAAATTGAAATAACTTAAAGTCAAGTGTTGATTAAAGAATATATATTTTTTAAATAACTTTATTATAATTTAGTTTCAACAATTTCTTTAAAATAACTTAGATTTGGGCAAAATATTTACAATTTTTTCAATTATGAAAATAAAAAATAATGGCTGAATAGCAGGCCGGCCACAGAAAAAAAAACAAACAAAATAGGCGGGAAAGCGGCAATCATTTTTTCTTTAGCTAATGATTATTTATTTTAGACATTAAAAATATTATATATGTACATACTTAAACACTAAACAAAAGTAAACTTTACAAACTTAAAATTAAACTAACTACTAATACTACTATTTAGCTAATTCATGTTTTTATTTTTATTTCCTTGTATTTGTAATGAAAAGCACAGTGTTTACCTCGGGTTAAAGACTTATTTAGTCCCTCGAACTATTGGGCGCCCGGACCCCGTCTCGGGACTAAATAAGTTACTTTCACCCCTAGGATAACAATGTACTATTAATCAACTTTTACATGAAAGGAATTATTGTCAAAGTTGTCTTTATGAAAGAGGAGTTCGTGGCTAATAAACATCAGCCGGGATTGATTTTCAAGGCTAAGCAACGCTTGTGAGGTCGGGCCGTAGATGGGTGACCTCTCCTTATATACTGAGTCTTCACCGTGCTTTCGTCGTTGGTCCCGACTATCATTTGTAGATCTTCTAGAGCAGGGGTCATCAATTACTTTCACTTGGAGTCCGTTTTTAGGGTTCCGTGGAACCCTTATAGTTTCGCTATGTACGTCTGTCCGTCCGTCCGCAGCTTTGCTCAGAGTCTCTTAGTACTAGAAAGCTATAATTTGGCATGAATATACATAATTATTAATTACGCCGACAGAGCAGTTTAATAAAATCAAGAAAAAAAAAATGTGTTCTTCCTGTACACGTAAAGTGGTTATGTTTTTTTTCTCGTCTATCCCATGGTGTGAGGTATCGTTGGAAAGGCCATTCAAAAATATTACGAGTTTGTGAAAACCATTTTTCGATTCAGGGATCTATTTGCATAAAATTAACGTTTAAATTGCAAATTTTTGTTAGAGTCCCCCTGTCAGCTAAATGGTTGCTTTTGGACATGTGAAACAAATCACGGCAGTAGTATATATGACGAAATTAAAAGGAAAACTATAACAGTTAAGAAGGCTTCACAAGTTTACGAGTAATAGTCGACCAACTTATAAAATACTTATAAATTCCTAGTGTGGGGCAAAGTTTAAAAAAAAAATGTAACGTGAATGTAAACATTTTGTATTTTGATGTATGGGAACAACAGTTTTCGAATAGCAAAGTTAATTTTGGCCCTTCATTGAAGCAATGTTCGGTGCTTACATGTTTATGAACGTTAGGAACGTTTCCTATTTATATTGGTAAAAGATGTTTATATGGAACCCTCTTTGCGCGAGTCAGACTCGCACTTGGCCGGTTTTTAGGGTTCCGAAGTTAACAAGGAACCCTTGTAGTATCGCTCTGTCTGTCTGTCCGTCCGCAGCTTAGCTAAGAGAATCTAAGTACTAGAAAGCTATAATTTGGCATGGATATACATATTAATAATTCCGACTAAGTGGTAAAGCAAAATGATGAAAAAAATTTTTTTTTGGTTTCCTCCTATAGACGTAGTGGGGATGTTTTTTTTTTCTCGTCTATCCCATTGTGTGGGGTATCGTTGGATAGGTCATTCAAAAATATTAAGGGTTTGTTAAAACCATTTTTCGATTCAGAGATCCGTTTGCGTAAATTAAGCTTTAAATTGCAAATTTATGTTAGAGTCAAGTGTGCCCACCCCCCGTGCCAGCGAAATGATTGCTCATGGCTATGTGAAAAAATCACGGCAGTAGTAAATATAACGAAATTAAAAGGAAAACTATCACAGAGAGGTAAGCTTTACAAGTTTACGAGTCCATTGAAAAATTACTTAATCAACGTTTAAGCTCGAATAACGCATTGGAGTGGTCGGAGTCGTTGGCAGTACCGGTCCGTAGTCCATATGGCGCATGCGCGCGGGGGAGTCTATTTTGTGTTATTGCAGAAGTATTTTCGAAGTTTCGTAATCTACAGTCAAATTAGATTCGATTGCCAAGCAAATTACTTATTTTTATTTTGTCGATATCCATCTATAAAGTCAATATTCGACCCGACTACATCACTAATTGAGTAGCGTAAAACTTGCCAGAACGAAATAGTGAATACTGCAGATAAGAGGTGAATACATACGAAAATTTTCAAATTCCGAAAGAGAAATAAAAAAGGAGCGTGAGTGCAAGGATCCAGGAACGAACCATACCATTCCCCATGGCTCTAACGCGCGCTCGTATCGGCTCAATTCGCACCCGCGGTGGTACTCAAATAGATAATATTTTTCTAACTTCAGTTGCGAAGTTGGATTTTATAACTCCTTCTTCAGTTCTCAGCTAGTCTTTCTTTAGTTTAATTCAAGAGTGAATAGGTTACATCTAGCGTGCTTCTCCGTAGACCACATCATCGCTTACCATCAGGCGAGACAGTGGTCAAACGCGAGCATATAGATTAAAAAAACACATCATACTATGTGGGCCCGTTTTTAGACGTTGTGTGCCGCTGAAACCGTTTTAATGTTCATGTCAAAACCAAAACCTCTTAGTCCGCATTATTATGCAACTTCGGAACCTTATTAATGCGCGTGGCCCTTCACGCATTTGGCCGGTTTTTTAAATAATTTGGCCGTCGTGGTCCATCCATTTACATCGTTACATGTATTTACGTTGTTAAAATTGAAATAAAGATACTATATCATTGAGATGATTCGTCCATTGTCAAATCGACGGCAGTAATTTACGTACTCAAGTACCTAACACAAGTTAATTATATTGTACTGCTTATTTAAGGTCCACGCAAAATATGTTGGCGGTCCGGATCCGGGCCACGGTCCGCCATTTGGTGACCCTTGTTCTAGAGCTATATGGGCAAGACATGGAGCGACTGTCAATCTGACCTCCCCTAACTGTTTGAGGTCAGTACTGGCATTCAGCTGGATTCAGTTGGAAAAAGAATATGAATGTAAATTTTGTAGCGATATGCCTTAAACGTCTAGTTATCGCTAATGGTAAGGGTGTTTTAATCAGCTTTTAAAAATGAAAAAAAAAAAAACTTTTTAGCAATTAGTTGAGGAAGACATTTGACTATAGTCGTGAAAATCTAAGAAGTCATATTTGACAGCTATACAATACTTAATAACAATTAAACTTGATGCTTAAGAATTATACTCGTTGTTATAGTGTATAAGTAATATAAGGTGGGCCCAAAGAAGTCATCCGATGTTGTTTGGCTCTCTTTTTTTTTCTAAATGAAAAACTTCGATTCTGTTTTTTGATTATGTTTATTTGAACCTTTAGAATTTTATTGGTCAAGTCGAGAAGATTATACGGCCAAATGGGCGCCGTCACAATTGATTGCCATACGGGCTCGTTTTATGGCATTTTTCATCACTTCGGCGAGAACTTCGGGCGACAGATTCTCGCACTCATGTTGAATGTTGTCCTTGACGGCTTCTAGAGTCTCGGGTTTGTTCACGGAAACACGGGAACTTCAAAAAACCTCACAAAAAAAGTCTGGAACGCTCAAATCGGGTGATCTTGCGGGCCAGTGCAAATCGCCAAAACGAGAGATGAGGCGGGAATGCTGCCTTCAGAATATCGGTTGTAGCTGCGCAGTTTGTGCCGTTGCTCCGTCCTGTTGGAACCACATGTCCCTCAGTCCTAATTCGTCCAATTGCGGCCAACTCTTCAAGGTTGGTGGTCAAACGGCGCAGTGTATGCGCAGTCGGTGTCGGACAGCCGGAGAATCGGCGACGGAATTCGCGCTGCGCCAACAACACAGACGAGTTGTTACGCAAAAAATAGACACGATTATGCCGCGTTCTTGGGGAGTGTATCTCCATGGCTTGTTCACTTGTATTCTGCATCTGTCTAGTAAACAAATGTCAAAACAGATTTGACATTGGCGACCATTTGCAAAAATTACTATAAAACTATTATTGGTTGGTGTGACGGGTGATTTGTTTAGGTGGTTTTCATCATGAGTGGAAAATAGATGTTAGACGGTGGTTCTCAATGGTTACACATCGAGAGCAATGTACATCCCATCGGGTGTTCCCCAGGGATCCGTATTAGGACCCCTTTTATTTAATATCTTTATAAACGACATTGCCTCTAGTTTCCTCAATTCGAGAATTTTATTGTTTGCGGATGACATGAAGATTCTGGGTCAAGTATCAACTATTGAGGTTGCTTTCCGTTAACAAGACGATCTGGACCGGTTCCATGACTATTGCGTTAGGAATAAGTTGGATTTAAATGTATCCAAATGCTATGTATGTACATTTACTCGTAAACCAAACCCTGTTACGTATAATTACATGATTTCAAGCACCTTTTCAGCCAGAGTCAGCGTTATCAGGGACCTTGGGGTAACTTTTGATTCTAAGCTTTTGTTTGACGCACATATAGATAACATAGTCAACAAGGCTTCTAAAGCTTTGGGTTTTATTTATAGGATATCTTCTGTTTTTAAGAATATAAAAACTATGAAGATTCTTTACTGTGCGTTCGTCCGTAGCCACCATGAGTATGCTTCTCAAATATGGAATCCAATTTATAGTGCTTATGTTAATCGTATTGAAAGCATACAAAGACGATTTTTAAGGTACACACAATATCGATCGAATACCTATCTCCCTAAGTACTCAAGTCGGTGTAAAAAAATCACATTCTGCCTCTGCACGAGCGAAGAAAAATCGCAGATCTTGCTTTTCTTTTTAGAATTATGAACGGATCCACTGACGTTCCTGAGCTGGTGGGCAAGGTTGGACTGCGTGAACCATGTGCGTTTCTACGGCATTCGCGTCTTCTTCATGTACCTAAGGTCGGAACAACTTACAGACAGAATTCGTACATAATAAGAGTTTGTCGTACGTTTAATGAGGTGTGTCGGGATGTTGATCTGGATTTATTCCATACTAAGATTAAAAACGTAAAGAATATTTTGAGTAAGCGTTACTTTGATATGTAGAATTCTTTTTCTGTGTTTATTTTTTTTTGTATTTGTTGGAGGCGTTGAGTCATATCTTTTTTATTTTAAACTCGCTGATATGTATTTTATGCATATTTTTATATGTGTGAAAACTTTTAATTGGCCTTTTTTTGCATGTTTTTTCTGCTTATTTACTGTATTAGCTGTAAGTTTTCCTAAAATTAATAAAATAAAATAAAATAAAAATGAGAGCATCTTCCAATAGGGTGATTCCTTTTGGCCCACCTTGTAGTAAGAGGCCTTCCAACGTCTTTCAGTAAGCTGTCGCCACTCCAGAGCTTTTCAGCCAAATCAACCTGCTAACCTCTTAAACGTAGTTACGTAATCGTACAAGGAATAAATTTCAATAAATATAAAAATAAAACAATGGAGCAAAATTGACCTTGTCAGTGCTTATACACACTGTCACACTAACAGAGAATTCTATTGTTCTATATTTCTAGTATTACCCATCTAAAATAAAACCCGTTACTAATAGATATAACTGTATTCCCGTAACTTTGGACAGAAAAAAAATCACCCAATGATGGAATAATTTCAGCGAAGCACTACCACTCAGAACAAAAGAGAGCAGTGGTGGCCCAGTGGTAGCGGCCGCGACATACAAGTTGTAGGTCGTGAGTTCGAACCCAAGCAGGCGCATTACTTTGTGTAAATTATTTCATCACCACTGCTCTCAAAACGGTGAAGTAAAATCGTGAGGAAATGAATGTCCTAGAACCACAAATTCGAATACATGTGACATACAGCAACTCGCACTGGGGTGAGTGGTTCCAACATTGAAAGGCTGATGATGACTATTAACGATAAAAATAATATTTTTCGGAACAGATAATAGGGAAACACCACGGAGCACACAACCAGGGAAAAACCGTGGCCCAGTGGTTAAAAACTCGCCTGTCATACGTAAGTTTAAAATCGCCAACCCATCTTGAGCAAGCGTGAATATTAATGCTGGTGCATTATCTATATCTGAAGAATCTTTTATCCTGCAGTGGGACATTAACTGGTGTACAAAAAACAGCACATAACACATACTTACATACACCATCACAATAACTGACCAGCTGCATAGGGTTGTTGTGAACATCAGCATTATTATACGTGGAACTTTAGCATCATTTTCAATATCAGTATCAAAATCAGCATCAAGCATTGATAGATGCTGATTATTAATGCTGATGTCCGAGTCGCGATATGACTGTAGAGGGAGCGTGGATTATGGCACGTGTTCTTTTCGGTTGCGAGTTTTGACCAATTTTGAGGTCGACCGCGCCAATTGCTATTGTAAACAAGTAAACAAATACAAACTTGTCTTATCATTACTACTCATTACGTTATAATACGTAGTTGCAGTTATTTTCGTAAACTGTTGTGAAATCTGATAAATAATGACGCCCCCGTTGGAAAGTGAAGTATCTACATATTTTAAATTAGTGAATCAAGTATCCGCAAACTGTAACTCCAAGATCCAATACTTAGCTTAAAATCACATGAAGAATAATCATCCTGATGAGTTTGAAATCAGTGATAACGAATTAGAACAAGCTTTTCCCTATTTTTTAAAGAAAATAGAAAAACAAAACAACGAAATGTACTTTCTAAAATAATTAAAGTCAGCATTAGCGGATGTGAAAAAATATGCATCAGCGACAACCCTGGATGCAGGTGACCAATAGATATAGATACATTTATATATAAAAAAGCCATACAATAAGCACCAAATTAAAAACAGGCCGAGGCAGCCAAGTTATGACCAATCCGACTGATGGCGCACGTTCACGAACAAGACGCGTGGATTGGCACCACTCAGCTTAGCCATCTTGAAGGGAACCGAATGATCTAACACATGTGCCACCATCAGAGAGACATTTGAGAGAGACACACACTCAACTGCCAGGGTACACACAAGTCAACGAATGACATATAGGTACAGTAAATGGTAGATTTACCACCCATACGCACAAAACGTTTTGGGGACACTTTTATCATGCGTACAGCTAAGGAGTGGAATTCCCTGCCGGAGTCTGTGTTTCCCGATAGCTAGAATCTAGGGGTCTTTAAGTCAAGAGTGAATGGGTTTCTTCTAGGCATGGGTGCTTCACCGTCGACCACATTATCGCTTACCATCAGGTGAGATAGTGGTCAAGCGCAAGCCTAAAGACAATAAATAAAAAAAAACAAATTTACAGTTGGTACATAGTACTCACACATACCTAACTTTATACCCACCTTCATACTTACCTGACTCAACGGAACTCTATCTAACCTCAAATTAACACCGCTTAAAACTCAACAGGTCAACAGTAGACACAAATAACAGAATAGAACATAATACACCAATTTCTAGCCCTACCAAAAAATCGTGACACAGTTACGTCTCATTCAGCATACCAACTCCTAATCAGGTAAACAGAGAGCACAAGTCAACGACTGTGGTTTGCGTCCAAATTGCTGGATGCCAGTCATTGGGCGACCATTAGTTGCGGTTAGCCTACTCGGCCGACTGAAACTGTGCCATAATTATGGTGGTTACGATTATGAGCTGTGGTGACTGTTAGTAGATTTTTGTGACAAAGGTTTAGGTGTAGAAGGTGTGTTTATCACCGAACTGAACGTATGTAACTTAAATGCCTAGATAGATAATCTAAATTTCCAAACTAATATTGTAAATGCGAAATTAACTCAATTTGGCTGCTTTAACAGTAATAATAACAGAAACGGTCGAATTGATTAATTATCAAATATACCTATTATATGTAATTGTAGCTATCAAACATAACACGATATTAAAATTACACAGAATGCTTCATCCTGTTATTTGAGGGATTTAAGTTTAAATAGTTGAGATAAATTTAAAATTGCCTCCTTCACATTCAAAACTCTGTCTGTGTCAGAGACTCTCTCCGCCAAATTTTTCGTTTTTTTCTACTTTATGTCATCAACTTGCTTGGTTTCATTCACTGGTTCATAATTTTTACTTTTAAATTCATCTGGGTTGCCATATGTAGTTTACGCGTAAAAATCCAAGAGTAATGAATGAACAGGAAGTCCGAGGCTAATCCATGTTTTTTAATAACATTACTAAACCTAAGTTAATCCTTAGTTACTCCGGGATTAGCTAGTCCAAGAGTATTTTCAGGTCAACTGGTAATAAACCATTTTTATTAATAAGACCAGGTTTAAAATGAGAATCATGTCTAAACGGCTAGTCGTATTTTTTTGGAAAAATATATGTTACATTAGACCATTTTCTTAATAATATAATCTAAGAAAATTTTGAGTTTTATTCGTTTGACATAGTGTAATTAATTTATAAAGTTATGTCTAACACGGATAAAAAAACGACAATCGCACCGAAACCACCGGGAGTATTTTTATGAAATTGTCACGATCTCAAAGACAATTTAATTACCAACATTTTGATCTAAAGCTTTTTTTTAAAGCTATAGAAAATTAATAATAAAAAAAAAAATTGGGACGCGCGATTGTGAAACCAGTGCGCGTTTTGTTCCCTCAAGGTCGTTGGAGACTGTCGTCATCTTAAGTGTGAACGCATTTGTTTATTAACTTTTTTATCTAATCATTTTAAAATTTTGACAATGACGTCAACGCGCAAATACAATCGTGTGACACTGACATACAAGTCGAAGATCAATACGTAGTATCCAATCTACGCAAGCATACCAAAATAGTAACTATGACTAACAAAATAGAAGGTCGGTTAATATTTAAACTATTTATACTAT
The DNA here is from genome assembly GCA_948252205.1 of Orthosia incerta. Lineage (NCBI taxonomy): Eukaryota > Metazoa > Arthropoda > Insecta > Lepidoptera > Noctuidae > Orthosia > Orthosia incerta. The sequence goes on along the minus strand of OX411754.1, from coordinate 8,781,670 downwards.
TTTCCGTGTTATAAATTGCTAGCGTTTGCCCGGGTTAAAGTTTTTCTTCGGGAGCAGTTTTTTTTTCGGGATGACAGATACCTAGCCTATCGTTTGCCTCTCCGTATCGCATCCACTGGACTCCCGCAGCCTTGACCTGGGGGGGTGACCATACGCTCTTAGAGCTGTATCAATTTGAGATCGAATAAGGGACAGATGTATCTGACTTGTATACATCTGTCACTTACTCGATATCAAATTGATACCGCTCTAAGAGCTTATGGTCACCCCCAGGTCGTCGCTCCACCTAGAGGCCTTCCAACACTGCGTCTTCCGGTACGCGGTCGCCACCCTAGAATAGAAAAATAGAAAATAAAAAAAAATCATTGCACAAATACGATGGCCTCAACTGCCTCTTTGGAGAGTAATTGAACTATTGATAAATTGTTAATAGAGTGCTCGATAATTGTGGGTCTAAGTTATAACATTTTTGAACTGATGGTGTCCTAGTGTGCCATCCGTATAGACTTATATATAAATCTGCGAACAAAAATAAAAAAGACTAATAAAGAGTATTCTATTCTATTCCATTCTATTCTGCTGTCTCTTTAAAAATGTAGCTAGTTTCGCTACATAAACTATAGGATCGAAGTCTACCCCAGTTACTCTAGGGGCATTTTCGGTATCAGCCGGATCAGCGGATCGCCTTTTGCAGCGATCTCTACTTTCATCAAATGACCAGTGACTTTTTGATTTTTCTTGAAAGAAAAATTTACTGTACCGTCTAACCATTTTTGATGATATTTTCAAAATCTGTCTGATTTTTAAGATGCATCATTCTATTTCTGTTTCAGCTCTGATTTAAGACGGCTTAACAGTCGTTTAAATTCATTTCGTTTGTCTGGACAGTTGCTGACTTTCAGTAAACAATTATCCTTGTAAACTAATTTTCACATAAATATTGTACTCCTTACAGCTTTTAATATACTCGTAGAGTTCTCTTCTAGTACCTACTTTCCTTCATAGTTATAACCATTATTGTATGAAATTAATGTTGCTAATCAAGATCAAGAAATATCCACATCTACCAAAAGTCAGCTAGGTTCAAGAAAAAAAAATCTCATAAAAATAAGGCGGAAGTTGGCCGAAGGTTTTTCTTTAGAAATTGACTCATCATAGACTGAAGTTTATTATACATCTTTATTTTTTGCCGACCCATGCCTAGCACTATTAAATATTGCTAAATGACCATTTTCTAAATAAAGTGAAAAATATTAACGAATATTTAGGTCATCATTTAATAGCCTATTACGAGTACTGCAGAAATATTGACTATTTACTCACTTCATTACACATAAAATATTATACATACCCTAAACTAAAAACGAACCAAAACAAAACAAAAACTATCTTCTAAGACCACGTAACTCTGAAAATATTTGTATTAAAAATCGTTTACAACTTTGCACTAAGAAAAGTTATACATCCAGAAACTTAAATGGTTAACTTTAAAATTAAGTTTCTGATAACACAAGAGTCTAAAGTAACACGTTAGATTCGAAATGAGTGTAATAGTGAAATAACTACTAAACTACGATAAAAAAAATGTTAAAGGAGATTGCCCACACACAGGAGGTATCGTGTCTGCGATTTCAATATTATCCAAAAATCTGTTTTGTTTTTGACAACCCATCCGTGTTCTTTATATGTACAGACATATCAGATTCCTTCACTTGGAGATTTGTATGCACCTTATTGCATTGTAATAAGGGTTAACTTCAAGAACAGAAACATACCTATTTATATACCATACCCGGGTGAATAAATAAAAAAAATACTAACTATGAATATAACGTGTTTTTTCTACAATATACAAACAAATTCATCAAAACACAACCATTTTTTCAAAGGGGGCCCAAGTTCCCTTACATGGGCATTCTCCTTCAACAAACTCCAACAAAAAAAAAACTTAATAAATACCTGTACATGCGATGTGCAGCAAAAATGCAAACCAAAATGGCTTTTGCATTGCCACATTTGCTAACACCATGGAAGTGGCGAAGTTTAGGGCCAGTAAAACTTTAATTAGGTACTATCGAGCCAGCTAAACGAAGAAAGCCCAGTCAATCTTTCAAGCTTCTGGCTCAAGACTCAGGTTTTTGGAATCAGAACCGCGAGTCTGACGGTTTCAATCCAATTCTGTCTCTACAATTCATAAAACTACAGTAGGTAACTAATACCATGTCCATAACAGGGTCTAGTTGGTGAGAATAATAAAAAACCCGTGGCTTATTTGGGAACAGCGCATAAGCGCCGTTCCGAGCGTGTTGATAGTTTTCTATTATGAATTCAATCAACATAAATTAGTTTTAATTTGGCCGATGACGACTCGGCTACGGATTCATCTTGTCCGCTTGTTAAGGTGGGTGCACATGGGAGACGAGACTGTATAAGTTTTTAGGCATTATTTCTTGCCATTATTTTGGTTTCTTCTAGGCAAGCGTGTTCCACCGTCAACCACATCAGTTCGGTGAGATAGTAGTCAAACGCGAGCCTGTAATGAGAAAAAAAACATTACGTACACAAACTCACGCCTTTTTCCCATTTGGCAGAAATTACAGAGTTGCATTATTTTGTTTTTCTTTTTTTGAAAAGTTTACAATTTCAAAAAAAAACATGAAAAATTTTGAGGAAATGTCACAAACAACATTTTGTGATATTAGTCAATATTTTTTTAATAATTTCTAATTTTTTTTTAATAATTCAATACCGTGAAACATATATTAAAGTTTGCGCTACTTTATTAAAAAAAGCTTCAATAAAATAACGCAAGAATGAAGTTACCTACTAACTACGTAAAAATTAATGCAAGTAAGCAAGTGACGTGTAGTATCGGCTTTTTTTAAGAAAAAACGGACTGTTAAATATTTTCTTCTATACAAGAACCATGTAACGAAACACGTACCAGATTATTCTCCAATCTTGCGTCGCCTTGCGTCGTCTGTGTGCCCCCGCCCTAACGCGATCATTCTTTTTTTGTAAATCCACGTTGATTATGAGTAATCAATTTTTTTGTTTATTTATAATTTAGTATCGAAATAATCGGAATTGAGTGGATAATATATGTTACGTAAACATGTCCAATGTCAAAATTCGAGGGGTTAACTTTTTGAACTAGGTTTACCTATAGTTATTTGTGTAGCCTCTTGACTACAATCTACCAAAACCTAGTTTGTCAAAATGACTGTCCTCCTAACCGCACAGAACTCATGACATCACAAAAATAAATTCCAACAATCCAAATGGAGGAAAAATGAAAATGAAAAAAAAAACCGGCCAAGTGCGAGTTGGACTCGCGCACGAAGAGTTCCGTACGGCAAAAAAATCACGTTTGTTGTATGGGCGCCCCACTAAAATATTTATTTTATTCTATTTTTAGTATTTGTTGTTATAGCGGCAACAGAAATACATCATCTGTGAAAATTTCAACTGTCTAGCTATCACGGTTCATGAGATACAGCCTGGTGACAGACAGACAGACATACAGACAGACAGAGGGACCGCGGAGTCTTAGTAATAGGGTCCCGTTTTTACCTTTTGGGTACGGAACCCTAAAAATGGCAATGCATCTATTGTATCCAAATGGTGAATAGTAATTTTTATTTTTGCAATAATTAAGGTGTATTACATTTGTTAATAAATACATATTACACGTTACAATGTACTCAAACACGAACTGCTAATAATTTATTTTTTAAAAGAAAAAGGTATTATTTATTTTGTTCGCTTTGAATTCATTTCATTGCGCGTTGAACTTTAAAATTATGTCACGTGATAATTCAATAATAGTAATTAAGTATTAAATAATAATTTGTGTTCATTTATTAAATACTTTTCATTGAGGTCAATACAAGGCACAAACCTACATTGTACTTTGTACACAGTACTCATTCAATTCAATTCAAATATTATTATTGACAATTATTAAAAAAAAAATTTGGACAAAATAATTATTGAAGCTCACACTTTAGAGCTAGGTAAAAATCTGTGTTACGGAAGTCATTACGCTAATTTGATATTTTTTGATATTTGCAATTCTGGTGACCCCTGGCATTTATGAGATTTGTTTTATTTTTTTAATTTAGAATAGGCTCGCGCTTGACCACTATCTCACCTAATGGTAAACGATGATGTGGTCGAAGGTTAGCACGCGTGCCTAGAAGTAACCTATTCACTCTTGACTTAAAGACCCCGAGATTGTAGCTATCGGGAAACACAGACTCCGGCAGGGTATTCCACTCCTTAGCTGTACGCATAATGAAAGTATTTCCAAAACGTTGAGTGCGTATGGGTGGGATGTCCACCATGTACCGATGGCGCATCGCTGTACGTCTTGTAGCCCGATGATGAAATGGTCTTGGTGTCATTAGATCATGCAATTCCATCGCACACTTCCCGAAATGCAACCGATAAAAAACCGACAAGCTGGCAACTCGGCGACGATGTTCAAGGCTCTGGAGCTTTGACTTAACCAGTGCCTCATTGCCGATGAGCCTCTTAACCCGCTTTTCGATCGCCTCTAGTGCATCATGCTGGTATTTGGCAGATCCGACCCAGAGATGAGAACAGTACTCCATGCATGATCGAACTTGCGCTTGATACAAGCAGCTGTTCTGGCGTGAAGTACCTTCTAACCTATGCAAGGAGCACCCACAGTTTTTTGGCAGCCAGCTGAGCCTTTGCCTCAATGTGTGGGCCAAAATTGAGAGTCGAAGTCAACGTAACGCCAACAAGCTCAAGATGGTCAGTTATTGGCACGGTCACATCTCGGAAAGTTGGAGCCGGGTGAAATTGGCTCTTTTTGCGGAAAAAAGACACGCCTGAGTTTTAGCAGCATTAACCTGACCAGATTGGCATCATCCCATTCGGTACCTTGCTATAGAACTTGAAATTTTTTAGCGATGATGTACCTAAACTAAAAAGGGAGAAATAAACTTTCGTTTCGGAAGTCGGTGTCGCAAAACAAGAGGTACGAAAAACTCCTTGTTTTTCGTACCTCTTGTTTTGCGACACCGACTTATTCCTTCGCTTCCGAATAATTTTTGCACATTTTTGTGTTTTGCCTTTGAAGCCGATTAATTTTTTGTGAAAAAGTTTCTTCAATACTTACAGTACACAGTATACAGTAGTCTCATCTCAGTAGGCGACCCATTCTAACCATACCCGTTTTCATACAGTCCACCCATTATATAACTACCCTCATAATTATATTAGTTTTTATTCTTGCCATGTTACCTACTCATTTTCACACTATTTATGTACATATTCCCATATTCCTCACTATTTTTAACGGATACAAATTTATTTTATTTAAGTTTACACACACACGTCACCTTGCAGTATAAAACTGATTTAAATCCGTCACCTCAAACATCAGGTCCAACAACCCTGTTGAAAACCAGCGTCAGGCACTAATTGTCTGGCATTTTTGCTGAACTGGGCCTTTTTGGCGCAGCCGTGAGGCACACTTTCCTGCTAATTTCTTACGTTAGTTTTAAATTTTATTTGTATATTATCTGATGTGTAGTATTATGTTGTGTGTCTATTAGTCTGTGCTAAATAAATGTATTTTCTTTTCATTTCTTAGATCTTACAAAAATATCAACAACTCACAATTTTACAAGCCCGAACTTCACCAAGTCATTGCTAAGTTAGAAAGTTCTAAGTTATTACCATATGCACATGCGGATAATAGTTGTGCATACGATTAAATAAAGGTGGCGGTCCCTTTCAAGTTTCAAGTACAGGGTTCGAATCCGACCTCGTCGATTAATTATGAAACTTGCACATTGCCAGCAATTATTATAAGAAAAAGCTCTTTGAAAATACATTGTTGTGATACCTAGTTAATGCTTCTAATGTGTTATTAGTAGGAAATTGTTAATTTGTACACGTTTTATGTGAAGAAATTGTTGGTTTAACTTGCCGTCACTCAAACAGTATTTATTTACATATGTACATTATTATTTACAAACTAATATTAGAACTAAAAACGGAATAAACATATGTACAATTACGGAGCGTCAAAAAATTCGTCCACATCGCTGTCAACAGGAAAAGTGCCTAGAAGGCTGGCAGCATTGCCACGTTGGATGGCAATGCTGATTCTTTGGCCAAAGAAAAGGCCAGCCCTCTGGTCTCGTGAAGAGTCGACCAACCGCTTGGCGATATCCCGAAATAATAGGTGTGCACTCGGACCCCACGGCCCTAGTGTTTCAACCCCAAACGGCTCAAACACATAATTACCAATTAAGTTGTTGTATTTGCGCCGTTTGAGGTTTTCAGCACCTGCAGCAGCCGCCCCAGCGCAGCCCACCGTGCTAGGAAGATGGGATGGTGCAAGGGTGTCGACACAAGTTGCATCCCACACCAAAGACCTACCCAACTTCCAAGGCATTATGGTCATACCATCTGGTCTCTTCCCATCAACGCGTGCCAGGCCATTGGGTTCTAAGACAGCTGGCACTCCGGCGGTGGCAAGAGCACGACGGATGAGATCATTAATGCTAGCGTGCCGCGCAATACGACCTGCACTCTTACTACAAGAAAGGCCATGGTGTCCGAGGCAGTCGACTGCTTCACCGCATTGACAGCGATGTGGAGCCCCACAAGGAGCGCCCAATCGCAGGCAAGTAGCGAGTCGGAAGGTTGTGTCACCTAGCATAGTGCCTATGTTAGGCGACGGTAGTGCCTGAAGCCAGAGGCCCGACTCCCACTCACCCACAGCCAGCAAGCGGGCACGCTCAGCAGTATTGGTAGACGTATTAATAAGGTTATTCCGTACCAACCTGCAGAGCGGCTCATCCCACTGTCTCTGGGAAAATGGGTTCTCGGGCCGATCCGTATCCGGGCAAGCCACTTTCCAGGCGTTCTCTGCGTCTGTCAAGCACGGCACTTCCGAGTCAACCAGGGAAAGAGCTAAAATTTTTCTGGTTAGCTTTTCAGTGCTGTGGACAGAAGACAGGAACGCTGGTAAGCTTACACTAGAAATTTTGCGGACGCCGAGGCCACCAAAACGAATTGGTAGGGTGGCTTGCAACCACGCACGGTCGTCCAAGGCCACATTAAGAATGGATGTTAATGTGTTGCGAATAATTTGGTCAATTTTGTCCAAAAGTTGTGGTTTCTTCCAAAGAGGAGAAGAACGGAGAAAATACATAAAATTTGGACCGAAACAGCAATATCTGATAAGGGTGAATGCCGAATGTATATTAATTTTGGAGAGTCTATCCGAAATATCATTAAAATGTTTGATTTTATCTTCGATGAAAGATGAAAAACTTTCTTCTAAAATAGGGGAACCTAGGAGGTGCAGAGAACTTTTTTCTATGATTTTGATTTGCGGGGCTATTGCACTAAATTTATCTAAAGTCGATTGTCTGTCGGTAACGTCAGAGAGGTAAATTTCGCACTTAGAGGGGTTAAGTTCCAGGCCTATAGATTTAAATTTCTGTTTGAGGAGTTGCAGGTCATTCAAAACGGTGTCAACATCACCTCCTAGCGTTCCATCATCTAAATACCACACGTTAAATTTGGAATTTAGTTGTTGGATTATGGGATGAATAGCTAAACTGAAAATGACAGGCCCGAGAGGGTCACCTTGTTGGCAACCAACTGCAGATTCCAAAATGTTGTCCTTATACAATAATTTTGATGGATGCCTATAACATTGCCACATAAAACCATAAATTTCGGGGAGTTCTTTTTTGACTTCAGCCAACAAAGTGTCCCTGTTCACGGAGTTGAATGCGTTTTTGACGTCAACCTTGAGAATGACCTCACCTTTTTTAGAGTTAAGAAATGAGGATAAGGCATGTACGGCAGCCTCACAGCCCCCTCTGGAACCAAAACCAAGTTGAAGGGGCTGGAACTTAGTTGCAAGAGATTCACTATACACCTTGCAACATATTTTGGCTGCCAAACGCCTGTAGGTGCAACCGACAGCAATGGGACGAATGCCGCCGTCCTTCTTGCACAGGGCACACAGGTTAGCCCCATACAAGACATCGACGACGGCATCGTTCACGCCGCCGGAGAGCATTAAGTTGATCAGAACCGCAAGCTCCTTCATGAGCGACTCACCAGCTTCCCCGGCGCCTGAACTCAACAAATCTTTCAAATGCTGTGGAGTCAGGCCGTCGAGGCCGCCGGCAGAACCACTCCGGAAAGAGCTCACGGCTGCGATCAACTGTGGGGCTGTAATTTGGAAAAAAGATGAATCCTGAACGAGGGGGTCGGGGTGGACGGGCGGGTCGGGGAAGGTGAGACCATCCACAGGCGCTGGGTGTTTACTCTCTAGAGCTGCAAGAGTCTCAGGAGAGTAAGGCGCCACCACATCACTGCTGAACAGTAGTCTGGCCGCCCCCCTTATGTCACCCTCACTTAACTTAGATTCTACATGAGCACAAATTCCTTTCTGAGAAATATTAAAAAACGGTAATTTTGAGCCTAAAATGCGGGCCGAATTGTTGCAGTTTTCTTTAATTTGATTTGTTAATGATTTTTGATTTGCCAAATTTTTTTGGACATGTAGAATCCTATAAGGGAAGGTGAGTAAGTGCTCCCAGGCACGTTCAGAGTTCTCCTGGGTCGCGTGACGAACACAACGCGCTAAACTTAGAGCAACAGAGTGCCTCGCGCCCCGGGGAACTCTTTTTAGCACTGGAGTGGAATTTTTGAATTTAGACAATGTTTTCCACAAAGTTTCTTCAAAAGGTGTTGATGTCGGGGATGTGGCTGGGGGGCACAAAGGTACACTATGAGGTTTGTGGACCTTACCATAGTGAATCTTAAGCCCCCGTTCGCCTTTGAAAAAACGGGCCTGGGAGCAATGTGGGCATCTTACCAGCTGAACATCCAGTGATGTGGTAGGTTGACTGGCACTGGTTATTCCGGCGTCGCTACAGCCGGCGCCAAACATAAAATAGATAAAGAGTAGTTACACTTACACAAGACTTACCAACTATCACAAAAGTATAAACAATATTAACTATTAAATTCACTCAAAAAAAAACACCATAATTAATTATAAATAAACAAAACGAAAATGTCTGTGGTTGCCTAGCGACCGAGTGCGGCGCAGTCGCGCTGTCGGCCTGGAGCGCCGCGCCGGTATCGCCGTCATTTTAGAGCAGCGCAGCCCTGGTTACCGATGAAATTAGGCTGTAAGTAGACCTCTCCAGAAATTAGTCCAAGCGCTGACGCACTTGCAGGCTCAGGTTTATGCGGCCGGGAACATGTTCATAACTTTACACAGCGGCGTTCGCTGTGAATATCACTGATGTTCTCCCAGAAAATGTTCATCAAATTTCTTTTGAACGCGAATTATTCGTTATGAATACGGCAGCCCACATTTCTTGACAAGATTGACTAATAAATAACAGTCTATAGAATTAAACCTAATTAACTTGCCTATTTTATTTGATACTCTTGGTAAGAAATTCCTAATTATTTTATGGTAGTTTGTAAATGTTGTGGAGAACTTAATAATTCGTTGACCCTATTCAGTCAAATCCTATGCAAGTTTAGTCACTCAAAGAATATCAATTTATTTATTTAAGTATACATGTATAACTTTACAGGTCATACTTTTTTTTTTTTTTTTACCTAAGGCGTTATACAATGAGAGAAAAGAGAAAAAAAAAATACACACAAACGAAACATAAAAGAATTAGGCAAAATTAAATATAAACAAATAAAAACTAATTTATATTAAAAAAAAACACGATACCAAAAAACATAGACAAAAAAGATACAAAAACGGAAAAAAATAACGGAGAAAAAAATATAAGTATACCAAACAGAAGTAAAAAAAAATTACAAAGAATACATAAACAATTATTCACTAATCTAACTTTCTATATGCCTCATTACTCCTTGGAATCATTATATGCCTCATTCCTGGAATCATTATATGCCTCATTACTCCTTGCATAAAAATACCTATAAAAAAGGCCTATTTTACCCCACTGCAGGGCATTTGGCTACTCTCCCTCTATCTATTTTTCCCAAACTGCCGCGATTTAGGGCCAGCTCCTTGAGAAGAAGTCCTTAGGCCCTAGACATATGACATACTATCATCGAAAGCGTGGCGGTAGAGATTCTCAAAAAGGCAAAATTGTATGGGATAGACAAAGCGATATTGAAAAATCACGTGATCAGGGGGGTGACCATAAGCTCTTAGAGCGGTATCAATTTGAGATCGAGTAAGTGACAGATATATACACGTCAGATACATCTGTCCCTTATTCGATTTCAAATTGATACCGCTCTAAGAGCTTATGGTCACCCCCCAGTCCCTAACATTTTGACATTTCGACTATCACCTTCGCTGACATCGAATGCCACTCGTATAGAGCCTCTCGACTCCACAATAACTTAGGTAAAACATCAGGACCCGAGGTGGAGGCACGTAGTTCCACGCGCACCCCTCTTAGTCGTCACGGGGGTAGTCAAACACCTCACTCCCTCCCAAACCGAGGTCTAGGCCCGCAGAGGCGGGCCGGAACTATACGCGGGTTGTGGAAGTATCGTATGTTTTCGCCAGCGTAGTTGTGAGATGAAACACCGGGGTGGTTTTTAGTCAATAGGAGTCGAACAGACCCCTCCAGGGCGGAAGACATTCAATGAGGATTTTCCACACCGGAACAAAAAAAAGGGTTAGTTAGGGGTGCATGTTGTAAGCGCATCCTAGGCAACGTCGGCTCCAACTGCCTACTCGCTTTGGGTGGACAGTTAGAGCGGGGCGGCTAATTTCAACACATGAAGGAGAGTCACACATGGGACACAAGTTTAGAAGCCCAATTAGTTACACTATGTTATTATACGAATAAAATTCAAAACTTTCAAAGATCAATTTATTAAGAAAATGGTCTAATTATAACATATAAAATAACTAACATAATGGACAAAATGTAGGTATACCATAGGAACACGTCTGCCTAATCCGTAGAGCTGATCCAGAAAGGGCGAATCCGCCGCGAAACGTTTCGCGCTAAATCATTCGCGCGTTAGTGAGATCATCATCATCATCATCATATCAGCCGAAAGACGTCCACTGCTGGACATAGGCAACCTTCACCAGGTCATAAGTCCACCTGGTGGGAGGCCTTCCAACGCAACGTCTTCCAGTTCGCGGTCGCCACTCCAGAACCTTTGCCCCATCGGCCATCCGTTCTGCGAGCAATGTGCCCTGCCCACTGCCACTTAAGTTCCTTAAGTTGAATCACGCTTGCCTGGAAAAAACCTATTCACTCTTGACTTAAAGACCTCTTTTTTTTTTTTTTTTGCTTGGCGAAATGCTCATGCATACTGCACTACCACGGGGAGATAGTGCAGTTATGTGGGACTCTAACCCACTAAAACTCCACGGTGTCCTCCAGTGCCGCTTATGGCGGGAACACGGGCACGCGTTAGCACTCACCGCGAACCCGCCGAGTACCCCCATCACCGGCGCACCAGAACACACTGTACGCCGTGACCACCCCAGAGACCAATTCAGCACATGGGTGCCAGACGACCCCGTGTATGCCACCCTTGGCCCCACTGTGACGGGTCGAGGTCAATGGCCCCGCCACCTACCATTTTGCGGCCGCAGGGGATAGGGAGAGCGGCTAACGCTATACCGACACTCCTCTTCCCCTGCGGCCCCACCGCGTCCGCCATCAGACGGTGGCGACCCCGTCTAGGCCGCGGAAGGTAGGGAGAGCGGCGCACCGCAATACCGGCACTCCTCTCCCGCCGCGGCCTCCAACCCTCAGCCGCGATATCGTATGGGACCTGGGAATCTCCATAAGACATCGCGGCCCGCCTCAGTTGCGATGTCACCTGTTACCAAGCGGCACCGCAACCTACTAGTTGGCCGCTACGTCGTCGGCTTAATCGGCAACAGCCCTGACGAGCGGCCCCCCCTCGGGTTCCTCTTCGCTTCACCGTGGGTGACCAAGCCACGGTTACTAAGCCCCCCCCGCCTCGACAAAGCGGGAACCCACCGGGGGGGGGGGGACTTAAAGACCCCTAAATTGTAGCTGTCGGGAAACACAGACTCTGGCAGCGAGATAGTTAGTGAGATACTAGGCACCAATATATCGCGCCCAGAAGCATCGCGCGTATTTTGAACCAGACTCTCGACTTGCGCGAGATACTAGGGACGCCTTGTTGCGTCCACTTTACTCACGAATTTCAGAGCGAGTTCACTTATCAAGGGCAATGGAGCAGCAAAATTTTGTACGTAGTTGCCCTAATGCTCGCACGTTGGTACGCTCCTTCTGGACGCAACGTCCGCGCGGTTTACGCGCGAGAGTTTCGCAGCGAAATTTTTGTAGAGTCCCTTTCAAACCACAGTACCTTCATTTCAAGATTATGAACAGTATAATTTTTGTCTTCATCGCCAATTCAATAAAAAACAGTCCTAACTTTAATCCATCTGAGCAGAAAATTTCACAACTACAAATTGCCATTTCAAATAATCCGTTTGCATAACGATAATTTTCTGTAATAATTTTCATGTCTTAACAATAATTCTTATTTCTAATGGCTGCTGATCGGCAATTGTTTCGCATCGATACACAAACCGACATCATTGTGGTTTCATAAATGGTTTGCGTTACGTTAGAAATATTGGAAAAGGCATTTCTTTAGTTTATTTTTAAAATAGTTTTTTTTTGCATTTAAATGAGGCTTTTGTTAGTTAGTATGTGTTTTATTAACTGGAAGAGAATTTGAAACGAAATTATATTAAAAAAAAATGGTAAAGAAAGAAAGAAAAAGCATTTATTGCAACATAAATCGTCATGCCTGAAAATTACGTTTAAACTCAAATACGGTACTCAATTACTCAGCATACATGTTGAAATTTAAATGTATAAATATTTATTTTATTCACTTTTAGTGTATATTACTTAAATGAGTTGGATAGGACATAATTTTTGCATTATTCAATCGTCAATGAATTTGACTATTAAATATCTAACGCCTAATGTAGGTCTTTAAACATTAATGAAAATTAGGATTCATTGAACGAGACTGGACTCGTTTTTATATCCGTGAATAATTCAGATCCATTTGGACGAAACAGGCTAACCGACAATATATTTTCATATGTCCAAATATTGACAGGGTTACATATTTCAGAGATCATCTAATACTGAAATTATTAATTTTTATGATTATTTGCAACCCTTGAAACATTGTCAATGAATTAAAAGTTCCCTGTAAGTAATTAAGTTCCCTGGAAACTTACAAACTCAACGAGCATCTTTCAGCAATGACGATTCTCTGATTCCTGAAAAGAAAAATAAAACTCTAATTCTATTTTAGAAATACAAATCTATTTTTAAATCATTTATCTATTCCATCGTAACATTTCGTAGCTCACGGTAACAATTACGATTGCGACCGCGATCAATTGCGATCGCACGCGACTTCCTCTGCGCGACCGCAATCTCGGCGCCAAATCGATCGAAGCTGCCGAGATGTTTGCTTTTGCTCTTATCTGTCATTATCTGTGGTGTAAAGTGGTTCTACTCTATGACTATTGACTATGGGTAATCAAGTACAATGGGTTTGAATTTCTCTATTTTTGTTCTTCGATAAACATGGTCTGATTTGTTGGTATGGTAGATTTGATACGTGTTTATGAATAATTTGCTCTTAGCCAGGCACGAAATCAGAGCAAAGATCTTCCGTGGTGTTTGGCTATGGTACCATCTAGATTCTAAGGCCTAGGTAGTCATTCCTTAGTCACTAAGGAAAGCATAGGAAGATTTGAACTTTTGTGGAAGTACGTAGATATGGGTACAATATCAATTCTATGTTTCTACTACCCATTCGTTAACTACGTTCAATTTCGTGTGTTGCGGGTGGATATGACGTGAAATCATATAGGGAGTAGGTAAATTGCATGCTCTTATTTATGAAATAGGAAAAAGCCCAATATTGGTTAAAACGAAATCCATCAGTGCTAAAAGTCTTGCAAGTCATAAACAACAACAATAGGTAAACATTTAAATGCAATCCATTTTTATTCTGTGGTTACGTGGCCAGCTTATCTAAAGTCTAGACGCCATTTGTATCAGCCGAGACGTTCCGATTTCAAACAAATTTCAAATCGAGTTCTTTATAAATGTCATTTGTTTGTCGACTACGGCGCGTGCCCGCTAATGGAAAGCTTTACCCAATGATTCGTTTTTGGAAAAAAATTAAGAACTGTCACGAACTGGATTTACTAAGCAATTTTGGAATTTATTCCACAAAAAATAAGGTTAGAATTTGATTGTGTCTAATGTACAGTTTGGATGATTCGGCCCGGGTTCGTGCTAACGTTATCAGCCAGCATTATTTGCTTCGAGTTTCGATGTTTCTTTTAACCTTTTATCGAATTCCCAAAGAGTGTTTTGAATTAAAACATTATTTGCGTGTTGTGAGCGAATTTAAAGTGCTTCGCGATTAATCGAATCGAAACACGATCGTGTTTGATTTAATCGATATTTATTTAGAATTTGTTCTAAATTACTTTGAAGAATTGCTTTACTTTTTAGATTTAGGTATGTTTCTGCGCTCAGTCGTAATAGAGGCGTATCCATTTACTATTATTTTCGTAAAACTGGTCTTATATCAACCTGATTTTATGATAGGTACAAAGCCAAGTCTCAGTCTGTCTCAGGATGAATCTCCTAGAAATTTGCGTCGTCTCCTACTGCCCATTATTAATGTAGGTAAATGCCCGTTTGCAAACTCAAACTTAAATGTTTATTCATAGGTGTAAATAGATGTTGTAAATAAAGTACAGAGTTGCCTATATACATTTTTCTCCGAAACCCCGTCCCCATGAAAAAGCCCTTGGAAACAAATTCAGGACATCATCATCATCAGCCTTTTAATGTTTCCATTGCTGGGAACATTAAAAAGCTGATGCCAGTCTCCTCTCTGTGAGAGAGTATGGACCGTAGTCTACAACGCAGACCCAGTGCGGGTTGGTGGATTTCATATGTCTTCGAGTTTTTGGTTCTAGGACATGCCGGTTTCCTCACGATGTTTTCCTTCACCGTTTTGAGAGCAGTGGTGATGAAATAATTTACACAAATTAAAGCGCTGGGCCACCACTGCAAATATAAATAATTTCAGGACATCATACAATGCTGATATAATAATGACGAGGTTATTGTTCTATCTTACGGCGGGTTGGTCTTAGTGGTGTGAGTGATGAAAATTGTGTCTGTGTGCGTAAGCTCGGGAGCGCTCAGTAACGCTTACGCACACAGAAACAATGTGCATATGCATCTACACACACGACTAAGACCAACCCACCGCGACGTGAGATAGAACATAAAAAAAAAGAAAGAAAGAAAAGAAAGAAAAATATTTATTTGTGACCCGCACAGGAGGCACGAGATAAGAAAAACACAAACAATAATAAAAAATAAAAATAAATTACCCCGTGCGAGACCAAAAAGGCTCCTATCTCAGCATGAGCAACGATATCAAAATGAAAATAACGCTGCGCTGATATTCTGATAGGGCCCAATGTTGATGCCACAAACAACATCTGTACTATCTTCGAAATCTGTTTTGAAAGCTTTACAGTTACGAGATGACATCATAATCACAGGTTTCCTGATAGCTGATGTAATAAATTTGTTTTAAACTAAGTTGACAAGATAATAATTTTCAATTTGATAATAATTTCAATCAAGTTTTTTAATTTACTATTTAAATTAATAATTGGGTAATAAATTGTTAATAGGAATATGTTTGGTTAAAAATAATATCTTGTGATGAATTTTGGTCTTACAAGCGCGGACTTTGCAAATTCTACTCTGGCTATAATTGCCAGGTCTTTTCAGGTTCTGTTTTAGACTTTGTCAGCCTTCAGACTAAGTATGAAACACACTTACATGTCGTGTCGTGTCGTGGCGTGGCGCCTTCTGACATAATTGATTGGCCGCAAAACTCGTGTGTGTTATGACGTAGGCTGGAACAGGCTCGCCACGACACGTTATTGTGTTTCCATCGTTATTAAATGCTTCTCTGACAATTAAATAAAATGAAACTAGGTTTACTTAAGAAATAATCAATGAATATAATTATTTTTATTTTACAATTAGTTAACTGAGTATGAAGGTGAAGTAGAGGCCATTAACATAATGCTCCAATATAGGAAGAGACCTCAAAAAAGCCCACTTGCCACAAAAAACAACCTAACACAGAACAATTTGGCGCAGAAAAGAGAGGAGAGCCGACCCCAAATGATGAAAACAGGAAAGGAAGTTGAGAGTTACACGTACTTACGTGTAACCAAACCAAATTTTTTGCATAGTCACCTACTATTTTCTCATTATCATTTCGTCTGTTTCTCTGCACCCGTGTATAAACTACCAACCGAAAGATTCAAACAACACCGCATAAAAACGATATTACACAACTCAAAACATTAATGTCTAAACAAAAATTCAATCAGCGATGACTCAAGGCCAATCTCAGAGTCATTAAACTCAATTCTTCAACAAAAAGCCGTACGACGAGCGATTCGATCCACAACCCTTGCGTTCACGAGCATTCAGCAAAAAACCTCAGATCTTCGATAACTCAATTTGGACCAATTTATTGCCGGACGGTAATAGGTGCAGCTACCTTGCTTTTTCTTAATTAGTTTTGGATGGACGTGACGAATTATGGCAATTGTTAGATTGTGTGTAGACCGAGTGTTGGTGCATGTACCTTAATTTTGAGTGTGGAACAGAGGTAAGTTTTCCTATAATAGTACGTAAGATGAGCTTCGTGAACACTTTTTATAGAAAACATCGTATTGTTGTTGGCCAATTTAATAAGCAGTAAATGTGACATTCATTTCAAACGCGAATTTAAAAAGATTCCACAATTTTGATCATACTTTGGGTAGTGGTACAGCGCTTGGCTCTAGGACAGTTAAATAACGACTAGGTACGTATATATTTTTTCATGTCTATCATAAAACGAAACCCCTAACTTAGTTGTGACTTGGTTTAGAACACTAATATTGTTTTTAGAAATAATCAAACCCATTGGGTGATCCAGACACATGCTGTTCAAACTTCGAACAGTCCTTTTTCTTTATCATTACAAGGTCCTGTCAGCCAGTACTCAGTGTTGGTGGCCAGTATTTTACTTAATCGCTTACTCAAATACAAAATACTATCACCCTTATTTATAAAAAAAACTGCATTTATTAGCAACATTTAAATTCTATAGATAATTTGAATTCAGAATCTGCTATAGTAAACAGTTTCTCCTATAAATTTATATTTGTTCGGAGTCAGTTTCTCTTCAGTCCTTTCCCATTTTATGAATTTCGAATTAGGCAATTAGAAACATAAGCTACTAGTGATGAACCCAGTAGGTCGTAAGAGGGCGGTGGCGCCGTGTAGTCGAATAATTACCTTGCTTATACCGGCGGGCAGCCTCTTGTTTCGCAAATCATCGTCGCTCATTTATTCAAACGTTGTACTGGTGAAAACTCAAGTGTTTGGGCGTTTGAGTTAGAAATATGAAAGTTATTAAGAGAGAGAATGAGAGAAGCGTCATTATTAGAATTAATATTTGTTTCGGGATATTTACCATGTATATTTAGATTTTTGTTGAGAGCTCGATATTTCGGCACCGTTACAAGCGCCATGATCACGAGATAACAAGCTCTCAGCAAAAATATAAAAATACATGGTAAATATCCCGAAACAAATATTAATTCTAATGATTGTGACCATTTCAGCTTAAAAACTTATGAAGCGTCATTATGTCAAGGAGGGGTGTTCATCATCATCAATTGCATTACATTCATTGTGCTTACAGCTAAGGACTGCAATTCCCTGCTCCTGATAGTTGGTCTTTAAGTCAATAGTGAATAGGTTAGTTCTAGTCAAGCGTCCTTCTCCGTAAACCACAAAATCGCTTAACATTAGTTGAGACTAGTTGTGCCCACGGCTTCGCTCCCGTCATCTGACTGCCTACCCTACCCTACTTACCTTCCTGCCTACCCTACTTGCCTACCAACCATTTTTTTTTCTAGGGTCATCATTCTAAAACATAGAGCAACACGGACCCGCCGGTGGTCCGTGTTGCTCTATGTTCTAAAATGTCTACAATTGCACAACGCCATCTATCGAATATCGAGTTCAACTGTCCGAGTACTATCTGAATTGCGTGTGTTGTGATAATTTTACTTCTTGAACACTTTAAATGTAAGTTTTGATAGAGTGAACCGATTGCGATGCAACAAAAACTAAGTAATACTTCAAGCTACGCACAATTACTTACAATTTTGTATAAAAGTCATTTACCTTAGTTTCGTACAATTCACGTGATGCGTGCACAAGTAAACAGATAAACAACAAAAATTCCAAAAATGCAGGCAATTGGTTATCCTTTAACACACTGGTTATTTTTTTTTTGGAAATATTTTTCGATGTACAAAAACGGCTTTTCTACAGATTTATTATATGTATTGATGATTGATTGATACTGGTCAAACGCGAGTCTATTGTTATTAAAAAAGGCCTTTGTCTAAAGCCAAGAACTAAATAAAATCTAGAGTCTAGAGCAATTAAGTCTAGACTTAGAGCAAGGTATTGTTTAAACAAAGTCGTGATGTGAAGCTAGAAAAGTGACTATAAAAATAAACATGAGATAAGAAACAGGAACGACAGTTTGAAAAACTATATTGAACTCGTTCTGTTCAACTAGGTAAATAAAAAAAAAGTCGTAATCGGGTTTGTGATCTTTAACCTGACACGTGTAGCAAAAAGCCTGAAACTTTTAACAGTGCTGTCAATTTTACAGTTGCTCTCTTGTTTTTGTTACTGTTGCAAGTTGGGGGCGATAAAATACACGTACATTAAGTAATGGCGGTATTTCTTCAGATGACATACCCAACCTTTTGAACTGGAACTGATATTTGCCAGAAAACTATTTTTATTTGCTGATTCTTTGCAGCCACTCGGACTTATGTGGTGGTGTTGGTGGCCTTTTGCAGAAAGTAAATTATATAGATTTTCTTCAGAAAAAAGCCACTTACTGTGAGAAAAAAAGTGTGACATAAGACATCACTACGTTGGTCTGAATGGATTATTAAGTTAGCATTATTTATTCTGTGTGGTCGGGTCAATTCTTCTTCAGGTATCGTCGGCAGTTCGACACCGTTCGTTCGTGTTTTGTAACTTTCAGTAATATTTTGGAAAGTAAGCAGTATTTCCTCTTCAGAATCAGTGTGTAGGATCGTAACGCGATTTACTCATAATTTTCGAGGTGGTCGGGGTATTTAAAACAATGTTTTGAGGTAACTAAAATCATTATGCAGTGCCGAAAACACATTGTGAATGCGGCACCCAGCAGAGACGTCATAGAAATTAGAGGTGGCAATAAACGTGTTAAAGCGCCAGAATAGTTAGGAGAACTTTGATTTAAATAATAAATCAGTTCCTAAACACAACGCTCTACGACTGTACAGTAACAGAGAGCGATGTAAATTGAATTAGGGGGCGTGTACACGGCGCGGCGGCGGCAGTGCTGCGGTACCGAACTCATGCGAGGACACACGGAAGCGGCCATTTATTATAATTAATTGTAAATCTACCAGAGATAATTATAGCTAGCTACTGCTTCCATCCTGCAAAAATGACGGTAAGACGTAAGCTACATGAGATGAATTTGAATATGACACACCGAAATAGCTAATAAAAAAAATTGGAAACCTGTTCCAGAGTAGAGATTCTGAAACTTTCTAGCAACTGCTTTTATTTAAAAAAGACTTACAGTGAAAGTTTGATGGATGAATGGATGTTTGTTATTCAATCACGCCAGAATGGCTTAACGGTTCTGGATGAAATCTGGCGCAGAGATATTTTTTATCCCGGTATAATGCTCCCGGGGATGATATAGTAGATTGTTTATCTAGGGAGCAAACAACTATTTTAAAGGCGAAAGTGTTTTTTTTTCATCCAAACTGGAGTAAAGGATTATAAAGTAGAATCCTGCGTGAAACGAAGGATACGTCACCCGAGTTTAGAAAGTAGTGTCGCTCCCGAGGTGAATACTCTACTTTTTATCTTCCTTTATGAGAAAATAAGTAAGTGCAACTTATGAACAAAAACGTTACGTTTATTTATTTAAATACAATTAGGAACCATAAGACATAACACAGAAATAATAAGAGGTTAGTGTTTATATTTGAACAATTATGGAAGTGCATCGTAACCATTTTATTAGTACCATCCGTTACAGTTGTAGATTTATTTTTTAATTTGGCTCGCGCGCGGTTTTCT
This sequence comes from Orthosia incerta, assembly GCA_948252205.1. NCBI lineage: Eukaryota > Metazoa > Arthropoda > Insecta > Lepidoptera > Noctuidae > Orthosia > Orthosia incerta. The sequence goes on along the minus strand of OX411754.1, from coordinate 8,761,340 downwards.
AGCCAGTCACTTATTCAATACAATGTTCCCGTGCGGTCCGAAATAGAATTACAATCGCTCATTAGCCATTCACCTCATACATTCATCGTAATCGATTTTAGGGATGTAATCCTATTTTGGACCGCATGGTTTGTGATTCATCTCTTTGCACTATATAATAACAATATCACATTCCAAATTCAAATCTCTTTTAGTCTCTAGGGATAAATGTGCTATTTTAGTCCCTGTTCACAAAGAATATACTAGCTCTATTTGAATAGATGTGATAAAAATTACTTTTCACGCGGGGGAAGCTTACAGACAAAAGCTAGAAGCAGATACATTAGAATATAAAACTATTGTGATCATTAAGAAGATTGCCACCCTGAGGGCCTAGTCAAATTGACATACCATCAGCAGTAACTATAGTCATAAATCCAAAATGAGATGCTTTTACCAAAATGTGGTCAATCTCAAAAATTGTGGACTTCTGACAGTCGTTAATGCTGCGCGGATAGAACGTCTTTATGTCTAGAATCTGGACACGTGAATGTTTTTATCAGAGTTCATGGAAGTCATGATTTTAAAATTTCGTAAAATACATCTTCTTCTTCCACCTCGCCACTTCCCGTTACTCGGGGCCGGCTATCCTGGTCATGAGGCACCACTTGTTCCGCCGATAAGCATCGTCAGTAGATAGACTGCACTTTTTTATGCCTCGTCGTCCAAGATGTCAGCGGTCTGCCTCTCCATCTCTTTTGTGTCGTCGTAAAATACTTGTGGTTCATTAATTTGCTTGTAAATGTATGATGGCAACATTGTAAGAAAGTAAATTGAATTAGTGGGCGTATACGGCGCGGCGGCATCAGTGCGGTACCGGACCCATAATTATTAATTTATTTAAGGCTGTATCCTGACCAAAAAATCAGCATGAGATATGAGCATTCATATTGGCCTAGCGGCACTGGTGGCGCGTGAATTACGGTAGTGAATACGCCCAGATTGTAGAATAAAATCTTTATAAAATCGAATATTGGTCTTTTGAATAAACAAAAACTTACAAAATGTTCGTTATCAAATTGTCTATCCATTAGTGTTAGTACAAAAAATAATTAATGAACACTTTACGAGGAGATGCATGCTATCAATAATTATTTTTATTGTTTTTTTGGAAGGAGATTACTGAAACATATACCTCTTTAAAAAAAAAAAGCGCAATACCATTTTAGAATTAACATTATGTAGAAATTTAGTGTATTTTTAGTAATTGATATTTCTTTTTAAATAAAGAGTAGAGAGCACTTAAAAACTGCACAAAAACGACTAGCGCGGCGTTTTGCTCGGGGAGGCGCCTTAAGGGGAAAATAAACGTGATACATTAAATTTTACGACAAGAATTACAAAAATTACGACCAAATGCGTAACCAACCACATTTCCCAGAGGGCACCCATATTAGGACACCAGAATACTATCTTAATACTAGTATTACAAATGCGAAAGTTTGGATTTGTGTCGGCGGCTGAACGGATCTGGATGAAATTTGGCACAGACATAAATTATAGCAATCGCAGATAGAATACTTGTTATCCGGGGATTGTGTTCCCTGGGGATAATTTTCGACTTTCACGTAGGCGAAGCCGCTGCCAGAAACTATTTAACATAATTAAATAACTAATTATGGCAATGATTAGCTACCACTAAAGATGTACCAACAAGATTAACTCTGAAGTATTGTGTATAAGAAATATCTAACGCTCTAGAATAGCGACATTCTATGGACGAAACCGTCGCGATAAACTAAAAAACGCGCTTTAATGGTAAATTGAACTAAAAAGTCGCTAATCCTGAAGATCTTGGTAAGGCAAAACAAAAACACAAACAAACTATTTAAACGCGCCCGGTAGAATCAACTTTCATTATTTGTAAATTTTAATTTTTGTTTGTCCTTCAAAAGTGCCGCTTATTTTATTGGCCTAGTTGAATAAAAATATTTGACTTTGACTTTGGCCTTGAATTTGACTAAATTATTGTATTGTCATCGGTCCTTGATAAGTGTGCAAAGTTTCGAATCAATCCCACGTTTTGAAGGGGGTGAAAATCACGTTCAAAGATTCCGTTACATTGATACATAGATACATACCAAGCTAATAAAAAAAAAAAAAAAAGCGTGTTAAAAATAACAAAAGGTAGGTATGAGATTGTCAAGTGCTATCAAAACCTCACGTGATCAATTCCTTGCTTTTTGGAATTATAACCATCATAAATAAGCTAATTAGACGACAAAATAAGAACTTAACTGAAAACTGCGTGAACTTGGGGTCACAACATTTTTCTTCAAGAAGATGTATTTTCCATCAAACCATTTATTTACCTACATCATACTCGTAGATATTATTAGATATGATGACAGACGAAAATATAATCATGATCATGACGAACATTCAACCAAAACATTATGATATGATCTACCATTCTACCATGGTTTAAATGTAAATTGAATTAGTGGGCGTATACACGGTCCGATGGCGGTAGTCTTATACATTTGTCTATATGTACATAATATGTATATGTGTATGTATACGGAAGCGATCGTTAAAATTAACTGTGTGGATGTCTGTGGATGCTGTGATTAGCTACCTCTTTTGCGGTAGATTAATTGAGATCTATCTTGTGTAACTTTTCTTGCCATATGTAGTTAGGACCTTTTATAGCGTATACAAATTCCTCCAACTTTGCAGACCTCTGTGGCGGGCAATAAAATTTGTTAGGCTCTGACGAAGTTGTGAAAAACTCAACTGAGCCACCCCTACCATACTTTTTATTTTTTGTTAGTTTTCACAAGTAAAAATTTCCAAAACCGCCGACAATTTTTTTATTTCATTATTTTGAAACTACAAAATTTTTCTAGTAGTAGACACGCTTCGATCTACAAACTATCGATCACGTAATTATGACACGATATCATGCAAAAATACCCCGATTCAAACAGTAAAACGCCCATAACTTTTGAACGGCTAAACCAATTTTCATCAAACATTATCTAAGAACGCTCTCGATAATGTCACCTTTCAGACAAAAAAACTAAATCAATATCGGTTCATCCGTTTAGGAGCTATGATGCTACAGACAGATATCCAAATACCCTTCTTTTTCCGTCCAGGGTTAATACAAAGTAGGTCGGTACTTACTTCCTCTGTAAGAAAGGATCCGACAAAAGAGTAATTCGATGTATCCAAAAACTATTAAAGTTCTGCAACTAGCAGCTTACGAATTAGTGTAAAAGAAGGATTTTATGAATAACTAGCTGTTGCCCGCGGCTTCGCTCCCGTGGAACACCCCACAGGACCCATTTTCGGGATAAAAAAATAGCCTTTGTCACTCAGGAATAATGTAGCTTTCTATTGGTGAAAGAATTTTTTAAATCGGTCCAGTAGTTTCGGAGCCTATTCGGTACAAACAAGCAAACAAAAAAATCAAACTACTCTTTAATATTAGTATAGATAAAAAATGGGTCTTCGTTGAGGTTAAGGGCAATCGATTTCTTCGCTCACATTGAAGAAATAGAGACAACAAAAGTCCAGAAGAACCATGACAGATTTAAGGCAACATGGTCCCTAAGAACCAATATTCAAACAAACGAGAAATTCAGGGTGTTATGTTAGTAATAAGGACACTGATATAGCCTCAGATCTTTGCCGAATAACCGCAAATTAAACATGGAAAAATATCTCTCTTCCTTAATATATCGAGTATTATCGATTAACCGTCGCGGTCCCAATTACCCGCGCATATGTTTTGACATGTCATGTGATTTGAATTCCGAACACGTCTGAAGATAATGCAAAACGTACAGAATTTCTTTAAATGAAGCGTTAAACCATTTTATTTTCTTAATATATCGTTTGACAGTTAATTAATATTAACTTTTGATTGTGTGTAGAAATTTATGTTGCCATGCGTTTGGATCTTTTTATGTTTTTTATTTCAATGTTTACTTATGTATGTTCTGAATCCTTCGAAGTAGTAGTCGTTTCGATGTTTCTATATTTATTGCCACATTGCTATCTTGTGTATCCTAACTGTCTACAATTATAAGTTTTCCAATAAATATTATTTAGCCAATATTAGTAGAAAATATCTATTTACACATATTTGTTTTCTACAAATATTGTGATAGCACGTATTAAATTGAATATTATTAAAGCCAAAACAATATCCGTCAGAAATAGAACAATGAAAAAAAAAACTAAACAGCTTCTGTTAACAAAAAGATAATGAACACAAAATTAGTTTTGTCTATTAAAAATTTAAAATCTCATTCACGAACTCCCATTTTTCCTAATTACAAAATTCGCCACATCGTTACTGGCAACACAGAGAGGTTCAATATTTTGGCGCCAAGTCGAGTCGGCGTTGTTTGAAACAAAGCGACGCGGGCGCAGTTGATTGCGCGCCAGTGACTTGCGCTTGCGCGGGCGCCCGCGGCACTCCGTGAAATTGGGCATACCACATACACAAGGTTCCGTACCCTTACCGACTATCGAACTTTCAGTTGTCATAAGTGACATAAAAATGCGCTATTAAATTTTCAACGCTCGAGTCATCGCCGACATTTGCAAATCCAACGGTGCAATTTATGGTCGTTTACGACATTGAAATTTTAGGTGTCGTAAGGTATAAACAATCCACTTTTGGATTTTCAACCCTCTGCTTAGTGACGACAGTTAAAAATCTAAAGTACGTTTCTTGTGACATTTCAAATGACCACCATCAATATTAGGGCAGAATAGGGATTTGAATAAAGAATGTTTCAATTTTCGAACGTGTAAAATTTTAAGGGTTGAGGGAAATTGATTTCTTCGGTCTTTGATAGGATAGAATGCAATTTGGTGCGCTCGTTTTGGATTTTAATTGAGAAAATGGCGTTGGATTGCATTCCTATCACCCCGTTTCTTCATTTAGCCTTACTGATTTTACTTACGTGATTTTTTAAGTCATTTCTAATGAGTCCATAGCTGAAAAGGTATTAAAATCAAGAGGTACAAAAACTAGTCTGAAGCAGATTCACTCATCGTTTCCACAGAGCTACCCTCGTAGTCTTTGGGGACAGTCCGATGAAAATTCAACTTCCAATCTTCTTATAAACCAACACATCCCCAAAACTTAATCTAGTCGGCATATCGCTTTCAAAGTACGCCTTCTTAATCTATTTATTGATTCAATAGTAGTTCTCTGCGCTACAATGCTGACAAACAAACAACGGTAGTTCATTGTAACCGCGTCGGCTCCTTTGTGACTAACTAAACGTCGATGACTATACATTTCGGTTTAATATACACGATATAACGCCTTATATAAAATACTACTTATATACTGAAGACAAAAAAGTCTTGACCTACAGTGGGCCGTGGAACTACGGAAATATGTATGAGGCCTTGATGTTTGCCTTTAGAAAGTGGCGCCCTCTTGATATGTCAAGTTATACTGGTCTCTTAGTACTTTTAATGCATTGTGATACCGATTGATATTATAAGTAGCGGTAGCACTTTTTTGGCCGCTCATATTATTTGAAGTCGTATTTTTTTGTGGTATGGAAAATCGTTCACAAATTAGACTGGATATGAGAGCGTATAAGAAATGTATTGGTTGTAAAATGGCGTTAAATTAGGTAAGTAAATATATGTTTAGAGTACGTATAGGACAATTAATTTATGTCTAGGATGGTTTACATTAAGCTATATTTAGATATAGATGATTATTTTAACGGTATCTTAAACATTGTAAAAGATACAAAGCTGTGACGACAAAAACTTTCGAAGTAGAGTCAATATAATTTTACAGAAAACCTACTGTTTCGATAAAAGGCACATCCTTTGTTACTATAAACTTGATTAACTCAGTTGTTGGTTCCCTTACAGGCCCAATATTCACAGATGTAAATCACTCAAGCAAAGGACATGTACAAGTTGTTAAACCTCCTTGACTTTCAACCATCAAGTTAACTCAAAATGTTCTAATGCCAAATTCACAGTCGTAGTATGTAGACATATTAGGCAGATGGCCTAATATTATGTAGATCTACTTAGGTTAATACCCAAAGAGGAGAGAGCTTATAAAATATAAAAGTTTTAATTGTTGTGTTTAAATTTTTAGGGTTCCGTAGCCAAAGGGTAAAAACGGGACCCGATTACTAAGAATCCGCGATCCGTCTGTCTGTCTGTCTGTCTGTCCGTCTGTCACCAGGCTGTATCTCATGAACCGTGATAGCTAGATAGTTGAAATTTTCACAGATGATGTATTTCTGTTGCCGCTATAACAACAAATACTAAAAACAGAATAAAATAAATATTTAAGTGGGGCTCCCATACAACAAACGTGTTATTTTTTGCCGTTTATTGCGATAATGGTACGGAACCCTTCGTGCGCGAGTCCGACTTGCTCTTGGCCGGTTTTTTGGTTCTCATTCTCAAACTTTAGAAGCCTATTCAACATTTTATTAGCCGTTGAATCTACAATCTCTAAATCCATTCACAACAAGCAAGAGCTTAAAGACTACTAGACTTACGGTAGGTGTTTGATTGTATCGTGGTGGGGTTGCTCTTGCAAGAAAGACACAATCAAAAACTCACCCCATCACCAAACCAAGACATTAGAATTCTAACCCACACTCCACATAAATCGGGGCCCACCCTTTTTGTCTTCAGTAATGAGAACATTACCATACAAATAGAACCAGCCTGGCCCAGCGTATAATTGGGTACAGCACCCCGCTGGCTCCGCGCCTTTGAGGCCGCCGAACGCACGGACAAACCGACTGAAATATATATGTGAATGTTGGATGCAATGATTGCTTCACAAATATTGGTAGATGGTCATTAAATGTGACCCTATTTGTTTATTAGAGAATGCAGATCGATGAAGCTATTGTAAAAAAAGTTATTAGCCGTGTGTGGATGGACTGTGCAATAAAAGCGATATCAATTGGAAATTGCTGGCGTAATTAAGTTTTTCTGTTTGTTTCTTTTTGTTACTTTGAATTCAATTTCATGGATGTTTGGTGACATTGTGGTAGACTTGCTGTCTACGTTATACTAATAAATAGCCACCTTCAGTTAACCGAAAACACAGTGGATCTTTCCCCCATAGCTTTTATACTACATTACTGCAGCGGCTAGCAAAAGAGGCATTGATGGACGAACGTGTAAATGTGGGCCGTGGCGAAGCCGAGGCACACTTAAGTAAGTCCATCAATGCCTGGTTGTGGCCAAGGCTTTGTATAGTACTTTTCTCAAATAATGAGCGGAACTTAAAACTAAGTAGCACTTAGAACTCATTTTGTCAAATAAAATTACTTTTCAAAATCAATGACGAACAACAATAACTTTTCCCGCGTTTCCAATAAACAGCTTTTTATTTGCAAGCCAGTTCGAAATTTAAATAATACCTTTGATAAGTTACCTCCTTGGTTGCCATGTTTCGGAGTAAAAGATCGTTCCATTTTTAAATTACACGACAGATATGAGTTTTCTATGTAATTTATTTGTCCGCTTAACACGACAGATATGGATTTTCATTCAACTTTTGCCGGCCGCTGCTCGCAAGTATTTGGCCAGAACAGCAATTACGATTTATCTCGAAGAAGGTTGTCAATTCATGCTCATATTTCCAAGCATGTTTGAGAAAATTACATTACCTACCTACCATTCTCGTATAAAAAATTAAAACTTCCCTTTTCGCTGAAATGATGAATCCATTCGTTATTGAGTACCTATTACAAAAACTTGTTTCGATCTTTCGCACAGCATTTGTGTGACGGTAGCGCATTAGTTAGGTATTAGCGCGGTGTCAACAGAGCTACTATGCGGGGTCTAAGACACTGCTAAGCGGGGTCCACGACGACATTGCTATACGGGGTCATTAACGATGCGACGCATAGTTTACGACCATACTTCGAGCTGTCTACGACCCTGCTAAGCGGTATATATTACGATCCTGATTGAAGTCTACAACGTTACTACGCGGTCTCTATGACGACTTTTCCATTCTGTGTACGACTCAGTTAACCGGGGTCTACGACGACGTAGCTATACGAGCTCCGCAACGCTGCTATGCGTTGTCTACGACGATTCTTCAAGCTGTTTATGACGCAGCTAAACGGGGCCCACGTAGCTGCTACTCACGACGACCGGACCGACCGGCCGACCGACCGGCTGCTGGTCTACGGTAATCCTAATTAAGGTACATAGGACGGTCCTAGTGGAGGTGTACCACGAAGCTAAGCGGGCCTGATAAGACGTTGATAAGCGGGCTTTACACTGTTGCTACGCGGTGTCTATGACGCTTCTGTGAGCTGTCTACGACGCGACGCTGCTAAGCGGGGTTAGTGACGCTACTACGCGGGCTCTACGACAATCCTGCAAACGTTTTGGGGACACTTTTATTATGCGTACAGCTAAGGAGTGGCATTCCCTGCCGGAGTCTGTGTTTCCCGATAGCTACAATCTCGGGGTCTTTAAGTCAAGAGTGAATAGGCTTTTTCTAGGCAAGCGTGCTTCACCGTCGACCTCACCATCGCTTACCATCAGGTGAAATAGTGGTCAAGCGCAAGCCAATAGACAATAGAAAAAAAAGAGTCACCGTAGCGGGCGCTACAAGTTGTATTCGCCTACACAAAAGAAACGCCTAGTGCGAGGTCATAAAAATGAAGTCTAGGTATTTAATATTAAATCAAATTCATGACAATAAAAGGAGGAGGAGCTCGTGGCTAAATAATAACAGCCGCACGGGTCGATCATCAAGATGGTGGATGGGTGGATGGGTGACCATTTCAACATACCGAGTTTCCTCCGTGCCTCAGAAAGCACGTTAAGCCGTTGGTCCCGGCTATCATTTGAAAATCTTTGACAGTCGTTACAGGTAGTCAGAAGCTTGAGATCTGACACCAGTCTTGCCAAGGGGTACAGTGTTACCCAGTTACTGGGTTGTGGAGGTCAGATAGGCAGTCGCTCCATGTAAAACACTGGTACTTAGCTGAATCCGGTAAGACTGGAAGCCGACCCCAATATAGTTGGGAAAAAGGCTAGGCAGATGGATGACAATAAAATCAAAATGTATTATTTATTATATTCCTTTCACACACAATTGACAGGAAACGACAAAAGACGAAGAACAAAAGGCTTCGTCACTAATGTAATGCCTTAATCTATAACAATCAACGTGCAAAATAAGCCCTAGTTTTAGAGAACTATAAATAATAGCTAATCAAATGCTCCTCTAACTGTGTTTCCATTAACACTGCTATAAATATTGGGGACTGATCGGGCGGTAGATTCGAGTAAAATCCGCCATAGCCCGCAGCGGTTCCGTAGACTAGTCTAACTAGAATTTATGGCTAGGAGACAAATATAGAATGTTTAGGGCTTGGACAATCGTTTCTGTATTGCGAGGGTTACCAGCTTAGTAAAGTTAGCACTACACCAGTTGGCGACGCTTGGGGGAGACCTATGTCCAGCTGTGAACATCTCTCGTCTGAAATGAGGAAAGTTAACGATACTTCTATACTAATATTATAAAGAGGAAAGATTGATTTGTTTGTTTGTTTGTTTGTACCGAATAGGCTCTGAAACTTCTGGACCGATTTAAAAAATTCTTTCACCAATAGAAAGCTAAACTATTCCTGAGTGACATTTGCTATTTTTTTATCCCGAAAACGGGTCCTGTGGGGTGGTCCACGGGAGTGAAGCCGCGCGGAACAGCTAGTAAGAAATAAAGGTTAGCAGACGTAACTTTTGTCTTAGTTTTCTGCTGAATAGAAGGCGAGCACCTTATTTCAATAGTCCCGAACTGCAGCCCTGAAGAAGGCTGCAGTTTGCTCACACAAGGAGCTTTCTCTTAGTTTGGATGGCAATTTGGATGTTTCGCTATCAGTAAATTCTTTTCCTTCTTCGAGTGTTGATAGCAAACTAAATAGCGTTGGGTCTGAATTCAGCTAAGACTTTGGCACCATTGATACGTTTCGTCCAGAAGTCTAGGGAGGTAACCATTAGTTCTTAGAGCAAGGTTATTTCGAGTGTGCGTAAGGGACAGATGATATATGACATGTATACATCTGTCCCTTTTGCCCGGTCGCCCCATGATAGTTGTGACTTGACATGGTACGGGTGCAGGTCAGTCTTTAGTGAAATGGGAAATGTTATGGGTAAAATGTCTTCTGGCAATTTGGAAATCAACCGACTTTTCAAGAATATATATAGCGTACAATCTGAACCTACCTACGTCTATTAAGCGGTTGTGAAAATAGAGCCCGCTCGAGCATGACATCTACCAAAGTGTTCTAGAACTTGCTTTTATCTATTTTGTGCCATAGAGCTCTACATTATATTTTTTTTAATTTTTACTGTAGTTTTGCCGATGTCAAAGGCGATCTCGGAGTAGGCATGCGGTGAGAATGGATTTGGGATGCCTCGAATACGATTTGCAAAAATATCACTTGTCTTTTTTTTTCTTTGTAGGGATTAGACAACCCTATTCACACTTCGTTCATATTTCTACTTCATTCAGTGTCGAAGTTGATTTAGTTAGGGGTTCCACGCTATCTCAATTTATGTTACTAAATTAAAATAAACGGAACGCGAATTTGTTACCGCTAATTGTGAATTGAAACATCATTAAATTTATCGTCTACTTATCTAAGTATTTCCAAAGTGGATACCTATGTGTTGTATTTGAATTCATTTAATTGTTATTCTATCAGCCTTGTTATTTTGGTACTTAATTAAATTAATTGGAAAACTACTGAGTATTATTTGGCAGGAAAATCAGTACTTATTATTTTCAGTTAGTGATAGAGTCTAAATATTAGTTTGTACGTGGCTTTTATATTTATGCAATTAGTGGAACGTACGTTTTATTTTTGGCCTCCGCAAATACGACCATGTGTCAGAGTTTCGGAACAGATTAAAGTGGCTGCCGATTAGGCGTCGTCGAGATACCCATATCCTATCCCTTCTCTATACTATCCTGCACAATCCTAATTCCCGTCAATACCTTCGTGAACGCTTTGAATACCTTGTGCCGAGGACTAAACCCTGTCGCACTGCCACTTCTCTTCTCCTCCTTCCTCCGTGACACACTTCCAGCCGCTTTGGTGGCTCTTTCTCTGCTACAGCAGTGCGTCTCTGGAACTCTCTCCCGCACTCCCTACGTGACAGCCCTTTTCTGGCGATCTTCAAGAGGAAGATTAAATCAAATCAAATCAAATCAAATATTTTTTATTGACAAATAAATTGTTTACACCATTTTTTAATAATTGTAGCCCTGACTTCTAAGCTAGGCAAAAACCTGTGTTACAGAAGTCAGTCCCATTGTTGACGCTTGTTTACAATATTAGTGACAAAATAAATATATTAAAATCATGCTCAAACTAAGATTAAAATAAAAATAAAAAAAATAAATTAGATCTGAAAAAAGTGAAGTCAAAGTAAATTCCAAATTGTAATAAAATCAAATAAAATTAAAATCAATATAAATTCAAAATTACAATAAAATTAAAAAGAAATCCCAGTAAAATAATGACAATATAAAATTTCAATAAAATTAAAATAAAATAAATACAAAATTGCAATCAAATAATATAAAATAAACTGAAATTGATTCCTAATTGCAATTACATGAAAAAATTAAAGATCATTACCTTGAACAATGACATAATATTAGTATGTATATATATACTTATATTTATTTATGTACGTACGTAGTAAGTATATTCATAGGTTATTTTAATATATTGTACACTGGATGCCTGCCCTCTATAATTGTCAACTTTCTCTGTCACTCTAGGGTTTGCTGTAAGAGAACTCAGCATTTAGTTAAGCTCGCCTTTGAACATGTACTTTATTATCACATGTATGTAATGTTGTTTTTTTGGTGTACAATAAAGAATTGAAAACGTAATTGATTGGAAAATATGATTCATTAGTTCTTACGTGACATTAACATACCAGCACATAAAGAACTTAGGTAGACTAAAACATGTCTTGACAAAACATTCCATAGCTATTAATTAAGTATATTTTTTATGATAATTACAATAACACCTACTCAGAAGCCGCCATAATTATGTCAATACAACTACAGCGCCTAATAAATAAAATTTACACAAAAAGCGACAACACATTAAGAAAATAGCGTCAACCGGTGTCTTTTGTGAACATAAACACTGGTACTTATCAATAAACGCAATTATAACTCATTAGAACAAATCGATCGAGCGGAAAAAATCGCGCAGTAATTGTCGTCATTGACGACTAAAAAGTCGCTCGGTCGCAATTGTAGGCCGCTGAGGGGCGGCCAGGCCACGCCTTCGGAGGCGTAGGGAGGGCCGCGCGAGTGCGACGGCCGAGGAGGACGGAGGACCAGTCGGCCTCACCACCGCGGAGCCACCGCGCGTTGCGCGCGACTGTCGCAAAAATTCGCGCAACTACCGCCGGGGAACATATACGTGCTTCTAGTGCAAACTTACGCTCTTATCATTCGCATCCGAGTGACTTCAGTGATTAGACTGCGGCAACCGACATAATACCTACATACAAACGCAATTTAAAAAAAATTGCGAATTGCCAGCTGTGACTAAAACTTTAGTGGTCAGTGACTTAACAAGTGCAAAATCTCTCACCTTATTAAAAAAAAAATGCAATGAGTTCCAAATACGAATCATCTGTCAAACTTTCCCGCGCGTGATCGAAGATGTCAAATAAAAACTTATGTACTGTTCTGAAATTGTTTTGTGCCAAGGTAGCTGTCAAAAATGGACTTGACAACTCGTCGCGGGGACATGTTGGAAGGAACAGGGGACATTTTATCTTTGAACGGGACTGAACAGGTGTGCCGGGAGCTAGTAAACGGAACGGAGAGCGGTTGTGGCGTCAGCACCGTGACACCGGAAGTGACGCAGTCGAGGAAGACCAGCTCGTTCAGCATCAGGAATCTCGTTGGTACTGGAGACTCGGATAGGCCTTCTGACAATACGCCTACTCCTAGCGATGGTAAGTGGTTTATTTTTTTTATTTTTTTTTTATCGTCTTGGACCTGTGCATTTGAGCAACGGATACCATAGAGATGACGAAAATGACACATTGTTATAAGGAGTCAAAATAAGAGTTGGAAAAAAAACTGCTATTCAGATAAAACAATCAGAAATAAAAGTGTCTTCTAATAAGATTCTCTGATGATATTAACTTAATAAATTAATGAATACGGAAAATAAATATTCCCAAGACCATTAATTAATTTTTGACATGTGAACTATTTAACATTCGAACATATTTTGTGTTCAATGGAGAAACAACAAACAATGGTCCAAGGTCAGCAACAAATTTCGCATTATTTTAAATATTTTAAACAATTAGATTACTAATATTTTTAAATGGTTGTTTCTCATGACATTTAAATTAATTTTAATTGTTTGATTACACAGATTAATTCTGACATTTGACTCCAATGAATATTCTGATTAGTCGTAATCATAAACAACAGTGATTTGTAGTTAATTACATAATGAGAGCAGTCGTGGTCTAATGTTAATGGCTCATACTTTGTACAATTCTAATCACAAGTTCATCACTGCTTTGAAAACGCTCTCGCAGAGAGGATGCTTATGTCTCAGCAGTGGAAATGCTATTCGCTGATTGTGTTTTACATTGCCTTTATGGTTACACTAGTCGATAATTCTTCCATACAAACGTAGTCTAGGGATTAGGCCACTGTTTGACGATGTACGTTCAAAATAAAAATTATATCAATTTGTCTCATCATTATCTAGCCCTGTATGGAAACAAAAAAGTAAAAAGAAAAATATTTGAAAGTTATGAGCGTCGAAAGTTCCATATTTCAACACTAATTTTAACGCATCTTTGGGCGGCAATAAATACCATAAGAAGATGGAAAATTGCAAAACGGCCACCATACAGGGATAGATTAGTAGTTCAACAATGCAAATAATTTTATTTTGAATATATACATTCAGTCGTTTTTTCATGATATCTAGACTCCCAAAGGTCTGTTTATAAAATTTCGCGCACTCGTTTTCGTCATAAATCATCATCCATTTCGCTACAAATTTGCAAAAGTGCTAATTCGTACGCGAACTAGCTTCTTACTGCTCATCACAGCATCTATCTCTTTCGCACGAGTTGTCGGATGAGATAGCAGGCATTTTAACACCGCGCACAAAATAGTTCGTGCCGTCGACTAGTGTTCTCCATAGGAAACGACTAACCCGAACCGTGCACCTTTTGTCGACGTTTTATAAGTGCCCATGTAGGCCTATGTAAAATATAAATAAAATATTTTGATTTAGATTTTTTGATTTCCGCCGGCAGACAAGTATGTCTGCCAGTGCCAATATTCTGTAATCTGTTATTATGCTACACAATATGCAAATAAATATAGCAACAACATTTATTCTAGTCATTGATTTCTAGTTAACTTGGTGTGTATAACTAATTAAGGAAGGTAAGTAGGTAATTATTATTTCGAGATTCAATATTGATAAAAAAAAAATACATAAAATCACGCCTTTAGTACGCAATGGGTTAGGTAAAGGCTAACCCATAGACACAGCATATTTAACCATTGGTTAACTACCGATCATAAAACTAGACCTTAGACCGACAGTGGTTGCAATGGGCCAGCATTTCAATAAAAAGCATTAAATCGTCAAGTGTAAGTCTAAAAAACGGTCATATAATTAAAACTCTTTTTATTATTTGGCCATTTGTGAGGTTGAGTTAACTACGGATCAAAAAACTGGGCCTTATTTGATCATTTGTGAGGCTACTAATAATTTATGAAAAAGAAAACTCATTTTACCAGTTGTAACCATTGGTTAGCATATTTAATCATTGGTTAAGTTAACTACGGATTAAAATACTGGCCCTTATTTGACCATTTGTGAGGCTACTAATAATTTTTGAAAAGAGAAAACTCATTTTACCAGTTGTAACCATTGGTTAGCATATTTAATCATTGGTTAAGTTAACTACGGATTAAAAAACTGGGCCTGAGCCCGACCTGGGAGTAGAATCCAAGGAGTAGAGTCGCTACGACCACTAGAGTAATAGTCTTATTTGAGACTTGTTTGATCTTTGAAAATTAAATTTAGCTATTTCTATACTCACTAAAGTGGTTGTCTAACCAGAACTTATTAACTGATACAACACTCTAGCTGTTGGATAGTTATCACTTAGAACCAGATCAAGCTTTCCTTTCAAGATATGTGAGGCTTTAAGTTAGTACACTCGGCAAAAGCGTTAGATCATGAGGTAAATATTTCTAATAATTTGCCATATATTACCGTATTACGAGTATATCAGTTCAGCTGAATGTATGACTCACAGCTCTCTCAGAGCTTTTCAGAGCATGACAGAAGTGAAACTTTCATGTGTATTGAATGACAGGTTAATCAATCAAAAATTTAACTGCGACAAAACTACCTCAACTTGAAAATTTGAAAATATGTCAATTTATCGTATTTCCATTTTATATTTTTTTATTTATCGGTCAATGTGGCGACGCCTGGGGAGGCCTATGTCCAGCAGTGGACGTCTTTCGGCTGAAATGATGATGATGATAGATTTACCGCTAAATATGTGTTCCAACTGTGCAAATCAGACATCCATTGCTCTATAGAGTGCTTGCTATCCTGCATGCCTTGTGACTTTTGTTCGGAACAAGTGCCACGGCTTGTACAAAATGGGTTTCTAAGTATATGTAGAACTTACCTGCACAAAATCTCTTTTGCCAACTGTACACATAGAAATAGTCGCTAATTCTAAACTGTTACAACTTGCAAGTGCCCACTTAGAATTAGAGCCACTCCCTAAGTAATGCAATAAGTGTAAATGTTATTTATGAAGTTGTTACTCAATAACTTGGCAACTTCTTGGCCAATCACAGTCTTGTCCTGACACAAATGCATTGGTCTATGTAAATGTGGTTTTCATTTTCCACTTGTTAATAGAAGCTGAAACAAGTCATGATTTTAGAGGTATGTGTAATAGTGCGCAAAGTCCCGAAACCTTCATTGAAAAGGAGGGATCCTCTGACCAGGCCGATGTTGCATCTGATGGGCTACAACGCCCAGGTGATAGAAAAATAAATAACAGCTTAAAAAAATAAAATTAAAAAAAAAAACTGAAAAGTAGAAAAAAAATATTCAGAATAGTGTGATTTAAAAAAATAAATTTTATTGTAAAAAAGCGTGAGGTGCTTTTTAAGACACTTTTACCAATATCTGTCAATAAAATATTACACCCCACGCTTTTTTACAGTAAAGTACATATTTTTGTTAATAACACTATTTTAAATTTAAATTTATTGAACATTATCTTCTACTTTAAGGTTAATGGGTGATAAGAGTGCAAAGATTCAAATTAATCCGATGTTTTAAAGGGCGTGAAAATCACGTTCAAAGATTCCGTTACATAGATACATACATACAAACCAAGCTAATAAAAGCGTTTTAAAAATATCGTCACGGCACAAATTAAACGCTAACCAAGTTACAAACGTTTCGTATCGAATGTTTTTCTACAATCGTTAACGCCTCCTATTTGTATGGTCTACGTGACTTAACATTCAGATGTGTCATTGCCATACATTAATTCGTTTTCTACTAGCGTTATCGATTGTAGACTGTCAACTTGGCTACAGGTGCTGATGAGATTAACTTTCAACCAATCTCAGTCTCACATTAATGTTGCGATATTTTTCATAAAAAAAAACTGGGCCCAAGTTTGGTTACTGGACTCAAGTCTGCACAGGTTTGACTGTCAGCATTAGGTTCTGTGTTTAATTTTGTGCCTTAGCCAAGAGCTAAGTATCAGCAAGTGGAATAAGGTATTGAGAAATATAGGGATTTCTTTTGGATTACTTCGGAATAATATAATATCATCATCATCATCAGCCTATTAATGTTCCCACTGCTGGGATACAGACCTCCTCTCTGAGAGAGGGAATTCGCCGTAATCCACAACGCGGGCCCAGTGCGGGTTGGTGGATGTCTTAATATAATATACTTAATTTCAATCTCTATTGTAGGTAATGTATGTAGTCTACTATCTTCAGAACAATGCATTGAATGTATAAATCATATTAGGTACCTATGCCAAACCAGATGACGTATGTACCAGGGGAATCCTTTCCCGCATAACCTACAGATGTCCATTCAGAGAATGATTGATTTGTTTTGTGTCACTCCTAGCA
This sequence comes from Orthosia incerta, assembly GCA_948252205.1. NCBI lineage: Eukaryota > Metazoa > Arthropoda > Insecta > Lepidoptera > Noctuidae > Orthosia > Orthosia incerta. The sequence continues at coordinate 8,744,098 of OX411754.1, read as the reverse complement.
CCACAGACATAAATCTAACTAGATCACGCAAGTCCCTCCATCTGTATGAATACCAAGCGTGCCACTTTTTCACAAAAAAATTAAAAACAAATGAATTTACTTACCAATGAAAGAAAACATTTCCAATGCCTCAACCAACTTTCGTATACATTCTTTACAGCTCAATATGTCATAAAATACATTTTTCTAGATTTCGGTGGATTTACTTACGGTGGCGATAATGCTCAGATTACGATCATTGATCGTAACTCCTTTACTCCGTTTTTTTGGCACGCAAAGTACATACAATCGCGTCATCTAGTAAGATTTACATCTGTGCCTAGCATTCAGAACATCAGGGGGTCTAATGTTCTTTATAAAAAAAAGATTATATGTTGACAAAACTTTTTATGGAGGCAAGATATTTTGTCTGTTCTAAGTGATACTGGGTATTTGTTCAGTCTTTTACTCAAGAAACAATTTGGTAATACTAAAATCATTTGCCAAACTGCACTACAGTTTGTCGGCAGTGATCTAAACTCATATAAGGCCGTACCCTGACCAAAAAATCAGCATGAGATATGAGCATTCCTATTGGCCTAGCGGCACTGGTGGCGCATGAATTACGGTAGTGAATACGCCCAGATTTAAGAAATTGTCTATCCATTAGTGTTAGTATAAACAATAAATAATGAACACTTTACGAGGAGATGCATGCTATCAATAATTATTTCTCATTTTTATGGTTTTGTTGGAAGGAGATAAGTGAAACATATACTTCTTTAAAAAAAGTGTACTACAATTTTAGAATCAACATTATGTAGAAATTTAATATATTTTTATTAATTGATATTTCTTTTTAAATAAAGAGTAGATAGCTCTTAAAAACAAAAACGACTAGCGCGGAGTTTTGCTCGGGGAGGCCTTAAGTTAGATACAAAAAACACACTACATTAAAACACATTACATTATAATAATCTTTGCATTGCAGACATCAGTGAAAATATCTCATGCTAGTTGTTCTCATTGAAACATAGATCGTTTTTGGCCAACTTGTTAGTGCACAAGAAATTGAAATATGTTTAAGATGCAAGCTTTGAGATATCTAGAATGAAATGTACTAATAGTTGACACAACCGTACTTGTGGACACTGTAACTTTGACTTAGGTAGTTATGTCATCACTTGCGTTATAAGATGGGCGTCAGTCTTTTTAGGGTTCCGTACCCAAAGGGTAAAAACGGGACCCTATTACTAAGACTCCGCGATCCGTCTGTCTGTCTGTCTGTCCGTCTGTCACCAGGCTGTATCTCGTGAACCGTGATAGCTAGACAGTTGAAATTTTCAGAGATGACGTATTTCTGTTGCCGCTATAACAACAAATACTAAAAACAGAAGAAAATACATATTTAAGGGGGGCTCCCATACAACAAACGTGATTTTTTGCCGTTTTTCGCTCGATATTAATAACGGCAACAGGTAGACGCTTGAAATATTCACGGCATATGTTGTTGTATATTCACTTTACAAAATAGTAATGATTAAATAAAAAATAAAAAATTAAGGGGGGCTCCCATACAACAAACGTGTTTTTTTTGCCGTTTTTTGCGATAATGGTACGGAACCCTTCGTGCGCGAGTCCGACTCGCACTTGGCCGGTTTTTTTATCAAACATGTGCAAAACGTAGATAACAATTACTGCAATAAACATAATAAAACAAAATAATAGCACAGAGATCAATTAACTTAATTATATATTTGCATTCTTGCCTGAAAAAACAGAGTTTACGACCATATTGTATTGACATTACCGTCATAAAATCATGTCAGATGACATCATAAGGTCCTTGTTTCAATGATTTTATTGTGTTTTTATGGTATAATAATAACTTAGGTAAATTAGCTGTCGACATATTTAGCGTACGCCGTGTCACGTGATGTCATTTGCAATTGCAAAAGTACCATTTGCAATAAATTACAAAATAATATTGCTTTATTTTAATTTATTAAGTCACTAAGTTTTTTTAATAAGTAGTACTTGATTAGCCTTGATTTACATATCTGTAATGATAATGTATGACGCGTTCGCTTAGCTGTATCTATTGATAAATCGTTTGCGACTATTTTCATTACAGTAAAACCAGGTAAGGTAAGGCTTAACACGTACTGCGATTTTTATTCGCGCGAATAAAAATCGCAGAGCGTGTTAAGCCTTAGGGTAGATAGCATTAAATGTTGCATTTTAGCGACACAATTTTTCAATGCAACTGACGTTTTAGAATAATTTATATAATAGTCTATAGGTGTGGGGAATGGTCACGTATAGTTAAGTATCTACACCTGGTTTCGGAATTAAGTTTTTTTTGTTGAGAACTTGCCAAACTCTACTTTAGCTTTAAAAACTTGGCAGACTTTGGTACAACAGTAGAGTTGGACCAGTTTTCACCTTAAAATTCCCAATTCAGCAACCTGGGCGCGCTAGATTACCCAAAAATTACTGCATCCTCATGTAATAAGGTTTTCGTTTGGTTCTTTTTACCCGACTGTGGGACGGTAATGTTTTTCGAGCGTATGTATGTATGTCCATTTCTATAGCACGCTCTACAGCCCAAACGGCTTTACGGATTATGATATATGAGGTGTCGTTGGGTTCGTCTCAATTGTGGGAGTGACATAGGCTATATATTTTTTAAATAGCGCCTCTCCCTAAAAAAGGGAGGTGATGCATTTTTTTTTATAAAAGCTCAAACAAATATTATAGAAAAACCGACCAAAACTTCGTTTGTCACTGCTGGCTGCACCTCATAATATTTAATATATAAATTATATCTGGTACTTTGTTTTCTCTTTTCAGTTAATTATTTTTTATCAGTAGGGTTTTATTTTTCATTGTGTGCGTCATGACTGGCGGTAATAACACCTTTTTCTTTCCTCTTTATTTATTTATAGAAAGCATCCCATGTTTTATGCCGTTCATGCTAAATTTCAACGTTATAGCAAACAAACTGAAGGGCGTAGTGAAACTATAAGCAAAACAAATCAATCGACATCAATATTCAGATTTCGATCATAATGTAGCGCAACCTAAACATGTTTACATCTTTAAAATAATTTGCTCCTATTAAAGTATTAAATGAAATGCAATTTAGATATTTTACAACATGCGCAGGCGCATTGGCCACTTTATTAGCAATTTGTGACGTCATTGATTCAGGGATCGACCTCGTTGCTTAAAACTGTTTATTATTGCTTTATGAGTTTATTGATTTGCAATAAACTACATAATGTACTTACTATATTCATTAGCTTTTTTGACCCTTTTCTGTATTGATTCGTTACTAGTTTCTTCCTGCGACTTCTCCCACGTAGCAATCGGAAAAAGTACTGTTATATCCTAATCCACACTGCCAAACATGGGCTACCCGTGTGCCAAGTTTTGTCCAAATCCGTTCAGCGGTTGAGGCATGTTGTACAAACATCCAAACATACAGCATTCATTTTTTAAGTAGCAAGTAGGATTTTGGCTAACTGATAGCAAAGGCTTGCTTTCACTAATGTGTTTGCCAATTGAGTATATACATACCTACTTAGGCTCATTAGGCTTGCTAAATTTTGGGTAGTCGGGCTTTCGGGACCAGGACCGCGGTCCCAGATTCCCCCTTTAAACACAATATTATTTTTGAGTAGTATTGTGAGACCTTAAGAAAAAAGAAGTAAAAGTACAGTTAACATAAAATTTTGATCAACAATTGCATCCGGTACAAAATATTTGCACTTATCAAAGGATAGTTGTAGCTATAAAATAAAATAACAATATATCAATCATATATAACATAAGAGAGAGAGAGAGAAGTGTGAAGAATATGATTTGCGCGCATATAGATGTGTGGGAGAGACTCCCCCACACATCTATTGCGCAGTCGCTGCTAAGCTTAGGTAACTAGGTATACTTCTGTACCTATTATTGTTGTGTTATATTTAACGAATTATTGTTAATTTGTATAATCAACCACAATATTTAAAGGGAAAATTCCAATGGGATTTTCCTGGAAATTTGGTACTTCCTTATTGTACAAAGTTAAACTAGGAAGGTAAGGACCACTATTTTGTTAGGGACCTAGGTACTTATTTCCATTTGTCATCGAAAATAAATAAGTACACAAAGAATACGTTTACACATTTAATAAATACTATTTATAATTATCCTTCAAAATAAATCTGTTGGTGGTGAAAAATATCATTTTTCCTTATCAACAGTGAATATATATAGTACCCATGATAACTTGATTAATAATAAACTAAACTATATTTAATTACCTCGTTGGTCACGTGTCCGCAAGCGCTACTGCTGAGCACGAGGCCCTGATTCGATGCCGGGGTCGGGCAGTGTCATTGGGATTTTACCCGACTACGGCGAAGCAAAAAGGAGGATTATGTTTTTAACCAGTATGTGTGTTTGTATGTATGTAAGTATGTTCATCTGTTCCCTCATAACGTCTAAACTACTTATCATAATTTTACAAATGAGGTGTCGTTGGAAGCGTCTTATTTGTTCGCTGGTTACAGGATGTGTGACGTCACATTAAATTTAATATGGCTCCCTCTAGGGGGCACGAAGTAAAGAACAAAACAAATTTTTCACTCCACCCCATCATGTGCGGTATGAACAGGGATTTAAAAAAAAAGGTAGGGATTGGTATTTCATATTTTTGTCAAGCTAACCGTTTGTCAGGAATATCCCCTCAAAGTCATGAAAACTATTTCTTTACCCGACTACGGCGTCGCACAGTCCACTCTTGTAACTTATGCATTATCTAGATACATGTAAAACAACAAACCCTAAACAGAAAAAATGTGATATGGCTCTGCAAAAACCCCAAAACAGTTAAAAAAAATAAGTTCAAAAACTAAAACCCGACTATTGAAAAATCACGCTCTTAAAAGTATGAAACAAGAAAATATTCTCATCTGAAATTGTTACGTACAAACTATTCCGTAGAGGATAACCGTGGTCGTATGCCACCTACCGTAACAAAACAATACATTCTGCAAAGTTGACCACGACCACGGTTATCCTCTACAGAATAGTTTGTACATAACAATTTCAGATGAGAATATTTTCTTGTTTTCCCCATTTCCGCACTTAGACTCCTATTGCTTCGTTGTGCGTGCATGGCCTCCTCTCTGTGAGAGGGAATGGGACGTACTCCACCACGCGGGCCCATTGCAGGTTAGTGGATGTCACATGTCTTCGAATTTTTGGTTCTAAGACATGGCGGTTTCCTCACAATGTTTTTCTTCTTTAAGAGCATTGGTTATGTAATAAATACACAAATTAAAGCGCCTGCCTGGGGTCAAACCCACGACCTACAACTTGTAAGTCGCGGCCGTAACCACTGCGCCACCAATGCTCTGCCGGGAAATAGAGACGTGACTTCTGTGAATGACTATTTCACAGAAGTTTCTGAGAGAGAAAGAACAGACTAAAAATAAAATAAACAAATAAGTTTAATGAGATGTGGAATTTTACGTCAACGGTATTTTTTTCTCTATTCCTACTTTAATCAGGGTTCAGGCACTTTTTTCTTGACCTGCTTCATTCCCTTGATTTGTAAAATAAATTTTCAGTACAGAGTTAAAGAGCCCAACACATATCACTTTTTTAAGATCCAATACATATCTTGTTACCATTATAACTTGAAACAAACAAAAACTTCCACCCATACAGTCCACATAACGATTAGCACGACCTACCCTCACCCCCTCAGTGCCGGCACCATCGCAACGTGACGTCACGTCCCCTAACCAGCCGCTTCCGCAACTAAATTGAACTCTCGACAGGTGAACTTTATAGGAACAATCGATTCGTGTTGTTCCATGCTTAGTAATCATTTGTTGATGTTGAAGTTAATTTTTATGTTGATAAAGTTGCAATAAAATTATCTACAATTATAAGGGCTTTCATAGCAGTACACTTCTGTTTTTATAGTAGTAACCTTAAAAAGTTTTGTAGTGTTCCGTATGGTGCCGGACGTAAAGAATTTCACCATACCATGTCTTCCCGTGGGTGTCGTATGAGGCGACTAAGCGCAAACCAGAGAATGGGCAGCAGCGTTCTCTGTGCTTCTATAACAACCATACTGCGATCGCCAACCCGCCTGCCAAGCGTGGCGATTATGGCAAAACCCATGCCAAGAATAGCACAAATAAAAAATGGCCCCTAGTGCCCGGCAGCCTGCCTACCCTCGACTACGGTAGCGGTCGAAGTTACGCTGGGGGGGGCCTCTGTCCAGCAGTGGACGTCTTTCGGCTGAAATGATGATGATGATGAGTAGTAACCACACAGGTTAGTTTTCAAGGTTAAGCAACCCTTGTTGAGGTAGGTTTGTGGATGGGTGACATTCGTGCCTCGGCGGGCACGTTAAACCGTTAGTAGTGGAAGTCTTTCGGCTGTCATATATAGATTTTTACGGGTACTCAGAAGCTCTGCCTGCAAGGCTTGCCAAGGGCCATCGTGTTACCCAATTACTGGGTTGAGGAAGTTAAATAAGCAGTCACTCCTTGTATTATACTGGTATTTCTTGAATCTGCCCTGGCAGTTAAGCTTGTGTCATCATGCTCTCTCAAACGTCTCTCTGATAATGGCACATGCGTTAGGTCATTCGGTTTCCTTCATGATGTTTGAGCTGAGTGGTGCCAATCCATGCGTCATTTTCGTGAACGGGAGCTACCAGTTGGGATTGGTTAATTATTTATTGTATTTTAGGGTTGTATGTTTTACTCTAGACGCTTTTACGTGCACGTCTTTTTACATCGTTCTCACATATGTTTAAATGTCCAGCAAGAATGATGTAACCAAATACTTGTAATTTATTGATGGCAAAGAATGGAGTGTCCATGAGTCCGTGGAGATTCTTGTACGTTCTTCTCCACAGAGACCTACTGACACTTGCGGATGTGCAACTAGCTTAATTTTATTTAATTTTTGTTGACAATTCAAAAGTACCTTTAAATGGTTTAGTTGAAATAAAAATATTCATGTTTTTTTATTTGATTTTGTTGCTTTCATTTAGACCTGAACCTGACCCTGATATAGTTGGGATAAGGCTAGGCAGGTTGATGGACTGCAAGATATAAACCACTTCTGAAGTATTCTTCTTCTTTATTGTACACAAAACATAAAAACATACAAATACAATAGGACAGTTTATGTACAAAGGCGAGCTTAACCCATAGTTGGGTTCTCTAACAGCAAACCTCAGTACTTTTAAACCTCAGTACTACACAAGTCCAAAACAGCAGGTATGTAGTTACATAATTTACATAAACATACACCTTTTCCCATGGGGGTAGGTAGAAACTACAGAACGCCACCTGCTACGATCCTTACGTACTTCTTTAGCTTCACTCACGTTCATACATCTAGTCATACACACACGCCGGTTAAGAGTACTGCGCACCTGTTCTTTCTAAAGAACATCACTAATAAGGTCTATGTATCTCTGTGTGGGGCGTCCCCTCCCTGCGTTTCCACTCACGCCTGCCTGGTAAATACCTTTTGTCGCCTTTCATTCATCCTCTCAACATGGCCAAACCATCTTAAGATCTTAACAATTTAAAAGAGTATTTTAAATTGTTGTCACTAAATCTTCTTTTAAACCACAACGTTGTCTTATTATATCATTCCTTAATATATAATTTAAAGTGTATCTAGTCTTTCTAAATTTAACATAACACTCGTTGGTGATCTTTAAATAAATAAATAGGCCATCTATATGCTACGAATCTACTCGTTATTTGATTCCTAGTCAAGCATTTAGACTCCTTTTATCAATCGTCTTTTCGATTGATAATGACAAAAGGCTTTATGCATTATCAATCGAAAAGACGATTGATAATTTGACTGTTTTTGTGTGTGTTCTGTATTGTTCTTTCTGACTGTTTATTCGATGTAGAACCAGTCGCTACTGAAGTGCTGCTTTGTGTCGCCCTAGTGTTGCTTTGTGTCGCCTGATAGATATGCTGTGGTAACTGTGTGTGACAGACAGAAAATCTGAATGACTTGACTGATCTAACACTAGATATGACCTCTAAATTGAAACTAGACTGGATTTTTCTTCCAAACCATTGACCACACTCGTGATAAGTGTCAAAAAGATGTCAATATCATTTTGTTTTGTCCTGTGATTTACATAAAGTGAAACTTAGAAGGCCATAACGTCACACGATCACACAAGATAACATCTTAATCACTTCAGCAGTACACCTCTATCGTGACAATGTCCTTAGAGTTTAAGACCTTTAAGAGTTTTGTCACGTTTGGGAATTACGAGGCATTATTTTGTTGTATGTAAATGCATTCTCATAGAGCAAACATAAATTAGATTAGTAGGAATTGTGAAGGTTGATAGCTGAGCAGACTTGCAAAAAAATTTGGCTGAATTTGAATAGTCATGAGAATTTAGAATATTATAAATGTTCATTCACATTCATTACATAAAGATGTGTTTACATAGATACAAATATACAGAGAGTATATAATATTTAATTAACTGTAAATACTCTGTATATTTGTATCTATGTAAACACTAATATAAATAAATACATATGTGTGGTGTATATTGTATACAGCACACAAATGTATATATTTATAGTTAATTAAATATTATATACACTCTGTATATTTGTATCTATGTAAACACATCTTTAGTAACGAGTATAGAATCTAACGAGTAGATTCCTAGCATATAGATGGCCTATGTTACTTTTAGAAAGACCAGATCGGAGGCCGGAAGGTTCTGATCTGATATTCTAACAGCTTTCTTGTCATGTCGTTAAATCCTATTTTGTCCGTCCAGTACGTGGACGGCGCCATTGTTTGCCTCAAGTCTACCAGAGTATATCAGCCCAATACCTAGCTAACAGCGATAACAACTATATAGGCTTGTGTTGTCTTGACAGTAGATAAAATTGGTCCTTCGACCATCCGGTGCGAGTGCGGTGCTCCTGTACAGCCAATAACCAACCTGTATAACCCAATTGATGGAGTCTCCAACTGTGCATTTACTTGCAGCTTTGATGATCTGTACAACGCTTCTGACGCTGCAATAAATGTGGCCACCTACTAGACCCAAACCAAACAGTCTTAGTAAATATACGGTGGAAACGAAAAAAAAAATTACGATGATGTAAAGATTTTTTCTTCGTAACCAGTGTGTGTTGCCAGTGATAACCTATGGCTCTGAGACGCGGTCGCGCACAATGGGCCTCAATAGAAAGCTTACAATCACCCAAAGGGCAATGAAGAGGGCTATGCCCGGAGTTTCCTTGCGTGATCGAATCTGAAATGTAGAGATTCGCAAGAGAACCAGGGTTACCGACATAGCCCGAAGAATTGCCAAACTTAAGTGGCAGTGGGCAGGGCACATTGCTCGCAGAACGGATAGCCGATGGGGGAGAAAAGTTCTGGAGTGGCGACCGTGAACCGGAAGACGTTGCGTTGGAAGGCCTCCCACCAGGTGGACCGATGACCTATAGTGAAGGTTGCGGGGATCCGCTGGATGTGGGATGCACAGGACCGGCCAATGTGGCGACGCTTGGGGGAGGCCTATGTCCAGCAGTGGACGTCTTTCGGCTGATATGATGAAACCCTACATGATCGCTTCAAGCCAGTTACCTTAGTAGTACACACACAACCCTCATTTTCAGCTTATTCAATACCACCATATTTCTTTACCCCAACTTCCCACAATAGATCACAATCCGCAGATGTTCCAAGTAACCCAACTAGTTAATCTTGCTCAGCATTTTTTACGCTATATTCATGATATCGGCAATTCAGCTCACCCACTGAATACTAAGTAACCCAGGTACTCTGCGGATAGTCGGACTTCGCTGTAAGTTTGAGCTGCAATAATATTGATGCAATTAGGACTTATTAATCACTTTGAAGTACCGAGGATCGTGGCTAATTGGTAAGTGAAGTCGATCGATCATGTGGGTTGATGCAGCTTCGAGTGTTCGATTTGCTACAAACATCAAGTAATTATTTTTATATTGCGTGTCTTGGTGTCTGAAATTATGTTGAAAGTAGCACCTCATTCGAAATCGTATTATTAATTCAAGTGGTATTCATCTCCGATCTTTGATGTTGAAGCGAATTATTAAACAACTAGCTGACCCGCGGAGCTTCGCTCCCGTCAACTGGCTATCCTGCCTACACTGCCTGCCCTGCCTAACCTGCCTACACTGCCTACACTGCTGACCCTGCCTACCCTACCTACACTGCCTACCCTGCCTACCCTACCTAATAATTTTTATCTATCATCATCGTTTTCTCAGTGCACGCCAAAGAATTAATTTTCTAGGCAACAATTTGCCACCTTGGCTTACATTATTGCAATTTTCATAAGGATCTCTAATTTTTTGAAAATTTATTATAGCCTATGACACTCAGGAATAATGTAGCTTTCTACTGGTGAAAGATTTTACAAAATCGGTTCAGTAGATCCAGAGATAACCCCTTACAACGTCACAAACTCACAAACTTTACCTCTTTATAATATTAGTATAGAAGTATAGATTGCTTCATATTTTATATGAATAGTCCATCTAAATGTCAAAATTATAGTGATAGTTGCTAAAATCCCTATTAAGAGGCGTTGCAAACCTTAAGGTGACAGTACTGTAGGGCTATTCCCAGCGATTTTCTGTTTATCATAAAAAAGTGTTCTTTTCTATTTCAGATTTTTATGGTAGGGGAAGAATAAATAGGTTGATTAGTTCACTAACTACTGATGTATTTTATAACACACTGTCTCTAAAAAAAAAGAACGTATATTCCCTTGAATTTATTGAGTTCCTACTAGTCGATTACTAGATTGAACTAAAATCAATTAAACAGAATCATAAAAATATAGCGTGGCGTACCTATGACCAAAAACAATAAGTAAATAAATCACCAAAATTAAAACCGGACTTCACGTTTCATAACCTCCCAACTCTACCCAAGTGTACTCATGTAGTACAAGTAAAAACACAGAAGCGAAATAATTTCAACTGTAATTTTAATAATATACTAGTAGTACGTGCGCCTGTTATTAAAGACAGGTAACAATTCTTACATATACGGCAGGCAGGTGCGTAAGTGCAATCAATTAAGTATTTCGCTTGTACCTTTAATATGGGCACTTTAGTTCCGTCACTTGTTCGTGTATTAATTTTCAAGGCGATAGCTAGGCAAGGCTTTCGCTACCAAAAAGGAAAAATTCACCCATTTGTAACTCATAAGTTGTGAGTTTTCTGAACCGTCTTTGTTCTATAGCAGGGATCACCAAATGCCGGACCGTCGACCTATTTTGTGTGGACCTTAAGTAAACAATATTATTTAGTTGTATTACTTGAGTAAGTAATTTAATCATGTATGCGCTTTGTCTACTGTTGTCACAACGGACGAATCAACTTATCAAAATCTTCATTGATACTCTATTTATATAATGATTTAAGTTTATTATTTCAATTTTATCAAAGTAAATACACATGAAAATGTAAAGGCCGCGGGCGGAGGTGGCTCTAAACTTTGATGACCGCGCCGTGCCGGGCACATTATTTAAAAAAACGGACCGCAAACGAAGGTAATTGGTGGCCCCTGTGACTAGCCGTTTAGCAACTAATTAGAAGTTTTTTTTCCAAATTCTCTAAAGGTCTTGGTCCAGTACATTCCGAGACTGCGATGCAGACATTGGTTGATTATGATTTGGCGTGAGATATTGTGTACTTTGTGACCTTCCACGTTAAGCACCCGTAGAGCAACACGGATTTGAGATTGGATAACAAAGAATGTGTCGAACAGTTTCGAGATTTTTCTAAATGGTGTTTTTGTTAACTTTTATCAGAGCTTTAATTCAACTCTTCCAGAATACATGCAGATTTTTTTGTATGGAATTGTAAATCTTTTCACAAAAAAAATCATTGACACACGGAAGAAAATATAAAATCCCATCATTTTTTAATTTATTTTTATAATATTTAAATAAAATACTTACAAACTAAGCTAATAAAGTTTTTGCCATAATCAAGGTTTATCCTTCTAAATATGTGTTAATAATTACTTAAGAATACAAACTAAGCAATAACTATGTATGTACCTACATAAGTTACTATTTTTTTTATAAATGCTTATAATGGACACACTCGCATATAAAAGCTATTAAGACTGACAATGGTGTTAATTTTAATTTGATGTGAATAATTAAAGTGATGTATGTACTCGAATGTAATCATTTACATTTTAATAACTATTTCACAATAATGTAAGAAATTTTTATTTCAACGCCATTAAAAACGTTAACATCTTTATATATTTTTATTAAAATGTTACAAACTATAATACGCGTTTTGTAGGAAACAACTTATAATTATGAAAAGTCTTAGAAACATACATTAAAAAAATACATTTGCTCCAGTGAACTTTAATATTTTAGAAAATATTGCAGAATAGCTACCACCATTATAAGTTGACCTCTTCTTTACAGTCGGTTTGTTGTGAGTGAGGGGTCTTGATAAAATGGTGATTGGATAAAATTACACGTTTTTGAAAGCGTATTCTGATATAATTCTAAAGAAAACTAATTATGAATGAAGTTATCGTGTAAAGGTGTTGTTTCAAACGTACGTTTTGTAATTACGCGTATTATGCATTTCCTATCTTGTAAAGTAATCCTAGTCATGCTCAATGATTATTAAAATGAGGATATGTTCGCAAAATATAATCGAAGAACGTAATTTGTTTGATAGGAAATGGATAGATACTAAAATAGCCATCGGGCCACTATACTATAATTTTAAAGAAAAAAAAAGTTAACTTTTTATGGTGCGGATGACTTTATAATATTACAGACATAAACGCACGTGTTTCCCCCATGGGGGTATATTATTGCTCATATTCATACATTTCGCAAAAAAAATATATTTTATTATCAACTTCTTATCAAATTATCTTACATCCCTTTTTATTATTTTTAGCTTAGTTTAACTCATTTAAAAAAAAAACATGTTTGTAAGTAAATGATGCCAGAAAATACTTAAATATATCCTAATCTAATATTTAGTAAAAATACTACGCTTTAGCAGGCAAAGGTTTAAATCCTCGACCATAACTGTCACAAAGACAAGGGCACTAACCCTCGACAGACGCCATGTCTGAACATTTATGGCCTACAATCAAATTATTCAAAAACACGGCTCCTTAACTATCACCACAATAATTTACAACCAAAACGAAAACATTCTAAAAATCCGAAGCACGCGCACGGAATCGAAAAACAAACATTCTGATGTCCAGAAAATCTTGACTCTAAATAAAGTGCTGATACCTTAACAAATGACTTATGTTTCTGGAATTTAAAGTACTGATCTAATGCAAAAATGATATAAACCCTATTTAGAGCAAGATAGGGGTTAAAATCCTTCACTTTCAAAAAGGATTTTACACAGTGACATGGATTTAAAAGTGAGAGTTATCACAGGGTCCCATTTGAGGCGCACGCGCGGTCCCTTGCACTAAAAATAAATAAAAAAAGGATCACTTATGAAGCTCGTAAAAATAATGCCGTCTGACCATTACACAATGGTTGATGGAGGGACTCCCGTACTAGCTTTGTGATAAGGTATAGTGGTGAGCGGTTCAAGAATGTTAGGTTCGTAAAATAAAGTACTACCATAGAGCTGTAGTCACTACTCACCCGTATACCCCTTGTACGTACTTAACAACAAAATTGCAAGATAAGTATAGTTTACAGCCAAGTAATAAATAATAATAGTTAAGTGACTGTAAACTATACCTATCTTGCAATTTTGTTGGGGTTTTTAGATATTCATCTCCATCAATCAAGGTTTAAGAGGAAACGGGGACAGAGAGTGCCGACTGAATTTCCTGAGTTAAAGTCATAATTCGAGGGTTGGCTCTCGTCTCTTTCCTCCTCCAATATTGGACCAATTTAAAAGATATTACCTTACTTACCCTGAAAATTAAAGATATATACTATGTCCCTATGTTTTCCTTTTTGATGATACATTATCTTTAGAAGCACTAGAGCCCTCAAAAATGGCTCAAAATTGCGCAGCAGAGGCTTAGTGTACAAATTTGACAAATATTAATGAAAAAAGGAAAACATAGGGACATAGTATATATCTTACTTTACCAGTTTATGGAATATCACCAAACCTCGAATTATGACTTTTTACTAAGGAAACTCAGTCGGCGCTCTCTGCCCATATTTCCTCTTAACCCCTGAGTGGCTAAAAGACTCCATTGGACCTGGTTGTTAAATAATTTTCTGTCTGAAGGGATTAGATGCCGATCCTCAAGTATTTAGGCAAGGCTAAGCGGATGGAGCTCATTACGGAAACTGTTCTAAGACAACGGTTATTAGCGAGCACAATGGAAGAAAGCTTTTTATAAACTGTAATGAATGGGGTTTCGTAAGTTTAAATTACTGTTGGCCTAAAACCAATCATGCACAAAAGGTATAAACCTGCAAGTGAAGAAGCAGACTAGGGGCAGTTGTCTCCTACGAAAATAAAATACAAAAGGAAAGTACAAGCTTCTCTAAGTTGTAGCAACTTCTGGAAAACTTTCTCCAACAGCCAACTCCAAGAATAACTGAAGATCATACGTAATAACTACGTAACTAAATAAATAAAATCACATTACAACCACATCAGAATAATCTCTATCTCATACAGGAAATTAAATGATGTAAAAAACGTATACACAAACGTAATAGAATGTGTATAAAATATTGTAAAATGAACGCGTCTGATGATCGCCGCCATCTTGAATCGAGGTCTCATCGTAAGCGGGCGGAAATTGGCGGGAATCGTCACTGCAATGCTTGTTGAATAATTTGTCTTTGGAAAACGTTTACTCAATATTGTCTTTGCATTCAATTGATTCTCGTTTAATGAAGATTTATTTAATTCTGCATTGCTTTAAATCAACAATGATATTGATAATGATTAACTGTCAATGTTTTTCTGTCTTAACAAATTCGTAAATCTAATAAACGTGCATAACTTACTACTGGTCGTTTCAGTCGTTTCAGTTCATGTATTGATTGAATCTGATATAAATACAGTTCAAGTATTTCAAGTAAATTAAGCTTCAAATAAGACATTTTTGTTGTAACTTAATGCAATTACATCCTTAATATCATTGGTTTCAAATTATTATTGCTTATTTAGATTCCCCATGATATCTATTGGTGCTATCGTATTATTAGTAAATATAACATTATTGGACGACAAAATTAGAGGCAATTTTTATTCCTGCTAATGTATTAGGTATTTTTGTTGCTCATACACTTGATGTGGGCTTTATTCAATTCCATGACTATTTTTACCTAAGTATGTCATTAATGTATGCATATTGCTTTCAATCGTTAATCTATAAACTACCTTCACCATTGTTTCAACTGGAAATATATACTTACTTTGCAGGTCCTTTGTTATTTTTAGGATGCTATTAACTATGTTACTTTTAATTCTAATGAAAACGTCTGTTTTCTATGGACCGATGACCGGCAGCCTTATTGCGTAGTGAATTCGGAAAGAGCAAAGGGCTAATAGTATCAAAAATCAACCAATCACATGCGAGATGAAAGACGCGATGTGGCTTTCCGTCTATGTGATTGGTCGATTTTTAATACTCTTTGCCCTTTGCTCTTTCCGAATTCATTATGCAAAAAGGCTGCTGGTGAAGACTTCGAAAATCCGCTGAATGTGAGACGCACAAGCCTATGTTCAGCAGTGGACATCTTTCAGCTGAAATTATGATAATATCGCATGGGATAAAAAAATGCGAACTTCAAACGAAATCGCTCCATTAGTCCAAATCGCTCGCGCTACCACCGCACACGTTTTCCGGTAATTTGAAGTACAAGATGCAACATTAGCAGATAAACAGAAATAAAATAAAACAAACAGCTTCTCGGGTAATTTGCTAGCTAATGGCGAACCTTATCTGCCTAATTAAAATGCGATTTGGCACAGACTACATGAACGTCGACTTAGGTGATTGTCACACTGCTCCTGATAGCAATCACTTGATTATTGTTCTTCTGTGCTAGGGCATGTTTTCCGTTGCTGTTTGAATTATTATTAGTGTCAAGAGTGCATATAATAAGAGCTAGGCTTGTAATTAAATTCACGATTGCGATGTTAATAACGTCGCACATTTGTTTTGATTATTTACTGTAATTAGTTTTTTATTGTTTGTGTCTTGGGTTGTTAACTAGAGGTGGAAACGGGTTAGTTTGAGTCACATCAGAAATTATAATCTCTGCCAAGGATATGCTTCGGTTATTTTTGCTGGCAGGCAGGCGTTTTACTTTGTGTAAAGTACTTCATCATCACTGCTCTCAATACATAACATCACATCATCAGCCTATTAATGTTCACACTGCTGGGACACAGGCGTCCTCTCTGTGAGAGGGAGTGGGCCGTAATCCACCACGCGGGCCCATTTCGGGTTTGTAGATGTCAAATGTCTTCGAATTTTTGGTTCTAGGACATGCCGGTTTCCTCACGATGTTTTCCTTCACCGTTTTAAGGCAGTGGTGATGAAATAATTTACACAAAGTAAAGCGACTGCCTGGGCTCGATCCCACGACCTACAGCTTGTAAGTCGCGGCCGATACCACTGGGCCACCACTGCTCATTTTATTTAGAACCTCGCTCTCAATACGATGAAGGAAAATATCGTAAGTAACCCGTAACATGTTCTTGAACGAAATATCCGAATATATGTCTTTCAAGATTACATGCTATGCTATATTTTTGCTGATTAATCATTATGGACAGACTTAATGCCAATTTTAGGGTTCCGTACCCAAAGGGTAAAAACGGGACACTATTACTAAGACTCCGCGGTCCGTCTGTCCGTCTGTCTGTCTGTCCGTCTGTCACCAGGCTGTATCTAATGTACCGTGATAGCTAGACAGTTGAAATTTTCACAGATGACGTATTCCCGTTGCCGCTATAACAACAAATACTAAAAGCAGAATAAAATTAATATTTAAGTGGGGCTCCCATACAACAAACGTGTTTTTTTTTCGTTTTTTGCGATAATGGTACGGAACCCTTCGTGCGCGAGTCCGACTCGCTCTTGGCCGGTTTTTTTTATTTCCTTGAATATTAATCACTAATAAACGCTCCTACTTATTGCGCCCAAATTACTTTAAAAGTTAACCATTGACTCGTAAAGTAGAAAAACTACAGATAGAGTACTCTTTAATTTATAATTCAACTAGCTGTTGCCCGCGGCTTCGCTCCCGTGGACTACCCCACAGGACCCGTTTTCGGGATTTAAAAAAAGCCTATGTCACTCAGGAATAATGTAGCTTTCTATTGGTGAAAGAATTTTTTCAATCGGTCCAGTAGTTTCGGAGCCTATTCGGTACAAACAAACAAACAAAAAAATCTTTTCTCTTTATAATATTATTAGTATTAGTATAGACTAATGCAAGGAATTTATTTTTGATCAGTGTGACGGTTACTCCTATTATTTCTGTATATATACCTGTATTTTTACTGCCATACTAAGAGTTTTTGTACCATTTTAATTTATTTTTGTTTGTATGCTGAATTGGTATGTATTTAAAATAAATAGCAATTTAAAACAACAATGCATTTTAAATTACACAATCCATTTAATTTGGAGACAAGGTATTACTAGGTAAATTGTATCTACCATATCTAATGCGTTTACTTAATGAGGTTTTTCTATACATACTGTAGAACTCAGTAAGTACTATGTATCTTATATATGACTAGCTGTTGCCCGTGGCTTCGCTCCCGTGGACCACCCCAAAGGACTCGTTTTCGGGATTCAAAAATAGCCCATGTCACTCAGGAATAATGTAGCTTTATAAGGGTGAAAATTTTTTTAATCAGTCCAGTAGATTCGGAGCCTATTCGATACAAACAAACAAACAAATCTTTCCCCTTTATAATATTAAGTATAGATTGTGAGCGTCCGGTCTGTACCAAGTGCAAAGGCAACTGATAGAAATCCGACGTATGACAAAACACGAAGTTTGCCGAGGGACATTATGAAAATAGTTGTACTGTACAAACATGAGAAGGTTATATAATTTAAAAATGCAGAGCTGAAGGTGTTATCTATACTATTTACTAATAATATTATAAAGAGGAAAGATTTTTTTGTTTGTTTATACCGAATAGGCTCCGAAACTACTGGACCGATTTGAAAAATTCTTTCACCAATAGAGAGCTACATTATTCCTGAGTGACATAGGCTATTTTTTATCCCGAAATTGGGTCCTGTGGGGTGGTCCACGGGAGCGAAGCCGCGGGCAACAGCTAGTTTTAATAGATTTGGCTCTACAACGAATTAAAATATATCTCCATCAAGCATTCGAAAAGAATTCCTTCCATTTCTTAACTTTTCGAACATTTTTATTTATTACCCCAATAGATCCATGAATCGCCATTTGTTGGACCACAATAAAAAACACATAATAAGCATAATCACGAAATCGACCCTAAAAACTTTCAACCCTTCCTAATTCGTGTACGGAACCCACAATAAGAATCAATTTGTGGCACCTCACTAAACGCATGGCCGTCGAATTACAGGTCTTTGTGTCGTTACATCACTATTAGTTCGGAATACATTAGATTTTGTTTTTTATATTGAATTTACTATGCAGTATGGTGGCTTGGGACAGATGGCTGATGGAGCAAATGAACATGACGGTAAAAGCATTTACACAAAAATATAAAACCTTACCTTTAGTAGTAAAAATATTTTTGGTTACGAAATTATTGGGACATAAAAGTATTGCTATTTGCTAATTAATTATGTATTATTTTTAACAATGTTTACTTAAAATTAAAGCTCGTGGCTAAATAATAACTGCCGCACGGGTCGATCATCAAGGTTAAGCAACGCTTGACGAGGTCGGTCCGTGGATGGGTGACCATCAACATACCGAGTTTCCTCCGTGCCTCGGAAAGCACGTTAAGCCGTTGGTCCCGGCTGTCATTTGAAGATCTTTACAGACGTTACGGGTAGTCAGAAGCTTGAGATCTGACACCAGTCTTGCCAAGGGGTTTCGTGTTACCCAGTTACTGGGTTGTGGAGGTCAGATAGGCAGTCGCTCCATGTAAAACACTGGTACTTAGCTGAATCCGGTAAGACTGGAAGCCGACCCCAATATAGTTGGGAAAAGGCTAGGCAGATGATGACTTAAAATTAAAGTTACAAAACTTGTTCGATTATTTATTTTTTCAGTGTAACTTCAATACAAAGTCCTACAGGTAAATTTTGCTTATTTTAGGTAAGATAAGACTTGCGCCTTTTGAAGCCGATTTTTTACTAAAGGTGGGTTTAACTTTTTTCTTTTTTCTTTGGCTAAACCCTCTAAGCACAATAACTTGCGTATTACTCAACATTCCATAGGTACTTGAACGGAAAACCTCTTTCATGTAGAATTATAAATACCTAGCAGTTAGTACCCTTTTGAAGGTTGGAACTCAATGCAACTTGGCTTAATGACTTACATGCAAAAATAAACGATTACTTACTTATTGTTGGACATATGCATAGATATACTACGCATCATCAGTCATTGCATTTAAAATGGATTAAACAACCCACAAAAACGTCCACAATTGAATTGAAAATACCAGTTCAACTAAAAAAAACACATTTATTTAACCCTTCATCCAAAATGGCGACAAATAATTTGTAAGCCATTAAGCCCCACGCTTTGGGAACCAAATGGCTTTTTTTCGCCAGCCAAATTGCCGTGCACTGAACTATCCAAGTATTAAAACCACATTAGTTACTGCTTACCGTAACAGTGGACGATTATGCTCCCGTTGATCGAATTATGAAGGTTTCGGAATGATTATATAGTGTCATGCTTAGCAGGGACGAAAGGGTACTTTTAAGTTGTTCTAAAATATCTCTAAGAGTGGGTCTGCCATTTTACAACTATACAACTTGAACTACTTATGTCATCGTCGAAAAACATAAAGTCAAAGTCAAAACGTTTATTGCGAACTAAGTGTATAGTTGGTGTTTTGTTATATTAGTGCAAGACTTAGCAGCCTTTTACAAGCATTGCAATTATCATTCTCCTGTCCTTATCATCCAAAATTAGCATGCATTTAACATTATTATTAGATAATTATTTTATTTAAAAATTTTATAATTAAATTGAGAAAAATATTGTTATGTCAAAAATTAAATGTCAAAAATAGTGAATCTAATACAAATAATCAGCAATATTAATGTCATCTTTTACAGGTACCTAGTACAAATAATAATTATAATTTTGTATGAAGTTAAATAGGATAGTCTAAATCTTATTGTTTGTATAGGACAGATCGCTTGAGATAATTCGTGGGTGTATCTTTTAACTGATAGAGATTCACTTGCAGTAGCGTAATCTACCCTTGTAGGCTAAGGCGCGGGCCACATAGAAATGGCGTCGGGCGCGGACTTGGCACGGGCGATTTGCTATTTCATACAAATTTCATACAAAATGCGTGGAAATAAAGCGCAATTTAGGACACACGTTATGTCGTAGCTCGGACGTGGTTATGACGCGACATTTCGGCGCCCGCGCCTGATCAAATTGCGCTTTATTTCCTTGCATTTTGTATGAAAATTGAATGGAATAGGAAGCGGCCCGTGCCATGTCCGCGCCCGACGCCATTTCTATGTGGCCTGCGCCCAAGAGGGTCGAGGCCTGTGGCCCGAAAATTTTGAGATCGCTTAGCTCGCTCTTACATTCTTAAGCTTTTGCTCGTAAAAATCGACAATGTAACCAGAGGCCCTAGACAAGTGACAATCTATCATCGAAAGCGTGGCGATAGTGATTGGAAAATTGTCAAAAATATATAAGAGTTTCAAATGCTATCGAAATGTCGCGTGATCAATCTCTAACATTTTGGCATTTGGACCATCACTATC
This sequence comes from Orthosia incerta, assembly GCA_948252205.1. NCBI lineage: Eukaryota > Metazoa > Arthropoda > Insecta > Lepidoptera > Noctuidae > Orthosia > Orthosia incerta. Next base: position 8,723,116 of record OX411754.1, on the reverse strand, counting down.
GCTGGCATCGAATGGCACTTTGTCTAGAATCTCTATCCTCTTTAGTATTTGGGACCTACTTGCAGTAGCGTACCCTTAAGCCAAGAGAGCCGTGGACCGAAAAATGTTCAGCTCGCTTAGCATACTCTTGCATTATAAATTATATTTCTTTTCTGCGTAAATCGACAGCGTAACCTACCCGTGCTACAATTTTGGATCTCTCTTCGCTTTCTCTCGGATGTTATTTTTGCAGATTCACCGTTCCGTCATTACCATAGTGAAGAATTTTCCCTTCTTTTGTTAATTATTGGGTGGCATACCTTTTGACCCGGACGAAATCTTAAAAATACGCCTTTGCTTGAACGGGTCTACGGGACTAACCCAACCTTTAAAGAGAAATCATTTCCTCTCTGAACATTATTTCATCAGCAAACTGTGAACTTTAAAAACCCTCATTACAAAATTGCGTCCGTTGATCCGATTCTAAAACAACGCTCTCCTCATTCTTCACACAATCATTGCAAAATTAGACGTCTTTACTGCTGTCGAAACAATAGAATAATCACATAATATTCGATCACAAACCAATCCAATCTGGACTTATCATAACAACGATCAAAGAAATAACACTAATAACATCGTTATCAAATATATTATTACCCCTGTTATTGGATTAATGGCTCCCAAAATTGCTTAATAATGTAGAACCATGGTTACTATTGTTTGAAAGTTTCTTATTGACTGTTGGCTTTCGTAATATACTTTATTGCGTCTATAAAAATAGTTGGGAGATTAGGCATTGGATCTGGCTTTCTGATTGGCTGTTCGAATATTGATGTATGAATTTTTGTAGCTTATTACGGTGATGCTGCAATGTGGTAGGTATTTATAGTGGCTAAATGCTAGTTTAGATGGAAGTGTGTGATCGAGAAAGTTCAAAGTTTTTTTTTTGCTAGACTTTGCACAGTATTTACGACTTGATAAAACACTGAGATTTCTTAATGATATTTATGGTTTAAAATTAAAGAACTTTTCACATATAATAAATTATGCCGGAGTAAATTCTGTAAATGATAGTGAATCATCAAAAACCATTGCGTAGTTTCGAAGAATAACGCGATATGAAAATTAACTTTGTTATATAAATTTGAAAACAAAGAGAAGATGGATGGATTGTGTGAGTAGTGATATGAAAGAAAAGGGAGTAAATGATAGCCTACGGAATGAAAGTAGAAAACTAGTTGCCCCGGCGCAAATACTCGTATAGCATGGAACAAAAGCAGGAAAATTAACAACCATTTTGCAGTGGATTTAAACGTATTTTACTAAAAGAGATGAATATAAATGTGGATGGATGGAGATGGAGAGGAAGACCAAAGAAAATATGGATGGACTGTGTGAGGAAAGAAATATGAAAGAAAAAGGAGTCAGTGATAGCAAGACAGGGGACAGGATGGTATGGAAGAAGAAAACGTGCTGCGCCGACCACAAGTAACATGGGACAAAGGCAGGCAGATAATGATAGTAACATTATAGTAAAAAAAACACATCTTGAAAGCTACCGTCTTTGGAATAGAGAAGCAGCCTTAGATAAAAAGGAAAAGCAGAACAAAAGTTTCGATCATTTCAAGGATTTGCCTAGGAGCCATAAGACTGGCGTAGCGTTTTGCCTTTTAAATATCTGGAAAAAGATGTAATATTATGTGTTTAATTTATGTAATCAACATTATAATAATCGTTACAAGATCCTAATTAAAAGCCTTTTGTATGTGGAACTTTAATGTGCTTAAAACATTTGTAACTACTAGAAAAACTAAAACAGAAACATGTGTTAGGTAAGAAATACAAAACGCGATACAAAATATTAAAAAAAAAACATTTATTATTTTTAATCTGTAATACAGTCACGCGCTCTCGGATATAATTTCGAAACTATTTATGACTTTTATAAGTTTAAATGGCAATTAATATGTGCATATGGCATAGTAATAATAAATATTCCGTGTTAAAAACTAAACGTAACTTACATTTTTTACCTCCAAGAGATACATAAGTGCTTTGGAATAACCTGGTCATGTTCTAGACACGAAGTTACTGTTTCATACGTTGGTAAAAATGTCAAGCCTGAAAGTGTCGCTATGTTCGTGTGCAATGGTGTTAAAATAAATGTAGAACAAACTACTATAAAAACGAAGCTCAAATAATAAATAATGTTCACAGCATTCATCTTTCCATAAAACCCGACATTATCTTGACACACACACAAGTCGAGAGCTAGCTCAACAAGAAAAAAATCTATAGGCTTGCGCTTGACCACTATCTCACCTGATGGTAAGCGATGATGTGGTCGACGGTGAAGCACGCTTGCCTAGAAAAAAACCATTCACTCTTGACTTAAAGACCCCTAGATTGTAGCTATCGGGAAACACAGATTCCGGCAGGGAATTCCACTCCTTGTATTTATATTCTACATCTACGAGTATGAATGAAACTGCTAAAACTGCCGCAAACAGCCCTGGCAACCGGCTGGAGGTTCTAGTTTCAGTCACAGGAAAGCCCGGTTAAGAGTAACCGTACACTCACTCTGTTTGAACTGCGAGCCGAAACTAAAAAAAAAAAGCCGCAAACAATTTGCAACAGAATTTTCCAAGAAATCGTTCTAATGACATTGTCATCAAAAGAAGAGTTTTTTACTCTCACAAAAAATGCCTTTAGGATTTGCATTGTGTCATAATTCAAAGCTTCCGTGTTTATTCATCCTTGCCGTAAAAGAAGCTATTAGCTGTCCCACATTTCACACAAAGGAAATGAGGAAATAACAAATAGGGGAGTTAACGTAAAAATTTAGAAACAACAAAGCTAATCGCCACTAATCCTCCACACGTAACAACCTCATTTGATCGAGGACCCTAAAATAAGCCATTACTTCGCTGACCACCATAGGATTGTATTATGGACAGAGCACAGAGCACAGAGCACAAAATCTACTAGAGACTCCATTAGTCCATTACTTGCAATATTCGTGCCCGTGAAATGCAAGTACAAGTTTCAAATCTCATTAGCCTTAGTCAGAACTGTCACAGGCTGTCAATTTCTAACCGCTTGGTTTGTACAAAAAGCTTTGACAACAGCGTCTGTAAGAAGCGTTCCCTGTTTGGCTGGTATTTGAATATGGTCAGATATTCTTTTTCTAGAATTTCGATACATCTTCGATACCTACGTCAGCTATGTCCTACAGAAAAGAGACAGGCATTGACCGCACAGTCACTTTGTCTCTTTCTACAGAACTAGCTGTTGCCCGCGGCTTCGCTCCCACCACAGGACCAATTTTCGGGATAAAAATAGCCTATGTCACTCAGAAATAATGTAGCTTTCTATTGGTGAAAGAATTTTTCAAATCGGTCCAGTAGTTGCGGAGCCTATTCGGTACAAACAAACAAACAAAAAAAACTTTCCTCTTTATAATATTAGTATAGATAAATAATTTAGACACGGTATTCCTCAATCCGCTCTACGTCTATAGAGTAAACGGTGACACTAGCACGCTTATTTTGTAAGTAAACCTTTGACAATACCGTCTCTAACAGTAGCCGCTGAGTCGTCTTAATACTGTGGTATTAAGTCTACGACTCTATAGTCTATGTCTCTATGTTAATGGCCGCCAAGCACGGATATAGCGAGTGCCACAGCTATAACAATTTAATATTTATAGACATGTTACATGGCTGTGGACAACACATTTCCAACTTGTGAAAATGGAACCAGTATAGATGATGAACGATTGTTTGTTAAGTAGAGTAGGACATGTAGTTAGCAGGGTAATGTTGTAAAACACTGTTATGTTTTAATTAATGAAGTACATTAAAATTATCATAAGTATAGAGAGATTAAACCTTTTTTTTTTTTTTTTCAGAATCAGAATCAGAATCAGAATATTTATTTGTGAAACATAGGTATTTACATAAAGATCTTAGGTTAATTATAAAGGGCGCACCTTGTAAATCTCTTATTTCAGCTGACAACAACACAACTAAATTGGTACTATTACAATAGATGGATAAAATACGAAACAACACTACCAACCAGTAAACGTCTAATCTTTGATCAAACACTCTGTTCACAGTGCGTTGTCGTTTCGCGTCCGTCTCCTCGCTATAATAATTATTCTGAAAGTCGCGCCACCTCTTTTATCTGTTCTGTGGTCGCGCCACACATATTTCAAGAGTTGTTTCAAAATACGCTTCTGCGAGCTTTAAAATGAAAGCTCGTAGCAATGATAGAATTTCCAAAAGTTTTAAAATTATAAAGTCTACTTATTCCCATGTGATATATTCGATTTGTAAGCTTTGTAATCTATCTGAGTTTGAATTTGTTCTTGGCCAAGAACAAATTCAAACTCAGAAAGTTGAAGCTACTTTCACGTTCGCAAAACGTATTAGATAACCAATATATGTGTAAATAGATTTATGATTATTGACAATATGTGCTCATAAATCTAGCAAACTACGTTTATAACTCATGTCCTTAGCCGGCTGTTACATACGAATTTCTTTAGAAGACAGGTACTCCAGAAATTTTATGTGTTTCGCTTCTAGCACTGCATAACTATAAAGTTTAACTTACATTATTTAATTTTATTTCGACATTTACTGCTCGCGTAGATATATATTATTTCGCTCTTATTCGACTTTTATCCGTTTGCTATAAATTTTGATAAATGTATCTATTATTATTAATTGGTATTGCGAAGTTTCCTGTATTACGCATACCATCTTCAACCAAACTTTCGATGGTATCACTGAATTTCGGAAGGCAAAACGTTGGAAGGCCTCCCTCTAGGTGGACCGAAGATGTGTGTGTGTGCGAAACGCACAGAACCGATCAATCCTTTGGAAGACGCATTTCAGCTGAGATGATGATGATGATGACGACGAGTTTCATACAATTTTCTTTTATGGTTAAAGGTATGTTCAGCTCTATGCCGTAATATTTTAGAGTCAATGGAGCTTCTGGCTAGTTCTTCACTATAGACACCTCATACACTTTGAAACGAACAACTAACTTTATAACTGACCGTCTTCTTGTCAATTAAGTGTTTATTAATTACTAGCTGTGCCCGCGGCTTCGCTCCCGTCATCTATCTGCCAACCCTACCCTACTTACCTTCCTGCCTACCCTACTTACCTACCTACCAATAATTTTCTCTAGTCATCATTCTTTCGCGAAGAATTTTAACATCGTCATTCAGAAAATGACTTCAAATGCACAACGCCATCTATCGAATATCGAGTTCAACTGTCCGAGTATCTGAATTGCGCATATTGTGATAATTTTACTTCTTGAACACTTTAAATTCATCTAACTTTTGATAGAGTGCACCGATTGCGATGAAACAAAAACTAAGTAATTCTTCAAGCTACACTCAATTTTTATGTATCAAAGTTATTTACATTGGTTTCGTGAATTTCACGTGATGTGTGCACAAATAAACAGACAAAAAATCCAAAAATGCCGGAAATAGGTTCTGTTGGTTATCCTTTAACACTCTGGCTATTTTTTATGTATATTTTAGATGTAAAAAATTACTTTTCTACAGATTTATTATATGTATTGATGATGATAATGATAATGGTTTTAGAAATAAATTATTTGGTTTGGGTCTGAAGAAGGATGTAATTGAATTCACTTTTATCCTGTTGTCACTCGTATCTTATAGCGCTACTGGGTTTGTTAAAAAGCTGCCGCGCAAAATCCCTACGAGGTGAAATTAAAAAAAACAACATTGTGATCCTAAGTCTTAAAACCAGGATCCAGACTCCAGAGGTTATCTGTCTAATCGATATTGCGCCAGAAGTCAATATTAAAATCATCGATCCGAAATTCCGAACATACATAAGTACTACGTGAAGCTCATTTCCTTAATTCCCGCTAAGATCACGACATGATCTCGTATATCTTTCCCAAATGATGTCATCAAATCTAAAGCAAATCGCACTAATGTTGATACAATTATAATGACATATATTATAAAGTTATTTAGCGAGCAATTAACTTGAAATCATATACACATTACGGGAAGACGCACTGCTTGGGCCACTTGAACCGCATCCGGCGCGGGCGCAGCAAAAAGTGCGCCTATCTAGTGCGTACGCGCAGAACAAACCTCAAATGGTTTCTTTTGCTGCTTTCAATGTAAAATGTGTTTGTATTGCTAGTCGTTTGTGATTGTTACAGCGGGGCTCAACATTTTATAGGCAATGTAATTTAGCGAGGTTTCAAAATCAATTCCACAGAAATTGAAAATTTGAAATTAAGTAGTCTTTTGATAAGTGTAATGACTATCCTAAATGTATGACGTGACGCTCTAAATTGGACCCCATTAAAATAGCGTGCACACACTTTTTACCGAACACCGATTAAACAGCAACTTCGTATATTGCTAGTTAAATTCTTAATGGTCACGAAATAAATCACCTGAATTATTTACAGTATTTGTTTATTTATGCGATATTTCAAAGAAATCGATATTTCATCCGATTCGCCATAGTTAATGCGCAACAAATGTGTCTTTAAGTAAATCGCGTTCTATAAAATGATTAATACAGTAAAAAATGTTGCAAATCTCTGTCTGGTACGTGGCTCGTGTCACCGCGGCTGCGCGCGCGCCGCTCCATTTCACTGCGCTCAATGGACGACCATTCAAATTGCCCACAAACCGCCATCTTTGTTTTTTATGTACCCTCGTTTCTCCGTTCTTTCAGTAATAGTTGATTAAACTTGAGTTCGATAAACTTTGTAATCACTTGGACTGATGTTCGCAATTTTCAATCATTAGGTGACTCCACATTTCTCTGGTTTACCGGAACACCCACATCACGTCACCTGACGAAGGATACTTAACATATTGATGATGTATTTAGTTCCACGCCAACCCCTCCTTATTATATCAGAAATCTAATTTCAGCATGTTGCCGGAACACATGCCCAAATTCGGGAAGGATTCGACTACGCCAATTTGGCGGACAAAGATGTTCATCAGAAACAATGCAGAACCGATTTGGAGATAATGAATTTATGAGTTAACAGATTTCCACCGTTCGGCTGGGTCCTCTGGGAGCGGAGCGGAAACAATGAGACGCCGATTGCCGCTATAATTTCATAGTCGATCCGTTAACAATATCTCGGTGGTGATAAAAAAGTGATTTAGTATTATTAGGCAGACGATGCGGCGGAGATGCGAACGCGGAGAATCGATTTGGCGTCTCTGCGTGAAGTTTGTTTAGCGGAACGGTAGCGGGCGGCGGCGGGGTGGGGACGCGGCGCGCGGGCGACGTACGTGCGCCCGCGCGCGGCACGCCCGCCCCAACCTGCATTACAGCCTATACAAGCTTTATTGGACTACATTTAATGACGCTTTAGTAAATAGTTCAGCTTGTTTTTCACCGTCTTTTTAACACTGTATCGCTTCAGCACCGACCGTTTTAACGGTCCCACAATTTAGCCTCGTAACATTATTACCACTGTCGTTGTTCAAGATAAACATCTATAATGTAATTTGGAAAATGAAATTATCATGTCCATAAATGACATTGAGGGGTTGGAAGTAAATGAGGTGGCATTTCGTGTCTAAATTCACGTAGCGCGCGTTAACGACAGTAAAAATAACAATTATAAGGGTGAGATCTCTATCTTTGTAATCGTTTCAGACTAATTCCGGGCGATAGCTTCCCGTTAATATTCTGTTTACACTTGTAACATTACGAGACTCCATTAAAAACCTCAATTATACACCAACACTGAATCTGGGTTTAAATTATTGTAATTACAACGCACCCTTGGTTATAGATGTCGTTGATAAGTTTACATCCTGTTTTACAATATTTTTATGTGCAGCTAATGTCAGCCTTTGCTAATTGTTCAATTCTAATATTACCTAAAAATATGCTCACTCTTCATGGTAGGTAATTGCGGATAAATTATGAATTCTAAAAATGACTCCACAATTATATTTACAAAATTGTACAACGCTAATGTACCAACAATTTGCACGATTTTGAAATCTCAGTGAATCTAAATATGTAATCAAAACTACATTACTTTACGTACCGGTAACATTAATATCAGTAATAGAAAATGTATCTCCGGAAGAATATAATAAAAATGTTCCCAAAATGTCTCATGATGACAATCTCGACTTCCGGACCACACCGACAGAGGTCTTCGCTCTGTTATTAAATGCCGACTGTGTGTTGACTCGCCGCCACGTGTCATCAACTTACAAACCGCAAAATATAGACCAACATAATAATGCGACCGATAAACCCAAAGATTTTAAAATCCTCATCGATATAAGGATCAAAATGTACCGAAATTTACTAGCCAATAATAAATACGAAGCAATCATAGCTCTAATTCACACCACAGACGAAAAAAAAAACAACAAAGCTCCTGGCGCCTTATCATTAGCAACTTCCGAAAAGGGGCACATTTTTTTCATCGTCTATCGGCCGAACCTCAAAAGGACAACAAACTGACAAATTTTACCAACAAACAATGCTAAAAGCAAAAAAAGAAGCTCCCTCGAAAATGAATTAGTGGTGCCAACAAAGAAAAGCTTTACGTAAGCGAGTAATTGCCTACTGCAACTCTTTTGTTGTTTGCAATGACAATGAAGCATAATGATAAAGGATTCATTATTTGTCAGTGTCCTTAATACCACCTTTCAAATATTTTACTCGAAATTGAAACAGCATATTGAAAGCTTCGCTTAACAATTGCATATGTACGTAAGACGGTATGAATACAGGAAAGGAACGAAGCGGTCAGTTAAGCCTTTTTGTATTTGCATCAAGCTTAATGCGGAGACATTGTGTAAGTCAAACAATTGAGGATGAATAATTATCCAGCCGGGGCATCAAAATCCTTTTAACCATTTCAATTTTCTTATCAACAAGGACTAAGTCGAACGTCAGTCGTCAAGCAAAATCTCCGAAAATAAATTAGTTAATGTGCATAAAGTGGTCGAGCTCGTGACTGGCCCCACAGTGAACCCGGAGTCGCGGCCACAATCCCATTTTTATCTTCGCGTCAATTCACCTTTGTAAAATATTGATACTGATAAAGCAATAACGCTTAGTAACCAAGAATTTCCTGTTTCATACGTCAAAACAAATCGCTGAATTCATTTGTATAATAGTAACTAAGTTCAAAGCCAAATTAGTTTTGCTACCGATCCACGTCGAGCATTTTTTACCGGTAGCGGTAACGACTCGAAATTGATTACCCACTTGGAAAAATCAATCGAACGTTGTAATTGCTTTCTATCTTCTCAGAAATTCAATTTGTCAATTAAGACATTAAACATTACTCTTGTTATAGTTGAAAGACCGGCTCCGGTCGTGATCTTGGAAATCACGTTTGTTATTAATTGAATATTGCAAATAATCAATCGGCACCCACGAGCAATTACATCTGCGACGTTGGATACCGTCGGCGGCGGCGGGATGATATTATCGGCACGTATTAATTTATTGGCGAAATCGAATAGGGCTAATTTAAAATAGGAAAGGTGGGGAAATAAGTTTATAGCAGGCGGAGTTGCGGAGTGTGCTCGATGTGTAAGCTATTGGCCAGCGTACCGCAGGGGCGGGGTCTGGGCCCCATGTTTTATTTGAATTATGGATGAGGTATGCTGCGTTCGTTTCTTCAAACCAGTTGTGAGTGCCGCAGCCTCGCGCCCGCTCGCCTCTCCCCTTCTAATTAATTGATGTTTTCATTTAATTGCTTGTTCTTTAATTACTCGGTCATATCTGAAATTGAGTGTTTAACTTTATTAGATTTAGTGTTACAGCGAGAGAGACTATTGCCCATCGTTTATCTGTGAGTGCGAAAAATATATCTTATACTACTATTTCTAGTATTCCCTCTCATTAATACCCTTTATTTATTTCCTCTTTTTCATAAGCTATTGCTGTAATGCAATTAACGTTGTCAGTTATCGAGCGACTGTCATAAAAACTGTTTAATTTATATTAATTGCATTATATTGCATTATAACATTGGCAAACCACGTTTGATTTTAATTAAATTTGTTGCTTAATTAATTATGATCGTGGGCAGTTAATCAGACCAAATAATTATTGTTAAAGTATCCCACAAACTGATGGATGGTAATTTCTTCCTTATTATACTTCGGTATTAATGTTATTTGTTTGCCGACGGAAACGGTAATACCAATAATACCCGGAACCGTGTCTATAAATGTGCTTAGCAACAAATTTTGGAAAATAAATATATTCATTTTAAGATTTCTTATTCTCTAAGTTCCCAGTTATCTTAGTACCTTTGACATCTACTTCACTAATTATTTAATAGATCATAAATATAAAATATAGATGTAATTTTATACTATTAACAATTTTATTATGAATATAATTATTCTAATTGTTCCTCCTTGTTTTAATTGTAATTGTTTTATTTCTTATTTATATTTCTTTGCATAAATTAATTAAAATAAGTAATAACTTAAGTTGTTTAATAAACTGTATTTAAATGTTTGAATATTAAACTTTAATGGGCTATTCAATTTGTGTCTATTTTTATTTTTTCTATTTCATTTCTGACAGACAACTTATTATTTATTTATTTAATTTATGCAATAAAAACATTAATGTGCCCAAAGATGTATGTTTCCTCATTGTGAGAAAAAAATATGTTTTTAACTTGCATATATAGTAATAATAGATACATTAAATACTTATAATCTTTATATCACTCTAAATCTTTTAACTCCATGTTCTGAACATGCCAATCTCACCGTTTTGATTTTTGATGACTTTATTCTTGTATAGTTTACTTCCCATCAATCATCAACTGATCATTACAATTCTATCATCATCACTGATCCAGCCTTACCCATTCAAACTTAGGCCTATACGAAGATAGCCTTGCTTCTTATTTCAATTCACAATACTTGGTACTTAAACTAATTAAACTGCTCTGCTCTTAGTAATTTGATCAGTGATCAAGCAAATGAGAATTACCTGCTGTAAAGTTTGACTAGCTTTTTTGATAGCTTGAAGTTACACTGACAGGTGGCTCCATCTATCGACATTTTATTGCTTTAGCCTCCATCAGCATAATTATATGTAGTTGGGGAACCCAAAGCGATGACCTTTTAAAAAAGGAGGAGGTTTTCAATTCGTCTAAATGGTTTGTTTATAAAATTGTAACAAATGAACAACATGTCGATTTAAACTTACGACTTAAGAGGAAACGGGGCCAGTGAGCGCCGACTGAATTTCCTTAGTAAAAAGTCATAATTCGAGGTTTGGTTCTCGCCTGTTTCCTCTTCCAATATTGAACCAATTTTAAAGATATTCCATAAACTGAAAATTAAAGATATATACTATGTCCCTATATGTCCCTATACAGGGTGGCCCAAAAGTCGTGGATCAAACGCAGCTAGGGGTTAGATGGGGTCATCAGCTGCAAAAAGTTTTTGTACGGGAGGTCCTTAAGGTCAACCCCTGCAGAGTTATAATTTATTTTGTGTTTTTATGAGAAAATTGACTTTTTTTAACTCATTCTTATTAAAATTCGGAAAAATCTACATCCTGTATCTTTTTTATAATTTTCAATAGATTGGTACTGATGAGTACTTGCGTTAGACATGCTATTTATGGTTGTTTATTGGGTGTGTTGAAGATAATATTAAGTTTTACGATTTTTTTTTTTCTCAAATCATAACTTTTTATTTACTTCGGACCCCACTGTGAAAAAAAAATACTCTACCGAAAAGTGACCCTGTATTACAAGTTTTGGCGCATTTAATAGGGATTCTGAAAAGGTATTACACATGGCTATGCGTGGCTTTGATATTAAAAATCTAATGGATTTAAATCGGGCGACCGGGGTGGCCACGCAATATGTCCGCCTCGACCAATCCACCGGTTGGGGAAGCGCTCGTTCAAATGATCTCTAACTGCTCGAGCGTAGTGAGGCGGGGCGCCGTCATGTTGCAGCCACATTTCTGCTATTCTTTTTTTTTGAAAGATATCAAAGCCACGCATAGCCATGTGTAATACCTTTTCAGAATCCCTATTAAATGCGCCAAAACTTGTAATACAGGGTCACTTTTCGGTAGAGTATTTTTTTTTCACAGTGGGGTCCGAAGTAAATAAAAAGTTATGATTTGAGAAAAAAAAAAAACGTAAAACTTAATATTATCTTCAACACACCCAATAAACAACCATAAATAGCATGTTTAACGCAAGTACTCATCAGTACCAATCTAGTGAAAATTATAAAAAAGATACAGGATGTAGATTTTTCCGAATTTTAGTAAGAATTAGTTAAAAAAAGTCAATTTTCTCATAAAAACACAAAATAAATTATAACTCTGCAGGGGTTGACCTTAAGGACCTCCCGTACAACAACTTTTTGCAGCTGATGACCCCATCTAACCCCTAGCAGCGTTTGATCCACGACTTTTGGGCCACCCTGTATATCCATATCATGGCAGTGCACAAAAAATAACTAGTCCAACATCTTGGGCGGTCCGCCATATTGGATTTAGAATAACGTCACTTATTAACCATGCATTTTCATCCAAACTAAACATATATACAAAATTTCATCTTAATCGGTGGAGGATAACTGCTTTAAAATTCAGTTGCAAGATTGGCCCAAACAACATACAAACATACATATACTGCAAGTTAAATAAAAGCTTATAAAAACACTTTTAGTCGGTGTTGTTAAAAATAATGAAAACGAAAACCTTCGTAGGAAAGCTGCATTTGCCTACTGCTAATCTATATTCCATTTTACTAGTTCATAGATTGCATGTTACTTTGGTAAATACAATAAATCACTCATTGGTTTTATCTCTATAGTAAATGCAAAACGAACAGATAAATTACACCGACAAGGTGTGTTTGCTAGTGGAGTCTACAGCCGTGGTTAGACCATATTGGGTTGCAATATATTTATTTATTAACTTGTCAAGCTGTTAATGATGGACTCGCTTGCCTAGAAAAATGCTAATGGATACACAATGGACAACGGTACTTAATTCTTAGGCTCTTGTTTTTACATATATTCAATTCTTGATTGCTAATATGTGACTTAAGAATAAATTATTGTATTGTTTTTTAATATAGGCGCACGGTTGGCGCTGTGGTTGAGCGATTGACTGCTGCGCTGCGTGTCGCGGGTTCGATTCCCGCACGGAACAAATATTTGTATGACCTACAGATAGTTGTTCCGGCTCTGGGTGTTGTGTATGTGAGTTTATATGTTTGTAAACGCACCCACGATACAGGAAGAAATTCCTAGTGTGGTGCAATGATTAAAAAAAAAAAGATAGGCTTTGTCTTAACACGTGACTAATTTAAGATCTATCAATTTTTTTTCAACCAAGTAAGGAAACGTAGTAAGAACCTTTGCTGAAGGTGGACATTCATCTTTCATTGGGTACCTTATTTTATTGCAGTATGTACTAGCTTCTGCCAGCGGCTTCTCCCACGTTTAAATTATTTTATTATCCCAAGGGAACATTATACTGGGATAAAAAGTAGCATATATGTGCTATTCCAAACTATAATCTATCACTAGGCCAAAGTTCATCCAAATCCGTTCAGCCGTTCTGGCGTGATTGAGTAACAAACATACATCTATCTATCTAGACTTTCTCATTTATGATATTAGTTAGATTTATTCCTATCACAGAGGTTTGTGTACATAAATATTATAGGCTGATTTTATCTGCATGCGGAGCGAAATATTCTGCCTCTATGTATTCATTTCACTTTTTCATCTAATTTAGGTATTATGAACCAAGTCTTATTCAAAGAAACCATGCCTTCACCTGCTTCATCTAATAACATTTCAAGAAAACACTTATTCAAAATAAAAGGTTTCTCGCACACAATTGAACCTCAATACAAAAAGTTTATGCGATTTCGGCAGATATGAATTAATTAAAAACCTTCATATTAAGATAATACCTGGGCGACCGACCTTTGCTCGGGTGGAACTCAGATCAAATAAAAAGTCAAGATGGAACGTTGCAAACAACAAAGTGACTGCGGTTCAAACTACGCCTTGCCGTACAAATACACAATTACACGCACTCACGTACCACGAAATTTACGTTTTATAAAAATGAAATCCCCCGAAAACCTCTGCACACTAAATTTCATGAAAATCGTTGGAGCCGTTTCCGATATTCAGATTATATATATACATACATACAAGAATTGCTCGTTTAAAGTTATTATTATTAAATTAGTAGATATATTGAAGTGGGTACTAACGTTACTCCATTAAGCTTGGGCACGTTATATTAAATAACTAAAAACATACAAATTCAGCCATTTTTTTTAATGATAAGGTACTTAGGAACAAATTAATAACCTATAGAACTTATGACAGCTTTAATAATGCTACTCTTATTAATGCTGTCTAAGCATTGTCGGTATATTAAAAGTTGTCTAGAATGTTTGTTCATCGATCATTTTAATAACTAATGGTGTCATCTGGTATACTGTTAGCACCTTGATAGAGAAACCTATAATTCTAATTATTACAGTGTCTAAGTGCTATTAACTCATTAGTTTTTATACAAGTGTTACATAATATTCATTTGTGACACATTCGCTTCACTATTTAGTAGGCAGTAGAGTTCAAAATTGAGCAAAACCATCTGAAAATTATGTTGCAATAATTATCAGATAAAGTGTAACACATCAGTATTTAACCAAGGTGGTCTAATTCAAATGTTAAAGTTATTATAGGTTTATCTTTGGCATCATCTAGTTATAAAAGTACACTGCGTACATCGGTGAGTAGACTTGTCACTTTTTACGCACTTCGACCTTTAAACACAACACTAATTCCTACCCTTCAAGCGGACCGACGGCGACGCACTTTATGTGCACATCACTAGACACGTCGCCCACCCAACTAAATTACTGTCCACACAAAGACCCTAACTGTCCAACCGTACTTTATTCGACTACCTTTACAGAAGCGTGTATTAAACTATAAACATAAAATGTGACAAACAAACATTGCGACAAAACATGTTATAACACACTCCAATCAACACAAGCACTTATAAACTCGGACAAAAGTCCAAAAAGGACACCAGACGAAAATATGTGACAGAGGCATGCGGCCTTACCTACAGAGATAACCCTAAAATGAGGACATAACAAAAACTATACGGGCGAAATTAAAAGCAGCGACGTACAAGCAACTAACACACGCTCTAACGTTTTGTGATAAGCTCGTTGACTTTTTGGAGCCGACGTAATTTGTCGAAGGCGCCGAAGATAAAGGCGGCAATTTGGTCGCGGAGGCCCCAGGCACGCCGCCGGAATGTCAACCGGGGTAGCAGGCGTAGGGTTAACACGCAACACGATATGTACGAATACGAACACGTTTTAGAAATTAACGTTGTAATTTATTTGGTGGATATAAATTTTAAAATTGTTTTGTGAAAAATGAAATATGAGAGTTTAAATTCACTTTTTCGAAAATTACGCGCCACAGGTGTAAAAGGGTGACGTCAAAATGTCATAGCGGTATTATGACGTTTTGACAATGAAAGGCGCGAAAACGCCATGTGCGCGCGGGCCCTTGAGCTCATTCTGCAATATTTTACCGCAACACACTGATCGGCGGAGCTACACACGCGACACAGCCCGGATAAAGGCGCGTGTAAACTATACGTCACGAAGTTCTGTATAAGCTTCACGGCAATATGTGTTCACTTATCGTGAATCGGCGATTTCATTACAAACCATCTCGGCTATACGCCAGTTATTACGTGTCACGCGATGCCGACGTGACTGATCCCATTTGAATTGACGTATAATACAACAGGAAAGGGTTATTCAGCAAATTGTATGATGATAGCAGTATTTACGTTGCAGAAAAAAATGACAACACAAAAAATTGCTGTACGAGATTACGCTTAGCTTAGAAACATAGTTACAAAACCCAAAACTCACCTAAAGAACACTAGAGTAAAGAAAACTCTCAAAGAGGAAACCAGAACGCAGCCGTACAAGCCTTTAACCTACATTTCACCTTCACCTATTTCCCCAAAAAAATATTCTAACAGACAATCTGTTAGTATTTCGTCCACGTCTCGGTGGTCGCGTGTCCCCACACTCATTATACGTAACTACTTATCGTACGGACTCTGTCTCAAACCTTTTAGCTGGTGACGCAGTCAATAAATCTTGACATATCTAACTGACGGCGGCCGCTACGGCGACGACACACAAATATTAATTGCGAATATATTAATAAAACTGATAGTTTGAGACCGTATATTGATGGATAGTTTGAAAAAGGTTTTAGCAAATTTTTTAGGAACTCTATCCGGATGTTTTGGAATGTCTGTCCAAAAGTGGACGTTAACCCTGGTGTTAAAGATGGAATTAGCACCTCGATGTTTACCTTTTATGTAAATTCTGACCTTTTTGTTCTGACCATTAAATTCATATCATTTATTTAATAGATCCTTAGTTGCTTGTTAGAGTTGTAGGCCTAAAGAATGTCTAAATAATTCATTTCGGAATTAAAAGTCCATATACGTAAGGCAATAGATCAAGTAAAAAATGCGCAGATACAAGTACACAATTTTACACGGTCAAGTTCATACAATCATAACATATTCATCGCAAAACGTGTAGGACATAGTCGAGTGCTTCCACTACATGTCTTTAGGTATTAATAAATCTTCCCATATCTCCCAGTACACGACGATTGCCAACAAAACACTTTCAAATTCGCGCATCCTTGATTCTAATAATTGGTTTTCATATAGCTGTACGCAATGCTACCGTTTCGTCCGTCAATTAATTCATTTCTTTGAAACCCAGTTATATGTATTCTATATCGGTCGTTCAGAGAAGGACTCGCCCGCATTTCAATAAGAAATTATCAAATTAGTTTCATCGGAAATAAAAAAACCGGCCGTGCGACCACAAAGGATGGCTGGCATTGTTCACAGATTTTAAAAATCATCCATAATTAAATGGAATTTGGTTTTTATAGGCGCGAGCGTTTCGCCATGATATAAATTCCTGCATCGACGATACAGTTGGGCTATTGAAAAGGATTAATTTGCCACCCTGCTGGATGGGACTGTTCAATATTGAAAGGACATATCGCAATCCGGGTATAAACAACAAATCAATAATAATAATATTGTACTAAGGACCTTCTTTGAAATGTATAAGAACAGTATGAGGCCAGTCGCGGGCCGGCAAAAAGTGGTCAAGATGAGGTGACTGATTCCGCGAAGAATCCAGGGAGCCCAGCTCTGGTTATAGCACACAAAATAACAGATCGTCGAGCATTCTTTATTAGGTACTCCAAACGGGCACATGTCCTGCTTGTCACTCCGGTGGTCTTGATCATGCAAATGTTGAGAGACGTGATAGAACGACTAAGTATGTTATATCTTGCCTTAAATTTCCACTGTTAACATCTACACTAAGTGTTCATGAAATATTACCCATTATTCTCCCATATATCAAAGTCACAGACAAACGCTACTAGCCAATAAATTGTTATTTCTTTGAGAATGGGAGTGCCATTTGAGGTTAAATGGTTTTTGCATAAACTAACTTAAATGGACAAATACCCATAGATATCGAGTTTGATTAATGACAACCAATTTGATATAGATATTCAAACTGATAGATATGACTTATTACATTTAGAATTAAACGCTTGGCTATTTGGCACACTTAAATTTTTAGTTTGTATTGGTTTCTATAAATTTAACTATAAGATGTCAGAATATCAGGTTAGGGCAAGGTAAACCTGTAAACGCCAAGACAGAAATATATTTTTAATTTGCTAGTATTGTATTTATATAACCACTTTTTACAAACAATTATGATAGTGAGAAAAACAGATTAAATTATATCCTGTATAACTTGATTCAAAAAAAGCTTATTATATACCAAGGTTTCAATCACGCTTTAATATTTATGAAACATCTTCATCTGAACATTAATGAAATGGAAACATAATTTTCTTTTCTTGCATCACCAGCCATTCTCTCTAAATACCAGAACTGGTACAAAGCCCGGAAATTAATCGCAACGTTATTATACTCACACCTAGACATTAGAAGGTGGCACACGTTCAATCCTCATCTGTATAGAATACAAACATAAATTACAAAGATAAATAAGACATCTCGATATAAACGCAATGATCATTACTGACGACAAAAACAGCAAATTGTTCTAAGAAAAAGTGAAATTTCAAGATAGAAACATCATTGAAGACATTGACGACATAAAATGGGAATTGCCGGGAGCATTCAATGCGATAGATGAAAAAAGCAATATACACCGAGTTGTAGATCGGTATATCTTTCTCGGCTCAGCATGAGACTAATTATGCTATGGGATGATCGAATGACAGTTTTTGTTCTGCAGCGGTCGCCATTACACCCGAGTTTCGAGTCAGAATTGAGTTTTTAGTTTGGCATAACTTAAATTGCATTTTTGTCACCCACCGCCGTCGAGTCGTGATTGTAAAATGTTTTTGCTTGTTGATTACGAGCCTCATGTTTATTCTGCTGTGTCTTCATTAGTACCGGTATTTTGTTATTTTTTGTTCAAAAGATAAAATTGGAGATACGATGATATACAATTTTAATTTTGATTTGATTAGGTTATGTCTTTATCACGCCATTATTTCGTTGCCCACCGTATTGTAGTATTTTTTCTTTCTTGGGTTTTTCTAATCGTAAGGCAGATTTTTTTCCAAGCACATTAATGAATGTTGAGTAAACATATCAAGATTATAAAGCAAAACTGTTTGCGGCTAATAAAATTCTTTCATCATCAACCATAAACTCTTGAAATCATTTTGTGCTATACCTGACCATGTACACATAAATACACAAAATTCCACTTAAATATTTATGATTAAGACCATCAAGATTACCATAAGTGTTTCTAATAATTAGTACTCAATATGGCTCTTAAGTGTAATACCTATCGGAAAAGGTACTTGTGACTAATTAAACTTCTTGTGTAGACCACTTTACCTTAATTGTCTTGTACGATATTAGTAAAATGGTCACTCGCTCTGTCTATTTACTTAATTACAAGGGACAACACCTGGGTTTAAAACAGGCTAACTTTTCCATGTCTCACCATCATCATCCACATAATTTTAGCTGAAAGACTTACACTGCTGAGCATAGACCTACCCCTAGTGTCGCCACATTGGTCATCATGTCTATAGACACTTTACAGTCTCAAGTGTTGTTGAAGTCAACATAAATTAACATTCTTTTAGTAAATGCCGATTGTCAAAAGTCAAAATATATGGGATTGACCATTTGAGTTTCATTTATTTCGGTTTCAGTTATCAATTATTTCGCATCAGTATTGCTATCCAACGAAGCAATATTGCCAGATTTCTGGGCACTTTTCCCGTTAACAGCTATGTGGCTTTTTTTAAGCCCAATGAGTCCTTCCCTTTTTGAACGTGTTTGCATGTATTTTATATATAATAGTACCTTTGTTATAGCTTTTTCTTTGTTGCAATCTGTTGAAATTGATAAAAAAAACCGGCCAAGTGCGAGTCGGACTCGCGCACGAAGGGTTCCGTACCATTATCGCAAAAAACGGCAAAATAATCACGTTTGTTGTATGGGAGCCCCACTTAAATATTTATTTTATTCGGTTTTTAGTATTTGTTGTTATAGCGGCAACCAACAGAGAAACATCATCTGTGAAAATTTCAACTGTCCAGCTATTACGGTTCATGAAATACAGCCTGGTGACAGACAGACAGACGGACCGCGGAGTCTTTGTAATAGGGTTCCGTTTTTACTCTTTTTTCATTAAGGATCGGAGTCAGTCCCTCGAAGTGAAGACCCAGGGAATAAGATCCTAGTAGAATTAAAACCACACACTTGTATGAATAACAAAAACATTAAATAAAAATTTAAAAGATTTAACAACTTCCTATAATCGGAAACACAGAACAGAAGCAGCTTATTGATTCCTTAGTTCCGAAAATACCGACCCAGATACTCACCTTCATGGTTCTCTCATCTTGGACACATCATAATGAGAGAGCTCTTACGATTAATATTCTTTTCAAGATAATGTCTGAACTTTAAAAGAAACCATGACTTCTGAATTTGTATCAGTGTTTCTTCTGTATGTACTTGGCAATAAGCCCAACATTGCTCAAAAACACGATGGTCTACCGATATACAAACATAATTTAAGCAAGATGGTGGATCCCGAATTCTTTTAAAACGGTGGCATTTTTGACTGACTCCAAATATGCTTTCAGCTTGGTTTCCTTGCAAATATGTAGAAGTACAAACACAAAGTATATAAAAGTGAGGTCTCGTGCGGTATCGTAACATCGGGGCGGCATGTTGATTGCACCCCGGCTTAATTAAATAAACCGTTTCCCAGCAACTCTGTTTACTCATTACTTGAAGGCTTAATGCCCACAATCAGTGGTTGTATATACCAATGATGTTATTACTAGTACAATTTTTAGAGAAGTGATATTTGAAATAGATTTGTATTTTCAAAACTAAAAGTAAGGTTGTAAAGGGAAGGTCAATATTTCAGCCAATTATCGAAAAGTTCACATGCATTAAACAAAATGTTTGCAGAAAAAAAAAAAACAACTGACAATGACGAAATTTTTATATTTTAAAAATACTACAACTTTTTAACGTCTATTATAAAATTGAACTCGAGGTGAGTTCAACTTTACTACAAATAGAAAACTATAGCAACAGTTTTGCCTCAAGAATTTTGTCGAAAAGTCGTCAGAATTCTTCAACATTACACGAGGAATCTGCTTAAAAAACTGCCTCTTTCTTGTGAACCCTACTTCAATACGATTCCTTCGCCGTCTTTGGTTCCTAGAAGTTGTTCATGTTGGAACAGGACACCGTCTTGATGAGCACAGTGCCGTGATCCGTTGAAACGTTCGTATACGAGTAGTCGCGTGCTAGGCGTGTCGGTGGCAGTGTGGTGCAAGGGCATAGAGAGAAGCGGTATGGATTTTGAGCTCTATCTCTTTCAAGCTAAGACACACCCCTCCAAATCCATGCCACTTAATTCCGCTATCTGAAAATATCGTAGGTACTGTCTTTGTTGAATTTGTGTTGTTGATATATTTCTAGTAACTTTGTGTATCATTTTGTTTACAACAGCCTTTGGCCAAAACAAGAAGCACTTTCTTATTTTTTTATGAACTATGAGTATCAAATGTAAAGTGACTTGAAACATTCGCAAAATATTCAATAGGTACGCAAAATTTCCTCAAATTCAGATTACGGTATCTAAATCCTCGGTAGTGGTTTTATTTCTAAGAATTATTTTGACTTTATCCATTAGGAGATAAATTGCTCGAACCTTTTACTTCTCCAGGAACTTTGCAAACCTTTAACTGCATATTAGTACAGTGTTCTTCTAAGTCAAAACATAGTTTTGAACTAGCTGCCTCTTCCAACTTGTGGCAAGCATGTCAACTCTGTGTTCAGTGTAAGCGGTCGCGGAAACGAGCAATTTCCTCTTCCATTATAATTGATTGGCGTAATTGCGAGTGGATTCTTTCGCGAATGGCCCACTCCAAGTCGCTGAGTCGCCCAAGCCAACGTGATTACGCCTTTCGGCTAATAAGACAGCAAAAAAGCTTAATCCCATTAGGCACATGGGAAAATTGTGTCTAACGATCTTATTCTTGGTGAATAGGTTTGCTATTTTTACTATTCATGATTTTAATTTCACCCGCATATGTTTTTGCATCTTACATATGGGTGTATTTTATTCAAAATTTACATGTTGGTGTTATAGAGGCAGTTAAACACCTCAAGTTGACAGTTATGCGCATTCATTTAAAGTTTTACTAAACATAAGCTGGAGGTCTGCTTACAATGTAACGGATTCTAGTATTGCTATTATGCATCCTGTCATTTCCATGGTTTATTTTATGGTCGACTTTGCTTAAGTACCTGTTTATGCATCATTAGTGTCTTTAATTGTTTCTTTAATTTTCTTATTAAATTGTTTCGATAATTTGTTGTCTTCCACTTCTACTTCATTCAATTTAAAGTTGATTTGAGGAAATAGTCCTTGCAAATTTATTCCTTTTTTTTATAGTTTTGTCTGCTCATTTACTGACTCATCGTTGTTCAACTAAAATAGTCTTGTACCAAGTTCAGAAACTTTATCAATATTATCATAAGATCTGGTTTTACCTATTCCTACACACACTTGATAAAAACTCTGATCAGTAGGAAACCAGCTTCCTTAATTTCTTCCTTTAAGACGTTCGATCAACCTTAACGACTTTAGAAAAATATCAGATACTGCAATTTAGTATGCTTCTGTATAATAAACTGCAGTTCTATCTACGTTATCAAGCTTAATTAGAAAACAAAGTATGATTGTCAATAATTACTTATTAATAAGCGTAAGGTATCAATCAACGGTAAAATTATCCACGTCAATGAAGGAAAGATGAATAATGTCAACACCTATTATTATAGGACTAAGAGTGGCTCCTTCGTGGAAGCATTGGCACTAATTAGATCATTTTCTTCATTAACTAGTTATTGACGATTAAGCATTATATCTAGAAATATCGGTATTTAATTAACATCGCGTCAGAGACGAGATAAGTGGTCGTATGGTTCCTTGGTTTTTAGATGGAAACGCTATTGAAAACTCAGTACACTGCTGAAAAGAGATCTCGTAACGACTTCTCTAGTGATGAAACTGAGTTTAAAAGCCCTACTTGTCCATAAGTTCACTGGAAGTTGAAAAACCTAGATAGCCTTAAAACCGGAACACAGCAATATTGCTAATTACAAGCAATATCATGACATAGTGGATTATTTGTTGAAGTTCTCTTTTACAAGTAGAGGTTTGTTTGTATCAATCGTGTGTGTGTCCCACTGCTGGTTCAGCATACAAGCATCGTCTTGGATAGAAGAAGAAGGTAGGTTGTTCCTTTACTCTTAATACAAATTTTTAATTTAACTGTAACCTTTTAGGTTACAGTTAAAATTGTTAACAGCGACTACTTAAACCTAGTTAGTCTTCAACATTGCAATTACAGTTGTCTATTATGTGTAATTAACCCATTACAAGCATTCGCCGACATAATAACATTTCTCTCGAATTCTGTCAGTCGTGGGAATAATATCATTTGATACAGTTTTTCCACTATTCCCACTATAGTGATATCAAACTACGGATTTATTAAATACGGATTTTGGAACAATGCACCCCGTTGAGAGTCTAATTAAAAGAATAATGGAACAATAACTTCTATCGGTAATGGAACACGATGTACCGAAGATCCGACATTTTTTTCAGTTTTTGTTCAATTGTATTGTTCTATTAATAGATACCTACTTTGATACTTCGTTGCGAATGTAAGTCACTTGTACAGTCTGGAGTTGACTCAATTCTTTTGCAGGTAAATGTTGCTCAAATATTTTAACCAATGGATTAATGCCGCTCAAAATATATTGACCACAGCGAAAATGTTGATCAAATATTTAGCGGAAAGTTCTTCGTCAAAACACAAATAGGTGGAAACAAATTCCATCCCGTGGTTTCACCATTCAGTCGTTGTTATTACGAAGCCTGTGACTGTGCAACAACATTTTTGTATTAATTTATAATTTTTGATTTACATTTAGGTATTGATTGTAGAAAATTATAGTTCTTTTATGTTTATTATTAAAATTAGACACATGCAGTAAGCTAACCAATGGGTAAGTCTGTTGGTCTATTACCTCGTACCAATTAGTTTTTACTTATTACGTGTGGCAGAAGATAAATGCCCAAAGCTGGGGATTAACCTGTCCATATAAACTTGATCAAATGTTCCAAAGCATAACTGTCCCATGTTCTACTATCAAGAATTTACTATAAGCTCAATAAAATAAAATATTATGAGCACATTTCTCAAGCAGTTATATCCACGCTAAGGCAATCGAGTTACTTGTTTAATTAAAGACCATTAAAACGTTACAAACGTGTTTACAATAATTATGGAATGACATAAAAATAACTTAGTGAATTGTGCGAATAACATACAAATGAGTATTGAACGCTGTTTTATAAAGCAACGTTCACACTAGGGTTGTGAGTAAGGAGTGTTAATCGGTTACACTTACAATCCTGAAAACTTTTAAAGTCCGTAGGGGTACTACTTTCAGAAGTTCACCCGTGAAAGTTTTATTTGAAGATCTTTGACATCATTATTTAATTTATTTGCTTTTATTTATTGTGTAGTCTTCAGCCTGCCAGTAGTTAATGGCCCTTTCTGCCTATTGGCCTTGTTGTTCTGTCTCCTGCTGGATATGGAGGGAAGTAGAAAATTGTATTGTTACCTACTCCTCCGTTATTTTTTTCTGATTAATTTCGTTGCGGGATCCAAGACTGTTAAATTCATTCGCCGGGACTTGGTCAAGCTTCATTGCCTTGGCGCTTTTCTGGTGGTTGCCACTGTTGATTCTGGCTTTCAGGAGTTGCAGTGGTTTGAGAATAGTGCGGTGGGATAGTTCCAAAAAAAACTTACAATTAGGCGTTTGTTTATATTTTCTATGTCTGTTTTCCAACCGGCAATGGCCTCCTCAACATTCTCCATTCCTGTCTCACCTTGGCCACTCCACCCCATGTTGTTCTAGCAAGCTGACTGATGTTATCTTCCCACCATTTTAGCGGTCTACCTTTCATTCTTCGATAAGACCTGACTTGTGTACCAATAGGTAACTATATCTCTTCAATTGTCATTACCTCTTATCTCTTACGAAAGATCTTATTTTAATACCTCGCCAAAAACTTACTCCTAAGCTCCACGTTGACAATGGAAAAATAAATCACATCAAAAATCATCACGAAGTCTAATACCTTGATAAGGCTCACCCAAGCAGCATTGTCTCGAATTATTATTTTCTTTATAAATCTGCAAAGTAATCCTCTTATTCCTCAAAGTGCATTAATTGCAACCAGTCAAAACACTGACTGTCATCCAGAATCTTAACTGCAATAATAATTTATTGATTGACAAATCCCATTGCGATTATAACAAAGTTAACATACCACCCAAAAACACAATCTCGATCCTTATAACTAAGGCAATAAAGTGAGAATTAAGTTGGATCAGCTACAAATAAAAGGATATTGCAGGATCGGTCCAGTTTAGGTAAGGGCTGTCAAAAGAAGTTTTTAAGCAATTTTTTTATTATTTTTCAACCCGTTTTCTTAATCCCATTTGTATGTACAATTTTGCGTGTGTGTTTCTGAACCAATTTTTTTGAAAAAAAAATATAACCTTCAACTTGTACCGAGGTTGATTGTATTTTTTTTATATATTAGAGGAATTGTTAAATGGGTATAAACTGTATGCGTCAAGAAACGTTTATCTACAAAAAACGGTCACCTATCATAAGTTCGAAAAATATTTGACTGTATTTCATTTCACCTAAAACTTTTCAACTATTATCATTTAGTTTTGTTTTACTTCATCGAAGTCACGTCTGCCACTGTCTCGTTTGACCTAATATCAATTCGATTTTTTTCATTACTCCGACGTTTCATTTGGTCAAAATACTTATTACCGAAGTTACACTTATCCGAAATAACATTTGTTAGAAGTATTTATTTTAGTACGCGTAAAAAATACTAAGTGAGAGAGAAACCGTGGGAGAATAAAAGAAAAAACTCACCTGTAGTTGTGCTGCCGCTCCGCCACCTCTCATGTCACAACATGTTGCTCCTACATCTTTACCCATTGATCTTACTGCAACAACTTTGAACCCCACCAAAAGTAATATCTTAGTATATTCAGACAAATTAGGAACAGGTTTTGGATCTTTGTTAAATAACCGTTCTAAACACACAATAGTGAACCATTGTTATTATAAACTGCATTTTAATGAGCTCATTCATAAAATTCAACAGACACAATTGAATGAGCAAACTACTGTAGTGCTTCTTTTTGGAAATGGCCTTAGTGTAACAAAAAGGGACATAGTTAATGGTATTGACACCCTACTTAAGTTAAGATTAGGCAAATTAATATTATGTGCATTGCCCTATTCTGACAAGTTACTTGTTCAGGAAAATGAATACATTTCTAGTTTAAATAACTTGATGCATATTTTATCTTGTCGTCATAGTGACCGTTTATTGTTTTTTGACACCAACAATTTTGTTAGTGATTTTGTTTTGATTCGGGATCATATGTTTCTTCCCAAAAATAGTCGACATTTATTAGCTACATTGTTAGCTTTTAATATACACGCAGTTATTGATGATTTAACTGAGACTAGGTTTAGTGATTTAACAGTATTATCCAGTTTTTCTGATAATACTACAGTAGATTCTTTAAACGATTTGAGCCGACAATAGAGAAGACGAATAGTAATATTTTACTATATCATCAAAATATAAATCGCTTCTCCGGCAAAATTTTAGACGTGGAATTGTTAGTAGATAAATACCACATGGATATCTTATGTTTTTGTGAAACTTGGTTAAAACCAGATAGGATGTTGTTTAATGTAAATAATTTTTTAGTTGCCAGCGCGTACAACAGATCCACAGTGGGTGGTGGTACCCTGATACTTTGTAATAGTCATCTCATATATAAGGAAAGAAAGGATATCACTGCTTACTCTGTTGATCGCTTATGTGAGGTAGCATGTGCAGAGGTCGAGGGGCATACTATCTTGTGTGTTTACAGACCACCAGCATCAAACTTGTCATTGTTTTTAATTACAATGGAAGAATTGTTAAGTAAACTTTTCAGAGATAATAAATTAGTTTTTGTTTGTGGTGACTTAAATATAGATCTGTTAATCAATTCACCTGAAAACTGTAAGCTCATTTCATTGTTCAAATCATTTAACTTAAAATATTTATTTAATGAACCGACAAGAATAACAGCAACTTCAGCTTCGTGCATAGATAATGTATTCACTAATTGTAAAGTACAAAAATCGTTTTTAATTAGTGGCGTTAGGTAAGACCATACTGGTCAGCTAGTATCTTTTGAGTCAGATAAAAAAAATAACCTAGCTAAATCAATTCGATTAAGACCTCTTACTAAAAATAAATTAAATTCTTTTAATAATAATGTTTTTAGCAACCTTTGTAACGCCAGTTTTGATTTAAAAGACCCCAATATAAATTACGGCACGTTGTTTTCTACAATTTGCCAAGAATTCAATAAAACGTGTCCTATAAAAACAGTTAAAGTCAACAATTACAAATCGAAATTTAGTGAATGGGCCACTGTGGGCATAAGAAAAAGCCGAGATAATTTATATAATTTATATTACGAAAAATCTTTGACTACCGATCAAGTTTTCCACACTTATGTTAGAAACTATTCCAAAATATTCAAAAGAGTATGCGCTCAAGCAAAATCTCAAATAATAATTAACAAAATTGGTGTTTCTAATAATAAAATAAAAACTGTGTGGCAAGTAATTAATAGAGAAACTGGAAAGACACAACAACGCGATCAGAATGAGTTGTCTTTGAAAATATCTAATCAAACCATTTCTGATAAGCAAGAAGTCGCTGAGACATTAGAAAATTTCTTTACCAACATTCCGTTAGAGGTTACGAAGTCACTTCCCTCCTCATCTAAATTGGCTGCAGCTCTTCTTAAGGAATACTTTACTAAAGACATACCGACCTTTAAATTTAAACCAATATGCATTGATACAATTAAAAACGCGTTCAAAAGTCTCAATATAAAAAACACTGAAGACTTATGGGGGATATCCGTTAGGGTTCTTGGAGATATTATTGACTCAATTGCTCCTGTCCTAACAGGCATATTCAATCAATGTTTGGACAGCGGCACGTTTCCTGACTTAATGAAACACAGTAAAGTAGTACCAATTTTCAAATCAGGCTGCAAGAGCGATCCCTCTAATTATAGACCTATATCCGTGCTACCAGCATTGAGTAAAATCTATGAAAAAATCATGCTGGACCAGATGTTGTCTCATTTCAATTCAAATGGGATCCTGCATAGTCAGCAGTTTGGTTTCACGAAAGGTAGGTCGACAACGGACGCGGGAGTAAAACTCATCAGCCACATCTTGGAATCTTGGGAGAAGTCCCAGGATGCCATTGGCATTTTCTGTGATCTGTCAAAAGCGTTCGACTGCGTCGACCACAACACACTGATCTGTAAATTACAACACTACGGAATTCGAGGACAAGCTGCTGATCTTGTGCTTTCCTATTTATCAAACAGACAGCAAAAAGTAAATGTTAATGGGGCGACGTCCTCCGGGTCTCTAGTCAAAATGGGCGTGCCCCAAGGTTCAATTCTCGGCCCTTTCCTTTTTCTTGTTTACATTAATGATCTCCCTTTTATGATGGCCAAATTATCGGATATAATTCTATTTGCTGATGATACTTCGCTAATTTTTAAAATAGATATTAAAGATACGGATGTCTTACATGTCAATGAAAGTCTAATTGTTCTCTCGGAATGGTTCGCAGCTAACAATCTTTTACTGAAAGCGAAAAAAACAAAATGTCTAAAGTTCTCTTTACCAAATGTACCTCAACGTGATCTAAATCTAAATCTTGACGGCAAAAATCTTGAAATAATAACGGAAACTGTATTCTTGGGGATTACTATCGATTCAAAATTGCAGTGGGGCGCGCACATTAGAACTCTTTCGGGCAGGTTAAGTTCGGCTGCCTATGCAGTAAGGAAGATAAGGCAGTTAACCGATGTAGCCACAGCTAGACTAGTATACTATGCTTATTTCCACAGTATTATGTCTTATGGCATTCTGCTGTGGGGGTCAGCAGCAGACGTTGACTCAATTTTTATCTTACAAAAGAGGGCAATCCGCGCGATCTATAAAATGGGTCCTCGCGAGTCCCTCAGAGAAAAATTTAAAGAGATCGATATACTGACTCTACCTTCACTTTATATTTTGGAATGTATTTTGTATGTCCGCAAAAATCGAGGGCTTTTCAAAACTAGAAGTGACTTCCATAATTTAAATACACGCAGTAAGCACGAAATTGTAATACCCAAATTCAGATTAACGAAAACTAGCAAGTCTTTTCTTATAAACAGTATACGCTTTTATAACATGTTGCCTAAGTCAGTTATAGAACTGACCGATGGAAAGTTCAAAAACTACATCAAACGTGTCCTTGTTAAAAAAGCATATTATAAAATCAAGGACTACGTTGAAGATAAAAAATTTGGCTTTGACACCCTCTGCGCATGCGGCTTCCCTGGTAACTCATAAACGGCACAAATATATGGATATCTCTAACTATTCTCAATCTCATTTTATTTTTTCTCTTTTAATTAGACTTTTTACAATATTTTTCAATCATCATTATAGCCCTTTGCTAAGAATAGTTACAGCACTGATTACAGTATTTGTGCCACATGTTAAATTTAGTGTTGTGGTTTTATTTTTTACCTTTGTATAGATTCTTTTACCTATTGTGATTGTGTGAACATTGTAGGCTTTCTAGTTTTCTAGATGATTGTTAACATTTGTTAACTTTTTATTTCGTGCATTATTTTTTTTTTGTTTGTTTTTTTTTTCAATTTCGTACGACTTATTGTCGGGCCTACGTTGTCCCCCCATATCCAAGTACTAATGCTGTAACATGGAAATATTGTAAACAAAACAATTTAAAAGAGTAACCATGGAGTTTCTTGCCGGTTCTTCTCCATAGGAAACGACTAACCCGAACCGTGCACCTTTTGTCGACGTTTTTTATGTGCCCATGTAGGCCTATGTAAAATAAAAATATTTGATTTTGATTTTTGATTTTGAAAGAATACAAATGTTTAAAACAGCGAATTGAAAAAAAAAATTGTCGACGGAGCCCCGCATATAATAAAAAAATATAGGGTTTCCTGGTAAACCCTTTAAAATATCCTAAACGGGTTCTGGAATATACGAACCAATTATAATATCAAAATACCAGCGCTTCACATTACGACAAATTGCTCTTTCCTCGAACTAAATCAATCGATCTCTAATAACCCTCAAATGATCGCGGCAATAAAATTATGAGGAACAATTACTAATCATAAATAATTATTATAATCAGCCCATCAGCCACAAGAAGTCTCAAGTGCGCCTAACTCAATTAGCTTTACAAGTTCTGTGAAATTGTAAGAACTACTTATAAATAATAATAGGTTCTTAATAAACTGTTAATAGACTAATTTACCTACGTCTGCTGCATTCAATAGGTTGTTGTAAAGTGAATTTTCTTGTCTTGGTAGTCAAAGTTAAAGTCAAAATTCATTAATACATTAGGCCATTAAGCGGCACTTTTGAACGTCAAAAATTTAGAATTAATAATAATTACACACAGACACGTAGACATGTAGGATAAGCGTAATAGAATAGAAAATACTTTATTGTACACCGTAAAAGTTATACACATTTACAAGAAATACTTATTTATACGAGTACAAAGGACGGGTCTCTGTGAGAGGGATTGGGTTGTTGTCCACAACGGAGCAGGTTTGTAGTTTGTTTTCAAATTATGATTCTAGGATGTAGGTCCCTTACGATGTTTCCCTTCACAGTTTCGAGAGTGGTATTGGAGTAATTTATATTAAGCAAGAAAAAGGTAAAAGGGTATGGAAAAAAAGAAAGTCCAAAATTATGAGTGGATTGTGAGAGTTCTCCTTCCTGATGTTTAGGAAGGAGAACTGAGAACAGATGGCTAGAAAGTAGTTGAGGCTGAGTAAAAAGAAGACATACTACATGAACCAAACAACTCAGGAGAATGACGACACTGATGAACTTAATGTCAAAGCCTAGATTAGATAAAAATGTGGCTAAATTACTAAACTAAAAATTTACAATGTGCGATGACTCTACAAGTTACTAATAATGTTGCCTCTAAAATGCCTATTTCCAATAACTGTTAAGGAAAATAAGATTTTTTGGAATGTATTTGCCATCCATTCCATCGAAGTTCCTTTTTTTTCACGAATGTTTCCTCGTGACAATAAAAGCTTAGCTTCAGGGCTTTTATTCAAGAAAGAAAACAATAGCCTTTTCAAAATAAGCTAAAAAGAATTGTCAGAAAAATTCAAGAACACAGTTAAAACGAAAGAAAAATAAGAAACAAAAGTAGGTCAATCAGGTCTTTCAAATTTAATGGATGTGTCATTTCAGCTCTGCTAAACGGAAAGCAGGCGATGTTATACGAGTATCATGATGATATGTAATTTTTATACCAACCTAGATACCTGCAATGAGGCTGATTTGAAAAACATTCTCCACCGTCTTAAAGCAACATATCTCTCATTTCAAAGTCTGTCATATAAAACATTATATTACCTTAACTAACACCCCACCAGTTCCTTCCATGACACCGCAAACCGTCAGACATTTTATTTATAAGCTAATCATTTAATTAACATGCATAATTAAACGTGTTTAATCAACGTTCTATGAATCTATGATTAATAGGATTGATAACAGGTGACTGTACCGTCAGCAATGTAATGGTTTGTTACTAGAAATTTATTGCAAGCTTAGGTAACTTTTGGTTTCCTTTTACGCTGAAGGCAATTTGAATTTGGCGCTCGTAACTCAACTACGTATCTACTTTTCCTCGTGTCACTGGCACGACAATTTTTAGATTTTTGGGCCAAAACATTGCCACTTCCTCGGCATCGTTGTTGGCGGTCACTTTGGCTGCATGCTATGGGCCACAGATGGCAAGATATGAAGTGGACCGTAGTGTACGACACGGCATCTACACCCTGCTTCTGTTCCATCAAGGTAGCTCCACTTTGAGAGGTTATAGTTACACCTTCCTATTTGTATTCCGAGATGGTTTGCACCAAGTGCAACCCCATATCGTGTCCAGGCTATCTCTTTCCATTCAAGATTGCCTGGAAGAGTTCGCAGAATGCGATAAGGCCACCTGTTGTATGTTTGTTTTAATTCTAAGGCGTTTTTCTCGTTGTCATAGCGTCTGAGTGAAGGCCTTCAACCTGACTTGGAATATGAGCATAAATGAATCCACGTACGTTCTTTAATAATTGTGTTTTCTTTTATTTTCAGGTAAGCATCATACAAAACATTTTTGGGTACACAACTTTCAACGCAGTAAGAATCTGTATTATATTAATTCAAGAATTAACGATTGTTTTTTTTTTCTTTTGTGAAGTGTCATGGCGACTCGACTGAGTTCAATGGAGTTCTTACAAAATGACTTGCCATCTCTGATTTATTATTCATCTCTAACTTTTCATCACATTTGCTGTCTACAAAACGATTTTTTAAATGGTAAACTTTAAATGGATTTTCTATAAAAACTTTTTTTTGACTTTTGTTTGACTTTTTTTGTTTATGTTTACCGATTTCTCCGTCAATTGGAGACCGACTTTGAAAATTATTTTTTTGTTTGAAACAGTATGTTCCGAAATTGGTTCCATTTTAATTTGGTGAAGATCTGATGAAAAACTTTGGAGATATACAATATAACTCTTCAATAAATGACGGCAAATCTCTCGTTATTGCTGCAATCGCATGTCTTTTTATTGTTTCTACCATTTCATAACATAACATCACGAAAGTACGCTCTAAAGGGGTACGCAGATTTGTACAGTTCACCTTGGTACACTCTCATTTCACCGTTTATGTTCAAGTTTTATGGTATTCGGGTAATCTATTCTGGCATTATGGGTACCTTACTAAAGGCAAGTTGCTTAATAGGTACAGCTAAAAAGTGAAAAATAAAAAACCTTTTTACAAAAAAATACTGTGGACTTCCAAATAAAAACACTACAAAGTGAAAAACAACATTCTTTTTGGAAGTCGGTGTACATAACGAAAAAAGTTAGTACCCACCAAAGATACAAAAGAAAGTTATTTTTCACTTTGTAGTGTTTTTATTTGGAAGTCGTTAGTATTTTTTTGTAAAAAGTTTTCTTTCATCGTCTATTTAAAATTAATTATAAGTATTATAAAATAACACACTCTCGCATTCAATAGCCAGGAAAATGATTTTCCTGTCCATTGTCAATTTGACGTGATTATCTGTAAAACATCCTTGCTACATTATTATGCTATTGTCACCTAACATTATACGTATCTATCTGAAACTAAATTTGTCGGTAAATTTCTAATGTCAACGTCCTTCTCTCTGTTATAAATATATTGATTTAATGTGTTTTCCTGTCGATCTAATTATAACATGGTTTAGGAAAAATATTATATTATCAACTAATAAAATATTATATTACTAACTCACTCCCGTCTACTGACTGCCTAATGCCTGCCAATTTTTTTTCTAGTGTCATTATTTCGCGTGGAATCTTCAAATGTACAACGCCATCTATCGAGTACGGAGTTCAACTGTCCGAGTATCTCAATTGCGTGTTGTAATAATTTTACTTCTTGAACACTTTAAATTCATCTAACTTTTGATAGCGTGACCCGATTGCGATGAAACAAAAACAAAGTAATACTTCAAGTTACGCACAATTTTTATGTGTCAAATTTATTAATATTGGTTTCGTAAATGTTACGTGATGCGTGCACAAATAAACAGACAAAAATTCCAAAAATGCTGGAAATGGGTTCTGTTGGTTATTCTTTAACACCCTGGCAATTTTTTTTTGCAATAAATGTTCGATGTACAAAAACGACTTTTCTACAGATTTATTATATGTATGATTGATAATTAGTTATCAGATTAGCCTAGTTTCTGGAGCGAAAATTATCAAAAGAATGATGTCACAAATTGTCTAGCGAGATGCAGTGTGCTGTTTTCGAATGCTTCTTCACTGCCTTGTACGTTTTTCTTTGTACAACCCTCGTCATTACTTCATTGGCCAGTGCGAGTTTTGTCTCACGCTAACTTAAACAACAATTTGTTTTGAAACTGGATAAGCGCCATCTGGTGACAGTTAGGTGAAACCTCTTTTTAGGGTTCCGAAGTCAACAAGGAACCCTTATAGTTTGGTCTGTCCGTCTGTCCGTCCGCAGCTTAGGTCAGATACTCTAAGTACTAGAAAGCTATACCTAATTTGGCATGGGTATACATATTAATAATTCCGACAAAGTGGTACAATAAAATCATGTAAAAACATTTTTTGGGGTTCCTCCTATAGACGTAAAGTGGGGAAGTTTTTTTTTCTCGTCTATCCCATGGTGTCCCATGGTGTGGGGTATCATTGGATAGGCCATTCAAAAATATTACGGGTTTGTTAAAATCATCTTTCGATTCAGAGATCCGTTTGCGTAAAATTAAGCTTTAAATTGCAAATTTTTGTTAGAGTCAAGTGTTTCCTCCCCCCTGCCAGCGAAATGGTTCCTCTTGGCTATGTGAAAAAAATCACGGCAGTAGTATATATAACGAAATTAAAAGGAAAACAATCACAGCTAAGTAGGCTTTACAAGTTTACGAGTAATCGACCAACTTATAAAATGTACTTGGAACAATAAAAATTTTGTACAAATGCCATTGAAAAATTTCTTAAATAACGTTGTTAGCTGTGTAAAATAGAGTAAATATATGCTTATGAACCATGTAAAAATATACAAAAATAAAATCATAACAGGCATTACAAGTTTACGAGTAATAGTCGACCAACTTACAAAATGTACTTGGAACAGTAAAATGTTTGTACAAATGTCATTGAAAAATTACTTAAATAACATTGTTAGCTGTGTAAAACAGATAGTAATTATATGCTTATGAACCATTTAAAAATATACCAAAATAAAATCATAACATCCTTAATAATGACGATTTCTAAATTAATAATGTTTAAGCTCGAATAACACATTGGAGTGGGCGGAGTCGTTGGCAGTACCGGTCTGTAGTCCATACGGCGCATGCGCGCGGGGATGTCTATTTTGTGTTAGTGCAGAAGTATTTTCGACGTTTTGTAATCATCTAAAGTCAAATTAGATTCGATTGCCAAGCAAATTCCGCTGCCCCGTTTTTAGCCGTTGTGAGCCGCTGAAACCGTTTTAATGTTCATGTAACAACAAAAAACCCTCTTCTTAGTCCGCATTATTATGTAACTTCGGAACCCTATTACTGCGCGTGGCCCGACATGCACTTGGCCGGTTTTCTTTTGTATAGAATTTGACATAAGAGATCGTTTACGTTAACGCGAATGAGAACGAAGAGAATTCGGAATAAGCCCACTGGTGTGTCGTTTCGAGTTGATTGAACATTTGTCAATCAATGTTTTAATATAGCAGGATATCCAAAAAAAATAAATTGCTACGAAAAAAAAGTCTTGATTCTATTTCTAGCCCTGAACACACAAACAGACAGACACACATAATCACGTTATGTCAGCGAACGTTATTTAATGTATGCAAGTTGGGATTATTAATATGAAATACGGATGTTTGCAAATCAGTTGGACGGCGAAGCAAAAGCGATTAACGTCTCGCCGGCTGATTAGACCGACCGGTCGCATTGGCAGTGTTAAGGGTTATGCGAATATTAATAGTGAGAAATTAGTATTACTTGTAGTGAAAGCGTAGCATTTATTGCGTAATAAATAAGGATTAATTTTCCGGTAGATTTATAATTTTTGTAGTTTGCATAAGGAAGACGCCACCCAATGCACAACTACACCTCGGTGCCCCAGAGGCTTAAAAGTCGAAAAAGTTTTCTTGGTTGCGTGAGTCCATCTATTGGAAACATCACCACGGAAAGATGCGATCTTTGGCGAGAGAAATTTAAACTCCCTGATCATTTCCTAGAGCCATCGGAGACCCTTTCGCCTGGGCACGCATTGCCTTGGCCGACCTGGAAAACTCTGAACAGGCTCCGCACTCAGATCGGCCGCAGCAAAGACAATCTTCATAGGTGGGGGTTCTCGGATGGTTCCGATCTTCGGTGCTTGTGCGGCGTCTCCCCGCAGACCATGGCCCACCTTTCGTCTTGTGCCGCATGTCCTGTTGTCTGTTCACCTGAGGACCTTATGACTGCGTCAGCGGAGGGCGTTGCCGTGGCTGAATTCTGGGCCAGGCAAGGCATTTAACTAAAAAGAGTGTTTGTCATCGACACGCTAAGAAGAAGATAAGGAAGAGAATTCAGAAATTTTCACTCGACGACTTAACTCTAGAAAAGTTAGCTATCTAAACAATCATTTGCCTTTTTATATATCTTCGTATAATAAATGAAATATAAGGCAGCCCTCAGAAAACAATTTCAAATGTTGGAATACCCTGAGCATTATCTGCCAGGGTCACTTTGTATTAATCAATTAAATTAATAAATATCTTACATAATAATAAATCACGTTTAGTAAGAGACCACGCAAAGACAACACTAACATTCAACCCGTAAATACCGGGCCACCTAGAGAGACCCGGGTCGCCAATCCTCAGCGTCACCATTATCGCTCCTATCGGCCTCTCCCGCAAGATTTATGCGCGTCATAAACTTGACGCATATCGGCCGATAATACGGCCGTCACCGCTCGAATCGCCCCGGGAGCATGACTAACACATCGCCTCACGCACCATATTGAAACAATTCTACAACATCCATTTACGAACCATACTTATTCGAAGAAAACGTGATTGTTATAAAAAAAAGTGATTAACTTGTTTTCCTCGTCAATTCAATTTGCTATGTAGATTAACATTAAACCGGTCGACCCCTCTTAGTGAACGGTTAACGCTCGAAGGCAATAGTAAGTATCAATGTGGAGTCAGCGTGCGCATCTAATGTCCTTACACAAAGCTGCACTTACGTAGCAGGCAAACGATCCCATAATTACGGGTGTGGAGTACGCAGGCGCGAAGGGCGATATTTGTTTGCAATTAGTGCCCGCACGGGAAGGCGATGTCCGGACGTCGTCGGTAATTTATGGTTGCGCGAAAGTACCAAGTTGAAAGTGAGGCCGGGAGCGCCCGCAGCTGCCGCTATACCGACTGACATTTCCGCGCGCATTCTAGGGTTAAATTGCACCGGCGCGTACACACAGTTCGTCAAAACTGATGAATTGATGATGATTGAAATAATTGTGATGAATGTACTACCAACTATCTTATTATTTTGTCTTAAATTACATCTTGAAGCAAGTATTTTCACGGACTTCAAAAAGGGTGGTCTGTGTGATTGGATTTTGGATTCGCAGGCTTCCTGAGGGATCGATCCATCCGAATGGTTATCGATGGCAGCTCGTCCGGACAGTTAGATATCAACGCCGGAGTCCTTCATTGGTCAGTGCTCTCGGCAACATTGTTCTTGCTGCACATTAATGATTTCCTAAAACCCGGAACCTTTGGTACCGACTGCAGCACTGTTGCTGAGAGGTACGTGTCCGGCGCACGGACTACTGGACCTCCGATACGGTTTCTCCGGGAGGCCATGGTTGATCGATTGAACATGTCCTTGAAGGCTGTCTCCGAATGGAGCGATGAGAATTTGATTAGTTTCAAAGCTGCTAAGACCCAGGCGTGTCTTTTTCCGCTAAAAAGAACCAATTCCACCCGGCTTTATTTTTCCGTGGTGCAACAGTGCCGTTAACGGACCATCTCTAACTTTTTGGTGTTACGTTGACACACCCTCAATTTCGTTCCATTAATTGAGGCGAAAGCTCAGTTGGCTGCAAAAAAAGTTGAAGATCCTTGCAAAATTGAGACGGTACTTCACACGTCTGAACAGCTGCTCAACTTGTATAAAGTGCAAGTTCGGTCATCCATGGAGGGGTAGGTACTGCTCTCACCTCTGGGATGGATCTACCAAATACCAGGTGATGCACTTGAGTCGATTAACAGACAGGCCAAGAGGCTTATTGGCAACGATGCAGTGGTCTCATCGAAGCTTCAGAGCCTCGAATATCAACGCTGAGATGCCAGCCTGTCGGTTTTTATCAGTTACATTTCGGGGAGTGTGTGACGGAACTGCTCAATTTGATTCCGCCTAGCCCTTTCCATCATCGGACTACAAGACGTACGGCGCCATCGGTACATGGGAGACATCCTACCCATAGCTCAAAGCGTTTTGCTAATACTTTCATTGTGCGCACAGCTAAGGAGGGAATTTCCTGCAGGAGTCTTTGTTTCCTGATAGCCACCACCTTGGGATCTTTAAGTCAAGAGTGAATAGGTTACTTCTAGGCAAGCGTGCTTACCGTCGATCACATTTCGCTTACCTCAGGCGAGATAGTGGTCAAACGCGAGCGTATTGATAAATAAAAATAAAAACCGGCCAAGTGCGAGTCTCGCGCACAGAAGGTTCCGTGTAAACAGCTACATTCATAAAATAAATAGGTAACATTACTAAAGTTCATAAACAATGAAAGCACCGAACATTGCTCTAACGAAGGGACACAAAATATTTTTTTCAATAAAATAGTTTTAAATAAAAAGTTTTTTTTGTAGTTTTTTATTTGGAAGTCGTTAGTATTTTTTAATTTAAGTTTTTCTTTTACCCTTTTTACTTGTACCTACATAATAGGCATGTTGTTTAGTAAGTACCTATAACGCCAGAATAGTTTACCCGAATAACATGAAACTATAACATAATCGGTGAAATGAAAATCTGCGTACTCCTTTCGAGCGTACTGGCGTGATGTTATGTTATGAAATGGTATAAACAATAAACAGACATGCGATTGCAGCAATTCTGAGAGATTTGCCGTTATTTATTGAAGAGTTCTATTGTATATCTCCTAAGTTCTTCATCAGATCTTCACCTAATTAAAATGGGACCAATTTCGAAACATACTCTTTCAAACAAAAAAAAAATTCGAAATCGGCCCACAATTGACGGCGATATCGGTGAACATACACAAAAAAAAACATAAAGTCAAACATAGAACCTCCTCCTTTTGGTAAGTCGGTTAAAAATTAACTTTGCCGTTCGAAAAGTATTGGCCCCATACATCAGTATACAAAATTAACTTTGCCGTTCGAAAAGTATTGGCCCCATACATCAGTATACAAAATTAACTTTGCCGTTCGAAAAGTATTGGCCCCATACATCAGTATACAAAATTAACTTTGCCGTTCGAAAAGTATTGGCCCCATACATCAGTATACAAAATTAACTTTGCCGTTCGAAAAGTATTGGCCCCATACATCAATATACAAAATTTTTACTTTTCCATATACATCTTACTTCTTCTTACATCTTATAATTTGGTCGACTATTACTCGTAAACTTGTAAAGCCTACTTAGCTGTGATAGTTTTCCTTTTAATTTCGTATACTACTGCCGTGAATTTTTCACATATTCCAAAAGCAACCATATAGCAGGCAGACGGACATGGCGAAACTATAAGGGTCCCTTATTGATTACGGAACCCTAAAAAGGGACCTTCCTGACTGGGTAATTTTGCAAGCAAATTTCTTTCAATTTTAGAATATGAAGTCAGCTGCCCAGAATGACGTACTTAGTTATATATATTAATGAGTTGGAATCTTTTCCGTGTATGGTTAAAAACAATGGACTTCCTCCTGAAATTCAGAGTGCCTACATGATACCGAATTGTTTTATGTTACGGTTATTCCCCTCAAACTGTAGTTAGTTTAGTGTTATTTTTATCCCATGATTCACGCAAGCCTCATGTACTTGTCTTTAAGTATGTCGAAGATTAATCTAATTAACAAGTTTTTCCAAAAAAGTAATAAGAGACATTAAAGATAATTACTTTTTTAATTCGTAATATACATATCTTGTAATTAGTATAAGTAACTCGTGCTTAAGCATCAAATTAGCATTAAGTGGTAATAAAAAAAAAATGTATTTTAGATTTTTGAAGAATGAAATCATATTTCTTTTTTGTTAGAATCATACAGGTAAATCTGTCTATTAAATAATTATGTAAAGTCTAGCATTCACGTTTTAGCACTTTTTAAACAAAAATGAGTAAAAATAAAATACTTTTACAGCATTTATTACAATAATCGAAATGTAATAAAATTTAACGCCTGACTATATCGCAATCGGCTAAGTAGTCGTCACTTAGTTTGAACACCTTTAATACTTTCGAAAGACTTAATAATCACATGCGCACTTTTAAATAAAAACTATAATCGTATTTTTTTTTAATTTACTCTTCTAGCTTCTTTACCATTGCTAGGTATCTAAAATAATTCACTAGTTGTAATAACAATTAACTTTATCTATGAGCAAGCACCAGGGGCGTAGCTACCGCTGTATCTGCCGTATCAAATATACGGGGCCCTCGGGCTACGGGGGCCCCCGACGTGCGTAAGCAAAAATTAAAACTGATAAAAAATTAACTAAAAACTTCGATGGGACTTGAACGCCTGTCAGACCTGTCACTATTGTCCATAGAGGCAGAAA
The DNA here is from genome assembly GCA_948252205.1 of Orthosia incerta. Lineage (NCBI taxonomy): Eukaryota > Metazoa > Arthropoda > Insecta > Lepidoptera > Noctuidae > Orthosia > Orthosia incerta. Next base: position 8,682,758 of record OX411754.1, on the reverse strand, counting down.
CTTTAGAAAAATTAAAGGCATCATCAGTTATAAATGATTCACTAAATCAGTTTGCCGAAAAAAAGGCAAGGAGAGTGTATATTTAATTTGAATTGTTTGTAAAAATTTAGGAAAAAGTGACAGATAGACAATTATGATGAATAAATATTTCTTTTTATTTTATGCAAACATTTTTATTTTATTTTGTGGGAAATCTTTACCCTTCATAAGCCATACCAAACAAATTTTTATACGGGGCCCCGCCAAGGCACGCTACGCCACTGGCAAGCACTTTAGCGTGTTTTCACGCAGATGAGGCGACCAGTACTTGAATCAACCAACCAATATTTCTTGTCACCTCAAACAATTAGCAACCAGTTGTGGACATCCGTGAGACTGTACATTAATGGCTGCTTAAAATTGCAAATGTGTCCGTACCTTTGTCTGGCCGCCTGTGGAACTAAATAATAGTGAAAACCGTAATTGTCGATTAGCACGAACACTAGACGTGTGATCGAATTACTGTGAAATCTATCTATATATATAAAAGGCAAAGTGATTGACTGATGTATCAACGCACATACCAAATTGTAATTTCGCACACAAAGTCAAAGTCAAATATATTTTATTTCAACTAGGCCAATAAGCGGAACTTTTGAACGTCAAACAATTATACATTAAAATTTAAAAAGTAATAAATTTGATTCTACCGTGCATTCGGAAAAGTAGCTTGTTATGGAGAAGAACGCACAAGAAACTCCAACGTAATCCTAATATGACGAAGGCATCCACTAAGGAAGGATTTTTCAAAATTCAACCCCCAAGGGGGTGAAATATTTATATTTATAGATAAAAGTTTGTATGAAACTTTTAATTCCTTGGACATATTTGCATGAAATTTCGTATAAATTAAGAACGGCAAAAATAATGAGTTACGTAATTTAGCGTTTTTCAAAATTCAACCCCTAAGAGGGTAAAATAGGGGATGAAATTTTTTATAAACGCACAGGCGAAACCCTTAGGGTTAGAAACTTAAAATTTCGCACACGTATTCCTCTTATGACGTAGGCATCCACAGCGTAAAACATGCGCGAGCGAAGCCGCGGGTAAGACCTAGTTATTTTATACGTGGCACAACACTATCGCGATGCGAATAATAAACGATTTAATGATGTTATTAATAACGGTTATAAGAGCAGTTTTAATAGTGACAGAATAATATTAGCGGGTTAATTGTTACGAGATTATCTTAGACAATAGGTTCGTATTTCTCGGCATTTATGACCATCAACACCGCATTCTGTAGTTATAATTTATTTAAACTGAAGTTCTAATACAAAAATAGATATCATATTAACATACTTACGAGATGTACGACGCTTAGGTCAAAATTTTCATGCAACAAGTGTAATTTTGAACGGTAACATTTTTTTTGTGAACGTATTTCCTGTTTCGATTTTTAAATTAATAAAAATCATGACGCAACGATGTCTATGATTATTTGAAACATGAGTGTAAAGAACTATCGATCAATGTTTTTACCAACGTAGTGAAGATAAAATCAACCCTGCGCGCGCCGCGCACCGCAATTAGAACTCATTAAATTATTTTTTAATTTAGTGCGACAACACACGCACTCGGGAATTTAATTTCCTTCCAAGTGAGTAGTATCAATCTTTTTACAAATTATGTGTTCATCTACGCCTGTTGCATTTCTATTTTCTTTATTATTATAAAACTTACATTTTTATTCTTACAACGTCATATTCATATCTTAAAAATTTGTTAAATTAACTCTGATCAATATCAGTTCGTGATCGGTTTATTGTATTTTAAACGATATAATTGCAATTTGCCGGTACGCATTCTCTAGTTAAAATAGTTGGAAAATAACTTTAATTTGCTCGGTAGGTATTTGTTGCTTTTTAAACGTTAAACGTTTTAAATTACATTCAAAATTGGTCTTTTGCTACGTATGCCTATTTACACATATCTCTAAATTAGAACATTTAATAAAATTAATTAAGATCCTGTTATCAATTAATTAATAACAGGACATGTACATTTACTTTTATGAAAGTCGGCACATAAAAGTACATAATGAAATCGGTAGCTCGTTTGTACTTAGTAATTATTGCGCGATACGATCTTATCACCAAAATATCGTGATTGAAGTCTATTTAGATTTTAAAAGTGATAAATATTGTGTAGTTGCACAAGGCAACACCGATAGATAACGGTTTTACTCTATGCGCAATGACTAGAAATATTTTGCTATTATACATGCGTATACATTATAGTTTACAAGTATTTATTTATTCATCCATAATAAAATAAATATGGTGACGACACGGTTGGCGTAGTGGTTGAGCGATCGGCTGCTGCTCTGCGTGTCGCGGGTTCGATTCCTGCACGGAACAAATATTTTTATGGTCGCCAGATAGTTGTTCCGGATCTGGGTGTCTTGTGTATGTGAGTTTTAAATGTTTGTAAACGTAACGTTTTTTTTTTTGAATAAATAATATTATAGTAATTGTTTGGATGGATGTATGATTGTAACTCAATCACGCTAGAACGGCTGAACGGATCTGGTTGAAATTTGACACAGAGATAGATTATAGTCTAGGGTTTCCGTGGGAAAGTTTTGTTATGTTTTCACGACAAAACCGTAGAAAATTCTGCTGAATTTCTGTACAGATAGATAGTTAAAGGGGAGCAAGACGTAGGATACTTTTTAACCCAGAATAATTTTCCCTTGGGATATTTCACGACTTTTACACGAGTGAAACCGCTGGTGGAAGCTAGTATTATTAATATAATTCTACTGCTATCAGTTCTAGTCTACCATGAAATTAATTGGTATATGCACCTTTAATATTTTATCTACAATTGAATTATTTTAATGTTCATTTATTAATAATGCGATAATTCAAATGAGGAACAATAAAGTGCGTAAGCGCAGAGTGTGTTACAGTTTAAAAAAAAGAATTACACCGACTCAATAATCTAATTCATTAAAATAAGATTGTACAAGAAATGCATGAGCAGTTTGTGTACAAAAAAAAACGCAAAAAAAAAATGTACTTCGGTTGTTATCTCTAACGGTAATGGCGCCAGCAATTACGCGGTATCTCTTTGTTACAATATTAATAAGATAAAACAATAAGTACCGCCGAAAGGTGTGTAATGTGAAGGTAACGCCTACATCTGGACCTGGGGCCATTACAATAACTACCGTGTTTTAGCACTTCTAGAAGGTCTTCTTGGTCTCGCTTATCTGTAATTAACATACTGGTTATCGCCTTAACAAGAACTTAACATGGAACAGCTGGGTACGACAGAAAGTTTTTGAGAGGAATATCAATTTGTCTTGCAAATTACTAGATCAATATATTGTCAGGCTACCAACAGTCCTACCAATGGGGATGTGAACAGCCATTTTTTCACGATAGGTGGCGCATCATCGCTATGGCTATTGAAATCTGTCAAATCCATACATTTTGTAACCTATCACTTAGTAAATTTAAATTTTCTCGAAATATGCCTCTGTGTGCTGTACCAGGATGCACCAAACCCGGTATTCAATATATTGCCCAAACATACAACGCTAAAAAAACTGGGAAAAGGCTACAAATATTTATAGGTTATGTTATGTACCTGTCAAAGTAACTTTGACTTTGTTGCTTGGTAATCTTCAGCGATATAGTGGAGCTATTAACGTATTGATAAAGTTCTACAGCAGGAATGCCATTAACTTGGTCTTCAGAAGCTTGAGATCTTTGACTGTCGAAAATAAAATAAAACTTCTAACCTAAACGTAAAGAATTCCAACACATTAAAGTAATGTTATCTCATTTTTTGTAAATTTTCCTACCGAGTCTAGTAAGAAACACGATACAACTAAAAAAAATAGCAAAATCTAGAACATATCACCGATGAAAAATATTTTATTATATAAAAGTCTGCTTCTCAATAAGATCTGTTTTCTTTCCAGTTATCCTTGCTCGTCATTTCTTTAGTTCGTCTTTCAATTCCCTAACTTTCCAGGGACAATACTTGATATCGATAACGATGGTAGACCGGTTTAAATACAAAAAATAACAATAAAACGTGATGTAAACAAAGCAAACTTGATTTGACAGCAGCCATTGCGCCGCCAGTGACATCTGCGCTCAGCTTTGCGATCACATCCCCATTAAATTGCCTCCGTCATATTTTTATTTCATCGACACCTCTTTTCACCTTACGCATCATCATCATCATCACCCATTTTAATGTTCCCACCGCTGGGAAACAGGCCTCCTCTCCGTAAGAGGGAAAGGACCGCAATACAACACGCGGGCCCAATGCGGGTTGGTGGATGTCACATGTATTCGAATACATCGATTCACCTTACGCATTTTATAAAATTAATTTACATGCACTAAACAATTTTACTACATACACAAGCGCCAACGAAAAAAAAACATTAATTAAAATATTTAAAATAAATAATAAGTGAAGTTTACCTGTCAACTTGACCCCGCAAGTTAAGGGTTAACGACGCCGCCATTTTGAAACATGCGTACGCGCACTATCTCTTCCTCGATCTATAATTGCATCGAGAAAGTCTCACTTTTCCCGCGTTTTTGCACACCCTACCACGTAATTCGATACAAATTGTTGATATTATTACTATACTATACTATTATTAAAATAATAACTATTATTAAGTCAGTTTAATATAAGAACATAAACTGTTTTACGACAGTTCCAATTTGCCGTGAATCTGAACGTTCTGACTTGTTATGTTTTATAAATCCGTTTAATACTTCCAGTGTTATTTGAGCTGCTTATAATTTTTACTCTGACTTTACGTGCCTATAAAGTCTTTTTAAATGGGTTAAAAAGTGTTATTAACGTCCAAGGCATCGTTTCAACTGTGTTTCTATTGATTTTTATCACAGGGCAAGACTACTAACGTCGAAAAAAATACCGTTCTGTTAAATTATCGCTGACGACAGTATAACGACAATCTTGACGTGTTAACCTATTACGTGAAAAGCCGGGCGAGCACGCGCACCTTTCGGGAGGAAAAACCGTGATAAAATGCGTGACTCAAGCCTATCACAGAGGCCGTGCTCGCCCGGCAGTTTCATTTACAAGACACGGCAACTTGAATAGGAAGACTATTTATCGTCACGACTGTGTAGGAAGAGCCTTAGCAATGCATCTCGAAAAATTAAACAGAATAGCAGCCAGTATTAAATCTAGCTAAATTAATAATTACAACGTCAATTACCGTTTGAACCGAACCTAGCGAAAAACTGGCATCATTATTTAAGTAGGTTTTTTGTTTTCATAATTTTGCAGTAACACGTCCCAGACCTATCGTTATGCTGATTAATATAAATAAAGTAACTATTATTTTATAACACATTTCAATTACAACATCTACACAAAAACATTATTACCTCTGCTTGCAAAAACATAGAAGGCATAAAAACGCTACGATAAAGCAAAAACGTATAAAAAGATCACGTTATTTGATTAGACCTAATTACATTTCTGGTCGTAATTAACTTGCACGTATCATTCCCTTTGTTTTATTACAAACAGATACCAAATTAGCAGCGTACCCCTCGAACTTATAAACAATAAAAACTAAACCCTATTGTTATATGCTTAAGAGTAATGAATGTTCAAACGGTCAGCAAAATGAGTTGGTGAACTGTAGATGTCTTAGGCCGAGATAAGTCCGCATATTATTAAGGCATAATTTACGATGGAAATTATGGCGATTTGCTAATTTTATATTCTGCAGTGTTATAAGATGGCGACGGGTCGTTTAAGTGTCTCGTAACACTATTTGTGGAGCAGTTAGAATTATTTTTTGGATCTTAAATATGAATTTGAGTAGACCATTGTGATTCATAAATAGGAGAGGCCATAAATGAGACGGTGTAAGGTGTTAGTTCGCAGTTTTAAATTATGATTGGAAAGAGATTAACCCTACGAGTAAACAAAACGACATTTTCTCAGAAATCGGATTCAGTCAAACCAGAATAAAACGAAAATAATGAGAGTGTAGACACCTCTTTACTAACTCAGTTGCGTTATGTGACCAACAACCATAAGACCAAGTTGTCATGTAAAGCAACAGACTTTGGAAATAACTGTGTTTGTTTCCGTTTTTGGCAGTTTTTAAGTAGTTTCCCAACTACTCACATACGGCTGGAGAATGATATTCCTGGCTCATTGAAAACCGAAAAAACAAGGAATAAACATTCTAGATCTCTTTAATTAATCATCATCATCAACATCATTGCAACTGAAAGACGTCCACTGCTGGACATAGGCCTCCCCCAAGCGTTGCCACAATTATCGGTCCTGTGCATATTTACTCAAACTTATACTCATTTATCTTAACACGTGTCTCTAATTATAAAAATTTCTCATGACTACATAGAAGTCAGCTATTATAAACAACAATTTACCCTATGCGCACAATTTCAATAATTAAATTATATCAAATAAAGGAAAAATTAGCAAACAAACGTACAATCACTAGGAATAACTGTAATTATGTAAAAACCCAAAGGAAAATGGTGTTCGAGCCGGTGTCACGACCCGCACGCCGGCAATTAAATAATTATATATAATAGCTGCCCACGCGCATCTGAGTAAGACCCCAACGACTTGCTCTCGAAAACTCGATATAAAATCGCTCTGATATCATTATTTTAATGAAAGGTTGATACAATGTTGAATTGTGATTTGGTCGACTGATGACCAAGACTAGGTCGGAGAGAGTCAATGCTGCCTCTTGCTAGGCAAAAATATCTGTCCTTAAGGTTACACTAGTCGATAATTCTTCCATACAAACGTAGTTTAGGGATTACTCCATTGTTTGACGATATACGTTCAAAATTAAAAATTATATCAATTTGTCTCATCATTAGCTAGCCCTGTATGGAAACAAAAAAGTAAAAAAGAAAAATGTTTGAAAGTTATGAGCGTCGAAAGTTCCATATTTCAACACTAATTTTTACGCATCTTTGGGTGGCAATAAATACCATAAGAAGAAGGAAAATTGCAAAACGGCCACCATACAGAGATAGATTAGTAGTTCAACAATACAAATATTTTTATTTTGAAAATATACATTTAGTCATTTTTTCATGATTATCAACGGTCTCTTTATAAAATTTCGCGCGCTCGTATTCATCCTAAATCATCATCCATTTCGCTACAAACTTGCAAAAGTGCTAATTCGTACGCGAACTAGCTTCTTACTGCTCATCACAGCATCTATCTCTTTCCCACGAGTTGTCGGGTGAGATAGCAGGCATTTTAACCCCGCGCACAAAATAGTTCATGCCGTTGGCTAGTGTAACCTTAATAGTATGGGGCATTTCAAAATAAGTGACCTGACGACCTGGTAAAAGTCGGGTGAAAATATACTTTTCATTTAGATGAGCTACTCAGACGGAAGCTCATTTAAATGAAAAGTACTTGCAACCCTACACATTCTCCCGACTTTCTGAACTGATCAATTCTATGACCGTTTCGTGACCGTAGTATATAATATGTCGTGACCAGATCATAGAATTGATCACTTCATTATGTGGCCGACCAATTCAAGAAATGGTTGTATTTCATATGGCCAGCTAAAACTGACCATATCGTTTAAACGCCAACGTTTGATGATATGTCAGTCAGGGTTACCCTTTTATCAAAGTCTTGCTTTTCTAATTATTTAATACATTCGTAAAATTGAAGTTGTTTGTGTCGTAACGATATTTCAATTCACTTTTATTTTTTAATTGGCAAATTGTCCGCCGCCATGATGCATCACAAAAACAAAACCATATCAGCGCCTTAAACGGTGGATTATATAGCTATTATAAGGTATGCTCATTTGTCACTAATCTTTGACCATATCATAAATAGCCTTGCGTTAAGCTGTTCATATCGTCAAACGCTGATTATTCATTGATCTGGCCAGATCATAATGTGGTCAGCGGTAATTTTCTATTTCATGAAATACAACCATTTCATGGTTGGGCGTTGGCCACATCATTAAATGACCAATTCTAAGATCTGGCCACGATATAAACATACTACGTAGTCAGACGGATGCTCCATACGGGGTTGTCTGTATGTGGAACATTCCTCATTAATTTTTTTTACAAGAAATCCTTGTCAACCCTTGCACTGCAGAAAGCTGATCCGAGAAGTGCGACCTTGCGGTCAACATAATCCACGTGCACATTGTCGACAAAGTTGTAACATCACAACAAAGTTGAAAAAAAGGCCGGTGATTCAGCAATGATAGTCAGTTATTAATTACAGTAATAAAATACAGAGAACAAACAAGATTGCTCGATAGCTCGAATTGACTCGAATACTAGGAATATAATCAAACATTAATTGTGGCGCTATTTGCCACAAATTGCCCCACATTATGTCAGGCGCATTATCAGGTTAATTGCATATATCTAAAATTGTAATCCTAATAGAGATAAATATCTATTTGAGGAATGAGGACAGGTTTGACGTTTGTGATTGCGTTTTTATACCGCTTTTATTTTAGTCCCGTTTTTCATATGACGCCAGCAGTAGAGGGTTAGCACAAGTCATCATCTGCCTAGCCTTTTCGCAACTTTATTGGGGTCGGCTTCCAGTCTTACTGGATTCAGCAAAGTACCAGTGTTTTACATGGAGCGACTGCCTATCTGACCTCCACAACCCAGTAACTGGGTAACACGGTACCTACCCCTTGGCAAGACTGGTGTCAGATCTCAAGCTTCTGACTACCCGTAACGACTGTCAAAGATCTTCAAATAACAGCCGGGACCAACGGCTTAACGTCCTTTCCGAGGCACGGAGGAAACTCGTTATGTTGAAATGGTCACCCATCCACGGACCGACCTCGTCAAGCGTTGCTTAACCTTGATGATCGACCCGGGCGGCTGTTATTCTTTAGCCACGAGCTCCTCAGAGGGTTAGCACAAGTACATCCTTAAAATTGGTACCATGAACTTAAAAAGGTGTACGTCTGTTTGTTTTTTCTTCTTGACGCTTTAACTCATCATCAATTCAGTCGACAGTACTGTAAGTACATAGGCCTGCCCAAGCGTCACCACATCAACCAGTATTCTTCTTCTTCGTCGGTACACTCTTGGCAAAGCGGTCGTGGTCACCATGTTGCAGTTTGACCCTTGGACCACCAGCCACTCAACAGAGTCTTTGCCTCGTCGGGACTCGTGACCGAAGGGCTGGGCTTTAATCGATAGAAGCTGCTTGATGTTGAGTTCTGATAATAAATCTTAAATTATATAATATTACTTATTACTATTTTTGGGATGACAAAACACTTTTTACGCGAGTGCAGCCACGGGTAGAAGCTAGCAATATTATAAATGCGAAAGTGTCGATGTTGTGTTATGTTTGTTTGTTACTTATTCACGCCAGAACGGCTAAACGAATCTGGATGATATTTGGCACACAGATTATAGTCACGAAAAACACATAGGTTACTTTTAATGCCGAGTATATGTGCCCTCGGGATAATTTTCGACATACAAGCGGGTGTACATGAAATTTCCTACCTAGGAAGCAAGTGAAACTGCTAACAACAAAGTTCTCGCAAGATTACAATCTGAATGACGTACGATTCAATAGGTACTTGTAGTCTTTATCAATCATTTGATTGCAAGCAATGATTTTGAGACAAGGAGTCTCAAAATTATTGTCGGCTAAATGTTATCGACATCGTTGTGCAATTTAATGCATTATGTATTACCTACTGTGATAAGATTTTGCCCATTAATTTCTAACAAGTCAATATTAGAGCGAGCAGTGGTGGCCCAGTGGTAACGGCCCCAACTAACGTGTAGGTCGTGGATTTGAACCCAGGCAGGCGCTTTACTTTGTGTAAATTATTTCATCACCACGCTGTAAAACTGGTGAAGGAAAACATCGTGAGGAAACCGGCATGTCCTAGAACCAAAAATTCGAAGACATGTGACATCCACCAACCCGCACTGGACCCGCGTGGTGGATTAAGACCCATTCTCTCTCTCACAGAGAGTAGGCATGTGCCCCAGAAGTGGAAACATTAAAAGGCTGATGATGAAGTCAACATTATTATAATTAAGGTCCTTTTTGAAAATTGAGTATTTGGAGTTAAAAACGTGTCAGACCATTGGTTTAAACGACAAAGTTTGAAAGGTTTGTAGGCTAAGTAGCCTTTGACAAATTCTCAACATCAACTTCTTAATTCAAATTCGGAGGTGTACTATGAAATGACTTCACTGTCTCGTTGGTCCAGTAGACACAAGAGCCGGGCTTACTTGATGGATGCCAAGCCTCACAGCTTGACTCATCGCCGTAGGGTTGTCTGCTTGTCGGTCTTCTACAGACTGACTTCGGTGAGTGTGCTCATGAAATGCACGACCTCATCCCACAGGCCACTTTCTACCACCGGACGTCTAGACGCACTGCAAGTTACCATCCTTACCCAGTTGCCATTCCACCAATTAGCACCAAGCGCTTCCAAACATAATGCGCACAGCAAAAGAATGGAACTCACTGCATGCGTCTGTGTTTCCGAACGCATTCGCACACCCGAATCTACTTAAAGTTAGAGGCTTCTTCTGGGTAAGCTCACTCAATCGTCGACTTTGTCTCCTTCGCCTCTGACGTAGACTAGGGTCAAGAGCAAACCCATTTCAAATTTAAGAAAAAAGAAAAAAAAAACTTTTTTTTTTTTTTTAAACAAGCTTTTTTCGTATTCTTCCCAGCAAACCCTTTCAATTGATCACCCCTATCATGGCAGTGCACGAAAAATAACTAGTCCACCATCTTGGGCCATCCGCCGATATTGGATTTAGAATGACGCCACATACCTAACCATGCATTGACATCAGAACTAAACGTGTATGCAAAATTTCATCAAAATCGATGGAGGATAACTGCTTTAAAATTCAGTTGCAATGTTTGACCCGAGCACACATACCTACATACATACATTGCAAGTTAATTAAAAACTTGTAATAAAAAACGAAATGTGAGTGACATTTGTCTAATTCTTCAAGGAATACATACGTGATATTGAATGGAATACTACCCTTATTCTTAACATTCATGCTGCCAACTTAGTATCTAATAGAGATCTGTCGACAGGTATCACTCATAAAGGAAGTAGATATAATTTAATGATAATGCTACGAAGGTAGGTAACTAGGTTACCAGTTATGACTCATAAACAGCTATTAACTGAGACAGGCAGATTCTGTGCTAAGTTTATACTAACTATGTTAGTATCTGCGATTGTAGCTTATCTTGACTATTTGACAGTTTTTGCGAAAATCAGTTAAACAATAGACAATATTCTTCTCCTACATGTCGATGGTACAGGCAAATTGTTTTGGCTTGACCCTGAACCTCCCTATATAGCGCTCGGTAACGCAGATACTAATCTTTTCTAGACACTCCACGAAGATACGAGCCTTGCCCTTCAAGACCTAACCCAAACAGACAATAGTAATTAAAGTCCACAACCCGTATTTTCGAGGATGCGAGTGTAGGTACCTGTTGGAGCGAAATAGGCGATTCCATCTATCTGCCAAATTTGTACAGTATATTGTATAATTTCAGACTTTGTCTCAGTGATATCAAAGCACTTTCGATGGCTTTTCTATTGATACAAGATAGTGATACTTATCTTCAGATACCCAAAGGTATCTGAAGATAAGTATCACTATCGTGTCTCTAGGAATCACTATTGCTCATTGAAACCAGGAGCAGCTAAACTGTTGATTATGGCAAAAGGGATTTGCCTTTACGGATCATTTTGGCGATGAGATCCCTAACAGCACCGAACTAGTTGGGACTTCATTAAAATAGCGTCGGTACCTTAACAAAATCATGTCGATATTAGATCATTATCACCTACTCTAACAATGATGAAATCTATCACTCATATCCGCCGATGCCTAACATATATCGCATCTTACTCATAAACCCTTATCTTTCCGCTGACATCGATCGAGTCGGGGAAATATTTTGTGCGCTTCGTATTAACTTAACTCGTCATTAACATTTTCCTTTGAATTATGTCATCATTCAATTAATTAAAACAAGTAACAGGAAACTTGATAAAATTGATTTTTAATCAACAGTTTTAAAATTAAACTAACGACTTACACTATATACAAAAGAAAGGTACACTTAGGCGTCGAAGTACTCATCCACATCGTTGTCATCCGGGAACGTGCCCAGAAGACTGGCAGCATTGCCACGTTGAATGACAATGCTGATTCTTTGCGCAAAGAGCCAGCCCTCTGGTCACGCACAGTGTCGATCAGTCGGCGAGAGATCTCTTTAAAAAGGAGACGTGCACTTGGGCCCTATGACCTAAGCGTTTGACATGGTGTCATAAATTAGTGACATATGCTAGCACCAAGACGATTTAGCCATTTTCTCGAAAAATCTTGAACTCTTTTAAACTACGCATATCTTTGAAGGCCTCCCACAAGGTGAACCGTTCACCTGATGAGGACCGCGGGAGATCTCTGGACCATCTGACGTGGTGACACTAGAGGGAGGCCTGAGATCAGAAATAAACGTCTAACGGCTGAAATGATGATGAAGATATAAATGATGTAATAATCAAACTAATATTTTACAGGCGAAAGTTTGTGAGTATGTAAGTGTATTTGTATGTTTTTTACTCTTTCACGCAAAAACTAGTGAAAGTGAACGGATCTGAGGCCTTAGTGCGAGTTTTTACTCACGCTCAATCGCGTAAATGTTAACGCCAATTTGTATTGAAACTGGATAAGCGCCGTCTGGTGATGGCAAGGCATAACCTCTTTTTTGTATACATTTTGACATAAGAGTTCGTTTACGTTATCACGAGTGATTACGTTAAAAAACTCGCACTAAGCACACTGGACTGAATTTGCAGTAGGTCCCAAAGAAGGATATTTTTTTACTGCATATCACCTCTACCGCCCTGCTTCGTTTGAGCCACGATTTTTTGCTCATTCTGTATATTTTTTACGCAAAGGAAGATCTTTATTATAGTTGGCGTTATATAGTTTCTGCCTACCCAAATGGGAGAAGTGTTTGAATTCAGGAAAACTGATATTGTATAGGTACCTAATCTATTTTGAAAACCATTAAATATTTGAATAGGAAGGACAGTTCAAATGTACGTAAGCAATTAATTGGAACAGGCTCTGACGCATACCGACATTATATATTTTTCGATATAGGTAATAATGTTAATGATGTTTACCATGACTGTTAAATTTCGGGGAAATACTAAGTGAACTTTAACATGGATTTAGTACCTATCGCATAAATATTTTGATGTCCTTCCTTTAAAAACAGACATACAGAAGTGACTTAATTGACCTGTTCTATGTGATGATGGTGCAGAGGTTGACCACAGACGTCCGCAATAGCGAACGGTCTTGAACTTCACGCTTCACCTCCCTCGACGTCATTCCGATGCTCTTCGCTTCTGATTCCAACACGGGGCGACGCCAGCAGACTAACTGCGTAAGTGAATTCGGCAGGGCAAAGGGTACATCTCCCTGAAAGAGTATGCCAAATTCCCTTTAAATTTGTTCAGTTTTGCCAAAAATTCTTGGAATCAATTGGTGAAGATATCTACCATGAGTCCAATATTTTTTGGCAATACCGAACAAATTTGTCATACTTTTTTATGTAGTCAAACCTATTGCCCTGCCGAACTCACTTTTGAAATTAGGCTGCAGGTATGACGGGGTGGCCATGCTTTCTCTTCCCTTGGGGATTCCAATCCAACGCTTGTATATATTATGTTCGAGATCCCTACGAAGAGTGTGGCCAATCCATCTCCACTTACCGGAAAAGTCACTAGAGAATGTTTTCCCTACATTTTCCGTATTATAACAACTTTCCATAATGTTACACTCTAATGATAATATCGCAAATACACATTCAAGTTCTTCCCATAATTAGATAGCTTCATTAAAATCTATTTAGCCGTTTTTGCATTACTTATGTATTGATGAACTTCACTTACTAATCTTACTTTCTCTCTGATAAATAAATTAAATGAAAACTCATTTATATGTTACTTACTTTTTGTGGAGCATGGGAAATTACGATTATTGTTGAATGGTTTTTCCACTTCGTCGTTGTAATCTGAGTCGTAAAATGTATTTACAATCTTTTGTATTAGAGATCCGATGTCATAAATTTGACATTTATATGAATATAGCATGCGAAGGTTTATTAGAGAATTTGCCCGTACAAATGTAACCTGTATAAAGTTTTTAGGCAAGATTGTACACGAATGTCCACAAAAAACATTGACATATTTCAACAGGAAATTCAGTTTATGCATTGATTATTATCTGACATCAGCCACCGTAATTATTTATCAAAAAGATTTTTCTTTTTTAATTGATTTTTCTAATCGACCCAATTCTCCGATGGTATCACAAATGGAAACCGAAATACAAAATGTAAATTAAATAAAAATAAATGTTTTATTTTCGTTATCGGCTCCCAATCGCTCTATCAGGAGTCGATTCTATTATTTTCAAGATCGAAAACGTCGGCGAATCGGTCGATATATATCTAAATATGTTATCACAGATTACAGTTGGTATTGTCATCTAATCTGAGGATCTTATCTTTCGGAACGTTTGTTGTTAGATCAGATTTTATTTGTAAACTTAATAAGATCGAATACTGCATTACCCAGATATGTATAATCTTATAATTGATAATCTAGATTGATATCTTCTCGGGACCTAATTGGTTAATCAGTATCGTGATAGTACAAACTTGGTTTGTCAGACAAATAAAAGTGCCGCTTGTTCGATAAACGCTAGATCTCTTCGAGTTCCGTGTGTTGATTTAAACAAAAACTATTGTTAATGGATTATCTACAAAGAATCTAAATTGGACAAGCATTGTTACCATGTTATGTATTAAATGGTCTATGTAATCTAATGTTCGCAAATCTATGATCTGTTTATTCATTCAATGTAATGGGATTAACGTTGAGATTGATTAGAAGTTTGATCGTGACTCTTTCAAATATGAATAAGTAGCATAATTACTTATCTCGTAAAAGGATAATAATTATGATAATATTCACAGCAGGAGATATTTAGGTGTATTCGGCAATGGGTGCACTCTAGAAAAACCGGCCAAGTGCGAGTCGGACTCGCGCACGAAGGGGTCCGTACCATTATCGCAAAAAACGGCAAAAAAGCAAGCCCCACTTAAACATTTATTTTATTCTGTTTTTAGTATTTGTTGTTATAGTGGCAACAGAAATACATCATCTGTGAAAATTTCAACTGTCTAGCTATCACGGTTCATGAGATACAGCCTGGTGATAGACAGACTGACCGCGGAGTCTTAGTAATAGGGACCCTTTGGGTACGGAACCCTAAAAACAAATTTAGTGTGATGCCCGCTATGCTGATTGGCTAACGCCCAGTTTCTAGAAAGAAATTATCTATGCGTCACAAATTAAACGCCTCACAAGTGGCGCGATCAGCTGTTGAAAATTCATTCATTCAATCACAGCTACTAGCGCGCGTTTGACAATTTGTCATATTTCTTTTGTCCCATTGCTGGTCTGTCCCAAGTCCTGCCAGGAATTCGTTTCTCGCGCCACCAGCTCTCATGATACGCATCTAGGGTGCCTCGCCTCAGGGTCTTTACGTCAAGAATGAATAGTTTAGGACTTGTCTCCATCACCACGTCACGACGTCGTCAACGTGGAACGGTGCGGAGTCGCGGTGCATCACGATGGCGTGACGTGCAAATTTACGTTACCGTGTCGTACAAATACACGTCACGATTCCGCAACGTAACAGATGGAGACAAGCCCTTACTTCTGGGCAAGCGTGCTTCAACGTCGATCACATCATCGCTTACCATCAGGTGAGATAGTGGTCAAACGCGAGCCTATCAATAATACAAGTAATATTTAAAAAAACCCCGACACATGTTTATTTCATGCTACATAATTTATCTAGTAATAGACACGCTTCGATCGACAATCTATTGAACACGTAATTATAACACGATAGCTTGCAAAAACCGCTTGAATCAAACAGTAAAATGCCCATAACTTTTGAACGGCTGAACCGATTTTCATCAAACATAGCTAAGAACACTCTTGTTAAAGTCACCATTCAAACAAAAACCATTCGAAAACTAAATCAAAATTAGTTCATCCGTTTAGGAGCTATGATGTCACAGACAGATACACAAACACACAGGTACACAAGTCAAACTTATGACAACCCTCCTTTTCTGTCGGGGGTTAAAAAAGCAAATTCCACTGCCTATCAACTCTATCTATACTTAATATTTTAAAGAGGAAAGATTTTTTTGTTTGTTTGTTTGTACCGAATAGGCTTCGAAAGTACTGGACCGATTTAAAAAATTCTTTCACCAATAGAAAGCTACATTATTCCTGAGTGACATAGGCTATTTTTTATTCCCGGAAACGGGTCCTGTGGGTGGTCCACGGGAGCGAAGCCGCGGGGAACAGCTAGTTTTATAATAAGGTAATAGTTATTCAGGCGTCTGACGTCACAGACACTTGGATAATATAACAACCAACACCAACAGTTGTACAAGTTTTCCGTGTCAAACAATATGTATAGTATTTACTAGCTTCTGCCAGCGTTTTCGTCCGCGTGAATGTCGAAAATTAGCCCAAGGGAATATTTCCAGGATAAAAAGTACTATAATCTATCTCTGTGCCAAATTTCATCCAGATCCGTCCAGCCGTTTGAGCGTGAAGAAGTAACAAACACACACACACACACTCATAAAATTTCGCCTTTGTAATATTAGTGTGATATGTACAAAATGGTTACCCATCCACGAACTGACCGCTCCAAACACAGCTTAACCTCATCCATTGTTTTTCTCCAACAACAAAAAAAGTCTAATTTTACAATAAATGGTCACCCATCCACAAACTGACCGCGCATAGCACAGCTTAACCTTGTCCAAAAATTAATAACTACGCGCCCCTCCCACACAAATAGCACATCCTAAATATAAGCAATTATAAAATTAATAGAACAGCTACATACATACGTAATCCAATTCGCTATGATAAATCACAAAGGAGTTATATATACTCGTAAATATATATTTGCAATATCAAGGCTTATCGCTACATTGGAAAATAGAACAGGCTCATTCTTACAGCGGCCACCATCTATGTGCTACGTCAGGAAGGAAAGTGCAGGAAAGAAAGAATACTGACATGGGAGTGAGTGAAAGTGAGTGATTAATGTGAGACGGGTTATTTGTGATGTCAAACGGTGATTGAAGTTTTTGTGGTTGTATATTGCAAAAAGGTTTGGTGATTGATAGTTTTGTTAAAGTTTATTTTTATAGTGGAAGGTATGAATTAATTAATTTTATCTACATAGCTTTTTATTTATTTCTGAAATGCATTTTATTATTTTTTCAATTGACTTGGCATTTTGAGTTAAGGTTAATGTCTCTCAAGAGTTTCTCTCCATTTACGTTTCCTTTCCTTCCCTTAGGTCCTAAGAGTTAGTAAAATAATAACTATGTGTAAAAATTCAGTAATACCAAAAATGTTTACCTCTACAAATATCTTGTAGAATCCACTGGTGTCACTCCTAAGTCCTATGCTACACTATACCTGAAAAACACCTTAGATAAATAAAGGGCGTCTCAGATTTTTTTTTCTTTTTTTGATACTTAAAAAAAGACACTATAATTAGTTAAAACACGCTTTATTTACTGTTGAATATATTTGTAAAAATCAAAATTTAGTAAATTTGCATCCTCCACTTGCTGACACTCGTTTAGCTTGGAACTAAAATTTTCATTATTTATTTCGTCTGTGAGTCTTTGCTTGCTTTTAAACATTCGGCTAGGTGGCACTAGTTTGTAAACTTTATTTTTTAAGTAGCCCCATAGGAGAACATCAGCAAGCGTTTAATCTGGGCTGTCATAATATCACGTCAAGGAATTGTCGGTCTCTCACTTTTTCCGTGTGATTGAAGATTTTAGTTACAGGATAATTGAGTGTCAGGCAGTGGAGGGTGCACATTTACTAAACATTGTTTTTAATAAACAAAATTGAAAAACTGCTCTTTGATTTAATGGTAAATAAACTGAGTTTTAGCTAATTATAGTGTCTTTTTTTTTAAGTATCAAAAAAGAAAAACATTCTGAGACACCCTTTACAAGTTTTTCCCTTATTGCTTTATACAACTCTACTTTCTGGCTTCTGCATTCAGCCAGTCCATCTCACAGATAACTTCCATAGCATTTTTTTGACAGCCGGCAAAGAGCGCCGACTGAATTTCCTTAGTAAAACGTCATAATTCGAGGTTTGGCTCTCGTCTTTTTCCTGCTTCAATATTGGACCAATTTAAAATATATTCCGTAAACTGAAAATTAAAGATAAATTCTATGTCCCTATGTTTTCCTTTTTGATGATACATTATTTTTAAAAGCACTAGAGCCCTCAAAATGCTCAAAATTGCGCTGTTAACAGAGGCTTAGTGTACACATTTGACAAATATAAATGAAAAAAGGAAACTTAAAATTTTTACTAAGGAAATTCAGTCGGCGCTCTCTGCCCTTATTTCCTCTTAAGACGACGACTAACGCCAACGACCTTGAGGGAACAAAACGCACACTCGTTTCACACCCGCGCGACCCAAAATTTAGTAGGTTTTTGTATTTTCTTATTATTCTAAGACTTTAAAAAAAAACCTCAGATCAAAATGTAGATAATTAAATTATCTTTGAGATGGTGTTGATTTCATTAAAATACGCCCAGCGGTTTTGGTGTGATTGTCGAATTTTTGTCCGTTTTAGACATAACTTTACAAATTAATTACACTACGCTATACGAATAAAACTCAAAATTTTCTTAGATTACATTATTAAGAAAATGGTATAATGTAACATATATTTTTTCCAAAACATTACGACTAGCCGTTTAGACGTGATTCTCATTTAAAAATCAGCTACTCAAGGGAATCGGCGCCTTAATAATCCCATTCTATATATGTATCTCAAGCTCGAGCCTGAGAGAGAAATGCCTCCAAGGGACACCGCCATCTTCCCTTTCTGCCGTGACCCCGTCCAGCCGCAATTCATTTAAAAGAATTAAAATGAAAACGTAAAAGTCTCACTTATTTTAATTAAAATAAAGACTTCCGCGAATACGCGGTAATCTGCGAGTTTATTTCTGCAATTTGTAAATTTAATCGCACGCGATCTCTTTTGCTTGGATTTAGTTGTTTTTGTATTACTTTTTAGTTTTGTTTTCCGACGGTTTACGTCATTTGATATGAACAATTAACCAGTTGTACTGCGTTAATAACGTTATTGTTCCTATTTCCTGTGATATGTACATATATGTCCGTAGGTATGTAAGCAACGTACAATTTCATAATTTTTATTATTTTGCATAAGTATGAAAAAGTAATTTCCTTGTTTTTTTTTTCAATTATAAAACTTCGCATTTGCTGGCCGATAGCACGGATAAAATACAATACTCGATCCAATGAATCAGAAGTATGGAAGAAGCCAAATAAATTAGGATAAGAACAAGAGAATGGTGATGAGCATCATTGAATCTTCCACAAGTTTCTTGTTCTCTTTTCTTTTTACTAAAACAAGTGGCAGTGGGCAGGGCACATTGTTGGTGGAACGGATGGTCGATGGACCAAAAAGTTCTGGAGTCGCGACTGCGAACCGGAACACGCTGCGAAAGAAGGCCTCCCACTAGGTGGGCCTATGGTGCCGGTACCAATCAGTAGCTGATTTTAAAATTACAATCACGTCTAAACGGCTAGTCGTAATTGTTTTGGAAAAATGTATATTACATTAGACTATTTTCTTAATAATTTTATCGAACAAAATTTTGAGTTTTATTCGTATAACATAGTATCATAAATTTGTAAAGTTATGTCTAACACGGAAGTAAAAACCATGATCGCACCAAAACCGCCGGGCATATTTTAATTAAATTTTCACCATCTCAAAGACAATGTAATTATCTACATTTCGATCAAATAAATAGAATAATAAAGAAAGTACCAACAGCTATTGAATTTAAGGACACGTTCACGAATGTGAAACGAGTGCGACTGGGGAATCCGGTGGATTCGAGACGCACGGCCTTTGGGATGATACTAGGGAGGCCTTTGTTGAACAGTGGACATCTTTCGGCTGAAATGATGATGTTTTTTCTTTCCTTTGTCCTAAGGTTCATCAATAGGATGGACCCTAATCTTATTAAAAATGATCATGATGGATGATTATTCTCTAACTCTACTTGCCGATATCAATGTTACAATACTGCTACACTTCTATTCACCTGTCAATCTCAATCCAATCTCAAACCACTAACAAAACAGAACAAACACTAACAAAATCACGCACACAAGAGCAAGCAAGAATCATTACGAGCAATTACAAACGTGTTGTTCTCTTCTAGATCCATTAAAACTGATCAATTATAGTCATAACACCATAATCAGTGGCCAATTAACTTAATGCCATTAACTGAATTAAATGACACAATTGATTACTAGAAACGGAGGTCGGAATTATCAGTAATCGTTTGAAATCACGATAGGTATTTTTTTATATAGGATTTTATAAATGGAATTGTTTGCTCGTGTGCTTTTTACCCTACTGCCGAAGGAGGGTAATGTGTTTATCAGTCTGTGTATGTATGTATGTTTGTTCCTATGTGGCGTTCTAGAGACCAAATGCGTTGGCTGATTTTGATGATTCTTACGTCAATCGATTCGTTTTAACGTGATTTTAACCTTGCAAGTTTCACTGGCTATATTAAAATTGGAATATAGAAAAATTTGGGAAGATATATATAGAAGATTTTGGGCGCCATATTGTAAATCCAATTTTTTTCTTCCTGTCCCATTGTGTGTGGTATCAAAAAAAATATACAACACGTATTTATTTAAATGTACATAATTCGTTTTTTTTTTTTTTTACAAAAATGTTATAACGAAAAAAATTAATTCAATAATCAAAAAACCTGACTGCTTAAGAAGCGAACTAAAAAGACGAAAACAAGAAGAAAATCAAGCTATGCAGTCGGAATATACATCTGGTTTTGGTCAGCTAGCTCTCGAATATGTCCCTTTACAGCTGAATACCTCTTGTCTCCATTTTAAAGTATTTTAAAGTTAGGCAGTCATATACCTAAATGGTAATTTCATGTGCCAACACGAGTGATATAAAAAGTCGATTTGCAAAAACCGTAATTTGTCATGTCTAATCGAAAACTGAATTAAATATCATTTACTTGCAAAATGAAAACTCCGTGCAAAACCGACATTTACTTCAAGATTAACACGTCAATTTCGCTGCGAACTTTATTTATAATTCATCGCTGCGTTTGTACATGTCGTGACAAGCGGCGATGAAGCCGACCACCATTAATTAGCAAACAAATTGATTCTAACGCTAGCCTAACTGGTATACACGACAAAAGTGTTTGGTAGGCGAGTTACGAATATGACGTTACTATATGAAGGTATTTTTTACAGTACGGCCTAGACATGACCTTTAAACGGAACCTTCTATTAGCAGGCATTTACCAATTTTCAGGTTCTTTTTTAAACTAGCCTGAATAAAATCTACTTCAGATTCAGATCACGGCCACAAGTTTGCTGTAATTAAGTTAACTGCACACATAACTCATTTCCGTCAGTACAAGCCCATTTATATGTAGTGCACGAGTGTGAAACTGTCCCTAAGGTATAATAAAACGCTTTAACATTACGTCTCCATTATTTCGAAAAAAAAAACTTGACAGCTTAGAACTCTATCCTCTATGGCCGGCTGTCAATACTTTTTTCGCTTGACAGCTTAAGTAAGCTGTAGCCTGTAGCTGTCGGTTCTCAAGCCTTGGTTGTTAACGGATATAATTACCTTCCTATAAATTACAGGGCTATTAGAAACAATGTAAAAACTGTCAATGTGACGTTAATACACATTAATCTTAGTTTAGTTTTGCGTCATTTCTATGAAATAGAAAGATGTTTGAAAAATTTGTGGAAGCAATTTAACTGTCATTTGCTTCTAGATAACGTTTCTTGACGTATGGGTAAAGCTTAAGGCGCAGATACCCCTGAGTAGCTGATTTTAAAATGAGAATCACGTCTAAACGGCTAGTCGTAATTTTTTGGAAAAAATATATGTTACTTTAGACCATTTACTTAATCATTCAATCTATAAAAAAATTGAGTTTAATTCGTATAGCGTAATTAATTTGTAAAGTTATGACTAAAACGGACAAAAACACTACAATCTACTAAAATCGCTGGGCGTATTTTAATGAAATCGACACAATCTCAAAGGCAATTTAATTATCTACATTTTAATCTGCAGTTTTTTTTTAAAGTCATAGAATAATAAGGAAAGTACAAAAAACTTCAAAATTTTGGGCCGCGCGAGTGTGAAACGAGTGCGCGTTTTGTTACCTCAAGGTCGTTGGCGTTAGTCATGGATATCTACAGGAGTGACCTTTCAAATGTTTACCTATAAATACAGGATGAAATAAAAAAAAAATGCATTTTCCATACAGAGTTGTCGTCAGCTAACAAAAATTTGTATGGGCGATACCATTTTTTTCCGATAAATAACTATGACTTCCTTGGAGAAAGTTGTTCATAGACATAGGCTATTGCAGTTTTTTAAGTATTTACACAGTTACGCCTTTAACTATATAATTAGATGCTATTGATCAATTCAACGCAAAAATACAAACAACAGCTGTAACCTATAAATATCGAATAGTTTGATTAGCTATCATTAGATCTGATCATAATAAATCCTTCATTGGTAGATTGATAGTACTACTTTAAATTTTACCTACAATAAATAGACGTACTACTGTAACGTAATTTTCAATTTTATTTATATTTTTCATCGCTAAACACTTGGATCTTTTGTTTGTACAATTCACTCTTATAATAATACCTGCATATTATGTCCCATTACCTCTGTAATGGGACATAATATGCAGGTAATGCATAATGCATAAGGCAAAGGCCTCTTCTCATACAGAGAAGGCACGTGGATTAATCACCACTCCTCAATGTGGATTGGCGATTTGAAACTTATATTACCATAAGTCCAGGTTTCCGCACGCAAACTAAGAAAGCACATATAAATAGAAAATATCACATTGGTTCTTGCCTGGATTTTAACTCACGACTTCAAGCACGAGAGGGGAGGTCTTAGCCATTGGGCTACCTCGACATTCAGACACCATCAGACAATTCACTCTTACTTAAACATAAAATTGATCGCTCAATAAGTAAATCTTTGTTCTTTTCCAGACTACTTCACCCAAACCCAAGAATACCAGAAGTACGCATCAGCCATGGGGGTGTCAGAGCACCCAAAAGACGACTCCCCGCGGACGACTCCCGAGTTGTCACGCGCCGACCAGTCACCCTCCGAGCGCCCTCCTCCAGGGTCCGCAGACAGTGACGATGCCGACGATTTCGCGCCGAAGAGGAAGCAAAGACGATACCGGACCACCTTCACCAGCTTCCAACTTGAAGAGTTGGAGAAAGCTTTCTCTAGAACACACTACCCTGATGTTTTTACGAGGTGAGTTGAATAGATCAGGGGATGAACCTACTCGTGTTGGTATTTTTTTGCTACAAGATAAGAGTTTGGCCCAACACTGCCTTTGTCGAAGAGGCTTCTTGATTGGTTATGGAGTTACTCTTGTGCATACTTTTTAACAACAAAAAATACATTATAACTCATACTTAATATATTTTCACATTATAACTTATACTTAATATATTTTCACATTATAACTTTTACTTAATATATTTTCACATTATAACTTATACTTAATATATTTTCACCATCTTATCTATACTTAAGAGGAAAGATTTTTTTGTTTGTTTGTTTGTACCGAATAGGCTCCGAAACTACTGGACCGATTTAAAAAATTCTTTCACCAATAGAAAGCTACATTATTCCTGAGTGACATAGGCTATGTTTTAATCCCGAATACGGGTCCTGTGGGGTGGTCCACGGGAGCGAAGCCGCGGGCAACAGCTAGTAATTTATAAGAAGATGATACATATACCTAAGCACTTCATCTACCTATTTAGGTGGATTATATTGAAATGCCAAATATCTACAAAATACTAGGGTATTGAATGAAATCACCAATGAACCTTAATGCGAATAAATTATGAATGAAATTCTTGAATGAAATCACAAAGGAGTGGTGAAAACATTTCCACTTATCGAGCATTTATCAATGAAATAATCCGGAACTTCCTTAATTTATAATAGGATAATGAAGATAAAATGGCCGCTTAGTAGACATTAATTTCTTCAGCAAATTAATGTCCACAGGATTATCATAATCCATCGTAAAATGACTGATGTTTATCTTTATCTTTCTTATACGTAATAACAATAGCAATAATAAATAGATTACAGCATTACACACGGATTAAAAGAATATATACTGTTGTTTTTTTTTGTCTGTGGTACAGAATAAAAAAGCAACTGTCAACGGCAATGACATTCTTGCACAACGAAATTAACTGACTTCAAGTTGGTTAAGAATTTAGTAAACAATTTCAGTAGTGGGTCCGTATGTAGCCATGTAGTAAATAATTAGACAACTATAGTGTATATTGAGTAAGTGGTATATCTAGCATATGTACTATTGACAAAATCTATATCTGATCACCGTAAGGACTATTCCTAGAATACAAAACTACTACTAAATGTATTCTTTCTTTTTCTCTTAGAGTGGCAAAGAAATTCAGTTGTAAAACGCAGTAGGTACCTATGGCTGCTTTTGTAGTGAATAGGGTTTCTTTCTAGTTTCTAGACACAATTATTTCATGTCCCAGAAGGCCAGAACTCGATATTTCTCGTCTAGGAATTCCCGGGTATGCACGCTTCCAGAATTCTCGACCGTGTGAAGACCTACGGACTATTTTGAAATATATGAACTATTTTTAATATTGTACTGCTCTTTTGTTTCAGAGAGGAGCTCGCTATGAAAATTGGTCTAACTGAAGCTCGAATACAGGTAACATATTTATTTCCTGACGCAAAACTATTCAAATACTACAGAAATAGGAGACCAGAACAAAGATAACGTAGATACTTAGTCTCAACTGGAATAGTTTACTTACGTTGAGGTGGATATTATAGTCGATACTTACATCAGTACATTCAGATGTCTCATATATGCAAAATACTAGCTTCTGCCAGTGGCTTCGTCTGCGTCATAGTTGGAAATTCAATCAATCTGCCTAGCCTTTTCCCAACTATATTGGGGTCGGCTTCCAGTCTCACTGGATTCAGCTGAGTACCAGTGTTTTACATGGAGCGACTGCCTATCTGACATCCATAACCCAGTAACTGGGTAACACGATACCTCTTGGCAAGACTAGTGTCAGATACCATGCTTCTAACTACCCGTAACGACTGTCAAAGATCTTTAAATGACAGCCGGGACCAACGGTTTAACGTGCTTTCCGAGGTGCGGAGGCAACTGGGTGTGTTGAAATGGTCACCCATCCACGGACCGACCTCGTCAAGCGTTGCTTAACCTTGATGATCGACCAGTGCGACTGTTATTATTTACCCACAAGCTTCTCATAGTCATAAATTAAATCTATTCATTTTTAAATAAAAATGTAGCCTATGAGCTAATTCAGACCGTAATCTATCTCTATGCGTCTCTGATGTGAGTGAGTAACAAACATCCATCCATCCATTTATCAATTAATTCATATTAATTATAGGATACGATTATTTTCAAAATATATTCGAAAAGAAAGCACCTATTAAAGGACTTGTCAACAACTCCATCAAACCCGTCATGTGCCTTCTCCATAAAAAAACATCCAAGTCGAATTCCAAGTTAAAATATACTTGTTAGTCCCATAAAATTAAGTGTGCCACATAATTATTTAACACACAATAACGTTCAGCTGGTATCTCATTACGATACAGTAATTGTGGTGTGGGACATGTTCATATTAATAAAAATTACCTATTCCGTTTGTTAATTATCCGTGGCGACTCGCTACTCTTGCGAGTGTAGCGACTGACTGATGCGATGACGACAAAAGACACGAGAAAGCTGAAAAACGTTGCAGTTATAAAAATATATGTGTTTAAAAAGATACGAACGCCTCTGATTGCATCCAAGTTTTGCCTGTCTATTAGGGTTCCGTAGCCAAAGAGTAAAAACGGGACCAATAGGGTCCCGGTTACACTGTCCGTCTGTCTGTCACCAGGCTGTATCTCATGAACTGTGATAGCTATACAGTTGAAATTTTCACAGATGATGTATTTCTGTTGCCGCTCTAACAACAAATACTAAAAACAGAATAAAATAAATATTTAAGTGGGCCTCCCATATACAACAAACGTGTTTTTTTATTTTAAATTAAAAAACCGGCCGAGTGCGAGTCGGTCTCGCGCACGAAGGGTTCCGTACAATTATCGCAAAAAACGGCAAATTTCAACTGCCTAGCTATCACAGTTCGTGAGATACAGCCTGATGACAGACAGACGGACCGCGGAGTCTTAGTAACAGAGTCTTGTTTTTACCCTTTGGGTACGGAACCGTTCGTGCGCGAGTCCAACTCGTACTTGGCCGGTTTTTTTGTAAAGATCTCACCAAGAAAAATAAGATGAGGTGAACTTTAAGTCCTTAGCAAGTTCAAAAATAGAAAAAATGCTTACCGAAATGAAAATATATTTACGTAAATAAGTAACAACTTGCTAGTACCCCGTGTATCAAAGACCTTATCCTGTGTACGATATTTAACATATCTTTCAATTACATTGCACAAATCAATTGATATGCAAACAAGACTAATTGAATAAAATAAATAAACGACAAAGAAAGGCACGCTGTTAAAGTTGCCGTAATCACAACTAGATTTAGTGTTATCACTGTCTGGACATAAATGCAGGGCCGGATCCAGGGGAGGCACGAGCTCCCTAGACCGTAGCAATAAAACAAAGTGGTGAGACTCTGAGAAAATGATACCTATTACACCGATTTGATAACATTCCTTAGTTTTGCGTAAATAGGTAGGGAGTACATATATTTTATAATTTTTTAATGTGCAAAAATTAATTAGACGAAATCCGATCATTAATCCGAAAAAAATTGTGTCCTGTGCCCTCCTCCCCCCCGGAAATAAAACCTGGATCCGTCCCTGCCTACCTACTAGACTATATTGAATCTAAGGCTTGGTTACCGCTTATTATACTTCCACCTGCACCCAAGGCGAAGCAAGGAATACATTACCTCAATCGGCGTTGAGTAGATAATCAGTAACTTAAACATAGACTTGTTTCTTGTAAACAACGGGCATTACAACAGCTGATACGTAGTTTTTTAATGGGCTATACTTTTTACTTCATACTAAGGCGAAGACAAAGGAAGGATATGTAGTCAGTTGTGAAAATTACGCCAAGAAAATAAACTTATTATGAAGTTAGTAACAATTCAATAGGTTAGGTTAGAAGAAATTGTTAAAATTGAAATATACTCTCATACTCATGCAAATTATTTGTGTATTGCTTTTCACAACAATTCCGACTTTATAGTTTTATGACGTGAAAAACAAAATCAAAATTAATTAAAACATAATAAGCAATTCATTTCGCTGACTGTACAGTCACAGATAATATAATACTAGCATGTACTTACAGTGAACCCTTGCCTTGCAACGATTTCAGAAATATTTTTCGATAAATGACTAAGAAGTCACTTCTAAAATCAAGCAAGTCGCGTCAATCAGCACAAGCCCTTATGAAACGGTATCAAATACCAGTACCACTAATTCCTGTGGTTCCAAGGACCTGTCACGAAACCTTCAATCAGACCAGACCGAATCGAATGAGACGCAGAAACGACTGCTGTGATAACTATAATAAACTACTGAGGATATGGAGTTAAGATACGAACTGTGCTCACCAATGGAGGAGGCAGATTTGTGTATGTGTTTGATTAAAGTAGTTATCCAGATCCGTTAAGTGATACTCTGTGTCCCGATTTGAATACTTAACTTAAGGTTGCCCTTGTCAATAATTCTTCCATACAAACGTAGTCTGGCGATTACTCCACTGTTGGTGTACGTTCAAAATAAAAAATGATATCAATTTGTCTCATCATTATCTAGCCCTGTATGGAAACAAAAAAGTAAAAAATTTATATATTTGAAAGTTATGAACGTCGAAAGTTCCACATTTCAACACTAACTTTAACGCATCTTTGGGCGCAAATAAATACCACAAGACGAAGGAAAATTGCAAAAGAGTCACCATAAAGGGATACATTAGTAGTTTAAAAATGCAAATAATTTTATTTTGAACAGATACATTTAGTAATTTTTTCATGATATCCATATTCCCAAAGGTCTATTTATAAAATGTCGCGCGCTCGTTTTCGTCCTAAATTATCATCCATTTCGCTACAAATTTGCAAAAGTATGTATTTGTACGCGAACTAGCTTCTTACTGCTCACCACAGCATATATCTCTTTCGTACGTGTTGTCGGATTATATAGCATGCATTTTAACCACGCGCGCACAAAATAGTTCGTGCCGTCTACTAGGGCAAACTTAACTCTTTATTGTACAGCAATAACAACATTTTATACAAAGATAAACAATATAGAAAAATAGAGATAAAAGTAGAATAATATTATCTTTTTCCTTTTCAACTCTAATGTACTTTCTTAAGTTTATCATGGCCATCAATGAAATGAATTAAAATGATATAAACAAACTAAAAACTCATTTAAGAAAACCTTATAGTTATTATAAGTACTGTAACTGTAATCCTTGTAATATGTTGTTATTTTTTTGTATATGTGCCTCTTTTTAGGGTTCCGTACCAGAGGGTCCAAACGGAGACCTATTGCTGTCAATCATTTGTCTGTCTGTTTAACTTCCCATTGACCTATGAACTAGAAATTTGGTGATAATGTTTATAATTACGTATATTTTACTAAAAACTCTAAATGCGTGAAGCCCGACACGCACTTGGCCGGTTTTTATAAAGAATCAAACGATATATTTAAAGTTAAATTTTAAGCTCGATGTTAAAATTGTGGTGTGTATGAACCTTGCCTCTTTTAGCAATACTTAGGTCATTCATGGTTTCATGCTTATTAATTATGGTGTAGTATGTTATTCCAATTCCAACCACACATCATGAATAAACATTAATTAATACAATCTTTACACGTGTCACACTTTTTATCAGTTTTGCTCAAGATGATTTCCATCATGGTATTATAAAATAATTATATTCATAATTATGTAGATATACGCTGTGTAATTAAAGAAAATCACCGTCAATTAGTCCATGTGTGGTAAGACTAAAGGACTTACCAATATTTAATTGAGTAAACCACCTTTTAAAGCTCTAGAATAGCGAAAGTTGGAAATGTGGCTTTGAAAGCACTTGAAACAGGTTACACTAGTCAACGGCACGAACTATTTTGTGCGCGGGGTTAAAATGCATTTTATATCAACCGACAATACGTGCGGAAGAGATAAATGCTTTGATGAGCAGTAGGAAGCTAGTTCGCGTACGAATACACACTTCTGCAAATTTGTAGCAAAATGTATAATGATTTAGGACGAAACCGAGCGCGCGAAATTTTATAAACAGACCATTGTGGGAGTCTGGATATCATGAAAAAACGACTAAACGTAGATACGTTTAGAACAGATGTTCAAAATAAAATTATTTGCATTGTTGAACTACTAATCTATCCCTGCATGGTGGCCGTTTTGCAATTTTCCGTCTTCTTATCTTTTTTATTCGCGCCCAAAAATGCGTTAAAATTAGTGTCGAAATGTGGAACTTTCGACGCTTATAACTTTCAAATATTTACATTTTTTAATTTTTCGTTTCCATACAGGGCTAGATAATGATGAGACAAATTGATACCACTTTTTATTTTGTACGTATATCGTCAAACAGTGGAATAATCCCTAGACTACGTTTGTATGGAAGAATTTTCGACTAGTATCAACAACTCCTAAACTTATTAGTTTATTAAAAAATATCTAAGCAAATAACAGTGTTTATGCAACTAAAGGCTAACAAGGTGACAAAATAAAAATGTAATCGTAAGGTTCTATATTAATAAATAACTTAATATTCTCGCTATTATGTTATCTTCAATTATAAATGCAGATTTTGATATAATTGTTTGAATAAATGTTTATATATTCATTAATATCAATATAAAATGCCGATTTATCCAATATTTAATACTTTATCGAGTGACCCCCGCTGTGCCATTGGCTGATTTTTTAATTTGTACGACATTTTACAGTGTCGTTTGCATAGCTAATCTTTTTTTATATTTCATTAAAAAAAAGAAATCACACAAGTTCCTATCGTAATTGACGTATTTCACTACTAATTTAAATAAATATTAACTAAATTGGTATATAAACATGCATCTAGGACGTCAATAAAACTTAATGAACGATTCTAAATGGTTTTTTGTACTATAAATTTTACGCAGTGTACTAGCCTCGTCAAATTAATTGATTGAAAACTATAAAACCCAGAACAGTGTCACTAATTTAATTTGTTCCCATTTTCTACAACTTTTGCTAATTCATTAGTTCTAATATCTTGACATCTTGACGGATCGTACCTCTTAATCATACATTTCCGAGCATTTTTTCTTTTGGGTTATATTTAGTTTGAATAAGTATTTTTTTACGTAAGTTTCAAAAATAATTTCGTATAATCCAGAATACTGTTTGGAGAGCAAAATTATCAAGTCTAATTAAGATACCTCCTCCATTTTAGCAACTCTTCAACTCTCCTTGTTGCTCGAGATCTTTTAATAATCGAATGAAACCCCCACTTATTTGTCGCAACGGTGTATTTTGTTCACAATCGATACAAATTAATGGTTCAGGATAAAGTTATCGAGACGTACAATGGATCAATATAATTCGTATTGTGAAGAAAATATCGAATGGAACGTCAACAATTTCTCACTAATTGGTATTAAGGCAAAATTGCTCATATAAATAAACTAGTTGCAGTCCTCGGATCCATTCGCGTGGAGTTAGTACTTTTATCTTTATATTATACCCTATGAGCTATGTATTAATCTGATGTATAAGCTAAATTACTGTCAAGTTTCATCAAAATCGGTGCTGTAGCTTCTGCGTGAAAGAGGAACATCCAACCATCCTAACAAACTTTCGCGTTAACAGTAGTTGTTTTTTACCATATAATGACTGAACCAATTCGGATGAAATTATGTAATAAATGATAATATTGAATGAAACATCAACCATTGTTCACTAATTGGTATTAGGGCGAAAATGCTCGTATAAGTTGAAAAATTTCAAAAGAAGCTATTATAGGAGTAGCAATATTTCTTAAGGTTTTGAAGATATATATATAAGTTTGCAAACTCTCTCTCTGCCAGTACGGACATTAATGTGAGATTTAAATTTAAGATTCTTATCTTCGAATATACCTAGGTATTTGATTTCATACGTAGAGGATATAGGTGCACAGTGGCATGAAACTTGAATTTGCAAATTGCGTGTGTGAGCTTCAACTGCTTCTGGGCTTGGTTGGGTAGCAGAACTGATCGAGTAGAAAATGAACTTGGTTTTGGAGGTATTAAATGTAAGTGTATGAAAATAAAGCCAGTTTAGCGCTACATCAAAGCCGTGCTGCTGTCCTCAGTGCAGACCATGTGTTAGCGACCCAAATTATAGCAGTGTCATCTGCAAAGGATGTTATCTTGGGATTTGGGATATTTACATTGCATAAGTCAATTATAAAAACTAGAAATAAAGTGGGACCCAATATGCTTCCTTGTGGAACGCTATAGCTGCATTGCTGCTGTGACGATCAATCTTGACTATTTGGGAGCGTTTTGTGAGGTAGTTTTGAAATAGATCAAGTTGCAATCCCGATCGGATCCCGAACGGATCCGATCGGGAGAGTCTCACGGTCACGGTCGGACGGGGACGGTCTCAAATGCCTTCGCAAGGTCTAGGAATATAGTTAGGACCTTTTTATTAGTGTTCAGGTTGTTTAGTTAGTTAGTATAGTTCGTAATTAAGATGAAATAGTTCGTATAAAATACTAATAGCAATAAATTGTTTCTTACCACTGTAACGATTTAAATAATTCGGATGAAATTTTAATTTTGAATGGAACGGCAACAATTTTTCCCAAATTGATATTAGGGCGAAAATGATCGTATAAATTGTTTGTTCACCCTAGTAACGACTGACCCAATTCGGATAAAATATAATAAAAGGAATGGCAAAGATAATGTTAAATGCAACGTCAAACATTTGTTACTAATCGATAATAAGGCGAAAATACTGAACCAATTCGAATAAATTTCTCACTAATTGGTATTAAGCATATTTTTTGTTACCCCTGTATCGACTGACCCAATTCGAATGAAATAATGTATCTTATAGGAAGAATGTATTCTTTATATAACACTCAATACAAAAGAACGAAGCCCCAGGCCCAGTTCATTAATAAAATGCTCAAAAAACAAACGAGCTAGCCTGTTTTGGAGTTTGACATTTTATTAACTACACAATTTAATAATGTTTTTATATCCACCTCGAATTAACAATGGCGTGTGTGTTATATCATTTATATTCTATGTAACAGCTGCTCAACTTATACATATAGGTACCTATTTATATTTGGACAAACCATCCTTCCTTGTTAGTATTAAAATACACATTCTTAATAAAAGGAGTGTTATTGGTCTCGCACGAATTATTATTTATATTGTTTTTAGGGTTCTGTACCCAAAAAATGGGACCCTATTACTAAGACTCCACTGTCCGTCTGTCTGTCTGTCAACAAGCTATATCTCATGAACCGTGATAGCTAGACAGTTGATACTTTCACAGATGATGTTTTTCTATTGCGCCATGACAAAAAATACTAAAAGTGAATAAAATAAATATTTTAGTGGGGCTCCCATACAACGTGATTTTTTTGCCGTTTCTTGCTATAATGGTACGGAACCCTTCGTGCGCGAGTCTGACTCGCACTTGGCCGGTTTTTTTTTTGTTTTTGCTTATCTCGTATCTCCTGTGCGGGTCACATATAAATATTTTTTCATTTTCTTTCTTTCAAAAAGAAGTTTGGGACACTTTAAAAAAATGCAGATCAAGAACTGCCTAGCCTTTACGCAACAATGTTGGAGTCAATTTCCAGACACACTGGATACAGCTGAATACCAATATTTTTTATATGGAGTGACGTAACTAGATACCTTGATGAAAAAACTAAAATGCATATCCTCATACATAAGAAAATGCTGTGTGCTGAAATTAAGAAGAAGTGTTTTTATGCTTCAGAGAATGCTGTGTGCATTCTCTGAAGCGTAAAAACACTTCTTCCGGTACCTAGTCATCCTCCTGCCTTTTCTTTTTTAAATTATGGTCTCGCCTTTGGCCATACTATCTCGCCTGATGGTAAGCGACGATGTGGTCTACGATGAAGCACATTTGCCTAAAAGTAACCTATTCACTTTTGACATCAAGACCCCTAGGTTGTAGCTATCAGACAACAAAGACTCCGGTAGGGAATTCCACTCCTTCGCTGTACGCACAATGTAAGCATTAGCAAAACGCTTTGTGCGTATTGTTGGTATGTCTACAATGTACTGATGGTGCATTGGCTTACGTCTTGTAATCCGATAATGGAAAGGAATAAGCGGGTAGGTGCAGTGCTTTCGTGCACTCCCCGAAATGTAACCGATAAAAAACCGACAGGCTGGCAACTCGGCGACGATGTTATAGGCTCTGGATCTTTGACTCGACCAGTGCCCAGTCCCTGTTTATTTCAGGTCGACGCAGCGTGTCCTCTTCTTCCATAAATTTATTTATTTAAACTTCATGTACAATAGTAGTACATAGGCAGATTTAATGCCACAAGGCATTCTCTACCAGTCAACCTTTGGGTTAAAATGGACAATGTTGTGAATGGGTACAAAATAATATCGAAAACTAACAACTTGTATACAAAAATGTATATACTTACATATATATTAATGATACACTTATACAAATAAAATAGACTAATAAATACTTCAACCAATACCAATAAAAAAAACGAGGAACCTATTACTAATCACTATGACTAGACTTCTGAATCTAGATGAGAGCTATTTATTTTGACCTAAATAGTAGTCACGAACTTTTCTTTTGAAAGTGAATTTGCTTTCAGCCTTTTTAATGCCAAAGGGTAGCGCGTTCCAGAGCTTTATTGTTGAGACAGCGTATGAATTGGACATAAAACCGGTGCGGTGTGAAGGAATTTGGAGGAGTAGATTTTTGAAAGCTTGAAAGGTTACGACTGTGAGAACTGCCCAACACTTTGAAATAAGTTTTTAGATAAATAAATAATATAAATCTGTATCTGTACCTTCCTTTCCTCAATTTTTCACACAATCCATCCATTATTTCTTTGGTTTTAAAACCGTATACTGTATGTCGTGTTGGTCCAGTGACTATGACCTCGCCTCTCGTGCTGTTGAGGTCATAAGTACCAATGAGACTTTTTCAAATTCATATTTAATTTCTAAGTTTATCACAGGCAACGGTGAAGGAAAACATTGTGAGGAATCAAGAAAACAAGCCAGAGCCCTGTGCGGTTCCCAGAGGCGGATTATTTAATTTTGACACCAGAGGTAGCCACATCCTCACACGAAAAGAAGAATAATACCGTATTCTTGCCTTTATTTGTCTGGCAATCCTCATGGCTACTTTTCGTCTTGGGAACGGAGGGTTATGTCGGACTCTTACCGACTAAAGCCACCACAGTTCCTACCACAACCATGCGTCGGGGGCCCGGCTCCCCTCGCCCTCCGACTGGTATCGGCCCGCCACCGGAACCCCATCATCTATTGCAATCTAACGACCACATATCCTCCCATTAAGACGCGTATGTTACAACTGCGCGTCTCCTCTTTGGGCCTGACTGGTCGAGCAACGACTCAGCACCAAGGTCGCCGCTCGCAGGCCCATCCTTATGGTGGCCGATATCATTAAGCGCCCTTCGACGCCCGGCTGCTCTTCTGATACGGGTAGAGTGAAAGTTATGCTGTCTAGCCCTCTCGGCCGCCTCTTTGCATGCATCACCTTCTAGCAGAATGAAGTTACAGCATCCCACTAATTCTCGCCTCGGATCATGGACTGAACAATGACCGGTAGCGAGAGATCACCCGCTCCAAGTGTCACAACGAGGGCACAGCGCTGCTGAGCCCAAGCGGAGCACTCCTACAGCGTATGCTGCTACCATGTCTTCGGGGCCTACGCAGTGATGACAAGTGGGTGTCCGCTCCATACTGCTTATTCATTTACCTCACAACATGATTCTCTTTTCGACACGACAACCGATTTCCAAACAATTTTTTGGTACTTACTCGATTTTCTGAAATGGCTGCTCATTGCCGTCGTTCACTAAAAGTGAGGGTAGAAAGCATCAATGGAACTTTAAAACTGCCTTTAACCCAATGAGTGCCCGAAACGTGGATCCACGCGAAGAACAAAAGCTTTTTAATTGTTTCAGTAATTACTGCATTCAATCGGTTAATTAGCCTTTGATCGAACAATACATACATTTCAGTAAATTATACTTTAAAATTGCGCTCTTTATGACCACTAAAAGTAGGTATTATTTCATACACTGTTGCAAAAGTATCTTTAATTTTTAGTATAGTGCGAAATATTAATTGTTCTTTAAGTACCTTTTTATTGTAGGACAAACAACTAGCCGAGTGGTTTATTGGTTTCATTGTATTTTATTACTAAAGTGATAACTAATTAGCAACTTTATGTCCACAATGTTTCTCCTCCATTATCTTACTAATATTATAAATGCGACGGTTTGGATGAATGTGATTATATGTTTGTTATTCAATCACGCTAAAACGGGCGAACGGATCTAGATAAAATTTGGCACAGAGATAGATTATAGT
This sequence comes from Orthosia incerta, assembly GCA_948252205.1. Classification (NCBI taxonomy): domain Eukaryota; kingdom Metazoa; phylum Arthropoda; class Insecta; order Lepidoptera; family Noctuidae; genus Orthosia; species Orthosia incerta. Next base: position 8,646,687 of record OX411754.1, on the reverse strand, counting down.
CTAGAATAGCACATAGGCGTACTTTTCATACCGGAATTAACTGCGCTTTAATTTCCCCAGGAGATCGGTTAGATTTAATCCGCCTATCTCCATTCCTTTTTCTTATTTTAACTACAGGCAAAATTCATACATGGTGCGAGCGAGTAAGGACATTAATATTCTTTGTAAAGAGTTCTTATTTGACCCATTTACCACTGAAACCTATTCGGCACGCACTCGGCTAAATGCTGACTTTTTTTAAAGGGTTAAGTTCTTATTGTTCTTTATTTAATCATGGAAATCGTGCTTGTTAGTGATCCTAAGTTTTCTACTACTTTTTCTTTGTCTATCCGTGAGAACCAGTAATTGGCTCTATGTCTCATATATCTGTTGGTTCTCCTAGTATTAAGTAAATAAGTAAATAATGTTTCCTTGGGATAAGAAAACACTTATTCTCGCGAGCGAAGCCGCTGGCAGAAGTGTATTTCATAAATATTCACCAATTCAGTATCTTCATGAGTTTATTGTGTGTATTCCATGCAAGCTTTCTTGTCTACTTTCAATCAATCTGCCTAATTTTTTCCAACTGGATCGGTTTGCAGTCTAACCAAAAGTAGGTAGGTACCAGTATATTACAAAAAGTGACTGCCTGTCTGATCGCCACAACCCAGTAACTGGATAGCACGGTACCCCTTGCCAAGACTAAATAATCTCGGTATCTGGTAACAACGAACATACCTCAGCAAACATTGCTTTACCTTTTAAATCGACCCATGTGGCTGCTGTTATTCATACAAGGGCTCTTTCTTCTTTTCTACTTTCAATATCTATCTGAAATCTCTAAAGCCTCCTCTCCCCGACAAATCCCCTCGAGCCGACGTCGACTGATGCATCAGCAGATGGATCACCACGAGCCAACCACATGTCTGTAGGTCGTTCATAATCATCGTCATATAAGCCGAAAGAAGTCCACTGCTGGACATAGGCCTCCCACAAGAAGCCAGCGGATCCCCGCAACCTTCACCAAGTCATCGGTTCACCTGGGAGGCCTTCCAAAGCAACGTCTTCCGGTTCGTGGTCGCCACTCCACAAATTTTCTGCCCCGATCTGATCTGCGAGCAATGTGCCCTACCCACTGCCACATAAATTTGGCAATTCTTCGAGCTATGTCGGTAACCCTGGTTCTCTTGCGGATCTCTACATTTCTGATTCGATCACAGAAGGAAACTCCGAGCATAGCCCTCTCCATTGTCCTTTGGGCGACTTTAAGCTTTCTGATGAGGCCCATTGTGAGCGACCACGTCTCGGAGCCATAGGTGGTCACACACACTGGTCGTAGGTCGGTCATTCTCGACAGACGCAACTCGCACGCTCGCAACATTAGAATGGATCTTGTTGTACATTTAACTACTACTTGAGTGTGCATCGCAGTAGTTATTAAAAAGAAGAAGGTGGTAGATGCTGGCAATACAATTCCGATAATCTGAGACGTGTGGACATTCTACGGACGCTCGCGCTGATACCCTTTGTTGCGTGCTACAAAAACCGACATCAAACGGATTAGCGGCAGAAGCATCTGCCGAAGTTAAATACCTACCTACCACAGACGAACAATTTTTCCCGTCTACACGTCGACTGACGCATTCGCAGAAGTCATCTACTGATGAATCTGTCGACGTGTAGAGGAGGCATAATTGTCATGTAAAACTCCCAATCTATTCAATAATTCTTTGGGCGCTGCCTATACCATAAACCTAAAGTACATTTAGCTCAATTATTTAAAACCATAAACCAGAACCATTTCAATTTTCGCCATCACTTAATGCCCACCAAACGAGGCGACATCTTGACATACCTTCACACTTTACATGAGACGAAGCTCTTAAGATATTACGACGTCTTCCGACCAAACAGCTTCCATCGATTTAAGTAATAGGCGCGTATTTTTCAAACCCTTGTTTATTAAATGAGGTCATTAGCAATTTTCTTGTATTATTACCAGTTGATTCGATCATGGTGCGGCTGGCGGCTAAGATTGCGCTTTTATGGATTTTGAAGTTAAATCTGTATAGGTTATTGAAGGCCCCAGAGCCATTGTGCACTTTCTGCTACATGGACCATTACAGCAAAACGTTTGAATGTTTCCTTCCTTATGTAATCAAAAACTTTGTTATAATAATATATTTTGGACATTGGCCAAGAATGCTCGTTTCCGTTTACATAGAGCTTGGTTGAATAATTATGAACATTAAGTTGCCAGTGCAGCTCATTTTTGGCCACATACACTTTTCCTCAGTTTTCACTACCCGTTTCCTACAAAAATGTCACGTGGCCAATCCCAAACATTTGGAACTTGAAACCGCTATCGTTGAAAGAATTTCCATTTATCTAGACCACAAAGTTAAACGTTCTCGAAAACATTAAGACGAAGATGTCCCGAACGCATTCCAAAATTCGAAGCAACTACCCCACGCTGGGTACCAAGTTTATAGCCCAACGGCACACAGCGCAGTTTTAGCGCTCCAGCGCACTCGATCGCAGCGCCTCGCGACCGACGTGGTCATTACCTTAATGCGCGACTCTGTTAAGCTATTAAACACGGCACCTGGGACGCAGTCGGTGCCTTTTTGCACCCACTGGTCCCGCATGCCGCCAGCCAGCCAGACCCACACCAATTACAACATTTATAAATTCGCGGCCTCAACGCCGTATGAAGTCATATCCGTAATGGCCATTGTAAACTTAATAGATCAAGTAACCCCACACAAATTCCAACCTTAAACACCACTCATTAAGGCTCAATATCAACCACCGACCCACACCGTAAACATAAAACGTTTCTTGTTTATCACAGCATCCGCTAAAACCGCATCGACATTTACAGAAACGAGTTTAATTTTTTACAATACATCATTTATCATAAGTGAATTAATTTAAATTGCCATAAAAATAACAGTTTACATAATGGCTGTACGGTTCGTGACGATTTTTTTCGTGTCTCAACATTTTTGTACGTGCATAAATATTTCATGGTATGTTAATCGACCTTTTACTAAAGTATTGAATTGTAAACTTTTTGCAGTAAAAAGCTGGATTTTTGTTGCGAATAAAATATGATGGCTGTCAGGTTGAATGCTGCCATTAAAATTTAATAACACCGTAGGATATCATTCTACAAATTCTAATTGATTGCGTCGATAGACTTGATACGTATTACGTTCCGACTTGCTCATTGAATGGGCGATAAATCAAGCAAGGCTCGCGACACGCAGCTTATTTCTTTATTATTAAATGGATCTATTTCTTGATAGAAAACCTATTTAACTTGGTTAATTCGCATCAGGATAAGGCTAGGTGAGAACACGAGTAAGAAACATTGTATCTTTGGTTTTTTTTTCCTCGTTAAAACTCACTTATGGCGCAAGAAGCGATGTTTTTCATCCCGGGGCGAGGACAAAAATAATTGTAAAAGACATTTGACGAAATTATGAAATAATCATGAGTTTGTTGAACAATAATTTATTGTTGTTATAATATAATAAATAACTGTTTAGTAGCAATATTTTACGACACGTATGTCGTGGCTACAATGTAAGAGACAGTTTAAGAATCTGCTCAACATGTTTTAAAACATTGTAATACAGATATATTCAATAAATATATTCAATAAATGTATTGAATGATCTCATTGGTTTTGTGGTAGGCAGCATTTATAAGTCATTGAAGGGTATAAAGGAGTGTGTAAACAAAATTGTGCTTATTGAAATTTCAAGACGATTTATAAAGCTGTATATATTCGAAACACAATCGTTTGTTGAATTCCACTTTAACAACGATGTAATTATCTTTGAAGGCTGTGGAGAGTATATTATTTGTAGGGACAATAAACATTAACAATAATTATAAAATTTTAACAAAACAGTGTAAGGCTTGAGAGTTATTAACAATATTTGCAGCCCTACAACACTATAAAGTCCAATAAAAAAATGAAAAGTTTTCGTTTAACTCAAGTGCCTCCTGATATGATAGTAACTTAAATTCTGCTTGTAATTTTTATTTGCTATTCTATCGCACGTCTAGGCAAAGACCTTCCTCCACTCTCCAGGCTCGCAAAAGGTTGCCGCCATTTGAGAATAAAAATAATTAAAGAAAAAATAAACTAAGTAATTTCCTAGAAAAATAACACTTCTGCTACCTGATTATGATGTATGAAGTAGGTACCCCGTATCGTTATTTATCGACTTAAGTATAACTGCGTGTTCAGTAACTAGGAGCTTAAAACATTTAACACCAATTACTGAACGTAACCACGCGTGGTTGGCAAACCGAGAGAATAGTTTCCCTAGTAGTAGGTGGGTTAGTTATGCTCTTGTAACCAGCTTGAAAAAAATGTAGTAGAAAAGTTTAGCGCAGTATCATTTGGGAAGGTTTAAGACGACGACTAACGCCAACGACCCTGAGGGAACAAAACGCACACTAGTTTCACACCCGCGTGACCCAAAATTTAGTAGGTTTTGTACTTTCCTTATTATTCTACGACTTTAAAAAAAGAAACCTCTGATCAAAATGTAGATAATTAAATTGTCTTTGAGTTGGTGTCAATTTCATTAAAATACGCCCAGCGGTTTAGGTCCGGTTGTCGTGTTTTTGTCCGTTTTAGACATAACTTTAAAAATAAATTACATTGTGTTGTACGAATAAAACTCAAAATTTTCTTAGAACAAATTATTAACAAATTATTCAGAATATTTTTCCAAAAAATTACGACGAGCCGTTTTACGTGATTCTCATTTTAAAATCAGCTACTCAGGGGTATCTGCGCTTTAAATAATGGTCCAAGTGAGAACTAGTAAAAAGCTGTTAGTAAATTTCTCTATCTCATTTACCAACTTGATGGCTGTGAAATAAACCTTATATTAATAAAACTTACTAATTTTAGCAAAACGTTTTTTCAATTATTACATGACGTTCAAACACTATTTCTGAAAATCCATAAAACCATAATTAAGATCCAGTTCTGGCACAACCGAGAACCAGCATAAATATTACTAATGTTATAAATGAGAAAGTTGGGATGGATGTATGTTTGTTACTCAATCACGCCAGAACGGGGGAGCGGATCTGGATGAAATTTAGCACAGAGATAGATTATAGTATTTATTCCGAAAAAGTGTGCGTTACCCGTGGGACAACTTCTGACACTAACGCGGGCGAAGCTGCTGGCAGAAGCCAGCCTATTATAGTTACCAACTGTTCATACTGTTTGGACCCAGTAGGTGATGGTAGGTAGTCGCGTTTATTGCAGCTTTGGAGGTGTTGCTCAAGTCATCTAGGCAGTACGTAAACGAACATTTGAGGCACTTCAGCAAAGACACTCCACTCTACGCCTTGGTATATCCAAGCCGGACCCAACCCTAAAAGAAAACCTGTAAAGCTAATAATCAATACTCAACCAATATCTTACCCTCTCCATCTTTTCCAGGTCTGGTTCCAAAACCGTCGAGCAAAGTGGCGCAAGCAAGAGAAGGTGGGTCCTCAGGCTCATCCCTACAACCCGTACCTTGGCGGCGCGGGTGGAGCGCCCCCTCCGTCCGTGGTAGCTTCCATGCCGAACCCCTTCTCACAGCTGGGCTTCGGGTTCAGGAAGCCTTTTGATACGAACGCCTTGGCGCAGTTTAGGTGAGTTACATTCAGTGTTCATTTTTTTAAGCTAGAAACACACTTATATACATATCTCTGCCTTATCCATTGGAGAATATTAGGCTAGGCAACAAGTGTACTCTGCGATGACGCCTGTAGACGAGACATTTGGATGAGAAAGACGTTACATTCTGATAAGATCAGAAGATTAAAATGATGCTATTTTTAAAATAACATTGCCGTTTATTGATGAGCAATTTTAGCGTTATTTGGTGCACCTTTTATATTTCTGTCTACAACGATTGCAACACTGCCTAAAGAGCGTAAAAGAGCCATCAGACTGTAATTTTTCTGGTAGAACTGAGAGTTTTGTTTTATGAATTCAACTGTGGCAGGAGGATTCAAACGTAGCCTACAATATTTTTGATATTCAAAGATATTCAACATAATAAATGTACTCGTACCTATGTAGCAGTTGATAAAGTTGTTTATTTCACACTGTCCTAACCGTCAACATTGTTCTGTCACCAGATATGCCACCGGCGCACCAGTCCTGGGCGCGCAGTACCTCGGGGGACCACTCCCTCGCCCGCCACTCTTCAGCGCCCCCCTCTACAGCAGCCCTCCCTTCCCCTCCCTCCTCGCTGGCCTCGCAGCGCACCCCCGACAGTCCCCAGACCCGCCCCAAGTCTCACCACCAATCTCACCAGGAAGCGAGTCACCCCCATCTCAACCATCCGCCCCAGAAATAGAACGAAGAAGCTCAAGCATTGCTGCTCTCAGAATGGCTGCAAGAGAACACGAATTGAGATTGGAAATACTAAGACAGAGGCACCATACAGACTTGATTAGTTGAGCAACGTTGCCCTCCGTTTCGGAGAACTCAAATCCGGTTTCCTAATTGAAGCTTGAACCTTCGGCAAGGCTGGTTGCGAATCTAGAGACGTTGAATGTTACTTATTTGTAAAATGTCGGGCATCAGGTTGTTATGATTATGAAGAATTAACTCAAATTGAATTTTAGCTTGCTTTTTGTCACTTTGCCGTTTGAAGTTGCCTGGTGTTGTTACTTTGGTTTTGTTTTCCTATTGTTTAGCTGTATTTTTTTTTACTTTTGCGTATAACCTTGTGTCTTTTGCAGACTTGACAATTCCAGATTAAATTCTTAAAGTAAATGGAAAAAAATTGTGAACAAGACTAGTAACAAAATAAATTAAAGAACCAGTTAATTATCTTGTAATTAAAACTGGGACAGAGTTCTTGAAATTCTTCAATGTAATGACAAAAAGTGACAACAAAATTAAATAGCTCAGTACTTACTTAATTACAAAAGGTTTCATTTATTTCTGTAAATTAATTGAATGTATAAAAACCTGTTTCAGTGAGCTATAAAATATATACATATACCTACTATATTTTGGCTTAATCGCCGTGTAAGATAACTATAGTAGTAAAAATTAGTACATTTATATGTTAATACTTTAAATATAAGATGTAGTTACTTCAAATCCGTCCATTATAGGCCTTACTGTTATTTATTGTAGGATAAGTACTTATTAATTTTAAGTTTTCAAGTGATCATTGTGAACTCAAGGGAAGTCTCCATGGCTTTGTTGTGCCTTTACTCAAAAAGTATTAAAAATTGTATACGTAAAAAGTAAGGACAATAAAACAAGTTAAAATATACAGTTATTTATTGATAATGTATACATATATAACTCTGATAAAAAATATCATCAAAATTTTAGACAAAATTGATACATGTAATAAATCAAACATTATTTAAAGACTTGCAATAAGAATAAGATCATCAAATTGATCTCTTTCTTCATAAAAAAAACAACTGTCTTACCTTTTTTGAGTTTTGCGTGGGGTTTGCAAAACCTATGTTTTTGGTGTGGTGTCGGTTGCCATTTAAATAAATAACTATTCAAAATTGACACGATTTTGTATTTTTTTGGAAAACATAAGTTATATTAAGTTGCACCAAAGAGGATTGAATGTAAACCACATAGTTCTGGCTGAAGAGAATTTTTTATAGCTGCACAAACCACAGTGTCTTCGCTTCTACTGTTTGTTAAAAGGTTAAAAAAACATCATTATGGATTATCTTGTATAAAATAAAAGTATTGAAACCTTTTACGTATTTCTTTTTTATATGAGAACCCTATTATAGCAAGAACATTGATAAACGATGATCTATGAATTCAAAATGGAGATGATTTGAGTAACAAATTGCCTTTGATTGTTTTAATAAATGAAACAAACCACTTTCTACTGATTCGATGGGCTCTAATAATAACTAAAACGGAAGCTTATAAACTATTGAACACAGAAGCCATTGCATAACTTTTCGAAATACTATTTCATCTAATCAAACGTGAAAAATGAGTCGATAAACTATTCCAAATCTCTCATCAAATCAGCAATTACACCGCGTACTATAGTAGTGCGCCAAAATCGATCAAACACACACACAAACAGACAACCGTTCAAAGTATTCAATTAGTTCAATAACCACTTTCATTCAGAGAAATCATGTTCACCTTTCAACGTTCCCGTTCATCAATCACGGTCTTATTACACGTCAGAAGTTGAAAAATATAGCAGCTTACTGTTTGAGGGTCGGGTCATTCATCACAGAACGTTACAACAATGGCCTCACATTAATTACATAATCGAATTCAATTAAATTGTAATTCAATAACATGCAATTACATTGGATGCCGTCGTGGGTAGCTCGGTGCGTGGGACGTTTCCGATTGGCTCGTGATTAACCATTAATCTAAAATTCAATTATCTCATGATTTAACATCGTTTGATTGAAATAAAGCCGTGACTCACGTTTATTAGTTTTTTTCTTAATTTCTACTAAAATTTTAATGGCGGCTTTCTGTTTGCTATAGAGGACATTGGCTGTGCTTAAGGTTACACTAGTCAACGGCACGAACTATCTTGTGCGCGGGGTTAAAATGTATTTAATATCAACCGACAACACGTGCGGAAGAGATAGATGCTGTGATGAGCAGCAGGAAGCTAGTTAACGTACGAATAAATACTTTTGCAAATTTGTAACCAAATGGATAATGATTTAGGACGAAACCGAGCGCCCGAAATTTTATAAACAGACCTTTGGGAGTCTGGATATCATGTAAAAACGACTAAACGTATCTGTTCAAAATAAAATTATTTGCATTTTTGAACTACTAATCTATGCCTGTATGGAGGCCGTTTTGCTATTTTCCTTCTTCTTATGGTATTTATTCGCGCCAAAAATGCGTTAAAATTAGTGTCGAAATGTGGAACTTTCGACGCTCATAACTTTCAAATATTTACTTTTTTCACTTTTTTGTTTCCATACAGGGCTAGATAATAATGAGACAAATTAATATCACTTTTTATTTTGAACGTAAATTGTCAAACAATGAAATAATCCCCAGACTACGTTTGTAGTGAAGAATTTTCGACTAGTGTAACCTTAATTATAAAAGTTATGGTACATTGAATATTTTAGTGGACCGCTTATAGAAATTGCAATGACATTTTTATAAACATTTCTGCCTTTAGATCGGCTTATTGCCAGTGCTGTTTGTTCCATTAACCAGGAGGGTTAACACCTTGTACTGGGTCAAGTAACTAAGTAAAACCCTAAGCGGAACGCATGTCCAGGGTAAACTTGAACTTGTAAATCTGTCAACGGACTTATTCATTAGTCGAAGCTCATTGGAATACGGCAGAGCACCTTGAGAACGATGAAGAGATGACAGTAAAACGAATTATAAAAGCTATGGATAGGTAATATTAATGAAAACCAGCGAGCCTAATAAGAAAAGGGCAAAAAAATAATATGTTATTCAGAAACGAATGCACTTGGAATTTCGGTAAAACACCGTAGCGAAGAATATTTATAGCCACATAAATAATATTCTACGAGTTCCAAAATCAGATATTAATGAAAAATAAATATGAGTTCGGTTAATTTAATTGTAATCGAATTTTTATCCTCCCGAACTCATCTGCAGGGAACGCCTCTCGACAGCCGCTTATTATGTGGTGGCCTAAGTTGTGTGCGGTAGCGGGGAATGACGCGGACGTGGAGAACTTGACTCGCTGTTGTGCTTATATTTATTTCTCTTTTAAGGTAACTTTATTGAAATTCGTTAATTATAATATATGGTTTAGTTTGATGATTTAATAAGTGCGTGTAGTTTCTAGTTTCTAATTAGGAATAGATCTGAAACTAAAAATTACAGGGTCCATAATTTTACCCAATAGAACTGGAAATAAAAATTACAGACTGCCATTTCTATCATATTTGTCTGTGAACAATGGCCAAGGCAAGACTGGAAATTGCTCCCGACTTATACACTACATTTGAAACCCACTTTTCACAAGTGATAGCGGTCACTACCGTATAATTTCAAATCTTTAAAAAAAGTAAAGTAAAAAGATTAAACTTTTTACTTTACTTTTTTTGGACTGATCTGATTATGAAGGCGGAAGGTAGGCACTGGAACTCTGACATGAAACAATGTATCCTAGTCGTGTAGGTCTTATTGGAATCAAAAAAAAAAAAAAACTTTTAAAAGTTTTTTTTTTTTTTTGCTATGGAAGGTAACTCCAATTAACATGTTAATCATTTATAGCCAAAGTAAATCTCATGACGATTCCAATAAGACGTACACGACTAGGATACATTGTTTCATGTCAGAGTTCCAGTGCCTACCTTCCGCCTTCATAATCAGATCAGTCCGATGGTGCCATTTTCATCAGTACCATTTATTTATAAGTATTTGCTTCATCATAGTCGGTTAACTATTAGAGATATCTTATACCCGTGACATACTTAGCGTTTATGAGTTCCAGTGGCCACCTGTGGTCTTCTTCTACCTACTAAATACCAAAATCGCTATATGTATGCCTATAATATTTGAAGAGTTCCCTCGATTTCTCCAAGATCCCATCATCAGATCCTGACCTGATGACTATGGGACCAGTTAGGAAGACCCTTTCAAACAAAAGAAGAATTTTCTAAATCGGTTCAGGCGTCTTTGAGTAATCGGGGAACATACATTAAAAAAGAAAACATAAAAGATTCCGACGAATTGAGAACCTCCTCCTTCTTTTGAAGTCGGTTAAAAAGTTCGAGTCAACAAGCCGTAAGAAAGTGAATGTATTCCCCATTTCAAACGCTTATAACTTAGACCAACTCGTGGTTGCCGTTCAGGGTGGGTCTTCGCCAAATCTAATTATGAAACCACACAAAAAATAAGAGAGAAAACAACATTTTTGTATGTTTTGTGGCATCCTAGAATTTGCCCGTGTGAAACAGGCCTGCCTGTTGTGACAGGCTATTATCATTTTTATGGAGGATTCTGAAATTGTAGACCATAGAGTGTCTTAATTATAAGTTATACCATGAATCTATGCTTAATAATTTATTGCGTTTTCAATGGACAGGTCTTTCACTGTTTAATTTTAGGGTTTGATTTATTTAAATAAGCTAAATACGGTTAACAAGAATCTTTATTTCTCAAAACACTGGCATTCACTTACATGAGAAACTGACATATTTATACAATTTAAAGTAAATTTAATATAGTACTTAAGAGGAAATATGGGCAGAGGGCGCCGACGGAATTTCCTTAGTAAAAAGTCATAATTCGAGGTTTGGCTCTCGTCTCTTTCCTCCTCCAATATTGGACCAATTTAAAAGATGTTTTTTTAAACTAGTATTTGAGCATTTTTTGAGGGCTCTAGTGCTTCTAATGATAATGTATCATCAAAAAAGAAAACATAGGGACATAGTATATATCTTTAATACTCAGTTTACGGAATATCTTTTAAATTGGTCCAATATTGGAGGAGGAAAGAGACGAGAGCCAATCCTCGAATTATGACTTTTTACTAAGGAAATCCAGTCGGCGCTCTTTACCCCCGTTTCCTCTTAAGGCGTATATATTCCCCAATCTTAACGCAGTACTGGCCTTGCGCCTGCTCGTGTCCAGAATATCAATACTGAACCTACTTTTGAACAGTTTTGTGTGCAAAATATTCTTTGATTTACATTACTATTTCAGTTATGAAGAAATTCTAACTATCAATTTTACTGTGTAAAAATATTTTTAAACATCCAAGCCCGATTTGAGGATTACCCAAAAGTAGCGAAAAAATATCGTGACGATGTTTTTTTTTAAAGCAAAACTATTAGTTACAGGAAAAAAACACAAACTATTAGTTACATGAATCAATGATATTTTTTTAAGCCTTTTAACCTAGCCATTACTAAGGAGTATGCTTTAGAAAGTAACCGTTTTACGGCACTAAAGCGGTGGAAGGCCCTTAAGTAGGACAAAAATAAGATAGCATAAATGAATTACAGAACATTTCATTAAATAAGAATGAAGTATCTTGGTATGTTTCCATGTCATCTGAGATTCAGAACATAAGATCAAGAGGCATTACGAAAACTGAATTAAATCTGAAAAACGCACAGCTGGAATTCCCTGCCGGAGTCTTTGTTTCCTGATAGCTACAACCTTGGGGTCTTAAGTCAAGAGTGAATAGGTTACTTCTAGGCAAGCGTGCTTCACCGTAGACCACATCATCGCTTACAATCAGGCGATTTAGTGGTCAAACGCGAGCCTATAGATAAAAAAAAAAGAGAAGTCCTTCTTAGACCCACATAACTCGTGAACGGATATGGTAACTACTAACTACAGATATCGACAGTAATTTATCTGAAGACCAGAAGCAAGCGTTCGGTTACAAAGTACCAGGGTAGCACACGACGCGGGAGGCGGAATCCCAAGTCATTAAACAAACACGAGATCGGCTGGTCTCGTTAGCGGAGCCACGCCCACTCCTAATCAATTCTCATAATTAATCGATACGCCCGATCACGATACTATACATCCGAATATCGATTACAAATAACGGTCGATAGAAATCCTCATAATGCACGCTTTGTTAGCAACCGGGTCATTCTACTTTTCGACACACGAAAACCTGTCAGTAGCTATATTAATAAATAAATAACAATTGTCGAAAAGTCAGATTGAAATTGACACAGGGGGGTGACCATAAGCTCTTAGAGCGGTATCAATTTGAGATCGAATAAGGGACAGATGTATCTGACGTGTATACATCTGTCACTTACTCGATCTCAAATTGATACCGCTCTAAGAACTTATGGTCACCCCCCAGGTCCTAGACTAGTGATATTCTATCATCGAAATCGTGGCGATAGCGAATGGAATAAAATAAACAAAAAACCCGACTGCTTATAAAGTGAACTTAAAAGACGTAAACAAAAAGAAAATCATGCTGTGCAGTCGGAGGATATATATTCGCGAGCTGGCTGACCAAAACCAGAAGTATACTCCGACTGCACAGTATGATTTTCTTCTTTTTTACGTCTTTTAAGTTCGCAGCACCCGTTTTGATTTTTTTAATTAACTTTTTTTATTGATTTCAGTCAATTTTTTTTTCAAACATATAAGTGTTATATATTGTTGAAATCAACACGATGGGTTTGGAAGAATTAAAAAATTGGGTCCCAACAATATGGCGCCCAACATCCACCATTTTTCTATTTTCCAATATTAATGTAGCCAGTGACACTCGCAATTTTAGGACGAATCCATTGACGTAAGAATCATTAAAATCGGCCAACACGTTTGGTCTCTGGAACGCCACATAGGAACAAACACACATACATAGACTGATAAACACATTACCCTCCTTCGGCAGTAGGGTAAAAATGATAAAAAAATAAGGGAATGTCAAACGCTATCGAAATGTCACGTGATCAATCCCTGACATTTTGGCATTTCGACCATCGCGATCGTTTACATTGAATAACACTTGTTTAGAGCTTCACGTGATATCTCGGTAGCGCTTGTCACATTGTCAATCCCCTTTAAATATTATGTACGATGTACCTACATAATACTTATTGTACATATTTTTCTGTATATGTATGTGTGCATAAATGGTTAAATAATAAATAAATAAATAATATTCAAACGTGAAAATTTGTGAGTGTTTCACGCAAAAACTACTAAAGGGATTTTGATTTGACTGCAAAATGTTTACTTCTAAATTGAATTTATAAGTTGTTTCTTAAGGTCATGTTTTTGTGAGGAGAAATAACGATTATGATGAAACTTATACATCATAATAACATAAAGGCTATAATTTATAAATATATTGGTAGAAGTACTCATACCACGTGGGCGGCAGCTAGTTAAGAATATTTTGACTATAGTTATCACTGATACAATATTATTTATTCTAGATCCTCCTGAGTGAAAATAAAAATCTTCCCATTAAAATTTTTAGTTGTATGAAAAACTTTACTTCATTTACTTGATGAAGCTATAATCATCAATATCAATACATATAATAAATTTGCAGAAAAGTCGTTTATATATATCAAAAATAATAGCCGCAGTTTTAAAGGTTAACCAACAGAAGTCATTTAATTTATGTTATGTTATGTATTCTTCCAGTACTTGCAAATTGCGCTTCGAAAAGTAGAATAGTCCAACTTGTTCCAAACAAAGTATTATTTGCGCTAGAATGGCCCAAGTTGATCAAAGTATTATTTGCGCTAGATGGCCCAAATTGATCAAAGTATTATTTGCGCTCGAGTGGCCCAAGTTTTTCAAAGTATTATTTGCGCTAAAATGGCCCAAGTTGGCCAAATTATTATTTGCGCTAGAACGGCCCAAGTTTTTCAAAGTATTATTTGAGCTAAAATGGCCCAAGTTGGCCAAATTATTATTTGCGCTAGAACGGCCCAAGTTGTTCAAAGTATTATTTGAGCTAGAATGGCCCAAGTTGTTCAAAGTATTATTTGCGCGTGCGATTTAATCAAAATACTCCAAGTTGCCGACGACGCGAATCCAAATAATTCGTATCGAATCTTTAACTAAACGATGGGTGATTTTATACAATAAAACTAATTCGAAATAATAGATTTTCTACGCTTCGTTATGACCGTGGCCAATCGATGTAATAAAAATTTATTAACGATTAATAAGAATTACTGAAAAAATCGCCGATAAAAGTAAACGTTGTATCGAAAATGGTAAAGTTGATTTTTAGTGGCGGTTTTGTTAACTTTGAATCACGTGTAATTACTCAATTGCAAGCTTACAGGTAGCATTAGTTTCGGTCGAGTCAATGTAACCTTCAGTGCCAGTATGTAATTATAAACGTAGTGAGGCCTCTAATAGAATCTTTGAATAACACGCAGTAAACACATCATTTCAGCCGAAAGACGCTCACTGCTGGACATAGGCCTCCCCTAGGCGTCGCCACATTGACCGATCCCGTGCGTCTCGCATCCAACGCCTTCCCGCAACCTTAACCAGGTCATCGGTCCACCTAGTGGGAGGCCTTCCAACGTATCATCTTCCGGTTCGCGGTCGCCATTCTAGAACATTTCGGCCCCATCGGCCATCCGTTCTGCGAGCAATGTGTCCTGCCCACTGCCCCTTAAGTTTGGCAATTCTTCGGGCTATGTCTATGATCACACAAGGGAACCCCGAGCATAGCCCTCTCCATTGCTCTTTGAATGACTTTAAGCTTTCTGATAAGGCCCATAGTGAGCGACCACGTCTCAGTCTCATAGGTGATCACTGGCAAAGACACTGGTCATAGACTTTTATCTTGAGACACTGCGGTAAATTGGACGAGAAGATACCACACAATTTTCCAAACGCCGCCCAACCGAGTCGGATTCGACGGTTGACCTCTTTCTCGAGGTTAGACCTACCCAACTGGACCGTTTGTCCCAGGTAGACATATTCGTCTACAACTTCGAGTGGAACATGCTGAACATATTTTGTCGGGTGAACTTTCTACAAACCTGTGCTGATCATCACATCATTAGCCTATTAATGTTCCCACTGCTGGGACACAGGCCTCCTCTCTGTGAGGGGAATGGGCCGTAATCCACCACGCGGGCCCAGTGCGGCTTGGTGGATGTCACATGTCTTCGAATTTTTGGTTCTAGGACATGTCGGTTTCCACACGATGTTTTCCTTCACCGTTTTGAGAGCAGTGGTGATGAAATAATTTACACAAAGTAAAGCGCCTACCTGGGCTCGAACCCACGACCTAGAAATAAAGAAAGAAAGAAAACTTTATTTGTCAAACATGCGTTTACATGAAGTCCTACAACTTGGAAGTCGCGGTCGATACCACAGGGCCACCACTGCGTACTGATCATACTTCTACTTAATTCGTCAAAAATACTATTTTTAAATCAGTTTTGATCATTTCCCATTCGATCCAGCCCAGCCCAGCCCCATAACTTCGGAAAGCAGCAATTTATGTCTTGGTATACAGTGTAAAACTTTCAGGCGTACGTATCAAAATAAAGTATCTACATATGCCACAGATATATACCTATATCACCATGCTTTTGAAAACCGCCTCAAAACGAAACGAAAACAAAAACCTTTAACCAACTCACATTACTTAAACTCATCAGCCCTCACCATTACCGTGTTACGCGGCCTCTGGTCCCTAAACAGTCGATAAACTGGACCTCCTGGCTCCATCAATCAAAGCTACATCCAATGAGCCTCAAGAAGCGCCACAATGATTTATCAGCGAGTCTGTGCACGGCGCGTAATGGCCAGCGCATCACGACTTGGATCTGATTTGAGTTCTTTTTTTGAAAAATAAAAAAAAACATTTAATTGGGTGTATAATTGTGGGAAAGAATTTTGAGGAGGACTTAATTTATTGTTTAATTTGAGTTAGTAAATAATGAGCATCTAGTTAATACTTATATTATTTAACTACTATTTTTATTTAACTGAAAATTGATGAAAATAACGATTTTCAGACAATAGATTCATGCATCCAGGATTTGGGTATTTTTTTTTTTTGCTCGATGGGGCCCCATCTCAGAAAAGAAATAGAATGTAACTCTACAATTTGTATTTAATATGTACTTTATCCAGTCAACTAAATACATGTTCTCAGAAAACAGCTTTTGAAGCTTGTTTGATCAAAATGTGTCATTAAAAAAAATCCTGGTCTTGTCCGAGGACTGGGCACCAGCATCATTTTGAAAAATTCAAGAATGAAGGTACAAACAAACTTCTACATGTACACAGCATCCTTCAAATAAATCAAATCATCTATCCAAATATTAATACGAGAACATCACTAAATTAAAATAACAAATGGCCGCCAATATCTCATACCAGAGACAACGTAGACTGTAAAACAAAACTACCATAGACAAACAGTAACAAATGAGGCCGGTTGAAATTGAATGGGCCAGTTTTAAATGCGATATTTTTGTTTTAATATCCAATTATGGAGTTTTAAATTATTCGAGACTTTTTCATCGGTTGAAAGGCAAGTCTTTGGACTAATTAATGATTTCCTCACAGCTGGGGATCCTTGGCGATTAGGGAACGCATCGGTATGTCGTTATGTTCTCAGTTTTGAAGAGTTGAGGATTAATGTTGAAAGAGAATTAGTAGTGTTTTTTTGGCTTCATTGGTTTGAAAGGCTTTTTGGGAGAAATGAATATAGATCAAGGTGAAGTAGTAATAAGGATAAGGAAATTTATATGAAGTTAACAGTTACTTAGGTAGTAATGTTAGTTATGGCTTACCTAACTATCTTAGTAACAATATCACACGCTTACGAATACTTCACAAGCTAACATTTCAGTGCCAGGTACATTATTACTTTATTTAATATTGACACCTTCTCGTAAGTTTATAGGCTGCTAAGATATAAACGTTAATTTACATCTGAGTGCAAAGTTAATCGTAAAAAATAGCAATCACTGTAAAATATTGATTTCCCTTCCTTTGGTAAAGATGGAGATTATGTAAGGAAATGTTTATTATGTACAAAAATGTGAAAATCGTTGAAAGATTGTAGCCATCTAACCCTACCTAAGGTTTTATGACCGACATGAGTTTAGTGCATCCTATAATGAATACCGGCCTTGTCCGAGTTCTAAGGCTTTTGTTTGGTTTTTCCTCCATTCTTAAAAAAATCAAAAGGGATTTACTACAAATATTAGGATTAGACCAACACATCAGCTAATTATTTACTACAAAATATACAAGTAGCTAGTACAATCGCTAGTAAATATACGTACGTACAATATTTTTAATCAGATATGGCTCCTCAATACTTATGGACACCATAGCACCATCTAAATTCTAGTGGGACCATCGCAAAGAGAAAGAAATAAACTTTTCATCTAAGGATTAAGTGGATAACCATTTTATAGGGTTCCGTAACCAAAGGGTAAAAATGGGACCCTATTACTAAAATTCCGCGATCCGTCTGTCTGTCTGTCTGAACCGTGATAGCCAGACAGCTGGAATTTTCACAAATGATGTATTTCTGTTGCCGCTATAACAACAAATACTAAAAACATAATAAAATAAATATTTAAGTGGGGATCCCATACAACAAACGTGTTTTTTCGCCGTTTTTTGCGATAATGGTACGGAAACCTTGGTGCGCGAGTCCGACTCGCACTTGGCCGGTTTTCAATCATGTCATATGATTGGGTAAAGGAAACCTCAAACCCTAATTGGCAGATAGATGCTTTTAAAGTCAATAACATTACACATCATCAATCCTGTATTTCCCAAAGTGCTGGGCAGAGGTGCATTATAATACAACCGCATTTCACCAGTTATGTTTATTTATTGGCCTATCTACAATTGTTACACTGTTTATTCCAATAGTACAAGCAATATGATACAAGCATAGTATACAATATGATGCAATAGACACAGCATCATCTGCCTAGCCTTCTTCCCAACTATATTGGGTCGGCTTCCAGTCTTACTGGATTCAGCTAAGTACCAGTGTTTTACATGGAGCGACTGCCTATCTGACCTCCACAACCCAGTAACTGGGTAACACGGTACCCCTTGACAAGACTGGTGTCAGATCTCAAGCTTCTGACTACCCGTAACGACTGTCAAAGATCTTTTAATGACAGCCGGGACCAACGGCTTAACGTGCTTTCCGAGGCACGTAGGAAACTCGTTATGTTGAAAATGGTCACCCATCCACGGACCGACCTCGTCAAGCGTTGCTTAACCTTGATGATCGACCCGTGCGGCTATTATTATTTAGCCACGAGCTCCTTTTAGACACAGCATGCTAAAACTAAATTATAACATCAATAAAATTACAATAATAGTGTAGATATAACACTTACAACAACTAGTAGGTAGTTTTAGAAACACAATAACTAAAAAGATAACAAGAAAAATATAGAACGGAAGGAAGGACGGTATTCCAGATGCTCATGCTCAACCACAGATATAAACCTAACTAGATGACGCGATTGTATGTACTTCGCGTGTCAATAAACGGACGAGCTGAGCTTTAAAGGGGAATGCCCATTTTGTAAGGGAACTTAAGCCCCTTTGAAAAAATGGTTGTATCTTGATGAATTTGGTTGTATATTGTAGAAAAACCACGTTATATTCATGATTAGAAAACATTTTTTATTTATTTTGCGGGGTTCACGAGAAATAACGATGTTTCTGTTCTTGAAATGAACCCTTATTACAATGCGATAAGGTGCATACAAATGTCACAGTGAAGAAACCTGATCTGTTGTTGTCTGGAAATAAAAAGTAAAGGACACGGATGGAAAAAAAACACAAAATATAAATCCTATTATTGGATAATATTGAAATCGCAGACACGATACCTCATAAGGTGCCTGTGTATGGGCAATCTCCTTTAGCATTATCGGCACCGAAAATCCATCGAAATCTAGAAAAATGCCTTTTTATGCCATATTGAGCAGAAGACTGTATAGAAAATGTTGGCCGAGGCGTTGGAAAGTAAATTTGTTTTTAAATTGTGTGTGAAAAAGTGGCACGTTTGGTTTTCATACACATGGAGGGACTTGCGTTATCTAGTTAGATTTAAGTCCGTGTGCTCAACTCAACTCAAACTGGCAATGGACAGTTGTGATCGGTCGTGCTCAAGTCTACGATCCTAGACGCCCCAAACGTTACCAAACTTTTTTAACACAAAATCAGTGGAATTGAGTAGTGTTAGCATTTACTTGGAACGTACTCGTACTTGCTAACCTGGACATTTTCATTCAATACCCATCAAACTGGGCTCTTACTCTATTGAATACACATATGTCATATTATGCCAAACTCGAGAGTTGTGATTGGCTAGCAGTTGATTGGTAGGTGTGGCCAATTTTGAGTTTGAATCGAGTATGAGCATCTGGAATATAGGCCTGTCTCATGTAATTATGGGACGAGCCTATTGCTATCAATCGTACACAAATCTGGGCGATCAGTCCCGCTATGCCCGACTCAAAAAATACCTACTAAAAGGTCCCGCTATGCACGAAATTCTTCGATGCTACGTAAACAATGGCAGGTACAGTTGGAAAGAAAAGTGTTTGAATTCAATTAAACTGAGCAGCTGGAGATATATTGATTTAAACAAAAATTATCGAAATCTTAGTTTCTAATATTTTTAGGTTAAGTTTCTCTTTTACGGCAATGAAGTGCCGTTTTTCACAGTTCTATGGAATGGATGGAAACTTTGCTTTTAAAATGAATGATGCGACGCGACGTGTTGAGTGGCGGCGAGGCTAGTGTGTGTTAGTATGATGAAACGGATTTTCGCGAATGTAACGGAATTTACATACTAGGTTTTCTTACTTTACTTTTAAATGGTTAAATAAAATATTACACTGTAATACTTTTCTTCATCACTGCCCGCGAATGTGATTTCGTGCATAGTGGCGCACTTTTTGGTAGGTATTTTTCGAGTCGAGCATAGCGGGACTAGAGCATAGCGGAACTAACCGACTCTGGGTCGCTACTGAGAAATTCCAAACGAAAAACCCAATAACAGTTTGCCCAATCCAGGAATCAAGACCTCACGCTAAGCTGTGACAATTGCTGCCACTAGACCATCGAGGCAGACCGTTTAAAATCATTAAATCAACATAGAAAGTCTAATTACGGTTTACATATTTATTTATAATGAATTATCTCATCAGCGGAATATGAATAACATTATAGAAGCTTACAAAAACGTGAGAGAGGAGAAATGCAAAGCTGAGTTAACGGGTAGGGAAATTACACAGAATGGAATGATGTGATGTGATTGCTTGAATAACAGCAGCATGAGGAAATTAATGTAAATTGCCAGTATTGGACATCCTGACAGAGAAAGGCAAAGTATTTGAACATGTCTGTATTTATCTGCCAAGCCTTATGCCATCTCATTTGGGGTCGGGTCGCGTATTTAATTTAATTGGTTCAATATTGGAGGAGGAAATAGGCGAGAGCCAAACCTCGAATTATGACTTTTTACTTAGGAAATTCAGTTGGATGTCTGCGACCGCATTTCCTCTTAAAATTAACACGAATTTGGACAGGGAGTTAGCGTAACAAACCCGTGCATGTTTCAAGGCAGTACTGCCTGGCTTATGCTGGACACGGAAGCGTAAATACGCAGTCGGGTTGGCTCTCACCAGGTCATTGGTTCACAATAATTAATTATAATTGAAAACTTATACAATCGTTATAATTTCCTATAATGAGCAACGAGTGACTATGCTTGATTAGGAATGTTCATTCAGCGCTTTTTGGGTACTCTGCCTCACTAGCGCCAACCATGCTGATTGTTTTTCCTTACATCAGAACCAGTCTGAAATGAAACGGTAAGCTATTTAGTTTCAACAATTACTTCTTCTATACGTGTCGATGGCAAACTAAATAAAGTCAACCCAAGAAATCGGCTACGAGTTGGATTCTAAAATATCCGTCCCAGTATCTATCTGATCGGAGCAACAGCTACTCTTGGTCCTGACAGATTCGAAGGTAGAACTGACCATGTATGGACGCTATAAGGAACTAAGGCAGCCACCGCAAGAACGACTTAAGGGTACACTAGTCAACGGCACGAACTATTTTGTGCGCTGGGTTAAAATGCATTTTATATCAACCGACAACACGTGCGGAAGAGATAGATGCTGTGATGAGCAGTAGGAAGCTAGTTCGCGTAAGAATACACACTTTTTCAAATTTGTAGCGAAATGGATGATGATTTAGGACGAAACCGAGTGCGCGAAATTTTATAATCAGACCTTTGGGAGTCTGGATATCATGAAAAAACTACTAAACGTACATGTTCAAAATAAAATTATTTTCATTGTTGAACTACTAATATATCCCTGTATGGAGGCCGTTTTGCAATTTTCCGTCTTCTTATGGTATTTAATCGCGCCCAAAAATGCGTTAAAATTTGTGTCGAAATGTGGAACTTTCGACGCTCATAACTTTCAAATATTTTCTTTTTTTACTTTTTTACTTCCATACAGGGCTAGATAATGATGAGACAAATTGATATCACTTTTTATTTTGAACGTACATCGTCAAACAGTGGAATAATGCCTAGACTACGTTTGTATGGAAGAATTATAGACTAGTGTAACCTTAAGACAGCCACGAGCACCCCGCTAGATCTCGAGTTACCCAACCAGTAGATCATTATAACCTAATCGTATCATCCTAACATTTAAGCCCCGACTATTCACGCCATACCACACAAGTGACTCGTCTAAAAGCTAATAATTGCAGTATCAACAATCACAGGTAGGGAAGCTATTAGAGACAAGTAACAAAAACTGAGCTAAGTACAGTGCAGGTCATTATTTTGATATCATTATGTGCAGATGAAGATGTCCGCTCGATTATGTGATGTGACTAGGCTTTCTTAGCGATAGTGGGAATGGAAAATAGAATCAATCATGTATCTTTTTGATGCGATGAACCTGACTAATCACAGGTTTCTGGAAATAATTTAAAGACGCATCAATTAGATGCCAGTCAAGTGATACGATTGGCGGTTGTTAATTTCATTCAACCAATCACAGTAGCTAATCTGAGTGTACACCAAGTTTTAGGGTGCATATTTTCGTCAATATTAAGGGTACACTAGTCAACGGCACGAACTATTTTGTGCGCGGGGTTTAAATGCATTTTATATCAACCGACAACACGTGCGGAAGAGATTGATGCTGTGATGAGCAGTAGGAAGCTATTTCGCGTACGAATACACACTTTTGCAAATTTGTAGCGAAATGGATAATGATTTAGGACGAAACCGAGCGCGCGAAATATTATAAACAGACCTTTGGCAGTCTAGATATCATGAAAAAACGACTAAATCTATCTGTTCAAAATAAAACTATATGCATTGTTGAACTACTAATCTATCCCTGTATGGAGGCCGTTTTGCAATTTTCCGTCTTATGGTATTTATTTGTGCCCAAAATGCGTTAAAATTAGTGTCGAAATGTGGAACTTTCGACGTTCATAACTTTCAAATATTTTATTTTTTTTACTTTTTCGCTTCCATACAGGGCTAGATAATGATGAGACAAATTGATATCACTTTTTATTTTGAACGTACATCGTCAAAGAGTGCAATAATCTTAAGTACAATATTTAAGCATAGTCCAAAGATTAACCATACTTAATAATTACTAGTAACTACTACTCCTCCTCCTCGCGTCGTGTTCCTCATTACTGAGGTTCGTGATTCCCCCGACAGGAGATCAACTTTTTCCTGACGATAATTCTCCATCTGTGTCCTGTCCTTGGCGACGTGGAGTGCATCGTGCAGCTTGGTGTTCAGCGTTGCACGTATTTGGTCAGGCTATCTGATCGGGCTTCGGCCCCTCGGCCTCTTGCCTTCTACCTTGCCTGTGATCATCAGCTGTTCGAGGTTATGACCATCTTTACGGGCAATGTGACCAAAGAACTCCAGGATTCTTCGCAGGCAGGTGGTGGAGAGCCTGGCCTATCTACTACTACTTACCTACTATATAGCGGATTCGGAATATTGTTTACCAGGTAGATAATTAGGTTGAATTAATGATAAACAAATCAATATATTATAGCTGTAGTGCCTTTCTAAAGGAACGTAGGAAGCCTCAACAATGGAAGCTGAACATAATACAAAAACAAACTTCTTTCAATCATCCCATAGCGCCATCAGCTCTTACGTCACACAATGAGGCGCCCGCCCACAACAGACAGTATTTGAATAAATTCCTAATAACTTACCCCTCTGTCGATCATCAAAATTGAATATATTCCAACCTATGACCCTGCTTATATCAAACTTTAGAGCTCCATCTAAAGCTCCATTTAATTTTATGACTGACATAAAAATACACTGTTTTACAACGTTTATAAGCATAAAGAAAGTCTCCTTTATTGCGTCTATCATAGACAATAATAAAAGAAATAGAAAGAGATTTACATTTCCGCTGTAATTATTTTTTTCTTAAGAGATTGTTAAATTGTAAAATAGAGCTTTTCTTTGGAACATTTTATCTGTCATTTAATCATCGCAATTAAGTTTCATTGTATTCCTCGTCAGTTTAAATCTTCGTTTAAAATCAAACGCGTAAAAAATAATTATGTGCTTATTACACGCAATCAAAAAAGAGGATGTCAACACTGATATCAAACAAACTTTTTATTACAACCCCACATGTTAACTACTAATAAAAAGTATACCATTACGTCATTTACATAGTGACGCAACTCAAGCTATCAAACCTTATGAAACGATCAAAAAAATTCAATTATCCAATATTTTTGGTACGCACACGCTTTTTTAAATTAAAAAAGAAAGGTAATCAGCCTTGGTACTAAATAATGCATGAAAAAAATCAACAAAAACATTTAGAAACAAGCAAACGAGCTTGATTAGGGCCGATGTCACGCCGATAAAGGCCGTAAAGCCGAAAATTGAAAAGGTTACTTCATTAAAAATGCTATATTTTACAATTTTTAAACGGGCAGGTGAACCCTATGGCGGTACGGAGGGTGACCATAATGTTGGGCGTGGAGGATTATTGTTTGTTTGAGGACTTTGTGTAAATGAGTTTCGTCAAAGTGGTTAAAGGGAACAGAATTTTTGTTACCAAATACAATTAAAAACTCCGGATGCGAAACTCGTTTATGTCTTTTACTAGATGTAAATTTTGAGAGTAATTTTTGGATCAATTTAATGCACGATAGTGAATTAATTTTAATGAGACTAAATAAACAAAGAGGAATATTAGAATCTACCAGATAACTTTGGATTATGATGAGAATTTAAGTTTTATTCAAAATCTTCATACATTTTGGAATAATACTTTACCTACTGCTGATCAAAGTCACGCAACACCAAGCCTAGCCTCACGTATACTCACCCTACAGCCCGGCGTCGACTCCCGCGCACCCCGCTGCGCGGATCTAATGAAATAAACTGAAAATCAACACGCGTACCCGCGCCGCGCCTCCTTTGTGCCGCCGCACGACCCACTCACGATATAATTAACACCAGAATTTATTATAATACTGTCCCGAAATAATCTTACGATGCGTGGACACGCTATTGTTGTTTTTTAATCAATATTATTGGCAGTTTGTTTTCGCGCTCGGAATTTGAATTTGGATTGTTTGTATTGTTTGTGGTGAGGCGCCTTTTGTTTTGAGTTTTGTTTCGTCTTATTTTGGGACAGCTTTTTCGATTTATCAATCACCATTATTGGCTTTAAAATCAATCGCGTATTAGCTGACTGAATTGTCTTGCATTATACGCCTATGATAATGTGATCTGAAAAAGTCTATGAAGAAGAGAAAGCACTCACTGAGCTATGTGAACATCTGATAGCTCACTTGAAAGCTGTTCCTTGAGAAGGTACTTTTTGAATGGGATATTTTTTGTAGATAAAAATATCATTTCTGTCAAAACTTCCATTTCTGAAACAGCCAGAATCGGAAGCCGAAAATATGCATTTGCTACATAATGCAGAATTGGGCAGGTCTTTCAAAGAGCCATCAAGAAATCACTTTTCTACACACATCAAAAGTGTCTAGGGATCAAGGACGTTTTAGAGTATCTCCGCAATTGATTATTATTTTAACTTTTTTGGATCGTTATTGATTCTTTTTAGTGAATTTCACTATTTGAATAAAGAATTTTCGTTTACGTGAAGTGGGTCTGCGTTCCCGAAGGCCGCTGAGAGTTCCACCTATAGCACCCCGCAATCGTAGGGCCCGTTTACAATGGGCTCGCGAACACAGAATTTGGGAGGAAGAAGACTGACTTTGTGTTTGCTTTTCCGATGAATCTCCTTTCGGTATGAGGCCGGATACAAGACGTACTCCAGTTTGGAGGACCTCTGGACGTCAAGAACTTTTGAAATTTTGTCAGGAAGTTCATTCATATGGAAAGGAACAATAATGGTTTGGGCCGGTATTTGGATCGGTGGAAGAACCAATCTCATTTGGATCGGGAGCAACCTCAATGCCCAGATTTATGCGTTAAGGTTACACTAGTCAACGGCACGAACTATTTTGTGCACGGGGTTAAAATGCATTTTATATCAACCGACAACACGTGCGGAAGAGATAGATGCTGTGATGAGCAGTATGAAGCTAGTTCACGTACGAATACACACTTTTGCAATTTTGTAGCGAAATGGATAATGATTTAGGACGAAACCGAGCGCGCGAAATTTTATAAACAGACCTTTGGCAGTCTAGATATCATGAAAAAACGACTAAATCTATCTGTTCAAAATAAAATTATTTGCATTTTTGAATTACTAATCTATCCCTGTATGGAGGCCGTTTTGCAATTTTCTGTCTTCTTATGGTATTTATTCGCGCCCAAAAATGCGATAAAATTAGTGTCGAAATGTGGAACTTTCGACGCTCATAACTTTCAAATATTTTCTTTTTTTACTTTTTTGCTTCCATACAGGGCTAGATAATGATGAGACAAATGGATATCACTTTTTATTTTGAACGTACATCGTCAAACAGTGGAATAATCCCTAGACTACGTTTGTATGGAAGAATTTTCGACTAGTGTACCCTTAATTGCCCACAATTTGCAAAAAATTGCAAAAATTCTTAATTTTTCAAAATTTGGGTTAAGTTGTTAACTAATATAGGTATTAAAATAAGTAGCCAGTCTGGAAGACTGGATTTCACATCACACATCATCAGCCTATTAATGTGCCCACTCCGGGAACACAGGTCTCCTCTCTGTGAGGAAATGGGCCGTTATCCACCACGTGGGCCCAGTGCGGGTTGGTGGATGTCACATGTCTTCGAATTATTGGTTCTAGGACATGCCGGTTTCCTCACGATGTTTTCCTTCACCGTTTACCCTGGATTTGGTAAATATTAATTGGACAACTTTTATAGTTAAAAATTTAGGTACTTGATCCCTAGACACTTTTGATGTGTGTACTTTCAAGAGTTTCTTATAGTTTTGTTTAATCGTCTAAAGCTCTCTAGAAGATTCCGTATTTTACAATCGTCACAGTTCCTCTCCACAATACGATAATAGAAACAAACTCATAAATGCATGAACAATATGAACAAAGGCTGGTGAACCAGCACGCAGGTAAGGTCAGGGCCTCGTTTAAATGATTGATCAGGCTAATTCAATCAGCCTGCTCGCATAGACTGTAGGTAGCCGATTGGCTCCTAAGCGAGTGATGAATTACACTTATTAAGTTAAGGAGTTCATACAAAAAATTGATTTGAATTATAATTTGATCCGTGAGTGAAGAATTTCGGATGTTATGTAAGGTCGTGTTCTATGTATTTTGGACTAGACAAAGTGACTTTGTATCAGCGATAAATATTGTCAAAATGTGCAAAATGTAATGTATGATTATCAAGTGCTCCGAAATTATTATCACGTGATCAATCCCTTATAGTTTGCCATTTAATTACCTATATATAGTATATTTAGTATCCTATATATATTTATATATGAAAATTAAACCCTATTTCTCCTGGTCACGCTATAACTTGAGAACGGCTTTACAGATTTCGCTAATTAATTTTTTGTTGTGATAGTTATTGTTAGGACAAGGTTTTTAGATAGAAAAAATAAAGAAAAAAATTGTAGGTAGGTATGGTAGGTATGTATTTCGGGCAGGTATGTAGGTAGGTTTAGTATGTAGATTGGGTACGGTAGGTATGTAGGTAGGGTAAGTAGGTAAGGTAGGTATTTAGGCAGGATAGGCTAGATATGTAGGGTAGAGTAGGTATGGTAGGGTAATTATGTTAGGGTAGGTAGGGTAGGGTAGATAGGTAGGGTATATAGGGTAGGCAGGAGACGGGAGCGAAGCCGCGGGCACAGCTAGTAGTATATATATTATCTTACATACCTATTGACTTACAATAAAATTTGACTAAAGCCTTCGCTCTGTGATATTTGGTTGCGGCTGTTATATCAAAGGCCTTTCGGCCTTTTCCCAGAGGGTCAAGACAAATGACATTCTATAAAAGAAAGTAGTCAATAGTGATTTGAAAAATGTCAAAAATGTATGCGATTGTCAAGCGCTATTCACGTGATTAAGAGGAAATGCGGTCGCAGACATCCGACTGAATAAGTAAAAAGTCGTAATTCTTGGTTTGGCTCTCGCCTATTTCCAATATTGGACCAATTTTTTTAGGTTTTAAAAAATTGGTCCAATATTGCAAAAGAAAGATAAACTGAAAAAGAAAGATCTATACTATGCCGCTATGTTTTCCTTTTTGATGATACATTATCTTTAGAAGCACTAGAACCCTCACAATTGCGCTGTCAACAGAGGCCTAGTGTATAAATTTGACAACTATAAATGAAAAAATAAAAACATAGTGGCATATATATTATATATCTGTTTTTTTTAGTTTATGGAATCTCTTTAAAATTGGTCCAATATTGCAGGCGGAAATAGGCGATAGCCAAACCTCGAATTATGACTCTTTACTAAGGAAATTCAGTCGGCGCTCTCTGCCCACATTTCCTTTTAATCCCTTACATTCAGGCATTTAGATAATTGACATCGCTGACATCGTATGACACATTCTCTAAAGCCTCTGGCTCATATCTCTAAGTAGTCTGTGCTCTGGCTGGTCTCTATACTATTTGTTTGTGGCTATGCAATGATATTCTAATAAACAGATACGTTATACACTAACAAAACAACCGAAAAAAGTGTTCCGCACAGCAGCGGCAGCACAGATACCTACACACTTTTGGTATGAGATACCTTCTGTTTTATGTACTTTGGTATCATAATTGGCACACTTTCTAAATACACACGATGGCATTTTTAGAATTTTGTTATTCTTTCAACGAATCCTATCGCTCTTCGCCATGGGTGACATAGACTAAAGATCCCAATTAGGACCTATTCGAGTCCTCACAATGTACGCGCTCATAACATATCTGTATACTAGAATATCATTGTGGCTATCATATCACAGGGCTTTCGACCTTACCTCTAGTTTCTCTAATGCATGTAACGCTTCTTTTTGGTTTACCTAACTACCAGGTAGCTAGAGGGTAGTAAAGGAAAAAGCCATCTGAAGGTTAACAAATTTTATTAGACCTCAGGGTCGGGGTTGTCACTCGCGGTCCGAAGTACGTTGCAAAGCCACAAGATAGTGTACCACTGGCCTTAGCGTCAGAGGCGTCCGGCGATGTGCAGTGCAGTTTAAACTCGGGGCCAGGTCCCGGGAAGCTGTGGTGCAGAGTAGGTGGTAGGTAGACACGTAGCGCGGCGACACGGAGTAGGCAGCTAACAGTGCGTTGGGGTAGGCCAACACACGCGCTAGGTAGTAGTGTGAGGCCGATCTGAAGCCTGGGTAGGAACCCCAACACGTTGGGGTAAACTTCACGTGATTATTATAAGAAGGAAGAGTGCCAATTATTGTCGGATTAGCTAGATTTTACGAGAATTATTTTGCATGGATAAAAATGTGAGCAGTGACAGTGCAACTTGTCTGCTTGCTCACGGTCAATGCAATCATGCCTCGTTCAAGAACTTTAGTTCTCCGCGGCTCGCATCAACGTCATCTCGCTGCGTTCGGAAACTTAGTTTGCGTTGATAGATAATTAACTGTAGGGATTTTATTATAATTAGGATATTATTAATTAGTTTTATTTTATAAGAATTTATTAGTGAATTTAAGGTTGATTTTATTTGTAATTAGATTATTTTGTGTTATTAGTTTAAATTAGAAGAAGTTAAGTTAAGTAAGGGAAGATTGTAACAAAACCGTTACATGCAAATACAGAGAAAATGTTGCGTAAATAGACAAAACTCTTTACCTATTCCAATCAATAATTTAGGACCAACAAATCATTTAATTAAAAGTCACTCGATACTACATAAACGACCAAGAATAAATTGATAATAACGAAACACTATACAAGTTCTTAAATGCTACTTGCTCCGGTATGCGGTTCCATAATTCTTTTATTGTCATTTTTACATCAATAGAGAAACATTCATATTTCCATTACTCGATAATAAAAGGTAAATCGATACTCTATCGATACGGTATTAATAAAGAACTAATATTCGTGTGTAACGGTAGGGGTGCGCCTGCGCAGCGTGACGTCTCTTGTCGCTACACATCCAAAGAGATGGCCAGACGAAATCGATTATGATTCGCAGGTGCAAATAATGATATTTTTATCGATAAAAAACTCACTCGAATACTTTTTCGGCCATTTTTTTGGCTTGATGATGTTATTAAATATTAATAGATTGAAATGATTATTTCATAAATATTGATAACTCGTTAATAAAATTATTGTGCGATGGCCATGTTTGAGGATCAAATTAATGTTGGTCAATGATGTTAGAAAAAGCTAATAATACAGCTTTCGCATGAAATATAATATCAATATCGGCAAAATCGATGTTAGTGTTTATTAGGGATATCGTTGTCTATTAGGTTTTAATGTGCATAACATAGCTGGCTGCTAGAGCCTAGTCTATTTGATTGAAATATGAAAATTCAACGTTCGGTTGATGCTTGTCTTGATGACATCATTTTGGTGTTTTACGTGTTTCTTTTTAGAAGTACTCAAAATAAATTTTGTATGCTATTTTAATTTACTCTTGAGTTTCCTTGCACACATGCACTCTGTAGGGTAGTCCCCCACATTGTCGACATCATTGAGCCAGGGAAATGTCAAGTAGTTAATAATATACAATCATCTGCGGTTTTAATAAATTCAAGTTAAAAGAAGCCTATATTTTATTTATTTTTATGTTGGTATATTTAGGTATTAACACGCTTTTATTAGCTTGGTACGTAGGTATTTATCGATGTAATGAAATCTTTGAACGTGACTTTCACCACAAAGATTTTTTTCTTATTTTTATACAAAAAATAAATAATAGTTTTAAAAAACACGCTTTATTAGAAAACCGAACTAAAAAGTAGAATAGAGTAGTAAAAATCAT
The DNA here is from genome assembly GCA_948252205.1 of Orthosia incerta. Classification (NCBI taxonomy): domain Eukaryota; kingdom Metazoa; phylum Arthropoda; class Insecta; order Lepidoptera; family Noctuidae; genus Orthosia; species Orthosia incerta. The sequence goes on along the minus strand of OX411754.1, from coordinate 8,615,730 downwards.
TTTCAATCAATTTAAATTAAGAATAGTGTGAATACATTTTTTTTTTTTGCGTTTTCGCGCTACCCAGAGGTCAGTATCTCTAGTTATTTCTTGATGACTTTTAATTACCTTTGCAGTATATCTGTGATATTATCAAAATTAAATGCTTCGCGAGTTACACAACACCTCATTTTGGTGGCGCCTCAAATTATCAGAACTGCTTGCCTAACAGCGCAAAAAATATACTCATTAGATAATTAGCTATTTCATTAGGTTAAACTGCTTAGGAAATACAGCAAAGTCTTATTCAAACGTTTAAGGAGGTCAAGATAGTGACGTTTAAATCCACCTCAATCCAAATACGCGTTACTATAATTTACGTTTATTAGGGTTCCGTACCCGAAGGGTTCAATCGGGGCTCTATAAAGGTCCGACCGCACTAGGCGTCAGCGGAGCGACACGACAAAATATATTGTATGAGATAAAGTGTCGCGTCGCGTAGTGCCGCTGCCGCGTAGTGCGGTTTATCTCATACAATTTCATACAAAGTATATTTGGGCATGCCGCGTAGTGCGCTCTGACCTTTACTGTCACTCACGTATCTGTCTGTCTGTCGTCTGTCACACAGATTTGAGCTACAGTCTTCAAATTTTCACATTATAAGCATCTTGTTGACCCAGAGCCATATAAATTATCAATAAATATTATTAAAATTTAATGTAAATCGTTGTTTAGAACTCGTTGATTAGATAAACGCTGTATTTTTCTTTTTATATTGGAAGACATAGGAATGAGAAGCCACTAAAGTCAGCTAGTTTTAGAAAATTTTGTTCCGAAAAAAAAATTTTGACCTTGGAAGGAACTTAATTTTGTGATAATGTTTATTATTACGTATATTTTACTAACAAATACCAATTTATTGATTTTGCGGTTTGGTGCGGAACCCTAAATGTGCGAAGGACACGCACTTGGGCGGTTTTTATAAAATCATTCGCGCGCGCCTGATGTGTTCTGGCACTCTGAGAATATATATATATTGTATAGAATTCTATAATAAAATTATACATTTTTATATTAAATATTTTTATTAACACGCTTTTATTAGCTCGGTAAGCAGGTATTCATCTATGTAATTAATCCTTTGGACGTGAATTTCACCCCCTTCAAAATGTTGGATTTATTTGAAACTTTTGCGCCTTTATCAAGGACCGCTGACAATGCAAGAAAAAGAAAAAAAAAAAAATCTTATTTTTTTGTAACTAAAACGTTAAACTAAAGAACATGTTAAAAAAACAAAAAAAACACGCTTTAATAAAAAAGCAAACTAAAAAGTAGAAAAAAAAGTAAAATAGCATAAAAAAATATTTATTACAAAAAAAGCGTGGATGCGCTACCTAGAGATAAGTATCTCCAGGTACATCTTAATTATTATTAATCACCTTTGCAGTATATTATCTGTGATATTATCAAAATTAAATGCTTCGCGAGTTACACAACACCTCATTTTGGTGGCGCCTCAAATTATCAGAACTGCTTGCCTAACAGCGCAAAAAATATACTCATTAGATAATTAGCTGTTTCATTAGTTTAGACTGCTTAGGAAATACAGGAAAGTCTTATTCAAATGTTTAAGGAGGTCGTGATAGTGACAGGTTAAATCCGCCTCAATCTAAATACGCGTTATTTGCGATATTTATAGGATTTATTTATTCCTATCAAATTACTATATTTTAAGGTTATTAGGGTTACCTACTCGAAGGGTCTAAACGGAGCAATATTGCTGTCATGTGTCTGTCTCTCCGTCGTCTGTCACACGGGTTTAACAGACAAACGGTTGGAGCTACAGTCTTCAAATTTTCACAGTATATGCATCTTGTTGACCCAAATTAACCCAAAGCCATATAAATTGTCAAAAATATTGTTCAAATGTTTGGCTCCGATACAGCTAAAGTGGGGCGCAAAAAAAATAAAATACCTTACCCATCGAATGGGGTATCGTTATTTAGAGCTCGTTGAGTAGATAAATATTATAATTTTTGTAAAAAATATTGGAAAAAATGGAATGAGAAGTCACCTAAGTCAGCTTTACAATCGAAACAAAATCTTGTTCCAATTTTTTTTTAACTTCTCATTGTACTAGGAACTGGAAATTTGGTGATAATGTTTATTATTACGTATATTTTATTAAAAAATACCAATTTATTGATAAATCCTTTGTTTTCTTTGAAATTACCTCATTGTTCCTATTACAACCACAAGTTGGTTTGTTTTTCAATTTTGCGGTATGGAACGGAACCCTAAATATGAGAAGTCCGACACGCACTTGGGCGGTTTTCAGGGTTCCGTACCCTAAGGGTAAAAACGGGACCCTATTGCTAAGACTCCACTGTCCGTCTGTCTGTCTGTCTGTCACCAGGCTGTATTTCATGAACCGTCATAGCTAGACAGTCGAAATGAATTTTCGCAGATGATGTATTTCTGCTGCCGCTATAACAACAAATATTAAAAACAGAATAAAATTAATATTTAAGTGGGGCACCCATACAACAAACGTGTTTTTTTGCCGTTTTTTGCGATAGTGGCTCTTGACCGGTTTTTTTATAAAATCATTCGCACCTGATGTCTTCTGGCACCCTGACAATTGACAATCAAACCGTTCCAAATACGAAATACTCTTTTGAGGTCCATTCAGCCAGTAACAATTAATATTCCAAGGTACGTAACCTATGCAACCTCATCCGTTGCAGTTCCTAGTGTTGAATTTTCAGGAAAGTTCTACATTACCGACACAACAAGGAGGGCCTCGTCATCATCATCATTATCAAACACTGTCTGGTTGTAGGATTTGTAAGAGTCGATGGATTAATATAATAATATCAACCAATCGACTGCTAAAATTTAAAAGGTTTCCAAATTAGATGGAACTTATTAACTGATAAATTAAGGTTTCCTTTGGCGAACAACCTTAGTATTGTGGTGACATCTACACCGACACATTCGAACTACGGTATTGAACCCGTCGCACAATGGGGGCTATAGTTCCCGCCAAACTTCTTGGCCGCCCTGAAGTTGGCTACAATGGCTGCGCAGTAGCACAGATAATATAATACTACAGTACAGATACCCAATCCCATACAAAGAAATGTCACCTCCTTAAGTCGGGCTATTCGTCGGGCTATTTTTTCTTTCTCCATATTTTTAACAGGCGGCAGCACCAGTGACTCATTAATAGCCCGAGGCTGTGGTTTTTTAACGCCATCTAGAAGTTTGCGTAGATACTAAATCATATGGCAATTTGAGCGAGGAATCGCATCATGTAGGTACTCAGAGACGTTATTTGCCAGTTGTCCTTGAACGCTTATTTCGTATTCGTAATAATAACATTAGGTATGATCGGGACAGACTCCTCACTCCGCTCAGACCGCGGTAACTTCTTAATAGTGGTCGCATTGTGTAGCGAATTTCACAATATTCACGAATATTCCAAATCAATCAAAACTATAGAATTCCTTGTAAAATTTAATGTAGGTAGGTAGCTTGCTTCCGCGGCAACGGAATGAAATGATATAGGTACCTACTTCATGTCATTTTATTATTCACTCTATGGCGGGTTACCCTTTTTTATTTTCGGTAGGTACTTAGAAAGAACAGAATGTTTATACAATAAAAAAAAACTTGTTTTTGTCTTTTTAGTTCGCTTTTCAAGCAGTCGGATCTTAGGATTTTTTGTTTTTTTATTTAAGGCCGTACCCTGACCAAAAAATCAGCATGAGATATGAACATTCCTATTGGCCTAGCGGCACTGTTGGCGCATGAATTACGGTAGTGAATACGCCCAGATTTTAGAATAAAATCTTTATAAAATCGAATATTGGTCTTTTGAAAAAAATAAAACTTACAAAATGTTCGTTATCAGATTGTCTATCCATTAGTGTTAGTATAAAAAAATAATTAATGAACACTATGCATGCTATCAATAATTATTTCACATTTTTATGGTTTTGTTGGAAGGCGATTAGTGAAACATATACCTCTTTAAAAAAAAAAGTGTACTACAATTTTAGAATCAACATTATGTAGAAAATTAATGTATTTTTATTAATTAATATTTCTTTTTAAATAAAGAGTAGATAGCTCTTAAAAACTGCACAAAAACGACTAGCACGGCGTTTTGTTCGGGGAGGCGCCTTAACACTTTTTAGTTAACATTTTTTTCGAATTTTGTACATTTAAACATATAAGTGTTATATGTTTTTGAGATTGCCTCATAAAACCCTTTTCTTTGATACCACACGAGATGGGATTAGAAGAAAAAAAACAATTGGGTCCCCACAATATGGCGCCCAAAAGCCGCCATTTCTCTATTTTTCAATTTTAATGTAGCTAGTGACACTTGCAGGGTTAAGACGAATCGATTGACGTACGAATCATCAAAATCGGCCAACGCGTTTGGTCTCTGAAACAACACATAGGAACAAATATACATACATACATAGACTGATAAACACATTACCCTCCTTCGGCAGTCGGGTAAAACTAATTGTGCCAGCGGTGGTTAGGGGTGCGCAGCGACTCATACGAGTTTTCCAAGCCGCCATTAAATTTGAATCGAACTGTACGAGTAGTGGAGCCGTGTAATCACAAGCACAAAAAATACTTTATGTTATTATTTACGTACTTACTAACGTGACGCGCGTCGATTCAAACTTAGTGATGTTTTAAAAAAACACGCAGTACCTACCCTACCCCTCAACCCCACTGTCACATGAAATTGCTAGCTCGTAGTAGCTCACGAAGTGTTTCGAGCCGTCATTAAGTTCAAACTGTACCTACTAGGCGACGCGTAAACTCGGATGGCAAGCGGGACTCACGTCGTGTTATCTCTTATTTTATAACCCGTGCGATTTGAGTAGGCCCTAGTGCAATACGAGTCCTGTTCCAGCGAGTTATGACTCAATTCGACTTGTAAACAAGCTTCACAAAAAAATGATTTTGAGTAATAGACCAAGAATTTAATATTTAAAATTACGCCCATAATAAATAATATATTTTAAGTTCCGCATATAATAAATAATAACCGTCTTACAAAATGATTCTGACGATGGATATATAGTTTAGGACAAATTGTGAAAAACGCCATCTATTGCAAAGAACTCAAAACAAAACGAAAAGTCTATAGCTACTTTCAACTAATTTAACATACAAAGTCTTCAACTTATCTTTTTTGTTCAAAAACCCTGATTAATGAGTGTAAATGGATAAATTAACATTAAAGAAGCAAGTTTTGATTTTTACTAAACTTATTTCAGCCTAAATCTGCTGTTTAACATTTATAAGTGATTGTTACTTTCTCATTCGTTACCTATGCTGCCATCTATGATCTTTTTTTAATACTAATTATAATTTGTTTGAATTGAGACCCCATGGCAGTAGTAAATCTCATACAAAAACAGCACCGATCCGTGCCTTGCGCATCGGAAACCATCTTCAGGGCGGCCCAGAAGTTTGTCGAATCTATACCGCGTATGAATTCGCCGCCATATAATGGCATTATAAATGTCAAATTTCATAGAGTTTTGGCTTTTAGCGCGAGTTTATTCACATTTTTTTATATTGTTGTGAATATTTTCCAAATATGGCAGATTAAGATAGATACGGGATTTACCAATCACTGCTTTAATAGAGTTTTCTCTCTATTTTAGTCGGTCCCTCATTTCTGAGGATCGTGGTCAGCATCAGGATTACATCTGGAGTGGATGATCTGCCTCCACCGGTTTCTGTCCAGCGCTTCCCTTACGACCGTGTAGAATTTGGAGGACGATGATCGAGATGGACCGATCAAGTGAAAGACTCGTTCTTTCACTTGATCGGTCCATCTCGTTGGTGAACGACCACGCGAGCTTTTGCCTTCGGTGTTAATAGTTTCGGAAAATCTTATTAGTTTTGCGCAGTCCCTTTTTTGGAAAAAAGGGACTGCGCAAAACTGATTTTCTATTTAATCGCACTTGTACGGCATAAAAAAATGTAATTCAGGCTTTGCTTCCGTGCGCGTTATAACAACGTTTACCAGCTATATTTATGGACCTTAGTCAACGTTCCAAGTTTTAACTGACGCTAATAAGTTCATCCTCATTCCTACATCACGATTGCGAAATGATTAGCACCATAAGTATAAAATAATTATACAACAGCTCGACAACAACCATCGGGAGTTACACAGAAGACATAACACCCTTCTGGTCCGAGGACAAAAACTTTTCACTTGGTTCCACACTTCTTGGTACCGATACTCAAATAGGAACTAGCGTAGCTTTCGTGCAGCTACTTCATCGTTACGTCATCATCTTCAGTTCCTCAAGCTATATAAAAGCTTGTCGACACTTCTAATGCCTCCTCTACACTGCTCGCGAAGTTGAACGATGTTTGACGAATACGATAGTGTAGAGAGTGACTTCGGCTTACCTCGTCAAACTTTACCTCGCCTCGGGCAACTTCCATTTGTTGTCGGTTTTTGCGCCCGAGTCAAAGGGCCCGAAGTTGCCCGAAGTGCGCACACGAAGTGACTCTATACTACTCGGCTGACTTCAGTCAGTCTTATATATATTAGTCTATGACTTCAGTTCGCGTCGTTACGTCGTTGTGCAAATATGGCAACCCGACATGGATAGGTTAGGTTCGAAGGAGATGGCGGGAACTGAAGTGAGCAAGCAGAGCGAGCGAACTCAACTCCCGTCATCTCCTTTATATTAGGTTACTTTAGACCCAGCAGACAGAAATAGGAGCCCCGTCTCCGTCAACTTTGTTGCTTAAATAGAAATCGATAAAACTTTAACCATGGATATCTCCATAACCATGGGGCTCCGCGTGCTGGGTATGGTACAGGAGGGTAGCCAAACCTCCCCCCTTTCCTACCCCACCCTCCCCGCACCAAAAATCAACGGTCCATAAAGGAAATTTTAACCAAAATATATAAACGTCGTGGTGGCCTAGTGCCTAAGACCTGACCTCTCGTGCTCGAAGTCGTGAGTTCGAAACCGGGCAAGTACCAATGTGGCTTTTTCACAATGTGGCGAGGATAAACAAATAAATAAATAAATAACCCAAGGCTCTCCTATTGATACAACTAAACCCATAGATAATCCACCACGGCGGCAAAGATATTCATTTAATTTAACATTGTAATGAGACATGTCAAGCACTCGAAACCGTCGACGATGAAATATGACTTGTCTATGATTTATTAGAACATATTATCTTTTTTTCTCCATTCATAAATGTAAATAAAGTTTGACGTTTGATTTAATAATACATGTTAGGTAGATCAATGTAAGTTATTTGAATATTTGATTTAGTTTTTGTTACATTCTACTTACAAAACGTTTTCGTTACAAGTTATTTATTTATTTATTTAACTTACACACTATCTTACAGGTTGAACCCAATACAATAGAGTGGTTAAAATCTTAATCGAAAATCAGACTTAAATGTATAATAATTATTTAAACCTAATCTTCTAACTCTATTAAAATCATCTAAACTAATATAAAATAAAACTTTACTCATCTATATTTTAATTATAACTAACAAAATTCAACAAAACTCTTGCGAATGCACTCCAGTTGCACGAAAATATATCCAGCCTCTCATGTAATTCGTTGAGCACACAGATTGTGCGGGTGAGAGGTGTTTTTGCCAATAGATTACTTAGTTACCTTTACAGTGCGTTTTCGAAGTATTATCTTCCTGTCTATCAAGTAACGAGCCCGCCAAACTATGGCAAATCATTGCAACTCCTGAAAGCCAGAATCAACAGTGGTGACCACCAGAAAAGCGCCGAGGCAATGAAGCTCGATGAACCCCAGGAAAACGATTCAACAGTCTTGAATCGCGCAACGAAAATAATTAGGGAGTTCATTCCTGTCAGTGCTAAGAAAAACAACATAAATTCGTTTCGAGCAAAAGTAATCAACCTGGTTTGTACTCAACGCTTTCCTTTTCAAAATTGTGACATTCTTGTTTTTGTTTTCAGATCTGAAACCTTTCACTTTCATGTCCTGCCTATCCAACATTTTTTTTTTTGGTTGGGAAATCATCCAATGAGTTCTCCCGCTCTGGGTGAAGCGGGAGTGTCAGACTTTTACTGATTAAAACCCACCCGTGTTCCGTCAGTTGCTTGTGCCAGGGCGGCTTTCTTTCAAATTTATCCGCGACTGCCTACCCACCCCTTCCCTCCTTATTCTGGTTAAATAGAACTTAAAAAAACCCTCTGTCAAAGCCCTCGACTAGTAACTTCTCTAATCTGTGCCTCAATTCAGATTCTATTACCAAAATCCTATCCCCACAGCCACACGTGCCAACTAATGAGTTTGCCAGAAAATTACACAATTAGTGCTGTCCGATATAAACAGGCATAACAGCAGACCAGCAGTGAGCGATAGCCAGCCCCGGGGCATCCGTCAACCAATCACGAAAACCTCCCCCACGTATGCAAAGTAGCACTTAAGAAGGTTCTTGGTAAAACGGATGCGTTAAGTTCTATGCCCTATTCATTTGCGTTGTTAAAATGATTGACACATTCAATTAGTTGGGTGACCGGTAGACCTCCCAGCTCGGTTCTTAACTATTAACTTTACCAGCCTCATTTGACACCTGCAAATGTGCGAACTTTCCCCTCTATGTCCTACTTATCCGTACTTTGAAAGGTAAAGGGGAGGTCTGGTTAAGCTGGTCAGTTAAAAAGGGTAGGGTTATCGCATTGTCTTGTGGTTTCACTGTTGTTTTCTGCAATTAGTGAACGAATGGCGTGTCTCTGTTTAATAGGCCTTTCAACGATACACATCGCTTCAACAAGGAATATTGTTTTGACAGTGACTTATTGTTTTAACGTTAATTTTAGATTAATTAAAAAGGTTCTAGTTTTAACATTCTCCTGAAATTATTATGGAGAAATTCAGGCAGCTGTGCAGGTAGCAATCAAAGGGCTTAGTAACAAATTAATTAGAAAGATTAGTTTGGTTGGTGGGTGGTTGTTTCGCGAGCGGCGACTGCGTATCAGAAGACGCAGTGTTGAAACGTCTCCCACTGGACCGATAACCTGGTGAACGCTGCACGAATCCGCTGAAAGGGAGACGCTCAGGACCGGTTGATGTGACGACGCTTGGGGGAGGCCTATGTCCAGCAGTGGCGTCTCTCGCCTAATTTTCTTTATTTGTTTCTAAAATGCTGGAATTCTGCTGCTTCCTGTTAGACTACAACCCGACCATAGACTATATATTCTGTAAATAGCTTGGCGGATGATGATGACATGTTGGTAAGTCCTAATTTATTTCAGACCGCCGCAATATTCAAGTTAGTTTGATATAAGTAAACCATGCTACAAATCGATTACAATCTCTATAAGTGTTGACATATTCAATTTCCTTTCGGTCTTTTTCTAAATAGCACTTAGGTACAGTTTCCTGTAAGAAAGTGGGCTTTGCTTCATTGGTATTTATATCTACTTTTATTTTTTATTAAAACTTCCTTTTAATTTTACTTTATTGACTTCAATTTACATTAAATAGATAAAACCAGCTCTACTATTTTATTGTACGTCGGAAAATAGAAAAACTCTAACGCTTTTCTGCAGTTTCAGAAAGCTGATTTAATATTCTTTAGTTAAGTTATTTGATTACTTATGTACATCCTACCGCCAATCTCACCTACTCACAATATTGCTTTTGCCATATCTAGCTAAATCGACAGGTAGAAGCAAGTGTTACTAGAAGCCGACTGTTAGTATTGTGAAAAAAGTTGCCAGACACCTACGAAAAAGACTGGTCCCAAACATCCCCAGGTATTTAAAAATGGAAGGAGAATAGAATATTCTTTGTTTGTCCTGCAGTGGATAAATAAAGGCTAGCAATTAGTTCAAGCGATTCCAGTTTTCATAACCAAAACTTCCCTGTATCGCCGCATCAGCTTCACACCTCCAAATATCAATTTATTTACACTATATGCCATCACAAAACACCGCAATTACAGCTAAAGATACCAAGACGTCTACATTACGTTTTAATTTAGATCATGACTTTCGTCAGTTTTTTTATTTGATTTACACGCACAATGGTGTCTTGTGGCGACCAATCAAATCCTCAGGCAGGTTGTAATGAAGTTGTATCGTATACAAACTGCTTTCTGCTACTTTTTATAGGTATATTTCAATTAGGAGTCATAATAGCAAAGGGTAGGCTGTCGATGGTTCATAGATTATGTTAGAGAGGTGTTATTCTTTTATCGGTTGGAAATTTCGAGCGAAGTGTAGGCAATTCTATCTCATTGAACAGATCTGCCCAAAAAATTCTGATCTATTTTCGCACCAAAAAAAGTCGCGCTATACTTAGTCTGAGTTGTTGTGCTTCTTATCAATATTTTTGTTGGTCAATTTGTGCTTGCTGGTAGTTTGCGCCCCGGTTTTTTGAACCCCTTGCACCTCGGTTAAATATCTGTTGGCAGATGCTTCAATAGAGCGGTTTGCCAAGTTTTAGTTTATATGACAACGCTGCTGCTTTATCCTCTCTAGCTTTCTAAACACATTTGCAAAATATTTCACCAGTCTTTCGATGGGAAACCACCACGAATGGTAAGCACGGTTTTATTGAAATCTACTAAAGCTCGGGTAACACAAGGCTATTTCAAGAAGATATAGAGCAAGCAAGTTATGTACTAGCTTATCTATTATCCTGGCTTTAATGAGGTTAGTTCTGAATCTCGAGGCCAGACTGAATGACTAGCTACTGATGGCAAAATCTTGCTACCCTAACTTTTAAATTAGTCGTGTGTAACTCTGACATGTCTATATTACGTGATTACAGTGTCGGAAGACATATTTGGGCAAAGCCTGCGGAGATTTCTCCAAAAGGCTCAAATAATTATTGAAAGAGGCCTGGAGCTATAAACTTTGGCATGGTTAATTTAATTTATTGATGTAAATCATGATTACTTAATATTATTTTATTGTGAGCTATTCTGCAGCTAGGTTATTTAAATTTATGTAACTTGGTGTGTTTGAGACTTGTAGCATCATATTGGAGAAATCTGTAAAGATGTTATAATTGGTGATTATAAATAAATAAATAAATAATATTAAGGTTAAACAAATGCATGTGGACCCCATAGTCATGATTTCAACTGCCCCTTTGCAGCCCCCAGCCACGCCCTGAGCCGAGGTCCGTACCCCACAGGAGGTTGCCCTCAGCGGGGTCGCTTAGGTTTAGATTTTCATTGCCCTGGCTGGAGTCTCAAGTTTAGTGTTCACAGGATTGCCCGGTTAAGCAGTAGCCAATCACTTTGATTGTACTGCGAGAAGTCCAAAAATGGATCCCCGTCTGCCTAGAGACTGCCTCAAACCCGAGAGTTATTTCTTCTCAGTCTCATAAAATTCTCATTCTAAATATGAGAATTCTCAGTGCGGATTTATCACAACCATAACGATTTGCCGACAAATATGTTAATCTATGACAGTATCAAGTGAGACATTGTCAGTGACGGCGCGGGCGCATCCCAGCGGGGGCAGATTGCGCGCGCATGACACAGCGCCGAAGATGCACGAACGCTCCCGATTGACGCTTGTGCCTTCAATACGAAGGCATTATATTGGCAATGGATCAAAAGCTTCCTTTCTTTACAGAGAGCTTTGTACAAAAAGCATTGATCCGTTTGAAATTACTATTATTTATTTACGGTAAATCATTCTCTTGAAAATGTAAGTGTGAGGGCTAACATCTTATAAAAATGATCGCCTTGAATAATGTATATGGCCCATTACAGTGGTGTTCAACAATCGCACAAATTAGATACAGTAGGTCACGTTCAGTTAAAATGGTTTAATTATTCATCGATTATCAATTAATCGTTAACCGTCTGAAAAACATCACTAAAATGCTCATACCAACCCAACAACTCAAGCCCGCACCCACAACACGCCAACAGCAATAATTGCCCACCATAACTATATTTTCCAGAATATTGTCCACTCCGATAAACGTTAAAAAACAAAAGAATAACGGCATCAGTATCATCATAAATACGTCACCAGCCGATCACGGTCAAATCATAAAACTCATCAGAGGGCATAAACTGCGACCATATTGGAAACTGGCGGCATTTAATAATCTCATTGAAAATGTTGATTAAAGCGAGAAGACGCCTCTGCTACAAGCTTTATTAATAGGCTTATGATTGCGGGCTCTATTAAAAGTTATCACAACACCACCGGACAGGTTGAACAAGACGAAAGTCGATTCTGTATGGCCAAAGAATCGATAAACCAACGACAGTGTTGTACAGACCTCTCGTACCGTTTCAAAACGGCTTTTGTTTTTCGTATGTGGCGTGTAAAATTCAATTACCTGGCCATCAATTACGGTTTATTATACAGTTGCAATTTTATATGGATTCAAGGTTGAAATAATTATGTTGTATCTGATCGCTATCAGCTGATACCTACACTTTTATTAATTCTCACTATTTCAAAAAATTACAACATCCTCGGCCAGAGTGTAAAAAAATCTAGACGTTTTTCAAACTGACACGGGCGTTTAAAAATCAGCCACAAAGGTTTTACACTTCGTAAACTCCTAGTCTATGGCTTGACGCGCCTCCTGTGCCTGAGTGATTGAATGCGAGAGCAAATTATAGGCTGTATGGACACCTTATTACTGCTCTCGGACTGTTAAAGCAATTTAGCTGACATTTAAATAATTCCGCACCGAATGAGGGCACCAAGTAATGACGGTTTACTTAATGTTACCTCGGCAACACTATGTAGCTTGCTTCTTTAAAAATTGTCGCGTGCCGCGAGGTTTTCACGTTACAAGACTTTTAATTTTGAGGTCTTCTTTAGAAAGTGTAATTAAAATCCAGTTATTCCATTTTTGAAAATGTTTTTTAACATTATTTTAGTTAGGAATTCTATTTTCGAATTCGTTTTTAACAAAATGGCGATTAGGGTTAGGTGTACGCGCTCTCGACTTTGATTCGCGATAAATAATCTTGATTTTATCAATATCGTTAGTGTAAATCAGATAGACCTTTAGATTTGAATAATGATGATTTACCTTATGGGACTGAATGATTTACATCTTCCTTCTCAAGACGATTATGCCAGAAGGCAGTCCTTTCAATACTTAGTTAATTTATTGATGTTATTAAAGGAAAAACTGTATATATTTAGAATGTCAAAGATTTAAATAAAAACTTTACCCAATTTTAACATGACAACAATTAAAAGAATACCGTTTTATAAAAACCGCCACCGATTGACGCTTATCAAAAAAAAACTCTCCGATAAAAAAAAACACAAATCAAAGGAGCCGTTAATCAAAACTTCGCAGCGATTACACACCATGTAAATTAAACACTTACGGTTCCCACCAAAACACGAGATCGGCAACTAAACAAATTCAGAGGCAATTACAAGTTCTCCCTTGTATTAGCAACAAAATGAACTTGGGACTAATGATAGTGGTAGCGGCATGTTATGGGGGGCAATTACGTTGTGGGTAGCACAACAAAATCCGGTAGTTAATTAGGCTAAATTGTATAATGTTGGTGCGGCAGTTTGCGACGAGTAATTGCGGGCCCCTGGGCCCCTGCCGCGGCCCGACCTCGGCTAGTGACGAGCGACGGCCAGTCTGATGGTAATTCCCTGATTTATAAACTAGTTCTCTCTGGTGATGTGTGGAATACTGACGAGTGAGGATTTAAGGCTTTTTAGTTGTGGAGTGGCAGGAGAAGCTTTGTGATTGACACCGTGGAAGGTAAATGTCGGTCGGCTTTTAACAACATGTACACGTAAAATGTGAAATAAACCATGAATAAATGTTTCTCTTTGATATTTATGATGAAAAATAAAATATTAATTAAATTATGATCTTTTCATTTTCCTGGTTAGGCTACGAACTTCTCAAATGTCCCTCGTAGTATAAGGTTTACCTGCCTTCCTACAAAATCACAAAAGTATCACATTAATGCATAAACCATGTCCGCTTGATCCTAAAGACCATCAAACAATTTCCTCATCTTAATGAAGAAATTGTTTGATGGTCTTTTAGATACATTATTTTGCAAAAATTCTCCGTACCTTTGTCCAACCTATGCCTTCCAACCTTCTATGTAATGGATATCATACTTTACACGTAACTATATTAATAAAAAAGGAGTCGTTATTTCTCTCAAATTAATGCTTCCCATCAAGGAGTCGCGAAGATACCCAAACCAGTTATATCTCTATAACTCGTAAGTACTTCACATAAGCGTATAATTAACTATCAAATCACTCAGCTGACAGCCAATTAATAACGGCCAGAGGACTTGTCTTTCATAATTTGAATTATTACCCGATGGTGTGCGGATAAATAAAAACAAAATCAAATTATGGCCCATTTATATAAACCAATTTGCATGGCATACTGTTACGATCTGACGACACCGGGACATTATCTGTGGTCGGCCCATTGGAGGCCAAACTAGTATAGGTTGATGACTAACTACGTATCAGAATGGCCGTCACTTGCTTTCGCAACCAAAGTTCCAAATTAAAAAAATAACTGTCAAAATATTTAAATTTCGAATGAGGATTAATGTCGGCGCAGTTTGTTTTTGGGATTGATGGATCACGATGGCGCAAAACTAGTCACGACTTCACGACCTTGCCGGAAACTGAACTAAGGCGCAATAGCAGTCTTAAAAGCTACGTAAAGTTAATTTTAAAAACTCTGACGTCAACTTATAACCATTCTCATTCCAAGTGTTCCTATCATCCGATGGCTAATATTGCAACAAGATATATAGTGTTTCATGCAAACCAACACTTTCAGCTAACCTTTTCAGAGTGGATTTATTATGTACAAAAATAACAAAGTGCCTATTAAAAGTTCAAAAGGAAGGAAAGGTTTGCTTAAGAAACTTAATGTTGTGTTAAGAAATTCATAAGTGTCCACAACAATATCTCAAAAAAATCTCACAATCTTTCAACAAACTAATAGACATTAATTGAAAGCAATAGCAAGTGTCACATACTTACGATACGAATAGCCGCAGTCGCAATCAGCGGTTTAATCGAACGACTATCGCCTTAGGGCATTTGCGGTCACTTGACGTACGATGTGCGAACTCAGCAATTACCGAAGTCACTGATTACACGGTGTGGCCGGTGACAGTGATAACCGAGTGTTCTTGACGATTGACGACTGACAATCGCAAGTGTGGAGCCGGCCTATTATGAAATATGAATGAGATGCAAATTAAGGTCGGATTATGACAAAAATTGCTGTCAACACCTTTGAATATCGAATACCCAGCTATATTAGATTTATGAATATTACATGAAACTATAACTTTAATAATAAAACGGTATTAAGGCCGTACCCTGGCCAAAAAATCAGCATGAGATATGACATTCCTATTGGCCTAGCGGCACTGGAGCGCATGCATTACAGTAGTTAATACGCCCAGATTTTAGAATATTTTTTTTATAAAATCGAATATTGATCTTTTGAAAAAAAAAACTTACTAAATGTTCGTTATCAAATTGTCTATCCATTAGTGTTAGTACAAAAAATAATTAATGAACACTACGAGGAGATGCATGCTATCAATAATTATTACTCATTTTTATGTTGTTGTTGGAAGGAGATTAGTGATACTTACAACTCTTTAAAAAAAAAGTGTATTTTAGAATCAAAATTATGTAGAAATTTAATGTATTTTTATTAATTGATAGTTCTTTTTAAATAAAGAGTAGATAGCTCTTAAATACTGCACAAAAACGATTAGCACGGCGTTTTGCTCGGGGAGGCGCCTTAATATGCAGAATAAACAATGTGAAACCAATGTTAGCCCATAGCTAGTTCTACGGAAAGGCTAACTAATGTACGTTTAAAAAGTTTACAGGTTCAGCATTCAGATTTTACAGAACAGTTTTCAGAAGATGGATGGATAGCTGAATAAAGAAGAAACACTTTTACGTTTACCAAGATAAGAAAGAAAGAATGAAAAAATATTTATTTGTGACCCGCACAGGAGACACGAGATAAGCAAACACACAAACAAAAATAAAAATTAATTACCCCGTGCGAGACCAAAAAGGCTCCTATCTCAGCATGTGCAACGATATTAAAAAGAAAATATCAGGAGGTTTTTGGCGGGATTTTTTCGAGTGAAGTTCAGCAGCTGTTAATATTATTTGCAAATTGATTCCTAGTGGATATTATTATTATTATTATATTATATAAAACTGCATTACCACTGACTGACTGACTGACTGACTCATTGACATAATTGTTCTCCCAGATGGTGGAGGGGAAGGTGGGTATATTTTGCAAGATTCGTAAACAAGTAACTTTAGCGAGTATGGGAAAAGTCCCAAACCTCCCCTTTTCCTCCCCCCTCCTCCCCCCCTCTATCGTATCTCGGAAACTAAGGTACTCGTAGAATGTTTTTTTTACGGATTCGTTTAGAGGAGGCTCGCAAAAGTAAAAACCATTTTTCAAAGTTGACCCCCTCGCCCCCCTTCTCCCCCCCTTTAAGCGGATCTCGAAAGTTGGAACATTTGGAACATTTATTTTTTCAGGTTCATATAAAGGGGCAATGCTATAGTCACAAACGAACCAGTTTTCAAAGTTGACCCCCTTGCCCCCCTTCTCCCCCCCCCCCGTTTTGGCGAATCTTTTTTTTTTTTCAGTTTTTTTTACGGATTCGTTTAGAGGAGGCTCGGAAAAGTAAAAACCATTTTTCAAAGTTGACCCCCTCGCCCCCCTTCTACCCCCCTTGAAGCGGATCTCGAAAGTTGAGAGACTTGGAACATTTCTTTTTTCAGATTCATATAAAGGGGCAATGCTATAGTCACAAACGAACCAGTTTTCAAAGTTCTTAAGACTCCCTTGCCCCCCTTCGCGCCCCCCTCCCCCCCCGTTTTGGCGAATCTTTTTTTTTTGTTTTTTTCGGATTCAGCGTAGGGATCCCGAGTGGAGCGAACCTACGAGACCGATTGCAGCGCAGGGGGGAGTTGGCGAGCGAAGCGAGCCGGCGACCTCCGTAGCGTAACGAAGGTTTAGTGGGTGAAGCGAAACTCAGTGCCTGGCGACGACAAGCAAACATTAGGGTTATGTTTTTTGGAACAAAGTGTAGGGTAGGTGTAGGGTAGGTGTAGGGTAGGTGTAGGGTAGGTGTAGGGTAGGTGTAGGGTAGGTGTAGGGTAGGTGTAGGGTAGGTATAGGGTAGGTGTAGGGTAGGTGTAGGGTAGGTGTAGGGTAGGTGTAGGGTAGGTGTAGGGTAGGTGTAGGGTAGGTGTAGGGACAACAACACGCGAGCTGCTTGCAGCTCGCGCACCAAGCAAATACTAGTTATATTATATAAAGCTGGATTACCACTCACTCACTCACTGACTGACTCATTGACATAATTGTTCTCCCAGATGGTGAAGGGGGAGGTGGGTATATTTTGACAGATTCGTAAACAAGTAACTCTCGCGAGTATGGGAAAAGTCCCAAACCTCCCCTTTTCCTCCCCCCTCCTCCCCCCCTCTATCGTATCTCGGAAACTAAGGTACCCGTATTTTTTGTTTTTTACGGATTCGTTTAGAGGAGGCTCGGAAAAGTAAAGACCATTTTTCAAAGTTGACCCCCTCGCCCCCCTTCTCCCCCCCTTTAAGCGGATCTCGAAAGTTGAGAGACTTGGAACATTTCTTTTTTCAGATTCATATAAAGGGGCAATGCTATAGTCACAAACGAACCAGTTTTCAAAGTTGACCCCAATGCCCCCCTTCACCCCCTCCCCCCCCCGTTTTGGCGAATCTTTTTATTTGTTTTTTTTTACGGATTCGTTTAGAGGAGGCTCTGAAAAGTAAAGACCATTTTTCAAAGTTGACCCCCTCACCCCCCTTCTCCCCCCCTTTAAGTGGATCTCGGAAGTTGAGAGACTTGGAACATTTCTTTTTTCAGATTCATATAAAGGGGCAATGCTTTATTCACAAACGAACCAGTTTTCAAAGTTGACCCCCTTGCCCCCCTTCTCCCCCCTCACCCCCCGTTTTGGCGAATCTTTTTTTTTGTTTTTTTTTACGGAATCGTTTAGAGGAGGCTCGGGAAAGTAAAAACCATTTTTCAAAGTTGACCCCCTCGCCCCCCTCCTCCCCCCCTTTAAGCGGATCTCGGAAGTTGAGAGACTTGGAACATTTCTTTTTTCAGATTCATATAAAGGGGCAATGCTATAGTCACAAACGAACCAGTTTTCAAAGTTGACCCCCTTGCCCCCCTTCTCCACCCTCCCCCCCCGTTTTGGCGAATCTTTTTTTTTTGTTTTTTTACGGATTCAGCGTAGGGATCCCGAGTGGAGCGAACCTCAGTGCCTGGCGACGACAAGCAAACATTAGGGTTATGTTTTTTGGAACAAAGTTTAGGGTAGGTGTAGGGTAGGTGTAGGGTAGGTGTAGGGTAGGTGTAGGGTAGGTGTAGGGTAGGTGTAGGGTAGGTGTAGGGTAGGTGTAGGGTAGGTGTAGGGTAGGTGTAGGGTAGGTGTAGGGTAGGTGTAGTGTAGGGTAGGTGTAGGGTAGGTGTAGGGTAGGTGTAGGGTAGGTGTAGGGTAGGTGTAGGGTAGGTGCAGGGTAGGTGCAGGGTAGGTGAACACGCGAGCTGCTTGCAGCTCGCGCACCAAGCAAATACTAGTTATTATTATATTATATAAAGCTGGATTACCACTGACTGACTGACATAATTGTTCTCCCAGATGGTGGATGGGGAGGTGGGTATATTTTGACAGATTCGTAAACAAGTGACTCTCGCGAGTTTGGGAAAAGTCCCAAACCTCCCCTTTTCCTCCCCCCTCCTCCCCCCCTCTATCGTATCTCGGAAACTAAGGTACCCGTAGTATGTTTTTTTTACGGATTCGTTTAGAGGAGGCTCGGAAAAGCAAAAACCATTTTTCAAATTTGACCCCCTCGCCCCCCTTCTCCCCCCCTTTAAGCAGATCTCGAAATTGGAACATTTGGAACATTTCTTTTTTCAGATTCATATAAAGGGGCAATGCTATAGTCACAAACGAACCAGTTTTCAAAGTTGACCCCCTTGCCCCCCTTCTCCCCCCTCCCCCTCCCGTTTTGGCGAATGTTTTTTTTTGTTTTTTTTACGGATTCGTTTAGAGGAGGCTCGGAAAAGTAAAAACCACTTTTCAAAGTTGACCCCCTCGCCCCCCTTCTCCCCCCCTTTAAGTGGATCTCGGAAGTTGAGAGACTTGGAACATTTCTTTTTTCAGATTCATATAAAGGGGCAATGCTATAGTCACAAACAAACCATTTTTCAAAGTTGACCCCCTTGCCCCCCATCTCCTCCCTCCCCCCCCGTTTTGGCGAATCTATTTATTGTTTTTTTTACGGATTCAGCGTAGGGATCCCGAAGCGAGCCGGCGACCTCCGTAGCGTAACGAAGGTTGAGTGGGTGAAGCGAAACTCAGTGCCTGGCGACGACAATCAAACATAAGGGTTATGTTTTTTGGAACAAAGTTTAGGGTAGGTGTAGGGTAGGTGTAGGGTAGGTGTAGGGTAGGTGTAGGGTAGGTGTAGGGTAGGTGTAGGGTAGGTGTAGGGTAGGTGTAGGGTAGGTGTAGGGTAGGTGTAGGGTAGGTGTAGGGTAGGTGTAGGGTAGGTGTAGGGTAGGTGTAGGGAAGGTGTAGGGTAGGTGTAGGGTAGGTGTAGGGTAGGTGTAGGGTAGGTGTAGGGTAGGTGTAGGGTAGGTGTAGGGTAGGTGTAGGGTAGGTGTAGGGTAGGTGTAGGGTAGGTGTAGGGTAGGTGTAGGGTAGGTGTAGGGTAGGTGTAGGGTAGGTGTAGGGTAGGTGTAGGGTAGGTGTAGGGTAGGTGTAGGGTAGGTGTAGGGTAGGTGTAGGGTAGGTGTAGGGTAGGTGTAGGGTAGGTGTAGGGTAGGTGTAGGGTAGGTGTAGGGTAGGTGTAGGGTAGGTGTAGGGTAGGTGTAGGGTAGGTGTAGGGTAGGTGTAGGGTAGGTGTAGGGTAGGTGTAGGGTAGGTGTAGGGTAGGTGTAGGGTAGGTGTAGGGTAGGTGTAGGGTAGGTGTAGGGTAGGTGTAGGGTAGGTGTAGGGTAGGTGTAGGGTAGGTGTAGGGTAGGTGTAGGGTAGGTGTAGGGTAGGTGTAGGGTAGGTGTAGGGTAGGTGTAGGGTAGGTGTAGGGTAGGTGTAGGGTAGGTGTAGGGTAGGTGTAGGGTAGGTGTAGGGTAGGTGTAGGGTAGGTGTAGGGTAGGTGTAGGGTAGGTGTAGGGTAGGTGTAGGGTAGGTGTAGGGTAGGTGTAGGGTAGGTGTAGGGTAGGTGTAGGGTAGGTGTAGGGTAGGTGTAGGGTAGGTGTAGGGTAGGTGTAGGGTAGGTGTAGGGTAGGTGTAGGGTAGGTGTAGGGTAGGTGTAGGGTAGGTGTAGGGTAGGTGTAGGGTAGGTGTAGGGTAGGTGTAGGGTAGGTGTAGGGTAGGTGTAGGGTAGGTGTAGGGTAGGTGTAGGGTAGGTGTAGGGTAGGTGTAGGGTAGGTGTAGGGTAGGTGTAGGGTAGGTGTAGGGTAGGTGTAGGGTAGGTGTAGGGTAGGTGTAGGGTAGGTGTAGGGTAGGTGTAGGGTAGGTGTAGGGTAGGTGTAGGGTAGGTGTAGGGTAGGTGTAGGGTAGGTGTAGGGTAGGTGTAGGGTAGGTGTAGGGTAGGTGTAGGGTAGGTGTAGGGTAGGTGTAGGGTAGGTGTAGGGTAGGTGTAGGGTAGGTGTAGGGTAGGTGTAGGGTAGGTGTAGGGTAGGTGTAGGGTAGGTGTAGGGTAGGTGTAGGGTAGGTGTAGGGTAGGTGTAGGGTAGGTGTAGGGTAGGTGTAGGGTAGGTGTAGGGTAGGTGTAGGGTAGGTGTAGGGTAGGTGTAGGGTAGGTGTAGGGTAGGTGTAGGGTAGGTGTAGGGTAGGTGTAGGGTAGGTGTAGGGTAGGTGTAGGGTAGGTGTAGGGTAGGTGTAGGGTAGGTGTAGGGTAGGTGTAGGGTAGGTGTAGGGTAGGTGTAGGGTAGGTGTAGGGTAGGTGTAGGGTAGGTGTAGGGTAGGTGTAGGGTAGGTGTAGGGTAGGTGTAGGGTAGGTGTAGGGTAGGTGTAGGGTAGGTGTAGGGTAGGTGTAGGGTAGGTGTAGGGTAGGTGTATGGTAGGTGTATGGTAGGTGTAGGGTAGGTGTAGGGTAGGTGTAGGGTAGGTGTAGGGTAGGTGTAGGGAAGGTGTAGGGTAGATGTAGGGTAGGTGTAGCGTAGGTGTAGGGTAGGTGTAGGGTAGGTGTAGGGTAGGTGTAGGGTAGGTGTAGGGTAGGTTAAGGAATACTTCTCAAAAACACGACAAAGCCGCGAGCTGCTTGCAGCTCGCGCACCAAGCAAATACTAGTTATACTATATAAAACTGCATTACCACTGACTGACTGACTCACTGACTCACTCATTGACATAATTGTTCTCCCAGATGGTGAAGGGGGAGGTGGGTATATTTTGACAGATTCGTAAACAAGTAACTCTCGCGAGTATGGGAAAAGTCCCAAACCTCCCCTTTTCCTCCCCCCTCCTCCCCCCCTCTATCGTATCTCAGAAACTAAGGTACCCTTATTCTGTTTTTTTTACGGAATCGTTTAGAGGAGGCTGGGAAAAGTAAAAACCATTTTTCAAAAATGACCCCCTTGCCCCCCTTCTCCCCCCCTTTAAGCGGATCTCGGAAGTTGAGAGACTTGGAACATTTCTTTTTTCAGATTCATATAAAGGGGCAATGCTTTAGTCACAAACGAACCAGTTTTCAAAGTTGACCCCCTTGCCCCCCTTCTCCCCCTCCCCCCCCCCGTTTTGGCGAATCTTTTTTTCGTGTTTTTTTTACGGATTCGTTTACAGGAGGCTCGGAAAAGTAAAAACCATTTTTCAAAGTTGACCCCTCGCCCCCCTTCTCCCCCCCTTTAAGCGGATCTCGAAAGTTGGAACATTTGGAACATTTCTTTTTTCATATTCATATAAAGGGGCAATGCTATAGTCACAAACAAACCATTTTTCAAAGTTGACCCCCTTATCCCCCTTCGCCCCCCTCCCCCCCGTTGTGGCGAATCTTTATTTTTTGTTTTTTTTATGGATTCAGCGTAGGGATCCCGAGTGGAGCGAAACTCAGTGCCTGGCGACGAATGCAAACATTAGGGTTATGTTTTTTGGAACAAAGTTTAGGGTAGGTGTAGGGTAGGTGTAGGGTAGGTGTAGGGTAGGTGTAGGGTAGGTGTAGGGTAGGTGTAGGGTAGGTGTAGGGTAGGTGTAGGGTAGGTGTAGGGTAGGTGTAGGGTAGGTGTAGGGTAGGTGTAGGGTAGGTGTAGGGTAGGTGTAGGGTAGGTGTAGGGTAGGTGTAGGGTAGGTGTAGGGTAGGTGTAGGGTAGGTGTAGGGTAGGTGTAGGGTAGGTGTAGGGTAGGTGTAGGGTAGGTGTAGGGTAGGTGTAGGGTAGGTGTAGGGTAGGTGTAGGGTAGGTGTAGGGTAGGTGTAGGGTAGGTGTAGGGTAGGTGTAGGGTAGGTGTAGGGTAGGTGTAGGGTAGGTGTAGGGTAGGTGTAGGGTAGGTGTAGGGTAGGTGTAGGGTAGGTGTAGGGTAGGTGTAGGGTAGGTGTAGGGTAGGTGTAGGGTAGGTGTAGGGTAGGTGTAGGGTAGGTGTAGGGTAGGTGTAGGGTAGGTGTAGGGTAGGTGTAGGGTAGGTGTAGGGTAGGTGTAGGGTAGGTGTAGGGTAGGTGTAGGGTAGGTGTAGGGTAGGTGTAGGGTAGGTGTAGGGTAGGTGTAGGGTAGGTGTAGGGTAGGTGTAGGGTAGGTGTAGGGTAGGTGTAGGGTAGGTGTAGGGTAGGTGTAGGGTAGGTGTAGGGTAGGTGTAGGGTAGGTGTAGGGTAGGTGTAGGGTAGGTGTAGGGTAGGTGTAGGGTAGGTGTAGGGTAGGTGTAGGGTAGGTGTAGGGTAGGTGTAGTGTAGGTGTAGGGTAGGTGTAGGGTAGGTGTAGGGTAGTTTGAGGAATACTTCTCAAAAACACGACAAAGCCGCGAGCTGCTTGCAGCTCGCGCACCAAGCAAATACTAGTTATAATATATAAAGCTGGATTACCACTCACTGACTCACTGACTCACTGACTCATTGACATAATTGTTCTCCCAGATGGTGGAGGGGGAGGTGGGTATATTTTGAGAGATTCGTAAACAAGTAACTCCCGTGAGTATGGGAAAAGTCCCAAACCTCCCCTTTTCCTCCCCCCTCCTCTATCGTATCTCGGAAACTAAGGTACCCGTATTTTTTGTTTTTTACGGATTCGTTTAGAGGAGGCTCGGAAAAGTAAAAACCATTTTTCAAAAATGACCCCCTCGCCCCCCTTTTCCCCCCCTTTAAGCGGATCTCGGAAGTTGAGAGACTTGGAACATTTCTTTTTTCAGATTCATATAAAGGGGCAATGCTATAGTCACAAACGAACCAGTTTTCAAAGTTGACCCCCTTGCCCCCCTTCTCCCCCCTCCCCCCCCGTTTTGGCTAATCGTTTTTTTTTACGGATTCAGCGTAGGGATCCCGAGTGAAGCGAACCTACGAGACCGAGTGCAGCGTAGGGGGGAGATGGCGAGCGAAGCGAGCCGGCGACCTCCGTAGCGTAACGAAGGTTGAGTGGGTGAAGCGAAACTCAGTGTCTGGCGACGACAAGCAAACATTAGGGTTATGTTTTTTGGAACAAAGTGTAGGGTAGGTGTAGGGTAGGTGTAGGGTAGGTGTAGGGTAGATGTAGGGTAGGTGTAGGGTAGGTGTAGGGTAGGTGTAGGGTAGGTATAGGGTAGGTGTAGGGTAGGTGTAGGGTAGGTGTAGGGTAGGTGTAGGGTTGGTGTAGGGTAGGTGTAGGGTAGGTGTAGGGTAGGTGTAGGGTAGGTGTAGGGTAGGTGTAGGGTAGGTGTAGGGTAGGTGTAGGGTAGGTGTAGGGTAGGTGTAGGGTAGGTGTAGGGTAGGTGTAGGGTAGGTGTAGGGTAGGTGTAGGGTAGGTGTAGGGTAGGTGTAGGGTAGGTGTAGGGTAGGTGTAGGGTAGGTGTAGGGTAGGTGTAGGGTAGGTGTAGGGTAGGTGTAGGGTAGGTGTAGGGTAGGTGTAGGGTAGGTGTAGGGTAGGTGTAGGGTAGGTGTAGGGTAGGTGTAGGGTAGGTGTAGGGTAGGTGTAGGGTAGGTGTAGGGTAGGTGTAGGGTAGGTGTAGGGTAGGTGTAGGGTAGGTGTAGGGTAGGTGTAGGGTAGGTGTAGGGTAGGTGTAGGGTAGGTGTAGGGTAGGTGTAGGGTAGGTGTAGGGTAGGTGTAGGGTAGGTGTAGGGTAGGTGTAGGGTAGGTGTAGGGTAGGTGTAGGGTAGGTGTAGGGTAGGTGTAGGGTAGGTGTAGGGTAGGTGTAGGGTAGGTGTAGGGTAGGTGTAGTGTAGGTGTAGGGTAGGTGTAGGGTAGGTGTAGGGTAGTTTGAGGAATACTTCTCAAAAACACGACAAAGCCGCGAGCTGCTTGCAGCTCGCGCACCAAGCAAATACTAGTTATAATATATAAAGCTGGATTACCACTCACTGACTCACTGACTCACTGACTCATTGACATAATTTACCACTCACTGACTCACTGACTCACTGACTCATTGACATAATTGTTCTCCCAGATGGTGGAGGGGGAGGTGGGTATATTTTGAGAGATTCGTAAACAAGTAACTCCCGTGAGTATGGGAAAAGTCCCAAACCTCCCCTTTTCCTCCCCCCTCCTCCCCCCCTCTATCGTATCTCGGAAACTAAGGTACCCGTATTTTTTGTTTTTTACGGATTCGTTTAGAGGAGGCTCGGAAAAGTAAAAACCATTTTTCAAAAATGACCCCCTCGCCCCCCTTTTCCCCCCCTTTAAGCGGATCTCGGAAGTTGAGAGACTTGGAACATTTATTTTTTCAGATTCATATAAAGGGGCAATGCTATAGTCACAAACGAACCAGTTTTCAAAGTTGACCCCCTTGCCCCCCTTCTCCCCCCTCCCCCCCCGTTTTGGCTAATCTTTTTTTTTTGTTTTTTTTACGGAATCGTTTAGAGGAGGCTCGGAAAAGTAAAAAACATTTTTCAAAGTTGACCCCCTCGCCCCCCTTCTCCCCCCCTTTAAGCGGATCTCGGAAGTTGAGAGACTTTGAAAATTTCTTTTTTCAGATTCATATAAAGGGGCAATGCTATAGTCACAAACGAACCAGTTTTCAAAGTTGACCCCCTTGCCCCCCTTCTCCCCCCTCCCCCCCCGTTTTGGCTAATCGTTTTTTTTTACGGATTCAGCGTAGGGATCCCGAGTGAAGCGAACCTACGAGACCGAGTGCAGCGTAGGGGGGAGATGGCGAGCGAAGCGAGCCGGCGACCTCCGTAGCGTAACGAAGGTTGAGTGGGTGAAGCGAAACTCAGTGTCTGGCGACGACAAGCAAACATTAGGGTTATGTTTTTTGGAACAAAGTGTAGGGTAGGTGTAGGGTAGGTGTAGGGTAGGTGTAGGGTAGATGTAGGGTAGGTGTAGGGTAGGTGTAGGGTAGGTGTAGGGTAGGTATAGGGTAGGTGTAGGGTAGGTGTAGGGTAGGTGTAGGGTAGGTGTAGGGTAGGTGTAGGGTTGGTGTAGGGTAGGTGTAGGGTAGGTGTAGGGTAGGTGTAGGGTAGGTGTAGGGTAGGTGTAGGGTAGGTGTAGGGTAGGTGTAGGGTAGGTGTAGGGTAGGTGTAGGGTAGGTGTAGGGTAGGTGTAGGGTAGGTGTAGGGTAGGTGTAGGGTAGGTGTAGGGTAGGTGTAGGGTAGGTGTAGGGTAGGTGTAGGGTAGGTGTAGGGTAGGTGTAGGGTAGGTGTAGGGTAGGTGTAGGGTAGGTGTAGGGTAGGTGTAGGGTAGGTGTAGGGTAGGTGTAGGGTAGGTGTAGGGTAGGTGTAGGGTAGGTGTAGGGTAGGTGTAGGGTAGGTGTAGGGTAGGTGTAGGGTAGGTGTAGGGTAGGTGTAGGGTAGGTGTAGGGTAGGTAGGGATCCCGAGTGGAGCGAACCTACGAGACCGAGTGCAGCGCAGGGGGGAGGTGGCGAGCGAAGCGAGCCGGCGACCTCCGTAGCGTAACGAAGGTTGAGTGGGTGAAGCGAAACTCAGTGCCTGGCGACGAATGCAAACATTAGGGTTATGTTTTTTGGAACAAAGTCTTGGGTAGGTGTAGGGTAGGTGTAGGGAAGGTGTAGGGTAGGTGTAGGGTAGGTGTAGGGTAGGTGTAGGGTAGGTGTAGGGTAGGTGTAGGATACGTGGAGGGTAGGTGTAGGGTAGGTGTAGGGTAGGTGTAGGGTAGGTGTAGGGTAGGTGTAGGGTAGGTGTAGGGTAGGTGTAGGCTAGGTGTAGGGTAGGTGTAGGGTAGGTGTAGGGTAGGTGTAGGGTAGGTGTAGGGTAGGTGTAGGGTAGGTGTAGGGTAGGTGTAGGGTAGGTGTAGGGTGTAGGGTAGGTGTAGGGTAGGTATAGGGTAGGGTAGGTGTAGGGTAGGTGTAGGGTAGGTGTATGGTAGGTGTAGGGTAGGTGTAGGGTAGGTGTAGGGTAGGTGTAGGGTAGGTGTAGGGTAGGTGTAGGGTAGGTGTAGGGTAGGTGTAGGGTAGGTGTAGGGTAGGTGTAGGGACAACAACACGCGAGCTGCTTGCAGCTCGCGCACCAAGCAAATACTAGTTATTATATTATATAAAACTGCATTACCACTCACTGACTCACTGACTCATTGACATAATTGTTCTCCCAGATGGTGGAGGGGGAGGTGGGTATATTTTGACAGATTCGTAAACAAGTAACTCCCGTGAGTATGGGAAAAGTGCCAAACCTCCCCTTTTCCCCCCCCCTCCTCCCCCCCTCTATCGTATCTCGGAAACTAAGATACCCGTATTTTTTGTTTTTTACGGATTCGTTTAGAGGAGGCTCGCAAAAGTAAAAACCATTTTTCAAAGTTGACCCCCTCGCCCCCCTTCTCCCCCCCTTTAAGCGGATCTCGAAAGTTGAGAGACTTGGAACATTCCTTTTTTCAGATTCATATAAAGGGGCAAAGCTTTAGTCACAAACGAACCATTTTTCAAAGTTGACCCCCTTGCCCCCCTTCTCCCCCCTCCCCCCCCGTTTTGGCTAATCTTTTTTTTTTGTTTTTTTTACGGAATCGTTTAGAGGAGGCTCGGTAAAGTAAAAACCATTTTTCAAAGTTGACCCCCTCGCCCCCCTTCTCCCCCCCTTTAAGCGGATCTCGGAAGTTGAGAGACTTGGAACATTTCTTTTTTCAGTTTCATATAAAGGGGCAATGCTATAGTCACAAACAAACCATTTATCAAAGTTGACCCCCTTGCCGCCCATCTCCCCCCTCCCCCCCCCCGTTTTGGCGAATCTTTTATTTGTTTTTTTTACGGATTCAGCGTAGGGATCCCGAGTGGAGCGAACCTACGAGACCGAGCGTAGCGCAGGGGGGAGGTGGCGAGCGAAGCGAGCCGGCGACCTCCGTAGCGTAACGAAGGTTGAGTGGGTGAAGCGAAACTCAGTGCCTGGCGACGACAAGCAAACATTAGGGTTTATGTTTTTTGGAACAATGTGTAGGGTAGGTGTAGGGTAGGTGTAGGGTAGGTGTAGGGTAGGTGTAGGGTAGGTGTAGGGTAGGTGTAGGGTAGGTGTAGGGTAGGTGTAGGGTAGGTGTAGGGTAGGTGTAGGGTAGGTGTAGGGTAGGTGTAGGGTAGGTGTAGAGTAGGTGTAGGGTAGGTGTAGGGTAGGTGTAGGGTAGGTGTAGGGTAGGTGTAGGGTAGGTGTAGGGTAGGTGTAGGGTAGGTGTAGGGTAGGTGTAGGGTAGGTGTAGGGTAGGTGTAGGGTAGGTGTAGGTTAGGTGTAGGGTAGGTGTAGGGTAGGTGTAGGGTAGGTGTAGGGTAGGTGTAGGGTAGGTGTAGGGTAGGTGTAGGGTAGGTGTAGGGTAGGTGTAGGGTAGGTGTAGGGTAGGTGTAGGGTAGGTGTAGGGTAGGTGTAGGGTAGGTGTAGGGTAGGTGTAGGGTAGGTGTAGGGTAGGTGTAGGGTAGGTGTAGGGTAGGTGTAGGGTAGGTGTAGGGTAGGTGTAGGGTAGGTGTAGGGTAGGTGTAGGGTAGGTGTAGGGTAGGTGTAGGGTAGGTGTAGGGTAGGTGTAGGGTAGGTGTAGGGTAGGTGTAGGGTAGGTGTAGGGTAGGTGTAGGGTAGGTGTAGGGTAGGTGTAGGGTAGGTGTAGGGTAGGTGTAGGGTAGGTGTAGGGTAGGTGTAGGGTAGGTGTAGGGTAGGTGTAGGGTAGGTGTAGGGTAGGTGTAGGGTAGGTGTAGGGTAGGTGTAGGGTAGGTGTAGGGTAGGTGTAGGGTAGGTGTAGGGTAGGTGTAGGGTAGGTGTAGGGTAGGTGTAGGGTAGGTGTAGGGTAGGTGTAGGGTAGGTGTAGGGTAGGTGTAGGGTAGGTGTAGGGTAGGTGTAGGGTAGGTGTAGGGTAGGTGTAGGGTAGGTGTAGGGTAGGTGTAGGGTAGGTGTAGGGTAGGTGTAGGGTAGGTGTAGGGTAGGTGTAGGGTAGGTGTAGGGTAGGTGTAGGGTAGGTGTAGGGTAGGTGTAGGGTAGGTGTAGGGTAGGTGTAGGGTAGGTGTAGTGTAGGTGTAGGGTAGGTGTAGGGTAGGTGTAGGGTAGGTGTAGGGTAGGTGTAGGGTAGGTGTAGGGTAGGTGTAGGGTAGGTGTAGGGTAGGTAGGGATCCCGAGTGGAGCGAACCTACGAGACCGAGTGCAGCGCAGGGGGGAGGTGGCGAGCGAAGCGAGCCGGCGACCTCCGTAGCGTAACGAAGGTTGAGTGGGTGAAGCGAAACTCAGTGCCTGGCGACGAATGCAAACATTAGGGTTATGTTTTTTGGAACAAAGTCTTGGGTAGGTGTAGGGTAGGTGTAGGGAAGGTGTAGGGTAGGTGTAGGGTAGGTGTAGGGTAGGTGTAGGGTAGGTGTAGGGTAGGTGTAGGGTAGGTGTAGGGTAGGTGTAGGGTAGGTGTAGGGTAGGTGTAGGGTAGGTGTAGGGTAGGTGTAGGGTAGGTGTAGGCTAGGTGTAGGGTAGGTGTAGGGTAGGTGTAGGGTAGGTGTAGGGTAGGTGTAGGGTAGGTGTAGGGTAGGTGTAGGGTAGGTGTAGGGTAGGTGTAGGGTGTAGGGTAGGTGTAGGGTAGGTATAGGGTAGGGTAGGTGTAGGGTAGGTGTAGGGTAGGTGTATGGTAGGTGTAGGGTAGGTGTAGGGTAGGTGTAGGGTAGGTGTAGGGTAGGTGTAGGGTAGGTGTAGGGTAGGTGTAGGGTAGGTGTAGGGTAGGTGTAGGGTAGGTGTAGGGACAACAACACGCGAGCTGCTTGCAGCTCGCGCACCAAGCAAATACTAGTTATTATTATATTATATAAAACTGCATTACCACTCACTGACTGATTGACATAATTGTTCTCCCAGATGGTGAAGGGGGAGGTGGGTATATTTTGACAGATTCGTAAACAAGTCACTATCGCGAGTATGGGAAAAGTCCCAAACCTCCCCTTTTCCTCCCCCCTCCTCCCCCCCTCTATCGTATCTCGGAAACTAAGATACCGGTATTCTGTTTTTTTACGGATTCGTTTAGAGGAGGCTTGGAAAAGTAAAAACCATTTTTCAAAGTTGACCCCCTCGCCCCCCTTCTCCCCCCCTTTAAGCGGATCTCGAAAGTTGGAACATTTGGAACATTTCTTTTTTCAGATTCATATAAAGGGGCAATGCTATAGTCACAAACGAACCAGTTTTCAAAGTTGACCCCCTTGCCCCCCTTCTCCCCCCTCCCCCCCCCCGTTTTGGCGATTCTTTTTTTTTGTTTTTTTTATGGATTCGTTTAGAGGAGAATCGGAAAAGTAAAAACCATTTTTCAAAGTAGACCCCCTCGCCCCCCTTCTCCCCCCCTTCAAGCGGATCTCGGAAGTTGAGAGACTTGGAACATTTCTTTTTTCAGATTCATATAAAGGGGCAATGCTATAGTCACAAACGAACCAGTTTTCAAAGTTGACCCCCTTGCCCCCCTTCTCCCCCCTCCCCCCCCCCGTTTTGGCGAATCTTTTTTTTTTGTTTTTTTTACGGATTCAGCGTAGGGATCCCGAGTGAAGCGAACCTACGAGACCGAGTGCAGCGCAGGGGGGAGGTGGCGAGCGAAGCGAGCCGGCGACCTCCGTAGCGTAACGAAGGTTGAGTGGGTGAAGTGAAACTCCGTGCCTGGCGACGACAAGCAAACATTAGGGTTATGTTTTTTGGAACAAAGTTTAGGGTAGGTGTAGGGTAGGTGTAGGGTAGGTGTAGGGTAGGTGTAGGGTAGGTGTAGGGTAGTTGTAGGGTAGGTGTAGGGTAGGTGTAGGGTAGGTGTAGGGTAGGTGTAGGGTAGGTGTAGGGTAGGTGTAGGGTAGGTGTAGGGTAGGTGTAGGGTAGGTGTAGGGTAGGTGTAGGGTAGGTGTAGGGTAGGTGTAGGGTAGGTGTAGGGTAGGTGTAGGGTAGGTGCAGGGTAGGTGTAGGGTAGGTGTAGGGTAGGTGTAGGGTAGGTGTAGGGTAGGTGTAGGGTAGGTGTAGGGTAGGTGTAGGGTAGGTGTAGGGTAGGTGTAGGGTAGGTGTAGGGACAACAACACGCGGGTGTAGGGACAACAACACGCGAGCTGCTTGCAGCTCGCGCACCAAGCAAATACTAGTTATACTATATAAAACTGCATTACCACTCACTGACTCACTGACTCACTCATTGACATAATTGTTCTCCCAGATGGTGAAGGGGGAGGTGGGTATATTTTGACAGATTCGTAAACAAGTAACTCTCGCGAGTATGGGAAAAGTCCCAAACCTCCCCTTTTCCTCCCCCCTCCTCCCCCCCTCTATCGTATCTCGGAAACTAAGGTACCTGTAGTATGTTTTTTTTACGGATTCGTTTAGAGGAGGCTCGGATAAGTAAAAACCATTTTTCAAAGTTGATCCCCTCGCCCCCCTTCTCCCCCCCTTTAAGCGGATCTCGGAAGTTGAGAGACTTGGAACATTTCTTTTTTCAGATTCATATAAAGGGGCAATGCTTTAGTCACAAACAAACCATTTTTCAAAGTTGACCCCCTTGCCCCCCTTCTCCCCCCTCCCCCCCCCGTTTTGGCGAATCTTTTTTTTTCGTTTTTTTTTCGGATTCGTTTAGAGGAGGCTCGGAAAAGTAAAAACCATTTTTCAAAGTTGACCCCCTCGCCCCCCTTCTCACCCCCTTTAAGCGGATCTCGGAAGTTGAGAGACTTGGAACATTTCTTTTTTCAGATTCATATAAAGGGGCAATGCTATAGTCACAAACGAACCATTATCAAAGTTGACCCCCTTGCCGCCCATCTCCCCCCGCCCCCCCCCGTTTTGGCGAATCTTTTTTTTTTGTTTTTTTTCGGATTCAGCGTAGGGATCCCGAGTGGAGCGAATCTACGAGACCGAGTGCAGCGCAGGGGGGAGGTGGCGAGCGAAGCGAGCCGGCGACCTCCGTAGCGTAACGAAGGTTGAGTGGGTGAAGCGAAACTCAGTGCCTGGCGACGACAAGCAAACATTAGGGTTATGTGTTTTGGAACAAAGTGTAGGGTAGGTGTAGGGTAGGTGTAGGGTAGGTGTAGGGTAGGTGTAGGGTAGGTGCAGGGTAGGTGTAGGGTAGGTGTAGGGTCGGTGTAGGGTAGGTGTAGGGTAGGTGTAGGGTAGGTGTAGGGTAGGTGTAGGGTAGGTGTAGGGTAGGTGTAGGGTAGGTGTAGGGTAGGTGTAGGGTAGGTGTAGGGTAGGTGTAGCGTAGGTGTAGGGTAGGTGTAGGGTAGGGTAGGTGTAGGTGTAGGGTAGGTGTAGGGTAGGTGTAGGGTAGGTGTAGGGTAGGTGTAGGGTAGGTGTAGGGTAGGTGTAGGGTAGGTGTAGGGTAGGTGTAGGGTAGGTGTAGGGTAGGTGTAGGGTAGGTGTAGGGTAGGTGTAGGGTAGGTGTAGGGTAGGTGTAGGGTAGGTGTAGGGTAGGTGTAGGGTAGGTGTAGGGTAGGTGTAGGGTAGGTGTAGGGTAGGTGTAGGGTAGGTGTAGGGTAGGTGTAGGGTAGGTGTAGGGTAGGTGTAGGGTAGGTGTAGGGTAGGTGTAGGGTAGGTGTAGGGTAGGTGTAGGGTAGGTGTAGGGTAGGTGTAGGGTAGGTGTAGGGTAGGTGTAGGGTAGGTGTAGTGTAGGTGTAGGGTAGGTGTAGGGTAGGTGTAGGGTATGTGTAGGGTAGGTGTAGGTGTAGGGTAGGTGTAGGGTAGGTGTAGGATAGGTGTAGGGTAGGTTAAGGAATACTTCTCAAAAACACGACAAAACCGCGAGCTGCTTGCAGCTCGCGCACCAAGCAAAAACTAGTTATTATATTATATTATATAAAACTGCATTACCACTCACTGACTGACTCATTGACATAATTGTTCTCCCAGATGGTGGATGGGGAGGTGGGTATATTTTGACAGATTCGTAAACAAGTAACTCCCGTGAGTATGGGAAAAGTCCCAAACCTCCCCTTTTCCTCCCCCCTCCTCCCCCCCTCTATCGTATCTCGGAAACTAAGGTACCCGTATTTTTTGTTTTTTACGGATTCGTTTAGAGGAGGCTCGGAAAAGTAAAAACCATTTTTCAAAGTTGACCCCCTCGCCCCCCATCTCCCCCCCTTTAAGCGGATCTCGGAAGTTGAGAGACTTGGAACATTTCTTTTTTCAGATTCATATAAAGGGGCAATGCTATAGTCACAAACAAACCATTTTTCAAAGTTGACCCCCTTGCCCCCCATCTCCCCCCTCCCCCCCCCCCGTTTTGGCGAATCTTTTTTTTAGGGATTCAGCGTAGGGATCCCGAGTGGAGCGAACCTACGAGACCGAGTGCAGCGCAGGGGGGAGGTGGCGAGCGAAGCGAGCCGGCGACCTCCGTAGCGTAACGAAGGTTGAGTGGGTGAAGCGAAACTCAGTGCCTGGCGACGACAAGCAAACATTAGGGTTATGTGTTTTGGAACAAAGTGTAGGGTAGGTGTAGGGTAGGTGTAGGGTAGGTGTAGGGTAGGTGTAGGGTAGGTGCAGGGTAGGTGTAGGGTAGGTGTAGGGTCGGTGTAGGGTAGGTGTAGGGTAGGTGTAGGGTAGGTGTAGGGTAGGTGTAGGGTAGGTGTAGGGTAGGTGTAGGGTAGGTGTAGGGTAGGTGTAGGGTAGGTGTAGGGTAGGTGTAGGGTAGGTGTAGCGTAGGTGTAGGGTAGGTGTAGGGTAGGGTAGGTGTAGGTGTAGGGTAGGTGTAGGGTAGGTGTAGGGTAGGTGTAGGGTAGGTGTAGGGTAGGTGTAGGGTAGGTGTAGGGTAGGTGTAGGGTAGGTGTAGGGTAGGTGTAGGGTAGGTGTAGGGTAGGTGTAGGGTAGGTGTAGGGTAGGTGTAGGGTAGGTGTAGGGTAGGTGTAGGGTAGGTGTAGGGTAGGTGTAGGGTAGGTGTAGGGTAGGTGTAGGGTAGGTGTAGGGTAGGTGTAGGGTAGGTGTAGGGTAGGTGTAGGGTAGGTGTAGGGTAGGTGTAGGGTAGGTGTAGGGTAGGTGTAGGGTAGGTGTAGGGTAGGTGTAGGGTAGGTGTAGGGTAGGTGTAGGGTAGGTGTAGTGTAGGTGTAGGGTAGGTGTAGGGTAGGTGTAGGGTATGTGTAGGGTAGGTGTAGGTGTAGGGTAGGTGTAGGGTAGGTGTAGGATAGGTGTAGGGTAGGTTAAGGAATACTTCTCAAAAACACGACAAAACCGCGAGCTGCTTGCAGCTCGCGCACCAAGCAAAAACTAGTTATTATATTATATAAAACTGCATTACCACTCACTGACTGATTGACATAATTGTTCTCCCAGATGGTGAAGGGGGAGGTGGGTATATTTTGACAGATTCGTAAACAAGTCACTCTCGCGAGTATGGGAAAAGTCCCAAACCTCCCCTTTTCCTCCCCCCTCCTCCCCCCCTCTATCGTATCTCGGAAACTAAGGTACCCGTAGAATGTTTTTTTTACGGATTCGTTTAGAGGAGGCTCGCAAAAGTAAAAACCATTTTTCAAAGTTGACCCCCTCGCCCCCCTTCTCCCCCCCTTTAAGCGGATCTCGAAAGTTGGAACATTTGGAACATTTCTTTTTTCAGGTTCATATAAAGGGGCAATGCTATAGTCACAAACAAACCATTTTTCATAGTTGACCCCCTTGCCCCCCTTCTCCCCCCTCCCCCCCCGTTTTGGCGAATCTTTTTTTTTCGTTTTTTTTACGGATTCGTTTAGAGGAGGCTCGGAAAAGTAAGAACCATTTTTCAAAGTTGGCTCCCTCGCCCCCCTTCTCCCCCCCTTTAAGCGGATCTCGGAAGTTGAGAGACTTGGAACATTTCTTTTTTCAGATTCATATAAAGGGGCAATGCTATAGTCACAAACAAACCATTTTTCAAAGTTGACCCCCTTGCCCCCCTTCTCCCCCCCTCCCCCTTTTTTTTCTGTTTTTTTTACGGATTCAGCGTAGGGATCCCGAGTGGAGCGAACCTACGAGACCGAGTGCAGCGCAGGGGGGAGGTGGCGAGCGAAGCGAGCCGGCGACCTCCGTAGCGTAACGAAGGTTGAGTGGGTGAAGCGAAACTCAGTGCCTGGCGACGACAAGCAAACATTAGGGTTTTGTTTTTTGGAACAAAGTTTAGGGTAGGTGTAGGGTAGGTGTAGGGTAGGTGTATGGTAGGTGTAGGGTAGGTGTAGGGTAGGTGTAGGGTAGGTGTAGGGTAGGTGTAGGGTAGGTGTAGGGTAGGTGTAGGGTAGGTGTAGGGTAGGTGTAGGGTAGGTGTAGGGTAGGTGTAGGGTAGGTGTAGGGTAGGTGTAGGGTAGGTGTAGGGTAGGTGTAGGGTAGGTGTAGGGTAGGTGTAGGGTAGGTGTATGGTAGGTGTAGGGACAACAACACGCGAACAAAGTTGACCCCCTCGCCCCCCTTCTCCCCCCCTTTAAGCGGATCTCGGAAGTTGAGAGACTTGGAACATTTCTTTTTTCAGATTCATATAAAGGGGCAATGCTATAGTCACAAACAAACCATTTTTCAAAGTTGACCCCCTTGCCCCCCTTCCCCCCCCCGTTTTGGCGAATCTTTTTTTTTTGTTTTTTTTACGGATTCAGCGTAGGGATCCCGAGTGGAGCGAACTCAGTGCCTGGCGACGACAAGCAAACATTAGGGTTATGTTTTTTGGAACAAATTGTAGGGTAGGTGCAGGGTAGGTGCAGGGTAGGTGTAGGGTAGGTGTAGGGTAGGTGTAGGGTAGGTGTAGGGTAGGTGTAGGGTAGGTGTAGGGTAGGTGTAGGGTAGGTGTAGGGTAGGTGTAGGGTAGGTGTAGGGTAGGTGTAGGGTAGGTGTAGGGTAGGTGTAGGGTAGGTGTAGGGTAGGTGTAGGGTAGGTGTAGGGTAGGTGTAGGGCAGGTGTAGGGCAGGTGTAGGGTAGGTGTAGGGTAGGTGTAGGGTAGGTGTAGGGTAGGTGTAGGGTAGGTGTAGGGTAGGTGTAGGGTAGGTGTAGGGTAGGTTAAGGAATACTTC
Organism: Orthosia incerta; assembly: GCA_948252205.1. Classification (NCBI taxonomy): domain Eukaryota; kingdom Metazoa; phylum Arthropoda; class Insecta; order Lepidoptera; family Noctuidae; genus Orthosia; species Orthosia incerta. Next base: position 8,580,150 of record OX411754.1, on the reverse strand, counting down.
TCAAAAACACGACAAAGCCGCGAGCTGCTTGCAGCTCGCGCACCAAGCAAATACTAGTTATTATATTATATAAAACTGCATTACCACTCACTGACTGACTCATTGACATAATTGTTCTCCCAGATGGTGGATGGGGAGGTGGGTATATTTTGACAGATTCGTAAACAAGTAACTCCCGTGAGTATGGGAAAAGTCCCAAACCTCCCCTTTTCCTCCCCCCTCCTCCCCCCCTCTATCGTATCTCGGAAACTAAGGTACCCGTATTTTTTGTTTTTTACGGATTCGTTTAGAGGAGGCTCGGAAAAGTAAAAACCATTTTTCAAAGTTGACCCCCTCGCCCCCCATCTCCCCCCCTTTAAGCGGATCTCGGAAGTTGAGAGACTTGGAACATTTCTTTTTTCAGATTCATATAAAGGGGCAATGCTATAGTCACAAACAAACCATTTTTCAAAGTTGACCCCCTTGCCCCCCATCTCCCCCCTCCCCCCCCCCCGTTTTGGCGAATCTTTTTTTTAGGGATTCAGCGTAGGGATCCCGAGTGGAGCGAACCTACGAGACCGAGTGCAGCGCAGGGGGGAGGTGGCGAGCGAAGCGAGCCGGCGACCTCCGTAGCGTAACGAAGGTTGAGTGGGTGAAGCCAAACTCAGTGCCTGGGTAGGGTAGGTGTAGGGTAGGTGTAGGGTAGGTGTAGGGTAGGTGTAGGGTAGGTGTAGGGTAGGTGTAGGGTAGGTGTAGGGTAGGTGTAGGGTAGGTGTAGGGTAGGTGTAGGGTAGGTGTAGGGTAGGTGTAGGGTAGGTGTAGGGTAGGTGTAGGGTAGGTGTAGGGTAGGTGTAGGGTAGGTGTAGGGTAGGTGTAGGGTAGGTGTAGGGTAGGTGTAGGGTAGGTGTAGGGTAGGTGTAGGGTAGGTGTAGGGTAGGTGTAGGGTAGGTGTAGGGTAGGTGTAGGGTAGGTGTAGGGTAGGTGTAGGGTAGGTGTAGGGTAGGTGTAGGGTAGGTGTAGGGTAGGTGTAGGGTAGGTGTAGGGTAGGTGTAGGGTAGGTGTAGGGTAGGTGTAGGGTAGGTGTAGGGTAGGTGAATACTTCTCAAAAACACGACGAAACCGCGAGCTGCTTGCAGCTCGCGCACCAAGCAAATACTAGTTATAATATATAAAACTGCATTACCACTGACTCACTGACTGACTCATTGACATAATTGTTCTCCCAGATGGTGGAGGGGGAGGTGGGTATATTTTGACAGATTCGTAAACAAGTAACTCCCGTGAGTATGGGAAAAGTCCCAAACCTCCCCTTTTCCTCCCCCCTCCTCCCCCCCTCTATCGTATCTCGGAAACTAAGGTACCCGTATTTTTTGTTTTTTACGGATTCGTTTAGAGGAGGCTCGGAAAAGTAAAGACCATTTTTCAAATTTGACCCCCTCGCCCCCCTTCTCCCCCCCTTTAAGCGGATCTCGAAAGTTGAGAGACTTGGAACATTTATTTTTTCAGATTCATATAAAGGGGCAATGTTATAGTCACAAACGAACCAGTTTTCAAAGTTGACCCCCTTGCCCCCCTTCACCCCCCCTCCCCCCCCGTTTTGGGGAATCTTTTTTTTTTGTTTTTTTTACGGATTCGTTTAGAGGAGGCTCGGAAAAGTAAAAACCATTTTTCAAAGTTGACCCCCTCGCCCCCCTTCTCCCCCCCTTTAAGCAGATCTCGGAAGTTGAGAGACTTGGAACATTTCTTTTTTCAGATTCATATAAAGGGGCAATGCTATAGTCACAAACAAACCATTTTTCAAAGTTGACCCCCTTGCCCCCCTTCTCCCCCCTCCCCCCCCCCCGTTTTGGCGAATCTTTTTTTTTCTGTTTGTTTTACGGATTCGTTTAGAGGAGGCTCGGAAAAGTAAAACCCATTTTTCAAAAGTGACCCCCTCGCCCCCCTCCCCCCCCACCCGTTTTGGCGAATCTTTTTTTTCGTTTTTTTTACGGATTCAGCGTAGGGATCCCGAGTGGAGCGAACCTACGAGACCGAGTGCAGCGCAGGGGGGAGGTGGCGAGCGAAGCGAGCCGGCGACCTCCGTAGCGTAACGAAGGTTGAGTGGGTGAAGCGAAACTCAGTCCCTGGCGACGACAAGCAAACATTAGGGTTATGTTTTTTGGAACAAAGTTTAGGGTAGGTGTAGGGTAGGTGTAGGGTAGGTGTAGGGTAGGTGTAGGGTAGGTGTAGGGTAGGTGTAGGGTAGGTGTAGGGTAGGTGTAGGGTAGGTGTAGGGTAGGTGTAGAGTAGGTGTAGGGTAGGTGTAGGGTAGGTGTAGGGTAGGTGTAGGGTAGGTGTAGGGTAGGTGTAGGGTAGGTGTAGGGTAGGTGTAGGGTAGGTTAAGGAATACTTCTCAAAAACACGACAAAGCCGCGAGCTGCTTGCAGCTCGCGCACCAAGCAAATACTAGTTATATTATATAAAACTGCATTACCACTCACTGACTCACTGACTCATTGACATAATTGTTCTCCCAGATGGTGGAGGGGGAGGTGGGTATATTTTGACAGATTCGTAAACAAGTAACTCCCGTGAGTATGGGAAAAGTGCCAAACCTCCCCTTTTCCCCCCCCCTCCTCCCCCCCTCTATCGTATCTCGGAAACTAAGATACCCGTATTTTTTGTTTTTTACGGATTCGTTTAGAGGAGGCTCGCAAAAGTAAAAACCATTTTTCAAAGTTGACCCCCTCGCCCCCCTTCTCCCCCCCTTTAAGCGGATCTCGAAAGTTGAGAGACTTGGAACATTCCTTTTTTCAGATTCATATAAAGGGGCAAAGCTTTAGTCACAAACGAACCATTTTTCAAAGTTGACCCCCTTGCCCCCCTTCTCCCCCCTCCCCCCCCGTTTTGGCTAATCTTTTTTTTTTGTTTTTTTTACGGAATCGTTTAGAGGAGGCTCGGTAAAGTAAAAACCATTTTTCAAAGTTGACCCCCTCGCCCCCCTTCTCCCCCCCTTTAAGCGGATCTCGGAAGTTGAGAGACTTGGAACATTTCTTTTTTCAGTTTCATATAAAGGGGCAATGCTATAGTCACAAACAAACCATTTATCAAAGTTGACCCCCTTGCCGCCCATCTCCCCCCTCCCCCCCCCCGTTTTGGCGAATCTTTTATTTGTTTTTTTTACGGATTCAGCGTAGGGATCCCGAGTGGAGCGAACCTACGAGACCGAGCGTAGCGCAGGGGGGAGGTGGCGAGCGAAGCGAGCCGGCGACCTCCGTAGCGTAACGAAGGTTGAGTGGGTGAAGCGAAACTCAGTGCCTGGCGACGACAAGCAAACATTAGGGTTTATGTTTTTTGGAACAATGTGTAGGGTAGGTGTAGGGTAGGTGTAGGGTAGGTGTAGGGTAGGTGTAGGGTAGGTGTAGGGTAGGTGTAGGGTAGGTGTAGGGTAGGTGTAGGGTAGGTGTAGGGTAGGTGTAGGGTAGGTGTAGGGTAGGTGTAGGGTAGGTGTAGAGTAGGTGTAGGGTAGGTGTAGGGTAGGTGTAGGGTAGGTGTAGGGTAGGTGTAGGGTAGGTGTAGGGTAGGTGTAGGGTAGGTGTAGGGTAGGTGTAGGGTAGGTGTAGGGTAGGTGTAGGGTAGGTGTAGGTTAGGTGTAGGGTAGGTGTAGGGTAGGTGTAGGGTAGGTGTAGGGTAGGTGTAGGGTAGGTGTAGGGTAGGTGTAGGGTAGGTGTAGGGTAGGTGTAGGGTAGGTGTAGGGTAGGTGTAGGGTAGGTGTAGGGTAGGTGTAGGGTAGGTGTAGGGTAGGTGTAGGGTAGGTGTAGGGTAGGTGTAGGGTAGGTGTAGGGTAGGTGTAGGGTAGGTGTAGGGTAGGTGTAGGGTAGGTGTAGGGTAGGTGTAGGGTAGGTGTAGGGTAGGTGTAGGGTAGGTGTAGGGTAGGTGTAGGGTAGGTGTAGGGTAGGTGTAGGGTAGGTGTAGGGTAGGTGTAGGGTAGGTGTAGGGTAGGTGTAGGGTAGGTGTAGGGTAGGTGTAGGGTAGGTGTAGGGTAGGTGTAGGGTAGGTGTAGGGTAGGTGTAGGGTAGGTGTAGGGTAGGTGTAGGGTAGGTGTAGGGTAGGTGTAGGGTAGGTGTAGGGTAGGTGTAGGGTAGGTGTAGGGTAGGTGTAGGGTAGGTGTAGGGTAGGTGTAGGGTAGGTGTAGGGTAGGTGTAGGGTAGGTGTAGGGTAGGTGTAGGGTAGGTGTAGGGTAGGTGTAGGGTAGGTGTAGGGTAGGTGTAGGGTAGGTGTAGGGTAGGTGTAGGGTAGGTGTAGGGTAGGTGTAGGGTAGGTGTAGGGTAGGTGTAGGGTAGGTGTAGGGTAGGTGTAGTGTAGGTGTAGGGTAGGTGTAGGGTAGGTGTAGGGTAGGTGTAGGGTAGGTGTAGGGTAGGTGTAGGGTAGGTGTAGGGTAGGTGTAGGGTAGGTAGGGATCCCGAGTGGAGCGAACCTACGAGACCGAGTGCAGCGCAGGGGGGAGGTGGCGAGCGAAGCGAGCCGGCGACCTCCGTAGCGTAACGAAGGTTGAGTGGGTGAAGCGAAACTCAGTGCCTGGCGACGAATGCAAACATTAGGGTTATGTTTTTTGGAACAAAGTCTTGGGTAGGTGTAGGGTAGGTGTAGGGAAGGTGTAGGGTAGGTGTAGGGTAGGTGTAGGGTAGGTGTAGGGTAGGTGTAGGGTAGGTGTAGGATACGTGGAGGGTAGGTGTAGGGTAGGTGTAGGGTAGGTGTAGGGTAGGTGTAGGGTAGGTGTAGGGTAGGTGTAGGGTAGGTGTAGGCTAGGTGTAGGGTAGGTGTAGGGTAGGTGTAGGGTAGGTGTAGGGTAGGTGTAGGGTAGGTGTAGGGTAGGTGTAGGGTAGGTGTAGGGTAGGTGTAAGGTAGGTGTAGGGACAACAACACGCGAGCTGCTTGCAGCTCGCGCACCAAGCAAATACTAGTTATATTATATAAAACTGCATTACCACTCACTGACTGACTCATTGACATAATTGTTCTCCCAGATGGTGGAGGGGGAGGTAGGTATATTTTGACAGATTCGTAAACAAGTAACTCCCGTGAGTATGGGAAAAGTGCCAAACCTCCCCTTTTCCCCCCCCCTCCTCCCCCCCTCTATCGTTTCTCGGAAACTAAGGTACCCGTATTTTTTGTTTTTTACGGATTCGTTTAGAGGAGGCTCGGAAAAGTAAAAAGCATTTTTCAAAGTTGACCCCCTCGCCCCCCTTCTCCCCCCCTTTAAGCGGATCTCGAAAGTTGGAACATTTGGAACATTTCTTTTTTCAGATTCATATAAAGGGGCAATGCTATAGTCACAAACGAACCAGTTTTCAAAGTTGACCCCCTTGCCCCCCTTCTCCCCCCTTCTCCCCCCTCCCCCCCCCCCCCGTTTTGGCGATTTTTTTTTTTAGTTTTTTTTACGGATTCGTTTAGAAGAGGCTCGGAAAAGTAAAAAACATTTTTCAAAGTTGACCCCCTTTCCCCCAATCTCTCCCCTCCCCCCCCCCGTTTTGGCGAATCGTTTTTTTGTTTTTTTTACGGATTCAGCGTAGGAATCCCGAGTGGAGCGAACCTACGAGACCGAGTGCAGCGCAGGGGGGAGGTGGCGAGCGAAGCGAGCCGGCGACCTCCGTAGCGTAACGAAGGTTGAGTGGGTGAAGCGAAACTCAGTGCCTGGCGACGACAAGCAAATATTAGGGTTATGTTTTTTGGAACAAAGTTTAGGGTAGGTGTAGGGTAGGTGTAGGGTAGGTGTAGGGTAGGTGTAGGGTAGGTGTAGGGTAGGTGTAGGGTAGGTGTAGGGTAGGTGTAGGGTAGGTGTAGGGTAGGTGTAGGGTAGGTGTAGGGTAGGTGTAGGGTAGGTGTAGGGTAGGTGTAGGGTAGGTGTAGGGTAGGTGTAGGGTAGGTGTAGGGTAGGTGTAGGGTAGGTGTAGGGTAGGTGTAGGGTAGGTGTAGGGTAGGTGTAGGGTAGGTGTAGGGTAGGTGTAGGGTAGGTGTAGGGTAGGTGTAGGGTAGGTGTAGGGTAGGTGTAGGGTAGGTGTAGGGTAGGTGTAGGGTAGGTGTAGGGTAGGTGTAGGGTAGGTGTAGGGTAGGTGTAGGGTAGGTGTAGGGTAGGTGTAGGGTAGGTGTAGGGTAGGTGTAGGGTAGGTGTAGGGACAACAACACGCGAGCTGCTTGCAGCTCGCGCACCAAGCGAATACTAGTTATTATTATATTATACTATATAAAACTGCATTACCACTGACTGACTCACTGACTGACTCACTGACATAATTGTTCTCCCAGATGGTGAAGGGGGAGGTGGGTATATTTTGACAGATTCGTAAACAAGTAATTCTCACGAGTATGGGAAAAGTGCCAAACCTCCTCTTTTCCTCCCCCCTCCTCCCCCCTTCTATCGTATCTCGGAAACTAAGGCACCCGTAGTATGTTTTTTTTACGGATTCGTTTAGAGGAGGCTCAGAAAAGTAAAAACCAATTTTCAAAGTTGACCCCCTCGCCCCCCTTCTCCCCCCCTTTAAGCGGATCTCGAAAGTTGAGAGACTTGGAACATTTCTTTTTTCAGTTTCATATAAAGGGGCAATGCTTTAGTCACAAACGAACCAGTTTTCAAAGTTGACGCCCTTGCCCCCCTTCTCCCCCCTCCCTCCCCGTTTTGGCTAATATTTTTTTTTTGTTTTTTTTTACGGATTCGTTTAGAGGAGGCTCGGAAAAGTAAAAAACAATTTTCAAAGTTGAACCCCTCGCCCCCCTTTTCCCCCCCTTTAAGCGGATCTCGAAAGTTGAGAGACTTGGAACATTTCTTTTTTCAGATTCATATAAAGGGGCAATGCTATAGTCACAAACAAACCATTTTTCAAAGTCTACCCCCTTGCCCCCCTTCTCCCCCCTCCCCCCCCCCCCCGTTTTGGCGAATCTTTTTTTTTGCTTTTTTTACGGATTCGTTTAGACGAGGCTCGGAAAAGTAAAAACCATTTTTCGAAGTTGACCCCCTCGCCCCCCTTCTCACCCCCTTTAAGCGGATCTCGAAAGTTGAGAGACTTGGAACATTTCTTTTTTCAGATTCATATAAAGGGGCAATGCTATAGTCACAAACAAACCATTTATCAAAGTTGACCCCCTTGCCGCCCATCTCCCCCCTTCCCCCCCCCCGTTTTGGCGAATCTTTTATTTGTTTTTTTTACGGATTCAGCGTAGGGATCCCGAGTGGAGCGAACCTACGAGACCGAGTGCAGCGCAGGGGGGAGGTGGCGAGCGAAGCGAGCCGGCGACCTCCGAAACGTAACGAAGGTTGAGTGGGTGAAGCGAAACTCAGTGCCTGGCGACGACAAGCAAACATTAGGGTTTATGTTTTTTGGAACAAAGTGTAGGATAGGTGTAGGGTAGGTGTAGGGTAGGTGTAGGGTAGGTGTAGGGTAGGTGTAGGGTAGGTGTAGGGTAGGTGTAGGGTAGGTGTAGGGTAGGTGTAGGGTAGGTGTAGGGTAGGTGTAGGGTAGGTGTAGGGTAGGTGTAGGGTAGGTGTAGGGTAGGTGTAGGGTAGGTGTAGGGTAGGTGTAGGGTAGGTGTAGGGTAGGTGTAGGGTAGGTGTAGGGTAGGTGTAGGGTAGGTGTAGGGTAGGTGTAGGGTAGGTGTAGGGTAGGTGTAGGGTAGGTGTAGGGTAGGTGTAGGGTAGGTGTAGGGTAGGTGTAGGGTAGGTGTAGGGTAGGTGTAGGGTAGGTGTAGGGTAGGTGTAGGGTAGGTGTAGGGTAGGTGTAGGGTAGGTGTAGGGTAGGTGTATGGTAGGTGTAGGGTAGGTGTAGGGTAGGTGTAGGGTAGGTGTAGGGTAGGTGTAGGGAAGGTGTAGGGTAGATGTAGGGTAGGTGTAGCGTAGGTGTAGGGTAGGTGTAGGGTAGGTGTAGGGTAGGTGTAGGGTAGGTGTAGGGTAGGTTAAGGAATACTTCTCAAAAACACGACAAAGCCGCGAGCTGCTTGCAGCTCGCGCACCAAGCAAATACTAGTTATACTATATAAAACTGCATTACCACTGACTGACTGACTCACTGACTCACTCATTGACATAATTGTTCTCCCAGATGGTGAAGGGGGAGGTGGGTATATTTTGACAGATTCGTAAACAAGTAACTCTCGCGAGTATGGGAAAAGTCCCAAACCTCCCCTTTTCCTCCCCCCTCCTCCCCCCCTCTATCGTATCTCAGAAACTAAGGTACCCTTATTCTGTTTTTTTTACGGAATCGTTTAGAGGAGGCTGGGAAAAGTAAAAACCATTTTTCAAAAATGACCCCCTTGCCCCCCTTCTCCCCCCCTTTAAGCGGATCTCGGAAGTTGAGAGACTTGGAACATTTCTTTTTTCAGATTCATATAAAGGGGCAATGCTATAGTCACAAACGAACCAGTTTTCAAAGTTGACCCCCTTGCCCCCCTTCTCCCCCTCCCCCCCCTGTTTTGGCGAATCTTTTTTTCGTGTTTTTTTTACGGATTCGTTTACAGGAGGCTCGGAAAAGTAAAAACCATTTTTCAAAGTTGACCCCTCGCCCCCCTTCTCCCCCCCTTTAAGCGGATCTCGAAAGTTGGAACATTTGGAACATTTCTTTTTTCATATTCATATAAAGGGGCAATGCTATAGTCACAAACAAACCATTTTTCAAAGTTGACCCCCTTATCCCCCTTCGCCCCCCTCCCCCCCGTTGTGGCGAATCTTTATTTTTTGTTTTTTTTATGGATTCAGCGTAGGGATCCCGAGTGGAGCGAAACTCAGTGCCTGGCGACGAATGCAAACATTAGGGTTATGTTTTTTGGAACAAAGTTTAGGGTAGGTGTAGGGTAGGTGTAGGGTAGGTGTAGGGTAGGTGTAGGGTAGGTGTAGGGTAGGTGTAGGGTAGGTGTAGGGTAGGTGTAGGGTAGGTGTAGGGTAGGTGTAGGGTAGGTGTAGGGTAGGTGTAGGGTAGGTGTAGGGTAGGTGTAGGGTAGGTGTAGGGTAGGTGTAGGGTAGGTGTAGGGTAGGTGTAGGGTAGGTGTAGGGTAGGTGTAGGGTAGGTGTAGGGTAGGTGTAGGGTAGGTGTAGGGTAGGTGTAGGGTAGGTGTAGGGTAGGTGTAGGGTAGGTGTAGGGTAGGTGTAGGGTAGGTGTAGGGTAGGTGTAGGGTAGGTGTAGGGTAGGTGTAGGGTAGGTGTAGGGTAGGTGTAGGGTAGGTGTAGGGTAGGTGTAGGGTAGGTGTAGGGTAGGTGTAGGGTAGGTGTAGGGTAGGTGTAGGGTAGGTGTAGGGTAGGTGTAGGGTAGGTGTAGGGTAGGTGTAGGGTAGGTGTAGGGTAGGTGTAGGGTAGGTGTAGGGTAGGTGTAGGGTAGGTGTAGGGTAGGTGTAGGGTAGGTGTAGGGTAGGTGTAGGGTAGGTGTAGGGTAGGTGTAGGGTAGGTGTAGGGTAGGTGTAGGGTAGGTGTAGGGTAGGTGTAGGGTAGGTGTAGGGTAGGTGTAGGGTAGGTGTAGGGTAGGTGTAGGGTAGGTGTAGGGTAGGTGTAGGGTAGGTGTAGGGTAGGTGTAGGGTAGGTGTAGGGTAGGTGTAGGGTAGGTGTAGGGTAGGTGTAGGGTAGGTGTAGGGTAGGTGTAGGGTAGGTGTAGGGTAGGTGTAGGGTAGGTGTAGGGTAGGTGTAGGGTAGGTGTAGGGTAGGTGTAGGGTAGGTGTAGGGTAGGTGTAGGGTAGGTGTAGGGTAGGTGTAGGGTAGGTGTAGGGTAGGTGTAGGGTAGGTGTAGGGTAGGTGTAGGGTAGGTGTAGGGTAGGTGTAGGGTAGGTGTAGGGACAACAACACGCGAGCTGCTTGCAGCTCGCGCACCAAGCGAATACTAGTTATTATTATATTATACTATATAAAACTGCATTACCACTGACTGACTCACTGACTGACTCACTGACATAATTGTTCTCCCAGATGGTGAAGGGGGAGGTGGGTATATTTTGACAGATTCGTAAACAAGTAATTCTCACGAGTATGGGAAAAGTGCCAAACCTCCCCTTTTCCTCCCCCCTCCTCCCCCCTTCTATCGTATCTCGGAAACTAAGGCACCCGTAGTATGTTTTTTTTACGGATTCGTTTAGAGGAGGCTCAGAAAAGTAAAAACCAATTTTCAAAGTTGACCCCCTCGCCCCCCTTCTCCCCCCCTTTAAGCGGATCTCGAAAGTTGAGAGACTTGGAACATTTCTTTTTTCAGTTTCATATAAAGGGGCAATGCTTTAGTCACAAACGAACCAGTTTTCAAAGTTGACGCCCTTGCCCCCCTTCTCCCCCCTCCCTCCCCGTTTTGGCTAATATTTTTTTTTTGTTTTTTTTTACGGATTCGTTTAGAGGAGGCTCGGAAAAGTAAAAAACAATTTTCAAAGTTGAACCCCTCGCCCCCCTTTTCCCCCCCTTTAAGCGGATCTCGAAAGTTGAGAGACTTGGAACATTTCTTTTTTCAGATTCATATAAAGGGGCAATGCTATAGTCACAAACAAACCATTTTTCAAAGTCTACCCCCTTGCCCCCCTTCTCCCCCCTCCCCCCCCCCCCGTTTTGGCGAATCTTTTTTTTTGCTTTTTTTACGGATTCGTTTAGACGAGGCTCGGAAAAGTAAAAACCATTTTTCGAAGTTGACCCCCTCGCCCCCCTTCTCACCCCCTTTAAGCGGATCTCGAAAGTTGAGAGACTTGGAACATTTCTTTTTTCAGATTCATATAAAGGGGCAATGCTATAGTCACAAACAAACCATTTATCAAAGTTGACCCCCTTGCCGCCCATCTCCCCCCTTCCCCCCCCCCGTTTTGGCGAATCTTTTATTTGTTTTTTTTACGGATTCAGCGTAGGGATCCCGAGTGGAGCGAACCTACGAGACCGAGTGCAGCGCAGGGGGGAGGTGGCGAGCGAAGCGAGCCGGCGACCTCCGAAACGTAACGAAGGTTGAGTGGGTGAAGCGAAACTCAGTGCCTGGCGACGACAAGCAAACATTAGGGTTTATGTTTTTTGGAACAAAGTGTAGGATAGGTGTAGGGTAGGTGTAGGGTAGGTGTAGGGTAGGTGTAGGGTAGGTGTAGGGTAGGTGTAGGGTAGGTGTAGGGTAGGTGTAGGGTAGGTGTAGGGTAGGTGTAGGGTAGGTGTAGGGTAGGTGTAGGGTAGGTGTAGGGTAGGTGTAGGGTAGGTGTAGGGTAGGTGTAGGGTAGGTGTAGGGTAGGTGTAGGGTAGGTGTAGGGTAGGTGTAGGGTAGGTGTAGGGTAGGTGTAGGGTAGGTGTAGGGTAGGTGTAGGGTAGGTGTAGGGTAGGTGTAGAGTAGGTGTAGGGTAGGTGTAGGGTAGGTGTAGGGTAGGTGTAGGGTAGGTGTAGGGTAGGTGTAGGGTAGGTGTAGGGTAGGTGTAGGGTAGGTGTAGGGTAGGTGTAGGGTAGGTGTAGGGTAGGTGTAGGGTAGGTGTAGGGTAGGTGTAGGGTAGGTGTAGGGTAGGTGTAGGGTAGGTGTAGGGTAGGTGTAGGGTAGGTGTAGGGTAGGTGTAGGGTAGGTGTAGGGTAGGTGTAGGGTAGGTGTAGGGTAGGTGTAGGGTAGGTGTAGGGTAGGTGTAGGGTAGGTGTAGGGTAGGTGTAGGGTAGGTGTAGGGTAGGTGTAGGGTAGGTGTAGGGTAGGTGTAGGGTAGGTGTAGGGTAGGTGTAGGGTAGGTGTAGGGTAGGTGTAGGGTAGGTGTAGGGTAGGTGTAGGGTAGGTGTAGGGTAGGTGTAGGGTAGGTGTAGGGTAGGTGTAGGGTAGGTGTAGGGTAGGTGTAGGGTAGGTGTAGGGTAGGTGTAGGGTAGGTGTAGGGTAGGTGTAGGGTAGGTGTAGGGTAGGTGTAGGGTAGGTGTAGGGTAGGTGTAGGGTAGGTGTAGGGTAGGTGTAGGGTAGGTGTAGGGTAGGTGTAGGGTAGGTGTAGGGTAGGTGTAGGGTAGGTGTAGGGTAGGTGTAGGGTAGGTGTAGGGTAGGTGTAGGGTAGGTGTAGGGTAGGTGTAGGGTAGGTGTAGGGTAGGTGTAGGGTAGGCGTAGGGTAGGTGTAGGGTAGGTGTAGGTTAGGTGTAGGGTAGGTGTAGGGTAGGTGTAGGGTAGGTGTAGGGTAGGTGTAGGGTAGGTGTAGGGTAGGTGTAGGGTAGGTGTAGGGTAGGTGTAGGGTAGGTGTAGGGTATGTGTAGGGTAGGTGTAGGGTAGGTTTAGGGACAACAACACGCGAGCTGCTTGCAGCTCGCGCACCAAGCAAATACTAGTTATTATATTATTATACTATATAAAACTGCATTACCACTCACTCACTGACTCACTCATTGACATAATTGTTCTCCCAGATGGTGGATGGGGAGGTGGGTATATTTTGACAGATTCGTAAACAAGTAACTCCCGTGAGTATGGGAAAAGTGCCAAACCTCCCCTTTTCCCCCCCCCTCCTCCCCCCCTCTATCGTTTCTCGGAAACTAAGGTACCCGTATTTTTTGTTTTTTACGGATTCGTTTAGAGGAGGCTCGGAAAAGTAAAAATCATTTTTCAAAGTTGACCCCCTCACCCCCCTTCTCCCCCCCTTTAAGCGGATCTCGAAAGTTGGAACATTTGGAACATTTCTTTTTTCAGATTCATATAAAGGGGCAATGCTATAGTCACAAACCACCCAGTTTTCAAAGTTGACCCCCATGCTCCCCTTCTCCCCCCTCCCCCCCGTTTTGGCAATTTTTTTTTTTTTGTTTTTTTTTACGGAATCGTTTAGAGGAGGCTCGGAAAAGTAAAAACCATTTTTCAAGGTTGACCCCCTTGCCCCCCTTTCCCCCCCCTTTAAGCGGATCTCGGAAGTTGAGAGACTTGGAACATTTCTTTTTCAGATTCATATAAAGGGGCAATGCTATAGTCACAAACAAACCATTTTTCAAAGTTGACCCCCTCGCCACCCTTTCCCCCCCCGTTTTGGCGAATCTTTTTTTTTTGTTTTTTTTACGGATTCAGCGTTGGGATCCCGAGCGGAGCGAACCTACGAGACCGAGTGCAGCGCAGGGGGAGGTGGCGAGCGAAGCGAGCCGGCGACCTCCGTAGCGTAACGAAGGTTGAGTGGGTGAAGCGAAACTCAGTGCCTGGCGACGACAAGCAAACATTAGGGTTATGTTTTTTGGAACAAAGTGTAAGGTAGGTGTAGGGTAGGTGTAGGTACGGTGTAGGGTAGGTGTAGGGTAGGTGTAGGGTAGGTGTAGGGTAGGTGTAGGGTAGGTGTAGGGTAGGTGTAGGGTAGGTGTAGGGTAGGTGTAGGGTAGGTGTAGGGTAGGTGTAGGGTAGGTGTAGGGTAGGTGTAGGGTAGGTGTAGGGTAGGTGTAGGGTAGGTGTAGGGTAGGTGTAGGGTAGGTGTAGGGTAGGTGTAGGGTAGGTGTAGGGTAGGTGTAGGGTAGGTGTAGGGTAGGTGTAGGGTAGGTGTAGGGTAGGTGTAGGGTAGGTGTAGGGAAGGTGTAGGGTAGGTGTAGGGTAGGTGTAGGGTAGGTGTAGGGTAGGTGTAGGGTAGGTGTAGGGTAGGTGTAGGGTAGGTGTAGGGTAGGTGTAGGGTAGGTGTAGGGTAGGTGTAGGGTAGGTGTAGGGTAGGTGTAGGGTAGGTGTAGGGTAGGTGTAGGGTAGGTGTAGGGTAGGTGTAGGGTAGGTGTAGGGTAGGTGTAGGGTAGGTGTAGGGTAGGTGTAGGGTAGGTGTAGGGTAGGTGTAGGGTAGGTGTAGGGTAGGTGTAGGTTAGGTGTAGGGTAGGTGTAGGGTAGGTGTAGGGTAGGTTAAGGAATATTTCTCAAAAACTCGAAAAAGCCGCGAGCTGCTTGCAGCTCGCGCACCAAGCAAATACTAGTTATACTATATAAAACTGCATTACCACTCACTGACTGACTCACTCACTGACTCATTGACATAATTGTTCTCCCAGATGGTGGAGGGGGAGGTGGGTATATTTTGACAGATTCGTAAACAAGTAACTCTCGCGAGTATGGGAAAAGTCCCAAAACTCCCCTTTTCCTCCCCCCTCCTCCCCCCCTCTATCGTATCTCGGAAACTAAGGTACCCGTATTCTGTTTTTTTTACGGAATCGTTTAGAGGAGGCTGGGAAAAGTAAAAACCATTTTTCAAAAATGACCCCCTCGCCCCCTTTTCCCCCCCTTTAAGCGGATCTCGGAAGTTGAGAGACTTGGAACATTTCTTTTTCAGATTCATATAAAGGGGCAATGCTATAGTCACAAACAAACCATTTTTCAAGGTTGACCCCCTTGCCCCCCTTCTCCCCCTCCCCCCCCCCGTTTTGGCGAATCTTTTTTTCGTGTTTTTTTTACGGATTCGTTTAGAGGAGGCTCGGAAAAGTAAAAACCATTTTTCAAAGTTGACCCCCTCGCCCCCCTTCTCCCCCCTTTAAGCGGATCTCGGAAGTTCAGAGACTTGGAACATTTCTTTTTTCAGATTCATATAAAGGGGCAATGCTATAGTCACAAACAAACCATTTTTCAGAGTTGACCCCCTTGCCCCCATCTCCCCCCTCCCCCCCCCCGTTTTGGCGAATCTTTTTTTTTGTTTTTTTTACGGATTCAGCGTAGTGATCCCGAGTGGAGCGAACCTACGAGACCGAGTGCAGCGCAGGGGGGAGGTGGCGAGCGAAGCGAGCCGGCGACCTCCGTAGCGTAACGAAGGTTGAGTGGGTGAAGCGAAACTCAGTGCCTGGCGACGACAATCAAACATTAGGGTTATGTTTTTTGGAACAAAGTTTAGGGTAGGTGTAGGGTAGGTGTAGGGTAGGTGTAGGGTAGGTGTAGGGTAGGTGTGGGTAGGTGTAGGGTAGGTGTAGGGTAGGTGTAGGGTAGGTGTAGGGTAGGTGTAGGGTAGGTGTAGGGTAGGTGTAGGGTAGGTGTAGGGTAGGTGTAGGGTAGGTTTAGGGTAGGTGTAGGGTAGGTGTAGGGTAGGTGTAGGGTAGGTGTAGGGTAGGTGTAGGGTAGGTGTAGGGTAGGTGTAGGGTAGGTGTAGGGTAGGTGTAGGGTAGGTGTAGGGTAAGTGTAGGGTAGGTGTAGGGTAGGTGTAGGGTACGTGTAGGGTAGGTGTAGGGTAGGTGTAGGGTAGGTGTAGGGTAGGTGTAGGGTAGGT